>OZ037935.1:37034850-39652350 GCA_964035585.1 Polytrichum formosum | reverse complement strand
CGTTGTCGTCCAATAAATAAGGATTCAAGATTGCACCGGCATGGTGTAGGTCCGTGGTCATCATACGCCACCAGCTGTAGAAATCTTCTTCGGCCAAGGTAGCGAGGTTGTGTGCTAGGTTGAAAGGAGGATTCCTTAGGCTAAACACATGTTTCTCCAAGTTCTTCATGGTCAACCAAGCCTTGCCCATTGCTGGCTCAACACCATCAAACACTCTCAATGCTTTCAACACCTCCTCCGACATGTGGCGGTAATTATCGCAACTTGTCCAAAAATTGTCGTCATTAACCGTTGTCTTGATTTGACGTGCCTCCATTGCACTTCTCCTTCGATCATCGCCTCCTCTATTTAATTTGTTCACGTAGGCGGTCCAATCGGGATGAATAACCGTTTGTTCCAAAGCATGTCTCACCTTTAGAAGCCGGTCAATCATGAGGAAGTTGGTGGCGAATCGTGTGGACCCGGGCATCTTCAAGCCCAAATTGGGCGAGTAGATGAGGAAGACCGCCGTCGGACATTGGTGGGCCCGGATGTATTTGACAATGTCCTTCGCCTTGTCTACGACGTCCTTCGCCCATCGTTGTTTATCCCAATCCTTTAACAACAAGTTCAAACAATGCGCCGCACACCCTTGCCAATATATGTGTGGCCATTCCCGGCTAATATTGCTCGCCGCGGTTTTCATGGCCGCCGCATTATCGAAGCAAACTTGAACAACCTTTGTGGGGTCCACTCCAACGATGTAGCGTTTGACCTCGGTGGCTACGTAGGCGGCATCCTTTGTGCTACCGGTGGTGTCGATGGAACCAAGGAACACGTCGAACGCCGGACAAATTTGCATGACGTTCATCAAAGGGCGGTGGACAACATTCTCCCATCCGTCCGAACAAATAGTGCACCCATATTTGTGGATGGATGATGTTGTCTTCAACTCCACGATTTTTTGTGTATTGAACCGTGCATCGTCAAGTAAACTTTTGCGCATTGCATGGTATGTTGGGGGTTTGTACATAATTCTAGCCTCGGCGGTTGCCTTAACGGCCTGGATGAACGCGGGATGGCGGACAATACTAATGGGGATATTAGCCTCATAAAAGGTTTGCGACCATTTTGTATCCAAGTCTCGTTTTGTCGAATTTTGCAACCCTTCTTTTAGTCCCATTTGCCGTTGGGAACGTCGGTGGGGTTCGGGAGTCGTCCCGGACATCAACTCCCTTGCCACTGACGGTGAGGGCGATGGTGGAGCGGTTTGGCTTCCGTTCGCGTTCGACAATGCACCGCATGACGCTTGTTGTTGGGACTCGACCACAACTTCTCCCCCGTCCTCAACGCACTCGTCCACAAAGTCATCCGGAATTGGCGGCCACGATCCGCCGCACCTCGAAAATAAAGACTTTACAATCGGCCCTTGACGTTGACACAATGCCACCCCCCCCGCATCTTGCCGTCATTTTTTTGGTATCCCAAATGGGCAACCATGCGGTCCTTCCTATAAACTAATTCCAACGCGCAAAATTTGCACTCGACCTTCTTGGACGTTGGAGTCCACTCCTTGGGCACAAACCAAGGCTTCCATTCGTTTCGCGTGCCCATCCCAATATAACCTACTACCTCTCTCCACTTGCAACGAATGCCAAAAGGCAATCAAGGCCAACTAGAGCGAGGGGGAATGATGAATACTAATGAGCGGTGAACCCTTTATAGTCCCGACGCTTGAACGTGCACTAAATATAAAAGATGCTATAATATTAAAAGTGTTTAGAGTAATCTGCTATAGGATCCATTGCAAAAGCAATTTGTTTATATTTGGAGGGGGGGAGGTCCAATGTCTGCCATTCGCAGCGGACTTCGGGGGTCGACTGCTGCTTGGCAGTCGACGTGGCAGTCCAATTCCAGGGTCGACTGCAAACTAGCAGTCGACATGGCAGTCGACCGCCACGTCAACTGCCACTCGCAGTCGACATCGGGGGTCGACTGCTGTTTAGCAGTCGACGTGGCAGTCGACTTCCAGGGTCGACTGCAAACTAGCAGTCGACATGGCAGTCGACCGCCACGTCGACTACCATTCGCAGTCGACATCGGGGGTCGACTGCTGCTTGGCAGTCGACGTGGCAGTCGACTTCCGGGGTCGACTGCAAACTAGCAGTCGGCATGGCGGTTGACTGCCATGTCGACTGCCATTCGCAGTCGACATAGGGGGTCGACTGCTGCTTGGCAGTCGACGTGGCAGTCGACTTCCGGGGTCGACTGCAAACTAGCAGTCGGCATGGCGGTTGACTGCCATGTCGACTGCCATTCGCAGTCGACATAGGGGGTCGACTGCTGCTTGGCAGTCGACGTGGCAGTCGACTTCCGGGGTCGACTGCAAACTAGCAGTCGACATGGCGGTCGACTGCCACGTCGACTGCCATTCGCAGTCGATATAGGGGGTCGACTGCTGCTTGGTAGTCGACGTGGCAGTCGAATTCCAGGGTCGACTGCAAACTAGCAGTCGACATGGCAGTCGACCGCCACGTCGACTGCCACTCGCAGTCGACATAGGGGGTCGACTGCTGCTTGGCAGTCGAATTCCAGGGTCGACTGCCACTCGCAGTCGACATCGGGGGTCGACTGCTGCTTGGCAGTCGACGTGGCAGTCGACTTCCAGGGTCGACTGCAAACTAGCAGTCGACATGGCAGTCGACCCCCGCAGTCGACCGCTAGTTTGCAGCCGATGTGGCGGTCGACTGCCATTCGCAGTCGACATCGGGGGTTGACTGCTGCTTGGCAGTCGACGTGGCAGTCGACTGCAAACTAGCAATCGACATGGCAGTCGACCCCCGCAGTCGACTGCTAAATGCAGTCGGCCCACACGTCGACTGCCACATAGCAGTCGACGCCGCGGTCGACTGCTAATTGTCGACTGCCTTATCCATAGTCGACTGCTATCTGGCAGTCGACTGCATGGTCGACTGCCGTATAGCAGTCGACCAATCGTCGCATCCATCCTGGTCGTTGGATGATGCACCGTCCAACGGTCAGGATCCAGGGGCGCGGCGTCCGGTCGTACCGTCGGTGTGAGGCCCACCCAACCTATATATATAAGTGGGGAGGCCTCATTGACATCATTTTTCAACCACCCCTCCTCAAGCGGGACATTGGGACTAAGCATGCCTAGCATCCTTTGCCTAATGTTTTGAGAGGGCCTAGGGGGCGGTTGGAAGATTGGTTTAGGGTGCAAACTCTTGCCAATTTTGGATCCGATTTTTTGCGGTGGAGCGGTGTGAATACGGCCGTGTTTGTGAACACATTTGAGTTGTGTTTGTGAACACAATAATAGCCTGTTTTTAAACACGATGGAGGATCGAAGTTGGAGGATGCCGGAGGACGAGCCGAATGCACCCGGCAGGGTGCACAAACGGCCCCCTAAGCGGCAACAACATTCCGATGTGGGATCAGGAAGTGCTTCGGGAACGGGAGCCAATATTACCCCCCGTTCAGATAATACCGTTCCCGTCCGCCCAAATGCCGGTGCCCCTACGAGCAGCCAAGGAGGGGCTTCCGCGGCCTCAGGGTCGTTGAGTAGGAGCGGGAAACCAAGGGTAAAATTCTCGGATGCGATAACGGCAAAGGTCCACCAAGCCATAGTTGACTGGTATTTGAGGAATGGGGAGGCCGGCATCAAATTCCGTTTTTTGGAGCAACCGAAACACAAAAGGGTTGAGATAATTAAAAGGGACATGGAGGTTGCTATTCGACAGGAAGTGGATGGCCCCGAGTTTAGCGGTGATAGGAATCTTGCGGGGTTCGATTCATGGGTGAAGAATAAGGCCCAAAATGGTATTTTCAAGCTCAAGCAATTGGTTGAGAACATGCTCCCGGAGGGCGAAACAGGCGAGGTGTTGAGCCCTCGAGCTGTAAGAATCCGGGAAATATTTTTGTGGTGGGATCCCGTGGCCAAAGGATTGTCCAAGACGGCTTCCAAAATAATTCCTTGGAAGGCGGAGAAATTGGAGAAGTGGCTAAGGGTGTCGGGCCCATGCCAACTATTGTGGATTCCCGATACGGCAAATGTCGTGAGTTTGAAGAGCATTAAGAAGGTGGGGGGTTACGGGGAGGTGAGGAAGGTGAGGATCGAGGGCGACGATCGTCTCCCACCGGAGATTACGTGGGCTGAAAAGACCCTAAAGACGTCAGATAGGCAAAAAGCTCGTATCCAAGTAAGTGCGGAGGCATGCGTTTTAAAGAGCACGCATCCAGGTTTCATCAAGTTTTGGTTAATCAACAGTGTGTCCAATGCGGGCTATACACTATGGTGGAACGGGGGCACTCTACGAGAGATGTTCATCCGGGATAGAGCCCACCGCCCAAATGCCAACATTTTGACAATGGACGCAACTGAATGGCAACTCTATGACCAAGTCCAAAAGTTCCGGGCGAAGAGGGTAAAGTTGGCTTGGGCATTATTATGGATCATGGAGGCTTTGCACGCTGCAAATGTACAACACAACGATCTATCCATTGACAACATTATGTTGCATTGGGAATCGGACGGGAGCCTCAAGATTGGGGTGTGCGATTGGGGATGTGCAACGCATTCGGGTGAGGATGTCCTATCCCTATGGCATGCGGAAACCGTAGAAGCGAAGGAAAAATTGAGGAAGGAGAAGTTTTGGATGGCGCCGGAACTGTTTTACATCCAAAACAAGAGACACCAGGATCCCGATGTATATTACACCGCGGAGGCTGAGTGTTTTGCGGTCGGCATGATTGCTCGACAACTTTGCAACGATGGTGATGACCGAATTCTCTTTGTCAATGAAGGAAGGAAAATTTGGGATGTCACTTTGAGTGCATTGACATGCGAGAACGTGTCCAACCGCATTTCATTGACCATCGCCAAACTACGGATGCAGATGCCGTTTGTGGGGTGGGATGAGCCCATAGACTGCTGGAGAACTGAGGTTAAGGATAGTGTTTAGTCTGTTTAGTTCTTTAGGCAACATCGTAGGGGTTAAGGTAGTATGCGTGTATCATTGATATGGACAACCTTGTATATTTTTTATATCTTTACGATATACTTGTTTTAATACAACGCGGTTTTTTTTTCTTCTACATATCATTGTTGGCTTTAATCACATTTTTCCTAAACTACTTCCATCCATCCATATTCCACTATACCCAAACCATGAAAATTTAACCCAACAAACATATGATGTTGACTGCATTTGTCTGTTAATAGTATCAGTCGACGGCAATGGTCGACTGCTACAACTGCAGTCGACTATTTTCGTCGACGGCAACATAACAGTCGAGTACCAACCATGGTCGACTGCCAATGTAGCAGTCGACTACCATGGTCGACTGCTATGTTGGCCGTCGACGAAGATAGTCGACTGCTACATTGGCAGTCGACTACCATGGTCGACTGCTATACAGGCAGTCGACGGTGGTAGTCGACTGCTACATTGGCAGTCGACCAAGGTAATCGACTGCCTATATGGCAGTCGACCATGGTAATCGACTGCCTATATAGTAGTCGACGGTGGTAGTCGACTGCTATATAGGCAGTCGACCACTTAATCGACTGTTAACTTAGCAGTCGACCATTGTAGTCGACTGCTAAGTTAGTAGTCGATTAAGTGGTCGACTGCCTATATAGCAGTCGACCACTTAGTCGACTGCTACATTAGCAGTCGACCATTGTAGTCTACTGCTGAGTTAGCAGTCGACCACTTAGTCGACTGCTACATTAGCAGTCGACCATTGTAGTCGACTGCTGAGTTAGCAGTCGATTAAGTGGTCGACTGCCTATATAGCAGTCGACCATGGTAGATGACTGCCTGTATTGATGTCGAAATAATTACTTATCTGAAGAAAAAAATCCCATTAGTAATTTTTTTTTACTACAGTAACGTCCGTTTGGCGTCACACCCTGGACGTGACGCGACGTGACGCGTTTAGGCCGCGTCACGTCCATTTGTACATCCCTGGCTGCAGAATACTCCTATGATGCACTGATGCAGAGTACTCTTATAATATACTTATGCAGAGTATTTATATAAAACACCACTGTAGAGTCTGATACAAAACCTAATACAGAGGACTGCTACATGACATAATGCAGAAGATTGAGATGACGACTAATGTAGGATATAATGTAAGAACGAATGCAAAAACTGATGAAGTAAAAGATGAAGCAACAACTTGTATGCTCATGAACTTAGGATCTCAAAGGTTAATGCCATTAGACAATCAACACAACTCCTTAATAGGGTTCAAAAACCCTGTCATTCAACATTCATAGGGTTCATAAACCTTTTCATCTAACCTTCCTCTTGCTATACTCCTACACACTCTTTGCATCTACCTACCTAAAAGAGAGGAAATAAAGATAGATCGTACTAACCACAAGAAAGAAGGAGTAACAAGTAACCTCATGAGTGCCTTGACCTAGTGAGAGAGATCCTAGTGCAAGAGGTCCTAATGTGAGAGAGAGAGGTCCAAGAGTGAAAGAGAGAGGTCCAAGAGTGAGAGAGAGAGTGAGAGAGAGAGTGAGAGAGGAGAGAATGAGCCTCCGTGCTCTCCTCCATGGGACTACCCCCTCCAACCACAAAGCATTCCCAACCGTAGATCAAGCCATACCTACATCTAATGGTTGGCATCCACGGCCTCCATCACCCTAACCCTTGATCTAAATTCCTAGATCCAACGGTTGGCATCCACGGCCGTCACTACCCTAGCCACCTTCCTCCAACCCCTAGATCCAACGGTCTTCGCTCGCCAACCTAGATCTAATGGCCTTCATCCGCCCTGATCTCATCCGCTTTACGTCATCCTCCGTTCATCGCCATCCTTCGTTCGTCTCCGTCCGTCTGCTGTCATTCGCTGTAGTGCACTGTCCTCCGCTGTCATTTGATGTCATTCGCTACACTTCCGCTGTCATTCATTGTCATTCGTTGTCATTCGCTGTCATTCGCAGTCATTCGCTATCCTCTATTGTCTTCCACTGTCATACGTTGACTTCTGCTGTCATTCACTTTCCTTCGGTGTCATTCACTGTCATACGGTTGTCATTCGCTACCCTTCTCTGTCATTCGCAGTCATTCGCAGTCCTCCACTGTCTTCCACTGTCATACGCTGTCTTTCTTCATACTAACTAATTGACCAAACATAATTTCTACCCACTAACTTCCTTTCTAATTAGACCACGAACCTTAAACCAACCGCGAGTGGTTTGGTTAATTCACGCGGATAATTAATAAAATGCTTCTAAAAGATAATATAATTGAGAAGGTTCTACGCACACGCGTGTAGTAACTTCTTCTCGGTATCCACCTACGGATTATTCCTGCTTTACCACTAGCTCAACATTGGGATAGCACCAGTCAATGCAACCATCCGGATTCGAACCCGGGTTGATCCAGACCTAATACCAGTCTCTTAGACCACTCGCATCCACAGGCGGATGTCTCAAAATCTAACAACAACCTATATATTGACAATTCCAACTAACTAACTTCATTGTTTTTGTAGGCTATGAGCCTAAATTCAAACCGTGAGCGGTTTGAGTGGCTCATACTAACCAATCCATCAATTCCTCTAACTCCAATCCCAACACCACACCCGCACAACACTTCAAACTAAATCTTAAATCAAAACATGAAATCTTCACTCTTTTTATAATTTTGAGTAATTGAAGAAATGTCAAAGTCAAGTTTTATGGAACTTAAAGGTTAACACCACATGTGGGCACCATATTGGGCCCACAGGTTCCGATGGAAAGGGATGGTGTTTGTAGTGTGACAAGGGGCCCAATTGGATTTTTGGCTTGCGCAAATTGGTGTGAGGGAGCCATCTTTAGTCAAAGGGTGAGTGCTACCCCCATCAAGTAACACATGTGTACAATTGACCTTATTTTTGGACTATTTATTGAGGTAGGTGGGTGGGTTGGGGGGGCTATGAATTCATAAGAAGATCTAACTAAAAGACATCCATGCAAGTAATTTTTGTTCACGAAAGGTGGTAATTTGCCATGGAGTGTGGTCATACAAAAGGAGACTATGATATACGGGCCACACTAGGGGGTCCACTCGGCCCCCAACCAGCCCGACTGATGTGCCCCCCCCCCCAGAGTTGGTGTTGCCCATCCAAGGCGGATGGGGCAAGCTCCCATCCGCCCTAGATGGGTGGCACCAGGTCCGGGGGGGGGCGCACCGGCTAGGCAAGCTGGGGGCCGGTTTGACTCCCCGGTGTGGGCCCCGTATGAGCAAGCGTATAGTGGATGAGATAAAATAGTCTATGATAAGTTTGGAAGAGTCCAAAGTGGAGAGGAGCGTTCTAAAAGGCAATGATTGTGAAAGGAGCTCAAGACAACCCGACGGAAACTCACAGGGGCACATAATTGAGAAGACTTCAGTGGATCAATTGCCATCACTTGAAGAAAATGGATGTAGGTTATGGATGTCATGTTTATGGCATCATGGGATTTGACATTAGCAATATCAATTATGTAAGAACAATGGTCCGAGATGACCCTAAATTACTAGGTGATAGTGGAGAGGTACCCATTCTCGAATGGAGTGGTTGGCGGTTTGATTCCTCCTGTGACATCTTCTCTCTACTTGACAGGCAAAACTAGCTAGGTAGGTAGGAAGCCAAGAGCCCACCCACCATAAGGTAGGCAATAAACCCCACCTTGCCCCAAAAAGATTCTTGAGTAGGGTAAGGCCAACAAGCTCAAGTTCATGTCGGATTGCCCGACGTTGGTCATTTATTATTTATTTATTTATGTAAGAACAAAATGCATGTCCACTTGGGGGCTAGGGCAAAACAACCCTTACACAGTTACACTCGTTCCTTGTTGGATGCCTAAACCCTTGCCTCCAAGGAACCAGTGTACGGGTTGTTTCGCCCCAGCCGTAGTTTAATATGGAAGACGGACAAACAGTGTTGGGTAAAATGGCTATAGCAACATTGATGTATAGGTAGTGGAGCAACTCGCTAAACATGCGGATATGTCAAAGGGGGAGGCTTAAAAAAGCCAGAGTTGGACCTGGCCATAAAATGAGTGAATACAATAATCAACTTGCAACAATGTATGGCAATAGATAACAACTTGCCTAAACCGACACAATAGCTCCAACATCCAATTAGAAGGACCATGTTCATTTGACAAGGTGACCAAGTGCCTTAAAGAGCCTCTAGTGCCTCTATTTGTACTCGTGCCTTACATGAGGGAAAGCCATGTCTCTCAAAAAAAACATTTCTACACGTATCACCAAGTGTATAGCAAGGAATTTCCATATATAAGGTAAGTGGCACTTATGTGGTCAACCTTGTTATCATATGTGTGAGTGGTGTTTGGCAATGTTTGTAGTTAAGAATGGACATTAGTAAGACACATGTCAAAATGAGACTAGACTATGTGGTCAAACTATATCAACCATTCTACATACAATTAGTTGAGACCAATATGGAGGGCCTATGTCAGAGTTCGGGAAGTTTTTGAAGCCTTAGTGGCTAATTGCCGGTAGTTGATACAAAGGGTCAGATTTTTTCCAATTTACATCGGCAAGAGCCGGTCTTTTGTAAAATCAGTCGGCCAATTGCCTACATTTTCATATTTTCATTGGCCAATATCCGATTAAATGGAATTCATATCGGCACTAATTGTTTAAAAAATGTATGAAAAGTTATTAGAAATCATTTCTTAGTACAAAATCTTGAATAAGTGAAAAGTAAGGCATGTTCAAAACTTCAAATTTGAAGAGTTAATATCCTTGGCAGGAATTAAATTAGTGAATTAAATGCTAAGACACCAGTTGCAACACAATTAAATTAGTGTAGGTTGTGCAATTATTTGCAAAACAGAACGCTCTTCATTATACTCTTAGTAAACACTCTCCAAAACACCCCAAAAGCATCCCCTTTCTTCACATTATCACAAAAACATGACCAAGAAGTGCGAATGGACATCAATGACTCAATCGAGTCTAACTTCTGCAAAGTATTTCAGAAATTGGTGCAATCAAAGGAAGGAAAGATAGTGCATGAAATGAAGAAAATTTAAACAACATATCTCACACCACAAAGTTTTACTGGAGGAATCAATGCCTCACATTACTGTAGTACAATAGCTCTTTGTGTGTGATATATGATTGTTTGGCTCAGTGGAATTGTCCTGCAAATCTGTGTCAACCTTATGCCTCATAACTTAGGAAAGTAGGTGAATTGTGATGGAAACATGAGCTGAAATGTACTTCATCTGTGCACATGATCCTCATTACAATCCACATCAGCTTATGAAGAGGCTATGCAAGAGTTCTACCTTGTATTTCAATGTTGAGTACTTGAGTGATATTAAAATAAGGAAGTCGGTTGGATCCTCGACCTTACTTCGATTTGGGAGGAACAATGATCTTAGTCCATTGGGAGGAACAGTGATCTTCAGGCTTAACAAAGCTGGTTATGAATTGCAGGCATTTGAGGCAATAAGGGAGACATGAATTACCAGATCTCATACTCCAATGAAGTTTTGAGAGCAGATTCGCAGAAGGTTGTGCAGGAAGTCCGCTCTTCGAGCAAAATGTGACCAAATTGGATGCGAGCAACAAGCAGGTTGGCGAAGGACAGAGGCGGAGGCGGAGCAGTGTGCAGATGACGAAGTGAGCGGTGCACGAGAGTGAATGCGGAGCCGCGGAGGATGGAGGTGCCGCAGGTTGCCGACTTGCCGTTCGAAACCCTGACCTGGACACCTGGCCTGCATCCCTCGGCTTGCCGTTCAAAGCCCTGACCACTTAGATATCCATGCTCACGACCGGGAGGGTATCGGTTACCATTTCCCGGGTATCGGCCAGTATTTGATTACTTCTTCCGGCTGAAATCCGGTAACTCACAAGAAGAATCGGCTACATTTCCGGGAAATTTTCTAGTCCATTGGCTAATTGCCGGAGGATTGAATTTACTGTCGGATTGGCATCCGATGGTTGGAAATTATGCTTAGCTTGAACGCATTCCCAAAACTTGTGCTCAATAAATTCACAACACCAGTTGTGATATATAGTGTCTCATGCATAATAGTGTCACTTACCCAATTTTGAGGCATATGCTAGGTTACATCCTACAAGTTGACTAAAGTATACAGAAATGACACTTGCCATTAGTATGCTCAAAATATCTTTCCCTTGCATACTAAAGTGCAAGTCTATCATCTAAAGTATCCCAATGTGCTACTCTAAATGTCATATGTAGATATTTTTTCACTTAAAAAAATTACTTATGTTGATGAATGGAATCATCTTGGCAATTAGCGGGCGTGACACCTTGAGACCTCTAGGCATCTAGTTTAGGCCCTTCACCAATAGTGTACGTGACACTAAATACCATAAACGGTGTAGTGTCAAGGACGGAAAGAGTAAATTGCTCAACGAATATGGTCAATTTGGTATAAGAAATGGCAGAGTGAATTTCCTTATACCAAATTGACCATATTGAATGCCACTTCTTTCCCGGAGCGGGTTGGATCCTAAACTTGGGACCATTGAAACCTAAGGTAGATGAGGCCAATTTGGTTAGCTTCCTTAATTATACACCTATTTTTGGCTCCTAATCGGCGGTACAATCACTTTAATTCGGTAGGTGAGTAAGACATGGTGATTTAATGTTGTTGAAGGTGGAGCATTAGATTGCTTGTAGTCATAGAAATGTAATACTAGAAAGAATGAGGTTGTAATAAGTCTACAAGGCTGGTCCATAGTGGGAGAAGAATTATCATATATTGTTTGTGAGAGTTATTCCATACCAAGTTGAAAATGAGTAATAAAGGCCGGGGGGGGGGTGAAGATGACCGTCTCACTCCAAGCATTGTTCATATACCTTTGTGTATGTGTTCTTGCTTGTGCAATCTCATCTATAGTCCTATTGAGTTCCAATAAACGCCGCCTTGATGATATTTGGGTTAGTCACCTTTGCAAAAGTCAAACTACACCCACCATCTCCATAATTAAGGTAGAAATACCTAAAACGGTGAATGACCACTATTGGTGCACTAGAGTAGGGGTTCAATGATTCTTGTGCGGACCCAAAATGGCTAATTGTAAAAGTGGTGGACCGAAAAGGATGCATTGCTAGATGGGATGCAATGATTGACCGGATAGGTGTTGTTTCACACCACTTGCGATCACTTTTGGGTGCCATTAAGTTAACCATTTTGTGTGTCTTTGTATGCAGAGTAGAATATTTTGATGTTCGGATTAGGGAGACTCTATTGTACGAGTAGGGGGTTTGACTTACTTGCCTCTTTGAAAAAATGTAACTAATTATTTACAAGGAATAACATTACGAAACAACTTGCATTCCTCATTATTTCCTCTTCTCCATCTCTGAAAAATATTGCACAAAATTTCAAGCCGCTCACTCTAGCCGAATCAACTTATTTTCACCGCTTTCTATATATCTAACTTATGAGTGCTATCCACCAAGCCATGACACGCTTGATTTTGTGCCCAAGGTGGGCAAATAAGGTGGCGGCATGTGGATGTGAGGTGCCACCCAACTTGTATTGTGGGTATTCTATAATGAAAAAACAATTCGGCAACATTTTATCTTACATGTGACCACTTTAAAGACATGACACTTCCAATGTTGGCATTAAACTTGCTTTTCATTGGCAAAGAGCCATGTAGAATCTGCTAACAATGTTGTCCACTGACATAACATTGAACGATAAAAGTTTTCCCCTATGACACCACATTGGGAAGTAAAGAATCTTTGATTCTAGAGACTAGATCAACAACTCCCTCAACTCCAGATTTAGCGATTTCAAAATTTTGGTCCTAATTCGTAATTGCTAACTTTGCTCAAGCTTCTAATGCTTAAATCCATTGGCTGGATGATTCCACAAAGTTGGAGGTGTCACATTAGCCTCATCTACCGAACATAGTTGGCCGTTGAAGACGATTCCATTTGTGACTACAGTCCCACCTCTTTAATATGACGTGTTTGGGAAACAAGAAAACCGTCGTATTATTGAGGTGTCACATTTTCAATAGTATGACAAATTGGACCTCTTTGTCATAATAATGTGGTACTTCATGAAAACACACATTAGATATTTTGCCACATGTGCAAAATAAATATTCTTTCGAATGTCTTTACAAATATGCAAATTTCTCTCATGAAATTCGAACCTAATTCATCTTTACTATGAATCTACTAAACTATAATGACAATTCAGAGTTTGACCTTAAGCAACATTAACACGAATACAGATATAAAGGTATTTTTGAATTATGCTAACAAAGCAATCTCAAGGTCCGGATACTTTGGCCCTTTCTCTCTCTTAAGCTCTTTGTGGTTGTCACCAACTTCTAAATTTTTTGTAGAGTTCTTAAGAATTTGAGAGATGGTGTTTCTCTTAACTTCCTTCCCCTTGTGCCTCTTGTTAAAGTCAATTGCTATCATTTGTTGAGTCCAACTAGGATTTGATTGATAAAGTTGCACCGACTCTCTCTTATCATTTAGTGTCCGACATATCGTCTTTCTCTTCCCATCAGTTCCACCTTGTCATTCAGAACCCCAACCACACAATAAAATCACTAAAGTACAATTTTTTACATCACCCATAAATATCATACCTCTATCAAAATTGAGGAAAATTGCGAAAAATTGCCACCAAATGACACACTGTTTTAGTAGCTTTCCAACAATAAGCATATTAAAAGGATCGGATGAGAATCGACCTCAAAATGTGGAAAAGTAGGTTGTTATCTTGAAATCAACTTTTAAAACTCAACCAACCTTCAAATGGACATGGTTCTATCAATACAACTCATAATTGAGCAAAACTATCACTGAAAGATGCGCAATTTCATAGTTTTTCAACATTGAGGAAGATCGGATCAAAACTCACCTCAAAATATGCAAGAGTAGATATGGAAATGAAGTGCATAAACTTAACATGCCTTCAAATGCTCATAACTATGCCAATACAACTTGGAATTGGGCCAAAATACCACCAAAAGAAATGATGTTTCAAGAGTTTTCCAACAATATGCATGTTAAAGCAATTTGATAATTATTGAGTTCAAAATGCTCGAAAATAGTTTCACCTTAACCATAAATCAAAGTTCTTGATTTGACAATTGCTAGGTGCCTCTTTGATCAACCTCTTCGCAAATCATTGAAACCTTTCAATCATATTTGGTTCTTTTTGGGGAATGGTCTTCCATGGATTATTTGACGTCAACATAATGATATGGTTTTTAATGCTCTTCAATGGCCGGTGGAGAAAACACACCAAGTTTTGTGGGATTCCTTACTCAACTATAGTAAACTTGAGTGGCAACGGACTCTCACGGATTTGAAAAACACCGTATGTTGCTTATGAGGATGTCTTTGATGACACTCTACCGTGGCTTACAAGTAGTATTGAGCAAGACAATTAGAATTGGTGACACTAAACATCATATTTAGTGTAGCTACTCCCATCTTCTCAAATCCGGGCCCACCGACTAACCTCCTCCTCCTCCTCCTCCTCTTATTAAAACCGGTCTTCAAAACCTTCGGTGACCGGCACTTGTAGGTTAAAGATTCTTTAGTGAACACACAAAAGTTCAACGGCCCGTGTCCATGGCCCTCCACATTCAAGCCGACCACCAGAATGTCATTGGATGGCAACTTGCACTTAAGTACATGCGAACACCTCTGACCCACTATTTTCTAGAATCTAGTGGGCGAGCAGGCTACATGAAAACTCACCCTTATATAACCACTTAATAAGGACGAGAATATTCACTTTGATAACGAATAAGATATTCATAAGAACTCCATAAATCATGAGGCAAATGGCTATAGGCATGATTCGGATTGGCTAATCATGTCGCACTAATCACATGGTCCCACGTCATCCTACGCGATAGGTGGGTGCAAAGAGGGAAAATTAGTGTCCGTTTAAGACCTGCTTACCTTTATCTAATGTAAGCTATGATGCGGCTGGCAGTGGGACTTTGGGCTCAAGGAATGTCTGCGCGTCTCCTGCCATGCCCTCAAACTTAGGGTGCTACTATGGGATTCCTATCTCGGATTTCATGAATCCCGGGCTTAATTTTGCCTGGTCCTTAGGCTCGCGCTTGTGAGGCTGGAGCCTGGTACTTGAGCTCCGTGCCCCTGCATATTTGGTCGTGGTCCTTGTGTAAGGGCCACTTTTACAACACTAGAGCTTGAGGGCCCTTGACCCGTGATATGCAAATTATGTGATTGGTCGAGAAGTCGGAGACAGTCCAAGTCTACTTTAGACTACACCATGAGAGTCGAAGGGACCAAAGAGATTCAAATGGATGAAACTACATGGCAAGAAGTGCATATTATTATATGGTTTTCAAGATATTGCGTCGGCCGTATCAAAAAGAGGTGGGTCTGACGCAAAACTAGAGGTTGTTGGAATGAATTTTAGAATGTTGGCTTATAGACATATTGTTTTTGCCATGGAGGGGGGGTTCCGACATGGATCCAGACCTGAACACATGTTGCAACCCTCAACATGGTCCACTTTCACTTTAAATTAAGCTTGAGAGCCTATCATTTGATAAGTGATATCTATTTCCTACATTATGGCCTTTGGATGATTTTCAAGGGCCCTTGGATTTTCATGGTCACGACTCTTGGTCTGTGTGTAAAGAGGCTTTAAGCCTAAGAGCACCCACCCCCATGCATTCTATTACAAACACATCTAAACTCATACCACCAATTTAAAGGTGAAATTGAACAAAGGATAACATTTATCTCTTTTGTGTGGGTAGTTACCGCAAGCGCCATTTTATTATGGTGGACCACTTTGATCGAAGTATTGTTGGTGAAATAAAGTGTCTTGCTAAACTAATTGTTGTTGTAAACATGTGGGACTTATGGCATGTGTGGTGCCCTTATTAGTGAAGTGAGCAAAGGTGTGTAAAATTAACTCTTTCTTTGTAGAAACCTTGAGACTCCTTCTTCGCACAACTCTCAAAGTGGAAAAAAAAATGGGCAAGTCCACATTTTTAAATGATGTACCATAAGTTTAAGTTTGTGTTACTTTGGCACAAATTGAAAAATTCAATTGCAAGAATATAACCAAAATACAACCACCTTGGGAGAACCAGCGCAAACCGAGGGGTAATCCAAAAATTAATATCCATCTGGGCCTAAGCTTCCAGGTGACCACCAAGTTACTCTAGGTCACAATAAGACCTTTGACCCCCCAAGTCGAGTTTAAGTTTGTGTTACATTGTGACATGTGACATCTTGCACATTGCATTCTTCCCCTTCTTCAAGTATGCAACATATAAAGGAGAGGATATCAACTCCTTTATAGGGAATCACCTATCTCCTTGACCAAGTAAAATCTTTGCTTCGATGTGTTCTATGTGGCGCCTTGGGTGTTACGAAAGAATACGCTCGGACCAATGCCGCCCTTGCCCACCAAAAACAAAGAAATGATCTAAATTCAATTCATTCATATAGGCATGATTTTTAAGAATCAAAGGAGTCAAAGTTGACTTGAACCAAAAATGTAAAGTAAAATAAAATCAACATTTTCTACAAATGAGTGATAGGGATTACTAACCACTCCAAAGAATCTTACAACTTATGCTCTAAATCCAAAGCATTGGAAGGGGGGAGGGGGTTTACTTTCCTATTGGGAAAATTTGGGATATACAATAATAATGCAAGTGGGCCTATTTCCGTGATTTTTGGAGGGGTTGGGGCTAGGGCATCGTGGGATGACTTCCGTATGTTGTTGCCGTGATTTAGAATATCTTTGGATTTCGTTTAATGAGCGATGGTGTGCTAGTAGTGATGAAATAATCAAGGATAATAGAATACAAGAAACTTTATTATATGATGATGGTGGAGAGATACCCAAATCTCAATGAAGAGGTTGGCGGTTCGATTCCCGGCTGTGAAATCTCCTCTCTACTTGATAGAAACTTACCAGGTGGTCAACTGCCTCTTGTGCTTTGGCGCTGGCCTATCGACCTTCTGTCTCAAAAGAAAAATGAAAAAAGGGAAGGTGGTATTTGTTTCTCGGGTTTTTGTTTTTACTTTTTGTTAGACTAAATGTAAATTTTTTAACCTCTATAGATAGCTAGAAATGTTGACACCATGAGGAAGCAAGCATGAATGAAAACCTCTTCACCCATAGACTACTGCCACATTCCGGTGGAGGGGGGCGGGGAATGCCTTTATACCTTCGTCTTAATATATTGTTAAGGGAGGCCAATATTAGATGCGGAGGTGAATAAGTGAAGTGAAAATAAAGATGCTTTGAAAGTTTGGTTTCATGTGCTCTCCTTTGAAATTGTAAGGGTCTTGGAAGGTAGATCAATCTCAAGCTTGATGTGAAGGTAGGACCTTTACATTTATCTCATACCTAAACCCGTAAAATATGTTAAAACAAAATCGATCATTTGGAACATTACCGAGCCTACATCACCTAGTCTCTCATCAAAAAGAAAAGAAAAAGGAAAGCCTATCTACCATGTTAGCACAAAGTTGATCCTTCTTAACATTACCAAGTCTATACCACTTGGTCTCTTACCACAAAGAAAAGAAAAAAGGAAAGCCTATGTACCATGCCAATGGCACTCCTCGAATCAAGCCAGGTAGATTTTGTTACTGTCAGCGCTCATGTGCATCACCGATGCCACACCTCATGTATCATGCATGCATGCATGCTCGCAAAATAACCAAAACTAAAAACAACCATTCTATTTTGATGACATACATCCACACACACACACACACACACACACACACACACACACACACATATATATATATATATATGTTCATCCTTGCATAGTGAACAACACTCAAAAACTGAGTACTGACCCAACATAAGTGGAGAAATGATTCTTCCAAAACTCCTGGCACGAGGGGTGCATTACCCTGGTGCTGATGAATAACGTCATTCGCATTTCCGAAACTCCAACTTGTTGTTACTAGGTCCGAGACGACCTTAAACTACCGGATGATGGTGGAGAGATACCCAAATCTCAAGGAAGAAGTTGGCGGTTCGATTCCCGGCTGTGAAATCTCCTCTCTACTTGACGGAAAACTTGTCAGGTGGTCACTGCCTCCTGTGCTTTGGCGCTGGCCTGTCGGCCTTCAATCTCAAAAAAAAAAACTTGTTACTAAGATCGAATCCGGGTTCATAGCATATACTTGACCAAAGTGTAATCTTAGTAGCATCCCATGTTATTCCGAGCGGCCACGAGATATTTCCATGTCCACATGAGTCGGCTCGCCTAAAGTACTCCACGGGCGGGCTGACAATGTGGCCACGTAGAGTGTGAAGTGCGTTAGAAGGGAACCGTTTTCCCAACAAAAGTAACATAGTTAGTAGGCGAGCTAGCTAGAGGAGGAGTAGTAGCAAGGAGAGGGTCTCCACATACACAACATCGTTGGAGAAGATATTTAGTTGTTATTAAACTAGCGGTTTACGAGTAGTAAAATGGTATTTTTGTGCCTTTAAGAATTCGAGTCAAGTGGATGGCGAGGGTGGTCGGCATGTCTTGAGACGTACTTTTTCTGCCACCGTCACTTTTGGAGTGGAGGCCACATTGGGAGTGGCGAGGGGGGGACGGACGGACGGACGGAGCCAAGATAAGCTACGTCATTTCATTACGATTTAGGAGAGGGAAAAAGGCGAGCCCCGGGCATAACTTGTTAAGTTAACTTATATACGAACACTATAGCCGACAAACCAAGCACGGATGCGTGAGAAGATTCGGCGGTGCCGAAGGTGGATGATATCATAATGGGTCGTCGTTAGGATGGAAAATAGTTAGTGAGGCCCCACCTTTGCCTAAACTCTAAACCGTAGTCAAGGTCATGTTGTGTGCCCATCCCCCCCCCAAAAAAACCGGAGGCTCTTCGAAGTTTTGCCATCCGAAGGCAAACGGTTGAGTGAATTGAACTTAAGGTTAGTAACTGGGTCTAATTTGGTTACTGATCTTAATTGAAACTTTCGTGGTTAGTAAGTATGTGTGGAAAGAAAAGAAAAGAAAAACCAACATCGGGCAATCCAACGTGAATTTGAGCCCATTGGCCCTACCCTGCTCAAGAATCTCTTTGGTGCAGAGTGGGGTTTACTGCCTACCTTGCGGTGGGTGGGCTCTTGCTGCCTACTTTGCGGTGGGTGGGCTCTTGGTATGTGCGGATCTAAGAATCAAGACTGCAAAGGTTGAAACTATTTGCTCAAAGTTAGTTAATTGTTTAGAGTTCAATAATCAACATAATGGCTCTATAATGGGGTTGGGGTGTGGTCAAGGACATTTATTTACGTAAGGAGAAGTTTTTTCCCCTTGAAATTTCCTAGATTTCTTTATTTGCTGATGGGCCTAGGCATTCACTCTTGCACGAAATCGTAAGGTATATGAACCTTATGTGGTCACTCTTCTTCATTGACACTCACATTGGAGTGGTATATGAAACGACTTGTTGTTAAGAACGGACACCAAAAGACATGTTCACTTTGACCATTTATCATAACTTATGCATCTCAACATTCACGTTGAAACCAACAAAATGAGACAACTCTCGACCCAATCCAATCGCCAAAATGTATTTGGGGAGGGGGGGGCGCCCTCAATAAGAGCACATACTTTCAACCTAGAAAAGTCCATTTGGGGGGGGGGAAGCCTTTTCTATCACAAAAGAAGGCCCCGGTGTTGTCATTGATCTCCGTGCCTTAAAAGACACGGTGCACCCAAACTACCCAACATTTCAATTCATTGGCATCGTGGAGGCGCGGGAGCACACCCCGGCCCCCACGCCCACACCCTCCCCGTCCATAAAAAGTTGAGTGAAAAGGCTCATCACAAAAGGGGTGGAATATGCTTGTGAGGGAATGGAATGAAGATGATATACGACCACCCAATGCAAGCATAAAATAGCTTATTGTTATTTTGTTTTGAGTGCTTCACTTTGACCACCTAAACTTCCTCCAAAGTGATCAAGCACCTAAAACAAAACAAAAAAATGACTTAAAGGCACAAAGAAGAGCGAGTGATCGAGGAGTAGCTACCTTGGCTCGGTTACGAGGAGCCTTCCAAATAGCAAGGCGTCATAATCCCATGGAGACAAACGCGAGGGATATCATATAATTGAGAGTATTAAATAAGTATGTTACGGAGAAAAAGCAAAGGGACTCCCAAAAAATGGCTTCCCTCGAGTCTCCACCCTCACCCTCTGCCAGGGCCTTTAAGTCCCTTTCCCTTGTTGCCACACTTTTCGGGCCATTTCCTTCTACGGGCCCCGGTGGGGCCCACCCTCAAATGTACACCGCTCGTACATTTGTTGCATGTGGGAAACATGTGTGGGGAAGGAGCTAAATATTACTAGACAAGATATTTATGACGGTTGTTTTGTAGACATGTATATACATTATTATTACCTATAAGCTAGGCCTACATATATGTACGGCTTTGGGGTCCGGAGCAATGTTCAAGATTGAAGCCCTCGTATGAGTTTCATTTTGAAGGGCTCTCAAATTTCAGCCCTTCAGTGGAAGGGTTGGTTCAAATCCAAGACATCAATCTAAGAATATAGAAATGAAATACAAAACTCATATTAAACTTGTGCATGAATTATATGGTACATGTTTCCAGTACAATGTGAAGAATTAAGAATCAACCATCTAACTCCACTTCTTGTAGTGACGATGCCCTACGCTTGTTGGTTCTTGTGGTGGGCAGATGATATTGAGAACTTCAAGTGACGTCTTCATTTTCAATTTGGGGTTGCGTTTTGAAGGGTTGTTTTGAGAGAGGTATATTTTGAAGGACCAAATCGCGTTTGAAGGGCATTGAAGACTTCAATCTTGAACACTGGTCCGGAGGAGTCCGTAAATTGGTATCGAAGGGGGGGACTCGCCTTGAATCTTCTTTTTCCTTGTCCTCTTCTTGCCCATTCGATTGCATCACCTCAAATTTCTCACCTCATTATTATACATAACTCGACGAGAGCCCCTATGAATTTGTAACCCGGGGTCACAAAGGTTTTGAAAAAATTGGAGGGAAGAAGAAGAGTCCTTTTTGATAGCCCATTTTCAAGGGACACTTGTTGTGTGTGGGACACAATTACATTCAAACTCCTCAAAATAGATGTGTTTGTTTCTTTGCAAATGAATGTCTCTGTGTTTTTGCCAAAAATGAATGAAAATTTGATGTGTTGTGATCTCTTCACAAACCATTTTATCTTCGTGTTCTAGTTATTGAACTTTCTTGTTTAGTGCCACATGTGATGTTGCTTGTGCCACTCATCACATTTTTTTCCACCTATAAATAAATAAATAACCAACGTCGGGCAATCCGACGTGAATTTGAGCTTGTTGGCCCAACTGGGGCAAAACAACCCGTACACTAGTTCCTTGGAGGCAAGGGTTTAGGCATCCAACAAGGAACGAGTGTATGGGTTGGTTCGCCCAAATCCCGTTGGCCCTACCCTGCTCAAGAATCCTCTTGGTGCAAGGTGGAGTTTACTGCCTACCTTGTGGTGGGTGGGCTCTTGGCTTCCTACCTACCTAGCTAGTTTTTTAAAAATAAAATTTAAAATAATTTGTCAAGTAGAGAGAAGATTTCACAGCGGGAATTGAACCGCCAACCACTTCATTCGGAAATGGGTACCTCTCCACTATCACCCGGTAATTTAGGGTCATCTCAGACCATTTGCCACCTATCATAATTTCTCCTTTGTTGAACACAAGTTTACTTACCCTGCAAGGTTACCGACCCACATTAATCTACATTCATGATAAATCATGTGGCCTATAACAATAAAGACTACAATATTAAAATAAGTTGTTACTAGAAAATAATGTGTATCACATGAAGTCCAATGTTTGTGTTGTGGGCTGATGATGTATAAGTTGAGCCCCACCACCAAATTATGTGTATAATGGAGTGACGACCCACTAGTCCACACTAAAAAAATGGAGTGTGGACAATCTGTCGTGTAAGATTTGTCTTGCAAGCTATAATGAATTGCAAACTAAGCCTCACCACACATGTATTACTCAGTTGCTCATGAGTTCTTGGCCATTTGAACTCAAAATACAAACTAAAATTGAAAAATTCAATGCCATTGTTGTCAAGTATGAGGGTTTCTCTCTTCAAGCTCAAGAAACTAAGAAGTCTCCTTACAAAGCTTAAGAAACTCTGAAATTCACACACAAGAGTCAAGCTATCTCTCACTCCAGGAAGGGAGAATCCAAGAGTGCAAGTGATGGAGAAAGAATGCAAAGGCTTTACTCATGATCTACTACACCATAGCCACAAGATAGCAACAACAAGCTCTCTCTCTCAAAACACACTCACAAGACTTGACTTGACAACAATGGCAAGTCAAGATGCCTTCCTCTCCACATAAACCCCCGCCTAGGTGGATTTCATCCATGGAGTGGATGAACAACTATCTAGGACTCCCAATGGAGTCCATTACTCATCCAAACACACATGGACTCCTAATGGAGTCCATTTACTTCTAATTTGACGTGTCTTAGCCCCCGATGTCACCTCACGTGACAAATCGGTTTTAATGTGCAATGGTGGGTTGCCACTAGGCCACGACCATGTTCGATATGCATGCATTGTAACAACATGGTTCATGTGCATATGAAGATTCTTGTGAGGTAGGTTCGCTAAGATAGTTTGCTTACTTTATTTTGTCACTTGTCTCATGTGGCTAGCTACGTTGGGGTTTTAATTGGACTTTGAGCACACATCAATTGGCAACTTGATTTTTGTGCATATGAGAAGTGATCGTGCCATTATAGGTATAGTTACGCAACCTCAAAGTGGATCAAGGCACTTTTATTCATTGACGCCGATAGTTGAAGGAGTGGAATCACTTTGGAACCACTATTGATTGAAGGAGTGGAGTCTTATTTTGCAACCACTTTTGGACCACTTCCATATGCGTCTCAAAGGCAAATTTTAAACATAAAACATTCATGTTTGAATTTGGTATACTATTTTTTTTACACATTGTTAGACACCCGAGGAGGCACACAAAAAATGCCAATCCAAGCACTTGACAACTTCAGAATGCCCCCCCCTCCCAAATGCACAACCTTTGTATGAAACATGGAATAGGACATTGCATGAGCACACCAACTTTGAATGCACATTTCTCATCAACATACTTCCTCATCTGAAAATGTTTGCAGAAAGAGTACTTGACCTCATTGATCCAATGGCCAAACTTTGAAATTTTGAGTGTCCACAATAAGCACACATAACTTGACATGTTGTTGCCTATTAGCCCACCCACACTTACTAGTGCGGGGCCACCAATGAACGGTTCCTACTAGTAGGGGCCACTTTTAGAGTTGGTTTAGCCAGCGAGAGCCACTGGATGTAACCAGTGTTGGTACTCACCGTTCACTGATGGTCTGCACCAGTAAGTGTTGGTGAGCTATATGTCTTGGAGCAAAGCTCTTTGTTTTTATTAACATTTTAGGCCCAACACTTAATCTTGAATGAATATGTTCATTTGAGTGGATGCCAATTTCACGAGTAGATGAACTTGGCTTCCACAAATGACCTCCCATATCATATTTTCGTCATTTCCAAGTTCCATTTTGTTAATCTACGTGGAAGGCTATTCAATGAAGGGTCTGACATAAAAAAATTTAAAAATACAATGAAAATATGTGGGAGTGAATTGGACAAGACTTATTTGCGTGCAACAATTCTAGTAGCTCGTCCATATGTTCTACATCTAATATGATACGGATCATAATAAAGGGTAGGTATATAAGATTCCATAGTTTCCTCTTTCTTTAAAGTTTCTAGGTCAATGCTCATTACATTTGAAAGTATGTAAAGGACCACATTGGTATCTACTTCCCAACTCTAATACCAATATGTGTTCATAAGCATATGTATTGTGGTTCCTAATTCTTGATTGATAGAAATTTGGTTTGGAACCAACAATCCCAATGAATTCCGACATGAATATGTTTGTAACACTATCATCCAATTTAGATTGCCAAATTAACATCACTCATTTCCTTCTCCATTTCCCTTCATACACTAGGGCGCAAAAATCTCCAACCGACCGATCATGAATCATCTATCTAGACAAAGCCTTATGTGGGTAGCACCTTGTTCAAAACAAGGTTTATAACTTCAACAAGGTTAGTGGTTGCTTAGAAAAATATAAGGTAAGTGGCCCTCGTCCAAGTGCTCATCCTAAACATACACATTCATTTGAGTGGTGCGTGGTTAGGCATGGATCTAAAACTATCACCAAATAGACATGTGTTTAAAAAGAGATTGGACTATCTTCTCAAAATTTGGTAACCATTTCAAGTTCACTAGTCAACAAAATTGACAGGTTGTATATGACCATTAAGTGGAAATAGACATAACATTATTCAGATCCATAACAATGTTCTATGGGACTGACAATATTATGCAAAATATTCCATCATTCAGGCTAAATGTGCGAAATATTCCACAAAATATTGTCAATCCCACATAACATTGTTATGGATCTGAATAATGTTATGGAATCCACACTTTTGATAATGAATAAGATAATCTTATGAACTTTTCACACACATTCAAGGACCCTCTCCTTGAACTTGCAACACTACACACTCTCAATATCCCTAACAAACCAACCCCACATCACCACTTTCACCTCTCCCCTCCCTACTACCACCAATTTGGAATAACAATTCGTGACCATGCTGATAAGTCAGTTTACATAGAATTTACCACCAAAGGGTTGATAGTAGCCCACATAATTCTTCGCTCACATTTGCCTCCTCAAGGAGCCAACGTATGTATATATGAGCTCCGAAAATCACGAGGAATACGACTACATGCACAATTTGGATTTGCTAATAATCTCTCACTAATTCACTACAAACATATGTCTCATGGGGAATTGATCCGCGTCACTTAAAAAAGATGTAAATCTACCACGATGATAAATTTGCATAATTATTTCAATGACGTAGATTGATTGCCTAGGACTCATATCATAACAATACTAAGCTTATGGTATGTGCTCCCTTTCAAAGAGGGAGGGCATGCCATAGGATTAAGTTTTTAGCCTTGTACCTGGCCTTCCGGCATAACATTATTCACATCCATAACAATGTTTTGTGGGGTTGGAAATATTCCCTTGAATATTCCCCACATTCAAACCGAATATGGGAATATTCTAGGGAATATTCTCAGTCCCACATAACATTGTTATGGGTGTGTTTTCTTGCCACTAATACCTTTTTTTCTTGTTTTTTTTTTAATTTTAAAAAAATTCTCATGCAATGAGGTTGGTGCCTTTGGTGACTTGACGAACATGTACCCCGCCTCACGTGGTCCCCCAACCAACGGCTCTAGGAATACTAAAAAATACAAAACCTTTGAAATACACAACAAACCCGATTCAAAATCATATAGTTGTTGGTTCACATAGTCAAAATGAACACTACTCAGGTTGAGTACTTGTTCATTTTGTAAGGCATTCCCCTTAAACATAGAAGGGGTATTAGGCCCATGTTATTCCACCCCACGGTGCAAGAGCTTCATGCTGAGCAATGTTATGATGTTGGTAGTGATTGCATATTTTGTATCCCATGAGGAGTGGGTGCAGAGCTAAATATATACATTCATGGCCGGGTGGAAGCACGGTAAAGTGGACAACTCTTGATCCTTGGTCAAGTTTAAGTGAAAGTGATCCAAAACTATATACTAGCTTTGAATTTTATGAAATAGAAATTCATAAACATTTAGAAAACATATGAATCTACAAAGCCAAGCAATTTATGTTCACAAAAAACAATTTCAAACAACGTATATGTATTTTAGAAGACGGTGCAAGTGGTGGTGCAAGTGGGTGTCATTGAAAAGATAATTGTCAAAAACTTGTTTAAAATACAATTACATTACATTAAATTGATGAATTTTTGAAAAAAAATTACGATGACCTCAAGTTTATAATGAATTCAAGGAATATGAAAAGAAATTCCAAGTTCAAAATATTTAAGGTCATGAAATTTACGTTCAAAACTATATTTAGTTAGTTGCTTTTACGCGTCACTTTTGATGATAGGTTTTGAAGATCTCATATTGATATTCTATATTTGAGTACCTAACTTAACAATAGAGGTCATCATGAAAAATAATCTATTTTAAACAACATTTTGCTACTACTTATAGGCGTTTGACCAAGAAAATCATGGCTTTCATATACCGGAGCACTTTTTTGGTCCACTTTACTATGCTTGCACCCGGCCCACATAAGTACCTTAATTGGTGAATCTTTTTACAATTGGTTTGGTTTTGAAATCATTTTGAATCTTGATGCAAAGATAGTTTTACAAATTGGGTGTCATTTTCATACCATACCACATCATCAGTCCAGTTCGGCATCCAAGGTAGATGGAGGGCGCTAAAACCAACACCCCACTCCAAACCAACACCTTGAAATTTTGCACAGTAAATGCATATCGATTATGAGAACACTCACTCACCATTTGAACATGGTTTGGGCAAACCAACCCATACACTCGTTCCTTGTTGGATGCCTAAACCCTCGCCTCCAAGGAACCAATGTACGGGTTGTTTCGCCCCAGCCATGTGAACATCATGTCCCGTGTTGGTTCTGGGTAACCTACCAATGAAACTTCAAACTTTCATAACTTTTGCACACGAAACCCAAAAAAAGACATACGTTGGTGCGTTGGAATCCCCATTTCAATTGCTAGCAAGAAATACTCTAGTTTATTTCCAATCTACTACTAATAATAATATAAGTACTCAAGTGCTTAAAGTGACAGGTTTAGGACCCTCTGCCTTATATTACGTGCCATGTATTTCGTTTATATTCGAAAATAGAACCCGTATGTTCAAAATGTCTAAAAATAAAAATAAAGAATTTTTTTAAACACAATTTAATTAGTGCCCAACTGACCTACAGCGGACAGCAAGGACACCTCCACTTTCCCATGATAGTGAAAAAGTGCGAGGAATTTGACTTTACAATGTCAATCACAAACACTGACACATTGAAGTTTCAGAACATAAGGAGGCAAGCTAAGCTTAGTTGGGTATCAACTTGCAGATGAGATTTTTGGGAAGAGGAACGGATGTGCAAACTAAGCTTTATAGAGAACATTCCCATAGCACTACACTAACTCTTTTGCCATGTAGCCATAAAGGGTCTTGCCTCGATAGTTTAATTGAGAAAAGAAAGAATCTAGTGTCACTTACTATTTAGGTTTACGTTTTTTTTTACCAATGATGTAGTTTGTAGCCGAGTAAAAGTTGTCGATGTTCTATAATGTTCAAACAACCAATTTGACATTTGTTGGTAGAATATGAGATATAGTATTTATAGATATAGCATTGTGTGATTTCAAATAGTGAGTGATATTGAATATCATGTTTAGTGTACCTGAATGGGTAAATGATTCCAAGTTGTCAATGATGGAAAATAGATTTTGCAAGTGCTGTAGCAACATAGGTTAAGTGTAAACACTACAACCCTATGGAACCTAGACAATGAACCCGCATCACTAGGATATTGTCTTACATGGCTGGAAAAACTGCAAATCTACCATTGTGATAGATTTGCATGTTTCTTTCACTGATGCGTGACAATTGTTTAGGATTCGTATGCTCGTAGTCATAACATTGCTCAACACTTAGTGCTCGTTTAGTGGGCCCTCATAATGTAACAGTTGGATGCTTGGAAAGCTGTGCAAGGAGACTCAAATTTTGATTGAGCTCTCAACATTTGATTATTATATTCCGATGGTCCACATCGCTGAGTAATGTTATGGTGAAATAATTATGTTTTAGAATGATAGAAAACCTCAAGAAGGTTGAAATATATTCGAAAAGAAAGATTTCTCAATGATATGCCTCTAGAAACACCAAGGATGATGACATGTCTATTGAGATATGAAAATCATAGTAGTATGAACACTAGAATGGACCTGTGCAAATATATTACGAATTGGTTTGAAGGTTTGAAGGTTTGAAGACTAATGTAATGTGTAAGGTAAAGATACCCCAAACCAACACCAAGCCTAGAATTCACACTCTCTATTGCAATTATGCGTTGGAGGTCCTAAGTGTACGATTGTCGTGCATAGTGTTGGGTTTAGGTTGAGCATACAAACCTTAATTGTTTTTAGCAAATTTGTTTTATGGCGCGTGTCTTAATCTTGTGACAATAATCCATAGTTAGTGGCAATTTCTTTTGATCTCGGCCTTACTATGAATTAGATGTTGTGCTTGACTTTGACAATTCAAAAAAATAAAATGAAAATTGGGGTAGAGATTAGGCCCAAGTAAAGCACCGGGCCTATCTTATCCTAATTGGTTTTTTTCCCAACAAACCAAAGAAGAATTCATGTGGAATCATAACATTAAGTAGCAATGCTAGTAGTGTACCCTTTGAGTACCCGCAATAGTACCTTAAGAAGATGAGAAAAAGTTACAAAGCAAGATTGAATGAATGGGAAAATAATAATAAACAATTGCTTCAAAAAGGTGTTGAAAAGGTAATGCAAATTTCATAGTACTTTTTCAAACAGTACAATTACTTTCTATTATAGCCTAGATTAGGACCTTTACCGCCACTTGACATTAAGTTTGTCCTAGAAACTGACATAATTAATTTTAAGTAGCGAAAGTAACTACTCAAATAGATCAAAAAAACCCTAAGAAAAACTTAAAGGTAGGGCTACCTTTACTTGACAAGGAGCATCAAAGCAATGTGCACTGGTTTGATGCTCTTTTGAGGAGGTCATTATGAGCTTGTTACTTAATGTTATGGTAGTTTCCAACGTAAATGGACTTTTGATAGTGTGTAATGTAGAAGTACATAACATTAAGAAGTCCCCATTTTTTATTCACAACATGATCCTAGCTTGAAAATGACAGTTCATTGTTCATTGTTGAATATTCACATTGATAGTCATTGTTTTCAGATGTGTAAACTGTTGAGTTTGATGTTTACATAACATTATTAAGATCCATGACAATGTTATGTGGGACTCATAATATTCCACGGAATATTCCCGGATATTTTCCACATTCAATCTAAATGTGGGGATATTTCCTTGGAATACTGTCAATCCCACAAAACATTGTTATGGGACTGAATATGTTATAACAGTAATCACATGCCCTCTTCATTTTTGAAATCAGTGTGAACTTTAACCAATATTGAAATGTAAATATATTTGATGTAAGCATATGAGGCTAAGTGCTGACCCCCTGGGGAGGTCACTCCATTGTCAAGTTGAACACCACGTGCGTTAAAAGTTTGCTACCCCTATATTACATGTCATAGATAATTTTAAAAATTATGATATTTTTTCCACATATACATAACCATTGATAGTATCTTTTGTATATTTTTTTGAAATTTTTAGTCATCTTCATTTTTGTAGTAATGTTTTTAGTTCAATTCTGTGTCATTCTAGTTAGAAACGGTATGTTTTATATAAAAAAGAGATCATCAAATTTGGTTACCATTTTTTACTATGTGATAGATACCGTGTATATCTACTCATGAAAAAATTTGATAAAAATTTGACCCATTTTGGTGATGCCCTTTAGAAAAAGTAGATTTTGTCTTAACGCACGTGGTGTTCAACTTGACAATGGAGTGACCTCCCCGAGGCTGACCCCACCAAACTCTACCCTCCAATTGAAGATTATTATGCAAGTTCCTACATATTCTTCTCAACTAACTAGAACCGTATGTCATTCTTATATGGATCTAGAGATATGTGTATTTATTCTAAAAAATTAGGTTTAAAACTTATACACAACATTATTCATCTAAGTCTATACACTGGGTGGAGCCGGGAATAAGCTAGATTCTATTCAAGATTATAATATATTTATTCTCATAGTGAAGCATTGCATCGGCGGATTCAGGCTGAAAACTCAGGTGAAACAAGATACCGATATCATTAGAATGGAACGGTTGATAGCAATTGAATAATGTTATGTAAACAGACTATAGGGGTTTTTACTATAAATAATTATTACCAACCACTGCGAGCCCGTCTCAAACTCTTACTTTTCTAGAATCTAATCAAACCTACTAACTAACCCAATATTAAGGTGCATATCCTTTACTAGGTACACGACTATTAAAATAACATGCAGTAGAATTTAACTATAGATGAAGAAAAAGCAACACAACACACAAGTACAAGTTGAAAATCGAATTAAAATACTCAAAAGCAAGATAATAAGAGTAAAAACGTAAAAAAATGTCATGTGGTATGCGTGCACGGGCGGGTCAGTGGGTTGCAGTCTGACAATTGGCATATCTAGAGGGTTTGTATAAGGGCCACTTCCCACACGACCCAAAGAGCCGTAACCATGAAATTGTGAGAGCCCAAAAGAAAGTGTCCAAAGGCTGTCCCAAGACGCCTCCAAAATCATGTAGTGTGGTCACGGATCCTCAAGTGTAGTGTGAAGCCATATGTGACCGGGCCCTCAACCAAATGTTATTTCAAGGAATTTCTATTCATGTGGGTCCTGACACATGATAAAATAGAATAAATCAACAGTTGTGAGCATTCGGAGTGCCATGGTCTCCCAGTTTTGTGTTAGGCCTACCTCCAAGAGGTGGTTTTTGAAAATAGTCCAAGTGACCATGAAACATGATCCATTTGATGCCATGTAGAAATCCATGTAGACTTTACATCCATCTTGTATTCACATACTCCGTCGGTCCCTCAAGCATAGTGTGACGCAAACTTGGACCGGTTCTGCCTTTTCCACCAATGAGAGTGCTTGAAGTGTAATGGTCACGGGCTCTTAGTCTCGTGTGAAGTGGCCCTAAGTGTTCATAACATTATTCAACTACTATTAGTCATTCCATTCTAATAACATAAGTGAGAGTGCTTTACCTGAGTTTAATAGGTTGAATTTGTTGGTAAGAGAGAATAAGCAGGGTATAGTTCAGAATACCCATCCGAATTATTCCCGGCCCCATCCAGCTTGTAGTATTTGTTGACTAATGTTATGTTCCGGTCTACACCAAATTGTCCTATTAGAGTGGGTTACCATTCGGAATTACGTGTTGCTATAACTTTTTACCAACATCATCATTTCTTACCAACTAAGTTGTATCATATTCTTTGGTGTGCATACAAACTACTTGTATTATTTGGGCAAGGAATGATACTCTTAGTAAAATGTTATAGCAATGCGTAACTCCAAATGGTAACCCACACTAATTAGACAAAAAAGTGTAGTTCTTGCCCACTTTCGTGAGACTAACCTACTTAGAGTGAAGTTGATAAGGTACATGGGTTCTTAAATGGTTACAACTAGCTCACTTCTTCTAGGATATGAAACACACGAGATGGTGAGGAAATCCAAATCGAGGCTATAGCCACTACTAATTTTCTCATAATTTTCAGAGCTCGTACGAATATCTTACTCATTACCAAACTGCAGATTTTCATGCTCATTAGATGGTCATAGAGGTCCTCCCGACTATGTTGATTATTGGGTCTCATATTTTGAACACATAGTCCAATCTTTTCTTAAACACATGTTTCTGGAACCACGCCTAACCACATACCACTCACATATAGGTGTGAGATAAGTGTCCGATTAAGATAATTAATTGAACTAGGCACATCATCTTAGTTCTCCATAATTGAACTAAAATATAAAGCAAATAAGTGCAATGTCTTGGTGGCAATACAAAGCCCAAAATTTGGTGATTATTTCAATGTCTCCCTGATGTTGAGGGGAAATACCAACTGCAACATCAACTACTAAGCTACACTGATGTGTGCAATTAGGTTGCCTTTGGGAACAAGTTGCCTCTTCACATTGTATAGCAACCCTGAATATTTGGTCAACATTCTTCTTCCCCTATGAAGCAAGGCCTATTGTTGTGCGTATGGCGATGCTTATTCATGGCTCTTTTCGACATGTTGTATATGTGCCATGAGTTTTCTTTGCATTGGTTGCAATGGGAGCCTCAACCCCGTTTGATTGTGTGTTTTTCTTGATATTTTGCATGTCTTGTATAATTCTAGAGTTATTAGTTTGCTTTAACTCCTCCCATAGTGTATCTTTTCTATGCTCTTCTCTTTCCAATCAAAACCATGGTATGTCATGCAAATGGGATGGCAAGGGCTTAATTTTTTCACTTCTTTAAAACAAAATGAAATCATGCAAACTACCTTGCCTTAAATTCAAATTACAAAATTTACAACTTTGTTTACTCATCCATATAGCAACCACAACTTTTTTAAAACAACTTGTATTATGTTATCATGGCCGTAAGTACTCAAAATAGTGTGGAATGTCTATAAATTCACATGGAAATGTCTATAAATTGCACATATCAGTGTACATATTTGCTCATGAAGATCACAACATAGCCAAAAAGGATTTCCCATCGGCTACATCAATTATACATTGTCAGTGGAGGAGTTTGTGAATACGGGAGTCCATGAAAAAATTTGAATAGTAAAATCCATGTCCATTTTAGTTTCATGACATGTGTAAAGAAGATAGGGCATGTGAGCCTTGTGTGATCACTCTTCTTCTTTCTTCAGCGGTGCCTCAAGTAACCCCTATTTTAATCAAAATTTGCAAAGGCACCTTCAATCGTAATTGAAATAAATGAAGGTCGGTTGGGCGTGTGTCCAAGTGGGAGTGTGTCTTATCACTTGTCACTTGTCATGACCCAAGCAACACACAGGAGAGGAGAATGGATCATTCCCTTCCCTCCATCAATCATGTCGCTTCCTCCAACAATTTCCCCATCACCTCAATCGGTCAAGAGGAGAAAGAGAAAAAGCGAAAACAGCTTTCCCAAGTTGAAGTGTAGCTTGCAAGTAGGCACGTCTCACGTCAACCTCCCCCTTACCCTTTTTATTTGTTTATTTATTTCCCCCGTATGGACACAACCCACAGATTCAGTTGAGACGTCGAGTCAAATCACATACCTAACTTGCATCACCATCAACATTATTATTTTTCCCATGCTCTCCTTCTCAAAGAGCCCGGTCAGTTGCATGCAAAAGTATTCAAGAGAACCCACCGCTAGTTACAAATGAACCGGTTGAAGTTCAAGACTTCAGGAAAATTTAACCAAGCATTTTAGAGGAATATATGGAATATACCTCAAGTTATCAAAGAATTGCTGAAAAGATCACAACATGTAACTGGTTGGATGTGGAAACAAAACTAGGATCTTGACTGATTAGGCTCAAAAATCTCCCCGGACACTGAGTCAGTTGGCAGCTGTGGTGGAGGAGGAAGAAGTCTCCCACAAATCAACAGAGGTTGCCATCACCTTGTTTTAACATGCGCATGATTGAGGTGAAGAAGAGGACCAGAGGATCATGTCTCCGTCCATGAAATAGACAACATTCCTGGTGGGAGCTCCTAAGGTAGATGGGTCCTTTTCCAACTAGTAGCCCACTTCTCCTGAGATATGGAAACACCACGAGAGTAGTGCAAGATGGTTAGCAGTTCCAAATCAAGGCCATAGCCACTTTCTGCATGATTTTTGGAGCTCGCATGAATATTTTGCTCATTATCAAAGTGAAAACTCTTGTGCTCGTTAAATGGTTAGACAGGTTTCCCCCAATTATGTTGAACATTGCGTCTAGAATGGATATCATGTTTTGAGCATGCTGTCCAATCTCTTTTGAACATATGTCATTTTTGGATTTTTTTTGTTCTTGAATCCACATATGGCAACCTCGCAAACACCGATATTATACAATATTTATTGGATGGCGTTAGGGGAGTCTGGTGGGGACACTCTAAGGACAGAGAAAGATAGAGATCGAGAGATCCCTTCTACAACACTCTACCCCTCCAAGATCTCAAATATGTGGGCAACCCGAATACATGTTGAGAGTCTTGGGTACATAGCAACGTCATCTCAGCAAAACCAATTTCAATGATTGAGTCTGCTGTTGGGGTTTCTTGATTAGGAGAAACACCTGATGTACTTGCTCTTCGTCAAAGACAAATGCAAGGTAAACGTCTTCACAGTTGTAGCAAAAGTGTACGACAACATGGCACCACTGTGGCCGTCCGAGGAAAACTCTACCGAACGCAGTTGTCACCAAACCCAGAAATCAGGCTTCAGGAGTCTTTGATTTGACCACTTCACCAATGATGGCTTTCATCAAGTAAAGTGCTTCCAAGGGATAGCAATGAGAGGCGGGAAAGATGATGTATGAGCACAGATGTGACCATCATCAATCAACCTGTTAGAAACTGCCATTATGCAAACTTCAGGGTTCTCTTAGCCATGCCCCAATGACGACGAATCCAATTCATGATAAATTTAGGCATTCGCTGTCATGTCGTGACCTACATGTCAACCACTCTTTTGGAAGCGGCTCTCAAGAGCTTCTAAAAACTACACTTGATCACAAACTTCTCCTACAACACCTACATGAGCACCCAACGCCACACTTTGCACATGTGACCCCATTGTATCTCCTTCAAAAGTATCAAAACGATGCCTGACATTAAAACTTGAAGAAAAGCAGAACTCACTCCAATGTTATGGAAGTTGAGGGAGAGGAAGATCAACAGGAGGTCAGAAACTCAAGGACCTGCCCAAAAAATGTAATCTTAGAATTTTTTAAATGTAGTCATCCTGATAGCTTGGGACCATATTGCCTGTCAATTCTGAATCCCAAGAAATTTGAGGATATTTACAAACAATATCAGACGGAAATCAGACTAACCTACTTCAGTCTCGACCAACTGGGAAGCAGAGCACAACCCCTTGTCGATCCAGGAAACTAGCCACTTCCCAGCCACACGCTGGTCCAAGCACATCACCTGCACACTAGTAACATTGGGGCAGACTGATTGCTGCAACTCAAACCTGATCAATCATCAAAATGGACAATGCTGTTTGATGCCAACCTTGCAAAACGATTCCCTAAATTTAGCCACCATCACTTCATTCGTATCTCATAAGATGTTAAACCTCTGGAAGTCGTCCTGAGAAACCTTTGCATTTGACGGTTTGACCTAGGATGACTTCCATGCATTCAACCCTTTCTGAATCATCACTGACACAACCACCTGCTGGAAGAAGCACAACAGAAAAGTTGTCTTGAACAGTCTGAGCTCAAGATTGGAACTTGCTCTAGGCAACGCGTACCTGGCATACCAGAATCTAGATAAGAAATTTGAAGAGTAAAAAATTGCATGCTGAAGTGGAAATTATTCTCCTGTCTTCATCTCCTTACCAATTATTATAGTATATTACAATGTACTAAGTATGAGACAAAGTCAAGAAACACAAGTATGAGAAACAGGAAGGCACAACAACTGCTATAAAGAGTAAAAAACACCAGAACCCCTACAACACAATAAATCATAAAATAATAGGTGTCAGTGCAGTTAAAAAGTAAAGCCGACCTCATTGTACATCTCAGGATAAATCTTCCAAAGCCGCCGATATCCTCATCTATCATCAAAGAGTACACAGCAGTCTCAAAGGAGGCTCTAGAATCACATCTTACCAGCCTCCAGACGCAGCACATTCACAGTCCAACTACAATGGTACAATTTACATACATTACACCACTAAGAGGACACTTACAGTGGCAACCAGACAAGTGCTGGTTTATAAGCCATAAATCTCTGCCTCATCATACTGGTTGCATAGCCATTAAGCGTATTCTAATTAATTTACAAGTACCTAGCACAATTTTCACGCAAATCATAAGAAAATGCCTGTCTCTCATCCCTCAATGTTAATAGTTGACATCGAGATGCAACATTGATCAATGATTAAAGATCTTAAAGACCATGATACTCTGGTTTGAAGTCTACACTTGCAACATTTCTGGCAACAACAAAACTGCCAGGTCTTCCTCATCCTCTCATGGTGTACACAGACACACACACTCTTATGTTCGTGAAATATTAGTATATTCAGCAGATAAGCAATCCAAGATGCGAGCTGGATGGCACTTTTGAGTATTAACATTCTGAAACCTTGAAAGGTCAAAAGACTGCATCTTACATTGAGCTCCCATGAAATTTCGAATTCTTTGATCTTTGATCAGCACCTACAATTGCACCAGAAGCCTTTTAAGGCACTCAGTGGTTGTCACCATTTCTTGAACATGTCAGACTTCCAATGTTCAATTTGGAAGGACATTAAAGAATCATGTTACAATGTGATGGCATTGAAACTATAAACTTCTGAAATTGAGCCTGAGATCTACGCCATAGAAGGTTGTGATGCTGTACCTCTTCCTGACAAAACAATGAACCCAAATACTAACAACAATTACCGGTGGGCTTTTGGCACTGAGTGAAAAGTGTCTCCTATGAAGCAACCATGAAAGCTTTCCAGGAACTTCGAATTGTTCACAATCTGGGTATTTGCTTCGGGCCAAATCAAGCCTGTACTCCCATTTGGAGCTTGTATTCAAATATAAGCAGTGCATGTGGCCTCTGTTGGGGACTGGGAGCATTGATTGCCCATTGTTGAGCCACTGCAAAAAATAGCAGCAGCCTCTCCACCAAGCTGTTTCTTGTGTTTACATGCTGATTTCTTGTACATTGTAGTTGTGTTTGTGTTAAAGAACCGGACCGGATGACATGTACACAGGGCCCCTTTGTCCTGAAAGCGCTGCATAAATTGGATTCCTCCCAGAAACCTCAAAGGTTGTTGATGATTACACAATTAATTATAGAATTCCTGCCCAAATGTTCAAGTACACAATTCAGTCACTGAAGGTAACATTTGGCATGTAAAACATCACATCTCTGTGATTCCGTACATTATACACTTGTTTGAACATTTTGGCAGTTCCAACCTTCTCAAAAACCATCTCCTCTACTGTTCACGAGAACATACAAAAAGACATGAGTTAAACATGACGTACATATGCACATTTGTCAAAGGGCACCAAGCTGAGCCCTCCCAATGCAAATTCTATGTGGAGAATCAAGCTCCTAATCCTAAAAGTGTAGACTCGATTGGCACAAGCACTTCTTGAGCCAAAGGGGAACTACTCCAGGGGTGGGTTTCCATGTTCTTAAAGATTGTCAACATTCAATACCTTGACAGCATCAGAATAAATCACAGTGCTTTACAGCCAATGTTAAATATGCTGTTAAAATTAGAAAATTTGAGCTTGAGAAAATGCAGATCTTACCACATGAAAATTACACATCGCATTGGAGGTGATCTCCTTGCATTCTTCCATATCTGTTCCAAACAAAAGGATCCAAACTGTTGGTGGCTGGAAACCTTCTCCCTAGCTCCAAAACAAACTCACGCTCAATAGCAATGGTTTGCGCACTCCCATCTACTTGATCCAGGTCTTCGATCTTTGTGGTGGTTTCCGCTAGGTCAGTTCGCTGCACATTACCTAACCCTGATGAGTCCAAGTTTGAACATCCTGAGACTTTAAGCACTTAGGTGCATAAGTGATCTATGCATGATACCCAGGTGTACTACTTGAATCCAAATGACTGAACACAATAGAACTAATCAGCTTACAAGCAGACTCCATGAAAGATAATATCATTTGCGCAAATCTCCATCCATTGATCTCCTTTATGGTGAAAAGAAGTTTAATTTGCACGGCACTTAGCCCACTTGCCAGCTCTTGCAATGCTGGTTGGCATTTAGTGATCAATATGCCAAGAAAGACAGAAACCAAAGTGCAAGATTACTGAGAATTACGATCTACAAAGTGGAGATGCACACCGCATAAATGTACGCACAGCCTTTCCCTCCATCCCCTAGTCGCTTCAATCTTTTTTCTGTTAACAACCTGCAAGTAGCCCAAAAAACACACCTACTTAAAGAGCACAGAAATCGAGGTATTCCCACAAAAGCATACTTCTATTCACGTCCATAGAAAAGAAACGGTACTGATGCACAATAAAAACCAATTAGATAAGACAAAATGGTTGAAGGTGAAAGATATCCTACAATCTGATAGCCTTGCTGGTATCAGGGTTATTTCCCAGTGCTGCACGGATGAGCTTCTCTGGGACAGATCTCTCTCCCACAAATTGCAATATACTGTCTGAAAGGCGATTCACACGGGACATATTAGGTGTTTTTGTTCCTGCCTTTTTCTTTTTGTTGTATTTCACAAGTTGTCCAGCCACCTCACTTCCCATTGCAAACAAGGGAGGGGCGAGATCCTTGTTCCCGTTTTCAGGTTCAGTCTTAACGCCTGCAGGTGGTAGTGTCTGTAAAGGGCTGACGTCACTTTTTAGTTCTCCTCCAGGGAGATTATGCATTATACATACGAATCCATCTTCCTGAATTGTCACGGCATTCTCCCGACTAGACAACAATGCCAATTGTAGTGTTGATTCCTGCCGATTCTTGAAATTTTGTTTCAGCTTCGGCTTCAGCTTTTCTTTCAACTTTTCCTTTAGCCTCTCTTTCAGTATTCGCATGCTGCACAGATCAAGAAAAGTCTGGTAAGATATTATATCAATCACCTCTCAAGAGAAAGAAAAGAAAAAACTATCTCCTATGCACCAAATCTTCTTGCGTGGTTTTCATGCTTAGGATATACTATTATTCAGTACAAAAAATTCTGTTATTCCTCAGTTTCTTGTTTGGGATTTTCATCAGAGAAGCCTACTCCTCCTTGTTCTTCCTCATTGTGCCCCCCGTCCTCAATATTTGTATTTGCAAATCACTTGACACTCAAGGCCAAATTATATCTCAATCCCTTGCAGGAGAAATAATACACACTTGCACTGGACTCAGTCACAAGCCTCTGAAAGCAATCTTACCTTTGATTCCCATGGGGTGTTGGAACTAAGGTTTGCATCTCTTTGTCAACAGGCGGAGTGAGGATCTTGGGAACTTCTTGTAGACACGATTGATGAGACTCGTCAAACGGCTTCAAATGAGAAGAGGCTGGATTTCTGGCATTGTCCTCTCGAGCTGGTCCGTCAGTATTGCATTGTTCGACGACGGCCAAGTCATGTACCGCATGCAATCCATTCGATATGTTACTCTTCGCAAGAGAATAATAAGCTTCACCGTGTCCTTCTTCAGGCTTAGTGGCTAATGAAAGTCCATCATCATCTACGCATGATTCTCTCCCCCCCAGGTCCATCGAAACTAAGCCTGAAAAAAGAACAACTCGACAAGCTACTTCGTGGTTGATTGTGTGATCGCACGCTGCAACGTATTTGTTTGGAGTTAGTACACACTAACCGCGAGAAACCGGCGATGTCAATCTCGAAGAAATTCAATAATCAAGGCTTCTGCTCCACACCTCCAGTAATAGAATTAAACAAGATGTAATATAAGTTATCATCTTAGGGCATCGGCTCAAGATTTGCCTAGATGAAGCTTCATATACAAATCACTCCTCAAATTTGATACTCAAGGCTTCTGCTCCACACCTCCAGTAATGGAATTGAACAAGATATGATATAAATCATCAAATTAGGACTTCCGCTCAACATTTGCCTACATGAAGCTTTAATATACGACACACTCCCCTGCGAAATTATCTAGGTCAGAACCAAGCATAAAATCCTTCAAATATTTGAGAAGCATATGGTGCTCCAAGAATGAAGAACTTTGCAATGAGAAGTACGAGAGGCTGAGGAGGTATTAGTTCTTACAAGTCTTGGCTGATATGCAATGTAAGAGCCGTCTTGATTGCGGCCTTCGTTCTCGATAAGGCGTGCCCTGTTTTGCCGTATTGTCAGAGCAGTAATCGAGCTTGAAAAGCAAGATGGTGTCACAAGGCGTGAATAGCAAAGTAAGGAGCACTAACTGCTACGCGGCCATTGAAAAAGCTTACAACAACAGAAGATACTTACTTAAAACAGGTTAATCTACATGGACCTTGATAGAAATATCACTACAGACTTGCTTTAAGCGATGATGTAACTCGCAGTGACGACACCATGGAAAGAAATGATTAGTAAATTATCATCAAGAAGCCAGTTCGCCTTCGTCGTCATCCTGTATCAAGCCCCAACACACAGTAATGCAGCTCTGTAGAAACGGTGATATAGCAATATCCGTCGCGTTATATCCCAGAAAAACAATACACACTCTTTAGTTTCACTGTCTTTTCTTTTCTCCACCAAGAAGGAACCAATTGCTAGAAGCCGTCCATGCAACAAAAACGAGTTCGAAACTCGATTCGAGGGAAACTAGGCTCGGTCCTCCTGCTACTCTGTCACAAAGTCGCAATCAAACACTCAAACCGCACTTCCACCGCCGTGTGGAAATTCTGAAACCAGAAACCACTCCTCCGCATCTGCAATTCAAAAACAGCATCAGCCGCGGACTATACTAATGCCAGGGTTGCGCATCAGCCCCCGGCTCGGCTTGGATATGCATCTATCTAGCCTTTGCTTACAGCTGACTTAGTCCACTCTTAACCAAACGAGACTCTTAAAACAAGCCTTGTACACGCATTAGGCGATGCTAGTTCGCGCGGAGACTGTCTATGTGGAGGTCGAGGAGCAAGGTAGGAGCGGCAGTGCGTAAGAGCAATTTAGGAAAGCGATGAGGTCTACGAGGCCCGCGAGACAAGGAAGGAAGAACGCAAGCAAAGGCAAGGCAAAGCAAAGGGAAAGAGTCCACGAGAGCCCATTGAAGAGCACACACCAACGTGCGCGGGACCAGCCAGCCAGCCAGGGTCGCCGGATATTTAACGGATATTGGAAGGGTGTTTCTGGATATTGGAAGGGTGTTTCTGGATATTGGAATGGTGTTGGCCGGATATGTGCGATATGCACTGGTCAGATTTCCGAGACCCGGCGGGAGACGGGAATCCTCCTATTGTACTTCTGCCATATGTACAGGGTTCCTGCTTTCCCTCCTTTTCAGCTGGTTATTGAAGTAATAAGGGTGACTTTCCATGTAGGCCGCCTGCTCACCATATTCTAGTGGAAATGTAGATGCCACATGCATTGTTTTCAAAAAAAAAAAATTGATTATTTCAGGGATGTATGTGGAGGTTTTGTAGTAGGGTCAGGGCTATGTGCATGGATTGTTCTTCTAACCCCTTCTAGTGATAACCAAGAGGGTTTTGACTTCCCATCCTTGTGCTTTTATTGCGTTTGTCAGGGGGTTGTGTTTGTCTTCTTAGTTTTTGTTTTGGAGGCTTATTCTATGAATCTATCATTTGTGGAGGTGAATTCTTTTTCTATTTGTAAATTTATCTATACTTCAAAATTCTTAATATTCTTTTCAAATGTACACACTAAGAGAAAACTAATACCTCTCCCTTGTATATACTATATATGCTAATGCCTTAGATAATACCCTTTCTTACACTCATGTTAGTTCATACGTGGTATGAAGGGTCCATCCCCTGGGGCTCCTCCGTTCCATTGTGAGTATAGGATCTATCTTCGGGAACCAAAGACAACATCTCGCAAGTATATTGTGAGTTGGGTTGGGCATCTCAACAGTGAGGACAAGTTGTTTGTGTAAGGTTGAAACATTGGATTATGTGGATTGTGATGGCAGGGTGTATGCTTTAGTGCTGATTGATAGGCATAATTTTTTGGGTGTTTTCCTTGGTAGAAATGGTGACGTATCTATTGAAGAGCCACATCATTTCAATACCGAAGTGTTGTGGTGGTGGGTCTAGTGAGGGATGATGAGGTTGATTGGTATTCTGAGTATCTTCCCTAATGCCATTTTAATCAATCTCGAGTAATTGTGGTTCGGTATCCAAATGAGCAAGAAGATTAGGAACACGAATTATGAAGAACACCATTATGTAATAGCATTGCATATAGCATTTAAACTATTGCATACTAGCATAGAATAAATTATAGAGTATTTGGTATCTTACACTAATACGGTTGAATGACATATGTAGCCATCATATAGATATAAGTAAATTTGTAGAATATGAGAATATGAAATAAAATAGGCCACACACAACATGTGACTTGAGTTCAAAATAATCTAGGGTGTTATAAATTCCATGGAATTAGGTTTATATTATTTCTAAAATACCATAGTATTAAAAAATTCAAAAGGTTATAGTGTGTACATTCCCCCATCCTGCCCATAGTGGATGAAAGTTTGTCAAAGGATGAAAAAAATGGTTGAAGAACGTTGGATGATGGGTTTAAGTAACCAACGTGGAAGAGGTTGGTTTAGGTCATGGCATTATGAGAGTTTGGTGTCTTGTTGGCAACTATAAACTGTATACCTTCCACCAATTTGGTGTTGGCACATTTTTTTTCTTTTTTCTTTTTTCACATGAATAATAATGTAGTAGGATTTCCGTCACTCTACTTGCAATGGGCATGTAATTGGTTTATGTTTCCACAATAAATACATTTTTTTGTTGCTTTTGAGTGCGCATCAATTTTGTGTATGTATGTTTTGTATTGTGGCTTTATGAAATTGCTTTGAGGCTAAACCGTATTGCAATGAATTATTGGCTCTGCCTTTTGAGATGGTTTTTGAAATAAGCCAAAGTTTGGTCCCAGTCAGATAATTAACTAGAATTGGCCATGTGTGGAGGATAATCATAGGGCATAACACTCTTCTGACCAACCACTTATTGATTTATAATAAACATATGTTACATGAAAATGACTAACCCCAACCTTTCAAAGTAATTGAAAGGTACTACAAAATATGCACGGTTAGAAAATTACCTAATTGAATGGGTCATTTTACCCATTGTCATTGTGAGCAAGATAATACTCCCCAAACAATTATACCCTCGCTGCACATGGTTCCCGTAAGTCACACTAAGTGTCAACCCTGTGCAAATGAGACTTTCATGGGAATGTTTGATTAGATATGTGGAGTATTATGATTGCTATTTTGTCAATGTACGTAAACTTGTTGTAAGCATTATCATTATACATAAAAGTATCATACTTATGAACCAAGTGGTAACACTTGAGCTAAAAACAAAGAAAGGCACAAGAACATATAACTACTACCACCTAAGACATTAATGTTTAATCCCACTACTACCATAACTTGAAGAAAACGACTTGATATTACATGGGCTACCAAACTCTTTTAATGGAGTTAAGGGTTGATAATGTGAATTGATGCGAGTATCTATATGATTGACTAAGGAGTTTGACCTTCTTTGAGAAACTCTATTGGGACCTAGAAGAGTTCTTTTGACATCAACAATTGAAGATATTGACTAGTTCGACTTAGCTTAATATTTTACAGATGAATACACCTCCAAGAGCTTGCTCCATCTGAGTTACTTCTCATGATCAATGAGCCTTACATTGAGAGCGAGTTACTTAAGATTGAGATCTCTTAACTCAAACATTATTATATTCAAATCAATAGAAGAGGAGAGGTTGATAATCTACTATCAAGGGCTTAACCAAACAGGTTCACGAAGTTCGGTGAACTCTCAAGCAATCCTAAATGAATGTGGTGATGCATCATGAGTCTTTTTTTTTTATCTTTGTCATAAAAGAACGACCTGTGGTGTTCATCGGATATATGTAGTCAAGTCGATCCATCCTTCCTCTTGACCTCAATCGAGATCTCATGCCCTCATTATTCTGCACCGTTGGAAGTACCTCTTAAATATGAGACTTATCTGAATCTTGCTTTGGCAATCTGTCCAAAGATTCTAGACGTCTTTGGACACTCTGTCCAAGGTTCTGGACGTGATTTACAATGCACACTGCATCGGATGTTGTTGAAGTTAATAGAATAGTTATCAACTTTGTGAGGCGTAGGAACTTCAATGGCATTCTTTGGTGCTGATGGGCAAGATAGATCTGAGATGACCCTAAACTACCGGGTGATAGTGGAGAGGTACCCATTTCCGAAAGGAATGGTTGGCGGTTCGATTCCCGCTGTGAAATCTTCTCTCTACTTGACGGAATAAAACTAGCTAGGTAGGTAGGAAGCCAAGAGCCCACCCACCGCAAGGTAGGCAGTAAACCCCACCCTGCACCAAGGAGATTCTTGAGCAGGGTAAGGCCAACGAGCTCAAATTCACATCGGATTGCCCGATATTGGTTATCTATTTGTTGATGTGCAAGATAGAATTTGGAGGCACAACTATGTTCACATGCTTGTATTAGCTTGAATGTCAAGTGTTTCAGTCCTTGACAGAGTGCCATTTAGAAATTGTGAGAACTTGAATTGTTTCATTGAATTTGAAGTTCTGGAGCTATGAAATTTTGAAGTGCTTAAATACATATTTGTTAATGAGTTCAGTGGTTTAATCTTAAATGCACATAAATGGCCATAAACCAAGTAGTACAGGGAACGCTTTTTAATATGTAGTTTCTAGCAGTTTTGTTGAGGACATCTTAACCATCAGTATTTGGTTTCCCTTGCTTTCATGTATATCTACCCCTAATAACTTTTACCTCATGTTTTTCATACGTATTTCTCTTGTGTTTTTTTTCAATGATGACAATACAGTTGGATGTATGCTGCGGGGTTCCTTGAAGAAAAACAAACTCAGCAGCCTTAACGTTTTCCTCCACAACACTATGAGATTTTGTCTGTTCTCAAGGAATCCCACAACCTTTTTACGTGACCAAAAAGTGAGGAGAATGTTCGTAATGGTCTATTGTAGGATTCACGTAGGCAAGCATCATTTCACTCTTGTATATTTAGGTGTGCATATGTAGTGGTTATTATGCTAATACTAATACGAAATCCTCTTGTATAACATGTAGGTGGCATTCCTATAAATTGAGGTGTTTGGTATGACAGATGAGGGATGTGAGCGAGCCTAATATGATTACGAAAATCGATGTCTTGGTGAGCGAAAGATATTCCTCGTTTCGTATCGATCTTGAAGACGAATGTGTATTAGAGTGTCTTTTGATTTCTTGGACGCACGCAACTTCAGAATTCAGCATCAAACACAGACTTGAGGGGATGTTGAATTCAAATCTATATATTATGTATGTGATTCGCACAGTAGTGAAGGTCACCACCGCTCAATGTCGAGGGTGAGCTGTAGCACACACGAATTAGCACTAGCATCAACAATAATTCCGAAGGATCTAAATGCCCACTCACGACATATAGATCTTGCACATGGAACGAATGTGAGATTGGTTTTCCTCAGATCTACTGCGTGGAATGTGACACTGATTTTGGGAAATGGGATAAGAACCTATGTCCCGGGAGAACCGGCGGTTAGTTACAGATGAACTGGTTGAGTTTGAGAAATAACCGGTGGAGGTTCAAGACTTCGGGAAAACTACCTGTCATTTTAGAGGAATCTATGGAATATACCTCAAATTAGTAAAGAGGAACCGAAAGATCACAACACGTAACCGGTTGGACTTGGAAACACTAGGATCTTGACCGATTATGCCAAAAACCTTCCCGGACACTGATAGGAACAATGAGACAGTGACGAATCTCATTCAAACTCTAAGAAGAGCCAACTGCTCATGTGAGAAACACATAAGCAAGGCGAAAGTGACGAAAACCATCCTCAATTTGTGGTGCCCAAGGACAAAACGATGATCATAAGGCAGGAGGATTACATACAAACGGACTGAAGAAGAAGGAGTCCAGATTGTTAACAGTGTCAACAACAACGCCACTTCCAAGCATCGACTGTTTGTTGTAGTTGGTGATCTGAATAATGCCGAGGTCCTGAGTTTCTAGAGGAAGTTGAGATGTATGTATTGAGATCAGCTTATGAGCCTTTGTCCTCCCAACAAGGTCTTGGAGGTTAACCTCAAAAACCATATGAAAAGCATTAAGCATGAAATGAAAGTGGTCAAGTCCGATCACGAGCATTGTGGAGGTGCAGCGGCTCTCCGATCTAGAAGACTTGGTTGACGTGCTATGTCAAGGAGCAGCTCCAGCAGTGGACAACTGCACTTACATCCATGGTTTGCATCTACTAGTTCATCGCGCTAGTCAGGTGATGATGCATCAAATTTTGATAAGAATTTCTTCCTCTCCTTAATGGGTTGGGAAATTGGTTTAGTGCTTGTGAGTATGGAGGCTTAACATATCCAATAAATGCGCTTTGTGAAGATGCCCATCTCAGGATGGTTTAGTTTGCTGAACCGAAGACATTCGATGTATTTGAAAGTGTTGGTAGTATTCTAGATATTTGGGGGGACACTTCGTAATGGAAATTGTAGCCATTTTTCTGCCTCTAAAGAGCCATTTTTCAACTTTGTATGCTTCAAGTGGTCTTTAATCCCACTAGAATCAGAATTCTGAAAACGCGTTCACCGTGGAGAATTGGTGCTTCAAAAGAGGGGAACATGAGACACTAGTTTAGGTAGACTTTAAACTACCTTTAATCTCTAGAAGTCATGGGTTATACTAGAAAAAATCATTTAGACTTTGAATGCCATAAATTTCTATATCTGGCAGCAAAGGTGGTAATTGTGCGGATTAAAGTGAAACGTCCCATTATATGAAAGCCTGCAACAAAATGTCACCAGCAATGTGACATTCTCAAATTTTGCAATAGCATAATTGCAGCCCATAAAACTGGAGCCTTTGGAGGTATATCATCATTTTAAGATTTCATCTGAGACATAGGAAAAAAACTCTCAATCGAAAGAGACAAGGTGATAGGTTTAGTGACAATACAAAATCATTTTCTCAAATCATGAAGGTTTATGGAGGAAAAATAATGTGTGATTTGTTTTCTTTTAACTACATGGAATCATATTTGCGCAACAGTACCGAGAGAATAAAAAAGGCTTGAAGTTCGTGGCAAGGGGCATTGTGAGATTTTCCAAGCCATTGCAGCTACAATTTACAAGAATTCCATGACATTTTTTGGTTTAAGTCCAGTTCCAGTTATTCTCGCTGAAGATAAAAACGAAAGTAAAGAGTAGGGTTGCATGGAAGGTTGTTTTAGATATGCTCTTTGAATTTTGTGGAGCTAAGGATGACCATGTTTGCAACACCAATTTTAGGGTTGTGGTGGGCTCATGGTTACAACACCATTGTTGACTCATTTCGTTCCAACAAGGCGGGCGGCTTTGCAAGGGTTGTGGTTGTAAACCTGCTTCGTGAGAAGCTTCCTCGATTTGTGTTGGCAGCATGTTGTACTTGAAATTGTTTTGTAGCAAAGTGGTGAGGGACAAATGGGAGAGCATGGATATGTTGTGGAAAGAGGAGTGTGAGTCCATTCTTGGCCCAATGATTGATAGGGCCAACAATGGAGACTTTCAAAGACGGCAATTGATGCTAGGAGACTACCGGAGCTTGGAGGGGTAATGTTTTGAGATAAGCTAGTCTAGAATGATATTTAGCACCTCCAAGGAGAACAACGGATGAGTTTATGGCCTCCACGACCAAGATTACATACATAATGGAAAAAATCATTAATCTTCTCAACTCACCAATCAAGATATTGCAGCTTGGAGGAGACATGGCCATGCATGAGCATTTGGGATTATTGTATCAAAAGTGCATGTTTGACCAACATGGTCCCAAGTTGGAAAACATACATCAATCTAACATACAAAATTGGGCATAAGCTCAACACATATGTCAAGTAAAGGTTAGAGAGTGTTTGAGGATGCTACGTTGCTTGGAAGATGTGCATCATGAAAGGACATTGAGGGCGGAACTTTACTTGGCAATATGCGTTGACTACGTTGACATTTTTTGCTCATAGAGATTTGATTTGTGCTCAAAAGTGGTTCTTGCTTCAAAAGTTTCAATCTTCTTTAGGTTATGGAAGTTGTGGCTTGTCCATGGGGACCATTCGATGATAGGGAATATTACAAAGAAATTGAATGTTTGAGATGATTTTGTTAGTCTTTAGTGCTTTGTTCATATTGACTAGTCTTGCCACTTCGTAGTGCTCTTGATATGGCTATTTAGAGATAAATCATCTCACATTCTTGTGCCTTTGTATATCACAAGCAATGATGCTTGTGAAGTATTTTTTTTCTAAGATTGGTGGCATTGTCGGCATGGAGAGCGTATATAATTTTCACGAGTTGCTAGCAACAACACATACATGATCAAATTCATTACATTGAGACTTTTCATAGTCTCAATTTAATGCTTAATTTTATGTTTTTCATTAATTTCTTGATTGAATCTATATTTGTAAGTGATTTTTTGACTATATATGGGAAGATTATCCTTGAATCGATGATAGTCTATAATTAGAAAGTCACAAAAATATGAAAATTGTCTCTAAACAATTGTTGAAATTGTAGGCAAAAAGTCTCAAAATTCTAATATTGTCTCAAAATAACGAATTTGGTCATATACTATGAATCATCTTTCAGTTGTAGAGTTTGGAAACAAATGGGTTGCATTTCAAGAAAGTTCATAATAAAATGGAAAACATTTGGGAGAATCTCCATCCTTTGGCTATCTGAAAAATATCATGTGATTTGGGTGATTTTAGCATTCTACGCACCAATGACGACATGATCTTAGCAATGAAAGAGGGACTAAAGGTTACATAATGAGTGCTCAAGGTGGTGAATATGACTCCATCAATTGTAGCTTGGAACAAACAATGGTTTCTCACCCCATGGGAGCTTGAGAGAGCTGATAGTAAAACTTTGCTTCTCCATTAAACAAATCTCTAGAGCTTGGAGAGGATGGAGATATGGACGTGTTCATGAATGAGATTGAGCAATCGAAGCTAGAGTCGGATGATGCATACAATGATAATATGCACGCTCAAGTTGTTGATGATGAAGTGTTTGATGACAACCTCCCCTCCCTCGGCATGGTTGATGTAGAAATTTGGCAAGATGTGCGTGAGATGATGGACGAGCATGAGGAGCTATTAGTGATAGCACAAAGGCCGTTGTCAATTTCAACAACTGTCATTTTTAATGGTCACACCATCTTCAAGTCTACTTTGATCTTGCAGCTCAATGGGAATATTTTAAAAAATTAAAGGATTGTCTAACAAGAGTGCAAAATTCCATATATTTCAACAACAACTAAGACTATCCTTTTTGCTACCACATCACTTGACACTTGTATTTTAGGACTAGGCTTAGATTGTGCTTGTTATTTAGTGAAGAAAAACTCCTTCGGTATGTCTAGTGATGTGCTCTTGGCAAAGAAAAAGAATAGAAATGTGTAGGACAAGAAGGGAGGCCCCACTAATATCCTTCACAATGCCAATGAAAGAGTTTGGTGGATAGGTTGTGCCCAAAAGATGCGGTGCAAGATTGGAAGAAAACGGGGTGTCTTTCAACAACCTATTGACCTCTTTAACAAAACATCCTGGAAGGGGAAGAGTGCAATGTTATCACCGACAATCATGGTGTTGTTGAATTAGTTCATGTGTTCGAAACAAACCCTGAAGTTCAAATATGACCACAATGATAGCCAATGGGTCAATGTGAACCACGGGGAGATCATTCCATTGGAAAGTTGAACAACCACGTGCGCTCATTTTACATGTAAAAAATGTACATAAAGCATCACCAAAATGGGTCAAAATTTTATCAATTTTTTTTTCATGAGTAGATATACATGGTACCTATTACATAGTAAAAAATGGTAACTAGATTTGATGATTTGTTTTTTTTTATAAAACATACCGTTTCTAACTAGAATGACGCAGAATTGAACTAAAAAAATTACTACAAAAATGAAGATGACTAAAAATTTCAAAAAAATAAACAAAAGATATCATCAGTGGTTATGTATATGTAGAAAAAATATCATAAAATTTAAAATTACCTATGGCATGTAATATAGGGGTAGCAAACTTTGTTCGCACGTGATGTTCAACTTGACAATGGAGTGATCTCCCCGAGATGTGAACACTATCACAACTACTATGGCTTTGTCATACAATGTTGGCACAAAAGTTTATTCCCTTAGCTCTAATAATGCAAAGTCCTTGAATTGAGAGCCATAATGAAATTGATGTGCTTGTGAGCTAGCACTTGGAATTGTTTGGTATGCTTGAACCATCTTTGATCGCCTTGAATTTATTTTATTGCACAGCCACCTCTGTAGCATAATGGCAATACACCACTTCATTTTTAGAAGTAATTTCTAGATGTGTCCAACAAGTGTCAATTTCTTTGAAACAAATTATGTGAAGATTGTCTAATCTCATTTCAAACATGTCATAAGTAAGGTGTATCACGCCATTCTGTCCTACACATCTAAATTGTAAGTACTCCAATATCATTCAAAAGGCTTCCACAATGTATTCATTTACAACACTCTCATTAAATCCAAATAATTACTTCAATAATACATTTGAGGAGTAAACTAAGGGATAACAATCTCACATTGATGCGATGGAGTTATTGCACATCACCATATTATTTAGTGGTTCATTAATAATAACTTCCATTGTACACTGACTCCAAAAACCGAGTCTATGCATCAAACAAGGATTTTCATGGGCATTTCACAAAAAGATAATGATATATTTAGGAAATGTAAAATGTAATTGTAAAAGAACTAGAAGTTGACTTTCAAGTGATGTCACGGTGATGTCATCAACTTCACTAGGGTTTCGGTGAGAGGAAGAGAGACGTCGACGTCGCATAGACTCAATTTTTGAGGCGCCACTTGCTACCTTCTTTGAGAGCTCTCATTTTCTTGTTTCTTCATCGTTTTGAGTAAAAAAAATTGAGGGTTTCATGTGTATCGTGTTGAATACTTATTGTGGCTTTGTGGAGGTTGTATAGAAAGATGAGACTATTTCACGAGAGAAAGAGCAAAATATTGTAGCCTTGATAGAGAAGGGGAGGAGCAGTAGAGAGATTGCAAAGAGTGTGGGTTTGGCACAATCTATAGTTAATAGAGTGAGAAAGAGTCTTTCTACGAGTGTAGCATTGTCTAAAGGAGGTCGTCCTAAGGTCCTAACAGAGTGGGAGAAGCGTTATGCTTCACGGCTAGTTACTGATGGCAATTTAGAAACTGCAACAGAGGCATCAAAGTGCTTCAAACTCGGGGAGATCACTCCATTGTAGAGTTGAACACCACGTGCGAACAAAGTTTGCTACCCCTATATTACATGTCATAAATAATTTTAAATTTTACGATATTTTTTCTACATATACACAACCATTGATGGTATCTTTTGTATATTTTTTTGAAATTTTTAGTCATATTCATTAATTGTAGCAATTTTTTTAGTTCAATTCTGCGTCATTCTAGTTAGAAACGGTATGTTTTATTAAAAAAACAAATCATCAAATTTAGTCATCATTTTTTACTATGTAACATGTACCATTTATATCTACTCATGAAAAAAATTTGATAAAATTGTGACCCATTTTGGTGATGATTTTTACATTTTTTACATTTTTTACATCTAAAATGATCGCACGTGGTTGTTCAACTCTACAATGGAGTGATCTCCCCGAGGCTTCAAAGAGAGATGGGTGTAAAGATGTGCAACAATACCTTAAGGAATGCGTTGAAAGAACAAGGGTTGTCTTCTTTTACAAAGGTTAAGAAGCATGTTTTGAGTCGGAAGAACATCAAAGACAAATTTCGCTTTGCCAAATGCACAAAGATTGGACTGTGAGTGATTGGGAGTGGATGGTGTTGAGTGATGAAACTAAAATATGTCGTTTCAATTCAGATGGGAGGACTTGGTGTTGGATAGAGGACAAAGAAAACATCCTTGTGCGTGTTGTGAACCAAATTGTGAAGCATGGTGGAGGCTCTATAATGCTTTGGGGTTGTTTGACTTGTAGAGGATTGGGGTCATTGTATAATATACAAGGGCACTTGAATGCTAGAGGCTACATTGCAATTTTAGAGCAAGATTTGTGTAGTACATTGCTTGCATTTGGGTTTAATCTTGAAGAAATCATTTTTCAACAAGACAATGTTGCCGTGCATACAACCAAGATTGTTCAAGAATGGTTTGAGAAACAACCATTTTGTGTTTTAGAGTGGCTTGCACAATCCCCTGACTTAAATCCTATCGAGCACATATGGGTTTTATTGAAACGGCGATTGAACTCGTACTCTAGTCCTCCCAGTGGTATTCTTCAATTATGGGTTCGAGTGCAAGAAGTTTGCGACTCTATTAGTCAGGAGGAGTGTAGAGGATTGTATGCTAGCATGCTTGATCGAATTGCAGTTGTTTTAGCTGCAAAAGGGTGATGGACATATTTTTAAGTGTCTTCTACACTATAGTGCAAAAACCAAGTCTATGTACATATTTTTCTTCAACATCTTACCTACTTTGTTGTAATTGAATTCATGATTTTATCATTACAATGGTGTGTAGACTTTTATACTCTACAATTTTTGTTTTTATAGCTTTTGATTTCGATCACTCTTGTTTCCGGCATCGTCATTTGAAGTTTCAAGTTCCTTGGATAGACTCGGGCTTTGGAGTCACTGTAGTAACTTCAACCAAAATTACCATTTGGTATGGACATTGTTCATACCAACATAAGTTTGTGGAGACATGGGGCCATTGCACATTCTTTTATATTATTTGCGGCATGAGGTCTTAGAAAGGTCTTTAAATTCGTGATCTAGCACGTTGACAATAAGATATAATTATGGTTATGTAGGTGCGTTAGAGTTCTAGTTGCGAGCACTATGATTTGGTGATATGCAATTTGAGAGGTTAAGTCCAAATTATGAGGAAAACAATTATCAAAATGCTAGTCAAACTTGGGTAGGTGGGACATCCCTTTTGCTCGTGGTTTTGGGGCCCTGCCATTGGTAGAGGCGCCGCTTGTTGCACCGAAACCAAAGGGCAAGAAGAGAGTTGCGCTTACAACTGCACACTACTTGGGGGATGGACTCTTCATTGAACACCTAAATGATGTGCGAGGCTCACCATGAAATTAAACCTCCTATATGCAAGAGCCTTATGGAGAAAAACAAATGTATACGTACCAACAACAAGCTAGAAAATTGGACTCATGTCTTTATACTAAATTTTCCCTTTTAATGTGATAAATGCCTCCACCACATTTACAATATAAAAATAATGAATTAAGTAGGCATGTATCACTTATAGAATCCAATTTTACTTTCTAATAAGAATGTCATTGAACATTTTTTTCATCTATAGCATGTAACTCAACAATTGCATCAAGCAAACAAAGACAATAACACAATGACTTAGCCACAATCCCAAGTGAAAAACTCAAGGGAGCCCATGAGCGCTCCAAGAACCTCTAGTTTGTAAAACCTAGAACCCAAATGAAAACCCTAACAAGGATGGATAAGGTAGTCATTGAAGACTATTACCATATAACAATAATGGATGAAAACAAAAATTGGATGAAACTAACAAATATATTCCAATTTTTCTCTAAACCTTAGGGCCCCTTTTACTTCAAAATTCTTAATACCTAGCCTTTCTAAATGTACAAACTACAAAGAAAATGATACCTCTCCCTTATGTATACTACGTACGTTAATGCCTCAAATAATACCCCTTCTTACACACCTTAGTTCATACATTGTATGAAGAATCCACCCCTCAGGGCATTCTCACGTGCACATGTATCCGTGGGTAGGGGAGGGGCGAAAACATTTGCCAAGTTTATTTTCATTAATCAAGACCAAAATCGAGAGGCCGAAGACCTTATGAACAATTAAGGTATTTGGGATTCATTTTCGAGATTGTGGTGCACAAGATTACTGAGGGATTGCCATTGACAATTGTTGGCATGTAGAATCTTCGTTCGACCTAATTGGAATTATTATTTTGGTCAAATTATATTTATCAACACATATTCTGGGGATTGTTGTAAAGAGGGATTCTTAGGGTGTAGTGGAGAGATGAGAGATGTGCTTATACGCCATTTTTTTTCACGGCAACATAAAGCTCTCACTCTTGACCATCAACCGCAGGCGAGTGCCGGTTGTGCGTGGTCAATTTTCATTTTTACTTAAATGTTGTTTGGAAAAGATGATCCAGTGCTGCCATTGTATTGTTTTCTGTATTTTGTTGTGGTACCTTTCTCCGTGGCGAGCTGTGTTGCTAGGAGTTGCCAATATTGCTTCATTTTGTGTTGTACTAATTTGTGATAGGGTATTGTGGGGGTGAGGTCGGAGTCATGACCGACGAGACCCTTGTATGTGCACCAAGTGGGTAGTGCTCGTATTCCTTGATGGTGAGGCTGGATTAATGACCAGTAGACCATAAGGTTGGTGGTGGTTGCAAGTGTAGGTTGCTTTTCATCTTTTGACCCCTTATCTTGATATCACATTAGTTTAGGTTGTTAGCTTCAATGATCGGACCCATTATAGATTTATGGTTATAACTCGTAGCTAATATTATCGTTCTTTGTCTCCGGCAGTATCAAAAGGTCGATCCTCTGACCTCTCGGACGTTGAACCAATGGTAGTACCTAACGAGATTTTTAGCCTATTTTGGCGTGTGGAACTGTCACTTGGTCTCATATTCTTTGGATGAGATTATTTGACGAGATGGAAGAGGAGGCACATGGAGGCATTCGGGACCGATTTTCCGGTCGAGGAGGGACCATTTCGCTGTAAGATTGGAAAATTCGGTTTCGGACGTGAATGAGGGAGAAACGTCAATGCAATACCAGTTTCAATGACTGATATACTTTCAAGCTTTTGTCCTAACATTTGGAGGACAAAACGCTCCAGACTTATGAGTAGTGGAAGGATGCTCATTGGATGGAGTTGCACCAAGTAGAGTAGTACTGGGTGTCACGGTATGCGGCGTCGGTGACCACACCGCATCCGGAGGCATTTCATCCATTTAGATTAGATTTGAATGGATAAATTTGGCCAATAAACTGGGCATAAGCAGCTTGAGCTTACATGTACCTAATCCAAATAACACTAACCACTTGTTTTTGGTTTCCTCTTCATTTATATAGCACACAATCACACGACCCGAATTTAACTAACTCAAATTCTTTTCTTTAAAACTCCAATGCGTCCTCACGTCTAACTAATCCCAACTAAAAATGCAAATCCCCGTGTTGAACAATTTTAAGGTTAACTTGAAATGAGGGCACATAATTGGGCTCATATAACTGGCGACCATCAGGGGATGGATCCAGAACTCTTGCTTGCGCAGGCAAATAGGCACTTCAAGCCTTGTACTCCCTACACCGGCTGCCGGATGTGCGGGTTAGGAAGCTCTCCCCGTTCAATATCTCCAATTGCAAAAAGTTGTTTGGGAATGCCTTACGGACAAGGTATGGACCCAACCAAACTGCATCAAACTTACCCGGGAATTCGAGCTTCCTAGCATCTTGAATCAACACCATCATACCCGGCGTCAAGGTCTTCTTCTTGTGCCGTTTGTCGAAGGTGATCTTTCGTTGCCTTTGAATGGCTTCAATGTGCTGAGCCCCCACACGTCTCCTCTCATCAAGCTCCTCAAGAGTTGTCAATCTATTTCTTAAGGACTGGCTATCTGTGAGTCGAGAATTAACCGCCACCCGCAATGATGCCACTTCGAACTCAATGGAGAGGGTGGCCTCCAATCCGTACACTAATAAAAATGAAGTTGCTTGAGTTGTCACCTTGAAGGCCGTTCGATAAGCCCACAATGCCGTGGTCAACTTGACATCCCAATCCCTCTTCGAGTCAAGAATCGTTTTGCGAAGGATATTCACCAATATTCCGTTGACGCGCTCCGTTTGACCATTCATTTGCGGATGGTAAGGAGTGGTTGTCCTATGGTCGATTTGGAAATTGTCGGTCATTTCTTGAATTAATGAATTCAAGAAATGAGTTCCCCTGTCACTTACGAGAATCTTCGGGCATCCGAACCTCGAGATGATGTTCTCGTACATAAATGTGGTTGCGTGTGTGGCCGTGTCCGTCTTGACGGCCTTGGCCTCTGCCCACTTGGTCAAGTACTCGGTGGCAACCACAATGTAAGCCATGCCCTTTGAAGTATGGGGATGAACCTCTCCCACATAATCAATCCCCCATTTCTCAAAGGGAACTAAAGGTAAGGATACATGGAGTGGCATCTCCATGCGGAGGTCATTCCTCGCATACCTCTGACAAGCGTCACAACGCTTAACATACTTGTGAGAATCCTTAAACAAGGTAGGCCAAAAGTAACATGCTTTAAGAATCTTTTGACCAGTAAGTTGTCCAGAGAAATGCCCCCTACATGCACTATCATGACATGCAACTAAGATGGAGGGCACTTCGACCTCAAACACACATCTTCTCAACAACCCATCGGCTCCCCTCCTAAACAACCTATGACCTATCACTGCAAAGTGTTTGCTATTGACTCTGACCTTTCTCCTATCCTCCTTTGTCCACTCCCCTAGCAACTGCTGAGTTGTCAAAAACTCTACTATACATGCATACCACTCGGGTTGCGCGGTAACAACAAAAAATTTGTCATCAACCAACCTATCATCAACTGAACTAGTGCCTACATCCTCTGACAACCTAGACAAGTGGTCAGCTTGTAAATGCATGCGACCGGGTTTGTATTCAACCGTGTAGTCAAACTCCTCTAACAACAAGACCCACCTAACTAGTCTTCCACTTAGCTCCGCTTTGTTGACCAAGTATTTGATAGCCATGTGATCCACAAAGAAAACAACCGGATTGCACATGAGGTAATGACGAAACTTCTTAACTGAAAACACCATGGCTAAACACTCCCTCTTTGTAGTAGAATAATTCCTCTTGGCCGGTGTCAATTGCTTACTAGCATAAACAATGGGTTGGTCCTTGTCCTTCTCCCCCGTTGACTGACACAATGCACTACCAACTACTACATTGCTAGCATCACAAAACACATGGAAAGGCTTATCCCAATCGGGTGGCCTCAACACCGGATAAGTGCTCAACTTATCCCTCAACTCCTCAAATGCCCTTTGGCATGCTTCAGTCCACTCAAACCTACAATATTTCCTAAGCAACTGAGTGATAGGAACTGCAATCTTAGCATAATCCGGGATCAAGTCCCGGTACCACCCTACATGGCCTAGCAACTTAGCAATCCCCTTGGCATTAGTTGGAGTTGCCAACCCACTTATGACCTCAATCTTTTCCGGATCCGGTTCCCTTCCTTTCTCACTAACCACATACCCAAGTAACACTCCCCGACTCACACCCAAGAAAATCTTATCCGGGTTCAAAGCTAGCTGCATCTTTCTACATCTAATCAAAGCTTCCCTAACACACTGTAAATGGTCACTACCATTACTCTGAGTGCTAAAATCATCTATAAAGACAGTCATGGACTTGAACAATAGGTCGGTGAAGATGTACATGACCAATCTTTGAAATGTGGCCGGAGCATTACATAATCCAAATGGCATAACTATCCAAACGAAAGTCCCCCAAGGAGTAGTGAAAGCCGTCTTGTGGATGTCTTGAAGGGCAATAGAAATTTGGTTATAGCCCGCATATCCATCCATGAATGTGTACCTCGCATGACCGCCTACCTCCTCTAACAGTAGTGTGATAAATGGTAACGGAAAGTGGTCCTTTTGTGTGCACGCATTTAACTTCCTATAATCCACACACACCCTTAACTTCCCATTATTTTTCTTCACCAAAACCATCGGAGAGACCCAATCCGTAATTTCCACTGGCTTAATAAACCCGGCTTTCAACAATCTCTCTAACTCCGCCTTAACCAACAATTGTAATTGTGGGTTCATCCTTCTCTCCTTTTGTCTAATTGGCCTAGCACCCGGAATCAAAGGAATGCGATGCTCCACCATCTCTCTAGGGATCCCCCTAAGCTCGTCATATGACCAAGCAAAGGTGTCACTAAACTCATCCACCAAATCGTTGTATTCCTTGATTTCTTTCTCCCCTAACTTAGACCCCATTTTCATTTGTCTAACCTTCCCACTCTTCGTTCTCACATCCACATACTTCCAATCCGCCTCCGACACATGTGTTTGCTCATTCTTGTTTCTATACCAATCCGGAGGTACCTTGAGATAATCCTTGACATCTTGACCCGCTACTATGTCCGTTGGCGTGGTCTTGAAATGCAAAGGTTCCTCCAACCTTGCAGCCTCAATGACGGCCTCCTCATCCTGAGTCCCATCCACATGTACTAAATTCACATCACTCTCATCCACACCATCTACCCAAGGTGTCAATCCTCCTCTAATCCACTCCTCCTCGGTAAGCACCTCACATGGCTCCAACAAGGAATATTCCTCCTCCCTTGAACTAAGCCTCTCATCACTCAAACATGTATGATGGGACGTCATCATGATGTCATACACTGACTCGGGATAGTCTCTCAACCATTAAGCATACTCCCCATTATCATCCAAATAATAGAAACTAGGGCCCAAACTACCTGACCCTGAATCTATGATAGTCCCTTGCATGCCTGAATGAACTACTCCCACTAGTGTATCATTCTTCTTGTCACTCTCTTCACCTTCACCCTTGACTTCCTCCTCATCATCCGACAATGAAGAGATTTGCTCTCTCACCCAACCTCCTAATGACCCTATGAAGACTTTGACTCTATTGTCCTTAGGACCATAAGTAATAGACGGCTTGACGCCTCTCCAATATACCACCGCATATGACATTCTCAACCAAGGCCTACCCAATAAGATGAGAAATGTATCCTTGTTAGAATGAATTTTGATGACATGGAAAGTGACAACATACTCCTCCCCTCCTGTGCTAATCCTATAATCCTTAATCATTCCCAAAGGCACCGCTGGAGTTTGATTCGCTATGTTGATGATGAAAGGTGATGGACCCGTGAGGCTAAAACCCAATCTCTTCATGGTGTGCTCCAGCAATATGTTTAGCCCACTACCTCCATCAACTAGCACATTGGGAACCACCTTGTCCACCACCATAACTTCTATTTCAATTGCCTTGACATCACGCCCTCCTCCTTGTAATTAAACTCTAGCGGCCACCCTAGTCTTCACCTTCCTAGTCCTCCTAGTTACCGACATTCCTTCCTTGAGAGTCTTACGAGCCAAAGGTGATATCTCCAACAATTGGCCAAAGGTTATGTCAGCCTTAAGTGAGCTAAAATCAGCCCACAAGTCATATCCTTCCGGCTTCTCAACCTTGGTCTTTCCTACGCTATCAAACTCGTCCAAAGGAATGTCAGGTCCTTCCCATTCTCCCATTTCACTACCATATAAATCATGAATGACATTTGGCCTCTCCCTATCCTGAACAATCTCATTTTCCTTCTCTAATTCCCTAGTGGCTCTCCTAGCCACTCTAGCTACCCTATCTAAATCTGAAAGGTTAGGACCTTCATCCGAGGAGTACTCTTCTTGACCCTTTACATCCTTCTCCGCTTGAACATTTCTCCGCATAGCCCTAGTGGTGACCGCTAATGCCGGGGCCTCATGAGTGACTCCATCATCTAAACTCTTCAACTCATAGGTGATGGCGTTGGTGTGTGGAGGCCATTGACCTTGCTCGTCTCCAACACCCAATTGGTAAGGAATGGATTCATCATAGTGCGGCTCCGTGACACCATCCATGAATATGACATCCTGAGAATTAGACGGATCCGGATCGGTAGGAGGAGTTTGCCTCCTATTGTCAAAATGTTGTGGGCCCCCTGGCCTACTCTGAATAGGAATGTAACCATTTACCGTCTGCAATCCAGTCGGAGGGTGGAATGTTTGCCTCGTATTCCCATGGTCATAGTACAAATTTGGTGGCCTAAGCTCATTAGGAGGCCCACCCTGTGGCCTAGCCCCTCTCATGTTGTCTCTAGCTTGTTGTTGTGGATTGACCACCGGATTGGGCATGCTAATGACTTTGTCAGGTTGATGACACTCGTCCGAAGGATGATTTCCCCCACAATTACTACAACCATAACCTTGTCCTTCAGACCAACACTGACCTGGTGCATGCCATCTCCCACAAAAAGAGTGAAACTCCCTTCTCTCCACATTTTGACCACCTTGTCCTTTAGGGAGAGGTCCCCTATAATTGCCCTGACCATACTGATTTTGACCTTGGCCTCTTTGATTTTGTGGAGGTGGACCACCGTTGTTCTTTTGATCACGGTTTTGCCCAACTCGACAAAACTACCTAGTATGTCCAGGTTGGCCACACTGAACACACCACAATCCCGAAGCGTGCTTACCCGACTCAACTGGAGGAGGAGGACCATGCTACTGACTCCTAATAATCAATGACATCTGATCTGTGAGACTCTGCATTTGCTTAATCATAGCCTCCTGAAATCCCAACTGACTAGCACCTAACCTTCTCTCCACCTCCTCAAGGTTAGGATCAACTTTGGGAGCTGGCAATGCTAAGAGTGGTGCAGGTTCCCTCGTTGCTAGAGGCTTTGGGCCTGTGTCAATGAGAGCATAAGGGACTTGACCTCCTTGTCTTCCTGGCTCTCCCTCCACTTCTCTCGGATGAATGGGAATGAATTGAGGAATTGACTCATCCTCCCTTCTCCACAACCTCTCATATTCTCTATCTAATTGCTCCATCTCTCTAACTGCAGCCTTAACATCCGCTAGGGTCTGAGGACTCCTCTCCAATACACCTCTAATGGTATCCGCCTTAAGAAATCCCTGAATGAAGAATTGTTTTAGTGTGTCATCATTGAGCATTGTGCCCACAAACCGCGTACACACTAAATCAAACCTTCTAATGTATGCCGAAATCTCCTCTTCCCTTCCTTGCTTTAATGATGCTAGCGCCCTCAAAGCAGTACTCTGACCAACCTCTGGCCTAAACTCATTCAAAAACTCCCTCTGCATCTGCTCCCATCCTATGAAATGACCCTCTACATGATCTCTATACCACTCATAGGGTTCACCCTCTAGAGTAGTAGGAAACCACACCAACCAATATCCCGGATTGGTGACAAGAGAACTAGCCAACCTCTCTATGTATCTCTCCATATGCCTAGAGGGATCCTCATCTTTAGTTCCGTAAAACTTAGGGAGGTGGGATGGCATATCCACCGCCGCCAAGTTTTGTGGAACCAAAATGGGTAACCCTCTCGGCCTCACCAATGGATCAATGGGTGGAATGGGGGGTGGACCTCCTCCTGACTGAGCCATGGTGACAGGTGTGTCTACTCCTATTCTCCTATCACTTTCTACAGGGACTTTCTTCCTAATTGCATCAGTCTCTGATGATATCTCGCCACTCAACTTGGAGAGAATAGCCTCCTCCTCAAGTTGAGTATCTACCTCTAAACTTTCTAACACTGGACTAACTATAGGATCCATATTCAAGCAACTCTTTATTCCAACTTCTGCCTCATCCACGACTTCACTAATCTTAGGCAATCTCTTCCTACGTATGCTCTTTCCTAGTCCCAACTCCAATTTAGGTTTGTGAGATCGAGTTTTACCTTGCATTCATGCATACTTGATCAACCCTCACTTGACCAAACATACCCCTCACTACCTTCACTCCTTAATGTTTTCCCTTTTCTTGGTGTAATTTAAAATTTAGGAGGTGAAGAAAGAGAACCTGCAAGCCCACTTAAGTGAAAAATCCCAAACAGTGGATAGGCATGTTCATGGCAATTCTCAGTCAAGCCGGAGAATCACCTCCGAACCCTTCTTCAAATTGGCACTCACCACAATACCGAGAGTGAGAGGGTGACCTTCGCCATGCACCACATTGAAGACTGAGGCATCACCCTCTCGTCTCCAACACAATGCGATGACTAAGAAATTACCCTCTACAACGGATAACGACAAAGACAATTACTAAAATCCTTCTTTAATTAATTAGCAATTTCACATTGAAGAATGTCATACCTCAAGCAATTCGCTTCCCCCTGCAAGTTAGCACTCACACTCGACCGTGACCCACTGTGACATCGACCACAACAATTCCCAACTAACAATTCTAGTCCAAAACATCAAATTCAAAATCCCTCAACTTGGATACTCACCCCCAAGGTGAGTGTCAAAATTGACTCTTCCTAAAATTAATTATCCCTCTAAGATTCAGTGAACTAATGATCACAAGATTAATGTCATGTCCTTATGCTATCCCCAAGAGGGTTTAGTACATCACCTTAAGTTGCGCTCCTTCCTCAAAACAAAATACATAAATGAAAATGCAAATCATTCCAAGAAAAGAATGGAATTCAACTAACCTAATCAATGACAAAAAATCAAAATCCTAAGTAAGGTGCTTACCGTGCACCAAGTGCTCCTTCCTCTCTCTCAGGTTTGTGCCTCCAAGTCTTGATCTCCTAATCCCGCTTCGCTCCCGGCGGACGCACCCCATATGTCAGCCATAACCCCCCACCTTTTTGCGTCGGTGGTCCAGGTGGAAACCTATGGCTCACATATTTTATTACTCCTCAGCTTTTGGAACTTCGTGCTCATGCTCTAATGAATTCCAATATCAAGCACACTTTTATTTTTATCTCAACTCACAGGGCATGAGTATTGAAAAATACTTATGCATCCATGATGTGTATTACATGCAACAATCCTAACCTCCTCTTCCTCTCCTAATCTCCCACACCATGTGCATACCATACAACTAATTAATTTAATTCACACTCCTTAAAGATACTTTCCCTTACATCAGAAATTGTCCAACTCAAATCTCGCATATCCACCCATCACTTCCTATCCCCTAACTATATGCATTGCTGGAGCCTTGGTCCTAAAAGTCAGAGTCTAATCCGAATGTGTTGGCCTTAAGCGGCTGCCGAAGCTCCTGCAGCTGACCCTCCTTCTGGAACACGGTGATGGTTGCCGAGGGCCCAGTTCACTTCACTTCACTTCTGACTTCAGACTGCCGCCTGCCTGAGGCACTCTTGCTGAACTCCAAATTTAAACTCAGAATGCTGGTTGTTGAGGCACCATGCCTCAGTTTGCTACCCCGTTTCCTCGAACCTCAAATCTGAATCAAAATGCTACTGCCTGAAGCGCCCTCGCCGAACTCAACTCTGGATTCGGAATGTTGGCTGCTGAGGCGCCTTTCCTCGAACCTCAAATCTGAATCAAAATGCTAACTGCCTGAAGCGCCCTCGCCGAACTCAACTCTGGATTCGGAATGCTGGCTGCTGAGGCGCCTTTCCTCGAACCTCAAATCTGAATCAAAATGCTAACTGCCTGAAGCGCCCTCGCCGCTGCCAAGGCCCCGACCTCGGTTTTTTCTTTTTTTCAGTCCCACACCCTTTCCCCTCCTGGGGCCCCTCTCCTACTCCGTAGTCCTTCTCCCTTCACCTGCAAGCTGAACAACCCCCTGGACTCCCCCTTCTCTGGATCCGGAGATCCAGGGCCTAATCTTCACCCGGGTCCCCCCCTCAAGCCCTCAAGCCTCAATTGGCCAATAAATTGGGCATAAGCAGCTTGAGCTTACATGTACCTAATCCAAATAACACTAACCACTTGTTTTTGGTTTCCTCTTCATTTATATAGCACACAATCACACGACCCAAATTTAACTAACTCAAATTCTTTTCTTTAAAACTCCAATGCGTCCTCACGTCTAACTAACCCCAACTAAAAATGCAAATCCCCGTGTTGAACAATTTTAAGGTTAACTTGAAATGAGGGCACATAATTGGGCTCACACCATCGGCATTGGCACATCCCATTTTGTGGCGTCCGCCAGACGAAAGAATCACTTTGGTGGAATTGTTTGGGGACATTGGAACAGGATTGGCGGCCGTGTTGGAGGCTGGCCTCACCGTTCGATAGTACATTTATGTCGACAACAATCATGTATCCACCCGTGTGATGCGTCACCATTTACACCAGTTGATGGTGTTGTACCCACAGCAACTTCACCCAACTGCCATCCGTGGGTGCTTTGGACGTCTTCCTCGTGATGTTACACTTATCAGTGAGGAAGATTTACGAAGGTTGGGCCCCGTGGACATAGTGATTGCGGAATGACCATGCCAGGTCCAGTCACGTGCTGGAGCAGGCCGAGGTTCCCAGGTCTAGCATTTTTTGGGACCTCATCTGGCTCATGCAGTGGTGGTTTGCCCACCAACCTTTCCCTCCAGGGTACATATTCGAGAATGTACCTCTATTAGGAGACTCTCGGGATGAGGTGTTGGAGGGCAAACATTATGTTTGTCACCACCTTGGAGATCCCATTTTTGTGGACGCCGCGGGACCTGGTTTGTATTCCCATCGCCCTCGGTGGCTTTGGACCAACCTCGCACTGCTATCCACATTAGCTGCAGCATTTTCTGTAGTGCCTCTTCCTTCGGATCAGAAGGTGGATGACATTTTGGATCCATACCGGACCTCTTTCCTAGTTGTTTGAGATGATTTACCCCCGTTGGCATTGGTCAACAAAGTGGGGGCACCACGATGGATTTTTCCCACCTTTATGACTTTTCCACAGTCATTCGCATTCCGCGATCAGGGGCATGGTATGGTGTGGGATGCTCACACTAAAATCCACACCGAACCATTTGCCGACGAACGGGAGCGTGCTATGGGATTCCGGACTGGCACCACAACAGTTCCTGGCCTTTCTGAGGGCCCACGGCGGTTCATATTGGGCCAAGCCATGGATTTTAACATCATGGTGTGGACTATTGGTTTATGCCTTGTATTGCAACGGCATCATGGTGACCAGTTGTTGTTTCTGGGGGCAGAGGACTCTGGTCAGGGGGCACATCAATCCACATCCATGGAGGAAGGAATTGAGGCCATGGTTAGAGAAGCTGAACGAATCTTTCGATTCGAGCAGCAGGTGATGGAGGAGCTTCGAGCTCAACAAATTTATACTGCTTTGGCTTCTTCGCTTCCAGTGGTGGCTTCATCATCACATGTTGGTGGTGATGAAAGGAGGCCAGACTCTACTGTTGGCATTGAGGTTGGGGGCATGGTAAATGCCCCCTCCTCTGAGTAGTAGTTAGAGTCCGTGCGAGCACCAGGTGGTTCCCCTTTGGTGGAGAGGGAGACCACTGAGTTCGATGATTGGCCATTAGAATGAGGCCCTCATCTCACTGGTGCTGAGACACGGAAGGTACGAACATTCATTCGCTCGTACCATAGGTGTTTTGCTTTTAGTCTTCAAGATCTTAAAGGTTACAAAAGAAAACCTATTCACATTCAGCTAGAGGACGACCATCCTAATTTTCGGAGACATTATAGGCTCAGTGCTCCCGAGAGGATTGGCGTCCAAGCTCGTTGCCGAGAGCTCTTGGCAGCAAGGCTGATCGAACTTTCCAACGGGGAGTATGCTTGTGCTACGTTTATGCCATCGAAGAAGAATATCTTTGGCAATTGGACGGAGAAGCGGATGTGCGGGGATTACCATCCAGTTAACCAAAAGACCAAGTCGGATCGGTATCCCATGTCAATTCCAGAGGAGTTGTCGATGCCATCGGATTTTCTTGAGTCTTTAGCACCTTGGACTTGAGATCCGGCTATCACCAGCTCCCGTTACTTGTGGGAGATCGGGTGAAAACTACATTATGGGGAGTTGATCAAGATGGGAAGGATCAACTTTATCATTGGAAGTTTCTTCCATTTGGCCTTAAGAATGCACCTGCTGAGTTTCAGAGAATGATGGACCAGGTCCTCTCTGGCTTGCCTTTTGCTCGGTGTTACATAGACGATGTGATCGTCTTTAGCAAGACACCACAAGAGCATGTGAGGCATCTGCAAGCCGTTTTTGAACGGTTGCAGTAGTGGGGATTGCGCTTGCACCACGGTAAGTGCAAGTTTTTCCATGACCGGCTGGCATATTTAGGTCATATGATTGTTCCAAAAGGTCTTGGGGTGCAACAAGCTAAGGTGGACGTCTTGCAGAAGATTCCGGCACCCATCGATGTGCCGAGACTTCGTGTTTTTTTGGGCTTGGTGAATTACTACCGACGATTTGTCAAGAACTTTAGCTTGATCGCCAAGCCTCTGACCATTCTCACGAGCAAAGACCAACCTTGGACTTAGGGTTGTTAGCAACATCAAGCATTCGAGACATTGAAGCAGAGACTGGGTACAGCTCCTGTGCTTCGACGCCTTGATATATCCAAATCTTTCCAGTTGCATATGGACTGAAGTTCGTTGGGTTTGGGAGCAGTTCTTACTCAGGAGGATGACTCTGGCCGAGAGTGTGTTGTTGCTTATGCTTCGCGAAGCAACAATAGTGCGAAGGCCAATTATTCATCATATGAGGGGAAAACATTGGCAATGGTATGGGCTATTGCCCATTTCCGGCCATATCTCTATGGTCAGCGCTTTACTTTGGTAACTGACCATCAGCCTTTACGGTGGCTCATGGAGTCGGATAAGCTTATTGGCAAGCTCGTCCGATGGGCTTTATTGCTCCAGGAGTACGACTTTGAAATGATACACCGTGCCGGTGTTACCAACCTGGATGCAGATGGACTCTCACGCAATCCAAGTCCTTCGGACGAGGATTTAACTGGAGCTAGATGGCATGGAGATTGTGATCGAGAGGCGGTTCCAAGTTGGCATGCAGCTGCCTACCTCACTTTATTTTTTGGCTTTGTTGCTGAGGTTCCGATACAGGTCTCGGATGATGAAACTGATCGACCTCAAGCTATTGCGGATATATGGGAGGATATTCCCCTATTGCATAAGCTCCAGTAGGGAACCTTTTCCTAATCCATCTCAACGATGAAAAGGGATAGGATTGGACATCGAATAACAAGGTTCTGTTGGAAGAACGGTTTGTTATTTCGATTGTAGTCGGATGGGGCAAGGCGTATTGTCCCTAGACCGGATCAGAGGGCCTCCTTGGTGCGGCAAATACACGAGGAACTTAGCCATTTTGGTGTACGCATGACACATTCGATGTTGTGTAGCCAATATTGGTGGACCGGTATGTATCAGCAGATTGCTGCTTATGTCGGGAGGTGTGAAGTTTGTGACCGGATCAGATCTAGTTTCAACACCTTGTCACCTCAACTGCAGCCCTTACCTATCATGAAACTGGGCTACCGTTGGTCACTCGACTTTGCAGGACCGTTGGTTGTCATACCACGTGGAGCAAAGTACGTGTTGGTGATGGTGAAGCATTTCTGCAGGTGGATTGAGCTTATCGCTCTACCCCAAAATTCTTCAGAGTTGGCCGCGGCAACCTTTTTAGATCGTGTGTTGGCACGTTTTGGAGCACCGGCTGAGGTATTGACGGACTAGGGGAGGGAGTTCCTCGGTGCTTTTGAGGAGTTGTGCACTAAGGCTCTCATAGATTACCGTACCATCTCATGGGATCATCTGGAGGTGGATGACTTGGCTGAACGGGTTGTTCAAACAACCAAATGTGACTTGAGGAAGTATGAATTACTTTGAGGAAGCCATCGTGATTGGGACCTTATGTTGCTTTGGATTGCTATGGGCTATCGATTTAGTAGGCAGGCCTCTTTGGCGATCTACAACCCATATCAATTGTTCTATGGATGTGAGTTTGTACTCCCGAATTTTATTCGGGAAAAACTAGCTCTTGTTATGGACTTGGATGACCCAAACATTTGGACAGAGTGTTTGCAGGAGAGGGCTCAATTTTTCCAAAGGGCCATACTTATGGCCATGGAAAATTTGTCCATTGCTCAGCACTGTGACACATTGCGTTATGCACGCATTTGCAGTGGTGCTTACCGACCTTAGTTGTGGAGATTCCGGCAGGAGGATTATGTTTATCTCCAACGTAAGGCGCCTACGACATTGGATGCCAGGGCAGGGCGCACTATCCTTCGGGTGAAGGAAGTGTTGCCAAGTGGTTTGTTGTTGTTGGAAGGCAAAGATGGCAGGGAATATCGCGAGCAATCTAAAACTATACCCATGTCATCTACTAATTTAGGATACAGTTCATCATGAACTGGCCGTCGTGCAAGAGGATCTTCAGTGTTTTGTGTGTGAGGAGAAAAAAAAAGCGGTTACTATGCTCTTGTGTGATCAATGTCAATGTGATTGGCACATGACATGCTTGAGGCCACCCTTAACTTTTCTACCATTTGGACATTGGAATTATCCTCGATGTCGAGGATCTTTGGTACATAGTGCTTCCACCAGTCGTACTCAATGGTCATGTATGACATTCACCGTGTTGTGCTTGTCTAAGTGGAATATGAAGAGTTATGGCTTAGGGACGCAATCGAACGTGAGGCGGTGGAATTAATTCTTTGGAATCAGATGGCCAAACATTAGAGGCGATTAAAGATGGGGCTCACATTGCACCCAGCCTATAGTTCTTTGGGATGATATTCACCACTCTAATTAGTAGCAAAGTCATTCTTCATTATCTATGCCCTTTGGTTTGGCATTGGTCCTAGCTGCTTGGTGGGACTATATAGTCAACTGAGGGGGGCATATGAAGGTGTGTTGTATATGTGTATCTTTGTTATGTTTTAGTGTTATTTGTTAGTGGTGATTGGTACTCGAGCTGCAGTAACACACGATCGTTGTTTACACGACAACTGTCATGGTATGCAGCGTCGGTGACCACACCACATCCGGGGGGATTTCATCCATTTAGATTTGGATGGATGAAACCCTCGGAGTTGGGAAGATGCTCTTAGGTGAGGAGCCTCCTTGGCTTGGCATTCTTGCCAAGTCAAGCCTTGTAAGTGAGTGTGTGAAGAGAACTTATGTGAAGTGAAGATTGCATGTTTTTGCAATAAAATCTTGAGTTCTTCTTCCCTTACTTACACTCTTGGATTCTCCCGTGGTGGAGTGAGAGATAACTTGACTTGCTGTGTGCATTTGAAAAAAGAACTAGAACTCTTACTAATCTTTGACTCTCTTCTTTCTCTGTGAAGACGTGTTGTGTATGTATGCCTTTGCTATGTTTTAGTATTATTTGTTAGTGGTGGTTGGTACTCAAACTGCAGTGACACATGATCGTTATTTACACGACATGGACGTGAAAGTTTACCCAATATTTTGCCTAAAAGGAAGAGACGAAAGAGATTTTAGGTTGTAAATTTCTTTACATTAGACCTTTGAACAAGTTGTACCTAAATAATTGATGGATTTACTTGTGTGTTGAGTAGAAACGCTCAAATCTAACGGGGAAAGAATGTAACGCGCTAGTAATGTGAATAAGGTTATCAAGGAGCCTTAGTGTAAAATGGACCATTATTGGTACATGTTGACTAGAACTAAAATAACGATAGTCTAAAATGAATTTAAAGTAAAAGCATAGAGTAGAGTTCATTATAGTTGCTAATAATGAACATACTTTTATTTTAGTTAAACTTAAGACAACCGGGCATGATGGGGAGGTATATAAAGGGCTCTTACGTAAGAGTAAGGTTCTTTTATCTTATCTCATGGTTGGATGGTTCATGCCATAAGACACTTCTCTTCCTCATGGTTGTCTAGAGAGAGAGTTCTCAGTAGTTCAAGCTAGGCTAGCTTGTTATATTAGTTCTTAGTAGTTCAAGCTAGGCTAGGTTGTTATACACATGGCCTTGAACCACCAATGAGTTGGTTGTGTAAATATTTTAAGCACACAAATCTATCTCATACAAAAACCTCATTGGTAGAAGTTCACTACACATGAGTGCCACACGTGAGAGGCTTAGGTTTCGTTTGGAATGCAATTCAATGTTTGAATAGATAGTATTGGAGTATCTTGAATGAACTGCAGTAGAAGTTGAAATGGATCCCCCTTTACATAGGCATTCAATGAATCATGGAGTCTCAAGTTGAATCTTTATTAACTACTGCCGGTGACAACCCAACCATAAAACTTTATGTGGCATTCTCCAAGATTTACATTTGCTAACCATTTTGACACCATTCATGCAAAAATCCAACAGTACAGGAGGGTCACCGAGTTGGAATTTCCCACAATAGGCCAACGCACCTTTTGACATCATGGGCAATGTGGCCAATGCACCCTCTGAATTAATTAATCACTCGGCCTCTTCTTACAATTCCCACAGTAAAATGCAAGGTCCTCTGTATATAGTTCTCCACTTTGACCAAAAATTGAAGCAATGTGGTTCATTTGGGCCACCCTTGATTTGCCTGCAGCCTCACAAACTCTGCAAGTGCGCGGATGTCTGAGTCGCTAAGCCGTGGACCAAATGTGCACTGCCCTCGAGGTGTGCATTTCTCACCGTACCCCTACAAATGGCACACCCAAAATATCAGCCTCAGCAGAAAGCTTTTGAGCAGATAGAAACTCCTACTTCTCCTTCATGGGTCCCTAATAGGAACTTGATTCATTTGCACTAACTTAGTATCCCTCTCTTAGTATCCCTCTCCCAAAAAGCTTTAACAAAAGGGGGAAAACAAAAGGGATCCATGTCCTGACAAAAGTGAAACATTCCTGACCACATTGCTCAAGTGAAAACTTGTGATGATTGCACAAGTGCCAAGGAGAAGTCCTTGCTTACAGAGTGTGCGCACAACTACCTTCCATTTCTCAAGCATCTAAGTGTTGCAGTGACTGCCTGACTTGTGTCCTACTCACTTATAGGCAACTATCCACATGTCAGTTCAAGTTTGCCTGCAAGTTGTGCGTTTCCATCCCATAGGTCACACGGTTAAATGAACCGCTGACCAACACAAGATTGTTTTTTCCTCCACTCCTAGTGCCCCCGATTTTGAAACTCCCATCTCAGATTGCAAAATTGTGAGGCATTTACCAAGCAAGAAAAGAATAGAAAAGGAGAAAGGTTGGATGACCCTTCCATGCAACGCAATTTATTACCACCACCAGCATGACGAGTCACCACATTGATGTGGCACAGGTAAAGCAGTCTGTCTATTTTCTTGGATGCAGTGGCATTTTATTTGTTGAGCTCTAGATACAAGTTGCCCTCGTCACAAACCTCTAATTTCATATATCAACACTGGTTTCAAACAAAAACATTGAATCCATGCCTACCAAGATAGGGTTTAACATTTTAATATAAATGTTTCTATAGTATCAACACTTGAAAGGTTGCATTAGGAGTTGTATCAATGTTAAATGAATCATGAACTAAATGTTGAGTTATCACTGAAGGGATTTTAAACCCTGAAGGGTACTTGTCAACACTTACTCCACATCGAATACTTGCCACATGAATTTTGAGATGCTTCCAATACAAACGATAAAGGATTCAGCTTGCAGGAGTCTCCCTCATTTGCACACTCTTTTGTTGAAATCAGTTCAACATCATGCATCAAGCTCATAGGCAGAGGAGAAGAACTTACAGGCATCCTTCCCTTCCCAGAATATGTTATCTGAAAAATCTCATCCACATTGGCCAAACCATTTCTGTGCAGCAAGTCAACAAAAAATTGTAAGAGTTCATTAGACAGAAAATGCTGCATTGAACTTGACTTCAACATTCCCAAGCTTCATGCCACATGTACTGGACTCTCGATTGCCAAACACTAGAAGCCAGAGATAAACAAGACATAAGTTCTTTGTTGACTTCTTATATCTATGGCCTGTTCAAGACAATAGTATAAAACCCATCTTGTTGTTCACCTTGCAAGTGTCGAGTTTTACCTGTCAAGATCCTGTGCAAATAATGTTGCATTCTGGAACAAACACCAAACAATTGCAGCGCATGTCAGTGTCACAGAGAATCTTGGTCCCTATTCCAATCTCAAGTACCTGAAGTGTTGAAACACATGTCACAAACATACCCTGGTTCCTAGGACGCATAAAAATGTAAAGAAAAGGAAAAACGTGTATGCTTCTACAATCTTCAGCTCAGTTTCTCAATGGGACGGTGGCAACCACTCAAATGCTCTGTCACATGCATGACCAAATGAGACATACCGGTTGAACAATGTTGCCACCGCCAGCATGGCAACCAGCACAATTGCGTTGGAAAACTGCACCAATTTCAGTGGCCAGTCCCTCCTCTGCTCGTACAGCTTCTACTGTCGCATACCAAACATCTTAATGTCAAAATCGGTGTTGCAAGGGTATCAATTTTTTTGATATAGAAGTGGATAAGGGTATCGAAAGAGAATTTGGAGTTTGGTACCCAGCGGGTCATGTTAATGAAATCATTTGTAAAATGTCTAAGGATATAAAGGTGATACCAAGGAATTTTGCAATGGTATATGTGCAAATATCAAGTGGGTATAAGAATGATATTGAAGGATGTTATACCTATTAGGTCGAAAATTTTATACCCGTGCACACATCCTGATTGGTACCCGGATTGAATCTAAATACCCGCTCAACATTGGTCAAAACCACCACCCAAGAGGAGAGACATCCAGAGAAACTTACAGGAAACAGTTCACAACTATGCGCCGTCTACATATCAGGGAATAGAGCTATCCTCTGATTCAGGATGCCTTCTGGTTGGGAGTTGGTTGTTTTGCATATAACACCTTCAATGTTCGGTAAGTTTTTCTGTATGCTTGGAGGTAGTGTGGAAGTTTGAACGAAGAGCATTCTATATCAGTTCTTTTTTTTAACCCTGATGTGAGAGCAATTGCCCAAGGTGTGACGGATAGAAGACATGAAGATGCATTCGGGAAATTCACACCAGACGAGACACAAACTGTCAACACATATCAAAGTTCACGACACTCACTAAACCTCGACCCTATTTCCTCAGCCTTTGGCGGGCTCTCCGGAGAACTTATGTTTTTTTGCCTTGCCTTGCCTTGCCTGCTACATCTGCTGATGAAATGCAAGGAAATGAAAAAGCGCCTTACAGTTGGGAGCAGAGAATCCGACCAATGTGCAAATTCCAAAACCCACCATCGTCGGCACCAACGAGAACATTTTCCGGGAATCCTCCACATTGATGTCCTTCTTGTTTCCACATTCTGCCATTCACCACTTCACAAAAGATTTCATAGCTCTTCAAACCTCGGGTGTCCGCTTCAACCACCTTAACATTTCCACAATTTGAATTGCTCAAGCTTATGGACCATGTGGCTCAAAATGCAAACCGGGTCTCATGACTTGGTTCCGATTCATTGTCGATGGGCTCACACAAAGGCTGCGTGGTTTAAAATTCGCTTAACCTCTAATAAAGTGCAAGTAATGGAAGTGGGATTCGCAGCATAAAGTGGACAGTGCGGAGGTCAGTCTGTCTTACCGCGACGCGAGCCGAAGGCTCTGAGTGCAGTCGAGCTAGACTGATCCTGGACATTTAAAGGATTCGTCAGCACAAATAAGAGTGCAATCCAATTCAATTCCACAACGCAGCATAACCTCCATTACACTCCAACCCTAACCTATCACGTGCAGAGCAGCCTAAGTGGCGTATCAATTCTGGAAGTGCAAGCACACTGGGAGCTCTTCAAACTGCGCTTATCCACCTAATTAACTCTTTCAATTGAGGGGCAAGGCAGAGAGGCAGGAAAGCACCTAATTCTTTCTTTCGTTGAGGTGCAAGGAGAAATAGCAACCAAAAACACCAGAATGAGTTGCGTTTAACCACAAGATTTTTCCATATGAGGCCTAACTTAGACATAGTCTACACCATGCTGCGTTTCTCAAATTTGATTCCAAATAAAGGTAAGGCATTATTCCAGACATGCTCTGAGTGATGCCATGCCATGCCATAGTAAAGAGCTCAATCCCATATCAATATAGAGATTCAGCGCCCTTAACAGCCGTTTGCTCTATATTCTATTCATTGAGGTGCAAGGCAGAGAGAGGCAGGGATGTACCTGAGGGGAGGCGATGCTGGGAATTGCGGTTGAGGAAGACGAAGATGCAGACTTGAGGTGTGCAGCGCAAAGAGGGGAGAGGCCATTGAAGCATCCCCGGACACAGCAGCTTGCCATTGCCATGACCATTGAATGAATGGCCCCCCAGCTCCGTTACGTTACCAACTCTCTCTCTCTCTCTCTCTCTCTCTCTCTCTCTCTCTCTCTCTCGACTCTGTGAGTGTGACGACTGCGAGGATTTGGTGTGTGGGTGAGAATCGGCTACTTTCAGCCTCTTCGGATGATCAAGCAAAATGTGGCGCTCGAAACAAATTTGGGAAACTTGTTGGCTTAAGTATGTGTCTGCAGCATGTGAACACATGTGTAGCTGTGATTCGAGTGACTCGTCAATGCGTTCGAGAAATCTCCTGCTCCTGCACTTCGAATTGTTCAGAGACAAGGCATGTTCTGAAATTGTGGCGGTGGTGTTTTTCAAACAAACAACCCTTTGGTTGAAAACTATGGACTAGATAATCAGCAAGAGGAGAGTGGATGACGAGCTGGTTATCAGACATAGCGCTGACCATCTCAAATCTCTCTGACATGTCGTTGACTTAATTGGACATGAGCATGTCAATTATAGATTATAACACATTATTCTCGCGACATGATTATTATTACTTCTAATATTGTACACATGTTGCCCTGTGAAAGGTTGTGGCATGTTTCTCGTGTTACTACCTCGTTGCTCCCATGCCTTGTTACAGCCCATAGGAGGGCTCCTCACGTATGATATGTAGCCTAAAGCCAAATGGCTCATTGACAGAATCTAGGAATTGTGGATGACATTGTGCTTCCATGGATGATAATTTGAGACAAGATTTGATAACTTGTGTGCTATTGGATGAGCAATCGGTTATAAGGAATAGGTTGTTCCCTTGTCTTTAATTAGTTGTCCAACAAATAAGCACACTAAGGTAAGCAGGCTTCAAATGGACACTTTTAGCTTTGCACCCACTTCTTTGTAGGATGAGAAACACACAATTAGTGCAAAATGATTGTCAACTCCAAATCGTGTCCATAGCCAATTTTCCTCGTGTTTTTGGAGTTCCTTATTCATTATCAAATGGAAGATTTTCGTGCCCATCAAATGGTCATATGGATCCCCTCAATTATGTCCATTGTTCACCCTATAATGGTCAATTAATTTTGAGCACATAGTTCAATCCTTTTAAAATACATGTATTTTGGTGTCCATTCTTAGATCCACACTTAACCACTCAAATATAAGAATATGATCAAGAAAGTAACTGAGTAGTGGCTCCCACATGCTTTAAATGTCTCATTCAGTGCGGCATAAAAATTGATGTGCCACATAAATTATTGTAGTCTTCGTGCCTTGTAATCTAGCATCCAATGCCATGTGACACCCTCTCTAGTTGTCACTAGAGATTGCAAGACAATCAATGAGGGTCAATGATGAATAATATTTTCATATTAAATAAGAAGTTCAGTGTAGTATGCACATAATGGGATTAGAAATGACCTATTTGAGAAGATATGATAATCTTAATAGAGATTTTTAGCAACGTGTAACTCTAAAAGGCATCCCACACTGATAGGACAAATCAGTGTAATGCATTTCTTTTGTTTCCTTGGGGTGTATCATCACTTCTTGCATGTCTTTGTTATTTTTCCTTGGAACACCCTTTTTCATAATCTTGGAACTTATTGGAGCTTACTTGAACACAATGTAAGTTTATGAGAGCAAAGGAAGACCAAGGAATGCATTGGTAAGGAAGAGTTAAAGAGGATGAAAGAATTACAAGGAAGGAAGGGCGAGAATTCAAAGGAGGGCATGTTAGGGCTAAGGTAGACAACTTGTATGCTAATGTTTTTCTTATTAGGATACCTATATTTGAGTGATATGTAATTAAGTGTCGATCCAAGAATGGATACCAAATAGACATGTGTTTAAAAGAGATTGAACTATATCCTTAAAAATATGGAAATCATTCTAGGTTCAATAGTCAACATAATCGGGGGGGGGGGAGACCTACACTATATGACAATTTAATGAGCATGAGAATCTTCACTTTGATAATAAATAAGATATTCACATCACCTTCAAAAATGATGAGGGAAGTGGCTATGGCCTTGAACTAAATTTGCCAACCATCTTGTACTAATCGCATGTTTCATATCCTAGTGGATTGGAAAAACCATCATTTTAGGGTTGTGTACCTTACCTCCATGTGTGCCCATGCCCACCCTCGACATTACTTACGGGTGTTTCTTGCTCCCTAGCAAGGGGCATGTTGGGCCACAATACATCCAGTTTTTTTCAATTGTGGAAGGGATATAGAACATTCTTATGGAGGATTGTGTTTTTTTCGTGATATGTCCCAAGTGAAGTGCATTTGACTTTGTTAGAATCATCTTAATGCAAAGATACAACTTAAGAAAACGTCAACCCCATGAACAGGGAGAAAACCGACCACTAGTTACAGATGAACCGGTCTAGTTCAAGACTTCAGGAAAATGACCCAACATATTAGAGGAGTCTATAGAATATACCTCTAATCAATAAAGGAAACCCGAAAGATCACAACATGTAACCAATTGGACTTGGAAACACTTGGATTTTGACCAATCATGCCCAAAAATCTCCACGGAAAGTGACATCCACATGAATGCCTCTATGACTTGTGCTCAAGTCATGCCAGAACTCATGATGAGGTCACATGTGTCTTTAGTATGCAACCATGCAATCGACTCATGTGGTGTATGTATAAGGTAGTGGGTGTTATTTGGTTCGCTTTTCATATTCTCCAACTTCTACCAATTAGATTTACACACTTGTGTTGCATTAGCAAATCTATAATGAAACATCTGCAAAATTCGGATTGAAAATCGGACAAGTTTCCTCTGATGAAGTTATGGTTATTGGAAGTGCATGTTTGTTGATTTATTAGCTAGATATATAGGTCCTCCCAGTTGTGTTCACTATCGAGTGTAGAGTAGTTTATGATATTGGAAGACGTAGTCCACTCTCCTTTAAACATGTGTCTTTATGATGTTTGCTCTTTGATACTCACTGAACCACATAGCAATTAAATCTAGGGGTCCAATCAAGAAAACGAGCCACTTAAAGACCCATTGACATTATTGTGTGTGATGTGGGGTGTTGGCTGCCTTGTGTGAGAAGATTCACTCCTCTCTCAAAGATGGTTGTTGTCCATTTGACCATCCAATGAGAAGAAGAAGATGCAAGCACCGTACAATGTTCGAAATTTATGCTCCAATTTCTTTCAACCAAACACAGCACGGATTGCACACACTCACACCACCTAGATCAAAATACTTGATACAAAATCCTCATGTGGAGGATCAATGATTCCGATCTTGTTTTTTTCTTTGACTAATTTGGTGTTCACAATGTTTTTTGATTCTTGCAAGAGCCTTGCTTTTGCACCTTTTTATATTTTCTCAACTCTTTTCATATTTTTGTGTTCTTCACCGGCTTTCCGCTTTATGGCCTTGCCATGGTAAATTTTTAACCTACAAAAATTGAAATTATTTTCATATTTTTGTAATCTTGATACAAACACAAATACATATTCACATATACGAAAATTCTGTACGCACACATATTCACACCTTCAAACATACTCAACCCTCATACACACTTCCACAAAATGATTTCATAACCCAAATATTCTTGTTTCCTCTCTTATACATACACATGAATTTATTAATTCTTTACACAAACATGAAGACAACTTTTTACATATCTCACAAATTTCACTACCACTCTCTTCTCACATATACAAATTCACTTTCATACATATGTACACCTCCATGAAATTCATTCTCAATCTCTCACACACACTACACACATCCACCAATTTGATTCTCTTACACACACACACTCACACACAAATTTCAATCTCTTTTATACACACATAACTTTCAGTCTGGCTATATTTGGTTATCATTATTCATCAATGGTCTCTTATGCGCTTCCTATTTCTTTGAGAGTGTAACAAGAACAGACATTCAATAGTTGTAAGAGTTGTCATAAAATTCTCTTATTTAAGAGGGCCGGGTTGCACTTGCTAAGGCTCGTAGATGCTTACTAGTATGTTTGGTCATACCAAGCGGCTTGCTTGCCAAGGTCCAGGGCAAGGTGCACATGGATGTATAATTTACTAAGTATTGCGTGAGTATCATTTTTTCATATATACATTTTTTCATGTTTTGGGTAAAAATATTGTAACAGAACTTGGTATTTGAGACATGACTAATCATGATATTGAAAATTTCTTTAAACGTCCAAGGGTACAGAGGTGATATGATGGAATTTTGTAATGATAAATGTGCAAATATCAAATGGATTTCAATACTGGTATTGAAAGATGTTATACCAAATGGGTTTGGAATTGTTATACCCATGCAGTTACTCTACTTGGTAGCTGGTTTGAATCTAAATACCCGCTCAAAATTGATCAAAACTACCATCCAAGAGGAGAGACGTCAAGAGAAACTTACATGAAACAATCCAAACTAGAGCCCCTTCATCCACAATATTTACATGGATGCCACCAATCCTAAGCCTTCAAACATAGGTTGCCACTTTATATGTGCAAATTACCTTGGGTCAAATCCAGATCACAAAATCTTATAACTTTGTTGATAAATTCACATGGCAACCACATGAAGAAAAAAATTCTGTGTTTTTGTCACTCTGGTAAATATTCAAAATAGTGTGAAATGTCAATAAATTAGCATAAGGCAACCTAATTGCACATATCAGTGTAGTCATCTTTTCCAATGATGTGGGACCTCTATTTAATTTTCTTTGTAAAAATTTATGCAATATTGGTAACTAGCATTAATCGTCCATTTGGAAACATAATATTTACTATCTTGTTCCCTTTTTTTGTTGCGAACTTTGCGCACCCTTTCCCCTCTTGTTTCCAGTACGAAGCAATTTCACCACTATTGGGAGCAGAGGTGCAAGAAGTAGAGGTGAAATGAATCTAAACCTTAAACTAATAACAAAATCGATAACCTTGCTGCTACCCACCAATTAATAAATATTCCTCCCAATTTTGACACATACTTTGAAGTTTAAGAGTAGCATGCTTCTCACATAACATTACTCAGCTGATGACCTGTGTTCAGCTGCCCTGCCTTCAAATTCAATACGAAGCAGAGGGATTCTGGCATCCAGAGTCTTTATTCTCGAATCTACTGCTAGGCCATGAACACAGCTCGTCAGCTGAGAAATGTTATGCAACTAAGAGTCTTGGAGTTAGTTTGACAATGAGTAGAGCAGTTGAGTGAGTACATCAATTACAGGGAGATTTACCTGCATGCAAGGATTCTTAATTTTCAAGACCCACCTGCATCATAGTGTATCAGGATCATGAAGCTGGTGAATATATAAATTGATAAGACTGTCAATTTGATGCCTTGGACCACTTTGGAACTTTCCTCCTAGTGTTGCTTATATGAAACTCGTACAATTAAAGCCATTCTCCCTCCCCATGTGTAAGATTATGTGTTAAAAAGTCTTTAAAAAACTTACATAAAAAATAATCTTCAATCAGTGTCTTTGGCTTGTCACAAATGATTCATGCACTCGAAACTCTAATCCAGCAATGAGTGGGTGGTTCAAATATTGAACAGTCCCACCTAAAGGCCATTTCGAAAGGACCATAGAAACACTAATTGCAACCACATCTGCTCAGATTACAAGCTGACTCAAAAGCCTCTTCTTGATGTGCTATCAGAACCCAACCACAAAGTCTCGTTGCCAAACTTGTTTGGCCATCATGCTCAACTCCCACAAAGTCACATTCCTCATTGATAGCCAGAACCTCTGAAGACTGTTCAGAAAATAGATCCCAAGGTCACAGGACATCCTCCATTGCATAACTAATACATGATACAGAGTGGAGGCAGCACCCTTCCAGAACGAAGGTCTTGGTTTCTACTGAGGCTCGCTGATCAATATTGGTTTGATGTTGCCTTTTGAGGCAGGAATGCCATCCTCAAGCATATGATAACCCTGAGAGATAGAGAATAGGCTTGGTCTTTTCAAGACAGACCACACCTGCTGTGTGCACCTGTGAATGCAAAAAGGGGTTCCAAGACTGGCATGCAAGAAAGGTCATTTAGACCAAATGACCTGCTCCAAGGCGCCGTACCTGATGCATCTGTGCTGAACTTTGAGAACCACACAAACAAGATGGCATCCTGACTGTCCATCAGTAGCCCTGGCCACTTGAATGGCCTCGCTGTCCAGCTTTATATGCAATGGGAGCATAAATGACTAGATGATGACACCAACAATGACTGCGCACATTTATGTTGTTTGGCCCTCAGCTTGCAGTCACTAGAAAGGCTGCAGGAATTGAGGGAGGGTGCCATGTATGAATAAAAAAGGGGTGCTGTCCTAGTTGGCCTTACAGAATTCACAAATTCAATGAAGAGCGACTGGATCCCTTTCGAGCCCGTTTATGTTTCCTCTGCCTCACCCGCCAAAGGCCATAAATGAGCGCAAATCCTGCAAATTGTCATAGAATGTCCAGTCAGCATTTGCATCATAGCACTGCTGAACAATCAAGCAGACAAAAATCAGCATCCTGGATTTCTGGAGTTCCTGCCTTGAGCCTGATTTGTGTCCCGTGAGAGTACACAATGGGTGCAGATACACATCTTTATCTACACAACAGCATAAATCAGTAGATCCTTAAGTGGGCAAAGGACCAATGGAATACCTGTTATACAAAGGAGGACGGGGGCCAACCACTGCACAGCAAATTGAGTTGTAAGATCCAGCTGCACACATATATGGGAACACACTCATTAATCTGACACTTAAAAGGAATCTAAAATCAATTAATATGTATTTCTCCAAAGGTTACCACACTTGGAAGTCACACTATCACGTAACCAATCGTCAGATGAGTTGGTTTTTAAGCATAGATATCACCAAATAAAAGATTCTCAACAAGCACATTTAAAACGCCTTAGCATGTGCCACAATTCCTGATAAAAGAATTGATGCCTGCTTCTGCTTGTGAAGACACTAACCACAAATGTTGCTTCAAACAAACAATGAATGGATCGTGAAACAGACCTCGTCTCGATTCCACCAACCAAGTGGCAATTGTGAGCTATCCTTGCTTCTCCATTTTGTGGTGTTTATTACTTTCTCGCCCTCAGTACCTGCATTGTCTACTGCATCGCCATCCTGTATTGTAAAGAATGACTCTACTAATCTATCTATCCCAGCCTCTGCTTCATGTCCATGCCCATTTGGAGACACCTCTTGCTGGATTGGAGAAGTTTTGGAATCATTTCTAAGAGGGTAGTCATCAAAAGATGCAACACCCTCAAGCGACAAATTTGACTGTGGCACATTACTATCCATATTTGGTTGCAAGATGGTTCTCTGTGAACTTGAGCTTTTAACATGATCCTTCTCATATATATAACCTTTTGAGCCCTGTACTGCAAGTGGGGAATCCGAGCCACACTGTAAGGGGTGATTCAGAACAAGAGAGTAGGTGCTAAAATTCACATCCTCTCGTCGCATCGGTAAAGGGGAGTCCACACTTCCCATAGGTGAACCTAGCTCATTTGTAGGAGGAAAAATGATAGGGTCTTGAATGTCACTACTTGTGAAATCTAGTAGTTTCTTCAGTAACCAATAGCAGTTGTTAACCATATGACTGCTGTCCAAACAGTTTGAGTCTCCATATACTGCAATCCGTCCTTTGCCTGCCTCTACTGCTCCTAGGATTGGTGATTCCACCTGCAATTATTTTACCCCCATTTCCAATCATGAGCATGTCCAAACATTATACCAAACAAATTCCAGAAGTAGTAGAAGTATAGACAACTACAGCAAGGGGAAAACAGCAACAACTAAGGGGATTCTTGTAACAGGCAACAGACTTTATGCACCTTACAAAATGATTTTGTTGTCACCTATAAAAGAAGGGTCTATACATGCCAAGGAATGCCAAGAGACCTGCTTGAAGCTTTAAGTAAACTCTGGAACCTGGAATATGGATAATATTTAAGATATAGAATCGTTATAATGCGTCTATGTGTAGATTGAAACTATGTCAGAACAATTTAAGACATTGACCATTATTGAATACAAATAGAACCAAGACAAGTACAAAATGCTCGAGCCAGAGAATCAAGGGGAAACCTGAGCGCGCACAGAAGTGCGTGAAGAAGTTATACCAGAGCGTCCTCCTGAATTATCCTGAAAAAGAAAGCGGTGCACAAAGCCTCCGGCAGGAAAACGTAGAATATCTGTACCAGAAGCATAGTGTGCTCTTTCTCCACCTATGGAGTATGGACCGTTCAGTATTGTATCTCCAAATGCAATGCCAAAAGGAGCAAGCAAGTCATTTAAGGCAGGTATATTTGCTCCACCAGTTGCAGGAGTCCACCAACTTCGAGTATTGTCATCAAAAAACTTCATTTTCACCATTGTATCCACATGATACCAGTCAGCGAAGACAATTAATCCAAGCCCTTTTTCTTCAACATCCACCTTCAGCTTCAAAATTTCCTCATCGTAGTACTCATCTTCTAAATCCACCATGAGTAAAGTACCATATTGAGTAGCATCAAAGCATGTAAGTGGGGACCCTAGGGTTTCCACATAATAACCAGCATCTTGCAGAGCATCAAACATCCCATGGAAATTTGTATGTAAATGGTCCCCATGCCAATCCAAAATATCACTCCTAACATCCAGAGAATCTCGAGGGATATATCCAGGTGGATATCGCACACTGTGAAACTGGTCCCACAAAATCCTTTTATCTCGAGGTGGGGTGGGAACAACTGCCACTTTCAAAGGAAGCACACAGTTCCATGTTCGTTTTTTACTCTCTCCCTTTGCTGGAGGAGAGACAACCCTAAATTTAATATTTCCTTCTATCAAACCATAATATCTGACACCGTCAGGTTTGATCCTCAGGTGCAAGCCAAGAAACCCTGTCCATGGCCAGATCACATCTGAATATGTGAATTGTATGTGCAGCAATTTTCCTGCCTCTCCAGAGGGCTCCCAGGTGGGTGGAGCTTCTATGTAGCCCACAACACCCATTCCATTTAATATTGTGGCATTAAATATCAATGGCATAGCCCCAGCATATAAAGGTTGTCGCCAAAAAGGCCATGCATATGGGCTATCTGTAAGATCCAAGAAACTTGGTATAATGCTCACCCGAGGTTTGTAGTTTGCCAGAATTTCATATGATCTCAACCTGAAATGATTCAACAGAAATAAACTCTCAGTTCCAGAAAATATGACACCTGAATGTACAGCACTCCCATACCACAAGATAAATAAAACAAACAGGAACGCCCATCACAAGATTGACAGAACCATCAAGAGCCAGAAAGAAACTGAATTCTCAAACATTGCCAAGATTCAAGACATGATCCTTCACTAGTCCAGCTGAACTACAGGCATCTTGATAAAACCCTTTGTCTTTGGACTACCACAAGCTTTCTAAGCTGCACTTTCATTATACAAATTGTTAATTAGATAAAAAGAGTATCATGCCCCATAAGAACCTCCAAACACAAAAAGTACTTCCAAAAAGGTTCCTCCTATCACTCCTACAACCTCATCTTCATTTTCTCCAAAAGGAAACATTAAGTATCTTACAGATTGAGTCGCCCTGCTCCTTGCTCAAACATGTTGGGCCCTGAAAGGCGTGAAGCCCCTTCAATCAGAGCCTGCTTCATGCTGGCAGGATTGAGCAGCTGCCATCGTATCTGCTCAGGAACCACACTGGCAAGTAAACAAACCACCCCTGCTACCACTGGACTGGCCACACTGGTACCAGACAAGCTCTTGCACCCAGTGCTTATCTTGGACCCTATGACCTCTCGTCCATAAGCAACAATGTCTGGCTTTACACGTCCATACCTGCAGTCACAAATGACAGTCCCCATTACCACGATAGGCACAACTAGGTGGTGATGAGCACAAGGCTGGCAGGATGCCATCAAAGCTATATTCTTAGCTATTCGAGCCAAGCCCAAGTATGTTCTGACCTTCATCAAATAAAATAAAAAAACAAGTCTTGTAGCACCTACATCAGTTCCAAACTTCTCACAAAGCTCCAATACCCTAACTGCTTTCTACATTGCAAATGTATGCATGTGCACATACTCTGAACTGAAAGTCAGATGTGTGCATCTGACCAAACAAAGAATCTTAGACTCAGTATCTACGCTCAAAAAACCTTCTCCACTAAAGAGATTAGAAATGGAAGCAGCAATCTGCATCAAAAAGAACTTACCCATGTGGGATCTCCCAAGTGCTCATGCCACGTGATGAAAATGAGGCAATGTGGTCACTGTAGTCAATGCCTCCAACCCCAATGACATCACTCTGATCAGCTGGATTGTTGAGAGTGCCATATAAAGGGCCATCATTCCCAATAGCCGATACCATAATAATGTTATTTGCAGTCATTTCCCATACCTGGCACAAAAGCAGATTCAAACTTAGAACCACATTCCAGAGTTGATCAAAGCCAGGCCTCCAGCAGCTAATTGTCACTTCAGCAAACCAATTGACAAACCAAATAATTTGAAGCATGATATGAAAACATACAGTCCCCTGCCTCTCAACCCCAGATAATGGGTGAAACTTTCAAGCTCAGGAAGTACAGAAAAGATAAATATGTTACCTTTTCCACAAAAGGGAGGTCCAAGTAGTCAGGCCCACCAATGCTGAGGTTGAGAACATTCATCTTGGTGGCAATTGCATAATTAAAAGCATCCAGAAACCAGGAAGTATATGATACCTGCACCCCACTGACCGCATTTTTCCTCATGGGCTGGAAGCAAATAAAAAAGCACTTGCTTATCTCTACTCTGTACATTCAAGCCTTGACAATAGACTTTGGACGTTTACGCAACTTGTCTGATGTTTCCCCACGCTGTTAGATTTCAGGTGGTATTCCTTATGGACAATGTATTTTCATATTTCCTGGTGTCAAATCAAGAAAGACCCAAGAAAGACCCTAGAAAGACCTCTTGTGCCAATCACACATACCCATGTCTACAATATGAGAAATAACCTTGAAAAGTGCATATCAGGATCATCAGTAAATTGCAATAAAGCTAGTATGTTGGAGAATCACTTCCTTACCTGAGCATCAGTAAAGACACGAAATGCATATATCTCAGCATCTGGAGCAAATCCTAGGCACTGAGAATCTTGGCTGGAGATCACTCCTGCCACGAATGTGCCATGGCCGAGATTGTCATTCAATGTATCCTCATTAGTCCAATTAGTCCTCTCCTGCAACCACATGCCCACCAGAACTTACATGAACCTCATTACCCTCTAGACGATCACCCTTAAAACACAGAATGCCAGAGACGTCAGAGTAGGTACTTAAAAAGTGCAAGTCTTTACCACTGCAATCACTCTCTGTAATTTTTAGTTACTTATACACAAAAAACCAAGAAACTTCAACTTGTATGATACTCGTCCTGCAGCAACATATAAGAGTTGTTAAAATAATTCCGAAAATTATCAATTTTGAGACAGAGTCTTTCTGTCAGATGAGGCCGAACATGCAGGGTCCACAGGAAATACCTCAAACATCCTCTCCACATACCTTTATATTGCGGAAGTGAGGATGGTCAGCACGGACACCCGTGTCAAAAACTGCCATCTTCACTTTTGCACCTGTGAAGCCTTTGGCCCACAATTTCTCTGCTTCGAACATGGAAGTAATTTGAGACCGCTGTTTCCAATCCACCAGCAACACGGATATGTCAGCAGATAACTCCTCATTCCATCAGGCCAACACTCCATGCCACACAGGGTACTGCTTCTAAACTGACAGTACTTCAAAAGAGGAGGGCTGACATGATAGTCCCTAAGTGGAAACATTGATGACTAGAAGGAAGAAGAATTTCACCAAAAAGTGGTGAGGGGGTCGATAGGGACCAGAGAACGCCTGGAGACAGGAGACCCAAACGGAAACCGCATTGCATTCCTGTACTACAATTCCCTTTGATGGGAATTATTCAGGACTTCAATTAGACGCTAGTTTTTGAAGTCTGTCACAGGTCACGACAGCACACCGTTCAACCTTGCGATGGGCCTGCAACGCAAAGATTTTGGACATGTTTTTAGGAGACACTGCAAACCCAAGGACGTTTTTGATGGGGTGAGGCATGAAACCCTACTGGAATCAAGTAATCCCGGAGCACTCCATTGAGGACTCCTTTAGGTGCTCGTCTGCTGCCCCTCTGTATCAAAAGCAAAGAAACTGTTCTGCCATACTTACAGAAGAACACTAACTAATTTACCTGCAGGAGAAGCTTGCGGTTTTGGTGAAGCGACACATTTGCATGGCGTGAATCTGTGCTGTCCTGATACCCACTCTCGAATGACATCTTTGTGTGTCGCCGACCTCGAGGGTTACCATCTCGAAGCTCGTCAAGTCCAATCTTTTCAGTATCCCCTTCATCATCATTTTGGTCTGCGCCAGGTGGTTGTTGACCTTCACTATCATCATCACCCTCTGAAGTCAAGGAGCGTGTAAACCGCATCTGTGGAGACACATCCTTCACAGATTTCACGCTCCTAAGCGCTCGGACTAGACCCTCATATCGTGACCTCTCAATTTTAAGTAACCCAAAGTCCGTGGGGAAAGCTGATGCTGGATTGATGCGCTCCAACCACTGCCAATCCCTCCCACTCCCCTCAAGGTTATCCTCCAACTCTCGTTTATGCTCCGCAGCTTGTCGGTAGCTCCGAAACCTAACAATGTACTCGTCACCGACCTCTTCTACAGGTCCCACAGGACCAACCTCCCCTTCTTTTGGAATGACATCTTCCCTCTCATCGGTTGCACACTCTGGTGAGAATCCGAAAGAGCATTTTGCCAACCTACCTTCGTCTCCCATGGTACAAAACCCGGATTCTTCAGCCATCATCGCCAGGCCAGGGTCGAAGTATGCACCGACCGTGCGCCATTCTAAAATGTTATCAACGGACGTCAGCGACCTTGAACTTAATAGCAAAATCAGCAGCAGCAAAATAAGTCTCCCCTGCTCTGCGAATGCTCTCATGCTGCCCCTGGCCTCTTACATCCGTCTGCCTCTCATGGTGGCCACCACAGGCAGCTATATCAAAAAGGATTCCTACTCTTCCTCTCTCCCCGCGGTATACACGTCGAATCCCTAAATGTAGCCTTCTCATAAGCTCTCAGCATCTGCTACCTATTTCGATGCCGCAATCAAGCAATCAGGGAAAAAGCCTAACATTTTCCGCGCGACCATCACAGCTCGCCGTGTTTTCCTGTGCAATTCCACCGGTTCTTCTTCCCGCATTGTCCCCGTTAAAAAACCCCTGCGGCTCTCGATTCGATCCCGCCCTTACTAATTATTTCACCAAACTCCTCTGTATGAAAGCAGATTCTCGAACTCCGTGCCACGATTAACAGTGAATGGAAATCATTGACCTGCCAAACGCTTTTAACTCACTCTCTGTCGTCCCCGTGCCCTCCTCGCTCTGCAACAAGCCACACCACAACCTCTCTGCATAGGATGGAACAAAAACCTACCTACTTACGGGTCCAGTGAATCTGATGAGAGAGATACGCAGTTACAAACAGCAGATCCTACAGCAATTTGGTGCCCGCTGTGTGCACGAGTTGGACCAGCGGAACTTCGGAAGAGTGAAGAGAGCGACTTTTGGTCCGAGGTCAAAGAATTTGAACCACAAGCTCCAAATAGGTCGGCCCGTCCGTCAGTCAGGCAGAGACATCGCCGAAATACGCGGAAACGAATCGGCCAATAAATAAATTAGCCACTACCAACAGTATTTAGGTAAAGTTCATGTATGTAGACCTACTACGTGACACATCATCATGGGAACACAATCCCTAAGAACTTTTGCATCACCACGTTATAAGTAGATCATTCTTTCTTTCCTCCCTCCTGAGAGTCATGAGTCCTTTCTAATTCCGTCGCCTCGGTGATCTTAAGTTACTACCGATCTGGTGATGATGATAAGTTAAGCTACAGTTGGCCGACATGTGACGCAGCAGCCCGGCGGTCGCGGCACATGGCTGAGTCCGCAAACCTACCCTCGGTGGCACCACGCGGGGCCATTGTTCGGTGAGGCCTGCAAAAGGCAGACTCGCAGAGCAGATCGATTCAAGTGACAAGTCAAAAGTCCCTAACTATTCACTTCATTTCGCTGCCACGGCCCACGAAGAACAGCACGGACACACAATGTGAAGCAATGAACGGGGGAGAACCGACCGCTAGTTACAGTTGAGCTTGAGAATTAACCGGTCGAAGCTCAAGACTTCACGAAAATTACCGATCGTATTAGAAGAATCTATGGAATATTCATCGAATTCATAAAGATCGACACCGAAAGGTCACCACATGTAACCGGTTGAGCTTGGAAACACTAGGATTTTCACCGATTATGCCCAAAAATCTCCCGACACTGATGTGAAGAACCTCCTTCTCTCCTTTGCCTTTGCTTTGCTGTATCATACGTGGGGAGCCTTGCTATAGGCTATAACATGGTTTCTTGTGTACCAAATTATGAGACGTTTCTACCCATTATTCAATTGTTCAATTGTGCCCACTTTTCAAACCCTTCATTGCACTTTGTTGTGCATCATCACTTAGAAGGCTATCCTCAACTTTGGCACCCATCTTGGACAAGGTCATTGGGTCTTTTAACATGAACTTTTAGGTTTGCACCCACTTCTCGTAGGATACGAAACACGCAATTAGTGCAAGATGATCAACAAGACCAAATTGTGCCCATAGCCATTGTCTCATAATTTTTGGAACTCATATGATATCTTATCATGTTCAAATTTAGAGATTCTCTTTCTCATTAAATGATCACATATAATGACTCATAAAACTAAGTCACATAATTGAAGAATTTCAATTCAAGGTCCATAGCTTGATAACAAGGCAATAAAAACTTAATCTTCTAAATACAAAAGTTATAGTATGTGATGTATAGTGCCATCCCAAACAATTTGAATCAAAAAGCATGTATGCTTTGGGAGTAGACGGTTTCAAAGTTCACAATCCAAAAGACTTGGTTGTGGTCTTGTCTGTGCATATGCGTTCAAAATTTGTAACTACCTTTTTTTTTGAAATGGCTATCATTCTAGCATGTATTGGTATGTTCTTGTACACCATCTAGTACCCTTCACCACCAACATTGTAAGAAGTTGACATACATACACTCCATAATTATTGAAAATGATAATAGGGATAAATATGTGAAAATGAATGGCATTTGACAATTTTGAACGGGATTATAAAGCATGGAACTTTATTAATCATTGCAAGCAACCTACATGTTGCGATTTGAGCCATTGTTGCATTTTATTGGATCCGCGATTGAATCATTCTCATTTTTGTGAAATTTTGATATAAAAGTTGTATTAGCATACGATGGTTTTTCTTTTCCAAACTTTTGTGGTAGTATTGTTGCTCTATAGGTGTCCTAACCATACCATTTGCTCAAAATTTATGAATACTTGCTTCATGAATACATGCGCATTTACCATACATTTCGAGAAGATTAGTGTATCCTTTAATATGTTTGTAGAGTGATACAAAAAAAAGTCATACGCACAAACAAATAGTACTAGGATGAACAATACCGGTACTTTTAGTGAATAGTGTTGCTATGAATAATACCAAAATGTACAATAATTCCTAGATCTCGGTGGCTCTAATTTCATGACGTAAAGAAATTTAGTATCACCTTCACTAATTCCCCACACTCACTATTAGCCCTCCTTCCCTCACTAATCCGTGTGGGATATTGACCGATTATGCCCAAAAATCTCCCCGGACACCGATCCCTCAAAAGTGCCATGATCATGTGGCTGTAGCCATACAACGCATGATAGGAACTTGGTCGTGTTATATACGGTGTTATACTGTATACTCAGTCAGTCATACCATGTATATATTAATTGACTTCAACACACCCAATGCATGGAACATGGACACCGCCTTGGCCATCATGGCTGGGAGTCCCTTGGCCATCCCATGATCACTATACTAATAACTTGGCAAGAGTTGAAGCTAGATATCGTGCGGCACCTCATTGGTACTGGGAAACCCCAAGACTCGATTCATCAATCACACATCACAAGTACAGTGCGATGTGAGGCCTATTATCATAGGCTGATAGCATCAAAATGTGTGAATTTTAGGAAATTCTCCGATCTTCCCAAGGCGATCTCTCTCGTGCCCCGATCACACCAAACTTTCCATCCGGTTCCAGCCGTGAAATTGTTGGGGATTATGTTAAAAAATAGATGTTGGCCCGCCACTTTACACATTATTACAGTTGGAGATCCTGACGGATGGTGCCAGAAGTGACTGGCGTGATCAACCCCTCAGCTTGGGTGTTCAAAACTTCAATACCACTTGCGACATTTGATAATCTCTCATCCTTGTCAATGGGATGGAACTTATGACTGATATGCCTCTAGCTCTTAGCTATGCTTGCAAATCTTCAAACAACCTAGCTAAGACAGCTTAACCTACACCCTCAAGGCTAACATCACGTACTTAGTCGCCATGAATGAATGAAAAGTAAGTTACAATACATGGTTTTGTATGTAGGATACAATATGTACCTAATTGAAGAAATATACATATACATATTTGCCCAACTTTTCATAAATGTTTTTACGGACCACCTAAACCTTTTCTTTTTTTGAAATTGATTAATTATTGGGCAAAATTTGCCCAACCTGCTATCAGCCTACGATATAATGGTATGTGCAATTAGGGTTGCTTTTGGAAATAGGTTGTTGCCTCTTTACCCATGCAACTTACCTGGGGTCAAAATCAAATTACAAAAATTGATAACTTTGTTAATCGGTCCATATAGCAACCACACTGAAATAGTAAATTTTGTATATTGTTACAGTGGTAGTAAATATTCAAAATAATGTGGAATGTCCTTAGTATCACTAGCATGGGGCAACGCAATTGCACATATCAATGTACCTTTCTTCCTATACCATGACATACCTGGAGCACAAGAGAGAGACTTTTATGAGTTGGCTTAGGGTCACTTTACACTAGAGCTTGAGGGCATAATGGACCAAGGGAGTTTGAATGGCATGCAATGGATAATGTTTCATGGTCTACTGGATTTTGCGTAAACTCCACTTTAAAGAGGTAGATGTAACATGAAACTCAAAGACCATGATCACTTTAAATTCTGACAACCTTTGGTTTATTATAACATAATTGGTCACTCATCCTAGACATAATGGTTATGAAAAAAATTCATAATTTTTCATATACAGAGACACAATATTATCCCCAATCCCCCAATTCTATCCATAAGCCAATCGGTTATGAGTGGTAACCAACTCAAGTACAGGTGGATGACTCATCACTCCCGCAGCCAATCATCCACTCAATTCTAGATGTTTAGTTTTTATTGTGTGGAAGGGCCCACATGAAGGAGATAGTAACGAAATAGCATGTGGTTGAGACTCTGGTCACGTATGTGTTCACACTACACTTGAATGCCAATGACCACACATAGGGGCACTTTAGATGGGGGTCCACAATCCAAGAACACATGGACCAATTTGAAGCAATTTGAGGCAAATTAAACCCTCATATCATACCCTACCTTGGACCCTACCTTCCAAAATGGTTATGCAAAACATGAGTTCTCCTTTGAGCTTCATTTCTTGGTTCAGACCTTTAGTGTTTCCCTCCAAAACAATGCCATGTAGGAGACACCTCACTTTGCCTCTTCTTGGTCCTGGACCTTCGTCTAAAAGCCTCGAGTCCAAATTACACCTCTCAGCCAATAGGATACTCCATTTTGTTGGACCCTCCCCCTTGGAACCCCATCTAAAGCGCCCCATAATTCACTTTCAAATTTCAAGGGTCATCACAATTCCATGGTCATGGTGTAAAATAGTCCGTACTCAAGGGCCATTCCATTTTTGAGTTAGCAAGGTTGACATTCTTTGCTGATATCATAGAAGAAGGATCAAGTCATTTACATACATATATTCATTAGTACTTGTGGCTCTTCCAAGAAGTTCGTTGAACGTTGTTGTAGTATGGAGACTTGAGAAGGGTCATCCTCTTGCTTGTGAAAGTTGTGAATCACATCAACACAAGCCTGCTGGGAGTCATTCGATTGCTAATTACATACATTGGCATTCCATCCAAATATGCAAATTCCCTATCTATGTATGTACCTTGTGTGTGTTTAAATATAATCACCAGGAAGACTCCATTTTCGGTGCAGGTAGGTTGAGGAGGCTCGGCAACACGCAGACTGAATGCTGAAAACTTACTCAGGCTTGCTCAGAATGAACACAGAATCACAGGAGAATCTTTGAGGACAAGGGTCCACATGTTCTCCTCAAGCACCAAAATGATTCTTTAGAAGGCATATAGGCAATAGAGGAGAAGATTTCTCTTTTCCATTGCCCTCAGATGAAGAGTAGCACTTGACCAGATCAACAAACATACTCAATCTTTGATCTGCTGATTATTGAATTTTCATACGAGATGTATTCCTTTGACAAACCTGCTCACAAAGGAATGAGGTGCGATTGCTTCTTGTTTCATAGGGAACAGTACAGGTCCTGTGTCACACAAAAGTTAATGCTCAAGAGGAATCCGTGGCATAGAGAAAAGAATTTCTCTTTTCCATTACCCTCAGATGAACAAATGACACGAATTCATCTGCTGTTTTGTTGAGCATTCATAAAAGAAAACTTCCTTCTACAAACCTTTTCACAAGGGAATGGGGTGTCATTGCTGCTTGCTTCACAGGAAACTGTACAAAAACCTACGTCACATGTGATCCTCAAACACAAAAAGTAATGCTTAAGAGGAATCTGTGCCATAGAGGAGGAGAAGACCTCTTTTTTCCATTACTCTCAGATGAAAAGGAGCACTGGAACAAATCAACACACCAACTCAATTGTTAATCTGCTGATTGTTGAGTTATCAGAAGAGGAGATTTCCTTTGACAATCCCAGGAAACTGTACAATTCCTGCATCCCGTGTCCTCACACACACAAAGCATGCTTATGTGGAATCTGTGCCAATAGAGGAGAACACGATTTCTCTTTTCCATTACCCTCAGATGAAAAGAACCATTCGAACAAATAGACACAAAATTCAATCGTTAATCTGCTGATTGTCAAGTTACCACAAGACAAGATCTCTGTCGACAAACTTGTTCACAAGGGAATGGGGTGCAATTGCTGCTCGATTAGAAGAAAAACTGTACAAATCCTCCTTACAAAAGATGGCATCATAATGTTACATTATACAGGCCAGATCCAAATCAGCGAACTAGGCTCCCCGGTACTCATCTCCACAGTCCCCAATCACCTCCTGCAAGTTCTTCCCCTTCTTTGTGACACTGGCAATTCGGTCCCGATCCTCGTCGTCCAACTGCAACCTGAAGATGGCTTGCGAATCCCGGATGTGGTCAGACAGGCCCAATCTCACACCAACCATGGATCCTGCGACGGCAGGTTGGTCAAGGATGTATCGCACTGCAACGGTAGGAATTGAAACCCCATGCTTATAGGAAACCCTCTTCACTTCCCGCAAGAGTTCCTGAAACAGGTTCCATCCCCCCCATGCATCCACCATCCGCTTATACTTACTAAGAGAAGGTGTGTCAATCGCCGGCCCTGCGAATGGGATGGAAATGTTGGCATCCACAAATTTCTCAGACAACAAACCCCCCATGACGGTGCCATAAGTGATGAGTTTCACTCCAGTCACATTGCAAAGCTCGGCCATCCGGGACTGGGGACGCATGTCGACCAGGGAATGTTGCACTTGGTTGCTGACGATGGGGATCTGATTCTCCAGAATGATTTGCAACCTCGTGGTATCAAAGTTGGTGAGGGCTAGGGTTTTGATCTTACCCTCCTCTTTTAGGTCTGTCATGTGCTTCAATGCGTCCAGGTATCCCTTGTCTGCGTAATCCCACCAGTGGAATTGCAGCATGTCCAGACACTTGACGTCCATGCGTTTCCGGGATCGGTCGATGTTCGCCTCCACATATGCTCGGGTCATCTTCACCGGTGGTGGCACCCATTTCGTTAGGCCACGGACTTGTGATGCAAGCTCCTCCCCTCGTTCTCGTCGGATCCTGTTGATGAAAAGACCATACAAATCCTCTGCAGGCCCATCTGTAAACCATCATGGCATCTGTTAGAGTGTGCATACAAATGGCACCGCAAATATCTTCATTGTTGAAGTCCTATTCCATCATGGAACTCTCAACCTCAGTGAAATTAATCACTTCCAAACTCCATTCAACCGGAGTCTCCATTGCACTGTATGTACACATGGACTCAAAATCCATAATCGAAGTGTGGCTTGCTTCTAATTTGAGTTGCAGAGATGCATCTGTTTCAGGACAGCAATGAGCTGCAAAAACATGTGAAAATACTGCAAGATCTACTCGGCAGTCACAATCTGCCCCTTCCTGCTCAACGCTAGTCGATCACCCTTCATTGCTGAATACCAGAATGCATGAAGAGTAGAGTGCATATGACACGTTTCAAAACTACTCACAAAACCTGGAACATGTACAATTGGTAATGTACCAGCTCCCTGTGCCTTTCCCAAATGTGCCAGCCTTCCTTCCTCTCGCGTCCATATTCTGCCTCCTGGTTTCCATCACCGAGCCTAGGTGTCTACTTGCGGTTCTCGAACATAAGGGTACGCGGCGTGGGCACGGGGATTGCTCCCGCTGAGACTATTCCTATGATTAGAATTGCTCTGAATGACGAGATATGAGTAGCAATACCAATTTGGTCAACCGCAGAAAAGACATCCTCCTACATTTTCATTGTTGAATGCCTATTTGATCATGGAACTCTCATTCCCAGAGTTAAATGAAATCACTTCCAACCTTCATTCAACCGCAGAGTCTCCCTATCACTGAATGTACACATGGACTTAACATCCATAACCATGCGGCTTGCTTCTGGTTTGCGTTGCAAAGATGTAAACCCTATGCGCTCTGAACGACGAGGAATGAGTACCTAGCAATGCCGATTTGGTCAACCCCAGAACAACGAAGACATCCTCTTCCTCCTACAGATTTCCTGTGACGAAGAAAAATGGAGGGATGGGCAGAGAAAGAAGAGGTACAAGCAAGAGTGGTGATGACTTACAATGATCGGCCATGTCGAAAGTGGTGAAGCCAGCATCCACATGGTTGAGCATAGCTCCCACTGCCTGATTTCGCTCGATCTTGCCCCACCCGCCACTCGTCTGCCACATTCCATTGATCACTCGACAAATCTCCAGCCTATCCTCCCCGCTCTGCACCACAGCTCGGTCCGCTCGCTCTTCCACTGCTCTAACCTCCACTGTTGTCACAGAACTAGCAAACCTCCTCCTAACCCCTTGGCTTGTTCGGCACACCCTTGTCACTCCGCAAGTAGAAGAAGAAGCTCCAAGCATTACTGCAAGTAGAGAAAGGAAAGAAGGCTTTCACACTTGGAAGGAACAGAATGTGACAGCAATGTATTGACCTTGCAAGTATTTTCACATGTTTTTGTAGCTCATTGTTGTCCTGGGGTTTACATCTCTGCAAAGCAAATGAGAAGCAAGCCAAACAGTATTTGGAGCGTACCTGAGGAGGCCAAATGGCGCTGAGACAGAAGAGAAGATGACGCCATAGCCGGCGTGATGGGTACCATGACCCTCGTGTGCATCCTCAATTCACAATAACCTCACCGCACCATCGACAAGCTTCAATCAGAAGATGGTGACGCTGCAAACCAAAAAATTAAAAAATCCTTGAATTCTCTCTTTCTTGCTGAGAGTTTAGGAGATTTCAGGTGAAGTGGATGACAAAAGAGTCCCAGAGCAACCGAATTTCTATCTGCGTTGATTGAGACTATTATTTAGCCTTCAATTCCAACAATTCAATGTGTTGCGATGATGGAAGGATGTGAAATTGTAGCAGCTTCCACTACACAATCTGTGGAGACGGTATTTGAATTGGCACATGCGATGGGATACCTTTGGGTTCAACAAGAACATCAATGCCACCAATGCCAAGGATGTATTTGGAAGAAACTACGAAGAGTGGTGAGGAGCAGAGAGGATATGTAGGGACCACTCAGCCTTAAACCCCCAATTCAAGATTTATCAAATTCAGCGCCACTTTACTAAGCTAGATGGGCCTTAAATGGTTACTTTCTCTATCCAACTTCTCCTCAGATACGAAACACCTGATTAGTACAAGATGGTTAGTGAATCTAAATCGAGTCCAAAGCAACTTTCTTTGTAGTTTTTGGAGCTCATATGAATATATGCATATCTTATCCATCATTAAAGTGAATATTCTCATACTCGTTGAATGATCAGATACATCCCCCAATTATGTTGACTACTAAGTCTAGAATGGTTATCATATCTTGAGCACATAGTTAAAACTTTTTAAAACACATGTTTTCTTGGTATATGTTCTTGGAGCCACACCAAATCACATACCACTCAAATATAGGTGTTTGATTAAGAGAAGTAACCAAATAAAGTTTGTCTCCCTTACCCTATGGCCAAGGGCTAGGACCATGAAATTGTGATGAGGGCCCTTGAAACTCATTTGAAAGACCATGGAAAATTTGAAGTGAAGTGGGATGGTCTCAACATTTCCCATCCATAAGAGATTTTAAATTTCCATGGTCACACCCTTGAGCTTTAATGTAAAGTGACCCTAATGCCCCCTTCCCACCTAACTTTACCAAATAACCAAAGTATTTCCTAAAAACCGAGTAAAGCTCTCTCGGTTATAGTGGAGGCATATGGTTATCCCAATGCACCTACAAGAACTTGCTCCGAAGATTTTTGAGTAGGTTTTAGTTAAGTAGTTTTCACACATGTTCATTGTTTTATCTGGCAAGCAATGGATGTTGGATAGTTTTTGTCCCATCCCCAAATACCTTACTACTCATATATCTTATCATCGGTTTTTGTTAATGGAATTCCTCGTGCCCTCATAGCTAATACTAAAAGCAACCAATCACAAGGGCAGGAGGTGACACTTTTAAAGGTCCTACATTCTTGCCTCATGTCTAGGTACCAACGGGAGGGTCGGTGCTTGAGGCTTAAAACCTCCAATTTTAAACCATGCCACATCATTTGCCAACTAGGCTCGGGACTAGATAGTGTCGATGGTGTGAAGGCCGTGTTTTAGAACCAACTTTTAGGCTTAGCTAAAGTCAAGTGGGAAGGGGGCATAATAGCAATAACTAATAAGACCAAGTGGCCATGAGAGGGGTATGGAAGCTGGGTATAATTGTAGGAGAATGTACATTCCTTGGACAAGAAATGTACATTCTCCTACATGTGTGCATTCCTTGGACAAGAAAGAAAAACAAAATAAATGTCCAATGAAGGGATAGGAAGGGAAGATGGGAGAGAGGGAAGGTATATTTTGCTAGGTTTTGTTATATAATTATGGTCATTTTTCCAATAGTTTAACACCTTTATAAAATTTCTTTCTCCAAAAATCTATAGGAGAAAGAAAGAAAAGAAAAGAAAAAGGAACGACAATGTTTTTACATTGACATGTGATGTGCATTCACCGCCTCCTTCCGTAGTTTGTGACAATTGTAGGGTTTTTTCTTTTTTCTTTCTATGGAGTATGGTTGCTATGTTTGCATTCACTATGCATTGTTTTTTGGTGGTAGCATTGGTACATTATGTCATGAAAGTTATTTGGTAGTGCTTTTAGGAGATTATTTGGGATACCATCCAGTCCAGGGGATTTGCCTTGGATAAGTTTTTGAGGCATGTGTTGTAGATGATTCCAGTGAATGATATGGCTAGTGAAGGAAGTGTGGAAGAAGTTATTTTCTCTAGTATGAAACTATCTTTGGTTTGCCATGGGTATTGGTGGACAATACACATACATTCCGGCGAGTGGTATGTCAAGTTTGAACATAGGGGAGTTTGTCTTTGGAATGATTTTTTGTTTGGAGTGGATGACATTTGCAATGCGTCAAGATGTGTGGCTAAGTTTCCATCTTTATCTATGATGTAGTCGAGTGGTGTGGAGCTTTGATGGTTGAATGTTCTTTTATGAATTGTTTTGGTTTTTTATCGAGTAATGATCTATAATTTTTTATTGCTCTCTTACAATTTTGGGAGGTTTGTGCAGTGGTTATTTTTTGTGCTTCGGCCTTGGCACACTTGATCGCGTTTACGATGTTGTCTAGCCAATTTTGTATGTCATGTGGGTCATTTGGTGTTAAGAATGTTGTTTGTTTCTTGAATTTCAAGCTTATGGTGCCAATTGTGGGGTATCGGAAAAGTGGTAGATCTGATGGCCTTTCTTATTAGGTGGTAGGTGTTGAGATATTTTTTCCATTGTTTTTGGAGTTTGCGGGGTAGTAAACATCCTCGACTTTTTGTTTGTGGGGTGAAGGAGAGTGGTGGAGGTGTAGCACATGTTTGTATGCCACATTCACTGATGGATTTTATCATGGTTTTATTCTTATTTTTATTGGTGCCTTTATCCATTTTGTGTGTTTGAGGGGAATAGTTTGTTGTAGCAGGTTTGTAAGATGTTGGATGTTGACGAAGTTTAATTCATCGAATTTGGTGAGGAAGGCTAGGATATTTGTTTCTAGTATAGCGTATGCGAATTGGGGGTTGTATTTGTGGGTGGTATAGGGGGTCCACGGATTGTGAATTGGGAGGTGAGGTGGAGGGTTACTGGAAAGTGGTATGAATTGAGGTGTAGTTGCATGTTGGTGTTGCATATGTGATATATTGAGTGGTTGTTGGGGGCATACAAGCCGTCCATAAGGCTAGTGTGGCTATAGTTAGGTTCCCGTGTCTCAAAAATGTTCTTGTGTTGGGGATTGGTGCGAGTTGGAGGCTAGTTGTAAAAGTTTGTCATTCTCTATTCTCATTGGTTTGTTGAGTTATGGAATGTTAGTTGTGGCGGCCAATGAGGAATATGTCTCGGTTGAAATCTCCAATAAGCATTGGAAAGTGTGTTGAGTAAGTGCTTGGGGTTTGCTTGATAATTTGTAGTATGTCAAGGATGATGTGTATGTCTTTTTTGTGTGTTGTCATGTATAGACGAATTAATGTGATGGAGGTGAGAAGTTTGTCAGCTATTGTAATAATTTGTATGTAAGAGGTGAGTTCGATAGGGGATGTTATTTTGGTGATGTTACTGAGGTAGGCGAGAGATTTGTGTATTATAGTGAGTAATCCTCCTCTTGTTGGGGCGTTTTGTATGTAGGGTTGCCGTAGGCATGTGAGCACGTCTAGTATGTTGTTGTAAATGATTTTATAGAATAAAAATTGCATGTTATGTATCTTGTGGGTTTATCCTTGAGGGTTTTTGTTTCTTGTATGAATATAAATATGGATAGGATATTGTTTATGGTAGTAAGTTGTTGTATATCTTGGAGACTTGTGCTTAAGTGTCCACAATTCCATGTGAGACATGTAATGGGATGTGGGTATGTATTTGTATGTTGGTTTGTTGTTGATGTTATTGTTGGGCTTGAGATTTGGTGTGGTTTATGGGAGAAGTTGTGTACATGTTGTAGTATTTTGAGAGATTCTCTTATGAATCCTATAGGGTAGGCCAAAAATAATGTTGAAGTGATGATTATGAGGGGGTAATGTTATTTGAAATGTTGAGTTTGATGTGGTCATATAGTTCTTGTGTGAGTTGTCTTGGGGCTTGTGCAGTGGAGACAAATTGGATGATGGGACAGAGAGTGGTTGGGGGGTCAAATGGGGGTGAGAGGTTTTGTGGTCTTCTTAATATAGTGAGACTACGTGCACGGAAACCATTTTGGAGGGTGAGGTTACGTGTTATCAGTATGGTGCTTATGAAAACTATTAATGTGTAAATGTTATGGGGTGTGGTATGCTTGGAGGAGTTGGGTATGTTTGGTAAGATGAGGGAGTTCGTGATTAAGGTTAATGTTGTGTATTGGAGGTTGTATGAAGGGGAGGAATGTATTCAATAGTGTAGCATATTTAGGTTTTATAATTGTGGAGTTTTCTTGGTAGTATTGGGAGTGGTTTTGTTAGAATGATTTTGGCATTTTTTTTAAGAATGTGGTATGTAGGTTTGGGGTTTGGGGAGATGTCACCAGCAAGTAGAATGAGGGTGGAAGTGTTCCACATGTAATAATGGAGAGTTTTTATTTTGGGATTTATAAGGTGTGTGTGTGAGATGTGGAGGAATGTTCCTATAAAGTTTGTGTTTATTATTGGGGTGGTTAATTTGTTGTTGTATGAGTGTGACAATGTGGAGTTTGTATGTATGTTTGATGCTCTTGGTAGGGGCCGGTGGCTATAAGATACAACTTTCCTGCCAAGTAACTCACACAACAAATGCCAAGTCATTCACATCACAATACAATGCTCGTACAAGGCCATCATGGATCAAACCCGGACCACTAAACATGTGATGCTACAATGAACCACTGAGAAGTTTTATGACTCGGCAACCACCTCATGAAGAAAAATGATCATATACCCCTACAACACCACAACCACACTAACCCCACCATTACAAAGATCATCCAATCACTCAGTTCCCATGGTCACTTTGGTCACCTTGGTTATTATAGTGCCCACCCCGAGAGGGGTTAGTAGTCCTGCACCACTGATATTATGTCCAATGGACATAATACCAAGAGTGGGTCGAACATGCATTTCAATCACGCTAATCCCACTAAGGTCAGTGTTTCTTCTCTCTCTTAGATGCTCTTTGTATGTATATGAAATTTTCCTTTAGGTGATGTACTGGTGGTGGATGTAATATTGTAGGTGTGTCCTTCGTGGTACATAGGTGGTGTTTCTATGTTTTGTGTTTTTTGTTATGTAGTGGTGGTGTTAAGAACACCATATTCATTATTTTGAGAGATTTCCAATCTCTCAATTTAATGACAGATCAGGTCGAGTCGAGCTGATCTGCACCACAGATTGGGAAACTGGAATTTTCAAATGGCCATAACTTACTCAAATTTTGTCCAAATTGGGCATACGAGGTGTTTTTTGACATCTACGGATTTTGTAGATGTCAAAAAACACCTCACATGCCCAGTTTGGACAAAATTTGAGTAAGTTATGGCCATTTGAAAATTCCAGTTTCCCAATATGTGGTGCAGATCAGCTCGACTCGACCTGATCTGTATTTTCTCAAAATCGTGGAATTCTCTCATTATAATGAATATGGTGTTTAAGGGTCTTTTGTTTGTTGAATGTTTGTGTGGTATATGGAGGAAACTTGTCAATATAAGGGTGAGTAGCATGTATTTGAGGTGCATATAATTATGGAAGGTTTTATGTGGTTTGGGGTGAGGGTTGAATGTAGATATTTTTTGAATTTTGTGTTGGTGAGGTTTTGTGTGGGTGTGTGTGTTTTTTGTTGAGACATTTTGGGAAGATAGTGAGGATCCATGAAAGAAACTTGAGCTTTTTAATTGATATAAGCATAGATAGTACATAAAACAAGTAGCTTGAGCCAATGGTGCTTCCGGAATGTGGATTGCAATGTGAGTAACTTCAGTGTGTTGAAGGGTGCTATTTGTAAGGGTTGGCTTTGTGGGTTTGCAATGGGGAGTGAAGCCATTAGGAGGTGGTTGTGGATGTGTTGGTGTGGCTACTTTGATGGCATGTAAGCTTTTCGTGTTGTTTTGTGGGCTATTGGTAGTTGTGAGATATCGGGTGGTTTGTGTATGTGTGTGTGTATATATACTAATTTTATTGGTGTTTTGTGCATGATTCGTGAGTGCTTGGCTAAGGCATGAGGTGGTTTTTCATAGTGTTCTCTGATATAGTTGTTGAAGAGGTGTGTATCCGTTAAGGTTACGTTTTTAAGAGGTTTAGTCTTTATTTGGTTATGTGGGTGGTGATACTTCGAGAAGGTGAGTGGTATGAAAGTTGGGCAATATTCTTGTTGAATAAGGTGGCTACTTTGTTGGTTGTTGGGATTGATTGATGATATCCTCGGATATGGAGTTTTGGTGGAGGGTTTTGGTTTGCTTTTGGAAGGTGCACATATGAGTATTGGCATCTGGAGTGAAGGTTTTGATGAGGGTTGTGCGGATCGGTGGATCAAGTCGATTGGTACGAGAGGTAGAAGAGTTTTTGTGGGGATCTCTTCAAGAGGCTTGGGAGCGGCATATTGATGAGCATTTATGGGATCGTGGTCAGATTTGAGTTGAAAGTGTTGATGACGTCTTTGGATCGGGAGCTTTGGTGGAGGATTTTGAATCGCTTTTGAGAGGTGTGCATCGAGGTGGTGGCGGTGGCGAAGCTTAAGTGAGGGTTTTGGTGAGATGATTGTGAGGGTTTGAGGTCGTCATATTATGAACCTTTGTGTGATTTGGGTCAGATATGAGGTGAGAGTATTGGTGGTATCTTCGGATCAAGAGTTTTAATGGAGGATTATGGGTCACTTTTGGGGATGCCCAACACAGTGGTGGCATTGGTGAAGCTTAAGTGAGGATCTTTAGATTGACTAGTGGATTAGATCTATAGAAGTGAGGGACAAATGTAGTGCTTATGAGTTTTGTGTGGAAAGCTTTTCAAAGAGTGTGCAATGAGCATATTGATGAACATTGATGGTAGTATGGCATGGTTTGATGTGAGAGTATTGATGGACATTTATGATGGCATTAGAGGGTGGTGCTCTCAACACTGTTGGAATTATGAACAATACGAGTAACATGCGTGCTCTGGTGTTACGGATCTCCCCATCTTTTGTTCTTGTCTTGTTCTTGTCGTTTGCTTGTAGATATTGCTTTGTCTCTCTTCATGGCAACCCACATGTTGCACCCACACGTTGGGAGAGTGGTTCGTCCTGTACTCTTGCATCGCTTTGTGTGGGTCTTGTTGAGACAAGCACAACACCTTGCCTCACCATCAAAGTAAATTTGTGGCACAGAGATCCTTCTCCGAAGTGAGCACTCTTGGCCGGAAGAGCTGCAGAGCAGATCCGGAAGATTTGAATCTAACAACCCAAAAGTATCAAATGTTTGAGTTCTGAAGTTGTGAGATACGGGAAGCTGAGAGCTTCGAAAAGGGAACTCGGATCTAAACTTGAAGATCACTTGAAGGAATCTAACAACTCATTTATGAGTTTTGAAGTTGTCAGCTTCAAAGCTGTGAAGTACAAAAGTGTGAGTTCCGAAGCTATGTGATCCAGGAAGCTGTGAGCTTCGAAGAGGGAACTCGGATCTGAACTCGTAGATCACTCCACTTGCAGGAATCTAACAACCCATTTGAGTCTCAAAATAATAAAGAAAAACCGAGAGATGTCAACATGTAATTCATTGGGCTTGAGAACTCTAGTATTTCAACTGGAGCACTTCTAGATCAAAAAATGTCGAGCTTCCACTCACTTCTCGGCTTCAAAACTCCCAGCTTCACAGCTTCGAAACTTCGCACTGACCTTGTTGTGCATACAAATATTTTTAGGATATTGTTAAGGGGCGTCCACTATTGGAAGCAGAAGGATACCAAATGACTCAATGGATACTGAAGCTCCTCATGTCAACCCACTGGAGATCTGTAACATAAATAGAGGCCTTCTCAAGATGGGTGAGAAGCTTGAGAGCTGGTTTGCCTATGAACAACTTTATGAAAAACTCTACTTTGGAATCAAAGATTCATTGAATTCAATAGGTGTTAGTCATTTTACTGTCCATCTACTGACAGTTGATAAACCCTTGCCACAGTTTCTCTTTCAAAGTTTTACCTAGGACTATAGGAGGTGGTGGATAATTTCCACACATCAACAGTTGCTCACAAGATGTGTTAGTTAGACACGTTTCTATCTGGAGCTCGTCTATGAGGTTGTTTTGGTCAGAATATGCAAGTGCAGACCTTTGATATCCAATCAAAGGCTTTTAGAGACAGTAAGTTATGCCTGGGTTCACCATACTTGGAAGTTCAAAGAAATGAAGTCTATGAAAAGGAATGAAGCACACCAACCTATGCATCAACAAATTCTTCCTCCCTTGCTCAGCATGTGCATGGGTTTATCAACAACTAAATATTGGTTGAGGTGAAAAAAAGGTAAAGACTTGACTCGTGGATCCAAAATGAGCCATCCCAACTGTTTTTATATTTAAGAACAGTTGATACTGAGTTTTATTACGAGCCTGAGAGAACTTCGTGACAAAATTCAGTGGACTTTCACCCAATAGCTACTCCCACCACATGATGCAACCTACTCCACATGGTCAACAAATACATCCCCAAGATGCCAAGCAGAGAAGGAATGTCCTTTACCATGTATACAACCAGATTCCAGTTATTGCTTTGACAAAAACCAACAGCAGAGTCACAATGGGTAAACTATCTGACCTTAGCTGCATCAAGCACCATTTTTGTACCATTCATGGAATCTGTGACTAGAGTCTAGAAGGCTTTCCAAGGTTAATTAGTGTGACCTTTTGTGAGAATCTCTTAGAGCACACCACTTATCAATTCTAGTTGCCTGAGAAAGCCTACAGAATATACAGTAACTAAGTTCACCTGTAGGGAGCTTTTCTCTACAACCCTCTGCAAATGGCGAAGTCAACCTAAGAAACACTAAGCTTAACGTTGCTGGATTAGATCATTACAACTTCTTTTTGAAAGCAATGCACTCCACTGCCACGAATTCACTGCACCCAGAAATCAAATCATCAAGTTAGATCTTGAAAACACTGTGATATGTCAAGGCACCATAGCAGCATGCAAGTATGCAAAACGGGAGAGTGAAGTGACTGTACGCTATTCGTTGTGCCATTTGAGATGTCTCCCACCGTGGACTCCAGGGGTAATCCTGGTATGAACGTGAGACTAGAGGCTTTCCTCTTGCATCAAAATGCTGCAAAGCCAAGTGTCATCCATCATCAATATATATTTGAACAAGTGCATCTTCATTGGACAATTTAGAATCCATTCACAACAACTCAGATCCTTCAATTTGCCTTAGCTCTGAATCATTCTATCATTGGATTTTAGTATATTGAAGAGTACCTGAGAGCTTTGGAATATAAAACTCGGCTGCATCTTTGGAAATTGGATGGGCAAAGCAAAATGAATCTGGAAGAGAGAATCTCAATAAATTTCAGATTTCATATCAGGACCAAAGGTGATACATATACAGGGTACCAGATAGTTCAAAATTGGTAGAGAGGGGATGAGAATAGCAGGACTCGCCATAGATTTCTGCAAATCTTGTGCTGAACATAAGCAACATATGAAGCATGGATTCCATTGAGAAAAAAGGGTGTTACACGAGCTAAGACAAGTTTGTGAGGATGAACTTGCTAATGGTCATTTAACAAAAATTGAAGACCTGGATCATAAAATCTACCAATACACGTTTCTGTATGCTTAAAAGGTGGTGTCAAACTTACCAAAAAAGTGAAGACTCCAGATGAAGCTACTAAGGAGATCCTGCGATAGTATGTCTGCAGAAACCACCACAGTCCACTTTGTTACGACTGAGCATACCTAGAACACTGAATCATTAATTTTGTCCAAACATTGAGTATGCACTTTTAATGTGGCTGACATCATTCAGCCTTTGTTCCTGGGTTCATGTGGTTACATACCGAATCAGCCTCAAGAGGTCGTCCAAAGAAGGGAAACAAAGCCTCCATAAAACTTCTCCGAAGCCCAATTGATGCACGTGCATCTCGTACCTGCCACATAAAGGTCACAACTGGTCAACTCAAAGCATTGCTCATCCATATCAACTATACCAAATACTTCAATAATGGGGTCATCTATTTGTATTGGCACTGACAGAGCATCGGACACCACCCACATCACCAATAAAACGTACATGGGCAAAAAAAGAAACTGACAAACCTGCTGCTGAAGAGTAAGTTGCAATGTTGGGATGTACTCAATTAAACACCTGTACAACAATGATTGCTTTAATTGTCATAATAATAATGTGATTAATGACCACAAACCTACCACCTCGTGAAGATATGGTTGTCTACATAGTGTCTTGATATTAGATGGGGCGTTAGGCAGGTTACCAGATGACTCACTTACATATGTTCTGGCCATTCAGGGAGCTTGACCTCCTCAACATCAAACACTTCTTTCATGCCCTCAGGTGCAACCAGCTTCAGCTGAGGAGTAGCTCCACTTGATTGACCTCTTTGCACTGGGAACTTTACCTGTATGATATCAAGAAATACAATCACTACTCTCTGCAATTTACCAATCTCCTCTTCATGCTCAAAGTATGATCTATAATCTGAAAGTCAAACCAAAAAACTCTGGTCTAAGTAAGAAATCCTCTCCAGAGACTTGTACAACCTTCAAGGTCATAAACATACTGGTCATGAACTTATTAGACCCTCTTAATGAAGTAACACACTCTGTGCACAGTATATCTCTCCCATTTATCAGGAACCAGGTTTGACAAAAACTTCTACGTTGTATTATGCATTTAGTGTGGGGACTAATAAGTGGTCCACACTAATTTAAAAAATAATCTCAACATGAATTTGAGTAAGTGTTTTGTAAAAGATGAAAACAATTGAAGCCACATTGATGGCCAACTGAAGCCACAGTGACTGCCAACCACTGGCAACAATGCTTCAAGGGGTCCATACTGAAGGAATCATTTAGTTTAGTAATCTGGCAATAAGTAAGGGTGGAAGTTCAAACTCGGTAACCTCTTTTGGATTGAACATCAGGTAAAGCATGGCTAATATCTTACTTGTAGTGAGATGTCATTCCAAAGAGTGGAGGAATGTTGTTGTGAGGCACCAGAATCACTTGTTTCCACCTCCAGCACTAAGGGCACAGCAAAGTTGACTTCCTCTGCCTGTTTTTGCATGTCACCAAAATCAGGTCTGTTTTTATAAGCTGTGTTCTGCTATTAAATGATAGACATCTCTACCAATCATAATAGAAGGAGTGGGTTAGAAGTATCACATTGATTCAAATCTGGCACAATCAACTCTGTCAAGCATGAGCAATGATGGCCTATGGATACTACTTCAGAGATCACAAGTAATTATCCAAGTTAAATTGACAAACACAATTAGGCCTGCCGTTCTGTGGTATAATGTATACATGATTTGCTTATATTCCAAATTGCATTGTTCACTACAATTGTTGACAGAGAAATATAAGTAATCAGAGATTACTGGAATTGTGCAAAAATATAACACAAAACTTCAAAGACTAACATTTTGGAAACTGACCCAATCAGATATACTGGTGACGCACATCTCCAGGCCCTGCAGCACAAAGTCAGCCAGATCCTTTCAGTGTATCCGAATTACAAAAATGAACAACTGCACTCTGACAAATATTGGACTCCCTGACACATTATACTAAAATGATAACTACACAGAACCTCTGCCAAGATGTCTCTACATTTTGAAAGCTAAGCTAGGAAGAGTCAGGTCACTAATGAATTACACATAGGCGCTACACATCTTCAGGACTAAAGAGCTGTTGGTTTGTAATTGATATACAGGAAAACATGCAAACATAGCACAATGAGGCCTATTCAGGTAACAGCTTTTTAGCCTTGTCAAGATCTCAAACATTGACCTGGATAGACAAAAACAAGCATTCTTGTTCTTGAAGTAAACCCTTGCTCATTGATAAAATGATAATAAAGAGCCTACAGTTTGTGCATACATGAATCCCACCCATTGTGCTCATCTCAAATCGAACACGTTCATCACTCACTTCCTCCACTTTCTGACGCTGGTACTGCAGATACAAAGCCCTATAACAAATTTCCCCATACCCAGTCATTAGGTCAATCCTAGCACTCAAGCCACCACTTGAACAACAAAACCTCCAACTGTAAAAGAATACCGTGAATTTATATATACATACATAGTTTCTCCAGAATGAGACTCTTACAAGCTTAAGAACCGGCAGACATTTATTACATCTCAGAAGCAAATGATCATTGAAAGAACCTTGATCAAGGACATCCATGGAGAAATAGACTTCAATATATCATCATTGCAGTTACATTGATGGGGACTTTGCAGCAATTCATGATTTAAACAGCCAATACCAAGGAGATAGAAGATAGTCTCAGAAGTGAAGAATTTAGACTTTGATAGCAAAGACAATATCCTCACCTTATCAATAAAATGAGCTTCAAGAGCCTGGCAGGCTCAGAAACTGTCCAGTTGTGTAAGTACCGGCATGGTGAAAGGTCAGACTTGTCCATTAGTGGTTGAAAGGTCTCATCATCGGCACCAAAAATAATGTCCGGAGCCACTGATAAGTCGTACCCATTATATAGAACTTCCCCTGGTGTGCAAAGCCCATCAGATACATAACAGCTTTTCTTTCAACCCTAAAACCTTGAATTCAATCGATTTAGCCAGCTGTCACAAGCCCCTTACATCTATTCTAACATGACCCCAACTTATAGCAATACTTGTTCTTAAAATATGGCTTCCTAGCAACTTAATACAGGTCAAAGACTGGATGGCACATAAAGCATCACGCAAACAAACCATGGCTTCGATCCTTCAATAGTCTCATTATGGAAGTTTTGAGTGATCACCAAGTACAACCCGGCAAATTCTTGTGCAGGCCCAGACAGACTTACACAGCCGGAGGGAGAGATGCCTCCATGGTGCTCATTGCAAAAACATTGTTATTAAATTATGAAGGTGGCGAGAACAATGAGAAAAGAGGCACTTACATTTGACATAGGATAGGCAGCAGGGAACAAACAGTGAGAACCGATCCAAGACAAGGCCATCGCTCGTACCAGAACACAGATTGTCGACCTGCAGACATCCCTGTTAGCCTCGTTCACATACAAGATTGGAATTTTACATGAACTTCTACATAAGAACAGGGTCAAAATCTAACCCCCTAAATTTGGAATTAAAATTGACATAGTCTCCTGAAATGTCTGAATTGCAACAATAGCTGATCGAGCTGTCAAATTCACAGAAGTGGCAAAAGTTGATATTCTGTGACCAAAGGCATCAATCTCTTAGGCTCATTTCTGAGAAATGGAAGTTTCTGAAATGAGAGGACATACTGTTATAGTGGAATTTGTTAAGAATGGACCCGATTCATCACTCAATTTCCAGTTAGCATTCAAATTGACAACCTGCAGACATCCCTATTACAGACATCCCTCGCTCACATACAAGATTGGGATCATACATGCGCTTCTACATGAGAATGAATTAGAATATAAACCCCAATTTAAAATTTAAACCCCCAAAATTGGAAATCAAAATTGACATAGCCTTCTGAAATGTCTGAATTGCAACAATGGCTGATCGAGCAGTAAAATTCACAGAAGTGGCAGAAGTTGATTTCCTGTGGCAAAACCGAAGGGATCCATCTTAGGCTCATTTTTCTGAAACTCAAAAATTTCTGACACATAAAAAAGGAAGTTTCTGAAACGAGAGAACATCCTGTTCTAGTGGAAATTGTTCAAATTTGACCCGATTCACCACTCAATTTCCAGTGAGCATTCAAATTGGGTTCACACGACAACAGCCTATCCTGCAGCCTATCCAATTCCACCACGCCAACAAACACTGGTGCCTGAGAGACACATCGGAGGATTTTCCCCAAAAGCCAAGTGCTCGCATGAGTTTATTGTGGGCAATCACTGGAGACTGAATCTTACAAAACCTGGTGATTGCTGGCCAAATTTTCAAATCCGAAAGCATCCATCCCTGATGGCAAAACCGTCTTCGCAGGAGCGAGCCCGGAGAGCACATTGGGTTCAGGTTCTAACGATATAAACCTAATTAAGAAAGAAGTGTGTGAGAGAGTGTGTGTGTGTGAGAGAGAGAGAGAGAGAAAGAGAACCTTGAGAGGGATGGGGGAGTGGGAGCGGAGGTATTCGAGCTGGGCGTGCAGCCAGGGAGGTACAGAAGGAGACGGGGACGCCTCCCTCATCGCCATCAACGCCATCGTCACCACCACCGCAACAACGACAACCGAACAACAAAAACTACAACGACAACAAGATCAACTGAGTGCTTGTCTTCGTGATGAAGGGCTGCTGTCGCACACGACGACCCAAACGTCCCAAACAAATGTTGGACCGCTAACTAAGGTAGATGGATTACATTTTCCGACTAGCACACTTCTCCTAAGGATATGAAACATGCAATTAGCACAAGATGTGTAGCAAATCCAAAGCGAGACCGTAACCCCTTTCCTCATGATTTCTGGAGTTCATATGAATGTTTTCATCATTGTCAAAGTGAAGATTATCGTGCTCATTAAATGGTCATATAGGTCCCTCCAATTATGTTGACAATTGAGTCTAGAATGGATATCATATTTGAACATGTAACCCAACCCTTTTTAAACATGTCTTTCTTTGATATTTGTTCTTGGAGCTGCACTTAACCAAATACCATTGTGATATAGTTGTTTAATCAATAAAAGTTACTAAATAAGGGATGTATACCTTAGGTATGGATGATTAGTGAGGTAGATGGACACTTTTAGCTCTGCACCCACTTCTTGTAGGATATGAAATACGCAACTAGTGCGAGACAATTAGCAAATCCAAATCATTGCTATGGCTAGTTTCCTCATGATTTTCAAAGCTCATACTAATATTTTATTCAATATCAAAGTGAAGAATCTCTTTCTTGTTGAATGATCATATAGGCCCCCCATCACTATATTCGTTAATTTGGGATTTTTTCAGCATTTTGAGACAGTTACAAATATAAGAACATGGATAAAATCACACAGATATTGGAGAATGTTGTAAGATGCAAATACTTTGAAGCGGGTGTTCATATCAAGAACCCAATTAAGAACTCATATCAAGATGGTTTGGGTAGGACGACCCAAACATTAGACCATGTCGTTGTGGTCCATATATTAATTTGAGACAAGAGAAAGTCTCAAATTAACGAATATAGTGATCCCCTAATTATATTGATTCTTGAGCCTAGATGACTAACAAAAATTGAGCAAGTAGTCCAATTTCTTTTGGACACTTGTCTTTTTGGTGTCCGTTCTAAGCTCCATGCCTAACCACACACCACTCAAGTACGAGTTTTCCGTCAAAAATGAAGCACCGAATTAGGCCCACTTACTTTACAATTTTGATATTGGTCATGTAAGTCTCTTTGATGCCATTATTGTTATTGTGTAAGGTATGTGGACACATCGGAGGATACTCTACATGCTTGAATATTCGTACATGTTTGTGACCATGCGATTGCAAGGCCTCCACTCATCAAATGTTTTCCTACTAGTTTCAAGGAGTTTTAAATGTGGGGTGTGTTAAAGGATTCATTTGTCATAGGAATGTATACATTGGTGTTGATGCCTCCCTTGTAGAGAGGCCTCTTGGCTTGAAAGTTCAATCGATTGTAATACAAAATTGATCTTGTTGAAATGATACCATATGCACATGCAAATAGTCGTTTACCAATCTTGTGGTTGCCTTTGGGAGTCCTTCTATGTATTTCATTGATAAGTCATGCCTCCACAAGTATCATTATCATTGCCACTTTGGCAACATGTCCATGCATTTCTAGTCTCATAAGGCGTTTTCACGTCATTCAAGTTCATAAGCTTGGTGAGTTGCTCCACAAAGATGCATTGAACTCATTTATCTCATGCCACAAAGGGAAGATCATTTGACGCCCATTCAAATATTAAACTTAGCATTACCACGGCCTCGTTGCAATGTGTGTGTGATGCGCAAGTGAGTTTATGTTTAGAAATCTCTATTTTTTGAATTTCAAAAGCACCGTTTGAGTATTTTCTGCAAACATTGATCTTTAAACCATCATCTCAACAATTAATGAATGGGATGATTGACATCACAATGCAAGCCTAGTGTAGATAGGTTTTTTTATTGGGTTCAGTTTAACAAAACAACATAGGGAAGGTTAAACAAGTGTCAGTTTGTGGATCTAAGTGTCATTATTAGGTTAATTGGTAGGTCATGATGAATTATGGATAAGATTTGTTGATATTTTGGAGGTTATACATTGTTTTATGTGATATTCATAAAATAAATGAAATTAACATGTTGAACGGAAGGGTTACTCAATGCAATACATGCAATTGTGTGGTCTTTCCCGTACAACCAACCCTAGTCCAATAATAACAATTCACTAAATAATGGATTTCCATTTAAGAAATCTCAACTCATCAATCGTCTTCTAAGTGCCACTAATGTCATATAATAAGGGCCAAAGGTGGCCCAATGTGAACCATAATCCTTCCTCAATTAACTGATAATTTAGTGGATCATGAAAAATTATAGGAACAACCATGTGGGTTAATGGGTTAATGGGTTGATTGATTTAATTGATTTATCTTTGATTCAATTAGTCTACCCTGCCATAGTCCTTACCTGGACCAACTGAAGGACAACTACATGTAAGTTTCCATAACTATTGTCCACGGCAAGTTAGGGCCGGTTTACACTATGGACCATGAAGTCGGACCATGGAAGATGGCCTTCGTCAATTGTCCAATTTCCATGGTCCGACTTCATAAAAAATTAGTTTTGAGAGCCTTGGGCCCCTCACTAGGTGTAAAACGAATGTGGACCAAGAAGAATGACCATGCACCCAAAAGTGAAGGTGCTGATTTTTTTAATACATGCCCAAAAAGGACAATTTTGAAAAAAATTCAAGTGTGACCATTCTCTTGTCTTCTCTTGGGCTTCACTTCTCTTCACTTCTTATTAAATGTGTGGAAGATGTGGCTTGCAAATCTTCTCACAACAATTTTTACAAAAAAAAATGAGCGATTTAATTTGTACATGTTCAATGTAATTTACATGTGACATGTACCTTATGTTGTCACTACACTAAATAGGATATTTAGGGTTTGATTATATTTAATGTTGTTACCACCCTACCTTGCTCAACACTAAAGTTCAATTCTTTGATAATTAATGTTAGAAGATTTCCCGTTGCGGTTTTTTTGACCACCCTGATCTACAGTCACTAAACGACTACAAATTTTTCTTTTTCATTTTGCAACTGTAATTTTAAAAATTTTTGGGGCGTATAAGATACCATTGGAAAGGCATTTTCAAGACCTTTCCAACGGTACATTACAAGCCCTCAAATTCCAAATATTGCAGTTGGTAGAGCAAAAAAAACAAATCTGCACTCAAATTCTTGAGTTCTAGATGTCCCACGTTGTTTGGTGAAACACATGGGAGCCGGTTTAAGGGGTAGGGCAAGGTAGCAATGATATGTCTCATGGGCTATGCTATGATTAAGGCACTTAGAGGGTAGATTCATTAAAATATTATTAAAATGGCATTTCTTTGGCATGGGCCCTTGCTTTTTCCTACCAGACCACCTCTCTTGCCTCTCTCAACGCAAAACCCGTTGAACCATGTCAGTGCATTTACTAGGCCTTAAAAATTATATTTTGGGGACCTCAACCTCCATGGTCCCTCTGACATTTTTTCCTTAGTGTAAACCGAAGTTGTCTCAAGACAACTTCAACAGCCAATCAGCTACCTTGCAGAGCCCTAGTCCAATTTCATGGTCCATAGTGTAAACCGGCCCTTAGGTATGTGCTGAAACCATAGTCGATTCCTTGATTTTAGATTATTTAAATTACAATTCTATGGTGGCCCTGAATTATTTAGATGAATTTTTGACTTTTGGCAATAATCCAAGCCATGGATCTAGGATTTAAAGTATGTTTGGATTTATGCATGAATTTTGGACAATTCCAACCGTCGATATGATGTGCACTAGATCGCAAAACTACACAAATACGGTGGTTGGCAAACATGGTTTACAGACATTCAAAGTTGTGTTTATTGTCGTATTGCTTTTTCTAAATATTGTTTGATGGTTTTGTCCCCATGAGTTCACATCAATTATTATTTTTGGACAAGTCGTTTGTCCAAATATACTTAGGCCCACTTTGTACATAGGGGCCAGCCCGAGCACTGGCCCGATTCATGTGCAACTAAGCCCTCAATCCGACCCAACTTTATCAATGTTTGTGGATCCAACATTGTCACATGTAAAGCGATGAGGCCCAATTTGAGGTCCTAATGTTATTGAGGGGAAAGTGCAGTGATGCAAAATAACCTTTTATGGACCACCGGTAGAGATGTTTGTTATCCAACAGATGAACCCAATCCAGCCCATGTTGAAAGTTCAAGCCGAGGAAAAGCTCGTCCCAATTTCTTCAAGTTGGCCTGAAGGTTTGGCACCATAATTTTGCCACATGGGACGAGTGAGTGTTCGGGCCCAACCCTAAAATAAAGCCCTTGGACCGGGTTAGGGTAAGCCTCCAGATTTGATAAAACCGAGCAATCTTTTTAGAGCTCGGGCGGCCCTCAATCCAACCCCAAGTGTAAAGTGGCCCTTAATTGTTAGTTATAGTCTTGGACGATGGTTTGGAACAATTTGTCACGTGGCATGGTGTCGAACACCAAGCCACGTCTTGATTAGTTAGTTTATAGGTTAATTAATCTTGTTGCTTAGTTTATAGACTAAGCATTATGTTAGTATAACCTTCGGGTAGTTACCCGGCGGGTTGAAATGGTTGTTTAGGAGTTGTTTTTGTCTTGTGGGACCTTGCCACTCTTTGGAAGGTTCTCACCCCCTTGCCGTAGGACCCATTTAGGATCGGGCTTGAAGGGTCAAGGCACGACAACTCCTCGGCTTGGCATTCTTGCTAAGTCGAGTCTTGTAGTTGTGTGAGAGAGAACTTATGTTGTAGGATTTGCTTCAAACATGACGGATTGTCATTGAGTAAGCTTATGAATTCTCTTCATTTCCTTCTACACTCTTGGATTCTCTTTGTGTAGAGTGAGAGATAGTTCGCCTTGTATCAAGTGAATTTTGAAAGATATTATGTATTTTGAGAGTATGTAATGTCTCCTTCATTACTTAGTTTCTAGATATGTATCTCATTTATTAAGAGTGTGTTAATAATATATTTGTTGTTGTTTTATTACATGTTTTTCTAATTTTATTTTCGTGCGATGTGTTATATATAACGATGTGTATTTACATGATAAATGTGCTTAGTAACTTAAGTTCATTAATTAATCCACCACTTAATTTATTGATTTAGTGTTCATTCACATAATTGATTTATAATATTTTAGATTTTAGAGATCATTTTAGTTAACCTTAAATTACATAATTAAATAATTAGCTTTTAATTTCTTTGATCGACTAAAAATTTGACCATGGCTATGATTAGTCCTTATTTGTGGATTTTCTTAATGTCAATTCATATTGCAACTTCCCAAGTAGGGATTTGTTGCTTAACATAGAATCCTCACTTCCTCCATTCTACGTGGCAATTGGTAATACACTCCTCATCCGGTTGGCAACCAAAGCTTGGGTCCGATTTTGTATAAGCAACCATTGATCTCCCAATGGACAACTAAGGTAGAAATACCATAACCCGTGAAAATAAGGTGATTCGCATTGAAGATATGGTCTTACAATCATGAGATAATTTTCCAAGATAGACAAGAAGGATTCATGAAGAAGGCAAGTTGTTTCATATTTTTCTGCTATGTACAAAAAATTCTACAATTTTTCAAAGTGGAAAGTTGTCAAACCCCCTACTCGTTCACTAGATTCTCCCCACACCGAACACGGTAATCCGCATTTCCATACATAACATCACCTAAACCGGTTAACTCATGAGTACATTAAACTTGACTCCCATTGGCTACACTAAGTGTACACACATTAAAGTTGCCGCCTCGCCATGATCGGTTTCAGAAATGGCACTTCGCTATTATGACGGCGGTCTAGTGCACGGGTAGAGGGTGGTTAACCGGTTTGGGTATTTCTACCTTAGCATGATGTAGTCAATCTTCTTCCTTCCGGTGGCCAAAACTCTACTTTATGGTCCTTCACAAACTCATAGTTGATGGTAAATTAATATTAAAATAATTCTTCTCTTGGGTTCTTATCTTGATATGATAGATTTGCTATGGTCAATCGAGTTTATTGAATTCAAATGATAATCTCCAATATACAGAAAACTTCTAAGTTTGATTCCATACTTTTGAGAACAATGAAAACTATGGATTATATTGTGATTATAACATGGATAATTGCCATTAGACAATAAACTTCAACATTGAAGGGAAGTGGTTTCCACCCTCTCAGCTTCTTCTCCATCAAAAGGCTAAGTTTCTTACTCCTACCAATGGTGTAAGTTTGGTTTAACACCTCTACTTAAGTCAATAGTTTCTCATTTGGTAATGACAAACTAGGCAAAGCTTCATGCATTTTCCCCCCTCTTTTTTCTAGAATAATGCCTCAAGTATATAGTAAGTCCATTGCCTCCTTTAAATAGACAAACAACTTAAGTACTTTGATTCACATAAGACAATGTATTACAACCATCTACACATCAAATAAGCATTTGCACTCAGTTAATGAATTCATGGCTTCCACCCTTTCCTCTCAATAGTAAAGTTGATGGTCAATCCGATTTCATAACATTATTTGTCATACCTAGATATGTTTCAAAAATATTGTTTTTGACAAATAAGAGATTTTCATGCCATAATTTCACCCTAAACAATTGCAAGGTTTACATTTAAAATTCGAAATACTCTATTTTTTAAGAAATAAACAAATAATCACTCAAATCTATAGGACAACTTGTAAGGTGTCAACATCATTCACAACAAACAAATTACCATACCATGATTCAAGAACTACTATCATTCAATAAAACGGGCTTCACACTTTATGAAATGAATCAAACTATGATGATAAACCTTATTCAATCATAAATTGGTGTCTACCTTTTCAAGAGACAATGTGTCGCGTACCTCTTCATGAGGAGTGTCCGAAACACTATGGGCACAAGGGGGACCCCGGAGTGACACCCGGGACTTGTGGCGCCGTTGGTGAGAGGGCCCAAGTGATCCTAGTGTGGATGAGGGCCCCGGGCGTTGGGAACGTCTCCCACCCACGAAGACTAGGAGGCATGAGGGTAAGGCTATAAGCTATGCGTAGTTTATGGCATGCCAATTCTAGAATGCTCAAGAACATTTCAATCGGAGGTGTGAGCTAGGAGATATGGCAATTTGAGTGGGGCGCTGTCCCGGGACAGCGCCCTGGTACAACAGTGGCCTGGGAGCGGCTCTTGGGACTGAACATGCATAACTTCCTCAATACTTGCCCGAATGGGGCAAGTGAGTAGTCCATCGGCATTTACATAAAATGTAGATGACGATGGAGTGGTCACTTGTTAGTATCATATACCATATGATGAAGTTATGGGGTTTTGAAGCTGCTGGGGGCTTCTAGCCCCAACAACTAAGGGAAAATGTTTACTTGGCCCCAAGTGTTGGGAGAGAGACAAAAGGTTACTTGACGGTGGGGTAGGGGCCTTGCCTAGAGTCCTAGAGGCTTATATGGGCGAGGTGGTGTGGCCGAACTATAAAAAATTCATCTCATATCAAATGGTATTCAATGATTTAATTGCAAATAATTTTTTTTAGAATATATTTGAAATAGAAATTACAAAATCAAACAATATTTAATATATTCAAGGTATATCACTTACACATTCATATGAAAGTTAGATAGAATTTTTTTAATTTCAATTTTTGATATGAGCTGAAACAACCTTACTCAAAATATGTATGTTATTTCTTTTTATGAGCATCACATAATTTTTTATAAACATCAATGTATTATTATATTGTAAAATATTAATTATTTTGAAATTTGATTCTTCAAATATTATAGAATTTATTACATAACAATAAAATGATAATTGATGATTATTTATGATACATTTGTATCTGAAATTTTATTTTTTAACCACTATAAAATTTTAATTTTTTAAATTCTAACAATTATATTACAGATGATAATATTTTTGAATCAGCTACATAAGAGAAAACATTACAATAATTAGATGATATGCTTATTGCAATCAATTATGATTGTAAAATGAGGTCATTAATTTGATAAAAACACTCATGTCATATTTGTACATAAAACATAAATTAAAGACTAATACACAATTTATAAACCTATTGCAAAGAAAAATATAATTTTACGAGCAAATATGAAATAAAAATATACTTTGGATTTTAATACTAAAGGTAGATTGCTTCAACTAAAGGTAAATTGCCATAGTTCAGTGTCTCAAGGTTTGGAGGCACTATGTGGACGAGAGGAGGACTAAGGTCTTCACATATAATATCTCACTAAAATACCTCAACACCAAAGCGTAAGCAACGCCTAAATAGTTGCATTGGTATGACACTCTTATATCAATGGATGTTGAGTTAATTCACAAGCCGGGATATGACAACTTAGTGCCGGATGTACTAAGTCGTCGAGAAGAATTGATCATTTCTCGCTTGCTTATGCTAGTCAAAGATGACTTCGATGAAATGGAAAAATACTTCCTAAACGAGGTGAGAGAAACAATGAAGGATAACGAAGATACAATGACGAACAACCAATTTTTTGATAGTCATGGCTCGAAGAAGAATCTACCGTGAGGCTGGAGAATGAAGAATTTGAGGCGAAAGAATGGACTTCATTACTTTAAGCAAATACAATTATATATTCTAGATGATAAGTTAAGGAAACAACTACTTCATGAGTTTCACGATGTCGCAATCCTTGCTAACTTTCTTTAACTTATGTTGTTTGCTTTCCAACTCTAGCAAGTGTCACGAGCGCTAACCTACACATTCCAAACACGTGCACGGTTAGCTCCTCATGCCGCGGACCACCAAGCTCATGACTTGGGCATCAAACCCTCATACACATGCATTCGGGATTCTTCCGTTAATAGGTAACCAATGGTTAGATGTGGATTTCCATTCATGGAAATTCATTATTGAGTTGATCATTGTGTTGCCAAAGTAATACTACAACTACCTGAAGCATAGTTGCCAACTATGCTTCGGGGGGTTGGTCGGGAAACCCGCCTCACCCATATAAACTTATGGGCCTCTAGGCAGGACCCCTACGCCACCGTCAAGAAACCTTTTGTCTCTCTACCTAGAGTTGGGGCCAAGTAGACATTTTTCCTTAGCCGATGGGGCTAGAAGCCCCACGCAACTTCAAATTGTCATAACTTCTCTCGGTGATTTCTGATGTTATCTAGCGACCACTTCATCGTCATCTACGTTTCATGTAGATACCGATGGACTCCTCACTTATCCCATTTGGGCAAGTATTGAGGAATTTATGGCTATTTGAAGTTACTACAGTCACTGCAGTCCCAGGGCGCTGTCCCGGGACAGTGCCCCACTCAAATTGCCATATCTCTTAGCTCACACCTCCAATTGAGGTGTTCTTTAGCATTATAGAATCCGCACGCCATAAGCTATTCGTAGCTAATGACTTTACCCTTGTGACTCCTAGTCTTCATGGATGGGAGGTGTTCTCAACGCCCGGGGCCCTTACCCACACTAGGATCACTTGGGCTCACCCACCCATGGCGCCACAAGTCCCGGATATCACTCCGAGGTCCCCCTTGTGTCCATGGTGTTGCGGGCACTCCTCATGGAGAGGTGCGCGACACACGACACGCCGTTAGCGGGGTATAATGATATTCGTGCCACAATGGCCAAACTTCAAAGGAAATACTTTTAGCCTTGTATGAGCTCGGACGTGGAAAATACGTCAAGACTTGTGTGAAGTGTCAAATGATAAAATATAGCATTCAACCGAAAATCAAGAAGTTGAGACCCTTACCAATTTTGAAACAAATTTTTTATTCTATTTCAATAAATTTTATAATAGACATACCTAAAGTTGAAAATGATGATGTTGTAATGGTTATAATGTGCTGATTTAATAATTGGGCTGCGTTCGTACCATGTGCAAAGCAAGCCATGGCGAAAAAATGGCCCAATTGTTTTTCAACAATTGGGTACGACATAGAGGGTTCTCATAGGACATTGTAAGCGACTACAACTTGTTGTTTCTAATTCAGTTTTGGCAATATATGATGCGATGAATGAGAGTGCGACTCTCAATGACAGCGGATTTGGCATCCACAATGGGATGGCCAAACCGAAAGAATTAATTCCAACCTTAATATGTATATGAGAGTGTTTTGTGAGAAAGATCAATTAGAATGGTCCACGTTAATACCTCCTGCTGAACTTTATTATAACACCACGGTTTTTAGAATATTTGGGAAGACACCATATTTCTTGTATTATGGGTAAAATGTCATGTTGGTCAAAGCGAGTTTACGTATAACCGAAAAAAGCTATAGGGATATTATTCATTAGATGCGGCTCAATGAAATTCGTAGAGGCAAATGATATTCCGCATTACTAAGATGATGATGGTAAAGATTCAAAACTGTTACGCTAACGCGGTGAATAAGAAGTGACGTGATGAAACATTTGTAGAGCTCAACTACCTCCACTTGTTTCTAGGGTTGACCGTATTGTAGTGATTTAGAAATCATTTGGATTATGATGATTAAACTATCTAATATCTTTGTCATGTGATGTTATCGGCTCGTGGTTGTCTTTTCTTTTTATATTGGTTGATATCTGAACCAATTGACTGTCTTCACTGGATTTCAATTGGGCTCTCAAAAAGTTTCGTTTTTGCTCCAATTCCGTCACTCTGTTTTTTGTAGATTAAGGCGACTTTTTGGCTATCTAACCTTGTTTTTGCTAACTTTGCCTCAACCCTTTCATATTGTTGTTGTTTGGTATGTAAGTAGCCCTTTAACTTTGCTATTTCCTTCTGCAAGGCTTCGTCCTCCTTTCTTTGTATTTGGGTTGCTCGATCATGTATATTTATTCTGAATTGAGACATCTTTTGACCAAAGTTATAATTATTTCATTTTTTATTCTATCTATTTTTATAATTCCGAAATCTGTTTTTGTAGTTTCACTTGCCCTGCTTCACTCGCCTTATTCACTTCTTGATAGTAGATTTTTTTGCCTGGATTTTACAATTCTAATGTACCGTCAAGTTTCTTGCTAATCTTTGGATTGGTGAGTTGTAGTACTTTCATTATTGCATTTTCTATTTTTTTTGTTGAGTTATACACTTTTCCAATGACATGGTTTATGTTGTTAACTGTCCCATCTCTTTTCCTTTGGCTTTGTAGTTGTGAGTCTCTTGTTTTTTTTCTATCTTCGGTTATTTGACTAAATCTTATGTGTCTATCATGATTTCTTTTGTTTGACTGTATTTTTCTTTAAAAACTGGTTTATTTTTCTCAAAAAGAGACTGAGAGTAATTCCCTCGCTTCTGAACTTTCATCATATAGACCATTGTTTCAAGGTTCCTAATTGGTTTTCTACTACAGTTGTGTTTCCCTCTAATTTCTCTGGTAAGGTGATAGTACCTTTAATTGGTGTGATTGAACCACAGTTGGTATCAAGCTCACTACGCCTCCTATTTATCCCAACTACACCAACATCGAAGATAAATTTCGAATCAAACAATCCGACCTCCACTTCCTGCTCAACTGTTAATAATCCTCTTGCCGCCATCAATAAGATGATATGAATACTGATCGTTGAATTTTTTATCTATCATTTCTTCCTAGATAAATATTTGTCCAGAAAAACTATTTCTACCCTTAGTTTGTCAAATAAAATAGTGGGCCAATTCACCAAACCACCATTCATAGCTAAACACATCCAACTGATAAATTACACTGAAATGGAGCTTGTATTCTCTCTCAATAGTAATATATAAATTTAATAACTTGAGAGGCCTTTTGAATTCCTCAATATTCACGACAATCTTCTTGCCTACATTCGAAAATAAAGTAGTGATTTACCATACATGGTCGGAAAGAAATATTTTTCACATTTGAAAAAGCCTTAGGTAAAACACTGTCTTCCTGTACCTCGGCCAATCCTCCGGAAACAACATGACTCTTTTGTTGTTGATTCTTGACTTCTTCTATCTCTCGTCATTTTTATTTAGAATTTTAGAATTAAAAGTTAGAATTGATAGGGAATTTGGAAAATATTAGTTCATTTAACATTTAACCCCAAAAAAAGGAAGGTGAATCACCAAGCACTTCAGGCCTTCACCCGCGAAAAAATTGATAACTAAGAAAAAAACTAGCTTAGAGGGAAGAAATGCTAGCTAGTAAAAGAACTAACGATGATGTTAAGTTAGTAAAGGCTAGTTAAGCAAGGATTAGTTTATTAGTTAGTGTGGACTAAGTAAGACAAGTGGAGGTATTTGGCATAAGGAGGTAAAATTGGTGTGATGACTTTATAAAAATAATAAAAAACAATAAAAACCAAGGGGCCACCAGGCTGTTTGCACTCATATCAATTAGATGGCGAAATATTAACATAAATTTGTAAAACTCTCGTCGGAGCCATCTTGGCAAAATGATGACAACTTCAAATAGGAAAATCGTCGATTTCAAATTTTGGGCACATCCAAAAAAATAAAACCAGTGTAGCAGGGATTCAACTCTTTCATAAGAGGGTTAAAAAATCTTCTGTTCGCACATTGTAATTTGCTATTACCCCCGACATTTGGGCGAAGCCCTACCTCCGTGTAGTAAGGCAAAAAATTGTCTTTTTGTCCTTTTATTTAAGGTTTCAAGAAGTTTTTTTCTTATTTTTTCCTAATTAATGTGTGTATTTGTTAACATATAAAATTTCACTTCTCCATCATTTTAAAATTAGGTTAAAGTTCATGTTTTAAGAGTTGAAATATTGTAGACTTTGGCAGCTTATGACACAAATGCTCAGTTTATTATATTAAATCAAACACTTATTATTATTTTTCTTGTAGATCTCTTTTGTATCTATGAAAACCCATTTTTCATTTGTCATTTGGTTAAGGGAGCAAGAACTTATGAATTCTTAAAGTTAAAGTACAAAGTAAGGTGTTCATTTGGACAGCGGTTGTTGGATTAGACTTGTTGGCCTAAGATTTTAATTTTTTTTTCTTCGAGTAGATCCTTTATCTGAATTTTTATGGTCGTGCTCAAAAACTTAAGTCGAAGGATGTTAGTCCCGGAAGGTGATTTTGAGGCCATAACATACTATGGTTGGTCCGTATAGAAAGGAGTTGATTTATTTGAAAATTCATGTAAATAGTTTTAAGACGTCTATGTTAATTGATACAGAAGCCATATTTCTTTCATGATGCCAGAGAACGTGAAGAGGTTGGAGGTAGTTGTGAAAAACATGGTTTGCCAGTGGCATAGAACTTCACGCAAAGATTTGTCAAGCTACGAATGTTTCTAAGAACGTGCAGTTCAAGGCGAATTTTAGGTAATTTTATAATTTTATTTTTGTGCTAAATAAAAAAAATTACATAATAAATGATAAAAATAAATTCTATTTGATTATCAAATATTATTAAATATAAGAAGTTAATGAAACTATGAACTCCGTGTTAGGTTTAAGGATTTGAGGAGGAACGTTATTTTACAATTGTCTTGGGGTGTGTTTGTGAACTTGATGAGGCAGTTGGATTCTGAAAAAATTAATGCTTTCAATTAATGTATATCGCATGTACTTGTACATCTTCATTCTCTAACTATTTTCAGTAGTTTTTGTTTCTGTTATATATGAAGTGCTCAGAACTTTTATGCTATGTTTCATAATTTTATTCTGCAGGTGGCACCTTCACTTAGAGTTGCGACAAAAAAATGATATTGTGTAGTATTCCTTGTAGTGACAAACCCAATAGTTATTTCCAAGGTCATGCATCAATTTAGGATTGCAGAATTTTTTGGAAGTTTCATGATGGAAAGTTTTAATAGCAACAGTAAGTGACACATGTAGTGTCACTTGGTATTTTACTATCAATTGGTATTTTGTTGCCACGCATTATGGGCTAGGGGATTTTAGTTCACACATGGCCAAAGGACTAGACAGCAGTGAGCAGAGCACCAAGGTTGAATTGTCTGCTACTGCCAGCCACGATGAGAGCGACAACAACGAAAGCAAGAATAGAAGTGGAAGTGGGCAGACAATGCAAGATAGGAAGAGGGGTGCGAGCAGTCCAAAGAACGAGCCCACTACGTACGAGGTAGAATGGCAACAAAAAATCAAGCGGAATGCTAATGTTTTGTGTGAACTGGGCGTAGTTAGGCTAGCAATGCAAATCAAGGGGCAGACTTGAAAGAAAGGGAGTTGAAAGGTGTGCGGACAAATGATGGCCGAAGTGGCTCCAACAATTCATATATGGGCCGTCATGCCTACCACCTTAAATCTTTTACCTACTATGAATTGCACTTGTATTGCAAGAAATATGGCAGACTTATCTTCGTCCCCACAATATACTTCTGCACAGGGAATATTGAAGTTTATAACCAATTTGCTAGGTAAGCATGTGGAAGAGGTGTTCCAAATAACTGCTAGAATGCTATAGATATTGAGTGATTGTTTCATTAAATTTTTCCTTTAACCATATTGTTATTGCCCTTTGAATGCAAATTTTGAAGATCTCCTCTATTTAAAGTTAAACTAAGAGTTTTCTTTAGTACCATGGCCCTGTATATTTTGACCAATTTCCAAGGACGTTGTGTAGAATTAAACATGCATGCAACCTAGCTCTATTGATGAATACTAGCTTACATATTATATTGTTCTTTCATATTTCTAGATTTGCTCTACCTCCAAGCCAACCTACCAACCTCGTTCAAGATAGCACTAGGGATAACACTAGAATAAAAACTAGCAATAACACTTGGATAGCAATAACAATAGACATAGCACGGTCTTATTGTACTAGAATAGCACTAGAAGTGGAATTAGACAAGATAAGACAATGTACAAGATATAATTAGCCATTGCAGCACTTACGAAGTTCTAGCTATATTTATATTTTTTGTCAAGTATTAGATTGGTATAAAGTAGTAATTTAAAGGACTGTCATTACGAATAAACAAGATTGTAGATACGTATTCGATGCCAAAAGATGACAGACTCCGATACACTTGCCCTACGAGGCATTCGCAGTGCTTCACCGGTGGGTGAGGATATGGAGCACGCGCACGATGATTCAAGGTACCGAGGCAGATCTCCTTGTGCTCTTCATGGAGAAAATCGGCGTCGGTTGTATAAACGTCTATGCATGCCCGAGGTGAGTGCCCTTCTCCCCCGCCCAATTGTTCTTTGATTATTTGCTTATATTTTATTAGCTTATCCATTGTAAGTTACAAATGCGTTTTTGTTTCCCGTATGTAAAGGGACGTGCCTACTACCCACTTATCGGGTGTGGTGCTTTTGGGCACCCCCCTCCGAGGGAGCCTAAAAGTACCGCACAAGCCCTTCGGTGAGGGTGGCCTACCTTAGCAGGTGCCCAAGCCGAACCCGGTTGTTATGATTTTTATAAGTATTTAGATTTGTGGAGGGATTTGTTAATCGCGCCGTGTCCTTTCAGTAGGTTGTGCCTAGATTAATAAGTGCTTCAGAGAATTGTCTATTTTTTCTAATCTAATGCCTAATCTATCTTAGTCTATGTGCAGACGCACCAGCCTTGGAATCAAGGCAATCTAACCCTAATAAATAAAATAACCTTACCTCTTACCTTGGCCACACCTAATTCCTTACTTCTAATGAATTAAATTCTTTAAACGGGGGGACCTTGATTAAATCCCACCCTCTCAATCTTCTTTCTTAGTTTAAGGTTGATTACACAAAGTCTATATTACTAAGTTCATAAATTATGGCATCACCACCTACATGTTTGGTGCACGCCCTAACCCGAACCCTTCAAGGCCCTGTGCGGGTCTCTTGAAGGTCGATTAATACTTACACCCTCCGATCTTTGCCGCCGGAGGGGGTAGTGTCAATCCTTCGAGTTAAATTTCCGGTTGGTTTTTGCCCACGGGGGTTGTACAATTTATGTTGTTTATTAATTAGTTTAAAACGGTTTGACCACGAAAACTCAACTTGATGGGACCGGGGAATAGGGCAACCTGTGTGTTCAACCTGTTGCACAATCTTCAAGGGTTGGGGCCATCACCTCCAACCCTTGGGGCCAACAACATGATAATGGATTCGTGGGCCATTAACCCCACCTTTCCATCAACAACATTCAGAGTGGTTGTGTCGGAGATTAACCCGATTTCACCACATACGAAACTTGCTAATAAATGAAGTTACTACCACAAAACATACCAAGGGGCCCCAAAAACAATGGAGTTGGGTACTCCATTGGCGGTCAAGTGGTCAAGCCACTTGACCTTACGAGATAGGTGAGTGGGTTGGAAATGCGTACCTTAGCCGCGCTCCCTCCAACCCTAAATGGAAAGCTAGAGTTAGTTAATTTATCTCAATTCTCCTCGGTTGATTTGGACTCGATGTAGGCCGAGCCGCTACTTCCTTCCTCGCTCCACTTTCCGGGCGTCGACCTTGCCTCCTTCTTTGTAACTAGTTTGATAGGAAGCATACCTTAGTTAACAATAAAAATATAAATTGTTGTTTTTTCACTGTAATTTAGGCCTAAGCATAATATATCTACTTAGTGCACTTAATTATCTTTCTAACGATCTAAAAATCACCTTAATCGGATAAGAAATGCAAAAGTTATGAGGGTTGGAAGTGCGAGGTCGATTCAACCGATCCTTCCAACCCACCTATCTAACTTCTAACTTCAAAAATTCATAGTGAATTCATTACGACTTGGATTTAGCCTTTCCTTATATCATTACAAAGCTATTAACAAGTTCTAACTAGAAAAATTATGACATCAGCAGGTTAAGCCAATACAAATTCAGCAGACTCCTTGTAACATAGCAGTCAACCATGAAGTCTTCAACAATTCCTATCTAATTCAATTCTTATTCAAATCAAACGTTCTATATAGCCATGGAGAGGTATTAAAAAAATCTATTTGATAAAATTATGTGATTAACAAGTTAAGCCAAAGTGAATTCAGCAGATCCTCTGTAATGCAGCAGTCAACCAAGAATTCTCACACTATGTATCCCGTCTTCAAAAATTCATATCTAATTCAAATCATGCTCAAATCAAACGTTCTATATAACCATGGAAATATATTGAAAAGATCTATGTGATAAAAATATGCAATTAACAAGTTAAGCCAAAATGAATTCAGCAGACCCTCTGTAATGCAGCAGTCAACCAAAAATTTCCAAACTATGTATCCCGTCTTCAAAAATTCATATCTAATTCAAATCATACTCAAATCAAACGTTCTAAGCAATTTTGGAAAGCTAGACAAAAGTTCTACTTGGAAAAAATATAACTTTTTAGAATTAAAATTCTGATTTGGCTGGCAGGTCTGATCCAACAGCCGCTACCCACAGGATCACCCGGTTTTTTTGCTCCATCTTTGAAAAGCCATAACTAATTGCCATCTTGACCGAATCACAAATGGGAGACGGCTATAGATAGCTTTAAGAAATCTCTCTAAGAAAAAAAAGGATAAGTATTTTGTTCTAGCTTCTGAACGAAGCCTCCAGGGCATTGGCAGCTGAGGTCTACAATGCCTTCACTCGAAATTCTACAATCCAACCTACCTTTACAAAAGAAAGGAAGAATTTTGTTGGTGTGTTAATAAACACACATTCTAATTAGGAGAGAGAGTAGAGGAGTTTCTCAAGTCTTTCTCTTAGGTCATTAAGAATGTATGCTAAAGGATTTTTTCCTAACTACCTTGAAGTAGGGCTTCGCCCAAACATTAGAAGAAGAGAGGGAGCTTTGTCTAACTATATTGATGTAGAGCTTCGCCTGCTAATCAAATTGAGAGGAAGTTTTCAAGATGGGAGAAGGGGGTTTTTAAACCCTTTCACAAAAGGGTTAGACCCCTCCGCCACCGGTTCCATTTTTCGACCCACTCCCGAAATTTTGGCTCGGGGGTTTTCCTGGCCGAGGTTGCCACCCCGTCGCCGAGGTGGCTCCGACGAGAATCTTCCGAATTCATTCTAATTTTTTATAGCAAGTTGGCAAGAGGGCAAGGTACAAGTGGACTCCTTGCTATTTTTTCTTCAAAGTCTTCGCGTTAATTATTTCTCATGCCGAACTCCTCCACTCGTCTTGCGTGACCCACACTGAGTACTAAACTAACCCTTGTCTAGCTAGCTCTACTAATTTAGTCCTCTTAGCTAGTTGCTTTCACTAGCTACGTTTTTGCCCTGCTAACTAGGCTCTTACCTAGTTAACTATTTTTCCTAACTTAGCTAATTTCTATCTCTAGTTATTTTTCATTTTTACTAACTCTACCTAAAACTAGATTTTTCCCTTCACGGGTGAAGGTCCGAAGTCCTCGGTAATTTTCCTTCCCCTTTTTGAGCTAAACGCTCACTAATTTTTCCTTTAATTCGCTATCAATTCACATCGGGCTCCACCCATTATCCGCAGTACGATGAAGGATATTCCCTTTATTCATACATGCTTCCTCCATATGGATACTACTTGCCACATCCTTTATCCGGTTATCTTCCATCCCATACAAAAGCGCATTGATATCCGTATAACAGATATGAACCTATATATCATATAACATTAAACCATGCACGTCGTTTAAGATCAACTTCACCTCTTAGTGGCCGCAGCAGCTCAAGTCGGAATATGGAGGCATATGATGAGCGCGACATCGAACATGTCCTAACGAGTGGTGTAAATGTCGATCAACATTAGCCCATGGCGATAACAGAAATTACAGCGACAAGTGCACATGAACCTGTAGCGATGGCTGAAACTACGGTGATAACTGCACATGCCGAAGACGATGAAGTACTTCTTTCGCAAGTATTTGGTTTTACGACATCACACGAGCGCCAAAAATGTAAATCCTAAGCACTAGTAGACTGAGATACTCGTGAGAAAGAAATTCTGATAAAAAAAAGTAGTGTGAAAGTAGACATGAGAGGTAATTCTTGTTGACAGAATCGTTCTTTGTGGTTGACGTGTTTGAATGGTCACTCTTAGGACATGGATTTTAGCGAAGATAATTATAATGCACATAAAATATCAATGTTATTCAATAAAAAATGACGCGTAGAAAACACATTTGAATATAAAGGAGAGATACGGCAAGAGAGAAATGAGGTTTTTCACACACTACTGAAATGATAGCTCAAAATCAAGTCCCATCAATTAAAAGTATTACAGATAAGCAGGAACAAGCCGAAACATATTCAGCAAGATTTCTGGATAAATTTATCAAGGTTAATTTTATAGAATCAAAAACTAAAATAAACGGAGAGGCTGAAGAAAAATCAGACACACGTAAAAAGACCTTCGGTTATACGTCGCATTGAAGACGATGTAACAACAAACCTAGTAAGTATGGAACGCTCTTATTATGGTTCAAGTTATTATGAAACATATTCTACTAGTATCCAATGAAACATACGTACTTACGCAGTTCTGTAGAAAATAGAATGAAAAATTATCTTACTCCGAAATACGAAATGAATGCATTCAGCTACAATTAAAAGAATACGAGATATTTGTGAATAGTGTGTGAAGTGAATTGAATGCAGTAGTGATAAGATATAATCTTATGTTGTTATGATGTCAAATCTTATGTGATATTTTTGATCTATTTTACGAGCGATTTAAAATCTAACGCGATTGTAAAAGACATGATAAATGGATTATATAGATTTCGAATGTAAAAAAGTCAAATAATATTTTCTAATGTTTGTTTCAAATTAAATTATGCTCGTTATTAAATCGATAAACGATAATTAATTTATTTTTACTCTGATATACAGTAATAACATCGGATCTTTTTTAGTCATAAATTTCTTTGAATAAGATAATTTATTATTGAGTGATATTTTAGTAATACATAATTAATTTTTATTAATTTTTCTTACTTAAGCTAATATTTTGTTTCATTTATAGATAAAAAATTTATGATTTTATTTGATAATTAGCTTTTTAATGGTCACTGAGAGTCTTATAGTGATTAATTAAAAGAAGGTTGTTATATTTTATTTTTTAGATTTTGAAAATATAAATTAATATTATTTTATTATTTTATTTCATCTTTAATTTAGTAGGGAAATTATTGTATTATATGATAAATAAAAATTATTTATAAAATAAAATCTTATATTATGAAATCTTATGTGTTATTTAAAAAAATACTTATTAATTATTTTAAGTTTAGAAGTAAGTCGATTCATTATTTTTATAAAATTGAAAGTGCATATTTATATTTAAAGTATAATTATATTATAAATAACTAGGATTATAACGATAGTATATTTTATAACCCATTCTTAATCAATACGTGTGTATGCCTCCTAATGACCAATATCTACCTATCTTAAACTCCTTAGATAGTACGGATACTATTTATTTTATCATTGCTAACCAATTGGTTTGTCATTCACGAGGTGGTGATTTAAGATCCATGCTAGGACAACATAAGCATATTAAATATTTCGGTTTTAAATGCTATTTCTCTTCATTTCATATTTAACTTTATAGAAGTTTACTTTACTGAGAGGTGTATTGAATATAACAGCGAATTTACTATCGCAACCATAGATTTCACCTATCAGGGGGTTTCATTAAGGAGTTGAAGGACCTTGATTAATGTGTTAGATGTGAATTAATTTGGTTCAAGATGGTTAAGACATGTATTTTGAAGGCTGATTAATATGCTCATTATGAGGTGATTATGAGCATATTTGTATACATATGTAATTTAATGTATGAATTTTAATGTTGATTAATGAGTGATTAATAGGTGAATCAGTGTGCAAATATGATTAAAACATGTACTTTAAAGACTCATTAAGGTCCTTATTAAGGGCAATTAAAAAATAGATCAGTGTACAACATATTAATAAAGGCATGTATTTTTAGAGCTTATAAACATGTTTATTAAAGAGTGATTAAGAACCTATTTACATGCGATGGTGATTATTACATATAATTTGATAATAAATTAAAATATTGATTAATTGATGATTATGAGGTGAATTAGTGAACAAACTAAATATATATATATTTTAGGAGAAATTAAGGTATTAATTACGATATAATCAAGAGGTGGATTGATATACAAAAATGATCAAGACGAAGTGATTAAGGCATATATTATAAAGAATATTTAGTATGATATTATAAATATGACTTATATTAACTAATGTATTTATGATGAAGCGATCATGGCTATACAAATAATTTTTCTAATATTAAAAGATATATTCTTATTATTTATTCTTTCTTGGCTATTTATTTTATTGGCATTTTTTTCATCGCATTTCTTATCATATTTTTCATTTAGATAATATTGTTTTCTTAGTTATGTTATTCTCATCTCTAAATAGATCTATGATTTGGCATACATGGTTTTATTTTATTATATATATTATAAAATGTTTTTTTAATTACTTATTACATGATTAAGCTACATATTGTTAAATCTATATATTGCATCACTTATTGCATGTCTATCTCATATTGATATAAGATCTAACATTTTTATCACTTATTGTATCACTAAACTATACAGATGTTAAATTTATGTAGTTAATCACTTGTTGCATGAGTATTTATATAGTTAATCACTTATAAGTGGTTTCATGCACCGTCATTTGCATCATTCTTTTTTATACATGTATCTCAAATCTTTATATTGTTGATTGCATGCAATGTTGCATTCATGTGTAGACAATGTTGCATTCAACTGCTGGTGAGGAGCTATCCAGGGCTGCCTCCTTCCACCTTCTTCATTCTGCCTATGGCTGAACTTGATTCTGCCGGTATCAACGTTGCTATTGATGATGTCATTTTCAATCTTGTGACGAAGGACAATCAGCTCATGAGAGGTAGTATTCCTTGGAGAGGTGGTAGGGAGAAGGACCCCCTCCTTCTCCAATTGCTCATTGAATCAACCATAGTGTTTGGCGACATAGTTTTGGATTGTATTGCATCCATATGTACGTAGTATCTTGATTTTTTTTGTTGTGGCCTTGTGATTGCTCATTTTCATTCATTTGCTTATACATTTTTTGATTCTCTGCAGGAGCTTCTATCCATGCTTGTCGCAAGGCCGGTCGCCATCTTGTGGCGATGGAGGATGATAAGATCTTTAAAGGCCTTCTGGAGCCCCTCATTGTGGACCCTGTCAGTGAAGCCCTCAAGAAACAACGACTTGAGGCTACAAGTACCACTCATGTTCTTTAGGGTGCTGAGCTTGCAGATTCAATCATCATCCCCATCAACCGATACTGTAAGTAAGTGTTATCCTCCTTTTATTTTGTTCTTCATTGTTGTCAATAATCAGCACTGACTGTGCTTATACTAATGTCTTGTTGATTATTTGGCATTTCAGCTTGTCCTTGAGTACTCCAACTAATGGATACATCTTGCAAGCAAGTATGTTCAGCAGCCCAAAGAAGCCATTCGACATATTTGTTTATGCTGAAGCAATGGCACGTGCATCTCTACCAACAGGACCAAGTTGTGTACCTCGTAAATACAATGTGGATCTTAGAGTATTAGAGTTCTTTGACTTAGATGCTACTGTTGATGCTTCATTCTCTATAAATTGTTCAGATCCTGAATCTAGTTCTATGTGTGGTGAAATCTTTTAACAGAGCTCTTCGAAGTCTAGTTCTTACAGTGATGATAGTATGTCACAATCTTCTTAGTTGTTTGCTTTTGTACTTCCTGCGGGGTTGGTTTCATTTATATTTTCATTCCGATTTGCAGTGAGACTACCAAGGCCACTGCCTTTGATTTTTATGATGGTGTTTTGGTCTTCTGGATTAGAGGAGGTCTTTAGCTTCATAACATTGCATTTCATCGCAATTTCCAAGTCCACTACATGTCTACATATTGTACTTGTGTAAAAATCTTCCGTCTCTAGTAATTCTAAGTGATTATGCTAGATTGACTTTATAAATTCTCATTCAATTTTCTTGGGATTATGCAATTTCTTACACTTCAATATTGAAAAATATCTTTTTTCATCCACGGTAATAGGTTTTCTTTTATACTATCCTATGTGGATGTTAATTTCTTCTTCACGAACCTTAAAACTAAATCCAAGAATTTTTTTAAAATCCTCAATTTTATGGTCCACAGTAATAGGTCTCTTTCGCCATGGTTGTCATAATTTTTAAATATTAAAATAAAAAATCCATACTCCCCGCTCCACGCTTGCACAATAGCAATCCCCACAACTAATATAGGGTGTAGGGTGTAGGGGGTTATTATGCCACCTCAACTTATTAAATACCATAAAGTCGTTTCACATGGTCTTTCGTAGTCATTTTTGTGACATGTCATTATTGTAGATAATAATATGAATTTATAATATCCCTATTTTCCACATCATTCAAAGGACGTAAATGTCACGTCAGAAATGAATGGTATTACAAAGTTATAGTGTAGACGCAGTCGTTGAATGGCAACCAGAGAATGACTAATAATTAGCCAAGTCATGATCTTCTATCCACGTCATACACGAATGGATGAAATGGATGATACATGGTAGACGAAGAATGAGTATATTGTAAGGTCGTCAATATAGTTCATCGTGAGTCATTTACACGACTTACAAAATGACTGCTATGTTTGACACGACGTAACATGTGACCCGGGTAGGCGTGATAGTCGTTTAATGAGTTGTTTAGGACAATGAGTCATTGATACCATGGTTGGAATGGACAAGGATTCTTCTAGTGGTAGACTGCGTAGATGTTAGATCTATATACTTAATCATTTATTGCATTTCTATCATATATAGATATATGATCTAACCATTTAATCACTTATTGCATGACTAAGTTACATATATTTTATATTTATATTCATAATACAAATTACTTATACTATGATTGTCACTAAGATTTCAACATGCATATATCATAAAAATTTACCTTTTGTAAACTTTTATGCATTGTTTGCGCTTCGAAAATTTATATATCAAATAAATTCGACACTAGAATTTCTTCCGATTATTTGTGTGGGTATGTAATATTTATTAATTTTCAATAATATATTGAGTTCATTACGAGCAGTCATGAGGGAAGTTGTGTCACATGTGAAAAACTATGTTACAAGTTTGGATGAACAAAGCGATCAATTCTTTAATCACATTCAAGACATCGAGGTGGTAATTGAGCCATTTATTAACTTGGAGGAGGAGGAAAATGAGGTGAAATCTAATGTTGATCCACGCGGCGTGGATTGTTTGCTGATTTTGTACAACTTCCTGAGCCATCCCTTCGTTTGAACTCCTTGATAACGATGAACGTCAATAGTATGGGTGGAATCAAGGAGGGTGCTATGGCGTCCCTAAAATTTGGTTGCTCAAGGTCGCCGTTTCAGTGGTCTAAGGGCCAGTATAGTAGGAAGTTGTGAGCCCAAATTGATGTCCACATGTGTTGTTAACACTTGTAAAACATTACAAGTAGTGTTTTGTTGATTTATGATTATTCACAAAAATATAAAAAGAGTGAAGCTTGAAGAAAGCTAAGTTTGAAGCATTAGGCTTGTGTGGAGTGGACTTAAGTAGTATGAGGACATACCTTGGTAAAGTGTGGTAGGTAGAAAGCCAAGGTTAGTTAAATGTTTGAATTAGGATCTTTGTTGATCATTTGAGGGAGGAAGGCTTAGGAGATAAGATGAGAGCCTACAAAGTAGGAGGAGATTTCGAAGGCTTATCGAGAGCCTTGTGAATGGGATGAGTCCCTACTTAGAAGGAGAAGGTTAAGGGGTTGTGATTGGAGGCTCTAATCCTCTCACCCTATCCTTATCTCATGTCCTCTCTCCCTCTCAACTCACTATATAATCCCTCATTCTTCCCTCACTCATCCTTTCTTTCCTTCGTGCTCCTTAAGCACCCCACGGGTTATAAGTGTGGGTGTGTGGGAAGCAAGATAGGAGCACATGTGTGTGCTTAGTTCTTAGGAGAAGAGCCAAGGCTATTTAGCCTTGAAGAGGGATTGACCTCTTGTTAGAAGTAGATTGGGTTTAAGGAATTTGGAGTTTGATTGTAAACTTCAACTTGTTGCATTGAGATTCATATTGAAGTGAGAGAGTTCAAACTTGTTTAAACTTGTGGCATTTAGAGTGACTAGATTGTACTAGGTGCATTACTTGTAGTGTTTTATTAGTTATGAACTTGAGCAGAACTTTATAGTGAGAGATTTGTCAATTATGGATGATCAGAGTGTTCAATGGGTATGAAAATTTGAGGGATTGTTTATTATAAAGTATGGGAGTTGTGGTAAAAATTTGAGAGCTTCAGTCATTGGGATGAAAGAGTTATTAAAAGTTGAAGGGGAGGGTGTCTAGGAACAAAGCAGCAAGGTTTGAAAATATGTATCTCTTAGAGGGTTATAGATATGGATACCAAAATTTGACACTACCTTTTGAACTTATATATCTATCTTGTGTCAAAATTTTAGATTGATTGGACGTAAGAGTTGGAAGTTATTAGAGTTTTAATGACCGGATGCTTTATCACAGCATTCATACTAAGTAATTAGAGTTAGAATTTCATGCATAACTTTTGCATATGAACTCTGTTTGTGCCAAAATTTGGTGTGGAGATTTTTGATAAGGTATTTAACAAGCGTACCAAATTTCACTTGAAGAACATAAGTTGGGTGGGAGTTATATTATTCTGAAGTTTAGTAGGAAGACATTGATAGAGATTTACATCAAGAAGAACTTAGAGAAGGAAGGGCAAGGATAAATATATAAGTATTTTTTAATACTTGTATTTAAAACCTATGTGCTCATGGAATCCACAAGCGAAGTATCATGTACCAATACGGAATCAACCACGATGACATGTGATAGCACGGAATCAATAAGCGAGAACTCATGTAGTAGTGTGGAGTCGACGGCAAGGACTCGATTCACAAGAGGGATATCTTTGAAGGCATGCGTGGCCAAAGCGGCCGGGTGGACATTAGAAAAGGCTAAAGATATAACCTTGCCCGACATTAAGGAATGTAAAACTACATAGTGTGGTGTTAATCAAGTTGTGTATATTCCAAGGGTAGATTGGAATTATATATTGGGTTACAAAGAGAGAAGTCTCCACATGTCATTATAAACTTTTCCACTCGGGCTAGGACGAAATCGAAGGGTGGAGGATTTTTGGTGACATAAATTCAAGCGGTAATTCAAATTCATAATATTGTTGGGCTACCCCTTGGTCCCAATGTATCTAGCACTTAAGCGGCTCACGCGAGTGCATTAGGAGGGTATTTTAATAATGTCATCCCACTTCATAACACACATTCACACAACATTTGTCGGAAATAAGAGGATATTCATGAAGGTATTGATATGAGCACTACAAATGGTATATATTCTGAACACGGATACAAAACTTAGGAAAATTGGAAATTAGAAATCTAAATACAACCATCTATACACTATGGCTAGACTTTATGAAATTCCCATAACGTCTTTACGTGACCATGTTACTGGAAAATTATAGATAGAAAATATGGCAAATCGCGAGTACTAACATTTGAAAGGATAAAACACATATTTAACTAAAACTAGACGTATGAATTAAAATTAGACTAAATTAGAACGTGATTACTATAATCACGGGCTTAAAATAGTAAATTAAAACAATTAATTATGGTAGACAATGTAGGTAGAGAATAAAATTAGCGATAATGATGTAAGGAAAAAAGGAAAACCAAACATAACATGGGGAGATCTCCCGATGCTAATCACCAATCTGTAAATTATGGAGGCAAAGTAAAGAAGCATCGGGAGACCTCCCCGTGTTCTCATGTAACACAATTGGGGAGTACGACCACCAAAGAATAGCATCCCACACTAATAGGGGAAAACACAGAACATAAGAAAACTAAAAAAACAGTATGCAACAAAGTCTCCTGATATGGGACGAGAAGAGAATGGCATGAAGTCCACAACATGTGCGTGCAAAGCAGAAAACATCGGGAGGTCTCCCGAAAAGTGGACGACAAAAAAAAATGCAGTGTGAAGCAATTGAGAACAAAAATCACATAAAATGTGAAAGAAATGAGCACGAGCGAGGATATACACGAAAAGAAATACAAAACATGTGAAACGATAGCCATGTGCAAGTGCAAGAAAGAGGAGCACCACGACGAGCGAAATAGAAGATGAACATATATTAATTGGAAGGAAAATTGAAAATGAAAACACCGGGAGGGCTCCCGATGGTTGTTCTAAGAAGGCTGACTTACATAGTTTGCAAGTTCTAGGTTTCGTTGAGCAAACTTATTTTCAGATTTGCCTATTTGCACAACAGAAGTGTCGTTTGTGTTTTTCCTAGCTCTATTGGAATAAATAACAGAACTACATTCTATCCACATGACAGCTGTGGAAGATGGGTCACACTCCCACTTAGAATCCCAAGCCCCTTTGTAGCGATCATGGTCAGAAATTTTTTTCTTGCCTTTGGTTGGCCTCCAATATCGAATTTGAAATTGACCATACTGGGGATGGCTACGAGTTGAACAGCAGTGAGTGCTCGGCCCATCCAGATAGGGTAGAGGTCAGGGTCGGAAGGACGAACAAGACCAAAGTCACCAAGGAGAACATCTCTGTAAGGATTGAAGGATTCCTTGGGTTTGTCGCGGGCCACTCCACAGAAGGGGTCAATGGGAACATCCTCGGGGGTTGCATCAATCTGAACAAGGTCAGACATAGATGAATTTGGAGTGGTGTAAGAAGTAGAAGGCCAAAAACCAAGTTGTAGGGTGGGAGGCGTGGGGGAGAAAGGAGCATCCAATTCCTCAGCGACATCTTTCCAGTAGGTGACATAATCTTCCATTTTTTGACGGTAGGTATCATTCTCAAGACAGCCGCTCTCCCAAATTTCGATATATTTTCTGATACCAGCACGAATCCCATCCTTCTTCTGATTCGCATCACGTGCATCGTCAGCAGTTACTTCTTTGTCACCGTAACGGCCAGGAAGAACGTGGCCCCAAGGAGGCCTAATCTGTAGAGCAGGAGGGTCGCCAGAGGGGAGGAGGGGAGGAGGGGACGACCACGACCATCGTCCTTCCACATGCGAACGGAGCTGCTTCGTGGCAACCAATCCGGATCAAGTGCGGATTTTTTATACTGGAATACAGGCCAGTCATCGTTATCGAGGAAGAAGCGAAAAATGTGCATTTCTTTAAGACCGACGAGCTCCTCGGCGTATCCCTTAATGAAGGATTTGAAATCAGCGACCTCCTGAATCAACTCGGGTATGAAGGAAAGGAACTGTGATTCCATGAACGTTTTCATGAGGTCGGAGAGGACAAAGGTGTTGGTTGTTTTGAGTTGTTTGGACAAGTAGCTAAAGTAGCCGTCAATATCTTCGTGGGTGTAGCCTACGAGAAGGAAACCGACCTGGATCTCATGAAAGACCTTGCGAGCTGTGAGCAAGGACAAGAAGGCCATGACGTATTGATTTTTATTGTCCCTAGCTGAGTTGTCCAGCTGGAGATATAACTTCTTTGGAAGCGGACGTACAACATCCGGAGCATCCGTTGCATCGGGGAGGGAAGATCGGCATCTGCACACAAAAGGGACCAGAAAATCACGGGGGGTTCACTCCATGTCAAGTTGAACACCACGTGCGGCCAAAGTTTGCTACCCCTATATTACATGGAATAGATAATTTTAAAATTTATGATATTTTTTCTACATATACATAATCATTGATAATATCTTTTTAGTAACTTTTTGAAATTTTTAGTCATCTTCATTTTTTGTAGTAATTGTTTTAATTCAATTCTGCGTCATTCTAGTTAGAAACGGTATGTTTTATTAAAAAAACAAATCGTCAAATTTGGTTACGATTTTCTACTATGTAATAGATACCGTGTATATCTACCCATGAAAAAAAATTGATAAAATTTTGATCCATTTTGGTGATGCAACTTACCAAAAGTAGATTTTTTTTGGCCGCACGTGGTGTTCAACTTGACAATGGAGTGACCCCCCCGTGCAGAAAATGGAGGTTTAGTTGAAGGCTGCGGGCATCGGGAGGCCTCCCGATATAAAGGAAGGAGGCCAGCCATGGGAGGAGAAAGAGGGAGCATCGGGAGGCCTCCCGATGAGAAGGACCCCATGACGTGAATGACAATGTTGGACAAAAAGAATTAAGAACTCACCGAGATTTACCCCATAGAAGTTTATCAAAATAATCGTTCAATGGAGGATCTTGAAACAACATTCTGGAATTTCGAACATGAGGTTTTCCCAACGCACGGAGGCACCTGGCAAGGGACGAAATGGTGAAGTTGGAATCCTTGGGCCACAAGTCGGTTGCGTAATGGGCATATGCGCCGTCGCCGTGGCCATGAGTGACTATGCCAGTGAGGCTGACCGGAAGTTGAAACAGCCCTGCAATGGCCTTCGTGATGACACGAAGTCGGGGGATTGCTGTTTTGTTTGTGTCCATGCCGTCGTGGATGATAGCCAGAACCTCGCGGGGATTAATTTTGGACTCATGGCGCCATGTATAATAGAGATTGCGGCATGAACCCTGGTGGTTGTTGTGCTTTCTCAACTCCCTCTTGAGATTCTCCCTCTCTTCACTGCCTTTGATACTCATGTCAATCAAGTCTTTGTAGTGTTCGCATTCAGAGCACTTTGAGAAATTGAAGCCGCCTTTTCGAACGTCAACGTTTCGAAATAGACTATTCCGAAGGCGACTGACAGTGGATTGTGAGCCCAAATTCGTGCTCACAATTTGTTTAACATGTTCAAAACATTAAAAACATAAAAATTAGTGATGACTAAGTTAGTTGAATGCTTTGTTGGGAGTGAATTTCGAGTTTACATTTAAGTAGATTTAAAGGGTTGAATTGAGGTTTAAGGAAGGAAGTTAGAAATTAGATTCAATGTTGTTTTAGGATTAGGATAGTCCGGGTTGCAAAAGCTAGGGGTGTGTTACCCTTGGAGTAAGAACCTTGGACAAAATGGAAATTAGAACCGAAGGGGTAAAAGGGAAATGCCCTTTAACCGAATCGGAAATGTTAAGGTGGTAGGTTAGTAAGTAGGTGGGTTAAGTTGGATCAATCGATCAAGCAAGCAAAAGTCAAGCGGCGGCGGAGAGATATAAATTCCGAAAGCGGCCAAGAAAAGAAAAGGAGGTGACGGTTGCCCTTCCCCATTTACTACCGAGGGCTTAATTACCACCAAACGAGGTGACGGTTGCTTCCCTCCATTCACCACCGATGGCTTAATTGCCACTAATCAAGGGACGGGCCCCTCGGTTGAAGGAAGGGAGAAGGGGTCCGACCCTTCATTGAAAGGGTATAAAAGCCCCCGCTTCTCCTTTCATTCTCTCTCCCACATTTTCAGTTAGCACGGCGAAGCCCTTGTGATTTTTAATTAGGAAGCTCTCTCTTTTCCGCTCTTCATTTTGTTAGGAAGATCAGCAAGCATTCATGTGGACTTAACTTAGGATTCTTAGTGTTAGAACTCTTGAGAAGAGGTGGTGTGTTTTTGAACACCCCCCTAAGTGGCTGGGCCAAGTTCAATCTAGTGTAGTGGATTCTGAATTTGTGATTTAGATTTCAGATTTTGAAGGAATGTAACCCTCTTTGTTGGCTTTCCAAAGAGCCTAAGTTTGTTAGAATCAGAGTTCGTGAGCAAAAGTTATGAGGGTTTGAATGAAAATGTCTCAAGCTGCCTTTGAAATTTTACACTCTGACTTTGTAAGAGCGCATCAGAATTGCAACACATGAAAATATTGTGAGATTTGAATGACTCAAAGGTTTTGTTTTTAGCTTTCCAAATTACTAGCAAGCATTCCATTTGAAGCTAGTGAGCGAAGGTTGTGACCATTCACGAGAAAGGGGGTTGCTGCCTAACGAAAAGGGTTCAGTTCACCCAGTTGGGAGCCCCCACGGGCGTTCGCCCGTGGGCTCTGGTGTGAGTGTAGATTTTTAGAGTAGCTTTCCAAAAAGCCTAACCTCATAAAAATCAGATTCAGTGAGCGGAAGTTGTGGCCGTTGGCGTTAAAAAGTGCTGCTGCCTAACGAAAAGGGGGCAATCCACCCACTTGGGAGCTCCCACGGGCGTTCGCCTGTGGGCTTTGGAGTGAGTGTAGCTCTTTAGATTAGCTCTCCACGAAGCCTAACCTTATAAAAATTGGATTTCATGAACGGAAGTTGTGGTCGTTTATGTGAAAAGGGGCTGCTGCCTTGTGAGGAGGGGTCAGTCCACCCATTTGGGAGCCCCACGGGCGTTCGCCCGTGGGCTTAGTGAATGTAGCCCTTTAAGTTGGCTTGTCAAAAAACCCAAGGTTGGTAAAAGTCGGAGTTGGTGAGCAAAACTTCTGGCCGTTGAAGTAAAGGGTGAATGTTGCCGTGCGAGGGAAGGGCACTTCACCCAGTTAGGAGCCCCCACGGGCGTTCGCCCGTGGGCTTTGGTGTGAGTGTAGATCTTTAGATTAGCTTTCCAAAACTCCTGACCTTATAAAAATCGGATTTAGTGAGCAGAAGTTGTGGCAGTTGGCGTGAAAAGGGGCTGCTGCCCAACGAGGGGGGGGTTACTTCACCCAGTTGGGAGCCCCCACGGGCGTTCGCCCGTGGGCTTTGGAGGGAGTGTGACTCTTCAGATTAGCTTTCTAAAGAGCCTAACCGTACGAAAATCGGATTTCAAGAACGGAAGTTGCAACCGTTTGCGAGAAAAAAAGATGCTGCAGTACGAGAGAGGGGTCTTCCACCCAGTTGGGGGCCCCCACGGGCGTTCGCCCGTGGGCTTTTGCGCACTTGCACGGATGCACCGACCATCGCCAAGCAAAAAAGGGGTCCAACAGAGTGTGTTTTGCATCTAAATTCATCGGAGCATGAGCGGGGAGTTCTGAGGTTAAGAGTCAACAAAGACATGTAAGCCATATACTTCCACTCGGACTACAGACGCAAAGGGTGGGGGTTTATGGCTGACATGGACTGAGATACACTTTGTATTCCAAAGGACGTGGAGGTCTGCAGAAGCAATAAACAATGAAATAAATCATGAATAATAAAAAAAATTATACCGCAGAAGTAATAAGCAATGAAGGGATCGGGAGCCCTCCCGATGCTTGACCCAAACTGGACACGGATGGAAAAACAAAAATATTGAACTAAATAATGGAATAATGGCTAATGAACCATGACAGCATGATTTCAGGAGATGACGTGACATCGGTTACATATACTAGGCACGTGCGAATTCGGCCAAATCATCAGGAGACCTCCCCATGCAACATACACGATGGCGATATCATAATAATTATTTGATTACATGTAATCAGAATTAAAAAGAAGATGCCACGTATCAGATTCACATAACATGATGACCCCACAAATCATGTGCACATACGTGCAATGCCAAGAAAATCTTACGTCTTAATGATAGGTGGGAAAGGGAATGATGTCCCGTGACAATAGAAACGCTTATAAGGGAGGCCCCCAGACAGCGCAGAAACACCAACATCCATTGCTGTAGGAGTCGATTGCAAATTCTACTCAATTTGCATATCCAACTCATAGACGACCTTAACAAACCCGGCAGAATGAGAAGAAAGGAGGGAAGGGGCAACTGTGGCGGGAGGAGTTCGAAGAAATCTAGAGTAGATGAGAGCACAGGAAGCGACACAGAGAACAATCGAGTGGTGTGGAATTCGAAGAATTCCACCAGGGAAACCGCGAGTTCCCGAGAGGGAGGGGGAGAGAATTCGCTGCATACCAGCGCGGGAGCATCCAACAATGCTCGAGGCGATCGCGACACTGAAGAATGGAGGATTTACGAGGAGTTCTTCGCTCATCATCTAGAGGAAGAGCAGAAAGGCGCCGACGGGGATGACGAAGACAAAGACGAGGAGGAGGAGGAGGATGAAGACGACGACGAGGAGAAACAAATGTCGGAAGATGAAGAAGCCTACGCCAGGGACAACGGCGAGTATGGAGTCTTCGACGACCAAACACCTCGCACCGAATCTGGCGAAGAGCGCTACGAGAGCTCGGCAACCCAGGATTCGAGTAGCGGGTCGTAGTTCAGTGTCAAGTCGTAGTTCAATGGATAGAGAGTAGAATAGGATGGAGCCTCAAATGTAAGAAAATTTTGTATATGAATACATACAGACTCTGAACAGAGTCTTTGCAAATCCATCGTTGCAAATAAATTTTGTATATGAATAAATACAGACTATGAACAGAGTGCTTGCGAAAACATCCATTGTTCAAAATGCATGTCCACTGTCTGAAAAGAATGTTGAATGCCAAAAGAAAACGAAAAACGGAAAGAAATGCAAGGCCATGGCCATCGGGAGGCCTCCCGATGGTCATGGATCACCCTATGTAGACAAAAAAAAGAAGTAAAAAAACATAATGAAATGGCCTTCGAATCCAAAAGTAATAAATATAAATCGAGGAAGGGAACACAAACAGGGAAGAAATAGAACAGCGGAAACGAAATTCCAATAGGAGCTCTACACGAGAAATGCATAGAATCGGGAGACCTCCCGATGCTATGCGTGACAGTGGACCAAAACAAATATGCAGAAGATTTCAATATCTGCCTGGACTGCATGACAGAGGAATGCACTAATCACAGAAACAGGGCTGGACATCGGGAGGTCTCCCGATGTTGAGGATTCCTTAAAGACAATAAATAATGTGGACGTCTTCTCACCTCATTAACTTCCTCCCGCACCTTCTCCCAGGTGAGATGAGCAGGGAGAACTTTGCGAATATCCTGCCGTCCATTTCCAGTTCCTTTCATCTGATGGGGCATTTGATCAGCATTCATGCGAATGATGGACTCCATAGTCGCTTGAGCTTGGATGGTCCTTGCTCTAGGTTTTCGCATGCCCTTGTTGCCATGAATTGACGATCTCTTTCCATTTCTATATCGTTGTTTGTAAGTCATGAACGTTGCACGAGATACGCCATGAATTTTCCACCAAGCACAAAGATAGACAATTTTGCCTTCTAACACAACTCCATGTCCCGATCCCATGGGTTGCATCCTACTAAAAACCTCCGTACCCCATTCCCTCCGTTCATCAAAGGACTTTCTCCAGTAGTTCACTCTGACATGTTGGGTGGACGACCATGGAAACAATTGACAACAGTTCATCGAGCAACATTCTTGCACACTTATAACGCGAATAGACGCCAAGTCGAGGAGACGACCAATTTTGGGCGCCTTCTCCGGTGTTTTCTTTTTGCGAATGGAACTGCGATAAGCAGATTTCTTAACACCTGCGAAGAATTCTTCTTCGCTCTCACTCGATGAATTGTCACAAAGGTGTTGGTCCACCTCAAAGAGTAGGAGACCGTCCAGGAAACGGGTTTCCTTTAATGGCCACAATCTCATGGACATTATCTGGTCCCCATTTCCTGGAATCGAACTGATGACCATCACGCCAACATGATCGGGTCCAATCATATCCATGACAAATACCTCTTCTGGCAAGCAAGCATAGATTCGGCCTGTCGCCAACACAGCACCCGTGTTGTCCTCCAAGTTGCAAATTTTGTGTCTCCACTCCGTCCGCGAGGGGTAAGAAGCTTCCATCGGATGCGATGGCGTCGACATTGGGAGAATCAATTCGTTCGGTTCTGGAGAACTTGGCAGCAAAGGCTCAGAATTCTGGGGATCCTCCATTTCTTTGTCATCATCTTCGAATACAGTGAGATCCTCTGACGAATCAATGGAGGACTCCACAACGTCCCCGACACACATCACAAGATTCTCAGGGGCCCATGGAATTGGACCTCCCACCGAGTCGCCAATGCAATCACCAACATTCGGGTAGTCGATTACGATCTGGTCGAGGCCGTAGTGCACACGCAGTGCTTTGATGAATACTTGCCCTGGCAAAGGAGGATCTTGAATGCACCCGCCATCCACCACTACGCCTATACCTACATGGATGTCATTCAATCTGAAATAGACTTTCTGGCCTGCGCTAAAAGCCATGTCCACAAATCATTCAAGATCGGGAGGCCTCCCGATCCTGTATGAACAACAATGACTAGGATGTGCTAGGGGGGTGGTAAACGTGCATCGGGAGGTCTCCCGATGCTTGGTCGGGTGTTCCAAAAATCTCAGCTAAAGTACCCAACTCTACGAGCATCGGGAGACCTCCCGATCCATTGATTGGGAGTTGAACATACTAAACCCTGAGCGACGGAATCGGGAGACCTCCCGATCCTGTTGGTGTTCCAGGATAAGAAAACAATGTCACAACTCAGATCATCGGGAGACCTCCCGGTCTTGCGTCACAGTGTCCACTGCTGACGTCACTGAGGATGAATGAGAGGGATGAATACTGTGGATGAATGAATATCAGAGAATGAAAGCTTGTGAATGAAAGTCTCGGGATGAATGTGTGCGAATGAAAGTAAGTGTGGCCTGCGAGAAACTTGCGTATTGATGCAGCAAGAGGATTGTACACTACACAAGGACATACACGGGACGTAGCGGAATGAAGCGTCAAGCACGCACAATGAAGCGTTAGAAATGAGGAGTCGCAACCTCAAAATGAAGAGGTGTAGAGGGATTTCTGTGGAGGTCATTGTGATATCGGCCTAATCCAAAAGATGCCTTCTCTTCTACTGCATTGGATCCATTGGATTACTTCTTGTTGTTTATCTATTTTTGGATTCTTATTGCCTTGGTTCTTCCACCACTTGTTCTCGCAGAAGGCCTCGTCTTCATTAATGGTCATCGTTCAACCATAGCGCCGAGCCCTGACATTCTTGTCTCCATCGAAACGACAATTGAGCTTAGAATGGGGTAAGTGATTTCATAATTCCAAATTTTGAATCCGGTCAACATTGTTTTCTAAATTCATTTTTTTTGCGTGAATCCGGTCTTGAGATGCTGGATTCATGTAGTTCCGCATTCAATTTCTATACCCTCCACGCTGCTCTATTACCCTGAAGCAAGAATCCTGACATTCTGTCAGTTTTTGTCTGCATCGGGAGGCCTCCCGATATTGTCGGATGGATGTCAAAGGATATATTCACTCGCTGTAAACTTTATTCACAAGCATTATTACCGCTTGTAATTTTTGAGAAGGCGCTAGAATATGGCTATATTTAGCTCTCCTATGATAGAGGGTTGTCGGCCACTCGTCGCCATTTCAGTTAGACGACAGGAGTTTTGGAATCGTGCCAGAGAAAGTCTTGGAATGCGTGACGAATAAAGTGTTGATTGAAGACGGCGATTTGATGGCGAGCGGCACATGCGACAGTGACAATGCAGACGCCATTGGCGTGCAAAGTGGTGGCGATCGGAGCCGTTGGCGCCCTCATTAAGTGCACGACGTGATCATTAAACAGAGTGTGCTAAGAGATTAGGAACCTAATCTCTGTGGACAGCAACCTGCAGTCACATCGCGATGTAGTCCACACGTTGTATAGCTGACGTAGGGAAGAAATAGGGTTTAGGATGTCGGCTCCGAAGCAGTATATATGAGGAGCTCTCCCGGAGCCATTTGCAACACTTGCTCCACGGCGAAGCCCTGCTGCATTCTAGAGTGAGCACATAGAGGACGTTCAGACTCTCCTCCATGACATGAACGCATAGTTCATCCATCCTTGCACAGAATTTATCATCCATCCACATTACTCTCATCCATGTGGTAATTTTTGAACGTGCAGTCCGAGGTAGAGGGTTGGAGCACACGGAGGTGTCGCGTGGAGCACACGGAGGTGTCGCACACAGAGCGTGGAGTAGCCGCACATATCTACTGGTGAGTTGTTGCAGTGGAAATTTTAGTTTGTTGGCCATTATATTTCACCACCGGGAGGTCTCCCGATGTCAATTGGTTTGCACGAAAAATGTTTCCGCATACATGAATTTTTGCAAGTACTCGAAATGAAATTGTCATTCCCATTCACCCAGCATCGGGAGGCCTCCCGATGCAAGTACACCAAATTGAATTCTCATTCGCAATCCCCCAGCATCGGGAGGCCTCCCGATGCTAAATGATTTCTATAAATTTATATTTGAATTTGGTCTCTCGTAACATGTTTAGAAGCTCACAATGTCTTGTTTGAATCAAAGACGATATGGGCACCTTGCGGTTGAAGCATCTGGTGTCTGAAAAGATTGGAGAGAATGTAGGTCTTTTCGAGCCACCTTCTGTGGCCTCCTATTTAGTCAAGAACCAGGTTGAGAAGTGGGGTGCTGAGGTTGTGGAGGACACCTCTCAACAAAGGTTGAAAATTAGGTTTGTCTATGTGGTCGGTGGGAAGGTCACGTCACCGACCTCAGTTGATGTCGTTGATTGTAAGGAGTATTCAGATGCCTGCGTCATCTTGAACCTTTGCGAATCCTCCCCCACCGTGGCCACGAATTATGTGGGCCTGGTGGTTCCCGTCGCGAAATTAGACACAGATATTTGTGGGAGATCGACAGATTTTGGCTTCATGTGGCTCCCTGACGACGAGAAGCTGCCAAGCGACGTGCGTGAAAGGTTTGTGTCTATGGTGGAGGATTTGAAGGCCATCGTCATCCCGCCAACACAGAAGAAGGCGAGGAGGGGTTCCACACCAGGATCGGGAGACCTCCCGGTTTCCAGAGGCTCCACTCCTGGTTCGACTCCAGGTGGGACTCCGGAGAGACAGAGGAGGGCAGCCTCCAGGCCACCTAAGACCGCAAAAGAAGCTAGCCTCGAAGATCTTTTGCGCATGCAGAAGAGCTCCAGGACCGACCCCAAGAAGCTGGAAATCATCAACCAGGCCATCCACAACCATCTTGAGCCATTGTACGTTTGGGGCTGCGAGCCACTCGACGACGCCGATGGTCGGAGGGTCAAGGTGCCATTGCACCGGCTGAACCGGCTACTTGGGTGCACAGGCAAGTCACAATGGGGCGACGCCAACAGTTGATGGACGAAGTCATCGCGCTCCATGGATCCAGGGCTAAGCAACCAGTGTTTGTCATGCCAATTGTATTTGATAACACATTGAACGAGTTCAAGCCTTTCGATTTGAAACCGACCGTGAAAGATGATATGCGGGAATGCGACTTTTGGATTATTGGTGGCCAACACACAATTCAGGCCATGAAAGAGGTAATGGCCATGCCAGAGCTCGCCTCCAAGCAGGACATGAAGACCTATTGCGAGAATCACGAGATTGTCGTGGTGTGGTCCCTGGACAAGGAGAAAGTTATGTACATGTCCAAAGTGTTGAACCTCAAAATTCACGACAAAGACGCCAAGCCTACATTCTTCGAGGATGTGACTCAAGGGCGTGCAGTATGGAAGGACCACAACCAACCACAACCTGCTAAGTTGGGTGGCATACACTCTCCTGAATGGAATGTAAGTACTATTCTCCTCAATATTATTGTTCGAGTTTTGAGATACATATCCATTTATCGGGAGGCCTCCCGATGCCTTTAGCTTACTGTTTCTATTGTCACATATTCTGACGTCGCTCTACACCATGTCCAGAAATTCAAGCATGCAGTGACAACAACATTCCACGACACTGGAAGTATCAAAGAGTGTCTCCCCCTTGTCATATGCAGCGAAATGACGTTTACCACTTGGAGATTGGTGTTTGACAACTGGGTTGATGGGAACATTCCCGACGGTCACGGGGTCATTCTTACCGGGACATCAAAACGACCTCCCCTCACCAAATCCGATGTTAGCAGAATTCAGGGCCTCCCTGACGATATGCTCCAGGAGATTGGCAACCTCATTCTCAAAGGGAAAGTGTGTTGCAAATCTTTGCAGCCTGGTGTTGCAGGTCTTGTCTCCCTCACTGATATGTGCAATGAGAAGAAGGACGAGATGGTCATTAGGCAAGAGGTGATGACAAAGTTCGGCTGGGAGAGACCACACAAGGGGAAAGGATACAAGGCTTGGACCTATTCGGAATGGGAAGCCGTGGCCAAAGAGCACAAATTCGATGCCGCTTTCATGGCCATGATGCGTAAGCTTGTCAGGGGAACAGAAGCTGGGAAAGCTTGGTTGAAGGAGAGGAAAGACTTGATGAAAATCTCCCAGGAACCTGCTCTTCCTGATTTCTGGGATGCTTACAATACTTACCTGCATGGGGCAACTTCGACACCGCGTGCAGATGATGCCATCAGGTTAAAACACCTTGTCATCAAGGCGAAGGGCGCTGAAGATATTCTTCATGCTGTGCACGCTTGGAATATCTCTGATGATCCTTACATTGTCAGTGCCTCCAATTTCTGGGACAAAAAAAGAGGCGTCCCTTCCAAACATCCTATAACTCCAGAATTCCTAAAGGTCTTCGAGGAAAACTCTTCAACTTTGGGGGTCCACTATTTCTTTTGCTCCTTCCCGACCGCTTCAGAATTTGCCATGTGGGCGAGTAATTCGTCCGTCTGGGATTATCACATAGTCGTGTATTCCCCACACAAGGAACAGGAAAAATTTGTTACTTCCGCCCATGAGACATAGGTGCTCGTGTACATCTTGGTTGTATTCCCGAGGGTTGACGAGGATGCTGATAGCGCGAAACATTTGCGGAGGATTTTCGGTTCACCCAAGCTACCCACCTTTGTGGATGCCAAGTCCCTCGAGCAATCTGATTTGGGAAACTGGACGACCCTACACGCAGATCTGAGCGTCGCCTCCCTCGACGCAATTATGGGTGGTGTTCTTAAACCCGACAGGATTCTCCTGAACATACAATGCGGGGGAAATTTGACGATTTTGGGTCTCCATAAACTTGTACCCACTGCGGACATCGCCCAGGACAATGTGAGTTACAGTCGGGCCACAGATTTGGGAGAACGGATCATTCAATATCTGCAAGGGCTGGCGCTGAAACAACTTGTTCGTGCCTCCAGGAAGGACAAGAAGAAGAAAAAGGTCGTGGAACTGGACGAACCCACCCCTGCTGAAGACTCAGACGATGAGATGGAGGTTATTCACCTTGGTGACTGTGAGCAGCCAGGCGATAGAGGAGGCCCCTCTCACCTCGGTGATCCATCGGGCGACCTCCCGATGGCCGAAGACGTCGCGCCCGACTTTGTTGCTTCGCCCACTCACTCTGCCATTGGCCCAAGCAACGTTTCTCGTGCACCCTCACCTCCTCGGGCATCGGGAGACCTCCCGATGCCTCTACCCGCAGCAATGTCTCCTCCAACCGCGCAACCTCAATCGCTTATCCTCCTTGATGACAAGGATCTTGACATGGATGTTGCTGCAGATGAAGCCATGCAGAATGAATTCATCAATGATATTTCTACTGCAGTAGATGTTGATGACATGAGTTTTTCTCCCCCTCGCCCTCTTCGCCAGAAGCTTAAGTCCCAAGTGGTTGGTGGTCCCATGCCCATGGGCAGTTCGGGCTCGCATTCACCCAAACTGAGATCTAGGCGCACCGCCACTACTAACAGAGAACAGAGTAGCGTGGAGTCTGTCGCTGCGGATGCTGCTATCCTCCAGGAAACTCCGGCCACTGAAATGTCCCCCCGAGGTGAGTTCTTTCTCACTTTAATACTCTTTTGCAATATTCTCTTTGAGGACCGGGAGGTCTCCCGATGATGGATCTCCATAGATATACTTTTATTGTATGAGGTTCATGTAACCTTGTTCTGAAATTATGTTCCATTGTCTTGCAGCAACGATTGACTTGCCTCCGCAGTCCATTAGTGTGCCATCGGTAAGATATTTCCTAGTCTTTGATCTCAACGGGCTCCTTTGCTCTAAACCGCGTAACAAAAATGACAAGACCCTTTTGCGGAGTGGTGCCCGTGAACTCCTAGATTGGTTGTACGAGAAGGCTGACGTCTTGTTCTGGACTTCAACCCGGAAGCAGAAAGCCTTGCAGATGGTTGATGCTCTTATGCAGGATTGCAGGCGATTCAAGCTTGGTCGCCTTGATATTCCCTTTGATGACTATGGATTCTTTTATCATGATCATTGCACTGTCTCCAAACATAGGGATAATCCCGACCAACCCATTTTGATGAAGGATCTCACACTTAGGGTTTTCAAAAAACTTCCTAATGCTACCTTACGTAATGTTCTGCTTATTGATGACTCCCCGGATAAAAATTGTCCTAACCACTGGAGTCAGGCCATCCATCCTCCCACGTTTAGGCCTGAATTCCTACATGAGGATAATTACCTTCTCCGGACTTTGTTTGAGTGGTTGAAAAATCTCTTGGCCTCAAACATGGATGTACGAAAGTTTGTTGAAAAGAACCCCCTCCCGGATGGAAAGGCCCAGCTCCGTAAGTCTGACTCTCGCTACGTTAAGCTTATGGCTAGCTACTCCAGGAGGTATAAGCCAGATGATGTGGACAGAGCGCCAGAGTTTCAACCCAAGTATTGACATCGGGAGACCTCCCGATGCTTTGCCCAGCGTCTCACGGTGTTCCCATTTTTTTCAGGTGTCAGAGGAAAGAAGGCCACTCAAAAGAAAGGAAAGAGGTGATTCCACGTTGCCCCTTCAGGTGTCCCAGAAAATTGCCAATATTCTGGGTTCTCCAACGTCACCTGCTGTCCAGTCGGCTGGACATGTTCCTGGTTACTCTGGGTTCTCTGGAAGTATCCATACTGGCCAGTTGCTCTCGGAGTGCGGTTCTGCGCATCTTCGGCAGATTTCCATGTCCTCTGGCTCCCCTGAATCTGTCACGGAGGTGGGCTTGGGTTGACGCTAAGTTTCTCTTTGGATTTCCTCATTTCTTTGTTTTGGGTTTCATTTTTTTGGGTGCCCTTCTTCCATCTAACATTTTGGACATGCAACCAGCAACCAAACACCGTTATTCATGTTTTTAAGTACTTTCATGTCTTTGTAATAACTTCCTCGTTTCTTACCAACCTGTTCATTTCTTGCGTCGTGAATGTGTTTGTAACTGTGTTACTCGTTGAATGAATTTTTTTCATCATGCATTGTCAACATTTCCCCCGCCGTTTCTCTCTTCATATTCTCTTCGGGAGACCTCCCGGTGCCTCTCATGTGCAGGGTTTTGAGGTTTCTATTACTCATGTGCGCCCTCGATTCCAACTCAAACCCAAGCCCTTCAAGTTGATTGTTCTCTCCGTCGATGGTCTTCTTTGTAGGCGCGCCCCGGAGAGGGTTCGAGGCAAGTGCTTCGCGCGTTTCGGGGGCAACGGCAGCCTTTTCATGGACAAGCTATGGGATCTCGAAGTCCGTCCCGGGTTGAGAGAGTTCATGTCCCTACTCCTACGCGATTTCCATGTCGCTATCTGGTCGTGCATGGAAGATTCAGTTCTCCACACTGTCCTTCGCCGCCTCTTTCGCGAAAACGTCATATCTGCGCTCAAGTTTGTCTGGGGTAAATCCATGTGCACGAATACAAACGGTTTCATTAGTAAGGACGTCCCTTTCCTCCTTAAAGAAAAACAAGTCCTCCTCAGTCACCATGCAAATTATTTCGGTTGTAGGGAGGGCAATATATTGTTTGTCGACGACCAACCCAGCCGTCATATTAGGAACAAACCCTCCGACTGTTGCTATTTCCCTCACACTTGGCCGGATCACAAAGTCATCGATAACATCACAACCGCATTGTACCCTTACATCGAGGGACTCATACACGCACCAAATGTTCCTCTCTATTTGCATAATCATATCACAGACGGACAACCCCCACTCCCACGTTACCATAAATGGTTTAGCCCATTCGTGACCGCCAATTGCGCACCATACTCCGTCCATTCTCGCGACACTTTCCGTATGTGCTTCATACACGCCTCCTCTTCCAATACTTTCAATTCATTCTCACTTCAATTCTTTCTCCCCTGTTTGATTTTGCTTTTCATTTCCTAAATTCACACCGGGAGACCTCCCGATCGATGATGTTCGCTCACCCTCTCTCATGTTTCTAACATGCTTTAACTTTCGTTTTTGTCGTCTGGAGTGTCCTCGAGCGCGACACTTTTGGGGACCACATTTTTGAAACCAAAGAAATCTCCCAAGAAGCGAGTCGAATTGAAGCCCACCAAGAGTTCAACCTGTAACTCCTATGCTGCTTACCGCCTATTGCAAATCAAGGCAGCCAATTCATCAATTCCACAGTGGAGGAGATTTCCACTTAAACGCCGCCTTCAACTTTCTCACGGTACTTCACGTCTCTTTTTTTAATCTCATTTGGTATTGCTTTCTGCATGTGCTAACCTCTTCATGTTTCCTCACATTTTTCGTTTTTTGCATTTGCAGGCTCAACTATGTCATCCCCATCTCGGACATCCTCGGGTTCCCACGCCTCTAGGTTCTGCCCAGAACGAATCGACCACTGATGCTCCGTCGCTCATCCCTTCATTCGCACCGGGAGCCCTCCCGGTCCTATGGTCTACCCAGACGTAGTCCGGGAAGTTGTACTGCTTCAATACTTAGAGATTTAAACGCTTAGCCTTCCCGTTGTTCAATTCTGGTGCTACAAGCATTTTTCAAGTATGGATGTTGGATTCTAATTTTATGTTCTATTTTCCGTGCATGGCTTGTCAATGACAATGCACGGCTTTGGTTCAAGAATTCATTGATTACTATGTACAATAACATGTCCATCGTTTTATGTATTGTTCATTGTCTTGTAATTGAATTTTTCTGGATGGGGAGATCTCCCGATGTTCTTGTATACATCACTGCCTTGTTTTTTCTATCATTTTTGTGCATGCTTCCCACTCATTGCCATCGGGAGACTACCCGATCCCCCTCCGTGGCACGATATATTGCGAGCCGCTTTCATTTAATTTATACATTAATGATCTATTAATCATGTTTATTTAATTATAAATTAAATTTAGACTCCTTAATTGTCTAAATTTACTTAAATATGTGTTATAATGAACTTATAAATTTGGATTTTCAAAAAGTAAACACAAGGTCATCCAATTAATTTGAGTCAATGTTGATTGAAGGTGGCTAAGATCACCCAAGACCGGTACACACATTTTACGAAAGGTATTTCCAGTCCAAGGTGGGTAAAGTGGTTCAAAGTAAGGAATCCGACCTTAACAATAACGTAAGGATTGGAGCAATGCAAGGCAAAGGATTTGTCCCATGAGAATGTTGCATCTTTAAATGATAATTTACTATATATGTATACAAGGCACAAATATCCGGACACTCACATTTGGACCTGTGATGAGTCCGGCGTCCAGACATGGATAAATGGCGGGGGGCATGTTTTGGCCAAAAGGGGGATACGAAGTGTACATACTATCACTCCCAACGTGAAAGTATGATTGTTTGTATTGTCGTGCATCAATGTCTCCAGTTTTATCATTCATAATTTATATATATTTAAGGGTAGGTCATTTAGGCGGAATTTCATAATTAGGTGTGAAGAGAAAGTTTGTATGGCCATACGAAAAGAAAACGTGGATGATAGAAACATTGTTCAACAAGTGGATTAACCACTTTGTACATAACACCAGTCAAATGTATAGCATTTTTAACAAGAATCGGCACTTATTAATAATGGATAGGCACAACTTCCATGTTACCCTAGATATTGTGCACACAGCCCAAAAAATAGGTCTAGATCTCCTTACCATTCCCAGCCACACATCCCATGCCACCCAACCCTTCAACGTTAGTATTTTCAAACCATTCAAAACGTCCTTAATAAAATATCAGGATTTTTGGACCCTTAGATATAAAGGGAAGGGTGCCCTGAAGGAGGACCTAGTTCGGTGGGTTTCGTTGGCCTTTAAAAAGACCATGACCTTGGCAAACATTCAGTCTGGGTTTATCGCAACATGTATTTGGCCTTTAAATCGGACAACCATGACAAAATGGGGTCCAACAAAATGTTTGTTAATGTTCCGGATGTGATTAATGAGAAAAAGGTAGACGATGAGCATGTGGAGGAAGTGTTTGGACAAAGGTACCACAAACTCAAAGAAGTGGAACTCAATATATAATGCCATTGAGAGATGATGAGGGGGACACAATGCAGGGTGTGCATGAAGGGGTGGGAATGGGGGGCAAGATACCGATGAGGTATGTAGGGTTTCACAAGAGTTGGATGGAGTTGACCCAAATATAATATTAAGGTTGACATCAATTTTGGTCCTTCCACAAACAATATCGATTCTTCAACGGAATCGTGACACAACATTTATAAATTATTTAAAGTCTATAATTATGACTACTGATGAGTATATTATTGCTTTAAAACAAAAACAAGAGAAACGTAAAGAGTTAGCCAAAAAAAACTTCGAGATTAATAAAAATCAAAAAGCACAAGAGAAAAGACAAAACGCAAAGATGAAGAAGGTGAGGGTTGAGGAACGTGTAGAAGAACATGGACTAATGTGGCCAACCAACGATGCATTGAAGTTTAGGTAAAATTGCATGAGGCAATAAGGACTAATGAATCTCTTGGTAGGGGGGACATACCGGGCCCCATGTTCTAGTGCAATGCATCCATTGTTAAAGTTAAACCAGAAAGTGTACATGTAGAGGAGGGTTATAAAAGAAAATATTTTGTGAAAAACTATGTCAATTGCAAGAGCCTATTTGAGCAAATTATCCCGAAGCCCCTCATAGAGAGTGGCTAGGAACGGGTCATCACTACCAATTGTGGCCCCGCATACCGGTCCGACAACTCATACATATCACTCAAATGTACAATTAAGAACCATACATATATGGGATATCCAATGGACCAAATGTCTATATTGGAGATGGCATGCACTCCAAACAATCAAGGAGTGACCTTAAATCACCTTTGTATTATCAATGTGGGCAGTGGAAACCATATCTCCGATGGTCAAGGTATGTTTCCAACCTTACATGTGTACTTAATAAAATTATGTCTTATTGAACCCTAGTTGAACTACAATGGAAGGTATGCTAGATTAGTTTGTACAATTTCATCTTAGACAATTAGGAGAAAATAACCATTTAAGACCCATCTATTTTAATGGAAGTTTGAATCCATTGCCAATCTAAATGGGTAGTTGCAATTACCATTTGTAGTAACTTAACCGTATTTTGTATTAATTTCGTGGTAACCAATGGTGAAAACGTAGGTTGGTACCCAAGGTCAAGGTTGTTGCCAAGGGGGTAGGCCCACAAAGCCAAGGGGGTTGGTTCATGATACAAAGGGGGTCGGAATATGTCATGTAGGTATATTGGTTAAAGTGTAGGGTCCAATCAATAGACCCGGTAGGCCAATATCTCGGCACGCATCCACTAGGCTCGACTTGTGATTAGACTTGGGTTGGTTTAAGGCCTTGCATGGTGGGGCTTAATGAGAACATCAAGCTCAATTTCCGGTACAAGGTAGGCCTAATATGTATTTGGCAAATGTTGACATTATAATAAACGAGCTGGTCCTCGGGTTCCTCAATTTACTTGCCCGGCCTAGCTAGTAATTTTAGGAAGCTACTAGTTTTGACTTTGAAAATTTATGAAATATTATACTTAAACTATGTTTTTCTCTTTGAGGCTATTTTGGGTCGAAATGCTAATATGATCCACTATTTTTTTCCCGTGACATGGCCATGCGTACCCGCAATGGCTTAAAGTGTTGGTTTAAGCACCCTCTACCTTAAATGAAATGGATTTGGATGTCGTTTTACTAGATTAAATGATAATCTACCTAATAATTACGACTTATGCAACAATACACACAATTTTTCAAGGTAGAGAAAAATTCGAGAAGAATGCCCTTTCGTAGAAGAATGGGATATTCTGATTTCATCTCACCAAGTTGCAAAACAAGCACAATGAGGCGGAGGATACGTGCACTAAATCAACTAAGGAAGAAGACAATTTGTCAATGCAGCTATCCAATAATAAGTTACATCTCAAATGCACCCACCTCGGAGATAAAGACCAAAATTTCTAAAATCTAAAACGAGTAGCTTCGTATGATAATGAACCGCCAAACCCAGTAAAAAAAGATTGGTAATTTAGACCAAACAACAACTATGACTTTTAAAGATGTAAATGGATGCACAAACTATATTGAATAAATCATGTTCTCAACACACACCAACATTAGAATCAAATCATATCATAGATGAATTGCATCACGAACTTGAATTCATCCGACAACAAGAAGTCCATCTCAAAGCCCGCACATGCAAGCACCTGAGTAACCAACATTCCAAAACCCTACGTGAAAATGTAATCAAATCAAGTGACTTTGATGTCAACCTCGGCCTCAAACAGTCAATTACTAGCACATTGCGGAGAACACACCCCTCTACCTTCTCTCATGCATTACTATAATGCATTTTGGAGCCTCAATCTCCATTCTAGCAACATCACCACATTTGAACTACAATGCCACAAAACCCAAGAAGAAATGGCGGCAACATGGAAGCAAATTAGCTGAACCACATGCGACACACTAGTTTTTATGTGGGCCAAAAGAGATCTCAAGTTGAAAACACGTGTGATGGAACTTATATGTAGTTCTCCATTATTTTACATCGGAAGAGTTTTTATTAAGAACTCTTAAAACTTTTGCTTACCACCACTTCATTTACAAAGGCAAAAATCCAAGCATAAAAAAACTTTCACTTATCCGATCTTACCTTACTAGCATCTATCTCCATATTTGATTGCTCAATAACCATATCAATTCAAACAAACACTAAAAATATTAGAAGGGGAGGATACAACTATTTGCTACAAAACAATGAGCCAATATACCATGATGTTGCAATTTCACTCCGGGCATGTCTTGAATCCCTTCACCATTCCTCAAATCTGTCACTATGTCATAAAAGTTCTTAACGAAAAATAAATATCCATTACATGAGGATGTCTCAACACCATCAACAACCAAACCATCCTACAAACAATAAGCAACTATTCTTTGAAAACTTCGAAGGCATAAGGAGATGCCTACCTATGGTGGGGGGGGAGATAAATATCAACAACACCAAAAGGCTGCGACGAAAAGAAAAAAAGTAGTTGCAAAGTAAAGGGAGGCGGTGATGTGTTGAGGACGACAAAGTTCCCTTGGGAAACTTCATGGGAACGCAACCAAGGCCTAGGAAACTCAACCAAAGCCTTGGAAACGCAACCACATGAACGCACGAAGAGTCACCCCGGTCTTAGAGAGGACAAAGACCCCCCAGGGTCTTTAAGGAGTTGTGAAGACCGCGGCTTAGAAATGGTTAAAGGCCCCCTCGTCTTAGGAACCACTCAGGACCCCTAGACTTAAGATTTCAAGACTTAAGGCTTTGAAAACAGTTGGAATAATTACATTAACCACTTTATGTTCGTGGAAAATAGATATTAGAAGCCCTTAGGGGGCATTCACGGTTGGGGTACTACTTTTGGGTGTCTAACAGTTTAAGGACTAAATTAGATAACTTTACATAGTCGGTGTGCTTAGATTTGTATTGTGGAGCATACTTTGGATCATACCTACATTTAGTATTCCATAATGAGTACACCGACAAAGTTAATTTACAAGGAATAGGGTTATCTAAGATATCATTTTGATTCCTTAACAGACATTTATGATTGTTGTCATAATTGTTGACCTCAGGATTAAGGAATGAAAAGGACAACAAAAATTAATTGAAATGATCCCAATTTTCTTCCTCACACTTATCATTCAATTGTGTACCGATAGAACTAAAAGTGTATTGCATACCAATTGTATAGCCTTACATATGACACCAAACATGGCCAGAATTACACAATAACATGGCTACATGAAAAAGGAACGTTTAGAATTTGAATTGGACATAATAAAATATATGTATGGATACATGACACTTATACCAAGGTACTAGGATGCAAAACATGAAATAATTCACCTCCGATGTACACTTCAATAATGAAATTGCCATTGATGTGGCCAAAACAAGTCCTATGACCTCTCTACAAGTTTTATGACCTATCTAATCATTTCATAAAGGATTGATCTATTATTAGTCATTATTTAATATCAAATAATATACTTCTTGATAAATCCTATGACCTATCTACTTATCTATTTAAAATTTATTAATTAAATAATAGTAAATTGTAATAAATGTCAAGATCCAATGCGATAAAGTCCTTAATTCCTTTGTCCCAAAAGTAGTACCCCAACCGTGAATGGCCCCCTTAGAGTTAAGTCTTTAAAAAATAAATTGACTAAATACTAAATATATATTTCATATACATTACATTGTTATTTCTAGAAAATCCATAAATTAAAGAGAATTAGGGTTAAATTAGATGTTGAACACTATATAAAGAGGGAACTTCATTTGGCCTTGCAAATCTTACATGAAGTGTCTCGTTGTTACCTCAGAATGTTACCTTTGAAAGTTTACATTATATTTGAGACTTTTACTTGCGACTCGAATACTTGAGATTTTTTACTTGTTTATTGATACTTGAGACATTGTACTTGTTACTTGATACTTGAGACATTTTACTTGTTACTTGATACTTGAGACTTTTTACTTGTTACTTGATACTTGAGACATTTTAATTGTTACTTGATACTCGAGATCTTTTATGTGTGACTTGGATACTTGAGAATTTTACTTAAATCTCAAGAAATTAAGATTTTAACTTAGAATTTTAAAGAAGACAAATAGTGAAGATTGATCAACTGGATCAATTAACCTAAGACTTTATTGCTTAAAACACTTCGAGGAGAAATTGTAGAATTTGGTTACTTGAAACATTTTTTTGAAGAGATTGAAGAACTTAAGAAATTGAAAAAGTTGGTTACTTGAGACTTATGAAGAAATTCAAGGAATGTAGGCACTTGAGATAGGCATGAAAAAAAATCCGACAAAATTGGATACTAGACACTACGCACATGTGCCTTGAGGACTCATCCAAATAGAAATGATTGTTTAAAAGCAAGGTACATAAACCAAACGAGTATGGGACGAGCACTCAAAATCAAAGTGGTTAAAATTTTAGATGACTTACCAAAATTCTTGACTTACACTTAGAAGATTATTTGTAATTGAAAAATTTGTATTATGAATGATGTTGGATATGCAAGAGTCCTAATACTCTAAAGACATTTAACCGTGATATTAGAATTTAGAGGAATATAATATTGAGATCCTTGAGCGCTAACCCATGCGCAAAGAAGCTTGAGTTCAAGACTAATATGCAAAATTTTACCTTTACATTATTTAGAGTATTTTGTAAGTCAAATTCTTGCAAGAGTGATGCTCATGTAAACCGGTCAGCAACGGGTTACACTATCTTAAGGCTGAGGGAAGGAAGGTGACCTCAACAATTTATAGAAGCAAAAATGATGTCATTACAACCACGAATTTTTTTGGCACATTAACATTGAACACGGATTGAAATAGAGCACACATGTCAAATGTTGAATAAATATATGAAGTTCGAGACCTACATCAAGGATTAAATAAAGAAATTATATAATTCTAACTTGGTCATATATGGTAAGTTATGAGTGATTTTGCAAATGGTGACGGAATAAAAGGCGGTGTCGTGATGTGGACTGGTTAATGGTTAAAATTTAGGAATTCATGTTAATTAGTTGTGTCTTTAAGTATGTTATTAAATTGATGTTAACGTGATTATTGTTTTAGTTCATATATTGGTTGTGATTTATTGAGGACATGTCTTAGTTCGTTGAACGGGCAAGTCAGTCGTTAAAGTTAGGTTAAGGTGAGTTAAGGCTAAGTGGTGGTGGCAGTGGTGGATAGTCATGAGAGTGGACATTTTAGTCTTGCAGTTTAGAAAGTTAAAGGGTTTGAGAGTTTATATATTTCTCAAGTGCCTAAAATTTTTGAAGGTACTGAGGTGATTTGGGAAGTGAGGAGAGACATTAGAGATAATAATTGTATCTTCTACATTTGATCTATAAATATGATAAGCTTTTGAATATTGGTTTTGGTATATTACGTATGATTGCAATAAGATCTTCATACGAGATTTGAAAGATGTGTTCTTGGTGATGTACATTATTCGTGTACAAATTTAGAAGGTCTGCTTCTTGGTGGAAAATGAGCAATGGAGTCTTGAAGTGAAAGGGGTCCAGAAACTAAGGCAACTAAGTGTTCTAATTTTGATATAGTTTGGTTCTTAGTGAATACTATGAGTGTAACGACGAAACTTGGACAGTAGCTACTGAGATGTCTTGTTTAAACTGTGTCAAAATCTTAAGTGTATGAGACTTGTAGACTGGGAAATAAGGATGTGAATGCAACCATATATTTGAGACAATATTGAAACTACAAAGTCAGTTTGAAGGAAACAATCACCACAAGTTGTGCAAAGCTCATCTAGCATTGGAATTTGATATGTGAGGTTTTGATAACGTTTTAGATTATATAATCTATACCTTATCAAAACCTCACATATCAAAAGTGAATGGTAGTAATAGATGAGTCTTGAAAACAAGGTCCAATCACATTTTAAAATGATTGGTGTTGTTTACATTTCAATATTACGTCATGACTCTCTTTGAACTATTTCTTGAAAGAAGCCAAATCTTTTGGAGAAGCCGAATGTCTATAAACATTCATTAACCAAGACAATCAATCTGACAAATACGACCATAAATATGCAACAGATCAATATGTGTAGTCTAGTAAAGATTGTGATGGACTTGTTACTTGTCATCCAATTTGTTTAGATTATATTAGTCGAGTTTTGAATTTTGAAAATCTATTAGTTGAAATATATTTTTGAACTTCAATTTAGTCAAGAAGCCCTGAAATTAGTTATTATTCAATCAAAAAATGGTTAATAGTTGCTAAGTTAAACATACGGGCCATTGGCAAAGATTATAAATTTTTTTAGTGAAGAGACAATGCACCCTCGAAAAATGTCAAACAAAATACTAGAATTTGGCTAGTGACAAATGAACCTTTTGAGTTGCCCCCTCGCCCTTACATCCTCATGGGTGTTAGTCACAAGGCCAATCAAAAAGACCAAAGATAATGAAATGAATTTAAAATCCCTCTTGAGAAGAGAGTGGATATTTTTCATGTAATTTGGCAAAGTGAATCTACGCTGAAATCTAAGTTGAAATCATAGGTGTGAAATCATTTAAGAAAATAAAGTGGTACTATAGTCTAATTAATGAGGGATTGGATGTAAAACTTTTTTTTTATTGGTTGATTTCCATGTTTTGATTGGCTACGACCATCTAGTCATCATAATGCTAAGTTAATTTTCTAGATTCTTGGGTGAAGAAATTTCATGATTATCCTAGAAGTTTGAGTAACATAATGGTCTTCATGAATGTTAGGGTATGATGTCATATTGTGGGTCATTGTCTCTTCTTAGATGTGATATATTGACGTATGTGAGGGATTAATATGTTGATTCTTTAAAAAAAATCTATAATTGAGTTGAAAGTGCAATTTGAACCATTCTCTGAAAGAATTGCATGGTAGAAGCCTAGGAGTAAAAGAGTCAGCGTCTTGGGGACTATAGTCAAATTGAAATATATTCTCGAAACTTGTGTGACCTTTGAGAAGCCAATGAATTGTCTATGTTGGAAATTTTATTATTACCATAGTCTAAAATTGAATAATCAAGACATGAAACCCAAGGATAAACCTAGGTAGAAATTGTGTATGGTCTCGGGGAAGTCACTTAGTGTATTCTTTGGGGACACATGAGCGTACAACACATATTTTTTGGGGGGCTATGTAGCTCATTTACTGCATTTTAGTGGACCCTATATTTTTTAATAATTCTACTTTCTTCAATTTCTTACCACCCTATGTGTAATTATAAATTAAAATATCCATAATATTTCAGACCCTTCATTATTTATATTTATTTGAATTTTCCTTTGTGGACAATAGCATTGTACTATAGCATTAGAAATGGAATTCATCACGCAACAAAAATTAAGTTGTGTATACAAGAAGCATGCTATTTACATAATCGGTTACATGTCTAAGCCCATTGATAATGGCATACTTAATTGTTTCATCCAAACATTGAAAGAAGTCCACAAATTCCAAAACAAACCAACATCACTAAAGTGTCCATAATGTGTTCATTAACACTGTTGCACTAACATTGCACATGTTATCATGCAAAGTGTGAAGACAATTTGAAATGCCTACTTATGAGTCCTACGTGAAAATTGAGAAACGATCATCACAAAAGATGCCACAGCCTCTCACCTAGAACAAATCCATCAATCCACCATAGATTCAATATCTACATGTCCTTAATGTCTAGAATTCTTGTCTTGCGTGGGAGGAACAACCAGAGAATTATACAAACGTCAATGAAATGTTCCTCAAAAGTACACTTAATAACCCTCATCCAACGAGTTCATCCATTTTGTAGATGGATTTGTGATCATTTTTCATCTAGTTCTTAAATTTTTCTTACCCTAAATTCAACCTAAAAATTAAAAAAATTCCCTACCAATTACTATAATGCTATTTTAGAAATACTATAAACATAATTTTGGGTATTACAAGTGACCCTATATTATATATAATGTGCTACCTCACATTTCTTCAAGGCTATGGTATATCAAAAAATATATAATTTTTATCAACCATGAATATATGTCACCCTATATTTGTTCTCTCATAGTTATCTAAATTTTCGACAGTGACTTCCCCGGGTGTATGGTCAATTGTTTGTTGTATGTAGTCTATGTGCCAAACAAATTGTCATATAAAATTTGAGTGTCTATCTGATTAACTCTCGTAAGGAAATAAAACCATAGCCTGTGATTGTAATACATATAAAGACTTGAAGAGAATTTTGGTGGGATAAGAGAACTTTGCATTTTCAAAAAGTTAATTCTCAAATTACAATTCGTTCATGGTGTATAATCATGTGAAATTGACTATTCTTATTTTGTTTGAGTTCTATATGAAGAGTTTAAAATCATATAAGAAATAATTTAATCAAAGAAAGAGCTAGAGTATGAAGCTTTGTGCTATGTGTATTTGTCAAGTAAGTAAACAATTGTCTGAATCGAAATTACTCATTGGAATTTTATGTTAAACCATAGTCAAGAGAATTATTACCTAATATTTGTATCGAAGAAGAGACTGAGAAGGGCCATAAGCAAAGAATGATTGCAGATGAAGTTTGGAAGCCAAAAACGATAACTTGTCTATTTTCTCTTAGAAGAGTCATGATATCTAGGTTGACAATCAACCATGTGGCAAGGAGAAGAGGAAATATCCCAAGCAACTACAAAGAATTGTAGTGGAAGTTGCCGATCAAGTTAAGACTTGTCTATAGTATTTGTAAATCTCTTAATTAATTCATAAATTAAAATCTAAAATTGAATTATGTAAATGTAGACAAAGAGAAATGAACCTTATAGAATTAAAAGGAGAAAAATAAATCTTGTAAGGTGAACATTAATCACAATATTAAATGGTGGACCAAATTGGGATTATTGTCACAATTAAATTTCATCTTAATAATTTGGAACCACTTGTGAATTATATTTTAACTTATCTAAGAATTATGGAATAGAGTATGGTTTTGGAACACATTTAACATGTCTTGGCATATGGTTATGAAAACATACAAGATATTGTCCTCTCGTCAGTGCAAGTAAGGTCAATGGCCGGATTGACTTGTTAAATTGAAGACAAATTAATGAATTCCTCAACCCGCATGGTTTTTACTACAATATTTTTTGATCCATTAAATTATCAAGTAATATATGAGGGATCATTGGCCATGATCACATGTGGTTACTAATGCTCAAAAAGATAATTGATGAGTTGAGACTCCCTGCATTGAAATCCATGGTTTAGCGAGTCGTTATTACTAGACTATGGTTGATTGTAAGGGGGAGACCGCACAATTGCATATACTGCACTAAGTGACTTTCATAATCCATTCCTTAATCTCATTATATTCCTTGAGAAGTCATATGAACTTGAATCTAACATTGTTTTGGTATGCAAATTCCATTTAAAACCCAGTCTAACCTATCCATTAACCTGATTATGATACTTAGAGTTCAATTGATACTTATTTAGCCTTCCTTGTGTGATTTTCCCTGAGTGGAACCCAATCAAAAAAACTCTACCTACATTAATTGACTCTAATAAAAAAAATGAACAAGTTCATGAACGATGTGATGTTTTGGATTGCAAAGCAAGAGATGTGAACTCGCCGAGACACTACAACGTCACAAGAAATGATCATTGCCATGTTGGTTGCTATTTTGGCCACTAAGGTATTCGTTTGTAGGCATTACTTTTATGAAGTTAGGGTTCTACGAAGCACCTCGAAGACTAGGACTTCATTTGGAATTTAGGAATTTGTGCTTGCTATGGTTTTATATTTTATAACTATCTTATGATTGTCGCCGTACTCTTTGTTTTTTCATGATTTCATTTGAATTCTTTATAGGTGGGTTATATTTTTCTTTCAAAAGCACTAAATATGGTTATGCCAATATATTAATTTTCACAAGTTTGATTTAAGACCTTTTTTTCTTTTTCCCTTCCTTCCCTTCTCAAACTCAACCTCAAGTAAGCAGTGATCATTTAGTGTATAACACACCGCATCCTTAATCGGAAACCTATATTTGAGTGGCGTGTGGGTATGTGATCATTTGGGTAGAGAAGAATTAGTAATAACAAATGCTACCCCATATAAGAGTTTCAATATCTTTACATAATTTGATAGACCTCAATGATTGCGGCGTGACAAGTGAAGCACCTAAGCTAGTCCTATTGTTGACACCGTGTCCTTGATAGTGCATAAATCACTTCGATCCCACTAAGGTCAGCTTTGCTTCTCTCAACATAAATCACATGCAATGTTCGGAAAATGTTTGCGCATAATCAGTCGACATCCTAGTATGTAGAGATCCTAGTATGTTGGCATCTTCCGGTAATTTTTACTTGGAGGTGAATTATACTCTCTATATTCCTCTCAAATGAGTGGTGCACTAAATATTATATTTAAGTTTAGACAGTATTTTATGTCACCGTGGTAATTTGGCTTATAACAATTCTTATGAATGAGTTTACAAATGATGTCATACTAACTTACTTTTAGTGCATCAAAATTCCATTTATTGAAGGGAAACAAATTGGTAAAACATTGTATGCCTACTAGCACTTTCTGTAATGAAAAGTTTGTCATGGATGATTGAAATTTGACCCTAAAATCTCTTAATAATTGACAATAATTTCCAATATTCAGTGTAGTCCCCCTGCCCTCAAAGCTACTATCCTAGCTAACTTGTGAAAATTCTTCTATGAGAATAATCAGTGTGCAGTTTTATGAGTATCTATGAGAATTTGGAACCTTTTGAGTGTTATTGGGAATTAGCTTTGGAAATTGATTAAGATCTTTGAATTTCTTCCGATATAGGGTGCGTTGGTTTGGGGTTGCATATAATTGCATGTTTATTTTATTTTATTAACTACATATGATTTTTTGTGTGATTATAATAGAACATGTAGTCAATGAAAAATTTATTGAAACATGGATTTATAAACTCAAGATAACTATGGCAAGACTACACAATATTTGTTCTTGATACAGTGGGAGATTATTTTGGAACAAATTGAATAGTAATCATGGTAAAGAGAAATGACACTAGTTTGCACATCTAGAATTGAATCCTGGTGGTACCTATCAATGTGCTAATGAAAAAAATATTAACAAAGAAACACAAACTGTAGTTAGTTTTTTGCTATGACTGAAATAACCAAAACCAAGGGTACAGACTCTTAAGGAAGGTTGTACCAATGTCTATTACATGCATTTGTCACATTATAGTTCATTAATCATACAATAGGGTTGCTATCTTCACTCTAAAACATCCCTTATCCATCTTTTACTCTCCTTTCCCTCAAGGTTTCCTCTCACTGTCTCTCATTCAGTGGGGTGTGTGTGTCAGTCACAGTAAATTTCCATCTCATTGTACAACAATAGTCTTTCGAGAACAATAGTCTTTGAGCATCACAATTGTCTTTGGTAATCATTGGCCAATGCATCTTCAAATCACAACAATTCCTTCATTAATTGGTCAATGTTAATTTCAATACAAGACAAATTGTTTATTCTTAATTCAAAGATTTAATCATTACTCACAACTTAGGCAACTAACTACGATTATTAGAGTCAAGCTATAGTCTTGATTGTCCTGCACAACCTACAACAACAACAACCAGGGTAACACACAAGACAATAGTTGATCTAGTTAGCTTGCACGTCATACTCAAATATCAAATTCTCTAGACTATATATTAACATAAAACTCTAAATAAGTCTAGGACAACTTATGCCTTGATCTCCTTTATAACCCAAAGTCTATCCTAAGTCAAAGGTACTTAACTATTTTTAATTTCCCATTTCCAACACTAATCAACTGTTCAGAAGTATTTTCTCATCACCTCAGTTGATTGGGGGATCTCTCATTAAATTGATTTAACATATTTTACTATTATCAGCCTATAGTGTTTACTTTAACTATAGTCACACTCAGTTGAACAATTTACTCTTCCCTTTCTCATTGCCTCTCCCAGGCTAAACAATAGGCAATGGTTCACCTCTCGACTTGACACTTGGCCTTTCAACTTCCTCACACGATTGTTGCCTTTCACAGGACTTAGCTCTTCGAACGGACCCTCTCTCTCTCTGGTCGCTATCGGTTTACCCTCTCACATGGAGACAATAGTTCCACTTAACTATAGGCTTCATCGAATCTCGACTCAATCGATCTGCCCCTAGTCGCTCATGGACTCCACTTATCGCAACTCTTGCCTATAGTTTAATTCACTTCACTCTGAGGTAATTATCTTCTCACTTTTCTCTCACTCTTTTTATCACCTGCTTCGGCCAAAGATTTTGCATATGTTCTTAACTTCGTCGGACTCTCTGCCCATCGTTCTTCTCACGGTTTTATCTCCAACGCTCCTATTTCTCTGGTTCTATCTCTCCGATTAAAAAGACCTTCCACTTAGACAATAGTTTACTCACACTTCAATCTCTGCACTCCTGGTTCACAACTCCAACTTACTCAACTATATTTAGGAGTTCACACTCAATTGATTGCGTCTCGACACAGACAATAGTTCATCACATCCCTCCTATCAACTATGCTTCACACTCTGACTCGCTCGACTACGCTCGATTTCGGTCGCAATCTCTCACTCAATTGATTGTGATTTCAACAATAGACAATCATTTCACAATTCCTTCTTCGCTCATCAAAACAAGAAAATAGTTTGACCGGACTTTGGTCCTTCAATGCAACTTATCAGTCAAAGAAACAATGTGCTTTAATAAAAATCAATAATCCCACAATCATTGCAGTGATTACCCTTGACTCACAGAATATAGTTTAACTATGACCTTGCTCACTTTCGGCGCTGAGGGAGACAAACCTATAAGTTTTACTTTGCACTCAACAATGTTCAGTGAATGTCTGCCTTCCTCTCTGCTGCCAACCCCTTTGGCTCAACAGGGAAGGTGATGATAGTTTTTGTAACCAACTATGGGCGCCTAAACCCACGCTAATAGTGATAACTACCTTCCTAGCATATAGTTTAACTATTTTCATCTACTAGGATGCTATTTCATCCAACTACTATCTATTTGTCTATAGTTTAATTATTTGGCCAAAAATTTGGCTCACACAAACAACCAGATGTTTCCAAATATCTCTAATATACAAGCCATAATATACTAGAATTAACTCATTTTGAGATAAATGCATCAAATAACATTTAGGAATATTAGTAAACTCTAAATTATATGAAAATGCGATGTACAAAACGTAAATGTTCTCATATAAGTGCATTATAAATATGTAAACTACTGTTCCATAGCCATGAAATCTTCAAACAATACATTCATCAAGGCCTCCCCCGTCAACTCTGCCCCATGCCCTTCTCTATGCAATGGCCTATAGGACTTGGCACATGAGCAAAGGGGTGATGGGATCAAGGAGGTGCCGTTGTGGTGGGGCCCGCATTAGGAGTGGTCTCCGCAACTTCCTTGCCACCCGGATGTACTAGCAGTGTACATTTTAGAAGGGCCCGCCTCCGCGGCAGTTGCTACCCATGTGGTGCTTGCTGCAGCCCCAGGCCCCGCGGTGGGGCCCATAGCGGCCCTTTTAGCACCATGTGCCAGGGCCCTCGGGGAGATCACTGGCGAAAATCGTAGAAACAACGTGTGATAAAAAATAGGGTCCAATATATTCATTGTAGGTAAATTTTGCAAAAAAACGTACATATAATATAGGGGGGTTTAAAATAATGAAACATGTTTACATGTAAAATACCATGACATATAATGGCATCTTTTATCTAGTCGGTACATGTAAAATAGCATGGAAACAATTACTAGGGGTAGCGGGTGTAGGGTAGGGTCTGTGCTAGTGGATGAAAAGTGGTCTATGTTGTTGTGAGCACGAATTCGTGTCCACAGTTTAAATTAAACTTTATTGGGTACAAAACATTAGGATTGACAATTGTTTGAATTGATTTAAAAGCTTGGAAGTTGTGAAGTTTCAAAAGTGAAGTTGAGTTGTTTTACGGTTGTGTGGTTGAATGCAATCACAAAAAGAAAAGAAAAAGACATTCAAAAATGAGTGATTAGCTTAGGTTGGTTAGTGATTTTTAGGTTTAAGTAGCTATAGGCCGATGTTAGTAATTGTTTTGGGTTAATTTGTTGGTCGTTTTAGAAGGGGAGGGAGTCTAAATAGGAGTCGGGGAAGGTTAATGGCCGAGAGAGGCCTGGAGCAAGGCTCCTGATCCTCACGAGATTTCCGGCAGCCGAGGGGAGGAACTACACAGACTGCGGGAAAGGAGAACAGAGAAGGGGAGAGGTGAATGCAAGGCTGTTGCCTCAGCTGCCGAAGGAGGCAACTCTGAGATTCAGGTTGAATGCGAGGTTGCTGCCTCAGCTGCCGAAGGAGGCAACTCTGAGATTCAGGTTGAATGCGAGGCTGCTGCCTCAGCTGCCGAAGGAGGCAACTCTGAGATTCAGGTGAATGCGAACCAGGGAGCCTCGGGCGACTGCGGAGGGCGATGCAGGTTCTGGTTCGATTTTGAGTCTGAGAACCAAGGTTACTAGTAAGGCAGTAAGGTAGGGTGTTGGAAATAAGGGGCGGTACATTTAGGTTAGATCTTAATTAACCTCTAATGTAAGAGGAGGTGTATCTTAGGAGCTATGAAGTAGATTAACTAAGTTGGATAGCACACACACCGTGTGGGAGATTAGAGGAGGAGGAGAATGGTAGTGGATTTGCTTGTGATGATCATCAAAGGTGCATAAGTATTTTTCAATACTAATGCCCGGTGGTGTTTAATAAAAAGAGTGTGTTTTGTATTTAAATTCATTGGAGCATGAGTATGGGGTCCCCAAGGCCAAGAGTTGACAAAGACATGTCAGCCATAGATTTCCACCTGGACCACAAACGCACAAGGGTGGGGGTTTATGGCTGACAGTTGTGGTAGTGTGATTGTTACTTAAATGTTTAGAGAGCAATTTAGGGTGGTCTTCAGGTCCTTAAGGAAGGTTGGGTAGTCAATATCCCATACTTTGATTTCTAGATGTTAATATGTGAATGGCGGTTTCTGGGTGTGCTCAAAATGACATAGAAAGCCAGTTGTTTGGAGAAGCTAATTTATTGCTTTATGACCAAGTTTTTTGTAGATTGCTTGTGGGCATACATTCGAATTGTGGGATACTTACTTGATGGAATGAAAAGCAACTTAAGATTACTTCAGGTCATTAAGGAAGTTTGTGCATCCAAAATGCCATGCTTTGGTTTTTCGGTGGTGATATATAAACGTGTGTTGGAATCGTGTGTTGGGCTCCGAAAAAAAAATTTGGGGTAAAGTCAAAAAAATTGGTTACTTGGGGTATAAGGAAAAAAAATTGCAGTATAAGTAAAATAAGGTATTTTAAAATTATTCCCCCAAAAGTTTATAATTACTAATAGGGTGTATTAAAATACAAGCATTTACCTTTATTTTGAAAAATACCGTATCTTAAAATCTTTTCTGCAAGGTAAATAGCCCCCCGATAAATAGGTCTTGAGCGCACGTGTATGCATCAATTAAAGAGGGAGTGATCTCCCCGAGCCAGGGCCTTATGTCTTTCGATTCAACGTGAGGACCCATGTTCATGTTGGGTCTACCACCTAGAGGCGTTTCACCCATAAGCTCACAAATATTGTGCAAGAAATAACATACGGACATAGTTTTGGGCAGTTTTTGCATGGAGCATTGGGATGATCTTAAAATGCACCATCTAACTTTAAGCAAGTCAAAAGTGTTTCCAATTATAGTATGACAAAAATTCATTTGTTCATCAAAATTAATTTTATCCGGGTCACCATCCACGGGCCTAAAATTTCTAAGCATATAATCCCGTAGAGGATACCAATAGTTTGCAAGCAAATAAGGTCGCACCTCATGGCATTGAACAAGCACAACATGCTATTTTAGGAATTCACGTGCATGTAGCTAATCATATATTGATGAAAATTGCAAGGCACCCCTGTTTGTTGCTTCCCTGGGCATATTTCATGCAAAGTGTTGAATGTGTCAACTAGAGCCACGTGGTGTCTACATAACTTCATCCATTGGGAATGTGAAAACACGAAGACTACTTCTATAACCTACTTGTTCTCTTTGAAACCACTGTTGACTTTGGGGAGTGGTTTCAAAGTCCTCGCACTACAACAAAACACGTCTTTTATTCCAACACCCACCTTACTACATGTCTTTTGTTACTATTTACAGTGAACCGATGAAATGGTGGAATTTTGCCTTTATTCATGATATGCCCGAGTTAACTTTTTGCAGAAATGTCAGTTAAGTCGGACAAAAATTCACTTGGGAATACACTTGAGAACATGTTTGAGAACGACTTTGAGAACGTGCATGACTATAGATAGTGAAGTTGTAGATTTGGTATAGTCAATACAGACATGCCATATGTTTCTGGATGTGTGTTGAATACTCACACCAAAAAATTTCCATTTATAATGGATTAATATTGAATTATACTGTACATATGAATATGCAATATTTGGAATGTCTAATCACATATCATTTTTTTTGAATCTTCTAGAGCATTTTCATCTTCTTCAATTCCAAATTCATCTTCATCTTCGTAAGATGGTTCACCCTCATTTGTGTTCAAAGCTACAACCACTTCATCACTACTTAAAATCACAACCTCATCTAATTTTGGATCAGTTGGTGTTGCATCATTTCCAATGCTTGTGGTACTAATTCACAATGCTCTTCAACATTGCCTAAAGATAGGCATGCTATGTCCGGCATGGAATCTTTTCCAAAAACAACTCGTGCTCCTCTTGGCTTTTTCCGAAAAATCACCTTCCATCCAAGATTGTTCAAGTCATCCGCAAAGAAAACTTGTTCAATATGGAGTGGAAATATAAAAAATTCGGTTGATAATGGCACTGATTTGTCGAATTTCACGAGGCTAAAACCATAATCATCTCGCTTCATAGTAGCATTTTGCCCAACCATGTTTGCCATCATCTAATTACAATACAACACAACCAACTCATATCGACCATAGTCCACAACCAATATTTCCTCCACCCATCCAACATACTCCAAGTTTGCCACCTTCAAGTTTTTGTCGCGTACACTTGAGCGACAATGTTGAAAGAATGTGGCGGCCACACCTAAGTCCACCGTTGTCAAAGTCTTTTCTGCACTACGCACACGAATGTGGTTTCCGAAAGCATACATGGAGCGGTACGATGTTGCTTGGCTGGAAGGTGGAAGAGACAAGACCAACACATCATCGTCAATTTCTTGTCCTACTTGTTTTGCACGTGAAACCTCTAATTTGAACCATTCGGGAAATTGTTGATCTTGGAGATTTTCAGGGTATATAATCTTGCTGCCTCATTTTCTTCGTCGAAAGTCTTCACGATCCAGTTTGCGTTGTGTCATAATTGCAGTGTAACGTCTGTAAAATAAAACATTTTTTAGATGCATTTGATGTTTAAAAAATATGTGCACACTAAACATTAATAAGTGGCATGTACTAGTGACATACGTTGCTTTATATCACAATCCACATTCATTCCCAATTAACGTAACAAATAACATGGTTTCACTCTATTAGTGCCAAATATTTATTTACAAAAATTAGTGCATTACTAATGCATTTGGGATGAAGTTGCTTACTCTCTCCATGACTCTAGGGGAGTCACATTATTCACCACAAATTCATGTATCCACTCCCGTAGCTCGGGTGTTAGTATCCTTGGTCGTCCAACACCTTCAAGTATTTTATCGTTCATTGTGGGATCCTCCTTGTCATCCCATATCCTACGACTTGTAATGGTATATGTTTGCATGTACTCCGTGCAAAACCCAAGAGCTTCATCTATGTCCTTCAGCCATACTTGCTTCAGGTCTCGCGCAATTTCGAACATAGCCCTTCAATGTCTTCAAGTACCTTTCCATAGGATATATCCAACGGGCATGTACGAGCCCACAAATATCTAATTTTTCAATCAAATGCACCAACAAGTGGGCCATCACATAAAAAAATGCCGGCGGAAACTTTTTTTCGAGCATGCACAATGTGATGGCCGTATCATCTCGTAATTCAATCATTCCCACTGGGTCGATGGTTTTTGCACATAAGCGTTTGAATATATGACTTAGTCTTATTATGCACATACGGACCTCCTTCGACATGATTGTGCATATACAAAGGGGCAAGACTTGTTGCATAAGGACATGGTAATCATGGGATTTAAGTCCTTTGAGGCTCCCATTCACATTAACTCTTTTTCGCAATTGGCCAACATAATGAGTTGGAGTTTTCAATTGCCGCACAACATCCACAAATACCTCCTTCTCTTTCTTTGTGAGCACATATGAAGCTTGCGGCAAAGTCAAGCTCCCCGGTTTTCTCCCTGGTATGGGCCACAAATGCGGCCGTATGTTGGCTTCCTTCATATCCATACGAACCTTCAATGTATTCTTCTCCCCAAATATGGTTTTCATGAGACTCTCTGTTATATTTTTCTCACAATGCATTACATCCGGTGTATTGCGTATAAGGAGTCCCTGTTCCACCAAAATATATCATGTTAACTATAGATTCTTATATATCAAATACAAGATGACAAATTTTCACATAGTGTTATAATAACTATAACCCCTTATGACTATACAACTATATATATATATAGATAGAGAGAGATATTTGCTTCCATAATCACTACATATATAAGTATTTGAATATTAACATGACTACAACTATACATGTTTAATTAGAGTTAACTAGCACCTATAATATATGGTCAATAATTGCAATATAAGTTTGCAGGTTGCACCTTCCAATACAGTAATGCAAACAGGGCGTTCTTCCTCTTCACTCCATGTTCATGTATTGGATCTAGTTTGTCTCCTTCTTTATTTTTGGTTGACTCTCCCAACCAATCTTCTCTTTGTTTTGCAAACTAGAAAATGTCACGTGGAAGCAAGACATGCGGAGGTGCTCGGCATTCTTCTTCTCCGTCAAAGCTAGCTTTCCATCGTCTGTATGGATGATGCATTGTCAAATAATGATGATGACCAAGATAGATATTTTTCCCCAAGGCTTTTGACCTCCTCGTTGACACATTTGGCCCACATGGTGGACAACCTCTGTACCCCTTTGTGACTTGTCCGGCAAGCAATCCATAAGCTGGAAAATCATGAATGCTCCACATAAGAATTGCTCGAAGCTTGAAATCTGGGTTTGTGTTGTCTTTATCCACTACACATTATTTTGCCTTCTCCAATAGTGATCCATCAATTGCCTGCACTCCTTTCCACAACCTTTGTAGTTCCTCAATGAGTGGTGCTAAGTACACGTGTATGTTTTCTTCTTTAACACTCTCTTTTCCGGGAATGATTAAAGAGAGCATCATAAAGAATCGTTTTGTAATCAACCATGGTGGCAAATTATAGTTTAGCAATACAACTGGCCATGTAGAATGACTCAAAGATTGGTTAGAAAAGGGATTGACACCATCCAACGCTAGTGCCAAGCGTACATTCCTTGGTTCTTTGGCAAACTTTGGCCACCTAGCATTCACGTATTTCCATGCCTTGGAATCTACAATTGATCTTACTTTGGTATCCTTGTTTTTCCCCTCAACATGCCACGTCATAAGTTCAGCCAACCGCTTGCATCGGTACATTCGGAGCAAATGAGGGATAAGAGGAAAATATCGCAACACTTTCACTAGTATGGTATCAGAGTTCGGAATATACCGAGATTCTTTGCATTTGGGACACTCTTTCGCATCCTTGAGTTCATGCCTGAACAGACAATGCCCATTCTTGCACGTATGAATAGTATTGTAGCTCAAACCCAACTTCTTCACCATTTTCTTGGCCTCATAATATGATGGAGGGCAAGAATTTTCTTTTGGAAGTAGATCGTGTTTTAGCAGTTTCAGCAATTCATCAACACATGCGTTTGGAACTCCTAATATGGTGCATATATTGAGGAGCATTAGAACTACTTGCAAACGATTGGTAGCTCTACTTCCTCATCATTGTCTTGCACCATCTCTCTATTTTTTTCTAGTGTCATGTCCCCATCTATTTATGTTTCCATATCATTCGCCACACATATGTTTTTTTGTGCAATGTAGATGTCGTTGTTCACCTCCTATATACACACTAAGAATTAGAAAACAAAACAAATCTAAATAATAACATGATTGTTTAATTTGTCATTATATATCATAACCTTGTAATGTGATTGTGACTCCATGACACCCTAGATAATGTATGAGATACTTATACTTTATATTATTTCAACCTATTATGTTTGAACCTATGATGTCATCAAATTATTTTTATCCCTTAAAATTATAATCCATTACAATTTGAATTGAGTTGGGCTCAACATAGAAGAAACTAGGGTTCTAAGAGCAAGGGTTTTCAAACAAGTTTGAAGAAACATTGATACATTTGACCCATACGTGTGACAACCTCTATACCCCTTTGTAACTTTCTAACCATAATCCCTACTTACACCCGTCATTTCACTAACTAATACACGTCCTACATATATATCTCCACCAATTAGTAAAATATGCTCACATGTGACTATATAATCTCAATATATAAAATAATTTGCAAAAGTTACACGAGTTCAATTCACAGGGTAATGCGCATACAACTCCTCTCCTGCTTCTATATCCCTTGAAGCAATTGTCATTACAAAACCCCATTCATCCATCTTCCAAGGTTTTGGGAACATGCTATACTCCCACACTACATTACCAATTTCTTCACACCCCATGGAGCTATTAATAAATCCTGCAACATTGTCCCTCTTCACACTTCCATCTATGTACATATCAGCCTCACATTTAAGGACATAACTTTTGAAGTGAGGTACAAGACTTATCATCTTTCGGTATTATGCCTTGGTGTATTGGGAACCCACAAATGGTAAAAGAATATCGCCAAATTTTGCAGAATCTATAGCAAATAAACCCCATCCCATGAATGAAAATTTTGAAATTTTCACTACCCAATTTCTTTTCCAAAAGTTGAAAGTGGAGAACTTTGGTATGGGGCCGTTGCACCACTGTCCATCAAAGGCTTTGAACCTCCAATTCATCAAAGTCAACTCCTCATTAGTGTAATTTCTCATCTTGGGGATTTGTTTCGGGGTTTTCATCTCTTTAAAAAACAATTGAATGGCCACCTTAGTTGCTTCCTCAACAAAAGGCCGTCTTTGTGCCTACATGAATGCATTAAATTTCATATCAAAATTCAATTGCCTCATGTATAAAATAATATAAAGTCATCAATAAAAATATGTCACATACCAATATGGATTTAGTGAATGCATAATCTCGTTTATATCGCCGGAGGTATTTTCGTATGGCTGCCCTCGACAAAAGCTTTCCCCCTGTGCATATACTGCAAGGGCATCGGTACTTTACCAATCTTGTTTTGTCTGCTTCTTTTTCCTCCGAGTCCCATAGCTCCAAGTCTAACATTGCGCGCCTTGATGTATCATCCATTGTGAATCTACATTAAAGTAAATGATTTATGGTTATTCCAAATGTGGATTTATATTATTAGCATAAAAATGTGGGCATAATTGCACAATATAAATCCCATAAACGGCATTTGCCTCACATTTGTTGTCATTAGCCTTGAAGACTTAAAATGTGCGCTCATTTAACTAAAAGTCCACATTTTTACTTAATGGAGTGACTGACATTACTTGACAAAGTGAATAACAATTGAAGGCAATTGTCTACTTTTCCCGCCTATAAACCCATGACGTCATCAAAATGATTATTATATTTCAAGTATTAAAAGTGCCAAGCACTAGAAGTGGGGGCCCTGGCGCGATTTCTAGTTGCACACTTCACAACTTCCGAAACCCTTCTTGCACACTTCAGAGCTTCTCAAACCCTACTTTGCACAATTCACAACTTAGGGGCGGTTTACACTATGGACCATGAAGTTGTCCCACGGCGATGTAAGTGCATTGATTGGCTGCTGAACTCGTCCCGGGACAACTTTGGTTTACACTAGAGAAAAAATGGTAGAGGGACCACGGAGGTCGAGGTCCCCAAAATATATTTTTTAAAGCGTAATAAATGCACTGACATGGTCCAACGGGTTTTTCGTTGAGAGAGGCAAGAGAGGTGGTCTGGTAGGAAAAGGCAAGGGCCCATGGCAGAGAATCACCATTTTAATAATTCTTTAACGAATCTACCCTCTATGTGCCCTTAATCATAGCATGGCCCATGAGACATACCAGCACTACCTTGTTTTTCCCCTTATGCCGGCTCCCACGTGTTTCACCAAACAACGTGGGACATCTAGAACTCAAGAATTTGAGTGCAGATTTGTTTTTCTGCTCTACCAACTGCAATATTTGGAATTTTGGGGCTTGTAATATACCATTGGAAAGGTCTTGAAAATACCTTTCCAACGGTATATTACACGCCCCCCAAAATGTAAAATTACAGTTGAAAAACAAGAAAGAAAAATCTGTAGTTGTTTAGTGACTGCAGATCAGGGTGGTCAAAAGAACCGCAATGGGAAATCTTCTAACACTAATTAACACTATTTTTGCTCTACCAACTGCAATATTTGGAATTTTGGGGCTTGTAATATACCATTGGAAAGGTCTTGAAAATACCTTTCCAACGGTATATTACACGCCCCCAAAAATTTAAAATTATAGTTGAAAAAGAAAAAAGAAAAATCTGTAGTTGTTTAGTGACTACAGATCAGGGTGGTCAAAAGAACTGCAATGGGAAATCTTCTAACACTAATTATCAAAGAATTGAACTTTAGTGTTGAGCAAGGTAGGGTGGTAACAACATTAAATATAATCAAACACTAAATATCCTATTTAGTGTAGTGACAACACAAGGTACATGTCACATGTAAATTACATTGAACATGTACAAATTTAATCGCTCATTTTTTTTGTAAAATTGTTGTGAGAAGATTTGCAAGCCACATCTTCGACACATTTAACAAGAAGTGAAGACAAGTGAAGCCCAAGAGAAGACAAGAGAATGGTCAAACTTGAATTTTTTTCAAAATTGCCCTTTTTGGGCATGTATTAAAATAATCAGCACCTTCACTTTTGGGTGCATGGTCATTCTTCTTGGTCCACATTCGGTTTACACCTAGTGAGGGGCCCAACGGCTTTGTAAATCAATTTTTTAAGAACTCGGACCATGAAATGTAGACCATGAACTCGTACTGCGGAATAAGGCATCTTCCGTGGGACGAGTTCATGGTCTATGGTGTAAACCGCCCCTTAGAAACATTGCTTTCACACCTCACAACTTCTGAAACCCTGCTTGCACACTTCACAACTTAGAAACATTGCTTGCACACCTCACAACTTCTGAAACCCTGCTTGTACACTTCACAACTTAGAAACATTGCTTGCACACCTCACAACTTCTGAAACCCTGTTTGCACACTTCAAACCTTTCAACGGCCAATGGAGATCTTATGCGTCCATGTTAGAGTTGTTTGAAGCTCAACATACCGAAAGTGCCACCACCGCCAAGTGGAGGCCCTGGTGCGTTATCTACTTGCACACTTCACAGTTTCTCTAACCCTAGTTCGCACACACCAGAACTTAGAAACCTTACTTGCACACTTTAGTTTCTCAAATCCTAGGTTGCACACTTGAGAACTTAGAAACCCTACATGCACACTTTAGGGTTTAGGGAAATCATAGTTTACACACTTGAGAACTTAGAAACCCTACTTGCACACTTCACAGTTTCTCTAACCCTAGTGTGCACACATCAGAACTTAGAAACCATACTTGCACACTTTAGTTTCTCAAATCCTAGGTTGCACACTTGAGAACTTAGAAACCCTACTTGCACACTTTAGTTTCTCAAATCCTAGTTTGCACATTTGAGAACTTAGATTTGCACACATCAGAACTTAGAAACCCTAATTGCAAACTTTAGAACTTCCGAAACCCTAGTTTACACACATCAGAACTTAGAAACCCTCCTTGCACACTTTACAACTTCCGAAACCCTAGTTTGCACACATCATAACTTAGAACCCTACTTGCATACTTCACAACTTCCGAAACCCTACTTTGCACACTTTACAACTTCCGAAACCCTAGTTTGCACACATCATAACTTAGAACCCTACTTGCATACTTCACAACTTCCGAAACCCTACTTTGCACACTTTACAACTTCCGAAACCCTACTTTACATTTCAAACTTTTCAATCACGTCAATTTCCTACACACAATGGAGATCTTATGGCGTCCACAATGACTTCGAAGGGCAAACGCGTGATTGAGGGGTTCCAGAATATGAGCAACTTAGGCAGCAAAAAATAGCTGCCAACACAAGTTTCACACACATCTGTTCCGCCATTGCCGGCCATAGCTAGCGAGTTCTTCTTGCGCTTGCGCCATGGACGACCCCGAGGACCTCGACGACCTCCTCGACAGTGAGTTCTCTCAGCAAATCGATTCTTCATCTTTTACACGATACGATTTGATGCCAGAGTAATACTCACTAGTTTCACTATTATGTAGAGACACCTAATCCCAGAGCCACCTGATGATGTGTTACTACTGTGTTCTAAACTTGTCAACTTCCTGTCTAAGGATACTGCAGCTACAGCAAGATTATATGCGATCATGTCCATGTTGGAGTACGGAAAATATTCGATGTCCACGTTTCATGTCAGGGTGCCGAGGGTGCTTGAACATTTATTATTGCTCGTCTGGTTTGCAAGTATGATGGCAATGGTTATGCATATAAATGGCCTTTTGGTGCTTCTCCTTTTATTTACTAACTCGGAGTTGTTTCTGGTTTTGCAGGTGCTTTAGATGACTTTCAAGGGGTTGATCGATTAAGTTCAACGTGAGATTCCTTTTCCCCTGATTTATATTGGCATAAACATAATGCTCTGTATTCCCTGACTATTTTGTATGTTCAGAACAATACTGAATTTTGTTGCAGGTTCTTTGACATCTTGGTCTCGTCATCATCAATCATTAATTGGGTTCTCTATTTCTCAAGAGGTTTCAAAGTTATAGACTGGGATATCCTGCAAAAATAAGCCAATTTAAGAAAATTAATATGGAAATGAATGATAACCATGAATTTCAGAAATTTCATTACTCAGATTTTAAAATAGAAAATGCTGCACCTCTTAGGCACCTATGGCAAGGTCTAGGAGCCAGAGAAAATGAGAACAATTTGACTACAAAATTGCTTGCAGGTCATGCATATGGCTTTGTGAGCCTCTGAACTTGGTTGTAGTCATGGCTCTATGTGGAAGCTGATAAATTTTTTTAAGAGGTTATAGCTTGCGGCCTCTTTAGTGTCTGGTCATTAAGCTCCATCCATACTAAAAGTGCCAGGGTTGGTCTAAGGCATTGTAGCAGTGAATAAGGAATAACTCTAGGGATTCAGTATTACATTGTTGGCTTGGACATGAGTTTTTTTTGTTGTTGGACACACTGCCTCCTTGAAGAGCTTGGTAGGAGGAGCAGTTAGATATTGTGAACTGTGGATTTTTTGGCAATCTGTTCTGTAATACTTGCACATCTGACCCTCAACTGTATTAATTTGCATTGAACTGCCATATGAAATTAAGTGGCACAGCTTGTGTGTCTCATTTGACATCACTTGTTACCATTGTTCTCCATGCATGCCCTGCCTGGGTGGCAAACACATCAACTGGTAACCATGCTTGGTCTTCAGGTCATCAGAAAAATGTGTTGCTTCGTCTCCAACAAGTGTAACACCAGGGCCAGCTCTTGGACAGGGGCTGGGCTCTGGGCTGGGGCTGGGCTCTGGGCTACCGGCATTGACATCAGGTAAGAAGAAATCAAGTGGAAAAGCTGGTTCAACCTCAAAGAACAAAACTGTTGCCGGCCATGTCAGTACTTCTAGAACAGGTCCAACTGCTGAGAGCAACCTGTCAGCAACTTTGGAGAGGTTGGCTGAACAAACACGACAGACAGTAGGGAATATTGATGCAAGTCCTGAGATTAACAGTACAGCTGATGAGATGGAGAACTTTGTCAGGCAGTTTGAAGAACTAAGTGGGGGGCAGGTACTGTGCTCAGACTCTTGCTTTCTTCAGGCTGTTGATAATTACATTTTCAATCCATGTACATTTTGTGGAATAAAAAGGATAACCATCACCATAATAAGTTTTTTTAAAATTAATTATTTTAAAATTTTAAAATTTATTATTATCTTTAAAATCTGAATCAACGTATGCAACTGAAAAATGATAATGTGGACAAAATTTGGAATGTACCATCTGTATTTATTATGAGATTGGGGTTGTGATGTTACTAGTCAGGCGTAATCTTTCAAGTTACATGAATAGGGGTTAATTGTTGGTCTCAGTGAATCTTGATTTGCACTACATTCATTAAATAACTTTTACGATCAGGCAGCTCCTGCCTTTTCATACACAGGGATGCAGTTCAATTTTTCCTGGTGTGAACATGAGTGACCCTTTGTTAATCCCCCCTTATTATGCCCAGTCATATTTGGAAAGAGTGTCCTCATGTTGCCCAGATAACACTTTGTGCATACTGGATTTCTTACAAGCTTTGATTTCCCCAGGATGTGCAATCATTGATGGATACAATGATGCGACAACTACTCTCAAAGGAAGTTTTACATGAGCCAATGAAAGAAATAGGGGAGCGCTACCCCGAATGGCTGGAGTCACATAAGTCTGAGCTCAGTAATGAGGATCTGGCCCGCTACACACGACAGTATGAATTCATCAAGCAGCTGTGTCATGTTTATGAAACCACTCCAAATGATTTTCAAAGAGTTGTTGATCTTATGCAAAATATGCAAGACTGTGGGCAACCACCCCCCGATATTGTTCGTGAGCTTGCTCCTGGATTAGAGCTTGGAGAAGATGGACTGCCAGTGTATGTTCTATCCCTGACCCCCCACTGTTTGTAAATACTGAAGTTTCTGGTCAGAAGGTATAATATGCAAGATAGTGTTATCTATGATCAATTCAGTGTGAGATTCTTGAATGATTGGTTAGGCACTCCACATGGACATCTCTGAGCAGCTTGATGATGCGTTACTTCAAAGTCCGTATTTGTAGACAAACCTATCATGGGGTTCCAAGTTCATGAGTCACAATACAGGCTACCATCATGGTATAGAGCTGATTTTAGTTGGAAACCATCATGCCTCAACTAAAACTGCACCAAAATGCTTCCTGATAGTTCTTTCAAAGCACCTTATACCATGTCATTGATAGTTCATATATAAGAGTATCACTAATGTCCATACACCAGCTCTATCTAGGTGTAGTCAGCCCTGGCCCTTGTATATGCTATTTTTTTTCTAAATTTAAGAATACATGAAATGTAGGATAGGATTTATGTTATTGCATTTTGATTCACTGACGCCATTTTACCAATGTAAGTCCTATGCCTTCGTTTCTTCTCAATTGCCATCATTTTTAGAGTGCACTATTGTTGATGCAGCCTTCTCATAAGTTTTCTTTTCATTGCAGACTTCCAGATTTTTCAGGGGTAGGTGCTCCAGGCTCTCCAGGGAATTGCACTATCATGTAGAAGGCCGGCATTTTAAAGGTCAGAATTAAATCTCTTCTGGTCTGGTCAAAGCTCGTCACACATTCTCTTTACTTGGGGTTGGTTGAGACTCAGTTTTGATTTCATTCTTGCCCAGGAATTTGAAACAGGTTTTAATTATCTTTTTTTTCAACATGTAGAATGCAAGGGGTCGTATGTGATGTGTTGAATTGCACTTGCTATTTGCTGTGTATGGAGGTTGCATGGATCACCTGCCTTGGTTGTACCTGGCCCCACCAAGGTCACTGTTGTAAGCCGGCCTTAGGGCACTGCTTGTGAAAGACCATAATTAGCTTTCCAATTTAAAGTGGGTCTTGTATTGAAACATAAGCACAGGCCCCCCTACTCATCAGGTCTAGTGAGTCCATTCTTCCAAAATTGCAAACTATGTGTGGGTGATGTTTTACTTCAACTATTTATGGACGTATTGAAATTGGAGCTGTGGGTGATTGGGTTTAATATAAAACTTATTCTGGGCTATTTTGATTTGACAGATTCATGGTTCCTGACTACCATATGAACGGAGTATCCATGCCTGTTTTTTGGTTTTGTCAGTACCAACCCATTGTCAGCATTTTAGAGCTTTGCATGGACATAGTAGCCTGTGTACATAGGAGGTGATTATCATGGGCAGCTTCTATACCTTCAATACTACTGTGTTGAAAATTGAATTTGAAATTGAGTTACTGTGTTGGACAGTTTATCTTAAGTATACACGAACTTGTTGATGTGAGTCAGAACATGCACAAATCCTAACTTACACATTGGACACTCTCATCCAATATGAGGCTTGTAGCCTTTGCAGCTTCAATCCACTCTTAGAAGTTTGCAATGATGACCTGAAGTTCTGATATATTGAAATACGACATAGTGTTGAATGTTGGAGCAATTAAGGTTGACTTGCAGTTGCGCTGACCCGTTTACACATGCTCAATCACAACCTGGATGTGAGTGAGAATTCTTCACCAACACCATAAGATCCATATGATTTTAACAAGGGCGTTGTCCTTCCGTTATCAATTGTTAGGCACTTTCTGTTCAAGTACTTCGAAGTCTATCCAATGGTTGGGGTTGTTAAATGTCCTGAAATCCTGGAATATTGTAGCTATGAGAAGATAAACGAATATTTTAGCCATGAGAAGATATAATGATATATAATGGAGCGTTTTCATATAATTCACAGATACTAAGGTTAACAATTTGCATGGTTTAAAAATTCTCGGAAATACAGGTGATGTCAGTTTGCAGGTTCTGTCTAATTTCAAATTGAAGAGATTCAAAGAGAATCCAAAGGAGCACCACGTTGCATGATTCTGAAAGTGAAATTATGGAAATGGTCCAGTATATCAAATGTGAATGTGCTCATTCTGTGTCTTTTCGTCACATATATGGAACTCTATCTTAAGACACTGTAATTATGGAGAGAATCGTCTTAGCTGTTAGCAAACAGGGGTTTAATGATCTGGGTGATCTCAACCTTCGTAGACTGTACGTGTGATGTCAATTTCTAGGCCCTGTAAATCTAAATCGAGAACCTAAAGTAGTTGGAAGGATCGGAAATAACAGTTTCCTTTGTAATGTCAGATTACATGGGCCATGGTTGTTCAAAGGCAACGTTGCTGTCGCTCTTCCTATCAACTGACAATAAGAATCAACTGTAAGAGGCTTTGTCCATTCCCTCACTTCACTCGCTGCCTAATTCGCAGACGTCAGTCTCCTCCCGCCCTTTTCCACAGACAATTTCTACCGAAGATTTCACATCTGTTGACTGAGACTCGAGAGCATTGGAAGACAAGTATTATGATTATTTACCTATCAACTTATTCTCAAGTAAATCCGACCGTCCTAACTTTCTTCATTGCTTGAACCACTGCTGCTCCCGCCCAACATTCTGATGCGGAAACGTGTAATCTTCGATTGGGATAGTCAACCACCAGCCAGTTTTAATGACTTCGAAATGCGATAATCAGCAATGATCATTTGGCATTGGGTTGATGTGATCGGTTTCTTCAAGTGGATGCCTACTGGCTAGTACACATGTGTAGATTACTCTAAGTGTCTGCCTAGCACGCATATGTGGATGCTCAGTTGAAATATACTTGAGGACATTGCACACCAGTCTGTAGTAGTGAAGCACCTAAGGTACCTGGGTGCTTTTGGTTTGTTTTCATGTTATCCAACTTTAATTAGATGTACGCACCGAAACTTGTGTTGCATTAGCACATCTATAATGATGCATCAACACAAAATTTGGGTTGAAAAACAAATCACCCCTGACTAAGATATGACAAGTGCATGTTTGTTGAGTCTTCAACTAAATACATAAGCTCTTCCAATTGTGTTTAAGAGCGTGCAGTGGAGCTGTCAGAATCTATGATCCATTACATTGTGCATTTTTGAAAAAAAAATTGTAAATATGTGAAGGGCAATTTTTGAAGTAACCCTTCATTTTGAAAGGCAAAATTTTAAGTAACCCTTCCCCATGAAATACGAGTAACCCTTCAAATTTTCTCGCTGCTCCTTGTACCTAACCTTTGATACTCAAAGGGTTGATCCGTGTCAACAGACACGTATTTGTATTCTGTACAGGTATACTTAATTGTATATGTATATGTACTATATTTTATAGCCTGAAAGATACACTACATTTCTACACTCCCCCTGTAGTGTACAATTTGGCTACTCACTACTCTCCTTTTGTACTAGTAACTCCTAGTTTTAGTTTACATAACTCGTGTTTAGGTCGAGGTAAACTTTTCGTAAGGAAATCTGCATATTGTACTTTGGTATTGCAATATTTGATTTCCACTTCTCCACTAAGTACTTTTTCTCGTACGAAGTGATGTTGAATTTCCACGTGCTTCGTTCTTGCATGGAATTTAGGATTTTGGGTTAAGGCAATGCAACTTTGGTTGTCGCAAAATATAGTAGTTGGTTTAATTTGGTTAAATCCAATATCTTTGCAAAGTTGTTGAAGCCATACAACTTCTTTAGTTGCATTTGTTGACGCCATGTATTCTGCCTCCGTACTTGAAAGGGCCACCGTTGGTTGTTTCTTACTATGCCAACTTACGGCTCCTTGTCCTAATAGAAAACAATATCCGGTTGTCGATTTACGGTCGTCCACGTCACCCGCCCAATTGGCGTTGCAATACCCAACCACTTGGGTACCTTCTCCGTTGGTACTTGGACCGTAGTGTACGCCATGGGTAGCCGTACCTTGTAGGTACCTCATAATTCTCTTGACAACACTCCAATGCTTGACACCCGGGTCTTCAAGATATTGGCTTACGGTTCCAACCGCAAAGGCAATATCCGGCCGGGTACAAATCATGGCATATACCAAACATCCCACTACCCTTCGGTATGGAATTTTGGTCATGATTTGTTTTTCTTCGAGTGTTTGGGGACACATGTCACTTGATAGTTTTACATTGGCCTCCATGGGTGTAAATGAAGGTTTACAATCTTGCATATTAAACCTCTCAAGTATATTTTCTATATACTTTTGTTGACGCAAATGGATAGTTCTATTTTCTCTATTGCGTATGACTTGTAAACCTAGGCAATAGTGCACTTCACCAAAATCTTTCATCTCAAATTGTTGAGATAAGACCTTTTTAGTGTGCTTCAACAAATTTATATTGTTACTAAATAGAATGGCATCGTCTACATATAAAGCCAAGATGACATATGATTCTCCCTCCCTCTTTATGTAGACGTTGCTATCGGCATGACTTTGGGTAAATTTTTGAACTTGTTACGGCCGGGAGGTAATCGAGTAAGGGTCCATGTTTTATTTTTGAGCAAAGCTTGATACTCGGCATCCATGGCCTTTTGCCATTCATGAGCATTAGGACCACTTAATGCCTCTTTGACGGTTTGGGGTTCCGTACCTTGGGTAAAATGTAATTCTTCGGTGAAGTCCAAAGAGTCGATCAATCTTTGAGACGGACGCCGTTCTCTTGTGGACCGTCGTAATGATGAGGTGGATGGTTGAGGGTCTTTGTGCGGAAATTCTTCGGGATCGGAGAATTCCGTTTCGGAATTGTAATATTCCGAAGAATCGGAATCCGAGTCTTGATTTACAATTGGTGCTTGTGGAGGGGCAACCCCTATGTTAGGAGCATTTTGTTGTAGTTGGCCATGTGGGGGGGTTTGGCCCCCTTGCGGTAGAGTTTGGTCTTCATCCAACAATGAAGGTTGTAAATCAATGAACTTATTACATCCCGGTGGTTGTGCTCCTTCTTGGTTTGGGGTGTCTTCATTAAATGTGACATTACGACTAATGATGATGGATTTTGTGTTAAGGTTGTACAAACGATATCCCTTAACATTCTCATTATATCCAATAAGGATGCACTCAAGGGTTTTTGGGTCTAATTTCTTTCTCTTTTCTTTGGGATATGAGAATATGCTTTACTCCCAAAAACACGTAGGTGGGCTACACTTGGTTTTCTACCCGACCATACTTCTTTGGGGGTTTGATTTGTAAGGGCGGAGGTATGTAATCTATTTTGTAGGTATACGGCAGTAGACATGGCTTCAACCCAAAATATATTGGGTAATTTAGCACTTGTTAACATACTACGCACACATTCCATTATGGTGCGATTTTTACGCTCCGCTACACCATTTTGTTCGGGGGTGTAAGGAACGGTTGTTTGGTGAACTATGCCACTGTCTAAACAAAATTGTTTAAATGCCTTAGACGTGTACTCCCCACCATTGTCAGTCCTTAGCATTTTTATTCGTTTTCTCGTTTGTAGCTCCACCATTGTTTTGTAAGACTTAAAAGCCTCCAAAACTTCCCCTACAGTCTTTAAAAATGTGACCACACACTTTCGGGAGAAATCATCTATAAATGTGACAAAATATTTTGCACCCCCATGTGAAAATGTTTGAATGGGACCACATAAGTCGGAATGAACTATTTCTAATAGTTTTGTAGCTCGCCGCCCTCCCCATTTAGGAAATTTCTTACAACTTTGTTTTCCCTCTAAACAACTTGTACACAAAGGAATTTCAAAATTTGGGGATTTTATTTGAAGCCCGTGTACTAACTCATCTTCGTACATTCTTTTTAACTTGTGTAAACTAGGATGACCCATCCTTCGGTGCCATAACTCTACATTGGTAGAATTTAAGTTGCTTACGACATGAGACAAGCTATGATTGAGGGTATGGGAGGTCCCTAGTTCATATAGGTTACCTACCCTTTTTCCCGAGGTAATTAATGTTTTACCCTCTTGATCCTTGATAAGGCATGAGTCCGTTGTGAACTCTACTCGGTAGCCCGCATCCGTAACTTTACTAACGGAAATTAGACTCTTTTTTAGAGCCGGTATATGTAGGACATTTACAATTGTCCTAGCTTCTCCACTATCTAGTGTGATCATGACAGTCCCTCGTCCTTCGATATCATGACTCGAGTTGTCCCCCAAGTAAACTTTATCCTTTGTTAAGTTCTTGGTGTAGGACTCAAACCACTCAAAGTATGGCGTCATGTGTTGAGTTGCTCCGGAATCGAGGTACCACTTGTCACCCGATGTGTCTTCAACCGCCAAGGCCACCGTAAATAATTTAGTGTTTAAAACACTATTGGCCTGGTGACCGGATTTCGCTTTTTCCTCTTGAAGGCGAATCCTACAATCTTTGATGTGGTGGTTAGCCTTGCCACGATGAAAACAATTTCCTTTCCTTTTTAAATGAAGGGTTTTGTTAGTAGTCTCAAATTTCCTCTTCGGAAATTTCAAATTTCCCTTAATTGGTTTTTTATTAGAGTATAATGCTTGAGGTTTGTCCTCAATATCTCCCTTTGGATTTTCTCCTTATCTCTTCTTGTAATAAGAGACTTGTAACACCTTCTAGTGTTAAATTGGGTTGACCACTTATGGAAACTACTAATCCTTCATAGGATTCGGGCAAAGAGCCCAAAAGTACAATGGCACTATCATTATCACTTATATTGGTTCCCGCACTTGCTAAATTATCAATTAGAGTACGGAATGTGTTTACATGATTTGCTATTGTATCTTCTTCCGACATTTTTAATGTATACAATTGTTTATTGTAGTACATTTTTGTTTGAGCATGAGAAGTTTCATATATATTCATTAGCGTATCCCAAACTTCTTTTGATGTTTTGCATTTATTAACGTGTGAAAGTTGAGCATCTTTCAAAGCAAGTAAGATGTTTGCTCTCGCCTTGCTATCCTTCTTATCCCATGTTGGTTGATTTGTCGGAGTCGTTGGCCGTATTTCCGAGCCGTTCGCATGTCCGAACAAATCTTTGTCCAACAACACCATCTCCATCTGAATTTTCCATGTATGAAAATTCATGCCATCAAATTGGTTGATTTGGCGCACATCCATTGATAAGGACGCCATGGTGTTCTACCTTTGTAGTATGGGATAGATGATTTTTACGAGAGCATTACAAACTTGCAAAAATCGTGCTTTCCTTTCATGATTACGCTCTGATACCATGTAGTAACCCAAAATCTGCCCATTTAAGATACATCGTGGAATCCAGGAGCAGATTCTCGGGTTTGACATCGCAGTGGATGATTCGTTGGTTGCGGACACCCTCGTGGAGATAAGCCAATCCTCTTGCTAGTTCGATGGCGATTTTGACACGAGGTCTCCATTCCAACAACGGAAGTTTGGCTTCTTTACGTACGGTTGAAGAGAACTTTGTCAAGAGAGTTGTTGCGAACATACTCGTATACCCACATCCTGTGGCGACCAGCGGTGCAGTACCCGTACAAATGAACGAGGTTCGCCATGAGTATAACATACCATTTGCAGATGCTGCAAATGGTTGTTTCGGCAAGATCATGTCTATTGGGCTAGCTGTCGAAGCTTGCCAATATACCATGCGGGTGTTGGTGCATTTGACAACCACAAAGTTTCCCGAGTCCATAATCATCGCCTTCCTTACTTGCGACTGCACCATGCATCCAACATGCGATGATCCATCAAAGTTGAGTACAAGAACCCGATATAACAAGGGTTAGGCATGTTTGCAGTCAATTAATGCTTCAGATCAACACGTTAGGATTAACGCATTTAATAGCCTTGTTGGGAAGTTGGATTTCATCAAGTCCATTCTCAACAACTTCAAAATCTGTCATTATTAATACCATGCATCATCATTAAGTTTCCCAAGTCCAAAGTCACCCAGGGTAGCAACTCTTAGCTTCCGGTTTGTGATTTATTATTTTTTCTAATGCTTATAATTGCCTTACAAACAGGTTTTATGCACTTCATAGGATACCAAAAGAAAGTAGAGGACAGTAGCTTTCTACTGACACCATATTTGTTTCTATCATACCACATTTGGGGTCTGAAATTTGGTTTTGAGAACTTATTATAAGGGTTTTTCTTATGCAGGGGTCACCGTCCAGACCCCCCCAACTTTATTTTGGGTTTTTAAAACTTGTAATATCTTTCTTTTTTTATTATAATTTTTTTCTCAGCAAGGCAGGCCCCCGCCCTATGCCCCTCCTGCCGTGGCCTTGCTGTGGTGCCGCACGCGGGGCAACGAGCACACCATCCTCTCCCTCCCTCCCCCTCGCTTTGTCTCTCTTAGTGTATGACGGCGTCCTGCACGATCGAGACGTTGCATACCAGTTGTGAGGACCGGCTTTCAATTCCGGAGAGGAGTTGGTGACGCCTGTCGGAGTGAAGGATTGGGGATGTCGGTGAATCCTGATTCCTCCAGGGCTTCTTCATAAGCACAATCCTTTTTTTTGGGTCTTAGGGTTTTGTGCTTCTGGTATTATTTCACCCTGCTGTCTGTTGTGCTTAGGGTTTTGTGTGTGTCAAAACTGTAAGTCAAGAGATCGGTGGTCTTACGGTATAGGGTTCAGGACACTCTTTCTTTTGGGTTCTTACACATTGGGGTTCTTGCACATTGTTTAGGAGGGCATGTGAGAGCCTCTAGTTTTGTATGAATTGCTTATTGATATTGTCCGAAGATAGGGTATCAATGAGGTGTCGACTAATGAGAAGGCCACTTGACTATGCTTGGCATTCATGCATGTAGTCAAGGACCTTGATTGTTGGATTTATCCTTGAAGTTGGAATAGAAAGAGAACGTCCTACAGATGCTAGAGAATACTATGGAGCTTGTGAAGAGTAGTTTAAGGGTTTAGGGTTTAGGGTACATAGTCTTGGGGCTGCTTTATACAATTTCTGTATAATAGGTTTCTATGTAGGATTTCTTGAAGGGTAGGTTAATTCTGTTGCTAAAGAAAGCCTGTGGTGATGAGTTGTGCAAGAATGGCGAAAGGAGTTTGGGGTTGAGGATATCACAAAAGCGTCCATCTCAAGGGTAGCGTCCAGCAGGGAAGCTTGTTTGTACACTTCCCCATATACAAAGGGAAGGCCTGTCATCATCGTTTTCGCAGCAAAACATTTTCCAAATGTATGTTTCTCAATGACCTTTGTGAATTAAGATCACATTTAATGAACTTCCTTAACTTCTTATGTTGATGTTGAATCTCAAATCTCACCATAAAACAACACTGTGTTGGAATCTTTGACACCTTTGGGAGAAGGTTGAAGATCCACCATTGTTTGCGTTGTGGTTGTATTTGCGAGAAACTTGGTAGAAATTTTCTGCAACCTAAAATGTTACCTTTTTGTTGAAGGTTTGGGCTGCCCAATTATGAGACAATGGCGTCCTGCACGATCGAGATGTTGCATACCAGTTGTGAGGACCGGCTTTCAATTTCGGAGAGGAGTTGGTGACGCCTGTCAAAGTGAAGGATTGGGGCTGTCGGTGGATCCTGATTCCTCCGGGGCTTCTTCATAAGCACAATCCTTTTTTTTGGGTCTTAGGGTTTTGTGCTTCTGGTATTATTTCACCCTGCTGTCTGTTGTCCTTAGGGTTTTGTGTGTGTCAAAATTGTAAGCCAAGAGATTGGTGGTCTTACGGTATAGGGTTCAGGACACTCCTTCTTTCGGGTTCTTGCACATTGGCGTTGATGGGGTCGATGGATTGGGGATTGTGCAAGAACAATTTAGAGGGCGATGACTGTGGGTGCCAGGAATTTGAATCTAACTCCCTTGATCCTCTCGTATGTGGATGCTGTGAATGTCACAAGCAGGGATTACACGTCACGTCGCGTCACGTCCTGTGACAGCGACGTGACGGCAGACCTGAAAACATCACGTCCGTTGGGGGGGGGTAAAACAGTTTACCCTGTCGTCACACAGGGTAAACTGTCGTCAACAGTGTCGACTGCTAGTGGACAGTCGACGAGTTACAGCGACTGCTACTAGGCAGTCGACACACTGAATCGACTGCTAAAGGGCAATCGTATAGGTGTGTCGACTGCTGACGGCAGTCGAATTTCCATGTCGACTACTCAAGAGCAGTCGACTACCATAACTAGTCGACTGCTATTAACAGTCGACTTGGGTTGTCGACGGCTCTTGGGCAGTCGACATGGAAATTCGACTGTTATTAGCAGTCGACGACAGGCGGGCGCCTGCTTGTGAGCAGTCGTCTGCCCTTCAAGTCGACTGCTATTAGTAGTCGACTTGGACTGTCGACTGCCCAATTGCAGTCGACAACCCAAGTCGACTGCTAATAGCAATCGACAAAGTCCGGACGACTGCTGGTGGGCAGTCGCACCCCTTCGTCGACTGCTAATAGCAGTCGACGAAGGAATGCGACTGCTTACAAGCAGTCGTCTGCCCTTCAAGTCGACTGCCCAACTGCAGTCGACAACCCAAGTCGACTGCTAATAGCAGTCGACAAAGTGCGGACGATTGCTGGTGGGCAGTCGCACCCTATGGTCGACTGCTATCAACAGTCGACTTGAATGGGTTGCGACTGCTCGTGAGCAGTCGCGTAGAGACACCCATGGGCACGTGGCGTCCATGGGTTGGTCCAGGGGGCGTCTAATCGAAAGGACGCCTCCTTGGGGTATATATGGACCCCACTTCCCTCATTCCCTCCCTCCCACCTCCCTCCATTTGGGCCTAGGTTGTTAATCAGCCCTTGCCATTTGGAGATAGAGGTGAGCTGGAGGGCTACAGGTGGACATACGTACTGAAATACGTATACGGGACAAACGGTATACTATATCTGCCTACTATCTGTATTGTACTGCAACCCACCTACATACGGTATACATTGTACCCCATTGCGGTTAGTTAGAACCATACCGGAAACTGTTATATGGGAACACTTATTTTGAAAGTGGTTTACATCTAATTATGTAGTTTGAACTTTGAACGGCCTTAATTTGGTTTTAGTGGATTGGGAAAAAAATTGTGGGTGGTGGCGCTTATTTTGGAAGTGCTACCATATTAGGTTTAATTTATAGTAGGCATACAAAGCTAGGGGTTAGGGGCAACGATGGCAGACGAAGATAATTTGCCGCTGGAACCTCCACGTGGCGGGGATTTGGATCCGGGGGGGACTCCGCAAGCGACACCGGGGTCGGCAGGCGCTAGAAGACGCGGCAATGCGCCGAGGGGCAGGCCGCAACCAATCAATTTGGAGGTGGCGCGGGACCCGAACATTCTCGCCAATCCCGGTTGGCAAAATGAGAGGGGCATGTGGTTGTATAGCACGGTCCAAAGGTACGTAGAGTGGACCCATTTGACGAGGATGTTCGTTCCTAGCGCGAATGTTGAATGGATGTCTAGACAACGCTATGGCATATGGAGGGAGGTGAGCCATCAAATATTTGGAGAACGGTGCAAGGAGGTGTGGGATTTCTTGTGGGGTGCACCGAGGGAATTTGATCGCGGGCATATGCTAATGTGGTTATGCCAAATGGTCTACGTGGAGGTAATTTTGGGAGTGGATATCGACTGGTCCACCATACCCCGCACGAGCGCGGACTTGAGGCAGGCACGCCGAGTCACGGTCATACCAAGTGCCATGCTAGGACGGAACGCTGGCCGTCCGATTCCATTGGCATGGCAAACTCCAATGAATCCTTTGAGGGTCCGATCTTATTTTGATTTCCTTGCGGGACCAGATCATCAAATTGTGGGGACTCCACCGGCCGCCGAGTCAAACATGGACGAGCACAACATTGCCATAGGGTTGCCGGTTGAACCACCTAGCCGGCGACAAAGGGCCCACGTGACACCGCCACATGGTTCCCGGTTGGTTTGTCCTCCATCTTCGCCCGTTGACGTGGAGATGGCATCGGCGGTGCCATCCCCACCACTGGTAGTTGCCGACAACGACGTTGTGGAGGCGTTGAGGGCGGAGTTGGCAAAATGCAAATCTGACCACGAACGGGAATTGGAGATGGTCCGACGTGCACACGCCGAGGAGGTCCAAGGGTTGAAGGCCGAGATTGCACGTTTGACCAACCTTGAACTTGCGAGGGCTGATGCGCCACAACTGCCGCAAGCAATGTCTGGTAGTGATGGACAAGGGCGGGAGCCGTCGCCCACAACAAACTTGGAGGCAATGAGGGTTGATTACGACTGGGTCATTAGGAGGAACCGGTTGTTGGAGGACGACTACATGGGCATGGTCACAGCCACTATCATGTTCGCCACGCGTGAGAGGGCATTGATGGACGAGCTGACCCACTATAGGGACCACGGCGAACAATGGCCCGAACGACGGCTTCTTTTTACCTCGTAGCCGCCATTGGATTTCATGTATCCTGAGAACCTCCCGGTTGATGACGACCATTACCCTAGTATTGCGTGGACCAAGAGACCCGAGGATGAATTCCAATGGGATACCGCAGTATCATCCCGCATCGTGATACCCCCGGCCAGACCAGCCTTGTTGTGGCCATGCGTCCCCGATTGGATCAAGGACGGGAGCATGTGCCCCATTTGTTCCAATCCTTGGGGATCCGAAGGCGCATGGATCGTTGGGTCGTGCGGTCACATGGTCCACCCAAATTGTTTGTTGCCACACATGTTGCAAACACGCCGTTGTCCTACGTGCCAAGCCCCTCTGCATCGAAGGTTGTACGAGCAATTCGGAGTGCAATGGGGAATGCCTCCCGATTTTGAATACACAATAATCCATGGTGTGCCGCCCGCAGAATACGGCGATCCTCCTGCTTATAGCTGGCGTGCACGGAGGTATGTGAAGGACCTGCGAGGCTATCCGACAAACTTCACGCCTGAAATGTACACAAGGGTTGCTCATGAGTTTTACCCCGGCTCCTCTCCTCAGGCCGTAGGTTTGAGGGCATTTTTGTACCGTGTTGTGGGTGGGCATGCCGGAGAGACGGGTGAATACGTCCCAGGTCCTCACCCCCACGGATACGTGTATGACTCCAACGGCAATGTGACAGTGGGGGTATTACCACGGGAACCGGTCCTGGGCGAGGAAACAACTTGGGATGTGGAACACGTGTTGGACACAACAAGTTTTGAGGCCGATCTGGAGAGGTAGGAGGCCGTTACACAAGAGGGTAGCTTCAATGAGGTGGACGTCCAAATCCGGATGAATGAGTGGAAATACGTCAACGGCCTTTTGGACATCCGTGACGGGGCCTCTAGCCCCACCATGCAAGACGTCCTGCGCCATATATTGCGTTGAATCTAATCCTTTTTAATCCTATTAGTAATAGATAGTTCTAGAAAGCCTGCAATTTATGAATTTAAAGTTTATATCATAGGTATAGTAATATATTGAGTACAACATGTGCTGCAGGGGTATATAGAGGTGGGGTTGAAAGGGGGGCCTCATGTACTTCATACAAATTATCACTCTAGTGTTTGCTAATGGTAGAAAAAAGTTAAATTAATGGATTATTGTCATTACTATGCCTATTCTTCAATCAACTAGTTTTGTAATATACTAATTTTAGCTATTATTTGCTGATTTGTTAATATTTGCAAACTCTTACTTTATTCCTAAATGACATCACTTTGAGCCCTATTTCTTGCTTTTTACCTTCTTAGATCTTTATTTCCAAGTGGAATACAAGGTTCAATATATCATTTGATTGTTGATTGTATAAGGATCACAACTATTGCCATAGAATACACTTGTAAACTATTTTGGAATTATACACTTGGAATTATTTTCCCAATTTTTTTTTTGTAATTTACTCAAAGAATGAGTATTAATAGTAGAATTCTAGGTGGTCATAAGGCGATCCATGTATTTTAACTATGCTACAAGTGTGGGGATATCTTGCCTTTGCCCTTGTAATTTAACTCTAGTACATGTGAGGGGTATCTTGCCCTTGCCCTTGTAGCCCCCATCATTTCTAGCTAATTTGGGGACTTTGATTACTGAATTTAAGATTTCTAAATTTAAATACTTGAAGTAAATAATGCATTCTTGCATTTTTTTGGTCAAAGGCGAAAAATGGGGCAATGAGTAGGTCAATTCTAAGTGAGGTCAATATATTCCCATGGTATTAATTAATGATTAAGGAATAATTAATGTAATAATTAAAGAACACACGAATCTCATGGAGAATATTTCTTTTCAGATATCTATAATTAATTTTTAATGATGGAACCTCTTCCATTTTCAAAAGAATTTATTAATTTGTTCATGGCACTTTTGTAAAACATGTGAAATTGCATTGCCACCAAGCTATAATTATGGAAATGAAATGCAATTACAAAACAATACGTGCAAGATAAGACAAATTGAAATATTATTTTTAAATAATAAATGATAGGGTGATGAAAATAATCACTAGACTTTGAGAAATTTACTACATGAATGAATATTTTCAATAGGGATGTAGAATTTAAGCATGAATAAACTTCAACAAGAGATTTTTGGCATACTTGAGCAAAAATCATTTGTATTTAATTGAATCAAGTTGATTAAATTTAGATTGATGAGGTAAATTGGACAACATTACTTACCCAGTAATTTCCTAATTAATTTGAAAAGAGTTTCATTTTGGAATATTTTGTTGGACCATGACCAAGAAGATCTGGCACCAAAATGGTGCAATTATGCAATGAGTTATTTCACATAATCTAGTTCTGACTCCTACCATAAAGCCCATGAAGACCAATTTCTAACTCTTCACCAATAGGATTGCTCATTCCTTGGGTTCCTTGATCCAAACTCCAAGTTTAAGGTGGGTCTTATTTATATTTAAAGATTATATTTGATTCAAAACAATATATGTTTGTTGATTTTAGAAGGCGTGTAGATTATTCTCCTAAATAGTCGCACGAATGCGCGCAAGGATCTGAGACTCGGAGGCTTCTTGCACTGGAGACCTCACCGAAGCAAAAGGTTTCTCCGTAAAGGTGACAGGACTCGCGGTTGATGCATCATCAAGGTTTTCCAACAGGGAGTCGATATCTTTTTCACATGGGGAGGAGCATCACATCATCTGCCAACCCCCTGCCCATACCGAGGTAAGCCACGAACACCCGAAGTCTCTTGCTTCACCCTTAGAGTAGACTTGCAGATGTGTATAGATATTTGCATATTGTGCTCAGATCTCAGTTACCGATGCACAATACCGAGAAGTATTACAGATATTCCAAGCGTGTTATGTCAGAGCAAGGGACGCGGCTAGAATGAACAGAGTACTCTGAGAACACATTCTGTAATGATCATGCTTTAGTAGTTATATCTCCAATGGTGATGTTTAATGAACATGTGGAATCGATGAACACAGTCGAACCGCAACATGGTCTGTGCCTCCTTCACCTTTAATGTAGATATCTGGTCGAGCTGTGCGAAGGGAGATAGCTAGAGTAAGGGACAGTGTATTTATTGCTGCCTGTTTTTGTTGCAGTTCTTGAGGTCTGCAGAAAACAGGGGATTGCAGAAGCTCTATCAGCTTGACCCGTGCTCGAAGATCATCCTGACCTAATATCGTTGCTGTCTTAAATTTGTATCAGATCAGGTTGCTCGAGGATTAACACATGGAGGTTGCTCTAGAAACCGTGCAGTATGTTCTATGAAAACTGGGGAAAAAATTTATGTTGACTTAGGGAACACTGAGCAAGGATGCAATTTATCCTGCACGTAAGTTGGAGGAACTCTGTTGCCATGGAAGGTGCCCCTACTAGCAGAGGCCTTGCTTCTGAAAGAAATTTGTCTCTCAATCAATAGGGTTATTTATTTTCAGCTTCTACCTTGCCACTGCTTTCTATTAGCTGGAACGAAATTTGCTACCAAGAGGTGATATTGGATGAGGTAAAGTTACAAGAGCCTCGTGTCTTGTCATTAGTGCTACAAATGCTAGAATTGGACCTGTTTCCTCGCATCTTTTGGTCTTCAAATTGCTTGGTTGTTTGAACGCTTCAGAGAGTGGGTTAATTTTAACTAGTAGTTCATGGTCTATGAATTAGTGGTATTATAAGTTATCAAGGTTTTCACAAATTTCTGGTTGTGTGCAGGATCATATGAGCATCTATTCTGCAATAAACTGCGAAATTTTACCTTGAATAATGATACGGTTTGATTATGGGATATGCGGAACAAGAAGAGTGCTCACTATGAGCAGCGACAGGGAGTTAACCGTTAGACCTTTACAGGAGAATGAAGGGTACACTGCAGTAAGTCACACATGGGGAAATTCTCGCAGCAGGGTTGTGGGGATAGAGTGGGATGTCCCTTCTTGGATATCTCTACATTCTTGCAAAACTTTGGTAGAAGCATTCGGGAATGTCTGGATAGACAGCTTGTGCATCAAGCAAGTTGATGTGGAAGATGTGAAAATGCAAATTCAGGAGATGCACAACATATACAGGAGCGCAGAAGGCGTTGTTGTGGTGTTGGTTGGCGATTACCGCACCCAGTTGAATGCTCTACGGTGTATTGCACAGCTGCTCATCGACCTAGAAATGGTGGGAGAATGCACACTCTCATCCTCGGATTGCTCTTACTTGAAACTATTGGAGGAAATGAGAGATGCTGTTGTCATTGTACGAGAAATGTTATGGTTCAGGCGCGTATGGACATTGCAAGAGGCTATATTATCAGTACAGCTTACTTTTGTTGGATTTGATGAGGAGAGTGTTTTGCGCACTGACGTGACCACCGTTGAGGAGCTTACTGAATTTACCCGCATATGGGATGAAATGAGTGATGTTTCCGGAGCATTTCTTGACATCAACAATTATGAGGGAAATGTATGTCTAGCGGGATCAAAACATTCATGTACTCGGAAAATTATCGACATGATGTCCGTATTTACAGATGTTGGTAGCATCATGCACAATATCAAACCTGTGAACTTCAGGTGGTATAAAGACTTGACAGGAAGGGATGCAAAAACCACCTTGGAATATACCATTGAAACAGTGTTTAGGCAGCTGGGAAACAAGAATCGTGAATGTCGAGAATTGCATGACCTTGTTTATGGTGTAAGTGCATTGTTGGATATCAATCTGACAGTGGATTATGAAAGAGAATTTGAAGGCGTGTTCTTGGAAGCGCTGAAGCAGCTTGCAAAACAAGGAGTAATTTGTGTCTTGCCGCAGAGGCCTCAACCAACTCATGGATACACCTGGCTACCAAGCTTGGAGCACATCGATCTAAGGGATGCATGGAAAACAGTCAAAGATTGGGATTTCTACCACACTTTAATATGCAAGCCGGGCTCAAATATGTTTGCAAGAGGTAGTTTGGTGCAGATGTCCCAACCCCATACTTTTCGATCAAATATGCAGAGTGTTGCAAATGCCTTGAAGGCTATTGTGCTGTCTGTGAAAAAGAGAGAGAACTTCAAACGTCTCTGCAGCCGTGTTAGCAACATGGATCCTGTTGCACTAACTATCACATGCGTAGTGCTTTGGATGTACAAGAATTGTGGCCGCAGCAATGACGTGCCAGCGATCGAGGTAGAATCCTTGATATACTCAGTATGTGGTTACAGTACGCAATTGCAATTCTTAAAAGACTTGAAGCTTGTTGCAGCAGACTTTGCACAGCGTGGTAATTTCAGGGCAGTGCAGATGGTAAGGCACATATTGGAGTGCTGCGACTTGACGTGGAGATCTGAGAGCGTATACAGGGATGTGCCATATTTGCAGGGTTCTGATGTGGTTTTAGCCTGCAAGAAAAAAATGGGGGTTGTCTTGTATAATGCTTCGTCCTCAGTCTTAACAAGCGATACTTACGGTGTATTCTACAAGCGTATAAAGTGCTCCCAAGTGCATGAGATAAATGGCAATGTCCTCACGCGAAACAGCGATGGCGTTTGGGACAACCATGGACGAGTTCTTTTCTGGTATATTTCTAGGTGGGACATCCCAAAAAGTGAGGTTTTTGTTGGTACAATACATGCATAAGAGACATCTGTAAAAGAAAGCAGCAACAAAAGTCTGCAGCAAATTGGAATCCGAGCACCAAAAGCTAGATCTCCAATTTGGTGCAGTCCTTATTGGACTAATGCAAAGTTTTGCTTTTCATGCCCAATTTGGTGCGGGTATGTTTTGGTGGATCAATGGATATCTTTATAGTCTTGTTGGATTGAAATCTATTTTGCATTATGCACATAAATTTTTATTGGAAGGATTTAGTGCATGTATAAAGGGCGTAGAGGTCGACCTAGATTGAATCAATGTTTTGCCAAGCTTTGTTGTGTATGTTTGTAGACATTTCATTTCCAATTGGTTTATAAGACAACTTGGCTACAAAATGCGTGTTTTTTCTTATAATGACACAAAATATATACTTGTTATTAAATGGTAATGTTTGTTGCATTGTCAAGTTTTAGTAACTTTGGCATTAATGAGCACAACTTTTACAATGTAATAAAAATATCCATTGATCTAATGAAGAGAGTATCAAACTAGACATGAAAAGTAAAACTTTGCATCAGTCTAATAAATGACTTTGCACCAAATTGGAACTCCGGTTTTAAAAGTTGGATTAATTGTTAGTGCATGGTTGTTGTATTTATTTATGGGTATGTAATATATGACATAATAGTTTTAATTGCAAGCAAACTTGACTAGAAATTTATTTTGGTTACATGCAAAAAACACATGTTTGCATGGAAAGTGTTAGTACTTGGGGTTGGTCAAGTACATCTTAAAATGACTGAAAATGACAAAAAACAAAATATCATTATGATTGTTTATCAAAACATGAAAGTAAACCATATCAAATACAAAATATGATTAAAAATTTTGAAAATTTCTTCAAGAATCAAATTTATAGTGTTAAACACATGGTGCTATTTTGTTTACCATTTATTCTAAAGGTTGACAATTCATGGTCATAGGTCCAAATTTAAAATTTCAATAAAATATCTAATTTTTAGAATTTTAGAAATTTTTGATTGGATTAGAAACTAGAGTTGATAAACTTCATTTTACTAGTTGGCATCATCAAATTCATTTTTTTTTGCTATTGTAGCTTAAATTTAGACTAGGAGCACAAAGTTCAAAATTTTGCCAAAATATACTATATAATGATGCATGAATTCAAGTAACTCCACGATATGAATTTATTAACTTATTGAAGTCTTGAAATTACATCTTTGCAAAATTTATCAAATTTTTAATAATTTTAATATACCTGCAAAATAAAAGCATACAAATTATGTCCCCTACCTATCTTTCTAACCAAATTCAATTTGCACTTTCAAGATAATTGATTTTGCATTTGCCATGAACTAGTGACTTGGATTAAATCATCTTGGGTATATGCTACACTTTATAAATTCCAAAAATAAAATAAATATGTGATTTTTATGATTGATAAAAAATCAATAAGTTGAAGCCAATTTGTCCTTTAAACCAATTCTTTATGAAATTTACAATTTAAAAAAAAATTCAATTAAAATTTTGACTCAAGTGTTCTTCACAGCAATATCTACCTTCACCCAACTTTTTTACTTTTTTTCCTAATTCATATTATATTTACTATGATTTTTTAACACATCCACCATTAAAAATGATATTAATTAAAAAGTTTGTAGAATAAATTTGAATTTTTTTAGGATAGTAGAATACATAAAGATAAAATTCTGAAAAATTTTAATAAAATATACTATTAAAATCAAAAGAGTAAATTGACATGCACAGCTATTTTGGCAATTTTGGCATTTAAGGCTAAGAACCGGAACCGTATCAATGCCATAAACTTTCATATAAGCTTAACCCTTACATAAGCCCAACAGAGCCGTCACGACTTACAACTCCACCAAATGTTCGTCTAGATTTCCACCTGCTTCATTGTTGTCGCTGTTTCTAATCGCTCCAGGGTTTCCTGCAGATTCAATTCCCGTATGCGATCCACTAAGTCGTCGATGCCCTGCGCCAGAGTGCAAGATTTAGTTGAGACGCCAAGAGGAGCCACATAGGAGCTACAACAACACCGACAGCAACAATCCGGTCTGGCGGATGCGTGAGTTTTCGTAAGTTTTTGCTAGTTTTCAATTTCTCAGATTGTGGATGTTTCAGGTCTTGTGTGGAGCGTGTTGTTGCCGAGCGTTGTGTGAGGATTGTGAGTTTTCCAGCATCTGGCCTTAACCCTTCAACGGACCAAAAATTCCTTTTTGGCCATCTATGCAGAAAAATACGTCTACTACAAATACGATCTACTAATTTGGTATTTAGGGTTTTTAAAAATTGGAGGTTTTAGATTGGGTGAAAACCACATAATGACATGATGAGTTTTGAAATAAAGTGTGGTATGTATCTTATGTGGAGAAGAAGAATACAGCCTGACTCATACGGTGCCCAGGGTCTGTTTAAGGGTTAATTTTGGTCAATTTTAGGGCATGGTGGGAATTGGTGAGGTTCGTGGTGGAATGGATCGCATGGTAGGCGTGGGAGACGGGAGTAGATCCTTCGATGCCATCCGATAGTGCTGCCAATCAGGTTTGCAGCTCTACACGATACTTTTGGTTGTGGCCTCCTGGTGGCGTGGTCCGTGTGTCGTCTTGCATCGTGTTCACGAGCTCTGAAATGGCATTCTGATACAATATAGCTTCCGGTAGCTGGAGGTATGTGCTATGGAAAGCACGGGCGGGATCATCCTGTCCGTGTGATGACTACGCTGGTTGTTGTCTGTTTTTGCAAGTAGGTCCAACCTGTGGCTTTAGACGGGTGCTAACCATGTTGACCTCTGTGTTCTATTCCTCTGAGCTTTGAAATCTATGATCTTTGTAATCTAGGTGCTGATACTGAGCTTTCTCATCTTGGCAGGTACTTGATAGTTGCAAGTCAGAGCTTTCAAGTCGTGCGTTTTAAGCATGTCAAGCTTCCCTCTTTAGAATCCAACGCGGATTGCAGGCTGCAATCGCACAGATAATCCCGTTGGAGATGGGTAATGAAGACGATCTATTCAAGGTTCTTCAGGATAAAAGCCACTGAATTTGGTAATTTCTCCCCCGGGCCGTTGAAATTCTTCAGGTATTTGGGTTTTGGTTTTACAACAGGTGTTTTCCAAGTTTTATTTGCATGCTGCTCTTGGGTCAGAGTCTGAAGATTGCAAGATAAAATCGAAATAGGACTGCGTTTTGTTTTCATGTTCAGTGAAACAGTTTACCCTGTCTGCTTGTCTTTCCAACGACCCTTTTTATTTTGATTTTAATTGAATGTCGAGTTAATTGCGCGATGAAACGCGCATCCTATTCCTAGCCTCACGTCTTCTCTCAGGATTTACTCGACGTGGGTGAGGAAATCAGGTCCAAATTCGAGCTTCTTTTCAAGCAGATTGGGAGAGAAGATATGGGTGGACAGTATAATTGGAAGGTTCCCATAAAATTGATCGATGTCAAACTTAGTTTGGCATCCTACCGTGGTGATAAGTTGGAAATTCATACGCAGTCCTTCCCGAGAGATCTTTACAGATATTGTATTATATCGTACGTATGGTCGCATGAGAACAAGTTTGAAGTGGTTGAGATCTGGTCTGGCGGGAACAAGGAGGATGTGGTTTCACAAGAGCACTGGGAGGGAACGTCTAGTTTCCCAAGTAGAAGGAACTTGACCATCAAGTCGTATAGCCTGGCCTCTTTCGTAGGTATGTTAGATATCTGTGAGCAGATGGGCATGAAGCATGTGTGGATTGATTGCGTCTGTGTAGAACAGAAAAACCATGGGGTGAAATCACTTCAATTGGCTGAGATGGGTTACTACTATGACCGTGCAACAAAATGCCTGGTGTTCTTGAACGGCCTCGACATGTACGTTCCTCTGGTCTTTGATGGAGGCTACAGAGGGGCGTGGTACAATCGAGTCTGGACTGTACAGGAAGCTGCTTATACCTTTCGCAAGAAGATTTTTGTTCATGTGTTTTTCCCCTCACGGGAGGTGCAAGAGGCTTCAGACATCATTACTTTACTGGAATTGAGGCCAGAACATGTTGACTTGATCTCAAGCGGTTTGACCGGACTCGAATTCTTTCAGCTGAAGGACATTCCGCCCACCTCTAAATGGTATCTTGGGCTCGTTTGTGAGGAGAACTATCCTGACTTCGAGAAACTGCTAGTCCGGTTAGCTAAGGAGATTCCCTGGGACAATAAGTTTCATAACTTACATATATTAAATGCAGAATGGGGCAGGAAACCTGAGCGGGCACTTGATGTCAAACCTGACAATGTCATTCAGGTTATCCGGGAAGCGATGAGAGAGTCAAGGGGGTGCCAGTATGAACAGGACCGGGTCTATTCAATTATGACCCTTTTGGGCATCGAATTGGAGGTTTCATACGAAATATCGTTGAGAGACACGGTATGCATGGCAGCCAAGGCCATGTCGCCTCAGATGCTTGTCCAATTTGTCACCACGACGTGGTTCTCTCAACACGGGCATGCGCTCCCAGACGTCACAATTGACTCAGGAGTGGTTATGATCATTTCAAATTGTATCACTGACATCAAGGTTGAGGAGTCGGACCTCTTGATCACCACGAAGACAAAATCGGTGATAATTTCGTATTTGCAGGTTGCAAAGCACTACGCTGCTGACTCGATGTTCGAGTCTGCTCGCGAATCGTATGGGCGGGCGTGCTTGCTTGATGATCAAGTGAAGGCGCGTGGTGTGGTGGACCGGAGATACGGTCTAGACCCTGCTGATGAGTATGCAATGAAAAGAGCAAAACTCCTGTTTATGGGAAAAAGCTCAATAAAAGGGTTTGTTGTTAACAGCGATGGTACATGCGACGATGAGGATGAACCCTCTCCTACCTTGAACGTTCCAGCGAATGTGTGCCTGGTAGTTTGTCACGTAAATGGAGTTTGGGTTAAGATTGGGGTCGTATATGCATACGAAGATCTCGTCTTTGATCCGGAACCTGAGCAACTCGTTTTGAAGCTCTGATGACGGAGACAACTCAAGCATCACAAGAGCTACTCCTGTAAATGGTCATTCTCCACAATGTGTTTTATTGTGGAATAAAATTTACCAGTCCAGGATAGTTTGCTACTTTATACTTAATGAAGTGTTCATAGTTGGTATATGGTCAGTAGTTTCCAAATCCCCAAGCAGTGCCTTTCATCGGTCGACAATCATCAAATTATGAAATTAGGTCTTATTAGGGAGACCAAAGTGTGATATAGGTGAACCTCTCTAAGATTGTGGAGGTTATCACCTTAGGGTACATTCTCACCTGGCAATTGGTAAGTCATCTGTGGGTCCTAGAAGTGCACTTTGTTATGTGAGCATTCTCACCTGCACATTTATTTATTCCCGAATCACCTTCTTGTTAGGTTGGGCAAGTGCTTGAGCGCTCTTTGCACCAATAAGTCGAATACCGATGGCAGATTTTGCGTAACTTTCAATCTTCAGAATATGAACATTCTAGGAATTAAGAGCGGTTGTACTGTAGTTATGGAGCCAAGATCGCCGCGTTTATTTAAAACTCTTGGTTGACGGAGCATTGCTGGTGTGGCGGGCTGCACTTGAGGTGCTCGGAAGTCGTCTGCGACGAAGATTGAAGGTTTGTCGGGCTCCACACCCAAGTCGAGGCCCTGTGCTCGAATGCAGCAGCGCCTCCGTTACGACTAACACGACTAACACCACCACCGATTGATCGTGTAAGAATGAATCGGATCGGATGTAGAGTTGTCATTGAGAGCTGCGCCGCGCAGGTGCTTCAAAAGATTACGATTATCAAGACTGGGCGTACCCACGCACATGCGATCCACTAATTCACCGATGTCCTGCGCCAGAGTGCAAGTTTAGTTGAAACGCCAAGAGGAGCCGCATGGGAGCAAAAGCAACACCGACAGCCACAATCTGGTCTGGCGGATGCGTGAGTTTTTGTAAGTTTTTGCTAGTTTCCAATTTCTCGGATTGTGGATGTTTCAGGTCTTGTGTGGCGCAGGCTGCCTTCGGAGCGCGTTGTTGCCGAGCGTTGTGTGAGGATTGTGAGTTTTCCAGCATCTGGCCTTAACCCTTCAACGGGCCAAAAATCCCTTACTGGCCACAAGAACGGACACATATCAGTCAACAAATACAGTCTACTAATCGGGTATTTAGGTTTTTTCAAAATCTCAAGAGACAGCAGAAGTAGTGGTAGGAGAGAACTTTGCACCCAAGAGAGCTAATAGTTCAGGTCAAAGTATTGAAGGATCTGCACCACAAAGAGGTTTCAAAAGGCAGATTTTGGAAATAGGTGATAATGATGAGATGAAAGTGGTAGAGGAGATTCCACCCCCTTCCAAACAAAAAACTGGACACCCAAAAAAGAATGTTGGAGTAGTGGTGAAAGAAGAGAACGATGAAGAAGCACCATTGAAGATTTTGGAAGATCGTGAAGACCACACACTCATTGTACTATGCGGTGAAATGGAGGTAGAATTTGTGGAGAATGCAAAGAAGCAAGGTAAAACCCTAAACCCTATTTTTTTGGGATTTTGTTAAAACCTAAATTTGGATTGGGCCAATTGGGCCTTGGCCTTTGCCCCCGGCCCCCCCCCCCCCCCTATCCGAAGGGATTTCTTGTCTACTATGAGGGTTTGATGTGCACCCTGGAAAATTGAACCTTCAACCTTGCATGTAGGATTTAGCAACAATGCCTTTGCCACCAAACCACCTTCTATTCTTGATGTCCTTCTAATTCTATTCTTCTATTTTCTACACCATCTAGATTTGGAGTATGTGTTGTCCAACTTTTCCATCCATGCATTCAAAGTCCAAATTCTGGTCATTTTTTTGTTGTAATTCATTGAACCCACATACCTTGTTTTTGTGCAAACATTTTTCATTAGGGATTGATGTTTGGGTACAACTACACACAAGAAAGATTTTGTCAATCCCTAGGTTCAAGAGGACGGCCATAGCGTGCAAGAAAAAATTTAACACTCTTTACAAGCAATACATGGAAAATAAAGTTGCAAATAATATTTCAGGGAATGGCCGTCATGAGTGCAAGTTTTACGATAGCTTAGATACTTGGTGGCACTTCAATGAAAATGTCATGAAGCATGTTTCAGCAAGTGCCAATGACTCTATAGCTCCAACCTCCCCTACAACCATTATTTCAAATGAACTGGAGGGATCAAACTCTGATTGCATCAAGGTCTCTAAAAAAAAACAAGGTACAAGATGCTTTAGTACATATCCAGTACATGGCAAAAAATAGTAATTTTTTTGTTCAGAAATTCAATGAAAGTATTGCTTAACTCAAAATGATGTAGGTAAAAAATCAGCCACTTGATAGATAAACAATAGACTAGGCATGTTGTGACTATCTATCTCTACTTCTACTTCTTTTTCAAAATCATCACTACCGGCAAAGATTGTAGGATATGTTTTTTTTAATGAAGCATTGAAGTATGATTTTGCCAAAATTTTGTGTTGTTTAGTGGCTACTTTCAATAATTTCTTAATGGTTTCTTCTTTTCCTTCCTTGTAACTTGAATGCCTGCAATTGTAGCAATTACTTTGTCTTCAATGTCTTCTCCATTCAGCTCTTGAGTTTCTTCCATTCAAACAGAAGAGAATTGGAGCTTCTTCATTTCTTTTATACTCTTTTTAACTTTATGAAAGAGGTCAGTTGATTTCAAATTCCCAAATGCTTATTTTGCGTAATTTTTTGTCTCTACATGTGCTTCTTGTGCACAATCCATATCAAATAAATCACCATTGCCTATGCACAAATTGTGCAAGCAAATACAGGTGCTCACCAAATCTGCAATGTTTTCTAATGGTACATCTATTCTTTTTGGTAGAATTCTTGACCTTCCTTTCAAAATTCCAAATGCTCTCTCAATTGTCATGCGTGTGCTTGATTGGATAAATTTTTAATGTTGTTTGTATTGTGGGAGCCTTTTTTTTCACCTTTGAATGGTGAATAAAACCAGGGCCGTATTGGGTATGCGGCATCACCTATGAGCTTGTATGGCAAAAATTTTCTCTCCATCACTTTCTTCCTAATTTTAGTAGATTTTAAAAGTGTTCAATCATAGATGCTACCAGCCCATCCATAATCAAAGTTCCAAAAAGTACACTTTGTATCAACAATACCTTAGATTAATGTAGAAGAAAAACCCTTCCGACAGTAATAAGACTTTGAATCTACTTTTGGAGCAATAATGGGTATATGACTCCCATCAATTGCACCAGGTATTAAGGGAAGTCCATGTAAACTCTCAAAATCGGTACTAATTTTTGCAATTCTTGACGGTGTCAATTTTGGTATCACTAAAGGCATCAAATACTCTTTCACAGCATGGCAAAACTCTTGAATTATAATAGAGGCAGTTCTATTTGGGATCCCAAATGGCTCTCCACAACTCATCAAGCTATTTCCACTACAAAGTTGTGTAAAAGATAATGCAACACTTTTCTCAACAAAAATGCAATGTTGTAAATAAGTATTTTGCTTTTGAAGTGAAGGAGTTACAATATTAACAAGAGATCTGAAAGTCACATACTCTAATCTTGTGCCCGCTTGAAACATTTTTTCCGTGTAGTCACCAAGCAAATGTTGCTCCATATATCCATGCAGTGACCAGTCTCTCATGTTTCCAAATTGACTGATTTCTTGGTTTATGAACCAACCCTTGCAATGCAACTATCTTTACAGCAGCTAACATGAAATGGTGGCATGAAACTACAACACATTGCAGTGCAACTACTTGCACCATGGCATAGTGCATAACCATTGTAAAAATCAATACTACCAACACCTTGCGCCTTTGAGTGTCTATCTTCAATGGATCTAGGTAGTTCAATTTTTGAAAAGAGAAAGGAAGTGGAATGAGTAAAGAGGAGATATGTATACCAACCATAAATCCTAAATCCTAATTACATTCTAATTAGACTCATAGTTGGTCCCAATGCCTTTAGACTAAGAGTCAGGACTATTAAACATATTAATTTTTTAATCCATCTTTAGGTTCAAGAGTAGGACCAATAGGAGTTCTTTGGTCTCGGAGTTTCAAGGTCCTGATTCCTAGTGTAAAGTCGCCCTCAAGTAAGGACTTATTCCTGAATTGAGATAAATTACTTCAAATTGGCCACAAACTAACAAGTGAAGCCTTGTACTTTAACTCATCACCTTTGCTAGAGTTCTAGACCAACCTTTGCATATTTATAAGTTGATAATTGATAAACTTGTATCCACTCAAGAGAAATTACTTAACCCTTAATTAGATGTATACACATAGACATATTATTTAAGTATTCATCTAATCTAAAACTTCCAATCTAAAAAAAATCCTAAAATACAAGATTAGTAGCATATGTTTGTAGATTTTATGTATGTGTGTAGGTGGACAATAAGGGCTTTTGATCTGTTTAAAAAATAGTTGTGTAGCAAACTTGTTTATGACCTACGTACAAACTTGCATACTTATGCCAAGTGCTTCAAATGGACACTTAGCCCCTAAAGGCTTAAGCATGTTTTTATCTCAAAAGGTACTAAAAATTTGAAATAGTCACTTTTGGGCCTTTAAGTTTGAAAATAAGTTCATATTAATTCTATATTACTATCTAACTATATGATCTTGTCTAAGACCTATGTAAAGATATGTGATAAAAATTTCATGATATTTGACTGTATGGATTGAGAGATATAAGGGTTTGAAGTATATATATAATATTTTTTAATGCCTTGGTCCAAGAGTTTAGGAGTGTTTGACTGCAAGTTGTAACTCTTTTTTACACTATGAATGCTAAATTTATTGATTCAACATAATGACTAGCATGTTGGGCACATCTCCATAAACTTTCATGGTTAACAGAGACATGGAACACACCATATGTAAACATGCATTGCATACATGTACAATAGGATGACATTCAAATTGACGTTTTGGCGGTCCCATGGAGTGTCTTACATTGCTGGCAACTTTGATACCCTTGTGCGGGCTAAAAATTTGTTATTTTACCATGAAATATTGGGAAAAATATTCTCTCTATGTTGACAACATGCGTACCAAATTTCAAGTCCAGAACATTTATAAAAAAAAAGATATGCAAGATTTACCAACATGGGATAGCTATGAGAAAAGTTTCACAATAGCCAACTTTGACACCCTCCCAAGAATTGAGGAATTTTTTTCTCCCACAAAAAATTTGGAGTGAAAACGCCTTTATGTTGATTACATGTGTGGAAAACTTCAAGTCCAAAAGATCCACGAAAAATTCACAGTCGAAATCCACCAATAGATGTAGTTATGAGAAAAAAAAGGGAAAACCATTTTATTACTTCCAACTTTGACACCCTGGGGCTGGGAATTTGTTATTTCAACATGAAGTTTATGGCACACAATTATCTATATGATGATAACATGTATAAAATTTTTCAAGGCCAAGGAATGTATTCAAAAGAAGATATTCAAAATCTACTAACATGAGGAGTTAGTTGTAAAAGTTTCACAGATGCCCACTTTGACAACTTCCCAAGGATTCAAAAAAAAACTTTTTCCCATGGAATTTTGCGCATGAAATCATTTGATTACAAGTGCAAAAAATTACAAATCCAAAAGATCCATGAAAAGAACCATATTCCAAATCTACCAACATGTGTGGTGGTGAGAAACAAAGAGAAGGGCTTTTCACTACTTCCAACTTCAACACCCTCCCTAGGATTAAATTTTTATTAAAACATGATGAAATTTTTGGTACAAGATCACTTCCATGTTGGTAACATGTGAGATAAACTTTCATTAAAAGAGAGCAATTACTGAATTACGTCACCTAGTATAGAAAATAATGTATACATGTGTTCGAATGTGTTAAATTGCATTAAAATTTAACGCAATTTAACACATTTTAACACATGTCTAAGTTATTTTCTATACTAGGTAAAGTAGTTTAGTGAATACTCTCTTCTAGTGTTCAAAGCCAAAAGATGTACTAAAAAAGAGTTATTTTATATCTACCAACATGTATGTTTTTCATTAGTGCCAGTCACTGGTTGTAACCTAGAAGGCATAGAATGACATAGTTGAAGGAGCTTTGTACCACTGACTAACTTATGCTCTCTTTCAAGAACTTCTTTAACACATCTAAAATTCTAGGGCATTCTTTGCCATGTTGCACACCATTTTTTAGCATCTTCTAAGCGTTCTCAATTGGATTGAGATTCCGAGAATTTGTAGGCCAATTGAGCTTCTCAAGAATGCAGGTTTGTCTCTATTCTTCACATATTTTGTTGCAATGGACATGATCGCCATCTTTCATAAGCACTCCTTGTGGAACTCGACTTATGAAATGAACCAATTCACCATTGTAAACCACTTCTACAAAATTCTTAGTAGAACATCAACTTTTAGGCATAAAAACAAGTTCTAACTTTTGTCCTCCAGCAAATGTGCCCCAAATCATTAGAAAAGTCAGTCCACTTTAAAAGTAGGAACTGAACAATTTGATGAATAGTGCTCAAGCCTCATATGCACTTCTCGAAACCCAAATTTGCCAAAAAAAAAATCCAATTTCAAAAGTAGATTCATCTATCCAAACAAAATGTTCCTACTTTTCTGCACTCCACTATACTTTTGAGCAAAAGCTAATTGTTGAGATATGTGACAAGACGTCAAGAAAGGCTTTTTAACTACAACTTGACTAGAAATGCCACTTCTATGTAAGACCCTTTGAATAGTACGTTTACACACTTGAGTAGGACACATACTAGTAATGTCTAAGATTGAGGACCAAGGATGAGTTTTTGCGTAACACACAATACTATGAACATCTTTGTAACTAAGCTTCTTCGCGTGACTTTCACCGCAAAATTTGCACGTATAAGTTCCATCGTCTTTTAAAAAATTTACTAATCTTTGAATTTTTCTAACATAAACTTTGGTACTAGTTGCAATTTGAACTCATGTATTTCCTCCGTCACTCAAACTTATGATGCGCAGGACACATCAGATTCAGAGTATGGTTTTGGAACACATTTAACATGTCTTGGCATATGGTTATGAAAACATACAAGATATTGTCCTCTCGTCAGTGCAAGTAAGGTCAATGGCCGGATTGACTTGTTAAATTGAAGACAAATTAATGAATTCCTCAACCCGCATGGTTTTTACTACAATATTTTTTGATCCATTAAATTATCAAGTAATATATGAGGGATCATTGGCCATGATCACATGTGGTTACTAATGCTCAAAAAGATAATTGATGAGTTGAGACTCCCTGCATTGAAATCCATGGTTTAGCGAGTCGTTATTACTAGACTATGGTTGATTGTAAGGGGGAGACCGCACAATTGCATATATTGCACTAAGTGACTTTCATAATCCATTCCTTAATCTCATTATATTCCTTGAGAAGTCATATGAACTTGAATCTAACATTGTTTTGGTATGCAAATTCCATTTAAAACCCAGTCTAACCTATCCATTAACCTGATTATGATACTTAGAGTTCAATTGATACTTATTTAGCCTTCCTTGTGTGATTTTCCCTGAGTGGAACCCAATCAAAAAAACTCTACCTACATTAATTGACTCTAATAAAAAAAATGAACAAGTTCATGAACGATGTGATGTTTTGGATTGCAAAGCAAGAGATGTGAACTCGCCGAGACACTACAACGTCACAAGAAATGATCATTGCCATGTTGGTTGCTATTTTGGCCACTAAGGTATTCGTTTGTAGGCATTACTTTTATGAAGTTAGGGTTCTACGAAGCACCTCGAAGACTAGGACTTCATTTGGAATTTAGGAATTTGTGCTTGCTATGGTTTTATATTTTATAACTATCTTATGATTGTCGCCGTACTCTTTGTTTTTTCATGATTTCATTTGAATTCTTTATAGGTGGGTTATATTTTTCTTTCAAAAGCACTAAATATGGTTATGCCAATATATTAATTTTCACAAGTTTGATTTAAGACCTTTTTTTCTTTTTCCCTTCCTTCCCTTCTCAAACTCAACCTCAAGTAAGCAGTGATCATTTAGTGTATAACACACCGCATCCTTAATCGGAAACCTATATTTGAGTGGCGTGTGGGTATGTGATCATTTGGGTAGAGAAGAATTAGTAATAACAAATGCTACCCCATATAAGAGTTTCAATATCTTTACATAATTTGATAGACCTCAATGATTGCGGCGTGACAAGTGAAGCACCTAAGCTAGTCCTATTGTTGACACCGTGTCCTTGATAGTGCATAAATCACTTCGATCCCACTAAGGTCAGCTTTGCTTCTCTCAACATAAATCACATGCAATGTTCGGAAAATGTTTGCGCATAATCAGTCGACATCCTAGTATGTAGAGATCCTAGTATGTTGGCATCTTCCGGTAATTTTTACTTGGAGGTGAATTATACTCTCTATATTCCTCTCAAATGAGTGGTGCACTAAATATTATATTTAAGTTTAGACAGTATTTTATGTCACCGTGGTAATTTGGCTTATAACAATTCTTATGAATGAGTTTACAAATGATGTCATACTAACTTACTTTTAGTGCATCAAAATTCCATTTATTGAAGGGAAACAAATTGGTAAAACATTGTATGCCTACTAGCACTTTCTGTAATGAAAAGTTTGTCATGGATGATTGAAATTTGACCCTAAAATCTCTTAATAATTGACAATAATTTCCAATATTCAGTGTAGTCCCCCTGCCCTCAAAGCTACTATCCTAGCTAACTTGTGAAAATTCTTCTATGAGAATAATCAGTGTGCAGTTTTATGAGTATCTATGAGAATTTGGAACCTTTTGAGTGTTATTGGGAATTAGCTTTGGAAATTGATTAAGATCTTTGAATTTCTTCCGATATAGGGTGCGTTGGTTTGGGGTTGCATATAATTGCATGTTTATTTTATTTTATTAACTACATATGATTTTTTGTGTGATTATAATAGAACATGTAGTCAATGAAAAATTTATTGAAACATGGATTTATAAACTCAAGATAACTATGGCAAGACTACACAATATTTGTTCTTGATACAGTGGGAGATTATTTTGGAACAAATTGAATAGTAATCATGGTAAAGAGAAATGACACTAGTTTGCACATCTAGAATTGAATCCTGGTGGTACCTATCAATGTGCTAATGAAAAAAATATTAACAAAGAAACACAAACTGTAGTTAGTTTTTTGCTATGACTGAAATAACCAAAACCAAGGGTACAGACTCTTAAGGAAGGTTGTACCAGTGTCTATTACATGCATTTGTCACATTATAGTTCATTAATCATACAATAGGGTTGCTATCTTCACTCTAAAACATCCCTTATCCATCTTTTACTCTCCTTTCCCTCAAGGTTTCCTCTCACTGTCTCTCATTCAGTGGGGTGTGTGTGTCAGTCACAGTAAATTTCCATCTCATTGTACAACAATAGTCTTTCGAGAACAATAGTCTTTGAGCATCACAATTGTCTTTGGTAACCATTGGCCAATGCATCTTCAAATCACAACAATTCCTTCATTAATTGGTCAATGTTAATTTCAATACAAGACAAATTGTTTATTCTTAATTCAAAGATTTAATCATTACTCACAACTTAGGCAACTAACTATGATTATTAGAGTCAAGCTATAGTCTTGATTGTCCTGCACAACCTACAACAACAACAACCAGGGTAACACACAAGACAATAGTTGATCTAGTTAGCTTGCACGTCATACTCAAATATCAAATTCTCTAGACTATATATTAACATAAAACTCTAAATAAGTCTAGGACAACTTATGCCTTGATCTCCTTTATAACCCAAAGTCTATCCTAAGTCAAAGGTACTTAACTATTCTTAATTTCCCATTTCCAACACTAATCAACTGTTCAGAAGTATTTTCTCATCACCTCAGTTGATTGGGGGATCTCTCATTAAATTGATTTAACATATTTTACTATTATCAGCCTATAGTGTATTTGCAATATATATATATGTGTGTGTGTGTGGACATTAATTCCATCCTCGCCCATGACATAGGGCCTATTGGCATTACAAATCAATTCCATATGTCCTACTCCTAACCTTAGTGCACATTGGACATTCATTTCATCCTCCCACATGACATAGGGCTAGAGGTGCATTTATTTTTACTTTATCTTAAATTACACATTTAAAATGCATTTTAAAATCCTCGACAAATTTCTTCGGCATTTTTAAATGTTTTTTATTATAAGTTCACGACTATAGCCAATCCATGGCAATAGGGCAAATATAGACACGCTCAACTTTGACAATTGTTCCATATTACCATATAGCATTAGTACATTCAAACTCAATGGCAATGTTTGAGCCTTGAGCATTGCCACACAAATTGGCAAATATTGGAATACATAACGCCCCACATGGCACATCGGACAAGTTGTGAATGGTGGTCTGCATTTACAATGTCATCATTCTTGGATCAATATTTGGGCGAAGAAGAGCTCGATGACCTAATCCTAGAAGAGGGGAATGTTTTCGATAATGATTTGCCATAAAGGACCTCACGGATTGATGTCTTCGATGATTTTCAATAAAAAAAACATTAAAATAGTCTTAAATATTCTTAAAACTATTTTATAATGCCGCCTCCGACCTATAGAATAAAAAATGAAACACTACATAGGGCCTATTGGTATTACAAATCAATTCCATGTGTCCTACTCCTGAGTCCTAACCTTAGTGCACATTGGACATTCATTTCCTAAACCCTACATCATATATGTAGGCTCAATTGCTAGTCAACATCCAACATACAAATTTGAAATTCACATTATTTTTTCAACAAACATACCCAAAAATAGTTATTACAAAAACTGATCACCAATACAACTAAACCCATTGAACACCATAGGACATTTGACATTACTATAAATATTCATTTATGAAGGGGTATTATCGTTGTCTTGAGGAATAGAATTCCTTGTCTTGCGTGGCCCTCCCACAGCTATCCTTGGGGGCGGTGCTTGGTAATCACTATCATCGGGAGCTTCGCCTACGCCGGATTCATCGTCCGTGCTGGCATTGTCATCTGTTCGGGCGTCGGACTCGTGGCCATCAATTCCCGGGCCGGGAATTCGACTAAGCCGTGTGCCAGCCTTTGGCATTCTAATCGATACCATTGGTCTTGAACCCGTTGCATCCATAACGCCGTCAGTTTATGGACGTGCAAGTGGGGTGGCCCCGGTAGTCCTCCATTCTCGCACATCCCTTTGTCGTTTTTTTTTTTACCTCTCGTGGTCCGACCAAAGTTTGTCAATGCAATATTAGGGGGTGGCCTAGCCGGTGTGGGGCATGGGGCGCGCATGCCGATGGTGGCACCAACCAACCGGGAGCCATGCGTGGTATTGTTGGGGCCCGACGCGCAATGTGTCATCCGAGTCAGATTTCGGTGCTCGCGCAACGGCCGGGCATTGCCCAATTCCTCGCAATGGACTAGTGTTAAGGACAACATTGGACGTGCCCTCTCCGTGGGGCTCGGGAAAGGGTGGTGTAGTTTGCATGGGTTGTGCATATGTTGTCGGCACAATAGGAGTGGGTACAACATCCGTCGGTGGATGAATGGGGGAAGCATGTGGTGGGACTTCGTCCATGTCCATCCGGTTCGGAGCCGCTTCAAGAGCTTCATCCACATGTGGTTCGGCCACTACATCTTCATCCACTACGGGTTGAATGTCTACCGGTACATCGGGTATTGTAGTTGTCGGCGTAGCGGGATGCACATGCGTAGTGGAGAGAAACTCCCGACCGGCTATGTTGGCCCACATGTGAAGATCACCATCGTCCTCGGCGTCAAGTCCATCGTATGCAAACGGATCATTGTGGTTGTCAAGGCCCAAATTCCCTCCACCATGTCCCCCATCGCTCTCGTTGTCCGAAGGCCCAGAGGAATCCCCGCCGGGTCCAGCGGGGGGGTCACCATTTATATCCTCGTCGGCCGAATAGTCGGAGTCTTCGGACATCATGTTCACTAGATACCATGCGGCCGAGTCCCGATCAACCCTCTCCCGTGCCGGGAGTTGCTATTTCATGAGCGTCCTGACATGAGCATGCTCATGTCAGGCCCCTCGGTTATAGGGGTTATAGGGTTTTGACCCTCGATTATAGGGACCTAAGGATCCACGGGCAGAGGTGCCCACCTAAAACGATTTAGCAACCCTAAACAAAAAATATTTATACATGCAAATTTTGGTGTTCAAAAATTGGCTTTACGAGCAATTTGAAGCATAATAGGCAAAGTACATCAAAGGAGACACCAAAGACATCTTGAATGAGAAGAACACAAAATGTTGCATGTTATTACATAGAGCTTACAATAATCAACACCAAAAATTAAAATTCTTGGTTGAAACGTGAAAGCAAATAACAAATTATGGAGAGTGTCCTCACATTTTTTTTTATGATCATGGACTTGTGCCAACACCAATTTATGCAATTTCTCCAACTGCATTTGGGGAACCTCATTATTGTCCCAGTGTTTCTTGATCTCCTCATACCACTCCTCATCAAGTTGAGGATTGGCAATTGCCAAAAGCTTGCAGAAGGTGCTATTATATTTTTTCCTCTCCGCCTTGTACTCCTCCTCGATTGTGAGGCTAATACCTTGAGGATAATGGTTGGCTAGTCTAGAGTACTTGAGCTTGTAATTTTTCTTTGCACGCCTAGCAGCCTTTGCAAAATCATTCTAAACCACCAATGAAGAACAATTATCAAACTCAAAAGAGAACATAATTTCACCCAATGACTTGCTAGAAAAGTACAAACAAATGCTGAGAGATTAGGTAACTCACATAGTGAACGTAATAAAACAGAGCATTCATGGTAAGAGTGTATCACTTTCCGTATGATTTCTCATGCTTTAGAAAATTTTAATACAAAGTATATGGCAACAAAGCTTCATACTGTTGCACATGAAGTTGACCATACTTTCGTACATTGTAGAGGTCATGGACTAAATTGGTGACAATATGGGCTTCCTCCATTCATCTGAAAAAATTTATAGTTAGAAAATTTATAGAATGGAACCGAAAATAAATGATATGAGTTCAAGGACAATACACGCACCTATTTGTCTCAGCAAAAATTCGAGAAACAAATATGCCTCCTTACCCTTGGAGTTGATAATGTATGTATTTGGGCAAGCATACTTTGACATGTCGCCAACAGAGCGACGTGAAATAACTCGATTCCAAGCGTGGAGTCTGTGGTTACCATCGCACATATGAAACATCTTGTTGGAAAACCTTTAAGGTGCTCAGAACACAAGAATACTTCCTCAAAGTTGTCATTCAAGTGTTGTTAGTAAGGATCCCAAGATGCTCTCATCTCCTCACACAATAACATTTCAATTCCCTTGACATTGCAAATTGCCACATATATAGAGTCACCCATACCTCTAACGTAACCATACAAGATCTCATACTCCTGCAACATCTCAATATTGGATTTTAAATCCAAGTTTGACCTCCTATATGGCAACCATATGACGGAATGGAATCTGAAAATGGTCCTTGTTGACTTTTAGGGGTTCAAGAATAGTGTTGCAATCAACACAAGCTAATTTTGCAACCCTATACACATGTTGGTCATAAGAGATGTCAAGGTTGTCGACCCCAATTATCCAATCTTATTCATCATCGTAATCCCTTGTCTCCACAATGGATGGGCCAACTCCAATGTCATGTGGATACTAAAAGCCACAATGCAAGTTCTATGTTCATTTGAGAAGCAACCTTTCATGAGGAAAAGTGCAGGATCTTGAAGCCAAAATTTCACAGATCCAAACACAAAAACCCCTCATACATTGACATCACAAACGGAGAGCAACAAGTCAAACAACTGACCTCGACACTAGTACTGCACAGTACTAGTGTCGAGGTGCCTCCCTACCACTTGGACTGGCAATCATATCCAAAAAAATCAAGTCCCTTTACTAAAAGCTACAAGGCAAGCTCTATGTTCATTTGAGAGGCAACCTTTCATGAGGCAAAGTGCAGGATCTTGAAGCCAAGATTTCACGCATCCAAACACAAAAACCCCTCATACATTGACATTACAAACGGAGAGCAACAAGTCAAACAACTGACCTCGACATTAGTACTGCACAGTACTAGTGTCAAGGTACCTCCCTAGCCACTTGGACTATCAGCTATATCCAAGAAATCAAGGCCATTCACTAGTATTTCAAGTGTATGTCAACGAGTTTTAGCTAACCCCAAATTAGTCTAGTGAGCTTACATTTGGATGAATCAACAAAATTAAAGGGAATCATTTTTTTCCTTTTACCCCACAAAACATTCTTTTCTCATTCTTCAATCTAATTCCACTTTTCAACTTGTAGCCCAACGACAAATGCACTCCAAAAATTGCAACGGAAAATTCAATGAAGGGAGGGTTTGCAGCCACCTCGACACTAGTACTGCACAGTACTAGTGTCGAGGTCCCGATTTTGGAAGACAGTCAGCAGCCCCAATTAAGAGCAGGAAGTGCAATATGCGATCTACCCAATCTCGAGAAGCAACTATTTACATCCATTTATTGGATGAAAGATGAGAGACAAGGACGAATGTCAATTTTAATCAAAGGAATGTACACTTGAAACATTGACCTCGACACTAGTACTGTGCAGTACCAGTGTTGAGGTTCCACTTTCATCTCCACCTCTGGTAACCATATTGATGACTTAAATGCCCTCTGCCTTTTGATTGAGAGAAATCTACCACTCAGAGGCAACCTTCCACAGGCAAGCAAACACAAAATCACATGCAAGCAAAGGAAAACAATCCCCCCCAGCAGCAGCCAGGGGGGCAAATATACACAAAGATTATTGCAAAAACAGTGACCTCAACACTAGTATTGCACAGTACTAGTGTCGAGGTCATTGATTTCTAGTGTTGAGATCCTCTAAAATGATCAGTAATTTTTTGAAGTCATGAACTTCAACCAGCTATTTCTCAAACTGGTCCAATTCATTTGTGATGGTTAATTTTCTAAAGTCTTGACCTTGACCGCTTATTTCTCAAACTCATCCAGATCATTTGTAACTAGTAATTTTCCTAAACCCTAAACCTCAAGTGGTTATTTCTCAAACTCATTTGGTTCATCTGTAACCAATATTCTTCATGTAGTCTCAAACCTCAACACTAGAAATCAATGACCTCGACACTAGTACTGTGCAGTACTAGTGTCGAGGTGCCTAAACCCTAAACCTCAAGTGGTTATTTCTCAAACTCATTTGGTTCATCTGTAACCAATATTCTTCCTGAAGTCTCAAACCTCAACACTAGAAATCAGTGACCTCGACACTAGTACTGTGCAGTACTAGTGTCGAGGTGCCTAAACCGGAATCCTCAAACTCATTTGGTTCATCTGTAACCAATATTCTTCCTGAGGTCTCAAACCTCAACATTAGAAATCAGTGACCTCGACACTAGTACTGTGCAGTACTAGTGTCGAGGTGCCAACCTCATTGAGCTCTAGCAGCGACATCCATTCTCACTGTAGGAAATATCAAGTTCTACTCATAGCAGGGACATAGATATTTAACCCTAAGTATGGCTAAATTCCAACCACACATTAAGCTGCCAAAGGCCATGGCGTACAGCGTCCAGGGAGATTTTTGGGCAGAATCGGTCAATATCCTAGTGGTTTTAAGTCCAAAATCATCTGGTAATTTTCCTAAACTCTTCACCTTCAATCAATTATTTCTCAAACTCTTCCGGTTCATTTATGATCATCGAGAAAACCTCGAGACAAGAAATTATTGAGCTCGACACTAGTACTGTGCAGTACTAGTGTCGAGGTGCCAAGCTCAGATTGAGCCATGGCCATGACAACCAAAAAGTGTCCAAGGAGATTTCGGGGCACATCCTAATGTTTCGAAGTCCACCCAGTTACATGTTGACATCTTCCTGTTTTGCTTCATCTAGTGAAGCCATATTCTATAAAATTCGTCTAAAATGAACTGTAATTCACGTAAAGTCTTGACCTTCAACTTGTTAGCTCTCAAATCCTTCCGGTTCAATTATGAACCTGGTAAAAATCTCGAGACATAAAATTAGTGAGCTCGACACTAGTACTGTGCAATACTAGTGTCGAGGTGCCCAGCTCAGATTGAGCCATGGCCGCAACTTGCAAGTGAGTTGGGGGTTCTCATTTACAAGGCTGTTGCAGCTAAAAAGTTGGACCTCAAACTTGAAGGTGTGTATTGACCATTAGATCAATTGTGGGCTAATATAGGAAACTGATGGGTATTCCTAGGAATCCAATCTTTCATATCAAGTAAGGGGGCCTAATTTGGTTACTTTTCTTAATTTGGACACCTATATATGAGTGATGGATGGTTGGGTGCAGATCTAAGCATGGACACCAAAACATGCGTATAAAAGAGATTGGACTACATGCTCAAAATTTGTTCACCATTTCAAGCTCAATAACAAACATAATTGGGGGTGGGGGGTGTGGAACCTATGTGGCCTTCTTATGGCTCACTGTTAGAGGACTTTAATAATTGATGACAATTTGAGATTAGCTCCGCAACTTTCTGGGATTGACCCTGGTTTCTTCAAATACACGGACGCACATAAATTTCAACCTTGCAAATCTGAGTAGTAACAACAATAAAATAAGGCCCATCTACCTTAATTAAAAGTACATCCTAAGAATGGATGCATCTGTTTGGTTTCTGAAACCTGATGTATGATGCAGGCATTGCTCTTGGGGACACTTGGATATCTCCACTTGACTCCATGGTAAGGATCTGCATCAGTAATTTGCTTCTATGTATTTGAAAGGCATGTAGGTGAAGTTAGCTTTTTAAAACAAGATTCTCTTGGAAAACCCCTCATAACATTACTCAGCAATGTGGGCCCTTGGAATATGACAGTCGGATGTTGGGAGTTCTGTTAAAATATGAGTCTCTCTTCTTCATTCAGTGAAGCTAAATTCTATAAAATTCCTCTAGAACCATCTTAATTTTCGTGAAGTCTTTGACCTTCAACCGGTTAGCTCTCAAACCCTTCCGGTTCAATCATGATCCTGGTAAGAATCTCGAGACAAGAATTAAGTGAGCTCGACACTAGTACTATGCAGTACTAGTGTCGAGGTGCCAAGCTCAGATTGAGCCATGGCCGTGACAACCAAAAAGTGTCCAGAGAGATTTCTGGGCACATCTGAATGTTTCGAAGTCCAACCAGTTGCATGTTGACATCTTCCGGTTTTGCTTCATTCAATGAAGCTAAATTCTATAAAATTTCTCTAGAACCATCTTAATTTTTGTGAAGTCTTGACCTTCAACCGGTTAGCTCTCAAACCCTTCCCTCTTGTTTGGCCTATGAAATGGGGAACCAATTTGATGACTACCGAAGTACTTATGCTTAATGATGGTGGTTTCTTATTGGAGACATTAGGTGAGAAGGCTTCATTGTCCCCTAAGGAGGAGGTCTCCAACCATCATACCCAATCTAAGTTGGATGATACACATCCCACAATGCGTGACAACAAAGCAGTTCGTCAAGTGCAACCCACAACATACCATTCCAAAAAAATGGATTTTGGACGCTTTATGGTTGCAACAATAAAAAAGAGGATGCCTCTCCTTGGAGGCAGTGCAAACCAGAATAACACAAATACTACCATGGAATGGACTGTGACAATTGACAAGTTCCCAAGATGTAACATTTGGCCCTGATTTTCGTAGGATGTTCTTCTCCAGTATTGCACTAGAAGAAAAACGGTCCTTTACAACTTGTCCATAATGACTTAAATGGTCCAGAACGACTTATTTCCGCAAGAATTGAGTCGTTCTGGACCATTTAAGTCACTATGGACAAGTTGTAAAGGACCGTTTTTCTTGTAGTGTTGGGAAGAAAGGGACTTGCAAGCATCAATATTATGTGTTCTTGGTTGTTTTGCAAGCTAACCCTGTAGTGGATGTGTGTATCCACAATGCAACATGGAGCGATTATGAGGTGGCCAAACTTCTCCACAATGACCCATTTTATGGATGATAGATGATACATACGAAGGCATATGCCTTCATATCCATGTCACATCCTACATACATGTGCGGGCCTTGCATTGCCCTGTTTTTGGAGACCATTCCAGAGGACCATGGCTTGAACTTGGGGTTGAATGTTAGAGATCAATGTAGGAGTTGAGTTTTGGACCAAAGGGTTGGGGATGTTGAGAGAACACTTGTTTTGTTGTTGCAGACATTTAGTATTTCAATGAGGTTGATAGTTGTAAGATGTTTTGAAATGCCCATACTTTTGAGGCATGCCAATCATGCATCTTATTTGAATAGATTGTGCCATTTAATCTTGCTAAAACAATATGTTTAAACAACATTTTGTGGCATTATGGACATTGCTTGACATTGTTCGCATCAAATGTGTGTTGTTTATTTCTAATCATATTAATCTTGGAAATATAATGTTTGCACTGACATCAATCACACCTATAAACCCTAAACCAAAAAATCCCTAACCCTATTTGAGCATGTTATTTGTTGCTTTCACATGTATTGTTTTGAGCACATTGACTCACACCTACCAAAACAATATTACATCATATCCAAATTTGTACATCCTTTGAAAATTCTCATTGTTTGATGAGAAGTAAACCCTATTCTAGAATATTGACCCTCAACAAAACACCAACCTCAGAAGTCATGTGTCTCTAGGTTTTGAACGGGCACCTATAAATGTAGTTTGGGCATCACAAAAATTATTATGGGTAGCCGTCTCGCGAACTTGGTCATAGGGGTGTGTATACCCCTTAAAATAATCCCAATAAATCATGGGCAGGTCCGAAAAAGTTGGTGATAGGGCTTGCTCATGCTCATGCTCATGCTCATGTCCTAGCTTCACTCCTCCCGTGCCAACCGTGAATTGGTATAAATGTATACCAAATTTTCGGCCCTCGCCAAACTCAACCGGTTCCTAGTCTTGTTGTGCACAAACGAATAACTACTCCAATTCCTTTCGCAAGACGAAGAGGAGCACATTTGGGCCAATATTCGCTTTGCCAAAGGGGCCAAGTGGGTGCCACCTTCGCCCACGAGGTCCCACCACTCGTGGGATCGGATGTTGGCTTCCATAGCTAGGGGCATATTGGCGAACGCGCCCCTACGCTCTTTGAATGCTTGAAATTCGGCCACAACCCGACCGTAATGACCGTCATTGCCCGTGGTCAACCTTCTCATGGCGTCCAAGAATCCGGATTTAACGGCCGCGTCTTCGTGGACGACGTTGTCGTCCAATAAATAAGGATTCAAGATTGCACCGGCATGGTGTATGTCCATGGTCATCATACGCCACCGGCTGTAGAAATCTTCTTCGGCCAAGGTAGCGAGGTTGTGTGCTAGGTTGAAAGGAGGATTCCTTAGGCTAAGCACATGTTTCTCCAAGTTCTTCATGGTCAACCAAGCCTTGCCCATTGCCGGCTCAACGCCATCAAACACTCTCAATGCTTTCAACACCTCCTCCGACATGTGGCGGTAATTATCGCAACTTGTCCAAAAATTGTCGTCATTAACCGTTGTCTTGATTTGACGTGCCTCCATTGCACTTCTCCTTCGATCATCGCCTCCTCTATTTAATTCGTTCACGTAGGCGGTCCAATCGGGATGAATAACCGTTTGTTCCAAAGCATGTCTCACCTTTAGAAACCGGTCAATCATGAGGAAGTTGGTGGCGAATCGCGTGGACCCGGGCATCTTCAAGCCCAAATTGGGCGAGTAGGTGAGGAAGACCGCCGTCGGACATTGGTGGGCCCGAATGTATTTGACAATGTCCTTCGCCTTGTCTACGACGTCCTTCGCCCATCGTTGTTTATCCCAATCCTTCAACAACAAGTTCAAATAATGCGCCGCACACCCTTGCCAATATATGTGTGGCCATTCCCGGCTAATATTACTCGCCGCGGTTTTCATGGCCGCGGCATTATCGAAGCAAACTTGAACAACCTTTGTGGGGTCCACTCCAACGATGTAGCGTTTGACCTCGGTGGCCACGTAGGCGGCATCCTTTGTGCTACCAGTGGTGTCGATGGAACCAAGGAACACGTCGCCCGCCGGACAAATTTGCATGACGTTCATCAAAGGGCGGTGGACAACATTCTCCCATCCGTCCGAACAAATAGTGCACCCATATTTGTGGATGGATAATGTTGTCTTCAACTCCACGATTTTTTTGTGTATTGAACCGTGCATCGTCAAGTAAACTCTTGCGCATTGCATGGTATGTTGAGGGTTTGTACATAATTCTAGCTTCGGCGGTTGCCTTAACGGCCTGGATGAACGCGGGATGGCGGACAATACTAATGGGGATATTAGCCTCATAAAAGGCTTGCGACCATTTTGTATCCAAGTCTCGTTTTGTCGAATTTTGCAACCCTTCCTTTAGTTCCATTTGCCGTTGGGAACGTCGGTGGGGTTCGGGAGTCGTCCCGGACACCAACTCCCTTGCCACTGACGGTCCGGGAGATGGTGGAGCGGTTTGGCTTCCGTTCGCGTTTGACAATGCACCGCATGACGCTTGTTGTTGGGACCCGACCACAGCTTCTCCCCCGTCCTCAACGCACTCGTCCACAAAATCATCCGGAATTGGCGGCCACGATCCGCCGCACCTCGAAAATAAAGACTTTACAATCGGCCCTTGACGTTGACACAATGCCACCCCCCGCATCTTGCCGTCATTTTTTTGGTATCCCAAATGGGCAACCATGCGGTCCTTCCTATAAACTAATTCCAATGCGCAAAATTTGCACTCGACCTTCTTGGACGTTGGAGTCCACTCCTTGGGCACAAACCAAGGCTTCCATTCGTTTCGCGTGCCCATCCCAATATAACCTACTACCTCTCTCCACTTGCAACGAATGCCAAAAGGCAATCAAGGCCAACTAGAGCGAGGGGGAATGATAAATGCTAATGAGCGGTGAACCCTTTATAGTCCCGACGCTTGAACGTGCACTAAATATAAAAGATGCTATGATATTAAAAGTGTTTAGAGTAATCTGGTATAGGATCCATTGCAAAAGCAATTTGTTTATGTTTGGAGGGGGGGAGGTCCAATGTCTGCCATTCGCAGCGGACTTCGGGGGTCGACTGCGATGTCGACTGCCACGTCAACTGCCATTCGCAGTCGGCATCGGGGGTCGACTGCTGCTTGGCAGTCGACTTGGCAGTTGACTTCCTGGGTCGACTGCAAACTAGCAATCGACATGGCAGTCGACCGCCACGTCGACTGCCACTCGCAGTCGACATCGGGGGTCGACTGCTGCTTGGCAGTCGACGTGGCAGTCGACTTCCAGGGTCGACTGCAAACTAGCAGTCGACATGGCAGTCGACCCCCGCAGTCGACCGCTAGTTTGCAGTCGATGTGGCGGTCGACTGCCACGTCGACTGCCAAGCAGCAATCGACATCGGGGTCGACTGCTGCTTGGCAGTCGACGTGGCAGTCGACTGGATGGTCGACTGCCGTATAGCAGTCGATCAATCGTCGCATCCATCCTGGCCGTTGGATGATGCACGGTCCAACGGTCAGGATCCAGGGGCGCGGCGTCCGGTCGTACCGTCGGTGTGAGGCCCACCCAACCTATATATATAAGTGGGGAGGCCTCATTGACATCATTTTTCAACCACCCCTCCTCAAGCGGGACATTGGGACTAAGCATGCCTAGTATCCTTTGCCTAATGTTTTGAGAAGGCCTAGGGGGCGGTTGGAAGATTGGTTTAGGGTGCAAACTCTTGCCAATTTTGGATCCGATTTTTTGCGGTGGAGCGGTGTAAATACGGCCGTGTTTGTGAACACATTTGAGTTGTGTTTGTGAACACAATAAAAGCGTGTTTTTAAACACGATGGAGGATCGAAGTTGGAGGATGCCGGAGGACAAGCCGGATGCACCCGGCAGGGTGCACAAACGGCCCCCTAAGCGGCAACGACATTCCGATGTGGGATCAGGAAGTGCTTCGGGAACGGGAGCCAATATTACCCCCCGTTCAGATACTACCGTTCCCGTCCGCCCAAATGCCGGTGCCCCTACGAGCAGCCAAGGAGGGGCTTCCGCGGCCTCAGGGTCGTCGAGTAGGAGCGGGAAACCAAGGGTAAAATTCTCGGATGCGATAACGGCAAAGGTCCACCAAGCCATAGTTGACTGGTATTTGAGGAATGGGGAGGCCGGCATCAAATTCCGTTTTTTGGAACAGCCGAAATACAAAAGGGTTGAAATAATTAAAAGGGACATGGAGGTTGCTATTCGACAGGAAGTGGATGGCCCCGAGTTTAGCGGTGATAGGAATCTTGCGGGGTTCGATTCATGGGTGAAGAATAAGGCCCAAAATGGTATTTTCAACCTCAAGCAATTGGTTGAGAACATGTTCCCGGAGGGCGAAACAGGCGAGGTGTTGAGCCCTAGAGCTGTAAGAATCCGGGAAATATTTTTGTGGTGGGATCCCGTGGCCAAAGGATTGTCCAAGACGGCCTCCAAAATAATTCCTTGGAAGGCGGAGAAATTGGAGAAGTGGCTAAGGGTGTCGGGCCCATGCCAACTATTGTGGATTCCCGATACGGCAAATGTCGTGAGTTTGAAGAGCATTAAGAAGGTGGGGGGTTACGGGGAGGTGAGGAAGGTGAGGATCGAGGGCGACGATCGTCTCCCACCGGAGATTACGTGGGCTGAAAAGACCCCAAAGACGTCGGATAGGCAAAAAGCTCGTATCCAAGTAAGTGCGGAGGCATGCGTTTTAAAGAGCACGCATCCAGGTTTCATCAAGTTTTGGTTAATCAACAGTGTGTCCAATGCGGGCTATACACTATAGTGGAACGGGGGCACTCTACGAGAGATGTTCATCCGGGATAGAGCCCACCGCCCAAATGCCAACATTTTAACAATGGACGCAACCGAATGACAACTCTGTGACCAAGTCCAAAAGTTCCGGGCGAAGAGGGTAAAGTTGGCTTGGGCATTGTTATGGATCATGGAGGCTTTGCACGCTGCAAATGTGCAACACAACGATCTATCCATTGACAACATTATGTTGCATTGGGAATCGGACGGGAGCCTCAAGATTGGGGTGTGCGATTGGGGATGCGCAACGCATTCGGGTGAGGATGTCCTATCGCTATGGCATGCGGAAACCGTAGAAGCGAAGGAAAAATTGAGGAAGGAGAAGTTTTGGGTGGCGCCGGAACTGTTTTACATCCAAAACATGAGACACCAGGATCCCGATGTATATTACACCGCGGAGGCTGAGTGTTATGCGGTCGGCATGATTGCTCGACAACTTTGCAACGATGGTGATGACCGAGTACTCTTTGCCAATGAAGGAAGGAAAATTTGGGATGTCACTTTGAGTGCATTGACATGCGAGAACGTGTCCAACCGCATTTCATTGACCATCGCCAAACTACGGATGCAGATGCCGTTTGTAGGGTGGGATGAGCCCATAGACTGCTAGAGAACTGAGGTTAAGGATAGTGTTTAGTCTGTTTAGTTCTTTAGGCAACATCGTAGGGGTTAAGGTAGTATGCGTGTATCATTGATATGGACAACCTTGTATATTTTTTATATCTTTACGATATACTTGTTTTAATACAACGCGGTTTTTTTTTCTTCTACATATCATTGTTGGCTTTAATCACATTTTTTCTAAACTACTTCCATCCATCCATATTCCACTATACCCAAACCATTAAAATTTAACCCAACAAACATATGATGTTGACTGCATTTGTCTGTTAATAGTATCAGTCGACGGCAATGGTCGACTGCTACAACTGCAGTCGACTATCTTCGTCGACGGCCAACATAGCAGTCGACTACCAACCATGGTCGACTGCCAATGTAGCAGTCGACTACCATGGTCGACTGCTATGTTGGCCGTCGACGAAGATAGTCGACTGCTACATTGGCAGTCGACCATGGTAGTCGACTGCCTCGACCATGGTAATCGACTGCCTATATAGCAGTCGACGGTGGTAGTCGACTGCTACATTGGCAGTCGACTACCATGGTCGACTGCTACATTTGCAGTCGACCATTGTAATCGACTGCTAAGTTAGTAGTCGATTAAGTGGTCGACTGCCTATATAGCAGTCGACCACTTAGTCGACTGCTACATTAGCAATCGACCATTGTAGTCGACTGCTGAGTTAGCAGTCGATTAAGTGGTCGACTGCCTATATAGCAGTCGACCATGGTAGACGATTGCCTGTATTGATGTCGAAATAATTACTTATCTGGAAGAAAAAAATCCCATTAGTAATTTTTTTTTACTACAGTAACGTCCGTTTGGCATCACACCCTGGACGTGACGCGACGTGATGCGTTTAGGCCGCGTCACGTCCATTTGTATATCCCTGCTTCCGACACTCCAAAACATGCCATTGGTACAACTATATGGAAAGCTCTTGTCCAAATATACGTGTAGATGTAATAAAACCAAAATATGACTTAAGTGATGAAGGTGACATTGATGATGAATTTAGATTAGCTATACTTTAAAAACATTAAAATGATTAGGTATTTGGATAGGCTATACTCAAAAAATATTAAAATGAGAAGACATTTGAATAGGCTATACTCAAAAGAACATTAAAAGCATAAAGTATTTGGATAGCCTATACTCAAAACACTATTTAAAAGATAAGGCATCTGGATAGGTTATACTCAAAATAATATGTAAAGAAAAAAATTAGATAGAGTATATTTAGAAGAACAATAAAATGATAAGGCATCTAAGTAGACCATATTTTAGAAATGTGAAAGCATGGTTTACAAACAATAACAAATAATAAAAGAATAACACCCACCTCAAAGCCTTGTGTTCGGTCTTATCATTATAAACAATAACGACATTAGGATGTCATTCCGGACATGCAGCTTGCAAATTATTCATCAAAGGCTTTAAAAAAAGCATATTTTTGCAATCTTGCTTAATGATTATAAACCAAACACCGAAAAATCCATGTGACAACATCAAACAACATAAGTGTATAAAGATAGTAATTATAAGCGTTAGTTCCAAACGTGGCATCCATTGTTAAAGGGGGTTCCCCTCTACGTTCAATCGGTACCACCCTACTTCCGGTAGTACCTTACAGGTAGTACCTTACCGGTAGTACCTTACCGGTAGTACCTTACCGGTACGCGAACAGACTTAGTCTAGTTTTCCTTACCGGCATCCTAAGGTACTGCCCGCTACCGCTTTTGTTGGATGTCTCACTCCATGCATCCATCTTAGTCTCCATGCCTCTCCTTGGGGTATCCCACGCTTCTACTGGTCTTAAGGTTGGTACACCTCTTATGCCAGTAGAGTCGACCAGTATCCCTACCGGATTCTCCTACCGAATTCTCGGAGGATCGACCAAGTTCCCTACCTGGTTCTCAACCGGGTTTCCTAGGGAATCTACCGGTTTCTCTGCCGGATTCGTGACCAGGTTCCTTGGGGGTCTACCGGTTCCACTACCGGGTTCCTAACCAAGTTCCCTAGAAATCTACCGGTTCCACTACCGGTTCCTAACCGGGTTTCCTGAGATCTACCGGTTAGCCGTACTACCTCCAATACCGTGGTTACAAGAGTTCTAACATCCTACCACGAGTTTTCCCTTTACCCAACTTCACAACTGGGTTTAACCGTTTTTATAACCGTATTACTGTTAGCGTATTACTTACCCTACTACTAAGATAGATGATACATCCTACCGAACTCCCTTCTTAGCACTCCTGACTGTTCTCTTTTATACTACCACTCTCATAGTCCATGTACAATCCACTCTTTACCAGGACTCAATGTTGTAGTATGAAAACTCAACTAAGAGAATACCATTCCCTTCATTCAGTGTATACATCTGGTACTACTATCCCACAAGACTTCTCTAAAGACACCCCCCTCCATGCGTTAGCTACTTGTACACGACTCTGTTGGTAACATAAGTAGTCCATTGCCAACTTCTCTTCCACACCACAATAATTACCAGAAGTAAGGCAACCACCATTACAAGAAAACCACAAGTTCCTTATCTCAGACTCAACAGTATCTTACTCAAGCAATCCAATACTCTTATCTATATGAATCCTAGTACACATTCCTTAAGAATGAGAGAGAGAGAGAGAAAGACAACTCTCTCCTTAAGTACTTTCTCCTCATCACTTTAAATCCATACTAACCACTCACTGGGATTACCCTATCCACTACTCTTCTACTCCTTATCTGCAACTACGGCACCATCTTATCCCTAATTGCTATTTCTGATACTACTACCAAAAGTAACTTAAAAGCCACTTCAACCTGATATTGCTAAAAATTACTGTTTACTAACCTCCTTTAACATTGCCCCCCCTCTAATCTAAATTCCGCCCTCGGAATTTCTAAGTTCTTGCTACCGGGTACCTAAGGCTTATGCTGGGAAGGCAGTCTTGGAGGCGCTCCGGAAGACTCTGCAGCCCTCTCATTGTCTGGGAATTGTTGATGTGCCCTGATCTACGGTTGATACCACGGTGGGTCTCCTGCCATAGTGAGATGGTGACCCATGTCGAGGTCCCGGCGTCCCTGATCGTGATCGTGACGTCCTATCACCCACCGGAGGTCGAATTGCTGGGTCTTCTTCCGGATCGAGTGAATTGTCTTCTTCCCCGGCTGCTACCGGACTTGATAGCCGCTCTTGACTTCTACCTTGAGAAGGTGGTCTCGGGCTTCGGGGCTGGCTGGGGCTCCGAATTTCTGTTGGTCGAGGAGGAGGAGATTTTGTCTTGCTCCGACTGCGACGGTCTGCTCTAGGAGAACGAGGAGAGCTCCTTTGTTGACTTCGACTTCTGCTTCGAGGTCGAACCGGTGGTGAAGAAGGTGTGGGATTAGTTGGGGCGGTTTGTGCGGAATTCGATGGACCAGCTTCGTCACCTGCTTCTTCGTCATCTGATTCTTCCTGGTCGGAAAGAGGTGCTTCAGGCATTTCGAACCCCGGAAATGCTAAGCGGTACTCTCTTAGCTGCCGAACATATTCCGCTTCATCCCTTCTAAAGGAATAAAAAAGCTCCCGGTAAATTTCAGTGTAACTATCTTCAATCTCCCGAGCTTTCTTCTTCCTTTCCCCACTCATTTCTACCGCTAATTGCCTGGCCAACAAAGTAGTATAATTCTGAACTACTTCGTGGAATTCCTCTAAGCGGTTTTTGCACAATACCCTCACGCTCTCAAGTTCCTCCAACTACCTAATCCTATCCCGCAGACAGTCGATCTCCCTTTGCATCTCGAGCTGGGTCTGCCCTTCCGCTGGCGATTTCGAACGTCGCCTCGCGCTTGCTCGTAATTCTTCCTCCAGCTCCGCGATACGCGCTCGGAATCCATCTGTATTGCCCACCGCTTCCGCTAATGCAGCTTCATTCTCCGTCAATCGAGTGTTCAGCAGTTGAATTGCCCGCTGCTGGTTCTGATTGGCGGTTTCGAGGTTGCCTAATTGAGCCTCCCGAGTTGCAGCTTGCTGATTCGCCGCCTGCAATGCTGTTTGGAGACTTTCCGTTTGCGACCTCCAATAATCCTTCTCCCTTTCCACCGCCAATCTTGTTGCTTCCGCAAGGTCTGCATCCCTGTTTAATGCAGCCATTTGCCCTACCAGCGTCCTCTTCTCCGCTTCTCGTGCATTGATGACCCTTTCGAGTTGCTCTTCGGATCCACGAGCTTGTTCCAGCAACCTATCTCGATGGGCCAATTGTTGCTGCAGCTTCACGACCTCCTTACTCATCCCTGCCATATTCCGATCCGCCCTTTTCTTGATATCTTGGCAGGCATTGTCGATTGCTTCCTTCTGATCGTTGCGAAAACGATCCCGAGCTTCCTCGGCCGACATTCTTAGGGCTGTCTCCAATTCCAGCTTCTCCCTAAGTTCCCTTGTGGCCGTGCTCACATTTTGGACCACCTTCTGATACTGGTTTAACGACCCTAAGACCTTGTCCAGTTGTTCTAGGGCTGCTTCTGGTATCAACTCGCTTGGCGGCTCCAAATGGAATGCTGCTCTATTCGATCCCGGTGATTCGAATAGCGGTTTCCTCGTCCCCGAAGGTGGTGTCTTGTGAACCACCATCTGCTTCCCCTTCCCCGGGCTTTCCTTCACCGGAGTGGTTGAGGGTGGCATCTGCGCGATGGGAGCGGGGCTTGCTTTCTTCTTCTTCCTCTGTCCCCTCGAACTCTCGCCTTCGGTTGTCTTCCTCTTCCCCCGTAATGCTATCCTAGCAGCTTCTCTCCTTCTTTTCTTCTCACCTTCCGATTCCTCCTCCGTTTCTTCATCATCGTCTGCCGGTCCTTCCGTGGCCTGGATGGCTCTCGAACTCTGCCCTGGTCCACTGATTGACAAGGGTGGTGCTGAAATGGTAACCGGAAACCATTTTCGCAAGAGCACATCAATCACCTGGGCGGCCACCAACACGGGTTGTCCTGTTTCCGCTCCGGTCCTAACTCTTACCGGTGTGCACAACCTTTCTAATTCCTTCGCTAAATTCCGGTAGAGAATCGCCGCCCAATTGAATTCCCTACCCATCCCTTCTGCTAAACATACGCACTTCACTAAATTATGAGCTGCATATGTGAGCTTCTTCTTGAATACTATCGCCTGTAAAATAGCGTAGATCCTCGGAATGTAAGGTCCTGCGAACTTGATAACTGACCATCCCTCCCTGGTCAGCGAGTTTGCTCCCGAAATGTGCGATACCTGTTCGCCCCATTCATCTGCTGCAAACCCTGGAATCTGCGTGCTGCTAAAATTGTGCGGTAATCCCAAAAATTCTACTATCAACTCCTGGTTGATCGTGATTATCTTCCCCTTCACTATTGACGTAATAGATTTCTTATCGAACGATAAGTCTAATCCTTTAATAAAATCCATAACCAAATCCCTCCTCAGGTTTCCCCACCTGATATGCTTGAACCCATCTAATCCTACCTTCTTGGCCCACTCATCCTCCTCTGCCATCGCTGCCCACTGATGAAACTTCCGCATCATTCTTATCTCGAACTCCTCCGGAATAACGTAGTTCTTCGGCGTTGCTGGCCTTATCATTTGTAGCGGTTGCGGCGGTGTGTTGGTTTGCCTCTGCGGCCTTCTCAACCGCCTATCCAACACCACTTCCTCTCCGCTCTGCTCACTTCCGCTGACTATAATTCTTTCATCCTCCCTCGCCATTTTTCTTGCTGCTTCTGTTGCTAAAATCTGAAGGTTTGAATGGCGTTTGAAATTTTTGCAGCGCTTCGCCCTTTCCTTACACTTCTTGCGTTGTGTGCTTGCAAAAATGAACGGTTTAAATAGATCGTCTGAGGGTCTTTCCCCCTCATATCTCGTCATAATTGCCGTGATAATGAGACAACTAACTGACGTCGCTTCAGAATTAGTTCCGCCGCCGTTGTGGGTTGCCTCTTCATATTCCGTGCTATTATGACGGCAAAAGTTTTTTAGGTTTCTGACGTGTATATTATCTATTTTTTCTTGCCTATCACCCATGCTGGCCACGTCTGGGAAGCCGTCTTTGTTATGATTGTTACCCCCACTACCTCTTGCTAGGTCTAGGGTAATGGTGTCGTCATTATTACCATTGCTACCCCTACTACCTCTTTCTAGGTCCCGGGTAACCGGTTCGAGGTTAACCTTGCTACTGGTTTTGCTACTGGTTTCACTTAGATTACCGGTACCTCCTTTGTCTACCGGGTACTGCTCATCCACTCCGTTGGATGATGTCTCCAAGACCCTATAGGGTTTCAGTTTGTTAATGTTTACCAGCACCGGTTTAGGGTCAAAAGTCTGTTCATTCACCAGCAGTACAATATTATTTGGTAAGACATACTGCACACGAAATGGACCATGCCATCGTTGTTTAAACTTACCAGGATGGTCCTTGGCGCCTTTGGGGAACCACAGGACTCTATCTCCGAGTTGAAATTGTTTAGGCCGGTAGTGATCCTGACTCCAAAGTGCTCGCTCCCACTGGCGATGAGTCTGAGTTTGTCGAGCTTGTTTTCTTGACTCGTCCAGCAGTTCCAATTGTCGGTGCCTTGCTTGTATGATTCGTACTGGTTGTTCCTCCCGATTCTTGTCCACTGTAGGCAGAATGTACTCGGTAGGCATTAACGGAGTCATCCCATAGACCAGCTGGAAGGGGGAGAAACCGGTAGCTACCTTGAAAGAAGTTCGGTATGCAAACAGTACCGTGGACAAGTGTTCGTCCCAGTCGTTGCGAAGGTCACTAATAAGTTTAGTGAGCAATGTGCCAATAAACTTGTTGGACGATTCTGCTTGGCCATTACCTTGAGGATAGTAAGTTGTTGATGTACGGTGTTTTATCATGTAATGGTCCGTGAGGTAATGAATTGCCTCGTTGATGAAATGAGTCCCTTGATCACTTACCAGATACAGAGGACAACCGAAACGGGTCAGAATGTTTTCGTAAATGAAGCGGGCGGTGACCACCGCCGTGTTTGTTCGTAATGCCTTGGCCTCAACCCACTTGGTCGCGTAATCTGTTGCTACCAGGATATACTTATTGCCTGTATATCTGCCTACCGGTTTAATTGGTCCCACAAAATCCAAACCCCATTTCATGAATGGTTCCACTGGCAAGTTCGTAATTAACTGGGCCATCGATCGAGTATTCAGGCCTCCCATTTTTTGACATTCGTCACAGCTACGGCAGTATTCCATAGTATCTTTGTGTAAGGTAGGCCACCAGTAGCCGGCATCCAAAATTTTTCGTATCGAGATGTGGGATGCCAAATGTCCTCCACCTACCCCCTTGTGTAGCAGTTCCAGTATCGCTCTAGCTTCCCTTGGATTAAGAACTCGCCTTGGTATCAGATCTTGCCCTTGTTTGAACAAAACCCCGTCCTTCAGAAAGAAACGGAAACTTTGAAGTGTTAATCGACGTTTTTGCTCTTCTGATAAATGAGGTGGGTACTCTCCGGTAGCTAAGTACGTTCTGAGATCTGTGTCCCATGGAACGGATATCGTGAAAAGTGTGGCATCCGTAGGTTGATCCGGAACGCCTATTGGAGGTTCAGACTTTGCTAAGCGTGTTAAACCGTCAGCTACCGTGTGGGTTCTACCGGGTTTGTATACGACCGTAAAGTCGTACTCTAGAAAAAGAAGTAACCATCTAGCAATTCGTCCGGAGACCTGTGGTTTGTTGACAAGGTGTACCAAGGCCATGTGGTCTACATAAAATACAAACTTGTTTGCCAGTAGGTAATGGCGAAATTTATGCAACGCATAAACCATAGCTAAAGCTTCCCTCTCGGTAGTTGTGTAGTTTCGTTCTGCCTTATTCAACAGTCTAGAGGCGTAAGCTATGGGCTGATCACATTTTTCACTAACATTTTGTGCTAGCATAGCTCCTACTGCTAAATTAGAAGCATCCGTATGAACGTGGAACTCTAATTCCCAATGCGGTACTATTAGTATTGGGGCATTGACATACCGGGATTTGATGTGATCGAAAGCCGTCTGACATTCTTCGGTCCACTTGAACTCTTCGGCCTGCCGCATCAGCTTGGTAATTGGAGCCATGATGAACGCGAAGTTCTTGATGAAGCAACGGTAGAATTGAGCAATTCCGTTAAAAACTTGAATATCATGAGGGTTTTTAGGTGCGGGCATCGATACTAATGCTTCCACCTTTTTTGGATCGGGCATTTTTCCTTCCTTCGAGACGATGTATCCCAACACAATACCAGAGAATACAAAAAATAAACTTTTCTCCGGATTGAGGCTGATACCTGACTGTCGGCATGCTACGAAACATTGCCTCAGTTTCTCCAAATGGGAATCCATGTCGCTGTAGATGCTGAAGTCGTCTAAAAAGATTTTCATGAATTTGTTGAGAAATTCTTTGAAGACGGTGTCCACAGCGCGTTGGTATGTTGATGGTGCTCCAGTTAAGCCAAATGGCATATTGATCCACGAAAAGGCTCCCCATTCGGTTATGAACGCTGTATGGCGACGATCTTGCTTCCTGATTTTGATCTGGTAGTATCCTGAGTATCCATCGCAAATGGAAATTGCATCGTGTCCAGCTACCTGGTCCAAGACTTCATCGGTGAACGGAAGAGGATAAGGATCCTTCTTAGTCGCGGCATTCAATTTCCGGAAATCAACACATATTCGTAGTTTCCCATTCTTCTTTGGAACTACCACAATGGAGGACAACCACGTGGCTTCCTTTATTGGCTCAATGAATCCTGCTGCCAATAATTTGTCAATGTCCTGTTTGACTATGGCTGCATAATTGGGGTTCATTCTGTAGCGTGCTTGATGAGCTGGTGGCATCGAGGTATCCAACTCGATCCGATGTTCCGCAATGTAAGATGGAATGCCCTTGAGTTCCTGATAAGACCATGCAAAAACGTCTTTGAATTCTCTTAATAATTCCTCAGCCTCTTTTGCGTACCTTGGTTCCAGAGCTACATTCAATTTGACACACTTGGGCTCTTCTTCTGTTCCCAAGTTGATTTGCCGAATCTGCTCTGTTTCCGGTAACGTCCAGCCTGCAATCTTCAGGTTTTTAACCCTTTCGTGTGCTGGTGTATCATCCACATCAATGTCCCCAAGGATTGGTTGTGAAAAATGGCTTGGGTAGTTTTTCGATGATTCCTGATCCAGTAAGCAGGGTAGAGTAACAGTGCCAATCGAAAACAATTGAGGTTCGGTTTCAAACAGGGTATCTTCTTCCTCGTCCGTCACCCCTTCCTGGAAGTCATAGCAAATGAGCACCTTCGGTCTCCTGGTATTAAGTCCTAATTTATTGGTTACTGGGATCACCCGAGTAGTGCCATTCCCTTCAATGGTCACCATGTTGTTACCCCAATCATGGAAAACCTTAGCATTCCGTAGCCATGGCCTTCCTAACAACATTGAATAGGAATCATCCACCACACTACTATTCATGACGGTAAATGTCACCGTGTAAGGTATGCCATGGATACCTATGCGAACATCTCTAATCAATCCTACCGGTTTAGTGGTAGTTTGATCTGCCATTCTTAAATTGTAAGGTGCAGGTTTTGGGGCTGGTAATCCCAACCGCTTTCGTAAATCCTCCGTGATAATGTTCACACCTGATCCTCCATCCAGAAGAACATCCTCCACAGTGTTTCTCCCAACTTGAACCGGTATGACTGCCATTTGATGATCAATGGCTACCGCAGCTACAATACTTTCAGGAAGTTGGTCTGCATTTTGTTGACGTGACGTACCTGGGGCTGTTAAGTATTCACGCAGTGCGGGAGCTAATTGCATCAATTGCTTCAATGTCAGCGTATACTTACTATCCAAGACCTGGGATCCCAAATCCATCAATACCTCCTTTAGTTCAGTAGACGGGGCTTGTAAGATTACCTTGGGTGATTCCATCTTAGGAAGCCCTATCCATTCCGTGGATTGGCTGACTACTGGTGTGTCCTGAAGTTGATGAATAGTTTGAATGAAATCATTCTTCAATTGCTCTTCCTTTTTCCAATCTTCCGGGGATTTTGTCTTCAAGGGTTCCTTCTCCTTGAATGCTACCTCCTCGTTCACTTTGCTTCGAGTGGTTACCGCTAGAACCATGTTGACATTTGCCTCTTCCACTCTAGGCGGATTCCTAGGTTCCTGCTGCGGTGGTTGGGTTTGCCTATTTCTGAACATGGCCTGAGCCTCGTCCTTGTAAGGGCAAAAATACGCCTTATGTTCTGTCCTACCACAAATGTAGCAAGGTAAAGGCCTGTCGTTCTGCCTAAATGGAGGTCTTGCCGGTATCCCTCGATTATACTGTGCCGCTACCTCATTAACCGCTACCGTGGTTTTCTCCTTTAGTCTATTTAACGGATTCTCTGGATTAAAAAAACATTTTTCCATGGCGTGTCCCTTCCGTTTGCAGCAAGCACACACCTCCTCATTGGGTTTTAAGATTTGTTTTCTCTTCTCCTCCGGTTGGAAGGCACTAATGATTTTATGCCCATCCGAATCTGCAGTATTTTCTTCGCATAATACTGCCGCTTCTTTCAAGGTTACTAACGAGCCCTTTTCCCTAGCTGTAAGTAGCCGTAAGTATGATTTTAAACCCGTTCTGAAAAAGGTAGTTAGGAATGCATCCTGTGGCGGGTCTTGCAAACAGTTTGCCAATTTGACTAACCTTTCAAAATAAGACTCTACCGTTTCTGTCTCCCCTTGTTTGATGTTTCGGAGAGCCATATAGACTTGTTCATCTGTTTGCACTTTCCTATAGCGTTTACAAAACGCTTTTGTCAATAATTCGAAATTACTATCTGGGTAATTGTTCAAAAAATTCTCTCCCCATTCTGACTCTTTGTCTCTCAATGTATAACAGAACAGATTTATCATCTCTTCATCTTCTGTTTCACGATTCGCTTTGATAGCTTTCCTAAACACTCTAATATGAGCGTCTGGGTCTGCACCCGACTGATACAGTGGATATGGCAATGATTTACGAGATGGTAAGGGCGTAGGTGTAACCGGAACAGGTGGTGGCATTGTGGTGTACCATGGTGGAAAGTAACCGGTTCGCATCCAAGGTGGTGTGTCATTCTTGTTGTCGTCCTCTTCTTCCCCGTCATCACCTCCCGTTCCTCGGTCCGGTGGTTCTCCTCCCGGTGGTCCAGCAGGGGGTCTTCCTTGGCCTCGTCTGAATTCGTCCTCTCGATCTCGCGAATTCCCCTTCTCCTTCCGTTGGGCTCCTCTTCTTCCCATATCCTTTTGATCATCATCCGATCCTCCTTCTGGTGGTCCTTTTCCTGGTGGTTCGATAGGTGGTCCTCTTCTACCGCCTCCTGTGTCTGTTACCGTTTTGTTTCTTGTATATTGTTGTTCCATGTTCCTCTCCAATCCTGGAAAACTTCGTTGATCCTCGTTTTGTCCCCTGTTTGGATAATGTTTTACTCCTTCTACGCCCATCGATTCATATCCATGTGATTGTGATGGCACGGTGTCCTTACCATAGGTGTTCTTCCTTTTTTCCGTTTTTCGTGCTACTTCTGGATTGTCCCCTTGGACATTGTATTCTCCCCTTTGGTGAGAAGCTATGGTTCCCATATAACTCTCATTCGGATAGTATGACGACCTATCCATCCCCCCTTGAAAACCGTATCTACCACCTGGGAGAGAATGTGGGGAACTGTATGGGATCACAGGTGGTGTATAATAAGGATTAGAGAAATGAATGATCGGTGGGTTTTGAATAATGGAGGTAGTTGGAACAATTGTAGTAGGGATTTTTGAAGAGTCGTTGTGAGGAAACGACTTGGAACCTAGTTGATGATCATTTATGAGGGATCTGACAAAATAACACTCAGTATCTCGATGACCCGGAAGATTGCAGTATGTGCAATATGGGGGGGCATGGTGAGAACCAAATTCATCGTCCCATAGATTTGGAAGATTAGAAAATCTTACATGGCGTTGCTGTGTTGGAATGGTCGCCGTAGGCTGCACCATCGTTTGGAATTCGTGAAGTTGCCGAAGTTGTTGAACTCTGGAAGAAACGCCACGAGAGGGTTCCTGAGTAGACAGGTCTTCCATAGTAAACCAAGGTGGTGGAGGATGCCGTGTAGGGTGTATAGGTTGTTGACCGGAATGCTGTGAAGCTATCTGATGATCATCCTCTTCACTACTAAAACTCATACTGACCTCGGGAGTGCTGGTATGGTCGTATGTTGATGAAATTGTGATGAAGGGTGTTGTAGCATGCATCACTGGGTCGGGGTGAGCTGAATCTACTGGTCGACCCTGACCGATGCTGCCTCCAAGAGAATTGACGATGCTGACCTCGTCGTTATCGTGGATGTCATTTATGTTCTTCTCCTTCCTGATGCGTCTTTCCTCCATGTGGTTTGATTTGTCAAGCATGTACAAAAGAGGAGAGTCCGTTGTTGTTGCCGCTGGGATAGGTGCGTTGAAGTTCCATTCCTTCCATGGGTGTGTAGAATTCCGATCGCTGTCTGTTGAGGGAGTTGGTCCGTCAACGTGACGCCAGTATGTTTCTTTGTCCGGTTGTCCCGAGTGCGGATGAGTTTGTTCTGTTTCAGATACGAGATCAGTTTCCAAAACCGTAGCCAAACGCTGCCGTAGCCCCCTTGTCATCACCGCCATTTGATCGCTGATCGTAGCCGTGGAGTGCCAGTTGTTAACTGCAAAGTTTTCCTTCTATGAAGGGTTTACTCACAGAGTACCGAACCCAGCCGGTATAAGAGGTATTTGCCAATACCCAACGGCAACCGTTCTCTCCGATGGCGATAATGGGGATGAATGATATAAGGGCTGCAGGTTGGTGTCGGTCCAGAAGGATCTTGTAAGTGAAACAGAGCGCCCTGTGTCATGACGAGGAACGATTACCGGAACCCAGTCCGTGGGTCATTGTCAAACCACTGCATGGTCGCCAAATGTTAAAGGGGGTTCCCCTCTACGTTCAATCGGTACCACCCTACTTCCGGTAGTACCTTACAGGTAGTACCTTACCGGTAGTACCTTACCGGTAGTACCTTACCGGTACGCGAACAGACTTAGTCTAGTTTTCCTTACCGGCATCCTAAGGTACTGCCCGCTACCGCTTTTGTTGGATGTCTCACTCCATGCATCCATCTTAGTCTCCATGCCTCTCCTTGGGGTATCCCACGCTTCTACTGGTCTTAAGGTTGGTACACCTCTTATGCCAGTAGAGTCGACCAGTATCCCTACCGGATTCTCCTACCGAATTCTCGGAGGATCGACCAAGTTCCCTACCTGGTTCTCAACCGGGTTTCCTAGGGAATCTACCGGTTTCTCTGCCGGATTCGTGACCAGGTTCCTTGGGGGTCTACCGGTTCCACTACCGGGTTCCTAACCAAGTTCCCTAGAAATCTACCGGTTCCACTACCGGTTCCTAACCGGGTTTCCTGAGATCTACCGGTTAGCCGTACTACCTCCAATACCGTGGTTACAAGAGTTCTAACATCCTACCACGAGTTTTCCCTTTACCCAACTTCACAACTGGGTTTAACCGTTTTTATAACCGTATTACTGTTAGCGTATTACTTACCCTACTACTAAGATAGATGATACATCCTACCGAACTCCCTTCTTAGCACTCCTGACTGTTCTCTTTTATACTACCACTCTCATAGTCCATGTACAATCCACTCTTTACCAGGACTCAATGTTGTAGTATGAAAACTCAACTAAGAGAATACCATTCCCTTCATTCAGTGTATACATCTGGTACTACTATCCCACAAGACTTCTCTAAAGACACCCCCCTCCATGCGTTAGCTACTTGTACACGACTCTGTTGGTAACATAAGTAGTCCATTGCCAACTTCTCTTCCACACCACAATAATTACCAGAAGTAAGGCAACCACCATTACAAGAAAACCACAAGTTCCTTATCTCAGACTCAACAGTATCTTACTCAAGCAATCCAATACTCTTATCTATATGAATCCTAGTACACATTCCTTAAGAATGAGAGAGAGAGAGAGAAAGACAACTCTCTCCTTAAGTACTTTCTCCTCATCACTTTAAATCCATACTAACCACTCACTGGGATTACCCTATCCACTACTCTTCTACTCCTTATCTGCAACTACGGCACCATCTTATCCCTAATTGCTATTTCTGATACTACTACCAAAAGTAACTTAAAAGCCACTTCAACCTGATATTGCTAAAAATTACTGTTTACTAACCTCCTTTAACATCCATAGATGTCACAAAATATCTATACAACTCCAAGAATGAAAATTATAAGAACATACTATTCATGAAAACATCACATCCACATGTGACTCTTTTTTTCAAGACCAACTCAGTTTCTAATCTTGTAGAATGCACTTGAACTTTTGAAACAACCATAGTTGGCAAAAACTACCTCTAAAGACCAATTCAAGCCAACCTAGCATTCAAGAAAAATGGCATATATGACATTTTTATGTGCCATGTGACATTTTCATGAATACTATGTTTAAGTCTTTGCAGCAACATTCAACAAATATTATCCAAAAATGTATTCCGGTGGGGTACACTCATTCAACTTAATATTATTTAGTTGGATAAGCATGTTGGATGGGTTCGGGATATGTCAGAGTTTGTTCCCAGAATATGCCATTGTGATCTTTCGTTGTGTAGATTCAACCTAAATCACAATACTATGCTTGCATAAATATATTAGTAGTTTTCTTTTTCTTTGTGTCGGTCTGGCCCGCCCACCCTCGACGACCAATTAGCAACTTAGTTTTTGCAAAAAAAATTAAAAAAAATTAAAAATAAAAAGGCACTCATTAGTTTTCATAGGCAAGTGTTTGCATTAGCCTAATTTGTGTACTTATTTTTTGCCTACCTACATGTGATCGGGACTCAGTATACAAGATTAGTTTAAAGAAAGAGGTTCAAACAGAGTTTGACATGTTTTGTTTAAAGACCCTTCTTGCAAGGGATATCAACCACATGGCTTGGGTCCTTGGCTAATGCGCCCAACTTTATACTAAAGATGGTTTTTGACTACCTAGTGAGCACTGAGTAGGAAGCAAGAATGGATGTCGGCCACCTAATCATGGTCCTTAGCCAATGCAACCAAGTACAGTCAAGACTCTATAAATGTTACAGGTCGGGAGCAGCAAAAAAGTAACATATATAGAATTATAACAAGTAACACTTATAGAATTCATACCGATGATTAATAACATTTATAGAAATAACACTTAAAATTTCCAAAAATGAAGAACATAACGTTTTATAAAAATAAAAAATGAAAGTACAAATGATAATACATAATTCAACTAAACTAATTGAAAGAAATAATCTATATAGTAGTAACTTGACGAGATTCTTCCAATTAAACTAATCGAAAGAAAGATTCTATAGTAGTATGATGAGAAGCTTCCAAATGATGAGATGAAACTTCCTTTTGGAGTCCTTGAATGCTCTTGATGTGTGATAGGGCATCATTTGGTCTTTGTTCAAAGTATTTCTTTAAAGTCTCTAGAGAACGCTCATCAACACTCAATCCTACAACTTCTTCTACCACATCAACGATAACCTCATCAACATCAATTTCTTGATGTTCTGAGGAATACATTTCCAAAAACTCCTCATCGGTAGGTTCATAGGGGTTGTTTAAATCAAACTCCATCTCATGATTGAGGTATTCATGAGCATTCATCACGTCACCCACCTCACTACCAAACGACAACAACGTCAGTTGATGAAGTAGAGTAGCAACTTCATCAACCTCTACCAAGCGCCTAGCTTCCTCTATCTCCCTCTCAATAGAGATCGAAAGAACACCCATGTGCCTCCAACAATTTTGAATTGTTCGCAAAGAATATGGGATAAATGTGATTACATGTTTAAAATATATGCTCTCATATATTATTACCTTGATTTTCTCAAAATTAACACTTATAGAGGTGTAATTAACAAAGAAGGGAGTAGAGCATGTTATAACACTTAACACATAACACTCACTAGTCTTACCAATTGTGTTTTTGTAGGGGAGTAAAATTTTCTTAACATATATGAAATTATAACGCAATGAAGCAATGTTGGTGGTAGGTGAGAGAATCCAAAATCAAATTTCTAGAGTTATGCACAACATCAAGTGCAATAAATGTCGCCTTCACCACTTTTAGGGGTCAAAAGTATTGCAAATTAAAACTAGGTCCCAATCAAGTTACCCACTTGTCAAAATGCCTTGTTCTTTTGGGAATCCATGCCCACTTGAGGCCCATATTACAGAGTCTAATCTTGATTAGCCCCCTTATTTGATCAGGGGTGTGCAAGTGGACATGATGCCACCCTTGATTGACACGCCAATTCAAGACATGACACACCCTAATGTGGTAATTTTTTGGATGTAGTGATGATTCTAGTAGAATTCAAACATGGTTTTCGTGAAAATTTCACATGGCACGTATAAATGTTATATATGTTGTTGAGTTGGGCTTGAAAAAAAAATGTCACATGTGTATGTGACGTTTTCACGAATACTATGTTAAAACATGGTATTCGTGAAAACGTCACATGGCACGCAAAAATGTCATAAATGGTGCTTTCTTGAACATAAGGAAGGCCAACTTGAATTCGTCATTGGAGGCAATTTTTTCCCAATTACACCTCGATGTATTTACAAAAATGTTAGTAGCGTGTGCAAATGATAATGAGGGAAGAAGTCTTTTTATATCATGAATGTTATGTTCTTCATTGTTACTTCAAACACTTTTGATAGCAATCAAAACATAATATTCATGATATAAAAAAAGACTTTTTTTTACTCTATGAACTTGTACCATAGGTGCCCATACAAAATTAGTTTTAAAATGTAAAATTTCCCAAAGTTTAAGTGCACTCCACAAGACAAAAAACTGAGCCAACCTTGAGAAAAACAAAAACGTCAAATGTGAATGTGACGTTTTCACAAATATTGTGTATTTTTAAATTTTTTTTGGTTGATTGCTTTAGTCAATTGCTATCAACAAACGACTTCTAAAAAAATTAAAAATATCTACAAGAATTCCAAAACAAATTCAAGACCGTTCAATCTTGTTGGATGCAAAATCTAACGATCCATTTTTTGAATTTTTGGGTTTTGTCCTTTTAGGGTTTCTTTAAAGTCAACCAACTAGCTAGCTGCTCTAACTCGATTGCTTCGGGTCGACTGAAGCAGTTGACCTAGAGTAGTCGACTAGATTTTTGACCAAAGGGTTGATTGCGTCCGTGTACCCTTGGGCGAATTGTCGGACATACCCACCCCCATTGACGTGACATTTTTGGGTGCAGCGTCACTTTGCCAACACCAGGTGTGATGTGATGTGACGGGACAAACACCGAGGTGAAATTCCTCTATTTGATTTATCCTTGGTATCATGAGTCTTCTTACCATGAGTAGTGTTTACCAAGTTACTTTACCATAAAGTAACATGTACTATCATGGCTCTTCTACCTTGCCTTACCTCACTCAAGGAAGTATGATTGCACAATACACTAAGCAATCATACTATTTCCATGTGCATATGCACCAACTCCACCTCCTTGAGTGAGGTGAAGGCAAGGTAACAAGCATTAACCTTTGTGCTTTCTAGAAGCCTTTTTCCTCTCTTTTCAATATGTGTGTGTGTGTGTGTGTGTGTTTTAATTTTTTAATTTGTTTACTCCCTCAATAAAATTTAATTAAATATATTGGGATTCAATTTGATTCAAGAAAGACTTGTGGGATTTGATTCAAAACAAATTTGTAGAACATCATAAGCAAGGACATCTATGATGATGTGCATGTCCCTTTCGTTTAAATGATTTTCACACTTACCACTAATGGGTGGAGAGAGCATTTGTTCGAGATTTATTTTGGACACGAAAATTTTGCCACACTAGCCTTGAATCGGATGGTCTTGCATGCCATCTCACGGCATGAACCCCTTTATTTGTACTTTTCTTCACACTCCCAAAATGCTCCTTCGAATATACGCCACTCATGTCACAAAATCTATTCACATCCAGCATCACCCATTTGTACATCACTCATTTGGTTAGCATACATATGTATTTTTTGTTGATCTTGAGGTGAAGATCATGGTTGTATGGGGTCCACCCACATGAATCCCCTGTGCGACATCTATAATCTTCTTTCACATTCATCATTCTCTCTCTCTCCCTACACATATATTTAGTTTGATTTTTTACATATATATTTGCAATGGGTGTCTGAATATATATACGCAAAAGTGGGTAGCCAAGAATATATAAACTATTAGGTTTTCATGGGCCAAGAGTATAAAATACCTCGACAAACTAGCATATGAAAAGTTACACGAGGCCAAATGCAAATTGAGGGGATGGCCTTACTTAAATAAAGGTAATGGCCCAACCCTGAACTTGACAAGCCGCCACATGTGAACCATCGGAGGCCTATAAGCAATCTAAGCCACGTGTAAGAAGTTGGGCCATCTATCACAAAAGGGTAAGTAAAAAGTTAAGGGTTAGGGCAAGCCCTTAACCCTAACATAGGGTAAAAATCATATAGTAAGCCACGGCACGAGGTAAGTACGCATCTGGACAACTAATGAACCAGAGCGTTTGTAGTAGTTGCGGTTGGTGCTACACAAGTAATGGTGTCTTCCAAGGTGCAGAGAGTTCACTCTCATTGTAGGATATTGATATAAAGATTGGCACATGGCAATATTTCTTTATCCTTTACTCTCACAATAAAACTCTACATATGCATACTTGACCTCAATAACAAGCGGAATATTAATGTGGATACCTCATGTACATGACTAACCTCAATTTTGTTGTTGTTGGTTGTATGGGCATAGGTGATGCAATTTCTTCAAGCATGTAGTCATACATTTTTTGTTGATAAGGAGAAGGAGGGTTGTGCTTTGAATAGATCTATGTATCAAGTAGAGAGGTTGTTGGTAAATGGTTGTAGGAGAATACATAGTTATTGATACAATATTTTCTTGGCAAACTATATGTAGCATCTATCACATGAACAAGATTGAACTAGTTGTATGTGTTTGCGACCTAATTTAGCTTAGCTCTCTAGACTCCAACACGATGTTTATGGTAGTCAAAAAGCTCAAATACGACAGACAAGCAAAAAATTAAAGTAGCCGAACATAATGCTTGTTTGAACACGATTTTGCATTTTTGTCTATAAATAAGGAAGTTTGAAGTACCAAGGAAATATTGGGTGAATCTAAACATAGTTTTGTTGAAAAAAATAGGAGTGAAGGTAATGCCTAAAAGAAGGTGACCCCACCCACCCACCCGGGTATATTTCTCAATGTAACCACATCTTTTCTAGACATTTTGGCGCTTAGAATGCCTCCACTCACTTACGTATTTTACAAGCTCAAAGAGGTCTTCAACTCAATTTGCATAACTTAACCACTTGCTTGTTCACGTGCTTTTGAGACATTTAGCTCAAATATAAATACACTCTAAACTCCATAATATCATGCTTGTAGCAACCAAAGTGCATGTGATATTAAGGAATTTTGCAATGTTTACATGGATGTGTGATAAAAGGCAAATTCATGTAGCATGTGACATTATGGAATAATACAAATTCAACATTGCAATAATAACAATGTTTACAACGATGACAACATGATGCATGCAAGCGTGTGGGTTGAATTCTTTGGTGGGTTTTTTTAATGTCAAAGACTGTGATATATGGGAGGGAAACATGATAACAAAGACTAAGATTTAAACTAACAACATCCATTCCCTAGGATTTTGGGATACAAAAGAAGGAGTGACATTAAGGAGGTTGATATTACAGAGTTTAGAGTGCTAGTGGTGATGGCCCAAAGCCACATCTTGAATTTGACCAGCAAAATCAAGTCCATACTTCTATTATTAAAAATGAGAAAGAAATCGACCTCAATGTTGTAGCCTCGAGAGCGAGGAAGATGCCTATTGACAAACATTTGGGCTTATTCAATTGGGACCATTTGGTTGGGGAGCCCCATAAATATGAGAAATTCACAACCAACAACCAATGAGAGGAAAGGGGCAATGAGGGTATGGAGGCTAGAAAGAAGGCCATAAGTATTAAGGTCGGAAAGAAAAGAAAAGAAAAAGAAAAAATAACGACCGTATCTAAGTACCAGCGTGAATGTGAGCCCGTTAACCTGATGTTGATCACGGTTGTCTGTGATGCAACTTAAGGTATTTTGCCTCTTTTCGGAATGTATTAGGTCATATGCACATTTCTTGCAAAAGGCCTTCCATGCCTCTGTTGGTCATTTGCAACTCCGAATATGTGTAAATTGATTGTCTGCCAAGTTGAAAGCAATGATGGACATTGTCTTCTTCACACACCTATGATATTTTTTTCGTCACTTTTGGATCAGCGTTGGATGGTGGAGCTCTCTCGGATTTGTCCTCAATGCCCCAAGATGTCCATGGAAGCCAATCCCATCTCCAATTTGAACTTCCAAAGATTGAAATTCTCTCCATTGAACAAATCACTCAAAGTCATATACTCTTGCTCTCAAACCACTCAAGTTGGATCCTTTCGCATTCAAATGAACCTTTAAACATTCAATCCACTCAATTCAAATTATTTTGTTTTCCAATGTGCCTTTGTACACTCAATCCGCTTAAGTAAGATGTTTTTGAACTATAATGAGCCCCCTTGCTCTAAAAAATGCCCTTGCACCCTTGATCCACTCAAGTCATATCCTTTCAAACTCAACTAAGCTCTCTCGGTCTCAAATATATCCTTGCACCCTTAATCAACTCAACTAAACTTTTATGGTGTCAAATGTGCCTTTGCACCCTCGATCCACTCAAATAAAGTCATCTTTAAATCAAATGTGCCTATGCACCCTCAAATCAATCAAATCAAGTCATTTTCAATCCAACGTGCCTATATAGCTTCAAATCAAACAAATCAAATCATTTTTAACTCAATTGTGCATATGCACCCTTAAACCATTCAAATTAAGTAATTTCCAACTTAAATGTGTATTTTCCACTCCAAATGAGCCCTCTATAACTCAAATGTCTTTTTGCACACTCTTTAATTTAATTTAATTTTACACCCTCAACCACTCAAATCAGGCCCTTCTCACCTCACATGTGTTTTCGCACCTTCAAACCACTCTTGTTGTTACGTGGTAGGTAGAGGTCGGTTTCTCCGATTCCTCCTCTTGGCTGGTAAGGGCAGCCATTACCCGTTTCTTGCAATAGGGGGCTATCTCTAGCAGCTGTCCTATTGAAATGTTTGCTTTTGTGTGATTCATCACACCTTCCAAGATCTTATCTACCTTTGCCCGGGTAGTTGCTGGGACACCTCCTTTCTCGGGGTTCCGTTTCGTGGGCTTCTCTGCCTCTTCTTCTGAGTACCAAGGTGCGAACTCCTCTGGCGTGGGTAAAGCTTCGCCCTCTTCCTCCTGTATCTCCTTGATAGTTTTGCTCACCTCCTGGTGGACTTTCCAAGTGGTTTTTCATCCAAATTTCAATCATCTATGACAATATTTCATCACAAGTTGCTGACAAGCGAAGGTAGGGTTTTGGCCAATGGATGAACTCATCTGTCATCCATGAAATCATTTGTTCACTTATTCATAAGAGGTGTAATCCGAAAAGTTACCATAGTGGCATCAAATACCATATGACACTAAATATCACATTTAGTGTAGTTGTTGCTCGGTCTACCTACACTAAATATGATATTTAGTGTCACTTGTTATTATTGGAATTACACAACGCTATGCCTTTTCACCATTGATATAATTTTTTACCAAATAAAGTTATTATTGTTTTATAATGTACAAACAACCAATTTTGTTGGTAAAATATGAGATATACAGTAAAAATAGATATAGCATTCTGTAATTCCAAATAGTAAGTGACACTAAATATCATATTTAGTGTAGTTGTTGGTTGAGACTTACATATTAGGAATGCCACGATGGGTGTACTTGTTATGAGCACATGCCAATTATTTAGCACTCATGGCAATTTAAACCTGCGAGAGCCTCCCGGCCAGTACAACTTTTCACCTTCCTCAAGTGACGTGGGACGGGGGACGGGTCTCAACTCTTTGTTTTTTTTTTTTTTTTGAGACAGAAGGCCGACAGGCCAACGCCAAAGCACAGGAGGCAGTTGACCACCTAGCAAGTTTTCCGTCAGGTAGAGAGGAGATTTCACAGCCGGGATTCGAACCGCCAACCTCTTCCTTGAGATTTGGGTATCCCTCCACCATCATCCGGTAGTTTAGGGTCATCTCGGACCAGGGTCTCAACTCTTTGAAGAAGCAGCAAATTTAAGTAAACAACTTAACGTAGTACAATCTCTATATCTCATCCCTCGTCCATTCGTCAGTCACTAAGGTGTGTATGCAGGTGTTATTTGGATACTTTCTTAATCGGACACTTATATTTGAGCGTTTGTGGTTTCGGTGACGATCATAACACAAGGACCACAAGAAGATATAAGGTAGAGGGTCCTTGAACCAACACTTTAGGCTATTGCACATACATATGGCTATATGGTTGATATATATATATATATATATATATATATATTAGCCTTTGTTCTAAACATAGATATAAAGAAAGAAAAAATATGTTTAGCCTCAATTAGATATTTGATGAATATTCAAAGTCAAAACCACTAGCTTTCTTAAACCAATATATAGGCCCGTGTATGACGACCTTGGATATGATGAGGACCCCCACCTTCATTGCCTAGAACCAACACAACATAGTTGGGTACTAGACCTAAGCTAGATCAAAGACCAACTAGTAACGGTGCGCAAAGTCACATGGCCACCTCCATGATCTCACCTAGTTCGCTGGCAAAACCATCACCTTGCATCCTGGGTCACCAACCCCCTTTGTGCTTTGTGGGCCTACCTCCGTGACTTTGTGAATAGAATGGCTATAACCCCTCCCCCATGCAGTGTATAGAATGGCTAGAATAGGCATTGACAAGCCACCCTAAACCCACCTTGAACCAACCCGAGATAGAGTGGAGCCCATTACCTACCCTACATGGAGGTAGTGGAGGTCGCTATGAGGTGGCGCCACTAATGGCACCTAAAAGCGTCACTTCGTGGGCCCATACACTCCTACACCATGGGCAACGCTTCAAGGTAGTAGAGTGTTGGTGATTGGGAGGCGTTTATAGGTGTTGGTTTTGGGTGGGGTGTTGGTTTTAGCACCCTCTACCTTATGTTTCAAAGAGATTGGACTGCATCCTTAAGGTTCTATTAAATATTGTACTCCACACTCAATAATAAACACAATTGGGAGGACCCATGATTTCAGTTAGGACTCCACAAACATGCACTTGAGATAATCATAACCAAGGGAGGGGAGATCGATTTTTGATGATCCTTCTAAAATACAGTCTACCCTCTCTAACAACCTACCCTCTCCTACAAGTCTTGGGGTTGACCTGAGCAACAAGTTTCGGCTTGCATGTGGGGCCGGCATAAGTGGACACATGCAAGTCGCACATTGTTCAACAAATTTAAAACTATACATAGGTTGCTAGTTGTTGTTGGGTTTAGCTAGTTGTTGGTTTAGGGTTATTCAATGAACAATACTCAAGCTAAGTATTCTTTTTGTAAGTGACCCCCATAATAAAAGGGACATAATGCCTGGAAATTTAAAAGCACCACGGTGCATCAGCTTACAACCATGTGGTTATGGATTGTCCCCCAAAGACATAGCCTTGAGTGTTAACTTCTTGTCTTTCTTGACCAATAGGCTTACACTTTTTGTTACATTGAACTATTTGTATTCCTTTTGAAAGTTAATGTTCATTTGGATTCACTTTGGGGCTAAATATAGGTGTCATATTTGGGTCACTGACATAACTGGGAACTTCTACCTCATGCAATGACCTTGAGAAATGTGACTGAGCCACATCAAAACCAGTATGTTCAGATATCCAGCTCAGAGTTTATACTTGGAAATCCATCCATGCACTATGGAGGCACTATCTTCTTATAATGACATGTGTGGTGCTTTGAAGACGTGCTAAACAATCCAGAAGTGATAAGAAAAACATCATGTAGCAGAATGCAATGCAAGGAAAAATGTGTGCACAAGGAGGGTCTTTGAAGTACTGAAGAGCTGCATTGCCAATGTAGACTACGATACAGGTATCAAGGGAAAACGTTCCAATTATCAATAAGGGTGGGGACACAAACTCGAACCACAAATGTACAAGTAGTTGTTATGAACTGATGTGGGTATAATTTTGAAGTGGCCTGAAAATACTTTTCTGACAAGACATCCCCTTGCATAGGGAATGGAAGAAAAGGGTGCAGCTTTCAGAGGTGAAAGCACTACAGGTCGCCCCAAGACTTTTATCTTCCCAAAAAATAACTTACAATCTTGCACTACTGCATAAAAGATTCCAGTGAACTCGTGGGCACTCTCTTAAACCTTGCTCTAGCAGCATACTAATTGTAATTGAAGCTCCAAATGGTGTAGTGCAAAGGGGATCCAGGTAGAGTATCAATGTAAGTGAAGCCTGTGGAAAATTTGTGCAGACGAGCACTGCAATAAAGCCAGCTCAAATCACCTTCCTCGACCTCTGCCGCCCCTTCCACCTCCTCCTCGGCCTCCACCACGACCCCCTCCACGGCCGCCTCTACCTCCAAATGATGACCTTCCCTCAAAGCCACCTCCTCTTCCACCTCTTCCACCACGGCCACCACCACGGCTACCACCCCGCCCACCACCCCGACCACCACCTCTTGATGGTGATCCTCTGTCTGACCAAGAATCATCTGAACCTCTTCTGTAAGAGTCCCGACCACCGTCTGCCGACCATATATCTCTTGGTCTCCCTACACATGACAAAGTCAGAGGCAAAGTCTTATCTTACATATGTATAACTACAGATCATCCTTTAATCTACATAGGTAGAGGCAATCCAAAACAACAGGGATACCATGGAGGATAGGTAGAAGAATATCATCAATGTGGTGACTAAATATGATACCTAATGGAGATAATGTTATCACACTTCAATTTGACTAATTGATCCATCCTGCCATTGCACTTGCAGGAAAGGTAAAGTCCAATTGCTCTACGCACTGGCTTCTTGCAGAAGTCCAAAAAAAAAAATCCCCATTGAGGTACATCAATAGTAACAGAGGAAGAGGGGTAAATACCTTCAGGCTCAAAATCATCATCTGCTGCAGCCCAGAATCTCCCTGGCACTGGATCTCTGCCAGAGAAACTACCCCCACGTCCTCGCCCACCTCTCCCTCTGCTGTCTCTCCCTGAACCACCTCGTTTAAGGGCCGCCCCTCTGGGAGCAAAATCTTCTTCGTCATCATCGTCATCATCCATGCCAAAGTCCAAGTCTTCAAACTCTTCATCATCTGAAGTTTGACTCACATCACGCTCCCAACTACTACGCCCTCTGGAGGGAGGCCCATCAGAAGACCGGCCACCTCGTGATCTTGCAAAGTTTGAGTTCCGACTTCCAAGTGAGTCATTAACACGACCTGAGGTTTTCCTGCTGGATATGGGTTGGCTTGACTCAAAATCACTGTCATCGTCCTCATCTCCAAAACCAAATTGTTCATCATCTGAAGTAAGACTATCTCCAAGATTGTTATCAGAGTCATCGCTCATATCAAAATTGAACCTACTACTAGTCTTAGTGTCACTCCTTGTCGGAGTCCATTCCTCATGCTTAGTTCGCTTGCCAACTACACCTTCATCCCTGCCAAAACTTCGAACTTCTTGGTCGTCTTCATATGAAGGTCGAGATCGTTCCTCAGAGCGGGCAAATCGGGACCGACCTTGTACATCTTCTCTGTCATATGATGGTCGACCTCGCTCCTCCGAGCGTGTGTACTGAGGTCGTCCTCGCTCTGCTGAGCGTTCAAATGGGGCTCGCCCTCTGTCATCAGAACGTTCAAATGAAGCCCGCCCTCTGTCATCGGAACGTTCAAATGAAGCCCGCCCTCTGTCATCAGAACGACCATAGGATGGACGACCTCGCTCTTCCACTTCTCCATATGAAGATCTTGTGAATTCCCTATCCCGACCTCCTGCTCTTGAAGAGTCCCTCCTGTCATATGATCTGCCAGCATCCCTTGGTCGCTCCGTTTGACATTCAAAGCACTCTCTATTCCTGGCAAAGTTATGGAACCTGCACCTGTAACATGCATAAGAAAACACCATTCCATGTCTTAGACCTAGCTTGCTTCAATCTTTCCTTGCTTGCCTCCAGCTAAGCTATCACCAGTTCAATTTGGAGGTGGGAGCAATTTATAAAAATCATCATGGACACATGGCATGTGCTTTTCATACAGCAGAGTAGAATATAAAAACACTTTTCTCTCTGCCCTCTGATACACCTGAGGAGTCATACATCTAGTTTATTGATTTTACAATGTAAGACATTCATGCACAGATCCACTAAGGTAATGTATGGCTCACAATCGGTGGCATTTCTTTGTGCTGTAAGAATATAATATCTCTTCAATCGTGACAATGCATCTATGACTGAGGTGGTAGGAGCTATTTACTGCTAATCGAGGCAATGATGTACGTGCATGCATTAATCCATTTCAACCGTACATGCACATGCACCTAAGACCGGGACAAAGTGCATGACAATACCTGGGACACTCCCAATCTCCCTCCTTCAATGGATGACTTGATTGAGCTCCTGAACCTTTAGCTTTACATTTCTTGCATACAATATTTCTTGAGAAGTTGATGAAGTTGCATCTGTAATATTGTAGAAGTAAACCGTAAGACTGAATGTGTGCAAAAACCTGACAGTTTATCTTCAGCAACATGTTCATATTGAAATACCTTCCTCCTAATAAATCCTAATAATAAGTTTTGTGATTCACCAGTGAAATACTGATGGAAGTATTTGAATCAGCTGGATCAGCTCTGGAGATGGTGTTAATGCATAGCACTTTAAATCATCCTTCTCTGGCAAACTTAAAAAACATATGTAAATTTTGCAAATTACTGGTAATGCACTTGCAGTAGTATAAATTCACGCTTGCTTTGAAGCTTACTCTGTACACTGCCAGTCTCCAGCTGGAAGCTCTTGTGGAGGACGTTTGGTTTCACATTCTCGGCACTCTGTATTTCTTGAGAAGTTGACATAGCTACACCTGCAACACAATTCACAACCAACACATGCGTTAGACTAGAGCTACAGACTTGTCATTGCATCCTGAAACTCTATTCAGAGTGCTCATGAACAGGAAATACCACTACTCCTGAGAAACCACAAACAGCAGAGCGAAAGCAAAGATATTACAGCTTTTCATCTTGCGGATCTTACTCTGGACACTTCCAATCTCCTGGCTTGACATCAGAATTTTCTCCAAAGGCACTTCTTCTAATTCCTTTATCTTCACGAGGCACATTTACAGGTCGTGGTGCAGGCGGTGGCAACGAGGGATCCCGTGGTGTCTCACTTGCTTTAACTACTTCCATTAGCAATTTCTTGGCTGCAGCCTCAACATCCTCTGCAATATATTCTCCAAACAATTGGTCCATAGCATTCCATACATCTCAAAAATTGTCACTACCTCTGTAGGCATGTAAAGTTCCTAAATGACACAATTAAATAACATCAACACCTTTGCAAAAACTAAGCTATGTGGCAAAAACTACTTGGCATGGATGAGAAAACTTAATTTTAAGTTGGAATGTTATTGCTGATGATAATACCTGGCACAGTCCGAGTTTGAGTCTTTGCAAGAGTTGCATAACCCACAAGAAGCCGGACAACATCTTGAGTCCCCGCTGACTCAGTATTGGATGGCTTGTTATAAGCTCTTGCACATGAGTTTCGAATGTCACATGGTTGACAAACCTACACTCAATAAGGAAGTATTATTGGCCTCAGATATCCACAATTTGAGCATCGGATGAGAGTCTCTTACACTAAACCTCAGATAGCATAGAACTGCCAATAACTTCTACTTGAAGGAAGAACAAGCTACTCAATGCTGGCTCGTAGTTCAATCCTTTAAGCTCTAATTGTCATTGAATGAGAGATAACTTTTAAGATTTAAAACGTCCGTGAAGATTTCATTTGGAAAAGCGCCCTTTGAATGAAAGGGCATTAGAGAAAATAACAGAATAAACTTTTCGATCATGAAGGCCCTATGACTATAGAACCTAGTATGTGATTGAGAAAGACCAACTTACGGAGACTTCTGTAATACCAAGAGAAGCTCTGAGCCGCTTGCCTGCATTCACAACTTTCCGATCAATCCCTGGGCACCCAAACTCCGCTAGTACTCGCATTTGTTTTTGAGACAGGTTGCTGCAACGAAGCCACCATCCAGTAAGTTCACTGCGCCAAGACCCTTCTGATCCAGGAACAGAGAGGAAGGATGTTTTCCCTACCAAACTTGTCTTATTTCTATTCACTCAGAGCATATCTATATAATCCCTGCCTTCATGAATATGATGCAGTACGAGTTTCCAGAGGTCCAGAAAACCTGGGCGATAATTTGAGCACTCTCCTTTCCAAATGTGACCAATCACATAATTCAAATTCTCAAATTCAAATTTAATCTGCACGGCTGCGACTTTGAGAACCTACGAAGCTCTCACCAGATAGTGCAATTCTGGGATTTATAATAATGGTGGTGATATGTACTCAGTGTCTTTGTAAATGTAAGTCTTCAAGTGACAAGATTTCTGACGTGGATTCAGAGCAATAAAAGTAATAAACCCCTGTTCCGTTCCAGTCATTGAATCCTCAAAATTGTCATTGCCTATGTCAGAATGAATGGCATGTGCAGTAAAACTCAAAAATTTCAGGTACCTGAAAATGTCATCGCGGAACCTCGCAAATGCCATTGAGGCACGTTTAATTCGGCCGGCATCATCGTCCATCCCTTTGTCGCCCCTTGAATCCGTAGTCTCAGTCTCGAATTCAAAATGTTTGCCAGCTTCTAGCATGTGCAAAAACTTGTGCCATTCTGGCCATGGGTGGCTAATCACGGGCTCCTCTCCAGCTTCCAAAGGGGGAACTTCACTGTCTGTGTCCGTCTCGACTCCACTAATTCCGTCCACGTAATCAACTGTACTCGATGCATCCTCTACTTCCTCGTCTACTTCACTCACACTGCTCAGAACTCGATTGTCTTCTGCATTATCTTTTTCCGAAAAATTGGCAGTCTCTTGCAAATTTTGAGAAAGGGCGGTGGTAGATTCGACAAATTCTTCTTCCTTAACCGCCTCTGAAGAAACCTCTGTCACTTTAGGGATCGATGGAACATCAACATCCACAGCCGCATTGGCATTGGTCTGGCTATGTGCGGCATCGACGCTGGCGGAAGACAAAGCCCTAATGCTTCGAAACCCTAACACGCTCACCCTTGCTCTCTCTGCTTTCCACAAAGGAACAGAAACCTGAGGAGCGTGAGAATGGGATCTAAGAATGTATGAGGAGGACGAACTCAAACCTCGCCCTCTGAAGTTTGCGTTTGCGAGGCAGAAAGATCCCTGCCTGAAGTAAACTCGCCATGTCCTCTGTAAAATCTGTGTGCTACACGAGAGCGCCATGGCTCCGACACCGGCTCTTCAACCGGACCGGTAATGCCCTCTTGTGAATGCAATTAAATGCACACTGGTATTTCTCAATACCTTACGGGGAACTCAAAGTTCAGCAGGCCGAGGTGCTCCGCCATGCTCAAAGCTTCAATCGAGTGAAGCCCGACGATGTTGCTGTTGCCACACCCTTGCACAAGAGATCCATGCGATAAGTGAGCTTGCGGTGAGGAAACCCCTTAAACCCTAAACCCTGGTATGTTTCATACAACCAGCCGCCTTCAAACCCTTGCGGGGAGGTGCTGACATGGACATACAAGATACACCTAGCTGGACACCTAGTACAAGCTGAGGTGGCTGAAACCTTACCAGGGCCGCGGTGAATAAGTGCACCAGTCAAAATAATTAAGGGAATGGAGCAGTATTATTGCCTACGAAATGGGGGCCAGGGCAAACCGACCCATACATTGGTACCTTACCGGATGTCTAGTGATGTCACATTTGAATGAATCGGCCCTCAACCTCATAGGGGGTCTTTTTGTATTGGAGCCACTTCATCCACGATATGTAGGATGGTTGATTTTAAGTGAGTACCACGAATCCCTAGCCATTCGCCCTCCCCGGTAAGGTACGAATATAGGGGTTGGTTCGCCCCAGCCCGAAATGGGTTCACCGGCCAGGGTTTAAACTCACTGCAAGAAATCTTATCCATAGCAACTACTTGCAACTGGCCATTCCGACACGATGAGTGCAATAATTGCCCTATGCAATCACAAGCAGATGTTGAACCCTTAGGATCTAAGTTGGCATAAATGTAATGTTAAGTGCCTTGCGTCCGTGTGGAACGTGAGGTGTTGAACAATGCCAATGAGCAACATGGTTTGGAAGTGCCCAACGCAAATTTATGATGCTCGCATATGTGGAAAGAGTTGCCACATACAATAAGAATTGGAGTCCAATGTGACAAGTTTTTCCCCATCATGTAGTGGTGGGCAACCTCATTACCATCATGGCCACAGTTGATGTGTGATGACAATATGATTATTGTACCTTATTTTGGGTGACGAGTCTATGCCCAGTCCTAGAACGGTGCTCCAACTTATATGTCCACCCGTTCAAAACAACTATGGCAATGTCTAACATCCACAACACACAAAGTTTTTGGCGAATTTCGTTGGATGCCCTCCATGTATGGCTGCCATTTTTCATCACCAACTAAAGTGAACAAAGATGTGGCGTATAGTTGCCAACATGTGTTTTCCTAGTGCTCTTGAAGCATGTACAATGTTGTGGTTCAAGATGACCATGTACATTGAAGGTGATTAATGCATACCATTCATATTTGTTGGGAATATTAATGTTCGAATTGCTTGCGACATGTTTTTTACGCAACATCAATATATTGTGTTCAATTGCAAACATGTTCCCAAGGCATAACAAAATCGCGTACTCATTTGCACACATTGCACGTCATCACTACCCATAGCCACATTCCCAAATATGAACTGCAATTGCATTGCACACAATGCAATTAAAATAAGTTATTCTCATTGTCGTGCCAATTTTTTTCAAGTCCCAACACAACCACAAACATGGCATTGTTTTTTTTTATGTCCACCTTCCAGCCAGTCTCCAACGCCTTTGCACAAAATATGGCATCTAATGTAATTTATTATTATTTATTACGTATGCACTTACATTGAGGCCCCCAACTCCAACACAACATCACACAAATTCACTTATGGTCCTTAGCATATGGTGGGAGCCCGTATTTAGTGTCAGCTTTGATAGTCTTATGCCTTACAACATGTTCTCCATTGTAGTGGATTGTGTCTTCCCTTACATAACCATGTCACAATGTCCCCTCTCCCCCCCCTCCAATTTTTTTAAATAATAATAATCAAAATCAATATCAAAATCAAAAACCCATTTCAAAATAGATTTGGGGGAACAAACATTGACTACCCCTTCACATGCATTCACTACCTCCAACCACATCCACTGTTGCAAACACAATACCGCACAATACAATTTTATGTATGTCCTCCACATGCCCACCACCTTGCCTCTATCCACATTGCAAAACAATTTTGATTTCCACAAAGGTTAGGCTTTCGCAACCCACGCAACAAGCCTCCCCCTCAGTGGGTGCCTCTTCAACATGCTCCCACAACATACTATTTGCCTACCTACTGCACTACAAGCACAAACTTGCACAAACCATCAACCGCACCATTGCACTAGCAATGGCATCCATTTTTTCCCCCCACACTCTACATGTGCCACATATACACAGGTTTACAGGTGCAACGCTCATGTCCTCAAGGGCTCCTTCGCCATTGTCCACTTTACCGTGTTTTCACCCTATAGGTGATGGAGAAGCCTTGGGGTGCATTCAGTGAAGCATTGTTTGGGGGGCTTTGCATAATAGCATGAGGAGGTGAGATTGCATTCATCAAGTGTTGAGCATGGCCGTTGTGGGAGTTGTCGGAGGTGTGAGTTGGGGAAGTATGCCTCAAATGGCGGATACATGTAAGTATGTCATCTTGCTAGGCTGGAGGACGGAGCTGTGCATGCATGATGGAGTGTCAAAATTAGAAGGGATTGTTAGTAATGTAGATTGTGTGTAGATTGGAGGTAATATGTTGAGCATGAAGAGTAATGATGATGAGAGGGGATGGCAGTAGTGAAGAGCGAGAAATATTGCAATTTTGGGAGCACGAGATGACCATAGGTGTAGAGAGAGTTGGTGATGTGGGGAGGAGAAAGTGATACATGAGTGATGTGGAGCTTGGAAATAGGCTAAGCGAGTAAAGGAGGGAGATTTGAAGAAGTGAGAGCTCAACCCGTCTAAGGTGCATTTTGCGCAGGTTGTTTCAAAAGTAAGAATATGTATCATGTGCCTTTGTTTGGGGGATTGTTGTGAATGAAGATCGCCATTTGGTTATATTTTGGCCCCAATGTACCAATGTGGTGTATGTGATTGCTGACACGTTGAGCTTGGCGAGGTAGGTGTCCAATGTTGAAAAACGTAAGTAGGATCCTTGAAGTTTGTGAACAAAACTGGTGGAGAATTGTGGCATTGGAATTATGAAAACAAAGCAATCCGAGCAATTGATGTTGTATGTGGGATTCTAGTGGCCCCTCATTGTTGGACTTGACATATAGAACATTAGTTAGGATTGTTTACAATGGTGTCCATACTCATTTTCCAATGAAAATCAATATATAATGACCTAGCTCATGGTCACCCAAATTCTAGTTGAGTCCACCCAATGGCCATTCTCTATTAGGCACTACACTAAATATTGTATTTATTGTTTATATGGTATTTTATGTCATTGTGGTGACTTTTATAGTGACATCTTTTATGATTAAGTTTACAAATATTGTCATCCACTTACTTGTGGTCCATCTAGATGCCATCATTGAAACAAAGTTTGATATATTTTGCATCTTTACATTTTGTAATGAAATATAGCAATGCACGATCAAAATTTTGATGAAAATCACATAGTAAGTGGTAATTTTACACCATGTGAATCTATAACGCCCAAATTTTTTTACAAGGAATGACAAAACAATGTTAAGTGTACATTTAGTGTTGGTGGCATTACATGGCGGTTTACAAGTAGTATTGAGCAAGAAAATAGAATTGGTGACACTAAATACAATAGTTAGTGTAGTTATAACTTATAACAATATAATCCATAGTGTGTGACTTCAGTTGGGCACTTCCAACATATAGGTGTTCGATTAAGAGAAGTATGGTATCCTAGCCTATTACCGATATGTGACCTTAAACCGTGCTCTAGGGAACAAATTAGAAATAATGTTCCCTAGGTGGATGACATGTCCCTAGCTCAACTAACCTCGCATTAATGCATTTAATGACGTGGAGGGGGAGAGAGAGAGAGGGGGGAGGAGAGAGAGGGGGAAGGAGGAAGAAGGAGGAGGAGGAGGTCTCGGTTCAAGGCACATAGGTCTCAGTTCAAGGCCCATAGGTCTCGGTTCAAGGCACATGAGACCTTGCCGCAACGTGTTGGATGAGATTAGTTGTTCGTTTAGGATGTCTCTTGACATAGTAAGGTCAAAGTCAGTCTACGGTTCTCGAACATGTTCATAAAAGATAATTATAGAATGCTCATAAGTTGTATTAGCATTGACGTCAAACTTCTTTAGGTCTATCATAAGATACCCTAGGGAACATCTTTAAAAAATCATATTTAATTCAAAATTAATTTTGAAAATTTTGAAATAGACAAATATTTCATTTTACCTTGCATGAAAATTTTTAAATCGTTCATTACCATAGAAGAGGTAATTGTGAAAATTCACCAATGTGTAGCTCTCGGTCATAGGCTAGGATACCATAACCGAATAACATTAAAGGAAATAGTGCACTCCCGGAGACCCGGGAACATGATGGGCAATGTGGAGTGTAGGTAAGCTGATGGTCCTTTGTACATGCCTGGTGTCTGAAAAAACACAATGGAGTTGGTTGAAAACGTCAACTTATCAATGACACGATCGATCTGACCTCAAGGCTGAAGCTGCCTCTGACATCATAGAAAAGTTCACTTCCCGTGCAATGAACTCATTGGCGTTGTTGATTGGAACGTTGCAATGGACTCATTGGCCCGCACCCAACACCGCCCGGTGACTACATCATTCAACCAAAAATCATATTGAAATGTTTAAAAAAAAACCCAACAATGGATTCATCATTTTACATTAACGGTTGTCAATGATCCTATGTATCTCTTCTTGAGAAGAAATATGAAGTGAAGACGAGTTTAAAAGCACTATGATCTCGTTATTCTCGTTGTCGATTGATGTTAGGCTGATCTACGAGCCTTACGAACTTCACTTGACCTTTGCAAGTGATATAGGGTCCCCCCCAAATGGACAGTGGTGATCATTACCATTTCGTCTTCAATAACCAACGAGTTGCGTTTGTAGTCCTTAGAATAATACGATCAATGTTATTGTTGGAGTACATAGTTGCCCACCTTGGAGAAAAGTTGGTGTTGGAATTGGGTGCTTCTACCTTATGTGTTGTGAACCCTTGCCCCTGAAACTTTGTGATGCGATTGAATACTATTAGGCTACACTATTCATGGCATTTAATGTCACTTACTATTTGAAGTTACACAATACTATGATTTTTTTACTAAGGAGGTAAGTTTTTACCAAGTAAAAGTCATTTATGTTATATAATGTCCATACAACCTATTTAATCTTTGTAGATGCACAACGGAACCTATTGTAAGAAGTTAATATTGCGTAATCTCAAATACAAAGTGACACTAGATGCCATAAACAATGTAACATTAAGTTATACAATGTTATATATTTTTACTATTGATATAGATTTTTTTGCCAAGAAAAGTTGTTATTGTTCTCCAATGTCCAAACAACCACTTTGACATTTGTTGGTAGAATACGAGATATACATTAAGTAGATATAGTATTGTGTCTTTCCAAATAGTAAGTGACATATAATATCACATTCATTGTAGTAATAAAGACAATATAAAACACACTTTACAATGAAATAAAGAAAGAAACACAACTTTGATGTTGCCATTGGCGTGAATTATGGTGTTGCTTCATTTACCAGTTGCATCAAGTCTATACAGTAATCTCCCGCTTAAGTACGCACTTTGAACCGGAGCCGTTGGTGAGTACTTTACTCATATCGCTTTCTAGACCCTCGGATTCGATGAATCGCAACAGGAAATGGATGAAACTTGAGGCAACCCACTTGACTGAAATCCAACTTATCGAGACATTTGTTGAATTCGAAAGTGCCACCGACTTCAAAGGCTTTGAAGCTCTACACAACATTGTCCTCGACATCGACAACCAATTGCTTTGCTACAATGTTCAAACGGAAGCTGGATAGATGTATGATGAATTGCGACGATCGTTTGAGACGTTTTAGCAAAATGTTAACAAATTGACATTGAATGTCAAATGTAAAAAAATCATGCATTCACGGCAAATGATTTTGCATGACATGTTCCAACAATAAAGTATGAACCCTAATTTTTTTCAAAAAATTTGCGCACTTAACCGGGATGCGTACTTGAACATGTGCGTACTTAAGCGGGAGATTAATGTATATCATCCCATAATGGGCATAACGAGAATCAAACCCCCTGACGACTAGTACCTCCTTTTGAAGGTGAACCATATATAACTTAGTGCCACATATCATGCAATGTTGGTATGGCATATATGTGAATGCACGGTATCAATAATCAACATCAATAATGTTAATAAGAAACCTACATGTGGATATCAAAATTGTAATACCAATCAAACATTGATATTTTATGGGTATGTCAAGGTGAGAAAAACTTTGTATACCCGAGTACTTATTTGGGTGAATATTATTCTAAACCATATTGATACCATGGCAATTTTAACTAGGTTTGAAGGTTCTTGCATGGTATACAAACTCGAATGATATAAAAAACAAAACAAAATATTGTCAAATACCTATACCATACCATATCAAGACATGTGGAATCCCCATCATAGATACCCGAATGGTATCAATAAAAGGTCATATGAGACCAACACCGATGCACACATCTCTATAGCATGAACGGAGAGAACCAACCGCCAGTTACAAATGAACCAGTTGAGGTTGAGAAATAACCTGTTCAAATTCAAGACTTCAAGAAAATTACCGATCCATTCAGAGGAATTTGTAGAATATTCTCCAAATTAATGAAGAAAAACCAAAAGATGTCAACATGTAACCGGTTGGTCTTGTAAAAATTAGGATCTCCACCGATTATGCCCAAAATTCTCTCTGGACATTGGCTCTGTAGGGGTTTCGTTAGCTGGGTGTTTATTTTTTATTTTTAATAATAATAAATCTGATGATTATTCCAAACTCATATTCTTGCTTGCACATGTAACCTTGAGTCCCACCAACATTCATTGGTTCTGCATTGTCTGATCAAGAACGTATTACTACACGAGTGTTTTGAGGGGGTGATATGCAGAAGACTACAAGGATGTTGATGAGGCAGGTGCCAACCTTGATTTTCAAGGTAGGCCCGCTCGGGAAATCGAATTTTATCTAGTGCATACTTTTTCAAGAAAAATGTCATTTTATTCAGTGCATATTTCCTCTAATAAATTCCATTATATCCAGTGCACTTATTAGGACTTAAGACGTCTTGCTAAACCCATTTTCAGGAGTATATTATGCGTATGCTATGCCTACTTATGTTGGGTTATGTTTTCCAGAGACCACCCGGAGGCTAGGGGCCCTGTTCCAACTTCTGCTTGCCCAATATAGGACTTTTGTAGGATTTGTATATGACCTGGGCTTTCAAGTGGGCCCTTCAGGCTCAGGGTAGGCCCAACCTGCCCAGGCCTAGGCCTGGCAACGCCCTTGTGTTGAGGTGTTTTCATTTTCTTTAAATCAGTCGAATGCTTCTTTTTCTTTCTCTTTTTGGAAAAGTGCATCTTTCCACACACACAGAACCTCGAATTGTGTCAAGAGATTCATCTGCTGCGTTTAAGGTGACTTGAAATTATTGCATGGTTCCATTTAGATTCGTCACGAGCAGTGGGATAAGTGAAGTGTTATGCCAGAACCTCTGCTACGAAGCCTAGCTTGATTCCACACGATGAACACATTCAAATAGCTCTGTTGCACATCGCAAACTTCGAATATTCTCCCTCAAATGAACCCAGCAATTTCACATACTAGGAATGTCGACTGTTTCCTATTTTGCGCATAGTCCGTGATGGGTATATAAAGTGGTAGATTAGACCCTCCAAGGGTGAGCCCGAGAGATGGCATTTGTTTGCAGAAAGCCCCGGGGAGAGGGCCTTATCGAGCGTACATTGCCAGAATCAACTGATATACATTGCACACGGCCTCCCAAGAAATCCGGAGGGCGTTGACACATTATATAACGCGCTCCCATGTAATGAGAGAAAGTTTGTTGGGGCCTTTGAGGGGTTTTATAATGAAGGTTTCAAAACCTTGAATCAAGTTATCATGGGAAGTGGTAGTATGTTATACGTGGTACAACTGTTGCAACAATTGTGTGGTCAGTTGGTACCAAACTAGTTGTATGTTTGGTTTGATGTAAAAAAAATTGGAAATAATTGTCACTTTTCATTATTAACTTGGTTGATTCCTGATAAACTCATCCCACGAGGAAATTAGCATCGATTCACCACTCAAAAGACGGTAAAATAAAATAAAATAAAATAAAACATCGGGGTGTTTGTACACCGACGTGAATGGGAGCCCGTTCCTCTATACCGTGTTCATGTTAAAAGACGGTATGTATATATATATATATATATATATATATATATATATATATATATATATATATATATATATATGTTTACACCGAGTTCGATGCACAAATTGGGCCAAATCCCATCGTGTTGCGTGGCTCCTTAGTGATATGTAGTCACTTATGATCAACACAATGTTGAGAACCTTGTTGTTGGAAGGTGTGATGCTTTATTGTGGGCACTTTTATAGCTCCAAACACATTTTTGGCCAGATTGGATCAATTCAAGAGTGTTCTCGTCCAATCAAAAATTGTAAATCACGAAAATTATCATTTAAAATTTTAAACTTACAATAGAAATGCAAGAGTCATAAGATATTAAAGAGGATAATCTCTTCCTCCTTGGATGATCACATTCATCCTCCCAATTATGTTCAATATTGCACCTAGAACGATGTCCACATTTTGAACACATAGTCTAATCTCCTTGTCACACGTGTCTTTATGGGTCCCTTCTCGACTACAAGCCTTGCCATCTACCACTCAACATAGGCTTCCAATCAAGAAGAGTGGCCATACAATCCCCACTTTCATTGTAGAATGTTCCGGTCGGTGGTGGCTAATGCTCTCATTGCTTTAAAAGCTTCAAGTGCAGGCTACTGAACTTCCCAAAACCCATCATCATGCAGCGAGGTTAGGGCCACCGAAAACGCAAGAACTCCAAAAGACATAATAATAGCAGGGATACGATACTTCCACTGAGTTAAGGGCTATATTTTAGAAGGTGGAAGTTGAGACCACAATGCCTAAGGTATGTGGGTGTTATTTGGGTCATATTTCATGTTCTCCGGCTCTTACCGATTAGACTTACACAACAAAGCACATGTTGCATTAGCAAAATTGTTATGAAACATGTGCAAAAATTGGATTGAAAACTGGACTTTCCCTTATTTAGATATGGTTATCGGAAGTGCATGTTTGTTGATTTCTTAATTGGATATATTCAATAGGTCATCCCAGTTGTGTTCACTTTTGAGTGTGGAGTAGTTATTAATATTTGAAAACGTAGTCCAATCTCTTCTAAACACGTGTCTTTATGATGCTTACTTTTTTGTTCTCCTTGAAGGACATACCAATCAATGTAGGGGTCCGATTAAGAAAACAAGCCACTTAAGACCCATCTACCTTAGGTGACAACTGTTTGTAAGCATCCACATGCATCAAATATTTTTGAACATGATTCAGAGCTACTAAAATATTTTGAAAGATGTATTATGCTGGATGTGCTTCAATGTTATTAAAAATTGAATACTATAATTTTTATAAATAAATTTGTTATAGCAATGAGATTGACCCTTGTTTTAGATAAACAATTTATAATTAGTTATATAAAATAAAATTTAAAAGCGCTCATCTTTAACCCCGATAATACGACATCTTGATTATATGACGCATTTTCCGTTGAACAAACTTTTTAGTGTTAATTTACCCCGATAATACGACTACGACACTTGTAATGTGACATTTTTTAGGCCCGATTTGTCATGTAATAGAGGTGATTAATGTGTGCAGGTAGTGGGACCCACGATAAGGATTTGCCTTGGGATCGGGGAGTATATGGTGAATTCATCAATGGATTAACTTGAGTTACCTCAAGTTAATTGTTTTAAACCTTGGTTTCAAAATATACACTACACTTTTCATTCTCTGGGTTTGGATGGAGGTTGAAGGGTTTAGGAATTGTTGGATCTGCAACCCATAATTACGAAGGTGTTGATTTCTCTTATTGATTCAAAATTTGTCCTCACACCATAATCTCACATCTCTTTAATTGGAAATTTTAGTCCTTGCTGACTTATACACTTTTCAATTTCTTGGCTCTGGAGGTGACAATGGTCTTCAATGACAGATTCTTTTCATTTCGGTTATATTTTCAACAATTTTGGTGTTGATGACCATGTCTCCACATAAAATAACTTGCACACAATTTTGGAATCACTGACCTCCTTCACATTGGTTATGACACTAGAAAGATATTTACAATATGGATGAGATTGGTTTATTTTATCGTGCCCAACCAAACAAAACAATAATGCAAGGAAAAGTTTGTGGGCGCAAAATTCAGAAGGACCACCTCACTTTTGCTCTTGTTATAAACACGACAGGCACTAACAAGTTGAAACCTGCGATTATTTACAAAGCTCTACGCCCAAGATGCTTTGGAAGGTGGTTGCCAACAAATTATGTGTCATGATTTGCAAACCAAATGGCATGGATGACATCTTATGTATTTGAGAGTTGGATGATGAGCCTCAATGTACATTTCAATTCTCAAAAGTGGAAGCTACTTTTAATTGTGGACAAATATGTTGTTCATTCCCTTGGACATGTTGGTAGGGGTGAATCGTTTGCTTTTTAACCTTGCAGTTGAGCAATATTACTATTGTTTTCTTACCATCGAATGTGTGGTGAAACCATTGGATCATGGAATAATTGCTTCTTTCAAAGTTTATTTTAAGAAGGAGCTTTTGGAATGGGTTCTTTCTCAAATTGATTCTTTTACTACTCATCAAGTTTTGAGGAATATAGTGCCTAATGTAAGGCATGCTATTATGCGGTGCTCTCAAGTGTGGAGAGAGATGAATCCCCAAATCATACAAAACAATTGGAGGATGTCCAACATTGACTTGCATACTAGAGTGTCGATTTTGTCATGGATCATGAATGTGAGAAATTGTGAATGAAAGATGGAACAAATAAATTGGCAAGTCTCATTCCTTCTTTGAATCTTGGAAGTGAAGAAATGCCTATTGAAGAATATGTGCAATTGGCAGGAGGAGGAATTTGTTGATGCAAAGTATAACATGGCTGATTTGGTGGATTTGGCGTGAGGTAGAGAAATCCATTTGGGTTTAAATTTGAACAAAGAGCCAATGGAGGGGAATGATGTGGATGACCAGTCAACACCAATAGAGCCAACACTTCCTCAAACCCATTAGTATGCCCAATTACTTCCAAACCTAAGCATCCTTCAAAGTTTTCAGTTGTAGATGTGATGAACATGCAATCTTTTATGGATAAATTGAACAAGATGTCAATTTCCAACATCAACAAACATCATAAAAAACAATAGATTCTTACTTTTGTAGTGTATGATATGGTGAAGACATCATCATGGGACTATATATTTTTTTCCGCTCCATATTGTGTGATATCGTGAGCATATTTCTCTAATAAAAATGTTCATTTCATACTTATGTATCTTCATCGTGTATACAAAATGATAGTTTACATCGAAATAGGCCATTTTCTTGAAAATCCTCGATAGTATGACATTTGAGGCCAAAATGTCATATATATGCAAAATATGACATTTGGATAATACGACACTTTCTTGCGCGACCAAACGTGTCATACTAAAGGGGGAGAATAATATAGCGTTTTGGACAAGCAACTATAATTTATTAGATTCTTTGAATTGCAACTACTTTCATTGGAAAGAGACCGTCATCTAGTTGCTTAGTAATGTTACGAAACTAGACATCGTTGAGGTTTTTGTTGAAGTGATAAAGACTGAGATGTTGATGTTGGGGAGAACGTGTCAATGTTTCTTTCTCAAGACCTTATTTGATTTGAGAGTCCAACCAACACATGCATATGAGAATGGATGAAAGAATTGGAGAAGGACCATGACAAACACGACGTAAATGTTATTGAAGACCATGTCACACTATTTGTGTAAGGTACGTGGGCCCACTTCGGCCACTTATCCTAAGTGAACACCTATATTTGAGTAGTGTGTGTCATGTGCATTTCTAAGAACAAACATCCAAAATAATGTGTTTATACAAGACTAGACTATGTGCTCAGATTTTGTTTGGTTAACCATTCTAGGTTCAACACTCAACATGATCGAGGTCTTGTGGTCGGAAATTGAGAACACAAATCGCCAAGTCATGTTGACCAAACACATTCTCAAAGAACTAGCATTAGAAGAGGACTCGACCCTTGGAAAGGCTGTGAAATTACTCACTATTTTTTTAAGCAATTACTCACTATTTCTTGAGCGACCTAGATGTCCACATGGCATTAGTACGACCAGCTCTGCTTCATCAGCGACTAGATCAGCACGTTGCTGGACAACCATTGGTAAAAGTCGTGTGCTGGAATTCCGTCATCATGAGCTCGAGTACAGGGGTAATTGGTGACGGTACTCCCTCCTTTTCGAACCACTTACACTTCAAGACGTGTATGGCACACGTTGAATCTAGTATTTTGTTGCTTAATCTGAAGTGTACATTGTGTTTCCCGCCTTACTCATTCCGGTTTGGCGCCCTTTTTTTCTTGTTTCATCTTCATTCAGAACTGAATTGCACCCACGCAAAGTGTTTGACCCTCTGCTACAATTTTTCAGAGTGGTGCATTGTTGTTAAGGCTGCATCCTCATGCTGGAGGCTAGTGAATCATTGCTAGCCTGTTTGGTTAAGAGTCTGCGTCTAATGCTTTGGTTTTATTCAGCACCTTAGCTTGCTCTTTCTACGTCTTGCATCTCAGATGTCTATATTTTGAAGAGCGACAAGAGTTGAAGAGCGACAAGAGTTGGCCGGTTATTCACCTCACTCCATTTTTGTGTTGTTTAGTTTTTGCTTGTTGTGCTGTACAATGAGTTCTCGATCTCGTGTTCAAGCAGTTATGCTTGACATCAAGAACGATGAAGGAGACTGTACTCCCACAAAAGTTGAGGTGAATTCATGGGTATCCTTGATGCCTGGAAAAAGGGGTGGACACGGAAAAGACGCGAGGAAGCATGGTGGTAGTAGTGTCCACGGTTCCTACAAGGCGCAAGTTCTAGGGTTCCGTTTTAATGCGAATTCTACTATTGTGACTGAGATTTGGGTGAGGCATGCTTACATGCAGCGGCAGTTGCTTGATTTGCGCAAAGAACCAGGGGTAATATCAGGCGGCGCTAACTGTAAGTGCTCCTTTGCTTTACAACTCTTCATCTTTTGCAATTTCCGACTGCTTCTTTTTCTTTGTTTAATATCTCACATGAGATATGTTAACTTCTGCACAGACTTGTACCTGTCGGAATATGAGGATTGGGTAGATCCGAAGAGTGTAATAAACATAATCATGGTAGTCCATGCGGACATTGGGGAGATGTACCGAGGAGGACGAACGCACAAAGAGATGCTCGATGACAGCTTGTTTTTCTATAATGCTCGATACTACCCACGAACAGGCCGTCAACAGTTTGGACGTGTGGAGCAGATACCACTACCAAGCTTCGATGACCCTATGTGGCCACTCCCAGACATGCTGACAACTGAGACTTTCCGTGCCAAGTTGCGTTCCGATTTCATTGCTTCAATGAAGCCCAACACCGGCAGTAGGCAGACCCATTTGCAATGGGTTATGCCAATTACTGTTATGGTGGATTTATTTTCTTGTGCACAAACGATTCATAGAAGTAAAACTTTGTTTGTTTTCAAAGCAGTCACGGAAGAGCTCATGTCTTCCCTCATGGACAAGGGCTGGAACTCAAAAGTCACGATGGGAGGCGATGTGGTTCGATGTACAATAGATCCTGCAACAATCACGTTTAGATATCACATTGTTAGATCGACGTTGTACACCAACTTTCAGTTTAACCGTGAGAGACTTTTGGTCGAAACTGGGTGGCAGCCGATAGACCAAGTCAGTCATGTTGATGTTGTAACTGTGAACTGCGAATATGAAGACTGGAGATCCGAGGTTGAGGTTGGCCGGGACTGGCAACTAACCAATTTGCGCGAGGAGATCATTATTGCACTTGGTGCCGATTGTCCATCAGAATTTACCCTGTGGATTTTAAACGATGGACACCCCCCTCAGAAGGTGCAAAAATTTGAAATTTCAGAAATGTGTATAGCAAATTCTTTGATTGTTCTGAATGATTATTTCTAACTAGTGAAATTCAATCTTGCAGGTCAACAGGCGTAACGAAGCTAAACATACAGCTGCCGATGTGTTGCCACCTAAAAGATTGAAGATTGTATCAAAGTAAACTAATAGATTCAAGGTACTGTAGCATCTTGAGAATCTGTAGCATCATCTGATGTATCTATAGGATCATGCATGTTGGGCACCCAACGTGAGCCCTGCCTTGTACATGTTGTACGCCAATTTTCCCAATGAGCTGCCGCACTAGAGTTTACAGATCGTTCGCGCCTTGCCTGAACTGCAGCTTCGTTACTGAGGTCAGGAGTCTCATTGATATGTTCGAGATCATCTTTGTTTCGAAATCGGTGCTGGATTATCCTGTACCAGTGTTCAAAAGTTTGCAGTAAAGGACTTTTCTTGTACTTGCCTCCTGCGTGTTGTGTATGCCGATGATAGGCAGCCTTCGCTGCATGATGTGATGCTTCCATCCCTTGACAGCTCCACACCGACAAGGATCCATACTCTTCAACGAACCAGCTCGCATGTTTTACAATAACGTGTTGTGGAAGGTAGAAACTCACTTTAGCAAAGACAAGTGAAACAACAGTTTAATTTCGTCTATCAATAGATGTGTATCTTTGAAGCAGTGTTCAATTGAAACACTTACCATATATTGAGTCACATGATTTTCGCCAAAGCACTTGACGAGTAAACGACCCCATTGATCAACCTTAGCTTTGAAGTCATGTATCTGATCATCTGTGAGAGTTAAGTGGATGAAGTACTCTCTGATCTCGTCTAGTGCGCTCCACATCTCTAACTGGTTCCTCTTTGCAGCACCTCCTTCCGTGAAATTTCTGCAAGCATTGATAAGGTCTTTCCAAACCTTATCTGACCCTCCTTCAAGGGTGTTGGGCTTGAAAATCTTTGCGCAATTCGCCCCACTTAATGAGGGCTTATTGGGAACAGAATTTGCCTTACCTGAAAGGTCGTGGTCTTTGAAAATGATCACATTTCCGCCGTGAGCGCCGGTGGCTGACAAAATCCGCTGCAAATCTTGGATGGCTACTTTCTGCAGCTCCTTATCTCGCATTGTCCAAACGAAGATGAACTGAAGGTGCAAAAGTTTTTCCACAATGCGGTTGAGTGCGTGTAGTGTGCAGATGTGGACCCTGTCGAGTGGAATCGGCAGAATTGGCCGCCATCGTCCATGAGTCCGAGCCCCCACCAACGGCTTGGCATGCACGGTTGTAGTAAACAAACCACCCTCCCATGAACTCGTTTTTTTGCTTAACGTCAACAATGCTTGAGCTGCAGTTGTTATCGTTGGCTTCGTCCGTTCCTGATTGCAATATATGCAAGTGTGCAGGCAGTTAGCACCGTGCTTAAGGCCATACATGACTTTGATGGTCTTCATATCGGCACTTAGATGCCATTGAACTTTGAATTCTCCCACATCTGGCACCATCAGAAGTTGACCATTATCTTGAGCAGCAATTAATCCAGGTATCGACGTTTGTTTGAATACCCAGTCCAACACAACATGCGACTCCTTTGGCACTTGAAAACTGGCGATTGGCCACACTTCTCTTTCACTTTGAACAGAAAAATAATGAGGATCTGCTTTCAACTCTTTGGGAGACATACTTGTGAAAGTTGGATTCAAGGCTCGATTCATGAGTGTGATCGAAACTCTTTCCATCTTTTGTCCGTAAATTATTTCCGCCTCATCAAGCTTGAGGCAGAAAATCAGAGGGTCCCCTTGTACCTCTATCAATACAAAGAATGCAAAAAAATTCATAAGATGAACAATTAGAAAATCCCCAAACTTTAGGCAGTTGAATCGACTAACTGCAAACTGAAGCGGCAGGAAGCAGCGGGATCGACACACATGAGAATAAAAATGACATGCTTGACTCATTACCATAAAATCACGTAACATGTATGTTCTCTCTACGGACTTCTCAAGTGTACGAGAAAAGCGACAGCTCATAGCTCAATTCTGACCCAGCATCAAAATACATAGCACCAGAAAGTAGTTGTCTCCTTCTCACCCCAGGAGCTAAATATTTAATATGTATCAGGACTCATCTACTCATGAAACATGTGTCGTTGTAGAGTATCAGCAAACTGCCAGTAAAACAAACAATTAAATCTGGCAATGCACGAATAAGAGCACATACCTTGAGGGGTAATCCCATAAAGTTGCACCATGGTTGCTTGCACCTTCTCCACATCAGCAAAGAATGAATTCATCTCATTCAATCCAACCTTTACTGGGTCTTTGTTCTTCGATTTGGAATTTGAAGGGACAATGAATGTGTCGTTGATGCTGTAGAAGCTACCAATCAACTCGTCAAGCTTAGAATTCATTTGTCTTCGGAGTAGATTAACCTGGTGCGGATTTGGTAAGCAGCTAATTCGAAGCCCCTTTCCGGCTGACTTGACAGCCCCCTTAAAAGTTTTATAAACTGCACTGTAGCCATCGACAGTGATGCCTGATCGATCGCAGGTTTCTAAGATTTTTGCTGCACTCACTGACTCGCCGATCTTATCGAGATATTGATTCACTATGGCCTCCCCGACGACTGTCATCTTTGGAGTCTCAAGCATGGACTCCATTTCAGTCTGAGAAAGAAGGCTTGCAAAAACACGTCCACTCTCCATCTGAGAATTCTTATCTCCATACAAGCGTCTTGACCGGCCTTCTTCTGCGTTTTGTTGTTGAACTCGCCCAACTGTTTCAGCTCCAACGATAGTACGTGCCAATCTCTTTTGTGCCTTTGCATGTCCTCCGGTCTGCGACAAAGAGCTCAGATCACGGCGTCTCCTTATTGCACTTCGATATCCTAATGGGATTTTTTTCAATCGCTCAAACTTTGACAGAAGATGCTTGAATGCCAGTTTAGATTGTGACAGTTCCCCTCGAATTTGCTGCAGCTCCTCTTTGTGTGCAATCACGAGTCTCTCTTTTTCTGACATAACTAATCTGCACTCAAGCTCTAGACCCAGTTTCTCTGCGTATCCAACATCGACGTCCATTTGGAGACTGTTCAAGCATTCAACATGTGACAACTGCTCAGACCGTAAGTTCTTTATCTCTTCAACAAATCCTGGAATGACTTCCAAACTACGCCGTTGAACGTCAATCTCGGTCTGCAACTGCAGTACCTCAGTCCTCATAGTGGAAATTTGCGCTATATAATCTGATCGTATGCTCTCTGAATTCTGTAGCGCTAAGCCCTTGACATATCCCAACAATCCAGCTTCTCCGTCTCCAACAAACTCTAAAAACTCTTTTAAACACATGAATTTGGGACGCTTTCCAGTCTGAGCATCTGGTGGATAAATTCCGCCATCTAACCACATATCTAAATTATTACTACCAGCTTTCCGTTTCTCTGGAAATTCTGATGTAGAGATCTGCTCATGTAAACATTTTCCCCTCTGGATTAGCGGCGCATACTTGGGATCCAAAGATGCTTGAGCCCTATACAAGTTCGCCATTGCAATACGCTCAAAGAATTTGCTGCCACCGCAATACACTCAAAGAATTACGTCTTTACGTCTTTGGGCCCGATTAGTAACTTCTAGGAGCTATATTCCAGGCTAGCTTTATTAATGGCGAAGCAGCCCCTTATAGGGTCGAGTCCTCTTCTAATGCCATTATCCAATGGGAGACACACACATACTCACACGCTCAACAATATCCATAGGGAAATGCTCTAGGTTAATATGTGTTTTTGTTTGATCATCGTCACACACATTGTCGTTGTCACGACTCCCATCCAAATGTTTACTACGCTTTGATTGAATTGACATTATGATAGAATTTGAAATTGAGTGAAACTCCGCAACACCTTAGATACTTTACTAGATGAAACATCATACATGATTTATGAATTAAACATCTGGTGGAAGCCTAAGAATATACATGCCATATTAAGAATTAGCTCAGGTGGCATCCAAAATTATCTACAATTTTTATTGGAAAATGACATATCATCAAATAAATACATAAGGTTTATTGAAGCTCTACTGATTGAAGTTCCAAAATCACGACTATTTGTTAAAGAAAAAGTAGAGGCATGCAAGAAACAATGATGTAATCAATGATATAATCCACTATATAACACTTTACCTCCATTCTCAAGGATAATTTATTTTCAATGGCCACGTTAAACTACTCGCTTCCCATAACACTTTACCTCTACTTCATAAAGATATTGTACATAAAGAATGACTTAGGGCCTCTTTACACTATAGGCGAGAAGCCGTGAGGAGAGAAATTTTAGCCAATGGGAGGCCTAGAAACCGAGAAGACCAAAGAATGACACTTTACACCCAAAATTTTCAGCCCAAGGGATGGAAGGAGGAGAAAATGACATGGACAACACTTTTGTCCTTCGTGGCAGCAAAAGTGCACATTTTTCAAGGTCCCCGGATTTTGTGTCAAGCCCACCTCAAGAGGTGGGCTTGACGCAAAATCTAGGAGGCCGTTTGGCCAAATTTCTCACAACCAATCATTTTTTATTTTTTGATAATATTTCAGAGTGGCCACTTAAAAAAATCAGCACTTTATTTGTGTGGCCCCTTCTCACTTTACACTATATCCAAAGGCCATCAAGTTCAAAGGTTGGCTTCTCAAGTATGAGCCATGGCCCTTGTGAGGTTTTCTCCACGGCTTCTTGCCTCTAGTGTAAAGAGGGCCTTACCCTTCTAAATTTGCTTCAAACAAACAAAAACAAGAGCACAATGACTTAGCCACAGTATGGAGAGCAAAACTTAAGGAAGCTGATGAGCATTCCAAAAGTTATAACAACAATGGATGAATGTGACTTGGATGAAGTTAACATGTTTATTGTCAATTTTTCTTTAAACCTTATGCCTTACATTTAGGGGTTGTTTACACCATGGACCATGAAGTCATCCCAAGGCCCTATAAAAATTGTGATTGGTTGTTGAACTCATCTCGGGACAACTTCAGTTTACATCAAGGAAAAAATGTCAAAGTAACCATGGATTCGAGGTCCCCAAAAGACATATTTCAAGGCCTACATTATCCACTGACATGATCCAACGGGTTTTGCAGTGGGAGTGGCAAGAGAGGTGCTCTAGTCTAGTAGAAAAAGGCAAGGGCCCATGACAGAGAAATGTTGTTATAATAAATTTTTGATAAATTGTTTTATGGGGAAAAGAAGACAAAGACAAGAGGAGACAAAATAATTATCAAACCTTTTTTTCTTTTCAAAACTGCCCTTTTTGGGCATATATTAAAAAGAAGAAGCACATTCACTTTTTGGTGGATGGTCATTCCTCTTGGTCCACATTCAGTTTACACCCAGTGAGGGGCACAAAGGCTTTGTAAATTGATTGTTTAAGAAGTCGGACCATGAAAGTTGGACCATGGAAAAAGGCCATCTTCCATGGTCCGACTTCATGGTCCATGGTGTAAACCGGCCCTCATGTCCTAGCGGAAACACCTTCCAACCACAAAGTATGAGTGGAACACTTAAATGGAGCATAATTGAGCCTTTATGGTTAGCAAGTTCCAATGGATAATATAATACTTTGGTGCTCATCAATGACAAAGAACTTGGGATCACAAATTGCATAGATCAATCTTGAAACTATAGTTGAAGATAAAACCATGTGCAAGGATGGAAACTTGATTTATTACATTTCAATTCCATGACTACCAAAATTATGATGTGATGTGGGCCACACTATTCAACGTAGACGCATATTGATTGTCTTGCAATCATTGTGTGACAACTTAAGAAGGTGGCATATGACACTTGGTCCTATATTACAAGTCACGAGGACCACTCTAATTAACATGGTACACGATGTGATGTCACACTAAATAAGATGCTTAGTGTAGCGGTGGGTGCAAAGTGAATGGTGTCCATTTTAGGTCCGCTTACTTTCACTACAATCATCAAAGTTGCATTCAATGGAAATCCAAGCGCAACCCTACCATGCACTCTCTCTCACACCATGTTGAAATGTAGTTTATGAACTTGAATTCAATAGACCGAATAGGTATGTCAATTCAAAATTTCTCATGGGGCACTTATGTGTGAGAGCACATTGGTTTTAAGTCATCGCTTAACTACAAAAATTTGAATGTATAAAAGAAATGAATAAATGTATAAATGTCTAAATAAATACATGCTCCAAATAATTAGGTAACACTATCCAATGATAATGTAGAGTAAAGACCTTATTGGTTTGAAAAGTGACAAGTGAAATGCATGTGGGTTTAGCTCAAATCAAAGATACAATATGATAAAACATGAATTGGATATCTTATTTGGTAATTTGTGTAGATGGGCTTTGAATATGTGTGTGCACATATGTGTTTGCCCCCACACCCAACCACTCAGCCTACTTCTCCTAGGACATTTATACACATAACTATACAAGATGATAAGCAAAATGTTTAATTAAGAATTAGGAGCTCATTTGGATGAAATAGAAACCACCAAAACATACAACATTTCTATGAGTTTTCACCCTCCCCCAATATGTATCAAAAAATCTTACCCCAAATAAATATATATTAAAAATACTATTATTATTTTTGATTATTGAACACGTAGTCCAATATGTTGGAGACACGTGTCTTTTTGGTGTCCGTCCTTAGATCCACATCTAACCACACACCAATCAAATAGATGTCCAATTCAGAGAAGTAATGGAATGAGGCACACCAACAAGTTCTACCCAATCCCACAAGTACACCCTAAACTCCGTAATATCAACCTCCATAATGTCACTCACTCTTTAATATCCCGAAACCCTAGGGAATGGATGTTCGTAGTTCAAATCTCACTCCTTATTGTCATCTTTCTCTCCCTTATATCACGAATTTTGTCATTAATGCAAACCACCAAAGAAGTCAACCCACACCCTCACATTGCGCCATGTGTCAATATGTGGAGTGTCACCTTCTTATTCTTATTCTTCTTCTTCTTCTTATGCCACTTGTTGAATGTTGGTGCATGCATATGCCACATCGACCGGGAAGGCAAAGCGGAGTGGACCACACCACACCATTTAATACATTACACTTTTGTGTTATTCCATAGTGTCACATGCTACACTAACTCACTAGTATCACGCATCCATGTTAACACTGAATAACTCCGTAATATCACATGCACTTTGTTTGCCACATGTGTGATACTACGGAGTTTAGATTGTACAAATATTTCCCCAGTTTGGGAAAATGTGTAGAACAAGGCTCTGCCTCAGCATCGAGATGCTACTAATCTACTTCGAAGTTGCGTGTGTCCATGAGCCAATGGATGGATGTTACCTGCTGGCCCGGTTACGATACATCCACTTTGTTCACACCCTACAGGCTACAACCGAACTTGCTGAGGCTACGGACTCAGATGGATGAAAAAGTTCCTCCTCCATGACAAGAGCCGTATGAGAGATCGTTTGTCATCCATCCTTGCTCTAACTAAACCCGTAACCCCCACCAGTCAGAGGGCACGTGGCGAATGATTACGGGGAATATACAGGTGTAGATACAGGACGGTATGTGACAAGGTACCTGCCTAAGTTTACCTACCCAACTAACGACCTACCTACCTACCCACCTGTCTGGTCTGGCAACCCTGGCTGCCTCCTCGCTCGTCGGGGGACTTGTTCCAACCTCGTCCTTTTTTTTCTATTCCGTCGCTCCGCCATTGCTGCTCCACCAAATTCCTCAAGCCATTCCCTCCGCGATTGGCAACATCTCAACCGTATTCTGCATTTCACGAGCTTTAACTGCACATTTCGATCGCACGAAACGGTCCTGTGGTCGCGTAGATCTTGTCCTCTTGCGCCTTTCTTCAAGAGGTTGTCGTCGTCCTCTTTTTCCTCGTATTGTCGGAGCTCTCTTCACGGCCTCGGATAATCATTGGCTGGGATTGCACAATGTCGCCGTTTTCCTTCTAACAGCGTGCTCCAAATGCCGCCCTTGCGTGACCTTCTCTTTCCATGATTTGCGTTATGCACTCTTGCGACCTCTTCCTTTGCAATTTTTTCAAGGTGGACATTGCCACTTGAGGTTACGTGGGTGAAATTTCACCTGAGACGATCTATCTCTTCCTCAGAGTGCAGTAGTCATCGACTTCGGGGACAACTTTGGCGTCCTTAGTGAGCAGATTTCTGGACGAACGGTTTGCCAGGTGAGTTGTTGTGACGATTGAATAATCTTCGTGCATTAGGTTGTCTTCAATTCGCGGGGTTAATGAAAAATACTGAAGTATGTTGCCTCGAGAACTCGAATGGTTGCTCGATGTCAAATTAGTGCGAGACAGTTCTCGTTAGGGTTTGCCTGGTGATCATGGTCTTCTCGTAACACTTTGATATGACTTTGATGTGAGAACTTGGATGAATGCTATCCTTAGGTATTGAACTGAAGAATGTGAGTCATCTGGAGAGTGTGACCACATTTCACTTGTCTTGTCATTATGTGACATGTCCTAGCAATAATCGCGTCTTGAGACACAGTTTGGTTTTTTACACAAGGTAGCATTCACATGCGAATTGCAAGGTGACGAATGTCTTGAAAGACAGTGTTCTTTGCAAGAGGTGCCCATAATAATCTTTTGAGATGTGGTTCCCTAATGCTACACATATAACGATGTACGTAGCATTGTCTACTTTGCTGTCATAAATGGTAGAAAATGGCAGGTTTGGAAGTCAGCCAAATTTTGTTCAATTTGACAGGCTACTACGGGGATTCCATGGTGAAGAGTGTTGGTTAGCTGAGGGTTGCTGTGGTAGTCAGCAGTAGCCAACAGCTAGGTTGAGCAACTTTGAATGTGTTTTACTCATCTTTCAACCAAGTGCATATTTGGTAGCAAAGTTGCCAGCACTTGCCAACAGATGGATTGAGCAACTTTGAATGTGTGCTACTGATCTCACAATCAGGTGCAAGTTTGATAAGGATCGGACTCTCACATTTTCTCGTTAAATGGTATTTTTTAGTGGAATTGAGGCTATGCTATTAACTGTGAGTAGAAGATGTTTACAACACTCGTCACAAGATCAGTAACATCCAGAATTTTGGAATTAGAAAATCAATTTGAGTTAAGTTACAAGCGAATCTATTTTTCTTTAGGGTTGTCATAGGGACAATGGACCACTGAGAATGGAAGCTCCGCCTTCTCTTGGTCCTCCTGAAAATGAAAAACCCTAAACCCTTCTCTGGGGGACCTCCTGGCAGAAGCTTGATACGAACAAGAAGCACAGCTTGTGAATTTGCATCTAGAAACCTGTTTCGTTTGGAGCTGCATGTGGGCAATTGTCTTGTGAGTCTAGCTTATGGCAAAGTTGTTAATTCAAACGCTCTTGGTGGTTGTACCATGTTAGTTAGGTTCGGTGTCCTCTGTTCTGATTCCATTTCATTTCTTTGGCGGTTTAGGATGAAAAATCGAAAAGTGTGGTTGTGTGAGGGTGGGTTGGTCTCCATGATTGTCTTGATTGTCAATGATGAACATGAAACACTAAGCAATTTTGTAATGTGTATATGACACGTTCAACCTGAATTTTAAACATATCTCCTAATAACCTTTCTAGTGGACTGGGACAGAGTGGCTAGTTTACCAAATTTTGTAGATGGACCTTGTAAGTAGCAGGCTAGTGAAGGCATAGGTTTTGGTGTATCATGGAGTTTTTATGGTTCTCATGTGGCTGTGTGGCATGTGTTTAGAAATGGATGCAATTAGGAAACGAGCCAGTGCATTCAGAGAGCAAGTGGCCAAACAGCAGCAGGTGATTTGGCAACATGTTAGCCTATTTTTTTCTCTTCTGCTTATATACTTGTTCATAAGTGACATGTTTACTTTGTAGTGACCATGTCAGTCCTTTGGTTCCACACATGTCAACTCCATCTTAGCTTGTCCTATTTTGGAGTATCTCTTTCTGGAGTTTTTTGGGTGTTGTAAGGAAATTGATCATTGTTGGGTCCAGGTGGGTTTGTGTGCTTACTGGTTCTACAGCAATGGACCTGATTTGTGCTTTGCTTGTTGTGTGTCCAACTCTATTGAGTCCTACAGTTTAGGAGTGGTTCCACAGCATTGAGGTACACAGTTGGAAACTTTTCCACGCAGTCAATGCAGGTTTATTTGCAGTGAGAAATGATAGGTGTAAGTTTTGACCTGAAGAACTAAGCAGCTTCGTGGGTATACAGGCTGTGTTGAAGCAGTTTTCTGGCCATGGTTCTCAAGATCATATAATTCTTGATGAGGCAGAGCTTCAACGGCATCAGCAGCTTGAGAGGCTTTACATCTCCACAAAGGCTGCTAAGGTTGTTCTGCTACTCTGTTTACAGTATTCTGAGCTACTGTACATCGTGGTTGCCCTTTTCTCCATATATACTGATCCATGAGAAAGTGGGTCTTTTAAGTGTTAGGACTACAACTTACCTTACTTGTACTTCAGTGAACAATGTACAATATGACGTGGGTTGAATTTGTTTCTCATCTTATTAGATATTGCATGATTTGAATTTCTTCATGTTTGCTTTGTATAGTGAGGTATAGGATGCACCATCTGATTTTGTCACTCTCCATTCCAGCACTTTCAACGTGAGATCGTCAGAGGTGTTGAAGGCCTTATATCTACTGGAGTCAAACAATATGAAGTTGGTGCGTACTGAAGTTTCGTTGTGTTTGATGTTGCTATACCTGATGCACTCCTTCGTTGATTTTGCTTCTTATCAAGATACCTCGAGCAATTAGATTCTTGGCTAGAATGATCTAGACATTGGGATTTGTTCATGTAGCAATCAAGCTTGGAGAAGATTGTCGCAAGTATGCTACAGAGAGCCCAAGTGTTGCAGGGGCTCTGGCTAGAGCCTCTATGCATCTTGGAACAGCACGAATCGCGATGGAGAAGGAGCGTGACAATATGCACAGGGCTATTGGCACGCAGGTATTGAGATTTCTGTGGATTTAAACACCTAATTGACCTGTGAGGTCACCTGAAATGTTCTGAAATGAATTTGAAATTGATGTTGTATTGTGTGTAACTTTGATTCCAATGTTTTTGATTTCAGAAAATGAACTAGTGATACTGGTTGATGGTCCTCTTAGACAACAAGACTGTAATTGATATTTTGAAGAGGTTTGTTTGGTGTAACAGAATACAACCTGCTAAAGGTCTCATTATAAGTACCACATAGTATGTATACTTCGTGCCAATCAGAAGTCTGTTCACAAAGTTTCCACAAACGTTCTTATGATTTTTCATCCACATGCAAAATGGCCAAAAGGTGGGGGACATTTTAATTTTGTTACTTCCAGTGGGTGTATGTTCTCTCTGGTTACCATTATAAGATTTTGTTTGGTTGGTGAACTCTTATGGCAGTTTAAGTATTTCATCTCTTTATTTGCAATGTGGACATGTCCCTATGAATGTGAAATCTGAGGGTTAATCTGAGGGTCAATTGTTGGTGATTGGACTTTTTCTCTTGGTAGCTCCCCTTAGTAATTTTATTTGGTGTGTCTTTTTATCTGAATTGTCATATTCCACCTATTGTTTTGCAGTTATCTTGGTTTGTGAAAATTTCATGCACAATGTGGTTTCTACAGGTTTCAGAACCATTAAGAGCAATGGTCATGGGTGCTCCTCTAGAAGATGCACGTCACCTTACACAACGCTATGAGCGCCTACGCCAAGAGGCTGAAGCTCAGGTTTGTAAAAAGAACTATCCTATGTACAAGTCACGTTATAGAATCTTTTGTTGAAACGATATTCTTTTCATATTAGGCAAGTTAATAATAAAGACATATTTTCTTCATGTATGAATTACTCTGGGGTCTTGTCAATACACTCCAGAAGCAAATGACTCAATGCCTGTTGTGATGATATAGTGTTATCATGACACACTTTTCCCTATTTGAATGTAAAATAAATGTGCACATTTGTCCCTGCACATTTATTTGGAGTTACTTTTGCTCAAGTATACTGGGTTTAGGGCAAAGTTTGTATGGGCTTGATTGTTTGTGGGCAGGCTGTGGATGTTGGAAGAAGGCAGCTGCGGAGCAAGGATGGAGGGGGGAATGCAGATTATGACCAGAAGCTCCAGATGGCAGAACAAAAGATGGGAGAAGTAGTTTCAGCCATGGCTGTCCTCGGGAAGGAGGCTGCTGCTGCTATGACTGCTGTGGAAGCACAGCAGCAGAGATTAACTCTTCAGCGATTAATTGCCATGGTCTGTTCTACACATTTGTCTTGTTGAATGTAAGAAGACAAATGCAGCCAATAAAGTTAGCTGCAAAGTCCCTCAAAAGATGGACCAAACTAGGTCCTTGAGGGACTCTTTTTGTAAAGAGCTTGTTAGAGCATCTTGTGTTGGATCAATTTGAAAGTGGGGGGAAACTCTTGGACCTCCTCTTTAAATACAAAAACTTTGAGAACTTTTAGGATCTAAAATAGGGTCTAACCCATGGGCCCCCCCACCCTTAATCCTGGCTCTGCCTATGATTGACCTTAGTATGACAAAATAAAAGTTGCGATTATATAACCTGGCCCCACTCGTTTAGCATGTCAAGCTAAGCCTTTGGTGGCTTTTTATGCATAAGCCCTGAAACTCACCTGGAGTTTGATCTGGAGACTTAACAGATAACTCTAATATTTGGTAATTGTTGTGGAGAAGAGGATCAGAAGTGTTTGGATTTACTAGGCATCATGATGAAGGCTCTCTAGGATATTCTATGGTTTTTGTCTTTTATGGTGTGGCGTTCACTTGTTTGGTGATATAGGTTTTATCTTCTATTACTTCTGGCAATACAAGATATCATATTTTTGATATTTTTGAATGGGCACAAGACTTGCAAGTGGTTCTCAGATTGTCCTTGTGAGAAGGATTTCTTAGGTGGTCCTTCTCAAATGAGTTGGTGTTGGATGGTTTTTTTAGGTCGAAGCGGAGCGTACATACCACCAGAAAGTGGCAGAAATCTTAGATCAGCTCCAAAATCAGGTGGGTATGGAAGCATTGAATTCTCAATGGCACTATTGTTCACTTTTTTTCCGATGTTATTATATGTCAACCTATTTTGTGAAGAAGACCATATTTCCAGTTTTTTAACTGTACAAGGAAGCCTACCATAACGACTGGATTTATTGTAATGTATGAAGTCTTTTACCATTGTTGTTTTATACTGAATTGAAATTTCAGGGCACAATGCCTCTTATTTTGGTCCAGGATTTCCTAGAGCAATTGTATCAGAAATGTGGAAAAATGGAGGATCATAAATTCCACAGAAATGGTTATTCAGTACAATATAGTTATCCTCTTAACTCAACATGACATTTGGTTTGGGAGTTGGTTGGTTTGCATACAACACCTTCCATGTTTGTTAAGTTTTCGGTGCATGCTTGGAGGTAGTGTGGAGGTTTGAGCAAAGAACATCCTACATTTGGCATGCCAAGTGGTGCTAAAATAAGTCTGGACCTCAATGAACTGAAAGAGGTTGCTCTTCATTCAAATTCAACCACTACCTCCAAGCATGTACCACAAGTGGAACGAAACTATGAACATTGTATTCAAAACAACCAATGGAAAATTGTACGGGACCAGCTTCCAACGAAAAGGTCCATTGAGTTGAAAGGATAACTCTAATGTGTTGGGTCAAATGTGGTCTTCTATTTCCAGTTTTGATTAGATAAGGTGCCTTATTTATGTCTTCAAGTTTGAAAGGAGTATGAGGTTGGCAATGCAGATGGTGACCGAGCGTCAGCGTGGTGAATCAAATAATCCTGCCATTGGTGCTGCAAGTGACATGTACATGCCGCCATCTTATGATGATGTCAAGTCCAACGGTGGATCCCAGCAGATCTCTGGTACTCCTGGCTCAAAATCTCAGAAGGCGTTATACTTTCTAGCTGAGGTACAGTTCAATTACCTTCTACTTACAGAGTTGATCTGTCTGCTGTACGAATGATGCAGACCATCTAGGGTAACCTATGATGGGGTCCCTCAGTTCTTTGAAGAATTACATCAGGTTACATTTTGAGTTGAAAAAACATAATGTACTCATAAAAATGCACATTGTCCTTTACATTTCAACGGCAAGGTATTGCTGCCTTCAATATTAAATGCAGGGAGCATACTCTTGAAATACTGTGAGAGTGTCTATTTAACTCGGCTGCAATGTGTCCATATGTTGTGCTGCAATTATCATTTATAATAATATAAATTCTGTAAAATTTGTAATTTTTTTTCTGTACATGCATTGCCATTTGTGTGATCTGTTTTCTTTGTCTTCAATTGCATCAGGTTATTTTCTTGTGAAAGTGAAGCTTTTCTGACTGAGTATAATCAGATTTTATAAGCCTAAATTTGATCAAAATCTGGTTAGTGATGTACAATTGCCTCAATGCAGATTTTGGTAATTCTTGTTGTATGTTTACTTCTTTAATTACAGCTCTGAGCCAGGTTTCTGCTGGATGAAGACACTCTTCCTACTAAAGAGTTTCTTAAGAAGTTTACCTTGCTCTTGCAGGTGATGCATTCATTTGAAGCAGAAGATCAAGGAGAACTAAGTTTATCAATTGGAGATTATGTGGTTGTGCGCCAGGTATGATTTATATAAACTCCTTTGTGTGAAGTGCACTGGACAGGTCCGAGAGGCCCATTCTGGACCTCAAGGTGCCATATGGAAGGGTTTAAGATTACTTTGTGATATTTTCAGTTGAAAGTGTCTAAAGAGTTCCTATCTAAATTTAGTCCATTTATCTAGTCCATTTCTCCCATTAATGGAGTATACATATATGTAAAATGAATTATAGGGAGATTTGAGCTCGTATAACTGACCTAGACACAAATACATGTCATGCGTATCTAATCTCTGTTGTCACATATGACTTTATTTTTCTTTTTTCTTTTTTTGGATAAGTTGTGCTAAATGTTTGTAGGGGGTTGGTACAAATTGTCACATATCCCGTATAAGCACACCCCTGGGCCTTCAAGGGTTAAGTGTTCATATGAAAGCCTTAAGTGTGTCCGATATAATTGCAGGTCTCCCCAACAGGTTGGTCAGAAGGAGAATGCAAAGGAAAAGCAGGATGGTTTCCATCCTCCTATGTGGAGCAGAGACAGCGCATTCCTGCAAGCAAGGTGGCAGATGCTGGCCCTGTTGCCTGATATGGTTATGATATTCACTCAATATTTCACTAGTTATTCGATTGTTGCCAGATGCTGAGTTGAGTGCACTACTGTGAATTCATACTCAAGAATTTTCTTAGTGTTACAATTTTTTTTCTTCTCTAGACAGGTAGTAGAGTCCAAACCAAGGTTATGACTCCATGGCAATTTCAAGAAAATGAAATGGTGGTCGAGGGTCTCCCACAAAACTGGAGTGGAAACTAGGTGGCGGTAGGGTGGACATGTCTGTCACCAAACGTTAGTAGCTATTACTGGACAGGTCTACAATGTCTAACACTGTACATAATAGACCATGCTGTAATAGATGTACTGGGCAGGGTCACATGCTTACACCCTGGCAATGTTTCTCGTCATTTAGATGGAAGATGGACATAGTCATTATTCATGTATAAAAGTGAGGTACTTTTTTTTAAGGCCTTGTATCTTGTGACCTCACTTGGATTCGGTGCAAGGATGTGAGATGAGGTTATTCAAGAACTGTATTTATGTCCTTAATAGTTGTGTGCAGCATTTCTTTATTGTCCTTTTTAACTCTTAAACGCCTAGGATTTGCTTACCTGCAATCATGTCTTCTACCCATCATTACATTAAATCAGATTTGTGGAAAATCGCCCAGTGTCACTTTTCTATTAGTCAGAGTTTCTACTAAAATCCATGTGTCACCTCAAAATTAGCACTGGCACTGAAGTGTTGAACATGGTCCTCTCCTGGTGATATTGAACTTTTAATTGGATCTTGAGACGCATTTTTATCTGCCGATTTTGGAAAAAGCTTGATCAGAACTTATTGGATTCAGGGGAAGAATGAACAAATCTTGTAGCGCAAGGACAAGATCTACTCTTTGATGACAACTTACAACTAGCACCACCACCTTCATTATGTAACCACTTGCAACCCAAAGACAATGAACAACCAAGACTGCAATAATCCACCAATTTATTTAGCCCCTTCCACCTCCAAAGCCTCCACAACCAAACATACTTAAGGTAGGGGGGGGGGTCCTAAACGGACACTTTTAGCTCTGCACTCACTTCATGTAGGATATGAAACATGCAATTAGTGTGATGAAATTGTGACGTTGTGCAGTCTTAGCAATTCCAAATTGTGCCCATCGCCATTTTCCTCAATATTTATTTGAAGCTCATATGCATAATTTTTTTTATTATCAAAGAAAGATTCCCTTTCTCATTAAATGATCATATAGATCCTTCCAATTACAGTCAGGACTCTATAAATGTTACAGGTCGGGAGTAGCAAAAAAATAACATATATAGATTTATAACAAGTAACACTTATAGAATTCATACCGATGATTAATAACATTTATAGAAATAACACTTAAAATTTCCGAAAATGAAGAACATAACGTTTTATAAAAATAAAAAATGAAAGTACAAATGATAATACATAACATAACATTATTCAGATCCATAGTAGTGTTCTGTGGGACTGACAGTATTCTGTAGACTGAATGTGGGAAATATCAGGGAATATTTCGCAGAATACTGTCAGTCCCACGGAACACTGCTATGGATCTGAATAATGTTAAGAATTCAACTAAACTAATTGAAAGAAATAATCTATATTGTAGTAACTTGATGAGATTCTTCCAACTAAACTAACCGAAAGAAAGAGTCTATAGTAGTTTGACGAGAAGCTTCCAAATGATGAGATGAAATTTCCTTCTGGAGTCCTTGAATGCTCTTGATGTGTGATAGGGCATCGTTTGGTCTTTGTTCAAAGTATTTCTTCAAAGTCTCTAGAGAACGCTCAGCAACACTCAATCCTACAACTTCTACCACATCAACCATAACCTCATCAACATCAATTTCTTGATGTTATGAGGAATACATATCCAAAAACTCCTCATTGGTAGGTTCATAGGGGTTGTTTAAGTCAAACTCCATCTCATAATTGAGGTATTCATGAGCATTCCACGTCACCCACCTCACTATTAGATGACAACAACGTCAGTTGATGAAGTAGAGTAGCAACTTCATCAACCTCTACCAAGGTTTGACTTGTTCGCAAAGAATATGGGATAAATGCGATTACATGTTTAAAATGTATGCCCTCATATATTATTACCTTGATTTTCTCAAAATTAACACTTATAGAGGTGCAATTAACAAAGAAGGGAGTAGAGCATGTTATAACACTTAACACATAACACTCACTAGTCTTACCAATTGTGTTTTTGTAGGGGAGTAACATTTTCTTAACATATATGAAATTATAACGCTTATAGGGGTAACACTTATAGAGTCCTGACTGTATGTTGATATAGAGTCTAGAGTGATTAACAAATTTTAAACACGTGGTCCAATCCCTTTCAAACAAGTGTCTTTTTAGTGTCCATTCTTAGATCTGCATTCCACATACCACTCAAATATAGGTGTTTGTTTAAGATGAGTAATAGAATCGAGTCCATTTACCTTAGAACAAATATCTACTCATCATGTTCTCAACCTTTTGGATTGGGATATGGATAAGTCATCGCAACAAAGATCTTGAGATGGCAAAGTCAAAAGTAGAAGGTTTGTAACTCAAGAAATCATCAAAGAATGAAATGAAGAGTACACTATATAGTGGACATGAAGCATGTGTTACATATGTGCACATACATCAAGTCCACCATGTAGCACACCATGGCATAAATAAGTGGAGGCTCCAACATTCATGGAATTGTGGCGTGTCGTGTGGCCCCACATTTTCTCAATCATGAAATGTCAGGAAAGATCATGATAACAAATTAGTCCATGCACAAGATGGGGCATGGCCAAGGTGGGTAGCACAAATGGATATCCCTATGTGACCACAATGGATCATGATTTTTAATTTTAATTTTTTTAATTTTTACTTATAGATTCCATTTAAAATTGATACATTATGCAACTACTTTATATTGGATGACTTTCAAATCCACTTTGAATTGCTAAATTAATGAGACAATTGGTATATAATTTGGATTAGGAGGCAATAGCCAAACTCACCAAAGTGACCGGAATAAGTCTGGTTACCTTACATATGTTAAAATGTTGGATAGGGCCCACGTAGTATATACTTGAATTTGGTTTCTTTATGACTCTTTGAGATCATAACATTATTAAGTAGTGTGCGTTCGGTCATGTGGGCCATGAGAATATAACCATGGGATGCCCCAACCCAATGCAAAGAAACTTAGATTAAGTTTGAATGTGCTTAATAATGTTATGATTGTACATTTGCACCAAGCAATCGATGCTAGAATTGAATTTAATACCCATGGGCTCCAATAATCCAAAGAGTTGTTTGCTTTGGGCTCCGACTTCTTTGTAGCACATCATTGCTTATTGGCATAAGTGGGTAAACCTGAAATGATGTCAAACGTGCAAGTACCTTTGTAGTACTACACTGATTATCCTAATTAGAGTAGAGGTGCCTATAACCAATCACTTAAGAGATTATGCATCAGATTTGGAGAAGTATACGGCAATGCAAATTTTCCCTGTGTAGGAAGATAGAAATCAAGAGGATTGCATTTTTTTTGGTAATTTTATTCCTTCTGAAGCCAAAAGTTGGGCCGAATATATTACCAATGTCTAGTGTTTACCATAACTGCTCATTTTAACCGCTCAATCTTCATCTCTTTATTAAAGTTGGATCTTGATTATTTCATGCACAAATATTCACTGGACTTGTGTTGAGAGTTGGGTCTAGCTTTTTGCTCGACCAACTCTCAACGCAAATCCCAAGCCTCACCTTCAAAAAGTGTTGCCATGTAGGCATCCGTGTCATACTTGGTACTTAGAACTTGGGACCCCGTGTGAAGTGGCAAGTTCCAACTTCCATGCTCTCAATGGCTAAGATTGCATGGTTGACTCAAATAAGTTGGGACTTTAGGAATTGGGACCTGTGTGAACCGGGCCTTATAGCTTTACACAACTTATAGCTTATTGGGCGTTCTATTAATTAGATCCCCCCCTCAACCGAGAACTTCCCAAATCATATCCACAAAAAAAACACATAAGCTTACACGAAGGGAAAACTCATTAAAAGTGAATAAAAACAACAAATGAGTCTCAAAATGCCTCCTCTAGGCTGACTTCCTGGATCTATTTCCTCCTAGATTACTTACCCCACTCGCTCACCAAATATAAAAAAACACATAAGCCTAGCAGAAGTCTAGCAAATTCCAAATCACAGAAGAGCAAAGTCCAAAATAAACAACCCTCAACGCAAAACACAGAAGATGACATGCACACGGTTGTCTCTCCATTGCAGCTGTCCGGAAGGCTGAGCGAACAATTCACAAATAGGCCACTACATGCTGTAGGGTTACAATAAGCAAAGTTTGTCTGACTACATAAGTAGGGTTAAGGTCCGAGATGACCCTAAACTACCGGATGATGGTGGAGGGATACCCAAATCTCAAGGAAGAGGTTGGCGGTTCGAATCCCGGCTGTGAAATCTCCTCTCTACCTGATGGAAAAACTTGCCAGGTGGTCAACTGCCTCCTGTGCTTTGGCGTTGGCCTGCCGGCCTTCTGTCTCAAAAAAAAACAAACACAAGTAGGGTTAACCTATTGCCTTCTCCTTGACAACGACAACTTCCAAACTTAAAAAGCAATTGTTGTTACCATCGTGCCCAGGTAGACACCCTTCAACTTGGCTAACCCGTGAAAGCAAAGCCCCCACCCTTCTGCCCAATCACAATATTCAGTGTTCAAGATTGAAGCCCTCATATGAGTTTCATTTTGAAGGGCTCTCAAATTTCAGCCCTTCAGTTGAAGGGCTTCCTCAAATCCAAGACGTCAATCTAAGAATATAGAAATGAAATACAAAACTCATATTTAACTTGTGCATGAATTATATGGTACATGTTTCTAGTACAATATGAAAAATTAAAAATCAACCCTCTAACTCCACTTCTTGTAGTGACAATGCCCTACGCTTTGTTGGTTCTTGTGGTGGGCAGATTATATTGAGGACTTCAAATGACGTCTTCATTTTAAATTTGGAGTTGCGTTTTGAAGGGTTGTTTTGAGAGAGGTATATTTTGAAGGGCCAAATCGCGTTTGAAGGGCATTGAAGACTTCAATCTTGAACACTGACAATATTGGCCCTCCACTCAATTATTGGGTGCCCCCCCACCCAATGTGCTTGAACACGGATCACATATTTGAGCTCCTTTGCTCTAATTTAAGTCAAGGGATCAAGAAGTCTAAGGTAGAAATACCATAAACCGTTAAAATAAGGCGATTCACATTGAAGATCTGGTCTGACAATCATGAGATAATTTTCCAAGATAGACGAGAAGGATTCATGAAGAATGCAAGTTGTTTCGTATTTTTCTGCCTTGTACAAAAAGTTCCACAATTTTTCAAAGTGGAAAGTTTGTCCAACCCACTTCCGGTTCACTAGGCTAGCTCTCCGCATTTCGATACAGATTATCACCTAAACCCGTTAATCATGAGTACGTTAGATCTTGCCTCCCATTGGCTACACTGCATTGAAGTTGCCGCGCCATTTAAGACATGGCACTTACCATTATGAGGCGGTCTAGTGCACCGCTATTGGGTGGTTAACGGTTTATGGTATTTCTACCTTAGTGGCCACATTGAAAGGTCCTTAACTTTAGCTTACTCAAGGCTGCGGCCGTCAGACCCGGTGTAAATGGCAACTCTCGCAGAAGAAGCAGACTGCGAAGCACAGCCCAGGCTTTGAGCCTTGCGCCCCAAGTCTCTCCTGGGAACTCTACGTTCCCGAGGCACGAACTCCCATTGATTTGCGTTCCCTTCAAGTGATCGAACGCGTCCCCGAAGGAGCGCGTGGACTCGGGGCAGCCGTCGCCGGCCGCCAAGCCACGACGCCCCAAACGTCGATGGGTTCTGGTAACGAGCATTCAAGTAAGTATATGCCACGGATCCTTGGAGCTCTCACGTATCCTAGCGACTGTGTTTGTGACCAGTTAGTGAACTTGACAAGGTGTCTGTCCGGTTCTTACATTTGTTGTAATTCTGAAAGTCGGAGAAGTGGGCTTACTAGATTTGGTTTTGGTAGAGGCCGGAGTGCGGCAGCTGTTCGCGGCTTCATCGAGTTTAGAGGTACATTTCTGCTGGATTTCCATTTTCTTTGGTTGATTTTGTGCATTTTGTGTGGTGGTGGTTTGGTGGATTTCAGGTTTTGGTGATTTAGCGATTAGGGGCCGGTGGATGTGATTTGCATCGATTAATGTCATGAATATTCGTCTTGTTGCAATAAATCGCAGGATTGTAAAGTGTGTTGGACTCAATCAATTCTGGTGCTGTGTCCTTGCGAATTCTTTTAAGTGCACTTGACAAGGAGTGTATGGGAGTCGTAGGTTCTTTACAGTGTTTTTATAGAAGGAAAAGTAGGCCTACTAGTTTTGGTTTGGAAGAGGTCGATCGATTGCAGTCCAAGTGGTGCTGTTCGCGGATTCATCGAGGTTTGAGGTATATTTATGCTGGATTTTCATGTTGGTGGGTTGATTGTAAGTTGTGGGTGGTTCTGGTGGTTTGGGGGATCAAATTTGGGTGTCGGTTGTGAGTGATTCAAGGCCCGGTGGGTTTGATTTGCATCGGTGAACTTCAGGTCAACCTCATACATTTTGTTCTTTTTGCAATTAATCACAGGATTGCAAAGTGTGTTGCACTTAGCTACGATACGAATACGATAGCTAGGATCTGTTCCTATCGTAGCTGTGACTCTGTCCATGAACAATTTCTTTAGTCCACATCAGAGTCGCCGGGTTTTACAGTTTTCCAAAGTCGGAAAAGTGGGCTCACTAGTTTTAGTTTGATTTTGGTTTTGGCGGAGGCAAATCGATTGCAGGCCAAGTGCTGCTGTTCGAAGCTGAATCGAAGTTTGAGGGACGTTTTTTCGTGGATTTTTATGGCTGTGGGTTGACTCTCTGTTGTGGGCGCCAGTGGTTTGGATGGATTTTGGATCTTGCGTTACCGATTCGAAGCCCGATGCTTGTGATTTGCTTTTGTCAACGTCAGAAATATGCTCTTTATTGCAATTAATCGCAAGATTGCAAAGTGTTTTGGAACACTTCCAGTGATCTGGTGCGATTTAGTTTCTGAATCTTGGGTCGCGTTACAGTGAGCGACTTGAAGATTTGTAAGTAGTCCAGGTAATTGGTATCGATAGGATAGGAATCCTCACATCTTTCAGCTCTTGACACTGATCAAGTAAAGTAGGGAAGGGCAGTGTCAATATTTGTTTGAGTTCCTTCCTTTTGATTGGTTGGATTATGGATGCTCCCTCGCAATTGCTCTTTTGTTTCCTCTTCGTGCGAGGTTCTTGCTTCCGCAGGAATTAGGGTTTTCGCTTGAGGTGGCAACTCTCCCGTCAAGAATAGCTTACTCCAAATCTCTCCTATTGCTTCTGATGGATTAAAGATTCCTTATTTCACAAAGAGAAGCAAACTGCTGCTTGGAAAGAGGGCATCCATTGGTACCATTTGGGTCTGCATTAGAAAAGTTGAACACTTCCAACTGACTTTCTTAAAGCGAACTGAGCAGATTGAATATTTTGGAAGTATTATATCATTCTTGCAACTGATCACATGGAGCGTTCCTTCCTTGGCTTGCAGACGAATCCGAGGCTTCTCTTTTGCGTATATTAAATTGGATGCCATGAGCGGAAGGGTAGGTGCAGGGCTACTGGTGAAAGTGGCCAAGCGCCAGTACATGGTCGCCGGGTTGCGAAATTACCACATCTCCTCAAATGTTGTCCCGACATACATGCGCAAGACGAAATTAAATCTCGACACGCCTGCACGGTCGTTGCATTTAATTTCTTGGAATGGGAGCACTTTCAATGAGTCTCGCGCATGGACTCCCTTGGTGCGGAATATGAGCACAGCACCGTCTGTACACCGTGTCAATATTGCAGAGAATGCAACTTCTGAGGACAATAATGAAGCGACGTCGAACAAGAAATCACCCAAAAGTAATAATGCAGTCCAGATGGAGAAATCAAATTACTGGGGTGTGGCACCCAAGGTTCATCTGAAAGAAGATGGCACGCCCTGGAACTGGCATTGTTTTTCTGTAAGTCAGTCGTAAATAACTTTTCTAATACTTCATAGTCTGACAGTATAATGCTTCTTTACTGCATGCAGTTTTGATTGCTCAAGATCAAATTAAGGGCCTCAACAAACAACCTAAGATGCTTGTAGGTACAGTCATAGAGGAAAAGATTCAAAGATACACTAAGATCGAAATTGCAAAACGTTAGTGCATAAAAGAAATTATGTTATGGGGAGCTTGGGATGGAACATTGTCAGCTGACATGAGGATATTTTAATGTGATTGTGCAGCCACATGAAGCGTATGCGCCGGATGTTACTATCGATTTAACTAAGCACCATAAACCTGAAAATTGGACGGACTCTATTGCATTCTGGACAGTGAAGTCACTGCGTCTCCCCACGGATCTCTTCTTCAGGGTACTAACAATGTTCTCTCTGCACATGAACCGAGCAGATGCAGTAACGAAGTAGAGCAGATTCTATGCAGTTACAAATTGTATGCAATCTTGTGTGTGGTGGATATTATTGTTAATGATCAGTTGGTCAAGTTTTTGTTGTTTACTACACCTTATATTGAATCTTATATACAGTTTGGTTTACCATTGGATCTTACATAGTGCTATTAGTTCTACCGAGGATGTAATTGTTCGCAAGTACCACATGACTAGATAGTAAAACATTTTCTAAAACATAACAAATCTCTGACGGTTCCTTGTAAGAAGTTATAGCACTTTGAAATTCCAAATGGTTTTCCACACTAATCGCAATGAATGCAGTTTTAGATTGGAATTGTAGGAAGTTTTCTTATATTTGGCATTCTGTAATCACCGCATAGATGGACTTATGTTGATGGATGTCTTGGATGACCGAGAGCAGTATGAAATAGGGCAAGGCTCTTTATCCTAGCTACCTCTGCAAGCCAGGAAATGGGCACTCGAAAGCATTAAACAAATTACAGCAGTGCCTGCCTGGTCTGCAGGGAGCAGTGAGGTAAGTAGCGCTGCTGCCATGCTCTATCTCTGTTTTCCAGTGGAACATTCGTGGTTTAGTTCATTCCAGTTGTGATTATTGTAGGGTCACTTATTGTATTGTTTGTTACCTAGCTGACACAGGTGCGCATATCAGAGACTAGGGATTTCAAAGCTTCACTGTTGGTGATGACAGTTGAGGCTGGTGTGAAGGGATCAGGTCCCACTTGGTTCTGACAAGTAAAATTTAATTGGGTTTTATGCAGAAACGATATGGATGCCGAGCCATGATGTTGGAAACTGTGGCAGCTGTACCAGGCATGGTCGGTGGAATGCTTCTCCACTTCAAGTCATTGAGGAGGTTTGAGACAAGTGGGGGTTGGATAAAGGCCCTGCTTGAGGAAGCTGAAAACGAACGAATGCATCTCATGACGTTCATGGAAGTGGCAAAACCTGCGTGGTATGAACGTGCGCTTGTGATCACGGTGCAGGGAATTTTCTTCAACGCGTATTTCCTCCTGTACCTTATGTCGCCCAAGCTTGCTCACAGGATTACAGGGTACCTGGAAGAGGAGGCCATCTACTCTTACACCTCGTTTTTGAACGAGATTGACAAGGGCAATATTCCCAACGGCCCAGCCCCACCCATTGCCATTGATTACTGGCGGCTTCCCAAGGACGCGACCATCCGAGATGTGGTCTTGGTCGTTCGTGCAGATGAAGCTCACCATCGTGATGTCAACCATTTTGCCGCGGTAATGCCCTTTTTTTGTCAATCTGTTATTTACTCACCACATTCGACCAATCTTTCTTTCTTTCATTTAATTTCACTACCAGCATGTGTCAATAACCAAGTGTTTGATTCTTATTTCATAACCAATTTGTTTTGGAAGTACTCGGCACAATGTAGTGGTTGTGATGTTTTTTAAATAGATGCAATTGTCCTATGTAGTTGACGACCATGCCATGGCCTGACCACTACATCTGGTAATGGACACATGTCGCCCTGTGATTGGTTGCAGAAGAACCCAATCTCTACTTCGCCAGTACAATACCAATACTGTGGCGAGGTAGGTTGGGCGCCTCCTTTAGAAATTTCTCAGTGTACTGATGGGTGCTTCCAGGGTGTTATCTGACATTATTTTCTACATGTGCAGGATATTCACAAACAAGGAAAGCAATTGCGAGAATTGCCTGCACCTGTTGGATATCATTAGCAAACTGCTCATTCTGAGATCAGACATTTATGTACAGATTCATAGTGGAGTGATCGATTATCTCCTTATCTGTTTAAGGTCATAGCAGAAGTTGTCGGGAAATTAGGAGAAAAGAGTAGGTTTCCCAAGACCTCTTCTTGCAGGTATGTCTGAAGGCAAATGTGTGTGCAAACAGTCATTAGCATGTGTGCTGGCAGATTTTTCTTGAGGATTCATTTGATTGCAACCCAGTTAATGAGCTCTATCATCTCTCACTGCACTTATTTCTCATGACCTAGAAGTCTTGCTGGTTTTTTGTTGTTGGTCAGCAGATGGGCATGATTATTCCATGCTGTATGCAATAAATCACATGACATGGCTTTATTGAGTTTGTCAAATTCACATGGCATGTCAATGTTTCATGTTCTATGTTCACTTTCTCCTTTCACTGGGATGTTTCTGGATACGTGCAGTAACGTATGGGCTGTTTACATCAATGACGATGAAGTTATCTCACATCAGAGGGCATTTTTGCATGGTCAGACTTCATGGTAACACTTTCATGGTCCGGATTATAAAAAAATGTCTTTGTGCCCCTGACTAGGTGTAAACCGAACGTGAATTCGAACCAAGAGAAGTGACCATGCATCAAAAAGTGGATGTGTTGATTTTTTTAATGTTCAAAAAGGGCTGCAGTTTTTGGCAATTTTTTTCATGTTTGACCTTCTCCCCTTCTCTCTTTCCTCATAACTCTCACCCTCTACGGAAAAACTAAACTGGTTAAAAATAGAAGCTTGGATTGACTTTGCTAAAAATTGAGTTTTATTGTTTGCTACATTCTTGATGCCCTTTTGGATGCGTAACTATGTTTAGGGCTGGGGCGAACCAACCCATATATCCGTACCTTACCGGGGAGGGCGAACGGCTGGGGATTCGTGGCACTCACTTAAAATCAACCATCCTACATATCGTGGATGAACTGGCTCCAATACAAAAAGACCCCCATGAGGTTGAGGGCCGATTCATTCGAATGTGACATCACTAGACATCCGGTAAGGTACCAATGTATGGGTCGGTTCGCCCTAGCCCTATGTTTAGCCAGTTTACTTTTTCCTTTGCTAGAAATTGAGTTTTATTGTTTTACTGCATTCTAGACGCCCTTTTGGACGCATGGCTATTTTTAGCCAGTTTAGTTTTTCCGTGGAGGGTGAGAACTATGAAAAACATTTGACATTAAAGATAAACGATTAAAAAAAATGAAAACGGCATTCCTTTGCCATAGTCCCTGCATTTGTGGCAAGAGAACCTCTTTGCCTCTCACTGCAAAACCTGTGGGCCCATGACATTGGATAATGTAGGCTTGGAATTAGGCTTTTCTGGGACCTCAAACTCCGTGATCACTGGTCCGAGATGACCCTAAACTACCGGATGATGGTGGAGAGATACCCAAATCTCAAGGAAGAGGTTGGCGGTTCGAATCCCAGCTGTGAAATCTCCTCTCTACCTGACGGAAACTTGCCAGGTGGTCAACTGCCTCCTGTGCTTTGGCGCTGGCCTGTCGGCCTTCTGTCTCAAAAAAAAAACAAACTCCGTGATCACTTTGACATTTTTTCCTTGATGTAAACTGAAGTGGTCCCGGGATGAGTTCAACGGCCAATCACATATTCTAGAGGAGCAAGGGACAACTTCATGATTTATGGTGTAAACAGCCCCTAATAATGTCTACAAGAGCCATATTTCCTGAAGTCGGGACTCTAAATGTACACTGATCCAACTCCCAGAAGCTAACTATATCTGTACTCGATTTTGAGAAGAGCTCGGGGACACATCGAAGGTTTGTGAGACTTGCCATGATTCAATTGACTTGAGGAGATTGCTGATGTGTTATACTCCTCACTGTTCAGAGCACTTGGAGTAAATAAGCATGCTACTTATATATCTGTACAACCAAAGGCATTTATAAATTGAATCTAAAGATTCACTCACAAGCATACCATTCAACTCCATTGATCTACATGCCTAACATCCATCACATTGCATAGGAGGTTGGTATGACTCATATACATGATTCACAAAGAAAAATACAATGAATAAGCATCGAGATGCTCTATGCAACTACACTAAATTGTCTTATTAGTGTGGGTTACCAATTGGAGTTATGTGCTGCTATAACTTTTTATGGACATTATCCTTTTTTATCAAGTAAGTTATGTCATGTTTTTGGATGTGCATACTAACTATTTATGTAGGTTGAGTAAAACATCATGCGCTCAGGAAAATGTTGTAGCAATGCATAACTCCATATAGTAACCCAGATTAATAGGACAGTTTAGTGTACACCTTTGAGGGGCTGTCAATGCCTGTGGAGCTTCTAGAAACATCCGATGTCTCCTTTTCTCTACATGTTAAACTTGAACTTAAAACTAACTAATTAACTAACAACTAACCAATTCAAGTATATAAGTACTATGTTGTCAATCATTATGGTATTTGTTGGTTTGTTTGAGTGAGTCATTGCATTGGACCTCTCAAATTGTGAGGCTGATGAATTGTTGGAAAGTCCTTAAGAAGGCTATGTCCACGTTAGTTGTTTAGCTAGATTTAGATATGTCATGTTTGGAGATATTGAATTTGAATGAACTAAGGAATCAAAATCTAGAGTAGGAATAATTCGAAATAGTGAGTTACATGAGTGGATAGGAGTGAAGTGGATTTTTGAGTGTCATAAATGTGTCAACAATACATGTTATACTCCATTGTTTATGGTATTTAGTGTCATTGGGCCAATAATGTCACTATTCCTATGTACCTAGCCAACATTAATTGCCAAGATTTGCTAGTAACTACAAAATATTGTGGACATGTGAACATTGAAATTTATTGTCTCTCATTGGTGGAAAAATGCCGTGATTGTTCCACTTCACGTGAGTTTTCAAGATTTGGGCGAACTAGTTGGATGCCTAAACCCTTGTTGGATGCCTAAACCCTTGCCTCCAAGGAACCAATGTACGGGTTGTTTCGCCCCAACCAGTTTTCAAGGGCTTTGAAATACATAAGGTAAGTTTAAATACACGAAATTCTCTCTATCACACAAGAAAGAGTTGAAAATGTTCCATTGGGAAGAATTGCTATATTTCTTGTATACTTCCCATCGACATTTATACTGTGAGAATTCACAAACATTGAAAGTAATGGACAATTCTCTTGGTAGTATACAAGAAACTATATACTGTAAGGGACGAAGGAAGGGAGATTCCTAGTGAATGAGGTCGGGAACAATTATAAGTGGAATAATCGACAGGACACTTACATGGAATTGTGATAGGAAGCTTCACAAATGAGCAATGTGATCTCTAATGGGACACTTGAAGGGAATGATGGTCATGTGTCAACATATAGCATGTGGGACAATTCATGCGACAAAGCCGATTGGGGGAAAACTACAATAAATAATGACTAATAATAATTTCTATACTACTTGTATCCCATAACACATAATATCAAATTCTCTAGTGCCCCATTCCATCCATAAATTGTGCATGCACAAGCCTTGACTTTTTCAATCCACAGACAAGGTCTTAACTTTCATTTTATTATTATTTTTGCTATCGCTTCAACCCTCACACAACTAAAATGAGCAAATCATCTTTGCACATATTCTTGTGACCCTTGTATAACATATGCATGTCAATTTTCCTTGCTTGAGCATTCTCATTAGCGACCATTAAGACCAACTCAAATGACCTCTTATTTGAACGGCTTCATCATAATAAATCTGTGCAATGATGATTTTATCACCTTTGGAAAGTTCCTCAACATCATGTGGAAAAAATATTGTGTTAAGTACTTATGGCACATGGAGTATGCAAAAATGGGTTGCAAAAAAGAGGAAAAAAAATGAAACCATTGCATTAAAGTATACTTTCAAGAAAATGGAACGTCTTACATTGAAAAAGATTCACTAGGGTTATCCTTTAGGCTTTAACTCGATGGGACTTCACATTGGGAGTTGGTCCCTTATGATTTTCTATTACTTGTTTTGCATACAAAATCAACCATTTGTTTTTCACTTGTGGTGCATGCTCAGAGTTAGTGTTTGAATTTGAATGAAGAGCGACCTATTTAGGTTCATGAAGGACAAAACTCATTTTAGCACCTCTTGACATTCGAAGATGAGTTTGACCCTCAATGAACAGATATAAAGTGTTCTTCCTTCAAAACCTCCAAACTACCTTCAAGCATACACCAAGCACTCACCGACCAGTGTCTAGAACCAACTGACAACTAGTTACAAATGAACCGGTTGAGTTTGAGAAATAACCAGTTGAAGTTGGAGACTTCAGGAGAATTACTGATCATTTTAGAGGAATCTGTAGAATATACCTCAAATGAGTAAAACAAAACCGGAAGATGTCAACATGTAACCGGTTGGATTTAGAATCATTAGGGTCTTCACCGACTATATATGCCCAAAAACTTTCCGGGCACCGTTACCGACCATGGAACATGTTGTATGAAAACAACTACCTCTCAACCAAAAGTCATATTGAGTTGAAGATAACTTTGATTAATCGCCAACTTCTCGTCTTGCGTTTGTCGATCCTTTTCAATAATGGAAATGCATGCTCCATTGGTTCGTTTGTACGACACGACATCATTTGCTTGTTCGTACTTCATGACTGTCAACAAACATAACCACCTCATCGGACACCCAAGTTTTGATTGTGTTTGACAAAAAGGTGACGATGGTTCTTCATATTTGAAGCCACTTCACAATCAACATTGGAATTTGGGATCCTCGAAATCCTCATCTACATCCGAAACGTGCAACAATTTAACTTCATTATGTTTGAGGCCTAACATTTGCATACTATCATCAAAGAGGTTCCATAAGGTATATTGGAATCATTTTATTCATTTGAATACTCGGGGGCATTCACGGTTGGGGTACTACTTTTGGGACAAAGGACTTAAGGACTTTGTCACATTGATCTTGGTTTTTATCATGATTTATTATTATTTGATCAATAAATTTTACATAAATAAGTAGATAGTTCATAAGCTTTATCAAGAAAGATTTTTATTATTATTTAATAATCACCCTAAACCCTAAACCCTAAACCCTAGGCCACATCAGTGGCATTTTTTTGCTATTTAGGTGTGCATTGGTGGTCAATTATTTCCTGTTATGTATCTTGGTACCTTGGTAAAAGTGTCATGTGTCCATTCATATAATTTTTTTTGTCCAATTCTAATACTAGACGTTCCTTTTACGTGTGGCCGTGAGTATATGTATATTTGGACATGTTTGGTGCCACATGTAAAGTTGGGCAATTGCTATTCAATACATATTTGGTTCTATTGGTACACACTTGAACGATAATTGTGAGGAAAAAAATTGGGATCATTTCGATTAATTCTTGTTGTCCTTTTCGTTCCTTGATCCTAAGGTCAGGAAGTAAGACAACACTCCTGAATGTCCTTTAAGGAATCAAATGGATATCATAGATGACCCTATTCCTTCTAAATTAACTTTGTCATTGTACTCAATATGGAGGATGAAATGTAGGTATGATCCAAAATATGCTCCACAATACAAATCCAATTATACCAAGTATGTGAAGTTATCAAAAAAAGTCCTTAAACCGTTAGACACCCAAAAGTAGTACCCCAACCGTGAATGGCCCCAGTTCGAGTCGAAATTGGAGTCACTATCATCTTAATATTATTATAATAAATTTGTAGGTACGAAGGTCCTTGCATGGTATCTATAGATTTAAATGGGTTAAAAAATAAATCTATGTATTTTCAAATACTCATACTTGGAAATAATTTAAAATGTAAATCCTCATTAATAAATATATTGGACTAATAGGGGACTGGTAGTAAATAATAAGATCTCGGCTTAGTATAGTGGAAAGCTCTTGATCCTTGCATAAGTTTAAGTGAAAGTGATTCTAAATTATATATTAACTTTGAATTTTGTCAAGAATTTAAAAAAAAAACATTGATCTACAAAGCCAAGCAAATTGTGTTGAGAAAAGAAAATTAAAAACATCTACATATTTTAGAAGATGGTGCAAGTGGTGTGCAAGTAGGTGATATTGAACAAGTAATCTTCTAAAATTTATTTAAAATATGATTTTCTACCAAAATAATTTGATGATGCCCTCAAGTTCATAATGAATCCAAGGACTATGAGATAAAAATTCAAGTTCAAAATACTTAAGGTCATAAAATCTAAGTCCAAAACCAAATTTAGCTGTTTACTTTTGAGAATAATTTTCAATGATATGTTTCATAGATCTCATCTTGATATTCTACATGCATCATGAAAAAGGATTCATTGTAAATATCATCTTGCTACTACTTTTAGGCGTTTGACCAGAAAAACTATGGTGTTATGATACTGGAGCACTTTTATGGTCCACTTTACCATGCTTATACCCTCCAAGACTAATCTAAACATAGATTTATATGTACATATATAACTTGGTGATATAACCATAATCACCAAGAATAACATATAAACTAAGACTTGAAATAGCATTCAATTAAATTAAAATTATAAAAATGATGTTAATGTTCAAATATATATGTATAATATATATATATATAATTATATTTAATTTGAGAGTAATTTTAATGATACACAAATGGTGGGGGTAGTAATGTCAAGGCCCATGGGGGGGGTGCACTCATTGTTAGAACCAGGAACCATGTGTGTGCATGGCCTCAAAATCAATACCCCTAATATATGAGAGTTTCCCCTTCTTAAGAATGATATATGTATAATATGTAGCTAGAAATCCCCTCAAATACATAAACAAGTGAGAAATAAATAAATCATACAGACCCCCATCATATGTATACATCAAAAATATCATATGGAAAAATATGGCTAAAATATGTTTAGCAAGACACATTTATTTATCATTGATGAAATCTTTGAACACTCATTCATCCTTTGGATGTAACTCATGGGTATATTCACAGTAACACGACCCAAGGAAACTGTAACCAGTGATTAATTTAACGGATTGTTAAGCAATAATCTTATCATATGAATTGATAATGCAATACAAATTAGTAACTACATATAATATATGTCATTATACAATATACTAAAGTTTGACGATGTTTGGGAAGTTATTGGTACTCCAAAACGACTAAAATATGGTCGTAACTAGTCGTTAATAACGACTAAAATGTGCTAAAATATTCAAAATATGTCGCAAAATGTCCTTAAATTTTTCTAATATCTACATAAATTGAAGATATTATCTTCTAAGCACCCATCAAGAGTCGTTATAATTGGGCGGGGTTGGCTCATTTTATTGTGAATGCACCCTCATACAAATTTGTTTCTAAAATACAAGTCATTGCAGCCAATGCAAAGATGGTTTTTAACTCTACCATTAAACGATTTGTCAAATCGTAGGTCCACATTGACCCATCCTTATTTTGATACTAACGTAACCTTATTTCCATATTGGAAGGCGAGTTCTTGATGTCAATTAGTTATCAATATTCAATCCACATGTTGCTAGTTTTGTGGCGCATCCTATAGACCATTCCCAAATACCAAGTATTAATGGTCAATGTTTTAGCCGACTTGCTAATTTAAGTCTATCTTTTCTTCACTCCTTCAACTACTTCTTGAGAGACAGACGATGCCACACAATCACATCTCAATTTCAATGAGTAATCATTATCCCCGACTCTAGATAGTCAAACTTTAGGTTTGACATACAACATACCATACTTGATTGTAGTAAACCTATCCTTGGATAATGTGGGATTATCATTCAACTCACAAAGTAGATGAAATATTCATTTGGACCTCTTGTAGATTACCCACATGATTATAATTGACTATGAGCCTAAAGATAGAAATACAACTAGGAGTATATGAATAATATGCCTAGTATATTTACAAAGCTAGAATAAATAATACCCATACCTTATGTATAGTTTGTAACCCCTAAGCATAATAAATATCCCTTTTGTGCACCCACATGGGTCCATACTTTTGACAATGAGTGCAGCCCCTGAGTCAAGGCCGCACTGTCATGTTCAGAACTTGGGAAAGTTGCATTAAAAGTTGACCAGTCAACATTAACTCCCATCTTAAATTTGTCAACCTTTGGTTAGTTGTAACCAGGGGATGTAGGTGTGAAAGTGATTAGCTAGCATGTTGGTTAGATGATTCTCATTAACTCATGTTGTTAAGTAGTTCTCTTAACTAGGCGTGTGGGCGATTTGAGCATAATTTTAGTTAGCTAGCATTTTGGTTTCACTAACCAAAATGATAACTTTCACTAACTCATATCAAGTTAGTTCATTCTCTTAACTAGGTGGTGTGGGTGGACCCTAACATTGTTGAGCTCAACCTGTCACTTACCATAGACATGAGAAAAACTTGGCCAAGGGTCAAGAATAAACAGAATGCGATTCTTCAAAAATGGCAGACTCAAATCTTAGACTTGATCCACCAAAGTCCCCATGAAACATGACATCTCTTTTATTTAAAAAATGATGAGGGAGCACAATGAGGCTCAGCAATGTTAAGTTGGTATGAAAATCTATCCATGAGAAGAAAAGATAACCATTAATATAATAATTGGTGAGTTTGGGGGTGCAAGCTATATTGGTTGACAATTGGTCAATAGAGTTATCCGTAAAGTCCTTCAAAGATGGAGGAAACCGTGGGTTTGATCCTTCTTTGAGAAAACTTTTGTATTATGAGCTCGTTAGCTCGTCATGTATCAGCATCTATGTTGAAAGTTGGGCGAAACTTTTGGGACCTCTTCTTTCCACCTCTCAAACTTTGAGAGAATTTTAGAATCTAAAATAGGGCATGTGCATGGGACCTGCTATCTTAAATCCCGGATCTCCTTATGCAAGGCTAGCTTGGCCCACCCATCCTAGCAGCACAAGCTAGAAAGCCAGTTTTTTAAAGCCCGACATCACTCTTTCTGTACGATGATTTAAGCATTACAAAAACTTGGATGACTTTGGGACTAAACCCACGGTTTCATCTGCTTTCACTTTAAAAACAACTCTCATCACATGCTCCATACCATGACGGCTTATGCAAAGCTAGCTTGGCCCACCCATCCTAGCAGCGCAAGCTAAAAAGCCGGTTTCAAAAAGCCTGACACCACTCTTTATTGTATGTACGATGATGTAAGCATTAAAAAAGCTTGGATGACTTTGGGACTAAACCCACGGTTTCATCTGCTTTTATCTTAAAAAGAACTCTCGTCACAGGCTCAAAGGCCATGAAGGATTAGCTACAGACAGGAGAGCGAGGGAGCTTTTCATGATGAGCAGGGCCCACAGTCTGAAGGCCTGTGTAGAGTAGTCAGCAAGGTTGAGGCTCTTTCAGTTGCGTGCTACCCAAGGACCTCCCTAAGGCAGGCGGCCTCCGGATCGGAAAAAGTCTGAGCTCGATCTGCTGTTCTGTAGGAGTTAATGATCATGAGCAGGTACACAGACACACACAGACAGCAACTCCTAATTTGCCTTGGAATTTTGATCAGAAACGTGCTCCAATGTGATACTGAATTTGGTGTCTTCACCGCAATAATTTAATGGGATCTGCACTACTTTATGAATATTTGTAGCCATTGACTGGTCAGTTGCTACAGAGGGCGTCCATTGGCAGCCACAAGTGGTGTGGCATGCAGGTAAAACACATCCATTACCACCTAAGGTGAGTGGCACGCAAATACACTATTTTTTTACAGCCTACAGTTTCATATGTTAGACCCATTCAAGGTGTGAGGACCCGAAAACTAGCAACACAGACCTGGGCTTCGTGTTGTGGAGCCTGGCAGTTGGATCTGACAGACTGCCAACTTCATATTATATGGTAGGTTCTTACTGGAATCTCACTGTGCACAATGGTACGTTTGTACACATTCTACGTAAAAAGGAGTTCAAGTAGAGATTAAGGCCACTTCACACACGAGCCAAGAGCCGTGGCTATGAAATAGTGAGAGGCAGTGCCCGGGAAGTTTTTGGGCATAGTCGGTCAAGATCCTAGTGATTCTAAATCCAGCCGGTTACATGTTGACATCTTTCGGTTTTGCTTTATTTATATGAGGTATATTCTATAGATTCCTCTAAAATGATCGGTGATTCTCCTGAAGTCTCCAACTTCAACCGGTTATTTCTCTAACTCAACCGGTTCATCTGTAACTAACCGCCGGTTCTTCCCGGACATAGGTGAGAGCCCAAAAGAAAGTGTTTAAAGGCCGTCCCAAGACACCTCCAAAATCATGTAGTGTGGTCACGGATCCTCAAGTGTAGTGTGAAGTCATATGTGACCGGGCCCTCAATCAAATGCTATTTCAATGAATTTTTATTCACGCGGGTCCTCACACATGATAAAATAGAATAAATCAACGATTGTGAGCGTTCGGAGTGCCATGGTCTCTTGGTATTGTGTTAGGCCTACCTCCAAGAGACGGTTTTGGAAAATGGTCCAAGTGACCATGAAACATGATCCATTTGATGCCATGTAGGAATCCATGTAGACTTTACATCCATCTTGCATTCACATGCTTTGTTAGCCCCTCAAGCGTGTGAGTTTGCCCAAATATTATGTTGTCGACAAGCTCATTGACACTTGGTACAAAATGACATCCATTTGGAAGACACCATGGGGTCTACCAGAATGGAAAACCCTTGACATCCCAACACCACCAAAAGTCACATTTGATGCTATCCAACATGCCTTTCTTGGTTTAAGAGAACTCTTTCCAACTCGTGGGAAAAGGAATTAGATTACCTTCACCTTTAAGGTTTTTGCAACTATGAATTTGAATCGCACTTGAAGCAACCATTGACACCATCCCGATGCAAATTCATTGTTGCTTGCCGCACCTCCAATCATAGACTTGCTATTGACCATCCCAATTCCTAGAGATAAAAGATTATGCCAATTATGTTTAGAAAATTATGCGGTTGAAAACAAGGCACACTTTTTGTTGGAGTGTCCCTCTACAACGTTCATTGGAGATAGGTTCCCCTCCCTATTTTAGGATGTAGTACTAGGAAGTCTCAAGTCTTTCTTCCAATTGGATCATCAAGTTGAGATTAGCATCTCTATCACTGAGGCCTTTGCACTTTGTTAATCTAGGGCATTAACCTTTTTGACATCATGTTGATATACTACTAGTCCCATAAGCATTTTGGTTTTATGGACTTTGGAATCAATCTCATTCATTTCATTAACTTGTTACCACCTATTAGTAAGCTTTTTGACATGCTATTTACTGGAGAGGCCATTTTTCTACACATGTTCATGAAAAGTACCATAGTAAAATTTAAGTTTCTTCAATAAAATTGACGAAGGATGTTTACTAATACACACCTCTCAAATATATGTATGCAACTAACCCCTAAATACCTGGGCCTAATTTCAAATGTCAACACACTGCATACTAGTAATTTTATTTACTTGAAGGAGTAAAAATTCTAAAGTGATATCCTACATAAGTAGGCAAATGTACATTGAAGCTATAACCAAAGTTTCAACATGATTGGACCATATTTGGATTAGTTATGTCTTTTTTGCATGTAACACACATAAAATTGAAAGTAAATATATGGTAAGCATAAAAGTTCATCAAAAATTTCAATTGTGGTAGAGATAGTATGTACACTTAATAAGTAAAGAGGAAAAAAAAAGGGGAAAACAAAGGAAAAAAAGAAAGAAAAACTATTGTCATGCTTGCACATGATTGAAATATCCCTAGAATTTGGTTTGCATTTTAGACACTCAGATATCATTTCTCTTGATGATGTAAAATCTACAAACTGAACCTTTTACTCAGTCCCAATAGTCAAATGATGCATTTATAACCTAACTTAAACATCTTACGGAAGGAATATACCCAACAGAGGTTTGAAAATTGATGATTTGGTCCTTTGACAGTAATTCCACCGTCCAGCTAAGATAAGTAACAAAATCCGGCCTGCTTGCCTTAGTCTTCACCTTCCCTAGCTGGCTCCTGAATTGTGGGCGCTACCACTTTGCTATTGACCATTTCCCGTACATTCATGATAAGTCGGTCAGTTTACTTTATATTTCCTCTGGCATGTAACTTGGAAGTTAGATCTGATTCTCCATGTTTTCATGTGGTTTCTGCAACTGTTTGACTTTTACTGAGTTTTTTTTTGAGACAGAAGGCCGATAGGCCAACGCCAAAGCACAGGAGGCAGTTGACCACCTGGCAAGTTTTCCGTCAGGTAGAGAGGAGATTTCACAGCCGGGATTCGAACCGCCAACCTCTTCCTTGAGATTTGGGTATCCCTCCACCATCATCCGGTAGTTTAAGGTCGTCTCGGACCAAATTGACTTTTACTGAGATATGTGGGTATTATTATGCGGCCACTTTTCTAATCCGAGTGGGGCCGGCCTATCTTGAGTAGAGGCACCCGTGTGTATGTTTGACAAAGTTTTTCCAAGTTTTCCACTTTTGACGCGCAAAAACTCGCACACCAAAAGAAATGCACGTCAATTGACACGCACAATTTAGAAGTTGACACGTACTGTGACTTGTGAAGAAAAAAAACACATGTCAACTGACATGCTAGAAATTGAAATGACACGTATTACTAGGTAACTTAAGTACTGTGAACTGCAGCTCAAGTATCCGGAAAACATAACCCATAATAGTAGGAGAACTTCCTACATTCACTTACATACTTAAGTTCAGCGTTGTTCTTGTAAATTCCTTTGTAACCGAGAAGGCTCTTCAGCTGAGGCGGTGATCAGAGAGGTGGTGGAGGCTAAGTACAAGGCCGACAACACCATTGTTCTTGGTCTCTTGCGGATGTATTTCCACGACTGTTTTGTGCAAGTATGTGAATGAACAATTTGCCCCAACAGATCACAAAAATGATGCTTTGGTTGGTTAAATGTTGGGTTCATTCTGAGGCGTCTCAACTTGACACCAGGATGATTTGAGGTAGACTTTGCATAGTGCGGAGATCCCCTTCAAATTGGGTTTAATGTACAATGTACAATTCACAATGCTTGAATTGAAGCTAGATTGGAAGCATCACTGTTGTTGGGCATGTGATTTGAATGCCATCAACGTTCACAAGTCCCTAAAGTTTGTCATATACTCTAAACCAATGGTAGATAATCCACTCTCACCAGTGGCACCGCCTACATTTGTGATGGATACTTTTGTATGGCCTAAGTCACTCGAATTGAAGTTTTAAAAATGGGAGGAGATCTAAAGTGCTTTGTCTGATTGAAAATTGGGGAAAGTAGCCGTCTCAATTAGGATGATTTGAATTTTGAGGTCTTGCATAGGGCAAAGATCCCCTTCAATTGAGTTTAATATACAATGTGAAATTTTCATTGATTAAATGCAATGCTTGAGTTGACGTTAGATTGGAATCAATAGTGTTGTTGAGTCTATGAGTGGAATGCTATCAGTGTTCACAAGGCCCTAAAGTTCATCCCCTAAGTCTGTCCCAATATCTAGGATAATGATAGATATTCCACTGTCACGAGTGATACCATCTACACTCTTGCTAGATACTATGTTTTGGTCAGTTCCCGCCTAGTCCAATCTCTGGTCATTTAGGTTGATTAGCCGTCTCAACTTGACAGGATGATTTGAGGTGGTAGACTTGCATAGTGCAAGATTCCTTTCAATTGAGTTCAATGTACGATGTGGAGATCATAATGCTTCAATACAATGCTTGAATTGAAGTTCAAGGGATCACATAGGATATGAAGAAAGAGGAGCCGTATGATTCTATCAAAGGAAGAAGAGCAACAGTTGTGCACTTGGGTGTGATATTGGGTTTTTATTAGTGTTCACAAGGCCTTGAAGTTCGTCACCTGATCTGTCCCAATATCTAAGATGTTGGGAGATATTCCACTCTCACCAGTTTTACCCTCTACACATGTGGTAGATACTTTGTTTGGTCAATGCCCAACTACACTGATTATCCCATGTAGTGTGTGTGGTACTAATTCCCGAAACATGCATTATTTTGCCAAATTTGAAAATTAGTTAGGGGTGAACTTTTTATTGAGTGATACTGAACTCATGAATACATGCCCATTTACCATACATTTCAAGATAATTAGTGCGTGCTCTAAGGTGTTTGTAGAGTGCAATGCAGCCAAACTTTTCAGCCCTCATAATTATCCAAGCAATGATAGTGACCGAATCACAAATACCGAATTGTGGCTCAGAGGGATATTGTTGAAGGTTCAATACACTGAAGAAGAAAGTGACATGTGTAAGGGAAAACTCCTAGAATTTACGGAAACACTTCAACATGAGTGTGAAACAAAACAATATTTGAGGTTTGGCACGTATGTGGCAGCAATTTGGAATGGCACACAAATTGGCCTAAACTTTTGAAACTTTAGTAGAAAATTATACTCATTCCATCAAGTACAGCTATTTGTGAGAGAGAATTTTCCAAACAACATGCAATCGAAAGCCACTTTCGCAATAGGTTCAACTTGAAGACCCTTGATGCTCTTATGCAGGTCTCTCTTTGTGGGCTTGAAGTGGATGCAATGGATTGGGCTACCATCTTCAACATTTGGAGAAACATGCGAGACCGAAGGATACTTATGCTCGATTGATAGTTTTTTTTTGTTACAAATCAAGATTGTATTTTGATTATACAAAATGTTAATTTTTCTAAACTATTGTGTAACCCAAAATTGAGGTGACCTTTTGAAATAAAATCTATATGTCAATTGACATTCATTCTTGTTTTTGAAAACGTCACGTGACACTTTGGATTTGAAGTTGAACGTCAAATGAAATTTGTCAAACATACACACTAGAGGGTGGATGCATGGTTGAGTGGACCAATACCGGACCATATCCATTTCTTGAAGTCCATATCCATTTTTTGTATATGAAATTGATTATTTTTAAATTTATTTTACACACATTCTTTGAAGCATATAAAACTCAAATCAAAAGAAAAAAATTGTAATACCTTCATTTTATATTTAGTTATAATATTTTGAAAAACTGATCAAAATTTGCTTTAAATATATAAATAATTCTAAAGACAATTAAGTATTTCTAAATAGAAGCCCACCTAAAGCTTATAGATCTTAACACTCATAAAAAAACTTGCCTCCGCAAACCTCTATTATGGACCTATTATGGACTTCCAAAAATATGACCACATTCAGCCTCTTCAAAAGTCCATAACTATCATTTTAATAGCAATATTATTAAAAAATGCTTTAGCTCCAAACTATTCTATCTATACTACAACACATAGTGAGTCACTACCATAATAATGTAATCATATACTTATTGAAAAAACTACATTCATAAAAATATTTATTGGTGACCATAGTCCATACTTTTACTTTAAAAGTCCCATATTCTTTATTTATAGAACAAAATTTAAAGACAAACATTTTATTTGTAAAGACACTTAAGTTAACAAGCTATGCCCAAAGTTTCAAAAGGATTTATCAGGTAGAGTTTTTTTAATTCAACTTACAATACAAAGAGGTATCCTGAAAAATGGCTGTGACATGAAAAGTGGTCCACTCAACCATGCATTCACCCTAGAGGCACCCCTAATTGATCACTTAAGAGATTTTGCAAGCGCTACATCTGGAGAAGTATACGGTGGTGCAATTTTTTCTTTCCGTGTAGGAAGATATAAATTAGGAGGATTGCAATTTTTTCGGTAACTCTATTCCTTAAATTGAAATTACTGTGAAATTTTTGAAGCCAAAAGTTGGCTTGAACAAAACCACTCATTTTGAGACAACTTTCTCCTCACTTTAACACTCAAACTAGGGACATGTGTCTTGGCACTTATCGATTCCGGTCTGCTCGAAATTTAGTCCCAGCCTGATTGAAATTATTGTACCCTATAGATTCCTGATGGGGTCTTGATCAAGAATAGGTGGTTTGACTCTTTGAGTGGTATTTGGAAATGTTTATACAATAATGGCCACAAAAAGACACGTGTGGCAATGATATTGTACTAAGTGTTTAAATCATTGTTCTCCCTCTTTAATATGACATGTTTGGTCATGCAAGAAAATGTCATATTATCTGAATGTCGTATTCTCGATAATATGACATTGTGAAAGAAAAAAGAAAAAAGAAAAGAAAAGAAAAGAATAACCAATGTTGGGCAATCCAACGTGAATTTAAGCCCGTTGGCCCTACCATGCTCAAGAATCCCCTTGGTGCAAGGTGGGGTTTACTGCCTACCTTGCGGTGGGTGGGCTCTTGTTTGTAAAATGACATTGTGACCTCAAATGTCATACTATTGAGGTTTTCCAAGAAAATGGCCTATTTCAATGGGAGATGTCATTTTGGTATACACATTGAAGATACACATTAAGTATGAATGAGCATTTTTATTGAAGAAACATGTTCATAGTTACATCATACAACATGGACTTTAAAACATATATAGTCCCATGATGATGTCTTCACCACATCACACACTATGAAAGGAAGAATCTATCGCCTTTTGATGATGTTTATTGATGTTGGAATTTGACTTCTTGTTCAATTTATCCATAAAATTGCGTGTTCATCACCTCTTCGAGTGAAAACTCCGAAAAATGCTCCATTGCAAAATTTGATAGTAATTGGGCATACTCACGGGCATGAGGAAGCTTGACTATGGGTGTTGGTTGGTCATCCACGTCATTCCCCTCCATTGGGTCTTTCATTCAACCCTAAGCCCATGGAATTCCTTATCCCATGCCAAATCCACCAACTTAGCCATGCTTCCAACATATCGCTCCCATGATCCATCTGGCTCTACCCTTCAAACACCTTCACCGACTCTCATCTACCAATTAGTGTAAGTAAGTCACCTCCACCCAACCTTCAATAAAAAACCGGGCAGAAATTTGTAACAACTATTTAAGCTTACCGCAAACTTCTTCAATTATGTTTCAACCTCCACCCAATCTCAAAGATTTAAAGTGCAACACTTGTTATGAAACCAAGGCTAAAACAAATAACTTGAGTTAAGTTAAGTTAACCCACCAATGATTATGATTCATGTTCTTCTTCCAATTCCCAGGGGGTGGACTTTTCATGTACTGCGTACGAACTAACATGAGTGTAAAAAGGGGTATTATTTAAGGCATTAGCACACATACTATTCATAAAGGGAGAGGTATTAATTCTCTCTAGTGTGTACATTTAACAAGGCTATTAAGAATTTTGAAGTAAAGGTAGATGTACAAAAGGGGCCCCTATGGTTTAGAGAAACTTTTGACAATAGATGTGTTAGTTTTATCTAACTCACATTTTCATAATTCATTGTTGTCATATGGTAATAGTCCGCAATCACTCCCTTGTCCATTCTTGTTAGGATTCACAGTTGGGTTACAGGACAAGCTAGTCTCGGCTCTTGGACAGTGCTCATGGGCTCCCTTGAGTTTTGCTCTTTGGATTGTGGCTAAGTCATTGTGCTCTTGTCTTTGTTTGTTTGATGCAATTGTTGAGTTACATGCTATGGATGAAAAAAATGTTCAATGACTTTCTCATTATAAAGTGAACATGGGTTTTACATGCAATAAAGGAATATTTAATTCATGATTTATATTTTGTATATGTATTGGAGGCATTTATCACCTTAAAATTGAAAAGCTTAGTATAAATACATGAGTCCATTTCGTTGTTGTTAGTACGTATACATTTGTTTTTCTATGTAAACTTCTCGTATTCAGGGGGTTTAATTTTATAGTGATCCGCGCACATCATTTAGGTTTCCAATGAACAATCCACCGCCAATTTCCGATTCATTATATATTTGGAACAACTCCCCGACCCCAAGGCAAATCCTTACTACGGGCCCCACCACTTATGCACATTAATTATCTTTAGTATTTAACATTTCAAGCCTTAAAATGTCATATTATGACAACAATCTACGGTATAAACTTCTCCTACAACTTTGCATCTTAACTCAGGCTTTGAAACTTGAAATGACAATTTGCGTGACTTGTAATTAGGTGAGATAATCCTTGATCCGATCCAACGACCGAAACGGCACGTGGAGTCGCAAGTGACCATAATAGAGTCACATATGCCCTCAAACCCAAGTGTCCAAAATCTCAAATCTAGAGGGGAGTCACTCCTTCATGAGAAAGCCGGGAGAAAGCCCCATGGTTTGGGATAAGATAAATTCTTTTGAACTTCAGAATTTGGGAGAATGGGTGGCACTTATTCCCATGTTTATCCTAGTTTTGAGTTATTCCAAAATACAATTACCACTGTCCAACATTCCCAATATACAAAAAATCGCAATCAATATTAAGTTTGTGCAAACCTCAAGGGATTAAGGCTTAAACCCCCTAAATGCCTAGGATCATCAATGATTAGCCCCACTTCATGCTTTCATCTCCTAATAGAAGGGAACAAAGACACATTGTGACCAGACTAAACAACGTCACTAACATCACTAATCATGAAGGCTAATTCGATATGATGAGACACATTACCACTTCATAACATTAAGTAGCCATGCTAGGAGGGTACCCTTTGAGTCCCCGCAAATTTACCTCAACAAGAAGGGACAAGCTTGCAAAGCAAGGGTGAATGAATGGATAATTGATCAAATATAAAAGCTTCAAAAAAGTATCAAAGAGGTTTGCAATGCGGGTGTTGGGAGACTTTTCCAAAAAGTGCAACTACCTTTTTGTCCTCACCAACTTTCCCGTTGCTTTATAGCTATTTAGATTTGTTTAGATCGTAATTTATCCTAGATTAGAACCTTTACCACCACTTGGCATTAGTTTTGTTCCTAAAAACCGACATAATTAATTCTAAGCATTGAAAGTAACTACCCACATAGATTAAAAATAGCCTAAGTAAAACTCAAACTTAATGCTACCTTTGCTCTTGAAAGAACATCAAACTGGCACGCGTCGGTTTGATGCTCTTTTGAGAAGGTCAATCCGGGCTTGCTACTGAATGTTATGTTGTAACCATGACATTGCCATGACTTGACCCCTACGTTCGATTTATGACATGTGTCGCCTTGCCATTGGCTGTATTGGCACCCGATATATTTACATTTGCCAATGACGTGGCTTGGAAAAGCGGGACCCGAAGTTGGGCGCCTCCTACATCGCAATAATTTACCAAGTGCCTAGGTCATATGACGTGGTGATTTTAGCAACAAAGTGAGGTTACCTTTATACCACATGCAATATTCCTTGGCCTTTCTCCAGAGCCTAGAGGTCAAGCTGCTCGAGTCGGTGCGCAGTAAATTAATTTTATCCACGGCAGCGGAAGCTGCACTGGTGCTCGTCCAGGAATTGCCGACTGGCTGGCCTACAAGGTGGTGGACGATCGATCAACGCCCGCAGTATATGAAGTTCGGGAGGGCGCTTGGAGAACAGATTGAGAAGAGGTCTCTCACTCGATCTGGACGTATGTAAGTGAGGTACAAGCTTTAGATGATCATTAAACCCGCCACCCCGCCGAGAGGCTGCCGCAAGGCCTCAGCACGATGAGGATGAGACTGGTCGACAGAGCGCAGCAACCGGGAACGCGAGCTTCAGTCGGCGTTTCGGACATTTGTGTCTTCCGGAAGGTCGCGCACTTCCAGCCTGATGTCTGGTTTATTCCTAGATAATACAGGAGTTGCGGTGCGACCATATTGTGCTGTGATCAAAGGGAAAAAGGAGGTTAACAGTTTCATCGAATGGATCGGAGCTACCAATGCCAGTGAGATTTTCTCTTTCATTTTTATCATATTATCTGGTTCATACACGAAATGGGATGATCCATACTGAACATGAAATCAAACCGGCAGCCATATTAATAAGTCTGCCAGTTCCTCTTAGATGAGGTTAATTTCATGTTCAGTATTATTGGTTCAACGGATACTAGAATTCATACTTCAAGGTGGACACAAGTAGGGCCATATATATATGTTGAAGAAACACTCAAAATTAGAGTTGGGTTTGTGAATTTCCAGTGACATGTGCATACGATTTCTGTTTATGTTCTAAAATTTCGTCACGCTATGAATTCGTCACGCTTTTGCGGATAATGTGGATTTTCTAGCAATTTTCCACAATAACTAAATCCTCCCAATCTGCAGCACTTTCTGGAAGTGTCACTTTAAGGAACACACACCTTGCTGCAGATCTTGTTTTGCAGTCAAGCAGGCGTACAGGACTCAGGAGCTGCATCCAAGCGTTGATCTGACCATTGAAGCTTTGCATCAATTATCTTGAAGATTATAGACCACAGATGTTTGGTGAGCTCTCATTCTAGCATTGTTACAAATCCAAGTGGGTGTGCGCCGGCAAACGCATCTTAGAACAAATTATAACCCCGGGGTGGCTGTGACCTCTTGTAGCGATAACATAGGTCAAGTTCTTTAGAAGCACTATTTTGGAGCTGCTTTCGTAAGAAATTTTTCTGAAGTTTCTTAGAAGTGAATAAATCTTGATAGTGACCCATGCTTTAGAGAACTTTGCTTCGATTATTTTGAATTTTTTTTCGGAGATAAATGAAGGCTTGACAAAGCTCGCTTCTAAGTGGCGATCTAAGAACTTCCACAATTCAAAGCGTAAATTTATTCTAATATAGGCAACAATTGTTATGATGCGTTCCTCTCATTGCCAACTTCTTTCCAAGCATGTAAGCTGCTCCTCTTTGTGAACTAACAATTCATCAATTCATTAGAGGCATCAGAAGCCACCTAGAAACATGCGTTTTAAAAGTGGACTAGAGGTGCCACCCCGGGACAATGATAGTAACGAAACAGTAGTATATGTCTGCATATCTTGGAATATGTGGTAATGTGTGCTTGATCTGAATCAAACTTAGGTTGAGAAGAATCAATATACTCATGATGATCGATGTTTCTACTTTAATTAGGTGGATGCAAAACGCAATGTCAGACTACGTGAGCCAGATCTCTGAGGTCGTTCATTCGATCCAGCAGAAATTAGTTCCCGGACCGGCCGGGACAGGTGTGATTGTCAACCAACTCGAATCGTCGCACATATTTGGGAAGTTCAAGGCTGTGAGTGTTGCGCTTGTGGAGCATCGGCCTTTTTTCTTGAGCCCAAAGTGGCAGTCGATTTTGAAGGATATTTTTCGACTCGTGACGGAAGCACACAACATTGTGGAGGAATGTGGAATAGACCAGGCCGGAGATTCCTTGGTGATCACCGCGCTCCTACAGGTGGACAATGAGGAAGGATTTACGAATCTGCTTGGGAGGTTGAAGTCCACCATATCCCTAATTCTCGATGACGAACTAGTCTGCAATGCTCATCATCAACGCATCTACGACACTTTCCAGAAGTTGTGCGCCAGCGTCTGTCCACCTAACAAAACCGCCTTCAAGTATGACCACGAGCAGTTACTTGTGAAGCTCAAAGACATGGTTGCAGCGAGGATCGGCTTGCAACAGTGGAATAAAGGTCAAAGCTTTCGGGCGGTACATCACCTGATCGAGAAGGTTAACCGCATCCTTGAGCGCAAGAGATCTGAACTGCCTGATCAGGTTGAGGCAGTCGACAGCAATCATGTCACGGAGCCAGAGTTAAATTGTTTCGTCACGGAGGATTCGCCCCTGATTCTGAAAGACAGCGATATCGTTGGTGAGGGAAGCAGCGGGAAGCTGTACAGAATGGAGTGGTCGGGGTCAGAGTGCGTCATCAAGAAGTTCGGCCACGCGGTGACGGAAGAAGAGGCCAAGCTCTTGGTGTCTGCAAATCATCCCAACATCGTCCGAGTGATCTGTTGCCTGCAAGACAGCGGAGGGACACCCATCGGAATTCTCATGGAGTTGATGCCCATGACTCTCGATAAATTCATCAGAAAAATGCACCACCACGACCAACACGAAGATGAATCTGACGTGCGTTTCACAACTCGGGTTTTACCATCAGCACTTCCTTTTCATTTCTTATGGCTATTTTCTAATTTCTTAACTAGTTTCACTGTTGATATCTGTCCAGTAGAGTTATTTGTAAAGTAAAGCAGAGGAAACCATGGGTCACTGTGTCTTTATGAATGGGGGCAGTGCCCTCAAATCCCACAATTCCGCTTAGTGCCTTGCTCTATACATAATCTTATTCTCCCAATGAATTTGATATTGGAAAAAACTCAAAAAGATGAATCCAGATTATGTCGTTTTTGCCATGGTTGATTTTTATATTGACCGGAACCAATGAATAACAAAGAAACAATTAGAAGATTTATTATGCAAGGGTCTTACTTGATATGATAAGACAATTCACAAACCTCATTAAATCCTTGAATACCCTATATTATGCGCAAATAATTCAGTTTTTTTATTATATATTTGATAAGCTATTATTATAACAACTTCATGCTTTATTATGGAAGTCTTCTTATAAGTTATCATCTGAACCTTATTTTGACGGTTCCGCTGCTTATTATACAGGAGTGCTCACCCCGGAGTTTCACGTACGAGGCGATCATCGACATCCTGTGGCAAATCGCGTCCGCCATGAAGCACTTGCACCAGCTGGGGATTGTGCACCTGGACTTGAAACCGTCCAACATTCTGGTGTCTCCGAGCCGAGTCCCCGAGCTCGCGAGGGATGGGTATGTTCGCGTGGCCAAACTCACCGATTTCGGGTGTGCGAAGCGGATCGACAACTTAAATGCTCAGTACTTCAGCACGGCGCATTTCGGCACGACCCGGTACCGTGCCCCTGATCACCACCTGACGTCCGCAAAAATTTATCCTGAAAAATATGATGTCTACAGCTTCGGAATATTGTCCTGGGAGGTGCTCACGGGCCAAACCCCGTTCCCCGACATGGAGTGCACCAAAATGGGAGTCACTGTCGGGAAGAATAAAGAGCGCCCCGCATTGCCAGCGGACTGTCCACAGGATATAGCAGCGCTGATCGAGAAGTGTTGGGCCCATAAACCCAAGGATCGTCCCGATTTCTCCCAAATCTGTGACGATCTCTTGAAGGTGAGAGCTCGCCTTCTGATGCACCAATTCTTCCGAGCTCCAAGCCGATCAGCACGGTCGTCGGAAGCCTTGTTAAGGGTGAGCCGCAGTCGACACACACAAACTAATTCCGATCTAATCGACTTGAGTACAAAACGAGCAAAGTTGCAGGAGTTTATCAAAAGCGTGTCAGCGAGGCTGCCAAGCCCATCGTCCATGTCCATCAAAAGGTAAATAGCTCATCACCACTCCCCGCCAAGTGATAACAAACATCATCTTGTTTTCAATTGAAAATCGTCAATTCATGATTCCTTAATATTTTAATTGTAGTAGATATTTTTACTATTCCGGTTATTGTGCGTTATGATTCTTAGTTCTAGCTTAAAAGTCCTAGCCCTATATGCACTCATGCGTATTCTGGTAATATGCTCCCTTGCCCTACATATTCTACTAATCTATTCAAACAAAATAACAAACCATTGTAGAATGTGAAATTTTCATCTTGTTTCGTGACAATATGGTCTTCAAAATTTAATCATAAGGATCTAATCAAGTTTTGATGGCGTTAGATATTCTCACGAATGAAATTGATAATTTTTATGATGCCGACCCAGGCCGCACGATGCCTCTATCCACTACTGGTGCAGCGACGAAGCATTCACTTACCAAGAGCTTTATGTCGCCACCCACGGCTTCCACTCGCAGAACAAACTTGCCACGCCAAAGGAGCACACATGCAAGTACGGTAACATGTACATAGGAACCCTCAAGGACACGATCACACGTGTGGCGGTGCGTAAGATCCCCACCACAGTCATCGATGTCGAGTGCGTCCGGCGGATAAGCCAAATTCAACACCCGAATGTTGCCGGGCTACGAGGATGGTGCAATAACCGAGAGAATCTGCTGTTGGTATACGAGTACATGGAAAAAGGGAACTTGAAGAGCATGTTGCAAGATAACCTCGAGGTCAAGTACTTGCGGTGGGTCGTCCGGCGCGACATCCTCAAGGGTGCCGCATCGGCGGTGCAATACTTGCATGACGATTGTGGGCTCGTGCATCAGGGCGTGAAGGCCAGCAACATCTTGCTTGGATGGGATAACAATCCGCACCTGCGAGACTCGGGCCTGGCACTCCTTGTGCCACAAAACTCAACAAAGCGGAGCAGGTCGATTTCGAAGAAGCGGGGCCACTTGGCGCCGGAGCTGTGGCACTACAAGGAGCACACGAAAGAAACCGACGTGTTCAGCTTTGGCAACCTTATTCTGGAGGTGGTGTGTGGCGACGTCCACCCCGCGCATCTTCCTGCTTCGAGCTCCTCAAACGGTACTGCAATCAAACCCACAAAAACCGTGGAAGTTCATCACCTCTCTCGAGTATCCAGGTGTAAGGTAGATGGTGCCCTTAATGAAAGGGATACATCTACCTATATCCTAGATATGAGTGATTTCTTATTTCGCAAATTAGACGAGCAGACATAATGGTTGCAAAGAGGACGTTTAGATGAACCCATCAATATTACCGTTTGTGTCTAAATTAGGAAAGGTGCACGCTTCCACATGTGAATTGTTTAAGACATAAATTGAAGCAATGTTTTGTGATGCAGTCTGACCCGGATCAATCCGTAACCCCTAGGTACCTGTTTATTTCCAGGGTTGTCCCCCATCCTATCCTTTTTGTCCATCACCATCCCATCCCAGGAGGGGACGGAGATCCATTTGGGCGAACCAACCCATACACTTGTTCCTTGTTGGATGCCTAAACCCTTGCCTCCAAGGAACCAGTGTACGGGTTGTTTCGCCCCAGCCGACGGAGATCGGACAAGGGTACTTATTTTTCCAACGTAGAAAAAATTGATCAATCAAATGGCGTGATTAGTCTACGTCAGATTTTCAAATCAGGTTACTCCAGGTCAGGTCGACCATTGACCTCCCAGTTCACTTGCCGGCAAAAATTAATAAATTTGACTGTTCATCTAGTCTTGTCAACCTGAATCTTTAGGTTGACTGCTCGATTAGAAAAAATTCTACAGATTCTAGGGTGTTGGTTCTGGGTGAGGATTTGGTTTTAGCAAGCTCTACTTTACACAATTGATCGCCTAACCTACCCCTGCTCTTGATGCTCCAGATTATGATTGGCAGATCAGGAAGAGTCATGGCTGCTCCCAGCGGTTCCTGCACGACTATGTGTGGGAGTCGTACACGAAGCATCGCAACCTTGGAACACTCGACCTGTGGGTCAATAAGATCGCCGACCCTCGCTTGCACGGCAACTTTGAGGTGGCCGATGTGCAGACAGTGCTCATGCTCGGCTTGTGGTGCTGCCATCCGAACTTGAGCAAGCGGCCATCCATGAGCGTCGTTCACCAGCTCTTGAGTGCAGATCGGATTTATGAATCCCCACCAAAATATCATTTTCATGGGAAAAAGGAGTGTAGAAGATCCTGCCCTCCATTAGCTCATCGTCCCGAATTCACAAAACTGTATGATCAAGTCCCACCCAAGAAGCCAGAGGTCTGGTATGAGCAACCTGGACCACCGGAGTGCAGCAGATCCTCCCAGGATCATACACATGATGATCATGTTGTTCCTGACAATCACCAAAAGGAGAAGGCCAACTTTGACTGCCCATGCCTTTCGATTTCCACCGCACTTTTTGTGAAATATGAAAACTGTCTACAACGTCCTCGATTTGCTTGATGTAGACACCAGCAATGTCTGGATTGTTCTTTCATTTTCTTCCAAGAGTTATGTATATTGTAGAGGAGCATTTAGTGCTCCCCAGGGGAAGATTATGAAATGGCAGAATTTGCCTTGTACAATTTGGTAATTTCTACCACTAATTGGAAAAATGTTTCAACAAATACCTTGTGAGATAATAAGTTTGGAGAATATTGGTTAAAAGAGGATTCAACTACAAGTTGTTCTAAACAAATATAAGCAATGAAGAAAAAGGTGGTCAATTATCAGCTATGTAATTGGTGACAGTGTTACAACAAAAAGAGCGGTCGTTTCACTAGTTCTCAATAGTACAAGAAACATAAAATTGTTTTAATATGTTGACATTTGACATTTTATTTAAAATTCCTGGATCTGACTTGTGATGTTTAAGATCTAGCTAACTAGAAAATTTCTAAGCTACTCAATGATGTCAGCTAGGGAAGGATCCCCTGCTGACATGGCCTTGATAATACGGTAAAGCTCAACATCACTTGAAGCAGCCCATGGATACACAGCGTGCCAGCTCGGAGCGTACGCAATGGCTGGGTCATCTATTTCTTCCTTTTGAGAGAGTTGTTTTGTACTACTAAACGCATGTACATCAAAGTTTTTTGGGTTATCCATTGCCATGAACATCAATGGAAGTGCCAAATCTCTGTGCAATTTCACTTTTGCTGCTAGGGGCACCAAGGCTGCAAAATCGTCCACCAAACGGCGTGGTAAATGATAAATGTCGGAGGTGCTCACTACAAAGTGATCGTCATCCATCGTCTCTTTGTAAGTCGTGCGATACTCCACAGGCAGACGGCTCACCGTTTTCTTAACCCCATTCTTATTGCCTTTGCTTAGGTACCAATCAGAGCCCGAATCGTTGAAGCTGACCTGTTGCCAGGTTGTATTCGCCTGCCACACAACCACAATTTAGGGTGTTGGAACACCAGCAAAAAGGAATTCTTTCTAAGGAGAAAATCGCAATATCTGTATGAATTATTGCACACAAGCATACGGGCAAACATTTGTGACACCTACCTACAAACAATGAGGACAAAAATTACAGAGAAGCATCGTATAGCCTGGAGATACCCATTTCTAGCAATACTGACCCCTAAATGGTAGGTGTCATGAACCGAGATGGGGATCTTTGAATGGGGGTATCAGAAGCAGAGGAAAAAAAAATCAATCTCCTATTGGTTGTCAGTTCATTTAACCATGTGAACCATGGGGAGGAAGCACCACTTGCAGGTGAAAATGAAATGTCACCACCTCCTACCCATGTCCACATGGACAAACCAACATGTGGATAGTTTCCCGAGTAGGGAAAATGACTTTCAAGAAGGTTAATCACCGCAACACTTGGATGCTTGAGAAATGGAGGCCAGTTCTATGCGCACGTATAAGAGATCAACTGTCTTCAAGAGGACTTCTCCATTACACTACCCCATTCATGGTATCTAGTGTCACTCACTATTTGGAATTACTCAATGCTATAAGTTCTTGTAACAATAGAGTTCATGTTTTACCAAAAATCATTAATAGGTTGTATGGACATTATACAACATAAATGACTTTACTTGGTAAGAGATTACATTCTTAATAAAAAGTTATAACATTGTGTAACTCCGAATAGTAAGTGACACTAAAATACCATGAATGGTGTAGTGCAATCAACACAAGTTTACACTCGAGCCATATGGCCAAGAATACTCCACTCTTTCCATGACGTGGATCCCTTGTTATATTTTCCTTTTACTAAATGTTTTTCAAGTGAGAGGAAACTAGTACTAATGAATCAAAATTTTGATAGGAGACCCAAAAAGCATACTTTAAACCTCAGGGCGCCAATCACAAGAAGACACCTTATAAAACACAACTAGTCTGGTCTCGACTGGCCTTTCCTCCAGCTCTCTTGAAACTTCTAGGTACAGTATTATGTAGGACTCAAAGTCCCCATAAACCCCACAATGTGCATCCCAAGAGCCAAACACAGCATAGAAACAAAGAATCTGAAACATCATGCATGTTAACCACAGATTTCTAAATATTGATCACGATACTTAACCAGACTTAACAAATACCTGATGCAAGGTCCAGAGCTTTGTCTTGTTGGCGGATGCTAAGTGCCAATAGTTGAACACAACCGCCTCCTTCATCACCACAAAACCCTCTGCCATGGGGTACTTCTCGAAAATCTTTGGCAATAAGCTGCATCCACAATCAAAGTCGTTTTGTCAAAGAAGTGATATTCTAGAAGATTGATCCTGGTCAATAACCATAAACCAGACCACAAGTTCTGTCACCTAGATTCTAAATTAGGCTTGTGTATTCCTTTGTAAATGTTTCTGAAGTGGGCTTCACAGTTTTCAATATCCTTAGATTTGAGACTTCCTACACACTTGTCTTAAATATCCAAGGCTTTCAACTGGTATCAATCAACAAGGTCATCATCCAGGTCACCAGAACCAGTTTTTGAAGTAAGCCTGGCAAGAAACAGGAGCTTACTGTAATTGCATCACTCACTGTTCCAAGGTGATGAATTCGCCAATTTCATAACATTTTTCAGGCACTCACTCTGTGCAGGCACTAATAATACTCTTGGATATCCTAGAATAAACATGCGATGAATCTATGGATCCAGATTTGCAGACTGAAGATGGTGCTTCCTGCTCAAGCTTCAATTCAAATAGGACAATCTCATTACTTGAGGAGAAATTGAACAATGGGGAGGGAAGCTAGGAAAGTGGCGGGCTTAATAGTCTATACCAAAACAAAAAAGAGGTGAAGAACTATGGTGTTCAAGAATGTTGTGTTGCACCCCAACAATTCTGTAATTGTGATGATTACATTTACATAAGTGGAAGAAGCTAGAGGAGGGCAGGGATGATGTCGAACTGTGAAACCATGCATTTCAAATGTAATCTCAGGTTGAAGGACTACGATGTTGAAGAATGTGTTATTGCATCCCAACAATTCCGCAATTGCGACGAATGCAGCTATCAAATGTCTTGAAAGCAACAAACTTACATAAGTGGAAGAAGCCAGAGAGGGAAGGGACATGTGAAACTGTAGCACCATCCATTACAACTGAACCTCAGGTTCTTCGGTCCTCAGAAACTCACCTGTAAGACATCCACCAGTCACTGGCCCGAACTCCAAGCCCAGGGGCATTCTCCTGCGACAGCACCACAACATGCTTGAACAAGCGGCCATAGAGCAGGCGCCACGACAGGACAGTATGGTTGAGCGGCCACGAGCACTCAAGGACAAGCACCATGTTGCCATAGAATCGACGCCACTTGAGGAAATCCACAAACTCCTCCGTCAGTGAGGTGCCATCCTGCACCCCCAGATGGACTGTTGGAAAAGTACGGGGAACAAATTGCTTGTGAGCAAGGGAGGGATCCGATTCACGACGCATGTCCAGATCACTTCCCAGTAATCTAGGCTGGCGCCACCCCACAGAAAGAATGTCCTTGAGCCAGTCCGTAACAAGCTCCACGTCCTGTGCACCCCAAAACCCCTCCTCCGCCATGTTGTGGCTGAAGGTTAGGTAGAATTGCCCAATTCCAATTCCATTTCCATTCGTCAGTGACTTCATTCTGACACCAAATCTTTATCCCCAAAGAGGACAGTAGCAGCTACGTACCTGAAAGTGAATACTGCTGATATTTTTCTAAGAAATCATCAAAACACAGCTCATTGGTTTGGTTGAGAGTTACAAAACATCATCATAAGCTCAACACTATCCGCTTTGCTTTGGGGGAGGGCTATGTACCCAATTTAGATTGCAACTGAAGGAAACCTTGACTTTCATTGACCCTATCTAACTCACACAATGTTGAAAAATCATGAATTCAGTTGCATTCACCTCCTTATAGTTTTGCATCTATATTCGATTCCATCTGTCAGCAACCCATTTCTGACACCAAATGTTTCCCTAAGGAGGATAGCAGCAGCTACGTACTTGAAATCAATACTTTTACTGATTAATTTCTACGGAATCATCAAAAACACAGCTCGCTGGTTTGGTTGAGAGATACAAAACATCATCATCATAAGCTCAACACTATCCGCTTTGCTTAGGGATAGGGCTATGTACCCACTTGACATTGCAACTAAGAGATTAATCCTATCGAAGTCCCACAATGCAAAAAAATTCATGAACTCAAATACATTCACCTCCTTATGGACTTGCAAATTTTTGAGCTTTTTCGTGAGATTTCTCCAGCACATTCAAGGTCTACCTTAGGTGCACAATGTTGTTCAGGAACATCGATTAACCACTTCAGATGAGCTTCAGATTGCAACTGAAAGACACCTTGGCTTTCATTGCTCATATCGAAGTCCCACAATGTAGAAGTCCCATGACCTCAATCGCATTCACCTCCTTATGGACTTGGAAATGTTTTGACCTTTTCCGACGAGTCAGATTTCTCCAGCACATGTAGTGCTAGTTATAATTTTCTCCTTATTAGTATTGAGATTTTCCGTGAGATTTTTCCAGAAAATTTAGGGGGGGTTACCTTAAGTGCACAATCTTGTCCAGGAATGTCGATTTGGGCGATCGCCATTTCATGAGGAAATCGACCAAGCGGCGAGACTCAGCGTGCAAGTCCTTCTCTTCCAAAAAGGAAATCGGCTGTCCACTGTCCACTCTTGTCACCGTGGGAGGGTAGACCACCATCATCCCTCCAATTTCCCAAAGCAGACGCTGCGCCCAGTACCCTCGAACAATGTCTGCCGCTTTGGGGCTAACAGTCACGGGAAGCATCAAGCCCCAAAATCCTGCAGAGTGAAAAAGTGTGTTAAAAGCATTGCAAGGCGCCATGGTGCCATGCGGAAGTGCAACACGCGGTGCAGTGGTGTCGAAGTTGATGTCAATTGCATCGTCCTGCGATCTTCGAGTGTTGTAAAAGATGGAGTCCACATCCGGTAACCCATTCGCTAAACCTTGTTGAATGATCTGGTTTCCAGGAAAAACCTCGTTATATGAAATATCAGGTGCAATCTGCTGCACCGATTCCAAAGGAAACCCTCGCGGCCACACCGACTTCTGCCCAAAATGAATGAACGGATTCACCACCGTCCGGTTGGGGATGGTCCGATACTGAAGAATTGGGTCCCGGTTCGACTTCTGCCCTTGAAGATTCACATCAAACACCATGTCCAAATCATCTCCTAAAACGGAAGCATTCTCATCAGCATCATAGATTTTCTGTGCACCATGTTGAATTGCGAATAGATATCCCACATTCTTCCGCAAGAACGAATTGTCAGGAACATGTGCGTTGATCCGGTAGCCCAGCTCCACCTGCGCATCAAGAGACAGAAAAATTGCTCCTGCAACTTTCCAATCGGCCGGAGAGTTAGATCCCCCAACCGCAAGAACTTGCCATCCACTAACCCGTGTTAATGCTTGCACTTGCATTGTTGGAGGACCCAAAGCGGCCACCACAATCCACTTGTCTGTCTTGGTAGTTTTATATCGTCCCTTATCCACCCTCGGTGAAATGTGCTTCAAGTTCAAGTCGGGGTAAGGGATCTGTTGAAGCTCGCTGGCGACAGATTCGAGGCACAGGAGTGTCTTCTCCCCACCTTGGTTATGCATCACCAGAAGGATTAGAGCGCTCAGAAACACGAACACAACAATAACCACCTTGGGCAGATTGTCCATCACCCAAGTGCCAAGCGACCCACCATTTCCACCGCTGCTCTCCGCATCGTAGCCACCGAAGACACTCGATGGGGGTCTCATCGAGTGACGGCTATATGGCTCCTCAACTTCTTCTTCATCTGACTCATGTTCAATGGCGGCGGCAGCCTCTTCCGTTACGTTCCGAGAGCCGTTTCCTACCCATGCTGCTTTGCCGTTTGCCTGTTGGACTAGCATTGCTTCCCAAACTTATGGCTACTTCTACGTCTTTGCAAACTTCGGTGCACAAAATTCTATGTCATCTCCGCCTCCGATGTTGTTGGCATGTGGTCGGTCGCAGCCCATCGACAGTGATCATTGTAAGTAAATAGCTATGAATGCACCATGGATGCAGGCAGCTATGGCGATGGCCGCCAGACCGAATTTAGCACCACATTGTAGTTTTTGAGGCCATGACTAACTCCAAGTGCAGGAATGAATTTGCCAGAAATTGACAAAACACTTCTCACCGTATGCCAGACTCAATGTTTGCTCTCTTAGAGTGTCACGCCGCATTTCGGCAATGGTTTGCATGTACCCCTGTCATGCCTTGGCTCTTGCATCAGGATAATGTTTCACCTGGGGAAAGAAAGAACCTAAATTTGGTAAGAAAAATGCCACATCTTCCAGCGATCAGGAAAGGAAACAGAGACCGGGCATTCGACAAAAGACGAAGCGGAGGGTCACAGATGCACGCACAGAAAATCCCTAATTCACCAGCAGTCAATATCAAACGAGCTTCTTATAGCGCAGGTTCAACTCCCTAGGAAGATCTCAAGGAAGGACAATGGACTCACAACTACAAACCCACAAATTACTGGACACTCGATCATCATCAGGATGAGGAGGATACACGGCGCATGAAGGTCTAAGCGTAACACACTCACATAACAATTACTCCAACCATGCATGCAGCTGGAAAGGCGGCCGGGTACCAATCAAATCAATGCCTCAGGACTCCCAGGTCACTATAAATTTTTACCACCTCTCCCCAACCAACAGCCAAAGCCACAGCATCAAGTACTCTACTTACCGAGAGCCCACACAAAACACTGAGAGAGATTCCACTCCGCCAGCTACACTAACGCCATAGCCACCCAAAAGCTGCCACCGTCCGCACCATGCACACTGCAGTTTGCCAAACTGAGCCCATTCGGAGACAGCAAGCAGCAGGACCCCAACAAGCTCCGCCCTTGCAAAGTGCAGGCAGCAGGAATCAATGTTGGAAAGGGTTAAGCTTCCAAACCCCCAACGCAAAACCACGCCAATCTCTCCTCCTGTCCCACTAAGTTAGATAGCTAGCTCCCAAGACTCCCTCACTCACACACAAGCTGCAACCAATCAACCTGGCAGTGACATTGACACAGCAGCAACTTGAAGCTCAATGTGTGGGAATAGCAGGCACAAATGAAATGAGCCCGAGGGAAGAGTGGGTGGGCAATCAGTGGCGTGGCGATGGGGCCCCCAGGGACAAGAATAATGGACCAGTGTGGTTTTAACTTTGCAAGGGAGACGAGACGAGAAGAGAGGAGAGGAAGAGCCTGCAACAAGGACAATATGACGCTCTGCCATCTCCCTGTCAGTCAGCCTGCCACCCGCTTCAGTGTCCCTGCCCAACGTAGACGTGCCTTATTTGATCACTTACGTGCCTTAATCGGACACCTATACTTGAGTGGTGTGTAGTTAGGTGTGGCTTCAAGAATGGGTATCAAAAGACACGTGTTCTAAAACGCTTGCACTGCATGCTCAAAATATGATACCCATTCTAGGTTCTATAGTCAACATGATTGGGAGACCTGTATGGCCATTTAATGAGCACAAAAATCTTCACTTTGATCACCAATGAGATATTCATATGTGTTCCAAAAACAATGAGGAAAGCCGCTATAGCCTTGATGTGAATTTTGCTAACCATCTCGTACTAATGTCGTTTCTCATATCCTAGAAGAAGTGGATGAGTCGGAAAATCTCTCTCTCTCTCTCTCTCTCTCTCTCTCTCTCTCTCTATCTCACATCAAGACCGTCGCCACTTTCCTCATTATTTTTGGAACTCATGCGAATGTCATATTGATGATCAAAGTGAAGAATCTTGTGCTCATTAAATGGTCATATAGGTCCCCCCAATCATGTTGACTATAGAACCTAGAAAGGTTACCATATTCTAAGCATGCAATCCAAGCTTTTTAAAACACATGCCTTTTTGGTGTCAATTCTTGGAGCCACATCTAACCACATACCACTCAAATATTGGTGTCCAATTAAGATAAGGACTGAATTAGGTATGTTTGTGACATACATAACATTACCAAGCACTGTACGTTCGTTCATATGGGCCCCAAGAATATAACCATGGGATGCCGCAACTAATGCAAATTCAAACTATTAATAATGTTATGTAAGAGGCTTTACACAGAAGTTAGTTATTCTCACAGTTTCTTATACAAATCTTTGTCTTCAACATGACGAGGTGCTGACAAATTACAACAAGGCCACTGTTCCAAATTGTGAGCCTTATTTTCAAGCAATGCAAATTGATAAATTACTTGGATTGAGTTTTTGAGTTTGATAGGCATAGGGGAAAGATCTTGAGTGAAAGGTCAACAAAGGCTGGCTTATGAATTTGGAAGCCCAAGAACATAGTTAGAGTGATATATGCACATTGATATGTACATAACATTATTCAGCTGAGTGATCAGGTTGTGTGGGACCGGGAATATGTTGTGTAAGGTGCTAAAATTATATCTTACGGATACTTGTTAGTAAGTAGATTTAGCCTAAACACAAGTGAGATTCGGGTGAAGCACTATCACTGAATATTATTAGAATGGAATGGTTGATAGCAGTTGTCATGCACATTGATGCTAGTTGGATTTTTTTAGCAAAGTTTCATTATTTATTCTTATGTTTATGATTGAAACTTAAAAGATGGAGAAAGATGGAAATCCAATTTCATAACACAATATTCAAAATTTTGAGAGTTTTCTAGTGAATTGGGAGTACATAAAGCAAACTATTAATCCAAGAATGAAGTGAAAACCACTAGAGAGTTGTAGAGTTCAAGTAAAAAAATAACATTTGATTTCCTGCCGTAAATTGCGGAGTGATGTGCTGCCTAAAATTGATCATTTAGGATGACAATTTAGGTCGACTTGACCCGAATTGGCATGTACATTATGGCTGCAAATATAGTATTCTTAATATTTAGGTCGACTCAACCTAAATTGACTAACATATTGTCCTTATTTAGATCGACTCAACCTAAATGAGTCACATATTGTCCTCATTTAGGTCGACTCAACCTAAATGAGTCGATTCCCCAGCTCAACATACTTTCATTTTAATGGAAACTACACGTCGAAAGTATAATCTAGTATTTACACGGGGGGTGCACCTACACTTGCTTTATGTATACACTCGGGGAGATCACTCCATTGTCAAGTTGAACACCACGTGCGAACAAAGTTTGCTACCCCTATATTACATGTCATAAATAATTTTAAATTTTATGATATTTTTTCTACATATACACAACCATTGATGGTATCTTTTGTATATTTTTTTGAAATTTTTAGTCATCTTCATTTTTTGTAGCAATTTTTTTAGTTCAATTCTGCGTCATTCTAGTTAGAAACGGTATGTTTTATTAAAAAAACACATCATCAAATTTAGTCACCATTTTTTATTATGTAACAGGTACCATTTATATCTACTCATGGAACAAATTTGATAAAATTGTGACCCGTTTTGGTGATGATTTTTACATTTTTTACATTTTTTACATCTAAAATGATCGCACGTGGTTGTTCAACTTTACAATGGAGTGATCTCCCCGAGTGTATACACGTGCGAGAACCCCCTATTTAATGGGGGGTATTTACCTTCCTTCGTTGAATATTTTCCACCCTATAAGTAGCTAAATTTCTACTGGATGGTATTTTCTAACACCCTATCATTATATATAAATGATAGAGTCGCATAATAATACTCACCCTATCTTATTTATAAGTAGTAGAAATTTTGTGTGAACAATCTGCACGTACATTACCCATATAGTGCACTATGCGATGACAAATGCCAATTTGGGATGGATTTCAAGGAACATAGATGCAGTTGTCTTAAGTGTTCATATAGAGGCCACAAAATATTAGTGTTGAGCAAGTGTTAGCAATTCCAGAGACAGGCCGACTCACTGGCACCACCAAAAAAGGCCGGAATTAGTCCTTTGGTCACTTTTTTCCATCGACAACAACAAGAGCAAGCACATGAGCGAAGACAACGAGCACAAGAACAAGCACAACGAGCACCAAGAGTGAGCGTGGACCCCTTAATAATATCCTATAAATGTTCAAAGAAAGAATATTCTACAAAGGCGCCACCATTTCATTGGCAATGTGATTTAATAATAGTTTAATGAAGTAGGTATGACCCATATTCTCTACTTCCATCCCATCCTCCCTTCCTTTCTCTTGTCTTCCTTCCTTGTAATTCTCTCCTCTCTCTCCTCTCTCTCCCTTCCTTGAACTACCTTATGTATTCTTTGGGTCTTCTAGGGTTGCTCTCATATACATGTGTGCATGCTCTAATATTTTCTAGGATGATTGTGACTATGTGATCCAAGAAAAAAAAAAAAAAAAAAAAAAAAAAAAAGCAAAAGAAAAGACAAGCATGCAAGAAGCGATGGAATAACCAAGAAACTTAAGAGACATGCAGCTTTGAACTGCTAGTCAACAAAAGAAATATTACATTAACAACCTTAATTGTCCAAAATGTCCTTCAACTTGAACTCGAATTACAATGATCATGATTGTTAGATTATTGTCCACAGAATGAGCACAAAACCTATTTCTTCTACCCCAATTCTTCTAGCCTTATCCCTAGCTTATGTACTCCTCATTACCTCCTTACTCTCATTTGTTGTTACTATTCAATTTTCTGAACATAGATGGAGCTCCTCAAACTAATGACCCCAAATAGAATAAAATCCACATAATATTTGAGCACCAACAACTCTTGGGCAGGCAAGCAAAACGACCATTGACATTCACATATGTTTAGAAATTAAAAATTCATTCCAACCATTCAATTAGAATTTTTAGTTCTAGTTCAACTTTTAGCACTTTGTCGTAAATTTTTCCTTCAACCTTCTTTATGTCAATATCACAACCACAAGCTTTGCTCAAAATTCTACAGCTCGAAGATTGAGGACTCACTTGGGGTAATAATCCCCTGTCGGAAAGACTCCCTTGAGAGAGACTCCATCTTTGCACATTCTGTCCGCATGGGACGATTGGGGATAATATCTTGAGGTGTACTCGGTCGCACCTTGAAATCGGGCATCTGTATCTTTAATATTGAGAGATTGATACTTTGATGTCTCTGCAGGCACACATTTATGTTTCCCACAGTTACAAGCTGTGCAGACACATTGCCGAGCAGCCTGCCGAAGGAAAAAACACAGACAGTCAGCCAGCAGAAGATCTAACTCTCCACACATGGAGAATTTGAGAGATAAGTTATATGAACACTGCATTCCAAATTGTGTTTATTACACTCACATAGTAGCTCCCTAATTCCCAATCTCTGCAAATTGATAGGTAGGTGGACACAGAAGTGTACTTATTGGGTATATGTGCTGGCAAGGCGTCTTTCCTCTTCATCTAACTGGAAGCACAACACTGGATATTGTATTTATCGTCATATAGTATTTTATGTCACAAATGGTAACTTTTCTGATGGCACTTCTTATGAATGAGTTTACAAAGATTGTCATCCTAACTTTACTTTTGATCCATCCAAATGTCACTTATTGAAACAAAGTTTGGTATGATCTGCATCTTAACATTCCTGTGATGAAATATTATCATGGATGCTTGAAATATGGATGGAAAAGCACTTAGGAAGTGACAGTAATCACAGCATTGGGAATTCATGATGCTAAATATTTTTTACTTGTAAGGATTGACCAATAATATTAGGTCTACATTCAGTGTTGTGACACTACACAGGCGGTTTACAAATAGTATTGAGCAAGACATATAGAATTGGTGACACCAAATACAATATTTAGTGTACTTATTCAGCAAATACGAAACAAGATTTTGTTGAGTTGATAGACTGCTACTATCAATGATACAAATATCGTACATGCTCATAATTACCATGAACTTAATTATTGTATCAATAATACTCATAAGCTGCTCGCATCTTACAAGACATTTTGACAGTATCAGAGTTATCCTTAAAGTCTCCCAAAAACTCATGGTTTGGTAGGGAGTTTTGGCCCACTTTTGATATTTAAAATGTTTAAGAAGTTTTAAAGTGGATTAGAGCCTCCAACTCCTAGTGAAATGAAGGAGAGGCATTTGACTATGGCCAAAAGACGGCTATATAAATTTAAATTCCATGGCAAACTTTTGTAGGCACCTAAAATGGTGCTCTCCAAAGCTTGATAAGCAAATTGTTTTATATAACTACCTTTTAGCCAAAGTCAAGTGCCTCCCCTTCATTTCACTAAAATGGGGGTTTCGACACCACTTCAACACTCCTCAATGATTATAAAATGTCGAAAGTGAGCCAAAAATCCTTACCACACCATGAGTTTTTTAGAGACATTAGAGTTATTAGTAAAGTCCATCATAGAAGGATGAAACCATGGCTGTGATCATTCTTTGAGAAAACTTTCCATTAAGAGCTCGTTAGCTCGTTGTGTATTGGAGCCTACTTTGAAAGTTGGGTGAAACTTTTGGGACATCCTCTTTCCACTTCTCAAACTTTGAGAGAATTTTAGAATTTAAAATAGGGCATGCGCATGGGACCCGCTAGCTTAAATCCCGGAACGGCTTATGCAAGGCTAGTTTGGCCCACCCATCCTAGTAAGACAAGCTAGAAAGCCAGTTTTTAAAAGCCCAACACCACTCTTTGTGTATGATGATTTAAGCATTAAGGAAACTTGGGTGACTTTGTGTTAATTCTCGTAAACTCAGGTTTGGCATGAAACCCATGGTTTCATTTGCTTTACTTTTCAATTAACTTTATTAAGGATAATTCTATTGCCACTTGAGAAACACATAACTTTTCTGACCTTTCATCACTCTGACATTTATGGTTTTAGCTAATCATGTCTAAAAGTTTCTCTCATCAAATCAATGAGATTTATGTTTATAGTAAGTTTTTAAGTAAAAAAATCCATATTCAATAGGGAAGGATCGTAAAATGTCTCCAGATTTTAACATGGACATGATCAGGCTTTGATGATATCTCAGAGCTTTTCTTTTGTGACAATATTCACAAGTCCCTCGAGAACATGGTTTTTACAACACATCTTAGACTCTGCAAATTACTCCTGTACAAAGTTGGTCACTCACGTGGAGATCAACGCAGCTAGGAGGGGGTGGTGGTGTGGGCTTTGGGCACGAAGCTGGATTGAACTTGGTCGCCATAAAAAATCAAATTTACTCACTATGAAGCACAATGTGTGCAGAGTCCCTTCTTAGTTCTGCACAACACCTGAACAAATCAAAGGGCACCAAATGAGGTTTTTGGACACCTCAGAGAAAAACCAAGAATGGTTGATTGACTTTGATCATATTTGATAAACAATAGCTATAATTGCCTTCTTTCTTCAACAGCAATTGGTGATGTCCAGCTCAAGATTGCTCAAGGTCCAGTGAGAGATTCCCATTTTGAGGATTGGAAACCCCCTACCTCATTTCGCAGTGTTGATCATTTTCAAGTTCTAGGTCACCTACAAAGAAATGGACCATGCTCCATTGTCCATAGTGAAATCTCGGTAGACATACAGTAATCGAATACATTACTCCGCTCAGTTTGAGCCCAAAGTCAAGCAAGGGTGAATGAATGGATAATTAATCAAATATAGAAGCTTCAAAAAGGTATCAAAGAGGTTTCCAACGCAGGTGTCGGGAGGCTTTTCCAGAAAGTGCAACTACCTTTTTGACCTCACCAACTTTCCCGTTGCTTTATAGCTATTTAGATTTGTTTAGATCATAATTTAGCCTAGATTAGAACCTTTACCACCACTTGGCATTAGTTTTGTCTTAGAAACCAACATAATTAACTATAAGCATTGAAAGCAACTACCCAAATAGATTAAGAATAGCCTAAGTAAAACTCAAACCTTTGCTCTTGAAAGAGCATCAAACCGGCATGCGCCAGTTTGATGCTCTTTTGAGAAGGTCAATCCGGGCTTGCTACTTAATGTTAGGCTGCTTGTCAACTTCTTGATCAATGGGAAAATTTTCCCCTATAACAAAGTTAATTCTACAAGGAAAATATGGTGGACCTGTGACCCCACTTTCAATATGATAATTGATGAGGTATAGGTAAGTGCTCGCAGCTGTCCGAAGTGTAAAACAAGCAGCTCATCCTGTAATGGCTCTGCTAAAATTTTGAAAATGTACTGTACTCCAAGTTACAAAATTTTGTAACAATTCATGCAGTTCACTGTAAAAGTTACACAATTTTGTAACAATTCATACAGGGATAACTAGTCTCTTCCCTATGGGCAGAGCCAATAAAACCTCATGAATCGAATGCCACATGCATTTTTGAACATCCTTGAATGCCAGAATTGGCCTACTCACTAAACTTGTTGTCTGAGGACCTCTTAAGGGGTTTTTCAGCTGCACATTTTTATGTAGCCACATACATTTGAACCTAAATTGGGAAGTGCCTTCACAATTTGATGCGGACTTTTCAACACCTCTGTGTCCATTTCCCACCAAGCCTGTTGGAGCCTGGTGTCATTACATTGATGAGCGTAACAACTGGTGAAGTGTTGAACCCTTGATCTGAGACGTATTGAGGTTTCCTGTGCAATGTATGATTATGAATGTTGTGGACTAAGCTACCTTAAAGGTTTTAATTGTTTGTTGGTTCCCTTTTGGCTTCACTCCCTGGAAAGAGAACTTCATCATACCTCGTGGCTTCTCCCTTCAGACCCTCCATATCTTGGATACTGTAGCCCTTGGACACAGAAGCAACTCTTCACATCCTTGAGACTTTCAAGGAGTGCTTCACAAATGGTTCAACTAAAAACACCAATCGCACAAAACCACCAACTACGGTACATTTGACTTGCTGTACTGTTTCAGTCATACATGGGATAGAAGTCAAACAAAGAGTGTTTGAGTGATGTTTGGATTGTGGTCCTTCTGCTTAATTAGGTAGAATGGAATACAATTGATTCTCTAGATGTAACTCTGCAGTGATAGATATGTTGTTGGTTGCACTAAGTTTGACCAGATCCATTCTACTACATTAACGATACTTGATTGGGACCAGTCGTTTTTATGTGTATGCAGTCGCTCTGGTTGCTACCAAAGATATTGATGGATGTTGAGGCGTGAGAACTGAAATGCAAGAATTTAAATTCTTGAAATTGAGGAAAAACAAAACGAGAAGAAAAAAAGGCGACACATCCCTTACTGGACTGCAGCTTAAGATTGAAGTGACACATGGTATGTACAAACATCCCAGGGCCATGTTGCTGCCAGATTCTTCCTAAGATCCCAAGACTGATTACCCTTCACCTATTTCTTTGTACCTGCCTGCAAATGCTAAAATTCCATTGCAGCTCGGTTCAATGTAGCTGTCACCATGGAGAAATATTCTGGCTCCCGCACAGAGATTTCATCCAGTGTTGTTGAATCATGCTCTTCAGCCTCGTCAAATGTTAATAGCACCAGGTTGTCAATGTTAGGTGGTCGTTCACTGTCCCATCTGCAGTTCCCAAAGTCAAGGAAACTTACTTAACAGTAGAATCACAAGGAATGGAAAAGTAACAAAGATACAAATCCAACATGCAACACTGCATCCAAATATATGATTACTGATATGAAAAAAACTACATGATTTATATGCTTTTATGTTACCAAGAAGATAGCAGTGTTCCCTACCAGAAAAATGTAATCAATCACCTAGTTATCATTATGACATGCTCAAACGAGACTGTCAAACAGCAAAGAGGAATGTACCTGGTAAGAGTGAGGTTGTTCATGGAGCGCCACATGCCTCGACCTACGTTAGTGGACTGTTGATCTTTTGCACTGCGGCCTCGCCAAAGTTCTCGCACCACATAAGCAACTTCCTCTTTGTCCACCTTCACGACATAGGTATGATTAGAGATTTCAGCACTGATAACAAGACCTTACAACATGTGCACTTCAGATGTGTCACAGTTGAAAAAATATATATATGAGAGTTATCCTTTAATACAAAGGGACTGTTTGTTGGGAGTTGGTCAGTTTTCAGTGCATGCATGGAGGTAATGTGGAGGTTTGAACAAAAAACCCAAATATGTTGATTCATTATAGTTAAACTCATTTTGGCATGCCAAGAGGTGCTACAATGAGTTTGGCCCTCAATGAACCGAAATAGGTTGCTCTCATTCAAACTCAAACACTACCTTCAAACATGCACCACAAGTGGGAAAAGTTTATGATATTGTATGCAAAACAACCAATAGAAAATCAGAGGACCAACTCCCAACGCAAAGGATAACTCTATTGTGCTTTGAAATACCTCAACAGCCTCAGCAGAGCCACATAGGAGTTCCTCTCGCTCAATAAGCCGTTGGTGCAATATTCCATAGTGCTCCACATCCAGATTCACCACTGGTTCTGTTTGGAAGAGCATCCCTGCAATTTGGGTGACAACATACGACGCCATCACTTGGCCAAATATGGCTGGGATAGTACCCAATACTGGTATAATGCGAACCCTAAATCCTGGGACAACCTGCTTCCAGAACGAACTCTTATCATCAGCCACACAACACCCAATGCCCTTCCGGATTTAAGTCAATCTTGCCCTAGCTAGGGGAGAAACGATAAGATTACCCTATAAATACCAAAGAACATATAGATTCAAGAAGTGTCCAAAGTATCGTAGAGAATGCAATATTGTACAGAATAATGGAGGTGGACCGACCTGATAGTCGGTCGGGTCAGCATCTTCTCCATTTGGGCCTTTAAATGGCAACAACTTCGCTTTAGGTTTCTCAAGTGAGAAAACCACTGGAATTCCTCCCAGAATGCCATGCTCTCTTCTTAGGCGATGCCTGACCTGTCAAAATTTATTAGTCTCACTGTCTCCCAATCATGCTATCCTACGACCAGTAACAACTGACTAAGGACATTATTATTGGGCATTTGTGAAGAGGACATGGAAGAACTTACAGAGCGGGACAGAGGGTCATTTGACGACTCCTTCAAGTCTGCAATGCGAATGCGAGTAGGATCAACACGGGCCCCAGCTCCTGTTGCTGATAGAACCTTCAAGTTCTTTTTCACACATGCTGCCAAGAGGGCGACCTATGTCCACAAGAAATATTTATTGTAATTATTTTAATAAAATAATTACAAAGACACTTAAAGTGAAGACATAGAGATATGCAGGTCTATAAGAATCTTGATTTTGCTTTTTTCATGGCCCTTTGTCATACTTATTATGACAGATCCTTGAAAAAAATAACATATATTTGTCCACTGCTAAAAGTCAATAAAGGCTACCTACTTACTCTCAATATCAATGACAAAATGAATAAGAGAAGAAATGAGGATTAGGTGTGTGCACACCTTTGTGTCAATATTGTCAATGCAGTCAAGGACGTAGTCAGGAGAACCAGAGAGAAGTTCATCTTGTGCAGATGCTTCAAACATTTGCACGCGGGTTTCAACATCACACTCAGGAAAAATACACCGGAAGTGATTTTGCAAGCACACAGCTTTGGACATCCCCACATCTGACCTTGTTGCCACTGCATGACGATTCAATGACGAAACTGAGACCTGGAGGACACGCATGGTCAATTCACTGATGCAACAAAACAGCTAAAGCCAAAAATGTGGGAAATGATTAAAAATTATCCACATCTACAAATAGACAGTAACTCTATTGAGTAAAATATGCCATTACTCCTTAAAGGTCCAAGAAGCCCATTCTGGGGCTCAAGGTGTCATACGGAGGGGTTTAAATTTACTCCTTCCTATTTTCAGCTTGAAATGTCAAAAGTAACTGTACCTAAACTCAGCCCATTTATCATATGCATTATTCCAATCGGAGCTTACATGTGTGTATAATGAATTATAGGGACACTTGGGCTCATATAAAAGAGCTAGACTCAAATACATACCATATATTTGTTACATATGAATTTATTTGCACTTCCTCTTTCTAATAGGGTGAGCTGAATATAGATTCATTATCGTAGATCAGATAAAATATCATATCAATACTTGTTTTGTGGGTTTGTACAAATCATCACGTATCCCACATAAACACACCCCCGGGCCTTTAAAGGTGAAGCCACCTGATCAAAGTCAATTAAGCGTAATTTGCCGACTCCACACCTCAACAGCATTGCAGCTGCATGGCTGCCAACTCCACCAAGCCCCACCACAACCACAAAGGAACGGTGGACCTTCAGCTGACCCTCTTCTCCAAAAAATTGTATGTTTCTGCACAGATCCACAAATATGTATCTCAATTTGTTGAAAAACAAGGCACCTATATCTGAACTTGATGGGGATTCCTATCTAAAGACTATCATTTTCATTTGTATGATCAACACCTCGTGAACTCCCACCACAATCACATGTATGTGCATACCACTGTTGGACTGGTATAAAGGTGAATGCATGGTAAGAATACACTTTATCATTACTGGTATCAAATAACCTACCCAATGGGTATCATAACTGCAACACCAGTCAAATATTGATACCTGTTGATCATGACAAGATGAGAGAATCTTTGTATACCCAAGTAATTATTTGGGTGAATTCCATCCTAATACCATATTGATACTGGGTAATGTTACCTGGATATGAAGATTCTTGGATGGCATTAGACCTTCAGACATCCATAACCTACTGGTATCAGAAAAATATAAAATCTTCAGTAAATATACCTGAATGGTATTGGAAAAAGGTGATACCAGTCAAACACTAGTATATACATACCTGGTGAACTGCTCATTCACAATTTCATCATGCAGATAATGTTCGATTGAGTGCCCATTAGTTGAACATGGCGGTGATGTAAAATCCTCCAGCGTACTCTCTGCACAAGTAGAATAATCTATTCAGGCATACAGAGCAAAAGACTCTGAGGAGATATAGTGTTAGGTAAATAATCGCACGCAGTGTACACTACAATTTCCTACACATGGTGTGGGGTTATCAGGACTGAAGGTTATAATTCCTCAACACCATTGCTTGCTGAACTGAGAAACCCATGCAAGCAAGTCCATCCACATGTAAACAGCACAAAATCTTGCTATGACAGGCGTCCACTAAAGCTCACCAGATCCACTTCTTGTGAACTTTTTCCGCTCCGAGGATGCTTCGTACGTTGGATTTTCAGCTACCGACTGATATTCCAGCTGTTGTCTGCACCGAAATATTTGAAACTTGTTTCAACAATGATTCTAAACAACAACTACTACAATACGAAAACTATTCAGTTACCCTAACTAGAGTATTTGGCTAGTTCGGTAGCAGCATATGCTCTAAGTCTACGTGAAGACAGATTAAGATTATTAGTTTCAGTTCCATTTGCCTTTGATTCACCATCCTGCATACCTGCTATAACCTAGCTTGTACCGACCTACACATGGAATTCCAGACTTTTCAACATGCTCATTCAACTTCCTGGGTGGAAGAAACTTTGCCAGTAGCTGCAGCTTGAAAATCTCAAAACTACACCCAGCACACAATAGCAATGTCTACATCAAAAGTTACTCTTGTGGTCTCCTCGTCGTAGGTAAAAGCAAGGACATCAATTTTCACAGGAGCCCCTGCTGATTTTTCAGAACGTTGAGAGAAAGGTGAACGAATTTGTCAGAAATCTCCAGGAAAATTGTAGCAGAGGATTCTGTCAACCATGATTCTAAAGAGCAACTGCTACAAAACGAACACTGTTCATTTACCCTAACTAGGGTATTTGACTAGTTCGGTGGCAGGATATGTTCGAAGCCTACCTCAAGACAGATAAAAAGGATTACTACTTTCTGTTTCGTTTGCATTTGACACCAGGACACAACAGTAATCTCTACGTCAAAAAATTCTCTTGTGGTCTCCTCGTTCATAGTACATCCATCAAGTTTCACAGGTCCCGCCCTCTGCTGATTATTGAGGAGCTTGAGAGAAAGGTGAGTGTACTTTTTTTCAGCAATCTTTGGTCCACCCCATGCCAAACCCTAAAGAGCATGAGTGAAAGGGTTAAGTGGAAGAAATCAAAAAACCATCCACCTGGGTGGCGTGGAGCGCTTGAATGAGAAGAGGGCAAGGGTGAGGGCCGATCCCAACACTGCCCCTGCTCCTAACACCACCAATGAGTTCGTCGAGACCACCATACTTGCTTGCAAATACCAGCAATCTCAGCAGCAATGTTATGATACCATAGTCATATATTCTCTTACTACCACTGCCTCATCATCTTGGAGCAGTAGTCCAATGCTAATTTCCCAGCTACCCTTAAGTTCACCTTCGTCATGGCCCCCAAATCTCCACCTACAACTCTTCCACTTGAGATAGATAAGTTAAACACTTGCAGTTCAGTTCAGTTCACCTCCTCCCTCACTAACGGATCCTTGCGGTTCAGGTGCACACAAAACAGCAATGTTGCAAAACCCAAGCCCGCATTCCAGGGGCAAGTTCTTCGACAACCGTGCAACAATTAGCGCGGCAAACTTCAAGTTATCAGAAACCTTGGCCAAATTCCTGTTGACAATTCCTGTAAGAAATTCCGCTGTGAGTGAGTGTCGAGGTAGAGTGGAGAATGGAATCTGGAGGTGAAGCCGCCGTGCTAAGGTAAGAGTGGGCATAAAACGGACACTTTTAGCTCTCCACCCACTTCTCAAAGAAGAAAATTCTAATTTGAAATTCTTGATAGAGTAAAAGTCCTCTGATATTCAAAATTTCGCTTTTAGTTTTATGGTGAATCTCTTATTTTTGGTACTTTCTAGAACTTTTTGCAATCTTGTGGTTCAATCGCAATCTTTCAGTTGGAGTTGTCTAATTCATCCATTGGTTGGGAGTTGACTAGGTAATTTCAATCGATATCATCCATCTGTTGGGAGCTTATTCACTCCAATTTGTACATTCCAATTGTTATTGGTTGATTAGACTAACACCAAGATCTTTTATTGGGAGTTGTCTAATTCTCATGCACAAATCATTATGGAGTTGTCTAGCTCTGATGCACATCGCATCCATCTTGGTTTGTCCAACCATGATGCACGATTCTTTCATGCATGGTTGTTTGACCCCATACATCATGCTCACATGCTAAGTATAGCAAAATATTGTATTGTGGTTGGGATAGTCGATAACAAGTTGGTCTCATCCATAATCAATTCTCATTGCTTTGACGAAAACAAGTGTTTTGATTGGGAGGATCAATGCTCAATAGTCAACTACTTCTTAAATCATTCACTTTTATGATCATCTTTAGCCTTGGGGCCATGGACATGCTGGAAAAACACGGTCCTAGCCCGGGGGTGCACTCCATTGTCAAGTTGAACACCACGTGCAATAAAAAAATTAAAAAAATCTACTTTTTACATAAAGCATCACCAAAATGGGCCAAAATTTTATAATTTTTTTTTCATGAGTAGATAAAAACGGTATCTATTACATAGTAAAAAAATGGGGTAACCAAATTTGATGATTTGTGTTTTTTAATAAAACATACCATTTCTAACTAGAATGACGCAGATTGAACTAAAAAATTACTACAAAAATGAAGATGACTAAAAATTTCAAAAACATATAAAAATATATATTGTCAATGGTTATGTATATGTAGAAAAATATCATAATTTTTAAAATTATCTATGGCATATAATATAGGGTAGCAAACCTTTATCTCACATGGTTATGAAACGTAAGGGGGTGTGATCGCCCTGAGGGCCCTAGGTATATATAGAACAATGATCCCTAAGTCACACTAAGTCTCATGCATGAAGTTGATAATCTCCTTTCCCCACCAAGGACTCGCTTTCTAAAGAGGAACATTAATATGGATTATGCATGACATTACATTACTTCATGATACCTATTATATTCAATATAAAAAAAATCAATGCAACATACATGAATCCATAAGAATCATCATAGTACTAGGTATGATTATGACTTTAACCCAATGTGGACCACATCAATTTCATAATTGTGAATGCTCCACAAATAATGTGGTACATACTGATTGGAAATAATAGTGTAGTTGGTAGCATAATTGCAAAAATCAAGAATTTATCTTGCTTAACACAACTCCTCAAATGGCTTGTAGTGTATTGGGATACAAAGCCATATATACAATTTTGATAGCCTACAGCGAGGGCAGGTGAGTGCCGACGCAATCACCATTCCAAAGTTCCAAAGTAGTCGGCTATCAACGGTGGTGTGGTGAGTGGACAGTTGGGAACGGCTATTGCAAGTGCAACACAAAGAACCCATGCCACATATAGTTGTGGCACACTTTAAGAGGGTCACAGAGTTGCCAAGGACCACAACAAGCACCAAGGAGAAGACAAATGAAGGACCGGCCACGAAGGAGAGGAAGTTCCCCCAATGGGAATGTGGGGGAACAAGGGAACGATGGGAAATGTAAGGAAGATTGAGAGAATGTTTGGGAACATAAAAAAAACCAAGGGACCAACAAGTACAAGCCCCCTCTTCAAATGTTATACAGAATAAGTTGTTCCTCCTTAAAGATATGAAAAAAAATTCAAAACTCTAAAAAATGGGGAGAGAGAATGGCCTTGGGAGAAAAAGACCCCCCCCCCTTTATCCAACCACAAGGGGGAACACATTAGTCCATGCTGGGCCTAATGGGCACCCTTAAATAATTGGATGATCCACATCACCCCCTTTTAACTCTATCCATTCACATTTTTCAATCATAAAAACACAATGGTTAAAAAAATGTGAAAAAATCTTCACTCTTCTTTTCAACAACTACTAAATTGAAATCAAATCCAAACTTACTCTAATGAGATTAGATCTTCGAACAAAGTAGACAATAAAACCTCTTAGAAGTCGTGATTTTAATCACAACCTTTTCCTAACCTTCTCTATTACTTTCTTCTTTACGAAAGTCAATGAAAACAAATCAAAATAACAATATCATATGTTTTTTTACATCATGAAAGAATTTGCCTCACAACACCACTATATAACTTTGTGTTGTAACTCTGCAACAACAAAAATTAAGCACAAAAAGGTTGAAAATGCTTCTTTCTGCCATTTTTTGTTATCATTTTTCTATTGCTCCTATATAGTTGCAATGAGGATGCTTGGAAAAGGTGGCCAAACACGGGGCATCGGCGTTGGCGTCAACACCCCCTTTTTGACCTTTTTTTTTTTTTTTTTTCTTGCTCTTGTAGAGTTGTATCGCAAAGCTACAACAAGGATGCTTGAAAAATGTGGCCAAAAAGGGGGTGTCGCCAACACCCCCTTTTTGGTCACATTTTAAAGCTTACATTTTGTAGCTCTACATAGTAGCCAAAAAAAATGCAAAAAAAGATGGCCAAAAAGGGGTTGTTGGCTGCGACACCCCATTTTCATGTGGTTTCCCCAAGTGCTATTGCATGAAAGTTTTATGCTTTGCCCCTTAAGGCCTCTCTCCTTCAACTCCAAGATTAATGTCCAAAAGGCCAATCCAGCAGTTTCATGCCCGTAAATTCTTTTAAATTCAAAAGTTAAATTTTAAATGAGAAATTAGTATAATACTACCTCTTCATTTCCATAGTCTTCTACAAAAAATCCAAAAAAATGTCAAATTTTCATAAAAATTCTACCTTGTTTGCAATACGTAGGACTGTGTGTTGTTTGGAAAAGGCCTAAAAATGGGGTGTTATTAGCAACACCCTTTTTCATGGAGGTGGATTTCTCATTGGAAACCTAAATGATGTGTGTATCCACTATGAAACTAAAACCCTCTTTATATGAGAAGATTATGGAAAAAAAATGCATACATACTAATGATAGGCTAGAATATAGACTCATGTATTCATACTAAGATTCTCAATTTAGGGCCAGTCTACACCATGGACCATGAAGTTGGACCATGGAAGATGGTCTTTTTCCATGGTCCGATTTCATGGTCCAATTCCTTAAAAAAATCAATTTACAGAGCCTTTGGGCCCCTCACTAGGTGTAAACCAAATGTGGACCAAGAGGAATGACCATGCACTAAAAAGTGAATGCGCTGATTTTTTTTAATATATGCCCAAAAAAGGCAATTTTGAGGGGGGGGAAACACACACACACACACACACAAGTTTGACCATTCTCTTGTCTTCTCTTGTCTTCATCGTCTCTTCCCCCCAAAATAATTCTTTAAAAAATTATCATAACAACATTTCTCTGCCATGGACCCTTGCCTTTTTCTACTACAACACCTCTTTTGCCTCTCCCATTGCAAAACTCGTTGGACCATGCCAGTGGATAATGTAGGCCTCAAAATATGTCTTTTGGGGACCTTGAACTCCATGGTCACTCTGACATTTTTTCCTTGATGCAAACCGAAGTGATCCCGGGGCGAGTTCAATAGCCAATCACATATGTTACATGGCTTTGGGACGACTTCATGTCCCATGGTGTAAAAAACTCCTTAATGTGATAAAATTAATGCTTCTAGTACATATAGCAAATATAGATCATGGATTCAATATGCTTTTATTGCAAAAAAAGTCCACTTTCACTTTTCATTCAAAAAATCATTGAACATATTGGAGCTCATGCCCCAACGTAGGTGGGCAGGCCTTCATATCAAACTCGTCATACTACAGCTAACTACCAAAGAAAACATGGTGACTAGGCCTGACTTCCATGTGAGAGTAACAAATTCTTCTAGCTTTCATTGCTTCAAATATTTTTGCTCGTTTCCTTCTAAGTCTAGCTCTAGCCAAGACTTAGCCAAAGGATTGTTTGTCATGTGATTCTGTGCCCTACGGTTGTGGGGTTCACTGATGGAGATTGGATTTGGCTTGTGCATCGAAATACGATACAAGTTGATCAGAGACAGTCGGCAGTTGTTTGATATGTATAGATTGTCACTTTTCAAGTACCGATATTTTACATGCATTTCAGCCAATCGACCTTCAAACATTACTCAGAGGCTATGATCAGGGAGAACTGGCAGTTAGTTACAGATGAACCGGTTGAGTTCGAGAGATAACCGGTTGAAGTTCAAGACTGCAGGAAAATTACCCATCATTTTAGAGGAATTTATAGAATATACCCCAATTTAATAAAGGAAACCCGAAGGATGTCAACATGTAACCGGTTGGACTTGCAAACACTAGGATCTCAACCGATTATGCCCAAAAATCTCGCCGAACACTGCTCAGAGGTTCTAGAGCTTGAGTTTTTGTGTCAATTGGTGCAGGCATTATTCTGATAGGTGAGGAAGATAGTCTAACGCACTTATAGCTTGTGCGAATGGCAGGTGGCGTTCTTCATTGGCAGCCTTGTAATATATCTGGGTGGGACGACATGGATGAGTCGTATCCATCTCCATCCAGATGCTCTGTCATGGATGGGATGAGATGATATATTAATATTGAAAGCAGATTCTCAAGACGATGTCCTAGTGGATGCAATTGTTAGTTCCATGGCACAGTGTGTGTGGGAGTGTCCTCTATATAACTCTATTAGAGATAAGTTTCAACCACTATTTGAGAAGGTAGTATTAGGGAGTCTCGAGTCTTTCTTTCAAGTAGATCATCAAGTGGATATTAGCCTCTACCTCATGAAGGCCACTGCACTCGCACGCCACTCTAGGGAATCAGCTAGTTTGACACGATCTTGATGTACTTTTAATCCCATAAACCTTTCAGCTTCCCAAACTCTAAAATCAATTCCAATTTATGACTTTTGCCCCATTTATTTAAAATTTGAGTTTTGACAATCATCACATGAGACCTCTCACTCCATACTGGTGTATCAGAGAAATTCCCAGAGTCACTCTCTTAGACTTGTGGTGGTCATACCAATTGGACCATGCTGAACTTTGATTTTTTTGATTTTGGTGGATAGTGTGTGCTTTATGTCAAATGGAACTGATTCTCCGAGGGCGTAAGTTGAAGGGGTATTTAGATTGAATGTGGAGAATATTCCATGGAATAATGTCAGTCCCATAGAACATTGTTATGGATCTGAATAATGTTATGAGGCTCAAGATGTAGAGGATGGTAGCATTAGTACTTTGACACTCGTAAGTAGCATTGAAAAATGAAACCCATTCTCTGGGCCTTTCTCCTCTTGACGGTATTTGGCTACAGGGGCCAGGTTGGGGACAACTTGAAGAACTCTCCCCTCTCTTCAAGGGAGTCTAAATTAGAATGCCATGACCAACATTCAATCTTGATGTTTGAGCATGCCTTATACCATTGCTACCTTCCACGTCTTAACTGGAGATTGCAACTGGAAATTGGCGGAATGGGATTCACAGTGGTAATATACTTTTAACTCCTAATGTTCTATGTGACCATAATCTGGTCGTAATTAGTTTAGATGGTTTCTTGATTGTTTCAACTATTCCTCTTGTTCATGTTCAAGTATGCTATGTTCTGCCACATGGATAATTTGATTCAACAAAGTTAGCCATTTTTTAATAATTTTCAAATGTGGGAGTGTGATCTCAATTAGTTTACAATGAACCGATCCACGAACCAAAACTTGACATTTGTCACCTCCACAGTTTAGGGACAACATGTCCTAAACATGTTTTTTGTTGATCCCTATGTGCAAATGATTCCCAATTGATCTGAAAATTTGCATGATATTCAAACTCAACAAATCCTAAACATCTACCATTGAAATTTTTAATTGGACATGTGTTGGTGGGTGTAAATCCTTGTGGAAGGTGCACAGTTGTGGCACCACTGCCTCAAATTGCAAAGCTTCCCAAAAAACCACAAAATAATGGTTGCAAGATTTGTGAGTTGATTTGAGTAGGTACAGTGCCCCTCTTTTGAATGAGGGCAACATTTTGTCATTTTGGAGATGATTTGAGTGGAGGTTCAACCAAAAAACCAACCCTAATTTGATTTCTAAATTGTTGGCCCTCAAGATCACTATTGACATTCCTATTATAATCTCCTACATAATAGAACTTCAATGTTTAAAATTTGGATTCTGGGTAGTTACCTCTAACCTACAAACATCTATACCATTGGATTTGTCAAAAAACCTTTCGATCTTTAGCTACAACCACTAAATTTGAGGTCATATTTTCTAGTCAAATTTGAGAAAAAATGAGTGTGGGAAGCTAGGGGTTAAAGAGGATCACTAAAAATCTGCCCCCCATAGGTTTGTGGTTTATTCATCCCAATTAGAACCCACTAGACTAAGTCAGGGCCTCTGATGCTAATTCCGGGGTCAAACCAACTTTTGAACTATCAGGCTATAATCGATTCCCATCAATTTCACCTTGAGTTTAATCGGCAGGCTACTTGATACATATAAGGAGGGACTGCATAACTTCCACGCCCAGGTGCATTGATGAGTAGCACATCGTGATTTGATAATGCTGGGAAAGTAGTGTAGGCAGTGATCCTGTCTCCTGTCCTGCCAAACAACAACAACAACAACAACGGCAATCAGGAAAAATAATTAGAACCAGGCAGAGAACATCAAAATATGTTATCAGACTAGTTTCATGGGAGTCCTACAATATTTACCTTTTGGATTGTATTTGCAAAGGTGATGTAGGTACATTGAAGCTTCCAGGCACAGGTGCACGAAGAGGAGCTAGGTCAGAAACGGGACAATAGTGATCAACTGATCATGACTTAGTAGGAAGTCATCAGTGTCTCTACAGTTTGCTAAATACGCCACAAAAACCGAACCTGCTACAGATGTTCAACAATTTAATTATTTTATGCAGTGAGATCGCTGATATACGAAGACTGAAGCATGTCCTACACCTGGAAAATTTTATAGCCCCTAATAACTGGAGCAGACTGCAGAAACAACCTTGAACTTGATAGCAGATCGATTGTGACCAGTCACAACTACAACAGAACAAGCAAAACCATCAGATCAACGTGCATACACACATACTACTTCCATCGGTAACTGGATTCAAGAAGAATATGCAGACCTACGTCGCTGTAATTATTGACAAGAATGGCAGTAATCAACATTTTGAAACGCTCTCTTATTAAAATGGTGCTCTTGGGGTGGTGTAGAGCAGTCTTTCCACAAATTTGTATTAAGTGTAGAATGAGTTGGAGGCTTGACACTACCTGTTTTGGAACAGCAAAGTCATGTACAGGATGAGCTTCAGAGGTGCCTCTCAACCACATGAGGACCCTGGGTGGCAACTATCTGTAGCGCCTGCAGAAGTCAGCATCTTTGGAACATGATTTGAAGCTGCTAGATTATCTCTAAAAAAAGCATCGTCTTGGATCTGCTTTCATATTACAAGCATTATTGTTAAGACCATAAACTCTATGAAATACTATGAACTCTCTTAGAAGTAAAAGAAATACCTCGATGTCCCCTGATTTCAAATAATTACTACTGGTAAATCAAAGAACGACATTTGAAAGTGTAAATGTTTTCTAAAGCAAACACAATGCATATGGAATGGATTCCTCTCAATCCCCACTTTCCAACACGGGGGGGTCACTCTATAAGATTTTTGTGCACCACGTGCGGCGGAGGGGTATTTGTTTAGGGGCTATTTACCTCCAAGGCACAAATTAAAAGCTCCCTATAATTACTTAATTTTCTAAAATGGCCTATTTTTTTTGCACCCTACAATTATTTATAATGCCCATGTCATTGCAATTTTTTGTAGTCTACATTCTTTATAATTTAAAAAATTAATTTAAAAGTGTATGCAATACAAAAGTGGTGGGAAAAAACATGGCGACAAAAAGGTATAAAGAATACATACGATTGCAAAAACTAAGTGCAAAAACTTAAGGTGGAAATACAACAAGAAGGCTTAGGATGGAAATACAACAAGAGTGAGAGTGTGTTCACAAACACAACACCCGCTCTGTAAAAATCCTTCATTCAAAGTCAATTTACATACTAGTGAAGACCAAAAACATAGTGTACAATACTAACATAGTGTGAAACACTCCAAGATGAGCCGGGCTTGGTCATGAACCCTATATAGTTTGTTCTATCACAAACTCGGATAATTGCTCTGAATCATTCCTATCTAGAGTGTACACTTCATTTGTAGAATTGTAGCTCATGGTTACAATAGACATAATGAAATCTACATCAATCCATTTGCTATCCGTGTGATCATACTTAAACTTATTACGGCCATGATGTTTTTATAATATTGCAACATTACTTCGATGTGGGGATTGTTAGGATTTCTCCTCCCTAATTCCTCCGTTCGGGCAAGGAGATCAACCGCCTGCCTTAGTACCCCAAATTGTTTCCCATTGCACCGCCGCATAGCCTGCACCCTACCCACCCACCATGAACTGGCATCTACTCCGTTCAATATGTTAGTAGCATTTCCAGTTTTAATTTAACTTAGGAATAAGTTGAGGCCAGCAATGCTGCCACACTTTAGTGTAGAAGATTGACCTTTAATCTTTTCCAAATGCTTCATGATAATGATTGGGAGATAGGGAACCAGAATCACCTTGCCTCATGCAGATAGAACTTGGATGTTGCCTCAAGACGCAAAAATGCGTGCAAACAAGCTTTGCAAGAGATAATGCAACTGAATCCTGGCAGTAGCGAGACGCCAAAGAAAATATGTTAGCAACACATTTAGAGAGTGCAAGAATCTACCTACAAGACATTGAGATTGCACGATGAGAGAGAGCTTGAAACGATCAAAGATGGAAGTTGGATTGAAGGCAACGTCACAATGATCTCGCAAAAAAATCACAAAATAAGGAAACCTTAACGGTTGGGCGAATATTGTAGGGGCAACATGCAAATCACAAAAACCCCATAATTGAATAAAACGTGTGATATGAAGAGGTGGTTGTGGAAGTGGACAAGGAGAGAATGGAGAGAAGGGATAGAAACGCCACCAAAAGAAGCCAGGGAGAGAAGGGCGAGAAGCCACTGAGAGAAGTTAGGAAAAGAATTATTATAGGGTTAGGCTTACAATTTCATTCATTTTTGGGCAAATGATGAGTCATTTTTCATCCATGCCTCATCAGGCATGCGCACAAAATTGATCCTACTAAACATACATCCTAGGATCCTTATTTTCAGCCCCTATATTACTTTTACAAAAAAAGAATGGCCCATATTTTATACCTATCTACGTTACTTGTAATGGGATTGTCTACTTTTAATGGACCCTTTATTATTTGGAATTATTTTATAAATTTTATGTCAAACGAATTTAATCCTCCCTATATTATGCCGCACGTCGTTTTTAAAATGCACTAAGTGACCCCCCCGTGCTTTCCAAGCATGTTGGTTTGCTTTGTAAACTAAGAAGTTATCAATTCATTGGAAGCATGAGGGATCTAAAAAACAACCGTGTCAAAGAGGAGAGTTTCCACCCGGCCATGAGGATCTCACTGATTCGAGCACTAGACTGATACTGCCTCATAAATGCAGCAAGGGTGATAAGAATCCGCCTCAAATCACACTCACTGGTCAGCATTCTGCAGAAGCATATCCTAGACAAATGCTTTCAAGGCACGTCTCCCCACATCAATGTATCAACTAAACCAGAAATATTTCATACGCAGAGAATGTTTCCACATATCAACCAAGCCATACCATTCACAATCATGAAATCTGGCAATAATTGGCATGGATTTCATCCAAATTTCAATCATCCATGACAGTACTTGTAAACTCATTCATAAGAAGTGTCATTGGAAAAGTTACCAGTGATATTTATTACCATATGACACTAAATACGATATTTAGTGTACTAACACTAACTAGACCTTGATAACTGGCTCAAATCATATGAGGAACTCAATATATCTAATCAATCTACAAGGGAAAAAAAGACCCTTACAAGAATGGCTCATGTATCTGCAGAGCCACAAAAGAATATATACTTAATTGCACTGGATTGAACGCATACTAAGCAGGCAAACCAGCGATATCTGCAGAGAGGTTCCAAAGTTTGCTTGCAAGTCTTTCATCATATGCCAGTGGAGCGGCAGGGACTTCCAGGACTTTGTTACAGAACAAGCCCCTTGAAAGGTAACGAATCGGCCAGTCAAAAGTTGCTGCACATAGTGCAAAGATTGGGGAGAAAGTAGGCTTCGTCACCTGCATCAATGCCACAGCAGTTCCTATCCATCAGTGAAGCATCATAACTTGCAACCGGATTTGGTCATATTGTCCAGCAATCACAGCATGTCATTTGTATCTACAATGATATGTGTAATTAAGTTGACCCACGCTACTTTACTGACATTTCAAACAATTTTGAATATTTATTACCACAGCAACAAAATACATTAAATAAAAAATTACGTAGTTGCTATACAGATGAGTAAAAAAAAGTTGTAAGTTTTTGTGATCTGGTTTTGACCCAAGGTAATTTGCATGGATAAACTTAGTGAGGCAACCTAATTGCACATCTCAGTGTAGATTACAAATAGGGTAGCAAGTAAACCCTATTTATTTAGGGTTTAGGGTGTAGGGTTTAAGTGCAGATCAACCTAAGACTTTCAAATTCATGGCATTCTTAAGCTTGTGCAAGGACGTTCTCTTTCTATTCTAGCGTCGAATAGAATTTTCAAGAATCAAGTTCCTTGAGGGCATGATGAATGCTGATCATAGTAAAGTGGCAAGCTCGAATTGGTCGACACCTCATTGTAGCCTATCTTTGAACACAAAGCTTTCTTCCATCTACCAAGATTCAATTGAAGAGGTGTGTCCCAAATGGAATCATTCTTAGGTTAACTGGATTACCTAGAAAATACTCCATTTACCTAGAAAATACCTAGAAAATGGCTATTTCATGATGTTTATGTTCTGTCTGAATCAATCTCTCACAGCTCGAGGTATGTGTCAACTCCTCTAGAATGTCCTGCACAATTATTATGGTTGGGCGCATTGCTTTCTACTGACATCACTCTGTTGAGCATGTTCTTCAAACATTTGACTCAAGATTAGTATAATCAAGAAGTCATTTGTGAGATCAACTGATATATATCAATTTACAAGAAACTATTTTTCCTTACTTGGTAGACAATAGGTTTCAAGGCGCAACAAAGTAACCTCGCACCTAGGTCTGAGGGGATAACTGAGTATTGACTGATATGGTTTGCAGGCAAGGTGCTTAGCACAAGTGGTGACTATTGGTATGTTCAGTCTAAACATACAGGGAATTGAAGGTAGTATTTTACTTATATTAAGTCATGGACATCATAGATGATTCAGCAGTGTTCTGAGTTTCGCGAAAAACAAGAAAAAAAAAAAAAAAAAAAAAAGCTCAATAAAGCTAGGGGCCTACTTGTGAAATGTCCTATCTACCTACCTCTCCAAAAACAATATCTTGACCTACAATCATGCATTTACAGTGGTGAGAATTTCTGTGTATTATCCTCCAATGACCTACATTTCGATGACATGCCACAAGGAGATCATGAAGAGATTCAGGAAGGTAGATCTCGAAAGTTCCAACTCACCGCCCACCATGCGAATCCTCCTCGAGCAAAGAATCGAAGAGGAGTTTTATCCTCATTTCTCTTCAAAGGTGTAGTTGCAGCATGAATGACTGGCGTGGCCCCATCCCATGTTGGGGCAAATGCAACCTGTCGAAGTATCTTAAATATTAATATTCTACTATGACCAAGTTCCTCCACTCTATGAACTCAGAATCTGGATTCTTTTCAACGAAGGTCTACATCAGATTGAGGACCTCAACAAGTCCAGAAATGCAAGCATTTGCTACTAGGTCCTACACCCTAATTAATGCACGAAATTAAATGTAGTGGGGAGAGAAGAGAAGAAGGGATAATTTCATCACTTAAAAATATGTATGTGTGGAAATTGATGCCAAAGAATGAATACTTCACCTTCATAGCCCACTTAAACCTATCTCTTCTCCAAATATCACTAGCAACGGCTCCTGTTCCATATGCCAACTTTCAAAAATCAACCCCTTGCACCAGATTCTGCTAAACAGCCAATATCTCACACCTGGGTATAGCCACTGATGTAGTGCTAGAAACCACCAAAAATCCAGAGACTGACCAAATCTTTTTTGAGAAACTCCAATGCTTCTTATGTTCTTAACAATTGCTTCATAACTTGCCACATTTTGCCACAGACCATCTACATTCAGACATTCCAAGTAGTGGCACCACGCTCCTACATGGACATGAATTGAAGTCATATACACTGATATGTGCAATTAGGTTGCCTTCACGAATACGTTGCCTTCACAAATAGGTTGCCTCTTTACCCATGCAAGTTACCTTACCTTGGGTCAAAATCAGACCACAAAAACTATTCATGCCTATAGCAACCACAGTAAAAAAATCCTGTATTTTCTTACTATGGTAACAAATATTCAGAATAGTGCAGTTTATCGATAAATTAGCGTGGGGCAACCTAATTGCACATATTGGTGTAGATATTCTGCTTTCTGTAGTTAAAGTGGCTGGAAACTCAAAGTATATTATAAATTTGTTCTCTAAGAATGTCAATATGAGAAAAGGATGTGATATGAATAGACATTGGGGAGTTGGTGATAACCTGGATCTACTGCACATGCTTGAATCCCCTTTCCTGAAAACAAAACAAACAACAAATAAGTGAGGTTTTACTGACCACTACAGTGATTCCAGCTGGAATGCAGACTTCTTATGGATTGAGTAGGACAGGAACTGTGCAAAACCAAATCATACTGAAGAAAGCTAATTATGGTACAGAAGTGTATATATGTTTCCTACTAACAACCTAGCAAAGGTTGTCAAATCCAGTCATGTAGAAATCTCATGTCAGCTGGGATCCTGATTTCAGAACAGTGAATCATCCTCACATACTTTGCCAGCGCCGTTGTAGTTCAAAAGTAAACAATACATTTGCAAGCTTCGATGGTCTATACTGACCAGAATCGAAATCCCTCAAAAACTTTTCCTGAACTCCACATGGAAATGGTAAGTGCTTTCATAACTCTTGATTTTGCTGTTTCTATGTTTCCGAATTGGTATCTAATACCAAAAAGAAACCACTCTTTGACACTAGGAACAGATGCTGACAATCAGGTCTACCTGACCTGTTCTTAACAACATCCAATTTCTTATTGTGTAAAACAAGCAAGTGACTGGCATTTATGAATAGATGTGAAAATCTGAGCACACAATGGCACGCCAAAAGATATCAACAAAGCACCAGCTTCATCTTGTCCGTATTATTATAACACATAATGCCTAAAGTTGGATGCATAAAGCTGGAAGAATAGATTAACCACGTCACTCCTAACCTAAACGTAGTAAAGGTAGATTTCGATTACTACTTATATCCTCAACACTAAAAAGGGGTAGAGTGTGAGAGGAAGAGAATGTACTGGGTCCGGAAGTGTAGTCCATCGATGCATTATGGAGGACACGTTTACCACCTACAAGCCCATGCACTTGTATCAAAACATAAATGTAGAGATTAGAATTAACTGACACCCATTGCAAGGAAGGAGGGAACTACTCTCAGGTAGGAGGACAAGGTGAGGTCACACCCTCTTGTCTCAGCTCTTCGGGAATAATGAACAAACTTTGTAAGATGGAGCTCTGCTGGCACTTCATAGACAATTGAATCTGACTACAGGTCCATGAAATTAAGAGTAAATTTACCACAAAAACCCTAGATTAGAGGGTTGGAGCAGAGTTTGATCCCTTATATGTCCATATCCAAACATCTACTGTAAACACCATACCTGGACATTATATTGTCATTACTTTTGACCCCGATGAAAAGGGATGCGTAGACTGTCAAGCAATCAACCCATATGAGGGACCAGAATCTATTACCCTTGAGGGTGCGCCAGCCACCAAGCTGTCCTCCAGTAGCCGGGTAAACACATAAGGACCAAGGTAATTGACCTGTTGCAAAAGCACATCACAAATACTTTCAGGTAAATCTCATCCTACATAAATAATCACCAAATTACCCAGCCATGATGACCAACTCCAAATCAAGGCAGGAAATCTGACAAACATCTGCCATACCTGGGCAGAACCTCCAACACCTTCAGCGGTGTACCAGGGAGTGCCAAGAGTAGCCCCAGCATTGTTGACCTGGAAAACCATGGTGACTGACTCAAGCTTCGAACACTATACAAGAGGAATGAGCTTCTAATCTTAGCAACTTCAGTGCTTCGAAGAGGAAGTTCTCGCAAAACAGGAGATGAACATTCCCGATCCACAAGAAACTGGTGAAAGGTGAGATTTCCATTTATCAGAACTGACTGGACAGTTTGAGTTTCTGGAACACAGTAAAGCAGAGATATATGCAGTGTGTACAGTGACATGAGGATGATAAACTTTCTCGATAAGTTGAGGTACAGAGATAACAAACATTTTCAAAAGCCAATAGAAATTCTGGCAAGACTTACCAACAGATCTAGAGCTTGATTACGAGACTTAAATTCTGATGCACACTTTCGAACAGAGTCCAATGACTTCAGGTCCATAAGCATAACCTCCACATCTGCCCCTGGGCAAGACTGCAGAATCAACGTGGGCGTTGGGTCAGAAATTCAATGAATGCATTGATTGGTAGTAAACCGTCTGTAGGTTGCACTAGTCCACGTCAAGCTCAACCTTTAAGAAAAAATAAAGTGATATTATGATCATATATTATAACCACATATGCATCATATTGTTGAAGTAACCAACTGAAGAAATCATATAAAAAACTGTGAGGTCATGCAAGAAGCAGAAATATTTAAGCACCTCACGGATGTACGAGGCAGCATCAAGACCCTTGTCAGCGCTCCTACAAGTCATAAAAACCTTCATGCCATCTTTTGCCAGGGAAAGTGCTGTTTCTCTGATACACAAACAAGCCAAAATTTTCCACTTTAGCCAAAGCCTGTTTAGTGCCTGATTAGTGGCAATCAATGGAATCAGTGGCAGTTCCCTACAGATGTTACTTAAGACATGTTTCCAATCAAAAAACCATCTTCTAAATTTGGGCATTCTGTGGCTTTCCACAGATGGTGAAGGACTTAGATTAACCAATTCCTTTGTAATCTGCCCGTGCTTCCATCACCAACCAATGATGATTATTCCATTGTATAAGACTTCAATGACTTCCACAATGCTATATTCTGATTCTTCATGAAAACCACAACCAAATAAACTTCTGTGAGCCCTCAGCATGGAAGAGTTCATCAGGACTTCGCTGTTCACTTTCCTGTGTCATGAAGCTGACAGAAGTCCCTGGAACATCAGTTGATGGGTTATGTAGAAACTGCTGCAAGGAATTTTATTTCAGCTTATCGTAAAAGATTCAGGTACATGAGTACAACACCAAATTGAGACGGTGGGAATTGAGGACACTGAACACATTGTGCACCTAACATCAACTTTGATAGAACAGTAATCTGGTAAAACACTAAAGAGGGGCCATTTCTTCCGGAATACAATCAAAACAAGATGAAAGTGCTCAACATGAGACTCTACAAGTGCACCACAACGTTTGACTCAGGGTCTAAGTATGTACTCTCCTTCTCAAAATATTCAATGAAGGTAAACATGCCTAATTCAATCACTTATCTTAAACGGTCACCTACATTTGAGTGGTTTGTGGCTATGTGTGGAGCTAAGTAGGATACCAAAAAGACATGTGTTTAAAAAATTGTACTACGTGCTCAAAATTTGTTAACCAGTTAGGGTCAATAGTCAATGGGCGGCCAACAAGCTCGTTTTATGGTTCCCGAAACAACAAGGGTGTTCAAAAAAATCCATAGAATGTTGCTAAAATCTCCTATCACATTTTCGAATCCAAGAAAAATCCTAACTCTTAAAATCAAGCTGAGAATCATAGCAAACAACAAAAACTAACCATTTAAGACACGTTCACCTTATGGTCATTGCAAAAACCTACTTTCAGATTCGACGTGATTTAGAATCGCGAACACGAAGGGAAGACTGTTCTCGTCAGGCTCACATAATGCCCGTCAATACAGGGGCGAATGTTTCTTCAAATTCAATGCAATAAAATCCCGTCTCCACTGAAAAAAAAATTCTTTCTTGATTACTTTCTTGCTTTATTTCTTTCTTTGTTATCATGACCTCGCTCCGGAACATAATAGAAGGCGTCAAAGAAAGGACAGCAGAGAAACAATCTCACTAAATCGTGAAACAGGGGGTCAAAAATACTCAAAAAATACACCAAATGAAGCGCAAATTGCACCTTCCGATTCCGGTGTTGGCTCCAGTCACAATGGCGACCTTCTTGTTCGATCCCATGGCGAGAGCGCACCGGAATCCACAACCACAACAACTACTATCCTCCTCGAGCGAATGCACGAGGAGCAATGCTCTCGAGACTACGTATGTCGAAGCGAGAGGAGCGGGTTGGGCGGGGTCAATAGAACTCCCGATCTGACAGGGACCCGGCCTGAAGGGTCACAAACAGTCTAACCTCGATAATGTCACTCTTGTTTATAGAACACCTTGATATTGTCACCCAAAACTTCGAAACCAAATTTTCTAGTGTAAAACTCCCTCGTTATTATCCCTATCACCCATGATAATGTCACTATTTTTTTCCAAAATCTGTAGTGTAAGTGTGATAATAACAAGTGAAAAAAGGCCGGATGGGCAACAACTTTTAAATTTTATGGCTAGTCAAGGTTCTCAAATTTTCAACACTATGGAGTTGTTAGGAATGGAAAAATCTCATGACAAGCTCATTAGAATTGGTGTTGCACATTTAACATCAATGTCAACAAAACAATGTGACATTAGGAGCTTCTTTGTCTCTAGTGAGAGGTCTTTACCTTATCTCAATGACACATTATGATGTGCTATCTTTGTTATTCAAGCTTTTGAATTTGATTTTATATTTAAAAACATTGAATTCTCATCTTTGTTATTTTCTTTTGAACATTGTAATTTTTATTTTTTTTTCTACCTCTTTCTTTGATAATATCACATTATGCATAAATCTTCCAAATGTGACATTATCAAATATGTCACACCTTGTTTATATCACACTTTTGGGTGAAACGGATGGTGTGACATTATCAAGGTTAGACTGTATGTTGGTGGCTATTGATCCTCATAAAATTATTCAGATACACACGCTTGTTCTGTGAGACTAACATTATTCCACGTAGTATTTTCGGATATCCCCCACATTCAGTTTACCTACTATTAATCATGACACATAAATATTAACACGTTTGATGCATGTGATCCACTCTGTTCATCACGACACTACTAATTCCAAAGCCCACGCTATTGAAATAAAAGGGGTAACTTATCCAGCCAATCACATCATGAAAGCCTCATTTTCATGTTGTTTGAAAAACATTGTTTCAAATATGAAAACTAGTCTTGTTATTATATAAAGAGCTTCCAAAGTTGTAGAGCGAGAGAGAAAGAGAGCCAAACCTCATAGTGTTGATGTGATTGAGGGATATGTCACCTTGACAGGTTTATTATGTAGGGAAAAGGGACAAATGCTATTGCCTCATGTTGAAGGTCATCCCTATGGGTAACCAAGGGCCAAAAACTAAGATCGGTGGGTTGGGGTGTGGGTGGGAGTGGTGGTCAAGGGTTTTGACGAGATATACAAACTTGTACCGTTGCAATGGCCCTTGTTCATCAATAATTCATTACAAGACCAAAAATTTTGCAAAATTTTGGAGTGATGTGGATGGAATCTTGAAAAAAATGAACATTTGATGTAAGAGCAACAAACTAAATACAATGCCGTGTTGTCTTTGTTTGTTTTATCAACTTATAAAAAAAAATTAAAAATTCACTTTTGAACTTGTGAGGAAATTCTAATTATTTTCATTTGAGCCTTTTGTAATGCTTTCATCCAAATAATCAAATGATGAACTAGCTTAACTCCTATTGCATTTAGTTTTCAACAAAATTAAACATAAACAAAGGGTGACTTAACTACATGTACAAGCCCTCACCAAATATCAATCCCTATTTTCACTTTCTTTTGCCTCATCACGAATCTATATTTAGAATAAGAAAAAGAAAAGTACAATCATACGTAACAATGGTGGCCAACATATACTCAATATCTATTTGAAAGTTTGGTCACATATTTGAACCTTAATTGTTACCTATTATAAACATATTTGCCCAGTATAATGAATATAACTACTGAAAATGGAAATTTAGATAGGGTCACTTCTGACATGGCTAGCGAAACAATGATAACTCATAGTTCACAGTTTCATATCTTTTCAAGAGTAAAGACATGATGACGTATCTCACTCCCTAAAGTGGAGGAAACTTAGGATGTATGAATATCATAACACATATAGCAATATTACAAATAGTATGCAATGATTGGAGCTATGTCATTGAAGGTTTTTTTTTCATTATGTAGGTGTACATCTACCGTAGCTCTCTAGCAACTTGGGTAGAAAATAATTAATTTTAAAGACGCCTAAATTTTTGGGAAATTAGTTTTGTCGAGTGTCCAAAAAAAAAAGCATTCAAAGAGTGCCTAAAATCACAAGTGACATTCATTGGAATCTAACAAAGTAGCATCCAATCAAGGCAAAATCCGTTGCCAAGCAAAACCCTGACATACAAGTAAAAGACAAACTTTAGGGTAAGGAATGTTGGTTAGGGATGTGTTTAGGTTAATCGTAGCCGCCATAGATGAAATTAGGAAAACCATCCATGAATTGTAGAAATGACTTGGATGAATGTCTAACTTATTTTTAATTACTTTTTTAATATGCCTAATTTCAGAATAATATTTGGGTTGCCTAACTTACATTCGTACTTTAATTAAATATTAGGCAGAAAGATGCCTGAGCTGCTAGAGAGCTACGGTATTCTGTTTGTGGAAGAACACACACAGCAAACTCACAAACCTTCCACATCTTTACAACTTCAAATAAAAAGTGAAAGTAGTTCACATAAACTTTGCATGTACTTTCAAGTGCTAACCCAATCTTCTTATCCAAAAAAGAAAAGCACTAGGTTATGGTTTGTACCCTGGCCATACTCAATGTGACTTATCAATGGTGATACTTAGCTCGAGAGTGTCAAATTTATTCTAGGGGATTATGCATCAAGCCAATCATATAGCTTCAGCAGGTTCAGCCTTGCACTGAAGTACAAAGAGTGTTGTTTCAGCTGGAGCTATGCTGTACAAATCTATGATTTGACATTGTAAGAATGCAACGCACTCAAGCTCTATGAATTCCATGTGGCTTCTAGAGCTGCTACTACTTCCAGCTGCAAACAGATGGTGCCTCTTACAACACCACATGTAGAGATATGGCTCTCACATTTTTCATTTCATTTCCAAGGCCATGTCAAAATGTTCGTGACCACTCCAACCTAATAGAATCACCCAAAACTCCCAACATAGATGTTGATTCAATTGGAGCTACGAGATACAGTTTTTAAGATCTGACATTGTAAGAATCTAAAGCATTTGTGTTCTACGGTTTCAATATATCCCGTAGAGTTGCAGCTGCTTTCGGTTGCAAGAAGATCATACCCCTCACAGACCCATCTCTTGCAGCCGTAGGCAACACCGCCGCGAAACTAGATCCCCTGACTGGCTGGCTATTCCGGCCCCCATACGTCAATTTCCCAAACCCGAAGTCCAAGTCGTAAATTGGGAATTGCGTCCAGAATGTGGGCTGGAAGTGGTGTGAGGCAAAGGTCTCCCCATCTCGTCGGCCGACCTTGGAAGGGCCCACATCCGCCACCCAATCCACAAACGACCTCACGTACTCGTCTGTGCAGCTAGTTATTGCATCATGAACCATTCCAACCACCTCCCCAAATGGCTTATCCAACACATCACCCATGGAGCAGACGGATCTCCTTAGAAAAACACAGTTGCCAAAGTAGGCCAGAGGGAAGCCTTCCATCCTCTTCCTTCCATTGATGATGGAGTAGAGGATAGTGGTGTTCTCCCTACTAAACCCTCTTGCTTTTGTGATTGCCCTCCACAAATGAGCCGATATGCATTCAGCCGAAGTGAAAGGGCCAAGGGTGTTCCCTTCCGTAGCTTGCTCCTTCAACTGCAAGATTTCCGCTTTCGTGAATGAAAACCTCACTTCCTCGGATGTAGTGAGATCGCTATCATCTATTTCTACTTTCGGAAGCACTTTGTATTCCGGGGGTTCGGTTTCTGGAAGCCTTGGAGGATTTCGGCCTGCTAGCAAGTAGCGCCTGCAAATGAACAATTGCAAACAATCAATTGAGCCAACCTCTCCGATAATTTCAACTCTACTTGTTTTATTTCCTTGGGTTTTTCTTTGCCCTCATATACGTTGTCTTTGAGTAAGTTCAAGTAAGTTCCAAGATTATGATTGCGTTTGAAGGAACAAAGACATATTGTATAAGAAGGTATGAAATAACCCAAAAACATATCTGTATGATGTGCAACTATTGGTTAGCACAAGAAATACTACATTGACAGCCTTGATTGTTCAACACATCCTTCAATCACTTTCGATGGCCTTGATTGTTCAAGGAATGCCCACATGACCTAATAGGATCCCAACCCAATCCTCCTAACCTTCTTCCTAGCTTCCATTGACTTTGCTCTATTTGGTTGATGTTATTAAACTTGTAAATATTTATGGGGTTGGGTGCACCAAGAATGGGGTCATGTTAGATAGTGGGCCAAAAAGAAACACCATTAGCTCTACACTCACTTTTCATAGGATATTATAGACACAATTAATATGAGGCGATTAACACATCAAGTTTGAGGTTGTAGCCATTTTCCTCATTATTTTAGAGCCTCGTATAAATGTCTTGCTCGCTATTAAAATGTAGATTCTCTTTCTTTGTGAATGATCATATAGATCCCCTCCCCCTCCCCCCCCCCCCCGATTAATTATGTGGACTATTGAATACACAAAAGTTAACAAATTTGAGTATGCAATCCAATCTCTTTTAAAGACGTCTCCTTGTGATGTCCATTCCTAGATCCACGCCTAAACCACACACTTCTCAAATATAGGTGTCTGATTATGATAAATAACCATATTAGGCCCACTGATGTTGCCTTAAGGTGGTAAATTAACCATAACTTACCTGTGGTCAGGAAGAGAGGAGATGGGTTGTCCTTGAGCCATTTCAGACCAAGCCTTAAGGAAATTCGTCCCAGAGGTGCCATCCGCAACTTGATGATGCCAATTTACAGCTAGTGTGATTGCTCCACACCTAAACAATGTAACCTACAAGGGTGTCATAGAAATGTGATGAAAATAACCCCAAAATTCAACTTCATATTAAAATATCACCATCACCTCAACATGGAGTAGACACTATAGCATGGGGTCCCAATGTGAGGTGTGGGACACAAATAGTAGTGGAGGGAAACATGAACAAATAAAATCTTCTATTGGTGGTTGATCTAGTGGGTCATGTGAACCATGGGGAGGACACATCACTTGCAGGTGAACTTGAACTGTCATGTGGATAGTTGCATGTAGCAAGTTGAGAAAATGACTTCAAAACAGGTTAGACTCCATAACATTTGGATGTTTGAAACATGGAAGACAACCGTCAAGTTGGTTAGTAACACAACACTTAGGTGCTTGAGAAGAGGAAGACAATTGTGTGCACACCTAGAAGAGATCTGTCAAAGAGTACTTATTATTTGCACTAGTGCAATCATAAGCTTGCACTTGAGCCATGTGGCTGGGGAATACTTTGCTTTTGTGATGAGGTAGATCCTGTGTTTTCTTTCCTTTTGCCAAAATATTCTTGACATGGGAGAGGGGTAGTTGATGCTAATGAATCAGGTTTTGATGGGAGACCCAAAGAGGAGATAAATTGTGGTTGTTAAACAATTATACTTGGTTTCTTGTTAGGTCCCTTCAGTAACTTGATTCATTAGCAATACGTACTACTTACCCTCTCCCAGGGCCTCTGCAACAGCAAACCAGCTTCCCAGGGTTATGATAGCCACCAATCTTTTGTTGTCAACTAACTGGGTCACATTCCCTCTTTTCTGCAATGCAATCGTCTTCAAAAATGGTACATAAACTAGGCATGTGCCTCCGTAACAGCAAACCAACTTCCAGGATTTGCCATCACAACAAAGACCAGGTTATGATCTTGGCTGGGTCGCATTCCCTCTTTTGTGCAATAATATCCTCAAATTCGTACAATGCTCCAAAACAATCCTGGGATAGGTTTTGCAGAGAGACAGAGACAGAGAGAACAATGAGTACAAAAGCTTAGGTTTCAGCTGGTTGGGTCGCATTCCCTCCTTTCTGCAACAACTCAATTCTCTTTGAAAGTGGTACAATAATCCAAAAACTACGTTTACAAACCATCGTAGTATAGGTTTTGAACTAGATAAAGGGCATTGGGTAAACCTCGCCGAGGGTGGGTGGTCCCAAACTATCGGAGTATAGGTTTTGTATTAGACAACAGGCATTGGATGGACTTGGCTGAACAGTGGGTGACCATCATCAAAGTACTAGATAATGGGCATTGGATGGACCTGACCAAATGGTGGGTGGCCATAACAGCAAGTCCACGAACCGGTTCCACCCAATGCCCATTATCTAACGTAATTTTTATAAGGCAAAAAGATTACACACATCATTGACGAACATCATAAACAACATGTTGGACAATTGGACATAATTTTCTAAACGAGGTGGATGTGCTTGAATGCACCCTAATGGTTCGCCCTAAGAAACTTGGGGCACGTAAAGTATGTGCACAAAAAAGAGAATTCCATCAGCAACAATGATGATGAGCAATGAACGGAGAGAACCGACCGCTCAGTTACAGATGAGCCGGTTAGGTTTGAGAAATAACCACTTCAAGATCAAGACTTCAGGAAAATTACCGAGCAGTTTAGATGAATCTATGGAGTGTATACTTCACATCAGTAAAGAAAAACCGAAAGATCACAACATGTAACCTGCTGGACTTGAAAACATTAGGTTCTGACCGATTATGTTCCAAAATCTCCCCGGCCACTGATGATGAGCACTTGTTTACCTGAACGACAAGGATGGGAAGTTGGTCATGATGCTGAATTGAGAAGCGAGGTCTGTCGCCGAGCCCAGTGGCGTCCATGCCCGTGACGCGAGGGAGAGCATCCATGCCGCCCGCCTCTTCGAACGTCTCCTCCGCCACCGCCTCCGTGAAGATTGCTCCCGCATCGTCGCACCGAACCTCAGGAAATCCCTGGGCTCCCTTCACCAGGCGGCCCGCCAGAGGGTAAAACTCCACCAGCACCTCCGCCAACGACTCCTCCAGCTTGTGCACTGCGGCCGGGAAATCACGCTGATGATGGAGGCCATCTTCCGGTTCCGAGTACAGGAGGATGGCGGGTGTGAAGATGCTGATGCTGATGCGGTCCATGACGGTGAGCGGGATGGTTGTGACTTTGGCTGGTGAGGGGGATACGGGGCGCACCAGGGATGTTTTCTTGCTGATGCATCGTAACGGCGGAGGAGCTATGTCGCTTGCGTTTGTTGCCATTTGGAGCTATTATGTCCTGTGATGATGCCAAATCTAGGCCCCGCCCAGCTCCAAGTTGAGAAGATCAGAGGCTTGCTGCGCAGTTCGGGGGGGTAATCTGCAGGGCATTTGATGTTAGCCCAAACCCCAACTTCGGCTAGCATTTTTCAAGTCAAATCTGTCACTACCATCGAACCATGGCTCGCGACTAGTACTGAACTCCAAAGAGCAACGGTGGAGCTGTGTCTCTTGCATTTGCTGCCATTTGGAGCTATGTCCCGTGATGATGCCCACAAAAACCTCAACTAATTCTTCGCCCACCTCCGAATTCTAGTTCCGAGTTGAGAAGATCAGAGGCTTCGGGGGCTCATCTGCAGGAGATTCGAGCTGCTAGCTCAAATCCCTACTCCGGCCACCACTTTTCAAATCAAATCTGTCACTACCATCGAACCACGACTCACGAACGCCGAAATTCAAAGATATATCCAGAATGTGAAATCTTGAGCCCGGCTGATGCCACAAGAGGAATTAGAGGATGCCCGAAATTTAAATTCGCAAAGCTCAAATTGAACCCATTCATCACTAGCTACACTGATTGAGGTAAATGCTGTGGGCACATGTAGTGTCTTACCCTCTGCATTTCTAGGTAGGTGCATTACAAGCCCCGACTTTCTAGGATTGCAACTTCAAGATGTCAATTCAACCACAACTCACGACTACTGAACTCCCAAGACACCAGAACGTCAAAATGTGAAGCTCACCATCTGGAGCCCATCTGAAGTTCGGATGGTGCCCCGAAGGAAATAAAGGAAGCCTAATCCAATCCAGTTTCACCCACCTCAAAAACCCAGTCGATCGGCCTCACAAGCCCCGACTGTCCAGAACAACAACTTCTTCAAAATCACCGCAATCATGCGCACGGACCCGTCTGCCAGTGCTGCAAGAGGAAGTAGATCAGGAAGCCCGAAATCCAATGTCGCCCAGCTCAAATTCCCAGTCAGTCACTAGCTAGTTGCCTCAACTTTTAAGGATTGCTACTTCAAAGTCTCGTCAACTCCGTCATAATGTCGGTCTATGTCACGTGCACCGATTTCAAAAGATGCTCCAGAACTTGAAAATCTTGTGTTCGTCATCTGAGGACTCAAAGTCCCGCGTCACTGAGGCGCAGATTGGGGCCTCGGGCCTGTGGGCGGCTCGCGCGATCTGAGGCGCTCATCATTGAGCTTGATCCTGGGGTTGTGGACTAGTTCGGTTGATAGTGTCGGGTAGGGCATTAGGACCAGATTTGACTTCAAAAATGTGAAGCTTGGTAGGTGGCGGTCGCTGACGCGGGCGGGCAAGGTCGTGCACGGGTCCCCAAACGCGGGCGGAGCAGCATGCTGGCGCGCCCCATTAACTGTTGTCGGAATTAATTGATGTCAGAATCCAACCAGAGTTCGGGAAGTTTTTGAAGCCTTAGTGGCTAATTGCCGGTAGTTGATACAAAGGGTCGGATTTTTTCCAATTTACATCGGTAAGAGCCGGTCTTTTGTAAAATCAATCAGACAATTGCCTACATTTTCATATTTTCATTGGCCAATATCCGATTAAATGGAATTCATATCGGCACTAATTGTTTAAAAAATGTATGAAAAGTTATTAGAAATCATTTCTTAGTACAAAATCTTGAATAAGTGAAAAGAAAGGCATGTTCAAAACTTTAAATTTGAAGAGTTAATATCCTTGGCATGAATTGAACCTAGCAATGCCTTCACCGGTTGAAGGCCAAGGATCCCCCAATTCTTCATAGAAGCAATTGGATTTGGTCATGAAAAGGTTGCATAATTCAAAAAGTTTAAGGTTTAGGGTACTTCCTCAAGTGCATCATTTGATGCCCCAGACAAATAGCGCTCTGGATTGCTATACAAATAGCGAAACTTAGCAGCATCCTTCCAAAGATCTAGAGCACTTGTTAGAATGTCATCAAAATCATTGTCTGGGCCTTCTATAGCAACACGCATCATACTTTCTAAGTTAGATGTAGACATTCGATTACGAAGTTTTTGTTTAATAGTATTTTGAACAGAATTTGCCCTTTCACATGTTGCAGTACTCACACATTGGCACTTAGCAATCTCAGCAAGAATTAGAAGATTAGAATACTTCACTTTCAAAGATGGAGACCAAGAAATTGATGTCCATACATATGCAAAAGTAAGATCCATCCACTCTATACTTCCTTGTACCTTGAAAGCAAAAAACTCTTGCTTACACAATGTTGCATTCACCAACGGCAAAAGGACTTGATCTCCTTGCATTTTTTGTACACCGTATTGCTGCAACAACCTATCCAACTCCACAACACCCCAAGAAGCCAAACCTACTTGTCTACGAGGCATGTGTAAAGGATTAAGAATTTTGAAACAATCTATAATGTCATTATCAACAAATCTTGCCGACTTGCCGTTCGAAGCCCTGACCACTTAGATATCCATGCTCATGACCGGGAGGGTATTGGTTACCATTTCCCGGGTATCGGCCAGTATTTGAATACTTCTTTCGGCTGAAATCCAGTAACTCACAAGAAGAATCGGCTACATTTCCGGGAAATTTTCTAATCCATTGGCTAATTGCCGGAGGATTGAATTTACTGTCGGATTGGCATCCGATGGTTGGAAATTTGGACCGGCCATGAGGCGAAATCCATCAGCTGATAATGAACTAGCCGTCGGTTTTCCCCGACCATTGAATCCAACACAGAATTTCTCAGTTTCCACACTCGGTTTCCACAGTCTCTGAACGCCCAAGCAACTAACTGTAAGCAGAGTATTTGAAGGGCTTAGTATTTGCAGGGCTTAGCATTCATTTTCTGGGCTTCTCATTTATTTTCTCGGCTTCCCATTTATTTTCTCAGTTCAGTCATTTGAGGGATTGGTTGCAAGACTCTGTTTTGGACCTTGTAAGGCCTGGTAGTCAGTATGTTTTTTCTGGATACAACTATTATTCATCCCAACACTTGCAGCTATATTGGAGCTTGTTTTACATTGGTGTGACAACGACAAGTTTGTGGATTTATTTTATGTGATGCAATGGAGCAGAATATTTTGACCCTTTTGGTTTTCCAAGAGTTAGAGGCAAGACCGGTGGTTGAATTGTAAGAGCATCCGCACCCTTCTCCCTTCAATTCACTCCTTGACCACTATCATCACATCCAAAATTTGGTGTCATATGTTATCGTTTTCACACCCTTGAATCACTATGTGTCCCTCTATATAGTATGTGAGCCAATCAAAATCACAATACATTGGTAATCATTATTGTCCGTCAATTTAGAATACCGAGCCGTTCTTTTAAATAGTTGTAGAGGGACATATTCAAATATCCATATATTGTGCTCATATTCATTGACTCTCTACCCGCCCATACAAACATTTTTCTTTCAGTTTAGAGAATCACTTAGTTTTAGTGGTAGGATGCAGATGGTCTAAGTTAGAGCAAAATTGCTTTTGGTTGTGGTTGGAGAAATGGAGGAACTTTTCAAGCATGTAGAAAGGTTAGATGAGAGTGATGATGATGAGTATGTTGACTTCTCTGAAAAAGAGGGCGAAGGGTTTTTTGAAGAAGAGGGCGAAGAGTTTTTTGATACAGTAGATGAGCAAAGTAGAGAGGTTGAGTCTATTGGGCATGAGCACTTGGAAGGATTGGATCCACTTACATTTCGTTCAGATCACAATTGGTACATGTTTACCAAAAGTTCCTACTCTTTTATGATTCAATGTTTACAAAGCCAGTTTCAACCTACTAGTGAAAGCATTCTCAATGCAGACCCTTCATTCTATGTGCCTCATGAATCTCTTGAAAAATTGCATCAGCATGTTATAAAAAAGTGGAAGGCTTTAGAGGTTGCTCTAAGTGTGAGACCAGATCCACTAAGTGGGGAAATGAGGCTATACAACAAGTCAGGGAAATTCTCCCACCTTTGTATTCCATATGTAGAGGAATGGGAACAAATAGTCAAGGATGCACATGAATCCAGACAACCACATTACGGAGTGAAGGCTACACACAACAATATTACAAATATGGGGTGGTTAGTAGGAGCTCGAGTACATGGATTGCCAAGTCCATATTTGGAAAAATATGTACGTACTTGTTTTTTGTGCTCAACCCCAAGGATTCCACATGTTCCAAGTTCTTCAAATCAACCTAAAAAGAAGCGAATTCAATATGATTGTGTTATTCAAGTACAACCCGAAGAACTTTATGACAAAGTCAAGGAGATCATACACCAATACAAGGCATGTTCTTAACCCCAACATCCATTTCAATTTTATTGATAGTTTATTTCATGCAAACATCATAATAAAATCGGGTGTTTTAGTTATTTTTTATGTGCATTTTAGAAAATTTACAAATACCATATAATTTCTCTCACTAACCATTTATTAACAAGATTAATGAGATTATTTTCTTTATATATATTAGGTATCTTTGGTGAAGAAGGATTCATGGTCGATTGCAAAAACGCCATATCTAGCAGAAGCTACATTGTATCAATGCAATCGTGGTATAATCTACAATCGTGGGAAGAGAAAGAGGATTGAACTTGACCAAGAGAATGTCACACGAAAACGTCAATATAGTAAAGCAAAGTATTGCGATTGTGGATTCAAGGTGAAGATTGTAGAGCCAATTGACAAAGATAAACATGTTGAGGTACGTTTAATAACCCTCTATGGATGTAAAAAGCTCCAATGGTTTTTTTGGAAGGGGGGAGGGGGGGAATCTTGCTCATAACTTCTACTCCCTTAAATCAAATGGGATTTTGGAAATGCCAAAATGAGTATATTTAAGGGGTCTATATACTTGTTTAGAATATAAACAAAGTAAATTTCAAAAGAGAATCATGCCTAAAATGGAGTTTAACCCCTAAAGGACCGCGGTTTTTCCTGTTTTTGAGCATCATTTTCACCTCTTTCTATTCATTTTCTTGTGAATATTTTTTTTGCTCTTCATAGAAAATACCAAATCAAATATTTAAATAAAATTTAAGAATTTTTTTAACCAATTTAACAAATTTTCCCATGTCTTCAAAGACGGTCAAAAAATATCCAAAAGACTGCAATTTCATCTTTTTCGCTTCAAACGCTATAATCTTGCAATCTGTACAGTTAAATTCTATGAAAATTTTACCATGCACTCTCTTGGTAATCTTTAACAATATCCTACGATTAAAGTTGAGAAATAATAATTTTTGAGGTTTATTTTGAACCCTGCCCGCACTGCCCATTCTCCCCCAAAAAAACCCCTTTTGTTCCATAACTTCCACTTAAAAAGTCGGAATAAAAAAAAAATTAGATCCCCATTTGTGTATTGACATACCAAATTCACATGATTTATTTCAAAAAAATTTAAAAAAATTGACACCATGGGAACCTACCCGAACATTGAAATGTCCTAGTTAGGACACTTGGTCCTTTAGGGGTTAAAAGAGATTTTAATGTAGGAATTATAAAAGTCATGTCCATTGAGAGTTAACAATCATTATTATACAATATTGCTATGCACATTTCATTGCCTTTTTATTTGATAAAATGCACTAATTAATGTGTTTCATTCTATATTTTGTATTTCAATGTATATGTTAGATTTCAATCCACAGCCAACATTCGGGACATACTCCAGGCTCAGATGAAGATATTCTATTTCTACCCCTACATCCAATGGCAATTAAACATCTACGGGAGAATCTTCACAATTTGAATGATGTCCAATCAGCATTGTCTGCAGCAAGGCGACGTGCAGGTATGAGTGTGGATTAATGTATACAAAATTTTATGTTATATCTAAGTATTAATCTAATATATCACAGACAATGATTTTATTGTAGTATTTATAAGTATACCGTATTATACATGCAAAATCTTGTATTGAACGTCAATTAATTTATTATGTACATATTGTATATCTAATATATGTACTAATATATGAATATGGAGTGTATTTTAGGTAGACTTCAAGAATTGGTTGAGCCATATGAAAAAGTTTCGTATCGATTTTTCCCAACTTCAAAAGAAGTGGGCAACTTGGCATACACATTACAAAAAGAAAGCGCAGTGCACAAAGATGATTGGATGAATGTTAATGCAAGTATATTTGAGTGGATTGAAAAAGACATGGTTATTTTTCACCAACGCTACAATCCAGGGCATGAGGATCCTGAGAAACAACCCTTTGTTTTAGTCATACAAACAAAGTGGATGCGTGAATTGGCAATGAGTATTACTCCTAACTCTGCATGGACAATTGATTCTACATTCAAGACAAATCAATATGGTTTGTCATTGTACGCAGCTATGTGTCCTAATACAAGGATGTTAGGGATGCCCATTTTTCTCATGCTCTGTTCAGCAGACGTGGATAAAGGACATGAAGCCGTGGCTTTAAGATTGACTTTGAAGGCTATTTTTGAGAAAGTGGGTAAAGTTAGACCAAATGCTATAGTCATAGACAAATGCAAAACTGAATACAATGCTTTCAAATATATCATAGATCGTGACAAGGCATGTTGGGAGAATAGTGAAACTGGCAGAATCCAGACAAAATGTTATCTTCTTCTTTGTTGGTTCCATGTCAAAAAAACATGGATAGAACATCTAATTCCAAAAGTGATTGAAGCAAAGAGGAATCATTTATACACTGCCATGTGCGAACTATTGGAGTGTCTTAGAGAAGAGGACTTCAACAAAAAATATGAAGACTTCAAGTTGAAGTATGCAGATGAAAAATCGGTTTTAACCTATGTAGCTATGGGTTGGGCAGGGGTGGGATGCATATGGAGATGTATGTGGCCCCGATATAGTCGTTTATATCAACATGGCTATATGAACACAACTAACCTTGTAGAGAGGTTATGGCACTATATTAAGTACACTTTGCTCCGAAAAAAAATCAATCAAAGATTAGACACATTGGTTTGGGCTATTATAGGTAAATAAAACCACTTTCTAATCATGCATGTATGATGTTGAAGTTCAAACTAACTTCTATTATTGATTATATTATTGATTTATCATCTTTGAAATATCTTTACTTATATACAATATCAAAAATTGTATTATGATAGGTGAACCAAGCACATGAGATCGATCTGGTGGAGAAACATTATTGGATCATTATTGGCATGCCAACTGTGAGAGTGAGTCTATGAAGTATTCTACTCGGGGTAGAGATAAACATTCTACAGCACGACTACAAAGAGCTACTCAAATTGTGGCATCTTTTCAAAAAGATCCCGAAAGACATCTCCAAATCATTGATGAATTCAATATGGAATTCATGATTCGAAGTCAAACCAAGAGTGAAGTTTGGTATGCTCTTTCATTGAATACAGAGTGTTGTGAATGTGAGGATCATGTTGCTTCACACTTAATATTGAGTATTTTAAAAAACAAACGATTTTAATAAATGGATTGAGAAATTTTGAAGCGGGATCATTTTATGTATTATTCTTTTTTGTTAAAAACATCATTTAGGGGATCAAAATACCATTCTTTGGACTCATAAGCATCTCATGACCTCTTCATATACTGAAGGATAAAGGGCATTAGAACAAAAGGTTCATGAATCGATGAAGTTTTTAAAAGGTAGTTATCATAGGAGAGGTTCACATTTAAGAACAAAAAGTTGATGAAGAGGTTCATGAAGGGCACTTATCACCAAAGAGGTTCATGTCTAAGAACTAAAGGTTGGTAAAGAGGTTCATGTCTAAATCTCAGGGAAGTCACTTAGTATAAATTTTGGGTACATATGAGCGTACAAAGGGTATTTAATGGGAGGCTATGAAATAATTGGAATCTTCTATTATTTATAGGGTATTTAGGGTATATTCCATACGTGTTATGTGAATATTCTTATTAATAAATTATTAATACCTTATTTGTAATCAAATTACAAAAGAATATTCAATTTCAAGTTTCAAATTTTATACAAAAATATTGGTGATAACAATCGCAAATTTAACTATATGAATAAAATCTAAAATTGATAATGTACAACTTTTATTCATACATCAAGCTCAAAATATCCCTTTGTGTCGCATTTTATGATGTATCCAAGCAAAACTGTCAAATTTGCAGAGGGGTGCCGACGTTTAGGGGTTAATAAGCTACTTTGTAGCAATGAAATAAAAATGTCAATTTGATCTATTAAAGAAATTAATTACACTTCTTTCTTCATTTTGGTGTACACTATATTGTACAAAAAGAATATTCTTTACAAAATTAAAAGAAAGCATTGAAATCAACTCTCAAAAATGCGAAAAACTACATGCAATGTCCCCATTACTTTAGATTAGCTCTTCAAATACTCTACAAATACTAAGCCCTTCACATACTCTGCTTACAGTTAGTTGCTTGGGCGTTCAGAGACTGTGGAAACCGAGTGTGAAAACTGAGAAATTATGTGTTGGATTCTGACATCAATTAATTCCGACAGCAGTTAATGGGGCGCACAAGCTTGCTGCTCCGCCCGCGTTTGGGGACCCGTGCATGACCTTGCCCGCCCGCGTCAACGACCGCCACCTAGGATCGCCACAACCCCAGGATCAAGCTCAATGATGAGCGGTGTTGTAATGTAAATACGTACACTATATAGATGTGTACTTATTTAGTATTGCATTGTGATTCTTTGATTTGGAGGAAAGTAAAAGGAAATAGAAATAGATAAGTAAGGGAAATAGAAATAGATAAGTAAAAGGGAATAGAAATAGATTACCTTTTGTTTTACTCATAGTTATTCTTTGTTTATCTTTTTAGTCTTACTTCTAGTTTTATTCTTTGCTTTTTTTTTGGACCAATGGGTAATTAGAAGCCCATGTGATGAGGATAAGAGGGGGACTTTGTCTCTCTCATATAAAAGGGGAAAGAGAGAAGTTTGAGAGGAGGTTTTTTTGTTGTGAGGAAGGAGATTTTTTTTAAGCTCATGGTGTGTGAGTTGATTTTATGGGAATTTTGAAATAAAATAAGGGAAATTGTATTTCATGATGTTGTTTCTCTAGAGTGATCTCACTTGTTTGATTTGAAACTAGCAATCAAAAGCTGTGCTAGTTTGAGTGGAGGGAGGTCTGTTGGCTCTTATAAAGAAGGGTTGAGACTTCGACCGACCATAGAAGATGGACATGTCTTTTGTTTGCAATGAAACTTTGAGGAAGTGTAATACTTATTGTTAGCTTTCTGTAAAGATCTCATTCGTTCAATTTGACGTTCATATGAAGATTTGAAGACTTAAAGACTTCTCAAGATTCAAGTGTGTTGTGGTTTGTGGTTCGTTGTCCTTTCTGTGATTCCCAACCGGATTTGGAGGCTAGTCGCATTTGATTTTTTTTGCATCGTAAAACTTGTTGCGGGCTTTGTAGGAATCCATAAAAGCTCCATTTCGTGTTTGAGACAACGAAGTGGGATTGATGACCCACAAGGTTGTTTTTGTCGTTCCCATTGGTGAGGCGCGATTGTTGGTCACCGTGGGTTTGAAAGTTTAGGAACCAATCTTTCGGACGTCAGCTCGTGATCTGACGTCCCGTTTTACCCGTCCGAGGCATGTGGTTTCTTATCACCCTATCCTTACCCTTAACCCATTTAGAGCCGCAACATGATAGGTCGACGGAAAAGAGTTTGAAGATTTGAAGAAACTGAAGACCGAGACTCTTGAAGACCAGAAGATTCGACGGTTCGACAAACAAATCTAGTTGCAGCCAAAAGCCCAGTGTTTTCCCAAGGCGGAACCCTCTCTACCCGACAATGGCTCAGATCACGCGAGCCGCCCACAGGCCCGAGGCCCCAATCTGCGCCTCAGTGACGCGGCTCAGAGTCCCTGCAACCTCGCCTAGATTTTGATCGATTGCTCTGAATCCGTCCACTGATGCCTCACAAGTTCCGAGCTTCGAGGATTGCATGTTACCAGGGTTGTCTATTGTGTCGTGACGGAGGCTAATCTCGGCATAATGTCGTGCCGTCACGACACGTATCCGTCACGACATTATGCCGGATGATGTCTTTATCCTGACGGACTTGAATTTTACCGAATTCTGTGTGTAATTACATTACCCCATTTCGGACACGTAGGATGTAAGATGTCCACGTGTGATGACATGTCAACAAAGTAGAGGTAAAGTGGGGAAAAAATTACTAGCCCTCGTCCGCCCACCCCGTCCGCCCCTTTGTTCCCAGCGTCCGGCCCCCGTTCCCCGTCGTGCGGGCCCGGTTCTCTACCGTCCACCCCCGTCCGCCCCCGTTCCCACCCCCCGTCCGCCCCCCTGTCCGCCCCAACCACCCTCGTCCCCCGTCCGCCCCACACCCTCCTTACTCAAATTTTACTACTTTGATTTTAACAGAATGATAAACAAAATGGTAAAATGGTTTACTTGGCGCTAGGCATATCCACGTGCACGTCGGCCTTTTCTGCCACATAGGACGCCACCTTGGCAAGAAGGTAAGTATTTTACCCACCCTACTAGCTTCCCCCTAGGTTGACCCTACGTGGACCCTATTGTGTCGTGACGGAGGGGTCCGTCACGACACGACACGTCATGATGGCACGACACCGTCATGACGTCAGGATAGACAACCCTGCAAGTTACCGGGATGAAAATGTCAGCTGCCATTGGATGAAAGCATGAGAGTTAACGACTCCTAAAGTCACCGCAGTAAAACTAGTTTCATCCATGCCCGGGTACTCTACCTTGTCGGAACCGGGGGGTGACGGCGTCAACATCGGTGCCCGATTTTCCTTGTATATTGGAGTGGACTTTGACTATTTCACGGCTAACTTCACCTTAATTAACTTGGAGATCATAACCACATGTGGTTCACTCATGTCTTCAATCCACTACTAGCATACGAGTCCTACGCAATTGTCCCATGTCAATGGATGAACAAATCTATCATCTTGCTAGATTTCCAAATTTTCCAATCACATAGGACAAGTTTCCAGTGACGTAGATCAATTGCCTAAGACACGTACATGCTTGTGCTGATTGTCAAGATACGTTGAGAGCTCGAGGTGATAAAGTACTTGGTTCTTGGTCTTAACCCATTCTCAACCCCAAATGCCCTTTGTCAGCTATGAAATCCATCATATTTGCAGATGATGGAATTTCTCTTGATGTTGTGAATTTTCATATATTTCCCAGATTAAGCATTGAATCTAGTGAGGATATTTTTGCAACCATTCCAATTAGTGACATGGGCACTACACTAAAACGGTCATGTATTTAATTTTGAAATTGTCCGAGCTATTGTTGGAAATTACATACAATTGGGTGCTACATGTGAAATTTTGTTGTCTCCTTGACAACAATATACTTGACATGTATACTTCCTAAAATTGGTATTGCGGAATCCAACATGCAAGAGCATAAGAACAAACACCTAAAAGACATGTGTTGAAAAGACATTGGACTCCATGTTCAAAATTTGCTAACCATTCTAGATGTAGTAATGAAAATGATTGTGAAGATACATATGATCATTTGTAAACTCATAGAATCTTCACTTTGATAATGAAAGTGATTTCCATATGAGCTCCAAAAATTACAAGGAAAGTGGCTACGGACATGATTTGAATTTGCTGATCATCTTGCACTAATTGTGCGTCTCAAATCCTACAAGAAGTAGGTTCAAAGAGAAAAGTGCCTATTTGAGACCACTTACCATAGGCAATTTTGTGAAGATTTCGTAACGGCCTTGAGGGGTTAAGTTAGTTATTGAGCATCCAAACAAATTAGGAAAAAGGAAAGAAGTAGAAAGCTAATAAAAGTAAAGTGTATGGAGCCCAAGTACATGGGCCTCGTTTGGACCTCGTTTGGGTCTCAATTACGGACCTCAATTACGGACCTCGTTTGGACCTCCATTTGCAAAGGGAGACTCATGATATTCTAGGGCTCGCAGGGAAAGAAGCTGGCTATGGCGGATGGCGCCCTTGGCAGCATTCCCTTTGCTCCCGCACTCGTTACCACATCCATCCCGCATTTTTTACCGAAATGGCTCGTTAATTCCGCTTCAGAAAAATTCTCTGGTTTCCACGATTCCTTTCTCGCCAGGATTGAGATTGCCTAGCCATCATCGCAATTCGAGTGCGGCATATGCCATAGCTGGCTCGTTGTCTGCTTCGTTGCGAGCATCCAAATTGAGCTTGAACAACTCGGTTAACCCTTTTCTGATAAATATTCGGGATTCCAGAAAAGCTTGGTTCTCGAGTGGGAGTAGCTGTGGTGCTGTTGATAGAATCGCTTGCTCTGCAAGGGCACGGAGCAGAGCATCGCCCATAGCAGCACGTGTTGCGAAATCAGCATACAGCAGCAAGAGAGTGTTGCCATTTCGGGCCCTTCTCGCTCTGTCAGCTGCAGCGGCAGTCATCTTCCTGCGGAGGTCAGTGTCATTTCCCTGTTCCATTTGATCAAGAATTGTGGATGTATAAGGTAAGCGTGTCTTAAATGGTTAGTTTCCGTTGTTTGCCTGATCATCAAATTGGATTTCAGAGATAGGATCCATTTTATCAAGAATTGGGGATGCATAAGGTAAACATGTGTTAAATGGTTAGTTTTTTATTTTATTTTATTTTATCTGTTTGCCATGATTCTTAACTTGGATTACAGAGTTACGATTCATTTGATCAAGAATTGGGGATGCATAAGGTAAACGTGTCTTAAATAGTTAGTTGCTGGTTGCCATGATTCTCTTACTTGGTTATCCTGAGTTAGGGTTTTCCGTGGATCTATGAATTCGAATTGAGATTTTAGCAACAATCTATGGATTTTTCTGACCTCTCCCTGTTGCTGCTATGATTTTTCAAAGTCAAAAGTGCTGGAGCCATAAATAAAACAACTGGGTTGACCTTCAATTATATTGACTATTGAACCTAGAGTGGTTAACAAATTTTGAGCACATAGTCCGATCTCTTTTAAATACATGTCTTTTTGGTGACTGTTCTTAGAATGACACCTAACCACTCGTCGCTTAAATATAGGTGTCCGATTAAGATAATAACTGCACTAGGCACGTTTACCTTAGCAATTTACGCATAACTATGCTGCAGGTGCAAGGTTGCTGTGAAATGATGATACGTAGTCCAGCGAGATACCATTCGATACCGGGAAGGTCACACTGTGAAATTCGGAGTTTCGTGAGTGTATTATGTAGTCCTTAGTGAGTTTGTGCGAAGTACCATGTACGGCTGGGAATAGTTTAAGAGTCGGTTTCTGCATGTGTCAAAGTCGTAATTTGGATATTGTAACTCACAGAAAAGGTAGTCTTGTTTGTGGATCGCGGGAACATACATCAGATATCCAATTCTTCCCATCAGCCTGACGATGAGCTTGAAGTGTTAGCTACTGCCATTTTATTTTCTACTGCATTTTATGTAAGGGTTGGAGAATTATATATTGGCAGTAGACCTGTGGGTTACACTTTCAATGGCAAAATTTCCTTGACTTTAAACCAGTCAGCATTGCTGTCACTTCCTCGGCTATAGCGACTCGAAACCAGTAGCTTGCTATAGCCGAGGAAGTGACAGCAATGCCGAAAGGCGAAATACACATATAATTGTCTGCATTTTTGCTATTACTGCCATTTAGGGCCAAGTGATCCTAAGGGCAGTCATTTGGTGGGTAATTTTCATCTTATCAGCAATGTAAGTTGCTAATTTGTAGATGGTATTGATCGGCACAGGAAGACTCGATTGACATGTTGGATATAGAGCTTACTGTGTCGCTGTATGATACTCAGGAGGCGGAGCTTGCAGCAAATGAAAGCTCGAGGGTCAACTGCTTTTAAGGAAGGAGAGCAAATGGCTCCCAAGTTGAAAAAAATTGACAGCCATCTGCATGTGTGGGCTTCACTAGAAGAGGTGACGTGTATCATGTCATACTGTCACCACTTTTTTTTTGGCTTAGCCAGAATGCAAGGGCAATGTTATGTAGGATTGCCACATCACTCATGCCAAAGTAGGGGAAGGAGTTCTAACTACTGTAGATTAGTATGTGATGAGCTGAATTTCTGTACTATGGATTAGGATTAACAGGGCTTGAACATAGGCTTAGGAGAGTTGAATTAGGAAGAGAATACATACAGTGTAATTTCTTGTAAATTAACTTGGGATGTTTAATTCATCATGAATATGTGTAATACCTGAAAGTTAGGCTCTCATCTTGACTTTAGGACCTACCCAATCCATGATGACAGGCACAATTCTGATATGTGCTTCATTCAAGGAGTATCAAACTGAGTCCTATCCTTCTCTTATCTGATATCTTTCTGCCTTGGGGTTCACAGGCCGACAGGTTTCCTTATTTTCCAGGACAAGAACCAACTCTTCTGGGCAGTGCTGAAGATTTGTTGAAAGTATGATATTGACAGCAAACTCGCTTACTGAATTCCATCTTTTATTCAGATGGACAATCTTTTAGTCTGTAAATCTAATATTGCTGTTTCTCAACATCCTCATGCTGGGTGTCTCTATGCTGTGAGAAGTCCTACTTAACAGCATCTGTAGATTTCTGGAAGAAACATGAGTGACCTTCCAGATATTTAGAATATGCAAAGCATATTGTTCTTTAAAGACCACACCTATGATATGTGACAAACTTAAGTCTGCGGGGTTTGAACTTTGTAGGCTTCCACATAGACAGCTGGTGTTGCTCTTACTGTAGACCTGGAGGAGTATTACTAAAGGGTAAACTGCAAAGTACATGAGAGGGAGTGCTTATATCCTTTGCAGTGCATGGCAGGGGCAGGAGTAGATGGTGCTGTTATTATTCAACCTATCAATCACAAGTTTGATCATTCTTATGTCTCCAGGTATTGTGTTTGAGAGATACTTATTCTGCAAAAGTGCTAGCTCCACTCCAGGGTTTGACACTTGATGCAATTGATATCATCAATCAATTTATGACCACACAGCTGTTTATCGGATGAGATGACCTCTTTGTACCTTGCAAGATTTCAGGTTTAGCAGTCTGAAGTTGTAGAATGTTTGACAAGTCAATTGATTTGGACTATTTCTTTCTACTCATTTTTTTTCTTTTTTGTTGAATATGATACGTGAAAAGCATCCTACAGAAGTATCCGGGTAAGTTTTTGGGCATGTGTCTGGCGGACCCAACTGAGGGAGGTGGCGGGGTAAAGGAGCTTGAACGACTTGTGGAAGAGGTACTTCACCTTCAACTCCCTCAATCTTATAGGTATATGGTGCGTTGTGTGAAGTCTATTTTGGTATTCTTATAGAGGAAAGGGTACATGTACTAGCTGCTTCTTTGCACAGGGAAGGAAGCCCTTGATCACCACTCATCACAACTGTTGACTTCTACAGGAGGGCTACAAAGGGGTCAGATTCAACCCATATCTCTGGCCTTCTGGACAAAAGGTATGTCTGTAATTCTAATCTTTGTCATTTGGGATGTACCATAATTGTGGCAAGATTTATGAAGATTGAGAAATCTGATGGCCATGTACTAAAACAAGAGCATGACATGATGACCAGATGACAAATGATGTTGGCAAGGCAATGTTTGCCAAGGCTGGAGAGCTTGAAGTTCCAGTTGGCTTCATGTGCTTCAAGGTTCCAGTTCTCCCTGGGTTTTCTCAAACCTGTACGTATGAAAGTTTATCAAAGCATTTTCCTACAGAGTACAGAGGTCAGCAACTTTGGAGACAGTTTGTTATTTTGAAACAGTTGGAGTGCTTATTGACGTGCCAGTTTTTGGTCTCTTGGAGTTCAGGGTTGGCTGATCACTTTACCACATTTGGGTGTATTCAGGGCCTCACGTTGCACATTGATGAGATTGAAGAGCTTTGCACAGAGTTTCCATCAACAACAGTTCTAATGGACCATCTTGGCTTTTGCAAACCTCCTCTGTAAGCCACTGCCTGTTCATTCAGTAGCAGGCACCTACAAATGAATGACGAGCTGCCCTCATTATGTCCACCAGGAAAAACGAAATTGTGGAGGCTTATTACTACCTGCAATTTCAAGCTTCAAGGCTTGAGTCTGTTTTGTAAGGGTCAAGTGTTTTGAGTAATGATTGGATGTTGTGTAACATGAACCACTCTTTCTAGTTTCCTTCAAATATACATTGATCCGAGTCAGGAACTCCAGACTAATGTGTTGGGTGATGTCTAACCTAACACATTAGTAAAGCTAAACATATCCAAGTGGTGTTCATTGAAATTCTCATGCTGTTTTTGCAGGAATGACGAGGAGACAGAAGCATGGACTCGACTACTAAATTTGTCAAAATATCCACAGGTATGCTCCTCTCTACATGCTGACTAAAGTGCCTTTACTAATTCTCAATATGTATTCTTAAAAAAATTCTGTTTCCTAGCAAGTTGCATGAGCAACACAGGAGGTGTTGAAGGCTGCAGATGAGTTGTGCCAGTTATGCTAGAATCACGAGAAAGGAATTGAATATCACAATTCTGAGACTCTGAAGAATTGGAACATCACGTCACAATCAAAAGTATGAATATAATTGATTCCAGAATATTCGTCTATCATGGTCCATTGTTTTCGTGACATCTGATAGTATATGGTAGGGCTGTACAGACAGGTTGGTGTCTTCTAGTAGAAGTGGTATTGTATTATTTGAGTACTGCTGAGGAATGACTGGAAATCCTCTACCTAGGATAATTTAGTATTAATAATTGTGTTACATTGCTGATTGTGTACAAGGATTTTCACACTTACATTCTAGCAGTGTAACTGACAATACCTCATTCTGCTATTAATTCTGCCGTATTCTGTTATAGCCTGTTTCCACTGCACAATATATGAAGTGACTTTTGCTGCAGGTAAAACTGAACAATCCTCTGTGTTTGTGTGTCAGGTTTATGTGAAGTTGAGTGCATTCTTTCGGGTCTCAAGAGAGACGTTTCCATACAAGGATACATGGCCATTACTGAAGCAATTACGTGACTCATTTGGTGCCAATCATCTCATGTGGGGAAGGTAAAGCATTTCCACTCGCATGCACTTCAAACAGCACTAGCAATACAGTATGAATTAATGTAAAATTTTCAAGCTCTTGTCAACTAATTATCACCTCTTTGTTGCAGTGACTTCCCCTTTGTCGCAGCCGAGTGTGGATATGCAAAAGCCTGGCAGGTACTACCACCAGTAAGCTCAGCAGAGGCCTTCTTTTCGGAGGAGGAACTTGAATTCTTGATGGGTGGGACTGCACTGGCAGTCTTCAGAGGTGGTTGGAGGAACCCATCCAATTGGGGAGATGAAGAAGACCTCGACAATGTGAAGATCACACAAATGTAGACAAATCTTTTGTGATCATTTCCACCCTTCACATTCAAAGTATGCAGTGACTTTTGATAAGGGCAAAGCTGTCCATATATAGAATTTTGCATATCCTACTTTGACCAGTCCTCTCAAGACAAATTCTCCCTTCTCCAAGAGTAGGTTTTGTAGCTCAGGAGTGTGTACTTTCCTGTACATGTCTCCTATGTCCTGTCCGAGTATGAAGTGAATTGAATAGGGCCCAGAGTATGGTATTCAAGTTCTTTCCTGACTTGGTCTTGCCACATGCAAAGTGCCTTGTAGTGTTGTTTATGAGGTCACCGTCAAGTACATCTCCTTGCTTTTTAGACAGTAACTACTTCATGTTGCATTGGAGAAAGTGAGTTGTTTGTTCACTGCAAGGTGTCAATTTCAGTAAAATGGTACAACTCCTTTTGAGGACACAATAGTACAGTGAGCTCTTGGATTTGCTTTGTTATATATGCACATCATATGACTTCGTTGATGGGCCACAGAGAGAGAGGGGGGGGGGGGCAGTACTTATCACATAAAAGTTAGGTACTTATTGTAGCTACTTGGGCCTCTGTGCACTGACCCACAACACAATTATAACCCACCTAATACTTGTCTGAGAGTGACCAAGTGCTGCAGTGTTTCAATATGAAATAAGCATGTCATCCTTTTTGGACTTTTGGTGCATCATGTACTACTCTGAGGCTCCTGCCTACTTAAACTTCAGGAAAATGCTGAAATTAATAGCACTCTCTCCACGGAAGCCAGGCCCATTGAGCCCATTTACTCTACCGCTAACTTTTCGTAGTCCATGATCCCTGCACTGTCCGCAGAAACGAGAAGAATTCAGGGAAAAACATAGAAAATTGCCCAGGTAAGGACACCCCTGGACATGCTTAGTTTGACAGGGGGAGCCAGGAGCCAGGAGCCAGGAGTCAGGGCTTACACTCGAGTATGCACAATAAGGGTTTACGGTCAAGGCAGGTTGTAAGTGGGGACGGAACTCGCGAGGCATATATATCTTGAAACACTCACTCAATTATTTCATCAACTTTCCTGCACCTCTTAAATCTTTTCCAGAGGTGGCACCATCATCTCTGTACATAACCTTTATATATATATAATCTATATCTGTCTATCTACATATATATATATATATGCATGCATACCTGACCATGTTATTCTGAGCATAAACTTGGCCTTTACACAACCTGCTGCACTGGTCTCATTGTGAAAAGCTAGTGATTTAATGTCCCAATTTGGTGCCGTTTCAAATGGTTGCTTTGCTTTCAGGCTATGGCAATGGTGCACAGCGGTTTGAAGGTAAATTAAGTTATCTGCATCAAAATCGGGGCAATTGTGTTGGGAGAGCATGCAGCACCTTTCAAGTTTCAACCAACTTATACTTACTGGTCAATGGTTTTGATAAACCCACCGTTATAAACACTCTTACCCGAACTCCCAGGAGAGACAACAAGGGTTGACCATCCTATTCTTAATTTGCATCATGTGTTGGTATTATTACTGCATCGTCTCGTTCCTGCTGACTGGGAAATAGGTTTGGTTTCATAGCACCTGCCAAGCCCATGGTAAAATCTTGCCTCTTTATAGATCAGTTGCTTGTTCAAATTTCACCCCAATTTAAGTTCTGCTTTGAGGCCTCTGAACCCAAATTAGGGGTTATTCTAACTTAAAAAGAACAATCTCCGGGGTTTTACAATAGTAATCAGCATTTTCACCCTCCCCCTCTCCGAGTTTGCTTCCCTCTCAAGCGGGATTTGGGTGAACCAATCCATACATTGGTTCCTTGTTGGACGTCTAAACCCTTGCCTCCAAGGAACCAGTGTACGGGTTGGTTCGCCCCAGCCCTCAGTAGGTGTTATGAACCCTAAGAAATCAATACAACTTGTCCAATGAGTATCACTTCTCAAGCAAGAGCATCTCCACTGCAACCACCACAAATCCCTCCAACACTACTTTAGAGGGAGTGGAGGGATAATGATCACCAGTGCCACATCCCATCACAACTCCCTCCCCAAATAGGTCAACGTACATTTGTAGGGACCGCAACAAAGAGACCACTTTATTTTTGTATCAATACATAGGGTCCTCTACATCAGTCAAACCTTTTATACTACTAGACTCTTTTCATAAGGGCATATCTAACGTTGTCACCACATCTCCCTCTAATTTCTACTCCCCAAGTAAAGGAGCTTGGGGCCTTAGAATTACATTAGTGGAGGCACCACCACTACAATGCCACTTGCTTCTCTATGTGACATTATTATATCAAAATGTATAAGGCAATAATGCACATGTATTAATATCAATAAAAGAACCATGTAAAGTTTAATGTACAACATGAATGGTTATGACTTAAAGAGCACTTTCTAACATTAAAAGAGGTTTGACCAAGGTTGAAGAGATACTATATTCTTACAACAAAAATAGAGTACCCTTTCTGTTTTGGTCACTCTAAATCTACATTGACCAATGTAGAAGATGATGTGGTGGAATGCGGTGGTAATTGTTATGCCTCCATTTTCTATAAAATAATGTTGGGAGGAACATGCGGTGGCAATAGAGGAGATACCGTAGCTCTCTAGCAACTTGGGCACCTTTATGCCTAATAATTAATTAAAGTGCAAAAGTAAGTTAGGCAACCCAAAAATTTAATATTCTAAAATTGGGCAGATTCAAAAAGCAATTTAAAGTACGTTAAACATTCATGGATGGTTTTCTATAATTCATGGATGGTTTTCCTAATTTCATCTATGGTGGCTACGATTAACCTAAACACTTTCCTTAACCAACATTCCTTACCCTAAAGTTTGTCTTTTACTTGTATGTCAGGGTTTGGCTTGACAACAAATTTTGCTTTGATTTGATGCTACTTTGTTGGATTCTAGTAAAAGTCACTTGCATTATTATGATTTTAAGCACTCTTTGAATGTTATTCCTTTTTTTTGGACACTCAACGAAATTAATTTCCCAAAAATTTAGGCACCTTTAAAATTAATTATTTTCTGCCCAAGCTTCTAGAGAAATACGGTACTCTAAGCTTCACGCGATAATCCATTGATATTGATACGCTTGTACTATTCTCTTGTACATTTTGGAATTATGATAGCACATATAACATAGCAATTTGTATTGTGGCAATGGCGACTCCTCCACTATAGGCATCAATGAACACCCAACACTTCAATTATACGAATGGAGGGTCGCGTATATGAAGTCCTTGAGCCATTGAAGCCGAATAAATAATTTCACAAATGATTCCACACGGATGGAAGAAAGAGCTACAGGTAATAGTATTGATTGGGAAATCAACACAATCCATCCGATGGATATCTCTCAACCAACACTTGAAAAGTAGATTCCACCCAACCTTCAAGATCCACCACTAGAGTGAGTGAGAATGGACATCATTTCACAAATAAATTCACATACCTCTCACTACAAGGATCACGAATCATTGTCACTAGTTTTCGCCACTACAAGGTAGATTTTAGATATCTAAATCTAAGATAATAATAGACATCGATACCTAAAACTACTTTGTAGTGGCAATGACCCGTGATCTTTGTAGTGTTTTATTGGCGACTTACCATATGCATGTAATTGTCGAACAACATATATTTGTTTCTCTTGTAATAAAAGCAGCAAGTCAAGGAGAGAGGGAATTATCACATATGAGGGCACATGCTTCTCATAAATCCGACATAAAACCTGACCTCTTATAGGTCTGTGGTCTATTTATTCCAAATGACTTGGACTGGACTAATTTGGGGCCTTTAGAGCTATTCTAGTGTCAAATCAACTAAAAATAATAACTTCCATGCTGCATATTATTTCAAGGATTTATCTTGATGAATGGGAGGGTGGTGCATATGCAATAAATCATTCTCTCTGCAAGTTGGGCTCTTGGACGTAATTATGGTAACTACTCCTAATTGTGACCCTTACCCAAAATTGACCCCTATACATTAAGTTGGGCTACGTAACCAGGTTCCACTCAACGACCAATATCTAGGAAATAAATATTGGAAAGAGATTGTTCACATCATTGACAGCTTTGCAAATAATTTGTTTGAATATATCTTGTATTCTGAATGAGATTGAAGTGTTTGAATACAAATTCATCTAAGAAGCTTTGGGTAGAGGGCCTAATCTCTTCCCAATGGAAGGAGATCATGCACATCGGCAAAGAGCTTTGCAACAAAAATGTTAGATCATGACCTTTGTTGAATATGATTGATGTATTTGAATGTGTGATTCACCCCTAAGAAACTTCGGGTGGAGGGCATAATTCTTCCCAATGACAAGAGATTATGCACATCATTGACCAACTTTGCTCAAAAAATTGTTGGACCATGACTTATGACACGACGTTTATTGAATGACCATGATATGCTTGAACATGTGGATCAACCCTAAGAAACTTCGGGTTAAGTGCATAATCTCTTTCCAATATAAATGGTGACATTAATTATACCATAATGGAAGTAATAAGGTAGACGTGCCAAATTTGGTTGCTCATCATAATCAAACACCTCTATTTGAGTGCTATGTGGTTAGGCATGGCCAAAATTGGAATACATGCTCAAAATGTGATAACCGATCTAGACTCAATAGCCAACATAATTGGCAAGGCCTACATGACTAATATTTAATGAGCATGATATTCTTCACTTTGATAATGAGTAAAACATTCCTACAAGCTCCGAATTTATTTTTGAGGAAAGTGGCTATGGCCTCGATGTGGATTTTCTACATGAACCCATCATCTCGCACTAAACTTATAGCATGTTTCATATCCTACGAGAAGCGTAATGAATGCGGAGCACCAACAACTAGTTACATATGAACCAATTGAGCTTGAGAAATAACCAGTTGAAGTTCAAGACTTAAGGAAAATTGCGGATCGTTTTGGAGGATTTTATAGAATATACACCCTAAACTCCGTAACATCAACCTTCATAATGTCACTCACTCTCTAATATCCCGAAACCCTAGGGAACGGATGTTCTTAGTTCAAGTCTCACTCCTTATTGTCAAATTTCTCTCCCTTATATCACGAATTTGGTCATTAATGCAAACCACCAAAGAAGTCAACCCACACCCTTGCATTGCGCCATTTGTCAATATGCGGAGTGTCACCTTCTTATTCTTCTTCTTCTTCTTATGCCACTTGTTGAATGTTGGTGGATGCATCCGCCACATCGCCTGGGAAGGCGAAGCGGAGTGAACCACACCACACTATTTAATATGTTGCACTTTATGTTATTCCATAGTGTCACATGCTACACTAATTCACTAATATCACGCATCCATGTTAACACTACAAAACTCCGTAATATCACGTGCACTTTGGTTGCCACAGGTGTGATACTACGGAGTTTAGAGTGTACCTCAAAGTAGTAAAGAAAAACCGACAGATGTCAACATGTAACCGGTGGCACTTGGAAGTACTAGGATCTCAAACCTCTCCCCAGACGTTGGAGAGGTAACCATTTAAGACCCACCTACCGCTCAAGTGCGTCCCTTATCTCCTGGGGAAGGAGGGCTCGCTTTTCAACGACTGTCGGCGGCATGAACGGACGACAAAAGTCGTTCCAGATCCGTTGGAGTGCCAGCCACTTTCCGTCCATCCCTGGGAGCCGTTTTGGACGCTCACCGCCGCCGCCAACGACCGAGCGACGTTTCTCGTCCGCCCAGATTCTAGAAAGGGATCCCTACAATACCTGAATAAATAAATAAATCCTCTGATCCAAAATAAAATAATAAAATAATAACAACATATAAATATAGCCAGATGCCTAAGTTACTAGTACTACTCAGTGGTTGAAGTTTCAGATTTAGCTCACCCGTGAAATATACAATATATTGTGGTCCCTAGTAGCTAGTACCCCTCCAATTATTTTCCCCTTGAATACAAGTTTTATATGTAATTTGAAATTAATTCCTAATATGGTCCGGGCTGCCCGGAGGACACCACCAAAAACACTGGTGTGTGGGCTTGCCAGACACCTTTTAATAGGAACTTGGCTATTGCCAATTTCCCAGCTGCCCGTTCATGAAATTTATATATGTAACTGCTGTTGGACCCCTACCGCTACTACCCAAAGAGAAGATTCTCGTGTTCATTTCATATGGTCGTATATAGGTTCTTTCAATCGTGTTCACTATTGAGCTTAGAATGATTAGTAAAATTTGAGCATGCGCTCCAATCGCTTCTGAACACGTGTCTTTTTGGGCACTTGAATTCCGTTCTTGAAGCCACACTAAACCACATACCACTCACGTGTGGGTGTCTGATTCAGATAAGTAACAGAATTGGGCACATTTATCTCATGCAATGTTATATGATGAGCTTTTGCTTGGTTAGGAATTCGTGGTGTTTTACACAAACTCGTCGATTGGGGAGGTGAGAATGTAGGGAACTATTCGAGTTAATCAAAAAGTGTGGGGATCAATTGGGGTCGAATCGTCTTAATGGCCTTTTGTTTGAGTGTAACCAGAGTGTCTTGGAGGGCTTCTTTGAGTTTTAGACGTCGACATGCTTTATCTTTATATAACTACAGTAAAAATCTTCTCACTTAGATGTGCCCCTCAAATAGAATCAAACTTAAGAGAGAACTCAAAATTTTCTCCAAGTTTGTTGCCCTGACATAGAGCAAAACAACTTCTTCCCTAGTTTTATTTTTAGGTTACTAACACAAGTGTTGGAAGTGGCAAATATTGGAGATTCCATTAAAAAAACTTGAGTTGGTCCCCACTTTTGGTGACTTTTCAGTTAACTTTATTATATAGTTTGGAGATGACAATTTTAAATGACTTGATTTTAGGATTAGCATCACACACCTGAGAGTAGTGTAGTGGGATTCAATCGGAATGAATCAACCCTTAACCTATAGGGAAATTGTTATTATTAAAGCCCTCCATCCACAATGGATGAGTAAACATAAACACCACAAACCCCAAAGCTTTTTTCCTTGTCTTCATCCTTCGTTGATCATATTCATGTACTTCAATTTACCTATTTTGTTGCATTGACAAATATATGATGAACTATTAGCATAATTTGGATTGAGAATCAGACCTCTCATGTTTAATTATGGTGATTGACATGCATGGTGGGAAACAACCAGTGCATGGCTAGGCTACCTCCTAGTTTTAGGGGTGACAACCTACTACACCCATGCAAAGTCCGATCATGAGTAGCAAGAGTCCAGACATCTACCCTCATAAACATAACTAGTAACTACATAAATTTATATTCAACTTGAATACGAGTGTTAGGGGTCATTATTCACTTGTAGCTTTTTATAGATACTTGGACCCACAAAGCATGCCAACAATGTGGAAAATTGTTATGTGAAGTGCATATGTTCTAAATACTTCAACTGAATACATAGGCTTTGTCAATTGTGATGACTTTTGAGTGTAGAGTAGTTAATAAACTTTGAGGATGTAGTTCCATGTCTTTTGGACCTTGACCTAACCACACACATTTGGATAAAGGTGTCCAATTGAAAAAAGTGACCAAATTGTGCCCACTTACCTTTGTGGCAGCCATGTAAGTTGAAGGTGAAAACCTTAGGAACCCTTTGCAGAGAGAGAGAGAGAGAGAGAGAGAGATTCTAATGTAGTCTAGTGAGAATAAGTACAATTGAATCACACATGACCCTATTGGGGTAGTTTTCTAGCCTACCCCCTTCCATGGTTGCCATGGATCTTAAGTCATCCTCACAAGTAAGATGTATTTTCATATGCTTTAATCAAACTAAGCATAATTCGAGATGTTGATTTTTTGGAAAATCAAATAAAATAAAATGGTTTGTTATCAATATTGGAAACAAAAATGCCATACATTGTCCAAATTCTCAAAATTCAACACCTAAAAAATGGTTTACAAAATCTATGTCCCATTCAATATAAATAGTATACTTTCTATACCAATGGGAATTCCTAGTCAAACAAATTAAGGATTACACAAAATAATGAAACCGGCATATGACAACATCTTTTACATATAAGATGAAACTTTGGGGTTGAAATCATTGTATATTTGACCACTAGATCCAAAGTATTGCTAGACGAATAATTTCATTGTTTAAATCATCAAGTACATCAAATTCACGCATGCTGAATAATAAACTCCGTAGCTCAATAACTTAGAATCCATTTGGTCACCATTATGTCGCTTACCATGCTTAGAATCGGAAAATCCTTTGTTTGAGGCGCCTATTTTGAAAGTGGCAAAAATGATATATTTTGACACATGGGTGTTGACACTCACATGAAGGTGTGATACATGTACATCACCATGTGTTTACTTCCTCTCTCCAAAGCAAAGTTGTCATAAGTTTTTACATATAAATGTTTTGTTTGTCAGGGCAAAAACTGGTATTTTTATTGACAATACTTCACAAGATCCTCGCTCACATCATTTCAAAGGTTGGTTTGTCTTATGATGTAGGCACACCTATTTCAGTTCACGACATATTATGAACACCCAGAGTTAAGTGTGTAATGGAGTCATACTAGATGTTATGGTATGGTTTAAAAATCAACAAAAATGTGAAGGCATAGCATAACCTCGGCAAGTCCGTGCCTTTGTAGCACACCCTGGCATAGGCAAGCGAGTGGAGGCTCCAACATAGGTAGGGCAATAGTATTGCCAATTTAAACTTCTATAAACTATATGTGTTGAGTGGGTTTAGCCTTTCAAAGTGAATTAATAAACCATGCAACATTTTTTTAATAAAAAAAACCCTCCATCTCTTACATAAATTCTAAACCATAATCCTCCAAAGTGTTGATTATAGATGCGACTGCTTAAGAAAGTTGTCAACCTACAGTGAAAATAAATCATCCTTGCGAAAGACTCGGTTTTAATTTACTTGTTGTTGTCACTTCTAGACCGACTCGAAGCTTACAACTTATCACGAGCCACATGGATTTTGGATGCACTTTAAAAGGCTAATTAAAGAGATATTTGGCACATAAGTAACTCAAATCATTCTCAAGCACCCAAACTTGCCAAAAATGTTAGGAATAGGTGCAACTACCTTACATGGACAGCTAAAGTTTTATGTAAACAAATCTCAACTCTATAAAAATGTCATCCGGACGATCAAGTCCACCAGTAGGCAGTTGAAAATGCGGTTGAAGATGAGGCACACTTTGTGTTGGAGTGTCCCCTATATAATATAACCCCAATAGAGATATAGTGTTGGGAGTCTGAAGTCTTTCTTTCAATCGGACCAGCAAGTTGACATTAGCCTCTATCTCACAGAGGCTACCGCACTCCGCCACGCTGGAGAATTGGCCAGTTCGAAACCATCACGATGCACTTTCAGTCCCATTAGCCTTTTGGCTTTCCAAACTTCAAAACCAATGTCATTCCATCTCCCTTTCATCAGAGATACACACTTTCTTTCATAAGTTGTTGCATTGGGATGCACTTTCTTTAGGTGATTTTGGGGGAGATTTTTTGCGCCCGGGCCTTTAGGGGCTAAAGACGCTTTGTCAAATTTGGGTCAACAATTCTCCTCCTGCAGAAGATTCGGTTTGGACTGAAGTGGCTGTTGGCACTCCGAAACTGACTACTAAATTGAAGCAGCCACTTACAGGAACAAGAGGAAAAGGGCGAGTTCCACATGTTTTATCTCGAATTGCCAGACCTTACATTCCTGAACCGGCAGAGAATCTAAAGGCCCCTCCTGCCTTCGCATGAGAGGTTTACTCTTTCAACTTCTTATTGTTGATTGAATGCCCGGCCCTAGCATGTAGCTCCAAGTCAGTCTGGGCTCTGTATGTAAGCTTATGCAATGGCGGGGGGCTATTCCTCATTGAAGGGGCCGGGCCAGGCCCCCGTCAGCTCCAAATTTGTAGTTATGGTGTGTTGGGTCCAACTAAGGTAGAGATGCCATAACCCGTGAAAATAAGGTGATTTGCATTGAAGATATGGTCTTACAATCAGGAGATAGACGAGAAGGATTTGTGAAGAATGCAAGTTGTTTCATGTTTTTATTTCTTGTAAAAAAAGTTCTACAATTTTTCAAAGTGGAAAGCTTGTCAAACCCCCTACTCGTTCACTAGATTCTCCTTACACCGAACACGGTAATGTTCATTTCCACACAGAACATCACCTAAACCGGTTAACTCATGAGTACATTAAACTATGATAGATGGTAGTCAAACATGACTAAATTTGGCTAAATTGATTGTACATGCATTTCAAGCTGCCAGCCTCGCAATTATCGGTTTCAGAAATGGCACTTCACTATTCTGATGGAAGTCTACTGCACGGGTAGAGGGTAGTTCACCGGTTTGGGTATTTCTACCTTAATGTAGAGAGTTTTTTGGTCCAACACCAAAATAATTATTTTCTCCTCAAAATTTGTCACGAGATTGACTAAGACCCGCTTGTATCCCACGTGGAAACTGCATTCCAACACATGTAAAGATGAAATAGGGAGCCCTCTATGGTATCCCATCCCCCACCCTTCCCTAACTCCCTTCCCTTTTCCCCTTTTTAATCTTTGCGATTCCAGTGGTGATGGTTTAATTGAAGGAAACATACACCGCTCGTGCATTTGTTTACCCCGAGTTGGGTTTAGGAAGGAGACCTGGAGGGAGGGAGAGAGATAATCACCGTACGCAAGCGTACCTCTCATTCATCCAACATGAAAGCCTTGAAATAGTAAGCATCCTCAAGAAGTCACTTAATTTTTAGTTCATTTGACATCAGAATTAGCTTTAAAGACCCTGAATTAGCCTACTTAATGTCATTTGCGATGAATCCAAAACAAACCTATACATGTCAAGTTTTAATGTTGGATGGATGAGAGGTACGCTTGTATACGATAATTCCCTCTCTCCAACCTAGAGGAGGACATACCAAAGCACAACTAAGATAGAAACATCTATTGCGAACACTTTGAACACAATAGTGCTTTACCTAACCCATACAAGCTATCCAATATTATATTTGAATTAGTAATTACATTATGGGAATAACGACATTAGGATCACATGAACCGAAGCATATACAATTTCTATAGAAATGCTCAAAATCACAAACCTCATTCGACTCTTCCTAGTCACATAGCCCCCCCTAAATGGGCAGTGTTGATCGTTGATATTTTGTAACCTTCAACCAAAGTGTTGTGTTTTAGTCTTTAGAATAATACAATTGTTGTTCATGTTAGCTTTGGGAGAAAACTAGGTGTTGGAATTGGGTCGCCAACAAAAGCGGGTGTTTCTACCTTAGATAGAAACATTGACTCATGAGGAGGCAAGTGTGGATAAATAGTTACTACATATGTGGGATATTGCTAGTGTTTGATGAAGGGCTTTATGACAAGAATTGGACAAACCAATTGCAGGGTGGAAAGGGGATGGGTAATTATGGTTAGTATTATGTTGTAGTGTTTTCAACCCATAAACATCTAAGTGCTTTTTGGGGGATGTTTTTTTAATTTGGTCTCCATAGGCGAAGATTAAGGTTGAATTTTTTTGACAATTTATGGATGTATGCTTATAAATTAGTCTTTTTTTTGTTTATAACAATGTCATTAAAGTATGACATAGGGGGGATGACAAGTATTGCCTTGTGGATTAGCACATATGAGCTTTGCGGAGTATAAGGTATTATTTTGGTTGAACTATACATTGCTTGTGAGAAACCTTAAAGGGCCTTTAGGGCATAGTACTTGCCTCACCCTCAAAATTCATAGTACCTTGTTTATTTGCACAAAACTAGATGGAACCATTACCCCCCCCCCATATGTATACTTTGTAAGCCAACATTCCACATACCCTTACGTACACCCACGTAGTATTGTACATATACAATGAGCCCCCCCCCCCCGGCCGCCCCCGTTGACCTATCAGTGAACCAAAAGCTTCAACTACATTTGGCAATGACCACAATGTGCTCTAGAAGTTAATTATCATGTAAATCAAATGAACTATGCTCCAACCATCCCAAAATGTATCATTTACATGCAATTTAGTTGCTTCCATATATTTTTATTTATAGGCCTTCTTCAATACCATGCCCTTTTTCACCTCATGTTGCATGACATACTAATATTATAATATAGAATTTGAGATAAACACGACATGAACTTGTGATTTGGAGGTGAGAACCTTGTTAGAACCAACATTTATGTTTGTGAAACCATTGTGCCATGGAATGATCATCTCCCATCCATTAAGATTTTGTTTTTGGTTATATTTTGAGAATAAATGGATGTCAATTGCACTTTCAAAATTGAGCACCTCCAACCAAAATTCAAAAGCACGTGTCCCATGGCCGTTTCATGTAAATCCATATCAAGTTTACATCAAAGTTTGTGGCTATGATCATATGTATAGCGTTTCTTAGAAGTTTTTCATGCCAACCTATAGTTGGGATCATCTCTCTCCTACCATTGCACTTCAACTAAAATACAACCAATATATGCTTAGATGCTACATAGTGGTAAAACTTGCTAACACGCATACATATGTCATAATGTGTTAGCTTGTTTCATGAGTGTGATTTTTGGCTCTCCCAACTATAAAATACTCTAATATGATGAGAAGGGAGCATAACATCCTTCAAGATCGAGCCTAGATGTTCATTTAGTAAGAGAATATTGTGTATTTTGATCTCCAGGGGGGTGCTCTTAGAATAAGTGATAACTTAGTATTTAATGGAGGGCTATTTACCTACTATAATGGATTATACAACATGTTAATTTTCAGAATAATGGTAAATTGTTGTGACTATTAGCACCCTATGAATAATTCCAAATAATTGAACGATTTATCTAATCTTACCCAATATTTCTTATACATAAGAAAAGGTCCCAATTCCCCAAAGTTCTTAAAGTGTATTGTTTACTACGAGCCTTGTTCATTGGGTTGAAGCTCTTCTAAAGACATCAAATAATAAAAGCCTAATCTAGAAGCCGTCAAGATGATAATTTCACAAGTGGTTTCATTCATTCCTCAATTCTTTACAAAATAAAAATAAATAAAAATAAAAATTAACAGTTACTCATCCATTCTCCATAATTGAGATGCAATGTATATGATTCTTCATATCTGGCTCCTTATTCTCATGATATGTTATATGTACCACTTAGTAAAATTTATGATGTTATTTCAAATGCTAAATTACATATAACTATTGTATGTTTCATGCACCTAGAGCATACTATACGTAAATGTTTTATAACAACTAATATATTAGACCATGTATTTTATCACACGCAGTTTCTACACCTTTTTTGCCAATACCTCCCCCCATCCAAGATGTTGATCTATGAATATATCAAAGAATTTGTGTTTTCCATTAATACTATAATAAATTTATAAGAATGTGCTAGTAGTATTACAAACACACTTGCCTCCCCATGCATGCCATATTTTTTTGTTGGTTTTTGGATATGTCAATATCATAATGAATTCATAAATATTCAGACAACATAAAGCAAACATAACATTATTCAGATCCATAACAGTGTTTTGTGGGACTAATAATATTATATGGAATATTCCTCATATTCATACTGAATGGTAGAATATTCCGCAAAATATTGTCAGTCCCACAAAACATTGTTATGGATCTGAATAATGTTATGAATCACATTCATTGCCCCCTACACATTCAAAACAAAACAAAGACCACATAGACCATTTCCTTGATTTGGCGTTGAGAAAACATATTATATGAAATTGCCTTGAGGGCAAGTCGCCATTGTGACTATCGACACGTGCTTTGAACCCTACTAGAAGTAGAGTACATGATATCGTCGAAGTAAGTCACAAATAACTAGCTTTTAGGTATATTTGGATATATGGATGAATTTTGGACAATTCTAACCGTCAATATGACGTGAACTAGATCGCAAAACTACACGTATGTGGTGGTCAGCGAACATGAAATACAAACATTCAAAGTTGTGGTTGTTTGGTGTTTATGTCCCCACAAGTGCACATCCCTTATTATTTTTGAACAAAGTGGTTTGTCCAAATATATTTAAATGTCGTGTAAATTAAGATGTATCTCATTGTCATTATCCCATAAGCTTTCAAGAGACCCTATATGGGCCTTGGCATGCAAAAAAATGTATAATTCAACTACTTGACTTCATTTTTAGCTAATTATGTCAAAAATGAATCTATTCAATATCAGCTCACTTGACGAGTGTACTTTCTCCAATCGTTTGATACTTTTGTGGAGGTAGAAGTTTGGGTCCAAATGTTTAACATGGTTGCCTTTTGGAAACACTACCCTACTAGTATATTAATCATCCATGCCCCATCCATGTGTGCAAAGGGGTTCTGCATTCATGCTTGCTTCAGTAGGAGCTAGTGTTTTTATTTATCTACATGATTGTGTTGATCATCAATGAAACATTTATTATGTTTTGTCCTTGTCATAAGATGATATACTATAGAAAAATCAAATTATTTATATATAAAAAAGTAAGACTTTGCGAGGACTTATAGATTTAGTATAGTATGTCAAGGGCTAACTTTGGTTGTGATTTGGGATGAATGTCGCTTCACGATCATGCTATTGTTTCTATCCAACTGCATGTGTGGATAATGCTAAATAGTTTGCATGGAAACATGCAAGAAACCCGATTCTTGATCACTTAAGGTATACATGCATTATTTGGTTACTTTTTGTTGTTTGCTACGTTATACTTGGATTCACAAGGGTGAAATTTATGTGCGTCTGTAAATGTACATGAAAAAGCCATGATCAATCCAATAAAATTCTAGAGCTAATCTTCAATTGGTGTGAATGAGCAAAGTCCATTGAACATTGAACATGAGAAGAAGTCCACATAGGTCTCCCCGATTGTGTTGACTATCAAGCCTAGAATGATTGAAACACTCCAAACATACGGTACGATTAAAATAAGTAACCGCGTGAGGCCGGCTCACCTTACACGAACATGTGGGAAACCACTCCAATTTGAGCTACATGTTCCATGCCATCGTTGTGGAAAAATTGTTTATACTCACAAGCAATCCTTTCTTCACACAAGTCATCACGAATTTCAAGTGTAGCCTTCGAATTACAAGTTTTTTTTTATTATGCAATCTGCCCCAATAGAGACTTCAATATATGCCAATAGGGTTTCAATCATCATATCTATCATATTAAAATCAAGAAAATCAATCAAAACATAGTTTTCCATGCATAATTTTACACAAATTCTCCAAAGGATTTCATAAATTGTAGTATGCAATATGTTGCACTTTGTCATAGTGCATTCCACGTCTTAAAATATAAGGTATGCGGGTGTCATTCAATTTGTTTTCGATGTTCTCCAACTTCTACTAAACAACAATAAGATAAGAAACCAAACCTCCCATGATTAGTTATGGTTATTGAAATTGCATGTTTGTTGATTCTTTGATTGAATTCACATGTCCTTCCAATTGTGTTCATTGTTGAGTGTGGAGTGGTTCTTAAGAATTCAAGAGGTACGGTAGTCCATTCTCTTCTAAACATGTGTCTTTATGGGTTTGTCCTTTGATTCTCACCGAACCACACACCAATCAAATATAGGTGTCCAATCAGGAAATGTAACCATATACAATCTACCCTCCATATTACGTCACTTGATTATATCACATCTCAACTATACGACACATTTCCCATTGATCAAACTTTCTAGTGTTGATTGCCTCCATACTATGACTATGACGCTTGTAATATGACATTCGATTTGTCATATAATAGAGGCAATTGATGTCGCATAAGTGATGGGACCCACATGTGATTAGTACTTTGGAACGTGTAGGAGAACCTTGTGAGCATATTTCTTGAATATAAATGTTCATCCATTGACTTATTTTCATCCACACTCCTTAGCCTTGGACGTCCAATATTTTTGCAATTTTTATCACCCTCAATATTTCATTCCCCAATTAGTTCAATTCATACATATGTATCTTCATTATGTGTACAAAATGACATTATACAATGAAATAAGCCATTTTATTGAAAAACATTAATAGTACAACATTTGAAGCCAAAATGTCATATTACCAAGAATAAAAAATTAAGATAATATAACACTTTCTTGCACATCCAAACGTGTTTTAATAAAGAGGGAGAATAGTAACACCCCATACCTTAATATTGGGTTTCTGCTCCTGGAAGTCATTCACATGTACAAGGACACTGGGGCCAGTGCATTGAAGTAGACGAGGCTAATTCGGCTAGCTTCCTCAATTGGACACCTATTCTTGGCTTGTAATCGGCAGTTTAGATGCTCTAATTCGGTGGGTGAATTTAGCCACCGCCTTGATGATATTTGGGTTAGTCACCTTCACAAAAGTTAAACTACACCCACCAGCCTCCATAATTAGGAGTGCTATCCATTGAGCTACAATATGCTTGATTTGTGTGCGTGAGCTAGGCAAATTAGGAGGCGACATGTGGATGTAATTGCCAACCAACTTGTATTATGGGTATTCTATAATGATAAGCCAATTTGGCAACATTGTATCTCACATGTGACCACTTTAGAGACACGACACAACCAATATTGGAATTAAACTTGATTTTAATTCGCAAATGACCCATGTAGAATATGCTAATGATGTCATCCACTTACACAAACATTGAACGATAAAAGGGTTCCCCCTTATAACACCAAATTGGCAAGCAAAGAATCTTTGATTCCAGAGCCTAGATCAACACCTTCCTCCACTCTGATTTCAGCGATTTCAAATTCTTTGGTCCTGACTCGCAATTGCTACCATTCTCAAGCTTCTAATGTTTGAATCCATCGGCTGGATGATTCCACAAAGCCGGAGGTGTCCACATTAGCTTCATCTACCTTGTTACCCCCCATGCAAGTTATATTGGATACATTCATTCATTAGGGGTTGTCACACCTCTTTCTTCCCATTCTCAATCTTCAGAGAATGGGGACGTGGCACGCTCTCCTTGAAAGGCGGAGGCCCATTCTCTGAAGATTGAGAATGGAGAATGGAGAAAACTTCTTCTCATCCACGGGTGAACATAACATATTCAGATTGAATGTGGGAAATATCGGGGAATATTCCACATAATATTGCCAGTCCCACAGAACGCTGATATGGATCTGAATAATGTTATGAAGAATGGAGAATGGAGAAAACTTATTGTGTGAAAGTTTTACCGCAAAGCTTCTATTTTTCACTTGGGGTCGCTTCTTTCACCGCTGGAGGTGCTTCTTGCACCGCTTCTTACCACATGTTGACTCACGGGTAATTCCCATTCTCCATTCTCCACGGGCCACAATAGGGGTGTCACACCTTTCTCCATGGAGAAGCTATCCTATTGGCTCCTCTTTTTCCTCATTCTCCATTCTCCATTCTCCGAGGAGGTGTGACAACCCCTATTGACTGCATGGGTACTTAGATAAGTGTCATCTCATCAGAGGACAGACACTTGACTCAGGTTGGGTCTTGGGGACTTTAAGCCATGACAATCTTGGGGCCCCCCATCCATTAATTCATCCATCCAACATCCATTTAGGAGAGCATAACGTCGCAAGGACTCATCCATCACCTTTGGGCTAATAATGTGTGGCCTGACATAATAAAGAAAAGAATGGACCAATTTAATAAGAAGACGGCGCTCCAAATTCGGACCAAATTTAGTCCAAGGAAGGCAAAATGCTATTCATGCAAAGACTAAAGAAGGCACTCACTCCAAATTCTATATAGGGTTAGGGACACCTTTACTAGCTACTAAATATCCACTTTAGGAGCATTATAGTTTGCACTTGAGTAGTTTGTAGTAACCTTCATTAAATATAATATGTTCCTTATTCTATTTTCCGTTGAGGAAACTCCCCCTCCAGCCCACGGAATGAGAGTTGTACGCTGAGTAATGTTATGGAAGAAAAGGGGCGCTGAGATTATACGATCAACATCATTTTTGGTGATATACTTATAACATTACATTTCAAAACATCACTTAGGGTCACTTCACACATGAGACTGAATGCCCGCGACCATTGCATTCTAAGATCTGTCATTGGTCAAAAATGTTGAGACCGTCGAAGTTCACTTTACACTAGAAGGTGAAGGCCTAAGGGCCCAACTAAATTATTATGGATGAAACATCTACATGGATTTCTACATGGTAGATTGTGGAGAATGTTTCATGGTTTGCTGGAGTTTGCGTTAGGCCCACCTACAAGAGGTGGTTGTGACACAAATTCTAGCAGAGCATGTCAATTAAACGGTTGGTATGGCATTCGGATGGGAGTCAAGGGCCCTCACAATCACGTGGTCATGGCCCTTGGCTTGTGTGTGAAGTGGCCCTCAGCACTAGGGTGATGCATTCCTAGTGTTGGAAATTTTGGAAGAATCGTTCTTCTCTTATATTGGGTCACCCTTGCAAAATGGTCAGTATTCAACCTGAGTATTGTGCACCCTGCAATGGTGAACATACACATGGGGATGCCCAAGGTCATGCAACTAACCAATACGAAATTTAATATTCATAATTTTTTGAGTGGGCTTGGACATGTATGTCACGTGGGGCCCGTCACCGACGTGGCAAAATAAAGTGCAATTGGTTTGGGCTGATGTAAGTTCATCTAGGCTAGAGCCTACGCACATATGCGAAGAAAGAAATAGAAAAAAAAACATCAATGTTTTTACACTGACGTTTGTTGTCCGTTCACCCTCTCCTACCCATGTCCGTGTGAACATGGGTGGTGGTGGTTGGGGGGGGTGGCTTAGTTCCTATATTCATAGGTGGACCGTTGGTTATCGTTAGTTCTATAGTAGCATTATCTATTTATCATGTTGGTGTGAGTATGTCGTTCAATCTAGTGGGATTGGGGCTTGTTTCTTTTCTGGTTTTCTTTGTTTAGGATAATGTATGTTGGATAATATATGGCAATTTGTGAGAATTTTTCCATTAGTCTGTGGATTATGGGGGTGGGGATTTGTAAATTTTGGAGGCTTTTAATGGAGGTTTTGTGCATAGTACCCGTTATCCCTACGGTCGTAATGATGGGTGGTAGTACTTCCCATCCTAGTTGGGATATAATTGGGTTAAGAATGGCATATTTGTATGTTTATTTGAGTTGCGGCTTATGTGGGGAATCTATCATTACAATATGTGAATTTAATGATTTGTACTTTGATATTTGGACTGGGTGTAAAGGCTGGTATAGTTGTTGGCAGGGTAACCAAGTAGGCATAATATATTTGGTCTAATCAAGCTAGGCAATTACATCTTGGTAAGTAGCATGTCCAGGGGAGCAACCACAAAGGTATGGTGTTTTCGGATGTGTGGTTATTAATTTTTATGGCATTGATTGATGTGAAGCATCTTGTTGTGGGCTAACAACATGCTTGCTAGTGTGTGAACCGCTTACTTATGTTACTTAGGTTGTTCATGTGTTTATTTTTGCAGCATGATAATAAGTGAAGGCATGTGTCATTTTTGTTGGGAAGGTCACAAATTGCATGTTGGGGGTATGTCTTATTTGAAGATGTGTTTCCTTCAGTAGTTATTGAGGTATTTGTCGTAGCAAAATTTGCATACTTACATGATTTGTGTGTCTGTAATCCAGGGGGCATCCCATTATAGATTGGACCATTTCAAGTGGATGTCAGTGTTGGTGAGCCATTTGTTTACATTTGGTAGTGTGTTTTTTTTGCATAAGATATGAGCGTGCTTTCATATTCTTTGTCCATGTAGGTTTTAAGGTTGCGGATCGACCAATCGTGTTGTCTGGAGGTTGGGGGGATTGATGGACAAATATTGATGTCTGATGAGGTGGAAGGGGACGTCCAAGATATGGGGTTCCTCAACTCTCTTTTTGGCAAATTTGTCGGCTTTGTCATTGCCAACAATGTTTGTATGGGCTCTGACTTTACGGATGGTGGTGTTATGGTGGGAGTTTTGTATAATATTTATGATGCTTGCGACGAGGAGTTTGTCCAGGTGGTTGTATTGGGAGGATGGGTTTTTGGTGTGGTTGAGGAGCAAGTACATATTGTTTAGATTGTCCGTGAATATAAATATGTTTGTGGTGAGTGTTTTGGTTTGTTCTATGGCGAGTGGTAGTGCATAAACTTTCTGCTGGAAGGATGTTTGGGTAATCGAGTAGTCATGCGGCTATGTAAATTAGTGAAGGTCAATTGTATACTCTGGCTCTTGCGATGTTGCCATAGCCTTCTTCGTCCGGGGGGTGTAAATGAGCCATCAGTGTAGTATGATTGGGAGGGTGAGAAGTGCAGCGTGAGTTGGTGACGGTTGCCAAGAGGGGGGATGAGGCGGGGTGGTTGGGTTGTATGCATGCTTTGGAAATTTTGGTGGGTGGTATGGGTGTATGTGGGGGAGGATGTGTTTGGGTATTTGGTGCATGAGGGGAGGAGTGAGTGGGGGATTTTTTTGTAGGAATTCGGATATTTGTGTGGAGTGTATAAAATGCCCTTTAGATTGACACAACAATTTTGTGATGAGTTTAACTCGATTGGAGCCCTTTGGAATGGTTTTCACATTTTTATGCTCAACATATGTCTAAATTAAACCAAATATAAACAAACAAATATTTTTTTATAGGTCATTGTGGGCCAATCGGCATTTTCCTACATGGTAGAAAGTAGCAAGATAACTACCTCAATGTTTTAAAGCATATTCTAGTAGAAAGCTATTTATTTTTATATAGATAAAGCAATCATGGTACTCGCAATATATGCTTAAAAGAGGATGAAGTTGCCAAATTTTGGATTGACATAAACAAGTAAATGGATGAATTTGTGTATCTTCGTGCATAAAATACATTTGTAAGAATGTGATTGCATTCTTTACCTTTAAGAACAATAGTCAATGTGGTTTTTGTTAAGAATAGAAGACTACACTATGCATGGTTAAATTAAGCATTGATAGTTTTTTTTAATCAATTTCTTTTTAATTTTGGCAAACTAGTGAATTGTTGTTGTTAACTTTAAAGAAATTGTGAACAACCTTTGCCCAATATCATGAATGTTTTGCAGATGAAGCAATATTCATAAAATATGTAAAATATATGCTTAAGACAATACCTAGTAGAATACAAATACATTTGATTTACTACTTGACAACACAAACCTCCTTCCAAAAACTTTACAAACTTGCAATGGATGTGTCCATCATGCCCAAAAATACAACATCTTCAAATAATGCATGAAGTGTTGAAAGTTCAAAATACAACTCTAGATTGACGTGCCGAGTCTTACATATATTTCATGTGAGATGCCCAAGTCACCAAGGAATTAAATACTTGGGAAAAACTAGCTCATCTTGACCCAAATGTATTGTAAACTCCAATAGGTTTTGTAAATGATAACAATCAAACAAATATTTTTTATGGTACAAATCGAAGGAACCTTGGCATTGATTGCAAGAGAACACAAGAATAAGAACCACAAGGAAAACTGCAAAACTGGGACTCCCATGAGTAACTGTCTCAACCCCTAAAAGTCAAGAAGGATTTTTTTTTGGGTCTAGATAGTCAATTCAACTTGATCATCCCAATGCACACATTGACATTATGATCAATTATGATTTGAGATGTGTGGATACCTAACATTTTGTGTGAACAAGTCTAACTTTACAAACATGTCATACATACAATCAAATTCACCATTAGAAGTACACTTTTTTTTAATAGGATTATGAATGGGAATGAACATTTCTAGGCGATTTGGGAATATTTAAGTTAGGAAATGAAACCTGGAGTAAGACTTTTGTCCTTCCAAGCCAAGATTCTCGTGTTGCTTCTACAAGGCAACATCTCTTTAATCATACCACCTTTTTATTCACATATTAAACACATGTCAAAAACTTGTCATGTTTTATGTACATGCATTAATTTGATGCACCCCGATTGTTCATTCATCTTGGTTCTTTACACACACACAAAAAAATAAAAATAAAAAAATAAAAAAAAATATATATATATAGATATCATAGCCATCCAATGAGAACCCATGATGATTGGCACACCATGGAGCATTCTTTGAACGAAAGATGAGTTTGTTAAAGGCCCCATCAATTGTCATTCATTGATTGTTGCAACATACACGAGGAGTATTATAGTGTGTCGTTCAAACTTCATCGGCTTCGTGGAATGGTTGCCTAGTGTCACTTAACTTATTGGGAGTTTCAAGTAGTAGTAGTGCAAAATGGTTGCAAGTGTCAAATATATGCTCCTAATGATTGCATTCCACACACATTTATATCACGCTCTGCACCTCAATCGAGTGACGAGCATGACAATGAGTGAACTTAAACTCCGTATATGGACTTGGATCGGGTTCACTTTTCCTTGGGCTTTTATAACATACGGAGAGCAACCGTATGCTCGAGTAAGGAAGCTTGGGCAAGTTTTTGCTCAACATTTATGATATTTTAGAACTAGGTGGCTTAAGGTGGGTTACAATAGGGTCCAAGACCAAAGAATCTATAAATTGAGTAATTTTGTTGGTCGAAAGTAGTTTTTTATTTTTACTTTTTACTTTTTACTTTTATTCAAGGGGTTCACACTAAGGTCCATGTCCAAGGTATGAAAGAATGCAGTGGTGCTAATGTGGTATCACTTTCTTGCCTAGTCTCAGGATTTCCAACTCTTTTGTCTTTAGAGATTGAGATTTGAGTATGGATGTAATCTTGAGTATGAAAAGAAGAAGATTGTTGAGTGGTGTTTTGAACCCCGAGTTTCTTGGATCTAGACCTGAGTCTCTTCCATGGGAAAGTGTTTTGGCTATGCCCTTAGACACCTCATGCAAATCATTCTAAGTTTTAGGGACATGAACTTGGATTTGTTTTGCATATTCGGCATTTCAAACATTGTTTGAAGATGTTGAAATCGTGGAGACGATGAACATGTGCATAGGTAGGGTGTGAATTGTTTGAAAGCAAGTTGGCGGATTTAGGTGATATTCTACAAGCACTCTAACATGTACGGTTTGATTATGAATACTTCCTTATTTACGGTGCATATATCAAAAATACGTAAGCTCGTTCTATTTTTCTTTTCAAATTGTTCTAAGAAAATCATGGAGAGTTAAAGAATTCGAGAATGTAATCTATGTATGCTTAATTTGACATGCATGTATGGAAGATGTGTTATATGCGAAACATCCATAGTTTTACAAGGACTTTGAGGTTGAGAATGGTGCACTGAATGAGCTTTGTTGGCTTTCGAAGGGTTTTTCTTCCAAATGTCAACATCTAGGGAGGTTAGAGGAACAAACCTCATCAACAACAACATGAATGATATGAACAAATAGCAATATAAATTGAATATTTAATTCAAGGGTTCAATCACTATGCATTTGAGTGACATGCTTAAATATTCATCATACCATAATTTGCGGATGTTGAATATTACACTACAAGAACATTATTCTATAATTCATGGATTTGTTCCATCTTTCATTTTTGAACTACGAAGTTGAATAAACCCACTCATATAACATTTGAAAATTGGTACATGGGATGACAACAACATTCCAATCCGCATGTTTGACAACAAGACAAATACTCCCTCAAATGTGAACCTCCCTAGCTAAGTTTCTCAAAATGAATGGATTTTCATGTTACGAGATCCCGTCCAAAGCTTCACCAACTCAAAATTTTCATTTCGGTTGCAGGAGGGCAGGCACATGAAAAGCCTACACATAGGATAGTGTTGCCACTAGAGTATAGTAATAGGTCGTGCTCCATTCCAAGCACATAATTGTGTCTCATTTGACTAGACAAAAGCCTTTAGGTCACAATTTGGCCAAGCTTTTTAAGCCACTTCCCAAGGCAACTTCAAGAGCCAAATGGGTTGGTTTCACGGACTCAAAGCCACACATGATGAGCAACGACTCAAGGGCTGGGCAACATGGCTTGGGCTTCCACAGCCTGGGCATCCCTTGAAAACTTGGACTGTAAATATAAAAAGTAAAAAAATGAACGGAATAAGAATTATTTGATTAAAACATACTTGGATAAAACACAAACAATGTATTTATTGTGTTGGGGTAAAATGCGGTTTGTGTTTTTAATGAATTCTATATCTTTGTGTGGTGGCTTGCTTTGGTAGTAGCCACTTTTTAGTTTTTTTGTATAGCCGCTTGCACGGCTCCCTTGCCTCCCAACAACTGAAAATAGTTGCGGGGTAACATGCTAGGCCATATGCCCAACCCATTAGGGTCCCTTCACACATGAGACTAAAGGCCCACGACCATTGCAATCTAAGATCTTCCATTAATTGAAAAGGTTGATATTGTCCAAGTTCACTTCACACTAGAAGGTGAAGGCCTAAGGGTCCAAAGAAATTATCATGGATGAAAAATCTACGTAAATTCCTAGAGGGCAAACGATAAATCATGTTTCATGGTATGCTAGAATTTGCGTCAGGCCACCGCAAGAAGCAGGCTTGATGCAAATTATGACATACCATGTCATTGATACAACCTTTGAATGAGAATCAAGGGCCCTCACAATTACATGGTCACGGCCCTTGGCTCTTGTGTGATATGGCCCTCAAGCTCGTGGATGTATTCACTTGTTGTTCTTTCTTCCATGTTTCACAAGAACCCCATCCTAATTCCACCTTGAAGGCCGAAGCAAAATCTATCCAAAATTGCCTTGAAAAGTTCATCCCAATACCACAAGTTGTCAAAGGAAATTTGTATCTCTTACGGTGGATTTGACCATACGGATTACAATGTTGTAAGATTAGGATTGTTGACACAAATTTTTAGCCGTCCAAGTATTTTGATTCAAAAGATTATAATGTGAACGTATAAGTCTACATATTAACCCAAATCGGACACAATGAGAATAAGAGTGCCCTAGAAGATTGTTGCCTTTCAATGTGTGAACAATATTGAACCTAATTTGGTGTCCATATTTCAAGCATACCATCCTATCTCATCATCACATATGTAAATTTTATGTCCGTTCTTAACTACAAGCCTTCCCATATGTACCCCTCAACCACATGTCTCCAATGAAGAAGAGTGACCAATGTTTGGCTTCTTGAGTACGGAATAGGTCTTGGAACCCTAATATCACATATCTCAATCTTTGTTCACAACACCTACATAGTTTGAAGCCTCGTGCGCAAGTCGTAGGGGATAGTGATTTACAACGATCATTTTGTTTAATCATGTGAAGGTGGGGCCTCCCACATGCATGGAAGACTTTGGACCATCGAATGATGATGATGATGAGTCGCACCTATAGATGATGGTATGCCAAATCGACACTTGTGCTTGGGGCGAGGCGGCTTTCGCAAATTATTAAGGAGGTGGCCACCCAAAAGCTCAAACATGACACACGCTAGCACCCATGCACCAAAGGTTGGAGGGAGTGTGGGTGGAAAGAGCAAGGACTTGGAGCGGGAGGGAATGGATACTAAGATTATTGAGACGTGGACAAAGAGAGATAAGTTATTATTTCAACGCCGGAATGATCACTAGTAAAGTACTCATCACGTCCAAAGAGAAGCCATGAACACCGATAGAGAACAACCATGGGGATGGGGGATGACTAGTAGAGCTCAGAAAGAGAAGAGGAGGGGAGGGGCGGGTCTCAACGCCTTCCTTGCATACATTGTCGGCCCATGCCCATCCTGCCCGTGGTGATGAATGAACCTTCACAACCCTATGCTCGCAACACCTTCTAGAGGTTGGAGGGAGCTCATGTTTCAGTTGAACGAGCCCGGCATGTGTCGGTGCTTTGGTACCACTAAGCGCCACTTCACATAGAAGCCAAGGGCCGTGACCATGTAATTGTGGGGGCTCTTGACTCTCATTTAAAAAGCCGTGCTAGTTGTTTAAGGCCCTTGACTTTGACATGGCCTGCCATGTAGGAATCCATGTAGATTTCTCATTCATGATAATTTCTTTAAACCCTTAGGCCTTCACCTTTTGGTGTGGAATGAATTTGGATGGTCTCAACTTTTTTTTTTTTTTTACCAATGAGAGAGTTTAGAATGCAATGGTCACGGGCCTTTAGTCTCATGTGTGAAGTGGCCCTAGAATATGTGTGTGTTGTTTGGTTTGTTTCCCATGTTCTCCAACTTCTACCAATGAGATTTGTAATAAAACGGAACTTGTGTTGCATTAACAAACCTATGATGAAGTATTGACAAAACTTGGACCTCCCTTGATTTAGTTATGATTATCAGAAATGCATGTGTGTTGATTCTCAAAGCGAGAATATATATCTCCACAAATTTTTCGGCCCACAAGGCTTAGTAGCACAAGTAAAGACTGTTATGTTTGGGAGTGATTTATTCCCCTACATATATTGAGTCTCGAGAAGCCTTTTGGAGGGAAAGTACACATGAATCCATTTTTGGATACTTCCCATCAACATCTTTTGTTAGGGCCATATATTGCCACATTGAGATGCTAGACATAGAAAATATAATATTCAATCAATTTCATCCATTTGATCGCCATGAAACTACCAAAAACCATACAAACATAACGAAATTGCCGACTATTGGATGAATATGCACACAACTGGATGACAGTTCACATCAACATCCATGCGTGTGGCTTCACCACTTCGATAATTGTTGCCAGTGTGGATATTTCAAAAGATTGGAGAGAAAATAAAAATCCACTTGCTTGCCATGCGTCCTTTCAATAGCTCGAGAGTATTGGAAAGTCGAATCACTTTTCTCAAGTCACCTCAAAAAGGGGACTCATGTTTGGGCATGAGTTGGTCAATGGGGATTATTGCGAGCCCTAGCCTCACATTATTTCTCTTCTTCTCTTTCGTGTGGGGATACATGCAGTAGATGACATGATGCACTTGCACTAGCACTAGCACTAGCTAGCTGGGCAGATACCCATTCCACTCCGCACACAAAAACATAGATTCTTTTGCAGTCGAAAAATAAAATAATGCTCCCGGTCTCACGTCACGTGATGCCAACCCAACCGTAGGCAAAGTGCATCTTCTCGTGTGCACGCAAACCCAAACCGGGCCAAAATTCGAACGCCACACGCTTGATTGTGTGATTGAAGGTGGTCTCGGAAATCACCATCGCTTCGCTTTGGCATTGTTTTACGCCAAGGCCACTTCGAGTCTTAAACCGGGGCAAAATTTGAACGTCCCCACGCTTGATTATGTGATTGAACGGGGTCTCGGAAATCGCCATCGCTTTGGCATTGTTTTACGCCAAGGCCACTTCAAGTCGTAAAACGAAGACTTGCCGATATGTCCTTGTTTAAGAGCTATGAGGGGTTTCCCATCGATTTCATCTTCCACTTACATGGTTGCCACAAATTCTCGGTCATATCATTTTCTGAAATAGCATGTTCTAATAACACGATACTTGACATTTGCAAATATGCCATTTTAAAATTCATAATAACACATCTATGATTTTATCTATTTGTTAAATATTCTCAATAACATAATCTACAAGGTATCAATGTTCTTTCAATATCCTTTTACCCACTAGTATGTGAATAAATGTACACGGACACGTTGATCTCAACATCTCAATCATATGGTGTTTTATTCTATTGGGAAGTCCATGGTTCACAAACATATGGAGGCAATGAGTTGATCGATGGTTAATTGGAAGGCCCAAAATGCCTACTAAATTGCCATGCTTGCAAAAAGCATAGATTTTGTAGATCCTCAGTTGTGGGTAGGTGCCCCGAGTCGTGTTGGAGTCTTCATCCTCGTCTTCTACCAAGGGCGTGGTCTCCCTACATAGACCAAAATCAAAGCATTGACATCATAGAGGATGCATGTGACATCACCTACATGCCATTTTGGTTATCACTACCAGGGTTGAAACACTACTAGCATATGAGTCCTACGCAATCGTCCCACGTCAATGAAGGAACAACACAAATCTACCACAGTGCTAGATTTGCAAATTTTCTAATTGCATAGGACAAGTTTACAGTGACGTAGGTCAATTGTCTAGGACTCATATGCATGTAGTGAAGTATGATGCACGTAAACACGCAAAATGTGGAACCAAAGAGGGTGCCAAACAATTATGCGAGGTTGAGGGAGTTGCGATGCTGCCCTCAACGCAAATCTATCACAGTGCTAGATTTGCAAAATTTTCAATTGCATAGGACAAGTTTACAATGACGTAGGTCAATTGCATGGGACTCATACGCATGTAGTGAAGTATGATGCATGTAAACATGCAGAACGTGGAACCAAAGAGGGTGCCAAACAATTACGTGAGGTTGACAGAGTTGCAATGTTGCCCTCGATGCAAATCTACCACTATTCTAGATTTACAAATTTCCCAGTTGCATAGGACAAATTTCCAATGATGTAGGTCAATTGCCTAGACTTCATACGCATGTAGTGAAGTATGATGCACGTAAACACACATAACGTGGAACCGCAGAGGGTGCCAAACAATTACATGAGGTTGACGGAGCTACGATGTTGCCCTCGACACAAATCTACCATTGTGCTAGATTTACAAATTTTCCAATTACATAGGACAAGTTTCTAGTGACGTAGTGTCAATTGCTTAGGACTCATACACCTATAGTGAAGTATGATGCATGTAAACACACAAAACGTGGAACCAAAGAGGGTGTCAAACAATTACGTGAGGTTGTCGGAACTGCGATGTTGCCCTCAACGCAAATCTACCGCTGTGCTAGATTTGTAAACTTTCCAATTACATAGGACAAGTTTCTAGTGATGTAGGTCAATTCCCTAGGACTCGTATGCTTGTAGTGAAGCATGATGCATGTAAACACACATAACCTGGAACCAAAGAGGGTGTGAACCAATCACATGAGGTTGACGGAGCCGCGATGTTAGGATCTTCGTCATTGTTGCGTGAGCCTCCTCCCCGTTGCTTGCTTAGCAGCCCGCTTTTGGGCCTCCGAAGTGACCCCCCCCTCCTCCACACCTCGCAACAGGTCCCACAAACTCAGGCACCTCAACGGCCCGCAATGCAAATGTTGTCACATGGTCCGGCCGTACACTAGTGCATGTGTGTGCGCGCGCCCATTAACAAATGCAGAGAAGCCATCACCATCCCCTTCTCACTTGCAGTCACACCAAATGGCAAAGCCCGAACCTCCGTTCAGTTGCCCACCAGGCTCCGCTGGCACCGTGGCCACAAATCCACCGTCCAGGAGTCCAAGAATCTGCTGAATTTGTGTAGCAGTAGCCGCATGTTGGGTGTTTAAGGGCTGGTCCACATGGGTCCCAAGTCACTTGAGGTCGATCCGTGCAATCTGAGCCGTCGAGAGCATGGAAATTGGGACTTACCACTTCACACGGGGGTCCCAAGTCCAAAATATGACGTGGATGCCCACATGGCGACACTTTTTGGAGGTGAGGCTCGGGACTTGTGTGGAGAGTTGTGTCGAGCCAAAAGCTAGACCCAGCTCTTAACACAAGTCCCGTGAGTATTTTTGCATAAAATAATCAAGATTCGACTTTAATGATACTTAACCATATTTTAATGGTTTCTTGAGGCGTTGCCTCCGTGTTGGGACTTGCTAACACGAGTGACTTGGGATTTGGGACCCGTGTGAACCGGCCCGTTGCCCGATGACACATACGGACGGAGGCTTCATGAGGGATGGGCGGGGGGTTGGCTAGGGATGTTGTTGGTGAGATTGACACTGCCACAAGCCATGTAGATTTAGATTGATATTTTGAGTGGTCGCTACATTGATTCTCCGTTCAATGGGCCATGTGAGCAGCCATGGTTTTTGTGAGGAAAATAAGGATTTTTGAAGGCTCGTCGGTGGCAGCAACTCACAATTCGGAGCTCGTAGGGTGGCAGTTGCCTTTTGCTGCCTCGGGAGAGGGTTGGCGCCATAGCAAGCAAGAGAGCTTTTCAGTGTTGCGGAAACAACACAACGTAGCCTAAGCGTCCGTGGTTTACTCCTATTGGTTGCAGGTGCACTGTTTTTGTCTAATTAGTGTGGGTTGCCATTTGGAGTTATGCATTGCTATAACATTTTACTGAGGGTATCATTTTAACAACCCAAATAACATGAGTACACTAAATATGATATTTAGTGTCACTTAGTATTAGGAATTAGGCAAAGCTATGAATGTTTATTGTAAAATAAGATCTTTACTTGGTAAAAAAAAGGTACATCAACAGTAAAAATAATATAGGAATGTGTTATTCCAAATAGTATGTGACACTAAATATCATATTTAGTGTAGTTAGTATGCACACTGAAGAATATGATATAACTTAGTTGGTAGAAAACGATAATATTGGTGAAAAGTTATAGCAACACGTGACTCCGAATGGTAACCCATAGTAATTAAACAAAACAATGCAACGGTGTGTGATTGTTCATACCCCTTTTTATTTGACCATTACCCAATTATCCGGAAAATATAATAGTGGGATGCTCCAAAAGTTGCGCATGGAGACTTAGATTTAGACTGAACTCCCAATATCCCATTGTTATATTATGAGGGGCCACGTCGCTGAGTAATGTTATGCGTGGTAAGGTGATTGAAGCAAGAGTAAGGGGGTAACTATGATCAAAAAAAGTTTTCCCTCCGTGTTTGGTGGCTCAGTTGAAAAAGCTTGGGACCCAGGGCAACCATACTGCATGACCGAACTAACCCCCAAATTATTATTTGAGAAAAGGCTTAATCCACAATCACATGCAATGATTTGTATGTTGGGCAAATTTCATTTGAAGTTCAAATTCAAATCTAAAGTGTCACACGATGTTTTTAAAAATAAAAATAAATGTCAATTGATGTCTACATTTTGTTTTAAAAGTTCGCATTATTTTTTAATTGCAACTGCTAACTACGTGTCATTTCAATCTCTAACATGTCAATTGACGTAATGTTTTTTTCCTTCACATGTCACACCACATATCAAATTCTAAATTGTGCATGTAAATTGATGTGCATTCTACTTTTTGTGCAAGTTTTTTGTGTGTCAAGTGTCAAAAACTTGCAAAACATTCGTCAAAAGTACACATGGACAGGCAAGAGAATAAAATAAGCTTGGTAACTACTTTTAGGCCATATAGGCATTAAGGAATTAATGTGGAGGACTGAAAAAGTGTCAGTCGAATATGGACCTAATGTATGTTATTCTAATTGTAGGTGGTACACAATCATGAATGTTAGTGCCTTCGTAATTCTACGTTATCCCATAATTGCACTCAGACTTTATACATCATGGGCTAATTACAAGTCTCAAGTCAATGTTTGAAAACCACGGTAGCAAATTACATGAATTGTCTCCTTCTTCTTTTTTACCATGGTTCCTATACGGATGAATGAAGAAAGTTACAAGTTTTGTGATCTAGTTTTGACCCAAGGTTATTTGCATGGTGAACGCAACCAATTTGCACATTTGTGTAGGTTCAACATGGGTATGTAGAAGGTATGTAAATTCATTTATTTACACATACACTAGCAGGTATTGTTTGGCTTAGGATTCATGGCAACGATGTATGCATGTTCAGTTTAGAAATGTTCTACATAGGTTCATGGTTAATTCATCCCAATTTGATTTATCATTTCAATTATGGGTTCTCAACACTAATTTCAAGGTCGGTTGAGGTTTCCATCAGTTTCATCTTCAACTTACATGGTTGCACACAAATTCTTGGTCATATCATTTCATGAAATATCATGTTCTAATAGCACGATACTTGACATTTGCACATATATCATTTCATAATATTTCTTATCTATCTATCTATCTTTTGAGTATCCTCAATATCATGCTCTGCCATATATCAAATTCTCAATATTATTTCAATATCCTTTACCCACTAGTATGTGAAAAAAAATGATACACACACATCGATCTCAATGTCTCAATCATATGGTGCTTTATTGTTGGCTATTGGGGAGTCCATGGTTCACAAACATATGGAGGCAATGACTTGATTAACGGTTAATTGGAAGGCCAAAAATACCTACTAAATTGCCATGCTTGCAAAAATCATAGATTGTGTGAATGTTGCAAGTGACTCTCGTTTGTTAATGGAAGGTTCACAAGGTCTCCAACTCAAGGGTTGAACCCTAACACCTAACCCCAACTATTGTCGCAACCCTTGCTAGCTCTCCTTAAGTAACTTGGCCATTTTTCAATTCTAGCAAGAGTTACGAGCGCTAACCCATGCACATACCGCGATGCGAATGGTTAGCTCCCCATACCGTGGACCCTTAGCTCATAGGAGGGGGGCCAACCCTCCTAGTCTTTCATTCGGGACTCACCCCTTAATCGGTAACCAATTTTTAGATATGGACTTCCATCTATGGAAGTCCAATCTTATGTTGATCATCGCATTGCCAGAGCAACACTACAACAACCCGAGCCATACTAGGCAACTATGCCCTCACATTGGGCCAATGCCCATGGAGGCCGTGCCGTTCGGCCTCGGGTGGGTTTGGCCACACCACCTCACCCATATAAAGCCTCTAGGACTCTAGGTAAGGCCCCTACCCCACCGTCAAGTAACCTTTTGTCTCTCTCCCAACACTTGGGGCCAAGTAGACATTTTCCCTTAGCCGTTGGGGCTGGAAGCCCCCAGCAGCTTCAGAACCCCATAACTTCCACATGGTTTCTTATTCTAACAATCGACCACTCCATTGTCATTTACGTTTCACGTAGATGCCGATGGACTACTCACTTGCCCCATTCGGGCAAGTATTGAGGAAGTTATGCTTGTTCAAAGCTTGGCAATCCCGGGAGCCACTCCCAAGCCACTGCTGTTCAATGGCGCTGTCCCAGGACAGCGCCCCACTCAAAGTGCCATATCTCCTAGCTCACACCTCCAATTGAGGTGTTCTTGAGCATTCTAGAATTGCCACGCCATAAGTTACGCATAGCTTATGGCCTTACCCTCGTGCCTCCTAGTCTCCGTGGGTGGGAGGCGTTCCCAACGCCCGGGGCCCTCACCCACACTAGGATCACTTGGGCCCCCTCACCAACGGCGCCACAAGTCCCGGGTGTCACTCCGGGGTCCCACTTGTGCCCATGGTGCTTCGGGCACTCCTCATGGAGAGGTCCGCGACAACTATGGCCTTTTATTTACTTAGTTTTATTCCCCCTTCAACATTCATGTATCTTGTGTTATCTCTAGTTTCAAAGTGTGTGAAACAAGGGAATTTGGAGTTACATGTGAATCATTGGAATTCATCTAGAGATTAGTGTAATCTTTGGTTCACCCATGGCCACAAACACCAACTTGTTTTTATTCTTTTGTTTCCTTCTTACTTTGATTGCACTCCTAGTACATTTGGTGGCACTTGGTACACTTTTTACTCGAATCGATTACCGAGTTTCCAAAGCTCGGCCCCAAAGCCGAGGTGTAGGAAGTATGATGGTAAGTTGGTACCGGTGATGGGCGAGGCGATCCTATTGGGCGGATGATGAAAGGTAACTTTACGAGTACCTTCCATCTCTCAACGGTCCACCATTGAGAGGTCAAGGAATCCCAACCAAAAAAAAACATGAGCATTGAAAATGAACTCGAGTGAAAAAAGTAAAGCATAATGGGAACCCCTTGGCCACTCTTCCATGTTGATGATAAGAAATCCAATGTCCTTAGAAACACTTAGGGTCTCGAAAGGGAATTGGAAAATGAAGGGGACATATACTATATATTTTTTAAGTACTCACTCAAAGTTGGGTCTTACATAACATTATTCAGATCCATAACAATGTTATGCGGGACTGACAATATTCCACATAATATTTTCAGATATTTTCTATATTCCATATGTTATGTACATATTTAACAACCCTCCTATACTTTGAGTTGCTTTGGTAGGTATCGTTCTAAAAGTTGTTTGGTTTTTTTGGGGGGGTTTTTGCAATTGAGATGCTCCATCGAGTGGCATGATTCTGGACCAATATGCCTTCAAGTGGACCTTAAACAAACACTTTAACTTTGCAATCATTCTTCAAAAAGGATACAATGCATGCTATTGTGCCTCTAGATGATCCAAATCGAGGTCATATTCAAACAAAATGTAGTTTTGGAGTTCATGTGAATATCTCATTTATTATCAAAATGAAACTTTAATATTATTGTTGCGGTCATTATCATACAGTCTTCCCCCCCCCATTATGTTAAATATTGAGACTTAATGGTTAGCAAATTAAAAAAAACATGGTCCAATCTTTCCTTTATGACGATTGTTCTTAGATCCTCAATGCACCATGCATAACTTGAATATAGGTGTCCAATTAAGGCAAGCAACCAAACTAAGTCCACTTACCTTATGCAGGCCTCAATAACATGAAAGAACCAAATGGCAATATGCATCTTGAGAAGTTCAGAGATTGATTTAGAATATGCACGGAACTCACCTTAAGTGACATTGCTCAGGTTACATAATCTAAACACAATGCATGCACATCAAATGCCCTTTAGCTCCTATATGTCCAAGGGAGCACCCCCATGGCCACGCAATCATGGGTGGGACTTGGTGAATGGACATTGCATTGCAGCTCTAAAAAAGACATTGACGTTTCTTTCTTTGTTTCTTTCTTGCCTAGGGGGTTTCTCAACTCAAACAACGATGTAGAAAAAAAATTCCACTCGGAGACCTTATTTGGCATTGACATGGAAGAGAAAGATGTAAGTGTGAATCTTAGACTAGATCCACGTAGTTAGAATTATATCATTGTCATTGATCTCCAACATTCATTTGGAAATATATATCTTTATGAAATGATCAAATTTTCAAGGAAACTCAAAATCACTAGAATTTTGTTTTAATGGGATAAGAATACGAGTGTTATTGCTTGGTGTCCAAAAAGAATATAATTATCAAGTCACTTATCTTGCTAATTTTCTCAATTTACATTTCATTCTCAAGAAAAAAGTAAAGATTCCAACCACTTCAAGGTTCACCTAAAATAGTTTGAAATAGGAAGGTTGATGCATTTTGTTTGAAGTGATGTAGAACTTCACTAGTCCCAAGTGCAAGAAGAAGTACACCATATACGGTACTTAGTGTCACATGCGTAATAGTGCCACTTACCCTATTTTGAGGCATATGCCATGTTACGCTAATGATCAACAACTTCACCACTAGTTTCACCTTGTGACACTTAACGTTCAAGTGGGCTTACTAATATCTTGGCATCATTACGTTCAATTGTGTTACGAGAGGTATGATTCTGTTAATAATATGATCCACGAGTTGAATAAAGTGTACACAATTGACACTTGACATTAGTATGTTCAAGACTATATTCCTCTTACTTACTAAAATGTAACCACGTGACACATACCATTAATACGCTCGATAATATCTTCCCTTTGCATAGTAAAACACGAAACTATCGTCTCAAGCATTGCAAAATGTTGTAATGTAATTTTTTTCACTAAAAAAAATTACTCATCCTGACAAAGAGTATCATATTGGCAATTAGTGGATGTGACACTTTAAAACCTCTAGGCACCTAGTTTTTTTTTGTTTTTTTGTTTTTTGAGACAAAAGCCCGACATGCCAACTCCAAAGCATAAGAGGCAGTTAACCACCTGACAAGCTTCTGTCAAGTAGATAGGAGATTTCACAGCCGGGAATCGAACCGCCAACCTCTTCCTTAAGATTTAGGTATCTCTCCACCATCATCCAGTAGTTTAGGGTCGCCTCGGACCACTAGGCATCATCTAGTTTAGGCCCTTTGCAAATAGTGTACGTGACACTAGATACCGAAAATGGTGCAGTACAAGAAACCCTAAATGTTGAACCACATTTAAGGTACTAGTGACGAAGAAAAATAGGACCCTCTCTATGATGATTTTTGTCTAGTGATGACTTGCCTCCTTTGGCGCAAGCTTAAAAAACTCTGGCGTATTTAGAGAGACTTGTCCTTGTCATTCTAGATTAGGGTTTGGACAAGGAGCCTCAAGTAAGTACCGGATTTTCTCTCTTCTCAAAGTTACGGCTATTTTGGAACGTGCGGGCTCTTGAAGCTAAGTACATTCAACGTCCAATTTGATTTGTTAGAACTAATCCAATGAAGTCGACTGTGGCACAAAGCACACCAAAATGTTACTTATTAAGAGACATTGAGTTTATTTAGGTGCATTCTACTTAAAGTAATAGTTGTTAGGGCTTGCCGTCCTTTGCTTGCCCATACATGCACTTTCGTTTCATTTTCTTTATATATTTGTGTATTTGCAATACTGTGCTAGTACATTCTTTAATTCAGAATGTAATAATATTCATCGGGGGTTTCTACAAGGCCCTGGCCAATGCGGTAATGACATGTGAGAAAATGCTTCAAAAAAACATCTTTTGTCAAATCTAAAAGCAGGCCAAACATAAGGGCCGCTTCACACTATGGCCGTCCAAGTCGAGAGGCCGTGGGATTGAATGGTCAAACTTTGTTGAGAGTCCAAAGAAATGGGCTGAAAATAATAGCCAATAAAATATAGGAATTGAAGCCTTCGGCCAGGCATAGCATGAAGCCTCCAAAGGTCAAGCCCAAAGTCCAAACCTTTGGCCATGAACTCCCACAACCTCTCGACCTGGACGGCCATAATGTGAAGCCTCCAAAGGCCAAGCCCAAAGTCCAAAGAAAGAAGGAGCATCCCACTTCATTCCCTGCCCAAAACAACCCCTTCCAACTTAACGGCCAAGATCTTGTTAGTTTTGATTTTTTTATGAAAAGAAATCGATAGCCTCTTGACCATAGTTTGGGTTTCCATTCTTGTCCGACCCAAACTTCCTTCGAGAGTCCACTGCCTTGGTCAAAAAGTACTACCATGTAGGCATTTAGGAGAGCGATGGCCTTTGGACTTTGGCCTCTAGTGTGAAGGGTCGAGAGGCCGATTTTTTTGGTTTCTTGCAATCTGATTGGTGGAAATCCACGGCCACTCGAACTTCGGCCATAGTGTGAAGCAGCCCTAAGTTTACTCAACTTGTGAAGTTTGTTCTCTTTCTATATATAGTAAGACTATACTTGTTTCTTCCGTACGTTTTAATTTTAGGTTGAGATTTGAATCAAGCTCCTATATCACACACACTTTAAGTATTCTCGAAAGTACAACTAGCTAAGATTACTCCCATGGGAAATCGGGTGTGCTCTCCCCACTTAAGAATGCTATGCACCCAATAGTATGTTTATTTTAATCTAATGTTTCATTTTATTATCATAGGATGCAATTAAATTCAACCACACTGAAAAAAAATTGTTTTTAAATTAATGGATATAATCTTGTTGGAAATCAATAAAAAAATGATTATTTACATCAAAATATGAAGTAGATTCTTCCATTTGGAGAAAATCATACTCATTATATTTATATTATATTGATTTCAAGGTAAACAATACCTTGACCCAACAAGACTTTGGCATCGGCGAATGACTTCCAAGTTAGTTAGTGCCTACCAAAAAGGACTTGCCACGTGTTGGACTTTCACCACTTCATTTGAACCCGAGACCTTCTAGCTCCAAACCTCGGGTCATACCAACATGGCTTCACCCTTGGAGTTCACCGTATAATATTTTTGGCAAAATCACCCTCCTTCAAGAATCAATGTCACAAATTATGGAGATTCAAGAATATATAGTGGTTGGTCCGAGACGACCCTAGACTACTGGATGATGGTGGAGAGATACCCAAATCTCAAGGAAGAGGTCGACGGTTTGATTCCCGACTGTGAAATCTCCTCTCTACTTGACATAAACTTGCCAGGTGGTCAACTGCCCCATGTGCTTTGGCGTTGGCCTATCAGCCTTCTGTCTCAAAAAATAAGAATAAGAAGAAGAAGAAGAAGAAGAATATATAGTTGACTACTCACTTTCTCCCATGTGCCTTGCCACGCATGCTTCCTTGACCAAACATCGCCTATTTATCCTTTCTTTTACCTTCTCTTTTTGGAAACAAATGAAAAACAAATTCACTTGCCAAAAGAGGACGACCCCAAAAGCTGGGGCCCAAGAGACAAGGTTAGGATTCGCATTGTCTTATTTCCTTTCACTCCCTTCACTAGACGATGGCGATGGGAAAGACTTCGACGTGAAGATTTTGACGTGTATACAATTTTGTTGTTTTCAAGCTTGCTCGCTTTTAGAGCTATGAGTGAGAGTGGGACAAGTTGAAGTGAATGAGTGTACTTTCTCATGTATATCTAAATGCCCTAACAACTCTCCCACCATACTACATAACTAGCTTTAAGATCTCCTAGTAGCTACAAATAAATTTTCACTTGTTCATTCACTTCGCTACCGTGGTCCACTAACATAGCACACTAATTTTATCATCCATCCACAAAGCCCAACCACACTCACTCCCACTACAACTTTTGTGCATAAATTGGTTGTGGCGCGCTCTCTCTCTCTCTCTTCTCTCAGTATCATATGGTACTCTATGTTATTGTGGTGACTTTTCTAATAGCACTTCTTATGAACAAGTTTACAAATATTGTTATCTCATATAACCAATGATTTTAAAATTAAAAGAAAGCCAATGAGGAACATTGGTGACAATCATTGGAGTGATGAAGCCAAAATTGGATGATCGTACAAATTTTCATCCAATATTTGAGACACCCATCCAACAAATGGTAGTTTCGTCTAGTTTCTATATTTTTAAATTTTTATTATGGCAATTCTATCCATGAAATAACATAATCTTTTGGATAATACTTCATTTCTATTTTTAGAACCATAGATCGGCGATAGATCACCATATTTAAAAACACCACATCTAGCACAACAACCATCCCCATTCACTCAAAAGTCGTTTTCATTAGGGTGATGTTCTCATTGTGGTTGTGGTTCTTCAATTGTATTTTCAATGGAAAAATGCGTAAAAATATTAACCACCACCATAATAACTCTCTATCATATGAATCTCACTACTATGTGTGGTTAAGCACTATAAGAATTTGAGTATATACGTAGATATTGAATCAATTGAGGATCAAATTTATGCTAAAGACATATGCACGAGGAATTCATATTCAAAAAAACATGCATTGTTTGGACACACACTGATAACATTATCTAGTTCAATGTGGATGGTGGGAGTCTGTCCAATAGCATTTGGAACTATACCATGGTTATTCTCTTACCAGAGCATATTCACCTTGATAAACTTGGGTGAAGCACTATCGCTAGATATTATTAGAATGGAATGGTGGATAACAACTAAATAAAATAGTATGTTGAGACTATTATCCAATTATTATGAGTTTTTGCAGTTGAGAATCATAGGGACTTCTCATAGCCACATGGGCGCCTCTAGATCCATAAACTATTTAAAGTAGTGTCACATATTGATTTGGTTGTTTCAACTTGTGTTTGACAATTTTTGAATTCACATTTGTTCATAATGGATGCGTTCATAGGGAACAAAATAAGGATCAGAACAATTGTGGGTGTCTCTACCATACTACACGATTTATGTTATTTAGTGTCATGTACACTATTTGCAAAAAGCCTAAACCTAGATGCCTAGAGGTTTCAAACTATCATGTCTGCTAATTATGATACTATTGATCATCATAAGTAACTTTTAAAGTGGATATTTGTTTACATTATGACATTTAGTGTAGTAAATTGGGATACTTGAGATGATAGTTTGCATTTTAGTATGCAAGAGGAAGATATTGTTGAGCACACCAATGGCAAGTGTATGTGTTTGTATTCTAGTATGCAAGAGGAAGATGTTCTTGAACACACTCATACCAAGTATCATTCATGTATACTTTTACTCAACTTGTAGACACTGTGTAACATAAGCATACACCTCATAACACTATTGAACATACTCATGCCAAGATATTAGTCAGCGCACTTGAATGCCAAGATATTAGTCAGCGCACTTGAATGCCAAGTGTCATGCGGTGATACTAATAGTGAAGTGTTGGTAATTAGTTTAACATAGCATACACCTCAAAATAGGTAAGTGACACTATTTCGCAAGTGACACTAAATACCATAAACAATGTACTCAAGTTGTTGCCTCAACAAATTGCAAATTATGACATGACCAACTCCTGCAATTGTATACGACCAACATGTTAGCATGTCCATCCATCCATCCACTTTCACTCACTCATTCATTGGTTCATGACTACATGTCTTGCTTATTTGAGTTGGGCCCCACCACATTACCAGAGTAGAGGGGGTCTAGTAAGAATATGCCATCAACATGTTTGCAGTCGATTCATCCCACATGACCCACTAGCGTAATTTGGGGTATGTAATGCTATTACCAAAGTCGCATCAACTAAATAAATAATAATAGTATTATACTATAGTGATTATATTTTAATATTATGTGGGCCCCATCTATCCATCCATCCACCTATCGTTATTCTCACCCCTCGCTCAATCACTAGGTCCATGGCCACATGTCTTGTTGTTTGAGTTGGGCCCCACCAACCCTACAAAGGTAACTCATGTCTTTAGCTAAAAAATTACCCTCAACATGTTTGTGGTTATTTCATCCCAATATGACCTTGTAGCTTATTTGAAAACCTATGATGCTAATAACTAAGCCGAGTCATGTTATGATACAATCGATTGAAATTATCACCTTAGATGATGAAATCAATATGGTCCATCCATCCCTCATGCACTCAATCACACAAGCCCATGGCTAGATATCTTGTTCTTTGAGTTACCCCCCCCTCCAACTAACTTATTGGAAGCAAGGGTCTACAAAGATGTGCCTCCAACAATCTTGTGGTAAAATCATTCCAACAATAGACTCCCCCGTCAAAATATGGCAATAGAATGTGCTTGAAGAGACTCTTCATTTATGCTTGCTACCTCGTTCATTCAATCAATATATCTATCTATCTATCCCATCATGGTTCTACTAGCCTAACTTGGGATCTATGATGATAACTCCGGATTAATGGCAACTAAAGTAGAGAATCTTTTATAAGTGGGGCTAGGACTAAAATTTTTGCTCTTTAACACGGATTTCACCAAACTTACAATGGCAACAATTATATAGTAAAAACCATGCTCCCAACTTAACATTATTAAGATGTGTGCGTTTCAAACCTTGGACAACTGCCAAAATAACTATGGTTAACTAGATTTTTTTCAATCCATTTTAGGGAACAACTATAGTTAACTAGAAAAATTTCAGACAACTATAACTTGAGAGTCCCAAAATCTGTAAGGACCCAACCAACGAGTTCTTTCATTTATCTCAAAAAATGAAATGAAATATATTACAATAACTTTTTAAATAGACCTTATGTTAGAATCAATGCTTGTCACCCATGTTGGCCCATCCCAAGAAAGAATAGAACCCACCATTCCTTGCAACATTTGAACCCATTATACTTTAAGTTACTTATAGATAATGAGGTCATGCTTATTGGGTATTGATTGAGTCAAGTCACAAATGGAATTAGGTCCCAAATTTAAAATTATGAATAAAAGAAAAAGGAAAAGATATAGATGTTTTGATCGGAACTACACTGTAGGCTGCGCTCAAACTTTAGTTAACTAGATATAACTATAGTTAACTAGATTTTTTGGTAGACCAAAATTAAAACAACTATAGTTAACTACAATTTTTGGCATGTCAAATCACAAACAACTATAGTTACGAAAGGCAACTAATAAACTAACAGTTGAATTAGTTGGTTAGTTGTCCAAGGTCTGGTGCATTTGTTGATGCAGGCCCTGAGAATAAAACTATGGGATGCCCCAACCTAGTGCAGATTCAAACTTAAATTGAGTCTCCTTACACTAGGTTGGGGCATCCCATGGTCCTATTCTCAAGCCCCACATGAACGAATGCACACTGCTTAGTAATGTTATGAATAGGTTTGTGGTGAAGTAATTTAGTCTGCCCCGGTGACATAAGGTAGATGTGCCTCATTCAATTACCGATGTTAATTGGACACCTATATTTGAGTGATGAGTGGCTAGGTTTTGGCTCAAAGGATGGATACCAAAAAGACATGTGAGACCTATGGCGGTAACCGGGGTGTGCGCGGATTACGATAGCTACCTCAAAATTCGTCCAAATCAGAAGAAAAAGGGCTCAGATTATGGGGCTCGTCAAGTTCTAGTCGCCCGCATAACGACAACAATTTGTGAGACTTCGGTTTTTGAGACTCCGCCATACTGGAAGAGGCCGAACTTTGACCAGTGCGACATTGCTAGCAAGCACAAGAGCGAACACACACACAAACCCCAAAAGACGCAATGATGAACCCTGTCCCATGTTCATGTTGTTGAGACTGCATTATTCGCAAAGTGCAAACCAAATGTTGGTCCTATTTTGGGCACCCTCTAGGAAATTTATTACTATTATTTTAATAGCGCTCACACACTTTTTCAATTCAGTAACCCGCCCTCCGGAAAATTAATTAATTAATTTTTTTTATGCACTTTATAAATTCAGTAACCCGGGTTACTGCCATAGGTCTCATGTGTGTAAAAGTGATTAGATTACGTGCTTAAATTATGATAACCATTCTAAGCTCAATAGTGAACATACTTCTTTTTTCCTTTTCCTTTTTCTTTCTTTTGACATGTATGACCATTTGATGAGAATAAAAATCCTCACTTTTGATAATGTATAAGATATTCTCATATGAGCTCCAAAAAGCATGAGAAAAGTGGCTATGGCTTCGATTTGAATTTGTTGACCAACGCGTACCAATCACATGTTTCGCATCTTAGGAGAAGTGGGCTAGACGGAGGAAGTAGCCATTTAAGACCTATCTACCTTCATTTGGTGTCTCCAATGCTATTTTCATAGTCGAAGCGGGCTACAAAAAGCAAGTCATGCGTCACATAATAAGTGATTTTTGTTTCCACCCAAACGACCCACACTCACTTTGGAACCTCTACTAATCTTACCGAGGTAAAATATGTTATCTTACAAACCTGCTCCGAATAGGCTTGCAATTACACGATTCCGGCCTAAACACCGAAGAAACAAAACACGAAGCCTTAGGGCCGCTTTACACCTAGAGGCCGGGCCAAACCCCCTTGAGGCCGATTGCATGAAATTCAGCCTTTTTTGGGTTGGAGGCCGGCCCCAACTACACATTATAATAAGATTATAACGGGGGCCAATTTTCCCATATGTAAAGGTCTTAGGGCTAAGAATCTAGGCCAATTCAATAAATCTAGCATAATCCAACGGATCTAGTTCGTTACAAAAAATCATACTTTATTTAAGGAGGTTTTTTTTAGTGAAATATGACATTGGCCCCAAGGCCAAGAATTGGCCCTCCATTTTGGGTGCACCCAATTCAACGGGTTCGGGCCGTGTCATAACATACATTTTTTAATTAAAAAAATCATACCACCAAATTGCCCCCGCCTCTAGGTGTAAAGGGGTTGGGACTGATTTGAGCCTTTTGGCCAATCACAAGTGAGGATTTCAAGCCTCTTACACAACGAATTGGCCCGGCCTCTAGGTGTAAAGTGGCCCTTAGTCCACCACCTCACTTCTTGGCACATGGAAGGAAAGAGTGGAGGTTTGCACATCTTCTTTGTGGTGGTGGTGATGTCATCTTGGCTAATTGCATGGTTGTGAGGGCCAAGTGATCCTCTCACCTTGGACCCGCACCAATCTTTCCATAGCCAAAAAATGTAAAGAAAATGGAAACTATAATTTGTGGTGAGGTTCTTCATTCCACATGAACCCCAATAACCTACTTCGGAGTTTCCAATGCTAATTACGAAGTCAACTCGCAAAAGAAAGTTCTCGTGTCACCAAATAGTTGAGTCTCATTTCACCCTATTGAGGTGATTGGTAAGGCCCCATTGAACAAGCAAGAAACAATCCCCTTGCTCGCCACCCCACTCCTTGGCATAAAGACTATATTAATAACATGCTCCCAACAAGTTTGCGGTGGAGGACCTAATTCAATACACGAAGCCCCAATAGCGTAATTCGGGGCCCGAATGCCAATTATGGAGTCGGGTGTGCTAAAAAAGGGATGACTATGTTAAAGAAAGAAACTACAATGTCACAAAATTGTTGACTCCCTTTTCCCCTTCGTAAAGGTAGTGGTGGGGCCCACATAAAGAAACATAACATGGACACTTAGCCAACCACCCACTCCTTGGGAGCAAACACATGCACTCCTTATGTTTTTGGTGAGGCGATTCATTCCACATGCACTCCAATAGCCTAATGCGGGGTTTTGAATGCTAAATAAAGCAAACATTGTGTCACATAATAGTTAACCCCCTTTTCACCCTACATAAAAGGCATTCGATGGTGTAAAATGGTATAAGCCAAACATGAAGCTCTAGCGAACCACCCCAATATTATTCTAATTCTAATTTTAGAGTCGAATCTCCTAAGGAAAGCATGTAGCATGTCACGAAATACTTGACTGCGCCTTTTCACCCTACGTAAAGATGAAGAAGGAAAACATAACATGGAGCTCTAGCCCATCACCCCACTTCCTAGCAAAAATTTGGACAAACATGAAATATTATGATTATGACCATCAAATCATAGTATGCCATGTAGGAATCCACGTAGACGTTTCATCCATGATAAGTTGTTGGACCCCTTAGGCCTTCACCTTCTAGTGCGAAGTGAAGTTGGACACTGCCCAACTTGTTCGACCAATGAGAGGTCTTAGATGGCAATGGGGACATGCCTATCAAATCATAGTCTACCATGTAGGAATCCACGTAGACGTTTCATCCATGATAAGTTGTTGGGCCCCTTAGGCCTTCACCTTCCAGTGTGAAGTGAAGTTGGACCTTCCCGGCCTGTTTGACCAATGAGAGGTCGTAGATGGCAATGGGGACGGGCCTATCGAATCATACTCTGCCATGTAGAAATCTATGTAGATGTTTCATCCATGATTATTTGTTGGGCCCCTTAGGCCTTCACCTTCTAGTGTGAAATGAAATTGGACGTTCCCGACCAGTTTGACCAATGAGAAGCCGTAGACAACAATGGGACGGGCGTATCAAACCATAGTCTGCCATGTAGGAATCCATGTAGACTTTTCATCCATGATTATTTGTTGGGCCCTTGAAGCCTTCATCTTCCAGTGTGAAATGAAGTTGCATGGTCCCTACCTGTTTGACCAATGAGAGGTCTTAGATGGCAATGGGACGGGCGTATCAAACCATAGTCTGCCATGTAGGAATCCACGTAGACGTTTCATCCATGATAATTTGTTGGGCCCTTGAAGCCTTCATCTTCCAGTGTGAAATGAAGTTGCATGGTCCCTACCTGTTTGACCAATGAGAGGTCTTAGATGGCAATGGGACGGACCTAGCAAACCATACTCTGCCATGTAGGAGTCCACGTAGACGATTAATCCCTGATGGCCCCTCAGGCCTTCACCTTCCAGCGTGAAGTGAAGGTGGATGGTCCCGGCCGGGTCGACAAAATAGAGGTCTGGGAGACGGCGATGGGGCGGGGCGGGCCTTCAGTCTCGTGGGCGAAGGGGCCAGTGTTCGTCGTCTGCAGCAGTGTGCTCGGCCTGGCTGGCGACAGAGCTGCGTTTCTGTTTGTGTGGAGTTGTGGTTCTGTTTCTGTTCCTGCTTTTGCCCTCCTCGCTTCTGTGGCCAGCCAACACTAGTAGTGTGTACTGCAGCAGCAGTAGCAGTTCTTGAGCTGACCTCCCCCCCCCAGGCCTTGCAGCTAAGCTTGCCATCTCTTTACTCTCGTGCCAGCTTTGTCTCTCTCCCTCATCATTCCTCCCTCCCCCCCTCCCCCTCTCTTCCATTGCAGGCTACGGCCCTCTGCTCCTCTCCCCTCTCCTTCTCTTTCACTTCTCCTCTCCTCTGCTGCCTTGGCTCAGGGGCTTCGTTGTTGCTGTTTCTGCTATTGCTCCTTGCGGGGAGGGAGCGAGAGGGGGGAGAGAGATGGGGAGGTGGCATTGTGGGTGTGGTGGGCTGGGTGTCGTAGCCTCGAGGTTCAATCTGCGTTGATCCTGTAGGTTGTAGGGGGTGGGGGGGTTGGGGACAGGGGGGAAGGAGGCTTGCTAGTGGGTTTGGATCTGGGCTTGAGGAGTTTTGAATGTAAATGGGAGCTGCATTGTGGTGTTTGTTGCAGAGACGGAAAACTTTGTGTTGTTGGGTTGGTTTTGGTCAGTAGTGAAATCATAAGCAGGACGACAAGAGCCTACCACACCTCCAGCCTGCTTTTATACACTCTGCTGCTGTTGCTTCATATTTCCTTTGCTACGGCTTTCTGTGCGTGTCGGTCGGTTGTGGACGTCGACTGTGTGTTGAACTCAGTTGAATGCTTCTGAAGACAGAGCCGGGCGGCTGTCGAGGTTTAAAAGAGATTTGGGCGCCTATGAATGTAGTAGACTCCTCCCTTGGGAGTCTTGTTCACCTTCTTCACTATGTTACCATCCGAACTCTAACAGCGTTGAACTCTCACCATTTTTTGTGCTAAAAGAGTGTTGATGTCTTGGGCATGGCATGCTTATAACTCAACGGCCACCTGGCCCCCTCGACTAAACCTCTAGATCTACAATACCTTACCTCAACTCAACTCAACTCCAGGACGGTGGTCGGCGGCATCATCATCCTCTTCTTGGTTCTCTCATCATTCAGTCCTCATGGTGGATAAGGATTTGGAAACAGGTGCATTATTGGGTATGTGACATCATAGGAAGCATCATCAGCATTTCGTGAACGACGACATCAGCAATGGTGCATTGCATTTGCAGATCTGCGTGACGGTGTTTTGAAGGACAGCGGGATTGGTTCGGTTCGTTTTAGTTTAGTATTTAGTTTTAAGAGGTTGTTTGGGGAATCTTCTTCTCGGGGCTGCAATGGGTATTACAAGCGAGCTGTCTAAGACGACAAGCATCTTCGGGCTGAAGCTATGGGCAGTGATAGGCATCTGCGTGGCCATAGTAATAGTTTCTACCCTCTTCCTTCTGTGGATATGGCTGCTATCACGCCGACGTCCCAAGCACGACAAGCTCCCATTGCACCAGGTATCAGACAGTTCCAAGGAAATCAAGGAGGTGAAGATAGACAGGGTGGGCAACACATACCTGCCACCACCGGACCCAGTGCTGCTAACCATCAGTGAAAACTCAGGGGAGAAGGATTCAATGGAGAAAGGAGTGGTGCATGTGGGAGACATGAAGTCATCGAGCTTTAAGAACCCCATCATGTGGAAAGGGGAGAAGGAGAAGACAGGGTATGTGGAAACAGGGAAACCGGAGGAAGTCATCATGCACACCAACGAAAGCTCCATGGATAAGTACGAGAAGCCGAGTTCGCTCAAATTTGAACCGTTAGACAAAGGATCATTTCTTAGCTTATCTGGTGGATCTGGATCTACCAGAAGCTTGGATTCACCGGTCTCTTCAGCCCCGGAGGTCTCCCATTTGGGTTGGGGCCATTGGTACACATTGCGGGAGCTCGAAGCTGCAACTGAAAACTTCGCTGATGCGAATGTCCTTGGTGAGGGTGGCTATGGCATTGTCTACAGAGGCCAACTGCCTGACCAAACTCTTATTGCCGTCAAAAATCTTCTCAATAACAGGTCCCATATCCATGCCCTTGCATACTGACATCCACTTATTGTGACAAGTTTTCTCTTTTCCAGTAAGCAATGGCTAGCCTGCCCTCACATGAAGACTTTTACAATATGGAAGTAGATTGCGGACCCTGTTTGGTTTGCTTGGTTGTTTGAACTCTTCTGTGGTGTTTAACTTAGGTTTCTCTAAACCTTGTGGAGATTTACTTTTACATCAGTATTATCTTTGTTCTAGTGGTGTGATGTCCTTGAAAATTGCATGAAGTTGTTGTAAATGAGAATCGCCTCACAGTGCACTTTGAATATGGAGGACAATCAGGTACTAATGCTGTGGATCTGCATATGTATGTGGTTTTGCAGTTCTGCATCCATTTGTACGTCGTTTCTTAATCTGTAGGCCTCCAAAGACTGATATGTGTTTTGACGATTTCTTGCAGGGGTCAAGCAGAAAAGGAGTTTAGAGTGGAAGTAGAAGCAATTGGCCGTGTTCGGCACAAAAATTTAGTGCGGTTGTTGGGCTACTGTGCAGAAGGCGCTCACAGGTACACCACCAGCCTTTTCAATTTTCTGTCAGGGCTGTGGAGCTGATCTATGAGAGCACCTAGTAGGCTGGTCTTTTTTCTCTTCACTACAGACATTGTGGTTTAGTGATATACCGAAGATGTCACTTTGGGTCTCCCTACCTCCTGAGAATTTGGGTGAGGATGTCTGTGTCTTATTAAGAAGGTGAACTGTTAAGCATGAGTACCATACTTCTATAATAACCTTATTTTCAGTGATATGCTGTCTTAATTGGTCTCACTGTCACAACAACGTACCGGACTAACATGTTTTAGAAGCTTGACAATGATATCTGTATGAATGGGAAGAGGAATGGATGGCTCATGCATTGCCAGGTGTTGCAGAATGTTTGGGACATTTTATTTGAAGATGGTATTCTTTTACACTAGGTTTCTGGAGTCTCTAAATAGGCTGCCATACAATTTGTATGTGAATTGAACCTCCTTACATGATTATTTTGCAGAATGCTTGTGTATGAATATGTGGACAATGGGAATTTAGAGCAATGGCTACATGGGCCGTTGTCACAATCAAGCTCACTCCCATGGGAAGCACGGATGCGGATTGTTATGGGCACTGCCAAAGGGTAGGTTTTTGAGTACTGAGAAGTTATATGTTTTATATTGGAGGATCTGGATTTGTCCATTTTATGTGAATAGATTGACTCCGCCAGATTGCAAGGTATCTCATCCTCATGTCTAATCTGATCATTTAGAACATTTCAGAGTGAAGAATTTCTAGGGAATTCATGAAATCTATTCACATATTGGAGCAGTGGTTTAAAATTCAACAGTATGAACTCATTCATGGACATCAATCAATGACTGCCTGAATGCTTACAGTATGTCGTTTGCCACCCTCTTCAGATTGGCATATTTGCATGAGGCTTTGGAACCAAAGGTTGTACACCGTGACATCAAGTCAAGCAACATCCTTGTGGATGCACAATGGAATGCGAAGGTCTCCGACTTTGGCCTTGCAAAACTTCTTGGCTCGGGCAAGAGTCATGTTACCACCCGTGTCATGGGAACGTTTGGGTAAGTGTTTGCCTAATACTGCTAAGCATGCATTTGTTCATAATCTGCTAAACTGATTAGTCTGTTTGCAATATGTGCCATCATATCCTTTTCAATTTCTGCATTTGTTGACCTTTTATTTATGAGAAACAATGTTTTGGGTACAGGTATGTAGCACCTGAGTATGCCAACACTGGCCTCCTCAATGAGCGAAGTGATGTGTACAGTTTTGGGGTACTTCTCATGGAAATTATCACAGGACGGGATCCTGTAGACTACAACCGTGCTACAGGAGAGGTAATTCCCTTCCTCCATAATTACACTATTCTTTTCCTAGCTTTGAAGCTTCTGATCTCCTTGTAATGGGTGCAGGCATTGGTCAAGGCCCAAATGCCACCCAGGAATTGAACAGATTAGTGAAATATGATGGAAAATGTATTGTAGATATTTACTCTTTCACAAAATTAAGCTTATCTGGTGAGGTGGCTTGCCCCATGGATTTGTTGGATGATATAAACTAAGACAGTTGCATATAGAATTTGTGATTGCTTTGATCATTGCCAAAGGGAATGTTGAAGGTTTGGCCCAAGATATGTTTCAAATGACAAGGGCTTGTGTGGCATTGCAGATTAATTTAGTAGATTGGTTGAAGCAAATGGTGGGCAACAGACGCTCGGAAGAAGTGGCAGATCCAAGTATGGAAGTGAAGCCAACTTCTCGAGCCCTGAAGAGGGCTCTCCTTGTGGCTCTGCGGTGTGTTGACCCAGATGCGCTAAAAAGACCGAAAATGGGCCATGTTGTACACATGCTTGAAGCAGAAGAGTTCCCCTTCCGTGATGTATGTAACATTTTCTCCTCCTCCCTTTCTCCTTTAACTTAAAGCCTTTTTCCAAGAATTACTTCTTCCCGTAGTATATCCAGTGACATGGTTTAAACCACCTAATCTAGCAATAGAGAAATGGTTTGAAAAGTGGAGAAAAATGGTCACAGCTTGCCTGCATATATCTTCCCATTGACTTATTGTAAACTCTAAAATCAACTGTCATTGGGAATAGTACCTGTTCACTTTCCTGATATCTGCCTGTTCTGTTCAGTTGCATTCTGTGGTGTATTCATGTTGTATAGTGTGTTTGTGTTTACAGGTTACTCATAAGAAGAATGGATGTCTTTGTGCAGGATCGTAAAGCTGGATCTAGTAATCATCAGCGGTCACACCGCACGGAAGCACAAAACCAGGAACGGTTGTTGCAGAGATTGTCAAAGGGTCAGTCAGCTGATGATAGTGATAATTCTGTTGACGAAAGTCCTGCCAACCGGAATTTTGTACGGCGCACACGGGCATATGAGAATCAAGCTATCAATTCCCCTCGCCGTTATGAAGGGTGATATTTGGTACCACCTGTTCCCAGGAGGCAATGGAGCTCCTGAAACTACGACTGGCCTGCATCCATTGCAGGAGGCCATCATCACTGTTGTTAAGTGCTTATTGTGGATGATCTAATGCTTTTCACGGGGAAGAGGCAAAGTCTCTTGCAGGTGTTGACAATGTGTTGTCATGCTGTGCCTGAGCAGTTTAGTTAACCATGTGAAGCTCGCCAGGGAGGGGGGCTGCCAATTCATGTTACGGTTTTGAGGTGGGTAGATTGCTTTTAGGAAGGAGGAGGAATTCAAGAGACAGTAAGGTGGATGTAAGTATTATACATTGACTGTACTTTTATAGGAGTTTCGGGTTTCGGTAGGGGACAAGAAGGTTACGGACTCCATATACAAAAGGAGAAGGAGCCATGGTGCCCCTTTCTTCTGTGAACTAATTCGAGCATTTTAGAGATTTTCCTCCCCTCGCCTTGGAGTTCCCTCCCTTATTGGTTCTATCTCTATTGTTAGGTGCTCACAGTCGTGTCTGCAAACTCCAGCGCAAACCATTTGAAGGGTATCAAAGGAAACTGTGTTGCATCGTTTGAGTACTGTGTAAATTGCTAATGTTGGAGCAAACTGTGATAGTTTCGTACATGGATCAGCTGCATAAGTTACACATGTGTGCAAAGATGTGGTGCCACAGGAAGATGGAGTAAGGTTTCCAAGCACTTCCATCACTGATAATGCATGCATCTTGACCGATCTCCACTTGTGAGTATGTTCCATCAACCTGTATAAAAGTAGCATAAATGCTCGTAAAACAAACCTGCATACCAGGTTGCAGTGGCCATATCCTCGGCCTTATGGTGTTGCAGATGTACTGGTTTGAACCTTTACTGGACACTGGCAACACATTTCAATAAATGCATAGTGGTCCTGCCATGTTACCACATACAGTGTTTGTCCTTCTGATGGTGGGCATCATGCCATGTCACATGAAAAGCTTTTGTGGTGATGATGAACATGAATGATGTGTACCCCCCCCCCCCCTTGTGGAGGGTACCTGAGCTGGAATTGAATTCACCTGTGACATTTACGAGTCGGCTGGAATCATGTTCCTTGTACTGCTGTAAGTAAGAGGGTTTTGTCTCTCACAACCTTCACATGCCAGGGGTACCTTGTGCAAATTTGCCCTATCGCGGAGCAACTAGGTATCATCAATCGTCCTTGAGGTGCAACAGTGAATATGGTTTCAAACATTTCATTAACAGGCTGCGATTTCTTTTTTTGCTATAGCATATCATCTTCACGAGCATGGAAGCAAATTTTCTCAGCCATAGCATAAATCAAGCCCCCTCAAAGCTTGAAACCTTGCCAAGCTGACATTCTCCCAATCACGAGGTTTTGTAATAAGTTAGTCAAGAAGCACATTATCCCATGCAAAAGGCTGGGTGTGACCGGGGTGGGCAACATAAACATACGTCCCTACTAATTCATCACATTGGGTTTTGAAATATTTATTGGCTTGAAAGTTATGTAAGAAATTGAGATAGATTCAAATGTTCTGAGTAGGTGGACTTCCAAATCCAATTTGAAAGGCTATGGAATCCACATAAACCGGATACTCTAAACACCCAAATGTGGCAAAATGTCAGGAATAGGTGCGATTAATATACCTTAAAACTTCGTTGCAACCTTAAAGCTCACACTTACAAGTATGATTGCATGTAGATTCATTGCCAGGGACTCATTGTCCACTACCTTCGGAACCTCCAAAAAATTGTCATGGGCTTTGTGGCATAAGTCTACAGAAGGGCTTATATATGTGGTTGCTTCGAGTGCACTTCCCGGGATCCAAAAAGAAGTGCACTGTTGTAACGAGACAGAGTACTTCAATCACTCTTGCATTTGCATTAACCCTTAAAAGAGGTTGGAGGCCAGAATGGCCTACGGTTTACCCTAGGCTGCTACTGGTGAACACGCTGCGCCGAATTAGAGGCTTCGCCTAACTACGATGTTGTGGGCATGAACTAGAGGCAACTTGTCCAATTTACAAAATAATTTTCGGTGCCATGTACCGATGTGGGGGACCAGAGGAGTGAGGTATTCTGTGTGTTCCTACGTATTCCCTGTGAATACTGTAGATTTCCCAGTAACTTCGGGGACGGTCCTTATGCTGACGCAACGTAATTTGAGCAGACCGTTGATGACCGCCTTCGCCGGTGGGGTCGTTGGCGGGACACTCTCGTGTGGGAAGGGAAGCGGGAGGGAATTCCCCCGCCTTTGCTTCGTCTTCCACCTTCTCCACTCCATGTTCTAGGGTTCTTGGAGCTTGGAATCTGTAGGTGAGGGGGTGAGGACTGCATCACGACACCGATTTGTGGGCTTTGGGAGCGGTCTTGCGAGTGTGACCACCACGACGTGAGTACTGGAGTGGTCTCCATGTTTAGGGTTCTTGGAGCTTGGAATCTGTAGGTGAGGGGAGGCCGGACTGCATCACGACACCGATTTGGATGTTTGGGAGCGGTCTTGCGAGTGTGACCACCACGACGTGCGTACTGGAGTGGTGGAACAAGGGGGGGAAAAATGGAGTCCTGGTTTCGGAACATGCCATTTTGGTGGCGGCGGTGTGTCCTACATCGACATTCAAATCCGGGAGTGCCTCCGTTTTTGAAATCCCAAGTTCATGCCACCGACTGGCTTGAGTATACATGGCTGCTGTCGGTGCTTGGAAGAGCGCAGAGCGCGTTTCGCTGGAGGGTGAATTGCAGAGGTGGTTCGTCAGGCAGGGGGTTTCGGAGCAGGGCGCAACCCTGGCGGTGCAACTCCTGGACGCGAGCATACTCCTCGCGCAGCCTCGCCCCAGCAGGTGGAATAGGAGAGGCGACTTCGGAGTCCAAGAGCGTTGCCGCTATCTGTGGTACAGACACGCCGCTCGCATTCTTGGTTGGTGTGAGCGCCGAAGGTTCCCCGACATTGTGACTGCCATTCTGCGTGCACACGTTTTCCCAACTCGAAATGTCAGGGATGAAGCGACTCGCGAGGTTGGGAAGGGGACGCTCTCAGCCGGAGGTCATGCTGGTCCGATTGCCACCGTCGACGATCGTCACTCCGCAGGTCAGTTCTCTTGTATGTGGCCTCACGATCAACCGATTTTTGGGTCCAAGGGGGAGTGTTGGTTTAGGGGTCGTTGAATTGGTGAGTTTAGGCAACCGCGGTAAGTGTTCTTTCGATGTCAGCTGCGTCCGTCATTGAACGGCTGTTCATTGATGTGTGGGCCTGGTTTTATGCACTTCCTGTGAACGACCCGCTTGTGCGATCTGGTGTATCTGCTTCTGTGCACGATCCGGGAGTGAGTATTCGAATTCTTGTCTGTGGTGCGTCGCCTGTTTCAATGATCCAACATATTCGACCTGAGTGCGGTAATACCTCCCTGGACATTAGCCGTAAAGCTTCGTAGTCGGCTGGACGGTAAGCAGAATCCTATTGCCATCCCGTTCCGCATGCGAGAGGAGCAATGCGGTCGCTCGTGTTGCGTAACTCTGCGTGACACATGCCAGCTCGTAGAGCTTTCCCCACGCCACATTGTAGAATCGGCAAATTCTACAAACCGGCCCCCTTGTACCGCTTCGCTTACCACTTTGTTCCACAATTGTCGTCAACTCTTCCATCTCGGGGAGCCAGGAATCTGCCTCCCGATCGGAAAATTCGCAATTTCCATAAGGCCACGATTTCTGCCAATGCTTTGCACTGTGGTATGTGCTAAATGCTGCATGTGGATGTTGGCTTTCCGTGAAACTCACCATGTATGTTTGATGTCGCTCTGTTCCCTTATTCGCTTCGTTACTCCTTCTTGTTATAATGTATCTCACACCTGCCGAGGGTATGAGTCTCCACCTTTGACCGACCGGATTAGTGAGAGTCCGCAACCATTCCTTTCAGCAGGTTGAATCTTGGCGGCATTTCACCCTCACAGGTACTTCACTATTGGCTCTTCAACTATTCTCCTACACCGGATGGTATTTGCATGTGTGACCTTATCATGTTTTGGTAAACTCTGGCTGCCGTTACTTAGCCTTTGGATTGTTGTCAACCTTGTTCGGAATTCACAATTTGGGTGTCTGTGGACGAACTGTCTGCCCCTTGCTATGCTGTGTATGTGCTAAATGCTGCATGTGGATGCTGGCTTTCCGTGAAACTCACCATGTATGTTTGAAGTCGCTTTGTTCCCTTATTTGCTTCGTTACTCCTTCTTGTTATAATGTATCTCACACCTGCCGAGGGTATGAGTCTCATTCTTTGACCGACCGGATTAGTGAGAGTCCCCAACCATTCCTCTCAGCAGGTTGATCCTTGGCGGCATTTCACCCTCACAGGTACTTCACTATTGGCCCTTCAACTATTCTCCTACACCGGATGGTATTTGCATGTGTGACCTTATCACGTTTTGGTAAACTCTGGCTGCCGTTACTTAGCCTTTGGATTGTTGTCAACCTTGTTCGGAATTCACAATTTGGGTGTCTGTGGACGAACTGTCTGCCCCTTGCTATGTTGTGTATGTGCTAAATGCTGCATGTGGATGCTGGCTTTCCGTGAAACTCACCATGTATGTTTGATGTCGCTATGTTCCCTTATTCGCTTCGTTACTCCTTCTTGTTATAATGTATCTCACACCTGCCGAGGGTATGAGTCTCATTCTTTGACCTACCGGATTAGTGAGAGTCCCCATCCATTCCTTTCGGCAGGTTGAATCTTGCAGGCATTTCACCCTCACAGGTACTTCACTATTGGCCCTTCAACTATTCTCCTACACCGGATGGTATTTGCATGTGTGACCTTATCATGTTGTGGTAAACTCTGGCTGTTGGACTGTTGTTAACCTTGCTCGGAATTCACAATTTGGGTGTCTGTGGTGCAACTGTCTGCCCCTTGCTGTGCTGTGTGTGGCCAGGAGGTATGCACCGCGGAAGTATGCCTCCCACTGACGGCTCCCGAAACCAGACGCTTGGAACCGAACTTGAGAACGACCCGATCCAGGAAGGTAAGGTTTCCCTTTTTATCCTGCTGTTCCCTTTTCATTGCCTGCGGCCATTCATATGAGTGACCTCTGCTGCTCAAATCTTGTCCCAATTGGTCACTTGCTGGACTTCTGACTGCCTGGAACTCTGTGCAGGGGGGGGCAGAGCAGTGCGCGAAAGGCCAGCACATGGAGAAAGAGAACGTCGACCCTGCTCCGAAGGTGAAGCGTCCTCGGCTGCCCAGGGCAAAAAAGGTATGTACCGTCGTCGATGTGTTTGGCACGTGAGTTGCTGCGGAGAGCACCCTGCTTCCTTTTTGCCATGGTGATCGTGCTCAAATTTTGGCGACACTGTGCGTTGTGCTGTTCATTGGCGGTGCAGGTGGTTGTCTCTCCGTTGCTACACAGCCACCCACCGGATGCGGCAGAGGACGCCGATTTGGAGCAATGCACACAGATTCCAATCACGCAGGCGAGGAAAGGCTTGAGTCGCCTGAAGAAGCACGAGCAATTGAAGGCAAACGCAGAAGGGGGGGAGAATACGCCGAGTCCGCAAAGGAGGGCGAAGTCGATGAAGGTGCCTGCGCTGAATTGTGGCCTCATGGACCCGCTGATGCAGACGCCGATGCCGGAAATGGAGGCTGGAAGCGAATTCGGACCTCCACCTCCCTCCACGACGCCACTTCACCTACGTAAGTGAATCATGTTCCAACCATTCCGACATTCTCTTCAGAAACAGTGTGCATGGTGGTATGATGCAAGGTGTTGTTTTGACCGTCACGTTGCTGCGCAGGTGGACAACGGACTCCAAGTGGGAGACGAAGCAGGGAGGAGAAAGGGAAGGTGGTGCGCTCCAAGCCTCGGAGGCCGCGAGCGTGGATGCCCCCAACAGTCCAGCCTAACCTCACCGAAGGTGTTCGCACGCGGGCTTTGGCGGCGCAGGTCGCAGAGATCGAGCAGCAACTGATCAATGACGACACAATTTGCGAGGTTCTGGCAGATTTTGAAGGCTGTGAGGTACTGGATGACTTTGTGGCACCTGAATTGCACCATCGCGTTGGCAGCATGGATACTTGCAATGTCAACCTATGGGAATCTGTGTTCCGCGACAACGCTTGGAGGACGTCAGCCCCTATTTTGAAGTACACGGGGTTTGGTGCAACACATCCAGGGGGGTCGCGCGAGAGGCCGGTGCTGCTAGGTGTGGGTGTTATGCCGGAGCGGTTCCTGGGGACGTATGTGCAGTGGAGTTTTGAGAGGTCTGGCTGGGCCGTGCTTGTCCCAAACAGGTTTCTTTCAGCGCATTCATTCCACACTGGAGACACACCATCCTGGACGCAGGGGGATGTCATCGGGGAAGGTGTGCATGTTGCAACTTGCAAGCGCATGGTGTTGTGTGACCTGGGTGGGGACGACTCGGAGTGCCACCTCAACGAGGACCAGGTTCGAGTGGCTGATGGACCTGGGGTCCGTGCTTATGGGAGCGAAGGGGGCCACGGCTACGGCTGGTGGAAGCGGCAACACTGCTTCAGCACCGCTCCTGACTTGGAGGACGTTTTTGGGTTGGCAGATGTGGTCGGACAAGCTAGCGGAGTTGGGAGTGGGAACGGACCAGGGCTAACGGAGCAGGTGGCCGAGAACATCGAAGACCTTGGGAATCACATGAGATCAGGAACCTGCCCCATCACTGATTACGACGCCCCTTCCGATACTGAGGGGGTCGATGGCACACAAGACTCAACGGCCCGAGACACTTTTCCGAAGGTAAGTGTTGGGCTCCCAGAATATATGCTTGGGTTTAACAACAATGTGCACTCCGATGGTGGGATGGGACTCGGGACATGTGAAGCGGACTCTAGCGGTGACGAATGGCTGCCAGAGTTCTGTGATACCGTAGAGAGCTCGGACTCGGATTTTGATGTTGATAATGTTGACGAGAGTGATACACTAGCACCCGGCTTAGAGCGGTGGTGTATGAGGCCTGAGTCTTTCACCCCCGTGCCCATGGACACCGCACAACTCGCAGAATACTATAGGAAGGAGTCATGGAGCTCCGGCAGCGTGGACTTCGTTAGATCCCGAGACAACTTCACGGGCCCTACGCCTGGTTTGAAGACACCCGCACAAGATGGAATTCCTCTGCCGCAGACAGTGTTTGAATTGTACTGGACTGATGCCTGCGTGGATCGCATTGTAGTTGAGACTAACAGGTATGCGAGGGTTGTTCTCCCTACTGGGCAGAATGAGTTGCCACGCACTAAGGGGGGACCAGCGTGGAAGGATGTGACTCGCTCCGAGATTAGAGGGTGGATGGGAATTACCATCCTCATGGGATGCAAGCGCCTGCCAAGCGTGCGGCAGTATTGGATGCGTAGCCAACCCTTCTTGTACTGTGAGCTTATCTCCTCCATCATGTCTTTAGGAAGGTGGGAGCAGATTATGCGATGTTTGCATTTGGTCGATAACAACACTATAGTGAGGGATGTGGGGGACCCCAGGTTTGACAGGATTGCTAAGACAAGATGGCTGGTGGAAATGTTTGTAAAAGTCTCTCGTGATATTTATAATCTGGAGAGGGAGATCACTGTGGACGAGTGTGTCATCCCCTACAAAGGGCGTTATTGTTTCATTAGGCAGTTCATGCCGGACAAGCCTGTGAGGTTTGGGATTAAGGTGTGGCTGTTGGCAAGCTCCAAGAGCAGGTTTGTCTGGCAGATGGAGGTCTACTTTGGAGAGGGGACAGGTGCAGGGCCGCATGGTTTGGGCTACCATGTGGTGGAGCGGATGGTGAAGGGTTTGGAAAACAGAGGCCATTGTTTGGTGATTGACAATTTTTTCGCTAGTGTGAACCTCTTCCATGAGCTCATGTGCAAGGGGATATGGGCGACGGGCACCGTGCGCCGCACTAGCAAAAATCTGCCCGGAGGGCTCTACCGGGAGCCCGATGCAACTGTGCGGGGATCCATGGTGATCTGGAACCACGTCCATCGACAGATGGGTGTTGTCTCTTGGCAGGACAAGAAGCTAGTAACCCTGTTGAGCACTGCAGCAGCCCCATGGGAGCCGAACACCAAGGTTTTGCGCCGAATACCGGGACTAACAGGGCAGTTGGTGGTGCCCTCGTCTCCCATGCACCGACAGTACGTCGAGTACATGCGTGGAGTTGACGTCACAGATCAACTTCGTGGGAACTATTCGTCGCAGTTGAGGTGCCACAAGTGGTGGGTGAAAATATTTCACCTCATCGTGGACCAGACGATGGTGAACGCCTACGTAACTTGGGTGAAGCAAATGGAGGACCTCGGACTGCCTGTCACTTCACACCTGGCCTTCAAGATTGCCGTCGGCAAATACCTTGCTTCGGAGGCAATACATGCACGCCAAAGAAGGCATGCACCTCCCGAGCGAAGACCGCGACATCCCCACCCTGTCCACACACTTTTCCGATCCACACTAAAGCGGCGTTGTGTGATCTGTGGTCGAGTGCAGAAGTGGTCCTGCACTTCATGTGGAAACAAGTGGATGTGCCCGGAATCCTGTTACCAGGCACATCACGAGAGGCTGGTGTGAGATGAATGTTTGTGACCCTAATGTACCCTGTGATCCGAACGTGGGATGTTGTTGCAGGACGGAGCATCAGTGCGGATGTGGCAGCGCGCGAGCGTGGATCCCGGCGTGGTCGTGGACACCGCGAAGAGCCACTGTGGTCAATGTTCTCCACCCACCTTTCGCCGGCGATCGCTTTGAGAGACCTCCTGGCCCAGGGCGCTTGGCACTCTCATCGGTGTTCCCTAATGGCTTCGTCGTCCTCGGCACATGCCTGTGCGATCGCATGGGTTCTTGGCAGCTGGCTGATGTTTTGGACTGGTTTCAATTTTTGTGGACTCCCTGGGAAACTCTTATTGACTGGGTGACTCGCTGTAGGCACATCACTTACAGACTTCTCTGAACTCACGTAGAGCTCTGCCCGTTTTTTATGTTTTTGGAACTCGCAATCACAGCCAGTGCATGTGTACTGACACGTAACATCGGTTGTCTTGTCTACTTGTAAATGTTGACACATTGTAAATGTTGCGAGCGAAATTCCCCTTTTGGCGTTGGGAGACTATGTTCGACCACCGTGTGACGCAGTCTATGTGCCAGGCGTCCAAACATATTTGAGCGTGTCTGTTGGCAGTCACATAGCACTCAGTTTGACATGCGTGCCTTGGGTGTGGGTGGATAGTGTCTATCGGAGCTACATTCAGTCCTACAAACTGCAGGGCAATCTGCGAACAGGCAGGTTTGTTTCTCCCATATGTGCGGCAGTTGGAGCAATGCTTGAGTTGTTGTGTTGGAGACCTCATGTAGGCCGCTTTCAGTCCGAATCCTCCAATTGTGAATGGCAATGTCCAAGAACAGTACCAGAAAAAGGCCTTTTTGTCTGACGATTGACGACCTGTCGTGGTTATTGTAGAGCACGAACTTATTTCACCTGCAGTGACTACAGACAAATCCGGGAATCCAGTGAAGTGGTCCACGATGCAGGGTGAAGCATCGCAGCCCCTCTCGCGGGTCCTAGCCGGTTTTGAACGATGATCAATGTCCATGATGAGTTAGCACCTCATTGTCACTGATGAGTGCAGGGCGTCCGAGCTGTTATGATGGGACTCGGAGAGGTGCGAGACGAATGCACAGGTATAATGAGCAGACCTATTTACGCTGGAGACTAGCGGATGGTCGAAGGGGCATGTCATCATGAGGTACTAGTAGTGTAGTTTGTGTTGAATATTTGGTATAAGAGGGGCAACATGAGAATGTGCTGCTAGGTCGACACAAGGCGTGACAGACGGGCATGGACGAAGGGCCTAATTCGCTTGCCTGGGTTTGACACCAACCTAACGGCGTAATGTTTTGTCATTAGTTTTTATTCATTTTGGTAGCAATTGAAGACATGTGATCACATGAGGATCTTCATGATGGCAGAGCCATGAATGGCCGTCCGACCATGTGGAGTGCCATAATGGTTTACCCTAAGCCCGATCCGAATGATAGCCCGATTCGATTTGATCCTCATGCTAACCCCGTCTTAGCCGTACTTTGTGTGCTGCCTAACTCTGCATATAAGTGAGCGTGGGCTTCCTGGGTGCAAATAACTTTGCTTATAGCATTAACCGCGACTCCGCACCACTTGGCTCCCAGATTAGTGTGATAGTACAGGGGCAGGGGAGGGAAGGCTGCACCAACAGTGGTGAAGCATCAACAGCGGTGCTGCCGACTAGTGTATCGGCGAGTTCGGAGTATCAACAAGCTCAATACGCAGTATCAGCGTGTGACAAGTGCAGTGCCTGCAAGCTCCAAACACTGTAGAGCAGAGGGCGGACTGTGGCTATGGCGGATCCAAAGTGGTTGCAGCAGGAGGTGTGCCGCGAGCTGGACGAGGCGGATGCAACCTACTTTGCGCTCACACTGCACTCCACAGCTTCGCGACAATGCCAGGTAAGTACTTTGTTTCGTGTGGGATCACACAACATTACACCCTGTTTTCGCAATTCGACCAGCAATTGGAGCCAGACCACCAATGTGTAGGTAGGGTGGAGGAATTGACTTTATGAATTGGTCTCACGCCGGGCTTGGGGTTCTGAAAAATGCAGGAGATCCCTGCCACCTTCACTGCGGAGACAGGGTGGCCGGCGGAAGAGAATTGCGCCCTCCTGACCTCCATCAGCACGTTGAAGGAGTGGCCAGTGCGTTTTCGGCGGCTCCCCGATATGCAGAGGGGAATATCCGCAACGAGCGTAGGCGGCGGGTGGGCGCGCTTCGTCGAAGAACAAAACCTGGGCCACGGCGCATTCCTGACCTTCGAGGTCGTCGACGACCGGCGCCTCGTGGTCGCCCTCCACACTCGCAACTCCGCGGAAGACTGTCCACCTGCACGGGGAGGCGAGTTCGGGCACACCCTGCTCCGTGACAGCCGCGAGCACGAGCACTCCTCGGTAGACAACTCTCAACCGACGTTGTCGACTGTGCTCTGTTCTGACCGGTGCGACGAACGGCCCCACTTCATCAAGACACTCCGCAAGACGAACATGATGAAGCGCGCATCCTGCAAACTTGTAAGCGATCACTCCGATTCCAATTGATGTCGCCGATTCCGCAAAATGTTGGGTTTGCTGTCTATTGCAACTGTTTGTTTCGCGGAGACTATTTGCATGGAAATTCCCGTTCGGGGACTGGAAATGGCTGGTAATGTGGACCGGATGTGAGTGGGGTGAGCGCAGGACGTCCCAACTGCGTTCTGGCGAACATATGGAATGGAGGGGTTCGATGGCATCCGCTGCACACTCAATGGCCCGCTGGCGCCATGGGGTGTGAACACCGCAATCCTGAAATATAAATCCCAAACGTTCTGCTCATTCACCACGGGTTGGGCCGGCTTCTGCACCGCGAACAAACTGAAGGTGGGCGATACGTTCATATTTACTCAGGTTGGTTTCGACGAGTATGAGGTGAGGAGGGCGTGAAAGGTGGAGGACGTTTGAGTTGAAGACCTGGTCGAGCCTGGCTCGTCGACTTGGAGTATGATGTCTAAGTTGTCAGGGCCTCAGATCTAGTCACAGCATAGGAGGACACTTTAGACAGATAGAATACATGAGCTCTCCCGAAAACGGACCGATCGCCACATAGTTCTGTACACACATCAGGGGGGGATCGTTTTGACATTGGACTGCAGCAATGTTTTTTGGGCGCTCCAATTCCGGAGTCAGTTGGCATATTGATGTTTGTGGGCCAGCACAGATGTTGGCAACCTAGAATCTGTACACTCATTTTGGGTTTCAACATCTGCGTGAATTTATTGCACAGGTGAATCACAACTTCATCGTATGAATGAAATGTTATTGCAATATGGCGACTCCGGTCCCACACTGTGCCGCAGCCCATGGACAGCCAGACGGTTGGATGCCACAGTCGTGGGACAGGGGCGCACGTCACGGCCCTCTTGTTCCCCCGCTCCCCATTCGTCCACGTTCGCACGGTGTACTTCCAGATGAGGTCATACACGTCCCTGTTACAAGCGGTAACGGGTTGCCCCGGTTACCAGAGTCACCGGTTGACTCCCCACCGAGCATGTGAGCGACCACGAAGGACGTCCAGTCTGCCCCATCCTCCGTACCCCCACCCCCCCCGCCATACACAGTAGGACCGCGGTATGGATACGCCAACCATTATGGCCACCCACCGCACCACCTTGCACTAAGAAAAACATAAACAATTCCCTGTGAACCCAATTCAAGAAAATCTTCACAGCTGTCCTCCAGACTTCGGGGACCACACCCTTCTAAAATCCGGAACTACATGGGTTTAAATAGCTACCCTGTATGAGCATCCACCTGCCCATCTGGCCTAAAATACCGAGATTATACCTGCTCCGCGTCACGGGGCAACCTCTTTTAAGGGTTAAGGTATGTGGGCTTTTTGTGGTTACTCTCCTTAATTGGACACTTGTGTTTGAGTGGTGTATGACAAGGCTTGTAGTTAACAACGGACACCAAAAAGACTCCTGTTTCAATGAGATTGGACCGTGTGCTCAAAATAAAGGCACTATTCAAGTTACCTACAATTATTATCCCATTTCGTGAGGATGGGCTAATAGTGCGTGTTGGAAAGGAGTGAAGATGTTACTTTTTAATTATTTAATTATTTATGTTTTTTATATGCTATGAAATTAGTGCTACTAGAAAGATCTAGGGTTTTGGGAGCCCAAAGTGTCAAAGTTTTGGAAACTCTCCATGCAAGCTTTCTTCAGTTTCTTAGTGTTAGGAGATGCCTCGGGAGTGAGTGGCACTGATAGAAAAGAAGAGGCCTCTTCGAGCTCACCAAAACACAATATGCATTCTACAAACACCTTAGAGCACACACTAGTTTTCTTGAAATGTGTGTTAAATGAGCATGTATTCATGAATTTAGTATCACTCAGTAATAGTTTCAACCCTCACTGCTTTTGAGATTTGGCAAACTAGTGCGTGTTTCAAGAATTAGTGCCAAATGCACTAAAATGGGACAATCAATGTAGTTTACACAAATGGTTGGAGGGCCTACGGCTGCTTAAAGAAAATAAGAATCTTCACTATGACTTCTATTAACATTTGTATCTCAACTTTCATTATGATTTATGATTCACAATCTCATGTGACCTTCTATGACTGCCACCTAATGTTTACAAGATCATTTACTTGGGACAATTGATGAATAAGACGGGTCACACTAAATCAGGTGTACAGTGTAGTTGATATCAATTGTTGCCATATGTCTAAGGTATGCGGGTGTTATTTGGTTACTTTTCTTAATCATACACATATATTTGATTGGTGTGTGGTCAAGTGAGGATCAAAGAACAAACACCACAAAGACACATGTTTAAAAGAGATTAGATTACGTCTTCAAATGCTATTGACTACTCCCCACTCGATAGTGAACACAATTGGAAGGACCCATGCATTTTGTTAAGGACTCAACAAATGTGCGCTTCCGATAATCATAACTAAATAAAGGGAGATCCGACTCCGATATTCAATTTGGGTGTTGTTGATGGTTCATCATTGACATGCTAGTGCAACACAAACGTAAAATGTGATCAATAAAAGATGGAGAACAAGAAAAACAAACGAAATAATGCCCGCATCGCATACCCTATGTGCATCTGGAAGCTGCCAATCACACGCTGCCACTTGGCACACCTGTTGGATTAAAAAATCCACACACACGTCCTATTTGTGAGAATCTGAACAATGAAGGGGCAAATATCGATATCGATCCCCCATATTCGCCCGAGAAGCCTTCATCATACACACTTTTTGTGATGTCCCTTCCCATTCACAACTCCAGAAATTCTGATAAATAATGGTGCCAAAAGACTCTTGCGAGTCAAGATATATATGAAGAGTTCATAATGCTATGTTTGTGGGGTTTGGCCGCACATTTCGGTGGCCCCCTTATTATTGGAAACCCAAAGGTCATCAAAAGGTGTGCAAATATCGGTTTGTCTCTATGCTTGCCAAGTGATTGAGGCATGGCTTACACTCCGGGCCTCCTCATTGAGAATTCTCACCCATCTTGTACGGGCATCATTTTTTTCTTCTTCTTCCATAATATACTAGAGAAAGAAAAGAAGAAGAACATTGGTGTTTTGTAGTTTTTACACCAGCATGAATGGGAGCCCGTTCTACCTTACATTGGTCATGTTTTACCAAGCAACAAGGTAAGGCTACTTCTTTCTTTTCGGGAGGTGGGCGTTATGGATGAAGCACTCCATGTTTCTAGATGAAGAAAAAGAGGGTGGGGGGGGGGGTTCTTTCCGATTATTTTATACCATATGAGTTTTATATCATCTCGCACTAATTGCATGTTTCATGCCCTATAAGAAGTGGGTGTAGAGTGAAGAGTACCCGAATAACACACGTCTAAGGTTCATGGGTCTTAAGTGACTCATTTTCTAACCCGGACCCCTGATCACTATATTCGTTAATTTTGGACTTTTTCGGCATTTTGAGATAGTTACAAATATAAGAACATGGATAAAATCACACAGATATTGGAGAATGTTGTAAGATGCAAATACTTTGAAGCGGATGTTCATATCAAGAACCCAATTAAGAACTCATATCAAGATGGTTTAGGTAGGACGACCCAAACATTAGACCATGTTGTTGTGGTTCATATATTAATTTGAGACAAAAGAAAGTCTCAAATTAACGAATATAGTGATCCTATATCTGATTGGTATGTGGTTCAGTGAGGATCAAAGAGCAAACATCATAAACGCACGTGTTCAAAAAAGATTGGACTATGTCTTCAAATATTAATAACTACTCAATAGTGAACACAATAGGGAGGACCTACGTGTGCAGTTAAAAAAATTCAACAAACATGCACTTCCAATAAGCACAACTAAATCAGGGGAAGTCCGAATTTCAATCCGGTTTTAGCATATGTTTCTTCGTAGATTTGCTAATGCAATGTGAGTTTTGTTGTGTAAAATCTAACTGGTTAAAGTTATAGAACATGAAAAACAAACCAAATAATACCCACATACCTTACCACATTCGAGCGTCTAGCCTTTTCATTGGACTCGGTGGGCAAGGACGAGACAATGAATAAGGCAAGCCACGGTTGACCGCCTCTTCACTTTGGGCGTGGAATGTGGTGAAGGCAAAAGCGGTGTCGGTATTGGGAGCCACAAATATATTGTAGCATATATATACATATATATCTATATATCACTCACAACGATTGCCTTAGCTTGAAGGCCCGAAGATCCCGTGCATTTCAAGTGTCCTTGGGGACCTACATCCATCATTCATAATGACGATCTGATGCTTTTGATCTGGCTCCTCAGATGTCCTGAGGTTGACTTCCAAGTTGCTCAACTCCCTTCTCACTTGCCCGCCTTCACGTACGTTTTGTTTTTTGTTTTGTTTTTGTTTTTGTATGTTTTGGTTCTCGATCTTCTATCGATCCCGAGGGTGCACCTTTCATTAAAAACCGAGAGTAACGTGCGTTCGCAATATATCATAAAAAAAACCCCTATATACAAGTTTTGTTTACAGGTAAAATCAAGAAATACACGTACAATTTCAATGATAAAATTACAAGTGAAAATTATGTATACATAATTTTTTTTACATTCATATATAGTCATTGACATAAGCATACAAATATACTTTTGAATAACAATCAACCCCTATCGTATGTAAATGCAAGACTCTAGTATTCATCATGAAGTCATTGAAGACTTTTTCGTCCCCTGGATGTAACTCATTAGCATTAAGTCTACAATATATGTCATAGAAGCTACACTCTAAACTCCCTAGCATCACACCTGTGGCAACCAAAGTGTACGGGATACTACGGAGTTTTGTAGTGTTAACATGGATGTGTGATACTAGTGAATTAGTGTAGCATGTGACACTATGGAATAACACAAAGTGCAACATATTACATGGTGTGGTGTGGTCCACTCCGCTTCACCTTCCCGGGCGATGTGGCGGATGCATGCACTAACATTCAACAAGTGGCATAAGAAGAAGAAGAATGAGAATAAGAAGGTGACACTCCGCATATTGACACATGGCGCAATGCAAGGGTGTGGGTTGACTTCTTTGGTGGTTTGCATTAATGACAAAATTCGTGATATAAGGGAGAGAAAGGTCATACTAAGGAGTGAGATTTGAACTACGCACATCCATTCCCTAGGGTTTCGGGATATTAGAGAGTGAGTGACATTATGGAGGTTGATACTACAGAGTTTAGGGTGTAATGCAATCATTGTTTCAAAAGATTAGTAAGATCATAAGAAGTTTCTCGTCAAATGATTAGTAAGCTCGTAAGTCCACTTGTTGGTGGCCTTTTTGAATTAACATAAGCCAATCTCCATGTTTGATGGATGGTCCATGAAGTCAATTGGATCCCTATACTCCACCCAACGATTATCAAATGTTTTATGCATCTTATAAACCCTCCCAACAAACTAAACCTTAATTGAAGCTAATTTTTTTTGTTTATCACATTTTTGACAATTCTAGCTTCTAGTGTGTTATTGTCTTGACTTTCCTTGCCTGCATCTTGTAGTTCTGATAGCAATCAAAACTCAAAGTATCCTGAAGGAAAAAGCTACTTGACTCATTTTGTTCCACTTGTTAATTATTCTTTATCATGTATGCTTTAATAACATCAAGACAAAACATAATTCGGAGACAAGACAAGCATTCTGCTCTCTATTCAAAACTAAGAATTCAATTGATGAAAAAGTTTATCTATAAACACCTATTGTTGCTTCCACAATCAAATACACAAAACCATTAATGTGACGAGCGCCCAAAAGGAGGTTGGGGCAATGTAAAACACACGAAATGAATGAGGAAAGGAGGAGTTTTGAACACCTTCACAATTTCAATGAGTTTTTATGTTGGCCTTTGAGTCAAGACCTAACTTCTAAGTCACCTAATGCATGCAATCACTACTTGCATCCCCAGGGGGTGCACCTTTCATTACACGTATGAGTATACATGAGTGCACAAAAGGGGTCTTAATTTTTACTTCTTCGTGCTAAATATACATATGCTACACAAATTATGACTCATAGTTAATGTACATTCAAAGTGGGCATAGCCATGTATTGTGTAGGGATCCTAAATACATACAACACATGTCTATGCCAAATTCCTTAAGATTGGGTGCACTATAATATCACGCAAGACACTCAAGCCTTTTAGTTTGGTGGTTGAGGCTCAAGTGGTTATGTAGCAATCCTAGAATTTTAGAGGAGTTTGGAGTGGCAAGGACCGCCTAACTGTGAGCTATTTGGGAAGGACACTTGAGGGCAAGCACATGCGGAAGATGTTGAAACCTCTCGGTCCCCTCTTCTACTCTCTTGTAGCTCATACGAGTCGTCTTGTGCCTCATGCTATATCAAATGAAAGAGTTCCTTGTCAGACCATACTTCTAGGTATTTTGACTTCATCTATATACAATAGATAGTGTGGTGGTGGTAGTGGCGTTCCCACCGTCCCCACAATTGACACTTTATCCTTTAGAATGGCCATGTGACGGGTGGACAATGGCCCCAGGCGATAGCCACTAGGAAGGCGTTGCATGCCCGGGGATAGCACGTTGGGTTTGGGTCTAGGGCCAAGGCCAGAGCCAGGCAAAGGTGGTTGAGCTAGGACCTAGAGGATGAAGGGCCTAGCTAGGGATAGGGGGCATTGTAGGTAGCTAGGGGCAGTTTAGGTAGGTAGGTGGAAAGGTGGGTAGGTAGTTGGGGGCCAAAGTGAACAAGTTTTAGTTTGAAACTTTGCATGGGCTACAAAGTCTTTTTAGGAATGTTTTTAGAGCAATTTATCCATGTTTCTATCTTTAAATAGTATAGAGATGAAGATGGAGGCCCCTATATGAGCAATAATGTCGTTCAAAGTACTCTGGTGCACATTGCTTGCGAGGTTAGTCTTAAGAAAGATTTGTGCTCCCATTTGAGTTGGAGGGTGAGGCCTCCAACTCATGGCCCACACTTAAGTTGTTGGATGGATCTTGCTCTGTGGTGTTTGTGGTTGGTGTTGGGTTGACCAAGTCCTTGGACCTTTGGATGGCCACGATTGACCATATTTGCATTCATTTTGGCATTCTTCTCCGGAGTGTTTGTGATTGATATATATATATATATATATATATATGTTAAATGAGTACTTCTAGCCTATATATGTTGAGATGTATTATATCCTTTGTTTTGCGCCACATGCTTCATTGTGTTTCGATTGGTGCTATTTTTAATAGAAACTTAGTGAAAGTGTAAGGCTACATTTCAAAATCGTCCACGAAATAGTTATAAATATGCACTAAGCAGATGGATTCCACAAAAATGTGAATGTAAATTTTTGCAAAAAAATTGACAATTTGTTCTTTTCAAAATAGGAATAGTATGTTTTCGAAACTTGCTTCCAAACATTGATATTTTCTGTTTGGAAAAAACCAAAAATTATATATTATGAGAAAAAAACAATCTGGCATGTTTTTCATACCTACTTCATTCATTTGGAAACTGGTTTGAATTTGTTTGGATGGATTCCACAAAATTTGAATGTCTTTAAAAATACAATAAATAGACCAAAAATGGAGACATTGAAATAGGAATGGTATGTTTTCGATACGTGCCTTAAAAATTGTTAAATTTCAAGTTTTTCAAAAATGAACAACTAGAAATAAAAATATGTTTGTTTGGTACCTGCTTTATTCATTCAGAATTGGTTCGAGTTTGTCATGATCGTTGTTAAAATAAATAACACATATTTTGAACTATTGAAGCCCTCAAAATATGTATTTTGACAATGCTATTTTATTGATATTGTAATACATACACTTCTGAAAGATATCTGAAAGGTAACAATTTTGCCATACGGGTGCTTAGTTCCAAGGTACAATTTTTCATGAAAGTGAAACGAAAAAACGTGTGTCTTGTTCGAGCTTTGGATTCAATCATGTGTGTTGATTATTTAGCTATAAAAATGAAGCATGTGTTTCGTGCATGCTTGATTGTTGAAGGAAAAAAGGTCTCTTGTAGTTTAAAGCCATTTGGTAAACGGCCTCGCTCAAAGCCCTTTGGTGTAACGCATGGTTCTTAAGCATTTCAAAATGCCTACTCAAATTAAAAAAATCAAAAAATTGTGGTGGAATTTATTTCAAACTTAGAAATGTCTATAGACTTATGGGCCTTAGAGCATATGAAGATGGTGTTGAATAGGAGATATAAATTGCTCTGGGGTAGATTCTTCATTGGAAACCTAAAGGACGACGACGTGCATGGGTGACTTTAACATCAAACCCTCTATCAATAAGGAATTTATAGGGAAAAACAAATGCATACATACTAACTGTAGGCTAGAAAATAGACTCACGTATTTATACTAAGCTTTTCAATTGAATGTGATTAATGCCTCCACTACAAATAATAAATCATGTATTAAATAGGCCTTTATTGCATGTACAATCCAATTTCACATCTCAATGAGAAGTCATTGCACACTTTTTCATCCATAGAATCGATGATTCATAGGAGCAGGGAATTTTTTTTCACTTTTTACTGGGAGGTGAAATGGCTATTTTAATGGTATTATACATTGCAATTTCGGCTATGTGAGCAGATTAGGAAATTGTAAATACTGCGATGAAATGTGTGGTAGAATAACATTGCCGCTATTTTTAAATGGCCATTGAGAATTGCAAATGCGATACTTGTTTGAATGGCTTTTGGAACTTTAGCTAAGTGACAAAAATAAAATATTGCAAGGCCACTATTGGAACAAGGAAATGCAGCAGTAAATATGCGAAACTACATCTCACAAATCTTTGTAGAAAAAAATTAGGAGGAAACCACTTCTTTATTCAGAATGGCATACATTGCCAATAAGCCATTTGAGTACATAAAGCAAACTATTAATCCAAGAATGAAATGAAAACCACTGGAAAGTTGTAGAATTCAAGCAAAAAAATAACATTTGATTTCCCGCCGTAAATTACGAAGTGATGTGCTGCCTAAAATTGACCATTTAGGATAACAGTCCAGGTTCACTCGACCTGAATTGGCATGTACATTATGGCTACAAATATAGTATTATTAACATTTAGGTCGAGTCAACCTAAATCGACAAACATGTTCTCCTCATTTAGGTCGACTCCACCTAAATCAACAAACATATTCTCCTCATTTAGGTCGACTCAACCTAAATCGACAAACATATTGTCCTCATTTAGGTCGACTCAACCTAAATTGACAAACATATTGTCCTCATTTAGGCTCCAACTTCGACGGCTTCAACACAACAGCTATGCACAACACTGTCTATCAGATCTAAAGGTTGGAGTGTGGACTATGGAGTCTAGAGGGAATGGACGACAATGCCAAGGGGCCCAACTTCGCAATGAGGAGCTCCAATGACGTGGTCTAGGATGAATGGTCCAACGATGCACAACTTTGAAGCAATGGATGGGCATGGACGTGAGGGAGTGGAGCGATGGATGGGCGGCAACGCAAGGGAGTGGAGCGATGGATGACTTGATCAACCTGGCCCAACGGCGAAGTGAGGCTGGAGGTGGGAGGCGGGGGCGGCAAATCCCAACTATGGGTGATTTGATTAGGGCAGATTTAGGCGATTTGATTAGGGCTAGATTTGATTTTTATAATAGGGAATATCGTACCATCATTTAGGTTATAGCATTTAGTGCGAAGAATCACCCAAAAAAAATTCACTGCATAGGAGTAACCTTGGGGGTTGGACTCTTCATTGGAAACCTAAATGATGTGCGTGGGTGACTATAGAATGAAACCCCTATATACAAAAAATTTATAGAGAAAAAACAAATGTATACATACTAATAGTAGGCTAGAAAATGAATACACTACATACACAAAATAAAAATCATGAAATAAACGGGCCCTTACTACATATATAATCCACTTTCACTTTTCATCCACAGGATGTAACTCATAATAATATGACCTTAAAACAAACGTCATTTAGATGCGCCAAGGAAAATTGGATGAAACTAGCACATCTATTGTCAATTTTCCTTTAAATCTTAGGGGCCCCTTTGTACATCTACCTTTTAGTTTGAGATTTTTAATAGCCTTTTTAGATGTACACACTAGGGAAAAAAATACCTCTCCCTTATATATTCTATGTACACTAATGCCTCAAATAATACCCCTTCCTACACTCATGTTAATTTGTGCATGGATCACTATATTCGTTAATTTGGGACTTTCTCTTGTCTCAAATTAATATATGGACCACAACAACATGGTCTAATGTTTGGGTCGTCCTACCTAAACCATCTTGATATGAGTTCTTAATTGGGTTCTTGATATGAACACCCGCTTCAAAGTATTTGCATTTTACAACATTCTCCAATATCTGTGTGATTTTATCCATATTCTTATATTTGTAACTGTCTCAAAATGCCGAAAAAGTCCCAAATCAACGAATATAGTGATATGGTATGAAGAGTCCACCCCCCAGGGAGTAACTTACAATATTCTAACCCTAAAACAGACATCATTGAAGCTAAGGCATTAGTAACATCTGAAGTCACCATCATTTGATTAAATTATAAGTCCACTGCGACCCATTTCACTTTTGATACCAACATAATCCTATCTCCATACACATAGGATGGGCCATTATGTCAATAGGTTCCCATTTTTCTACCTAGTTGTTACCAAAGTTTTGACAAATTCTATAAACCCTTCCAATATACCAAGCCTTAGAAGTCGAAGTTCTTGTACTTTTAGATGGTCTTCCTCTTTTCTTGACCTTCTTGATAACCCATAAGGCTCAAGAGTATGACTCCAAGAGCCTCTAGTTTGAAACAACCTAGAACCCAAATGCTCGGGGGGTGCATTATCCTAAACACGTATGACTATATGTGAGTGTACAAAAGGGTTTTTAATTTGAACTTTGTTGTACTGTGTATACATGTGCTACACAAATTAAAACTTGTAGTTATGTACATGTATAGAGGTCCTTTAAAACATGTTCAACATCTGTACTTATATGGTAGTGTCACTACATTCAAAACATAAGTTTTTTTTAATGTGAAGTTCATTGTGGCTTATGTAGAGGTAGGAGATCCTAGATTTTTCAAAAGTACGTTTGTTAGTCAATTGAATAGCAATCCAACTTTATTTAAGATCGATTGACTCGGATTAAGGTTGCCAATTTATATATGAAAAACAAACTCCTTACCACCGCAAACCATGATACTATATTAAAATTTGTTCTAAATATGGTGTGTTTTTTTAACACATTTGAATCTAAAATTTTAAAAAAGACGAGGTAGAGCAAGAAAATAAGCTCCAATTAAGATCTAGTTTGTTGGGAGGGTTTATAGGTTGCGTAGAAATTTTGGTATTTGTTGGGTGGAGTGTAGGGATCCAATTGACTTGGTGGACCACCCATCAAACATGTAGATTGGCATATGTTAGTATAAAAGGGAACCAACAATATGCGGACATATGATCATACTGATCATTTGATGGTAGACCCAAAACAATAATTGCCTTAGCTTCTATGACATATATTGCTTAGATGCTTATGAGTGTCATTGGGGGGATGAAAAAGTCTTCAACGACTTTATTGATGAATGCTAGGGTTTTGCATTATACAAATGATAGTGGTTGATAGTTATTCACAAGTATATTTATGTTAATGGCCATATATAAATGTAACCTTTTTAGGTTTACATAATGTCACTTGTATTTTTATCTTTGAAATTGTATGTGTATTGTTAAATTTTAAGAAATCTTGTATGTAGGAATTTTTAGAGTATGTTGCGAATGCACGTGATTCTTGGTTTTCGTGAAAGGTGCACACACTAGGGGGGGGGTCATTTTGATCTCCTCTCTTTCATGTGTCATGTCGCAAACTATGGTGTGTGGGGGTGAGCTCAGAGGGGTGCATGAGCCCCATTAGAAGTTGGTATCTAGTTTGGTTTTTTATTTTTTTATTTTTTAGGTGAAACATTGTAGCAAGGAGACACATAAAAGAGAGGTATCAAAGAACTCAAGAGTCATACAACGCAAGTTTGGGGTGGTGGGAGTCGAACGCAAGACATGTAGAAAAACTCCAAGGTCGCACAACGCAAGTTCTGTATGGTGGGTATCAAACGCGAGAGGGATCAGAGAGCTCAAGGATCACACAACATGCATTCTGGGTGATGGGTGTCGATGTTTTTGAGGTGAGGACATATTGCCACAACAGATTCCCAAACATAGCGAAAAAACCGCGAAATACAAGGTTCCACTCATCCAAACACTCAAAACAGCCGGGTGGCAAGTCAACCCTCTCATCACTATCACAGCCGACGTTAGAAGGGCACGGGGGGTTCACTCCATGTCAAGTTGAACACCACGTGCGGCCAAAGTTTGCTACCCCTATATTACATGGAATAGATAAATTTAAAAATTATGATATTTTTTCTACATATACATAACCATTGATAATATCTTTTGTATATTTTTTTGAAATTTTTAGTCATTTTCATTTTTTGTAGTAATTATTTTAGTTCAATTTTGCGTCATTCTAGTTAGAAACGGTATGTTTTATTAAAAAAAACAGATCATCAAATTTGGTTACCATTTTTTACTATGTAATAGATACCGTGTATATCTACCCATGAAAAAAATTGATAAAAGTTTGACCCATTTTGGTGATGCAACTTACCAAAAGTAGATTTTTTTTGGCCGCACGTGGTGTTCAACTTGACAATGGAGTGACCCCCCCGTGTAGAAGGGCTATTCATGAACAACCAATTAAAGACTTAGAAAAACTCAAAATACCTAAAAGTGAAATCAAAACACTTATGAAACACCTACACCAAATTGCCATTAAATACCTCACATACCTGATATTAAACAAAAGAAAGTTAGACAACAAACAACCCCCCGTTGATCCCCCTAGAGGCTAGGGATAGCGCTTTCTTTGAAAACTAAAGGAGCCCACCTTCCAAGAGGGAGGAAGTACCCTTACAATGACGCATGGTCAAACATGATCACGGTATAGAGGAACGGGCTCCCATTCACGTCGGTGTAAAGAAGAAACCCCGACGTTACTTTTATTTTATTTATTTATTGAGGTGAGGACCTTGATAACAACTTTTGGCAAGTCCCAAATGGTGGCGGTGGCAAGATAGGCATGGATTTTTTGGGTGAATTTGTAGTAGTGTATTTGTATTGAAAACTTAATAAATGTCTTTGTTACGTTTAGTCCTACTTTCATTTTTCTTTCCTTAATTCTTAAAATAAATATATGGTTATGAATATGAATGCTCCCAAAAATTACAATCAAGATACCACCCCATCAAAAGACCTGGAATCTAATATTACATAATTGAAGGGTCCTCAAAATGCAGGCCCAAAAAATAATACCCCCCGCCCCCATGTATGTACAAAATTTTACACTAGGTGTCCCCCCCATGGGTGTACCTCTGGGCCCAAATGCAAATCCCAACAAGAATGAGCATAGTAGTTATTGGGGACTGTCACCATATGACAACAATGGATGAAAACATGAAATGGATGAAATTATTATTATTCTCTTTTTTCCCTACACCTTAGGACCTCCTTTTGGACATCAACCTTTACCTCAAAAATACTTAATAGCCTATTTAAATGTACACATTAGAAAAAATAATACCTCTTCCTTATACTGATCATGTACGCTAATGCCTTAAATCATACCCCTTTTTACACTCATGCTAGTTTGTACATGGTATGAAGAGTTCACCCCTGGCTAGGGATTCATGGCACTCAAGTAAAGTCATCCAATAACAAATACTAGATGAGTCCATCAAGAGGCTTGTATAGTGTTGAGTTTAGGTATGCACCTTCAAGTTGGCACGTAACACACCTTTGTCCCCTCTTAGCTATTACAAAGCATTTTCTATTTTGGGAAGGGGCCATGATGTGGCTTTGGATACTTTAGGCCTATATTTTAACCTCACATGTTGTCACCAAAGCCAAATGTGGCATTGGATTCCATGTAGCTATTTTTAAAAAATAATATAGGTGTCCATGTGTATAACATGTGGTAAGCAAGTCACTATGACATATTTCATAGCCAAATTAATTTTTAATTTTTAATTATTTCTTTTGCACAATTAATTTTTTAACATACATCTAACAAATGAATTACATTGTTGTCAAAATAAATTATTTTAAAATATCTAATATGTTATTATGTTTATATTGTTTCAGCATATTGACATAAATGATAAGATAAAATATAATTGACAATATAGATCTTGATAATATTTTTGAAGTTGAACTTACATATTTTATCTCATAATATATATCATGATCATCCCATCAAGTACTTGTAGTAATCTCATATTATGGATTATGTTATAAAGGTTCATGGATATAATACATTCAAGAATTTCAAACTTTCTGACGATACCTTTCTCTCTCTCACGCACACACACACACACACACACATATATATATATATAAAGGATATCTCACCCTCCGTGGAAAAACTAAACTGGTTAAACTTTGCCAATGGTTTGTGGTGGCTACAAATAGATCTCACCAGAGTGTAGATCTCGTCGCCCGTCAAAAAAAAATATAGGATCCAAAATGACTATTTTTAGCTAGTTTACTTTTTCCATGGAGGGTGAGATATAACAGTTTGTATGCTCAAGATAGACTATAAGCCAGAAACAATTGCCATAGAAAATCATTTTTGCTACTCATGAGAGCAACAAAGATGGTTGATCATATTAAATACACGAATTTGAAGTAATTCATGATTCTTCTAAACTCTATTCAACAGATAATGATGTCCATATGTTTAGGATCACGTGTAGTCAAGGAATAATTCATAATAAAACACATCTTCACAACTCTCATGAATAGCAAAAAAATGATTGATTGTGTTGAATGTATTTACATGAAAGAAGTACCATGATTATAATCTAATGACAAATTCTAGAAATAAAATTGATTGTCTAGGAGAGAAGAAACCAAATGCAATCTTAAAAAAAAGAAAAAAGAAAAATCATTAAAAAAAAAAGATGAGCAAGATGATGATTCAAATCTAAATGATGAATATATTATCAACATGATTGAAAACAAGTTGATGTCAAAAATTAAATCAAGTAATAAACATTTAAGATTGAAATGAATCAAATAAGACTTTATATAATAGGAGGAATCAACATATTTTAAGGAGAAAGATAATGCACACATGATAAGTATAATACGGGAATTGCAAAGAAGAAGAAAAACAATGTAATTTCATAGTAATAAATTTCTCTCTAGGTCTAGAAAATGCGAAATAAAACAGAAGAAGAAGAAGAAGAAGAAGAAGAAGAAGAAGAACTTGAGCAAAGCTTGGGCATGGTGATTACAAAAGAGGATGAGAAGCCAGGGAAAACTCTAGAAGTAGTCAGTGTGAAGGGGTAAGGACGAAGAGTTGGCAAAACTATAAAGTCAACAACCTAGTGTGCTAGCTTAGATTTTACTAGAATTTGTCAACATGCATGTATTATCATCCTGCACGAAACATGGGGCCATCTTATTGCTTAAACTGCTTGTTATAAAATTGGCATTCTCATTGATGAGATGAAGGGGTACAAAGAACGCTTTAGCTATGAAAATACTTGAGTGCCACAAATCGATGGCCTTCACCCCCAATGATACATTGCCTTCTCACATGCGATAATTTAATGTTCAACTATTCTAAATGAAAAGTTGACTTGGGGGTTTGATTCCATGCGAGTAGTTTCTTTTTGTTTCAAATAACTACACCTTGCAAGAGTGTGTAGATTGTGTGACCATAGATTCTTATTTTTGGTTGTTGGTTAGCAGGTGCTTTTATAGTATGGATGGACAGAAGAATCTGGACAAGAGATGTTGGAGATATGTGAAGCATATCGAGCGCATCGCAATCGTCGAGAACGTCCACTTTGCAGGGAAATAGATGATGCCTGGGAGGCCGTTTGGCTTTACGGCGTGCAACACATATTGCAAATGATGTGGGCAGACAAAAACAATGGTAGGCTGAGCAATGTGCTGCAGGTGCCGCTGAAGAGGTCGACATTTGTGAATCACTTTGCTAGGGGGCGCGCTGCATGTACCGCTACCAATGTTGAAATTCGCGAGTTTCGTGTTGGCGACCATCGTGAAGATGTCGGAGTTTGCAAATGCCGGTTAGCTGGCCAATGCGCAAGATGAGCCACTGAAATGTGGAAATTTGAGAACGCCACTTGCCGAGCATCACGCAAAATATGCTGCTGAAGATGTGGTAATGCAGGGATTTCGTCATGCACATCCTTTGCAGCATGTGCCGCAAAGGATGCTGGACTTCGGGAACAAAGTCTCGCGAGCCATTGCGCTGAAACACGTGCGGAGATGCAAAGGTTTGGCGACGACGATTGGCTGAACGCAGCGCTGAATGAGCCGATGAGGACGAGAAATTCATAAGTTGCGGTTGGCTGGGGGGGCACGCGTGCCATGCTGAAAATGTGTGGCGAACCATAAGAGGTGTCTAGTTGATCTACAATATGTGGACGTTGTTCCGCACTACTTAGGCTGAATGAATGTAAGTTTTGGGCATTGTGGAGCATTTTTCTGGCTTGAAGAGCGTATCAATGCTAGCTCCCTTCGTGCGCAATCCAAAGTTCGCGGATTGTTATCGGCATGGGAAGCTATCCAAGATGCTGGTGGAACCTTCTTCGCACATAGCAACTCCAGTAACAGGTTTGAATTGTTCCAAGACTCCATGGGTATCACCAGGTTCCACCAACATCCTGATAATTTTGGCACTATGACGGCCAATCCGAGATGGTGTGACATTCAAGAGGCTCTCATTTCATGCAAACTGCCGCTAATCGATCAACTTGCGGGCTACATGTTTGAACTAAATTGACGTGCTTTCATAATGAGACATTGTTGAAGTGACATGGTTTGGGTGGTCCGTTGCACATGTTTACGTCATAGAATTCAAGAGAAGGACACTGTCCCAAATGCAATTCTTGGTGTTTCTTGCACTGTGCGATAAAAACTGTGAGCGTGCACAAGTCGATTGTATTTTCTGCACTGAGTGTGCACAAAACAACCTATGAAATTCTAGCCGATTCGCTCAAGTGCTCCAGCACATATGTCTCGAGATGTTCAAACATACTTAACAATCAACTGAACGACTAACGACCAAAGATACATGACAACCATTATTGTCAACCCCTTATAACTCAGAAATTCCTTTGTTGAATCTGAAATCCAACATCAAAAACCACGAATTAGTCTACTTAGATCGATTTAAGCCGAATCAACCATAGATCTCCAGGGGGCAGTTTATATTGGCCCCCTTACAAGGTTGCCACGAATCTTAAGCCACGGTTGAGTGTCTGATACCCAAAAGCATTCCATTTATATGCTCAAACGTCTACACTGACACGTGCAGTTAAATTGCCTTTGCGAATAGGTTTCCTCTTTACTCATGCAAATTAACTTCGGTCGAAATCAAAATCGCAAACAAATGATAACCTTGTTTGTTCATCCATATAACAACTAGAGTAGAAAAAGGATTCTTTTATTTTGTTACTATGATAATAAATATTCAAAATAGTGTGGAATGTCAATAAATTAGTGTGGGGCAACCTAATTGTACACATCACTGTTAAGAATTTTTCAGTTGTTGGCTAAATCAAAAGTTTAGATATATGTACGTGATGGACTCCCATTCCTTGGCTCTTACAGCCGGCCCGGCCTGCCAGACCAATCAAGTGTTGGCGTCTTTCTAGGCAATAACAATATTGTAGAGTGCATTAATTTTGGGTTTCAGTGTCTACTGGAGTTCCTACCAGTTCAGGCTAGGTAAGGTATATGGCCCTATTTGGGCACTACACTAAATATTGTATTTAGTGTCACTAATTCCATAAGATTATTCAGATCCGTAACAATGTTATGTAGGACTGGCAATATTATGTGGAATATTCCCCACATTCAGACTGAATGTGGGGAATATCCACATAATACTGTCAGTCCCACATAACACTGTCATGGATCTGAATAATGTTATGTCTCTTTGTCTTGCTCAATACTCATTGTAAATTGTCCGTGTTAGTGTCACCAACACTAAATGTAAACCTAACATTATTTGTCATTTGTTGTAAAAAGAATCAAGCATTATAGATTTACAATGTTGTAATTATTGTCACTTACTAAGTGATTTTCATCCAGATTTCAATACTCCGTGACAATATTTCATTACAAAAATGTTAGGATGTGTAATATACCAGAGTTTTGTTTCAATAATTGGCACAAATTTTCATCATTATGCCACAAAAGAGCGGGCAAGCAAGAGCAAGCACGCAGTCACACATCAACAACCCTACGGAGCAAGTAGGGTTTTGAGCAATGATGAACTAAAAAGTAGGTTGGGATGACAATGCTTCTAAACTTATTCATAACATGTGTCATTAGAAAAGTTACCACAGTGTTAGGAAATACCATATGACACTAAATACAATATTTAGTACACCAACTTCACAAACATTTTTGGACGTTGTATGAGCTCGGAAACTATCTCACCCGGTTAGTATATGTGAATCATGTAGATTGTCATTTCAAGTTCTACAATAAATATTGAGATGAAAAGCTTATAAGAGGTCCAATCCTTACATTTTTTTAAATATATATTTTAAAAACTAATTATATAGGTCCTCCCAACTTTGTTCACTATTGAACTAAGGAGAATGACCACATTAGGCCCAACTACCTTATAACGTAACTGAAGGTGGACGGTCATATTCAATTATTCATCTTAATCAGACGCATGTATTTGAGTGGTGTGCGGCGAGGTCAAGTCTAAAAATGGGACCCAATAAGACATGTGCTTCAAAGAGATTAGACAACGTGTGCAAAATCTATTAACCATTTTAGACTCGACGCTCAACACAATTGGAGGGACCTAAGTATTCATTTAAGAAATAAACACACACTCTTGATAACCATAACAAAATAAAGAAAAATCCGATTTTTGTTGATGCTTCATCATAAGTTTGCTAACGAAACACAGATTCTGTTGCACGATATCGATTGGTAGAAGTTGGAGGACATGAAAAACGAGCCACTTAACACCCACACACTAAGTGTCACAAAATGTCACAAGACGTTTTGCTTGCCTTTGTGAGTTGCTCATGCGTACCTAAGTTATTCATTCACGATGCAGCATTGGGAGACAGAAATGGCAAGGCCAGGCCAGGCCAGGCTTCTGAATCGTGGTCCGTGAAAGTGGTGTGATGTTGGCTGACGCCAATTGTCCATCCTGCTACAGAGTGAGCAGATTAGCGTACTCCAATTATAATACATGTCAGTGTTCCATGTACATACTCGGACTGCTCTCATCAACATCTCCACCCACATTCTGCCACCCATTTCGTGGTGTTAGGGCTTACCCTCACCCACATACTAGCAGCTGGCTGGTTTACAAAGTACATTACAGACAGGGCCACGGAATGCCGTGCACACGGAGACTTATCTCCCGGTAAATGCTGGGGTTTCAACCTCCTTGGCCGGCAGGTGTGAGTATTCTTCCGTGCCTGTAAAGACCTGGCCTAGTTTTACATTCGTATTCAGTCAGTGATCGGGGAGATTTTTGGGCATAATCGGTTGAGATCCTAGTGTTTGCAAGTCCAACCAGTTACATGTTGACATCCTTCGGTTTTTCTGTATTAATTTGAGGTATATTCCATAAATTCCTCTTAAGTGATCGGTAATTCTCCTGAAGTCTTGAACTTCAATCGGTTATTTCTCAAACTCAACCGGTTCATCTGTAACTAACTGTCGGTTCTCCCAGATCATTGATTCAGTTGCCCATTTTTGTCAAGAAGAACTTTCCACGTCCAAATCTAAATTCGCAGGAGGTGCAGATCCATTTCATCCAACGAGCCTTCCAAATTCGTAGACGTTCGTCCATCGTTTGGCATCATATATCATATTTTGTTCTTTACAAAGGAGAATGGTAGCTCCTTGTGACCCTTCTGGAAAGTTCAGGACATGTCACTTGGGCTACAACGCTCATTCACTTGACCCTTCATTTTAAAACCATCAAGAGAAAAGGCTTTTCTCATAATCATTCATGTATATATCCACCTCCTCCCCCCCCCCCCGGGCAAGCTTCCAAACACCAAAGGGTAAACGGCCATGACAAACTAGAGTTGGTGTAGTATGCTCAATGGTGACTTTGACAACATGTATGCATCCTTACCATTCATCCTTTTCAAATTGCATATTAGATGGTTAGCTAACTATAGATAGTTTAACTTTTAGATAATGAAAATCACCTATAATGAGTAATGATTCTCTATATATATTTAAACAAAAGAATCATCAACAACACCCAGAGCAATGTGATCGGTTATGGTTGTTGCAGTGTAGTAGCCCCACCTCATTACATGACAACAACTCCATGAGGTGGAACAAGCTAACTTTGATGCGAAATCCCATAGGAAAGTTTGGAACTAGTCCCAAGTGGCCAACCGTTGCTCTGTGGAATTCTTTGAATGTAAAGGTGCGTACAAGTCTTCAGACATTATTGTAGAACTCCAAAGAGCCCTTACACATGGTTCAAGACCAACATCTTCTTCAAGGTATGACGAGATATTTCTACAAGAAACTTCATACCGCACCAACTAAAAAAACATGCATGGGGGAAGCTCAATGGAAGTCTTTGTCAAGCATCCCCCATCGAGTCATGGAATATCAAAATGATTTCCCCACCATGGGCATCACTCCACATGAAATCCAACATGTGATTTGGGAACTCCCACATGGCAAAGCATTTTGGTAAGGATTATACTATCCAATCCTTCATATTCTAATATATATCACAGAGTACTTTGATTGCTTTCAAACTCATTTGTGGAGACCAATGTTGAACTAGTATCACATTCTCTTCATACCACTCGGGTATATATGATGAGCACTTTTCAAAATTTTGACAACAATAGGGTATGAGCATTTGAGGGCAATTTTGATTTTGATTTGGGTCATTATACCATCCAAGAACCTCCATAACTAAATAATATCCTCATGATATTGATATGATATTAAAATGGTATTGACATATTGACTCAATAATTACTCAAGAATACATAGACTCTCATTTTTTTAATGCCCACCAAAGTATCAATATATGTGTGATATTACTATATTGATACTAGTTGGGTAGGTGCATTGATACCATTATTGAGATTAAGTATTGATACTATGCAATCACCTACATACCATTCCAGTCTTGATGAAGACATGTGCGTTTGTCTAGCAGACACACACTGCATAGGGATTTATTTTTTTTCTCTGGCAGATTTCTCTTATGGAGGCAGATACATATTTCTTGTGAACAAGAGAGATTGCAAGGCTTGAGATTTCATCCAAGTCTAAGGTAGCCTTTGCATAAGTAATGCATGGAGCGTAGTTTTGGGAAAATCTCTACAAAACATCTGCTTGCTAGTGTTATTTTCCAGGAGTATGTGCAAACTGGTACAATGTTGTCTTTGCAGAATTAGAGCCGAATGACTGGCTATACAACAAGATGATTTGGTTCTTTCTGATAGAATGGAAAATTTATAAAAATCCACTTGTAGTTACTGGAGAGGCTACTACGTAAGAGAATATGAACTATTTAGACTGCAAAATTGTCATCAAAGCAATCTGACTGTGTTCTGGAAACTTGACTGCTAACCAGACTCAGCCACGTGTCGTTGTAGTATAGTGGTAAGTAATTCCGCCTGTCACGCGGGTGACCCGGGTTCGATCCCCGGCAGCGGCGCCATTAAATTTTATTGGACATACTTTTGGTTACTTTGGTTTTGAACAATCAAACTCAGATTGTGTCATCAATTTGTCAAGTGTCGTTGGAGTAATTTCAAGATTTCAAAACTGCAATGCCCGGCTCCAATACACGTCACAATTCTGCCTCGAAGGTTGCGGGAGTTGGTTCCTCAAGGCCAGCTTGTTATGGTTCGGTTCATCATTGACCAACTTGCGACTTATGAAAGTTTGGCACAATCTGCGGTTTACTTGGCCTCATAATGAATTGGTTAACTCTTTGTCGACATGAAACAAGACGCAACGAGCTTATTATATGTCTCTCATGTTGTAGATAACACCGGTTCTCAATATTAAGCGTCCTATCTCCTATCTCTTACCCAATTCCCTTTCATCGAAGAACCAAGCTTAGTTCCCTGATGTGGTAGGGCATTATGAGCGTATGGGCTTCAATTCAGTCAGTTATCTCCCAACGAGATCTTGGTAAGTGGGTTGAAATTTCTCGCCTTATTACGGATGGACTCGGCCAACAATGGGACACATGACTCTTTGACAAAGATCAGGCCAAATTTCTTAATAAATTTTGTCCCCCTTGGCTCCTTTGGAAGAAATAAATAATAAATAATAAACAAAATAAATAAATAAAATTGCAGTTGGATGTTGCTAGTCAAGAGACTCCTAGTTGGTTCTTAAAGTCGTAAAGTGGGGTTGGATAGGTGTTGCAATCTCTACGCCCCTCACCCCTTGGACACCCGGATATATGCCTTCAAGAAGTGCCCTCATGTGAGCCAAGCGTAGACCATGTTCCGTGCCCTCCAGGCAACAACATCACTCTACTTCTATGAAACTTGGAACAATATTAGTGGAGATCTTATCCACAGACTGACAAGATTCTAGAATTAAGGGGATTTGAAATGGTCCAATGCCTCTAAACTTGTTACCAAAGAAATTCCTCATAAGATCCTTAGGGCATGCCAACTGTGGAACCTATGGTGTCAATGCATAGACCACGACCTCTACAAAAGAGCCTTTAACCTTGGTGTGGTTTTGTATAATGCATGGAAAATGATTATACGTAAAGCGCAAAGATGACAAGAAGGTTGAAATGATGCAAACCTTCATCAAAATATGAACGGCCTCTAGCATATCTTTGCCCACTGCACTACTAGACTCTAGTGGATCTTGGTCCCTCTTATGATCTTCCTTCCAGCATATCTAGCAGCCTGGAATGAAGACTGATCCAAGTTCGATAGATGTCACACTCACCTTAAACACATTACCAACGACTTCTTGGACAGAATCATGCAAGACATGAACAAGCAAGAAGGCTTACCTGCCAACTCGCCTTCTGCCACTCCGAATGCAAACCTCGCCACAAAAGACCTTCCCTCGTGAATTCCTCCTATTAGCTGTTGTAAGGTGAGGTGTTGCATATTGGCTCACAACCACCCTCAACCAAAGCTTGGACACCACGCAAAGGGTCAAGCTCACCTATCTCCCAATTTACGACAGCTCCCTACTTGCTGGAGTGGCCTAAAACTTCTAGATCCCACCCTGCAAGCATGTTCACCTCTCACCAAACATGGTGAGAGCTGCTAGTGTTTTCACAGTAGCGAACATGTGGCACCTTGATCATCACCGATAGCGCACACGTCAGGAGCTGCCTTTCCTGCCACAAAGTCAATGCTCCCGTTTTCTTCAACATTTACGTGAATGCGTCCCCTCGCTAGTTCATCGTGAACACGCTTTCTGCAGAATGCATGGTCCATTGAGGCAATTGCCTACAACATTTGTCTATGTTGACGTGACAGACCTACTTCACAGACCTACTTCATCAACAAGAAGCTTTGCGGGCGCTTGATGCCCAATAATGACAACTTCCATTCTCGGCAACAATCTTTAATCCCAAAAACTCAGCCATGATTCGAGCGCAACAGCTTCCTTGCTGACACTTTTGGGCAACAACTCCAACATTGTTGACATTGATTTTGGGCAGCTTCCCCTCAATGCCAACCCCTTGCGGTTCACTAAGCTTGGTTGCACAACACCAAGACTGCTCGAATTAATCAAGCGGTTGAGGAGTCATTCCGTCCGAACTTCGTCAAGTCCTTATACTGTTATCCAGGCCTCAATGCATTATGCGCTCATCTCGCCACACTTAGGTGAAATCTAGTTGTCACGCTCGCCTCTTGAAGACATTTGAGCCTCAGACAAAATTTACTTAGCCTCTCATTAGTCCATCTCATCTAAAGTGGTTCATTCATGGTCAATAAGCGAGCAAGCATGATATGCTAGTACACCTCACTCCCTTCTTGAATGTTAAACGACCAATGAAACACCTTGTGCTTTTGGGACCTCCTCCAACCCAGCTATCATTTCATATTTGTCAACTTATTATCGAATATTCCACATGAATTCACAGGTTATATGGAAGGCATTGACGAGCCTTACCTTCATACACATGACGCCATGGATCCTCATTCAAAGGACTTCCATCATGGCTCCCGGGCCTTGCTTATGGCACATGGCTCTTATATTAATAAGCATTGGGAGCCTCCAACTCATTTTGAGGACGATGTTTGCAATCTCATGTGAGCTGCAATTGCATCTCAGCTCTTGTGGACGCAATTAGAATTTTTTTGGTGGTAGTTAATCTTTTTGTGCTTTAGTTTCATGGCTCTGGCATCTACTGGATGGCTTTAAAGTGATGGGGATGCCCTCCTTGCTTTCAAGTCCCATATCAAGGTTTCGCCCTTTGTTGTCGTTAAAAGGTATCATCTTAAGCAACATCTGTAACCTTGTCTAATTTCCTCAGTTCACACGGTGGAAGGCAAACTGTATTATTTTGAAGTTACCCTGAAGTAGAATTTTGTCTGCAGCTATGTGGTTAATCTCCTCTATGGGAGCTCTACTAAAAGCCTGTGGAAGAATCTCACCTAGCATATTTGTATCTTCAGCAATTCCTTCCACAAGTTTTTATGCTTCCTCTGCTATTTGGCACCTAATGTTGTTGCCACGATTCATATTCTCCGACTATTAGATCAGATGAAAAGGCATTTGCGTCTAAGAGATATTGAATTAGGCAGAGGACTTTGCGGGATAATGGAACAACATTCAAATTTTCTAATGCTAAACATCCCTGATGAGGATATTAATCTCATTGAGGCAGACCAATAACTTGTGCGCAGCCAATTTAGAACAGTTCTAAGCAGAAATTAAATTAGGTTCGATCTCACTCAGGCTTCCAATGAGGTGTGTTGTTGCAATTTACGGCATGTATTGACCATCAAATATGACCGCCTAGGAGGAAATATTTGAATTTCTTTAACCAATGTAGAGGCCACCATGTTGGAAAATCATGAAACTTTTATTGCTGGCTTAGGTCAGAGCTTACAAATTCTTGATTACTTTCCCCTCATGCCATTCCATAAGAACCTCCATGGGCGGGACATGTGAAATGGCAATTAGGGCAGCATGTAAGCAAGGCCCCCAATCTACAAAATTATATAAACTCTAGAATGATGAAACATTTGTGTGCATACATGGTGATTCTACACATGAGACCTATGGCGGTAACCCGGGTGTGCACTTATTATGATAGCTACCTCAAAATTGGTCCAAATCATAAGAAAAGGGGCTCAAATTGTTGGGCTCGTCAAGCTCTATTCACCCTCATAACGACAACAATTTTTGAGACTTTGGTTTTTGAGACTCCACCGTACTAGAAGAGGGCGAACTTGATCACTGTGACATTGCCAACAAACATGAGCAAACACACACAAACCCCAAAAGACACAATGATCAACCACGTCCCACATCCATGTTGTTGAGACTGCACTATTCGCAAAGTGCAAACCAAATGTTGGTCCTATTTTGGGCACCCTCCGGGAAATTTATTACTATTATTTTAATACGCCCTCCGGAAAATTAATTAATTAATTGCATTCACACACTTGATAAATTCGGTAACCCAGGTTACCAACATGTCAGCTACATGTTTCTGGACTCTATTTGAAGGAGTGTTGAATCTCCATTCATCTCAAGAGATAGTCTCGAGAGATAGTCGTGAAGCAAGGCCATCAGTGGACAGCACACTATCAAGTTATGTCAGAATATCCTAGATTTCCTAATATTCATTGATCTTAGAACTGCAAGTTGTACAGACCTTTTGGAAAACAATAGGACACACATATGTCAAGATTGGATGGGCCCATGACCTAATTGTTATATTCGCAGACAAGGAGCCTTTCCAGCCGTAACAGGAGCCACTTATATACGATTTCGGAAGGGTTGCCTACTTGATGACAAGATATTCCTGTCCCTACCTTTGGTTGCCAATCAAGACAACTCAAAAAGCCCTCAACCATCCAAGGCATGGATAAGATGTATGTTTGCGCAGGCCCTAAAGGACCACTCTGGAAGTGCCAAAAAAACTAGGCTGCATCCCACCTTGCTCACACTGGAAGAGGTACACCCTCTCAGCAAAAAAAATGACCAATCAAAGACCTGAGCCTGATAAAGCCCCCAAGCTCAGACTGGAATGCATCAACTTCTTGATGAGATCACCAGAAGCTGATGACCAGGATTTTCATGATGCAGATACTGACCAATTCCGATTGCCCGAGGAAGTACAGGACCTAAGGCCTAGTGGTGGCCACACAGGAAAATGAAAATGTTTGCTCAATAAAATTAAAGGTAGGAAAAATAACTGTAGAACACCCTGCATACTCGTTCCAAAATCGTCTCTTTATCTCACCTACAGCATACCAACTTGAGAGAACAGAAATGTGATTTGTGTACAAGGAATCTGGAGACGAGTACATTCTGGACGACTGGGCGTAATCATAAAATCTAAAGAACTCCTTCCCTTAAGCCTATGCTATAGAATTGGTCAGTTCTGACCACCTATGTGGTACCTTCATAAATCACATGCGGAGCACTCAGCAGCTCCCAAAACTCCAGGTATGGCTGAGATGAAGTAGTGATGGGGAAGCATCCCCCACTGTGGTTGACTTAACAACTGGGCATATTTCAGATTGAAAATGCATGTTTCGGTCCTCAAGAAATACTTCATATAGATGTGACGGCCTGTTTTGTTGGAGATGTTATCCCTCTTGGTGCAATCACCTGGGGCATCGACATTCCCCCAGAGACCACAATTTCTGCAGACAGCATAATGTATTGTTAGGTGTCCACAAGAAAGGCAAAAATGTAGACAATCCAGATACGCATTACAGTACATAATAAACAGAAGAAACCTGATAATGCAAAAACTGGAATACTTCTATCAGCAGGGAAGGTATGCTATAGGTACAATTCTATAATAACATTTACTGTGAGATGACAAGACAGTCTGATATGAAAAAACACAAGAAATGCTAAACACATACCAATGCCCTCCCTCACAGACAAGTTTGGACGAATAACATCCTTCGAGTTGACAAGGAAGATGTCACCAATGTAAAGGTGATTGGTAGGCACATAAATGCTGCACAGCTCTTCTTCTCCAACATCATTCTGTCAGTGAAGAGATCCAACAATCAGTCATCTGGACAAATCTAGTGATCCTGAAATCCAGTATTTGCTGTGTCAGCAGCACCAGTGTGCTGCGTAAAGCCAGTATATGTTCATTTTGAACGAATTGTGACAATAGCAGTAGCACCTTCTCTGCCCAATTCGCCTCTACTTTGTAGGACAGCACCAACCCATACTCATAAATTACTTCCCACAATTTTTAGTGAGGAGAACTTAAATTACCTGCAAAACAAGAGTGGAAGTGATGAAGCCAAATGCATATTCACCAACTCGAGGATGCCGAATTATGGCTACCTCCTGAAAGGCTTGTGTATTTTGATCTGTTTACACCATCCAGAAAATAAACAAACAAGTTAGCTAGGCAGCAAAACTTCACTGAGATAGAAAAAAGGATATATTGGAGAAATTTTAATTATTAAAATAAAAAACAAAAAGGACTCAAAGACCTAGACTGCCGACTCCCATGTCCAGGAAGGAGAGGAAAGCAAAAGCTTAAAGGAGATGTTTACCCAAAGACTTCACAACAAGCCATTGTGTCTGCAGAATACCATAAATACCAAATCCAGTGAGAAGGAGCCTAGAGATGCTAAGAGTTCACATTCCAGATTGCTGCTCTCATTGTTGTTTTAATATATATTTGTTCTTAAAACTAGTAAAGTGCATTTACAATTACTACTTAATCTAGTGTTCTCCACAACAGAATAGTTCACAAGGCTGTTATAATCTTCTCTGAAAGTCATTTTAACAAAGTGTCTCTCAGGGATGTTGGAAGTGCATCATCACTAATTCCCTCTAGAATAGTGAAAAACTTGCACTCAAAATGAGGTGAAGTCTTTGTAAGCAACAATCATCAAAGCATTGAGCGTTCACCAGACTTGAACTGAACCCATAAATATCTTGCTATAATGTGGACTAGTACGACTTTCACCCTGGGTTGGTAAACTATTCAAAGAAGGACAAAGCCATTGACTCCTGCAGGCTCATAAACTCAGGACTTCCTATTTCACAATAGTACAACAGATTCGCACTAGTGATGACCTACAGATACATGCAGAGGTATGGCCTTTGTCAAGGCATCCTCTCAAACAGTCCTGGTCATTGTCATCAAAGAACATCAATTTGGAGTACCACTGGAGTGGAGTGGGGGGAGCATCCCTGAGCCAAATCGTGCATTCAAACTACACTTGCAATAACTCATCATTTGCAACAGATAGTAATAGCTAGGTTGCATTTCCCTCCAGTAGTACTCCTCTGTGCTTCACTACATCCCCATCATACTCCTCCACACAACATTAGCAGGTGGTATAATATGCCTTGTTTGTCTCTCAAAATCACACCAGCACCTCAGATACATTGAATATATCATACAGAACATATATGGAGGACATTTGACATCTGTAAGAGGGACAACACCAATTTGATCCTCCATGTACCTGCTCATCTCTAAAACATCTTCTATTTCTATTTCTTTTAGGATCATTAACACTCTCAACTTATGGATCTCAACTTGTTCCTGCTATGCATGCAGAAGGGAATTCCAAACCAACAACACTTCTCTCTTGAATGTAGAAGTTCATTACACCACTATCGCAAGAATCAAGAAGCTCAGTCTGCTGACCCAGAAAAATCCCACAAGCAGCAAACTGAGTCATAAAGCTCAAAAACGCCCCTGCCTGCCAACTGAAGCAACAAATGCAGTGCTGATTGTGCAATCATGGGTACAAAGCAGACCAGACAACAAGCAAGTGGGTGTCTGAAATAACTCTGCTCATATGGTTCAAATATAATATGCATATGCCACTTCATACAGCACAATGAGCCTGTACCTGGAGAGATAGCTGCACTGATCTGCTTAGAGGCAGAGTAGATATGTTTCACAAGAGGCATACGCTTGATAAACCATTCACCTACTAGTAACACTGAAGATCCAATCCATGAAGAGCCAAATACTCCCACCAAAAAGATGAACACGAATGATGTTACAAATCCAAGCCCTGCAGCCATACATTACAGACATAGTAACATTACAATTATATATTGCGAATAGCATGGTAATGAAAAATAAAGGATACAACCAAGAGCACCAGCAATACACATAAGAAAGCAGGAGAGAAATAGCATCTATTATCACAACTGAGATTTAGTACATGGTTGGATAATTCACCAAGTACGTGTATGCCAAGAGAGTCGTAAATAGGAGAGAAGAAGCCATCAAAGAATCTGATGAACCACCATGTGACATAGAATGTGACTGCAATTGGTAGAAGGATTACACTGCACAACAAGAGCAGCACAAAATTTTAAAATATAAAACCCAGTGGCATAACAGGACATGAGCAAGGAATAGATGATCAAGGCTGTCATTTCTACTAGAATCCTACAACTTCGTCAGTGTCTGCATTGTTGGAATTGTGAAGTTAGTGCTCTGAAGACCAGAGTCATAGGAAACAACTTACCAGCCACTCATGAACTTTTTTGAAGCCCAACTTGAAAGGAAGCCATAGAAAGCCTGACACAGACCACATGCAAAACACTTGTTAGCGTATCCACCTTCAATATGATACAAGTTTGAACCTCACTCAAAGGGCTGGATTTTCAGCAATTCTGGCTGATACTATTCAAAGTTTCTGCTCCTTCTATAATCCATAATATGCTTATCACAATTTGATTGACAAGATAACAATATACTTTAATATAGCATTAAAAGTTCAACAGGCCGGCTGATAGATAATATGAAAGAGTCAAGTAAGCATACAGCCACCAAGAAGCACCAGGTTTAAGAACTCAGACCTCTAAGCTTGTGACACAATCTTATCTTGCAATTATTTGTATATCACCCACTGGTTGAGGTCAATATTATTTAAATGAGTTTAAAATACATGCACACCTTCTGTGGGCTATAACAAGTGCCACTTGGAAATTCACCCCTCCCCCTAACAGCTATGCTGTAATAAGGTTAAGCATATTCAACCAGTCCATGGTGGAAACAAAAGTCTCAAGTGAAGTAAATATGTCCACATAAGTTGTTTCACATGATTTCTTGTTCATCCTTTCAATCTTGAAGGTCTCCAGTTAACTCAAGCGTAAGCTCCTACCAGAAATACTTTCACGATTTCCTTCAATTTCTCATCAGTCTACATGCTCAAATTTATCTCCCGTGTAAACTTGATTGATGTTAGAGATGAGGAAAATGTCACTCGAGAGTACCTACTAATTCTTTGTTTGCCACATAGACTCTATAAAAATCTATACACACATAAGGTGTACATTTCTTCATCTCCTTGATTGAATCATACAAATATTGAGAAGTAACTCTTTCTATTGACATCAAGATTGCATCAAGTGCAGCAATCCAAGCAATCATAAACAGACAAATGTACAACCACTTTCTGCTTTGTTGACTGATAGCAAGCATCTTTGGTGAAGGGTTACTATCTTCTAAAGTTACACCAGTATAAGAAATAGCATTCTACAAGCTTATTAAATTACCCTAGCCGGTCCTAGCTAGCTTATTGATTGGAAGCACAGCAACCCAAAATCTTTCAGCAGTTGCTAAGGAAATCCTACGTATCAACTCCAGAACATCAACCCCTCCTGGGATTTAAGAACTTGAGGTTCTTGTTGTAACGTTGTCTGGCAGCTGAATTAGCAATAATGTTATTCACGAAGAACATTACACAGAATATTGAGAAATAACTCTTCGTTCTCCACCAACCAGCACACCTATTGAAGAAAGAGCTTTATTTCTTGTCAACATGTCTTAAGTGAACATCAAGTGCTTCTCTCACTCTCCTAAGTTTAAAGTTATCAAAAAACCATCCTTAATATCTCACTAAAGCACAAGACCCCGAATTTCCAATATACATAAGGGTCTTCTATAGTGATAAAAAGGAGCCAATAAACTAAGGGCTCCCACTCCAAATGAAAACTGGTATTAAAAAAATTCAGCAAGCGGTGGAACTGAACACAAGAAAAGTCTGTCTATGCAATAGGTTATGTCAAATGGCAACAACAAAAATGGTAACAAAATAACTACTCTCCGCACCAAACCCTCGCATTAAGGTTTCTCTCTAATGAAACATGGCCATCAAAAACGCAGCAGCGAACACGTGCAGGTTTTCCGAGAGCAGTAAGGCCTTATTTCGCTAGAGTAAGACTAGAGAGCTTACAGAATAGAAACTTCTGAGAGCAACAAATCGAAAGAAACGAACAAAAGAGTAGTGCAACGAGGATATTCATTCTCCCTTGTGAAAAAAAGGTAGGACAAATCATGTATCCAAGCTCAATATATCTAAGAAATGCAAAACAGAGAGGATATGACTACTACAATCATATATCTAACTGACCATATCATAGAGGAAGTTCAGAGAAAGATTAGAGAAAGATTAGATTGAATCGGAGGGGAAAAGATAGGTACTCAAGAATTCGTACCACTCGACCTTGGTGATACGCCGAAGGTGGAGGAGGACCTGCTTTCGGAGGATCTTCTATATCTTCATCGTGGCTCGCCATGAGCAGCTCCCTGTCGCTACCTGGGGGTCGCGATGGTGAAGCTTTGTCATCCCCCATGCTTCTTCTCGGTACAAGGCTTATCCCCCACACTTTCTTTCTTGACGTGCTCCGGGAATATATTTTTCCCGTATGTCCTCCTCTCTACGTTTGTGACCTGGACTCTGAGAGGCAGGAGGTTGTTGGCTGACACTTCTCACGTACAACAACAGTTCCCCCCTTTCTTTCTCACCCCTCCTCCTAATTTTACTCTACTGTTAATTTCCCTTCGGTGTACGCCAAGTAAGAACTCATTGAGGCGATCCGCCTGCGTTGATATTAGATAACCTTCTCCTCAGAACCTCCGGAGGATGTTATCTCACAAGAAGCTCCACCGAAGCAAGGGTCATGACACTCATTTTCTTCACGCCAACTCCACTCTACTCCACTCTACTCCACTCTAACTTACTGAAATGGGAAAAATTTCTCATAAACCTAAGACCGCGGCAGCAACAACAGAACGGAGTCCGGTTGCCTCTTCTCCCGCAGGCTTGTCGAGCTTCAAACCTCGACAGCTGTGTAAACTCATCGTACACTTCCAACCAGGAAGCAAACGAGGGTTACAGAGCGTCGAAATGACACGCGAGAGAGGGAGGAAGCATGTGACGGGCGATGTGGCAAGGACAGTAGCGTTGCAGGTGGCGACCTGACCAAGAAAAGCAACGAAGAAGGCCCATTGGTCTTCTCGGAGTAGGTTACGGCAGCCATAGCCAGAAGAGCTTCCTGGAAATTAGGGTTCTGGGGAGGAAGGAAAACAGAGCTCCCCCACCCGCCATTTCGCCGGGCCAGGTCAGCTCTCCTTCCTGCGTGGCTGCCACCTGTATAAGATTGAGTCCCATGATGGCTCCCATGTCGAGTCCCGTACACAACTCCGACCGTCTATGTGACCAATTGAATGGCTCCCTATCCTAGCAATTTCGAGATTGCGTCAACCATTTTCGTAAAGCCAAATTGGCCTCTCTAGAGTCGGGAGTGAGCTTCGAGTCTTGTTTGACCGATTTTCGTAAGCGGTCACTTTATCACATGGGATAAAGTAGGCTTATACATTATAGGGCAATGCACTAGGGCGAGTGCCTTATCACGTGTAAGGGTGTGCGTTCGTTGAGGAACCCAGAATGGCATGTTGTCACCTTGATACCAGCTTCTCCAAAGTGGGTGTGTATGTTTAGGGGGTTCATGGATGGAGTTTCAGTTGTTTTTTATATTTTACCAATTTCATGATTTTGTCAACTATTTTCGTAAAACCGAACTCATCTCTCGAGTCGGGAATGGGTTTTGAGTGTTCTTTGACCAACTTTTGAAAGCAGTAGGTTTTTCACAAGGGAATTAAAAAATAGGCTTATATGTTATAGGGTAATGCACTGGGGCGAGTGCCCTATCATGTGTAAGGATGTGTTTTCATTGCATAATATTGCTAAATAAGGGAGACATTATTTCAATGGGGATCTTGCAATGGCATGAAGACTAAAGACATTGTTTTTACAATCACAACATGTTTTACCTTAGCCCTTGCCTGAATTCTCCTTTTGCCTTGGGTAAGTGGCAAGTGGAGTTTAGTGATGTTATGTGAGAAGTAGAAACATAACTTTGATGTCACCTTGTCACCCTTGCCCACCTTTATTCTATGTGTTCAAGGGGGCCATGTATGTCCAGGGGGTTCATAAACCTCCAGTTTTGTTTTGATGGCTCTCATATACAACTCGTGTGACCAATTGAATGCCCTACCAAGTTTGAGAGGTCATCAACCATTTTCGCAAAGCTAAATTAGCCTCTCTCAGGAGCTTTGGGTGTTCTTTGACCAAATTCCGAAAGCAAGTCACTACACCACATGAGAAAGCAAGCTTATAAGCTATAAGGGTAATACACCATGACAGGTGCCTTGTCACATGTAAGGGTGTGTCTCATTGAGAAGATGAAACATGATGTTGTTGTCACCTTGGCACCATATTTTATGAGGGGGTTCTATATGTTTAAAGGAGCCCCAAGAGGTCATTGCATACAAAATGCCATAGGGCATGGAAGTGTAGTATTACCCATATGTAGGGTTGAAAGTCTTGCATATTCGTCCGAAAAGTTCCCAATGTGTTATGCCAGTTAACTACACTAAATATGATATTTGGTGTCACCAATTCTAATTGTCTTGCTCAATGCTAATTGTAGACTGAAGTATAGTGTTGCCAACACCAAATGTTAACCCAAAATTACTTGTCATTCCTTGCAAAAATTTCGGGGGACATATAGATTTACAGTGTTGCAATTACTGTCACTTACCAAGTGATTTTTCATCCAAATTTCAATCATTCATGACAATAAGTTGCTAACAAGAGAAGGGAGGGTTTTGGCCAATGGATGAACTCATCCATCATCCATGACAATAGTTGTTCACTTATTCATAAGAAGTGTCATCCAAAAAGTTACCATAGTGACATTAAATACCATATGACACTAAACATCATATTTAGTGTAGTTTGGAGCATGCATACTGACACATAACAACCGTGGATTTCAATTCCAAATTTAGTGAGGTTCAAATATTGATATAACAAGTGGATTCATCAAGTTTGTAGTGCGGCCCGTGCCTTACAGACTATTGTGTTAAATCATCGTCTATGTTATGTTTCCGTTTAAAGTTATCCCCATGAAGCAATTGGACCGTTGATTAGTATCCCAAACTTAGTAGGTGGACCGTGAGATTCGGACCAAGAGAGTCACAAATTTGTGAATCTACAAACTATATTTCCATGCTCCATGAACATAATCTCATTGCTAAGTGATGTTGTTATGTACAACCACAACACCTCTTATTATCTTTTAACTTGTTCCGTGCACCCATGATAAATAAATAGATGGAAGGATGTATAGATCAATGTGTGGGGTAGGTCATCGTGTGTTGACTATGTGTTGTCTCTCTCACACACACACAAATATATATATATATATATATATATATATATATGCAATGGTATGAATGGAAACACATATAGCTAGATACACCTTGCTCGAGGAAGACCAAGACTTTTTGAAATGATTATTATGTTATCTCAGTGATTGAAGGATGAATGCCAATGATATTATGGAATAAAAAGGAATGCAATATATATATATATATATATATATATATAATGTGGACATATAGTAATGTTCGTGGTCCTTCAATCCAACACGCAACCCAATTTCGATCTTCAATTGTTTAACTTGGACTAACTACACCGTGAAACCTGTTAGCATGGGTTAAAAGTTAGCGTGGATTGAAGATCCCGTGGTCCATTGTATTTTATGAAAATTAGGGTGGCTTGAAAATCAACAACTTATTAATATTCAAATATCAAATGATGAAATGATTAAAAAATTTATTGATGTTTTGAATCAAATATTGATATTGTATATTTTCAACCCACAATATCTCATGTTCATGTAAGAAGAATTGATCCCATAGTCCTAGTTTTGAGCATACAATATTGTCGGCTCTAGAAAATGTCATGGGCTAAGAAAAATCACATTGACCAATATGATTGTGGTATGGCACAATTATATTGAGCCATACAAATAAGTGTTAACGGTGTAACTGTTGCACGACATCCAAAAGTTTGGAAGGGGGGGGGGAGGGGCTTATCATCTCATCTCTTAGGGTGCTATATTATTTGACATCAAAATTAGGATCAAGTTTATTCATCAACACACGTAAGGGTACCCCAATAAAACTATTCTACCTTATCACAAACTTGAATGGATTGAGGGTATGTTCAGTAGATCATGTTCATGTATATGTTGATCACACAAAATTTTAGCTCTAATGCCATTACATGTGAAAGTTATTGAATTAGTGGTCCATAGTATATTGAAATTTGTTAGAAATGGTCGATGCAATGATATTACTCAAAATCTAATTCTTTATAACATTCATTTTCCCTTAAAAACCAAATCTAGATCAAATACCAATTTCCCACAAAACTACCAAAATTTCCACTAAGCCATACTAAGTTAGGATTTAGCATGATTTTTTTGGTTAAAGAAGCACTTGTCCAAAAATAACAAGTATTGCATATGAGATATTAAAAGCCACTTTCAATGGGGAGAGGGCTAAAATATTATGATGGAAACCCTAATTCTACACACATTGAGAAGCCATGTGGGTCCAAGAATGTGTTTGGATTTGTATCTCTCACAAATTACACAAAAATATACATGCCGGAACCTCGGGGAGATCACTCCATTGTAGAGTTGAACACCACGTGCGAACAAAGTTTGCTACCCCTATATTACATGTCATAAATAATTTTAAATTTTACGATATTTTTTCTACATATACACAACCATTGATGGTATCTTTTGTATATTTTTTTGAAATTTTTAGTCATATTCATTAATTGTAGCAATTTTTTTAGTTCAATTCTGCGTCATTCTAGTTAGAAACGGTATGTTTTATTAAAAAAACAAATCATCAAATTTAGTCACCATTTTTTACTATGTAACATGTACCATTTATACCTACTCATGAAAAAAAATTGATAAAATTGTGACCTATTTTGGTGATGATTTTTACATTTTTTACATTTTTTACATCTAAAATGATCGCACGTGGTTGTTCAACTCTACAATGGAGTGATCTCCCCGAGGCCGGAACAAAAAGGTTAAAACAAAATATCACTCCATGTTGAATGCAATTATTCTATCATTTTTAGTAGAAGAACCACCGATGTATCACATGTATTTAATTTCATGGTGTCCAAAATTCATGCTTAAGTGTTCTTTTTAATACTCAACTACCATAGATTTTATTGTACACCTATTCACGGGAAGGTTATGGAGGCTAGCACAAACAAGGCATACCAAAATACACTCACTTGCAAGACACAATCATATTGCACAAGGTCGGTCGTCTCTCACTACGAGTCACGTGCAAGTAATATATACCAAGCTTTAAGAGTGTTCACAAGCCTTCCTTGGTGGGTTTGACATTCATAGAATTTATTCTTACTAATGTTATAGGACTTGAAAATATTTTATTTATGAAAATAGATAATTATTTTGTTGTATTGTGAAACTTGATTAAGAACAAAGTAGAGTGGATCAACTAGAATTTGCATGACTTGTGTGGGTTGCTCAACTTATAGAACTCCATATGCCAACGTGAGTATAGTATGATGAGATTATTCTTATTTCAAAGAGAGAGGACTTCAATGTTCTTATCAACGTCAATTATGATGTTGCTTCATCTTCAAGTTGGTCTAACTCTACATCTAATTTCGAAGGGCGGCATTACAAAATCAAAAGTGCCTCCTTTCAAAGTTGACCACCTTAATTGGACACATACAAACCATTGTGCACTTATCTCCCTCAAGGACGAGCTATTGGGTTTCCAGAATGGTTGCTTGTAAAAATTCCAGTTCACCTAGATGAGTGTCACGATCCAAACATACACTTATTTCAAAGGTAGCTCATTGTGTAACAATGGCAACCATCAAGTGTGATCCAATGGATGCGCGATGCCACTAAAACTATGCATAACCAAGGCCATGCATTAATTAATCTCATTTATGTCAATAAACCTAACCACATGGTATACACCCTACTACGAGGTACCTCGGACCCCGGTGCTAATATGGGTTTGAGTAAGGAGTCGCCTGACTTGTGGACCTGGGGCCATGGCTTGAACTCCCCACAAGCTATCATTACCACTCACTAGCCTTGGACCTCTCTCATGAGTTTGGGACATGCCCTCACCAATTGGGATTGTTAAGGAGTCCAAATGGCTCCACTAGGACTAGACACACTAGTCCTTGGAGTGGGGGAAGTCTTGGGACACCACCCCATGACTTCACTACCCTTCCCCACTCATATAAGGCCGGCTTTACAAGAGCCCTGACCATGAAAATTTGAGGAACCTTGAAGATCATCCAAAGGCCATTCCTTGAGATATATATTATTAATTTTGCAAATGATGGGCCCTCAAGCTTAGTGGACCATGTTGAGGGACTGCAACACATGTTCCACTTCGGGTCTCTACTATGGCAATGTAATATATACAAGAGCCAATGAGAATTTAATTGATTGTCCCGGTCCCTAGTTTTGCGTTAGACTGACCTCCTTTTAACATGCCTAGCACAATATCCAATACACCATGAAACATAATCCACTCGTTCCCATATGGGACACCATGTAGATTTCTCATCCATTCAAATTGCTTTGGTTCTTCGTGCCTTCAAGGTCTATTATAAAGTGAACTTGGACCGCCCCCGGCTTCTCAACCAATCACATAATTTGTATATCATGGGCCAAGGGGCCTCAAGCTCTAGTGTAACGTGGCCCTAAGTTTAAGGTCTTTGTCCATGGCCCCCACCCCACCGTAAAAAAATTGGAGAATCCACCCCAAAGTGGAGCCGACAACCACTATTGGGCTCCTTTGAGGACAATCTTTACACTTAGACTTCTTGAGGCTTAGTGTGGTCCCTTAGCACCTCTTTAGCTTAGCCACCCCTCCATATGGGTGGCCATCACCTTGCGGGACGTGGGCATCACCCCAAGGTCCACTCTCACAAGCAATATGTCAATTCACTCCCATTAGGGGCATGACAATAAACCCCTTTGTGATTGGGTGTGTCATAGTGATAAGGTGCACCAAAACGTCAAGTGTTAGGATGGTAATCTACATGAGTATTGTTTCGCCTTCAGACGACTTGACCTTCAAGTTCCCATGGAATCATGGCAAAGGCTTTGGGTTTAAGCATCCCCAATTAATATTGGAGAGAGAGAGAGAGAGAGAGAGAGAGAGAGAGAACACTTCACCTTGATCATAGCCGCGAGTATCTTGTCAACCTATACTATTCGTGTAAATCATGAACCTACTAATGGATTATTCAACCATGTTTTGAAACCATTGAGGAACTCCCCGCGTTTTATACAAAAAGAGGCATATAACCATATTCACCTATAATATTGAATGAACTAAGAAATCCAAAACTTAATTACAAATTAATAAAATTAAATAATTTAAACTCAATTTATTCGGATGTGTGTTATTATAGTATGTTGCACACAAATTAACATATTTGTATGACAACATGAGCATGACGTAAATATCCTCAATTTCTATAACTTTGTTGTGCTACTACATCCAAATTGACTATAGCTACACCCACATCCAAGCTTTCATCCTCAAGTCCATTAAGATGTTAAAAGGATCACAGTTGAGGTTTGGGTTGTTTGTTGGCCTTGGCCTTCCTTTTACTGTAAACAATCGGTGTCACTTTGTTATAAACTAGCAACAATAATGTCCCTTCATATGATATTTCATATTCTCTTGCCCTTGCTCTTGCTCTTAGTTTTGGTTGGTGTAAATTGTCATAGCATTCACATTTCATGTAAAGTCAAGCATTAGGTCATGGAATTTGAAGGCAACTCAAAGATTTGAATGTAGAGCAAGAGATGATTGAAATGAAGAGATGACACCAATTCGGGGTTGGTGTAAATATAAAATGTTTAATTCTTGACCATAAAATGAGCTCAATGAACTCATACGTAAACCCAACATAAGGTTGTAGTACGAGATGGTGCATTACCACAACAACAAAAACAATAATGAAATGATACTGTAATTAGGGGGCACTATATGCTTATAAGACTACTCCACATTGTTGTTGAGACCTCTCATGATTATCAAGGATAATTGGGATTTTGTTATGTGGTCTCCATTATTTAGCTATGCATTTGGTTGATGGTTTAGGGTTTTGAGAGAATTGAACACTAATGGCTACGCCTACGGGTTCGAATATCGACTCGACCGAAGATGACAACATCAAGGAGAACAATCGCAAAGCGACCACCTCGTCAATGGTGTCACTTGAAATTCGACTCTCTATGGTGATTATTATATGCACCAAGACAATTAACGCATTTGGTGTTTCAATGAGTCATATGTGTTGTGTAAAATAATGTTTTCTTTTTTTCTCTTGGAACATCTTTCATTGCAATCTATGTATGATTTCTACATACTAATGTAATTACTAGGTGCCAAGCATGAAAATCAAAAGATGTGGAAGTTTTGGGCAATAATGTGGAAAATTTGAACATTGTTCCACATATGTGATTGTTGGAACCCCGTGTTAATTTCGTGGCATGTTCACATGTCTCTAAGTATGTTGTGTAGTTTGGCTCCAATTTGGCATCACAATACATGCTAGTAGATATGGTCACATGAAACATTGGAGCCCATACACATATTGTGGCTCAACAACGCCTCTTTGATTCTCAAAGGCAGACAACGCCAACCCAATGTTGTCATAAATGATGGGGCACTTTGCCCTTTATCACAACCACATTTGATTCTCATTTAATCCATAAACATTTGTAGTCACAATTCGTTGTTGATTGATCCTTACATCAACAAAGTCGCTCTTCAATTTTGTTTGATGACATTTACTTTCACCAATATGAAAGATAGAAAGTTGAATTTTGTTGCCATTCCCCATGACTCGTGTACAAATGACACACAAGGCTAAATTGCAGTACAAAGTGGTAATATCTTTGGTCAAGGTGACATGTTCTAGGTTACATGTCAACATTCATCCGAGCATGAGCATAGCTACATAAAATTTGTTGTTATGGTGCAGCTCAAACTTGCACGTGTCTCCATTTCCCAAGCACCGAGGAGCTCACGGGCTTCAACACCCGCGCTTGCAGCTGCCGTCAAATCACGCAACGTTGAACAAAATACTTTCGTCCCATTGGAGTCTGATGATAGTGAATCAAGTGCTACGACTGTGCTTGAGAATGTTAGAGAACGTCCCAAGTCGTTACGGGAGCTTGCCGATGGCACCTCTCTCGTTGCCTTCTATAAGCTCCAAATCATCGGTTTCTTGAGTGGCCTTCTTGAACGCCTTTCATTGCTGATTGCGCTTCCAGAGGCTTGTAAGGTATGTAAATTTTGGTCTTTCTTATGTACCATCACGCATTGTAAGGTGTTACAAGGTTCAACTATTTGTGGTTGGAACTAATATTTAAAAATTTAAATAAAAGGCTTGATATTTTCTTTAAATATCAAGAGATTCTGATGCACTTGAATGTAATTGTTCACTATGCACTAACAAACATTTGGATGTGAGTTGTCTAGTGGCATGTCATTGCTTTCTTACTTGGGGGTGGGAAGTTTGAACCACTTGCAAATCACGACACTAATATGCTAGACAAATTAGATTTGTTTGCTTTATTTATTAAATAATGAAAAGCCAAATCTTGGAGCATCCTATGGCACTACAAATAAAACCAATGATATAGGTATGGCTCACTTTGGTGGTGTTGAAATAATTCAGGTGGCTGATAGTAGCATAAACCTTGAGAATATCCCAGAAGAGCGAGAGATGTTAGAGGCCAAGAAATCAATTATAGCAGCTGCAAATCTTGTCCACTTCAACCTCTACCATCCCATCAAAGTATCAAAGTTTGAGATTGAGGCAAAATGGCTTGAAGAAGTGCTCACCAAAACTCTACATGAGGTCTTCCTTTGGATTTATAAAGATATTCACATCCCTTTGTTAAATGAAATGTTTGCATCATTGGAAACAATTACAAACATTGATGACTCATTTTTGCCCACGATCTACTAATATCTTTGCATTCCATATGATTGGCACTGCATATGGTTCTCATTAGTTTCATGTTATGATTATGAGAATTTTTGCAATCGCAACACCGTTATAAGATGGCAACTAGGGAAGCAATAACAAATGCTAGTACTTTCAAGGATGCTTTTATTCAAATTTCATGTATATTTTTGTGAAAAATGAAGCATGAGTTTGTCAACTAACCTTCTTGTAGGTGGAGATGGAGGGACCAGATGGAAGAGAGGGGGACCTTTGAAACATTGATAAAGGTAACTTATGTCAAACCTCACCTTCTACACGTCACATTCAAAGTTAGAAAACTTGTACTTCATTGTTATTTTTTTTAATTGTTTGTCGGGAAGATAAATATTAAACTCTATGTGATAATTACAACCACTCATGAGCCATTCAAAATTTATAAACAATAAATTTAATAGTTGGTAAAACAAATTACATGCCACAAACCATTCTCTTATTACCTTTTTAAAGAAAAATATTCACAAGGGTGCACAATTAATGTTGAGTTTGATAAAAGCCAAAAAACCTATGCAAACATTGTCATTCATATATTCTAAATGACATTGCTTGATGACTGAATTCCCCTTCTTAATAAATACATTTGGATATGTGGTGATAATCATTGTAATAATTTATGTGGTCGGGGTTAAGATGCAAGTAGGTGGTGGAAGAGGATGAAGCCATGGAGAAGGAATTACCTGCAGCCATTGAGCGCACCAAAGCTCTTAAATTAAATACAGAACATTTAAAGATCCAAATTAAGATTGAGGATGATGCTCATATTGACGCCATCCAAACATGGGCTAAGAACCTCACCATACATAAGCAGGTGTTGACACACCTACACACATTTACTTATTTGATAATTCAACTTCAATCAACATATGTTGCAATCTATTCAACATAAAAAACCTCTCTTAACGATTGCCTTGAAAATAGACATTAATGCATATTTCAAGAACATTTCAACATGTTTGTGTCACTAGGAACTCAAAGAGATGCGAAAGCAACAAAGGATTGCATACAAGTACAAGTGAGTTTGCTCATGCATGTTTTGTAAATTTATATATTTTGATGAATATAATTATGGTTAAATCATTCATCGGCAAGGAATATCTAGAGGTGATGGAATATGCTCATGGAATGTAATCATCTATGATGGGTATTGAACCAAAGTAGATTTGAATTGAAGCACAATGCATAGATTGAGGTTAACCACAATTGAAGCAAATATGGACAAAAACTAGTCTTGAAATAACAATACAAAACATTTGGTGATAGAAGACCTAGTTATACATATATCATGCATATGTCTATATGTACTTAGCATCTATTTGCTTTTGTTTCTCATTTCTACTTCCTTTGATGCAAATTGATTTTTATACAAAAAAAACAACAATCGTCAATGAACTCATTGGTAACACCTTGTTGAATAAGCAAGGGCGTGAGGGGGGTGAGAGGGCAGGGCAGACAATGCTCTTGCAACTGGTGATTGTGCACGCCGTGACCGCGAAATGCGACTTGCAGCTGCTCGAGTGGAGAATATCCGGTTGAAGGCGGATTCCGAGGTAACATCATGTTACCATGTTAGTTTTGGCCACTAAGTTACTCGTTGACAATATTCCACAGAATACTGTCAGTCTCACAGAACAGTGTTATGGATTTGAATAATGTTATGTCATCCACTGGAAAGGCGAAAGTATAGTGAACTATTTTGTAGCTTGCAAACGACTACTGATTTGTAGACAAGTTGAATTTTGAGAATAGGGAGTGTACTAGTCTCAATTTGCAAGTTCTTGTGACCCAACAAACAAAGCGTTCTAGCAAGCCACCAATGCTCGATTCAATCAAACCATGATGTGAGAAATTGATCATAACTTAATTATGTGACCCAAGGTAGGCAAATCCAAGACCAACACAAATCCTATGACCAACAATATGTATCATCCATCGTATATTCAAAGCTCCCAAATCTATGGTTGTGATACATGATGTTGTTTTGAGGTTTAGTGTTGGTTTTGGACATGCGTATCTTACTTGCTTTGAAATTTGTGCAACGGGTGGTATGCAAGCCAATGGGTTCTTACACAACCACACAATTGAGTTATTTTTGGAGGTGGATTAGCTTCAAATGGACATTATTGTTGGTTTGCTTTGCTTCAACCGATCTATTCTTAAACTTGTCAACATATGTTGAAGCGGTGCTCATAGACATGCCTGGGGGGGGGGGTTGACTCTTCATTGGAAACCTAAATGACGTGAGTGGGTCACTATGAAATTAAACCCCCTACATATGAGAAATTTATAGAGAAAAAACAAGTGTATACATATCAACGGCATGCTAGAAAATGGACTCATGTATTTGTGTTCATCTTTTCAATTTAATATATTAAATGTATCTACTACATATACAAGATAACAATCATGAATTAAATAGGCCTTTATTACTTACAAAATTAACTTTCACTTTCCAATGAGAAAGTCATTGAAAGTTTTTTCATTCATGGCATGTAACTCGATGATTGCATCAAACAAACAAAGACAAGAGCACACTATGTTAGCCACCATCCAAAGAGTAAAAGTCAAGGGAGCTCATGAGCACTCCAAGAGCCTTCAATTTGTAGAACTTAAAATTCAAATGTAAACCCCAACAAGAATGAACAAGGTAGTCATTAAGGACTATTACCATATGACAACAATGAATGAAAACGTGAATTGGATGAAACTAACACATTCATTGTGAAATTTTTCTCTAAACCTTAGGGCCCCACTTTGTACATTTACCTTTACTTCAAAATTCTTAATAGCCTTTCTAAATGTACACACTAGAGAAAATAAATACCTCTCCTTTATGTATACTATGTGCATCAATGCCTCAAATAAGACCCCTTCTTACACTCACATTAGTTCGTACATTATATGAAGAATCCACCCCTTGGGCTCATAGACTTGAATGATGTTATGCCAAGCATGTGCATTTTAAACTTGAATAAGTATCTATAGTCTAGAAATCATTGAAGGTCATTGTTTGTTTGAGGACCATATCCTTGTGTCTATCATGTATGCGCTAACAAATACTGAATGGAAATGTGTTTGTAGAGGGAGAAAAAAGTGCATATTGCAGTGATGGAATACATGGCAAAACAAAACATGGCATTAAGGGAGGAGGTTTTGGATTTAACAACAAACCATGACAACGACGTCCAATGCTTGGATTGGTCCATTGAAAGGATGGAGCTTCAAATTAAGCTCAAAAAATTGGAGATTGCAAATATTGAACCCACGTATGGTCTCATAGCCTTCACTTTGAATAACCTCAATGAGAATTCCATCTTTTTGGTGTTATACAATGTCTTAATCTATACTTGAAAGAAGAAGAAGAAGGAGAAGAATTCATATCTTTCGGAACCAAGATGTATTAACAATGTTTGTTCATTGGACAACATGGCTAATCAAGTAGTGCCTTTTGTTAGGGGTGAACACCATCATTTTCTTTAGTACATCTTGCGTTCCCTATCTTCCCCTAAAAAGGTGGCTTTTGTGTCCCCACGTGATCAACTAGGTGCATCGTTTACCTAGAAATTCCCACCATAGTTGGGTATGCACTAGCTAGTATGGTAGGGGGAATTGAGCTTTGAGTCGCTTTGGTGGCAACCACAAGCCTTAGTTGCCGCTTGGATTTATCCATGATGTGTCCATCAATTTCTTAATGTTCTTTTGAGAGGTTTTGGCCCACCTATCAAATAACAACATAGAATAATTTATGTATGGAATGAATAAGAAATACCAGTCTTAGCTAGAAGATGGAAGGAACTTGATCCCGACATATTCTTTCACTAAGTGCAATACTACTAGTGGATTGCTGCCATCCGAAATCTAACTAAACGCATAGGTCACATTTGAGACATGAACATCAAATGTGTATTATAGAGGCAATAATAGTTATGATCCTACATGTCTACTTGAGCCCGCCTTCCCAAATAAATAAGCATTAACCCTATAGTGCCACTATATTACCCAAGTCTCCCGTGTATACTATAGCTCAAACTCACACCGGTGTAAAGACACCAATGTTTCTTTTTCTTTCTTTTCAAATCATTGATCATCATCTCATGCCCACTCTTTGAGTTTTGCAGATACTTGAAAGAGATGGCTGACATAGCTGCAGCAGAAGAAAAGGCTAGAAAGGACCTAGAGTATTTCTATGCAAACCAAGGGAAAATGGAGTTGAGCTTGAAGTCAGCAATGCAGATCCAAAGAATATGGAAGGGGTACCTGGTTCGCAGGATTTACAGGAAAGTTCTCAAGAAACTCAAGAAGAAACGATTGGCTGAGGCCAAAAAGAAGAAGAAGAAATAAAGAGATGTAAGAAGTTATGCCAACTTGGATTGCTAGAGTTCGTCGGTTGTTCCGTACACAGTGGCTTGGAAGTAACTTATTCTTCATTTGTACGTAGCTGACCTTTAAGGCATGGGGGTAAACCATTTCCTAAGATGTACAGTATTATAAAGTCATGATTTGGAGGGTTTCTTCGGAACACTCATGAAAGAGTAGCACCTAGTGAGGCCCATTCAATGATCACATCCATACGGTAAGAAATATAAAAAAGTTTTTTGATCCTTTCATATAAACGTACGCTAGGAGTACAAAGTTCCAAAATTCATCGCATTGATGAGACATTTTATATAGATGGCTGACATTACAAACACTATAGATTGGTGGGAAGTTGCAAGCGTAATCATGACTTTGAAATGATAATACTGTCAAATTGAGATGTGAACACTTGCATAAAAGATCACCATCTCTCTTGAGGAATTGGACGTGATAAACAATTCCAATATGGTATGGAACTTTGTTTTGTTAAGGTCAAGTGCTTGTCCTTTCAGCAAGATTCAATCATTCCAATTTACGTATCTCATTTTGGAACGTTTAGGCCTAAGGAAGGCATTTTAAAGAGCCACAGCCACCACAGAAAGCTTGCTTGTGGGTGGGTTGCACAAAAGCTAAGTGTCTTTGTTCGTTGCTATCTAAAATTGACTTCTTAGTTATCTACAACGATGATATTTGGTTATACAGCAAACAACATGTCAACATGGACATTGTGGAATAAATGCACTGTAAGTTCCATGTCTTTCTTCACCAGGGAACTGCTTGAGTAGATCACATACACTTGATTGTTCTGCACGTTGCACGCCTGTGTGTGTGTGCAATGTGTCTGCCTTGAGTGTTGCTTCTCGTGTGTACATCTTTGTGAATATGCGTACTACTAAACTCTTGTACTGGCTCTTTGCTTCAATATTTGTAGTCATACGGTACTAGATGCACAGGTCTTCGAACATCAATTGACCAATAAGGACTTCTCATGACTGAAACAAGGTTCAATAAATAAAACAAAATAAAATAACATTGGTAATTTTTGTACATCAACATGAACGGGAGCCTGTTCTTCCTTACCTTTGATCATGTTTTACCAAGCTTCAGTGTAACGAGGTTCAAAATTTTGCTTACAACTTGTAATGAGCATGAAAATCTTCAGATTTGCTGTCTGTTGGTACTCTTTCTGCATTCGTGCTCTTGAATAGAGTCATGCATGGAATTCACTTCTTAGGACAAGCTCAGAGGACTCCCAAAAAATAGCTCAGGTTCACATTGCAACAATCATTTCCAGAAGGTTGTGGTGGAAGAATGAGAACTACACCACTTATGGTGTTTAGTGGTGTTTAGTGTCACTTACTATTTAGTGGTATGCAGTTCTATAACTTTTTCCTTAGAATATGAGTTATTACTGCATAATGTCTTTTATGTTCGGTAATGTCCAAACTATGTACTAACTTGTAATTTGTTTGCCAAAAAAAAGAAAAAAAAAAAAAACTATAGTAAGATGTTATGGCATTGCATAATCCCAAATAGAAAGTGAATCTAAATACCATAAACAGTGCAATCACAGACACCTTGCTAGCCTTAACCTCTAGACAGATGACTGACCTCATATATTACTGCTTTTGGATTATCAAAGAGTGTCAAAATTAAAATCTCCAATCGTCAGATCCAAATTCTGTAACTCAATCTCAAACCTTGGAACAAGCCTCCTTGATCGACATGAAATGGAAAATTCGGGCGAACTCAATGCACAATCTAATTGGACATTGCACTGAATCCCAGAAGTCAGACATCTTGCAGGACATTATTCAAGTTCTAGAACCATGATTTGCAACTTCCTCTCATCTATCTGACACCAATCACACCAATCACACATAATAATATTGTTGACGTTGAGAGATTGCCGTATAACATTTTACATGAGAGGTGAGTACAAAATAGTTGACAGGCAAACTAAGAACCATGTGGAGTGCTTTTTGGGTCGGGGATTGGTGGAATGAGGATACAAGACCCCAAAACTTGTCCTGCGGCCACAGCCTCCAGGGCTTTTCGGATATTACTCAAAGGATACTGCACAGGAGAAAACATACAAGAAAATCATCAACATAACAGAGTTATTAGTTTAGGCTAATACTGTAAGAAAAATTCATGAAAGCAGAATGGCAGGGTAAGGTGTAGTAGTACATACTTTGTTTCCAATTTGCACTCGAAGATTGCCAGCCTTGTGAAGTTCAAAGAGGTCTTGTGCAGCTTCTAGAAGGTCCTCTTGGTGTCTTACATAATCTCCCAACACTGGGAATGCAAGAAGCAGACTCCCTCTTCCTGAAGTCAAGTACAAACTTGTTATAAAAATGAAGGAAACTTTCAATGGACCGGTTGACCAGAATGAACATGTCCTTTTCTCAATTCCTCTTCTGACTTGCAAACATTGCATTGGTGTGAACTGATTTTATATGAGTACCCAATTTCAAGGTCATGCGACTTCACCTTGCATTTTGCATGATATTCTTGAGCACATACAGTTCATGAAACAAAGAGACAACAAAGTCAAATGCTGTATCCTTGATAAACCCTAAACCTTAAACCTTAAACAGTGCATTTGTGCTTGGCAGAAGCATGATGCTTAGCTGATTCTGAAAGGATTCGGTATATACTTAGTATCCATCTCACGATGAAGCTTTTCTCAACAAGATGACATTTAATTTTTCAAGGGTGTGTAATTTGGGTTGAAAGGCCATACCAGTAATCTCACCTTCGGAGCTGATCTACGCTCAAGTAGGTATATTGACCATACTACATGATAGACCTCTGTATTAACCGTCTCATGTGAACAAATTCGGCACAAGCCAAGAGAATGTATACAGTCTTGACCTGAGAAATTAGTAACATAATTGAACCAGGATGCTCCAGGTGGTTCAATGGATTCACTAGATTAAATAACACATAAAGATACGTTCCTCAAGATCCTATTATCATGACAAGTATGATTTTTGCTATATAGTAGATCCATTAACTGTTCATACCACTATTTTCTTCTTTGAAGTCATGGTGTAATCGCTGAGGACAGTAATCTTCAGAAAATATGGAGACCATAGACGTTCCTACAACTCAATTGCTGTATGTAAATTTTAATGACCTGTTAACCTTTGTAATCCCAGACTTTCAAGCACCCACTCCACTCAATGACTCCTAAGAACAGGTAAGTTGACATCAGATGTAGTGTATTAGAAAACTGTGCCAAGACTCTCGTAATCAATCGCCTGCAATACCCAGATTTCCAAGCAACCAGTCTACTCAACGACTCTAGGGACATGTAAGTCGACACAAGATAGAGAAATCGCAAGTGCCAATACTGCAGAATTTCAATCCATCATACTGTACAAGGGAAGATGAGGTACTTGAAGCCTTCAACCACATGTAACCTAGTTTTCAAGCACCCAGTTTTCAAGCACCCAGTTCACTCAATGACTCAAAAAACATGTAGGTTGACACATGAATAGAGCATTAGCAAGAGCCAAGACTGCAGAATTGCAATCAACCATACGAGTAAGGAAAGATGAGGTAGTTGAATCATTCAATCACCTGCAACATCCTTGAAGTTGAATACTGGAGCATCCCCTTCTGTTGCGCCAAGGCTGACCAACATGCCTTTCGGAGCCAAACAATCAAGAGATCCAGTAAAAGTACTCTTCCCCACCATGTCAAACACGACAGCAACACCCTCCCCACCAGTGAGCTCTCTCACGTCATCCACAAAGCCCGAGGAGCCATCGTCCGTTCGAAGCACCACTTCTTTACATCCATTCTTTTTGGCTTGTTCGACGTTGTCTCTCGATCCCACTGTTCCAATGACAATGGCTCGCAGTGCGTCGGCCCACTGGGAGATCAGGGCTCCAACCCCAATGGCAGCATTGTGCACCAAAATCATGTCAGAGCGATGGAGTGTACAGACCTTCTTCAAGAGCATCCATGTTGTGAGACCTTGGAAAAGGAGAGCAGCAGCTTCTTCATCAGTTACATGGTCGGGTAGCGGAATCAAGCATGTCACAGGGATTATGGTTGCCTCGCTAAAAGCCCCCATGTTGGGTGCATTCACGTAGCCCACCCGTTGGCCAATTCGGTGGTTGATCACTCCAGTTCCTGACCAGCCAGTACAAGCAATTTGAGCTCAGAGGTGTGAAGATACAATTTGGACAATGCTGCGTCAGCCAGGAACATAAAAATTCAAACAAAGAATTCATGTCGAATACCCTCAAACATAACATTCTCAAGCCTTGTCAGGACTTTCCGGCAGATTTATTCTTGCCGAGGATAGTCAAGTGGCAAGCTCTCCTTAGTCGACACCTCATTGTGACCTATCTTCAGACATGAAGCCTTCTCATGTCTACCAAGATTCAATTGAAGAGGTGTACTCCACATGGTATCATTCTTAGGTCATCCAGAAAACCTAAAAATTACTTTATTTGCGCCAGGAGACCACATCAATTAATCAAGACTGTTATGAATCTTGAATGTGCTGTAGTAAATCTGTTCGCAGTAAGAGGGTTCAGTTTTATCCAGTGGTAAGTTATGCCTCTTCACAGCTGAGTGAGATATATAATATTATCGAGGGATGCAGACATAATAGATAGAGTATAAAAATACGTAACATAAGATTTACTCCCGAACTCGTAGCCCTTAAAACGTTATCCTCACGATTGAGAGATGATTCAGCCTTGGCAACAGAACAAATGTAAAGCATCGACTGATGTCCTTATGTTTCACAAGAGCCCAGAATTGGGTTAAACAATGAGGTTTGAGAATAATCCAGTTCTTTGGCAACAGAACAATAGTAAAGCATCAACTGAAGTCCTTATATTTCTCAAGAGCCAGAAATGGGTTTAACAATGAGGTGTGAGATGATGACCTAGTTCTTTAGCAACAGAACAAATGCAAATCATCAAATGATGTCCTTATGTTTTGACAAGACCCCGGAATTGGTGTGCGACTTACCCAGTTCTTTGGCAACAGAACAAATGCAAACTATCAACTGATGTCCTTAAGTTGACAAGATCCCGGAATTGGGTTGAACAATGAGGTGAGAGAAATACCCAGTTCTGTGATGACGCCGACAGCGCTCAAGCCCGGGGTGAATATAGAGTGTGCAGGGTGGTGACCTTCCCCTTTGCAGGCATCAATGTCTGGGGAGTTCAACCCGATGGCAGTATGCCTGACTTCAACTTCATTGCATCCAGGATGAGGCAGCTCCACATCCTCCAGTTGGAGATGGTGGCGGCCACCAATTGTGTGCACACGCACTGCTTTCACCATCCTTCCCTTTCTCGCCTGACAAAACAAGGCAACCGCATCACACCCAAGAAGGCATGAGTGTCGTCCCGTTCTCCAGCAACGATGCAAAACCCCCGCGAGGTTTATCAATATCCCTGAAGATCATAATTAAAATTCCTTCTGCTACGACATCTGAGACATGACATATCACGAAAAAGTGATCCAATTCCAACGTTTGTTAACTTATGTCCCACCTTGTTACACTGCATCTGTCGGTGCACCAGGCATGCAATATGCTCGTGTTTACCAATTACACTCTTCGCCTAGAAAAATCGTCTACATGCTTCTTGCCCAACCAAAATCCACAAAAATCTTGGAACAATTACAAATGGAGGATTCAGTCATTCAAATAAGACAGAGACCATTCAAGGCATTGTACAAGTGCAATTCTCACCTCGGAATGGTGTTTGTCCAGAACCGACTCCAGAAGGCTGCGCCAAAATCCTTCCGATTTCTCTCAACACTACGAGTTAAGAAATACACATAACATTTGTCTCGTTCTCATTCTCTCTAAGTAATTCCCTCGATTCCCAACGAAGTCTGATATCCGGAAGCTTAAGACCGTTTCATAACCAGATGTTCACCACCAGAATTAAGTTTCACAGCCACGAAGATGAATTGGGAGGCGTCTACCTAGTGAGAGTGGGAAGAATGAGAAGAAGAAGATGGATTGAAAGACACAGAATAAATAAATCTTTGAGGGACTGTAGCGTCGATTTGCATCGAAGATTGTGGGAGGCCGAAGGTGGGAAAGGAATCGTGGTGGCCATGGCGACCGCGGTGACGCCATAGCCAGCACACACGCATGCCAAGTGTACGCACCGCCACCTACGTGGCTTAGTGTCATTCGTTGACACTGTTATTCACCACAGTTTAGGTAAGTGTTACTTATCGCCTCTAAAACATATTTTTAAGTAAATTCCTTTTTATTACATTTTTTATATCTAGGTTAATTTATCAAACATAGATAAAAAACGAGAGAGCTAGGCATTTCTTGAGTATATCAAAGCTTACTTTCGAGCTTTGTTACTTCTTAATACATCCTCTTGTTCAAAGGCCATCTATTCTTTTATATATCTATGTGCCTTCCAAAACTCGGAAGGGTGGGTGGGACCACCCTTCATGACCATATTTCTGCACATCTATCTTCATACTATTGTAAACATCTCATTTCGGTATACTTCTAAAAAAAAGGTTAAAACCTAAGTCATCTAAGCTACTAAGGTTTCATCCTTTGTATTTTTAAGCCAAAATGTTGCCTTCCATATCCTAAGCTTACAAGATCAAGTTCGATATAAGACATGTTCAAGGATACTTCAAACACTAGAAGAAAACTTGTCCAAATCAACCTTGTGCCACGTTGCTAGTAGCGGCCATGTCCACTGCCGTTTTGACTGCCTTTTATGCTGGAATGGCGGTGATTGAAACCCATTTCAGATGGGACCTAGGATTTGGTTGATTCGGTTGTAATGTCACCTGTTCCGGCTAGGCACCACCGTTTCGGTTGCACTTCGGTTGCCGGTTTTGGTTGTTCAGTGCACTTATTGGGTGGAGGGCAGTCTTTTTTTTCCGGCTAAATAAAGCCAGAAAGCTCCAAAAATTACGAGGATTCTCCATTTAATGCAACTGGGCATGAGAAAATCCAACTTAATTCGCCATATATTCCCCCTCTCATTGAAATTGATGGGCATGGATTGTGCTTGATGGGATGGTATGTAGCCTAGTACTTGGTTGCTAGGTTGGGGACGGCGAGGATCACATCGCCATGAGGCGACAATCCTGGCCGCATACCTATCTCCCATCGCCAAGCTTAAGCCGTCCATTTCACCGAGTTCGGGCAATGATGCCCTCCTGTCACCAGCTACTTCTTCCCACTTACCTCCATCATCGCCTGGTAGTTCTTCATCTCCATCATCTTTGCAGCCAGGTGTTGCAACCTCCGATGTCCTTTTAACTTCATGCTTACTTGGCGCCAGAAAATGCTTACTTGGTTGAGATCTCATGATTCTTGGTAGTGGAGAGATGGCATTCGAGGCTTGAAAGTTGAGGTGCAACAAGAGCGCTCCGTGCAGTGGTGGGGGAGTGCTCTGATCACGATGGCACCGGCTGTTGAACGTTCCCGAATTCTGCAAGAACGGTGTAAGTGGCAACAAAACAAACAAGTTCAGGTAATAAGACCGCAACCCTGCAAAATTCAATTCCCGAATGCAAGTGTCGTGATTTCAAGTCTCTTTGCGTTGTCCTCCGAGTTTGCATTGCCGCCTTGTTCTGTTGAGGCTTCAATTCCTTCCCGCATTGCCAACTCCCTGCCGCACTCCTCCCACCTTGCATTGGTGCATGCAATTCGGGAAGCTTCAATCTGTGTTTTGGGTATTAGAATATGGATTCTTGCGATGTTTGTTGGCTCGGCATTGTCGAGGTACTTCACTCGAGTCTCTGGTGGCTCGGACTCCCCGGGTACTAGCAATATGTCGAAACCAGAGGCGGCGAGTTCTAGTAGGAATAGTGTGTGCACACACACACGTACACCACCTCCATTGAAACGTCACCGCAGCAACGAAGCCGTGAGATTGTTGACCCTTAGTTCTGAGCCAATCGCCCCTACACTTGTTCGTCTCGAACCTGGTCCGGTTGTTGTCCTGTCCAGCGACACCACGGTTGATTCCTCTTCCCATGAAGTAACCCCTACTGAGAGTCTGCCAAATGAGTCAAAAAATGGCAAGAAATCTTATGAAGCCTCCCGCAAGTTCCAGGAGTCTTGGAGTGCTCGATTGCCTTGGGCCGAAATGTCAGTGGGGGAAGATGGGTTGTATCATTCTGTTAAGTGTGTTGTTTGCTCAACTGTAAATGGTAAGCCAAAAATCTTGGCTCCAAAGTGGGACACGCTGAAAAAACATGGTGGGTCACGCAAGGCTGAAAGGAACATGCCTTTGCTGGGGGTTCGCAAAGGGCAATGGTACATTGCAAAGAATTGCAAGCATCTTAGAAATGAGAGAATCTTTGCGACTAGGAGTTTGCATATAGTGGCCCATCAAGTATCTGCACTAAAGGGTGAGAGAGCCCGCAAACGCCTTCAGTTTGGCACTATCTTCCATTTGTTACAACAAGGTAGGCCGATGGTTGAGTTCGAAGCTTTGAGACCCCTGTTCCAATTATTGGGGGTGCCGAAAGCTCCTACCAGACACTGGTCCGACAACTCTAGATGGATTATGGCGGAATGTTTGTTTAAGCAGGTTTAGACAAAAATGAAAGAAACCCTGCAAGCCTCAAAGTTTTTATCAGTAACAGCTGATGAGGTCACCACGATTGATAACCAATCGTGGATTAGTATCCATGCTTACTATGTTCAAAACTGGGAGAGAATCCCGGTCCTGCTATCTCTTGAGAGGGTTGTTGAAGGAGCCACGGCTGATAATCTCACAAAAGTGATCATGCAAGCTTTGATGGATAAGGGGGGATTAACTCAGGAGGACATAGCTCGACGCCTCATGTCATTTGGTGCAGGTACCTCCCTTACCTCCTTTACCTTCTTGTGCACTTTTAATTTGCATTTACCGGTTGTTTAGGCGGACTAACTAAGTGCATGTGCTTTGTGCAGATGGTGTAAGTGTATTTCAAGGGCCTCGGACCGGGGTTGTACGCCAACTGCAAGATAGTTGGTCCCCACGCCTCGAAGGGGTCCATTGCATGGTAAGACTTATTTTGTTGCCCCTTTTGCATTGTGTGCAATTAGAAGTTTTTGTTTTGTTTTGTGTTTTCCTATGGTTAATGTGTTGTGGGTGTGTGCTAGGCTCACAGGACAAACCTGGCAATGCAGACACTCTCAGACTTACCTATGGTCTCTTCCATTGAGAACATGCTCCAATCACTATACCTATATTTTGCACATTCTCCAAAGCGCCACATAGAATTTGTGAAGCTTGCAGAGGTTATGCAGACCAAAGGCTCAAAGATTATGAGAAACATCAAAACCCGATGGTTGAGTATGTTGTCTCCTGCTGTCCGGGTCATGAATGAATATAAGACCCTGGTTGTGAAGATGCAAGAAGATAGGGAGGTCACTAGTGTGGCGCAGAACAACTTTGACCATCTTCTTGACATCCAGGTTGTCATTGGGTTGAGTTGTTTAATGCCTATGTTGCGATCTCTACATTCTCTCATGCAATTTGCACAAAAAGAGAGGTGTTCATCTGTGACTATATTGCAGCTGTTCAAATGTGCCAAGCCGAGATTACATCTTGGTATCTAGACTTTGACTTGGCCTTTGCCCAAGATGTCTTCTGGGACTTCATGACAATTGTGGCTGGCAGGCATGATGCCATCCCATTGCGGTGGGTCACGGATCCTTTGGATTTGAATGCAGAGGGGGTGGAATTTATGTCGTTTGAGGCTCGAGGACTCTCTGTTAGAGCTGCACATCGTGATGCAATATCAGGAACCACTATTCATGTGACCCGGGAGATACTAGCTGCTATAGTGGACAATGTGAAAAGGCAGAGTGCAGGTATGTTTTAACGTGAACTCCGATTTGAATTTGAAGATATGTTTGAATGTGTCTTTGTGGTTTGTTACTCCAATTTTAAATTTATGTGATGTGTGGCTTGCTTGCAGATGTTGCGGCTACTTTGTGCCGAGAATTAAATGCCAGATTTCCTGCCTCTAGGCTTTTGGAGGCGCTCGGGATGTGCTATCCCCAATACTGGCTAGATGATGAGGCAGAGAAAAATTTCCATGCACATCTTCTAATCATAAAGCAACACTATGGTTACCCTAAACCTATTGTGGCAGTGGCCCCCAAGGGAAGTGAAACTGTTGTCAATGGCCGAACAGAAGAACCATCCGACCCAATTGAGAACGGGCCAGTGGAAGGATCTTCTGAAGGCAAAGGCCTCGTTGAGGGTTCATCTAAAGGGGAAAAACAAGGGCAAAGGGAAAAAGAAAACCCATCCACCTGCCTCATCTGACCTCTCCGAGACCATGGTGGATCCTATTTTGTCCCTGACAAAACTGGACATGCAAGCGACCATGTTCAAGTTGATGATGCGATCCAATGTCGCTGGTGCAATGAAAAAACCCTTTGACCTGAACCCTCTGACGAGGATTTGGAGGGTCATAGAGTCATCCTCTGTGCTCCGCCACTCATGCTCTGAATATATGAAATTAGCAGAGATTGCTGCCGTGATGGTTCTTGGCAATGTTGAAGATGAGCGTACTTTCAGTACGTTGGCATTCATGAAGAGTAAATTGCGCAACAGGCTTTACACCCATCTGCCCTTGGTGGTGGGGATGCATTCTCAGAGGTTTTATACCTTAGAGAACTTCCCCTATGACCTGGCATACGAAGATTGGAGGTCAAAGAAGCGTAGAGATGATGCCTAGTCATTATGTTTGTAGTTCTGGAATGTGAATTTTTTTGTATGTTGTGTGCATTTTGAAGATGTACTAACCATGTTGTTTCTTGACTATGATGAAGCTGGGAGGTTGTCATGCATGCATGCAACCCGAAGGCCAAGCAAGTTGCCTCTCTCAACAGTTTATGTCCGTGACATCCGTGATAGGGTTGTTTGTGCTTATGTCTTAGTAGTAATATGACCGAGTAACATATGGAGTCTAATTTTGTCCTTGCTATGCTCATAAGTCCATGTTGGCATAATGTTTGGGTTATTAAGGTGTTATTAAGTTTACTTGAGTCAGTCACACTTTGTAATATGTTGGCTTAGAAGTTAGGATTATGTTAGGATTATGTGGATTATTTTGGTCAACTGTTGAGAGAGGCCTTGCTAACTGAGTCATACCTGGTTTACCTAACTAAATGTTCTTAGTCGCCAATTTTTCTCTAGCGGTTTCTACTATGTAGCCCAAAACATTTTCCCAGAAATTGGATATATCGCCACCTAGTGGTTTTTTTTTTATATATATATATGGGGCCATTTTTTAACTTCTATGTTGTATATTGTAGCCATTTTACTTTGTACAAAAATGTTCTTGTATCACCATATCAGCACTTGTATCTACTAGGCCACAGCCACTTGAGCATTTTTTTCAAAACTCCAGAAAATTCACTGGTGGAGGGTGACCTATTGGTTGTGTTTTCATGGTTGCGTGTTGTACTGGTCTTGATGGTTGCCCAATGCGGGTTGACGTCCACCGTATGAGGGTATGGTTGTCACCCCTAGAGCGTTTATTTTTCAGGACTTCGGTGGACACCATCTCTCCTCGGGTGGCAAAGGGTGACAGAGGAAGGAGAGAGGAACCTGCACACTGGTCCTTTCCTTGTGTGGTCATCTCCCAAGCCCTAGCTACTACCGCCATCGATTCCTCCTCCCTTGGTCCAACTTTCGAGCACACACTCTTGTGAATGCTGACGGATTACTAGGCCACCAATCGAACAACAAATCGCTTGACCTTGATGAGGCCATCCGAGCAGATTTTGAACGAGGTCATGAGGTTATGTAATCAATGAGATCGATTCTAGTATCCAAAGGCCATTGGAGTTCGCCATTGGAGTTCTGCCACTAGGGTTGGAGAATTATCAAAGCTTTTGTTGGTGTAATAGCTGAGGGTGATTGTGAAGTTCAATTTGTTGGTGTTAGTGATAGGATTTTAGAGGTTGGTTGGGGTGTTGGTATTGGTGGTGGTGTTTTAGGATTTGTTGTTATTTGCGAGAGGTGGATTACGAGGCAGTGGCATGTCGACAACCGTGTGGCAGCCGCAACAATAAGGGTTGAAAGAAATATGCGACTTGCTAGAGCAGTATCGATTACCTACTATGGATTGGTCTCCCATCTGGCTGGAGCACCAACGGTGCAACTAGTTGCCGGATTTCAACAATTACCTGGCCTTTCATTTTGTGTCACGCTAAGGTTCTACTCATTTACCTCATATATATCCTCCCGTGAAGCCAATTGGAAAGAAAAAATAAAAAAATGGCCACTTTAGGTTTGGGTTAGTTGAAAACAATGTAACATACATTATGATTTCGCCCAAGTTTCCATCATGTTTGTGTGGAGTTTTGACAGGTCTTCATTTGCGTCCACCTAGTTCTCAACTATGTTCACCACTCTTCGTCATCAATCCGAAAGCAATGCATTGCTTGGATAATCAATTGAATAAGTGTTGGCATGGTTGAAACCCTAATTTCTTGCCAAGAGCATGCTAGTGTTTTTGGAGCTCATATGACATCATGTGAACACATTCCACTTCTATTCCAGGACTTGCTTGGATTGAGGGCTTTATTGTAATTTTGAATTGTCATGTGCTGCTCATAAACCCTCAGGTTGAAATCTATTGTATAGGTTGACTTCATAGTTAGACTGACATGCTTGATGTATTTGATTGTTGATGATTATCAATGAGAAATCATTCTAGATACTACGATTTAGGAATGGTGAGAGTCAGTTAGAATCTTCAGGACTTTCCTGTGCATGTCGATGGTGTTGACTAAAGGAATTTTCATTTTTGGGTATCTTGGCCATTGGATAGTGTAAGGTTTTCATATTTTAAAATTTTGAATCTTTCTCCAACACAAAGGTGAGATTGTGAGGAGTGTGTTTAACAAGTTGTTTAGCTTACAGAGTCATTACAAGTACATGCAAGAGAGTTTGACATTGTCTTCTCCATTACATGGTGATGTTGTTAACATTCGACAAGCAACAAGATTGATGTTAAAGAATAATTTGAAGGGCAATTATTATTTAATTCAACCTTCTCATCTACAATATATTGAGGCATAAGTCCTGCCATATCTTGGGGCCTCAGATCATGGCATGCGAACAATTGTTGATACTATAGTGAGTGTGGTGGTGCAACAAGGTGGTTTTCATGCTTGGCCATAAATCCTCCATACACTAGTGCAATGTCTAGATAGCAATGACTACAATCATATGGAGGGTGTCATGGGTGCTCTTTTCAAGGTCTAATACTAGCCTGTGCATTCATAATTTTCTTAAGATCAAATTTAATTCATATTCAATCATCTTTCTATTTGGGAATATTTTGTTTTCCTTTCATACTCCCCCACAGGTCATGTAATCCTTATCAAATCCTCACTGATTCATATATAGGGATTGGAATATTAAACTTATGGATTTTGATGTCTTGTCAACTGTATTTCAATTATTTTTCTTGAAACCTCTTTCTCGTTTCTAGCAAGTTTCTGCTAAAAAATATTACTTAGAATAGTTTTAGTGGTGGTGCTATTGGAAATTGAACTGATGAGGTATGTATGATAGTGATTTTCCATCCCTTCAATTATTGTGAACGTAATTTAGTGTTTTATTGCTCTGCTGCAAATTTAAATTCGTTTGTGATAGAAGATTAAAGTCTTTGATTTGATAATTTATTTAGAGAAGGTAAAAACGCAGAGAAGTATTGTTTTTCTGTTACCTCACATCTGAGTTGTGGTTGTTCACGTGAATTGGGAGTTTTGAGAGCTCAATGTTGTTGATATTTGAAGTTTTGAATTGTAGGTATCCGAGGAAATACTTGAAATGTTGGACTTAGATATCCCAGGAGTTTCTGACCGCCCCATCAATAATTTTCTCCCTATATTACTTCAAGTATTTGGTCAAGACCAGATGTGGCACATAAAACTTCACCCAATAAACACCAAACTGCACCCCATATACACTAAAATGCACCCAATAGGCAATACACTGCAAAGTGCATCATTCCCATACCAAAACATGAACCGAACGCCACCCAATAGCAACCCTAAGGCACCCAATACAAACGAAAGGACACCCAATACAACCTAAATGGCAAAATCCGACAACACCCCATACTAACCGTTGTTACACCCTATGCAAACCGGACTATAACCCGAGCAAACCGGAGGGCACCCCATACCAACCGAACAACCCAACCATGCCACCCACTATGGTAAAATGGGCAAAGAGTATGCCTCACCCTAACAAATTTGATAGTAACTTATATAATACCCAGTGGGTCTGAAACAACGATATTGGGAACACCACCCGGCTTTCGACTAGGCCATCAAGACTACACCGACTGATTGCTACCACCGGATACCGGTGACCGTTTCCACTATGATTCTTGCAACCTTGTAGGGTTGATTTGGACATGTTTTCTTCTAGTGAAAGTTCTATCACAACTCAAATATGCTTTACATTCCAAATCATCTTGTGGAATATCTAAGCAACATACACATATTTTTGAAAGAAGATGATATATAAAACTTAAGTTTGCCGTCAAATTTGTGAAGGGTTTGCCTCACATGTGCCCATGCCACCAACCAAATCCACAAAGAGGGTTAGTAATGTACATGAGGTGAATAACAACAAAACCCAATTGTTATCTATGTCACACAATCATGTATGGCATAATCATACATTTCATATCAAAGAATACACATATTACCAATGAGTATTCTACCTGTTCCTTAGCCATTTGAACCTTATGTGACCGAAATGTGTGGCAGGTTACATACACCTCCCACCTTCACTACTGTAGTCCATACCACTTACACTAATCCTAGAAGTTACTTAGGGTAAATAACCACTTGCGGCATAACCTTTGAAAGAAAGTTCATACGTTTCCTTTCACTTAATATAGGATTAGATAACCATTCTTGACCATAGATGTCAAAGCACTAGATCTATGGTGGGTATTTGTTAGGTAACCTTTACCTAATCCTAAATTAATTTTCTTTGGGGTTATATTTTGTTACCGTGTCAGTTCATTAATGCGTAAGTAAAAACAAATTATGAAGAGAGAGACCCTCCACCAATAAAAATCCTAAGCACATACTAAGCGTTAGAGTGAAATGCATTTCATATCAACCAAAAATCTAGTTTTGTAGTATGACATCACATTTGCACCCCATTTTGCTTAAGCATTCAAATGGAAAAGGCGTTTTTCTTTAGATTTAAATTTAGAATCATGTATTACAAATGTAGCATGCCATTTTTGCTTATCATGTTAGGCACTTTAGTGCTAAGATAATATTATGTTTTATTCAAAAATCAAGCACTTTGCTTTTTTTTTGCAATACTCCTTTGTTAAATTTGAGATGAATTGAGAAAACAATTTCTTTAAATCTTCAACAGATTACGAGAATAAATTGAAATCTTGTTGCAACCACAACATAATAGCCACATAAGTAAGAACATTATCCACTTCAAAAACAAATTCCAGCATATATATATATGTGTGTGTGTGTGTGTGTGTGTGTTTGTTTTGAGAGAGAAAGAGAGAGATTAGCCCCCAAAGCCATGAATATCAAATAAGATTATCATTTTACATTGGTTGTTGGTTCTTTAGGTTGAACTATGGAAATAGATTCTGGCAAATTCAAAAATCTTTGAATTCTCAAAACTTTCCATGTACCGTTTGAACACTAATTCCATAGAATTTATTTTTGAGTCTAAAGTGCCACATGGAACATAATTATGGAAGAAAACCTGTAGCAAAGCTGATGTGGCAAAAAAAGAAGAAAAAGCTACAATTGGACATGCAAAAATGTTGGACTTCCTTGCCGTGGTAGTACGCAAACTAAGAAACCCACATGTAGCGGGTGAAATGACGTGTACGAGTGGATTTGAAGACCAGAGACAAGAGGAAACCGTTTTGTAGCGGGTTAAATGCAGCGTAGGAGTGGGGATAGGGCCCAGAGGCAACGGTATCCGAAGACCTAAGTCGGGAAGTCGAGGGTTACAAGGTGGGAAGCCCAAGCTGAGGTAGCTCTTTTGCATCATCTTCATCGCCATCGCAGCAGCAGCCGGGCGCAGTAGCTTCGCTTCGCTTCTCGCCTGTCACCATGGTGCAGCGACTCACCTACCGCAGGCGCCACTGCTACGCCACCAAGTCTAACCAGACCCGAGTCGTCAAGACTCCAGGTATCATCAACACCCGAAAACCTAGTTTGGTTTTCGCTCATTAGGGTTTGGCGTAGAGGAAGAGCATTTCCGTTGTTCTTCTGTTCTGGTTCTTCGTTGTCGCCATGGCATTTGATTGATTGCTGTCTTTCTCGTTTGCAGGTGGTAAGCTTGTGTTCCAGACCGCGAAGAAGCGGGCGAATGGTCCCAAGTGCCCTATCACCGGGAAGCGGATTGCTGGGGTGAGTGCCAGTTTATCTGTCCTCTCTTGTGTGCCTTGCCTTACTATTTGATCATCGTCTCTGTGGTTCTTACTACATGTCATGAGTGGCTGCATTGAGCTGGAGACAAGCTTTTGGACCGTGTGTGCATTGCCGCGATTGTTATTTGCAAGGTTCACATAAGGGTTATTATGATTTTTGTCAATGCACTTATGCGTTGAAGTCCTTCCAAAGGCATGTAGTAAAAGCTACTCCTACTGAGATCTCCTCCAGTGTATGTGTGGAACAAGCTGCGTGTATGTTTTTTGGAATGCATGTCAGTAGATATGCTCATGTTTGAGTTTAGCAGATAGTGCAACATGGGTTGTCGTCATTGTTAAATCGAATCCACTTACTTGACGTGGACGTCTTACCCTGTTTGTGACGCACTATCGAGATTGACAACGGATGTTTCACTTTTGTTTCCGAATATTAGGGTTAGGGTTGACCCCATATCGTGAATTGATGTTCATATCTTCTCTTAGTGAGAGTGTTTCTGAATTGAAGGAGGTTCTTGTAACAGATTCCACACCTGAGGCCCACCGAGTACAGGACCTCCCGCCTTCACAGGCACAGGAAGACAGTCAACCGGGCTTACGGAGGAAACATGGCCGGGTCTGCTGTGCGTGAGCGGTATGTTTCAACTGCTCCTCAATGTGAACAATGGCATGTGTCAGCTTTCTTTTCATTCTGGTTTCACGAAGTGCATATTTTTGACGTTAGTAATCCCTTATTGATGCAGAACAGCGATGGAACCTATTTCTAGGGGCCAATGTGTTTTTGCTAGGTTCTTTGTTGGCAGCAGAATCCGAGAATAATTCAGTTGTCCCTACCAATTTTTGTTTTGCAGGATCATCAGGGCCTTCCTTGTTGAGGAACAAAAGATTGTGAAGAAGGTGCTTAAGATCCAAAAGTCCAAGGAGAAATTGGCCGCCAAGACTCAGTCATAGACATCCTGTAGCTTTGTACTGCATGTCATGGGTGGCTGGGTTGAGTTGGCTACAAGCTTTTGGACCTTATGTGTACTGCCTTGATTATTGCAATGTTCACATGAGGATTACCATTCTTGTCAATGCACTTATGGGTTGATGTTTTTCCAAAGGCATAATTTGGAGGCTACTACTAAGATCTCCTATAATGTATGCTAGAACAATCCAGAATGTGGTTATTGGGATGTGGTAGCAGATGTTGATCTTGGACTAGACTCATCTGCTCATGTTTGAGTTTAGCTGACAATGCAATATGGTTTGCCTTCTTTGTTAAATGGTATGCTGGCCATGTATTCTCTCAATGTCCTCTTCCTCCAGGTAATATTTCTACATTAGTTTATGTTTTGATAGATCTGAACTGATAAATTCAGATAGATGAACCTTGGGCATTAGTTTGTCCGCTGGTGTGGAATCATGAATGTGGATTGCAGCATGACTAGTCCTTGAGTGTAATAGAAAAAGAATGCTCTCTTCATGTCGAAATTGGCATTGATCAGCTATCCAGCTGTTGTGCTTAGCCATCAACATGAAGAGGAGCTTATAAACCTGTTGCAAGGACCTGCGCGAAGTGTTGTCTACGAGATAATAAATTTTGTCAGTTCATGCATGTCAGTTCCTAGAGTTCACACAACATCCAAAAAATTACTTCGACGTTTGATTGCTTGTGCGAGTATGAAGTTTTAGTCATGGGTCCTGTACTCCTTTGTCCCATCATTATGAACAGTTGGGGGGGGGGTTGTTGTTGTGCGTTCACTCACTCCCATGCTGTAGACTTTGAAGTAGTAAGCCTACCCTTTGTGGATGCAAGGGATTTTCTGCTGAAGGCTCTGGTTGTCCCACAAGTGGGGCAGGGGAGGGAGGGCCTTCCTCTCCTTGCCCTCCACAATGAACGGCTTGGATGCATGCATTACTATAGCAAGATTCGTGTGCTTGCTTTTGGCAATATCCAAAGTGGCTACTGACGACTGTTGGTTGAGCTTCTCTTTGAATTTTTGATTTCTCTCGGTTAAGAAGAACTCGGTAAATTCTTTTCCATCACTGCTCAAGTCACATGAACTGGACTTTTGATTATTACATTGAGATTCAGGTCTTTTTGGGGAGACAAATTCTATGAAAAAGAATAGAATCCTCCAGGGATCTTCGCAGAGAACTCTGTGACTAAGGTGACCAACGCCCAAGAATCTTGACATGTGGATTTCTTGAGCCTTCAAATGTTGTCCAGACCGGTGTCGGAGTGCTATCGTCATTTTTGGATACCATATGGGTATTTACAATAAGGATCCCACATTTTTTGGTACCCTGTAAGGTATGGATTTTTGATGGTATGCTTGCTTGTATGCTGTTTGGGTCTATATATGATGCAAGAACCTTAAATCCTAAGGCAAAATTGCCCTAGGATCAATATGGTTTAGAATTGTAGACCCAAATAGGTTGTACGAAATCCTCACCTTGAGATACCACCAAATATGAATATTTGACTGGTACTCAATTTTGATGCCCATGGGTAAGTTCTTTGACACCATTCTTGATGTTGATTATGGATACCATGCATTCCCCTATATATCGGTGACTGGTCCAACATTGGTCCCCCACCCGCAAATTCTCATTTGGACAAAAACACCTCACGAGCTTCTCAGGAATAAGGCACATCAAGTCTACACATGATGCACATATCTGCAGAATTTTAATGCAAGCTAATGTCATCTCCATTTGGCTTCATGGCAACAAATTTGCTCCACGAATGTCTCACAAATCAAGCTTGCAACTCTTACTTTACAAGTGCTTCAAAATGCGTTCAAGCAATCTCTTCTGTACTAGTTGTGGCAGAAAACTGGTCTGTTCCATCTTCTGATTCTTTTGCTTTTATCAGATCATCAAGGACTTCGTTTATTTTGGGCCTCTGTCTGCGTTCTAGCTGAACACATCTTGCAGCAATTTCCATGACTTTTTCCACACTAGCACTATTTTTCATTGTAGAACGTACTGTGGCATCCCAAATTTCAGCAGAAATGGCCTCTCCTTTTTCCAATCTCAAGACCTGTAAATATGCACGAAATATTGATCATGTGCAAGCTCCAATATCCACTTGAGAAAGAACTTGCTTACACCCGATCTTTGCATATACACTCAAATATCAAGAGCATGCTACTCTACTACACAAATCACTCATGACAATCTGGGATGTAGAAACAACTTACCGCTCCTGTACCAATTAGGAGTTCATAAAGTACCACACCAAAGCTGTACACGTCCATCGATGTAGACAATTGACTTGGGTTTTGTGCATAGCTGCAAGACACAAGGTGTGACTTGAGTTCACAAGATTGCAATGATTTGTTCAATTAGTGTGTCACATTTTATATCAATTTTTTTTAGCACACATGGCAATTATCTGAAGAAAAACAAATTATGACATCAGACATACAATCTTTTCACGCTTTTCATATTTCTAGGCAGGTGATTGAAGATTACATGTACATATCCTTAGGATGATTCAGTGTATTTTAAAGACACATTGCTTCTCGTTGTCATCATCAGTTCAAATTTAAGATGGGAGGTGATTGATGACATGGTGACCATTTCTCATTTTCCTGGAAATTTGGCAACCATCTCCCAATTGTCAGGTCATGGCAACTTCAGCAAAATCTATTTCATGTTAAAAATTGTGAACACACTACTAAAATTGTGTACCTAGTTCTCATAATCTAAAGGTTTACAAATTGACACAATTTATTTTCCTAAATCATTAATCTTCCTTATGCACTGAAAGTTCCAACCTTTACCCCCACACTACATCCAACGGAGTTGTTGATGTAGCTGGATAAGGAATTATGATCTACAATCCAGAATATGGCAATGGTAGAACACATGTGAAAGCAAGACTCAAAGATGACATCTAAATTGGGACATCACAACTTGAAACTTTGAAACTTACACAGGGTCCATATATCCTGTCGTTCCAGCTGCCTTTGTTTGAGTGTTTGAAGACTGTGTACGTGTATAATCTGGCCCTAATTTTGTTATTCCAAAGTCTGAAACTTTGGCGTGATCAATTTTCTTGGCCAGTAGTATATTTGCACTTTTGATGTCACAATGGATTAATCTTGGAAAACAATAGAAATGTAGGTACTTCAAACCTGCAAGGTTTTAATACTTCACTATGTCAAATGTACATTCAAAATCACAAGCCATGTATATGATGGACAATGACATAAAACCATGTGCTTGGACTCCAAATTTATTCAAGAAGACTTAAAATCATAAGGAGTTGTCCAACGGGAGAAGGTAATGTAGAACACTAATACTAATACTAATGAAATAATACTAATAATACTAATACTAATGAAATGATACTAATAGCACCAATACTAATGAAAATAATGATGATAATGGTAGTGATAATAATAAGAATAAGTTTAGTTACCTTGTGCAACACCAATAGCAATATTTAGGCGGGCCTTCCAGTCAAGTTTGACACTATGCTCTGTCACATGATGCCCAATTAACTGTCATTTATATCTTCTTGATGGATTTTCAAACACAATAATATGATGTTTTTATTTCATATGTATGTATGTATGTACACACACACACAGATAGATGCCTAAAATTAATACCTGTTAGCTGTGCGGGTACGCAACTCCCATATTATACGCAGGGGCCATTGGGCTTTTGTAAAAATTATATCAAATTATACAAAATAAAAGGACCAAAAAGTTGGGTGAAGACCAAAATAAAAAAATGAGATGTAGAAAAATTTGTGTTGCATATTTATTAAAAACAAATTCGCAATGTATATAAAGAATTGAAACACCTATTTTTTAAACCCATGTCTATGCATAATTTTAAAAGATCCACACGAGTAGTTGCCTCCAATTAAAATTAAAAGTCATTGGCAATGTTTTATTTATAAAAAATATTAATTTTATTAAATTAAAAAGCCCAAATAGTTTGGCCTATGGGACATGTATTAAAAAAAAATCATATAATAATTTATTAATGCAATTATATGCTTCAAGTAATATTCATTTCCTATTTACAATTACATTTTTGGATTCCTTGTTAGAAGGGCTACAAGAGTTTCTTACATTAAAACAAATTATATCACTCGAGATTGGACTAAAATGTATTATAAGTGATTATAATCAGGGCCATATAATACAGGAGTTACATACCCGGGGTTAGTTGATGCTTCAATGAGTTGTTGTGCATGTACTCATAAACAAGGATGAGCCTTGTTTCATCATCGCAATGTCCCACCAAGGAAACCAAATTTTTGTGGCGTATTTCCGATAGTATATTTACCTACATTGAACCAACACGTTTTCAAGCGTAGGAACATAATCCCTATACACTATCATAGCAATTCCCCTTCAACACGTTGATATCATGTAGCAAGTTGGAAGAAACTCATGGAAAAAAGAAAAAGAAAAGTGTTTGTGGAGTGAAAGTAATCTAGATTAGGCCTATGTTATGATTATTTTGTACAAAAAAATACAAGCCTAAGGGAAATTCATAAATTTGTGTGAAATCAAGGTTTCAAGTGCTAACCTCATTTTTGAATTCATCACTGGAATTATTTGTCATCTCTGATTTAAAACATTTGACTGCTACTTCCTGTCCATCCAACTTCCCACGATATACTTCTGCACTTCGTCCTTCACCAATCTTCATTGCAAAATTATTTGTGGCCTTTTGGATCACTTTGTAGGAGTAAAGTGTTGCACCTATCACAAGAAAATAACACCAAACCAACAATTTACAAACCTTTGAGCCGAAATTTCAATAATTCAATGGGAGGTGAGTTAAGCAACCCTAAAATGACCACCAAGATAACCCTGAGTAATCCTCCAAAGTTATATTTTGTTTAAATGTGTCATATTTATGAAATGTATATAGTTGGGTAGTGGCTAGATCAAATTGTTGTAAGAAATCAATCGTTTTTTACCTTTTTGGTTTTCAACCCATCATGTATTTTGATCCAATAAACAAATATATGATTATGAAATTGTCTATCTCCAACAACCTAGTTTGATGTAATTTTCCAGTATGTGTTCTCATTCAAAGAATTCACATTGATACTACACACATACTCACATACTTCCAGTTTAAACCTCTCAATCAATAGAATCACCAGGTATCTATTGACACAATGTCATTTCAAGCCTTAGCTTGTGTAAAACTTCAAAAAAAGAAAAAGAACGCAAAATCATGGGGTATCCGTTGGCTTAAGAGGGTGGGATTGGGGGTTTAAAAATGGGCCAAGCGTGACTGTCTTCAACTTTATATTCTTCACAATTCACAATTCATATGCATGGGTAGGCAACATGGGTCCAAGCTAGTTACTTATATAACACAAAATGTGGGATGTAAGTTAACTGGTTTACCAGGGGCGATGGTGTATTCTTCTCCGAGAAGAACGTGCCAACGATAGAGCTCAAAAATGGTGATAGATCCTGTGAGAAGCACAAATCCAAACAGTATTCCAAGAATGGAGAACAATGGTACTCCCCATTTGTTGTATGGTGGACCTCCAATGGGCGGGAGTGCTGTGTATTGCAACAAGGGATTCCCAGGATAGAACCTTGCAAATAACAGAACGCGACACGGGAAGTTAATGTAGACTTTGTATGTGTAATTTATGTAGCTTAGAATTTTAGAATTTGTAATTGACCCATTTTGCATACCAATATGAACAATGTAAAGTATGCAGGTGTCATTTGGTTCCTCTTCTTAACCCCTAAACGCTCAAGCCTTCACATTCCATTTTCGGGCACCTCCAACACCACTGCTGCAAATTTTTGCTACGTAGAGAAATAGACTCTGTTTCCTTCAAATCCAACCGTACGGATGTGAACTAAACTACCATATATTCTTGCTCCAAGATGTTTAAGTCAATCGGACCACAGTTTCTAGGTCAGGTTGACATATGAACATGGCCTTCATCCGGGGGGGGGGGCTAGAGAAAACTCTAAATTTTTTCGTTTCATGACCATTTCGGCCATGCCACAAATTTAAGAAAGTTGACAACCTTGTCATAATATGTTATGTGGATGACAAATGAGCTACTCCCAAAAATTTGGGTCTTTTTGAACAAATTTAGATGAAGTCCATCACCCTCAAAGTTGGAGGGGCCACATGAGGTCATTTTGCCCTTGTTCATGGAGCAAGTAACATATTCACCAAGTTTTTCCAAATCTATCCGGTCAAGTTGTGCATAACTGCCACCTTGTCCTAAGGAAAAAAAATCCACCGAAATTGGACACCACATGTGAAAGATATTGGCTCCTAAAACTAGGTCCTAAATTTGGCTCCTACATTTGAGCAACACATGGAACCGCCTCTCAAAAAAAGCAATGCCAACCTAACAAAAAAATCCTACATGCTTGGAGTATGAGGTTTTTATATGTTAATTTGGTCCACATGGTAGTGGGCACCGCCCTCCACCAGTAAATACCTTTCCATTCACGTAGATTTCCACCTAGTGGGTCACAAATCCTAGTAGAATATTAGGTGACGACCCATTTTGGGTTGCTTGAGGATTTAAGAGTTAATCGGACCCATATATTTGATTGGTATGTGGTTTAGTGAGAATCAAAGAGAAAACACCATAAAGACACATGCTTAATAGAGATTGGACTATGCCTCCCAATTGAACTTTGTACCCTAAGTTTCCTCATCTAATATCCTCTCAAGCTTCATGTGATAAAATTCTGGATTTAGTTCACAAAGAAGACAAGTACCTGAAATTGATTGAGTTTTTGGAGCGTATTGCAGCAGGGATGACTCCTGAAAATTGGTTGTTTTCAATAAATCTGTGCAATCCAGATTTGAAAACCCATTGCATTCATGGTCAAATCAATAACTTTATCGGTCAACCTCAAAAACCCAGTAGTCTACACGAATTGATGTATTTAGATTAACCTGAATGTGGCATTACAGAAGGCGTTCATCAAAAGGCTTGGGTTAGTTAACACTCACAACTCCTCTAAGCCTAACGTCGTAGCCAACCAATCCGGGAGAGAACCTGAGAGTGCGTTGTCTTGCAAATGCCTGCCGATCACAATCACAAACAATATCAGTTAGTGATGTACAGAATTAGTTCACATTTAATAATAAGTTAAGAAACTTTTAAAGGCATCAATACTTTGGCATTTTTAACGAAACCAATCTAAGATTCAAGGGAATCAACACATTTGGCGTATCCTTGACCTAGCGGGAATTCCACAGAAAGATAATCAGTCTTGAGGGGGATTTGTTGGAAAATCTGTTGAGCTTACATTACATGTTCATCTACTTTTCCAAATGTGACTTTCTGCTTGAGGGTACTAAAACTATCAATCGTTTGATTTAAGAAAGCTAATTACGGTTCAGATCGTAGTTTCTACCACAATTGAAAATTGAGACAACCTGGTTGGGACTCTCCAACTTACAATCTCTTTAAGTTTGCCAAATCACTTAGATTGGGTAATGATCCCGATAATGCATTGTTGTCCAATAGCCTGCACGTTAAAGGGGCAAATGGAATTCCATGCAATTCATGACATCAATTAAGATAACATTAGTATCAGGCTAATCATGTAGACTACATAGAACCAATGTTATGTGCATGTCTTAATTATATCTCAATTACATTGACTGTATCATTTCAAGGTGCATGAAAGTCGGTACGAGAACTTTACCAATGACCATTACAATCACATTCATTGTGCATGTTTGGGATTAAGATCTTACAAGTCTGTGATACTCCAAAGGTCAGCGAAATTGGGAGAAATAGTTCCGATCAAATTGTATCCTGATAGGTTCCTAACGATGGGCATCATAAAAAAACAGCATCGGTTTAATCACAATACATGGAGAAATATAGAATTTACATTGACACAATAGAGTTATCCGTTAACTAAACCCCAGTTTAGTAGGGAGTTGGTTGCTTTGCATGCAAAGACTTTCCATGTTCGGTAAGTTTAGGGTGCATGCTTGGAATCAATGCGGAGGCTTGAATCCGGGACATTCCATATTGGTTCATTGGGTGCCAAACTCATTTTGGCATGCCTTACCTTGCCAAAACGAGTTTGGCACCCAATGAACCAATATGGAATGTCCCGGATTCAAGCCTCCGCATTGATTCCAAGCATGCACCCTAAACTTACCGAACATGGAAAGTCTTTGCATGCAAAGCAACCAACTCCCTACTAAACTGGGGTTTAGTTAACGGATAACTCTAATACCAGCTGAGATATTTGATAACGTTATGAATATGTTATTCATCACACTGTGAAGATGATGCAACAAGTGTAATCCAGATTGAAGGTAAATTAGTAGTTGAAAGAAAACCTACACTGCAGTAATTTGGGGTGGTTTATCCACATCTATTGGAGTACATGTGATCCATGCATGAGGCACTGGAACGCACGGATCCCCAGTCCACTCATTCAAGTTCATCTGTGATTTGATGGCTTCGATTGCGTACGCTGCAAAGATCAATGTTTGCAAAATTGTATCAAATATTAGGCCCATGTTAGGTGCAACACTGCTAGAATTCATGCACAATAAAAGTAATCTAAAAGAATCTGTAAACACATGGATAGAAAACGATGAGGGCATATCACTATCATGTTTGCATTAATTTACAACTTGCATGTCTTCTTGATGTGTGCTTCAGCTCCTGTATATACTTCACTAATAATTAAGAAAAACCTATGGTTAGAAGTTAGAATATGTACCATCCCGATCGATTGTCTTCAAATTCGAAGTCCATGTCATCTCAAGGAACTCCATCGCATTCAGGGAGGGACCCAGTGTAGAATTTTGGCCCCGGTAGAGAGGAATGGGCTCCCACGATTGAAAGGCAGAAGGGCTATAAATGAAGCGAGATGCGACAAATGGTTGACTAGTATTCGTATCGTTCAAAGGATTTATGTATTGATCATAGATATAGGGCAACTGGATATAGAATTCTCGTGAGGTCGCATTCGCATTTGGATCCAATTCCGCAAAGTAGAAAACTATGTATGCAAATATCCAGTTAGTCTGTTGCGATGAAATGAAAGGATCGGGTGTGCCAAACATATTTTGGATTGTCATATTGCCACTAGTGGTGAGAGCGCTTTGCAACATCACAGTTGGGATGGCCACGTCACTCAAATTGTTAACAACCGTTTGGGTTGTAGTCAGAAGTACTAATGGCGAAGTGGCCGACAAATAGGTGGTATTCAACCCTTCAGTTGACCACAATCGGTTGTATGGATCTATAGGCAGCCTGCAAATTATCCAGCATGCAATAGATTAGAGCTCCCTAGGGGGGCAACTCCCTTGTAGGGATATGAACCACGTGCAATAAAGAGATACGAAATAATGGGCATACGAATGGGATATTCCATAAATTCGATGAAATTTCCCGGCATATATCTATTAGATTCTCAAAACAAAGTTTTAACACCCTATATCTACAAATTTTATTTCTTTGGTTTTTAGTCCACTGTATACTTTCTTGCACATAGTTCCAAAAATCTTACAAAGAGTGACCTCCCCATATTAGAGCTACATGAAAGGGGAAAGGCAACCTGACACCAGTGATTTTAATCCGGCTATGCGCCGGTGATTTGCAATTCTAAAAAACGAAAATAGGATATTCAGTGATTACTCCATGGATTTGTGTGGATGAAATAGCCAAAATATCCCTATCTAAAAAAAGAAGCGGATGAGGCTGCCAAATTTTGGATGAATGTGCATAAAATATAATGAAAATTGGTGTAATCATCCATATGTGGCTGCGTCACTCCAATCGTTGTAGCCAATGCTCCTCTATTCAAAACTTGAAATAAAAATCAGTGCCTCACACAGATCACTAGAAAAAGATGTTACATAAAACAAACTTGGGCATGTTGATAATGCATTTGAGTAGCCAAGTTGTGCTTAATATCTATATATATATCTCAAAGAAGCACATATCCTTCATTTAAGGGTATGGACACCTGCACAAATTTGCATACATTGAAAAAAAAATGATTTTGTGAAGTGGGTAATAACATTCCAAAAGACACGAGTACCTTTACACTGGAGAATGTAACGCACGTACCTTCCAGTGGTGGTTCCACCAAAATTCAGTCTGTGTCTCACGCGTATCATCTCCCTGCTACTAATTTCATCAAAGAGGGCATACACTGGTCCAGGGCGCAAATATATTGCAGAAATGAATGGGGTGCCCAATTGCAAAGGCAATTGCGTAAGGCAGACATAAGTGAAGTTATTTGGAGGCTGAATTGAGAATTCAAGTTGATCAAATGTTGCGCCGGTAGCGTCAGAGGTGACGCTGGCAAGTATGGTTCCATCTATTGCCAATCCAAAGCTTGGAGGCGATGCAGTGTTATCATAGGACGCCCATAAGAAACTTGCTGTCAGAAGGTATGTGACATTTATTGTCACTGGCAGCGTGTAGCAATTCTTTGCACGGCTATCATTGAAAAACCTCAGGGTGTTCAATTCAGGGAAGTCTTGCCACACCGTTTTGGCTGTTGGGACGTTTGCAAAATTCTCCCCAGTAGATATAAACCCAGAATCAGGGACCCAAGTTACCCCTGTAATTGGGTCCACGTAACTTGCCGTGGCACCACAATCGATGTAAAGAGATCCTGCCAAGAAACATAGCAGCAAAACATAAGGACACTTTTCAGCGCTAGGGCACTCATGCCTGAATTGAACACAACAATAAGCTAATTTGAACACCTATGTTTGAGCGGTATGTGGTTAGGTGTGGTTCTAAGACCTGGCACCGAGGAGGCATCATGTACTTTAAAGAGATTGGTCTACGTCCTCAATATAATTTAATCATTCTAGGCTCAATAGTCAACATGATTGGAGGACTTATATGACCACTTAATGAGCAGCAGAATCTTCATTTTGATGATGAATAAATTACTCATGTGAGCTTCAAAAATCATGAGGCAAATGGCTACAAGCATGGTTTGGACTTGTAATCATCTTGCAGTGATTGTGCGTTTCATATCCTACAAGGGCATGTCTACTACCTTACACCCACTTCTCTCATGATATTAAACATGCAATTAGTACGAGATGGCTAGCAAAATGAAATGGAGGCTGTACCCATTTTCCTCACAATCTGTGGAGTTCAATTGTCTATACCTTCTTCATGATTATAAAAAAGAAAAATTTCTTTCTTCGTAAGTGATCATCCAGGTCCTCTCAATTATGTCGAATGTTGAAACTGGAATAGTTAACAAATGCTGAGCATGCAATTCAATCTCTTGTACATAAGAATGCATGTTTTTGGTGTCTGTTCTTAGATCTATGCCTAATCACACATCACTCAAATGATCTTTTTGGTGGCTGATTAAGATCAGTAGGTAAACAAATTAGGCTGACCTTATTGAGTGTTTGTGTTGGACATTCTGCTGTGGACAATCATGAATACGTATGCTGCAAAAAGATATATTCTGAATCCAATTGACAGGCTTATAAGAGTGTTAAATGGGAGATTAAAATTTAAATATGTTGTGGCTACACACCTTTGACTGGAACACTGAGACTCCACAGCATACACAGTGCTGTGAGAAAGTGAATTGATGTCAAGAAGTCCATGACTCTTCCCACCAGTTTTGTAGCGTAAAAAGTGCGGAATCTGTGTTTTCCAAAAAGTGACCTCTTCCAATGCAATTTCCTGCCATTAAAAAAAAACAACAGATCACATAATGAAATGTCCACTCTGGCTGGAACCGCACTCTTTACAAAACAAAAGATATTGATCTTTTGTGATGACCTTTAATGTCAAAGCAAAGGATCCACAAAGAGAATAACAGAAGCAGAAGCAGAACCATCAATCTCAGATCCGTTGCACATCTACCTATGTTTATGTAACTAGAATACATGCTCAGAAGCAGTTGGTCTTAAAATATTTTCTCATTAAGTGAGCAGATTAGGCACTAACTTACAGAATCAGACCATGAAGACTAGAATGTGGCGCAGCAATATTGTTGTCTTTGTGGTAAACCTGTGGTTTAATATAAATTTGGATATCGTTTACGAATTTATCAAGACTACTCTTTAAGATCACTGGTTCTCACTGCAGTGTACAAAACTTTGGAATGAAATATTTGTGTGGCAAGCTACCTAACAATTGCTGTCTTGAATGTGAGGAATTGGATACAAGTTAGGTGTTTGTCCATTTCCTAGCTAGGTAGCACACTCGGCAAATTTGCTAACTGGAGCATCGAGGAACTGATCCCATGGGGCCCAGATGTAATTGAAATTAGAGCGAGCAGCTGCTTACAGACACATTGGGTCCACTCCTTACAGTCGGCCAGGACTTGGGAGGTAGCATCCCTAACTAGTTGGGTATTATGTTTCAAAAAAAGCCTTATTCTTTCACACCTCGTTCAACTTGTTTAAAGAAGGACCTTCTAAGTAGCTGCAGGGGATTACCGTTATTTATAGATCTACACTCTTCAAGCACGACTTCTTAGTTGCTTTAACAAGGCAAAGTCTAGGCGGTATTTGGGAGAGTTTTGGGCATAATCGGTCGAGGTCCTAATTATGTAGTGTTTCAAAGTCAACCGGTCACATATTGACATCTTCCAGGTTTTCGGTGTATTAAGGTCATGGTCCGGGGCCGGGGATTCGTGGCACTCAAGTATAATCATCCATGCGGATGAAAAAACACATGAATCATCTAAATGCCTATTTTAAGGCAAATTGATTCCGGAAATAGAGTCAAAGGCCCCGAATTAGTCTAGTGATGTCACATTCGAATGAATCGGCCCTCAACCCCATAGGGGGGCTTTTTTTATTGGAGCCACTTCATCCACGATATCATGGATGGATGTTCCTTAGTGAGTGCCACGAATCCCCAACCATGGTCCGGGGAGTTCTATACAAAAATCGGTACATTTCCTACCTTTTATAAACCAGTTCGGATTTTTTCTTTTCACTCGGAAGCTACCGAAAGCCAATTTTTTTCTCGGTTAAATTCCAAGATTTGCCTTTACCATTCGGCAATTTTCCTAGTTTCTAAATTTATTTCGGTATATTTCCGAAGTTAAGTATGGTAAGTCGGATTTTTGGTTATTATTTTATTTATAAAATAAAATTGGTGTTATGCTTTTAAGGGGGTGAATTTGTGTTGAAAAAAATCCTAAGTATCTATGGAATGAGTTGAACCTTGCCAAGCCCCCACCATCTTGAGGCCAAGGATGTAGCCTTTGAAAATGTATGGATCCAAAGAGGATGCATACATTTTTTAGAGGTTGATCAGTACAACAATACATGCAACCTTGAAACTAATCAACATCCTTAGAATTGGGAAACATAACTAAAGTTACTAGACAAGAAGCGTCACTTGCAGAAGACATATAACGTGAAGGGTTAGCATATAGGAACTAGTACTTAGTTCCATTTTTCCACAAAGGAATTGCCTCTTCAATGACATTAGGGTGCAAGCACGGTAAAGTGGACAGCTCTTGATCCTTGCTCAGGTTTAAGTGAAAGTGATCCAAAACAATATATTAACTTTGAATTTTATGAAATAAAAATTCATAAACATTTAGAAAACATATGAATCTACAAAGCCAAGCAATTTATGTTGACAAAAAACAATTTCAAACAACGTACATGTATTTTAGAAGACGGTGCAAGTGGGTGTCATTGAAAAGATAATTGTCAAAAACTTGTTTAAAATACAATTACATTACATTAAATTGATGAATTTTTGAAAAAAAAAATTACGATGACCTCAAGTTTATAATGAATTCAAGGAATATGAAAAGAAATTCCAAGTTCAAAATATTTAAGGTCATGAAAATTACGTTCAAAACTATATTTAGTCAGTTGCTTTTACGCGTCACTTTTGATGATAGGTTTTGAAGATCTCATATTGATATTCTATATTTGAGTACCTAACTTAACAATAGAGGTCATCATGAAAAATAATCTATTTTAAACAACATTTTGCTACTACTTATAGGCGTTTGACCAAGAAAATCATGGTTGTCATATAGCGGAGCACTTTTTTGGTCCACTTTACTATGCTTGCACCCATTATCAAAGTTCTCATCTGGCCCCTCCAAAGCAATTCTAAGCATAGCTTCCCAATTTTTGCTTCCAACCCACCGGGCCTTGAATTACTCACAACCAGCACCCAAATTTGATCCCCAAACCACTAGAAGCACCCACAACTTATGATCAACCCACCCACATGAAAATCCAGCATAAATGTTCCTCGAACCTCCATGCATCTGCAAACATCATCACTCGACCTGCAATCGATCGATTGTCAAGACATGGCCACAATTGCCATAACTATTGTTATCCCCAATTGCAAAACCAAAAGAAAAGATGAAGAAAAAAACCAACATTTTACCACTTAATTCAATGTACCCCTGAACGAGATTGACAAGTGGTGCAAGATTGGAAGCCACCCACTAACCTTGAAGCCAAACATGGAGCTTGAAAACACCAATTGAAAATACAAGAGCAGAAGCGGAAGCTTAGAGGAGGCATGGGGTAGAGAGAAAAACCCTAATGGAGGAGTGAGGTACTGTGCCCAAGGGGCTCAAACTCTTCTTATACTTGTGAGAGAGGGTCCCTAGCTGCTTAGAGCCTCAAAACCCTAGTAAGCCTAGTGACAACAGAACCAACCATAAATTAGCCTCCATGGTTTTTGACCTTATGAGTCATGACTCTAGTTTTACCCTAGTAACATTTCCACCCTATCCCTAGTCCCTTCGGCTACTTGCCTAAAATTAAAAAATTGGCTCGGTAAATATCCCAAACTATGATGCCTCAACCGGCCATATTGCTGGTCTATTCTCCTTTGAACTGGTCGATTTCCGACCTCGACAATTTTACATTGGTACCTCATCCGAATCATTGCAAACTCATTCGGAAATCTCCAAAAAAATTCAGCTGGCTCGTAACTAAATCTCGGTACTCCCCGTACATTGATTAAGGTGCCCCGGGCTAGATCACATCTTCATTTGGCTGGGCCCCGCCCCTCCCATGCCTCCTTCAATGGCCCCTCATTTTGCCCGCACTTGCGTGGGAACTCTTCCTCGTTGGGAACTCTTCCTCGTTGGGAACCAATGTGACAATATCCGGTCACTTAAGCCATCAAGCTCCTTTGGCATGTGTAGGAACTCCATCAATTAAATTAGGAATAATGAAAGTGATGTCAACTTGAATATTTGTAATTTTGACTGGGTATTGTCACATTGGTTCCCAACGGGGAAGAGTTCCCATGCAGGTGCGGGTAGGAAGACTGAGCAGTGAAGGAGGTGTGGGAGGGGCGGGGCCCAGCCAAATGAAGATGTGATCTAGCCCGGGGCTATTAAGGTATGCTGCCCGAATTTCGTCATCTACATGTTGAGCAATTTTATCTGTTTATGTACATTGGCGTTTGGCAATTTTTTTCCATGTAAAGGAAGTGAACAAAAATCTACCCTAATGTTTTTGAAATGAATTTGTCATTTTTGAACTAGTTCTATATTTTAAAAGTATTTTGTTGGAGTGTACTATGATAGATTTCAAACGGTCTCATTTTAGAATTGAACAACTCCTATCATAGCAGCAAATATTCTCTACTAATTACTTCTAAGTTTAGCTTTACACACTCATCATGTGTCTTAGAACCGACACCTAATGAGCTAATTACACACTAACTTGGCTCTAAATATGCTCACCAAGTTGTCCTATATCCAACACCCTAGCCAACCAATCATAGCAAAGGAATAGGAAGGCATTCTCTTGTCCTTGAAATCATGCTCACCTTGTCATATTTAAAGAGATTGTGTTCTTTATTTTCGGTGCTTGCCTCTCCCATGCAAGTGCTTCTAAGCTTCCATCATCAAGATGGGCTCTGCCTAATTCTATCACCTCCCCTCCTTCATTAGTTCACTTCATTGAGAACTTTGGGAACCCTAACGCTCTGGTTTTTGAATATGTTTCCTAGAGCACAGAAAGAGGACACCCTAACGGTATAAGGGCAATATATCTTCGTAAGTGTGCTTATTATATCTTGGCATGAGTATGTTCAATAATGTTATGAGGTGTATGCCTATGTTACATAATGACCTACAATTTGACTAAAGTGTACACAAATGACACTTGGCATTAGTATGTTCGAGAATACCTTCCTCTTACATACTAAAATGTAAACACATGAAACTTGCCATTATCATGCTCAATGATATCTTTTCCTTGCATACTAATACGCAAAACTAGTATCTCAAGTATCCCCATGTGCTACGCTAAATGCCTTATGTTGACAAATAGTATCGTTTGGCAATTAGTAGACGAGACACTTTTAGACGTCTAGGCATCTAGTTTAGGCCTTCAGAAATAACAGTATGGAGCCCTCTAACTTATGCACAAAACGATACCTAGACCGTGGTAGAGTTATTCTTTTTCTAAAATATTTGAATTTCCAATAAACCATTTCAGCAAATTTGACGACCTCCACAACAATCAGCTCTTACTACCGTAACACCATAGCAGGTTCGCCACCTGGCGAACGAATATTTAATTTTTTTGAAAAAATAAGGTTCGCCTCTCAAAAACTGAATTTCTCAATTTTCGTTTTTTAGCAAAAAATAAGTAAAAATGACCCTAAATAGCTTAGAAATAGCAAAATATTTCAAAAACTAATTTATTCTATTTTCGTTTTTTTGTCTTTAGAATTTTCTAATTTTTACGTTTTTTATTTTTAGAATTATTTTAGGACGAACCTGCTATGGTACTACGGTAGTATAGCAGAATTTCTGTCAATATGAAGAAAGGTAATCTTGCAAATCTCAGCACATGGGCTCCAATAATTTCTTATATATCTATCTATAGATAGATACACAGTTAGATAGATGTGCATTGTAAAAATGGTGATTGGTTCAAGACCCAAGAAGTTTGATTTGAGAAAAGTTCTCCACATGTCATATCCACGGCGGTAGGGACTTTGTTGAATCCCATGTGGATATCATTGTCTGGCATTTGTATTGTTGGACCAAATAAATAGTACTCCATACTGTTTTCTTCAATTTCTCATTCTTCATTGGCAGAGTCTATTTCACATGAAACACTGTTAATATGAGAACTACTAGCCACATCAGGGGACGGACGATGAGTTGACGAAGTAGCTGTGCCCGAGGATACAGGAGGTGCAAATGACTCTTCTCCATCAGCAACCAGTTTTGCAAATTCGAGTTGCTTAATCACTTCGGTCATTTCTGGCCGATCCTTGCGGTCATTCTGTACACATTGGATAGCTATTCTCAACACTGTCTTTACGCTTTCGGCAGGTGGCTGTGATTCTGCAAGTGTCGGATCCAAAATGGCTTCATAATCATTCTCGTCCCCAAGAGCCTTGTGAACCTGTTTACATGTAATATGAGATAGACAAGCTTAGTACCTTTAAGGTATGTGGGCCTTGCATGGTCACTCAAGTTCTTAATTGGGGAGACACACACACACGAGTGGAAGGTATATATACGTATATGACAAGGATTCTAATTAAGAATGAACATTACACATACACATGTTACAATGAGATTGGACGATGTGCTCAAAATATAAAACACCATTCTAGGTTTAACAATAGTCTAATAAGTTTAACAACATTCTAATAGTCAACACAATTGGGACGGTCTATGTGATTATTTAAAGAGAAAGTATTCTACGATTTGAACTTTTGTAACCTTGCATTTCTCAAACTCTGAAACTTGAAATGACAAGTTATTTGTGATTCATAATTATTATTCAATTAAGACAATTCTTGATCCAATCAAATCGGATCTAATCCGATCCAGACAATCAAAATTGTTTGTGGAGTTGGAAGTGCCCAACAATGCACCCACATACCTTAGTTGTTAGATGTTAGGATTATTTTCTCTCATTGATCTACATGTACCAAATATATAAAGCTTGAAACTCCCATGATTTTATAAGGTAGACACCAAACTTTTTCAAACACCTATGTTAGGGTGTAATATGATTGATATTAACATGTAACGAACACTAGCAACGTTTTTTTGAGGCTCAATACGACTGCTCATCAGTTGGGATAGCCAAAAAGTCAAAGGCTCAACTAGTATTCCTCTTTGTATTCAAAGGCTAGTATTCAAAGGCTCAACACTACCTGCTTTGTGCACACCTATTTAGTAAGAAGCTTGCATATTTGCTATTTGAATATTCCTCTCAAGTTGACAGTTTTGTCATGTGGATCTCATTCTTTAAGCATTGGATTCATATAAGACTTTCTAATCACTGCATAATTTCCAAAATTTATTGCACATCAGAAGAGCCCAAACCTCCTGGAAGTAACTGTAATAGGCTCGTCCATCTTAAGACTGTTAACATATACATCGACATTTGATGAGTCATTATAGGTCAGGATCTGTGAATGAAGTGTGAAAACGAAACAGAACTGGAAAGGGGAATCTTACTGCTTCATGAAGTATCCAGTTCCTGTAATCATTTTTTTGGTGTCCAAAACCTTTTGGCTGTTTACCGGTTATCAGTTCTAGAAGGACAAGGCCAAAGCCAAAGACATCACCCTCTTTCGACCATCTGGAATCCCTTGCATGCCTGCATAATTCCAAAGCTTAGAGGTATTAGAGTCGACAAATTAAATCAATTTAAGTCAATTTTATGTCCATTCTGGGTGAGGTATAACATATAACCTAATTTGGACATAAACTGGGTTGGTAGATTTGGGTTCATGATAGTTTGGATGACAAGGAATCAGGATTTACACAATGTGAATTATATTTTTGAGGAATCTTGATCTTGAATCAAATAATGGCCTAGGGGAAGACATACGCTGGGTCAAGATATTGCGTTGCATCTTCGCCATGAGGATGCGTTGCACCTCCACCAACATCCTGAATAAAATGTGGATATTCTTCTGTCATTTCTCTTGATAATTCAAAGTTGGTTACTTTGGCAATTTCCTTCGCAGTGATGTTTTTGGTTGCCTCTTGACCCAAAAGATCACTGACTTTGATGTTGGCACTTCTCACATCACAGTGGATTATGGGGAGTTTGCATTGTGTATGAAGGTAGTTCAAACCTGCTAGATATTAATTCACTTCTTAGCAAATAACAAATTTATATAGCCACAATCCATCCACCCACCCAATGTTAGAATTTACAGTGAGAAAATGCTATGTATATCATGATGAGCTTAAACCAAAAATTCTAGATAACATCACTATAGCTTGAAACTGAAGTGGTCGGCTCAATTTACCTTGTGATGTATTGAGAGCAATTTGAAGTCGCGTTAGCCAATTTAGATTTGGATTTTTTTCTGTTGATAGAGAGACCACCAAAAATATTAAAAAATGACTGGACTGGGAATGCACTACTGGAATTCAGTAGATTTAATGTCATATTCGGTTGACAACTTTCTGATATTCTAAGTTTCCACTGAGGGAATGTGTGATATTTGTGACATTATCGTGCTCAAAACACAGTCAAAAGGCATGAGTGCTAGGCAATGAAGTGAACACTTGGAACTACTTATCATTGTAGTCTTAGGGGTCGCTTACACCAGCTTGAACAAGATACAACTTCACTTATATATTTATTGTCCAAGAGTTACTGCAAATCTGCTCAAAAGAGTTGTAGCAATACCTTTGAGATAGTCGTCAAGAGAGCGGTTTTGGAAAAACTCCTCATAAATCAGTACAAGCATTCCATTTCCATCATAGGAATAGCCTTTTAAGGACACCAAACTTTTGTGATGCACCTTTGAATATATAAAAACCTACTACATCAAGCACATTAAGTGAATGAGCATCCCTCAACCTCAACACTTCCAATTGTATATCTACATCACATAGTCACAAATCTTGTTGAAGTGTACTATTATTGCTAAGCTCCTTATTGAACCTCCTCTAGACGAGGAATCAAAAGCCATTGCAACAAGAATCATGGGCCGATTCCATACTCCTCAATGTTGAATCTAAGTTAGCCCAATATTTAATTACTCTAAATGTGCTAGGTCGTCTAGTATGCCCATTTAGACAAGAGGGTTAACATATCCCAAGAGAGGGGGGGGGAGGTTTCATTGGAAACCTAAATGACATGCATGGGTAAGAATCAAAAACCCCTATATATGAGATATTTATAGAGAAAAATGTGTACATCCTAATGATAGGCTTTAAAATAGGCTCAAGTATTTATACTAAGATTTTCGATTTAATGTGATAATTGCATCCACTACATACACAAAATATAAATCATAAAATAAATAACCCTTTACAACATATATAAACCCTACAAGAATGGATGGGGTAGTCATTGGGGACCATTGCCATATGACAATAAGGCATGAAAACATAGATATTAATGAAACTAGAACATTTATTGTCAATTTTTCTTCTTCTAAACCTTAGATCCCCTTTTGTACATCTACCTTAGTTCAAAAATCTTAATAGCCTTTTTGAATGTATGCACTAAAGGAAAACAACACCTCTCCCTTATGTGTACTATGTACAGTAATGCCCCAAATAATACCCCTTTCTACACTCATGTTAGTTCGTGGTATAAAGAGTCGACCCCCTGGAACATATCCGGGCCTTAATAATCTTATGGTACGCCCTTCTCTGTGATTTAGGTCTAGGTGACAATGAAATAAAACGTTTGTGGGTCCAACCATGAAAACGTGTACCACTAAGGACTAAATAGAAAGGAGCTCTAGATTTCATAAGGACTCATGTTTGACACAATATTACCGATTAAAAATAAAAATCATCCATCAAATGCGATGACAATATCTATAATTGTACCAAGTCTTGATTTTAAACCTATGTAGAGCTAAAAATAAAAGCATGATTATAACTATTGAAAGGAGTGTCAAAGGATTGTGGAAAAGGGTGACACATGACACAATTTGGGTACACCTTATTGTGGTTGGACCCTTGTCTCCAAAACAAACAAAAAACAATGTTAGGGTAAGTCCTCTTGAACTAGGAAAATCATGGACATTGCAGAAAATTCTTAATGGAGGTTGCATGAAGTACCCACGACATGATGGAATTCAAAAAACATTCTCATGTATACCAACGAAAACTCCTCTGGTCCAACAAAAGAGGGTCCACAATCGCATGGGAAAAATCACCTCATTTTTGAGCTTCTGGTTGTGAACTGGGTCATTGGCAGATTGCCTTCGCACAATCACTTTGGTTCCATGGACTTGTGCTTCTTCCAGGTTTTCAGTTCTGTTTATTTCTTCAGTAGACCCTCGGGCGGTGGTCTTCTCAGGCTCCATGGTTCCTATATAGACTTGTTCAAATTGACCCGCTTCAATCATATCTGCTTTTCTAATTATCTCTTCGACTTTTTGGAATCTCCATTCTCTTGTGCCTACAATGAACACATGGCTCACTCAGTTGATAATTTATAACATACATCAGTGCTCAAGTGGCCGACTTACTGATTGAAGCATCATTTTGCAAATCAATTACAGACATATTATTTTGATAACGGAAAGATCTTTCTGACTTACAGCATGTAGTATTTGGAAAAGTAGCAATTTTAATGATATAATTTGGAAATGGCTGGAACCTCATGATTCTAGTGACTTCCGTTGCCAACATTTATAGATATCCTGGAGGATATATGGATACAATATTTGTCATCACCTTTTCTAAGTTGAGGTTGTTGACGTAGTTTCCAATAAAGGATGCTCAAGTATCTGACTTCTAGAGCCAATACCACACCTAGTAAAACTAGGATGCAACCCAATATGATGTCCATAACTGGTGGTGGTGGCGGCGGCGGAGGCTTGAGTTTAATATTTCTCAATAATGTGTTCCCTGGAGAATACCTAAGGCCAGTCCAACATCCCAGTTTTAGAGTTTGGATCAAGTGGTGCACCGTTTAGAGACGTCACTGACCTACAACTACTTACAAGTCATGAAGTTGTCTTAAATTAACAAACAAAACAATGTCATAGAATTTTGGAAACAACTGTTTTGCTAATTTGGCGAGGGTTCAGGCCAATTCTGTACCTGAAGTTTATGTCGGTTCTTGCAAGAAGATTTTCAGGAATATCTCCACTGAAATTATTGTTCTCCATAAATCTGTTTGAAAATCATCAAGTTGTCCATGCAAATGGTGAGTTGCTCATGACCTCATTGTCCAAAATTTTGAATCGAACAGATTGAAATCTAACTAATATATTGATGAGGATCAACAAAACTCACCAAATAAGTGTATCAGTTGTCAATGGCATATAAAACCAAGTTGCTCTAATGTTGAACATATATATTTAGGTTACAAAACGTAAGACTCTAGAAGAGTATGTTTGTGATCTCAAGCACTAAGAATATCTCCAAGTTAGGTATGTAAGTAGAGGAGAAACATTATGTTGTCACATGATTGCTCACAATTCAGTCAAGTGCGTCAATGTTGCCAACCAATCCGGTAGACGCCCACTCAGCATGTTGTCTTGCAAATGCCTGAATATTTACAGAATATTAGAATTAAGCTGCTCAACTATCACCATGAAGACATGCATTATAATAATTGAAATTTCTACCAAAATTTAGTAGCAGACTGACCATTGCCTACTCAAGTATATTCCAAACAAATTAATTTGAATTTCTCCAACACCTTAATTAACGTGAACCAATAGCACTAATAGAACAGTTTGTGATTCGATAACTCACAATACTTTCAGTTTTGTTAGCACACTCAGATCAGGCATCGATCCAGTCAATGAATTGTTGTCAAGAAATCTGCACATCATATCAAATATCATTGCACCTCATTTAATCATCCACTTTCTTTAGCGCGCACATTTTAATCAATCATTTTAATACCCACATGTAGTGTGCATCATTATATGTCTTCTTTGGACCATGAACCTGTACTTTGATTTGGAATAACTAAACAAGACATCAGAAAGGTTCCATAAATTACAAGCTTGTGAGATCCAGAAGGTTAGCAAAGCTGGAAGAGATTGTGCCACCAACTTGGTACCCTGACAAGTCCCTGCCAAGAGTCAGCATAAGTATTAGGGTTCAATATATAGTATACTTATTAAGGAAAGATCATCTCTTTAAGGATACTTGTATGGGCTTTGTATTCAACTCATGATGAATCTCACAAAGACATTTCCTGGGAAAAAGTTTTGAAGAACTCTCTGTTCTGGGGTAAACTACCAATCGTTTCACAACAATAAATTGATCAAATTTTCACTGCAATTAAAAATGGCTCAAGGCAGTTAGAACCCACACAGCAACAATCACAGGGTGACTTGATAAATCTGACGTGCCACAAGTCACCCAAGGATGTGGGCTTGGAAGACACGGATCACCAGTCCATACAGACAGACTTGATGTGTTAATCTTGATTGCATCGATGGCAAGCCCTGCAGTAATTAGAAAACAATCCATAACTAAGTTACATACAGATTTCAAGTAACCTCTATACAAATATTAGGTCACTACAGCTTCCTGCTGCTCCAAAATTCAGACTATCATAGGTCATGCTGTTCATGAGACATTAAGGACCGAATTTGAAATGGTGAATGTGAACTCACCATCCCTGTCCAAAGTTTTGACAGCTGTAGGGGCTGTGATTGCATAAAACTCCATGGCATTTACGAGGGGACCAAGCTGAGATGTCAAACTTGGGTACAAATTTATGGTACTCGAAACCGGAAATCCAAAACCAGCCCACGTGGAATTAGTAGCAGAGAATAGCCCACCAGCTAAGCTATAAATATCAACATAGTAATCTAAATAGCCTGGCACATGTACGTAGAATCCTCGGGAGCCTACATTCGTTAATGTTGGATCCAGCTCTGCAAAGTAGAGAACCATGTATCCAAGGATGTCATTGGGTCCATCATTCAAGAACCTAATTGTCATGTTGCCATTTGTGGTCAAGGCGGTTTGAAAGAGCCCCTCAGGAGTGTGAGCCGCATAGCTCCAAAGGTTGATTGCTTGGTTTGCAGTCAATTTTTGTAAAGGAGCAGTACAAAGCAAATAAGAGGTATTCAACCCTTCATTTGACCACCATCTGTCATACGTATCACGGTTGGGATTTCTGCAAACATAAGTAAGCAAAGATCAATTTAGAGTAAATCAGCAATATTGCTCCATCCAATGTTTTCACACAAGTGGGTCCCTAGCTACTACAGAGGCTCTGGCTCAGGGCCTCTGGATGCTTACAATTTAGAATTGACCTATCTGAATGCAAAGTAGACTTTACTATGTCCAGTGTGGTTTGGATGTCTAAGTGAATGCATGGTATCAATAATCAACATCAATTAGGGTATCAATATTGGAATACCAGTCAAATACTGATCTTTGGTGGGTATATCAAGCTGAGAGAATCTTTGTATATCTGAGTTGTTAATTTGTCAATACCATTCTTAACCATATTGATAATAAGGTGATTTCATCCAGGTATGCAGGTTCTTGCATGGCATATAGACCTGAATGAGATCAAAACCCTAAAACACTGTCCAATACCCATACCCTGCTGGACCTGTCAAAAAATGTGAAATACTCATAATAGATACCCAAATGGTATGAAACAAAAGACGAGATTAGTGATGTAACACTGGTGCGTACTTATTTGAAATTTGTATTATTAAACTTACCCTTGAGTAGTGTTTCCACCAAAACTTAGCCTGTGTTGCAGCATCATAAATTGTCCTGCGGTTAAGTAGTCACTGAATGAAAGATACTCAGGTCCGGGCCGCAAGGATATAGCAGAAATGAAAGGGTTCCCATACTCGGATAAAGATGCATTTTGTGTGAGACACAGAAAAATAATGCTGTTTTGTGATCTCACTGTGAATTCAGGCTTGTCAAAAGTTAATCCAGTGGGGTCAACAGTAATGTTGGCAACTATGGTTCCATCTATGGCCATCGAGAACCTTGGGGGCCTTGGAGCATTGTCATAGGACGCATCATACAAGAAAGAGGCCCGAAGAAGGTACGTTTGGTTTGGCGTCACAGGCAAACTATAACAGTTCTTTGCTTGACTATCATTGAAGAATCTCAAGGTTCTAAGCTCAGGATAATTGTCCAAAATTGTTGTCTGTGGACTAGAAATATTTGCATAGTTTACCCCGGTGGTTATGAATGCTGCATCAGGAAGCCATGTCACTCCTGTGTAGTTGTCACTCCTATTGGCTGTTGCACCACAATCAATGTAAATCCATCCTGGCAAATAATCTGCCAGATCAGATCACACACGGTTGAAAAATCATTTTCTTGTCAGTCGAGGCAATTAATTTCCTTCTCCAACAAGTGGAAGCTCTCAGAACATTAGAGAAAAATTGGACTCAACACAGATATACAAAAGAAAGATCATCATCGTCATGATGATGGGATTTTCTACATCTGTTTCACCAACAAATTAAAGGATTCCACTTCAAGTAGGCAAGCATCCTGAACCTCTGGTACATGTAGTTTTCAAATGCAGGTAATACAATGATTCTGAATATCTAATTGAATCTTCCAATGCTAATACATAAACCTCTTGAATTAACTATGATCATGTGGTCCATACCCAAGACGTGACTTTGATCTTATAAATAATTTAGTGCAAACCAAGAGTCGCAGAGTGTGAGTCTCCTCTATAGTCCTTGTAAATAGATGTGGTCTTGAAAAGTGATTCATGAAGACTCTTGCAACTCTACAGATTTATCATAATTTATGCAAAGTGAAGTGATCATAACCTGGCACTGCCCACGCTCCTGGAACAATGCAGAGAGTGTACAGGTGACTCAGAAATGCAATAAAGATCACTCCTGCAACTCCCACACAACTTTCCATTGTTTGGACTTATCTCCTCTCAAACCATGTCACCAACATCGATCAACCATCAAGCTACACTCCTGTAGGTTACAAATCGGAAAGTTTTGATTTTCAATGTGGGAAGGATCAGAATCCAGATCACAGGTTCATGACACAAATCCTCAGTGCAGCAGCTGTCAGTTGGATGCATATATTGATCCCAGGTAGATCCTCGATCACCACCTTGGGAGATTCAAGAGCCAAATGCACGAATCAACTTAGAAAAAAGCTAATTGAAATTCTTTCCGCCCACTGGCCATTTTCCTGGGATCAAGGAGATCGATCATAATTCTACTGAATTTCCTGACATCCATAAATGCAACTGCAAGAAATTTCGAACTGCAGACATCCATTTGGCCTCGCAGAAATTAGATACTGACTTAACAGCAGCTCATGAGTGAACTTGGCACTTTGGTAATTAATTTCCTGCTTCTACATTGAAGGACATTGATAATTTCAACTATTTTATTAACCTCAGTACATTCTGGTCTCAAATTGGGTGAAATGTCACTTGCCTAAGAATATTGCTATAACAAGCATAGTCATGAGGTGGAGAGCTGCTGACTTGCGGAATACGGCAACACATATTTTTATCACATTCCTCGGGATATTAGCCTGGAATGACCGACAAGTATTCGAGTTCCAGGATCGTTGTGCAGGAATAGAGATAGGTACTTACTTCCAATATCTCTCCTGCTGAAACTCTATTATGGTGGATGTTAGCATGAAAGTTGCAAGAACTTGATTTCTGGGGAACTTGCCCCATTAACCATGAATATTCATCCCATAATTATGGAAATATCATTTCGCATCAAAGCTTGCAATAAGGGTGCCGGGAAATTGCAGGAAGGATTTGCAAGGCACTTTCAAAGGATACTATTTTTAAGTACACTAAATACTGTATACCAATTAATGAGTGTGGGAAATTAGTGAGGGTGGGAAATTCGTGTAGGTGATACTAAATTTCTTCACGCTATGAATTAGTGCCACCAAGAGATCTTAGGTCTAAGACTAGGAAGCATTGTTAATCTCGGCGCTTGGCACTATTCACTTAAAAATACCAGCACTTGACACTAATCACTAAATGTATCAGCACTTGGCACTATTCATTGACAAGCATGTGGCACGCACTAATTTTCTTAAAATCTATGGTACTTGAACTTAGAATCTATCATAGCCATGAATATAGTGTCACTCAGCAGCAACTTCAATCCTCAGTAACTTTGAGATTCGGCTAGATTGTGCATGTGACTTGAATTAGTACCACCCTCAGTAATTGGTATATTTAGTGTAGCATTTGCAAGTTGCAGTGAGTTGACCATATTTGACCAGTCTAACCTTATAATCTCTAAGTTTTTTAGTTCCTAATAAGTCTTTCTATTTCCTAAGGATTGGCTCTTTCGATAATACCAAAGTGCCCTCCATTTCACTAATTTATACTAACTAAGATATAGTCATCCATGTCACATTTGCAAACTGTTTGTGAGAATAGGCAGATTGTGATCTCCTTCTGCAAAGAGTTGAATAATCTAGAAAATTCACACTGAAACGTTTTTAATCATTTTTATGATGGCATTTTCTATGCATACCATTGCTAAGCCTCACATTCTCTCACCCTTTCTATATATATATATATATAAGAAGGTCATGGTCCATGGGGACCTTGCCATAGCACTAAGACTTTGGTTGTTGTTTTCTTGAGAATCATGACATGTTTATTTTCAATTCTTGGTTATTTTATTCTCCTCCCTAGGATAAATGGCAAGTAGAGCTTAACAATGTTATGAATCTGCATTCAATATTTTAACTAGTGAAGCTGAGTTCTTCATTGAGGTTACAATAGCATTTGGATGATGAGATGTAATCCTGTCAATTAAGGGCCTAGCCGCACCGGGGGTGTTGGGCCGGGAACGGATGCAGCCAAGGCCTACCTGGAATCTCCCAACCGGGTAGGGGGGTTAGCTAGTCCTTTATGCCGGTGCCATGCCGGAGGCCGCACCGGCTGGGTATGTGCCGGAGACCCACGAGGTTCATCCAAGTTTTTCTATCGCCTCCCATGATCCGAGGGCTCTCTGACCTCCCACGCTCCGAAATCACGACAACATCTGTTGAAGGTGGAGCAAGTGACTGCGATTGACAACGAGCTCCGAGAGCTGCAGTTTAGGTGAACAACACATTCTTATTTTCTCCTAGTTGTTTGGCTGCAAATTCGAATGTGTGTGTGATTTTTGGGTTCGTTTTGTTTTGAAGTTCCTCTGGCAAGATTGTGGGACAAGGGTTGGCAAATTGTTCGTAGATATATATATCCGCGTATGATGATCAATTTTGTGACTGATTTACTGGTGATGTATAACGAAAGTCTGATGCATGATGGATATTCCTAGAATTTTGTCAAATTGTTTTCTCTGTATAAACTGCTGTAACTTACAGTGGCTCCTAAAGGATACATCATAATGATAATGAAGTATCTAAAAAATTAGGTCCATCTGCAAAGAGATGTCAATTACTGATAAGGAGCCTAGTACGAGTAAGTCAATAGTATGGTATCCTAGCCTATGACCGAGAGCTACACATTTGTGAATTTTCACAATGACCTCTTCTATAGTAATGAACGATTTAAATTTTTTCATGCAAGGTAAAATGAAATATTTGTCTATTTCAAAAATTTGGAAATTTTTAAAATTAATTTTGAATTAAATATGATTTTTTAAAGATGTTCCCTAGGGTATCTTATGATAGACCTAAAGAAGTTTGACGTCAATGCTAATACAACTTATGAGCATTCTATAATTATCTTTTATGAACATGTTCGAGAAATGTAGACTGACTTTGACCTTACTATGTCAAGAGACATCCTAAACGAATAACTAATCTCATCCAACACGTTGTGGCAAGGTCTCATGTGCCTTGAACCGAGACCTATGGGCCTTGAACCGAGACCTATGTGCCTTGAACCGAGACGTCCTCCTCCTTCCTCCTTCCTCCTTCCCCCTCTCTCTCCTCCCCTCTCTCTCTCTCCCTCCACGTTATTAAATGCATTAATGTGAGGTTAGTTGAGCTAGGGACATGTCATTCACCTAGGGAACATTATTTCTAATTTGTTCCCTAGAGCTCGGTTCAAGGTCACATATCGGTAATAGGCTAGGATACCATATGGCATTCAATTTTCTTCCATCAATGTTATATATCTTGTAAGAGATGACTTCATCAACTACATCAATATTTTAGTATGACCATTAACTAGTATATCTTTGTCAAGTACACAATTACCTAACTTTAGATTAAATTTATTGGTCAAAGCATTAGCTTGAATAGTTCTTGAGGGCCCATTCACTGATACATCATGATAATTAGGGAACTAGGTCCGTCTTGGTTCTAGAACTGGGGACCACACTATGGCAACTAAAGTAGAGTCAATTGGATTGATCATTGTGAGCTGATCTATTTGGTATCAGTGAATCATGTCAGCCTCACTAAATAAGAAAATTGACTTTCAAAGAATCACATGAATTTCTTGAGAACGTGTTAATTTGTAGTATGTGACATAACTTTTTTCACTATCTTTACATGCATGCAACATATATATATATATATATATACGGGTGCAAGCACGGTAAAGTGGACAGCTCTTGATCCTTGCTCAAGTTTAAGTGAAAGTGATCCAAAACAATATACTAACTTTGAATCTTATGTAATAAAAATTCATAAACATTTAGAAAACATATGAATCTACAAAGCCAAGTAATTTATGTTCACAAAAAATAATTTCAAACAACGTATATGTATTTTAGAAGACGGTGCAAGTGGTGGTGCAAGTGGGTGTCATTGAAAAGATAATTGTCAAAAACTTGTTTAAAATACAATTACATTACATTAAATTGATGAATTTTTGAAAAAAAAATTACAATGACCTCAAGTTTATAATGAATTCAAGGAATATGAAAAGAAATTCCAAGTTCAAATATTTGAGGTCATGAAAGTTACATTCAAAACTATATTTAGTCAGTTGCTTTTACGCGTCACTTTTGATGATTGGTTTTAAGGATCTCATATTGATATTCTATATTTGAGTACCTAACTTAACAATAGAGGTCATCATGAAAAAAATCTATTTTAAACAACATTTTGCTACTACTTATAGGCGTTTGACCAAGAAAATCATGGCTGTCATATACCGGAGCACTTTTTTGGTCCACTTTACTATGCTTGCACCCATACACACACATACACACACACATATCTATGCAGTGGTTACATCAATTAGTGTAACGCGAAATAATTAGTCATACCCACTGTCAACTTTGTTGAATGTTTGTTCCAAAACGGAGTATGAATGACCAACCCAATCTTTTGTTTGAGGATCACCTCAAGGTACGCATCTACAATTTGAGCAGTGAATAGTCATTGTCCTCGGGGAGGTCACCTTGCGAAAAGCAGTAAACCACGTGAGAACTTTAAACTATAATGTGAGCCCAAATTGATGCTCACATGTGTTGTTAACACTTGTAAAACATTACAAGTGGTGTTTTGTTGATTTATGATTATTCACAAAAATATAAAAAGAGTGAAGCTTGAAGAAAGCTAAGTTTGAAGCATTAGGCTTGTGTGGAGTGGATTTAAGTAGTATGAGAACATACCTTGGTAAAGTGTGGTAGGCAGAAAGCCAAGGTTAGTTAAATGTTTGAATTAGGATCTTTGTTGATCAATTGAGGGAGGAAGGCTTAGGAGATAAGATGAGAGCCTACAAAATAGGAGGAGAGTTCGAGGGCTTATCGTGAGCCTTGTGGATGGGATGAGTCCCTACTTAGAAGGAGAAGGTTAAGGGGTTGTGATTGGAGGCTCTAATCCTCTCACCCTATCCTTACCTCATGCCCTCTCTCCCTCTCAACTCACTATATAATCCCTCATTCTTCCCTCACTCATCCTCTCTTTCCTTCGTGCTCCTTAAGCACCCCACGGGTTATAAGTGTGGGTGTGTGGGAAGCAAGATAGGAGCACATGTGTGTGCTTAGTTCTTAGGAGAAGAGCCAAGGCTATTTAGCCTTGAAGAGGGATTGACCTCTTGTTAGAAGTAGATTGGGTTTAAGGAATTTGGAGTTTGATTGTAAACTTCAACTTGTTGCATTGAGATTCATATTGAAGTGAGAGAGTTCAAACTTGTTTAAACTTGTGGCATTTAGAGTGACTAGATTGTACTACGTGCATTACTTGTAGTGTTTTATTAGTTATGAACTTAAGTAGAACTTTATAGTGAGAGATTTGTCAATTATGGATGATCAGAGTGTTCAATGGGTATGAAAATTTGAGGGATTGTTTATTATAAAGTATGGGAGTTGTGGTAAAAATTTGAGAGCTTCAGTCATTGGGATGAAAGAGTTATGAAAAGTTGAAGGGGAGGGTGTCTAGGAACAAAGTAGCAAGGTTTGAAAATATGTATCTCTTAGAGGGTTATAGATATGGATACCAAAATTTGACACTACCTTCTGAACTTATATATCTATCTTGTGTCAAAATTTTAGATTGATTGGACGTAGGAGTTGGAAGTTATTAGAGTTTTAATGACCGGATGCTTTATCACAGCATTCATACTAAGTAGTTAGAGTTAGAATTTCATGCATAACTTTTGCATATGAACTTTGTTTGTGCCAAAATTTGGTGTGGAGATTTTTGATAAGGACTTAACAAGTGTACCAAATTTCACTTGAAGAACATAAGTTGGGTGGGAGTTATACTATTCTGAAGTTTAGTAGGAAGACATTGATAGAAATTTATATCAAAAAGAACTTAGAGAAGGAAGGACAAGGATAAGTATATAAGTATTTTTTAATACTTGTATTTAAAGCCTATGTGCTCATGGAATCCACAAGCGAAGTGTCATGTACCAATACGGAATCAACCACGATGACATGTGATAGCACGGAATCAATAAGCGAGAACTCATGTAGTAGTGTGGAGTCGACGGCAAGGACTCGATTCACAAGAGGGATATCTTTGAAGGCATGCGTGGCCAAAGCGGCCGGGTGGACATTAGAAAAGGCTAAGGATATAACCTTGCCCGACATTAAGGAATGTAAAACTACATAGTGTGGTGTTAATCAAGTTGTGTATATTCCAAGGGTAGATTGGAATTATATATTGGGTTACAAGGAGAGAAGTCTTTACATGTCATTATAAACTTTTCCACTCGGGCTAGGACGAAATCGAAGGGTGGAGGATTTTTGGTGACATTGCCACACATGTTGCAAACACGCCGTTGTCCTACGTGCCAAACCCCTCTGCATCGAAGGTTGTACGAGCAATTCGGAGTGCAATGGAGAATGCCTCCCGATTTTGAATACACAATAATCCATGGTGTGCGGCCCGTAGAATACGGCGATCCTCCTGCTTATAGCTGGCGTGCATGGAGGTATGTGAAGGACCTGCGAGGCTACCCGACAAACTTCACGCCTGAAATGTACACAAGGGTTGCTCATGAGTTTTACCCCGGTTCCTCTCCTCAGGCCATAGGTTTGAGGGCATTTTTGTACCGTGTTGTGGGTGGGCATGCCGGAGAGACGGGTGAATACGTCCCAGGTCCTCACCCCCACGGATACGTGTATGACTCCAACGGCAATGTGACAGTGGGGGTATTACCACGGGAACCGGTCCCGGGCGAGGAAACAACTTGGGATGTGGAACACGTGTTGGACACAACAAGTTTTGAGGCCGATCTGGAGAGGCAGGAGGCCGTTACACAAGAGGGTAGCTTCAATGAGGTGGACGTCCAAATCCGGATGAATGAGTGGAAATACGTCAACGGCCTTTTGGACATCCGTGACGGGGCCTCTACCCCCACCATGCAAGACGTCCTTCGCCATTCGAATGCCGCGAGGGGGTTGCACATTGGAGGGAGCGCGCGAGCTCGTGCACAAGCTGACCGGGAGATTGCGGCGCAAGAACTATGGGCCATCAACGAGAACAGGCGTGAGGCGAGGTGCCGGACACTACGGCCACCAAATCTGAACGGTGCAAGCTCAAGCCGCGGACCCCCCATTCCATTGGATAGTGATTCGGAGCCGGATTAGGAATGTTGGCTAGTAATTGTGAGATAGGCGTTGGACTAGGAGGCATTATTTGATACTCAATTGTACACAATGCGTTTCGCGACCCTTGCTAGTTTTCCTTCACTTATGTTGTCCGCTTTCCAACTCTAGCAAGTGTCACGAGCGCTAACCTACACATCCCACACACGTGCACGGTTAGCTTTTCATACCGCGGACCCCCAAGCTCGTGGCTTGGTCACCAAACCCTCCTACACATGCATTCGGGACTCTTTTGTTAATCGGTAACCAATCCTTAGATGTGGATTTCCATCCGTGGAAATCCACTCTTGAGTTGATCATTGTGTTGCCAAAGCAACACTACAACTACCCGAAGCATAGTTGCCAACTATGCTCCGGGGGGGTCGGTCGGGAAACCCGCCTCAGCCATATAAGCCTCTAGGACTCTACGCGGGACCCCTACGCCACCGTCAAGAAACCTTTTGTCTCTCTACCTAGAGTTGGGGCCAAGTAGCCATTTTCCCGAAGCCGCTGGGGCTAGAAGCACCCCCGCAGCTTCAGACTGCCATAACTTCTTCTAGTCGACTCTAATGGTAGCAAGCGACCACTCCATCGTCATCTACGTTTCACGTAGATGCCGATGGACTCCTCACTTGCCCCATTCGGGCAAGTATTGAGGAAGTTATGGCTGTTCGAAGTTAGACAGATTACTGCAGTCACAGGGCGCTGTCCCGGGACAACGCCCCACTCAAATGGTCATATCTTTTAGCTCACACCTCCGATTGAGGTGTTCCTTAGCATTCTAGAATCCTCTCGCCATAAGCTACTCGTAGCTAATGGCTTTACCCTTATGACTCCTAGTCTTTGTGGGTGGGAGGCATTCTCAACGCCCGGGGCCCTCACCCACACTAGGATCACTTGGGCACAACCACTCATGGCGTCACAAGTCCCGGGTGTCACTCCGGGGTCCCCCTTGTGCCCATGGTGTTCGGGCACTCTTCATGGAGAGGTGCGCGACAATGCGGAAAAAACCATGATTTTGGAAATGTTTATAAGTGAATTATTGTTCACTATCAATTTTGGGAGTAATGTACAAGTGTCGCACAATGATCATTTCTTATGTTTGCCCACACAATCGGTTGCCACAACATTTAATTAAACCATGGACTTTGCATCTACATGCATTTGCACTTGAATCAAACACGTATCAATGCAAATAACTGTGACAATGATTCCATGTGGCATGATTATAAGTTCACACCAAGCGGAAAACATCACTGCAATATTGCTGGGAATTCATATATTGCGCATTTCCAACTTAACAACATACGTAAGTATATGTGCAAGTACAAACTTGATACTACGCTCTCACCATATTCGTGGGCAAATTTTACATTGATGACCTAAGTGTGTACTCTCTATACACCCGGAATTCCTTTTGGTGCGCGGTGCACCGGTTGAACCCCCAATGAATTGCATCATGCACCGAGTGTTTTATGGTTTGGTAGAACCTCCACAAGGTCCCATAGTTTTTTCGAAAATACAATTGATTTTTCCCCTTCGTGAGAACGTCGTTAAGGTCCTGAAACAAGTGCCATGGGAAAAGTTTTTCCTTGTAACCAATGCGGCATGCAGGCCTTTCTTGGGCGTCCAAGTATCCGCGGTGGTGACGATCAACTTGTCTCCTAGGCAGTCGCATCCAATAGAATTAAGTGAACCCTTGAATCGGATATAAAACACTGTACAAATCGTCCTCATTCCGAGTGTTCTCTGCAACCAGCTCGGGTGTAAATTCGTCCGGTACGTCCGGCAAGCCCCATGCGTGTCGGGGATTGTAATACATACTTCTTGACGAACCACCCGCATCCCCTATCTTGCCACTCCCGGCCATCGCAATCCTATGGATTGCCCACACCGTAGTTGATCTTGGGCAATGTATGCGACGCATACAAGGTCCTCAAAATCACTACGAGACAAGGTGGCCTCATGGTGGGTAGCACACTTGATTTTATAGGGATATCGCAGTGTGGGCCCTCGGGTGGCATCCAATGAGTTGGCAGGTTGGGTTACGGGTGTGTCTAATTACTTATCTAAATTAAGCTGCAAGGTAGTCGACTACTGGTAAGCAATCAACCATCCACAGTCGACTGCCTTGTAGCAGTCGATTTGCATAGTCGACTGCTGCACAGCAGTCGACTGTGGATGGTCGACTGCTACACAACAGCCGACTATGCAAATCGACTGCTGCCCAGCAGTCGACTATGTAAATCGACTCTTATAAGGCAGTCAACTATGTAAATCGACTGCTACAAGGCAGTCGATTATTCAGTCGACTGCTGGGTAGCAGTCGATTGATAAATGGGCAACAGTCGAATATGCGAATCGACTGCTGTCCAGCAGTCGAAATTAGGCGTTAGGGTTTGGGAAGAGCGTTAGCTTAGTCAAATCATGCAGTAAATGCATACAATCATGACAAAGGATACATATATATAGCAATCCAACCTCCCTATTCCCTCATTCCCAAGTTTTCCATTGCCCATAGCCTGTTATAGCAAGCTTTGTATACGGAGAAAAAGGGACAAGGAGGGGAGGAGCTGCTATTTCAAGGTTGCCCTAAAAGATGGCACCGTCGACACTTTTACCCGGATTAACCGCCGAAATTGTGGGGGAGCACATATTGCCGAAGGTCGTTGAGCCTCTTTTGGAGCAATATCGCCGAGGAGACTATGTGCGGGGGTGTGAAGTGAGGGCGAAATTTTTTACTCTCATATGTATTTTTAAATACATGCGAGTTAACAAAGCTTGGCGTGAACATTTTGGTATGGGAGAAGTGTACAACGCGTTGCGATTGTCGCTTTGGGACGTAGACATACCAATGGGACATCGATTTAGGGGCGTGAGAGGGACTATGGAGCTCGCCGAATTGTTGCGAGCGTTCCGACTGAACCTCTTCATGTTCAGCCATACGCAACGTATTGCCATCCCAATTCGATGGGAAGTTCAGCATGCTCGGCTCAATGATATTTGGATCATGGAACTTGAATACTTGCGGGACAAGCTTGTGGACAATGGAGAATATTGGCTTCAAGTCGACAAACTTTCTGCCGAATATCGTCGATGCACCAATTTTTGGATTTGTCCTTCGGAGCGACTTTGCCGTTATAATTTATCTATGTAGATGTAGCGGTTCGTGTTCTATATAGTTCGCCGATTTAATCCTAGCAAACACCATGTATATGTGTTTAGGCCTAGTGGATATAATCGCACTATGTAAAAGATATGATCCGTAATGTGAAATAAAAGCGGATCGCTATTTAAATAAATGATAACTTCCTTATTAGCTACACCCGTGTGCAATATATATGTCTAACATGTATGGGTGTACGTGCAAATTGCAATATGTATGTGTATGTGCAATATATATGTGGGTTCCCGGTATACCGTATGTTCTATACGTATGCGCTATATATATGGATGTATGTGCAATATATATATATGTATATATATATATATATTTGGGGGTATTTGCAAAATATATATGTGTGTGTGTGTGGACATTAATTCCATCCTCGCCCATGACATAGGGCCTATTGGCAATACAAATCAATTCCATATGTCCTACTCCTAACCTTAGTGCACATTGGACATTCATTTCATCCTCCCACATGACATAGGGCTAGAGGTGCATTTATTTTTACTTTATCTTAAAATACACATTTTAAATACATTTTAAAATCCTCGACAAATTTTTACGGCATTTTTAAATGTTTTTAATTATAAGTTCAATACTATAGCCGATCCATGGCAATAGGGCAAATATAGACACGGTCAACTTTGACAATTGTTCCATATTACCATATAGCCTTAGTACATTCAAACTCAATGGCAATGTTTGAGCCTTGAGCATTGCCACACAAATTGGTAAATATTGGAATACATAACGCCCCACATGGCACATCGGACAAGTCGTGAATGGTGGTCTGCATTTACAATGTCTTCATTCTTGGATCAATATTTGGGCGGAGAAGAGCTCGATGACCTAATGGGTGCAAGCACGGTAAAGTGGACAGCTCTTGATCCTTGCTCAGGTTTAAGTGAAAGTGATCCAAACCAATATACTAACTTTGAATTTTATGAAATAAAAATTCATAAACATTTAGAAAACATATGAATCTACAAAGCCAAGCAATTTATGTTCACAAAAAATAATTTCAAACAACGTATATGTATTTTAGAAGACGGTGCAAGTGGTGGTGCAAGTGGGTGTCAATGAAAAGATAATTGTCAAAAACTTGTTTAAAATACAATTACATTACATTAAATTGATGAATTTTTGAAATTTTTTTACGATGACCTCAAGTTTATAATGAATTCAAGGAATATGAAAAGAAATTCCAAGTTCAAAATATTTAAGGTCATGAAAATTACGTTCAAAATTATATTTAGTCAGTTGCTTTTACGCGTCACTTTTGATGATAGGTTTTGAAGATCTCATATTGATATTCTATATTTGAGTACCTAACTTAACAATAGAGGTCATCATGAAAAATAATCTATTTTAAACAACATTTTGCTACTACTTATAGGCGTTTGACCAAGAAAATCATGGTTGTCATATAGCGGAGCACTTTTTTGGTCCACTTTACCATGCTTGCACCCTAATCCTAGAAGAGGGGAATGTTTTCGACAATGATTTGCCATAAAGGACCTCACGGATTGATGTCTTCTATGATTTTCAATTTTAAAAAACATAAAAATAGTCTTAAATATTCTTAAAACTATTTTATAATGCCGCCTCCGACCTATAGAATAAAAAATGCAACACTACATAGGGCCTATTGGCATTACAAATCAATTCCATGTGTCCTACTCTTGAATCCTAACCTTAGTGCACATTGGACATTCATTTCATCCTCCCACATCATACATGTAGGCTCAATTTCTAGTCAACATCCAACATACAAATTTGAAATTCATATTATTTTTTCAACAAACATACCCAAAAATAGATATTACAAAAATTGATCACCAATACAACTAAACCCATTGAACACCATAGGACATTTGCCATTACTATAAATATTCATTCATGAAGGGGCATTATCGTTGTCTTGAGGAATAGAATTCCTTGTCCTCCGTGGCCCTCCCACAGCTACCCTTGGGGGCGGTGCTTGGTAATCACTATCATCGGGAGCTTCGCCTACGCCGGATTCATCGTCCGTGCTGGCATTGTCATCTGTTCGGGTGTCGGACTTGTGGCCATCAATTGCCGGGCCGGGAATTCGACTAAGCCGTGTGCCAGCCCTTGGCATTCTAATCGATACCATTGGTCTTGAACCCATTGCATCCATAACGCCGTCAGTTTGTGGACGTGCAAGTGGGGTGGCCCCGGTAGTCATCCATTCTCGCACATCCCTTTGTCGTTTTTTTTTTACCTCTCGTGGTCCGACCAAACTTTGTCAATGCAATATTAGGGGGTGGCCTAGCCGGTGTGGGGCATGGGGCGCGCATGCCGATGATGGCACCAACCAACCGGGAGCCCATGCGTGGTATTATTGGGGCCCGACGCGCAATGTGTTGCGCCAATGTGTCATCCGAGTCGAATTCCGGTGCTCGCGCAACGGCCAGGCATTGCCCAATACCTCGCAATGGACTAGTGTTAAGGACAACATTGAACGTGCCCTCTCTATGGGGCTCGGGAAAGAGTGGTGTACTTTGCATAGGTTGTGCATATGTTGTCGGTACAATAGGAGTGGGACAATATCCGTCGGTGGATGAATAGGGGAAGCATGTGGTGGGACTTCGTCCATGTCCATCCGGTTCGGAGCCGCTTCAAGAGCTTCATCCACATGTGGTTCGGCCACTACATCTTCATCCACTACGAGTTGAATGTCTACCGGTACATCGGGTATTGTAGTTGTCGGCGTAGCGGGACGCACATGCGTAGTGGAGAGAAACTCCCGACCAGCTATGTTGGCCCACATGTGAAGATCACCATCGTCCTCGGCGTCAAGTCCATCGTATGCAAACGGATCATTGTGGTTGTCAAGGCCCAAATTCCCTCCACCATGTCCCCCATCGCTCTCGTTGTCCGAAGGCCCCGAGGAATCCCCGCCAGGTCCTGCGGGGGGGTCACCATTTATATCCTCGTCGGCCGAATAGTCGGAGTCTTCGGACATCATATTCACTAGATACCATGCGGCCGAGTCCCGATCAACCCTCTCTCGTGCCAACCGTGAATTGATATAAATGTACACCAAATTTTCGGCCCTCGCCGAACTCAACCGGTTCCTAGTCTTGTTGTGCACAAACGAATAACTACTCCAATTCCTTTCGCAAGACGAAGAGGAGCACACTTGGGCCAATATTCGCTTTGCCAAAGGGGCCAAGTGGGTGCCACCTTCGCCCACGAGGTCCCACCACTCGTAGGATGGGATGTTGGCTTCCACGGCTAGGGGCATATTGGCGAACACGCCTCTACGCTCTTTGAATGCTTGAAATTCGGCCACAACCCGACCGTAATGACCGTCCTTGCCCGTGGTCAACCTCCTCATGGCGTCCAAGAATCCGGATTTAATGGCCGCATCTTCGTGGACGACGTTGTCGTCCAATAAATAAGGATTCAAGATTGTATCGGCATGGTGTAGGTCCGTGGTCATTATACGCCACCGGCTGTAGAAATCTTCTTCGGCCAAAGTAGCGAGGTTGTGTGCTAGGTTGAAAGGAGGATTTTTTAGGCTAAGCACATGTTTCTTCAAGTTTTTCATGGTCAACCAAGCCTTGCCCATTGCTAGCTCAACGCCATCAAACACTCTCAATGCTTTCAACACCTCCTCCGACATGTGGCGGTAATTATCGCAACTTGTTCAAAAATTGTCGTCATTAACCGTTGTCTTTATTTGACGTGCCTCCATTGCAATTCTCCTTCGATCATCGCCTCCTCTATTTAATTTATTCACGTAGGCGGTCCAATCGGGATGAATAACCGTTTGTTCCAAAGCATGTCTCACCTTTAGAAGCCGGTCAATCATGAGGAAGTTGGTGGCGAATCGTGTGGACCCGGGCATCTTCAAGCCCAAATTGGGCGAGTAGATGAGGAAGACCGCCGTCGGACATTGGTGGGCCCGGATGTATTTGACAATGTCCTTCGCCTTGCCTACGACGTCCTTCGCCCATCATTGTTTACCCCAATCCTTCAACAACAAGTTCAAACAATGCGCCGCACACCCTTGCCAATATATGTGTGGCCATTCCCGGCTAATATTGCTCGCCGCGGTTTTCATGGCCGCCGCATTATCGAAGCAAACTTGAACAACCTTTGTGGGATCCACTCCAACGATGTAGCGTTTGACCTCGGTGGCCACGTAGGCGGCATCCTTTGTGCTACCGGTGGTGTCGATGGAACCAAGGAATACGTCGCCCGCCGGACAAATTTACATGACGTTCATCAAAGGGCGGTGGACAACATTCTCCCATCCGTCCGAACAAATAGTGTATCCATATTTGTTGATGGATGATGTTGTCTTCAAATCCACAATTTTTTGTGTATTGAACCGTACATCGTCAAGTAAACTCTTGCGCATTGCATGGTATGTTGGAGGTTTGTACATAATTCTAGCCTCGGCGGTTGCCATAACGGCCTGGATGAACGCGGGATGGCGGACAATACTAATGGGGATATTAGCCTCATAAAAGGCTTGCGACCATTTTGTATCCAAGTCTCGTTTTGTCGAATTTTGCAACCCTTCCTTAAGTCTCATTTGCCGTTGGGAACGTCGGTGGGGTTCGGGAGTCGTCCCGGATACCAACTCCCTTGCCACTGACGGTGCGGGAGATGATGGAACGGTTTGGATTCCGTTCGCGTTCGACAATGCACCGCATGACGCTTGTTGTTGGAACCGACCACAGCTTCTCTCCCGTCCTCTACTCACTCGTCCACAAAGTCAGCGGAATTGGCGGCCACGATCCGCCGCACCTCGAAAATAAAGACTTTACAATCGGCCCTTGACGTTGACACAATATCACCCCCCGTATCTTGCCGTCATTTTTTTGGTATCCCAAATGGGCAACCATGCGGTCCTTCCTATAAACTAATTCGAACGCGCAAAATTTGCACTCGACCTTCTTGAACGTTGGAGTCCACTCCTTAGACACAAACCAAGGCTTCCATTCGTTTTGTGTGCCCATCCCAATATAACCTACTACCTCTCTCCACTTGCAACGAATGCCAAAAGGCAATCAAGGTCAACAAGAGCGAGGGGGAATGATGAATGCTAAGGAGCGGTGAACCCTTTATAGTCCCGACGCTTGAACGTGCACTAAATATAAAAGATGCTATGATATTAAAAATGTTTAGAGTAATCTGCTATAGGATCCATTGCAAAAGCAATTTGTTTCTGTTTGGAGGGGGGGTCCAATGCCTGCCATTCGCAGCGGACTTTGGGGGTCGACTGCTGCTCTGCAGTCGACGTGGCAGTTGACTGCGGTGGTCGACTGCGATGTCGACTGCCACGTCGACTACCATTGGCAGTCGGCATCGGGGGTCGACTACTGCTTGGCAGTCGACTTCCTGGGTCGACTGCAAACTAGCAGTCGACCCCCGCAGTCGACCGTTAGTTTGCAGTCGATGTGGCGGTCGACTGCCACGTCGACTGCCATTCGTAGTCGACATCGGAGGTCGACTGGTGCTTGGCAGTCGACGTGGCAGTCGACTGCAAACTAGCAGTCGACATGGCAGTCGACCCCCGCAGTTGACTGCTAAATGCAGTCGGCCCACACGTCGACTGCCACATAGCAGTCGACGCCGCGGTCGACTGCTAATTGTCGACTGCCTTATCCAGAGTCGACTGCTATCTGGCAGTCGACTGGATTGCGATTAGCAGTCGACTAGGATGGTCGACCGCCGTATAGCAGTCAACCAATCGGCGCATCCATCCTGGCCGTTGGATGATGCACGGTCCAACGGTCAGGATCCAGGGGCGCGGCGTCCGGTTGTACCGTCGGTGTGAGGCCCACCCAACCTATATATATAAGTGGGGAGGCCTCATTGACATTATTTTTCAACCACCCCTCCTCAAGCGGGACATTGGGACTAAGCATGCCTAGCATCCTTTGCCTAATGTTTTGAGAGGGCCTAGGGGGCGGTTGGAAGATTGGTTTAGGGTGCAAACTCTTGCCAATTTTGGATCCGATTTTTGCGGTGGAGTGGTGTGAAGACGGCCGTGTTTGTGAACACATTTGAGTTGTGTTTGTGAACACAATAATAGCGTGTTTTTAAACACGATGGCGGATCGAAGTTGGAGGATGCCGGAGGACGAGCCGGATGCACCCGGCAGGGTGCACAAACGGCCCCCTAAGCGGCAACGACATTCCGATGTGGGATCAGGAAGTGCTTCAGGAACGGGAGCCAATATTACCCCCCGTTCAGATAATACCGTTCCCGTCCGCCCAAATGCCGGTCCCCCTACGAGCGGCCAAGGAGGGGCTTCCACGGCCTCAGGGTCGTCGAGTAGGAGCGGGAAACCAAGGGTAAAATTCTCGGATGCGATAACGGCAAAGGTCCACCAAGCCATAGTTGACTGGTATTTGAGGAATGGGGAGGCTGGCATCAAATTCCGTTTTTTGGAGCAGCCGAAATACAAAAGGGTTGAGATAATTAAAAGGGACATGGAGGTTGCTATTCGACAGGAAGTGGATGGCCCCGAGTTTAGCGGTGATAGGAATCTTGCGGGGTTCGATTCATGGGTGAAGAATAAGGCCCAAAATGGTATTTTCAACCTCAAGCAATTGGTTGAGAACATGTTTCCGGAGGGCAAAACAGGCGAGGTGTTGAGCCCTCGAGCTGTAAGAATCCGGGAAATATTTTTGTGGTGGGATCCCGTGGCCAAAGGATTGTCCAAGACGGCCTCCAAAATAATTCCTTGGAAGGCGGAGAAATTGGAGAAGTGACTAAGGGTGTCAGGCCCATGCCAACTATTGTGGATTCCCGATACGGCAAATGTCGTGAGTTTGAAGAGCATTAAGAAGGTGGGGGGTTACGGGGAGGTGAGGAAGGTGAGGATCGAGGGCGACGATCGTCTCCCACTGGAGATTACGTGGGATGAAAAGACCCCAAAGACGTCAGATAGGCAAAAAACTCGTATCCAAGTAAGTGCGGAGGCATGCGTTTTAAAGAGCACGCATCCAGGTTTCATCAAGTTTGGTTAATCAACAGTGTGTCCAATGCGGGCTATACACTATGGTGGAACGGGGGCACTCTACGAGAGATGTTCATCCGGGATAGAGCCCACCGTCTAAATGCCAACATTTTGACAATGGACGCAACCGAATGGCAACTCTATGACCAAGTCCAAAAGTTCCGGGCGAAGAGGGTAAAGTTGGCTTGGGCATTGTTATGGATCATGGAGGCTTTGCACGCTGCAAATGTGCAACACAACGATCTATCCATTGACAACATTATGTTGCATTGGGAATCGGACGGGAGCCTAAAGATTGAGGTGTGCGATTGGGGATGTGCAACGCATTCGGGTGAGGATATCCTATCGCTATGGCATGCGGAAACCGTAGAAGCGAAGGAAAAATTGAGGAAGGAGAAGTTTTGGGTGGCGCCGAAACTGTTTTACATCCAAAACAGGAGACACTAGGATCCCGATGTATATTACACCGCGGAGGCTGAGTGTTATGCGGTCGGCGTGCTTGCTCGACAACTTTGCAACGATGGTGATGACCAAATACTCTTTACCGATGAAGGAAGGAAAATTTGGGATGTCACTTTGAGTGCATTGACATGCGAGAACGTGTCCAACCGCATTTCATTGACCATCGCCAAACTACGAATGCAGATGCAGTTTGTGGGGTGGGATGAGCTCATAGACTGCTGGAGAACTGAGGTTAAGGATAGTGTTTTGTCTGTTTAGTTCTTTAGGCAACATCGTAGGGGTTAAGGTAGTATGCGTGTATCATTGATATGGACAACCTTGTATATTTTTTATATCTTTACGATATACTTGTTTTAATACAACGCGGTTTTTTTTCTTTTTCTACATATCATTGTTGGCTTTAATCACATTTTTCCTAAACTACTTCCATCCATCCATATTCCACTATACCCAAACCATTAAAATTTAACCCAACAAACATATGATGTTGACTGCATTTGTCTGTTAATAGTATCAGTCGACGGCAATGGTCGACTGCTACAACTGCAGTCGACTATCTTCGTCGACCCTAAACATAGCAGTCGACGGTGGTAGTCGACTGCTATACAGGCAGTCGACTACCAACCATGGTCGACTGCCAAAGTAGCAGTCGACTACCATGGTCGACTGCCAAAGTAGCAGTCGACTACCATGGTCGACTGCTATGTTGGCCGTCGATGAAGATAGTCGACTGCTACATTAGCAGTCGACCATTGTAGTCGACTGCTAAGTTAGCAGCCGATTAAGTGGTCGACTGCCTATATAGCAGTCGACCACTTAATCGACTGCTACATTAGTAGTCGACCATTGTAGTCGACTGCTGAGTTAGCAGTCGATTAAGTGGTCGACTGCCTATATAGCAGTCGACCATGGTAGACGACTGCCTGTATTGATGTCGAAATAATTACTTATCTGAAAAAAAATCCATTAGTAATTTTTTTTTACTACAGTAACGTCCGTTTGGCGTCATACCCTGGACGTGATGCGACGTGACGCGTTTAGGCTGCGTCACGTCCATTTGTACATCCCTGCTTCCCATCATGGGATCTGTGCCACATGCATGCAACTTCTTCCTCTTATCGAGATGTACTGCAAGTGGGAGTTGAAAGAGGACTACACCAATCTTCCAGCTCTCATGTTTCGGTTTGACTCTGAGCTAGAATTAGAGTTGCATGAATTGGGGTGCTCGCTATTGTTCATGGTTCGGATGATGATGTTGGTGTGGACAGTTTGGTGCAACGCATTGACCTCTATGCACTGCCCAACCCTTTCAATGTCGTTAGGATAAAGCTATGTCGCAACCCTTGCTAACTCCCCTTAACCATCTTGGTTATTTTTCCAACTCTAGCAAAGATTACGAACGCTAAATCTTTACATTCCGCTATGCGAATGGTTAGCTCCCAATACCACGGACCTTCTTAGTCCATAGGAGGGGGACCAACCCTCCTACTCTTTCATTCGAGACTCACCCCTTAATCAGTAACCATTGCTAAGATGTGGAATTCCACCCAAGGAAGTCCAATCTTATGTTGATCATCGCGTTGCCGGAGCAACACTACAACAACCCAAGCCATACTAGGCAACTATGCCCTTACATTCGGCCAATGCCCATAGAGGCCGTGCCGTTCGGCCTCGGGTGGGTTCGGCCTCGGGTGGGTTCGGCCACACCACCTCACCCATATAAGTCTCTAGGACTCTAGGTAGGGCCCCTATTCCACCGTAAAGTATCATTTTGTTCTCTCCCAACACTTGGGACCAAGTAGACATTTTCCCTTAGCCGTTGGGGCAGGAAGCCCCGAGCAGCTTCAGAACCCAATAACTTCTTCATATGGTCTTTGATGCTAACAATCGACCACTCCATCATCATTTACGTTTCACGTAAATGCCGATGGACTATTCACTTGCCCCATTCGGGCAAGCATTAAGGAAGTTATGCATGTTCAAAGCTTCGCAGTCCCAGGAGCCACTCCCACGACACTGTTGTTCAGGGCGCTGTCCCGGGACAACGCCCCACTCAAATTACCATATCTCCTAGCTCACACCTCTAATTGAGGTGTTCTTGAGCATTCTAGAATTTGCACAACATAAGCTACGCGTTTTTTTATGGCCTTACCCTTGTGCCTCCTAGTCTCCGTAGTTGGGAGGCGTTCCCAACGCCCGGGGCCCTCACCCACATTAGAATTACTTGGGCCCTCTCACCAACGGCACCACAAGTCCCGGGTGTCATTCCGGGGTCCCCCTTGTGCCCATGGTGTTTCGGGCACTCCTCATGGAGAGGTACACGACAAACTGGCCACAGTTGTCCTGGCATTTTGAAATCTTCATCCACAAGTGCATCTAGTTTTAGGTTTCTCTTCTAAATGTAAACTTACCAAGAAGCTTGTAAGGTAATAGGAGATGACATTCACCTTGCTTTCAAACTTGTAATGGTATTCAACTTGGGATTCGCCTCGTTTGTAACTCAAAATGCCATTCAACTTCACATTCAATGTCATTTCTGGACCTCGATGCCATCAAACTTTACATTCACCTTGCATTGCAACTTCTATTTCCAATCAGCTCCTCAATCACCTTTGCTTTGGTATTCAACTTCCCTTGGATCTTAATTGGTGTCCCCTTGACATATTCAAATTGCTTTGGATCATGAATTCACACTCAATTGCACATTTAGCTTACTTTCAAGCATGGGAGGTCATTCTGTAAGATAATCAATACCTTTTGAATCTATAAATACCATTGAACTTCACATTCAACTTGTTTTGGTCGTGAGGTTGTTGTGTGCCTTGACGTAGCATTCAACTTGACGTTCATACACCTTGCTTTTGTGCTTGAAATGATATTCAACTAGGGGTTTTTCTTTAAATGTCATGCACCTTGAATGAGAATGTTGGCATGGCATTCAAAATTGTTTTGATTCTTGTTTTGCAAATGGAGCCCGCATTCAACCGCCTTTGCATTTGGAATTATCATTCAAATTCATATTCAACTTGCTTTGAGTCTAGAAATCAAATTCCACAATTTTTCCAACTTCATTTAATTGTAGAGGTCACATTCAAGTTGGCATTCAATTTTCTTAGAATGGTCATTCACCTTCACGTTCATCTTTTTTTGTCATTCACCTTTTCTTTCATCTTTGTTGGCAACGTGACAAGCACATTGTTCTTCATGCATATAATTAAAATATACAAACATCTTCACATTCAATTTGAATGCCATTCGACATGACCTCCAAATTGATTATCAATCATGATGGCTCTCATCTTGAAACAACCAACAACTTCACATTCGAACTTTAATTGACATTGAGGTTCACGTGGGAGCTTGCATAATAGCATGAAATGATATTCAAATTGTCATTCAACTTCGAGTGACATTCAAGATGGTTTGCATTTTTAATTGTCATTTGGCTTCGCAATCAATGTTATTTCTGTGTCAATGTTGAATCTAGCTTGCAATCCAAATGCCAATGCCGTGATTTTCATTTGTATTTTGTGCATAATGCTACACACATTGGTCCAATATACATTGATGGGTTCCATTTTATGTGCTTGAAGGTTGCAAAATCGCGGGAGCAAGTGGTAGCTTAATCCGATCCCGAACTAGATCGTCCCTTTCCGTGTTTTCCACCTCTTGATCCTCTTCTTTGTGAGCTTAAGGTCCAACTTCCACCTTCAATGCTAGTAATACCCATCTTTTCATAGGAGTTTTTTTGTCAATATGTAGTTTCCATACATTCTAACTATATTCCCTTGCGGCGGACCCGCCAACATCCCCCTACATCTTGCACCACATCAAGGGTCAATGATCACATTGGATATTGCCTCCGTCATTCTCATAATGATAACATGCATTGATATATCCGTATTTATTATGCACATGTACATCACATCAACGGAAGCAAGTGGAGCCCATCTTACATATAGAAAAAAAAAATTAAAGAATACATCTGAGGCCGATACTTTTGGTCCAACACACAATGTATTAAGAAGGCATGAGCCTGAGAATGAAACATTGGAGCACCCACATGGGAAACAAATTTTTAACATTTTTATTTAACATATTGGTATTTTGGATGTAAAATGATATGGTTCGAAGCATATTTTTTCAACATCTATATTCCCTCCATGTCGTATGACATCTTGCGAATATAGAGGGAGGCTTTTGATAGATTGGTACATAACTTTTGACTGTTCATACAATAATAAGATACTCATTGGAAACAACCTATTAGAGGAGACAAAAAATGATGGTAACGTTATTCAAATTTATGCATGATGTTTCTATATCTCTAGTCGTGGATAAGACTACACCAAACAATTCCACTATGTACGAGATCTTACGGCAAGTGTGTTCGGCCATATGAAACAATTGTAAACACCTCATTGCAAGGCTAATTAACCAAAGGTTGGCTTGAATTTGTCTTTCAATTCAAGCAATATTTATCCAATTGCATTGTGCTATAAATGGTTCACATGTCTACATTATGGCGCCACCTAATATCATCGTGACAATTGACCACCTCAACCAATACAAATTATTCCTTATCTTACTACAAATGTTCATAAATATCAAATATTATTTCACCTCTATCAACACCGGCTCGCTGAGGTCCCTACATGATAGCGCTTACTTCAAAATTATAGAGCTATATCGAAAAATGGAAAAACGAGTGATGAGAGATTTTTACGACAATCCATTGATATGGCTGGCAGTTCTCTTATTTTTTCTTTATATTGTGACAGAAGACAGATATTTTTTCTTGAGTTGGTACATAATACCATTTAAAATAAGACCTATGGGAATATCACTTTCCAAATAAGGGGTCTGGTTCAACTGGAAGCATTCTTCAACGTATATGAATGTCGAACAAGAGTTTGAGATACTGAAAGCGAGATTCAAGAAAATTGAGACGAAGTCTTCATTGAAACTAGATTTTCTATCACAGTTGTGCATGGGTGCAAGCATAGTAAAGTGGACCAAAAAAGTGCTCCGGTATATGAAAGCCATGATTTTCTTGGTCAAACGCCTATAAGTAGTAGCAAAATGTTGTTTAAAATAGATTTTTTTCATGATGACCTCTATTGTTAAGTTAGGTACTCAAATATAGAATATCAATATGAGATCTTCAAAACCTATCATCAAAAGTGACGCGTAAAAGCAACTGACTAAATATAGTTTTGAACGTAAATTTCATGACCTTAAATATTTTGAACTTAGAATTTCTTTTCATATTCCTTGAATTCATTATAAACTTGAGGTCATCGTAATTTTTTTTTCAAAAATTCATCAATTTAATGTAATGTAATTGTATTTTAAACAAGTTTTTGACAATTATCTTTTCAATGACACCCACTTGCACCACCACTTGCACCGTCTTCTAAAATACATATACGTTGTTTGAAATTGTTTTTTGTGAACATAAATTGCTTGGCTTTGTAGATTCATATGTTTTTTAAATGTTTATGAATTTTTATTTCATAAAATTCAAAGTTAGTATATTGTTTTGGATCACTTTCACTTAAACCTGAGCAAGGATCAAGAGCTGTCCACTTTACCGTGCTTGCACCCGCATTGATATTATATCTTGCACAATATATTGTTTGCTAGCAAGGACCAGACATTAAATTAAATCCTAAGAGATTATCATCTTCCACCAATGGATGATGATGACTTGCTTCATAGAGATGATGAATAGGTTTTTTAACCTCGAAGACCGATAGGCATTGTGAGCGAAGAAAGGGCATTGTTAGAATGAAAGATGATAAAGAAAGATCTTATGGACTATCTAGTCCATATCCGAAATGCCGAATATCTAGCAAGCCACCCAAGAACACTACAACGTTAATAACGTGATAGAAGACAAGAAATGAGGATTGACTGTATAATGTTGTGTGATCTCAAATGTATTTAGAAGCCTATTACTACATGATTTATAAACTTATATATTTAGAATAAAACTTCAATTTGAATTTGCAAATGTAACATCAAAGAGGCCCAACGCATATGTGATTTAATGCACGTATATTCAACCACACATGAGTCCAACCTATCAGTGAATTCTACTTGCAACTTCATTTTATGCCTACATGTGTAGCATCAAAAAGGCCAACACACAAGTGGTTGAATGCACCTACATTCAATCACATGTGAACCAACATCTCATTGAATTTTATTTATAATTTCATGTTAAGCTTCCACGTGTAGCATCAACAAGTCCAACTCACATGTGCTTAAATATATCTATATTCAACCACATATAAGTCCAACATCTCATTGAATCCTACTTGCAACTTTATTTTGAACTTACATATATTGTATCAAAGAGGTTGACACATAAGCGATTGACTGAACCTACATTTAACCATATGCGAGCCATGACAAAGAGGACATGCTAGAATTCAAGAGAGGAAGGTTGAATGTAGAATCTTGTGAGTGCATCCATATATGACGTCATCATTAACAAAGCATTAGTCATGATTCCAAGATTTCTTGTCCTCTTTATCTCCAATTCATAAAGTTTTTTTATCCATGTTTACACTTGCGTCGTTTTTTATGCAATTTTGGCTTCACGCGCCGTATCAAATGCCAACACTTCACTCCTCCAAGCGTGTTTGTCTTTGTCTTGGGCCTCCACACATGCAAGGTATTCCTAATTGAAATCCTTGACAAAAATCGACCAAGTTGTCAGTGCCAATGGCTTTCTGCTTGCAACCCGTTGGCCCCGACGTGTCATCTCCGGGCGTTCTTACCGTTGGAAACTCGGGTGCGGTCGCGACGCTCATCGCAAGGTTTTCCACTCCAATAGAAGAATGAGCACATGGAGTAAGGGGGGTGCCCAAAATGCCTTGGAACCGGCAGAGCTAACCTATCGGAGTCAACCACACCCGTTACACGGCCAAAAATTTGTTTCTTGCCAATGAACTCTTTCATTTCAGTGTACATAAATTCTCTAAATTTAAGCGTCATTTTTCTTGTTTTAGACAACTCCTTCTCCTCCTTATTCATCCTCCACCAATTAGTTGAACCCATCATTTCTATATACTCCTTGAGTTTTTTGTAGTTCTTAATCAAGCCATCCTACTTATTGGTTATTTGGTCGGTATCCCAAACCTGAAAACCCACCACACCCATGCACCCTGCCAAAACCAATTTCCTTGCCGTGGCTCCATATACAAACTTGACAAAAGAAGGTTGATTGGAATTATACCTCCCATCCCACTCAATATGTTTTTGGCCAATGAGGACAAACATCTCCACCTCAGTCCAGTCTAGCCCTCGAACCTTGTGGGGAAGTGTAGCTTGTGATTGCAATGGGTCGGTATTCGATCTACCTCTGGCAGGGTCGGCGCAGAAGATGCTGATGTTTGGTTGTCCAAAAATTCCGACCCAATCACTACAAGAGAAATAGTGGTTTTGTCGCGTACCTCTTCATAAGGATTGCCCGAAACACCTTGGGCACAAGGGGGACCCCGGAGTGACACCCGGGACTTGTGGCGCCGTTGGTGAGAGGGCCCAAGTGATCCTAGTGTGGGTGAGGGCCCTGGGCGTTGGGAACGCCTCCCACCCACGGAGACTAGGAGGCATGAGGGTGAGGCCATAAGCTATGCGTAGCTTATGGCGTGCCGATTCTAGAATGCTCAAGATCACCTCAATCGGAGGTGTGAGCTAGAAGATATGGTATTTTGAGTGGGGTGTTGTCCTGGGACATCGCCCTGGAACAGCAGTGGCCTGGGAGTGGCTCCCGGGAATGCCAACCTTTAAAAGGGCATAACTTCCTCTGTACTTGCCCAAATGGGGCAAGTGAGTAGTCCATCGTGATCTACGATGGAATGGTCAATTGTTATAATTGAAGAAGATATGAGGAAGTTATGGGGTTCTGAAGCTGCTAGGCAGCTAGCGGCTAAGGGAAAATGTCTACTTGGCCCCAAGAGTTGGGGGAGAGACAAAAGGATACTTGACGGGTGGGGTAGGGGTCCTGCCTAAAGTCCTAGAGGCTTATATGGGTGAGGTGGTGTGGCCTCACCCACCCGGGGCCAAACGGCAAGGCCTCCATGGGCGTTGGCCCAAGGTGAGGGCATAGTCGCATAGTTTGGCTCGGGTTGTTGTAGTGTTGCTCCGGCAACACGATGTGCAACATAAGATTGGACTTCCATGGATGGAAGTCCACATCTAAGAATTGGTTACCGATTAAGCGGTGAGTCCCGAAACCAAGTAGGAGGTTTGGTCCCCCTCTTATTAAGTGTTGGGTCCGCGGTATTGGGAAGCTAACCTTTCGCATGGCGGTATGCGAAGGGTTAGCGCTCGTAACTCTTGCTAGAATCGAAAAATGGACCGAGTTAGTAATGGGGAGCTAGCAAGGGTTGCGACAGGTTTTTAGTACAGTGTTTTAGCAGGCATGTGCTAATTGGACCAACACTTCATAAAAAAAAAGAAATCAACATGTTCCTAGTATAAGTGTTGGAAAATAGTCATTGTTGACACATTGACGCCCCGATATTGTTTATAGGACGACTCACATCAACATCAAACAATTTGCCCAATAGATTGTGTGAATTATGATCGGTAATTTTTAGGGCGTATGTGTTAATAGTAAAATAATATACTATAAATAGAAATAAGAATAGTGCACCATTAATAGAAATAATATACTATACTAACTAAATAATAAATATCAGACCATAAATAGTAAATAATATACTATATACAGTAGATAAAAATAACATATTGAAAATAATAAATTATATACTATATAAATTATATAATAATAAAATAGTATAAATAATGAACAGAAGACCATTAATAGTACTAATATACTATGAATATTAAAAATTAAATATCAGACCATAAATAGTAAACAATATACTATATACAGTATATGACGTATATAGTTGATATTATACAGTATGTACTATATACAATATATAATATATGCTATATATGATTTATATAGTATATATTATATATCATATATACTATTATATATAGTAAATAATATACTATATATAGTATATACTACATACAATATATACCGTATATACTATTATATGCCGTATATAGTTGATATTATATTGTATACAGTAAATAAAAAATAAAGAGTAACTTGGGGCCTCTATATACAAATGTTTTAAATACTTCTAATATATCATGCGCGGAGTGGTGGCTTAGTGGCTAAGGCCTCTATGTGGGAGCCAAGAGGTTCAAGGATCAAAACCTTTGGTGGACACCCTTGGCTTAGCCTACTAGGTAAGTGGCTAGGCACTTAGAACTATAGGTGCTTATAGATGGCAAGGCTCGGGAGGTGAGGATTGGACTTACTAATGATGGATATCTCTTTTAAAAAAATAGGACCACTCATTATTCAACATATCAACCAATGAATAGCCCTACACATGCATGCACGCTTTAACGTTAAGTAATAATTTAGTGTGGAGCTCGTAAAACAATTAGTATATTCAGACATCATAAGCAATGGTCCTAAACATATTGGCTATGTCCAAATCAACGATCCATGGGGTGTAGGGCATGGTCCCCCAAGACATGTCGTAGACAACACAATTTCTAGTAATATATGATATTAAGTCACGTCTTTGTTTACTTCAATAAATGTCATGTTACATGCCTAGATTGTACCCAATCTAGTTGGTGATTGGGTGGCCGGCATAGTTTGAGTTCAAGGTGAATGTAAAATACCAATATGCCACAAATATTTTGACTTACTTTCAAGGCGGACAAGTAAAAGGTAGCAGAGGTCTCTTTTGGTAATGGAAGATTTGCTTACAACTCTTTCTATTCTTGAAAAGGTCTAACTTACATGACAATGCCTCATGTGTAGTATATAATAAATAACAGTAAGATTTCTCCAAAGTTTCGGCAATCCCTTTTGTGAGTTGTTATGGAGCTCTTCAATCCATGTACTTGTAGACTTTTGGGAATCAGTGCTTACTAACTTTGAAGGTCTTCTTTGTCTTATCTTTGTCTACCAGTGGAGGAAACATTTTGAGCGGCCTTCAAAACAAACAAGAACTATTTACACCCTACAACACTCTTGAGTTATCCTTCAACTCAACTCGATGTTTAGTCGGGAGTTGGTTCTTTAATATAACTAAGTAAGAGTCTATCACACATCAACCCCACAAGGGTACCTAATACTTGTGATTGCTAATAGTAGGATACTAGATGGTGATGTATCTTTGTCCTCACTTTATCAACTTTCTTTTGGATCTAGATACCCTGTAACAGAGGTGAGTAAACCAGTGAGTTGTTTTCACAAACAACAATATTTTCTTGTCAAGGGCTAACTTTGTAGGATACCATAGTTACACATCATATTTGAGCTGGATAAAGTTGTGAGCAACCAACAGAATGTTGATGTTATATCAAGGTTGCAATCAAGGTTGCACGCAAATAATACATGTACCTCACCAATCAATGTTAAGGCACAAGAAAACATAGCCCACTTCATCAGAGGTGATACAAATCAACAGACTTCACCGTAGGCAACTGGTAAGGGATGGTGAACATCCAATGAACAGGGAGAACTGACCTCTAGTTACAGATGAACCGGTTGAGATTGAGAAATAACCGGTTAAAGTTCGAGACTTTAGGAAAATTACCAAACATTGTAGAGGAATTTGGAGAATATACTTCAAATCACAAAAGAAAGCCCGAAAGATGTCAACATGTAACTGGTTGGACTTGGAAACATTAGGATCTCAACCAATTATGCCCAAAAATCCTCCTGCACATTGAGAGGCTCTTTGTTCTTCTTTATTCTTTGTGGCTTAAAGAAACCAAGAAGTCTGGAATTTGTAACATTATCTAAGTCAATGTGAATGCATATTTTTTTGGAGACTCTGCTTCTATTGAGGAATTTGGCTAGGGGGAGTCCTAGACCTTGGTCCTTGGAACCTGAGGAGTAAATTGTTCTAGTGAGTGGGCTGACCCTTTCGTGTTCTTGAGGAGTAAGTAATATGTATTATTATATGTTTAGAAGGCCATAAGTGGAGAGCAGTTCTAAGAACTAAATAATGGAAAGGCTCTCTATTCTTGTGGCCATTTTGGTCGCCAAGAATGACTAGCTTGAATTAAGCCAGATGTAATATCAATAAGTATGCATGTCCCCCGTGTCAGCCATAAACCCCCACCTCTTTGCGTCTGTGGTCCAGGTGGAGGTCCATGACTCACATGTCCTAGCTAACCCCTTAGCTTAGGGAACCTCGTGTAATGCACTGTTGCAGCATGCTCATGTAATGTAGAAGATTAAGATGACAACTAATGTAGGATGTAATGTAAGAACTAATGCAAAGACCAATGCAGAAACTGATGAGGTGAAAGATGAAGCAACAATTTGTATGCTCATGAACTCAAGATCTTCAAAGGTTAATGCCATTAGACAATCCACACAACTCCTTAATAGGATTCAAAAACCATGTCATTCAACATTCATAGGGTTCATAAACCCTTTTATCTAACCTTCCTCTTGCTATATTTCTACACACTCCTTGCATCTATCTATCTAAAAAGAGAGGAAAGAGAGATGGATTGTCCTAACCACAAGAAAGAAGAAGTGACAAGTAACTTCATAAGAGCCTTTAACTAGTGAGAGAGATCCTAGTAGAAGAGGTCCTAATGTGAGAGATCCTAGTGTGTGAGAGAGAGGTCCAAGAGTGAGAGGAGAATGAGAGAGGAGAGAATGAGCCTCCGTGCTCTCCTCCATGGGACTACCCCCTCCAACCACCAAGCATTCACCACCGTAGATCAAGCCATACCTACATCTAATGGTTGGCATCCACGGCCTTCATCCGCCTTAATCTCCTCCGCTTGATGTCATCCTCCGTTCGTCTCCGTTCGCCCGTTGTCATTCGTTGTCTTCTTCATACTAACTACTTGACCAAAGATACTTACTACTTACTAACTTCCTCAAACTCCAATGCCAACACAACAACCGCTCATCACTTCAAACTAAATATTAAATCAAAACACCAAAACTTCACTCTTTTTATGATTTTGGAATACTTGAACAATTGTCAAAGACAAGTTTTACGGAACTTAAGGGTTAACACCACATGTGAGCATCATATTTGGCTTACACCCCGGGAGTCTAGAGTAATTTTTGGCGATTTTTGAGTCAACGTTGATAGATATGTCTTTTGTAGATTTCCTACTCATGACTTAACTGCTTAGTAAAGCCTTGTGAGGTAAAGGGTCAAACCTTTCTGATTCTATCGGAACACTTTGATCAAAGGCCATTGAAGCTTAAATCTATGATTCGTGAACTGTTTTGGTGATTGAAAGATTTTCTTGGATTCCTCTCATGTTCTTGAGGTGTATTTCAAACTGAATTCTGTGGGCAATAATTTGTATCCTTGTTATTGATGAGCCCTTAAAAAGATCGGTTGCAAGAATCTAAGAATGTAAGAATATTTCTCAAAAATATCTGCATTCATTAGTCCAACAACTTGCACCATTATGTGTGTATATGGAACGAACATGGTTAGGCCTTTCATGGTACCAAAACCATTTTAACAAGCATTCATTTTTGTGTACATCTTTGTGCCTCAACTTTTGCAAAAAATTTGATTGTTCCTCTTTCATGTGCTTCGATGAGGTTCTTTGTCGAGTGATGGATGTGATCATGGATTTGGGAGAGAGCTCACATTGTCCATCCACTCAAGTGCCCATTGATGTGGATTGTCACATTCACTACTAGAGATTGTGTACAATCTAGACATGTAAAGCGTGCATGCATGTGTAGGGCTATTCATTGGTTGATATGTTGAATAATGAGTGGTCCTATTTTTTTAAAAGAGATATCCATCATTAGTAAGTCCAATCCTCACCTCCCGAGCCTTGCCATCTATAAGCACCTATAGTTCTAAGTGCCTAGCCACTTACCTAGTAGGCTAAGCCAAGGGTGTCCACCAAGGGTTTTGATCCTTGAACCTCTTGGCTCCCACATAGAGGCCTTAGCCACTAAGCCACCACTCCGCGCATGATATATTAGAAGTATTTAAAACATTTGTATATAGAGGCCCCAAGTTACTCTTTATTTTTTATTTACTGTATACAATATAATATCAACTATATACGGCATATAATAGTATATATGGTATATAGTATATTGTTTATTGTATATATAGTATGTAGTATATACGGTATATATTGTATGTAGTATATATTGTATATAGTATATTCTTTACTATATGTAATAGTATATACAATATATAATATATACTATATAATAGTATATACAATATATAATATATACTATATAATAGTATATACAATATATAATATATACTATATAATAGTATATACAATATATAATATATACTATATAAAGTATATATAGTGTATATTATATATTTTATATAGTATATATTATATAATATCAACTATATACGTCATATACTGTATATAGTATATTTGTTTACTATTTATGGTCTGATATTTAATTTTTAATATTCATAGTATATTAGTACTATTAATGGTATTCTGTTCATTATTTATACTAGTTTATTATTATATAATTTATATAGTATATTATTTATTATTTTTTAGTATGTTATTCTTATCTATTGTATATAGTATATTATTTACTATTTATGGTCTGATATTTATTATTTAATTAGTATATTATATTATTTCTATTAATGGTGTGCTATTCTTATTTTCTATTTATAGTATATTATTTTACTATTAATGGTCTTTATTTTACTATTAATGGTCTTTATTTATTATATACTGGAAACTATCTACTATTTACTGTGTACATGATTTTCCACATACGCCCTAAAAATTACCGACCATAATTCACACAATCTATTGGGCAAATTGTCTGATGTTGATGTGAGTCGTCCTATAAGCAATATCGGGGCGTCAATGTGTCAACAATGACTATTTTCCAACACTTATACTAGGAACATGTTGATTTCCTTTTTTTATGAAGTGTTGATCCAATTAGCACATGCCTGCTAAAACACTATACTAAAAACCATTGTTTCTCTTGTAGTGATTGGGTCGGAATTTTTGGACAACCAAACATCAGCTTCTTCTGCGCCGACCCTGCCAGAGGTAGATCGAATACCGACCCATCGCAATCACAAGTTACACTTCCCCACAAGGTTCGAGGGCCAGACTGGACTGAGGTGGAGATGTTTGTCCTCATTGGCCAAAAACGTATTGGGTGGGATGGGAGGTATAATTCCAATCAACCTTCTTTTGTTAAGTTTGTATATGGAGCCATGGCAAGGAAATTGGTCTTGGCAGGGTGCATGGGTGTGGTGGGTTTTCAGGTTTGGGATACCGACCAAATAACCAATAAGTAGGATGGCTTGATTAAGAACTACAAAAAACTCAAGGAGTATATAGAAATGATGGGTTCAACTAATTGGTGGAGGATGAATAGGGAGGAGAAGGAGTTGTCTAAAACAAGAAAAATGACGCTTAAATTTAGAGAATTTATGTACACCGAAATGAAAGAGTTCATTGGCAAGAAACAAATTTTTGGCCGTGCAACGGATGTGGTTGACTCCGATAGGTTAGCTCTGCCGGTTCCAAGGCATTTTGGGCACCCCCCTTACTCCATGTGCTCATTCTTCTATTGGAGTGGAAAACCTTGCGATGTGTATATACACTGGTTCCTTGGAGGCAAGGGTTTAGGCATCCAACAAGGAACAAGTGTATGGGTTGGTTTGCCCAAATCCATAATGACATGAGTATGAGATGAGAGTAATAATCTATTTTGAACAACCCGAAGCAGTGTGAGAAGTGAGTGCAATTCCTAGATGATTTTACAACTTATTGTCATACAACAAATCAAGTCGATTTTTTCTATGGTCCTTGCTAGGGACATGCCCCCAACTCTCCCACGAGCTACTAATATCACTCACTACATTGTTTTGTCTATTTAGTGTGGATGGGAATTTTATTTGGGTTGGAAATTAGTATGTCCCACATTCATTTAATTAGTATTTGCCTTGGTTAATAAATGCATGGACAGTTGCAAAATACAATTGGATGAAATTTTGAATTTTTATCCAAATATGCAAAGGAAAAATCCCAAACTAATTTTTCACACAAGAAATTATAGTGGGCCACTTTGAATTAAAATCAAAAAACAATGCGGGTAATTGGGAATTATTGTGGTCCACACTAACCAGACAAAACAATGTAGTCTCGAAACTCTTAATTTGGAGTTTGGACCATGTTCTTAGTGGTGTGGGTGCTAAGGATGCCAAATGCCTCCACCAAGACCAGCTGAGGCAACCCAAAGCCACATTTAATTCAAAAGAAGCATGTTATATAACAATGGTGACCATGCATGAGACTCAATGGATTCGCAACGCCACTAACTCTGCACAAGGTCCAAGGCCAAACACAAGTTAGACTAAGATGTATTCAATATCACCGTTTCAAAAATCAAACCTCCAATTTTTCACATAAAGAATAAAAGTGAGATTGTGTTACTAATTGTATGGTGTGAAGCTATCTTCCAAAGTGTTGGTGTCATTAAGGTGTGAAACCAGCTAGACTTCACACCCCATAATCTAAAAATCGAGGTATTGGGAAGAACAAAAAATGAGATTAGGGGGATAGTGGCTTGTAAAAGATAGAGGGACGAAAAGGAGACATGTCCTATGGCTAGGGTTTTTAAAAGATGAGTGGAGACTTTTTAGTTGGAAAGATAGATGGTGGAAAAGATAACCTTTGTTGGTTTTTTTTTAAATGTACAGTAAACAATTATAGTGTTGCATAATTCCAAATAGTAAATAACACTAAATATCATATTTAGTGTAGTTTATGCTTTATCATAGGTATCTTATGGTCTAGCACATGTGACCTTGTGGTGAAGCACGTGCAACTTGCAAAGTGTGCACTTATTGTATTTCAGAAACACCTCTAGCAAGCATGGGCCGAGAAGTATGGTATGGTGGTGGTATGGTGGAGGCTCAAAAGTGAGTAGCAAAAGCTACTTTAATAGGAGCTCATATGGATTGTTTGCTGAAGCATGCCCGTGCATAGCATTATAATATTTCTCCTTAATTGGACAACAACTTGATGCCATTTATGTGTACTATTCTAATCCCCAACTAACTCTTGGCATAATGGATGAGCTCATTAGCTAGATTCAATGAAGTAAAGTTGCAATTAACAGAATGCACTGAAGTAGCCTTCACAAATAGGTTGTCTCTTTACCCATGCAAATTACATTGGGTCAAACTAAAGATCACAAACGCTTATAACTTTGTTTATTCATACGTAAAGCAACCACATCAACACAATTATCACTGTATCTTCTTACTGTAGAAGTAAATACTCATAATAGTGTGGAATGTCATCAAATTAGCATGGGGCTACCCAAGTGCACATGTCTGTACCTATGAAGGAAGACTCCTAACTCAACCTTTGACTGGTCATCCTTGATGGATTCACTAACCTTCTGGGCCAATGCAAAAGGCCATTGTGTTTCATACACACAGGTAGCCTGAGCAGATCTCCTAGACCACAGAAACTATAGAATCTGTTCAATTTACTCCAAACTGCCAGGTTGGAAACGAACACACAAGCAAAATACCTACTCAGCTTACTATCTGCAACTAATATAGCTGAGACAGTAACATTAAGCTATACGCAACTGCATGTTAAAAGCATGCAAAACATACAAACACTTGGACAATCCTCGTGCTTCTAGGCATACACAGACTTGGGTGGAACTGTATACTACGGACTCAGGCAAAGAGAAACAGTCATGTGGCCCATCTGGCCTTTCTTTCACTTGGCAAGATTTTCTAGATACTCGCCTTCTGAAATACGCAATAGCTTCTGAGGTGCAACTTGACTTGGTCAACCTAGATCAGACTCAGATGTGAAGGTACGTGAGGCTGCAGAATTATTTTTTCTATCCCAAAGTAGCACTTCTTCTAAGTGTGGCACGTAGCAATGTGCCCAAAATGTATCATAACAAATGGAGTCAATTCCTCGAGAAGTTCTTGTTGTGTAGCTGCTCATAGAGGGAGTTCGTCACGTCTACCTCGGTAAAGGATTGAAGGTTGGGTAGTTTGTCCATGCTCCCACAACTGATGGCTTCAAGCTTCTTCAAATTTTTCAAGGTTCCCACTCTGTCTAAGTTAGACACTGGTGTGTAAGATACATCTAAATGCTCCAATTCTGTTACCAACCTCAAATCCGGGAGGCTTTTCAAATTCGAATGGCGACACCTCAGTTGCTGCAGCTTCACCAAGTGTTCAATACCGGGGATTTGTTCAATTGGGAGCGCGTCAAGGCACAAATGCATCAAATTTGTGAGATTCTGCAAAATTGGAATTTTTCGGACTTTGATGCAATTCGTGATATTCAAAAGCTTCAAGGCTATCAGCTCACCCAAGACTGGAAGTTCTTCCAGAGATTCAAAATTGGAAAGGTATAGGTGTTCCAAGCTTGTCAATTTGGTCAAGTCACCAAGAGATCGAACCTTGGGGCAAGATGCTGCTTCCAGCTTCACCAAGTGCCTCAAATGACCAAGATGAGGGAACTCCAGCAGATCTTGTAGGAAACTCAAATGCAGCACTTGAAGATACACACAGTCCCTCAGATTAGGCGGATGCTCCATCTTTGCGATTGAAATCTTCGACAATGGAAGGCAGCCTGGCAGTTCTGGCAGTCTTCCCATGCTTGGCGAATTCGAAGCAACTCCCTGAATGATCAACAACTTCAAGCTTGTCATCTTCTTCAAGCTTGGAAATTTGACAGCACACCCTTCCCACAGTAAGCAAGCAAGCCGTGCCAAATTATGCACTTTGACCTTCCTCAAGTTGGGACAATGTCTGATCTCCAAGCTGCGAAGGTCATCCAGGCCTTTCAAATCCAGTTTGGTTATCTTAGAGCAGCTCACCACCCTCATGATCTTAGCTTCAGAGGAGCAATTACACAAGTTCTCCTTCGCCAAGCTTGGGAGTTTGGCGTTGTTTTGGACATTGATCCTGCTTTTCTGGTAAAATGGACAATGGCCTGTCTCATACAGGCAACAGTTGTCAGAGTGGTTCTCCCTTTTTGCAATGAGAGTTGCAACCCCACGATAAAGATCGTGAATGAGGAACCTGTGGCAGGGATGGTTGCCCATCCCCCAATAGTTTCCGCAATCTTCAATTACAAGGAGAGCTTGACTTTTCATTTCCTCTATCTGCATGGTGCAAATAATAGGTGAGATACACTGAAAGACCACAAAAGTGCCTTCAAACTGTTTGGTGAAGTTTACCACTATGGCATTCCACATATCTACTTTGAAAACATAGGTAGATTTAGAAAAGATCCCAGAAGACTTAATTGGAAGATGAATTTGTATCAGAATCCTACATGTCTCTAGTTTGCATCTGTTTGCAATCAAAGTCATCATAAGTGTTGATCAACTACATCAGACACTTAAACTGGTCAAAATTTGGTGGACGCACAACAAAACTTACCGCTGCAATGATTCCTTCAGCCTTGGGAAAGGTGAAAGCATACCATTCGCAGAAGTCTTCTTGTGTGCGTAGTATTCTTGATTGAGAACTTGTATCTCGAGGGAGGGTAAGGATAATGTCAAAATAAATCGTTTTATTGAAGCTGGTAACGTCCCCTACAGAAGAAATGGAATTTGAACCCAGATTTTGATCGAGTAACTTGTCGAACTGCTCTTGCAACTCGCAAAACAAACGTTTTTCTCCCTGTTGGCATATGGCATTCCAATTAACCCACTCTTCTTGGCGTCCGCGAATGTATGTGCCTAAAAAATCAAGAGCACGTGGATGGTACTGGCGATCAGCCTTTTTGAAACCAAGATAACATCGTTCGACAAACTTGGTTACGTACATATTTTCCTTGTCGCCTAATTTAGACAAATTGTAACCAGCACTTTGGGCAAGCAAACATGCAGCTTCCTCCTTTTGCAAAGTAGGCACGGGGAAAACCTCCTCCCATTCAATATAGTGAAATGTGCGCAAGAGCATTTCATGAGAACATGCACTAGTAATGAGCACCACACTTCCTGCCTTGAACGTCTCAAGTTTCAAGCAAAGTTCCACAAACGCCCGGGAGACACTTGTGACACTGGTCTGAACATTGTCTAACACCAAGAACAACCTATGTTTAGGTATTTCTTCCTTCAACAGTGTGTCTGCATCCTGTCGTACACATTCACAATCACAATTCAGGAAAGTTGGGTAGGTGCATTTGAATTTAGACCTTCATTGCTCATCAATATTTTGTATAGTTTCCAACGCAAAAGTGTTACAAGTAGCGATCACATAGAACATTCTCAATACTACAAAATTGTATAATTATTCTCTTGAGAACATGGAATGTAAGTCTTCTTCATTCTTTCATTTGTATGGGAAGGATAAAATTTGACAACGACTTGAGACATTCTATGAATTTATGATGCTACTTCTCAGCTCAAGACGTTTTACAATGATTTCACGAATAGTATTATCACCGCATCGAACATCATGTTGAATAAGGATTGAGATTCTTGAATACAAAGAACTAACACTACTTTCAACAACAGATTTGTAAATATCATCTTGACATCCTATTTGAGCAGCCTTCAAACTCCTCCGATTTCTCTCCGAAGTGTGAGATGGAAATACCTTGACAGCATGTGTTGCGGACTTGCCTGTGCTCCAGGTATAAAGACATTCCACCAGTTTGCTTCGCCAATTCATTTGTGGGTCATTGTCGAGCTCAACATGGTACACCTTCCCCGAAAATTCTTTGGACATCTGATTGCATAACAACTGGCTCATTTTGGTCTTTCCCGTGCCAGAGATCCCATACATGCCAAAAAAACTGACAGATTTCTTTGGATCCAAGCACTTAAATTTCTGAACATCACCATCAGAACACTTAGACATGTTAGTGTGTGAAATGAAACCGCAATACCGGTGTAGATTCATCTTCATCTTTAATTACCTGTTGTTCATCCATCTCATAACTCAAGACAATAGAATCTCTGCATATTCTTTGCATCCAAAACAGCTTGTTAATTACGTGGTCGAGGAGGGTGAATGACTCACCACTTCGGAGGCTCCTAATCCACATCCCCTCAACATATATCTAGAACATAGGGTGCACATGCTCATTGCCATCATGTCAGCAGCGTGCCACCGACATGAAGACTGTCATATTTCTTGAGCGAGCCATCCAACCTTATTGCATACTGAGCAATAAAGGAGCAAAATGATTGTTCCGATTTTATATCCCTCTCCTTTACAATAGTATAGACTTTACTATGCAATGTACAAAGAGATTGATAGGGACGTAACCATCTACAGTAGGTATCTACAAACTCAACAAAAAGGTCTATACAATTTGAAACCTACATGGAGATTTTGGAGCCAGAACCTAGACTAAGCAGCCCGTGGCATGTCCACAAACCTGTCGACACTCTCACCTCTTTCAACTCGGCTTCAAGGCGTTTCAAGCCTTGCACACAAGTGTATGGGGGGCTTGGAGCCACCAATTTGCATGCTTGGTTCACAATCTCCTCAATATATTCCTCTTCGCTTTGGCCACTAAACACACATCCATTCACAGTCAAGGTCTTGAGTGCCTCTTCCCAACATTCCAGCGTTTTGTCATTAAAATGGTGGGATTTCTTCTCAATTATCTTCTTCCAAGCTTCGCGCCATTCATTTCTCTCTTCCTCTTGTCGGAAAGCCTCCACTGTGAGCCTGTAATAGAGAGGAACTATGTGCAGCTTTTTCGGGCTCTTTTTGGACATTTGGGCCTTAACAATCGCTGCTAGTTCTACCATGGGCCACATGTTTTTAAAGTACTCAGGTGACATCACTACAATTGCCAACTCGGATTGTTCTATAGCCTGGAAAATTTCTTGTGCGATTTCCACACTCTTTAGCATTTGCCTGTCAAAGAAAATGCAATCGGACGTATATGCGATGCTCAAACGTCCATACAATCGCTCCACAAAGCCCTTCTGAGCCCCGGTATGGCTCAAGAAGATCCTCTTCGTGGAAGCCTGGTAAGAACAGCTCGGACCGGCATCATGCACATTGCTCCCAGACTCCATTACTGGAAGAGGTTTAATGAAGCTTTAGGGACATTTCAGTGCAGATTTTATTGAAATCCTTGCTCTTGCAAATTTGGCTGGGATGGGTTAAAGAAAATGTCGTTGTAGGTCTAAGTTGCTATTGATCCTACCACTGCGCATATAGGTCTAAGGTTGAGGTGGCTAAAGCACGCCTAATTGTTGTCCCTGATGTGACAGGCTTTGCACTACCGTCATGCCCAACAGGTAAAGAAGAACGCAAACACAAGGCTTCATTCTTTACGTAATGTCACACATTCACCGGTACAAATTTGACGGATATAGATGCAGTTAACTGTCCCTCAGTTCTGAGCACTCACCAGACAACTAAGGACTTTCATACACCAACACTTGTTGAGATGGTTACTGTACAGCTGTTGCTTATAGCGAAACCCAATGGCCCAGACACAACCATTTCTACAAAAGTGTACATTCAGAACCTAAGTTACATCCACATTGCTCTTGCGCTCTACACATGATCCCTCCACTAAGAAATTCACCAGAAAATTGCATACACAAGTCAATGAGCTCTAACTTACGACCAATCCAATTCGCTCCCAGCTACAAATTCCAACATATTGCTGCACCACTCAGGACTTAAGCTAGGATGAGAAGGACGCTGTACAGCTCTTGAGAAGAACATGACAGACCCGTGATATATAGTGACCCATTGAGTAGAGGAACCCCAAGAAAGCAGTGAGCAGATAACAGTCGGTAATACAACACATAGAAGTGTCCTCCCTAGAGTCGCACCTAGCGGATCCAGCTTTTTGGCAGCACTGCAAGGATGGTGCCTCCGACTGGTCGAATTGATTCCTGCCTTAATACCCGAGGAAATGTTGTGGCGTTCCAGAATAAGTTCATGAAATCAATCGATATTCGTGCAGACGTCTATCACTGTGGATTCGCCTCTACCCTCCTTTAATAATAGAGTTGTCCTTTAACTCGATGGGACGAGTCGGGAGTTAATAATCATCTATGATCTTTCATTGGTTTGTTTTGCATACAATAATAACCCGCAAATATTTATAGAACGAAAATTCTATAAGTTACTAAGGTATTCTTTGGAATTCTTTCCTCTTCTCTACCCTCCATAGTCTGATGAATTTCGCAACTAGCAGCTCAGGAAATACTTACTTCTACTTCCGTCATCAGGAGAGCTTCATCCATGGTGTCGTGGTTGGCGGATTTCTATGGCATCCGCAGCATCAACCACCATCACTAACGCAGCCAACTTGCACGTCCATGCAAGGAGGAATTCTTGCAACCTGGGCATGTGGAAAACTCAGTTTCTGGGCTCACTCAGGTCAACAGTCTTGAAAGAAACCCCCTGCAAATTGCGAGCCCTGCTCATCAGACAACTTCAAAAAATGCATCTGAGCTGGCATAGCGATCCATCACCACATTACTCATCATCTGCGGTATCCACCAGCACTAGGCCAGCTGAGGAGAAAGTCCGTGCAAGGAGGAGTTCCTGCAACCTGGCATTTCGGGAAACCAGCTTCTGAGCTCAGGTCCGCAAAAGAATGACGATGGCTACCTACCTCTCTCTCCTGGGAAACAAAATGACATCGTTAGGCAGTTTGGCGATACAGGCACTATTTAATGCGGTAAACAACACACTGCCTGTAACATCTGGGCCATGTAAGCTACAGTCCACCCTCGATATTTGTTAACATTTGCAGACCAAGGAAACTTATTACCCTTATGTTGTGTTAACACTTTAACACTAATCGAGATAGTATAGACAATTTGTAACACATACATGAATAATATTTTTGTGACTTTGCAATTCAAAATAATAAAACTTAATATAAAATAAAGGATGAAAATACATAAGTTATGAATAGCATTATACATCTAAACGTAATGAAAGAACGAGTCTAAGTTATAGTAGTTTGGTGAGATTCTTCTACATGCCAAGATCCTACTTCCTTTTGAAGTGTTTGAATGCTCTAGATGAGAAGTGTAACATTAATAGGTCTTTGTTCCAAAAAGTGTTTCAAGGTCACTAATACATTTTTCAGTATCCTTGAATCCTACTCTATCTACCACCACATCACCAATTTGCACATTGTCAACTTCCTTAATCATGGGTTTATTGCAATGAAGGAAAACCTATCCAAATCAACCATGCATGATTGTAGGAATCACAGTGGAAACAGTCACTGGTATCCGGTGGTAGCAATCAATCGGTGCAGTCTTGATGGCCTAGTCGAAGGCCAGGTGGTGTTCCCAATATCGTTGTTTCAAACCCACTGGGTATTATATGGGTTACAATCAAATTTGTTAGGGTGAGGCATACCCTTTGCCCATTTTACCATAGTGGGTGGCATGGGTTGGGTTTAGGAAGGCATTCTTTCGGTGCCCTCTTGGTAACATGCATTAGATTTGGTGTAATGTATGGATTGCAACACCAACCAATATTCCGAATGGGTTCATTGCACAATTGTCAGTTGCATTATCTCTTTCATACAGCATACCTATAATTTCCTCAATAAGTGTGTAGGGATTGTTTAGATCAAATTCTAGTTCATAATTGATGAACTCATGTGCAGTCCACTCTCTATAGATACCAATGCCAGTTGTTCCAGTAAGGTAGCATGGTTTTGGGTTCGGAGTTAGCAGTTTTGTCAATTCCATTCAAGTTATAAAATTTCATAGCCTCACTTTCATTCAAATTAACACTTATTGAGGTGAATTCATTGAAGAAGGGAGCATAAATTTTATAAATTCTCTTAACAATTTACAATTGACACTTACTAGTGTATTTTTTGGGATTTCTTTGGGGAGCACAATTTTCTTGGGGAACACACGTGATTTTATCACTTATCGGGGTAACACATCGAAGGTGGAATGTAACACACAAAATTAAAGCAAGTGAACCAAGGATCTACAACAAATAGGTGCAAGTTTTATCTTAATTTAGACAACTATTGTAGACAATTCATCAATCAAAGTGCAATATGACATAAAAGAAAGCAAACAAATAAGCTAACATTCAACTCAAATAACCATTAATACCAACAAAGTTAGACAATTCTGATGTGCACATCAATGTGAATACCACCAGAGTAGGATATGCCCAAAATTGTAAATAGGGTGCTCTGCAATGCAATTGCAACTTTCCTCATAACATGGAAGAAACGTGTACATTCCTATCTCTTTAATATAACACTTGATAATACAAAAACCTCGATATAATGACACAAAATTTTGCAAACCAAACTTAATATTAACTCTGGCCCGGGAGAGAGCCTTATGTGTATATTATAGAGGTAATAAACGCATATATGGCAAGTCTACATGTATACATATTTAATATTAAATGTATGTAACTTCTCATATGAAATGTGGTTAAAATCAATTTTAATCTGAAAATGATGTTAAAACATGAGAATTAAGGGAACTAGATTCTTTATCCCAAAACATAATCACGAGACTCATTAGCTTTTATCTCTTTCACAACAATTTTTCACCTAAACCCTAAACCAATTGTATTTCTACCTTTTAATTGCACAAGTGTGATGCAACCACTTGACCATGGTATAATTGCTGCTCTCAATTTGCAATACGAGTCCAAGTTGCACGAGTGGGTTTTATCACAATTTGATTCAAATCAAGAACATGATTTGAAAAAAGGTTGTACTCCAATATTAAACAAGCAATTTTCTGGAGCCATAAGGTTTGGACATGTATGGATCTTTAGATTATCCGAAACTCTTGGAGAAAATCAAGAGTTCTGTCACTTAATTGGAGTGGAAACTTTGTTATTGAGGATAAGCAAGAAAAATCAAGACTGACCGAGGAATCCAAAGATTTCGCACTCCTCATATCAGAATTGCAGCTTGGCCAAGGTGAGATGCCATTTGAAGATCATCTGATAAATGAAGTACCTCATTATTATGACAAAGAGGTCAAATTTGTCATATTATTAAATATGTGACACCTCGATAATACGACAGTTTTCTCGTTTCCCAAACTTGTCATATTGAAGAGGTAGTACTATAGTACAGAACTTTTATGGTGTCCATCATAAGGGAGAACATTGAGTCATTAGAACAAATTAACAAAAGAATCAACCCTTCACACAAATGGCTCGAGGCACAAATAGTCCTTGGCATTAGCCAATCCTCAGAGGAGAACTTTGCACTTAAGAGTGATGCGGACCACAGCCTCTGGGATCCTTGGTCCCACATTTCACAATAAGAAGCATCTGCTACACGAACTTCAGCTTGAAGAAAATTGTATGAAGTGAAAAATGATAGCTCCTCCAATAGACAGCCCATGTCCATGGGTTCCACAAATTAGGTATGCCCAGATCCTCCAGGAACTATAGAGTCAATGCCTTTGAACAGCCTCCTTTTATGAAGCCTTAAGATCATCCAGACCAACAGATTTCTGCACCATACATATCAATTAATTCATTCAATAAAATGGCATTCAAAATACCATGACATGCTCCATATAACAACATTGCGGAAGACCAATGTGAACATTGTTGCAATACAATATTTACTTACCAAGTATTTGTGATTCTCCTCCAAAATTGGTGAAAACTCTGCAACAAATCGCTCCATATCCTCACTTGAATTTCCCAATGCCAGGGTCTCATAGAATTTAGCCCTCTCAGGAACCAACTTCATGGCAACCTGAAATTATCAACAAAACTCTCAATGTCAATCCCTAGAACATCCTTGCGCATTTAAAGCTAGCCGAATCTATAACGTTAAAAAACATGTGAAATCACGACATTTCAAGTTCTTGTCTGTACCATAAACGCAGCACTTGCGATCCACCCATGAAACTTCTTCAAGGTCGATGTGTAGGCTGCAGTAGCACATTGAGTCATGGTCCACTCGGGATGAGCTGTCAGGTTCCGGAAGAGCTCCACCAAGAAATCCATAGCCCTGACAAATTTAGAATATAGTTGTGACCCAACGAAATTACCATATGTAGTCAAATAGAGTTCTGGCAATGTTTCAAATCACATGTTAAAACGTAAACCCAATCTGTCACATCTCCCACTGTTTCAAGGAACTTCCAGTAAGCTAGCTGGTCCTAAGGAGTATTTAAATACCAGCAACACTAACTACTTCGCGTAGACATACAGAGGCTTGTGATTTTGCACTAATTAGTCTTCTAGTCTAGTAATTAAGGTTACAATCCTGCCTGATGACGATATTAACAAAGTAAACATTACTTAAGGGAATACTAAGCTCCCGGCCATGTAAACTGTCGTTAGTCGAATTTTCTTGGCTCATAATTATACTAATAGAGACTTTATTTGACATAGCAGAACCTTATCATCTCCTCGTTCAACTTACCGAATGATGGATATTCAGAAGCACTTTGAAAAATACAAGAATCACATCAAATACAACCGACATAAACACATGGATCCTCTGTGAAAGGCCTCAGGGTGTCCTTGAACAGAATAGTCATGTAGCAAAGCTACTCGGTTATACACTTGTATATGTGGTTTTTGGCATTATCGACCTTCACAATTCTCGACCTACGCCCACACTGGGATTTTTCAACATGACAAGATCTCATCTCGCCCTAGTCTAATGGTTGTCATCGTTTGGTCACCATTGACATTGCCATTTTCTCACAACGCACGCAAAAGACATTCTGTTGCATCGCAGTTTAGCATGAGCTCTGACTAATCTAAGAGTCCAGCTGATGTCGAAGCAAGATCATTCCACGAAGGGAACACCCACGACCTTCAAAGCATATTCAGGCGCTATTCTTCACTTCGGTAATATCAAAATTCAGTAGAACAACATTTTGCTAGAGAGCGAATCCTGGATCCAACTGAAGAAAACAAGAATTATAACCCTGCATTGCTCTGCGAGTACTAAATGTCATCAACCTTATCAGATTCACAATGGTTAGAAGCACTCGCTGTACAAACTTGGAAGGGTGTGACGATTTGTAGCTATAAACCTTTACTGGGTCACAACAATATATACCAAGCATTATAAATCGCTTTAAAGTCCACATACGAGTGTCTTCTGGCGATATACAAATTGGACTATTGGTATCGTAAATGCCACTCCATTGGAGCATGTAACCCAACGCTGTAGAGAATATTTATTTAAAATATCAAAAAGAAATCCAACCTAATAGGCTCGAATCAACAGATGCAAAAATGCTGAACAGGGGATGCGAATGTATATGTAAGCTGCAATGAAAATATTCACCTGGTCAACCATAACAAGCCGTTGCTGCAACTTGACGAATCTTTGGCGGTCTTGTTTGAAACTTCCTGACGAGACATCTCGTACAGAAGGGTGTACGCAGTTGGATCTGTTTCGTACTTGGCATCCAGCCTCTGCACGAAGCAATAAAAGAATGAATCCAAGGCATCATCACATCAAATTCCACTGCATTGGATCACATCACATGGCACCGCATGAGAAAACAGGGGAATTTCACTCAGCACATAGAAATTCCTCATCAATCGAGCATGGTGCTGATAGCCAGGGATAGTTACCGAAATGTTTCCACCGACATCTGACTTCACCAACGTCATAGAGCTTCCAAATTTCTCTGTACCGCATCATCACAGACACACAATCAAAGCCACTTCATCACAACAACACTCACAAAGGAAAATTGCGAAGCTGGACACAACAAACCAAGCAGCCATTGGGTTCTTTACTCGAATCGGAGACCTAGAGAACGAGCTGCGCAACGGTAGGATCAATTTGGCATAAGTGAACCCCCCGGGACCATACATACCTATCACTGGAAGGACATTACGGCACACATCAAGAAATGGCTTGGTGAGCATCTCCCCTTCCGGCGACTTGACACTCTTCATCAACTCTAATGCGGGGCCGAACACGGTGACGGTAGCCATCTCAGCCATCTGAATCCTGACGATCTGCAGCGAAGAGAAGAGAAGCGATGAGAACTCCGGAAAGCTTGGGGTGAGATCGAAGAAGAACAAGTAAGTTAGGGATCTGGTATGCCAATCATCATCTGTGGGCGAGGGCCTTTGTAGCGAGCACTTGGGCAACCCGAGCCCTAATTTGCGCAACAGGGCTGAAGTTTCGGAGGCAACGTAGAGGTGGAGCTGTGACTTGTGAAACTGTGAGCTCCAAGTGGGGGAGGTAACTCAACATAACTTAACACATGTCATACCACGCAACGCCACCTCAAGCGTAAGCTAACTTCCCACGGTCTTCTCCATGCCTCGCTTTCCTCAAAGCTTGGCCTAAGTTACTCGAGTGTACCAACTACTCTCGGTATACACGAGTGTGTTTTGGTTTAGTGTGGCCCATACTATTTATTCATCATCGACCCATAACGTCGGTAATCTTGCAATCGTCGAGCCTGGCAACCAAAGGAGGTGGCATGAGACACTTGTTGCGCAATGATAAGTCATGGATGTCACTTAATTAACATGGCAAATTATTGATGCACCTACTATTTTTCCATGCAAGGGGGTCTGGCAAGCAATTTTTTAGCCTACAAAAGCTCTCCTTCATGATGCCTCCTTTGTTCACACTATTTATGATATTTAGTGTCACTTACCTATAAGGGGGCCAACTCCCAATGTGAGATGGGGTTCTTTTTCAAAGGGGGGGATTAACCATGTGAGAGGAAGCACTACACTAAATATTGTGTTTAGTGTCACTTACTATTGGGATTACGCAATGCTACACTCTAAACCTTGTAGTATCATGCTTGTGACAATCAAAGTGGATGTGATATTAAGGATTTCTATAGTGTTAACATATATGTGTGATAAAAGAAAACTACAATAAATATGATATTTAGTGTCATATGGTATTTTATATCATTATGGTAACTATCCGGACGACACTTCTTGTGAATAAGTGAACAAAGATTGTCATGGATGATAAATGAGTTCATCCATTGGCCAAAACCCTGCCTTCTCTTGTCAGCAACTTGTGATCAAATATTGTCATGGATGATTGAAATTTGGATGAAAAATCACTTGGTACGTGACAGCAATTGCAACATTGTAAATCTACAATCCCTGAAAAATTTTTACAAGGAAAGACAAATAATGTTGGGTTAACATTAAGTGTTTGTGACACTATACCACTGTTTACAATTGGTATTGAGCAAGACAATTACAATTGGTGACACTAAATATCATATTTAGTGTGGTGTAGCATGTGACATTATGGAATAACACAAAGTCAACATTGCAATAATGACAATAGATACAATGATGACAATGTGATGCATGCAAGCATATGGTTTGAATTCTTTGGTGGTATATCTAATGCCAAAACTAGTGTATGTGGGAGGGAGACATGATAATAAGGAGTGAGATTTAAATTGAGAACATCCATTCCCTAAGGCTTCAGGATGTAAGAGAAGGAGTGACATTAAGGAGGTTGACATTATGAGGTTTAGAGTGTACAATTATTTATAGTATGTTACCAACAAATGTCAATTTGGTTGTTTGAACATTGTAGAACACTAACAACTTTACTTGGTAAAAAGTGCATCAATAATAAAAAGATATAGCATTTTGTAACTTTGAATAGTAAGTGACACTAAATATCATATTTAGTGAACTTGCAAATGGATTTGAACTAACATGTGGATATTGACTAGCAAGGAGGCACCACAACTCCTACATGCTTGAAAATGGACCATCACTTCCAAGTAGGATACTTTAGTCATAGCAACACTTAGATGCTTCAAAAATGAAAGGAGAGAGATAGATAGAAACTCTGGACCTTTTGCAGGGCCGGCGTGAATAAAGTGTATGCTCGTAATGTTAATGACCCAATGTCCAGAGAAATGAAAGGATGTTGTGTGCACACATAAAAGAGCAACCATCCTCAAGAGGATTTCTCCTTGCCACTAGCTACAATCACAAGTTCGCAAATGACCGGGATATACTTCATTTTCTTTCTTTCTATTGACAATATGGATCCCTTGGGCTTTGTCATATTTCTTGGTTTTTTTCGCTCCATGCAATAAATGTCATAATGTAATTTCAAACTTTTATTTCAAGAATTACTTCTAAAACATTCAATGCTTAAATTAATGGATGTGACATTTTCATATATGTATACAATTTAGTGTTATTGTTCACAAATAACGTGCATGACATTCAATTCCATAAACAATGTCAGTCTGTGCAGATTGGCCATCCAAGGCATTAAGATACTTATTTGATGTATTTAAGAGTTGGCATTGTAATGTCATGTGACGTAATGGTGGGTCAAGTCATATATTTTTTGCAAATATATATATATATATAAATGTTTTAGGCATACGAGTTTGAGTGGAAAGGGTCAAGACATGGGTGCTTCTTAGGTTTGACATGAGAGAGAGTTGGGTTTTTCTTGAACAATGCTATGCTTACTTTCAAGCTTAGTCCTTGTGTAATACATCCTCTTATTAAGAGGCCAAACCATATTCATGTACCTTTCAAAATCCAGGAGGGTGGGTGGGATCATCCCTCATGGCCATATCTTTGCTTCACTACCTTCTTACTATTGTCATTGTCTCTTCTTTCTCTTCTAAGGAAGTAAAACCTTTAAGCAAACAATACTACTAAGGTTTTACCATATGTACCCCTAAGCAAAGTAATGTATTCCATATCCAAAGTTTACAAAATCAAGTTCAAAACAATATATAAGACTTGTTCAAAAATACTTCAAAGTCCTATCACCACACAAAATGTTGCTTTGCATTCCTCATCACAATGGAATGCCTAAGTACTATGTACACATTATTTTTGAAAAAAGATGATAAGCAAAACCTAAGTATGCTGTCAAATTTGTGAAGGGTCTGCCTCACATGTGCCCATGCCACCAACCAAATCCAAAGAGAGGGTTAGTAACGTACATGAGGCAAATAACAATAGAACCCAATTGTTATCCATGTCACACAATTATGTACAACATAAACATACATTTTGTATCATCGAATACACATACTGCCATAGAATATTCTACATGTTCCTTAGCCATTTGAACCTTGTGCGACCAAAATTAAAGGCGGCTTGCATATACTTCCCACCTTAATTAGCTTGCACAACTTACACTAATCCCAAAAGTTACTTAGGGTAAACTGCTATTGCGGCTTAACCTGCGAAAGGAGGTTCTCATGGCCTCTTTCACTTAAAATAAGACTAGGTAACTCTTTGTAGCCGTAGATGCACATATCTTGATCTATGGTGGATATTCGTTAGGTAAAACTAACCTAACCCTAAAGTAATTTCCCTTTGGGGCTGAATTAAAATATTGGCTTGGTTCCTCTATGGTTAAGTAAAAACATATTATATATATATATATAGAGAGAGAGAGAGAGAGAGGTTTCTTATTGTGTCACATCATTGTGAATGTACCTCTTGTATTCCCCATGTTGGAGCCATGTTGATTGGGAGGAGTACACCGTTTACACCTGACTAATAGTGTCACTTACCCTATTATGATGCCTATTCTAAGTTACACTAAAAGCCAACAAGGTTGACTATTAGTGTAGCCACATGAAACTTGCCATTTGCATGTTCAATAAACATTCCATGTAATACAAAAAACTATCATCTAAAGTACCTCAATGTGATGCGCTAAATGTCATAACATTACTAAATACTCCTGCACGTCAAAAAATTACTTATCTTGACAAATAGTGTCATGTTGATGATTATCGGTCATGACACCTCTAGGCATCTAGCTTAGGCCTTTTTGCAACTAATATACATGACACTAAATACCATAAACAATGTGTAGCTCCAACTCATGTGAGTGTGTTGAGAGAATTATGATTCTTCATGAGGCACTGTGATGTTCTTGAGTCGTCTACAGTGCATGGTTTGGTGTAAAACCTTTGCACATTCATAGTGGTTTATTTGAGTAGATTCATATGTGTTTCTTTCGTGTTTGCTGAAGTGTGGCTTTCATGCACAATGTGTGTTTTAGATGACAAAGCTTGCTCAAGGTTTTCATGCAAAATAGTAGGATACGAGACGAGGTGTTTTCTTGTGCATGCGGGGATATGCATGCTTACATGAAGTTGCGAGGATTCTCATGTTTGGAATTCTTCTTCATCATCATCATCATCATCATCATATATATATATATATATATTCATTTTTGTTTTTTGGATAATGTTTTTGTGAGTCTAAGTTGAGTGGAATTTTATTTCCAAAATGATTAATCCACTACAATATGATATTCGCAAAAATGTTTTGATGTGTAAAATTTATAGGTGAGAGATAAGTTATCTCATTTCAACCTACAATAAGAAATATTTCATATGATGTTTATCTATAAGCTCCCATTTTTAAAGGGTTTTGCTTTAAACCTTGAAAACACTATATGGACGTTATAATAGGTTGAATGGTAAATTTTGGAAGGGTGGATGGGGATGCAAACAAATTTCTTTTGTTTCAAAATTGTGTGTGACGAAGAATACCACATGATTGAGTACACTATGCATGTTTTCTTAAAACATTTTTTTAATTCCATTGTTGACTTTAAGTTGGAGATTGCTTATGTCCCTTGTGATGAACTCTGAAGTGCTCAATCATTAAAGTTTTAACTACTGTTTTTGAGCATGTTCTATACACATAAATTATAAATTTTAGATTTTGACACTAAGGTGAATTGAGGATGTTCTTCACATTTGTAGTAGTTGTGGCGGAATAGGTGGAGGTGTAAGATAGAAAGAGGAGGAAATCAAACTACCTGAACTCCGAAGTGCTCAACAATCAAAATCTTAATCACCGGTTTTGGGCATGTTCTATACACGTAGATTTCAAATTTTAGAATGAGTAAATTACATTATATATTACATCTTTGATTTGACTTGGAACCCCAACGCTTTCAGATGGTCGTTTTAGCACTAAATTCTTTCATTTACGTTCACATGGGATAATATCATGAAACATTTTAATTTTATTAATATTATGAAATGATTCTTCAAAGTTAATATATAGAATACATTTCAATATTCAAATAAACAACTTATAAACAATCTCAATGTCCAAATATCAATTAATGCATGTTTGACATTACATATCATAAAATCTAATCTCTCTCTCTCTCTCTCTCTCTCTCTATATATATATATATACACACACACACATATCGATATTATCTAATTTTTGATTTTTTGCTACCTAAATCATATATCATTGTTCAATGGCGGGGTGGAGCATTGCGGAACCTTTAATTTTGTTTTAATGAGTAAACTCCTTAGACTATTTACAAACATTGAGATACATATGTCACGTGATAAAATCACTTTGGAATGCATGGCAAACAAAGAAGATTAGTGGGCACCGACCATCTAACTTAGTATGAACTTATCGCTACTTAAAGAATTAGTGGCCACATCCTTGGAACGGAATTCCTCACGCAAGCCAACCGTTACAATAGTTACAGATGAGCCGATCGAGTTTGAGAAAAACGGGATCAAGTTCAAGACGGTAGGCAGATTGCGGATCATTGTAGAAGAATAACAAGATTTAAATTGATAAAGAAAAACCGAAAGAAATGAACATGTGACCAGAAAGAATTGAACATGTGACCAGTTGGACATGGAACACACTTGGATGTCGACCGATTTGGCCCCATTTTGTCCCAATTCTCCATTCAGGTGGAGAGCGATTCTACTTACAACATTGAAGGAACTTAATTATACTCATACATCGGCCGTTGTCACGAGGGTCCTAGAAAAAGGAGCACACCAAAGACCTAGGTATCATGCCTAGTAAAAAGCACATCATAAACCTGGACTCACATTGATCCCTCCTAGATGCCAGCGATGCGGTCTGACACAGTGCAAGCCACTTATCACGCGCCACGTGTACTGCCACGTCCTCCGAATGGGAATGGAGTCTAGACGCTCACAGGGGACTCAAGGTTTGGTGAAACCCTAATTCCTGTCGTGCGAACCTCGGAGACACGGAGTCTCTCTCTGCGCTCGGGAGCGAGAGCGAGGTCGCGACGGATCCACTACGAGTTTGGGGAGGAACTAGGATCGTAAGTCAGCTTTTGTATGTAGAATCATCGCAAGAAATCGGTAGGTGACAGAGTAGAAAGATGCAGCAGCAGCAGCAAGGAGGGAACCCGGGGTCACCCCGGTTTCCGAACCCTAATACTCCCAATGCTCCGCCACAGTTTTCGTCGTATGGAACTCCCGGTAAGTTGTGTTTTGATTTGATCCTCGTGCACAAGGCTTGTGTACACATTACTAATGACGCTCTTCATCTTCCTAAAGCAATCGTGTCGGAGATAGTGTGAATTTTGGCTCGTGTTTTGATTGTCTTGATAGTGTGTTGTTGAGCTGGTCATGGTGTTCATATGTTTAATGCAATCGTGATGAATATATGTATTTATAGAGAGAATTCTGAAAGATTGAGGCCCTAGTGATGATGTACCTGTTTCTGAAATTCGAGGAGATTTATGTTTATTTTGTCATGTGAAGTTAACGTGTTTTAATTTTCAATGTGTTGTTCGATTTTTATTTTTTCTTTCTTTCGGAAAGGTTCCATGCAGAGACCCGGACCACCACCATCATGGCAAGGCCCTCCACCAGGTGCTCAATTTCGACCACATGTTAATCCAGGTCAACCTCCTTCTTCTGGAGGGGTTCCTGGAACTTTAGCAGATGCGCTGCAAAACCCAATTTCTCCACTTCCAGCTGGTCCTCCATCATCAAGTTCCTACTTCCGACCAGGTGTAAACAGACCATCAGCTCCCCCTAGTGGGTTTCAGCCTTCTCAATCTATGCCACCAATTTCCGCTCCTCCTCCATTATTTTCTCGTCCCCCACCTCCCATGGCAGGTCCCCCAGGGGGCGGCTTTCACCCTCAATCTTTCTCTACACCTAGTGCATCACCGATGGGAATGGGGGCTCCTCCTCCTGCACAAACAATTCCTCATGGGAGTATTCCGTTTGTGCCGTCAAGTGCACAACCTCCTCATGTAACAGGATCAATGCCTCCCCCTCAAGGTCCTGGTGGATATCCTCCCTCTGCCCGATACCCTGCCATGTCGGGTCCCCCGAGTTTTTCTGTGCCACCACTATCTGGACCTCCTCCTCAAAACACAAGGCCGTTGTTCAAGAATCCCTCGCAGATTGCTCAATCTCAAGGTCCTCAATTTGGTGTCCCACCTCATCAGCAGCAACATCAGTTTAATCCTGTACAGCAGCAGTCAACATCTCCATATGATTTGTCGACTCCGTTATTGAGTTCTCAAGCTCAACCTCCTCAGTTCTCGTCAGTGAATCCTCCTAAGTTTGGAGGCCCCCCATCAAGTCAAGGTTTCTATGGTGGACCTCCACCCTCGGCAATGCCTGGACAGTATGGAGATGGGCAGGGTGGAGCTTTTGCACCCCCACCACCTCCCCTAGGTTCTTATGGTGCAACCTTCCACCAACAAGCACAAGGACTGGTTGAAGATTTTCAATCTCTTTCACTGGTCCCATTACCTGGGTCAGTGGACAGTACTGTGGACCCAGGTACACTTCCAAGACCACGGGATGATGCAGAGGACATGAATGCAACAGGGAGCCAAAATTGTCATTCTCGATACCTGCGTCTCACAACTAATGCCATGCCAAATGCTCATTCATTAGTGGCCCGCTGGCATTTACCTCTGGGAGCCATAACTCAACCCCTTGCAGAAGCTCCTCCTGGGGTATGTGATCCAAATTTTAAGGACCTACATTGTGATCATTCACAAATTTTTAGAGCCAGTTCTATACTGATAATCTCTCTAAGTCAAGATTGTTCAGCTAGTGTTTCTGCACTCAGCTGAGCAGCAATTTTGACATGGGCAATAACCAATGCTGAACTTTTGATTGAATGTCAGTTAAAAAGTTTTTCACTGTGAATGTGGCTTTAGCTTGTGCACTGATGTTGATAATAACCTTCTGTAGACCCTGGCTTCAACAATTTGAGATATATCAGACAATTGAATTGTAAACCTTGGGCTCATGTGTATTGCAGGAGGAGGTTCCAGTGGTTAACTTTGTGGGTACAAGTATCGTGAGGTGTCGACGGTGTCGTACTTATATCAATCCCTATGTCACATTTACTGACGGTGGACGGCGTTGGCGATGCAATGTGTGTGTTTTGTTGAATGAAGGTGGGTTCCACCCAAGTGAATACTACACATAGAATTACATGCTTTCTTGCTTGTGGAATTGGTGAATGCTCTCCCCCTGCGGTAAATTTTGGAAATTGTTGTGCAGTTCCTGTGGAGTACTTCTGTCCTTTGGATGAGAATGGACGACGACGAGATGCAGATGAGAGGCCAGAGCTTTCATGTGGAAGTGTTGAGTTTGTGGCTTCCACTGAGTACATGGTGCGGCCACCTATGCCGCCTGTCTACTTCTTTCTGATCGATGTCTCCGTATCAGCTGTGAAGTCTGGGATGCTTAAGGTACATAATATTTTCCCCTGGGATTTGTCTCTTGAGATATTCATTATCAGCACAACATATAATGAATAGTAGGTTATGAATAGTGTTCCCTGGGATCTTGAATCAGGATCGTACTTAGGTTGGTTAATGCAGAAGATTTGGAATGGGAGAGGTGGGGCTCAATGTGAATACATTTTTGATATGATGGAGGTGAGAACAGTGGTTCAGATTTTATATTCACCATTTGGACCAAAACCATGGGCACTGTGTACAAACAGTTGTAGTGCAGGATGCCTTACTTTGGATTATTATGTCAAGGTTTGACTTGAACATGTTCTTCAATTGCAGCAGGCAGAGATTCCTTTGAGTTGTTCAGAGAACTATAATGGTTTTTCTTTGGGGGTCATTGTTAGTAAAGTTGTCTGCCTTGTCATTGCAGGTTGCTGTTGAAACCATCAAGGACACACTTGACAAATTGCCTGGCTATCCTAGAACACAAATTGGATTTGTCACCTTTGACAGCACGCTGCACTTTTATAATCTTAAGGTTGGCTCCTTGCAATCAATCTTTCCTCTACATTTGAGTTGTATTCTTTAGGTGGTACTGCCTCTTTGTTTACACAATGATATCTTCTTTTTGGAACTAAAGAGCTAAACACCGAATAGTGGTCAGTGCATCAGTGATCTATTTTTTAGTGATTGTTTCCTATGGTCAGTCTCTTATGGATGCTAAAATATTTTTGTGTTCATGTTGTTGACCTGATCTAATTTTCTCATCTTCTGCAATTTGAATCACTTTCTTGCAAATTAGTTCAGGTGCATTATTGGTGTAATTGAACCATGTCTCACCTTGAAATCAAGTTCTGGTGTGACAAAGACTTAATTATTGTCAAAATGACAATGGCATAATATGACCTTTTTGAAAGGCATGCACATCCATTACATCTGGAATATATATATATGTACTTCAGTGCAAATTTCAAGGCTAAGGAGTTGTTTGCCATCATATGGTGGGTGTTTCAGTCTTCCTTGACGCAACCTCAAATGATGGTGGTTGCGGACCTTGAAGACCCATTTTTACCACTACCGGATGATTTGTTGGTGAATTTGTCGGAGTCGAGGGCTGTTGTGGAAGCGCTACTTGACAGCCTTCCTTCTATGTTTGAGAATAATCTCAATATCGAATCTGCTCTTGGACCTGCCCTGAAGGCCACTTTCATGATAATGGTATGAATCAAATCTTTCTTCCAATCAGTTGAATAGGTTTTTGAGCAACTTTCTCTCTATACGCACATTGCCATCAATTGCTTTGCATATTGAATAATAACATTGTTGTGGAATATGTTGGCATGATCATGCAGAGTCAGCTTGGAGGAAAATTGCTTGTGTTTCAAAGTACCTTGCCTTCTCTAGGTATTGGACGGCTGAAGCTACGAGGTGATGACCCTCGCATTTATGGGACTGAAAAAGAGCACCAGCTTCGTGTTACAGAAGAACAATTCTACAAACACATGGCTGCTGATTTTTCCAAGTATCAAATTGGTGTCAACATCTATGCCTTCGCTGAAAGATACACTGATCTTGCTTCCCTAGGTAAGCCTTTAGGTTGGGCAGTCCTTTATTATATTCATTCTCTCAAGGTACTCAGGTGAAGGGTTGGCATAGGATTTGTTTTGTTTTGGAGGCTGTAGAAATTTGGTGCTGGTATATTGACATTCTGATCACATGCTATTGTTCATGGTATTTGGAAACAATTATAGGAGTACTTTAATGTATACTGAAGTAGACTAAACAATATCTAATTACCAACCTCCCCTTGACAGGCACCCTAGCAAAATATACAGGAGGGCAGGTGCTTTATTATCCTGCTTTCCAGGCGCACCTGCATGGGGAAAAGTTTAGCTATGAACTTGCACGTGACCTCTCTAGAGAAACAGCATGGGAGGCTGTCATACGGATACGTTGTGGAAAAGGTACTGTGCTTCGTGAATGATCTTACTTTCATATTGGTTATAATAACACTTCCATAAAAGGACCTCTGGTAGATGCAGAAATTTCTTGAGAATGTAGTGTCTCAATGCTCATTTCACACATTCTAGTTCCTTGAGAATGTCATTTCATTAATTTGTGTGGCAGCTACCTCATCAGCAGAAATATATGCTTTTGACATGAAAGTTCTATTAGCTCGTTAATCTCTAATGTTGACCATTTTTTGGTTCAAGGTTATTGATGCAGCGAATGCACTCCACTTGTATTGTCTGCTTTCCAAGTAGTTTGTATAGAATCCCGTCTGAGATGAGTGTGGTGTTGGCTTCCAGGACTCCGATTTTCATCATTTCATGGACATTTCATGTTACGAAGTTCAGACCTCATGGCCCTGCCAGCAGTCGACTGTGACAAGTCCTTTGCTATGCAGCTAGTCCTTGAAGACACTCTGTTGACCACCCAGACTGTCTATTTCCAAGTTGCTCTCCTGTATCCATCTTTCTTGATTTTGATAGGTTTATTGTTTGAAATTAACTATTAAAAATGTATATCTGTTTGTTGTAGCTATACGAGTCAATGAAAGGTGTTGTGCCTTGTACGTTGTCTAGCATATCCTGCAATTGTTTCACGTCTCTTCAGGGGTAGACATTGCTGTGATTGCTTGTTGAGGTAGTCTATAGTGTGGAATAGATCTAGTATATTCTATTATAGACTTACTATGACCCCTCCCACTCACTATTGCACCCTTGTGGTTGTGGAGTCTTACACCATCACACACCAACCTTTCCAGGAATTCTACTTCCTACCTGAAAGGTTGGAAGGTGTGTAGTAGCTGAGGAAATTTCCTTTGAACCCGTTGTGATAAGATGGGCGCACATTTTATGCAGTGAAACCCCTGGGAAGCAGGCACTAGAGGCAGACCACTTTTGGACATTGAGGCCCACTCAATACGATACAATTAACTATGCTGCCTGATTTGTGGATCTGAATGGGTTTTCAGTGAAGGTCCTTGAGGAAGAGACTGTTAGTATAGATAGATTCTCTTCAGTAGCAAAGTAGGGTTGATTTGTTTTCTCCTTTACCATTTGTTCCTTTGACTTGGATTCACAGATATACATCATCGACGGGTGAGCGTCGGATAAGAGTCCATACAATGGCCACTCCTGTGGTGACTGATCTTTCAGAAATGTATAGGTCAGCTGATGTAGGTGCCATTGTTAGTCTCATGAGCAGGCTTGGTAAGTTCTCTCTACAATCCCATTTCCATGTTCTGAAGCACTAGTTTGGCCTGAGCACAGCCACTAAACTGGTAGACATTCTGAGTCGTGCTTGAAAAGTCTTTGGGGTTTCATATCTCAATTATCTGCCTGCAAAAGTGTTAATGTATCAAAAACACCTGAATCCTTGAGCTTTTGCCACTGATGTGGATATTGATGTCGGGCATTCACAAATACTTTTCACCATTGTTGCAAATAGCTGTTGAGAAGACTCTGCAGTCTAAGCTGGAAGACGCTCGTCAAGCCACTCAACAAAGGTTGATTCGGAGTTTGCGGGAGTACCGTAACATGTTTGCGGTTCAACATCGAACCTCCAACAGACTAATATTCCCTGGGAGTTTGGAGCTCCTTCCACTCTACACTCTTGCCATTAATAAGAATCTGGCATTGCGAGGTGGCTATGGAGATTGCACAGCTGATGACAGGTCTGCAATGGGATTTGAAATCATGACAATTTCTGTGTCACGATTACTCAAGCTACTGTACCCCGCCCTAGTGCGACTAGATGAGTACCTCATTCAGGTTTGGTTCTTTTCTTGCAACCTCTTCTACCAGATTTAATGGTTGAAGGAACACTTTTGTGACATGGGTTGATATTATTCCTACATGCTAGCTCCACAGCATACCCTTCGGGCTCATTATTTACATTTTGGTTCTTTTAAGCTCAATGACAAGGTGTAAAGTTTTTTCTTGATCTTTCAGATGCAGCATATTTGCTAGCTTGTGGTTCATTGCATTTTCTGGTGGATATTGTTGTTTTGCAGGGAAGGAAAACAGATGGCGCAGCAGGATTGCCAGCACGCCTGGCACTGACATCAGAGAAACTGGACCCGCGGGGAGCTTATATGTTGAATGATGGCTTGCGATTTATTTTGTGGCTGGGGAAAGTTCTACCAGCAGATTTTGTGAAGCAAGTACTTGGGCCTGAGGCTGCATACAATGCTGATTCCTCCAAGGTAGGTCAATATTTCACTAGACTTTATTTCCTTTAGACCATTGAATGTTTAAGCATTAGTTCAGGTCTAAAAGGATATTGTAAGTGAGAATGTTGTTAGCAATGCCCAAGCAGTCCTAGTCAACATATGGATAGTCAGCTGTTAAGACTTGTTACATTGACATAGTAGCTTTATGCTATGCTTTAGGAAGTGTTCTCGCCTGAATTTTGTTGGCTGGCTTTTCCACAGATTGCTATAGTTGAACATGATAATGAAGTCTCAAGGCGCTTGATGTCAGCCTTACAAATCCTCAGGGAACGTAATCCAGCTGTGTATCAGCTCTGTACAGCAGTGAGACAGGGAGAGCAACCCAGGGAAGGAAATCTTGTACTCCTCAATTTACTTGAGGACCGAATTGCAGGACAAAGTGGCTATGCTGACTTTGTAGTCCAGACTTATCGACAGGTTTCACAGAAAACGTCATAGATTGCAAGGTGTAGCTATGTTTGTTGCCAGAATCCAGCACATATGTTCTTCCCCTATGACTAGGTACATTTTGTCCTCCAAATTGGCTTTCAGAAACGATGTTTGTGTAGTTGTCAATCATGAGATGGGAAATTGTGAGCTTATGAGGTAGAGGTGCACAGTAGTAGTTCTTGTGTCTGAGCATGTTCTTGTAGTTGGCTCTGGACATGGTAGTATCCAATAATTACGTATACGGGTGCCTTTACAATGCAACCTGTCATCTCTATGTAGAAGAATCAGTCACAAAGCAACGGGTCAATTCACTGCTTTGGAGCTGTAGGTGTATGTAGTAGCCAATTGAATTGGGAAGATCTTGATCAGTCAAGGGAGATATTCCTTGGCCTTTTTACTGCAGTTCTTAGTCATTTCGTACATATTTTTTACCCCATTGAGTAAGGTACCTCTTGTAGTGGCTGAGGTGTCAATAAACAATCAGCTTGTGAAGATATTATGATGATGAAAGATCCCTCTCTAGTGAGGACAGAACACGATGTTGCTTCTATGTATAACTAGTAATTTTTTCTATGCATTGCTGTACCAACTCTATTCCAGTAAGAATGTGCAGCACTTTCCTGTATTTCCAGAGTTGTTGTTTTGGATGTTTCCTGGAGTGTTGTTAGTGAAAGCACTTTTTTTTCCCCAAATTTTCTGTGGACACAAGTTATTTCACACATCTGAAGTGCAGGATAAACTTATCACAGTTATTGCAGCTGCATAGGGAAGCACTTTTTTCATTGGTTGTGAAGCTGGGTACTCAGTGCAATGTTGCAGACCTTGGACAACTAACCAACTAATTCAACTATTAGTTAACTACAATAGTTGCCTTTCGTAACTATAGTTGTTTGCGATTTGACCTGCCAACTAATTCAACTATTAGTTAAGTAGTTGCCTTTCGTAACTATAGTTGTTTGCAATTTGACCTGCCAAAAAATGTAGTAAACTATAGTTGTTTTAACTTTGGTCTGTCAAAAAATCTAGTTAACTATAGTTATATCTAGTTAACTAAATATCCAGTTTACTAAAGTTGAGCGCAGCCTGTCCATGGAATTATGTTGTAGTGTTGTTGTGTCACTACACTAAATATTTAGTGTTTGATACACTAAATACGAATGCATACACTAAATACCAATAACCCTATGAAAGTAAGTAACATTAAATGTAAACTCAAACACTAAATATCAACTATGGTAATATATGGAAGTTACATGTTTGAATTCAGTGTTAGTAGGGATACGAAAAATTTTTAAAAAAAAAAAAATTCCAACCTATCTTCAAATATCTTCTAACACTAATTGTCAAAAAATTGAAAATTAGTGTTGAACAGGGTAGGGTGGAAACAACATTAAATATTATCACACACTAAATATCCTATTTAGTGTAGTGTGTAATTTGTGTTGGTGGTGTACATGGAGGTCGTTCCGGAGCCCAACATTGTGAGTGATCATCTAAAGGCGTTTCTTGATGGTCCTCAATGGCCCAAGCATATTAAAGACCCTCAACTGAAACAAATTAAGATGCGAACTTCTTTGAATATATAATAATTCTTGGAATTTTTCTAGTTAACTATAGTTGTTCTTGAATCTGGTCTTAAAGTCTTCTAGTTAACTTTAGTTGTTCTTCAAATTGGTTTGAATTTCTCCTAGTTAACTATAGTTGTTCCCTAAAATGTATTGAAAAAAATCTAGTTAACTATAGTTATTTTGGTAGTTGTCCAAGGTATGCAATGTTGTGTCTGTCTGTGATTGTAGCTGGAGGTCTTTTTACTGAGATTAGACCACAATGTTTTTATGTGCTCTAATTTTCGAATTGCATTATGTAGTTTTAGATCAATTGTTTGTAGCAGTGGGTCCCGGCATTAATGCTATCCCAATTGTAAAACCTAGATAATGTTCTGCCACCACCCCTATGTATGATATGCAACATATTCAACATTTTAGAATGATTGTAACATGGTGTCTGGTGCTCGGGGAGGTCACTCCATTGTCAAGTTGAACACCACGTGTGTTAAAAGTTTGCTACCCCTATATTACATGCCATAGATAATTTTAAAAATTACGATATTTTTTCTACATATACATAACCATTGATAGTATCTTTTGTATCTTTTTTTGAAATTTTTAGTCATCTTCATTTTTTGTAGTAATTTTTTTAGTTCAATTCTGCGTCATTCTAGTTAGAAACGGTATGTTTTATATAAAAATAGATTATCAAATTTGGTTACCATTTTTTACTATGTGATAGATACCGTGTATATCTACTCATGAAAAAAATTGATAAAAGTTTGACCCATTTCGGTGATGCCCTTTAAAAAAAGTAGATTTTGTCTTAACGCACGTGGTGTTCAACTTGACAATGGAGTGACCTCCCCGGGGTCTGGTGATTACAGTAGTTGATTGCCCAACAATTAATGTGTGTTGATGATGATTTTGCAGCAATACAACAGTAGCATATAAAGCCACTTGCTTGGATCCATGCTGTCCTGGTCTGATGGCACCATGCATGCAAATATGGAGTTATGTCATGGGAGTGCACTCAATTTATATGGTTGGAAGCCCCATGAGTACATTTTCATAGTAGTACTTAAATTAGTTCCTAAACTAATATAAAAAAATATGTAACTCATTATATATATATCTTTTATTTGAAGAAAAATTAGAGAAAATGGCCTTAAACACTTCAAAAAATTGTTAAAGTTCAAACTAAAAAGTCATTCTTAAGGTAGACACGCCTGAGATGGATACTTCTCTCTTTGCACCCACATTATATGAGCCAAGGTTTGTAAAAGAAGTGGGTAAACCAATTGCTGCCATCTAGTTCTTTAGGTGGGACTCACTCGTGGATTCTTGCGTTGCTAGCGGCCCTTCTAACATTGCCGACCCTACACACCTGTGTCAATGTCGACAGGGAAAGGTGACCCGGCATAACCCATTTTCCGAAAACTTGTCAAAGGCACAAGGTTTAGGATTCGGGACATAAACATGTTCCCATGCAACACATGTTCCATACAAGATTGTTCCTAATTGCGACATGTTCCTTGCTAGAATGTTCCTAATCGCAAACATGTCCCAAACGGTCACATGTGTGCATGCAACATCATGCCATGCCATGGGGTGGATGTTCTAGGCAACATCTTTATTGAGTTTGAATACAGATCCAAGAATTTGAATGTAGATACGAATGCCCAAATCCAAGCAACATTATCAACAGCTGTGGAACCCTAGAGCTTTGTGTTTGATTTTTGGGAGAGAGAAGTACATCTGTATAAGATTTCCTCAATAATATTTGCCGACCTTGAAATAACCATCATGCTTGTATGTAATTCACAACATTCTGTGGCATCCTTAGCTACACTAGTGTTTGGAGAAACTTACCACACCAGTCAATAGTTAAGAGGACATCATATTAGCATATTAGTTCAATTCGACAGATTTCATTCTTTATTATGATTGCAACTTTGAGATTGTGATTTTTGCTTTTGTTTAGTATCACTATTGCATTTGTTTTTGAGTCTGAGATTGGTCACTCTGCTGATACCAACAACCTCGACATTGTAATTCCATCTGAGTTTGAGGTATGCACTAAGTATGTGACCTTCATCGTTCCATCAATTTCTATTTCTTTTTGTTGCCATTACTGTGTCCAAACCTTCCTAAAATCTTATCCAGTTCCATTCTATGCCCAATCATTGGATCGCCAAACTCAATGGATCGCACTGAGTCCATTAGTTACAGTTGCAATTTTTTGTATTTTGAGTACCAATATATTTCTTAGGGTTTGTCATGTGTTAGTCTCCCTCAGCATTGATGTGAGTGCACATATTGGAGAGAACTTTGAGGCTCATACCACAAGAATCGAACAATTGTCTATTTTCTCTCCTCCATATTTGGGACAACAACTTCCTGGTAGGAGATCATCAAGGTTTGCTCACAACCCTCTCTTTCACCATTTCTCATTCAACATAACTTACACCTATGGGCAGTCATAGTAATGCCACACTAAAGACAAAAATTGCTATTGTTGATGATGAGGACTTTGGTAGTATAAAAAGTGCCTTTGCCAACCTTTAGGAGCCGCCTCCTAGAGCTTTTCACCACTCCACACTCGAGTGGGTTCAAGAAAGCAAGCATCCCACATACAAACACAAATGCCTTGCGAATGGGGTGAATGTTGCGTACATTCATTGGGCTCGTATTCAAGATTTCACTAGAGGACAAGAAGACCATGGCGATGTGCAATATTGTTTTTATTAAACATCACATTAGAAAAAATGCTGAAGGGTCCCTCAAATCTCCACACTGATATGGTTTTAGCAAATGTACCAAGTACATACCTAACCCATAAGCCCTACAACATTCGTCATATTCCTTCAAATTTCAAGCTACTACCACATTAACACTCGATCTCATGTCATGCCCACTTGTTCCAAGTACCATTGTCAATTTGGGGCAAAAAATAAGAACACAAAGGTGTTATCTATCACTCCAACTTTGTTGCACCCTAAATGAAAATTGAACAAGAAAGGCAAGTACCTTCTTAATAACAAAAGACATGGAGGACCTTGCATTTTTGTCACCAAGAGAGGAGAAACTCAGAAAAAAGGTTGTCTGTGTGAAATCCTTGTAAAGCTTGTACGTGTTCCTCGAAGTGGCTTAGTTGTCGTTTTCTAAGGAATACCATGTGAACAAAGATGGATGGATTTGTGCATAACTTTGCCATGCACGGTGATAAGGGTTGTTTTGTTAATCATCTGTCCCATGATATAGTGGACTTTGTTAAGATACAACTGCGACTCGGCTTGTCTATGAGCCATATTATAATGAAGCACAAATGTTGTGTGAAGGAGGTTATGGACACAAATGGAGAACTATCTAGAGATATCTTCGTCTCAGAGGAGGATGTTCGGAACATGGCTGGCAGACTTGTCATAGAATCTTACAAATGACATGAAAATGATGCAAAAATTGTTCAAATGTGGGTTGTTGAGAATCATGACAGTGTGTTCTTCATTCATGATGAAAACAAAACAATCACATGTGGTCTCATAGGGGGAACATACCTTTCACCTTGGGCATTCAAACCAAATGGTGATGCCTGGCCACATGAAAGGGGTTGCCATTGATGCAATGTTTGGTACCAATGAAAACAAAGTATGACCATTGTGCCATCCCATTCCATTATGGCTATGTTGTATTTTTTTGCTTATCCTTTCATGTTTACTTAATGTGGTGTATGTTTATTTTAGTTCCCTCTCTACACCCTAATGGTCTTCAATGACTGGTTTAACAAGATTCCGGTTGCATATTGCATTACATCAAAATTTTGTCAAAGTGAGTTATCTTGGTGGATGATGGCTCTCAACAACCATCTTTGGCAATTCCAACTAGATTGGAGGCCCAACCCCTTATTAGTGATTGTGCACAAGCTGAAATCAACAATCTGCAGTAAGTGCAATCCTATCCCTCCTTGTGTAACTTGTACCACATAACTTCCCCCATATGATCCTTCTACCTTATTCCCCCGTATGTTCTTTCCACCTTGTTCCCCCATGTAATCCTTCCACTTTGTTACTCATTTATGCTCTATTGTTCCGGATATGCGTAGGGAGGTGTGGCCAGGGGTTAAAATATTCCTTTGCATGTGGCATGTGGGACGAGCTTGGCAAAAACAGGCATTCGCCAAAAATAAAAAGACCCTATGATACGGGCCACAACATTGAATGCACTTGGGAAAATCATCTACAACACAACTTGTCCCGACATGTTGGACATGGATATGTGGGCGTGACAGGAGCTCAAATGGCTCATGACATCAATGCATGCAAACTCCAACAAATTTTGGAATTATGCAAAGGAAGAATAGCTTCCACATACTCACCTGTGGGTTATGGGGCACAAAAACCTGCCCTATCTGGGACATGACACCAATAATGGTATTGAAAGCTATCATTCCAACTTGAAGGCTATTATGAACAAGACAAAAGGTAGAGCACATGGGCGGAGAGCAAGGATATAGTTTGAGATGCCAAAAATACTTTTTGTCACGTTGACATGTTTTTGTAACTTAGGAACATGAATCTAGTAGCAAGAAATATATACATAATTTTTCTTATATACTAATTATGGTTATTATGTGGCATTCATGTTATGTCCTAGATACGTCCACTATTTCCACTAATGGAGAAAGGTGGCTTAACTTGGAAGGAGGCTAGAAAAATAGATGACATAGCATCTACTCTAGAGCAACCTAAGGTTGGGTCAAAATCTTTTGCCGATGCATGTGATGAACTCACACACCTTCTACCCGAGGGGGACGATGACACCATGGACTTGTATGAAGAAGATTCGGTCCCATTTATTGTTGCTCAAATTCCTGGTAGATTGTAGGACATTAACACATATCCCGACCCTAAGGACTTGGCAAATGTACTTTGTGAAACTTTGGAGGAGACCAAATTGGAGAGGGACCATCTCAATGTTGATATCATTGGTCTCACCGCCCAACTTTTGGACACACATGAACATATTGACATTTCATTGTCTACTACAAAGAGCTTTGTAGGAACTTGGAGAACTTCACGAGAGTACTCAAATGATCCGGCAATGGTATGCTAATGCCCAAGGATGAATCTAGGCCATGCATATGGTTCTTAGATATCATGGAATAGTTGAGCCCATAGGATAAGTACATGACATCTTTGACTCTATTGTCCCATAGTAGGATGCACAAATGTGCCTTCATCCTATCCTATATATTCACCCTCGTGTTCTTGGACAGTGTAGTAACCATCTGATTTGTTGTGACAAATATCAATTCTTGAGTGCTCACCTTCAATACATCTCTATTTACTTTGCTTTCCCTTGTATGCAATGCAATGTGAACTTCTCAATTGCAATTTGGTATATTACAGCTTTGGGTAACGACCCATGTGAAATTTGAACTCTTCTTGTGCATGGCAAAATGATCATGTTGTTTTTACCTATCACGTGTCAATTCAAGAATTGATGCATTCAATTATTTTATTGCTTGATCTTTCTGATATATATAGATAAACCACTCAATCGGTTTTCGGTGCAGCTTAATTTCTCATCAGGTGCCTTGTCTAACATTGCAGTGTCTTCCCAATTGTTGGACTCTTTCCTTTGGGGTTGATACGATGATATTGCCTAAGAGGTCGAAGGCACTTCCCCCACCACGATCCATAGACTGCTTTCACGTCAAGCACTTATGCCCCCCCTTTTTTATTGTCTCTTTGAGGCCATATTGGGCACTTCTATGTTCTTGAAGCTCTCCTACAAAATCATTGTGCATGCAAAAAATTCCTTTACACATAGTCCTAAACCTCGTTGTCAATGCATGTCAAGGGCGCAAATTGTTATGCATATGCTTGCCAACAATCACAAATCTTCCAACCGTCGCAACAATTAGTATAGACCCATGATAAATATGTCCCCTTATGTCCCCTTATGTCCCCTTGAGTTTCATCATCAAGAAAACCCCTTATCGTCAACATGTGCATGTTCCAATTAGAATATGTCCCATGAATATGTTCCGTAGCTGGAAATGCTACAGAATGCGGATGTATCATAAAACATATCTATATAACATATCATGCTCCGTGCATATCTTATAAGGATGACTGTACTTGGATTCATTATATATATGGGTCATTCATCGTTCTAACCATTGAGTTCATAATCCACCGACTATATTACATTCCCTCGCCTTATCACTTAAATGCCATATAGCATCATAAAACACACATTGCGATGATTGTCAATATATGCTAAGTATGTTTGTGTCATTGGGTATTGTCATATTTTTGAGTACCCAAGTTGTTATCGCATTAAGCACTAAGACATCATAGCATAAATCAAAACATCTTATAGATTATACACTCTAAAACTCCATAATATCAACCTACTTAATGTCACTCCTTCTGCTACATCTCCAAATCCTATGGAATAGATGTTCTCAATTTAAATATCACTTCTTGTTATCATGTTTCCCTCCTGTATATCATAGGTTAGAATAAACTACCAAAGCATTTAAATTATGCACTCGCACGCGTCACGTTGTCATCATTGTAATTATTGTCATTATTGCAATGTTGACTTGGCATTATTCCATAATATCACATGCTATAGTATTTTTTATCATGTGTCCATGTTAACACTCCAAAATTCTTTAATATCACGTGTACTATGCTAGTGTTATTACATGTGTCTAAGGTACATGATGGTACAAGTCTAATGTCCAAAATGATTTTAACCAAGGTGCACCAAGGTTCTAAAGGAATGTATCAATTAGCAATACCTAGGTGTTGTGTTTTATTTTTCATTTTGGACCTGGCCTAAGGTCCAAATAAGTTGAATTGATGCATGGGGTGTAAGATTGTTAGAATTTTTCGGCTACTAGTGGCCACTTTGCTACAGTGAAGTGAATTGTTGTACACACACATTTTTTTTTAAATGGATTTTGCCTTGTAAGGTGCCACCTCCACTCTTTGTGGGTAAGAGGTGGTGTAAACTAGCTTCACATGAGTTAGTGGAGTCACCGAAAAAATTGGGACCTGCCTTTAAGCTCCATTATCGGGAGTAGCCAGCAAATGATTCCTCTAAAATGATCGGTGATTTTCCTCAAGTCTTTAACTTCAACCGGTTATTCCTTAAACTCAACTGGTTCATCTGTAACTAGTGGTCGGTTCTCCCCGTTCATTGTTGGGTTCTAGCTAAACTTAGGTTTTATTTCATACCTAGGTGTTGGGTTTTATTTGTATTTAGGCCTAGGTGGCATTGTTTTGTATGCATTGGTTTATAAATAAAATGAAATCAAATACAACTCTTGCAAACCAAGGTGTGATTACGTATTTGAGCAAGTATATACTCGCATGACCTTCAAATTGATTGCAAACCAATGTATCATCACACATGGAAAGGTAAGCTAAGTCTATTGACTTTCAAACTAAATGCGTTTGGTTCAAATGGAATGTTTATGATACCTTGGTCATAAAGTACGAGTACCCAAGTTGTTATAGCATAAAGAGAAAGACATCATTTCATAACGCAAAACATCTTGTAGAGTCTGTTTGTTTTAGTCATATTATTAAGTGTTCACACAATGAAAGAATATCACAACTATATGATTGATTATTACTTATCATTACACCCAATATGGTACATATTTACATTTGCAACATTTATTGATGACAAATGGATAATGACATTTGGTAGTACCATTCTCATATATCAATATATTATACATCAAGAGGTGACATTTTATTGTAAGCTAATTTTTGTTTTAAAATAAAAAAATTGTGACAATTTTAAATAATTAATAGGGGTTTGGGGTTAGGGTTTACGGTTTATGGTTTGGGGCACAAAATGTACTATCAAGTCATGTACCTATTGATGTTCACTTCAAGTGCCTCGATTAGGTGAATTAAATACTGTTAAAGTATATGACATTGATGACATATGATTTGCGAACTTGAAGAGGCATGACGAACGGATCATGCACATCCTTGTAGGTACATAATGAACGTGTTGGTTATTTGTCATGGAATAGAACATGCATCAATAGTCTGTTTCTAAAGTGTACATTCTTGATTGTGCAAATTTTAAATGTCATTCAAATATTGACTTTGGAACGTGTATTGGGAACAAGGACCTGCAACATATCCTTGGAACATTGCTTGAGGATGTCCCAAAGGATGACAACCCCATGTCTCAAACGCATTGGAACTGAAAGTGGGGATGCTAACATTGCAAGTGATAGCAGTGAGTATATTTACAAAAAATGAACTTCTAGTTAGGGCCTCCCTACACAAATTGAATTTCACTCTATTTTATTTACACAAAATTACTTCACTATGTTTTTGTTGTTGTAACAAAACATGGATGCATTTAGCAATGTACAATTTTGAAGACATGTTTTTACTATGTAGTCTAATTGTGGCGCAGTGTGAACCTTTTTTTTGGTATGGATCAATCTATGTTTCATCTATGTTGTCTCATACCTAATGGCATGTGTACTATGAGATCTATGTTGTTTACTTTGAGCCATGATCAATTTCCTCTTTTGTTGATACATTTTCCATTGAAATAGTGGCGGCAGGTGGGGATAAAACCTCCTAGATGACCAACCCCTTAGTTTTCTTATTAGCTGCGGACTCCCACTTCTTACATCCAGCAGGACTGTCAATGACAAGGACATCTGAGGGCGATGATAGAGGTACTAAAGGTATAGATGGGAACTCATAACCACATCTCTCTTTCTCCAACACATAGCTCTAATGCTAAGCCTCACAACAGTGAGCCCTTGGCTTCCTAAATTGTGATGTTAGGCCATGTTTCTTGTACTGTACAATCAAATACTCATGTTCCAGTTAGGCTTTTGAACGGGACTTGCAATTTGATAACACAAAGAGGAACAAGAAGGCCATATGGTTGCCTCTGTGAGAGTGTCATTTGCAATTGGCCCTTCATGGGATGCCCTCTTCTGCAAGTAATGCTTGAAATTTAGCACTTCATGAAGCCCACACTCCCAACCGTCTGTTTGAATGGGGACCTTGCACTGGAGGAGTGGGGCACACATGGCGGTCTTGCACAATGGAGATGCCTTACTAATGCCCCTGACCATACACTCTCTGAAAGCCTTCACACGATTGACGTCTAGGTATTGTTATATTGAATCAAAATGGAGGGTTAGAGTCATCCATGATGATGAAGCTCCAATGGGATAGTTTCCCATATGCGACAACCAATATTTTGTTGTGGGAGCCACAATTTTTGAAAATTTTGGAAGCCCACTCCTCCAAACTTGTAAATTTTTCCACATCACCTGTGATTGGTCCATCACGCTCCTCATTGGATGGGAGTCTAGGATAATTTACTCTAACATCTTGGTGCATGAGAACTTAACCCAATAATGGGTCAGCAAGAAATCCACCTCCACATCTGAGGTTTGAATGATTCGGATACATAGGCAGTACGTATCTGGCATGGGATAATGTGGCATTCATGTGTGACAAACCCTTTAGAAAAAATGATGTAAGCGGCAAGATGATTGCCGCCCATGCAAACACTTGCTAGAAGTTCCTAAATTCTACATGGTAGCAAAATTGTCATTAGTATATGCGTAGTGTTGAGTACAAAGCATCAAACATTACAAGGAGAGGTAGGTTACCTCAAATCCTTTGACAACAAAGCCAATGCAAGGTTTGTTCTGTATTCACATTGCTTGGCCTTCTTCGCAGAGTTAGTGGGCGATGTGTTGACATTTGGAATGCCATGTGGTTGGCCTTGGACTTCCTCATGTGCCTTAGCTAGGGATGTGATGTGGGCCTGCACCATGGTTTCATGTGAGGTAGCAGCTAAGTCCAATGTTGCATGGAAGTTTTGTTACGGTATGGGTGGAGTGATGGCTTCCTCGTCCAAGATTTTGGTAGGCATGAACGATCCAAGGGTGAATTGACTATCGAATGGCACAAATTCATTGCCAACATGAGAGAAAGGAATGAGCAACGATGGAGCGGCATCAACATTGTCCTGAGTCATTTCATTATGTGCAACAACTTTGTTGAATGCATGGGTCTCATCCTCCCCCAAGTTGGTGACTATATCCTCCATGTTCGTGTCTTGGGAACATGGTCTATATTCGTGGCACAACATCCGCTGCTCTGCTATCTTATGAAAGGAACTCCTCATTGCTTGGAGGAAAATATCTTGGAGTGGCAACTTGCTATCCAAATCCTCAAGGCAACATTTGCATATAAGGGTACTAGGACATGGAAGACAACAACTGAAAAATTGACATAACATTTGTAAATGAAACACTCACCATGTTTGCCAAAGACCTAATCGATGTTGATGTCTTCTCTCCAAGACAACCACTTGGAGATGATTGGGACTGTTTTCATAGTCTCTTCATCCATGTGTTGTTGCGCCCATCACAATCGAAAGTGGAGGGATCATTTTTGGCCAAGTCCACAACTGCCCACGCTTGAATAGTGTGGCTCCACTTCTTCACAATGCCGAACCATTTATGAGGCGGACCAAGAAGAACCTTGCACTCATCATTAATAGTTTGTATCCAAGCACGTTGATCACATACATCCTTGGCAGCGGCAAACAAAATGAACCCTTCATTCTTCATCCACTTGTGGGTAGCATGCCATGCAATCTTAGTGGGCATGGATGGAGTAGGGTTCACCCATTTCCTATGTTGGTCCTATTAGGGGGTTGGAAATATAGTATTCTGAGGCATTTATGAACATCAAGAAGGACCTAATGAGCAGTGTTGATTGTGGTACATGTTGGGCTTTTGGCTTAGGAATAGAGTCCAAGAGGGTTGTTCGTACTATGAGGGCCTCTTGTTCTATATGAGAGAAAGGAAGGCGAGGCATAATTCCTTTCAATATAGGATTTTCCACAAATACCCAAAAGAATGGATGTCACTTCTTTTGAAATCGCAGAACCTCTATTGATTGAAACCATCAAACCAATCCATATTTTGCTTTAGTTTTTTGGCTACAGTGGCATCACGTTTGAGGTCCCACAGCTTCATGTCCTCCTCTACCTCATGCACCTTGTACAACATCTCAACTTACTCAAACAACATATGCAATTTAGAATCCATCATTGCCTAGTTTCTAAGCCTAGGATATGCATACCTGACCTTCTTGTGGTCATTAGTGACCTTAGGCAGTTCCTACATGAATGTGAATTCAATGAGGTTCACATGTTCGAAAATAAACTTCCTCCCCCCAAAAAGTGAAAGTGACGTTGACATTACCTAATAGGATTCGAGATGGTAGTTATAGAACATTGAAGTGACCGGTTAACCCACGTCCCATCCTCTCATGACTACTATACAACAACCCTAAACCCCTCTTTAGTGTCACCTTCAATATCATATGGGACTAACCCACATTTGACTAGGTGCCATGTGCCTGGAGCTTCGGGGACGACTATTGGGACAAGACAAGGGTAGCCTACATTGAAATTGGACTACATCTCCTCTCGAGCCTCTTCTTTGAATCGTTGACGGCATGCTTAGACATCCTACAAGAATTTGGCAAAGTCCACCACAGGCTCCAAGGACGGGGGGGGGGTACAATATATGTTCTAGGCGGTATAGGTGAATGTGTTGGAGAGAGTGTAGGTGTTGGAACATGCATTGTTCCTAGAGTAGAGGTTGAAGGTGATGGTACAACCATTTTACCTGCAAAGGAGGATGGAAAGGGGATTCTTGATTCATAATGCAGTATGCGGCTAGAGGAAGAAGTGCCTGCAAGTCTTGGGGGAGGGGACCACCTATTTTGGAACACAATACGCAGCCAAAGGTGCCTACAGTAGGTGTTGGGGGAGAGGGAACACATGTACTTGTAGATAAAGTTCATGGAATAGATACCAGAGGAGTGAGAACATTTGATGGAGACCCATGGCCTACGTTGGTAGTAGGTGCAATGGCAAAACGTGAAGATGAGGCAAGTGGAGGTTTGGGTGATGGTGCATGTGAAGTAGTTGGTGAGGCCTTCGAGATGGCGCCTTTCCCCTTCTTAGGCTGACTTCGAAGTGGAGGTAGAGGTTGCCCACAAACATGAAATGCCTTGATCATGTCATTGTTATCATCATTTGTTGTGTCTTGAATTAGATTGTGGATGACATTGTTGATACAGACCATGTCGGGGGGGGGGGGGTTGGTGGAATCTACAACAATTTTTTTGTCGTTTTGGCTTTGGGGCAGCCATCCCATCATTTGCATCCGGGCAATTTTGATGACTCGGATGGTTTCTTGCGCTTTATTGCCGGCTTTAACTGTAGGGGATGAAAAACATGAGGCCTAATATAGATTGAGTTGGGTGAACCTTCACAAGGACAAATGTAGTACCTAGATTGTTTAGATAACTTAGGATGTTGTTTGCAAAATGTCTCCTTGGCTGCACCTTCAAGCCACAACTGACAACCATCCAAGTCCATATTGGTGCGCACGACAAGGAAATCATCAACAATTGTCAAGTTTGGATAGACAGGTAGCTCAATGTTTTTGGCCATCGACGTGTACTAGTCTCAAAGGACATTTTTGAACCCTATGGTCCGACAAACGACCCTTCCTTGTCCAAGATATGCTGTAGAATTTGCAAAGTCATCCCGACTCCTTCCTTCCTGTCGCATTTGTACGTAGCATAATTCCATCTTCAATTGAACATAAACTTTGCGTTTGACCACTTGTTTTACATACCTCAACCCATTCTCTCTAAAGACCCAAAAAATGCAACAGTCTTTGCCTTGGGGAGGTCACTCCCTCTTTAATTAATGCATACATGTGCGCCCAGGACCTATTTATTAGGGGGTTATTTACCTTGCAGAAAAGATTATAAGGTATGGTATTTTTCAAAATAAAGGTAAATTCTTGTATTTTAATACACCCTATTAGTAATTATAATTTTTGGGGGGAATCATTTAAAAATACCCTATTTTACTTATACTGCCAAAGAAAATTGGAAAGAAAATTGCAATTCAAATAACGCATGGAAATTTTCCCTCCCGGCACATAGGTAGAGAACATTAACTCCACATTGGATACATTGGTTCAGTAACGTTCAAGCCAGCCAACTTGCGAAGTCATCCATCCAAGCTTTTTCAACAGAAAATTACCTCTTTTCATCCACTAGCACAAACCCTACCCTAGACCCACTACCCCTAGTAATTGTTTCCACGCTATTTTACATGTACTAACTAGATAAAAGAGGCCATTATATGTGATGGTATTTTACATGTAAACGTGTTTCACTATTTTAAAACCTCCTATATTATATGTACATTTTTGCAAAATTTATCTACAATGAATATATTAGACCCTATTTTTTTATCGCACGTTGTTTCTACAATTTTCGCTAGTGACCTCCCTGAGGTCTTCGCCCATACGCTCAAGAGCAACAATTCTTGGCTCCATAGCGGATGATATACTAATGCCATTGGTCGTAGCTAGACGGCAAGGAAGGCCCGCCTTATGCCCTCCAATACACCCCTTGGAGCTTTGCTATTGCTAAATTGATGAAATGTCGCTCCCTTATATTGCTTGCAAGTTTGGGAGATCCTTTCTACTAGCCACATATATGCACTCTAAAAGGAGATCTTTTGGACATTATAACAAAAAAATGAAGAAGTAGTAGCATTAAATATATCCAAAAAAAATCAAATTGAAGGGCATGTACTAATGGAAAGAATAATAATAAAATGGACATGAATGAAGGGGGTACAATAGAAAAACAACCCTAGGTTATCAAATGAGTGTTTGGCACCTGAAGTCCTTGAAGATGAGAAAACCAACATGAAGATGAAAATATGAACAAAATGGTGTCAAAGGGGGAATTTTGCAGCCGACCCGAAAGGAGATAAGTAAACCCAAACATATGAAGCTCTAAACTAATATAGTAGAGGGAGTGTACAAAGAGGCAGAACATCTAAGAATGTTTGAAGACTGAGGACTCAAAAAGAACAGAAGATGAAAAAGCAAAATGAGAGAATAATAAATGAGAAGGAAAAGAACAAAGGCGGAAATCCAGAGTGAAGGCACAAAAATGTTGGCGTATAAAGCAAAGAAGAATAAGGTAATTATGGAATGAAATTGCAAAGGTTTAGAGTGAAGCACGAAGACATTTGGCTAAGTGAAATGAGGATAGAAGATTAAACCATCCGGCAACAAAGTTGGTGGAATCACAAAACTAATGTTGAAGGTGGAGCATTAGATTGCTCATAGTCATAGAAATGTAATACTAGAAGGAATAAGGTTGTAATAAGTCTACAAGGTTGGTCCGTAGTATGAGAAGAGTTATCCCATATTATTTGTATGAACCAAGTTGAAAATGAGCGATAAAAGGCAAGACAAGAGGTGGAAGAGACCATCTCACTCCAAGCATTGTTCATATGCCTTTGTGTATGTGTATATGCTTGTGCAATCTTATTTCTAGTCCTATTGACTTCCAATAGATTATAGGCCCACTCATGCAAGTGAGGAGGCTAGAGATTTTGTTGCTTTGAGGTTGCGGAATGGATCTTGAGGGGTTGATACAAAGAATGCTGATTTGAATGGTTTGAGAGCACTTGTATTGATTTGATAGAATTGGAGGTATTTAGGGTTGGAGAGCATCTGACTTGAGTGTCTTGAGTGTTGAGAACCTTATTTGAAAGCATTAGAGGTGTTTAGATTTCAAAGGCATCTAACTTGAGTAACTTGAGCGTTTAAGGACTTATTTGGGAGCATTGAAGGTGTTTAGACTCCGAAAACATTTGATATGAGAGCCTTGAGTGTTAAGAAGCTTATTTGAGAAATTTGGAGGTGTTTAGACTTTAAAAACATCTTACTTGAATGTTTTGAGTGTTTAAAGGTTTATATAGGAGGCTTTGAGTACTAATAGGCTTATTTGAGAGGTTTAGAGGTGTTTAGTCTTCAAAAACATTTGACTTGAATGTTTTGAGTGTCTAAAGGCTTATATAGGAGGCTTTGAGTACTAATAGGCTTATTTGAGAGGTTTAGAGGTGTTTAGTCTTCAAAAACATTTGACTTTATTCTCTTGATTGGTTTAAGGTTCATTTGAGAGGTTTGGAGGTGTTTAGACTTCAAAAGCATCTAACTTGATTCTCTTGAGTGGTTTGAGTGGTTTAAGGTTTATTTGTGAGGCTTGAGTGTTGAAAGGTTTGTTTGAAACCGTTCAGGGAAGTTTGAGTTGAAGTGTTGTTTGAATGCCTTGAGTGTGTAAATGCTTATGTGAGTGCATTGAATGTGGTCAAGAGCACCTGACTTGAGTGATTGGAAAGTACAAAGGACACATTTGAGAGAAATGCATTTATTTAAGTGAAACAAGATTTTACTTGAGTGATTAAAAAAATCCTTACATACATTTGAGAGAAAATGGACTCATTTGAGGTGTAAGAAATTTGACTTAAGTGATTAAAGTGTCTTTAGACACTTTGGAGAGGAAGTGGACTTATTTGAGGTGAAGAAGATCTAACTTGAGTGATTTGATAGTTCTAGGGCATATTTGAGAGTAAGAGCTTTTATTTGTGATGAAATAAATATGACTTGAATGATTTAAGAATCCAAAAGCCAATTTGAAAACAAAAGCGTATTATTGAATTGAAATGGACTTTATTTAAGTGGTTTCAAGTGGAAGCACAAAATTTGAAGGCAAGAGGGTTCATTGGAGATTGAAAGGGTGTTATTCGAGTTCTAAAAGGGTTCATTGAGTTGCAAGAATACATTTAGAGAGAGAGGGGGTTTATTTGAATCCGACTTAAGTGTTTGAAGGCATTGAACGTATTTGGAGTTTGAAATGATCTAACTTGGGTCATTTGAGTGTTGAAACACTTACTTGAGAGATAAGCTAGTCATTTGGGCTCAAAAGGAGCTTATTTGAATGTTTTGGGTGATTTGAGTGTTGGAAAGCACATTTGAGGGATAAGGCTAATCATTTGAGGTCAAGAGGAGCATAATTGAATGTTTTGAGTGTTTCAAGTGTCATTTGAAAGAGAGGCGTGTCATTTGACCTCAAGTACATTTGACTTCCTTGGTTTGAGGATAAAAATATTTTATTTAAGGTGTTGAGGTACGTGAGTGTATTTTGAGAGAATGACGACTCATTTAAGAGCATTAGGGTCTGATTTAAATGATTTTTTGTGCAAACAAAGATTTGGAAGAAAAATAAATAAAAAACTTAAACAATTGAAGCATAAAATGACCAAAAAGTTTCCTTTCAAATTGAAAAAACTTGGATATATTAATGGTGCATTTTAAATCTTAAGGGCCCAATTTGAAAGTTTTGAGCGTACAAACCCATTATTCGAGCGTAAGATAGCATATTTTGAGAGCGAAGGGGCTAGAGCTATGGACAAATTCCACAAAGAAAAATTTAGCCTTTGGAAGTTCAATATAGCGATGGTTTTGGTTTCCATGGACCTCAAGGACATTCTAGACAAATCCGAGGAGGCTCCACCTTCCCATGTGGATCCTAAAGTATTGAAGGAGTACCAAAAACATGTCAAGAAGGCCATGTCCATCATTGGCCTCAACTTGGCGGACAACCAACTTGCGCACATCAAGAGTTGTAAAAGACCGGCGGAGGCGTGAAGTACCCTTTGCAACATTTATGAGACAAAAAGTTTGTCTAACATCCTCTTTGTTTGCCACAAGTTTTTTACATGCAAAATGCAAAAGGGCAACAATTTGTTGGACTACGTCAACAAGGTCATGGCGCGCGGATTAGCTCATTTGCTTAGAGGTACCTGTGAGAGACAAAGTAATTATCATGACTTTGTTTAAGAGTCTACTGGCCTCGTACGATTACTTGATCACTGCTTTGGAATGAACGCCGATTAAGAACGCTTACGATGAACTACGTGACGGCACCTTTGATGCACAAGATGTCGAAATGCAAGGAGAAGGATGGTGTCATGTCAAAGCAAAGTGGGCGATCCACCTTCACGGCAAGGCGTAAGGATGTGTGTTTTTTTTGGCAAACTGGGCCACATTGCGTAATTTTGCTACAAAACAAAAAAATGAAAATGGGATTGCCAAAAATGCAAATGATGAGGATTGAATTCACATTCACAATGCAACACGGAACGCATTCAAGGAACATTTGCAAATGGATAATGGATTCGAGAGCCACAAAGCACATGGCTTCGCATAGGGCGATATTTGACACTTACGAGATAATCTCTCCACATAACGTGCGTTTGGGTGATGATAGCGTGGCCGATGCCATCAGAATGGGGCGCATTGTTGTTGGAGTTAAAAAAGACGAAAAATGAATAGAATTCATGTCACAAATGTGTTTTATAAGCCCAAGTTGCAAGCCAACTTGCTCTCGGTGAGCAAGCTTTTGTCAAAGGGGTTGAAGGTGCAATTTCACGTAAATGAATGTATTGTGAGAGGTGCGAACAACGACGTAGTTACAATAATCCAAGTGCATTCAAATGAATGTAGTTACAAGGAGAAGTATGTAGTTACAATGAATGTAGTTACAAGGAGAAGCAGCCAGCTCCTCGTTCGAGAACAAGACGCTGACTTGGAACTGGTGACTGGTTACTTGTGACTAAGACTATGGCCCTCTCTGTGAGACTCGTTACTTGGAACTTGGAACTGGTTACTGTTACTTGAGACTCGTTACTTGTTACTGGGTACTTAGACTATGGCCGACCCTGATGGACTATGGACACCCCGTTAGACTATGGTCTCGTGAATTAGACTCGCTCGCTTAGTTCCGGTCCGCTTCGCTTCGCTTAGTTTACCCGGTTCGTGTCACTTGTAACTAGACTTTTGTAAGTTAGAATAATTAATTTTAATGGATTAACTTCAAAATAATTTTGTTAAGTCCAAAGGGATAAGAAGTAATTGTTTGTCACTATATTAATTTGAATGGATTAATCTAAGAGCTTGAGCGATCTAAGTGTAGTGTGTGTTGGGTATGTACTAACCTGTGGTATGGCCTATGGTCACTGGACACTTAGACGAAGAGATTATGGCCCAAAACAAGGTGCCCTGACCTTGGGTTTCTAAGACTATGGCCACTCATAAGATTATTGTTGAGCTGTGTCTCTTTGCATTAAATTATTATAATAAATGAACCAATATTGTAAAGGGTAGCTGTGAGGGAGAGACTGAGCAATTGCATGTACCGCATCGAGTGACCCTTGTTCATAAAATTACCCTTTAATAAATCCCATTACCACCTTAAAATGGGTTTTGTATGTGTTTATTGTCCTAAACTCATTCCCGATCTATTGTGATCTATCAATTCACCTAATAGTGACATCTAAAGTTACATCTGACACTCTTTTAGTCTTCCCTGGGTGGTTTTCTTAATCGAAACCCGAACCGAAAAACTATCTACATAACCCATATTGTTTGTGTGAACCAAGTTAAAAATGAGTGATAAAGGGCAAGGCAAGGGATGGAGGAGACCATCTCACTCCAAACATTGTCCATATGCCTTGTGTATGTGTGTATGTTTGTGCATTATGATCTCTGGTCCTATTGACTTCCAATAACTAACGCCAAGAAAAAGTTAATCTAATCGTAAACAACCTAGAAGAAACAATCATCTAGCAATGAAGTGGGTGGAATTCAGATTAACACCAAAGGAAATGTTGACCTAATCGCAAAAAAACACATAAGAAACAACCCTCCAATGAAGTGGGTGGATTTCAAACTAGCACCAAGAAACGTTGACTTAATTTTGAAAAGCACAGATGAAACAAGATTTAGCCATCTGACAATCGAAATCGGAGTGAAGCCACTACGCATAAAATACTTCAAAGAGAAGTGAGCACTTACACATTGAATGCAACATTTGGCAGTTGAGCTCCACGGGCTTCTACATTGGATGGAGGAACCGGTAGGTAGAATGATCGCGTTTGGTGTGGGTGCAATGATCATGAACACAATCTTAATGGGAGTTCTCTAGCGCCTCAATACTCCAATGCATCTGCCCTCTCCTCTCCACTGCGAGTAAAGCACACTCATTCAAAATCTTCTTGTACACCCTAAATTTATCAACAAGATCACTTCAATAATTGCAATTCTGTCATGATCCTCACTAACTATGTGTGATGATCACTATCAAGAACAATCATCACCCTTTATAGGAGCCACTTGATGGCATGGCATGTGACATCATGAACGTCACATCCATGGGATGATTATGGCACATGATCATGTCCCTGTATATGTGTTCCATGTTGAGATGTCCCAATTACACATGCCCTTGGGACATGTGTTGTTCCATGTATGGAACACCAGGTATCATGTTCCAACATATGTGTTGCATGGAACATGGTAGCCCTTCATTGTAACAGGGGCCAGGGGATGGGAACAATCTTGTCAAATGCGACAATTGGCTCTATGTCCCTAGTGTCAGGTGCACGAATGGGTCCCACCTGACGAAGCAGCTAGCAGCAGTTGGTTTACCCAATTTCTTTTACAAACCTTGGCTCATATAATGTGAGGGCACTTCTTGTAGGATATGGATCATGCAATTAGGGCAAGATGATTAGTAAATCCAAATCGTAACTTTGGGAGCTCATATGAATATCAAATTCATTACGAAAGTGAGGATTCTCGTGGTCATTAAGTGATCATATAGGTACCCCCAAATCATGTTGACTATTGAGCCTAGAATAATGAGCATGCTTTGAGCATATAGTCCAATCTCTTTTTGGTGCCAAATCTTAGGTCTGCAACAAACCACACACCAGTAAAAAAATATAGGTGTCCAGATTAATGTTGTGTTCGATTTAGGCACATCTTCCTTGTGTGTAGGGCTTGAGATTTATGAAAACTCACACATTCTTTACAGATAATAGTAAGGTGCTTGGAGTTTTAAATGGGTGGAGATTGACAACATACACTCACAAACAAAACTGAGTACAACTCTGACTCACTTCCATTTGAAAAATCATACCATAAGCATGAGTGGGCAAGATCCAAGTGCATTCAAATGAAAGTTGTAGTACATGATGTACTACATAGTGCCAAAAATTTTGAAGTGGATTTTAATTAGGGTGTGAAAGATATAAAATGCCAAAATTGGCTCTTCAAATACTCAGTATTGTTTGAAATTGTCTAGAAAGCCTTCAAAACATACAAGACTTCGAACGAAGCCAAACTTCTGGCATGCTGCCTCTATGGTAGTGTCAAACATCATGTTAAACATGCACGTGTCCTTTATCAATGGAAATCAACATTTGTACGCTTCCAAATAAATTCAAAGTGTCAAAAAATAGATAAATTACAATAGAATGGCATTTGACAATCCTTCATGGAATTGATGGCATGGGGTTGTAGTGGACATCATAAAAGACCTCCAAGTACTAATATGGGCCATTGTTGTGTCTATTTCAACTTGTATTTGAATTTTTTTTCAATATTAAAAAAATCCTTTATAATCTAAGTTTTTTTTCATGGAATATTATGATATTTTCTTTTCAAAATTTATTTATGTCCCAATATCGATTGATGTAAGCTTTCTATCCACCACATTTGTTTCACTTGTATGCGCCTATGTACATGGATTTTGATAAAATAACTACAGTCGTATTTTAACTCCTTTTACAAAGTTTATACTAAAATGCTTTTTAAAATTAAATTTTTGATACAATTGAGGTTAATAACAGCTATAAGATTGGAACATAGCAGAAACTCAATTTTAAAAAGCATTTTAGTATAAACTTTGCAAAAGGAGTAAAATACGACTGTAGTTACTTTATCAAAATCCATGTACATAGGCGCAGACAAGTGAAACAAATGTGGTGGATAGAAAGCTTACATCAATCGATATTGGGACATAAATAAATTTTGAAAAGAAAATACCATAATATTCCATGAAAAAAAACTTAGATTATAAAGGATTTTTTTAATATTGAAAAAAAATTCAAATACAAGTTGAAATAGACACAACAATGGCCCATATTAGTACTTGGAGGTCTTTTATGATGTCCACTACAACCCCATGCCATCAATTCCATGAAGGATTGTCAAATGCCATTCTATTGTAATTTATCTATTTTTTGACAATTTGAATTTTATTGGAAGCGTTCAAATGTTGATTTCCATTGATAAAGGACACGTGCATGTTTAACATGATGTTTGACACTACCATAGAGGCAACATGCCAAAAGTCTGGCTTCGTTCGAAGTCTTGTATGTTTTGAAGGCTTTCTAGACAATTTCAAACAATACTGAGTATTTGAAGAGGCAATTTTGACATTTTATATCTTTCACACCCTAATTAAAATCCACTTCAAAAATTTGGCACTATGTAGTACATCATGTACTACAACTTTCATTTGAATGCACTTGGATCTTGCCCACTCATGCTTATGGTATGATTTTTCAAATGGAAGTGAGTCAGAGTTGTACTCAGTTTTGTTTGTGAGTGTAAATTGAAATAGATATGAATCCCCAATGTGTAGTAACACTTCAAAGAGAAGCCGTTTAGAAGATCACAAAGTGACATTTGCAATGTAAACTCACCATATGGAGCAGAAAGTTCTAAGTTATGTTACTCATATTGGTGTAGTATACATGTGAATTTGCAATCAAGTTTGGAGCAGCTAATAGTACACCCTGCTCACAACTACGAAACCTTTCCAAAAAATATAATTAAACGAACTCCAGTCCGTGTTTTTGGGTAACCTGTTTTTTCCTTTCTGTTTACAATGAAGTACAATGCTTGACAGTCCACCAGGTGTGTCCAATTAAACCTCGAACAACAATGGTCCCCGTGGTTGGCTCTCATCAAAGGGATCCTTCAGCTTTAAATGCACATCAAATACTTTGGGCCTGACGTGGCTGGCTCCCCTCAAAGGGGATCCTTCAGCTAATGCACATTACATATTTTCGCACCTACTCAGAGATCGGCACTTTTCTTCATGCCGTTGGAGGGTCCGTGAGAATACTCATGCTCGGGATCTTCGGCCGGAATGATGCGCTTCCAAAACCAATGTTGGCGCCACACGTAGATCATCTCCTCAATTGGCACATTCTTGGTCTCCGGCAAGAAGAAGTAGATGAAAGTTGTCATGATGACCACCCAACCCGCGAAGAAGAGGAAGATTCCATACCGGAAGTGACACAAGATGGTGAGGAACGCCTGTGCGATGACGAAGGTGAACAACATGTTGGTGGAAACCGTGATACTTTGGCCGGCAGAGCGAGTCTCTAGTGGAAAAATCTCACTTGGCACGAGCCACCCGAGAGGACCCCACGACCATGCAAATGCGGAGACATAGATGCACACGAGCACCACAATTGCTGTCGCATCGGCTTTCGAGAGACTTGCATTGCCTCCGAATTTGAGTGCCAGAATGACTGCGATCGCCACCTGCATGAATAACAACAAACAGTTTGGTGAGAATGGAATAAGGTAGACATGCCCAATTCGGTTATTTCTCTTAATCAGACACCTATATTTGAGTGGTATGTGGTTTGGTGTGGCTCCAAGAACAGATACCAAAGACACGTGTTTATAAAATATTGGATTCCATGCTCAAATATGATGACCAGTCTAGACTCAATAGTCAACATTATTGAGGGACCTACATGAAAATTTAATAAGCACAAGTATCTACACTTTGATAATGAATAAGGTGTTCGTATGAACTCCAAAATATATGAGAAAAGTGGCTACAACCTCAATTTGGATTTGCTAACCCTCTCATACTGTTCGCTTGTTTCATATCCTAGGAGAAGTGAGCTAGCTAGTCAGAAAAAGTAACCATTTAAGACCCGTCTATCTTAAACACGCTCAAGAAAATCAGCCAACAATAAATCAGTCAACATATCAATACCGTTATGTGTCATTATTGGGCCTATAAATCATGAAATCTAAATGAATTGGTGCAGTATTGATCTTTGACTGATTTGCTGTTCTACCAGAAAAATTAGAAGTGTTTGAAGAAGCTGTCAGATGATGAATTCTGTCTAACTCACTCAACGAAGACTGAGTGAGTTTCCATTCCCGCAAACAATGACAACAGAGTTGTTGAAGTTCCTGATTGACAGGTTTTGGAAAGAAATGAAATTCTTATCTGGATTCTGATCACCCACCTCATGGGTCTACACGGGTGAGGTGAAGTATGTGATTCTCTCTGACTCTTGTCATGTTCTTAATAAAGGCAATTACTGGATTCACAACGTTATGTACTGTAGTTGACAATAGATAACATCCCCTATGGGTTTAAATTGTATGTGAACATGATGGTTGTAATTGGCATTGCCACCAAATTTATATATAATTTTGAAGTAAGTGGCCAATCACATTGAATGGGAATTAATGTCCACGAACCTGGGAGACAAGCATCTGGACACCTCCTTCTAGAAACAGCACTCGCCGTCCCACTTTATCTGCATAAATGAGTGACACAAACGTGGCCACCAGATTCACAGCACCTGTGATGACAGATGAGTACAAGGATGCGTTCTTGCCGAAGCCAATGGTGTTGAACAGGACAGGGGCGTAGAACATGATGGCGTTGATGCCTGTGAACTGCTGGAAGAATGGGATGAAGAGTGCCATTATGAGTTGAGGTCGGTTTCTCCTCTGCAATATGTTGCGGAACGGGTGCTTCACCTGCCAGAAAACTCATGGTTTAAACAAAATGCAGAAGTTACAAACTCCAAAATTTAACAAAGGCAACTCCATTTCCATTTGCTTGATGTGCATACTAGCTACTTATGTTATCTTGGTAAAATATGTTATTCTCAATAAAAAAGTTATAACAACGTGTACTCCATGCATTCCAACAGGATGGGCATAGGACAAATTGGTGTGGTTGTCAATGAGATTCCTGAAGAGATCGCTTGATCTCTTATCAAGGTTATGACGACAAGCTTTCCCAAGCTTGGTCTATTTTTTAATTTTCTTCCTCTTCTACTCTATGGGTCTGTCAGTTCATACATGATTATTCTAGTCGAGAATGCCTGCGTGCCACATGGCATGTTGTCATTGATTCAGAGTGATAATAAATCCTTTTGTGGCATGTTTGAAACTAATTATCTCATCACACTTCATGCTTGCAAAACATGCTGAAACTGAACGCATTGTGCGGCATTTGTGCACATGACTAGAAGGCACTTAAGCATCTTGCTTACCCTTTTGGCAATCTCGCTCGCCTCTACCATGTCGTCATACTCGGCATCAACATGTTCTGTGCCGCGAATTCGAACCAGCACGCGCCGCCCTTTTTCCAGCTTGCCTCGCTCAATCAAGCTGTTTGGTGTCTCCGGGCAGAAGAGGCCGCCCAAAGTGAGGCAAATGGCAGGGACACCGGCTAACCCGAGAGAGATGCGCCAACCATTCGGTGTCACATTCTGCGTGCCATAATTCACGAGAGCAGCGACAAGAATTCCGATGGTGGTGGCCATCTGGAACATGATGTTGAGTCTGCCGCGGATGTGCGCGGGTGCCATCTCCGACAAATACAATGGCACAGCCTGCATGCCAACACAGTTCCTGAATTTGTCAGTATTCTGTATCTCATTTATGACAGAATACAGGGGTAAATTTAGAAACTGTACCATGGTATATTAGCATTCATGTATGAAAATTTCTTCTTTATGTCAGAATTTCCACCCAGCATTATCATAGTAGTGAAATTCAAGTTTGCCATTTCCATCAGGAAGAGATCAATTTGCCTTCCTCCCGAAGTTTCTCATGGTGAATCTTACATTCAAACACATGATCTACCTCGAGTTCATTCAGAAGAATGTCATATAATTCAACAAGTTGTTAACCAAGTTGTTCAATGAATGTGCATAATTATTCTCTTTCAACGATAGAGAATGGGCATTGGGGGGATCCGGCTTGCAGCCACCCACCCCACTCAGGTACACCCAATGGCCATCATCTCCAATACATTATCCACATACAGTCAACCACAAAAGCCTGGAGCATTGTGTGAAAGATTTTGTACTAGAGATGTGGCAGACCTGATTGGCGAAGCCGACGCCGAATCCAAGGAAGAGACGACCCACAATGAGCATGGCGAGGTCCTGGGCGGCGGCATTCAAGCTGGCACCAAGAAGGAATGACAATCCTCCGATGAGCATGGTAATTTTGCGGCCCAGCACTCGAGTGGTGACGGAAGCGACAAAGCTGGCGACCAGAGCAGCCAGGTAGAGCGAAGATGTGAACGCTTGCAACCCCTGGTTGTCATATTTGCAGTAATGGCTCTCGTGGAATCCTGGCGCGTGCTCCTTGTTGTACACCACCGGGAAGAACTTCACCAAGAAATCATCCATAGACGTCACACCCCCTGCAAATAATCCACACTCAACCTCCGCTTAATTCCTTCTACCCTACACCTTCACTTCCAACTGCTACCTGACTGGATACCCGCTAAACCGTAGCTGACCGAAAAGGCCCGGACAAAAGCATCTATCTCTGGTCAAATTTCTCCACTCGGAATGAACTAGAGAAGACTTATAGCACCATTACATTAGCGGTGATGTACTAACAACTGCCGAATTTACAGCATTGTTGCCGAAACTGGGCCGAAGGTTATGAACAGGTTGCAAGAAATCGACGAAAGAGAACATAGCTCTGCTCTTGATGAGCTCCGAATGAATCTTAGTGAAGCAATTGCAGCAACAATAAAATGTGTTTTTTGTTTTTGAGAGAATCACATCCATGGTAACACCCTGCGGCATCCACCCGGCAGTCATTCCAGACTACAGCGCTCTTTAAAACCAGTTTTAATCGTCTACTCATCAGTAATTGGACGCACGCCGCCCAAATTCGGATCTCTGCAAGAAAAATTAATCTCGAACCCAATGACTTTCTTATATCCCTTGAGAGGAGAGAAATGAAACTTGTAGTCACACGCAAAGCTGCAATACTGAACCATATGCAAAATGCCCCATATGGCTGCCCAAGTTTTTCAGGGAAGAAACTGCAAGAGAGCGAAACGATGACGGAAAGGGAGATAGATAGCTCCTGCACTTAGCTCGGAACGAACCGTAAGTACTGTGAGGTTCAAGGTAATTTTAATTTCCCCGGCTTCAGTTCAAGGATGCATGGTGAGCACGAAGCACAAATACATCGATGTCATTTTGGTTACCCTGCTGCCCTTTGAAACTAGAACTGTACTATACTTGTCCAAGTTAGCGATCGGAGGTGCTCCCAAGGGAGAGTTTAAAAAGGCGGCGGTGGAAAGCTTGCATGCCAAACATACAACACCAACTTGCCGAGGCTCTACTTGTTCACAGTGTACAAGAATCTGAAGAAACACCATGTTTTCTTAAGCTGCTGAAAATGAGCTCGGTTGAAGTATCGATGGCAACAGTTACAAAAAGCATGTTCGGTTGTTGGGGGATGTGAAGAGTGGTGGAGATGTGCATACCGGAGATTCCGATATCATAACCGAAGATGAGACCGCCACTGGCTGCCACCACGCATGCCAGGGCCACGTACACAGTGGTCCTCCCTTCATAGGTGCGCTTCGGTCCGACCACGTTCACCACACCCCCCGCCATGGCTTCTTTCCTTCTTTTTTTAATCTCCTCAACTCACAACACACCTCAAGCCGGCCGCAGATTCCAAGGTCACTCACGGGGCCAATGTTTGGCAAATCTTCCTCTTTTCCGTCAACTTGCCGGCATCCTGCGGTGTATCTCCATAATAGAAAACTCTCTTTTTTGAAGCTCACTTAACACAGCCGGCTAACTTAGCAGATTCGGCTTCGAAGCTTGCCGAGAACAACACATTGCACCGCAAGTAAGTTTGCTGCTACCAAGCAACAGCACAAATCATATCCACTTCACTCAACGGGCCTTAAACCTGCAAAAACTTGAGCCCAAGAAGATCGTCACAAAACTCAAGCCACAAAACCAGCCCAACAAAGGACTCCGGGAAACATCTCCAATATCCCAAACATAAAGTTAACCTACAGCAACTGTGACAAGACGAGGCGAGTTGAGCACAAAATACGCAACAGCTGGGAATCATATGGAAATAATGAGCGGCCGTAAGGGTGAAAATCCACCTCCTACAGTACAATAAGCCCAGAATTAGCTGCAAGTGCACACCTTCCGAAGCTTAGAAACCCTTGCAGCCAAATATTAATCCATCCACCGCTGCAAAACAGAAACAATCTCGCACTACAGACAGGCTTTATAATCCTCGTCCAAGGACTTATCCACAGGTTGTTGCCATAAAAGTCAATGGTAATTATATCCTCCTCCAGATCTTACGTACAGGGCACCAGCTCATCTTTAACTTATCATCGACTGCTTGAGTCCCCCCCCCCCGCCCCGCCTGCCGTGGCACCGAAACAACCTTGTCTAAGTAACCACGCTACATTATTTATAAGTCAAGTATACAAGCTAAGCTAGTGTACAGAATCCTGCAAGCCTGCGCCTGTGATGCATTGACTCGTGTTTAGTACAGCGTTGAAAGTGCAGCCGAAATTGGGGGAGGCCTGGAACAGAAAGGAGGGCCGAGGAATGTCAGATTGGTGTGAGTTCCAGTAATTAGATCGTCATCGAAGTTCGGCGGATGTTCCATCCAACAAGGATCTCAGCTTCTCATCTTCTTCGTCGGCCTGCAGCTGGATACGTAGCGGATTCGTACGACGACGAGCCGGTGGTCTTTGGAGCAGTCTGACCTTGGCAGGGCCTGGAAATGTACCTGTGGAGTACATCTCACGCTCGTGGGCTGTGCAGTGTCAGAGCAGCCTGCTGCAATCAGGCGCGGGACTGCACTCGCTCCCCTTTAGCTCCTGGCCAGCGCTGCCCTTGTATTCTTTAAACGTGACTGACCTCAGTTCGTTTCTCATTGCCAGAAGCTAAGCTTAGTAACCACAATATTCAACATGCCATCTAGGCTAATCTCCTAGTAAACCCCTGAATTAAGCTAAGCCCAGCACTAAGTTACCTATGACGCAAGACTCTAATCACTTCTGAACACATCTCGCACCGTACATAATTATGCATTAGATCAGATGATGACCATGATTGGGCGGCCCAGTCCATTAATGGCCATTAACTTCCACTTGTCTTTCATTGGAGCAGCAAGTTGAGCATGGTTCTGATCATTTGTGATTTCTTCATTTCTCTGAGCTCTTGCCAACAACTGAAAGGGGTGCCCAGGCATCTTAGCATGCATTATTTGGAGCTCATCCTTTGGTGGTCCGAGATGACCCTAAACTAATGGATGATAGTGGAGAGGTACCCAAAATCGAATGGAGTGGGCGGCAGTTTGGTTTCCGGCAGTGAAATTTTCTTTCTGTTTGAAGGAGACAGCTATATTAAGTATGATATTTAGTGTCACCAATTTTAATTGTCTTGCTCAATACTAATTGTCAACCGCAATGTAGTGTCACCAACATTAAAAGTTAACCCAGCATTATTTGTCATGCCTTGTAGATTTTTGGGGGGATTATATGTTTACGGTGTTGCAATTACTGTCACTTACCAAGTGATTTTTCACCCAAATTTCAATCATCCATATTTCATCACAAGTTGCTGACAAGAGAAATTAGGGTTTTGGCCAATGGATGAACTCATCCATCATCCATGACAATATTTGTTCACTTATTTATAAGAAGTGTCCTCCAAAAAGTTATCATAGTGACATTGAATACCATATGACACTAAATATCACATTTAGTATAGCAAGGTGGCCATGCGCCTCCTTTGTTCCAAAACAAAACAAAACAAAAGAAGAAAATGTTTCCATTGGATGTAACTCAAGACTGACCCCAATTGACCCTAGGCCTTCATTGGAATAGGCTCTCAAGTTTGATCAAATAAATCTTTGTAATCCATATCTAGGTTTAAAGATTCATGGTTTTATTTTTATAAATAAAAATATAGGGGTCACTTTTTGGTGAATGTTGCTTTGGTATTTCTATTTTTATCTAACATAATTTTCATGGGAAATATTTCCTCATACAAAAATAATTCCACATGACAAGGTCCAAAATTACCTTTTTATCCATGTCGTCCAAGGTACATTCATATTTCAACATAAATTTAGTAGTTTTTGTAGAATGTTATATTATACATGTAACTACTATTTGGGATTTTAAGTTACAATGTGTTACTTTTGTTCAAGTATAATAAATTATCTTGAAGGAATAAACTACACTTCGTATTTTTTAGCACATGTAGAATGCTAGTTTCCACCTAGTGCACTCTTCAGGCCACTTTGTTATACATGTACAACAAAGAGGAAGGGGTGAAAATCTATATTTGAATTTTCTATTTATGATGAAATATTTTGCGATACATTCCTACATAACATGTGTTATGTTTCTGCTTCTCAAGAGAATCATGCCCTTCATCTACCTCAAGGCGAAAACAACCACCAATCATGGAGTTTGGGTTGTATTCAAGCAAAGCCCACTATATATGTTTCGATGGGGTCAATTTTTTATCTTGTGAGTCATAGCAACAATATTAAAGATGTGGAATTTTATTGGCCCTCTGTAAGTTTGTGATTTATTCATTACAACACTAGAATAATTCAAGATCTTTGATGCTAATTCAAAGGGATGAAATTAACTCAAAAGGAAAATGTCTAACCTATAAGAGGTCCCCAATGTATTAACCTTCACCTTATTTGGTTGCCATGTACCCTTGGGCGTTATTTAGCCATGTAATAGTTTAACTTATTGTTTTGGGTTCGAATATGTGTTGTAGTCAAAAGTGAAATCATTTGTAAATAACTTGTGCCCAACTTTGCATGGAGGAGATAGACAGCAAGTTGCTCTCTTGCAATCCCTCTATATATATATATATATAGTGTGTGTGTGTGTGTATACACTAGCAACGCACTTATTGCACATTCAACAACAACAAACCACCCTACTGTGTATTCAACTAAGTTGGTTGCTTATCATAAACGTTGGAAGTTTCCCTTGCTTCAACATATTCATGGTCAAAGCACATTTCAAACTTCTAGCAAAGTGTGAGGGGGGTTTAAAGTTTGTGTTGTGCTTCTACCAAGCTTTGCTTGCTATAGCAAAACACAAGAAGATGCCCGTGAAAAATGAAGGGAACAATGTCATCATGAATATTCGACATTCCTTTTGGACAAAAATATTTATCCAAGTTTATTTGTTATAGTTGGAGTAATGTAGACCGTCGATCTTTTGTTCATCAAGATATTGTCATGACTCTCACATACATGGCAACTACATGTGTAGCTTTTTTGTGTCTAGTAGGGACAAATAGTGTACACATCCTTATATATTTACAATTGGGAGGACATAAGTACAATGTGCCATGATTGGTAAATCTTGCATCAAGTGCCATTAACGTATAAAGGCTTCCAAGAATAGTACAAAATATTTCTGTTGATATTGATGTGTACGTAAAAATTTCATAAGTTGTTCTTGTAACAATTTTAGAGATACAACCATGTGCATGCAACAATATCACTTATTAATATTCCTACATGCAAAAATTTCATGACCGACTTAAATTTGAGCACGTTGGTCCTAACCTACTCAAGAGTCCTCTTGGTGCATGTTAGGGTTTATTGCCTACCTTGCAACCAAAAACTAATGTTGTTCATGGGCCCTTGTTTAGTTTTGAGGAGTGAAGTTGATGCTATTTTGTGTGGGGGGGACTCGTATTGGTACTTAGTCCATGCTTTGTTGTTATCGAGTTTCCTTTTGTTGAGAATGAGGTATGTAAGGTATTTGACAGCCATTTGATGTATGGCTTTCATTGTATCAGGTAATCTTCTAGTACGATTGTGCCTTGTATATGTATGGCTCCTCTTAGCTTTGATAACTATGAGGGGGTTGACTTTCTATCCTTGAGCTTCTTTTGCTTATTAGGGTATCATATTAATCATGTTCTATTTTAATGGCTTGGTCCATGTATCTATCATCCATGAATTTGAATTTGATTATTTGGATGGCAAGGTTGGGTGTTCCGTGTGGGTATTAATGGTCAAGTTTGTTCAATCGCAATTATGTTGATGTAGACAATGTCTGGTTTTAAATTTGCTAGACATGTGCATGCGCAATTTAAAATCCATGGTGCAATGGTGTTGTCTTACGGATTGTCGTTTCGTGTGCCAACTTTGGTGAGCGTGAGATGTTGTGTTTGTACGCATGAATTGAGTTGGTAAGTAGCGGCGTTGTGCCGTGCAATGATGAGGCCTTTGAGAAATTTGTTGTTGCATAGGGATGGTAGGGGTGGTCAAGTTTCTTTATCATAGTTTGGAAAGATGTGCAATTGGGGTTTCCAATGTCATGAGAGATTTTTCTATGGTTACCAATATTGAGCATATCTAAACTTTAAAAGTTGTTTAAATTGTGTGTAGGTGGTTTGTTGCATTTTCCAAAAGTGATTCAAGATTTTCCTTAATTTGGCATTCGAGACCTATTTTTTGCGTATTGGAATAAGTTGGCCTTTTCAAGCGTGAGTTTGTTTCGTATGTTTTCAATGAAGGTGGGTAGGTTTCTAATTATTCCCACAAGGTTCATTCATGAGGTTGCTTTTGCTAGTTTGCATGGTAGGGGTGTGATGTGCACTATGTGGATGTGAGGTATGGAAGTTGATGTTTCCGGGGAGTGTGTTCGCTCATCATTTCCTTTTATTCATTTGTGAACTCTATCTTTTGGAATTGAGATGTTTTTGTCGAAACTAGGTGATGTGATGAACAATGGAGACGCATATGCCTATGAGGTAGATATTATTTAGGCTATTGGTGAATATGTCGATGTCATGGGGGGTGTTTTATGTGTTGGCAAGTGCTAACCATATGGCATAGAATTCCGTACGTAGGATATTTTGGGGTCCTTGGAGTCTTCGGCTAATTGCATGGTGTTGAGGAAACTACAACCTCTGGATCCCGCAAGGTTTCCATGTCCTTCTTCATTCAGTGGTTTCTCATGATCAAAACAAAGACTTTACATACAAATCATATACTACATAATCATCTCATGTATGTATATATGGCAATGTTGACCTCTTAGTGTAAATTTCCTTTTATTAATATGTACTATACCAAATAAAAGAGGTTGAGGAAACATGAACACTAAATCTAGTGTATATGCTCGTAAATTAATTTTTATAAACAAAGTCATTGGAGTATAACGTGGGCTCGGGGGGGACACTTAGGAAAATTAGTAAACATGGTGCGTTAAAATATAGGGTGTGTTTTATTCATGAGCAATAAAATTTAGAAAATTATTGGATATAACTATGGACTATTTAAATTGAAAATCCATATTATAAATAATATTGGGGTATACTAAGTATTGAAATTTATCAAGATTTTAGATATAATATAGCATAGGGATTTTGATAGAATGATAGTTTGTTTCTGAAGTTCTTCCTTCCACTTGTGTGCAACAGACTAAAGTGTTGATTTTGGAAAACAACAATGTTGTTTAGACTTTGTTTTCTCAGCAATAGATTGCAGCCAACTTCGTTCACCCTAAACCTTGGACCCTAAAGTTCTAAATTTGTTGGTATGCTTGTGACTGCAGTGCACAGACTTGTGTTTCTAAACACAAACATTGTTGTAGTTCATGCTAGTAATTCAAGTTCATAGTTCATTGATTCTCATGGTGGTGATGATTGTTTGCATTGTTATTGATTTGTGGTGATGCTTGTTCATGCTAGTTCTCATTGCATGTCAAATGAATTTTGTAATGAACATAGGCAATCCTTAAACACAAATTAGGGTAAGCTAATTTTTTATAATGAACATAGGGTTGAAAAAAAAATCTTATGTGAGTTATAACTATAGTAAGGCATCATAATAATACACCATATTAGGGAATTATATAATTAAACGGTGTGTTCAAATCTAACATCTAGACATAATACCCCTACATTAAATACCCCTTTAACGCACGTGTTCACACAAAGTATAGTGAAGTGTCCCCCCCCCCCCGAGAACGTGGGGGATGACTAATATTGATTCATGGATTTTCAAATATGAATTTTTTGGGGGTATAAGGTAGACTTGGATGAAAGATACTCCTCATATGAGAAACCTAAGGGGGCCTTGGGGCACACATTCCTCTCCACCCAAATTCATAGTACCCTACTGATTTCTACAAAACAAGGTGGATACAATATTCATCCCATATATATATATATACACGTCAGCTTCTGGGGGAGCAAGCATGAATGACGGGCCTCTTAGCCTGCATGGGACTGCCCTCTTTAAGGGGTGGGCTCTATGTATGGTAACTGAGGATAGTGTGGGGGATGGGCTCTAGCCTTCCTTGGTGGTGAGTGTCTAGAGTGATGTGAGTTTATAGGTAAGTGATCGGGGTTCGTGATGACCTTAGGTGTGTGTGGGTTGTTAGGTGAGGTTGAGAGGTGGTAGTGACAGAGGTTCCGGTTCAAACTGCAAGACCTTGTTCTTACTAATTAAGGCAATCCTTGAGCTTGAGCTAAGAGAGCGGAGAGAGTTGCATGCGGTCGATGCAATTGCGGGGTTTTGTTACATATTAGGGGCAAGGTGGGTGATGTGAAGTGGTACGTTTTGTGGTTATGAGTTTTCTTTTGTTTAGTATTAAGGCAATGAGGGAGGTAAGGACAATGGCATGGAGATGTTTTTGTCAAGTTTAGATTTTGGTGGTGGGGAGCTTAAGTTGTTCCAAAAGTTGTTGTAAGTTGTGTGTAAGTTTGTGTGAATGTACTTTGCCTTGTTGTTTGATAGTGAGGATGATTACCCATCCCCAATGTATCAACTTTTATTTTGTACACCCATATGGAACCATATATGATACATTGAGTGCCCCTTCCCCCCACCCTTAAAATAATAATCAGTTAGTATTTTGTTTTAAAAGTGTGTCGAATAAGGTAATCTTGACCACACACCGCCGTGTTTCTATCGATTATTTTCAACTCAAATCAAGTCAATCCCTAATCCGGACTAAAGAGGGATTCAACCCGCACTCTTCAAATTCCTAGTTCTCCCTAGACATATAGCAGTCACCTATTCTCATTTGCTAGAGGGGAGTTACACACACTAAATACTTTCATGGGGATGGAGGTTGAACTTTTGTCATTAGTGGCTATTGCCAACTTCACCGGCGCATGGAAGTGTGACCTAAGGGCAGGTCATCTTAGGGATATGACACTTTCTCTGCAATGTAAGGCCATGCTTTGATTTGTCATGGAGGTCAACAAGGTTGAATGTAATGCTCATCTTTTTCTTCTTCAAATGTCTTATGATTTTTTATTAATAACTTATTGTATTTTGAACCTCATGTCAGAGTCTCAGTGAAGACAATTTTGGCATAGTTGGTCAAGATCCTAGTGATTCCAAGTCCAACCGGTTACATGTTAGCATCTTCCAGTTTTTTGGTATTGATTTGAGGTACAGTCTACCCTCTATAAATGTTAACCCTCGGGAGTGGATCAAAGTTAACATTTATAGAGGTGTTAACAATTAACAATTATAAAATTACTTTTTTGAGCAATATACAAATCTTAACATTTATAAATATAAGCAATTGTGAAGAGTCCTTGTAAGAGAATACCATTCATAAAATTGCAAACCCAATCAAAACTTTATTCAATAGGAGAATGCAGCATGTACTTTATTTAGGTAATCCAAAGTTGTGAGGCTTCAAAGGTGAGATCTTACTGTAAGCAGGGGGGCGGACCGTGACAGGAAAGGAGTATTCTTTGGGAGCATCAGGAGTGGTTGATCGTGTAGGAGGAGTTGGCGGAGTGACATGCCGAGGGAGGTCATAGTGGAACAGAGAATATCGAATATTGCGTGCTTCTCTCTTGTTTTTCTTCCTCGGGGTGGAGCTCCTTGCATCCCTGTATTGTACATGCTTGCAAATTCAAGCTTTGGGAATCAATTCTCTGCCGCTCTGCCGCCACCCCACCCTCGCTGCCCTGTGCCTCGCCCTAACGCATGGTGAGAGAGAGGAATGTAACTGGATGTGTAGTTTTTATCATCCATATTATGGTTGCATTTCATTCGTTAACATTTATAGAGTCAAATTTACGAAGAAGGGAGTACCATTTTGTTAACAGTTAACACGTTTAACATTTATAGTGTGCAATATGTGGGGAGTAGAAGAAAGTTAACATTTAGAGAGGGTTAACACTTATAGGTGTAACATTTATAGAGGGTGGACTGTATGTTCTATAGATTCCTCTAAAACGATCTGAAGTCCTGGACTTCAACCGGTTATTTCTCAAACTCAACTGGTTCATCTGTAACCAGCTGTCGCTTCTCCCCATTCATTGCCTCATGAACAGCATGTTTCTTTCTTTATGCAACCAATAATGATAAGGGACAATGTTACTTAACATCAAACCAAAGTAACATATATAATGATAATGCACAAAAACAGAGTCTTCTTTTAACCCTCCAGTGGAATCTTTCAAATGCACTGTTTATCATCAATGTTGTTTTTGAGGGTGCACGAAATGAGAAGTCAAGCCAATGTGCAAGAGGTCAAGCCAATGAGAATAGGAGTGTTGGAGTAGATTTAAGGGTGTTGATTTTGCACCGGAGATTTTAGGGCATAACCGGTCGACATCCTAGTGTTTCCAAGTCCAACCAGTTACATGTAGACATCTTTTCAGAATTTCACTATTAAATTGGGGTGTGTTAGAAAGTATCTCTAAAACAATCGGTAATTTTCCTGAAGTCTTGAGTTTCAACCGGTGTTTCTCTCAAACTCAACCGGTTCACCTGTACCTACACTATTTTGTCTAAATTAGTATGGGTTACCATTTGGAGTTATGCGCTGCTGTAACATTTTACTGAGAGTATCATTTTATACCCAAGTAACATAAGTAGTTTGTATGCACCCCAAAGAAGGTTGGGGCGAACCAACCCGTACACTGGTTCCTTGGAGGCAAGGGTTTAGGCATCCAACAAGGAACGAGTGTATGGGGTGGTTCGCCCAAATCCCCCAAAGAATATGATATAACTTAGATGTTAAAGAATGATGATGACAGTGAAAAAGTCATAGCAACACGTAACTCCGAATGGTAACCCACACTAATTGGACAAATAGTGTAGCGTCAGTTCTCCCCGCTCATTGTTTGGCACCATCTACCTCATCTACTCAAAATCAAAACTAAACCTAATACCAACATTATGTACCACGTTCCTACTACTTTTTCATTTCTTTTTTCTTTTTTGCGGGGGGGGGGGGGTAATGGTTATTGTACATAGCGTTGGTTTTTGGTAAGCATATCTTCAAGTCAAAATGGAAAACTTTGAGAACTTGGCATGATATACATTTGGCATGATACTAAGTTTTGCACCTACTAGACACCAATATTTTGTTTTCTTAGGTGGTTGGTGGACTTTGGAGTTCACAAATATTATAGTGCCTTATCATCAACAAGTCACATGTGGTATGATGTATCGCATGTCATGGCAAGATAAATAAATTAATAAAGGTGTGATTTTGATAATTGGTTGGTGTGATGCACATTACCTAGTGACAAAGGCGGTGCCACATAACATATATACACAAGAGTGGAAGACATTTATGGGGTTGTGTTCTCCTCAATCCCGTTACCGGCCCTTGGAGAGGAACCCACCATTGTTTCGAAACATGCTCTGTGCAGTGGGCCATGTGAACCATTTGGCGAATGCGGGCTCTAGGAAGCACATTTTGATGGTTAGGGAGCCGCTTCAAGCCCCCTTCAAAGCTCAAAACCTAAAGATGTGGTCATGTCCTTTCATGGATAGATTTCATGCTGCATTTTAATTTAACACGAAACATATCGCATGCCAAGTGACATAACTAGCTGAGCCTAGTGGACAAGGTCCGAACATCATTAGCAAGAATGTTTGACATTTAAAAATTCCAACATAAATTAGAATGACTAGCTCTCAATTTCGACAAACATTGTGACAAGGAAGATATTACCCGGGAATAGAACTAGTGAATGCCATGAATACACCCACACAAGATTCTTTGCATATAATTACTTCAAACGACAGCCTATTTTGACCACCAAAATGTCTTGTTCATGGTGACATTGATTACATGCCGGTGCACACAATTTGCTTGTTAGCCAAAAAAAACAAAAAAAAACATGTCTTGAGATAAATCATCACTACAGTCAACACTACTATACGTTAAAATAAGTGGTGTTGTATAGGGATACACAAGGAAATTTAGCTCCAATTTCCAAAGCCCTTAAATGAGGGATTTTGCTCTCGGCATGTGCCATGCCATACTACCTAGTACCATATGTCTCACACGCATCGATTTTTCTTCTTTTTGACAAGGAGGAGCGAGTACGGTTTCAATCACAATCACCCAATCGTTGATTCAGTCCTAAGATGGTTGTGGGATTTTTGAAGGCAAGGAAGTCCAAGCACTTTTTGTTTGTTATAGGGGAGGGTGACCACCGTAGGTCTAAGGGTGTGGAACACACGTGTGTTGACAAATCTGCCCATATTCTCACTTTTACCGGGCCACAATTCCAAGGTAATTCAAAGGTACTACGGTAGCTACACTATTTACCGTCACTTACTATTTGGAATTACACAATGCTATCACTATTTACTATATATCTCATTTTTTTGCCAACAAAAGTCAAACTGGTTCTTTGGATATTACAGAAGATTAACATCTTTACTTGGTAAAAAATTATGTTAATAATATAAATATATAGCACCAAGTAATTCCAAATAGTAAGTGACACTAAATATAATGTTTACTTTAGCTATTACGATGACATAATTTAGTAATTGCTTTAGGCACATAGATACTCATGACACTAAACATCTTATTTAATTTGGCAATAAAATTGGCATTGTTATGCTAATTATAGTACTCTTTACAAAAAATTATACAATATTACACAAAATATTGTATTTAGTGTCACTTACTATTTCGAATTAGACAATGCTATATATATTTTCTATTAATGTAATTTTCTACCAAGTGAAGATGTTAATGTCTTATAATGTCCAACTGACCAATTTAGATTTTGGTGGGAGAAAAAAAATGAGAAATAAAAAAAATAATGATGGCATTGTGTATTCCGAATAGTAAGTGACACTAAATACAATATCTAGTGTAACAATCATATGGTACCATCTCTTGTTGTTATCCAACAATTGCAAGACACTAAATCTAGGTCGATGATGAATACTGTGGGCCACACTAAATCAGATGCTTGGTGTAGTGTATAATAGTCTAGTCTTTTTTGTGAGCCACATTGTAGAGATTAACTTGGCAATAATAATGTGTATATATTGCATCTTCTCACATAACATTATTCAAATCCATAACATTGTTCTATGGGACTGACAATATTCCACAAAATATTCCCACATTTAGACTGAATGTGGGGAATATTTTGTGGAATATTGTTAGTCCCACATAACATTGTTATGAATCTAAATAATGTTATGTATATAATCCTCAAATGTTTTAATTATGATATGGAAGGCTCAGATATCATGTTCGCAATATATATATATATATATATATATCGGGCCCATAGAATTAAATGACATTGTACTAGGATTTTACATATACATTCATGAATCTTTGTTGAGAGCAGATAAGGTACAAGTGGTCCTAGAACGTACATTTTTGAACTTTGCGCTCACTAGTATTCTTTTGGGATATTAAAGACATGACTAGTTCAAGATGATCAGTAAATCCAAACCGAGGTTGTTACCATGTAGCTATTTTCGTCATGAGTTTTGGAGCTCACATGAATATCTTAATCATCATCAAAGTGAAGATTATCTTAATTATTGTTGGTGATAATCATATACCGTAGTACCATAGCAGGTTCGTCCTAAAATAATTCTAAAAATAAAAAAACGTAAAAATTAGAAAATTCTGAATACAAAAAAACGAAAATAGAATAAATTAGTTTTTGAAATATTTTGCTATTTCTAAGCTATTTAGGGTCATTTTTACTTATTTTTTGCTAAAAAACGAAAATTGAGAAATTCAGTTTTTGAGAGGCGAACCTTATTTTTTCAAAAAAATTAAATATTCGTTCGCCAGGTGGCGAACCTGCTATGGTGTTACGGTAGTTGGTGATTGGTAACACCCCCCCCCCCAAATATGTGTGGAATATTGCACCTATAACAATTAATATACTATGAAGATAATTCAATTTGTTATGCACGCATGTCTTTCTAGTGTCCGTTCTTAGATCCACACCTGACCACAAATCACTTAAATGTAGGTGTCCGATGAAGATAATCAATTAAATTAGGTCCACTTACCTTGCATCTCTCTAATTTGATTGGTCATTAGATTGCTTGGACTATACCCAAAAGTTTGATCATTGTCCATATGCATCACTAATTATGCCCCGATCCCACCTGACTTTAGCTTAGCCTAGAAGTTTGTTTTAAAAACACGGCCTTCACACCATTAACACTATCTAGTCCCTTGCCTAGTTGGCAAAAGACATGGCATGGTTTAAAAGCACAGGTTTTAAGTCTCAAGCACCGACCCTCCCATCGGTAACTAGAGATGAGGCAAGAATCATAGGACCTTTAAGAGTGTTGCCTCTAGCCATTGTGATTGATTGCTTTTAGTCTAAGCTATGAGGGCACAAAGAGCTTCGTTAATAATAATAATAATAAACAACCAATGGTACGACAGATGAGTGATAAGGCATTTGGGAATGGGACATAAATTATCCAACATGTCATTGCTTGGTAGATAAAACAATGAACATGTGTGAAAGCTATTTAACTAAAACCTATGCAAAAAATCTTTGGAGCAAATTCTTGTAGGTGTATTGGGATAGTTGGGTGCCTCCGGCCCTCCGCTATAACCGAGAGAGCTTTACCCGGTTTTTAGGAAAGAATTTGGTTATTTGGTAAAGCCATGTGAGAATGGACCTTAAGTGGTAGCTTGGTAGATATGTGGTAAAGCTATCCAAGAAGCACAATTTGAGCTCAAATCAGCCCGAAAGTTCAACAAAAAGCTGCATTGCTTTCTTGATCTACTAATTTTGGAACTTTCATGTTTTTTTTTTTCCTTTCTCGCTTCAATTGACATTAAGGTTGAGGCATCTACAACCGATCAAATAAGAGAGTTTGCATTTGTTTAGGAGGAGTAATAGCAAGGAATTATTTTTCCTACAAAGAGAAGCAAATTCTAAGGAGAATGCAATTATTTTAAATAAAATTTCATGAACATGGAAATTGCTACAAATTTCAAAGCGTAAATTTTAGGGTTATGCATAGTTGATCTATAGGTTAACCCATAACTGCTCATCTCAATGCTACTCCTTGGCTACAACAATTATCAAAACTCTTACAAGGGTAATCAATCACACACCACCACCACATAAACTTTAACTTTGTTCGCCTAAAAAATCTTATCTATGTCAGCATTACATGACCCTAGTGAGCAGTTAAATGAACCTAGTTGACTATGGATGCCTCGACCTAGATTATGTGCTCACCAACATATCTCAATACTCTGAGTACATAAGATACTATGATAGCACATGTAAACCCTATTTATAGCATATTAGTTCCTCATTAGTACACTAAAATCCTATAAGTGTGGGTGGGAAGTTAGTGTGGAAATGTTGAACATGGGCAACTCTAATGGTCTAGTCAGGTGGAAATAATGTGCCAAGTTTAAGACCCCACGTTATTTCAACCAACACCTTACACAAAACAAAATAGTCACTATACATCAAATTTTACATATTTTTTTTTAACCACACCAATTTTCTATAAAGCAATTAGTGTGACTCACACTAATGTGAAAGAAGTTTGTAGTGAGTCCTCCCACCCATTTTGTCACATCTTCTCCCCTCATTGACATAGTGGAATCAATCTAAAAAGACAATATGGGTGATGTTGATGCCATATCCCAAGGCGAAAATGTCTAGCACACTCCTATCAAATGACCGCCCCGGAGCCCCCTTTCATCGTTCATGATTGCCTGTGGATGTGAGGGCTTGGTGGCCTTGATTGTTGAATACCCGGAGTTTCATTAACCTGTCATGTACCTAGCTTGGTGGGGATGCTCTACACTAGCGAAAATGCCTTCTTGTAAAGGTTAAACTAGAAGTTTGACATACGTTAGAATTTAATGTGTACTCTAGAGAATTACTTTGACCCACACTAATAAGATTATTTAATGGAGTTTACGTTTTGGTCTATGATCTATATGTTCATTAGTGAATAATTCTTAGAACATGAAATGAGATTCTATTGTGGTTGCCACATGGCTCGATGAACAAAAATATCAATTTTAATTGATTATGATGCAAGGTAATTCGCATGGGTAAAGAGGCAACCTATTTGCAAAGGCAACTCACATAACATTATTAAGTAGTATGCGTTCGTTCATGTGGACCCCAAGAATATAACCATGGATGTTGCAGCTAGCGCAAATTCATAACATTATTAAGCAGTTTGCGCTCGTTCATGTGGACCCCGAGAATATAACCATGGTGTGAGCCCAATATGGTGCCCACATGTGGTTTTAACCTCAAAAGTTCATTAAGACTCGACTTTGACATTTCTTCAATTACTCAAAATTATAAAAAGTGTGAAGCTTTTGTGTTTTAATTTAAGATTTAGTTAGAAGTGTTGAGCGGGTGTTGTGTTAGGATTGGAGTTGGAGGAATTTGTGGGTTGGTTAGTTAAGGGTTAAGTCAAGGATTGAGTTAGCTTGGTTAGAAGTTAAGTGAGAAGTTAGTAAGAATGGAATGGTTTGAGGCAAGGGCATTAGTTGAATTAGGCTAGGCCCTTGTTGGTTGGGCATTAGGGGTTGTGCATGAACAACTTGGGTCACTACTGGTTTACAGGAGGGCTGCGGCTTTGGGTAAGGATTAGGCCCTGGATCTCCGGATCCAGGGTGGGGGTCCAAGGAAGAAACGCTCGGTTTTTTGGTTCGGTGCTGGAGAACGGCCGAAAAAGGCAGCGGCTGTCGCAGGGGGAGGAAGGAGGAGGCTCTAAGGTGAGATCCAGGGGCATCGGGAGCTGGGATTAGGCCTCGAGGCGAATGTGAGGGCTTCAGAAGCTGGATCACAGTTTTTTTTTGTTTATGATGAATGTGAAGATACTGAGGTCTGAAGTCAAGTAGGGATGGCCTAGGAGCTGGGTTCAAGCTCGAAGGTTAACGCGAAGGCTCTGAAATGAGATCCAGGGGCTCAGGAGCGGAATGTAGGTTTGAAGTCGAATTGGAAGTTGCAGGAGCTGGGTTCAGCTTTGAAGGTCAAAGTGAAGAGTCTGAGACAAGATCCAAGTGGCATCAGGAGCTGATTTGGATTTCAAAGTGAAGGCTAAGAGCCCAGACATCATATCACAGCTTCGAGGGCGAATGTGAAGGTCCGGAGATGAGATTCAGGTTCAGGGGTAGAATGTAGGTTTGAAGTAGAAATTGAAGCTTCAGGAGCTGGGTTCAGGCCCTGAGGTGAATGTGAGGGCTTCAGAAGCTAGATCACAGGTTGACAATGAGTGTGAAGATGCTAAGGTGAGATCCAGGGGCCTCCGGATCGGGGCTTAGGCTCGAGGTCGAAGTGAAGGGCTCAGAGGCTATAATCCAGGTTCAAGGACAGAGGTGGAGGTATGGTGTGAGCCCAATTATGTGTTCACATTTTCAATTAATTCAAAATCACATGAGGAATTTGAAATCGCCAGGGAATTAGGTTAGCCTTGGAGGTTGAAGTGGTGTAAGCGGCATCAAAGTGTTATTGTCGCTCTTGAAGTTAGGTGGGTTGTTTTAGAAAAGAGAAGAAATCAAAAAGGAAAAGAAAACATTTGAATTATTTTAATTAAGTTAAGGGCGATGTTATGTGAGGGGGTAGATTGTGCTTGATCAAGTGGCTACTTTGGGTGTGTGAGTGTTTATTTTAGGCTTTGGACTGGTTGATTAAGGGGGTGAGGGGGTCATTCACAACGGGTAAGATACTGGATTCTCGGATCTGGAGGCAGAGGCCCCTGTTCCGGCAAGGAGATGGCTGGTTCGGTGTGTGTGCCCTGGTTCGCTGGCTCTCGGCACTCGGGGGAAGAAGTCCAGAAAATTGCGTAGAAGGATTTTAGGTGGGAGGCAGGGTAGAATGGCTAGAGGATGAGCATGCTGATGAAGGCACTGGGGTGAGAACAGACTGGTAGCATTAGCCTAGAAGTTCAGAACAGATTGAAATTTGACTCAGAGAATGGCCGCAGTCTCAAGACAACGCTACTGAAAAATGTATGAGCTGTGTGCATTGGGAAGCAGATGCTTCTGATACCCAATGTGCACTCTGAATTGATTCCGAGGTTGAGCGATCCTTGTTAGGAGAAGATTGCGCACTGCAAGGGCGGTGGTCTGCTGGGATTCAGCACCGGAGGTTGTTGGACAGCCCTCGAGCTGCCTGGCGAGGCTGAACAACAATCCGAGCAGAGCTTATGAACAGGGACGAGGCAGTGGCGACACGTGGCATCGGGTATGGTGTGCAGAGCTTAACTGGGACCGGAGAGGGTGCTGCCGGGAGGGTCACACTGCACAGGCTGGGGTCTGGGAAGAAGAAAAGAAAAAAGCTAAGACTCAGGGATTGGACAGAATGCACTTAGGTGGGAATTAGGTGATTAGAGATGATAGGAGAGATGGGTATGGGCAAGCCAAGGGTGTAATTGGCGTTACCTAATCCCATTAGGAGGTAACTCATGATGCTAAGTAGCTCATTATAAGTAGGTAGGTGGCTTGGGAGTGTATGTGATGTGTGTTTAGCGATAGGGTTGACAATAACAAAAGCGGAAGGAGTATTTCTCAATACTTGGACTGTGAGTTATATGAATAAAGATGATGATTGTGCATTGATGGTTACACTATTGGGACATTGGATGCTAAGTTCTGAGGGGTAATAGCTAAAGTGCATGTTGGTCATGGACTCCCACCCGGATTACGATGCATAAGGGGGGGGGGGTTTTGTGGCTGACATATGGACGCTGGGTTGAGCCTTCAAAAGCATGCACTCTCGGGGAGGTCACTCCATTGTCAAGTTGAACACCACGTGCGTTAAGACAAAATCTACTTTTTCTAAAGGGCATCACCAAAATGGGTCAAAATTTTATCAATTTTTTTCATGAGTAGATATACACAGTATCTATCACATAGTAAAAAATGGTAACCAAATTTGATGATCTTTTTTTTAATAAAACATATCGTTTCTAACTAGAATGACGCAAAATTGAACTAAAAAAATTACTACAAAAATGAAGATGACTAAAAATTTCAAAAAAATATACAAAAGATACTATCAATGGTTATGTATATGTAGAAAAAATATCATAATTTTAAAATTTATCTATGACATGTAATATAGGGGTAGCAAACTTTTAACGCACGTGGTGTTCAACTTGACAATGAAGTGACCTCCCCGGGCATGCACTAAGGTTCTGAGGCAGACTTTGGGCTTGGGAGCTGGGCTAATGCTTCGGCAGTGGAATGCTGGTTTGAATTTTTATTGCTAGGCTTAGGCTCCACTTAATGGAGCAGAGTAGAGGGTAGAAGTACTAGGTAGCATAATTAAGTAGGCTTCGAATCTTAATGTGGGATGAAGGGCCTTTAGGAAGCTAGAAATTAGAGGAGGTTAGAGGAGGAGAAATATATTAGTGTGATGGTGTGTGATGAGTGCATAAGTGTTTTTCAACGCTAATGCCGGTGGGTTTAATAAAAAGAGTGTGCTCGTGTTTAAATTCATTGGAGTATGATTATGGGTTCTCCACTACCAAGGGTAGATAGAGACATGTGAGCCATGGACTTCCACCAGGACCACTGACGCACAAGGGTGGGGGTTTATGGCTGACACATGGGATGCCACAACTAGTGCACATTCACGCTGAATTTGTACGAGCTACGGCATCCCATGGTTATATTCTCGGAGCCCACATGAATGAATGTAGACTGCTTAATAATGTTATGTAACTGCACACATATCAGTATAGTTCTATATACTAGCGGCCATGGAGGACTTGCTCCATAAAATGTTTCAAATGCGAATGGGCATGTACTACATAGTATCGAGGAAATCAAATTCTTCATTAGTTTAAATGGAACATGGATCTTGTTTCCAATGCATTGAAACAAGAGAAGGAATCGACTTACTCTCATATGTACCATGATACTTGACTGCTGCCTGTTGGTCACTTTGCGAACATGTCAAATCATGTGGTATAGCAGTTCACTAACAAATCGGGTGGCTAGTACTCTACTTGTAGACTGACTGAAACACCATGCTCCGCCGCCGGCAGTGTTAAGGTGCTCTGAATGAAGGGTGTGTGGTCATGTGCAAACCACATCCAAGCCATCCATTCACGGAGCCCCATCCTACGATCTACGAAACTGCTCGAGTAGTCCAAAAAAGAACTTCCGATGGATGAAATTTTGGCGGATGAGAAATCAATGTTTGCAAGATGAAGGGGTTGATTGTTCATCCCATCGTATGAGAGCATTTGTGTGGGATTTTGAAGGTTTCCATAGGGTTCCCTAAGTTCCCGATGGAGTTTCCCTCATACAACCAGTTAAATTTCATTTCATTTCGTTGTCGGTCATCAAAAGGGGCTTGGAGTTGATGGCTAGTACCCTTGATTCTACCTTTTAGAAGGACGAGGTAGGAGCTTGAACCCACCCATTGGCATCATCTCCTCCGCCAGTCCTTTTAATGAAGGACTTAGTTTGAAATTTTTCATCCAAGATTCGTGATTGGATGGAGGTGGGGATTTCATCCAACGTGAAGTTTTTCAAGCTCCACCCGAGGGAAAGAGAAGCTAGAAGAGGGGGCAACATAGGAGCCTTTAAATTTGTCAGATCGCAATCGATGGCCGAGATCTTCGTAGCCCCCGACCAAACGGTAGACGTTCAAAGCACCTCAGTGACGCGGCCGGCAGTGGGTTTGAGGTGGAACATGTAGAATATTAACTTAGTATATTGCTTTGATCCAGGGTGGTGGAAAAGTCTCACCAATCCTGACAGTTGCTCCATTATCCGGCTCTTATGGAAAGAAAGATACTCATTCGGCTAAGTTGTTGGCGCCGTGTGACTCCATAAGTCAACATTATTCCCCACATTGCTTGACTTCATTGCAGCATTCAAGATTTGATCGGTAACATGGATCGAAGGTAAGGATCAAAAGCCACGCATCCTGCATCTATGATTCGGATTCTACACGGTGACTAGGATGTTTGAGCCAAGGTTTAGGGAATGTTTGTAATTCGTAAACTTATGTTTTTAAAGAGCGGAATAGTTACGAAATTTTGAATGTTGGATACTAGCCAAATTTGCCATTAACTTGAAGTTTGTACACAGGTGTGTGACATGGCTGGGGTGAAACAACCCGTACACTGGTTCCTTGGAGGCAAGGGTTTAGGCATCCAACAAGGAACGAGTGTATGGGTTGGTTCGCCCAAATCGCTAGTGCAAGTGCATCATGTCATCTACTGCATATCCCCACACGAAAGAGAGGAAGAAAATAATGTGAGAGGGCTTGCAATACTCCCTATTGACCAACTCATGCCCAAACATGAGTCCCCTTTTTGAGGTGACTTGAGGAAAAGTGATTCGACTTTCCAATGCTATCGAGCTATTGAAAGGACGCATGGCAAGCAAGTGGATTGGATTTTACTTTTATTTTTATTTTTTCCAGTTTTCCAAAATATCCACACTGGCGATAATTATTGAAGTGATGAAGCCACACGTATGGATGTTAATGTAAGCTGTCATCCAAATGTCATCATCCTGGCTTCTGGTGGGCTGGGGCAAAACAACATGTACATTGGTTTCTTGGAGGCAAGGGTTTAAGCATCCAACAAGCAACGAGTGTATGGGTTGGTTTGCCCAAATCTGTGTGACATCCCCACGATGTTTTTGATTACTGCGATTTCTTGGAACTATAAATTAACCCCTAAATGATCAAGCCTTTTTTCAGATACCTAAACTTTGCATGTTATTCTAAGGTGCTTCACAATTCACCATTTTTGAAGCCGAATTATAGAATCCACATTGGATTTTGATGGCCTCGTGCAATGTAAAACTGTCATGTGGCAATATGTCAAAAATCATTTGTTTTTATCAATTGACAGCGGATAATGCATTTTACAATGTCATTTGCTATGTAATGAATGTTGCAAGGTTTGACAGCAAAGATGTTGAAATTGATTTCTGGATTATGTCCATATGGGCGATGTTCTCATATAACTCATAAACTTCCGTGTGACATTTTCAACCTTCAAACTAAGTAAACTAGACATAATTAACCATTACATGATTTAAGTAAAGTATCCATGATTTGGGTTGAGTTTTTTTGACATGGGCTTAGCATATGTACATCTAGCGTGACTCATTGATGAATATCTATTGATGCTACTAAAACAATATGTTAGTTTGAGTGGAAAATCACTAGGTAATGCATAGACTTTGTGAGTTGATTTAAAAGAATTAATTAGAAATAAGTATGTGTGTGTGTGTGCGCGCGCTCAATAGTTCAAAATTAATTTCAACATATAATAAGGTTTAAGATTTCAGGTGCATGAATATCTTATATAGGATGTACCTACAAATTTGAACTTTGAGAAGCGATATTGAAATGTGAAACCCTTATTTTTAAAATATTGTGTTTTCATTGCATCCAACTAATGAGATTTTTTCCATCAATTAAGAGCAGATTTTCAAAACATTTGTAAGGTTTTTGAGTTATAATCTATGCAAAAACCCTACATGTTTCATAATTTGTCTCCATGCAAAAACCTAAAGTGAAATGACTTGGTGTACACCCCAATCCACCCTTCCAAAATTTCTCATTTGGACCAACTATTTAAGCTTGTAGAATATATTTCTTATTGTCATTTGTCACAATTACCTAACATATACCAAGGTGGTCTAAATGACATGGAACATTGATTATTATGTGACAATATTTTTAAGTGGCGATCTAGTGACCTTCACGTGCAGTGTGATTGTGACATGGGATGGGGTGGGGCAAGGCGGGGCACTCTTCTTTCATAGTTGGAGCCATGTGTGCGTGGGTCCCTTAGAACCCTATATACAAAAGTCTCTGACCAAAATGAAGACTATACATATCAATCATAGACTAGATAACAATCTCGTGTATGTATATGGGATATTTGAACTCATTGAGCAACTTGCCTTTGTTATATATAATGTGGTACTATACATGCTACATTGAGTGCCCCCCCGCAAAATAAAAAACAAAATCCAAATGCCCGGATGCAATGGGCCAGGATGGCATGAACCCAAACTACTATGCTACAAATTGTGAGTTGGGGAACATTGATGTGTATGGACAATAATATCCCTGATGATTCTAGTGTGGAAATGAGCTCAATTGTCTGCCTTGCATTTGGCCCACAATATGCATATTTTTAGTTCAAACAAACGCAAGTTGGCATATTTTGCAACTAGGCTCAGGCTTCCGAGTGTCTCGGTAAACTCATCCATTCAAAAAATAAAAACCTAACAACCATATTTGAGCACAAACTATTTTGTTTATCTAATTTGACTTTCAAAATGGCACTAAATAAACATTGAATCGGTATGGTGGGGTCTATAGTCTAATTAGTACGAGTTGGCCCTCAACCTCTAGGAGGGTTGTATTTATTGGAGCTCCTCAAAGTACCAAGGCACCATTAAGCCCAAGCGGTGCATCCATAAGAACAATAAAATTATTCATACTTGCAATTGTTTAGTTATTGATGAATTCATTCATGGGCATGGGGAAATTATGTATAGAAAAAATTAATGATAATTCTACAACCTAAAGACAATATTTCTATAATCCTTTGATTCCTCTAATGGCATCGAGAGACCTTGAATCACCATGGTGGGGCCCGAAAAATGAATCAACCCTCAACCCATACGAAGCTTGCTATTTCTAGAGCCACTCCACTTCGTACCGTGGGGGACTTAGGTATACATTTACGTGGTGTTATCCTAGCTAGTGAACGTTAAGTTACCCCTTTTGTCATTGCGATAGAGTAAAGTTTCCCTCTTCAAAAATGATCCCGCCCTTGGGTCATCATGGAATGACAAAAAGAGAGAGAAGTTAAAGCATTGGTAAAGTAGCGGATGTAGGAACTTAAAGTGATGAGTCAAACAACCATGATGAAGGCCTTGAAGTGCCACATCAAGCGTGCATGGCAGAGGGTGCACATGAAGTCGTTGAAGTTGATGCTCACACGATTCTAATTGACCGGAGAACCGTGAATATGCACAAAGTCTCAATTGTGGATATGGGTACTTACACATGGATGACAAGGATAAGATGAGGCTCATAAGTTGTTAAATTATTTAGATCCATGTTAGTTGGCAAATTGAAATCGATCATTACATCATACTCTTTGGATACATCCCCATGGGTTGCACATAAAGTTGAAAAGTTATGACATGTCACATGAGTGCAACACCCCTAAACCAACACTTCAATATACAAAGTTTTAGGTCACAAAAGGACATACGTACAAACTCACAGGTAGGAATATCTTCAAGTATTTATAGAAGTAAAATAATGAAATGCTTAACAAATGTTTACCCCAAAAACATGATGCCTATAAACTTGAATGAAGGCTTAAAACTCTTATTGTATGATAAATTTAGCTTAATATATCAACAAAATGAAGAAAATTAATACTCTTTGGCTATGTATATTTTGTATCACCTGCCCTTACTTGATACCTCTTTTGTGCACCCACGTGGGTAGGTTTGGTCAATATTGTGTGCACCTCTGTGGGGGATAAGTCACGTTGTGAATCGATGTGAACTTTCAAGTCACTTTACAGTGGAGCAAAAGTGATTATGAAGAGAATCTTAGATGCCTGACACGGAGCCTATGTGGCAAAAATGAAATAGTTTGATAAAGATCACTTACTAGATTTCGCATCTAACTAGTTAGGCCAATGTGGTGTGGACTTGATAATGGGAAGTGGTGCCACAGTAGGGATGAGGGGTCTCTTGGACATATTCTTTGACATAATTTGGGTGAAAGGACATGTATCATGGTTTTAAAAATACCTCCTCTATTATGTCATTACCGGCATATATTTCTTTTGCATACCTCCTAGTAAAACAATTGTCAAATTAGTAGATTGTCAAAGTGTTGTCAAGTGAACCCCGTAATGGAAAGATCCCATTGGAGGCCATCTTTCTAAACCTATGACTTTGTAAATACACTATTGAATTATAATGGGAACACCACATCATTCTTTTCAAGTGATGTGGACATCTAAGTAAATTGGACAATAATCATGGTGGAACACATAATTTAGAAGATTCACTATATTATAATTTCAAGAAGCCAAACAATTTCACTACACCAAAATATGGATCTCCAATGACCAAATCCACCATAATCTATCCAACTCATTTTGGAGAACACAACAAACCACCGACGCCCAAATCACACAAATATTAAAATTTGGATAAGCTCAATACACGGGGAACCACATGAAAAATCTACTTTGGTCCCAAAAGTTTGCTTATCCTAATTGCACGCTATGCCAAAGTAATGACAAGAACGTATGGTCACATTTGCTATAACTATATAATCATAAGTTCCTCAAAGGCCTCATAGTAGCAACACACAATGCTACCACCCAACAACTCACTAACCTATTTAACCCTTAAAGGACCAAATTGCCTAAAATGGACCTCCCCAAAATGTTTATGGTCATGCAATTAATTCAAATTTTACTCATTTAAGAAATATTCCTATATGTTTGTTGTAATTTTCTTTATCACACATAAGCCTCTAACAAAATCAAGAGTGGACTTGGCAGTATTGCCTTGATAGACTGGATCATCATAAATTATTGGTCAATAAGTTGACCGAAAAGGACTGGCAAGTTGCCACGTGTCCATGGGCAACACTCAAAATGGGCTACCCAACCCTCTGTGCAACTAAAGGGCAACATACAACAAATAAAAGGATTCTATGCCTACCCACGTTTGCCTCCATGATTGGGTAGGACCATGTCAAGATTTAGGGGGCTAACCAATCATGGCCCAAGGCCGTTACCCACACAACACACATTGCAAAAAATAATGCCACATCTACAAGGCGGGAGAATTTGAACTGGCAGGAGGTTCAGAATTTGATCTACTTGGCTATGGTGGCGCAGCAAAAAGTGTGCAAACCCATCTAAACGCAACTTCTTCTAAACGCAACTTCTTCAAGCCCAACACTTATTGAACCAATATGGCTCCTTCAATTATCTTTGTCATTCCCCTCTGGCAATTGTCATTTTACATTGGGCTCTTATGGAGCAAGGTGCTATTGCCGCAACCGGCCTAGATCCTAGGGTGGCCAAATGACAATAGTGGTAGCAATGTTGAGGAACTTAGTCACCTTGCATACTATGTAGCTAGTTGCCAAATGAACAACTTCTATACCCTTCTTAAAATGCACATCAACAACATTTGGCACCCACAAGTGGAAAATGTAGTTTGTAATCATAGGCACGTAATGCAACCCTTGTTGCATGTTTTCATTGAAGTACAATAGAACTAGAGATCATATTGTTCAAGCAAATACACATATATCACAAAGGCATATGAACAATGCTTGGAGTGAGATGGTCACCCTCACCACTTGCCTTGCTCTTTATTACATTTTTACACCTTGCTTCATAAATGGATATGGGATATCTAAATTCCAACTTCCCACAAAACATATGGATTTATTAAAACTTTCTTTATTCCTATACCTCTAGCCTTTACAACTCTATGACTACGAGCAATCTAATGCACTTATCTCAACACTCCCACTTTGCGAATAGTCAAAGGTTTGTAATCCCATTGTCCTAATTAGTCCTTGATGCTTATCATTTGCAAGTGTTTTTGCACACACGTCTCCTATCATATCTTCGGCTGGACAGTCCTTCAAGCATATTTCTTCCCCTTCTAATTTCTCTCAAATGAAATGATGCTCTATATTGATGTGTTTGGTGCGCGAATGGTGTGTGGGATTCTATGCAAGTACTATACATTATCACGGGGAGATCACTTCATTGTCAAGTTGAACACCACGTGCGAACCACGGGGGGTTCACTCCATGTCAAGTTGAACACCACGTGCGGCCAAAGTTTGCTACCCCTATATTACATGGAATAGATAAATTTAAAATTTATGATATTTTTTCTACATATACATAACCATTGATAATATCTTTTGTATATTTTTTGAAATTTTTAGTCATCTTCATTTTTTGTAGTAAATGTTTTAGTTCAATTTTGCGTCATTCTAGTTAGAAACGGTATGTTTTATTAAAAAAAACATATCATCAAATTTGGTTACCAATTTTTTACTATGTAATAGATACCATGTATATCTACCCATGAAAAAAAATTGATAAAATTTTGACCCATTTTGGTGATGCAACTTACCAAAAGTAGATTTTTTTTGGCCGCACGTGGTGTTCAACTTGACAATGGAGTGACCCCCCCCCCCCCGTGGTGCGAACAAAGTTTGCTACCCCTATATTACATGCCATAAATAGTTTTAAATTTTATGATATTTTTTCTACATATACACAACCATTGATGGTATCTTTTGTATATTTTTTTGAAATTTTTAGTCATCTTCATTTTTTGTAGCAATTTTTTAGTTCAATTCTACGTCATTCTAGTTAGAAACGGTATGTTTTACTAAAAAAACAAATCATCAAATTTAGTCACCATTTTTTACTATGTAGCAGGTACCATTTATATCTACTCATGAAAAAAATTTGATAAAATTGTGACCCATTTTGGTGATGTTTTTTACATTTTTTACATTTTTTACATGTAAAATGATCGCACGTGGTTGTTCAACTTTACAATGGAGTGATCTCCCCGAGTACATTATTGATTGTCACACATGATGGATATTGCTCTTTCTTGCATGAATCTTATATCAACCAAAAGTTGTCTAAGCCAAATCGCCTTCTTCATGCAATGGCTAGTAGCCATGTATTCCGCCTCCATTGTAAATAATGCAATGGTTGATTGTTTCTTGCATTTCCATGAATTAACTCCAATGCCCACAAAGAACACGTATCCCATGGTGGATCTCTGGTTGTTTGCATCTCCCACCCAATTGGCATCACAAAGTCCTTTCAAGGTAATACTCTTGCCTTCGAGACATAATTTGAAGTTCAATCTACCCTTCAAGTATCTCATGATGCTTTTTATGGCCATCCAATGCGGTGCACCAACCCTAGATACGAATTGGCCACGGGGGGTTCACTCCATGGTCAAGTTGAACACCACGTGCGGCCAAAAAAAATCTACTTTTGGTAAGTTGCATCACCAAAATGGGTCAAAATTTTATCAATTTTTTTTCATGAGTAGATATAGATGGTATCTATTACATAGTAAAAAATGGTAACCAAGTTTGATGATTTGTTTTTTAAATAAAACATACCGTTTCTAACTAGAATGACGCAAAATTGAACTAAAATAATTACTACAAAAATGAAGATGACTAAAAATTTCAAAAAAATATACAAAAGATATTATCAATGGTTATGTATATGTAGAAAAAATCTCATAATTTTTAAATTCATCTATTCCATGTAATATAGGGGTAGCAAACTTTGGCCGCACGTGGTGTTCAACTTGACATGGAGTAAACCCCCCGTGGAATTGGCTCACCGTACTTACCACAAATGCAAGATTAAGTTCCCTCATACCACCATCGCATACATGCCAAAATGATCAAATTATTGATACAAAGGATTACTACCAACAAGAACATATTCATTTGTTTGATGTACAATGAATGGTCCACTTGGTTTCTAGAAAAATCCTCGTTGGTGAAGAATGAGTCGATTTGGTGGTACCACACCCTCGGTGATTGCTTGAGCCCATATGATATTTTCTAAGTTTTCACACAAGTCGTTCCTTCTCCTTTTGTACAAATCCCTTGGGTTGATCCATATAGATCTCCATGTCCAACTCTTCATTAAAAAAAGTTGCCTTCATATCCATTTGGTGGATCCTCCAATCCATGGTGGTTTTAATTGCAATAATCCTTGTAATGGTGATGAAATTGGCAACATGGGCAACGGTTTTATTGAAGTCTACTTTGGCAACTTAAGAAAATCCCTTTGCTACCAACTTTGCCTTGTGCCTCATAATTTGGCCCAATGTTAATGCATTCCTCTGGATGCGTAACACCCATTTGCATCTAACAAAGCCTGTTCTAACGTTTTATTGGTCATGAGCGAGTCGTATTCTTCTTGCATTACAACCTCTCACTTGCTTGCATCTTTGGATCTCATAGTTTTGTATAAACTCAAAGGATCGTCAAGACATGCCACATTGGCCCATTCTATATCATATTGAGATGAAATGTAGTTTTTTCACCACTTTCCGAGCTATTGGTGTTCCCTTGTAAAATATCTTCGCTGAATTTCCCATGTGAACATCATTTCTTGCTCATACGTCCTTTATTTCTTGATTTGCAACATGATTTTTTCCCACTTGCTCTTCACGCTCATCAATATCAATTAAAAGATTATTCGGGAGATTCATCTACCGCATTCACCGTAGGGGCTTCATTTCTTCCACTTTGATGCATCTCCAAAATGTTGGCAACACTCGTACTATTATCTATGAACACAACATCTTTACTTTTAATGATTTTTTTGGTTTGCACGCACATGAGCCTATATGCTTTGGTGCCTTCATAATATCCTAGGAACAAGTACTTGGTAACTTTTGTTTCAAGCTTACCCCTCTTTCATCGGACACCATCGCATACGTAATACATTGAAACATACGCATGTGTGTAATTCAAGATCTAATCCTAGTCCATGCTTCTTCAGGCGTAATTGAGGGCAATACTTTCATTAGACATCGATTACGTGTGTAAATTGCATTTGCCACCGCTTCTACCCAAAATGATTTGTTAAGCTTTTGACCATGAAGCATGCTCCTCGCCACCTCCACAATGGTTTAATTTGCACAACTTGCCACTTTGTTTTGTTGAGGCCTATACAGGGTGAATATTTGTTTCTCAATGTCATATTTCTCAATGTCAATGTTTGAACTCCTTTAAAATGAAATTCCTACTTTTGTTCGATCAAAACACTTTGATTTAATGCTCCGATTGCGTTTCCACAAGGGTTTGAACTCCTTGAACTTCTCCAAGCACTTTCCTTTCGTCTTCAACATTTATACCCACATTTTCCTAGAAAAATCATCAATAAAGGTCACAAAATATCTTGCACTGTCCATAGATGTGGTCCTTGTAAGGCCACATACATTAGAATATATATGTTCTAAATGCTTAGTTCCTCACCTTCCCTCGTCATTGGGAAACGTTACCCTATCTTGTTTACCCTCAATATACGCTTCACAAAACTAACAAAGATGTAAGATGAGAAATTTTGCCTAGACTCATGTCACTCACCATGTTTGAAACTGCACAAACATTCTTAATATCTAAATATACAATCCAGTGATATCAAAGCTCAAGTGCACTGTCTTTTGTTAATGATTGGCCACATCTGCTCCATATATCTAAGTGTAATTCATTTGGTCTAAGTTGCCTTCATGTAGTGCTATTGCAATAACTTCCCCACATGCACCTTTCACAATGCACTCATTTATCTTCAATTATGTTTTCAAACCGTTTGACAAAAGTTTGTTAACCGAGAATAAATTTGTTTGCAACTTTGGCACATAGAGGGCATCTTGATACAAATTCTCTTGATTTTGCCTCTCATTAGTACTTCAATAACAATGGATCCCATTCGGATTGTTTCAACGACGTTATCATCATCCAAATGGACATTGTATGCAGTAATTACCTCATATGTGTTAAATGCCGCCCTATAGAAAATCTTGTGCATTGTTGCTCCCAAATCTATGATACACTTATACATGACCTTCGAATGCACTCCATGTTGCATTGCAAATGTATAGTCATCATCATCCTCGTGTTATTTGCATTCTCTCTACCTTTGTTCTTTATCCTATAGCAAAAATGCACAATGTGGCATGGTTTGCTATAACAGTAGCATGTCTTGACGTCTTTGTGACAAGATAGATTGTTCCCTTTGCCTTGGCGCAATACCATTACAACATCATTACCTTGAGGCTTTTTTTTCTTCCTCTTTGACATCTCATACATCAAACATACAATCATGTACTTCATAGTCAACTTCTTCATCACCATCGTCTACAAGGCGGTGATCAAATGTTCGTACAAGGGTGGCAAACTCTCAAGCAAATTCATGATAACATTTTTTCGTTTCTCACATATTCCTCTAAACAAGCGAGTTGATCTGCAAATGCCGTAAACTTGTTGATGTGGTTCAATAAATCATCAAATTCTTTAATCTTATACATGAAGAACTTGTGGCAAACAAAAAGAATGTTGGACAAACTCCTCGTTTCATGGATGTTGCACAAGGTCTTACATGCCTCCGTTGGTATTTTATGAAACCTAATGTCCGTCAAATTAAATGCAATGATGGACATTGCCTTCTTAGCATGTCTTTTGTATTATTTCCATGGGGGGTGCATCTACACTTGATTTATGTATATACATGCGAGAACTCCCTATTCAATTGGGGGGGTATATACCTTCCTTTGTTGAATATTTTTCACCTTATAAGTAACTAAATTTCTACTGAATGGCATTTTCTAACACCCTATCATCATATATAAATTTTAGAGTCGCATAATTATAATCACCCTATCTTATTTATAAGTAGTAGAAATTTTGTTTGAACAATATGCACATACATTATGCATACAATACACTATGCATACATTACACTGCGCAGATGTCGCAACCCTTGCTAGGTCCCCTTAACTATCACAGTCCATTTTTACATTCTAGCAAGAGTTACGAGCGCTAACCCTTCGCATACCGCAATGCAAATGGTTAGCTCCCAATACCGCGGACCCCTTAGTTCATAGGAGGGGGACCAATCCTCCTACTCTTTGATTCGGGACTCACCCCTTAATCGGTAACCAATCCTTAGATGTGGACTTCCATCCATGAAAGTCCAATCTCATGTTGATCATCGTGTTGCCGGAGCAACAATACAGCAACCCGAGCCTTACTAGGTACCTATGCCCCTCGGGGGGGTAGTCATTGGTTGGAGTAGCAATATACGTGCGAACAAATGATAGGGTATTTTAAAAACATGGGGGCAAAAAATTATAATTGGACTTAAGAGTAATATAGGATATCAAAAATGGCACTGGACATCTTTAAAGTACTATAGTGTATGGAATAATAGGTAATTTAGAATTATAAGTAATGCAAGCCATTTTTCTATTAACCCAAAATAGAAAATCACATAATGATAGCATGTGAAAAAAAAAAAAATTGAAAGTAATACCCCCCTATAAAATAGTGGTTGTTTGCACCTATATCCTTAACTTTCTAACACACTGCCCCCCCCCCCCCCGCTATGCCCTCACATTGGGCCAATGCCCATGGAGGCCTTGCCGTTCGGTCTCGGGTGGGTGAGGCCACACCACTTCACCCATATAAGCCTCTATGACTCTAGGCAGGGCCCCTACCCCACCGTCAAGTAACCATTTCTCTCTCTCCCAACACTTGGGGCCAAATAGACATTTTCCCTTAGCCGATGGGGCTGGAAGCCCCCAACAGTTTCAGAACCCCATAACTTCCTCATATGATATCGGATCCTAACAAATGACCACTTCATTGTCATGGACTACTCACTTGCCCCATTTGGGCTAGTATTTAGGAAGTTATGCCTATTCAAAGCTTCGTAGTCCCGGGAGCCACTCCCAGGCCACTGCTGTTCCAGGGCGCTGTCCCGAAACATCACCCCACTCAAATTGCCATATCTTCTAGCTCACACCTCCGATTGAGGTGTTCTTGAGCATTCTAGAATTGGCACGCCATAAGCTACGCATAGCTTATGGCCTCACCCTCATGTCTCCTAATGTCCATGGGTAGGAGGCGTTCCCAACGCCCGGGGCCCTCACCCACACTAGGATCACTTGGGTCCTCTCACCAACGGCGCCACAAGTCCCAGGTGTCACTCCGGGGTCCCCCTTGTGCCCATGGTGTTTCTGGCAATCCTTATGGAGAGGTACGCAACAGCAGATATTACTTTACACATTACACATACAACCATCATACTACCGTAGCTCTCTAGCAACTTGGGCAGAAAATAATTAATTTTAAAGGTGCCTAAATTTTGGGAAATTAATTTCGTTGAGTGTCCAAAAAAGAGGAAATAACATTCAAAGAGTGCCTAAAATCACAATAATGCAAGTGACATAGTCTCTCACAAAGATCACTCCGTATAACTCTCACACAAAGCAAAACCATGACATACAAGCAGGGATGTACAAATGGACGTGACGCGGCCTAAACGCGTCACGTCGCGTCACGTCCAGGGTGTGACGCCAAACGGACGTTACTGTAGTAAAAAAAATTTACTAATGGGATTTTTTTTTCGGATAAGTAATTATTTCGACATCAATACAGGCAGTCGTCTACCATGGTCGACTGCTATATAGGCAGTCGACCACTTAATCGACTGCTAACTTAGCAGTCGACTACAATGGTCGACTGCTAATGTAGCAGTCGACTAAGTGGTCGACTGCTATATAGGCAGTCGACCACTTAATCGACTGCTAACTTAGCAGTCGACTACAATGGTCGACTGCTAATGTAGCAGTCGACTAAGTGGTCGACTACTATATAGGCAGTGGACCACTTAATCGACTGCTAACTTAGCAGTCGACTACAATGGTCGACTGCTAATGTAGCAGTCGACTAAGTGGTCGACTACTATATAGGCAGTCGACCACTTAATCGACTGCTAACTTAGCAGTCGACTACAATGGTCGACTGCTAATGTAGCAGTCGACTAAGTGGTCGACTACTATATAGGCAGTCGACCACTTAATCGACTGCTAACTTAGCAGTCGACTACAATGGTCGACTGCTAATGTAGCAGTCGACTACAATGGTCGACTGCTAATGTAGCAGTCGACTAAGTGGTCGACTACTATATAGGCAGTCGACCACTTAATCGACTGCTAACTTAGCAGTCGACTACAATGGTCGACTGCTAACTTAGCAGTCGACTAAGTGGTCGACTACTATATAGGCAGTCGACCACTTAATCGACTGCTAACTTAGCAGTCGACTACAATGGTCGACTGCAAATGTAGCAGTCGACCATGGTAGTCGACTGCCAATGTAGCAGTCGACTACCACCGTCGACTGCTATATAGGCAGTCGATTACCATGGTCGACTGCCATATAGGCAGTCGATTACCTTGGTCGACTGCCAATGTAGCAGTCGACCATGGTAGTCGACTGCTACATTGGCAGTCGACCATGGTTGATAGTCGACTGCTATGTTGCCGTCGACGAAGATAGTCGACTGCAGTTGTAGCAGTCGACCATTGCCGTTGACTGATACTATTAACAGACAAATGCAGTCAACATCATATGTTTGTTGGGTTAAATTTTAATGGTTTGGGTATAGTGGAATATGGATGGATGGAAGTAGTTTAGGAAAAATGTGATTAAAGCCAACAATGATATGTAGAAGGAAAAAAAACCGCGTTGTATTAAAACAAGTATATCGTAAAGATATAAAAAATATACAAGGTTTAGGGTTTATCAATGATACACGCATACTACCTTAACCCCTACGATGTTGCCTAAAGAACTAAACAGACTAAACACTATCCTTAACCTCAGTTCTCCAGCAGTCTATCGGCTCATCCCACCCCACAAACGGCATCTGCATCCGTAGTTTGGCGATGGTCAATGAAATGCGGTTCGACACGTTCTCGCATGTCAATGCACTCAAAGTGACATCCCAAATTTTCCTTCCTTCATTGGCAAAGAGAATTCGGTCATCACCATCGTTGCAAAGTTGTCGAGCAATCATGTCGACCGCATAACACTCAGCCTCCGCGGTGTAATATACATCGGGATCATGGTGTCTCCTGTTTTGGATGTAAAACAGTTCCGGCGCCACCCAAAACTTCTCCTTCCTCAATTTTTCCTTCGCTTCTACGGTTTCCGCATGCCATAGCGATAGGACATCCTCACCCGAATGCGTTGCACATCCCCAATCGCACACCCCAATCTTGAGGCTCCCGTCCGATTCCCAATGCAACATAATGTTGTCAATGGATAGATCGTTGTGTTGCACATTTGCAGCGTGCAAAGCCTCCATGATCCATAACAATGCCCAAGCCAACTTTACCCTCTTCGCCCGGAACTTTTGGACTTGGTCATAGAGTTGCCATTCGGTTGCGTCCATTGTCAAAATGTTGGCATTTGGGCGGTGGGCTCTATCCCGAATGAACATCTCTCGTAGAGTGCCCCCGTTCCACCATACTGTATAGCCCGCATTGGACACACTGTTGATTAACCAAAACTTGATGAAACCTGGATGCGTGCTCTTTAAAACGCATGCCTCCGCACTTACTTGGATACGAGCTTTTTGCCTATCCGACGTCTTTGGGGTCTTTTCAGCCCACGTAATCTCCGGTGGGAGACGATCGTCGCCCTCGATCCTCACCTTCCTCACCTCCCCGTAACCCCCCACCTTCTTTATGCTCTTCAAACTCACGACATTTGCCGTATCGGGAATCCACAATAGTTGGCATGGGCCCGACACCCTTAGCCACTTCTCCAATTTCTCCGCCTTCCAAGGAATTATTTTGGAGGCCGTCTTGGACAATCCTTTGGCCACGGGATCCCACCACAAAAATATTTCCCGGATTCTTACAGCTCGAGGGCTCAACACCTCGCCTGTTTCGCCCTCCGGGAGCATGTTCTCAACCAATTGCTTGAGGTTGAAAATACCATTTTGGGCCTTATTCTTCACCCATGAATCGAACCCCGCAAGATTCCTATCACCGCTAAACTCGGGGCCATCCACTTCCTGTCGAATAGCAACCTCCATGTCCCTTTTAATTATCTCAACCCTTTTGTGTTTCGGCTGCTCCAAAAAACGGAATTTGATGCCGGCCTCCCCATTCCTCAAATACCAGTCAACTATGGCTTGGTGGACCTTTGCCGTTATCGCATCCGAGAATTTTACCCTTGGTTTCCCGCTCCTACTCGACGACCCTGAGGCCGCGGAAGCCCCTCCTTGGCTGCTCGTAGGGGCACCGGCATTTGGGCGGACGGGAACGGTAGTATCTGAACGGGGGGTAATATTGGCTCCCGTTCCCGAAGCACTTCCTGATCCCACATCGGAATGTCGTTGCTGCTTAGGGGGCCGTTTGTGCACCCTGCCGGGTGCATCCGGCTCGTCCTCCGGCATCCTCCAACTTCGATCCTCCAACTTCGATCCTCCATCGTGTTTAAAAACACGCTATTATTGTGTTCACAAACACAACTCAAATGTGTTCACAAACACGGCCGTATTCACACCGCTCCACCGCAAAAAATCGGATCCAAAATTGGCAAGAGTTTGCACCCTAAACCAATCTTCCAACCGCCCCCTAGGCCCTCTCAAAACATTAGGCAAAGGATGCTAGGCATGCTTAGTCCCAATGTCCCGCTTGAGGAGGGGTGGTTGAAAAATGATGTCAATGAGGCCTCCCCACTTATATATATAGGTTGGGTGGGCCTCACACCGACGGTATGACCGGACGCCGCGCCCCTGGATCCAGACCGTTGGACCGTGCATCATCCAACGGCCAGGATGGATGCGACGATTGGTCGACTGCTATACGGCAGTCGACCATCCAGTCGACTGCCAGATAGCAGTCGACTCTGGATAAGGCAGTCGACAATTAGCAGTCGACCGCGGCGTCGACTGCTATGTGGCAGTCGACGTGTGGGCCGACTGCATTTAGCAGTCGACTGCGGGGGTCGACTGCCATGTCGACTGCTAGTTTGCAGTCGACCCTGGAAGTCGACTGCCACGTCGACTGCCAAGCAGCAGTCGACCCCCGATGTCGACTGCGAATGGCAGTCGACGTGGCAGTCGACCGCCATGTCGACTGCTAGTTTGCAGTCGACCCCGGAAGTCGACTGCCACGTCGACTGCCAAGCAGCAGTCGACCCCCGATGTCGACTGCGAATGGTAGTCGACGTGGCGGTCGACTGCCATGTCGACTGCTAGTTTGCAGTCGACCCTGGAAGTCGACTGCCACGTCGACTGCCAAGCAGCAGTCGACGGGCAGTCGACCGCCATGTCGACTGCTAGTTTGCAGTCGACCCCGGAAGTCGACTGCCACGTCGACTTCCAAGCAGCAGTCGACCCCCGATGTCGACTGCGAATGGCAGTCGACGTGGCGGTCGACTGCCATGTCGACTGCTAGTTTGCAGTCGACCCTGGAAGTCGACTGCCACGTCGACTGCCAAGCAGCAGTCGACCCCCTATGTCGACTGCGAATGGCAGTCGACGTGGCAGTCCACCGCCATGTCGACTGCTAGTTTGCAGTCGACCCTGGAATTCGACTGCCACGTCGACTGCCAAGCAGCAGTCGACCCCCGAAGTCCGCTGCGAATGGCAGACATTGGACCTCCCCCCCTCCAAACATAAACAAATTGCTTTTGCAATGGATCCTATAGCAGATTACTCTAAACACTTTTAATATCATAGCATCTTTTATATTTAGTGCACGTTCAAGCGTCGGGACTATAAAGGGTTCACCGCTCATTAGCATTCATCATTCCCCCTCCCTCTAGTTGGCCTTGATTGCCTTTTGGCATTCGTTGCAAGTGGAGAGAGGTAGTAGGTTATATTGGGATGGGCACGCGAAACGAATGGAAGCCTTGGTTTGTGCCCAAGGAGTGGACTCCAACGTCCAAGAAGGTCGAGTGCAAATTTTGCGCGTTGGAATTAGTTTATAGGAAGGACCGCATGGTTTCCCATTTGGGATACCAAAAAAATGACGGCAAGATGCGGGGGGTGGCATTGTGTCAACGTCAAGGGCCGATTATAAAGTCTTTATTTTCGAGGTGCGGCGGATCGTGGCCGCCAATTCCGGATGACTTTGTGGACGAGTGCGTTGAGGACGGGGGAGAAGCTGTGGTCGGGTCCCAACAACAAGCGTCATGCGGTGCATTGTCGAACGCGAACGGAAGCCAAACCGCTCCACCATCGCCCGCACCGTCAGTGGCAAGGGAGTTGGTGTCCGGGACGACTCCCGAACCCCACCGACGTTCCCAACGGCAAATGGGACTAAAAGAAGGGATGCAAAATTCGACAAAACGAGACTTGGATACAAAATGGTCGCAAGCCTTTTATGAGGCTAATATCCCCATTAGTATTGTCCGCCATCCCGCGTTCATCCAGGCCGTTAAGGCAACCGCCGAGGCTAGAATTATGTACAAACCCCCAACATACCATGCAATGCGCAAGAGTTTACTTGACGATGCACGGTTCAATACACAAAAAATCGTGGAGTTGAAGACAACATCATCCATCCACAAATATGGGTGCACTATTTGTTCGGACGGATGGGAGAATGTTGTCCACCGCCCTTTGATGAACGTCATGCAAATTTGTCCGGCGGGCGACGTGTTCCTTGGTTCCATCGACACCACCGGTAGCACAAAGGATGCCGCCTACGTGGCTACTGAGGTCAAACGCTACATCGTTGGAGTGGACCCCACAAAGGTTGTTCAAGTTTGCTTCGATAATGCGGCGGCCATGAAAACCGCGGCGAGCAATATTAGCCGGGAATGGCCACACATATATTGGCAAGGGTGTGCGGCGCATTGTTTGAACTTGTTGTTGAAGGATTGGGGTAAACAACGATGGGCGAAGGACGTCGTAGACAAGGCGAAGGACATTGTCAAATACATCCGGGCCCACCAATGTCCGACGGCGGTCTTCCTCACCTACTCGCCCAATTTGGGCTTGAAGATGCCCGGGTCCACACGATTCGCCACCAACTTCCTCATGATTGACCGGCTTCTAAAGGTGAGACATGCTTTGGAACAAACGGTTATTCATCCCGATTGGACCGCCTACGTGAACAAATTAAATAGAGGAGGCGATGATCGAAGGAGAAGTGCAATGGAGGCACGTCAAATCAAGACAACGGTTAATGACGACAGTTTTTGGACAAGTTGCGATAATTACCGCCACATGTCGGAGGAGGTGTTGAAAGCATTGAGAGTGTTTGATGGCGTTGAACCGGCAATGGGCAAGGCTTGGTTGACCATGAAGAACTTGGAGAAACATGTGCTTAGCCTAAGGAATCCTCCTTTCAACCTAGCACACAACCTCGCTACCTTGGCCGAAGAAGATTTCTACAGCCGGTGGCGTATGATGACCACGGACCTACACCATGCCGGTGCAATCTTGAATCCTTATTTATTGGACGACAACGTCGTCCACGAAGACGCGGCCGTTAAATCCGGATTCTTGGACGCCATGAGGAGGTTGACCACGGGCAAGGACGGTCATTACGGTCGGGTTGTGGCCGAATTTCAAGCATTCAAAGAGCGTAGGGGCGCGTTCGCCAATATGCCCCTAGCCATGGAAGCCAACATCCCACCCCACGAGTGGTGGGACCTCGTGGACGAAGGTGGCACCCACTTGGCCCCTTTGGCAAAGCGAATATTGGCCCAAGTGTGCTCCTCTTCGTCTTGCGAAAGGAATTGGAGTAGTTATTCGTTTGTGCACAACAAGACTAGAAACCGGTTGAGTTCGGCGAGGGCCGAAAATTTGGTGTACATTTATACCAATTCACGGTTGGCACGGGAGAGGGTTGATCGGGACTCGGCCGCATGGTATCTAGTGAACATGATGTCCGAAGACTCCGACTATTCGGCTGACGAGGATATAAATGGTGACCCCCCCGTGGGACCCGGCGGGGATTCCTCGGGGCCTTCGGACAACGAGAGCGATGGGGGACATGGTGGAGGGAATCTGGGCCTTGACAACCACAATGATCCGTTTGCATACGATGGACTTGACGCCGAGGACGATGGTGATCTTCACATATGGGCCAACATAGCCGGTCGGGAGTTTCTCTCCACTACGCATGTGCGTCCCGCTACGCCGACAACTACAATACCCGATGTACCGGTAGACATTCAACCCGTAGTGGATGAAGATGTAGTGGCCGAACCACATGTGGATGAAGCTCTTGAAGCGGCTCCGAACCGGATGGACATGGACGAAGTCCCACCACATGCTTCCCCCATTCATCCACCGACGGATGTTGTGCCCACTCCTATTGTGCCGACAACATATGCACAACCCATGCAAACTACACCACCCTTTCCCGAGCCCCACGGAGAGGGCACGTCCAATGTTGTCCTTAACACTAGTCCATTGCGAGGTATTGGGCAATGCCCGGCCGTTGCGCGAGCACCGGAATCCGACTCGGATGACACATTGGCGCAACACATTGCGCGTCGGGCCCCAACAATACCACGCATGGGCTCCCGGTTGGTTGGTGCCACCATCGGCATGCGCGCCCCATGCCCCACACCGGCTAGGCCACCCCCTAATATTGCATTGACAAACTTTGGTCGGACCACGAGAGGTCAAAAAAGAAAACGACAAAGGGATGTGCGAGAATGGAGGACTACCGGGGCCACCCCACTTGCACGTCCACAAACTGACGGCGTTATGGATGCAACGGGTTCAAGACCAATGGTATCGATTAGAATGCCAAGGGCTGGCACACGGCTTAGTCGAATTCCCGGCCCGGCAATTGATGGCCACGAGTCCGACGCCCGAACAGATGACAATGCCAGCACGGACGATGAATCCGGCGTAGGCGAAGCTCCCGATGATAGTGATTACCAAGCACCGCCCCCAAGGGTAGCTGTGGGAGGGCCACGCAGGACAAGGAATTCTATTCCTCAAGACAACGATAATGCCCCTTCATGAATGAATATTTATAGTAATGTCAAATGTCCTATGGTGTTCAATGGGTTTAGTTGTATTGGTGATCAATTTTTGTAATAACTATTTTTGGGTATGTTTGTTGAAAAAATAATGTGAATTTCAAATTTGTATGTTGGATGTTGACTAGAAATTGAGCCTACATGTATGATGTAGGGTTTAGGAAATGAATGTCCAATGTGCACTAAGGTTAGGACTCAGGAGTAGGACACATGGAAATGATTTGTAATGCCAATAGGCCCTATGTAGTGTTGCATTTTTTATTCTATAGGTCGGAGGCGGCATTATAAAATAATTTTAAGAATATTTAAGACTACTTTTATGTTTTTATTATTGAAAATCATCGAAGACATCAATCCGTGAGGTCCTTTATGGCAAATCATTGTCGAACACATTCCCCTCTTCTAGGATTAGGTCATCGAGCTCTTCTCCGCCCAAATATTGATCCAAGAATGATGACATTGTAAATGCAGACCACCATTCACGACTTGTCCGATGTGCCATGTGGGGCGTTATGTATTCCAATATTTGCCAATTTGTGTGGCAAATTGGCAATGCTCAAGGCTCAAACATTGCCATTGAGTTTGAATGTACTAATGCTATATGGTAATATGGAACAATTGTCAAAGTTGAGCGTGTCTATATTTGCCCTATTGCCATGGATTGGCTATAGTCGTGAACTTATAATAAATTTTTAAAAAAAATGCCGTAGAAATTTGTCGAGGATTTTAAAATGCATTTTAAATGTGTATTTTAAGATAAAGTAAAAATAAATGCACCTCTAGCCCTATGTCATGTGGGAGGATGAAATGAATGTCCAATGTGCACTAAGGTTAGGAGTAGGACATATGGAATTGATTTGTAATGCCAATAGGCCCTATGTCATGGGCGAGGATGGAATTAATGTCCACACACACACACATATATATATATATATTGCAAATACCCCCAAATATATATATATATATATATATATATTGCACATACATCCATATATATAGCACATACATATAGAACATACGGTATACCGGGAACCCACATATATATTGCACATACACATACATATTGCAATTTGCACGTACACCCATACATGTTAGACATACATATTGCACACGGGTGTAGCTAATAAGGAAGTTATCATTTGTTTAAATAGCGATCCACTTTTATTTCACATTACGGATCATATCTTTTACATAGTGCGATTATATCCACTAGGCCTAAACACATATACAATGTGTTTGCTAGGATTAAATCGGCGAACTATATAGAACATGAACCGCTACATCTACATAGAAAAATTACAATGTCAATAGTCGCTCCGAAGGACAAATCCAAAAGTTGGTGCATCGACGATATTCGGCAGAACGTTTGTCGACTTGAAGCCAATATTCTCCATTCTCCACAAGCATATCCCGCAAGTATTCAAGTTCCATTATGAAAATATCGTTGAGCCGAGCATGCTGAACTTGCCATCGAATTGGGATGGCAATGCGTTGCGTATGGCTGAACATGAAGAGGTTCAGTCGGAACGCTCGCAACAATTCGGCGAGCTCCGAAGTCCCTCTCACGCCCCTAAATCGATGCCCCATTGGTATGTCTACGTCCCAAATCGACATACGCAACGCATTGTAGACTTCTCCCATACCAAAATGTTCCCGCCAAGCTTTGTTAACTCCCATGTATTTAAAAATACATATGAGAGTTAAAAAATTCGCCCTCACTTCACACCCCCGCCCATACTCTCCTCGGTGATATGGCTCCAAAATAGGCTCTAGGACCTTCGGCAATATGTGCTCCCCCACAATTTCCGCGGTCAATCCGGGTAAAATGGTCGACGGTGCCATGTTTGGCACAACCCTGAAATAGCAGCTTCTCCGCTCCTTCTCCCTTTGTTCTCCGTTTGCAAAGCTTGCTAAAACAGGCTATGGCCAATGGAGAACTTGGGAATGAGGGAAATGGGAGGTTGGATTGCTATATATATGCATCCTTTGTCATGATTGTATGCATTTAATGCATGATTTGACTAAGCTAACGCTCTTCCCAAACCCTAACGCCTAATTTCGACTGCTGGGCAGCAGTCGATTGCCATATTCGACTGCTGGGCAGCAGTCGATTCGCATATTCGACTGCTGGGCAGCAGTCGATTCGCATATTCGACAGCTGGGCAGCAGTCGATTCGCATATTCGACTGCTGGGCAGCAGTCGATTCGCATATTCGACTGCTGGGCAGCAGTCGACTGTGGATGGTCGACTGCTACACAGCAGTCGACTGATAAAATCGACTGCTGGAAGGCAGTCGACTGTGGATGAATGACTGCCTTCCAGCAGTCGACCATCTTAGTCGACTGCTAGGAAGTAGTCGATTTTATCAGTCGACTGCTGTGTAGCAGTCGACCATCCACAGTCGACTGCTGTGCAGCAGTCGACTATGCAAATCGACTGCTACAAGGCAGTCGACTGTGGATGGTCGACTGCTACACAGCAGTCGACTGCCTTGCAGCTTAATTTAGACAACTAATTAGACACACCCGTAACCCAACCTGCCAAATCATTGGATGCCACCCGAGGGCCCACACTGCGATATCCCTATAAAATCAAGTGTGCTACCCACCATGAGGCCACCTTGCCTCGTAGTGATTTTGAGGACCTTGTATGCGTCGCGTACATTGCCCAAGATCAACTACGGTGTGGGCAATCCATAGGATTGCGATGGCTGGGAGTGGCAAGATACGGGATGCGGGTGGTTCGTCAAGAAGTATGTATTACAATCCCCGACACGCATGGGGCTTGCCGGACGAACCGGACGAATTTACACCCGAGGTGGTTGCAGAGAACACTCGAAATGAGGACGATTTGCGCAGTGTTTTACGTCCGATTCAAGGGTTCACTGAATTCTATTGGGTTCGATGTGAGCCCAAAAGGGTGCCCACATTTAGTCTTAGACCCTTGAAACGTTAGTTGATGCACTTTGAAGTAGCATGTTACTTCACAAAAATATAAAAAGAGTGAAATGTTAGTCTTAGAAGTACCATGTTGTAAGAGGCTAGGATGTGAGTTGTTATTGTGTTTTTACCTTCGGAAGGATTTGAGTGAATGAGGATAGGTAAGGAGAACTTGGATTGAGTAGTTAGTGAGTAGGCTAGTACAAATGGATGGAGACAACCAAAGTGACTCAAGAGGCAAGTGCATTCGAATTGGGATGAATGGAGGATCACATGGAGCGCACAAGTGGACCACCTCATCATGGCCACTTAATGGGGAAGGTCCAAGGAAGAATGCAAGGTGGAGGATAAGCAAATTCTCAAAGCACCAATCAAATCACGAGTTAAGCATCGTGGTTTGAATTAAGTGGTGAGCGACGATTTGGGAAAGTAAGGGGAGAAAGTTATGGCGGCGGAAAGCGAAGGAGGCTAAGTTTGGGTTGAAGCATCCCAAGTTTGGTAAAGTGTGGTAGGTAGAAAGCCAAGGCTAGTTAAATGTTCGAATTAGGATCCTTGTTGATCATTTGAGGGAGGAAGGCTTAGAAGATAGGATTGGCGCCTACTAAGTAGGAGGAAATCTCAAGGGCTTATCGTGAGCCTTGAGGGTGCTCACCCCCTCAAGCTTACTATATAATCCCTCATTCTTCCCTCACTCATCCTCTCTTTCCTTTGTGCTCCAAGGCACCCCACGAGTTATAAGTGTGGGTGTGGGAAGCCATATTGGAGCACATGTGTGTGCTTAGTTTTTAGTTTGAGAGCCAAGGCTTGTTAGCCTTGAAGAGGGCTTGACCTCTTGGTAGAATTAGTGTTGACGTGAAGGATTTTAAAGTTAATTCATGATTCCAATTTGTGGTACTTAAAGTTCATGTTTTGAATACACGTGGTTGCAAGTTCCATGTTTAAGAGTTGAGCACTTGAGGTTGTGATGAGTGCAAAAATATACTTGTGTGGATTAGTTAGTCTTAGTGAAGTTAGGAAATTCTCTCTCCCCCTCTCCTCTCTAGGATTTTAGGATTTTAGGATTAGAGAAGAATTGTGTGATTAGAAAGGGGTTGTTAGTAGAATTAGGAAAATTAGGTAGGAAGATTAGTTAAGGGCTTGAATAATTAGTGAGGTAGTTGGGGATTACAACTACAAAGTTGTGGGTTCATGAAGGAGCTGGGTTTATGAAGGAGCTGGGTTTGTTTAGTTAGAAAGTAAAGAGCTGGGTTTATGAAGGACCTGGGTTTGTTTAGTTAGAAGCTAAGGAGCTGGGTTCATGAAGGAGCTGGGTTTATGAAGGAGCTGGGTTTGTTTAGTTAGAAGCTAAGAAGCTGGGTTTACGAAGGAGCTGGGTTTATTTAGTTAGAAGCTAAGGAGTTGGGTTCATGAAGGAGTTGGGTTTATGAAGGAGCTAGGTTTATGTAATTAGAAAGTAAAGAGATGGGTTCATGAAGGAGCTTAGTAGATAGCCTACTTAATTAACTCATAGACAAGTAGTTAGTTACATTATGCTAGTTAGTGTTATGTGTGGCTTTCACAAGTAAATGTATTTGAGATTGACTATAGAGAATAGTGTTTTTTAACACTTGCATCCTCTCTTTAAAAATAAACCACGTGCACAAATTAATGGAGAATGTGGAGCACTCTCGCGATGGCAAGACAAAGGAAGCAAAGACCAAAGTTAAATCCAAGACCACTTGAAGGGTGAACCTTGCACTATGGACTCATCCAAGTCCAAATCCAATACCGCGGAGGAATGTGAGCCCAAACCCACTACTCGGACTACGGACGCTTAAGGGTGGGGGGTTTGGCCTCACATAATTGGTGCGTCCGCCGGGAGCGAAGCGGAAGGTAGTTACAAGACTTGGAGGCGACTAGGAGACTTGGAGGCAACTAGGAAAAATTGGAGACACAAACTTGAGAGAAGGGAAGGAGCACCCGAAACTCGGTAAGTATTCTCTCTTTGGGTTACATTTGAATTCATTGTATTTCAACTATTCCTTGGAATGAATTGCATTGTCAATTACGCAAATTCATTTTTGAGGAAGGAGCGCGGCGAAGGTACGTCCTCAACCTTTTTGGGGATTTGCTAAGAACTTAAAAGGAACCTATAACCGAGTAGCTCATTAAAACATTAGAGGGTAAATTCACCTTAGGACATTGAACTTTGACACTCACCTCGGGGTGAGTCTCAAAGTTTTGGGAGTTGTCATTTCATGCTCTAGATTAAATTAATATTTCACAAAGTTTATGGTGTTGTTACATTGAGTCACGATTGAGGGGAGTGCTAACTCACAGGGGGATGCGATTGCTCAAGGTATGTTTATTTCTTCAAAGTGAATTCATTAACTAATTAAGGAATGCCTTTTGTACTCGTGATTGTTGTTATCCGTTGTAGAGGGTAATTCCCGAATTGTGGATGGTGTGAGAAGTTGAAGGGTGAAGCCTCGACTTTTAACATAATCTACTCGGAAGGTCACCCCCTCACAATCGGTATTGTGGTGAGTGTTAATTTGCGGGAAGGTGCGGAGGTGATGCTCCGACTTAACCAAAAAATTAACATGAACATGCCTATCCCCTATTGGGATTCTTTCACCTAAGTGGGCTTGCAGGTTCTTTTCCTCACCTCCTAAAAAAATTATAACCACACCAAGACAAGTGAAAATATTAAGAGGGGAATTGCTAGGATTATGTGTGGTCAAGTGAGGGTCGATCGATTCTTATGGAATGCAAGGTAGGACTCGCTCACAAAAACCAAGTTTGATAGTAGGACTAGAGAAATCTACTCGAAAGAGGCGGTCCTCTAAAATCAGTGATAGATTAGAACAAGATAATGTTAGAATAGAGAGTTGTTTGAACGTCGAACCTAGGACTAGGTCAATTCTAGACACCTTAGAACTTGGAGCTCAACTTGAAGAGGAGATCACTCCCTCCAAATTGAGTGGTGAAACTTCTTCGGAAAATTACACACTTAGAGAAGAATTCCCGGTAGAAGTTGATAGGGGATTGTTGAATAGTTCACCGGTCACCATGGCCGAGGAACGGGGGATGGATCCACCACCCATACCCCCAATTCCGCCCATACCTCCTATACCTCCAATAGACCCATTGGTTAGGCCAAGAGGCCTACCAATTGTGGTTCCACAAAATTTAGCGGCGATGGATATGCCATCTCATCTCCCTAAATTTTATGGGACCAAGGATGAGGACCCCTCTCGGCACATGGAACGGTATATCGAACGGTTGGCTAGCTTCCTCATAACCGACCCGGGTTATTGGTTAGTGTGGTTTCCTACCACTCTAGAGGGGGAAGCCTATGAATGGTATCGGGATCATGCCGAGGGACATTTTAGGGGATGGGAACAATTACAAAGGGAGTTTCTTAACGAATTTAGGCCGGAAGTGGGTCAAAGTACCGCATTAAGGGCATTGTCGTCATTGAAGCAAGGAAGGGAGGAAGAAATTTCGGCTTACATTAGGAGGTTTGATTTAGTGTGCACTAGATTTGTGGGTACCATGCTCAACGACGACACGCTAAAGCAATTTTTCATTCAAGGGTTTTTTAAGTCCGGAACTATTAGGGGTGTTCTAGAAAGGAATCCCTTGACCTTGGCGGATGCCAAGCGTGCGGCTAGAGATATTGAAAACTTGGATAAAGATCACGAAAGGCTATGGAGAAGGGAGGATGAATTGATCCCACAATTCATCCCCATACGCCCTAGGGTGGTAGCGGTAGAACCCGCTAAGTATGAGAACCAAATTCCATATGTCATTGTGGACACCGGCCCCCGACCTTTAGCGGTTAGGGAACCGGCACCTCTTTTGGCACTACCGGCCCCTAGAACGGATCCACACTTGGAGGAGGTTGAGAGAAGACTAGGTGCTAGCCAACTAGGATTCCAAGAGGCTATGATAAAACAAATGCAAAGCCTCACGGATCAAATGTCGTTAATGATCCGGAGTCAACAACCGGGGCCTCCACCCCCGGTTGAGTCGGGTAGGCATTCTTCCGGATTATGGTGTGTCCAATGTGGCCAACCGGGCCACACGCGTCAATTTTGTAGAAGTGGACAAAACCGTGACCAAAGAGGAAACGGTAACCCACCTCAACAAAATCAACGAGGTCAAGCGCCACCTCACTATGGAAATGGAAGCAATAGAGGACCACAACCTAGAGGGCAAGGTGGCCAAAATTTAGAGAAGAAGGAATTTCATCCCTTTTGTGGAAGGTGGCACGCTCAAGGACAATGTTGGTCCGAAGGTCAAGAGTTTAATTGTAGCAATTGTGGAGGAAGTCATCCCTCGGATACGTGTCGCCAACCGGACAAAATAATTAATGTCCCTTACCCGGTGGCTAATCCACAACAACAAGCAAGGGATAATATGCGAGGTGCTAGGCCACAAGGAGTACCGGCCAATGAACTTAGGCCACCTAACTTATACTATAACCATAGTAATGCTAGGCAAACTTTTCATCCACCGGCGGGCTTGCAAACTACAACCGGTTACATTCCAATACAAAATAGACAAGGAGTTCCACCTAATGGTAGTAACGGGAGACAAGCGCCTCCAACGGATCCGGGACCATCTAACTCCCAAGATGTTAGGTTCATGGATGGAGTGTTGGAGGCCACATGTGATGACATGCTTCCTCTCCCAACGAGAATTGGAGAGGAGCAAAGTCAATGGCCTCCTCACACCAATGCTATTACATATGAGTTAGTGAAGGGTAAGGGTGTGGTTGAAGAAGCACCTGCACTAGCGGTAACTACTAGGGCTAGGAGAGGGGATGCCCCGTTGGAGGTAGGAATAGGAGAGCAAGGAAATTACTCTTCGGATGAAGAGATTAATCTCTCCGAGTTGGATAGGGTAGCTAGAAGAGCTACTAAGGATGTGGAGAGGGAAAATATAATTTTACAAGATAGGGAGAGGACTAATGCGGTACATGACTTGGATAATAGCGATGTGGGTGAATGGGAAGGACCGGGGGTTCCCGTAGACGAATTCGACGTAGTGGGTAATTCTAAGGTGGAAAGATCTACCGGGTACGACTTGTGGGCGGACCTTAGTACACTCAAGGCGGATATTACTTTCGGCCAACTATTGGAAATTTCACCCACGGCAAGGAAAACATTAAAGGAGGGAATGCCGGTACACAAGAGGATGAGGAAGGTGAAAGCTAAAATAGCCGCTAGGATCCAATCACAAGGTGGAAGAGACGTGAAAGCTATAGAAATAGAAGTTGTTATAGTAGATAAGGTGGTTCCTAATGTGCTAGTCGACGGAGGGAGTAGTCTAAATATACTACCGGAGGATACTATGAAAAAATTGGGACTTGGACTCACGGGGCCTTCACCTTTGGTCATAAATATGGCAAATCAAAGTTCGACTACGCCTTTGGGGATGATCAAAGATTGTAGAATGACTACGGGAGGCGAGGAGTACTTGGTCACCTTCCATGTCATTAAAATGCACTCCAACAAGGACACCTTCCCCATTTTGCTAGGTAGGCCTTGGTTGCGGATGGCGAATGCTATGGTCAATTGGGGTGGACCTAAACCATCCATCACTTATGGTCCGGAGGGTAATAGGGTCATAGTGTCCATTGGTTCATTAGAAGGATGGATGAAGAAGGAGATGTATTTGCCATTGGAGAAGGAAATTGATGACTTAAACGAGAATGAGATTGGCAAGGCATTGGTGGGAGTCGTCCATCCCGAAGGTCAAAGGGTTGTTATAGATTCGGGCTCGGGAAGTCTAGGTCCTAATTTTTACAATTATGGGGATAATGGGGATTATGCCCAATGGCTAAGGGAGTACCCCGAGTCCGAGGTTGATGTAATGGTTACATTTCACCAAGTAGGCTTAGGGAGTGAATTTCCTAGTGTTAGTTTAGGAGAGGGCTCATTGTTGGAGCCATGTGAGGTGCTCACCGAGGAAGAGTGGGTTAGCGGTGGGTTAACACCTTGGGTAGATGACGTGGAAGAGGGTGAGGTTAGTTTAATTCATGTAGATGGGACTCAAGAGGAGGATGTGATTATTGAGTCATCGAAATTGGAGGAGCCTTTACATTTCAAGACCACGTCTACGGGGATAGTTGTAGGTCAAGATGTGAAAGATTACCCCAATGTGCCTTCCGATTGGTATCGGAACAAAGAGGAACAAGCACATGTGTCGGAAGCGAATTGGCGGTACGTGGATGTGAAATTAAAGAATGGAAAAACCCGACAAATGAAGATGGGTTCCAAATTGGGGGAGAAAGAGGTTAGGGAGTATAGCAATTTGGTGGATGAGTTTAGTGATACTTTTGCATGGTCCTACGATGAGCTTAAGGGAATTCCTAGGGAAATGGTAGAGCACCGGATTCCTTTAATTCCGGGGGCGAGGCCAATTAGACAAAAGGAGAGGAGGATGAATCCTCAATTGCAATTGTTGGTGAAAGCGGAATTGGAAAGGTTATTGAAGGCCGGGTTTATCAAGCCGGTGGAAATCACGGATTGGGTTTCTCCTATGGTCTTAGTAAAGAAAAAAAATGGGAAATTAAGGGTTTGTGTCGACTATAGGAAATTGAATTCGTGCACACAAAAGGATCACTTCCCCTTACCTTTTATCACCTTGTTGCTTGAGGAGGTTGGAGGTCATTCGCGATATACCTTTATGGATGGGTATGCGGGTTATAATCAAATTTCCATAGCCCTCCAAGATATCCATAAAACGGCTTTTACTACACCTTGGGGTACTTTTGTGTGGGTAGTGATGCCATTTGGGTTATGTAATGCCCCGGCTACTTTCCAACGATTAGTAATGTATATCTTCACCGACTTGTTGTTCAAATCCATGACCGTCTTTGTGGACGATTTTAGCACACAAAGTAATGTGGACGATCACCTACATTGTGTTAGGGAGGCATTGGTTAGGTGTAGGAAGATGAGGTTAGCATTGAACCCGGATAAGACATTTTTGGGAGTGAATAAGGGAGTGTTGTTGGGTTATGTTGTTAGTGAGAAAGGTAGAGAACCCGATCCGGATAAGATTGCGGCCATAAGCGACTTGGCAACTCCAACCAATTCCAAGGGGATCTCTAAGTTGTTAGGACATGTGGGATGGTACCGGGAACTTATTCCTAATTTTTCAAAGATAGCGGTGCCCATTACCCATTTGCTCAAAAAGGATGTCAAATTCGAGTGGACGGATGCTTGTCAAAAAGCCTTTGAGGAATTGCGGGATAGGTTGAGCACCTATCCGGTGTTGATACCACCCAATTGGGGTAAACCTTTTCACGTCTATTGTGATGCTAGTAATGTGGCAATAGGGAGTGCGCTTTGTCAAGCAACGGGAGAAAAAGAGAAGGATCAACCTATAGCTTATGCGAGTAAGCAATTGACCCCCGCCGAAAGAAACTACTCTACAACGGAGAGGGAGTGCCTAGCCATGGTGTTTTCCGTTAAAAAGTTTAGGCATTACCTCATGTGCAACCCGGTTGTATTTTTTGTTGACCACATGGCTATCAAGTATCTAGTTAACAAGGCGGAGTTAAGTGGTAGGTTAGCTAGGTGGGTTTTGTTATTAGAAGAATTCGACTACACGGTGGAATATAAACCGGGTCGTATGCATTTACAAGCGGACCACTTGTCTAGGTTGTCGGAGGAGATAGGAAAAAATCCGGTAAATGATATGTTAGTAGATGATAGCCTCTTTGTGGTCACTTCTACACCGGAGTGGTATGCGGGCATAGTGGAATTTCTAACAACCCACAAGTTGCCCAAAGAGTGGACAAAAGAAGAGAGAAGGAAGGTGAGGGTAAATAGTAGGCAATTTGTTGTAGTGGGCCATAGGTTGTTTAGAAGGGGGTCCGATGGTATTTTACGACGATGCGTGTCAAAAACGGAGGTTGAAGCAATTTTAATCGCTTGCCACGATAGCGCTTGCGGCGGTCACTTCTCGGGTCAACTCACCGGGCAAAAAATACTTAGAGCGGGCTACTTTTGGCCTACACTATTTAAGGACGCCCATGACTATGTAAGGAAATGCGACGCTTGCCAACGGTATGCCCGAAACGACCTTAGAATGGAGATGCCTTTACATGTATCATTACCCTTAATTCCTTTCGAAAAATGGGGCATCGACTATGTGGGTGAGGTCCATCCCCAATCTTCAAAAGGAATGAAATATATTGTGGTGGCAACCGAGTACCTCACCAAGTGGGCGGAAGCCAAAGCGGTGAAGACCAACACGGCGGAACACGCGGCAACATTTATGTACGAAAACATAATTTCGCGGTTCGGGGTGCCGAAGATCCTAGTAAGCGATAGGGGTACTCACTTTTTGAATGACTTGATTCGAGAGATGACAGAGAAATTTAAAATTGATCACCGGAAGACTACTCCCTACCACCCACAAACCAATGGACAAACGGAAAGGGTTAACGGAATTTTGGTGAGTATACTACGCAAGACGGTTATAGACTCGAAGCGGGATTGGGATACGAAACTAACGGCGGCACTTTGGGCATACCGTACAACCTATAAGGTAACTACGCGTGCTACACCATTTTCCTTAGTCTATGGTCTTGAAGCGACACTACCAATCGAATATGAAGTCGAGTCACTTAGGGTGGCCGTGAGTACGAGACTTACCGAAAGTCAATCCTTACGAAATCGACTAACCGATTTGGAAGCACTTGACGAAGGGAGGAGAATGGCGGCTCAACATATTGAGGCAATCCAAAGAAGGAGAAAGATTACTTTCGACAAACGACATAAGAGAAGGGCCCTAACACCGGGAATGATGGTCATGATTCAAGACGCACGAAAGCTTGAATTTCTGGCGAAATTCGATGCGGTATGGTTAGGACCTTACCTTGTCTATGAGGTCTTTCCTAATAATTCAATTCAATTGGAAACGTTGAATGGTGAGCTCTTTCCTACCCGTACATCGGGAAGTAGATGTAAGGAGTACCGAGCTTGACTAGGCAACTTACCCTTGGAGCAAGAGATGTTTGGATTCATCCCCCGATGGTCGCCAATTATGTGAGCCCAAAAGGGTGCCCACATTTAGTCTTAGACCCTTGAAACGTTAGTTGATGCACTTTGAAGTAGCATGTTACTTCACAAAAATATAAAAAGAGTGAAATGTTAGTCTTAGAAGTACCATGTTGTAAGAGGCTAGGATGTGAGTTGTTATTGTGTTTTTACCTTCGGAAGGATTTGAGTGAATGAGGATAGGTAAGGAGAACTTGGATTGAGTAGTTAGTGAGTAGGCTAGTACAAATGGATGGAGACAACCAAAGTGACTCAAGAGGCAAGTGCATTCGAATTGGGATGAATGGAGGATCACATGGAGCGCACAAGTGGACCACCTCATCATGGCCACTTAATGGGGAAGGTCCAAGGAAGAATGCAAGGTGGAGGATAAGCAAATTCTCAAAGCACCAATCAAATCACGAGTTAAGCATCGTGGTTTGAATTAAGTGGTGAGCGACGATTTGGGAAAGTAAGGGGAGAAAGTTATGGCGGCGGAAAGCGAAGGAGGCTAAGTTTGGGTTGAAGCATCCCAAGTTTGGTAAAGTGTGGTAGGTAGAAAGCCAAGGCTAGTTAAATGTTCGAATTAGGATCCTTGTTGATCATTTGAGGGAGGAAGGCTTAGAAGATAGGATTGGCGCCTACTAAGTAGGAGGAAATCTCAAGGGCTTATCGTGAGCCTTGAGGGTGCTCACCCCCTCAAGCTTACTATATAATCCCTCATTCTTCCCTCACTCATCCTCTCTTTCCTTTGTGCTCCAAGGCACCCCACGAGTTATAAGTGTGGGTGTGGGAAGCCATATTGGAGCACATGTGTGTGCTTAGTTTTTAGTTTGAGAGCCAAGGCTTGTTAGCCTTGAAGAGGGCTTGACCTCTTGGTAGAATTAGTGTTGACGTGAAGGATTTTAAAGTTAATTCATGATTCCAATTTGTGGTACTTAAAGTTCATGTTTTGAATACACGTGGTTGCAAGTTCCATGTTTAAGAGTTGAGCACTTGAGGTTGTGATGAGTGCAAAAATATACTTGTGTGGATTAGTTAGTCTTAGTGAAGTTAGGAAATTCTCTCTCCCCCTCTCCTCTCTAGGATTTTAGGATTTTAGGATTAGAGAAGAATTGTGTGATTAGAAAGGGGTTGTTAGTAGAATTAGGAAAATTAGGTAGGAAGATTAGTTAAGGGCTTGAATAATTAGTGAGGTAGTTGGGGATTACAACTACAAAGTTGTGGGTTCATGAAGGAGCTGGGTTTATGAAGGAGCTGGGTTTGTTTAGTTAGAAAGTAAAGAGCTGGGTTTATGAAGGACCTGGGTTTGTTTAGTTAGAAGCTAAGGAGCTGGGTTCATGAAGGAGCTGGGTTTATGAAGGAGCTGGGTTTGTTTAGTTAGAAGCTAAGAAGCTGGGTTTACGAAGGAGCTGGGTTTATTTAGTTAGAAGCTAAGGAGTTGGGTTCATGAAGGAGTTGGGTTTATGAAGGAGCTAGGTTTATGTAATTAGAAAGTAAAGAGATGGGTTCATGAAGGAGCTTAGTAGATAGCCTACTTAATTAACTCATAGACAAGTAGTTAGTTACATTATGCTAGTTAGTGTTATGTGTGGCTTTCACAAGTAAATGTATTTGAGATTGACTATAGAGAATAGTGTTTTTTAACACTTGCATCCTCTCTTTAAAAATAAACCACGTGCACAAATTAATGGAGAATGTGGAGCACTCTCGCGATGGCAAGACAAAGGAAGCAAAGACCAAAGTTAAATCCAAGACCACTTGAAGGGTGAACCTTGCACTATGGACTCATCCAAGTCCAAATCCAATACCGCGGAGGAATGTGAGCCCAAACCCACTACTCGGACTACGGACGCTTAAGGGTGGGGGGTTTGGCCTCACATTCGACTGCCTAGGAGACAAGTTGATCGTCACCACCGCGGATACTTGGACGCCCAAGAAAGGCCCGCATGCCGCATCGGTTACAAGGAAAAATTTTTCCCATGGCACTTGTTTCAGGACCTTAGCGACGTTCTCACGAAGGGGAAAAATCAATTGTATTTTCGAAAAAACTATGGGACCTTGTGGAGGTTCTACCAAACCATAAAACACTCGGTGCATGACGCAATTCATTGGGGGTTCAACCGGTGCACCGCGCACCAAAAGGAATACCGGGTGTATAGAGAGTACACACTTAGGTCGTCAATGTAAGATTTGCCCACGAATATGGTGAGAGCGTAGTATCAAGTTTGTACTTGCACGTATACTTACGTATGTTGGTAAGTTGGAAATGCGCAATATATGAATTCCCAGCAATATTGCGGTGATGTTTTCCGCTTGGTGTGAACTTATAATCATGCCACATGGAATCATTGTCACAGTTATTTGCATCGATACGTGTTTGATTCAAGTGCAAATGCATGTAGATGCAAAGTCCATGGTTTAATTGGATGTTTGTGGCAACCGATTGTGTGGGCAAACATAAGAAATGATCATTGTGCGACACTTGTACATTACTCCCAAAATTGATAGTGAACAATAATTCACTTATAAACATTTCCAAAATCATGGTTTTTCCCGCATTGTGTACAATTGAGTATCAAATAATGCCTCCTAGTCCAACGCCTATCTCACAAACACTAGCCAACATTCCTAATCCGGCTCCGAATCACTATCCAATGCAATGGGGGGTCCGCGGCTTGAGCTTGCACCGTTCAGATTTGGTGGCCGTAGTGTCCGGCGCCTCGCCTCACGCCTGCTCTCGGTGATGGCCCATAGTTCTTGCGCCGCAGTCTCCCGGTCAGCTTGTGCACGAGCACGCGCGCGGTCTCCAATGTGCAACCCCCTCGCGGCATTCGGATGGCGCAGGACGTCTTGCATGGTGGGGCTAGAGGCCCCGTCACGGATGTCCAAAAGGCCGTTGACGTATTTCCACTCATTCATCCGGATTTGGACGTCCACCTCATTGAAGCTACCCTCTTGTGTAGCGGCCTCCTGCCTCTCCAGATCGGCCTCAAAACTTGTTGTGTCCAACACGTGTTCCACATCCCAAGTTGTTTCCTCGCCCGGGACCGGTTCCCGTGGTAATACCCCCACTGTCACATTGCCGTTGGAGTCATACACGTATCCGTGGGGGTGAGGACCTGGGACGTATTCACCCGTCTCTCCGGCATGCCCACCCACAACACGGTACAAAAATGCCCTCAAATCTACGGCCTGAGGAGAGGAGCCGGGGTAAAACTCATGAGCAACCCTTGTGTACATTTCAGGCGTGAAGTTTGTCGGGTAGCCTCGCAGGTCCTTCAAATACCTCCGTGCACGCCAGCTATAAGCAGGAGGATCGCCGTATTCTGCGGGCGGCACACCATGCATTATTGTGTATTCAAAATCGGGAGGCATTCCCCATTGCACTCCGAATTGCTCGTACAACCTTCGATGCAGAGGGGCTTGGCACGTAGGACAACGGCGTGTTTGCAACATGTGTGGCAACAAACAATTCGGGTGGACCATGTGACCGCACGACCCAACGATCCATGCGCCTTCGGGTCCCCAAGGATTGGAACAAATGGGGCACATGCTCCCGTCCTTGATCCAATCGGGGACGCATGGCCACAACAAGGCTGGTCTGGCCGGGGGTATCACGATGCGGGATGATACTGCGGTATCCCATTGGAATTCATCCTCGGGCCTCTTGGTCCACGCAATACTGGGGTAATGGTCGTCATCGACCGGGAGGTTCTCAGGATACATGAAATCCAATGGCGGCCACGAGGTAAAAAGAAGCCGTCGTTCGGGCCACTGTTCGCCGTGGTCCCTATAGTGTGTCAGCTCGTCCATCAATGCCCTCTCACGCGTGGCGAACATGATAGTGGCTGTGACCATGCCCATGTAGTCGTCCTCCAACAACCGGTTCCTCCTAATGACCCGGTCGTAATCAACCCTCATTGCCTCCAAGTTTGTTGTGGGCGACGGCTCCCGCCCTTGTCCATCACTACCAGACATTGCTTGCGGCAGTTGTGGCGCATCAGCCCTCGCAAGTTCAAGGTCGGTCAAACGTGCAATCTCGGCCTTCAACCCTTGGACCTCCTCGGCGTGTGCACGTCGGACCATCTCCAATTCCCGTTCGTGGTCAGATTTGCATTTTGCCAACTCCGCCCTCAACGCCTCCACAACGTCGTTGTCGGCAACTACCAGTGGTGGGGATGGCACCGCCGATGCCATCTCCACATCAACGGGCGAAGATGGAGGACAAACCAACCGGGAACCATGTGGCGGTGTCACGTGGACCCTTTGTCGCCGGCTAGGTGGTTCAACTGGCAACCCTATGACAATGTTGTGCTCGTCCATGTTTGACTCGGCGGCCGGTGGAGTCCCCACAATTTGATGATCTGGTCCCGCAAGGAAATCAAAATAAGATCGGACCCTCAAAGGATTCATTGGAGTTTGCCATGCCAATGGAATCGGACGGCCAGCGTTCCGTCCTAGCACGGCACTTGGTATGACCGTGACCCGGCGTGCCTGCCTCAAGTCCGGGCTCGTGCGGGGTATGGTGGACCAGTCGATATCCACTCCCAAAATTACCTCCGCGTAGACCATTTGGCATAACCACATTAGCATATGCCCGCGATCAAATTCCCTCGGTGCACCCCACAAGAAATCCCACACCTCCTTGCACCGTTCTCCAAATATTTGATGGCTCACCTCCCTCCATATGCCATAGCGTTGTCTAGACATCCGTTCAGCATTCGCGCTAGGAACGAACATCCTCGTCAAATGGGTCCACTCTACGTACCTTCGGACCGTGCTATACAACCACATGCCCCTCTCATTTTGCCAGCCGGGATTGGCGAGAATGTTCGGGTCCCGCGCCACCTCCAAATTGATTGGTTGCGGCCTGCCCCTCGGCGCATTGCCGCGTCTTCTAGCGCCTGCCGACCCCGGTCTCGATTGCGGAGTCCCCCCCGGATCCAAATCCCCGCCACGTGGAGGTTCCGGCGGCAAGTTATCTTCGTCTGCCATCGTTGCCCCTAACCCCTAGCTTTGTATGCCTACTATAAATTAAACCTAATATGGTAGCACTTCCAAAATAAGCACCACCACCCACAATTTTTTTCCCAATCCACTAAAACCAAATTAAGGCCGTTCAAAGTTCAAACTACATAATTAGATTTAAACCACTTTCAAAATAAGTGTTCACATATAACAATTTCCGGTATGGTTCAAACTAACCGCAATGGGGTACAATGTAGACCGTATGTAGGTGGGTTGCAATACACACGTTAGGCAATAACAGTATATCGTATGCACCGTATACGTATTTCAGTACGTATGTCCACCTGTAGCCCTCCAGCTCGCCTCTATCTCCAAATGGCAAGGGCTGATTAACAACCTAGGCCCAAATGGAGGGAGGTGGGAGTGAGGGAATGAGGGAAGTGGGGTCCATATATACCCCAAGGAGGCGTCCTTTCGATTAGACGCCCCCTGGACCAACCCATGGACGCCACGTGCCCATGGGTGTCTCTACGCGACTGCTCGTGAGCAGTCGCACCCCTTCGTCGACTGCTATTAGCAGTCGACCATGTGGTGCGACTGCTCACGAGCAGTCGCAACCCATTCAAGTCGACTGCTGATAGCAGTCGACCATAGGGTGCGACTGCTCACCAGCAGTCGTCCGCATTTTGTCGACTGCTATTAGCAGTCGACTTGGGTTGTCGACTGCAGTTGGGCAGTCGACTGTCTTCGTCGACTGCTAATAGCAGTCGACGAAGGGGTGCGACTGCCCACCGGCAGTCGACCGCACTTTGTCGACTGCTATTAGCAGTCGACTTGGGTTGTCGACTGCAGTTGGGCAGTCGACTGCTAATAGCAGTCGACGAAGGGGTGCGACTGCCCACCAGCAATCGTCTGCCCTTCTTCGTCGACTGCTATTAGCAGTCGACGAAGGGGTGCGACTGCCCACCAGTAGTCGTCCGGACTTTGTCGACTGCTATTAGCAGTCGACTTGGGTTGTCGACTGCAGTTGGGCAGTCGACAGTCCAAGGCGACTGCTAATAGCAGTCGACTTGAAGGGCAGACGACTGCTCACAAGCAGTCGCCCGCCTGTCGTCGACTGCTAATAGCAGTCGAATTTCCATGTCGACTGCCCAAGAGCCGTCGACAAGCCAAGTCGACTGCTATTAGCAGTCGACTAGTTATGGTAGTCGACTGCTCTTGAGCAGTCGACATGGAAATTCGACTGCCGTCAGCAGTCGACACACCTATACGACTGCCCTTTAGCAGTCGATTCAGTGTGTCGACTGCCTAGTAGCAGTCGCTGTAACTCGTCGACTGCCCACTAGCAGTCGACACTGTTGACGACAGTTTACCCTGTGTGACGACAGGGTAAACTGTTTTACCCCCCCCAAACGGACGTGACGTTTTCAGGTCTGCCGTCACGTCGCTGTCACGGGACGTGACGCGACGTGACGCGACGTGACGTGTAATCCCTGCATACAAGTAAAAGACAAACTTTCGGGTAAGGAATGTTGGTTAAGGGAAGTGTTTAGGTTAATCGTAGCCGCAATACATGAAATCAAGAAAACCATCCATAAATTATAAGAATGATTTGGATGAATGTCTAACTTATTTTAAATTTTTTTTTAATATGCCCAATTTTAGATTATTGTTTTTTGGGTTGCCTAATGTACTTTTGCACTTTAATTAGTTATTAGGTAGAAAGGTGCCCAAGCTGCTAGAGAGCTACAATATAAACTTTAGCATCCAACCAATATAAAAATAATATACATAAACTTCAACTCCAGCATACATAACAAATCAACACCAAAATACATAAACCTTCAACAACAACGAAGAACATTACAAATTCAACTTTAATATACACCTTCAAATATACATTTAGGAATTGAACTTCAACATTACCAACAATGAACATTACATTGTCGTTAACCTTCAATTATGAAAACATACAAGGGACTTCAAAATTCCAACACCTTGAACCCAACCAAACAAATTTCTTGCACAAACATACACCCCCGCATACACCCTCAATCCAACCAAATATTTGTACTAGGCATACATTCAATAGTATCATTAAAGTTCAACATTTAAATTCAACATCCAGTGTTTAGGATCCAATAGTAATGGCTTTTGCAAATAATGTGACCTAAAGAGAGTAGGGAACCTGCCAAAGAGTGCGAGCTACAAATAAAATCACCACACATATCTAGAGTGGGGCACCAAGGGGAGAAGTACAACCAATAGGAGAAAATACAAGCAATGGGAGGAGATACAAGAAATAACAACACACAAATTGATGAAAGCTCTATGCGGGCATTCCTTCAAATACCTAAAAAAACACACACTTTTGGCATTTAGGAAAAAATCATAACATAATTGCAATAAATTCATATAGTGTGATTTATATATAAATCATCCACACAATTTGAATCACCGTCAAAATTACCAAAAACATCAATTGAAGGGTTGAGTCTCACTTTACTCGATAACATACCACCCTACTCATGAGACAACAATGATCACCAAATGGATCACAAAATTTGGACAAATCACTAGGTCCACGAGATTAAAAATAATAATAAAATGTTCAAGTTATGACTAGGCTAGTTTTTTGCCACGAATTCATTAAATGAGACAACATCTACATGATCTAAGGAATATAAATTAGTATTTGAATCAAAAGACATAGTCACCATAGAAATCATAGAGTCCAAATCAATCCATTTCTAATCGCTATGGTTATATTTAAATTTCAATTAATCGGGTATCTTATTAAACCATGACAACATGACCATATAAGTGGATAAGGTTACTCTTTTTTGGCCCACTTGAAGTGATTTATTTTGCAAGTCAATGGCTTGCCTACATGGTCTCCATTTGTTCCCATTGGTCCCAAACCTCCTCCTAATTTTTTGGACCCATCCAATCCACCATGTCCTGAACTCTGGTACTTGTAGATTACTAGTTGGTTTCCCTTGTGTCCGTCAAACTGCAATAATAATTGTGGATGACTATGTGTTGCGATGGCAAAAAAAAAGCCCACAACCCGAACCAAGTCCAAACATCATAGAAGAAGTAGAAGAATATGCTACTATATAAATATCAGCATTGTTAAAATAAATTGAATTACGAACACGGGTGAGCCGGTCTTTTGAGGGAAAGAAATTTCCATTCAACTAAGATACCAAAGTTGACTTGTAAATTGTGTGTCAACTTGATCTTTTAGAGCTACTCTCCATGATGATAGTAAATTACTTGTTTTTATTGCTATCTTGTTGTCACCTTCGTCTTTGTCTTAAATCATTGTTGATACTGCCGTCACAAAAGAAGTCATTTGCAAGATAGTTTCATAGTGTCACGCAAGTATTGCCCCACATTACTACGTTGATCGCAAAAAATGTGGTCGTGCACTTCAATCTCCAAAGTACAAAAGCAAGTGAGCACAATGAGCAAACGTTCAATCTCTAAAGCACAGGAGCGAGTGCACACAGTGAGCGAGCGCTCCTAAACCAAAGCAAAGCGAGAAACGCTCAGTCAAGAGAGACTGCGGCGGCTGACTAGAGGAGAAAACAAAAACCTAACGATGGAAATGAAAAAAATAAGCTATTGAGCTTAACGACCCCTTTCAAAACCCTAAAATTGCCTCTTCCAATGATGTTGCTAGCTTGATACCTTGCAAATAATTCCTACTACCCTAATACCCTTCGTATGGTTCTTGAACCCCTCATGAAACCCTAAATAAGCCAGCCAACCCTTGCATTGCCAGATGATGGTATTTTTCATCCAAAGGTGACCGTTTCAACAAATTCATCCACATGTCCGCATACATTTTGCCTATTTCTCATCCAATGCCACTAATGACAAACGATTTATGTTGAATGTATAAATTAAAAAATCTAAATTTAATTTTAGTTATGCTACTTTACATCTAAAAAAATTAAAATACCACAATTGAAACCACAACGTACATTGAATATAATTCCCAAATTCACATTTAGAGGACGCTATCGTATATCTAAAAAAAATGTAAAAATTATGTGTCTTGAATAAAGTCCACCTTACATTTTCTTGCACGTGGTTTTCTACATTTTTGCCAGTACCCGCCCCTAGATTCTTTGCTTTGGGATGAGCGTTGGAAGGTGAAGCTTCTTTGGATTTGTCCACAATGTCCTAAAAATTCATGGAAACCAACCCATCTCTAATTTAAACTTCCAAAGGTTGAAATTCTCTCCATTACACTTGTTAATGACTCTAGCATTGTCACCCTCATCACCCTCAAAATGATATCATTTTACGTTCAAAGATTGGAGATAGAATATCTAATCGCTTGAATCGGTTTTTTCTAAGTGATTATATGCAATCAATGACTACACAAATCTTAATAAACTCAAATTAGGTCTTTTTGCTCTCAAATGTACCTTTGGACCTCCAATTCATTCAAATCAAATCATTTTGAACTCTAATGAGCCCTCTTGCTCTCAAATTTGACTTTGTACCTTCAATTCACTCAAGTCAGATCCTCTTAACTAAATGAACCTTCTTGTTATCAAATGCATTTTGGCACTTTCAAACCACTCAAATTAGACCAACTCTACTGTGCATTTGCACCCTCAAACTACTCAAATGAGGCCTTTCTCAACTCAAGTGTGCTTTCGCACCCTCAAATCATTCAAATCAAGCCTTTTTCAACTCGAATACGCCTTTCTATCCTCAAGCCACTTAAGTTCAGCCCTTATCAACTCAAATGCGTTTACGCACCCTCAAACTATTCAAATCAATTCCTCTTCAACTCAAATCCACCTTTTCAACATCAAACCATTCAAATCATGTCTTTCTCAACTCAAATGTGCTTTCGTGCCTTCAAATTACTCAAATCAAGCCCTATTCAATTCAAATGTGCATTTCCAACCTTGGACCACTCAAATTAGGCCCTCTCCAACTCTAATGTATGCAATCAAATCTCTAACTCTAGAACTTCTGTGAGCGGGCCCATACTGTATTGATGCACAATAAAACCAGAGATCATATTGTATAAGCAAATACACATTTACAAAGGCATATGAACAAATGCTTGGAGTGAGATGGTCACCCTCATCCCTTGCCTTGCTCTTTATTGCATTTTCCCACCATGGTTCATGCAGTGGATATGGGATATCTCAACTCTCACTTTCCGCAAAGCATATGGATTTATTCAAACCTTATTCATTCTTATACCTGTAACGTTTCCAACTTTATGACTACGAGCAACTTAATGCTCTAACCTCAACATTTTTCATTAAAAAATATCAATGACTGCACTTCGTTGCCTGTCACGACAACATGATTTTGATAGCCTTCATGGTTTCTCTCGGTAATATGAGGACAAATTTTCGAAGTAAGGATGTTGTACACTTGTCTTCTAGTAACGATAGTAATATATTACGACAAGCTGAGTAGCCTTTTTTTTCCATGTAATTTTTTGGCTTATTTTTATCACAAATAGGTGATGAGAATTATAACAGCTTGTGATGATATCACACACCCTAATTAAATGAGTTCAAAAGAAAGTCAGTGATACCTTCCTAGGTTTTGAACCTACAGTAGCCTTTCCAAGCACACCTGAAACCATGTACATGATTCTACTGTGGATTGTGAGAAGGCACATTGTAATTCTTCCCAGGTTGTTTCTTTATGGGTTTCAGGCGGCGTTTGCGAAATTGTGCTAGCTCAAACCATGGATAATCTCTTTGATCTTGGTCATGTACAAATTGTCATGATGATCAGATTGAGTATACTCCTAACTCTTAGTAAGTTAGGCAGTCCAAAAAAAAAATTCTAAAATTGGGTAAATTAAAAAAGTACCTTAAAATAAGTTAGACATTCATCCAAGTCATTTTTATAATTCATGAATGGTTTTTCTTATTTCATCTATGGCGGCTATGATTAACCTAAACACTTCCCTTAACTAACATTCCTTACCCTAGAGTTTGTCTTTTACTTGTATGTCAAGGTTTTGCCTGGCAACAAATTTTGCTTTGTGTGAGAGTTATATAGATGCTAGTGATTATCACTTGCATTATTGTGATTTTAAGCACTGTTTGAATTTTATTTATTTTTTTGGACACTCAACGAAATTAATTTCCCAAAAATTTAGGCACCTTTAAAATAAATTATTTTTTGCCCAAGCTGCTAGAGAGCCATGGTAGCAGACTTGATGCACTCGCTTACAAAGGACTACTAATGTTTTAAAAAATAGAGAAACCCTAGTTCTTTGCATCATCCAAACAAATATTTTGTATGATCTACAAAATTACTAATGGAAATATAATAAATAAAGTTGAAAGAGTGCCTTGACATCTTAGAGAGGGGAGTCCGGCCTGGTCATATACCCAGCGATGAAGCATCACATCAAGAAAGGACTCTCAATACTCCCGGCACTCAACCTAACCAAGAATGTACAAGAATATTTGATAAGCAACATAAGTATTCCAACCTTACCAACAAGATCATTGAAAGGACAATAAGACTTCTCTCTTCAAACTCTTAAAAATCCAAATGACCACCAAATTTATTTCCTATTTGATGAGACTCTACTGAATTATTGAAGGTATCATGTTTCAACATGGAGATACATAGAAAAGCCAAAGACCACTCATCCATATAGTTACAAGTCATCAAGGGACTTAGCATGAAACATGCTGCATTCGTACAACTACAAACTTTCCCCATCATTCAAAACTTTGAACCTACCAATAGGGAGCTCAAAATGAACCTAATTTGTATTAATTGTACATACAAATTGTGCTCTCAACAGACACGGCTTACCTATTATTAGTGCAAAGTTATTCTATATTGCAGTGATTGACTGCCCATCAATCATATCACCAATGCACTTCACAATTAGGAGATCATTAGTTAGAGTCAAATTAGATATTTATGTAAACGTAATTACTTCTGTTCAGATGGAATCAGTGATTGGGGAGATTTTTGGGCATAATCGGTTGAGATCCTAGTGTTTGCAAGTCCAACCGGCTACATGTTGACATCCTCCGGGTTTCCTTTATTAAATTGGGGTATATTCTATAAATCCCTCTAAAATGATCGGTAATTTTCCTGCAGTCTTGAACTTCAACCGGTTATTTCTCAAACTCAACCGGTTCATCTGTAACTAACTGCCGGTTCTCCCCGATCATTGGATGGAATATGTAGTTGATCTCATCTCACGTCTTTGACTCCAACGGTTAGTATGGTATCCTAGCCTATTACCAATATGTGACCTTAAACCGAGCTCTAGGGAACAAATTAGAAATAATGTTCCCTAGGTGGATGACATGTCCCTAGCTCAACTAACCTCACATTAATGCATTTAATGACGTGGAGGGAGAGAGAGAGAGAGAGAGGGGATGAGAGAGAGGGGGAAGGAGGAAGAAGGAGGAGGAGGCCCATAGGTCTCGGTTCAAGGCCCATGAGACCTTGCCATAACGTGTTGGATGAGATTAGTTGTTCGTTTAGGATGTCTCTTGACATAGTAAGGTCAAAGTCAGTCTACGGTTCTCGAACATGTTCATAAAAGATAATTATAGAATGCTCATAAGTTGTATTAGCATTGACGTCAAACTTCTTTAGGTCTATCATAAGATACCCTAGGGAACATCTTTTAAAAAATCATATTTAATTCAAAATTAAGTTTAAAAATTTCCAATTTTTTGAAATAGACAAATATTTCATTTTACCTTGCATGAAAAATTTCAAATCGTTCATTACCATAGAAGAGGTCATTGTGAAAATTCACCAATGTGTAGCTCTCGGTCATAGGCTAGGATACCATACCAGTAAGGCCGGCATATGCTTAGTATGAAAAGTGCCTCTCTTTCCCCCCACCTCCCGTGAGCACTAACATCTTCTATCTGGGACAAAAAAAATCACAAACATAGAGTTATTGAGCTGCCAGATACCTGCACCTATTATGAATGCGGTTAGTTCCACTGCTTGCAAGACAACATGCAATGAATGTAAAGTAGTGGAATTTCTCATGTCAAAAATGAGAAACATGTTTAGATGGATGGCATGATTTCGACTTCATTAGCACCAGCTGACCGCCTATGATGTTCTGCTTCCTTCTCAACCAAAATTCTCTTATTCAAATGGGTTCCGAGACACCTATGCATTCACCAATAAACACTGATAAGAAATACTACTTTTAAACACATACTTTGTTTCCTTTCATAAACAAACAACACTAGCATACAATGCACTACAATGGATGCCAAGCGTGAATAGAGACGATTTGGACCGCTCATTTCAAATATAACACAAATTTTAAAATAGGGCAAAAACTAGTGGGTTTATTACCTTAAGTTGAACCTCCATACTGCCACCAACAATGATCAACCCAGTGTCATCGTACTTGAGAGTGTAATTGCTTATGGATATTGTAACTTCTTTATGGTGGGATCCATGGGGAAAGTCTTCCTGTGAATGAGACTTTAATTCAATCAGTATAGGACAGCATGCTGATCAAAATGAAACTTCTATAGAATACTACATTAATGCAGATGTACATTTGCACCACACACTTTTTAGTGAAATAGACACCATCATAACAATTCATTTTATGTGATATTTCATCAGGTGGACTTAATAAAATGGTGAGCCTAAATACAAACTAAACATTGCAATCTCCCATTGGGATCCCTACATTTGGAACTAGTGAACTTGGGGTTCCTTAGTGTGAGGGAAGAGCTTTGCATTATCCCAGAGGAATTTCATGTATAACTACATTTCAAAAAATTACTCACAAAATTTACATAACATTAAGTAGCAAGCCCGGAATGACCTTCTTAAAAGAGCATCAAACCAGAGCGTGCCGGTTTGATGCTCTTTCAAGAGTAAAAGGTAACGCTTCCTTTGAGTTCTACTTAGGCTATTTTTAATCTATTTGGGTGGTTACTTTCAATGCTTAGAATTAATTATGTCAGTTTCTAGGACAAAACTAATGCCAAGTGGTGGTAAAGGTTCTGATGTAGGCTAAATTACGATCTAAACAAATCTAAATAGCTATAAAGCAATAGGAAAGTTGGTGAGGTCAAAAAGGTAGTTGCACTTTTTGGAAAAGTCTCCTGACACCCGTATTGGAAACCTCTTTGATACCTTTTTGAAGCTACTATATTTGATTAATTATTCATTCATTCACCCTTGCTTTGCAAACTTTTCCTTTCTTGTTGAGGGAATATTGTGGGTACTCAAAGGGTACCCCACTAGCATTGCTACTTAATGTTATGTAGGGAGCCGGTCGAAGGATACTAGAACTCCACACACCACCCAAGCTCACAATAAAGGCAAGAATAATCTCATGTTCTATACATCCCACCAAAATATGCAATCCTACTTTTCATTTCTAAAGAGCAAACAATTGTTTACTTTTTGTTCTGAATTTTATTGAAGGGGTTTAGCAGATGTTTACAAACTTTGCTCTCCAAAGGTTTGATAATAGAAATAGAGGAGGGAAATTGAGTATGTAAATTTGAGCAAGTGCATGGCCCAAAGGAAAGAACTAATCTAAACCCGAAGTTTCACCATAAAAACTCCGCATGGCATCACAAAACAAACAAACAAGTAAACACCGCTATCACCTCTACACTCTCATGGCTAACACACCATATACCTTAAAATATTATAGGAGAGGAGATGAGAAGCAATTAAAATGCTAGGTTCTTCTACATGTTGGAGAAGAAGCACCCAAACCCTCGCACTTCCTGTTGAGTAAATAGCCGAAAAGTTTGAGGTTTGCAAGGTTGATCTAGAGTTACCAAATCCTACTTGCACGCAAGCTCCAAAGAATTTATGTCGAAAAAGCTAGACGACAAACGACAAGGTTTGTAACCTCTGAAGGTGTGTGTAGGGTTTGAAATGTGGAAGGAAGAGTGTGGAGCTAGCAAGAGTTTGAGAGATAATGGGAGTGAGAGAAACACGTGGCTCTTGGATGTGATGTCATGACACTGCTCCACACTACCACATGCTAGCATATTAGGGCTTTTGTTTGTTTGTTTGTTTGTAGTGATTAGCTCCTCAATGAATGCATACAAGTATACAAGACATTTCAGTGACTCAAACAATTGAATATTAATGAATTCACTTAATGTGCTCTACGTCTTGGACTATTACTCTCTATTCAATGCACTTTGAACGTGTTTCAATGGGTTTGTTGGAAAGTCTCATTTAAAAGTTATGGGTTGTGTAGTAGTGGAAATATGGTAGAGAGACAAAGAAATGAGGAAGGTATTAGAGATAGCCGGTAAGTTAAGGGATGTAAAGGGCAACATTAGGGGACCAAGCCCCTTGCTTAAGAGAATCCGGAAAGTCCCAGACATGGCAGAAATATGGTACGCATGCTTTCTTTAGGGCAGAGTCAGTGATCCAAGTTTGTTGGACCACTAGACAAGTCACAATGCATTTAACGGATACTTCAAATACTTGGGCTATCCAATGCACAAAGGAGAGGACATGTTCATTATGCGTCAAATGGGAGTTCATAAAGTGCCTTCCGACACTAATGACTGTAGATAGTTTTTCGGTTTGGGTTCCAATCAAGAAAACCACACAGGGAAGACCAAATGAGTGTCAGTTTGAACTCTAGATGTCACTATTAGGTGAATTGATAGATCACAATGGATTAGGAATGAGTTTATGAGAATAATCACATGAGAAACATCTCTTTAGTGTAGTTGGGGGACTCATTAAGTGAAGAAATGAGATATAAGGGTCCCTCCATGTTGTACATGCAATTGCTCAGTCTCACCATCACAACCAACCCTCTACAGTACATTTTTCTTATTATAATTCTTTAATGCAGGGAGACACAGCTCAACAATAGTCTTTTGAGCGGGCAATAGTCTCATACACCCAAGGCCAAGACACCTTGTTTAGTCCATCGTCTCTTCCTTAAGTGTCCAAGGACTATAAGCCAGGCCACAAGTTAGTATTCGCCCACAACACATTTCCCTCATATCCCTCAAACTTTTAAGTTGATTAATTTAAATTGATAATATAATATTCAATCCCTTTTTATCGCTCCGGAATTAACAAAACAATATTTACTTAATGCATTAAAATAATTTGCAAAAGTCTAGTTGCGAGTAACGGGAACGAAGTATCCGACCCTAAGCAAACCAAACCGTAACTAAGCGAACGCGTCTAAATCCCGAGTCCATAGTCTAGCGAGGGTCGGCCAAGTCTTAGTATCCAGTACCCAGTAATAGTAACCAGTTCCAAGTTCCAAATAACGAGTCTCACAGAGAGGGCCATAGTCTTAGTAACCAAATCACAAGTCAGTGTCAAGTTCTTGAATGTGGAGCTGACCCCTTCTCCCTTTATGCTGGCTCTTCAGGCTCCCATCAAACGATATGGGATATTGGTGCATCCCTTCTTCACTCTAGTTCGCCTCCCGCGTACAGATTCTCCGGCGTCCCTACCTTCTCGTCATCTCCCAGACCTGTGAAGAGGGAGTCGCACACAAATTCCCCCTACATTCACCACATTCTATCGTGTGGATAACGATTGCAGGTGTCTCATAGCAAAAATATTGCACTGACAAACACCCCATTTTACATTATCACCAATTCACTGAAGAGTTAACAGAAGGAGATTCTGTCGAACACGATTTGCTTTTAGCATGTCGATAAGAACGTCCAATTAACTGCACAACTAAGATTGCGTCCAGACATTCTTACTTTGTGTAGTTGTTCAGATTCCACTTCTTCTTCCAAAAGAGTGACTGCAATTTTGTTATAATTACTTGACTTCAGGGTTGTCTATCCCGCCGTTGTGACGGTGTCGTGCCGTCACGACGTGTCGTGTCGTGACGGACCCCTCCGTCACGACACAATAGGGTCCACGTATGGTCAACATAGGGGGAGCCGACTAGGGTGGGTAAAATACTTACCTTCTTGCCAAGGTGGCGTCCTATGTGGCAGAAAACGTCGACGTGGATGTGCATATTTCCCCTGCCACGTAGACCATTTTGCCATTGTGTTTATCATTGTGTTAAAATCAAAGTAATAAAATATTACTAAGGAGGGTGTGGGGCGGACGGGGGCGGACGGGTGGGGCGGACGGGGAAGGGGGGTGGAGCGGACGGACGGGGGGGGGGGGGGTGGTGCGGACGGGGAAGGGGGGTGGAGCGGACGGACGGGGGGGGGGGGGTGGTGCGGACGGTGGATGGGGGTGGAGCGGACGGACGGGGGTGTGGAGCGGACGGGGGAGGGGGGGTGGGGCGGACGGACGGGGGTGGAGCGGACGGGAGAGGGGGGGGGGTGGGGCGGACGGAGGAGGGGAGGGGCGGACGGAGGAGGGGGATGGAGCGGACGGGGGAGGGGGGTGGAGCGGACGGGAGAGGGGGGGGGGTGGGGCGGACGGACGGGGGTGGAGCGGACGGGGGAGGGGTGTGGAGCGGACGGGGGAGGGGTGTGGAGCGGACGGGGGAGGGGTGTGGAGCGGACGGGGGAGGGGTGTGGAGCGGACGGACGGGGGTGGAGTGGACGGGAGAGGGGGGGGGTGGGGCGGACGGAGGAGGGGAGGGGCGGACGGAGGAGGGGGATGGAGCGGACGGGGGAGGGGGGTGGAGCGGACGGGAGAGGGTTACGATTAGCGGACGGGTGGGGAACGGATAGCTAATCGTTCGGTCTTTCATCCGTTCCCCCCCGTCCGGTCCACGTTCCCCACCCGTCCGCCCCGTTCCCCTCCCGTCCGCGCCACGTTCCCTCCGTCCGCTCCTCGTTCCCCACCGTCCGCTTCTCGTTCCCACCCGTCCGCTCAGCGTTCCCCACCCGTCCGCCCCGCGTTCCCTCCCGTCCGCTACCCTCCGTCCGCCACACGTTCCCCATCGTCCGTACCCCGTTCCCATCCTGTCCGCACCCGTTCCCTCCCATCCGCCCCGCGTTCCCCCCGTCCGCCCCGCGTTCCCTCCGTCCGCTCGGAGTCCCTCTACGTCCGCTCCGCGTTCCCTCCCGTCCGCTTTCCAATCCCTTCCGTCCGCCCGCGTTCCCTATCGAGTTCCCTTCACGTCCACTCCACGTTCCCTCCGTCCGCCACGTTCCCTCCGTCCGCCCGTTCCCCTCCCATCCGCGCCTCGTTCCCTCCCGTCCGCCCGAGTTCCCTATCGCGTTCCCCACCCATCTGCTCTTCGTTCCCTCCGTCCGCCCCCACGTTCCCTCCGTCCGCCCCCTAGTTCCCGCCCGTCCGCCCCTAGTTCCCACGTTCCCCATACGTCGTTTTCGTACCCTAAACCCTAATTCCGACCGGGATCCCATAATGATTGGGCTCCTCGTTGCCTATATAAAGCCGTGAGGCTTTAGTTCCTACCACTTTCCTCTCCTCCCACCACATAGGGACCCGAGACCTTGTTGCGTCCCAAAGGACAGCATCACCACGCGGGTCTCAAGGGGTTTGGGAGGGCAGGGCAAATTGTGGGGGAACCCTCACAATTTTTTTCTTCAGATTCACTCGCTCCCGTGATTTTTATCACGAGAGATTTTCACACTCACTTATTCACGTGATTTTTATCACGACTCATTTTCAGATTCACTCACTCACGTGATTTTTATCACGATGGAGGGGGAGGGCATTGCTCCTTACGAGAACAAGGATTTGAGGGTGCACCGTGCTTGGCTCGTAGGCAATGCATCGGCGAATACTGCCGAGGGTACGGGAAGCGATCCTGGAAGTGGAAGTACTGCAGCACGTCCACCACGTCCAGATCCCTTTCAGTTTGACGAAGTGTTCTTGGTTGTTGGTCATTCGGGAGGCAACCAAACACGGGGAAGCCGTGGAACACGTGGGAGTCGGGGAAACAGTGGACATAGAGGGAGAACTAGAAGGGGACCAAGCTCAGGCAGTTCCACAGAAATACATGCACCGGCTCGTTCGGAGAACGTGCCACCACAATCTCCGACACGGCGGACATCAAGACCGGAGAGCCCTGCACGTGATGTACCTCAGGGTTCGGAGCAGACTGAAAGACGGGGATTAAAACGCCCAGCAGTTTCGGAAGGGACGGAGGACGGGTCCGCGGCATCGGGTTCGCAATCAAAGAAAAGGAAACATAGAGGCAAACGCGACCCGCGGACCGATGAGGCTCGAAATCATTGCAGGATCGTGTTGTTGGATTGGTTTAGAAGTAACAGCATGGTTTATTTGGAGAAAAAATACCTCAATGATGGTACAAAGGGTTTAGAGTTGGCGAGGAACGAGTTGATGCTTATTCTCACGGAAGCCACGTCTGGACCGGAGTTTGAGGAAGCTAGGGGCATGAGCGATTAGAACACATGGATTGAAAAACAAGCTGTGGAAGCAATCTACAATCCAACGATGTCATATGAGGCTATGCATTCTGGAGAGGGAAGTAGTGGTGGGAGGAGGTCCGAGCTGTACATTAAGCTAGAGAATTGGAAAAGAGGCGTAATAGCAGCAAAAGGCACATCCGCCCGCAACCTTCCCGTTTTTATTGACAGGCAGCTGGCAGACAACATTGCCACTCAAGGCCGGCAGGGTGTCATATGGTTGCCTAGGAATGTGGAGATCAAACCCTTGGATAGGGAAATCTTCCAAGGGACCTTCGGAGTGGTGCGGAGAGTCACAATTCATGGAGCATCATTCATCCCTAACTGGATAGAGTGGGCTGGGAAGATCATGAAGGCCACGAATAGTTTGGAGAACCGAAAGGAGCGTTCGGTTGAAGCATTGGCATGCCCAGTAGATCATCCTGGGATAATCAAGCTACAATACCTCCACCCGAAAACATACGAATCCTATTCGATGTGGTGGAATGGAGGCTCCTTGAAGAACATGAGGGTCTATGACCACCAAGTTCCGGAAACCCACGAGCGCACAATCCTTCAAATGCCTGGGGCAGACTTTGAAGCACGGAAACGGTTGGTTGTATATCGAAGGCATCGAGCTTATTTGGCATGGGCTCTAATGTGCATTGTGGATGTAGTGCACAAGCATGACGTGTTGCACAATGACCTTAATCCCAACAATGTCATGCTGCATTTCCCACAAGACCGTGAGAACACGGTTTTCATTGGTGTGTGTGATTGGGGGATGGCATCATGGGGAGATGAAGATGCACCCTCCAACTATGGAAAAGAATCAGTGAATGAGATGAACAAGCACCGCATAAAATACAACTGTGTTGGTCCAGAATTATTCCATGTACGAGGGCAGCGTGGAACATCTACCTCTCCGGTGAGGATGGCTCGGAAACATAGGCACACGTTTCTCTCGGAGTCCTTCTCAGTGGGTGCTTTGGCAAAGAAAATTTATGCCAGAGATTCGACTTTCTCGTTGTTTCAGCTAAACAGTGATCCAAATGGCTTGAAGATGCGGTTTGAGATAGCATTGGATGCATTGACGAAGCCCAATCCAGCGGAAAGGTCAACCATCACACACGTAGTGAACATATTGAAGTCGCCTCCATACAACATGGTTAACCCGACAATGTGCTTCCGTGACACTGCAAAATAGTTTTTTTTTGTTTTCTTTGCAGCAATTTTGGATCATACCAATTTTGTAACCGTTGGAGATGTAAATAAAGCCATCATTTTTTCATACACAACTTGTATATTGTATGAGGCTTATGGATCTTAGTGCAATGTTCATACTCCATGAGGATTTTTGCTTCATAATCGAGAAGAAGTCTATGGGAGACTAACCAAGGTTCTCGCCTCTCGTGAGGCCACATCATTCTTTCACATCGTTGTTATCACATCCATGTGCTAAGTTCAAGTTAACTATAGTTGTTCGTGATATGTCTTGCCAAAATGCAATTACCTATATTTATTCTAATTTTGGTATGCCACAAAATGTAGTCAACTATAGTTATATCTAGTTAACTAAAGTTGAGCACAATGTTGCAATAGTTATATCGGTTGTACACGTGATCCTAAACATCTCTAAATGTTCTTTCTTGTACTCCACACATATTGCACACATACTTCACAATTGCTTATATTTATATAATTCACAATCATTTTTTTTTGAAGTTTGGACATAGTCTCGGTTTTTTGGCTCTCAAAAATTCATATGAAGTCGAAAAAATGAGTTCTTGGTATCCATGGATAGGTAATGAAGTCCTCTACAAGAATATGCAATAAAAGTTCTCTACATAATAGTCCCCCCATCCACATAATAAAGTACACTAAAATAGCAATAATCAACTAAGGGTGAACGTAAAGTGGTTAAAAAAATTTCTCTTGGAACTGAGAAGTGGATACATAGTTTCATATTGCTTTGTGCTTGTTTATCTCAACAGAAACTGTTCGGTTGGTGAATTAAAAATAAATAAATAAATCATAGAAGTGGTACAACATATTATACAAGTCATAACTTTATTATTGCGACAACGTTACAAATGCCCTTTATTAATCATATACATGAACAAACCATGCAAACTATAATATTCCACTTCATTCCGTCATCCCAACCTCGTAGATGCTCCTGGCTTCCGGCGAGGCTCCATTTTTGGAAGAGGATTCGGCTGAAGTAAATCAAAATAGCTAATCGTTCGGTCTTTCATCCGTTCCTTCAATGGTAGCCGATGAGGCGACAATCCTCTCCTCTTCTTACGAATAGACATAGTCTTTGAAGATTCCCCCGCTACCTTGACTATTTCAATGTCGATTGAAGTCTCCTCCACATCCACATCCACATCCCCGGGCTTCTCCAAAATATCCGCACACAAATCAATTAGATCATTTAGATCTCCACCCACGCATTGTGTGTGGTCCTTCTCCACCGCATCGATCTCAAAGTTGTCTGCATATCGTCGTTGTTCCTCCGCCGCCCTCATCCTCCAAGCTTGTGTAGATTGTGAGAAGGGAGTCATAACATACTCATCACGAAATCGATCCCTAGCACTTCTCTCATCTCTCTCACCCTCGGGTGTTGCATTGAATGGAATATGGGGATCGTCTAAATTGTGTATCTCCTCATCGCATTCTACACCCTCAAACATGACTCTCCCTTTTCCCATCCTATCCATGATACTCTACCTTCGTTATATGTATGAGTCTCAATGATCTACTTATATATTGACCTCTAAGGACTTGATGACCATGACCAATAATTGATGTAATCCAATATGTAGAGGATCCAATTCTCGTTAGTAAGATAAAGTCAACGCAATCGGAATAAAAATAAAGTTGGTTAGATTAAAAATGTACACTTTTGAAAAAATCTTCCGACATCCGCATTGGAAACCTCTTTGATACCTCTTTGAACTTTCCATATTTGATTAGTTATCCAGTCATTCAACAAATCACCAATTTGTGCTTCAATCATAGTGGTTCATATGGTTTCATAACCAATGTCACCCATCCGAATGCACTTTCATTCAACAAATCATTAATTTGTGCTTCAACCTTAGTGGTTCATATGGTTTCATAACCAATGTCACCCATCCGAATGCACTTTCCTTCAATAAATCATTAATTTGTGCTTCAACCTTAGTGCTTCATATGGTTTCATAACCAATGTCACCCATCCGAATGCACTTTCCTTCAATAAATCATTAATTTGTGCTTCAACCTTAGTGGTTCATATGGTTTCATAACCAATGTCACCCATCCGAATGCACTTTCCTTCGATAAATCATTAATTTGTGCTTCAACCTTAGTGGTTCATATGGTTTCATAACCAATGTCACCCATCCGAATGCACTTTCCTTCGATAAATCATTAATTTGTGCTTCAACCTTAGTGGTTCATATGGTTTCATAACCAATGTCACCCATCCGAATGCACTTTCCTTCGATAAATCATTAATTTGTGCTTCAACCTTAGTGGTTCATATGGTTTCATAACCAATGTCACCCATCCGAATGCACTTTCCTTCGATAAATCATTAATTTGTGCTTCAACCTTAGTGGTTCATATGGTTTCATAACCAATGTCACCCATCCGAATGCACTTTCCTTCAATAAATCATTAATTTGTGCTTCAACCTTAGTGGTTCATAAACCCTAAACCCTAAACCCCTAAACCCCTAAACCCTAAACCCTACATCATTCCAAATTACTACCACATATGTGCCATTGATTTGTTCTCACACTCATGTAGAAGTGTTTCCATACATGGTTTGAGGGTTTAGGTTCCTAGCTTTCCAACGAACCCACCTGCTTTTTTTTCCGATGCCTACATTTTTTTCATTATAATTATCAATCATTGACAAGATCTTGGCCGTTAGATTGGAGGGGTTATTTTGAGCAAGTAATAAAGTGGCATGCTCCTTTGAGTTTGGACTTTTGGGCTTGGCCTTTGGAGGCTTCACACTATGCCCAACTAAGGCTACCCTTACTATATTTTATTGGCTATTTAGGGTTCATTTCTTTGGACTCTCAACAAAGTTGGGCCGCTCAATCGCACTTTGATCCACTCCCGAGGGTTAACATTTATAGATGGTGACTATAGTGTCCGTTTTTTGGCTCTAAAAAATTCATATGAAGTCCAATTCATATGTGGTCGCAATTCTACGCTGTTCCCCTGCCGCCCCGTTCCCTCCCGTCCGCTCCGCGTTCCCCACCCGTCCGCTAATCGTTCCATCTTTCATCCGTTCCCCCCCGTCCGGTCCACGTTCCCCACCCGTCCGCCCCGTTCCCCTCCCGTCCGCGCCACGTTCCCTCCGTCCGCTCCTCGTTCCCCACCGTCCGCTCCTCGTTCCCACCCGTCCGCTCAGCGTTCCCCACCCGTCCGCTCAACGTTCCCCACCCGTCCGCCCCGCGTTCCCTCCCGTCCGCTACCCTCCGTCCGCCACACGTTCCCCACCGTCCGCTCCTCGGGAACAGCGTAGAATAGCGTAGAATATGGGGCGGACAGATGGAAACGTTGGAGCGGAATGAGGGAACATGGAGCGGACGTAGGGGAACACAGAGCGGACAGGAGGGGAACAGGGGGCGGACGGGGGGAACGGTCGGAGGGGAGCGGACGGGAGCGGACGGGAGGGAACACAGAGCGGACGGATGGGAACGTTGGAGCGGAATGAGGGAACATGGAGCGGACGTAGGGGAACACAGAGCGGACGGCAGGGGAACAGGGGGCGGACGGGGGGAACGGACGGCAGGGGAACGCGGAGCGGACGTAGGGAACGCAGAGCGGACGGCAGGGGAACGCGGAGCGGACGGAAGGGGAACGCGGAGTGGACGTAGGGAACGCGGAGTGGACGTAGGGAACGCAGAGCGGACGGCAGGGGAACGCGGAGCGGACGGAAGGGGAACGGTGGAGCGGACGGAGTGTAGCGGACGGGAGGGAATGCGGGGCGGACGGGTGGGGAACGAGGAGCGGACGGGTGGGAACGAGGAGCGGACGGGATGGGAACGAGGAGCGGACGGGAGGGGAACGCTGGAGCGTATGGAGAGGAGCGTACGGAGGGGAGCGTGGGAGCGGACGGGGGGGAACGCTGGGGCCGGACGGGAGGGAACGGGTGCGGACGGGGGGGGACTCTGGGGCGGACGGGCGGGAACGGGTGCGGACGGGTGCGAACGGGTGCGGACGGGTGCGAACGGGTGCGAACGGGTGGGGACGCGGGAGCGGATGGAGGGGCGGACGGAGGTATATAAGTGGAGGGGACCACTTACATACCTTACTCCACTCCTTCTGGGCGCCCAGACAACCCTCCTCTAACACAGAGTGCGGGGTAGCGGGGCTCTCGGAGGAGTTAAGGATCCCTTTTTTGGGATCCTTTTACACTACTTTTGGCAGGTTGTGGCCGGTTTTGGCAGATCCACGTGGCCGTTATTTGGCATATTCCTTGTGACGCGCCCAGTCAACTGGCCTCTGCGTGAGCGCCGGTAGCGGGGTGCTCGAAGGGTGTGCCGAATAGTTGAACTTTAATTTTTAGGGACATTTTTGAACTAATTCCACAGCAACACTATTTTGAAGTGTATGCTTGGATATTTTGTAGCACTATTATGAAGTGCAATTAGTAATTTAAAAATTAGAGTTCTAGATTAGAATTAGAAACTCCAATTTGGGTGGAATTAGAATTAGAAACTCCAATTTTCAGACATGGCAAGTGGAGGAACTGGAGACATGGCAAGTGCAAGTGGAGGATCTAGTTCTGGGTGTTCCAGAGGACATGGACGCAAGGCCGCTGATTTGGAGTGGAATGTTTACGATGATCCCTCCCAAAAAGCCAGGGTAGGTTGGGAGAATGTACCACAACCGTGGTCAGCGAAGACTGCAATGCAGTACGTGGGCTTCCCTCACTTTGATCGGTTGTGACCAAGATATTGTCACGAGCGACATTGCAAGGCCGTCAATGCGAGCTATACGCAGCTTGAAGACGTGGAGGCAAAATGGAGATTCCTAACGATACTTAGAAGTATCTCCAATTTGGATAGATGGCCCAAGAGTGCAATTCCAAAGTCGGTGGCGTGTATGATATATGCGGAGCACGTGTTGCGAGTTAGGGTGGATTGGTCAAGTTTGGGTGCTCTGCATGATCAAAAATTTGGGGGTATTGGAATTGCATTCACTAAATGCACAGTTCCGGATATTCCATACACTCCCGTTCCGGAGTGGTTCAGGAAGAATCCTAAACTAGTGGATGAGCCTGGGGCACCAATTCCAGAAGGCCGGGAACCAAAAAAACCACGTACTCGCAAACGACCAGCCAATGACGTGGAGATGGCCATCGAGGAGGCGTTTGAGCATATGGATGAGGAGGGCATGGAGGTAAATGTCGATGTGGTTAACGAGCTGGTTAACCAGGTGGTTAACGAGGCCCTAAACGAGGTAAACCCTGGTCAACTTGGTGCGGACATGATGGAGAGCAGAATGGAGGCATTGCGCCAGCAACATGCCGAGGAAATTCGTGAGTATAAAGCAAGGATTCTCGAGCTGGAAAATCGACTTGCAACACTTACGATGGGGGAGGCTGGCAGTTCAAGTAGTACACAAATTAACATCCAGTCTTTGGAAGCAGAGAGGGATACAGCTTTACAAGAGGCCATGATTGCAAAGTCACAAGCAGCGGACGTATGTACGAGGAATGAAGTAATGCAAGGAAAGATGGAGGCTTTGCAAAAGGAGGTGGTGGACATGCAACAACAACTTCAAGTGGTCAATGAAGTGGTTGTCGATCACGAATCCAAGATTGGCACACTGGAGGAGCAGAATGCAAGGTTGAGGAAATTTCTATCGGATGCGATCGTGGAGCGAACTAATATGAGGACATGCACATTGCTTTCTATGGCCAAGGCTCGTCAATATGAAGCTGAATTTGAGAGCATCCAACGAGAATGGAACCGCAATCATAGATTGCGGAACTTGATGCTCACGTCATGGCCAGATCAGGAACATATGTACCCTAGTAGGTGGGATGATGAGGATGACTTGAAATTGCCTAACGGGAGCTTGAATTGGCGGCAACTGATCGACTCCGATCACCATTGGGATGTGACCCAAGTGCATGAATATCCATACAGCATGAGGGGTGAGTTGTTATGGCCGGGTCCACATCCAATGGTCTTCGACGGATCCGTGTGTGGGATTTGCGGCAGTCCATTTGGCCCAGAGGGATGCTTTCAAGTTGGATCGTGTGGGGGCCAATTCCATCCACAATGTCTGATAGTGGCAATGATCAGGAGACGGCAATGTCCCCATTGCAGATCACCCTTCCACCCTCGTTTGTACCTCCAATTTGGCCTTCGGGATTACATGCCTAAGGACTGGGTGGTAAGGCCAACGGACTATCCCTTCAACCTTTGCGAGTTTGATGGGACTTCTGTTGAGTGGAATTGGTTATTCAATCGTGCAACGGTTGAACTTTGGAACGATAACAAAGATGGCGAATGGACACAAAATCCACGTCAAATTTTGTATGTTGCAGACGAGTTGTTTCCCAACAAGCCTCCAAACCATGGCATGAAAAGATTTTTGTACCAAACTTTTGGTTGGCATTGGGATGCGACAACCATGCAATTACGGAGAGGCATTCATCCTCCTTTTTACAATGCAAGTGGTGAACCATCAATATCGGAGCATGAGTTGGAAGAAAATGCACATGAGATGCCCATGGAACGGGATTCCCATTTTGAAGCGCACTTAGAGCAGTCGTACCACAACCACAGAACGCAGTTGGAGGCAGTTGAAGCACTCTTGAATAGAGTTACGGATGATGCGGTATTGAGATGGCTAAATGGGGGGCCTAGACCACGTAATGCCACTCCACTGTCTCCTGAAAGTCGTCCATATCTCACCCGTGAAACCACGCGAATGATGGAAGCCGGGGAATCATCACGAGCACGACGAGGATCTACTTCAGCTGCAATAGACCTCGATTCAGATTCGGATTAGGCATTTTTGTAGCATGTTTAGAAAGTTGTATAGGAACGGAGGAAGACTTTGTACACATTGAACATATTTCATGTTCAAAGAATATGTAATATAAAGAGGAGTTACCGACAAGTTGTCATTTCTAAGATCGTGTAAAAGATAGCATATGGATGTCACATGTTTTAATGTTATTCGAAACTTTTAAAAACTCACTTGAATATTTGTAATTCATATGATAGTCTAACCAAAAGTACTATTGACTACATAGTCAATATTGAATACCACATAAAGATATAATTATATAAATATGCAATAAATAATTTTAAAAAACATGCAATAAATAATTTTATTACTATAATAAAATGATACAACTTCGAACGTAACGTTCGCTTTGTGGTCTAAATGTCTTACCGAAGGCCCTAAGGTTGTAACTTGTATCAATTTTGACGGAAGTAATAAATTATGGGAGTACGTGGGAGCACCGAAAGAACACATTTGTGCAAAACCATTACGTTCGAATCCGTACTGTAGGATCATTTGCTTCGACACATCTTGGGTCCTCTTCAGACTCGTCTGTGCTGAAATCATCATCCGTTTGGGGAGTCGCGCTTCGAAGATGCAACTCTCGGTCACGTTGTGAGAAAATTATCTTCTGGGTCGGCCGGGAGCCATCTGCATCCTGTATGCCATTTTCATCTAGATGTGGTCTACCCTCATCTTCATTGTAGTCTTCAACAGTAAACGGAAGCGATCGTCCCTGATACCTCTTCCTAGTACGTTTGACACCTCTCGTAGATCTCTGGCGTCCTCCACCCGTACCACGATTTGAGTGCACTTCATCTCTACTTCCATCTATAAAAGCATCCCCCGTTGTACTTCCGCCTCCAACTCCAAGACCACCTCTTCCATTGGATTGACTGTGTGGAAGTGAAACAGACGCGGGTGGAATTGCAATTGGTATGTTCTCAACAACATGTCGACGTACAGAATGACGACGTGGCGCCTCTATAGTAACATTTCTTGAAACATTGTGCATAGCAACCAAAGTAGCACCCACCGCAGTTGCACGTGAAACACCCAATCTAGAAGTATTGGCAATACTTCGAGTGAGAGGACGATGTTGACCTTGTGCATGCAATTGCACCGTAGAGGTGGATGCAATCCTTTGAAGAGCACGGAATCGAGTTGTAGGCATTTCAGGAACATTGGGCGTTGGATCTTCTATACGATGGTTGGATATGAGGGAGGCATCCATGGATTCAGAATGTACTCGGGTTGGAAGTGGATCATGTTGAACGTGCGTTGGCTCATTTACGGGTAGTACATTGTCGCCTTCACCAAATGAAAGAGAATCGCTCCGATGTTACAAGGAATCAGGGTTGTCTATCCCGCCGTTGTGACGGTGTCGTGCCGTCACGACGTGTCGTGTCGTGACGGACCCCTCCGTCACGACACAATAGGGTCCACGTAGGGTCAACATAGGGGGAGCCGACTAGGGTGGGTAAAATACTTACCTTCTTGCCAAGGTGGCGTCCTATGTGGCAGAAAACGTCGACGTGGATGTGCATATTTCCCCTGCCACGTAGACCATTTTGCCATTGTGTTTATCATTGTGTTAAAATCAAAGTAATAAAATATTACTAAGGAGGGTGTGGGGCGGACGGGGGCGGACGGGGAAGGGGGGTGGTGCGGACGGGGAAGGGGGGTGGAGCGGACGGACGGGGGGGTGGTGCGGACGGTGGATGGGGGTGGAGCGGACGGACGGGGGTGTGGAGCGGACGGGGGAGGGGGGGGTGGGGCGGACGGACGGGGGTGGAGCGGACGGGAGAGGGGGGGGGGTGGGGCGGACGGAGGAGGGGAGGGGCGGACGGAGGAGGGGGATGGAGCGGACGGGGGAGGGGGGTGGAGCACCTTGCACCCTCAATTTATAGTGTTCGAATCGGACGGGGGAGCGGACGGAAGGGGTGGGAGCGGACGGGGGTGCGGACGGGGGAGCGGACGGAGGGGGGGGGGAGCGGACGGGGGAGCGGACGGGGGAGCGGACGGAGGGGGGGGGGAGCGGACGGGGGGGCGGACGGGGCAGCGGACGGGGGGGGGGGGGGCGGACGGGGCAGCGGACGGGGGGGGGGGCGGACGGGGTAGCGGACGGAGGGGGGGGGGGGGCGGACGGGGGAGCGGACGGAAGGGGGGGGAGCGGACGGGGGAGCGGACGGGGGAGCGGACGGGGGAGCGGACGGGGGAGCGGACGGGGGAGCGGACGGGGGAGCGGACGGGGGAGCGGACGGGGGGGGGGGCGGACGGTGGAGCGGACGGGTGAGCGGACGGAGGTGGGGGGAGCGGACGGGTTGGGAGCGGGGCGGGGGACGTGGGCAGACGGAGGTTGGGAACGGGAGCGGACGGGGTGGAACGGGGATTGGGAACGAGGGCGGACGGGTGGGAACGGGGATTGGGAACGGGGGCGGACGGGGGGGCGGACGGGCGCTAGTAGAATTTTCCCCACTTTCCCTTTACTTTGCTGACATGTCGTCACACGTGGACAATGTAAATCCTACGTGTCCGAAATTGGGTAATGTAATTACACAAAAAAATCGGTAAAATTCAAGTCCGGCAGGATAAAGACAGCATCCGGCATAATCCGGCATAATGTCGTGACGGATACATGTCGTGACGGCACGACATTATGCCGGGATAAGCCTCCGTCACGACACAATAGACAACCCTGCAAGGAATCTACTTCAATTCCCACATTCTCACTTGCCCCCATAGCAACATTATGGTCAGATGGAAACCCTTCTCCAGTGTGGAGAGTTTCACCATGCGGTCTTCCAATAGACCCCTCATGATCGTCATGCATTCCGTCGTTATGTTGGGGGACATCCGGTTCATCAAACTCAAACACCCCAAGGTTTCCATCACTACCATTGCCATCCTCATCTTCTGAACCATGATTCTCGGAATCGAGGTCATCCAAATCAAAGTCGATGTCATCAACATTGTTGTCTTCATCATTTCCAGCCCTACCAGTTGGATCCACGTCATCTTCGTTGTCATCTTCTTCGTCAAGGTCATCGTCAGAATGGACCTCATTCAATTCGTACCATTGAGCAGGTCTTGGGCCCCTCCGATGTCGAATGAGCCTACTATTGGTATATATGTAGACGAGGTCCTCAGCACGACTATGCTTCAAGCGATTGCGACTCTTGTTGTGAACGTATGAGTACATGCTCCAATTGCGTTCACATGCGGATGCGGAACATACTTGTGCAAGGATACGTCTTGCTATTGTTTGGAGGGCTTTAGCTCCACCTCCCATTGCATCCCACCATTCATGGAGAGGTGCGGCATGCACGCTCGGGTCAGTAGAATCAGCAAAAGGCCCTCGATTTTCAAGGAAATCTTGGTACTGGTGGAGGATTTGGACATAAGTGTCCTCATCTTGAGCAAGCCTGCGAAGAACTCGATTTAGGATTGTCCTCGAATTGTCATCCTCATGGAGTGGGGCCCAACCACGTAGAAGCGGATTTAACATCGCTCCAGCCCAGTGTAGATCATTCAACATCAACCTCCATCTATTTTGAAACGTTACCATAGCATTTGCAGCAAGCTCAGGGCTTAAGCGAAATGGAGGTTTACTGAATCCACGAATATGGGTTTGTAAATCATGCATGACCCTCCAAGCCATTCCCATTGCAGGCGCCTTGCTGTCAAATACACGAAGAGCTTTAACAACCGGGATCACCATATACAAGAAATTTTCGCACGTGTTCCAGAATCCATCAGAACGTATAAAGCTTCGCACAACAGAGCCCTTCATGTAAGAGGTGCCAGATCTCCTCCTCATATCACGCATTAGAGTGATCCAATCCTCATCAACCACCATTCTTTCCAAAGCATTGCGTACTTGGAGAAGACGTTCAATCATGATGAAGTTCGTAGCAAAACGGGTCTCTACAGGTAGGCGGAGTGAGAGATTTGGTGACAACCTCCGGAATATAGCTTGAGAAGCATGATGGTTTTTAACAAATACACAAATATGGCGGGATTTTTTTACCAATTTTTTCACCCATTCCTCCTTCCCCCAATCTTCTAAGAGGAGATCTAGGCAATGTGCAGCACATCCTTGAAAATATAGATCGGGATTTGCTCGAATCAAGTCGCGAGCAACGGAGGCCATAACTGGGGCATTGTCGGTGCAAACTTGGACCACATTATGTCGACCAACCTTTTCCACAAATGGTTGAATTTGAGCAGCAACGTAGACATGATCCTTGTGATTTCCCGTGGTGTCAATGGTACCCAAGAAAACGTCTCCCTTTGTGCCACATTGAAGAACGTTTAGGAGAGGTCGGTTTTGCACGTTGTCCCATCCATCACAACATATTGTAACACCGTATTTTTCAACGGAATTCCCCAGCTTCTCCTTCACTTGCCTATCTAGGTCAACCTTTATATCAGTTAACAACTTCGTACGGATGGCATTGTACGATGGTGGTGTGTAGGCTGGCATTCGATGACGGGCAGTTTCACGCACAGCATGAACAAATGCAGGATGTCTCACAATGTTGAAAGGAATGTTAGCTTCATAAAAAGCCGTTGCCCATGCTCTATCGAGGAGTTGTTTTGTTGACACATTGAACCCCTCCGTTATGTTGAGTTGACGTAGTTCACGAGGAGGAGTGCCATATATCACAACATCAGAATGTTGAGTGGTTTGGGACATAAGCAAAGGCTCTGTTTCACTAATTACGGAGTCCGCTATAATAGGCTCCAGAGGTACAATATCTGCCACCAGAGAGTCCTCATTTACAATGCCTACATGTAAGGGCACAATGCCTCCGCAATGTTCAAACAAGGCCCTAACATGCGGGGGTACCATCCTACATGTGGAAACATCAGAAACACCCCCTACATGAGGTCTATAACCAAGGTGGGCCAACATTCTATCTCCTCGGTAAGATATGACGAACGGGCAAAACCTACATTTAACCTGCCTTTGTGATTTACCGGGAACCCTCCCCTTATCCTCGTACCAATGATCCCATGCATCGTTTCGGCGTGGCATGACTTCAACAAAACCTGCAAATACAAACAAGTTAGAGCAAGTCACTTTGATCGCATACTAGGTCCTGTTCAAGAGTGCCACGAGGGCAACCCTAATTCACAGACACTAGATTGGACAAAGTATACTCTGCATTCGGGTCTCACGCATTCAATCCTCACTCCTCAAAGGAGAATCAAAAGACTTGAGACACACTATGTCAGTGGAGGCAAAAATGGCACCTTGCACCCTCAATTTATAGTGTTCGAATCGGACGGGGGAGCGGACGGAAGGGGTGGGAGCGGACGGGGGTGCGGATGGGGGAGCGGACGGAGGGGGGGGAGCGGGCGGGGGGGGGGCGGACGGGGGAGCGGACGGAGGGGGGGGGGAGCGGATGGGGGAGCGGACGGAGGGGGGGGCGGACGGGGGAGCGGACGGAGGGGGGGGGGAGCGGATGGGGGAGCGGACGGGGGGGGGGGGGGGGCGGATGGGGGGGGGCGGACGGTGGAGCGGACGGGTGAGCGGACGGAGGTGGGGGGAGCGGACGGGGGGGCGGACGGAGGTGGGGGGAGCGGACGGGGGGGGGGGGGGGCGGACGGGGGAGCGGACGGGGGAGCGGACGGAGGGGGGGGGAGCGGACGGGGGGGGGGGCAGACGGGTTGGGAACGGGGCGGGGGACGTGGGCAGACGGAGGTTGGGAACGGGAGCGGACGGGGGGAACGGGAGCGGACGGGGTGGAACGGGGATTGGGAACGAAGGCGGACGGGTGGGAACGGGGATTGGGAACGGGGGCGGACGGGGGGGCGGACAGGCGCTAGTAAAATTTTCCCCACTTTCCCTTTACTTTGCTGACATGTCGTCACACGTGGACAATGTAAATCCTACGTGTCCGAAATTGGGTAATGTAATTACACAAAAAAATCGGTAAAATTCAAGTCCGGCAGGATAAAGACAGCATCCGGCATAATCCGGCATAATGTCGTGACGGCACGACATTATGCCGGGATAAGCCTCCGTCACGACACAATAGACAACCCTGCTTGACTTTAATGAGAAATCATACATGAATATAATTCTTGCGCGGGTTAAGTAAATTCACCCAGACATGAAGGGAAACGATCAGGGAACGACTACATTGAATAGGTCGTCTTATTTCATATCCTCCTACATGCCGGCCAAGGGTGCAAAGTAGACACTACGTTGCTTCTTTCTTTGGTGAAGCATGAGAGTCATGGGTTTCACACCCTTCTCTCACCGCTTGACACAACCAAAAATAGGAATTCCCTTACTCTTCACGAGCACGGTAAGTTGTCTAATTCCCCCTGAGAGTAAATCATCATCCGCCACTCTCACGACATCTTCTCTACAACATTGATTGAACGGTTTTTACAAGGGCCGCACAAAACGAGAGGATAAAATAAAACATGCATCACACTTTATATTCTGAAGAGCTTTCTGTTACAGACTCAGGGCTTCACACTTGAAAGAACAATACTCTCTCCTCATGCATCTGAAGCTTTACTTAAAGAAGGTCAAGAATCTACTCTCTTCCTGAGAAGTAACTCAAACTCTAAACCCATTATAACTTTTTCTATCTTGAGTCCTCCTGGATTATTGATCGAGATCACTCTACTCCACACAAGGTCGAAGTGCGTCTCTCTCTCTTCTCGAAGGAAATTCCAGCTTTCTCAGGCACACACACTGTCTCGATAGTATTGAATTAGTCATTCATACAAAGAGCTTCACGATGGATATAATCAAACCAGCAGTGGAACTTGAGGGTAAGGATTTGTAATACTTTTATATCAAAAAGGGATTCCTTTACACATCAAAGGGCTTCACACCCGGAAGAACAGGCACGCTATGGACATTCAAAGTTACTAGAGCGAGGGAGGCTCTCTTCTCGAGAGGAACTTCCCTATCCTACCCCCTCCTTCTGGTATATATCCTAGGAACTAACCTCATCAACTGCTATGCCCCTCCGTAGCCAGATCTCATGAGTCCCTTAAAAAATAATTACATGTCTATGGTCCTACCCAAATGACTCTTCCTTTCCTGAGACTTGGTTCAGGTGAATAAAGTAAAGTCACCTCTTGCTCACTTCCGCTAACTAGTCACTAATCTCCTATTTCATTGTTCATTCTACATTCTAACTTACATTTTGAGTTCATATTTCACCAAAATTCAAAAATTCCTACTTCCTGACCAAAAATCTGTATCACAATGACCTCTCACTCAAGCTTACAACAAGATGCATGCGGGCTACCGAGTTAGAGTTGAATGAGGTATTTGAGGCTTGAAATCAAAATGGCATTGGCTTATGAAGATGTTTGATTGTACAAAGCCCAAGGACAATCAACTCTTAATTAAAGAGCATGCGCTTTGATGACAAAGTTTCTATATACACAAAAAAATGGATTTCACAAAAGAGATAATTGGTAATCATGAAAAGGTCAAAACACCATATAGTGACGGTGGTGATCATTAAATATAAGCAATTATGTTGAATTCTATGTGCCATGCTCTCTTCTTTCAAAATAAAATTGCTTGTTTCATCATTTGACTCTCATAGAATCTTCTCTACATGGGATCAAACCATGACTCACATACACCACACACCTTTTTCCCACATGGTTGAACACACATAGCCTACACACAAAATTGAATGCTTAATTGCACTTGGTAGTAATCAATGTGATTCTTCATCAAATGAAGCACTCCACACATAAAATATAAAAGCCAATGGAAACTACATAGTTTTACAAATCCGACAACATTTTTACTTGGGCATTCATATCATCATCTCTGACCACACCTAACTCCATAGTCACTCGCAAGTTGCCATCTTTGCGATCGATGTCCTTGCTTCTAGAAGGTTGTCACACTTCTCCGCACTTGTTTCTAAGGATTTAGCCATAGTAATCATATTTTTTGCTTGTGTGGAAGCATCTCACCCTTTGTTAGAGACTTCTCCACATTCATACATTTTGAATCCAACTTGTTCAAGACAGAGAAGGAGTTGAAGATGTTGAATTCGGAGTTAGTTTATGTATATATGCCAACTATTGCTACAAAAACATTTGAATAAAAACGACTTCATAATTTGCATGATCCCCATTTTCCACCCTTCCCAAATTCTCATTTGGACTAAAACATCCTCTTGGGGGGTCTTGGGACAATAGGGGTTAATCAATTCCTAAAGATCACAACCCTTATTTTGTTAATCTTCTTATTAAGACACTTGTATTTGAGTGGTATGTAGCCTAGGTTTGCCTCCAAGAACATATACTAAAACAACATTTATATAGGAGATTGTTAAATTGACCACGTAGTGTGTTAATGACCACAAGACGCATTGCATAGTCACATGAAATGAGGAGCAAGATATTAGCTTTGTGTTTATAAAATTTGGGCAACTAAATGAATTAAACAACTTGACCAATGCTTCTGTATGCGTCTATGTGGTTGTTTTAACTAGTGTGTGGTTGATTTTACAATCCCCTTTATATGAAGGGTATATGATTATTTGTTCAAAATACAATTATCACTCAAGGCTCAATAATCAATTTAATTAAGAGAGACCTACATGAGCATATAATGAGCACAAGAATCATCATTTGATGTCAAATAAGATATTCATATATTTAAACTCCAAAAATTGTGAGGAAAGTGGCTTTGGCCCCGTTTTGAATTTGCTAGCCATCTTGTACTAATAGCTTATTTCATATCATTGGAGAATTGGGCTAGCTGGAAAAAGTAGCCACTTAAGACCATCTACCTTGGGCACCATAAAGATCTCTCCCACACAACCCTTGGGCATATACAAGGAGAGAAGAATATGTTCTAGGTTACAAGTGGAATCCGAAATGTACTAGGCAAATGTAGAGTAGGAAAATGAATTTGATAATTGGTGTGCATTGACCGGGCCGGCCCAGCCTTTAGGGGCTCAAACTGGTTCTACGAGGCTAACGAAATTGGAGTTCCCAGCTGCCGGGCCTTTAGGGGGTTAAAAGTGATAACATAACAGAACATAAACCATATTATGTACAATTCAGTGTGGGCCGCAGGCTTGGCATCGTCGGTAGAGTAAACAAAAGTTTCTTAAATGCCGACGATGGCCTCCGGGACGTTGGATATGCCTACAGATGCAACTTAATATCTCTTGATTCATGCACCAAGTCCGTCCGGTTCCAACCGTGAAATTGCTGGGGATTATGTTGATTGAGAAATAGATGCTGGTCCACCACTTTTCACACTATTACAGCCGGAGATGTAGATACCGACGAATGATGTCTGCTGAACTGGCCCGTGTGATCAGCCCCTCAGTTCGTTCTCGAAGGATGGAGTAGACTATCCTATCGGCAATCTAATGTGAGGAATCCGTCCATGTAGTAACTGTTGCTAAGTCTCGTTGTCCTTCAAATTCGTCGAATAGGTGGTAAGAGTTGCTGTCGGTGCGAGATCCGGAGTGCATCCTATCGGCTTATCTACCTACATACTACCTAGTGTAGGTATTTCAGAGTTGCCTCGTTTTGGCAGGTTGACAATGATGTGCTTCTAAGTTCTGTATCCGATGTGATGATGTTTCTTCCACAATTCTTGACTTGCCTTGTTTGAAGAGAAGCGTTAGAGTATGACGCTAGTCGTTAGTGTTCAAGTACTTCTATTTTGCCTTGTGCTGAACTTGAGAAGCTTGGACTGTGAATTCTTACTTTGGCGCGAATGAGGAGAGCACACACATTGGTGGAAGTTAGAAAAATTGTTTGTGGCTAGACCTGCAGGCCAGCCGGCGCTAGACATTTGTGTAGCACGATAGTCGAGTTCAAGCGATGATATTGCTCACGCAGACGTCGCAACCTAACAATTGGCCATCGAAGATCGATATGAAGCTCAGGCAGAAGTACTTCGTGTTGGTCGGAATCGCTGTGCTCCTTTCTTTTTATGTCATCAGCAACGCCAAATATGCGCAAGCCGACGTAATTACGTTACCAGCAGCGGAGGGTACGGTTTCTAATCTCTTCAATATACATGTAGCTCGCAATACTCGTACAAACTATGTGTTCATCCCGATCATGGTTACAAATTTTGAGGGATGGAGTGCCATGAAAGGGACATGGAACAAGGAAGGGAGGAATCTTGAGGGGAGGAGATTATAAGAAAATAAAAAATAGTTCAAAAAGGAGATGCTTGTACAGGTACACACCTTCGTCGTGTACTCTTACATCAGGAAACGGGTTCAGACTTTAAAGGAGTCCATAGTCCTTGGTGAACATTCTGCCGGTTAATGTATAATTTCTGACTACTCACATCCTTGTTGACCGAACTTGTTGATCTGGCTATGGACGGTGCCGGAGACAGTAACTGCGCTACGGGACATGTTTGCTAACTGGAACAAGAGCACAGAAGATTTCAACAGTAGTCTGCCGGGTTGGCACTTGTACAATACTTCCGATCCGTCGGAGGACCCCTGCTTTTTCCACTCTTGGCGAGGCGTCTTCTGTTTTATTACCCTAGATGGCACATTTAACAATATCACATACTGGGAAGCTCATGTTGTGAGTGTGTAAGATTCCTTGACACCACATATGTCAAATGAATTTGCAGTCCCATGCCAATCATGTTAGTCCCTTAGTTAACTACTACTTGTGTTTCTCAGATTAAGTGCATCTACGAGGTGGCGTCCAGCCATAGCCTCTATTCTTTGTGTTCCATTTTAATATTATATGGTCTTCCAGTATTTGCACTGCACAGTTTGTAAGGTTGCCCCATACTGAAGTGCGCCGTAATGCAGTTTTGTGCCGATTTCCATCTTTAAGCTAAGTATCTGAACGTAGGGGGTTGATGATCACAGTGCAGTCAACGACGCATCAATCGTGGGCACTTTGCCATCGTCAATATGGAACTTCACAAAACTGGTCTCCTTGTGAGCATATCCGCCACTCACTCTTGATGAATACCCTGTAATTTTCAACAGTGAATTTGAATTCTACATTTTTTCTTTTAATACTAATGTCATTTGCAGCGGATCAACAATTTAGTGAAATTTAGGGGTTGCTTGGAAGAAGCACTCTCATGGAAGTGTGTTGCTGATGCAGAGCCCTGACAGGAAATCCTGGTCTGACTGGGCCAATCCCCCCGCCACCAGTAGATAATCTGGTGTCACTCTGGTCTCTAAAAAGCTTGTAAGCGTCTTGTTACCATTTTCCTTCGTTATGCTTCCTGATGTTCCTTATTATCTTCACATACACACCTTTGATCCGTAGGTGTTTGACGATCTACATCTTTAGCTAATCAGTTGTGTAATTCACGTTTCTGACCTAATCTAAAAAGATATATCTCATGGTCTTTCCAACCGTATGCAGAACTGGTAAAGTTTGGAACAAAACTGAACTTCTTGGTCCTTGTTGCTCGGCCCACCGACTTCTTGACTGTAAATGAAAATATGTTATTGTTTACCCAGGGATCTTCATGGAAACGGATTCAATGGATCCATCCCGGAGCAGCTTTTTGAACGGTGTGATTATGTCGAAGATTTGTAAGTGCTTTGATACTCACTGCGCTCCTTTGAGGCTGCCTTTGTGGTTCCTCTCATTGCCAGATAGGGCTCAGGCTTGCAGTTCTGTGGCAAATCGGTATAAATGGAAATCAAGAGTCACTACTAATTCGTTCCAACTATACATTTTTTCAGAGATTTAAGCAGCAATCTTCTGGAAGGGCCGCTACCATCAAGCCTTGGTTTCGTAACTAGACTGCGAAACCTGAATCTCTCCAACAACAGCCTCATAGGACCTATAACTTCGAATATTGCTATGTATTGGGACAGTCTTGTCACAGCGTAAGCATTCACATTATTCTTTACTTTCGCTTTCCCACTGCAGGGCATGAATCTCGTAGTTATAGGGAAACGACTTTTTCAGTGTTGACATTTGATCAAAAAGGATGGCGCGATTAATTCCGAACTAGCTGAATATTACAAATCATGTCTTAGCTTCTGATCCAGAGTTCAAGGAGGTCTGATAATTTCAAACCTGATTCGAGTATGTGTACGTGTATGATTGAGGGTGATTGTGGTTTGTGTCACAGGGATTTCTCAAGTAACAAGTTCACCGTGGCCGATACACTCAATTTCACCTCCGCACTAACTCTTCATACACTGTAAGACCGGACCGCGTACCGACTTTTAGGAAATTTTCAATTTTCCCACATTTTTTGGCTTTCTCTATTTTACATATCTAACATGCGTAGATTATGAGGTGCAGAGTAGGTGAATAATACTGAGGCAGTATAAGCTTATTTCGCCATTTCCTTATGCCTCAATTTGACAGGAACTTCAGCCATAATGAAGTCGGTGGGAACATAGACACGTTCATGACTGGTCTCAATAGTGAGACATATAATAGCTTGGCAATCTTGGACCTTTCTCACAACAATTTCACAGGTCCCCTGCCAAATCTAAGCAGCTGGATTACCCTTCAAACACTGTAAGTCTTGCGTCAAAAATGACTGGGATTTCTCTACACTTAAATGCGGCATAAATATTTTGATGGAGTTTTGATGAAGAGTATAAGCATGATTGTAGTGATCTAAGACTAGCATCATGAGTGCCTAAAAAAAGGTGTTTGTGTATAACAAACTGTACACTAAGGTTTCAGAATACTATACGCCAGCACTGCGTAATGTCGACGGATAGGTGGATCACGAATACTGTAACAAACTTAGTGACTTTGTTTTTTCAGGAAATTAAGCGGGAACAACTTTGATGGGCGAGAACTTCCTTTCTGGCTGTCAAACCTTACGAGTTTAGAAACACTGTGAGTAGTTTTGAATTTCTAGGTTCTGTTGGCTGCTATGTCCAGGCCCTTTGTCAGCAAACTCATGAGCAAACTTTACATTATTTGGTCTTCTGTTCATTTGTTTTTTGCAATTTCAGATCGATGAAGAACTTTGTGGCTATTTCTTTTATGTGAATCACAACATCTTTATTTAGTTGTTTCATGATTGCAGGAGTCTGAGTAACACTTTCTTGACAGGCGAATTCAATCCGTCTATGTTCAATAGCTTCACGCAGTTGAAGATATTGTAAGTAACACACCATTCTCATTCTTGCTACCTCTACAATCCGTTAGAGTTATGCATGTCGATGATACTGTTGAGCTCCAATCGTAGCATCTGCCCAGTGTCGACTCAAAACAGAAAATTTTATCAATTGTTCGGGATTAAGCACGACTAGAGAGACTCAGTCAGAAGTCCCTCCAACATGTTTACGAAGATCCTTGGATATTAGGAATTAAGCCACGCAACCTAAAGCTTGTCTTCTGTGTTACAGAGAACTAGATGATAACTACATCAACGGAACACTAGACGTTGACCGTCTACTGAATATCTCCGGCCTGCGTTCTATAAACCTGAAGTACAATAACATTTCCAATGTCGTATTCAGCTCTAATGTTTCAGCTCTTGCAAATATAACCATTGAGTAAGCATTTCCTTGACCCTTGTTCTGCTGGATTTATTTGGTTAAAGACATGGCTAGTCCGACTATGTGGCATTGGAAGCCAGATGAATCTCAAAGTGATGTCAACATATAAGCATCTAGATGCTGACAGTAGAAACTTACATGGTATTTTCTTTGTGTTGATCTTGGCAATTTCAACAGATTATTCGGTAACCCGTATTGCGATGGTGAATCAACTGATTCAAGACGGTGTCTTTGCTACCAAGCTTGTTTTATCACTCCAAGTGAGGCACTGAACCGAGCTGATTCTCCGGAGGGTTTTGCACACTGGTTTTTTTTAATATTAGAATGAAAGAGCTTGGTTCACATCAATTAACTATGGGCTGGTCGCTGGCCATGGAGAAGAAACAACACCCTTGGGTTATCTGTGCCAATTTTTCACATGATTCACTGATTGAAATTGCTGTGGAGGAGAATCAACCTGGCGCTTTCAGATGATTTGCATCAAATGTAACATGCTTTTCATTGTGTTCGTGGAGTTTGTATCTGAGGGAAATGATGTGTTGATGCAGGGCCTAGGTCTGCGAAGGCAATTATTATAGGGGCAGCTGTCGGCGGATCAGTAGGAGGAGTGATGATGATCATCGCAGCCATGTTGTATTGGAAGAATAAAAGGGACACAGAATACCTTCTGCTTACAGTACATGAAAGTAAGTAAGTTCAACTTTCAATCAATGTTCCATAAATTAATATTGTTTATGGTGACTAGCAATTCGATCAATCTTCAGGGGTTTCATTAGAATTTCCCATGCTTATATTCTTGTGTGATGTGACATTTTCTCAGAGTTTGCGGAGTACGAATTGAAGCCAACATTATTTGCTTACAGCGAACTCCAAAAGGCAACACGAGATTTCCATCCGGACCTAAAGTTGGGTGAAGGAGGTTTTGGTACAGTCTACAAGGTATTCCCACATCACGTTGTCTTGATACTTATACCATTATCATCAACTTCTATGATTGGTAATGGCCAAGCTCCATAATTGCATGTCTAAGGATAACCATGAAGTCCTGAAATCAACAAAGTGGCATCAACCATCAATGAAGGGAAAATTTAATATGATGTGGATTTTGTTGGAATGTACTTGATGATTGGTTCTAGAGATTTGCTAAACTCTACCCATGCATGCAGGGGACCCTTGCAGATCGTACTGTAGTAGCTATTAAGCAACTTCTCCCCAAGGCACAACAAAATATGGATGATTTTTTGAATGAGGTTATTCTTCTCAGTAGTGTGAAACACCGAAATTTGGTCAAGCTTAAAGGTTGTTGCCTCCGTGGAGACCGGAGACTCTTGGTGTACGAGTATGTGGACAACTACGATCTTGCCGAAACTTTATTTGGTACGTAACAAATACGACAGATGAAAGTTTCTAGACAAGTAGTGTGTTCATCAATTACACATTGACGGATGTCACATCCGATGTCATATCTTGTGATGCCGACATGACAGTAAACCCAAAAACATCACGTTAGCAAAGGGTAAAGTTCTCTGATAGTTTACCCAAGGGTGCACTAACATGATCAATCCTTGGTCAACTGCTATTTTGTAGTCAACATGCTGGTGTACTGCTGCTTAGAGGTTGACATAATCAATTACGAAGAAACTTAAGAAAACAAAGAAAATAAAAATTCTTAAAAAATCTAATCCGTTAGACCTTGAGCAATCAACTATTAGTCGCTTGCTTACCAACTTCAAATTCAAAACAACTATAAAAATTCAAAAAATTATGGACCATCAGACTTTGCAACCAACAAGATCCATTGGTTTGGAAATTTTGGAAATATTTAACTTTAATTACAATTTTCTATTGAAAGATGGTTGCTAGTATCAATCATTTAGAGAAGTTGACCAAGTAAGTAATTCGGTTTTACAAAAATAGAAAATTTTGTAATGACAACAAATTACACATCAAGGGTAGACATGACAACCAAGGCCATGTCACATCCATTTGCATATCCTTGAATGCAAAACACTTCATGTAAAATATTGAAATGATTTAGATCTTGTTAAAACTAATGACTATGAACATGGGACGTATCTTCAAATTTTAATTGGCTCCTGAAAATGCATACTACGATTTGTGACAATCCTTGATATTTTGAATTTGTGGTCCTAAAAAAATGGTTTCATGATTATATTTGTTATGTAGAGCACAAAGGCGATCAATTAGTTACATGGCCTGCAAGATTCAACATTTGTTTGGGAGTGGCACATGGTCTACATTATCTACATGCAGGAGTGCATCCAAGAATCATTCATCGTGACATAAAAGCAAGCAATGTTCTCTTGGACTCCAATTTGCAACCCAAAATTGCAGACTTTGGGTTGGCTATGTTATATCCAAATGAGGATACTCACATCACAATTGTACAAATTGCTGGTACAAAGTAAGTGGAAACTAACTGAACACATATGCTTTGTTGAAAATACTTTTTGAATCGTTGAACGTGAAAATAAATAATTCTATGAATCAATCCATATTAATGTTGCAAATTTATGTTATGTGCAGAGGCTATTTAGCCCCGGAATATGCAACATTAGGGCAACTCAGTGACAAAGTCGACGTCTATAGTTTTGGAGTGTTGGCTTTGGAGGTTGTGAGTGGCAGAAAAAACATCAATTTTGATGTTCCTATAAGCGAAACATATCTTATAGATTGGGTATGTGTCTTCTTAGAACAAAGTTGTCATTCATTGCAAAAAATCATGTGTATTTGAAAACCATTCATTTGTATGACCACTAAGTGCTTCTAGTTTGCAAATTATCGTGTAAACTGAAACTTCAACATGCATTAAGACTTGTTTGGAGGATATCTCAAGACTAACCTCTACTATCAAATTTTGGCAATGGTGCAGGCATGGAAACTACGTGATTCTAGAAGATTAATGGACCTTGTTGATCATAGTCTTTCAATTCAATTGGATGAAGAGGAACTGGTGCACCGAGTCATAAATACTGCCCTTGTGTGTATACAAACAGCTCCGGATACAAGACCAACCATGGCCCAAGTAGTGGGAATGTTGCAGGGTGACATTGAAATTGGTGAGTCTATTAGGGGCCGATTGAGTGAAAATTTGAACCAAACTCATCGTAATGTGCTTGGTCTTACCAACAATATAACTACTTGTATCCCTAAAGATCAAGAAAGTCAAGCCTTGTATGTGGGAGAGAGTTCTAGTTCAATACAGGGTGTTCAAGCTCTTGAACTTACTTCAATCAGAGCTAGGTGAGAGGTGACTCAAATTGGTTGATGGGAAGATTCATTTATTCCAAAAAGGTGTTAGGGCGATACATATATCTAGTCTGTTCTCTAGTATTTACAAGGACTGTACTGTGAATATAACACATAGTCAGTTCGGATTCGGATGTAAATGGACATCAAAGGACATGATCCCAAAAGAGAATCATCATATATCTTTCTCTTGTATAAGAGCAAAAGCTCTTCGTTCAATAATTCAATGATATATTCTTCATATTCTACATTATATCTCATTTGTTAGTTCCAACATGGTATTGGAGCGGGTTGCTTTAATTTTGTTGTCTTTGAAATAGGTTTCTAAGATGTTAGAAAGATGTGTATCACCAACATTCTTCAACATGTTCCTAATGTAGAAACCGGCAAGATTCAAAAATTTAGAGAATCGTGTCAATAGTATGAGAATTTATGGAATCAAAGCATGTTTAAAAGTAATTATGTTTGATTAAGTATATTGTGAATTGATCTGAGTGGTGCTTTTTTGATTGGAGAACTTGATGAGAGTAGGCTTTGAAGCCAACCAATATACCCATGAATATGATGTAATAAGTTCTTAAAATGACAATGGAAGTGACAAGAGTGATTGAATAAAATATATTACATGTCAAAGTTGAAACAATATTCAAACTTCAGATCTACGTACACCTCATTCTCACAATTTGTAGTGAGTAAAAAATTGTTGCAGATTGATAAAAAAAAATTGTCTTTGATCAAATCATTGCAAGAGGAAAAGATTTTGGACCTTGACACATGTAACACAATGACCAGAGAGTCAATTGATTGCATATTCATTAAATGTTTGAATTAAATTATGTTGCACATGTATTATTTTGGTGAATGAATTTCCAAAACTGAAATTGCTTCCATCATAAATGCTCAATTTTGAAAATGTGAAATCGAGGGATTATGTCAACTCAATCAAAAGTTGACATTAGATTCATACCCAAGTTTCATGGAACCTATTTCAACATATGTCTGCTTACATTGTTTTTTAATCTGAAAAAATATTGGCCTATCATCGATGCCACCACCACACTTCACCCTCCCTAGTAGGATATGACCATGACATCCTAGGTCATAAAAGTTTACTAGCATGCTTGTTAGTTTCAACTACAAATTAATGTGTATTTTTCAATGTTTCGATATATCACTATATTCGTTAATTTGAGACTTTCTCTTGTCTCAAATTAATATATGAACCACAACAACATGGTCTAATGTTTGGGTCGTCCTACCCAAACCATCTTGATATGAGTTCTTCATTATTCTCACATGATTAGGGTAAGATGAAGAAGAAGCTTGTGTGAACACTCCTTCATTTTTATTTGTACATATGTCTCTCCCTAAATCATATACGGGAGACGTTAAAGTCCCCCCCACGAACTTTTCGGACTGTCAGAATCGGGCAGGGGCAGCCGCCCGTCCAGAAAATCTAGATTTTCTGGACCCGACCGAAAATTGCTGCCCGCCCGCCCAACTTCGAAAAAACCATTGGCCCTTGCATTCTTGAAGGCCACTTCTCCACAAATCCCATATTGAGTGCACTTCACCTTCAAGGTCCAAAATCCAATATATAAGTCCACTTCCATTGAGTAAATAAGCAATTGACTGGGATTTCATTATCAAAGTCAAACGTCAATAAAACATGTAATTAACTTGGAAGTCAAAGATAATTACAAAACCCTCACTAGCACTGACTCACTGAGGTTACAATTTTTGTGACTTACAATTTGAAATTGTCTTTGTCATTCTAAAATGGAACTTAAATTAGTGATTAATTTTTGTATGTTAAATATTATAATATTTTAGTTAAATACCTTCTACTTTCACAAAGTTTTCATATGCATTTAGACTAAATAAGTGTGATTGAATGTAATTAAGTCTAATTAATTCTGATCAATTCTAATTAAGCCCAATTAAATAAGAAAGCATGCTTACCAAATTAATTAAGCCTAATTAATTATAAAATGTACCAGTTGGGATTAATCATGATTTACTGGTTTTTTATTTAAGTGTGTTTGAATATAATTAATTCTAATTAATCTTGATTAATCCTACTTATTACCAAATAAATTAGAATGTATACTTACTGTAATTAAATAATTTCTCGAATTAATTCCAGTTAATTAATTATAATAAATAATTTGTTTATTAATTCACTGAGAATATTTACTCAAATTATTAACTAAATTTACTGAATTAATTGTAATAAATTTATTATAATTCAGTGAAATTATACTAATTCAGTGAGTTTGTTATAAATCAGTAAATATATTATAATTGATTCAGTAAATTTAATATTCAATTAAGTAAATATAATTATCGTCTAAATATAACTAAATATAATTTGCTAAAAATTTACTAAATTATTTACTAGATTAGTAAATATAATTTAGTGAATTAATTATAATAAATTGAGTATATTTAGTGACTTATTATAATTCAGTGAATTTATTATAATTAATTCAGTAAATGTTCTAAATGAATTACTGAAATGATTTACTAAATTTATTAGAATTAAATTGAGAAATTATTTAATTACATTAAGTACATTTTGTACATTTTAATTAGGTTTACTTAATTAGGTAAGCATACTTTCTGATTTATTTGGGAATAATTAGGATTGATCAAGATTCATAACATTATTTAGATCCATATCATCGTTCTGTGGGACTGACAGTATTCTGTGGGACTGGCAGAATACTGTCAGTCCCACAGAACGCTGATATGGATCTGAATAATGTTATGTTAATTAGACTTAATTATATTCAAACACACTTAATCCAGTGAATTAATTCTAATAATCAATTATTATTGCGTATGAAAACTTTGTGAAAATAGAAGGTATTTAACTAAAATATTATAATATTTAACATACAAAAATTAATCACTAATTTAAGTTCCATTTTAGAATGACAAAGACAATTTCAAATTGTAAGTCACAAAAATTGTAACCTCAGTGCTAGTGAGGGTTTTGTAATTATCTTTGACTTCCAAGTTAATTACATGTTTTATTGACGGTTTCACTTTGATAATGAAATCCCAATCAATTGCTTATTTACTCAATGGAAGTGGACTTATATATTGGATTTTGGACCTTGAAGGTGAAGTGCACTCAATATGGAATTTGTGGAGAAGTGGCCTTCAAGAATGCAAGGGCCAATGGTTTTTTCGAAGTCGGGCGGGCGGGTAGCAGTTTTCGGTCGGGTCCAAAAAATCTGGATTTTTTGGACGGGCGGCTACCCCTGCCCGATTCTGACAGTCCGAAAAGTTCATGTGGGGACTTTAATGTCCCCCATCATATACTTCATGTGCAAGAGTAGGACGAATAGGACGGTGAGGGGGAGGGGGGGGGTATTCCGTTCACACCATTCACCTTTAATTCCATGAAGTTAGTCCCATCTTCCCCACTTCCTTGCACAACCTTCTTCACCACCCAAATCATGGAATTCTCCATCCCCACCTCTTCCATTGTCCGTACATGCATTGGAATCGGCGGTGCTATCTTATGGGGCCTCTTCAACTTTGTTTTCTCCACTTAATGTGTTTCCATTGAGAAGCATTGTGTCCCCGCTCCCTCCTCCATCACCACTCTTGGCACTACTGTTCTCCCACTTTAGTATGACACGTTTGGGAAACGCAAAAAAAGTCATATTATCAAGGTGTTGTCTTCTCATTAATATGACAAATGGCGTAAAGTTGTTGTATTATCGAGGGAATACAAAAATATAAGTAATATGAGCTTAAAATATATATACAACGAGTTTAAGCAATATAGATGGTATGAAATAATAACTTATAACTCCAAACAAATACAAATATTCCCAAGAACTCTTGAAAAATAGGAGTCCAAAGATCTTTGGTGTTGCCTACCCAAGTTAGCAACTATCATCTTATCGAAATTCCCTACTAGCTTTTGAAAACTAATAATTTCATTAACACCAAAAAATAAAGAGTTCTCTAATAAGAAAGTAGACAACAATGATGCATGACGTTTAGCAACATACTAGGCAGGAGGCCACTCTAACCCTAACCATGTCCATTCTGCACTAGTAACCCTAATTCTCATTAAGTTCCCAATGGTAAGTGAAGTTCCCAAGTAGTTTCCAGGTGAAAATAGATGTATTTTAGATGTACAGAACATAGATGAAAGGAATTTTTGCATTAACTACCTCTTTAATATGACAAAACGGAGGTTCTAAATGTCACATTATCGAGTGTCGTAGTCATATAAAAGAGGGAGTTTTGAACTAAGAAGTTTGGTCGCGCAAAAATGTGTCGTAATAGAGTTATCCGCTAACTAAACCCCAGTTTAGTAGGGAGTTGGTTGCTTTGCATGCAAAGACTTTCCATGTTCTGAAAGTTTAAGGTGCATGCTTGGAATCAATGCGGAGGCTTGAATCCGGGACATTCCATATTGGTTCATTGGGTGCCAAACTCGTTTTGGTAAACTTATGTTTACCAAAACGAGTTTGGCACCCAATGAACCAATATGGAATGTCCCGGATTCAAGCCTCCGCATTGATTCCAAGCATGCACCTTAAACTTAAGTTTACCAAAACGAGTTTGGCACCCAATGAACCAATATGGAATGTCCCGGATTCAAGCCTCCGCATTGATTCCAAGCATGCACCTTAAACTTTCCGAACATGGAAAGTCTTTGCATGCAAAGCAACCAACTCCCTACTAAACTGGGGTTTAGTTAGCGGATAACTCTAATATCGAGGATGTTGTATAAACGAGTGTCGTATTAATGAGGTTAGACTGTAGAGTCCCCCTCATTTGAAGTAGGCCCAAAGATGACCCTCCTTTGCACACTATCAACGATGCAAGGGGGGGGGGACACATTGTCTTGAAATTGGGGTTGGCGCCATAAATTGGCCTTCTTGGCTATCCATTGCACCCTCTCCTATTCTCAATGGTCCCAAACCCACTCTGGATAGTACAAAGACACCTCTCCCTCACATCTTACAGCATGTTTTTCATTGGCTCTAATTTTGTTTCATTATTTGGCCCCTTTCCGTGAAGTTTCAATGATGCCTTCTTTCAATTTGATCGAGGTGCACTTAGTTCCAACCAATGGATCAAACTTCACTGTCACGCAAACAAAGCTATTAGCGAAACCATGTTTTGGATGGATGCAGCTGCAGTTTACCTAACTTAACTATAATGTGTATTTATTTAATAATTACTTTTGCTATCTTTAATTCCAACTAGACTCGACTCTACTATATGTAAGACTAGAGGAATCCAACATGGGAGATCTATTAATTCTAAAAAGTTAAGGGGAGTCATCCACTAGTCGGAACTATGGTGTTACACGATGTTCACACCTCATAAGTAACAACTATTAGTTAAGAGAACTTGACTAGGGGAGAGCTAGTTAACTATATGTTGAGGACTAGTTGAGGGGAACTTCAACTCTTAGTTCCTACAAGTATATAAAGCTCAAGGTTGGGTGAATCATGGCTCTTATTTTGTCCTCTTTTTGTGAGAGACGGTAGACTAGCTGCCAAATATTTCTTGAAGTGTGCAACTTCAAGAGTATATGCCTCATCGATGGAGGGCATGCTACCTCGGAGTCTGCCTCCTCGCCCAAACTAGTTGCAACCTCTCTCAATGTAGCAACAACCTCTTTAGTAACCCTCTTGGTAGCCAATCCAACATAGAGTATTGCACCCTCGGCACAATCTCACCCCTGCCCTTCACTCAATGTTGTTGCAATAACAAGCACAAAATCAAGTGCCACATCACGTCCAAGGTCAACCTCTTTCTCCTTAATCATAGCCTCTCTCTCCTTAGCACTGGCAATTGCTTGCACTCTTTGCCTTCACTCTTAAAGTTGCAGTTGAAGTTGAAGAGCAACCTGCTCCACCACCCTAATATGGTTATGGCCTTCTTCAAGGTCATGGAATAAACCCCGTAAATAATAACGTTTACAGACACAAAGAAGTCCCCCCCCATCCCTTTCCACTCTTTAGTCTCCCACCTTAGAATTCTTCCATTGTGACACATTGTCATATTATTTTTTAATGTCAATAGGTTTAGGCTGTGCCATCCAATTTAATACAACCCTTATGTTTTGGATGTGCATCCAAGAATCTATCATTATAAAAATTGATGATTATTATTTGATTCGATAATTCTTTATATTAGAATCCAACAATATGGTTTTGTGCCATTAAAATATCACATTTATTGCATATTATAATTATGATTTAGAAACTTACTATATTTAAAAACATATTTTTTCCTCAAGCAAGAATATGCAAAAAGTTATGATCCCATTGTTCCCAATGTTCTTGATGTTGCCTATGTTCACAATATTGACATCCCAAACTATGGGTAAGTTTTATTTTGAGACTTTCGGAAGTCTATGATGAACAAATTTATAGTGTTATGAATTAATACCTTAGTCTCACTCCTAATGGAGTCAACGACAATGGCAACGATAAAAAATGTTTTGCTAATAGTAGAGCCAGAATCTCCGCCAATCATTGGGTCCCTGGTAGAGAACGCGCCAACTTAGGGCCACTTCACACACGAGACTGAGAGCCCGTGACCGTTACCCTTCAAGCGCTCTCATTGGTGGAAAAGGCGGAGCCGGTCCAAGTTCGCTTCACACTACGCTTGAGGGACCAATGGAGTATGTGAATGCAATATGCATGTAAAGTTTACATGGATTTCTACATGGCATTGAATGGATCATGTTTCATGGTCACTTGGATTATTTTCAAAAACCACCTCTTGGAGGTAGGCCTAACACAAAACCAGGAGACCATGACACTCCGAACGCTCACAACCATTGATTTACTCTATTTTATCATGTGTGAGGACCCACATGAATAGAAATTCATTGAAATAACATTTGGTTGAGGGCCCGATCACATATGACTTCACACTACACTTGAGGATATGTGACCACACTACATGATTTTGGAGGTGTCTTGGACAACCTTTGGACACTTTCTTTTGGGCTCTCACAATTTCATGGTCACAGCTCTTGGCTCGTATGTGAAGTGGCCCTTACTATGACCTGAACAACGAGAGCATCTGCACCCTCAAGCTCATCATGTTGTTGAACCATTATGTAAGATGGGAATTTGAATCTGCATGTGATCCTTTTAAGGTAGAAATACCATAACCCGTTAACCACCCACTAGCGGTGCACTAGACCGCCTCATAATGGTGAAGTGCCATGTCTTAAATGGAGCATGGCTCGGTGGCAACTTCAATGCAGTGTAGCCAATGGGAGGCAAGGTCTAATGTACTCATGATTAACTGGTTTAGGTGATGTTCTGTATCGAAATACGGAGTACCTAGTGAACAGGAAGTGGGTTGGACAAACTTTCCACTTTGAAAAATTGTGGGCTTTTTTGTACAAGGCAAAAAAATACGAAACAACTTGCATTCTTCATGAATCCTTCTCGTCTATCTTGGAAAATTATCTCATGATTGTCAGACCAGATCTTCAATGCTAATCACCTTATTTTAACGGGTTATGGTATTTCTACCTTATTCTCACCTCTCGCAGCTAAGTCCACGAAAATCAACCTGCCAAGGAGCATTGGATCCCTTGAGTGAATGTCAGGGGGACTTTTCAAAGAGTGAGGACAAGGATTTTGATCTTGCAAGGTGCTTGCAAATCGAGCATTGGATCCTTTGGATGTTAAAATTGACCTACAGAATTTCTCATTCTTTTGGCAACCTTATAGAAATTTTCAAGTTGATTAATGAATTTATATGCCACATTTGGCCACAAGTATAAAATAAAAATTGACATTAGTGCCTTTTATTTGCACCAATGTGAATGGGAGCCCGTTCTTCCTTTATCCTAATTTCATTTTACCAAGTGACAAGGTAGGTGTACTTCCTACCTTCTAGGAGGTGGGCTCCTATAAATAATAGTTTAAGGGGGGAGGGGGGGGTGCCGTGTGTGAGATTTTGGTGAATTAGGTGTGGGTTGTTTGGGTTCATGGGGGCAGGTCGACTGGGGCTTGGTTGTTGTCGAGCTTTCTTTTGTTTAGGACAAGATATGTGAGGTATTTTATGGTTATTTGATGTATGTGTTTCATGAGGTTTTTTGACTTCTCAAGGGGGTATTTTGAGTTTTTCTAGGGCTTCGAATGATTGTTTGTGTACGGCTCCTCGTACCCATGTTGTGAAGATAATAAAGGGGTTAACATTCCATTCCGTAGTTTTTAACGTCTGAATGAGGGGGTCATATTTGTTTGTTTTTTCTCTTATGGCAGTATTTGGGAATCTATCATGACAGCATGTGAATTCTATGAATTGTATGGTGTTTGATGGGTTTGGGGGGATGGGTGTATGGCTATCTATTGGGGCCTCTAGTATACATAATATGTCGAGTCTTAGCCGGGCAATGCATGTGCATGTGTTGGGGAGGTATGTGCACTGTATAACCATTCCAAGACTGTAATGTCTTGGGGCCGATTGTGTTGGTTGCCGGCATTTACTAGGGTACATCACCTTTTGTGTTTGTTGGATTGGAGTGCATGTGCTATTTGGTGCACTACTTTGTTGTGTCGGGCTACGTGAAGGCCTTTTATGTGTGGGTGGGTGCAAGTGGAGAGTAGGTGTGGCCACGTGTCAATTTCATGGTTTGGGCAGAGTGTGCAGTTGGGGTTGGGTAGTGGCCAGAAGATGTTCTCTTGGTGGTTTCTCATATGTTGGCATATCAAAATTTAAGGTTTGTGTAATTCGTGCATCAGATGTGCCTGAGACTTTCTAGAAGTGGTTTGAGAGTTTTTGATTGATTTGCTCGTTAGACACCCTTTTGTCAATGTATGTGAATTTGGATTTTGCAATTTGTAGTTCTTGTTCATGGTGGAATTTGTTGTGTATGTTTGGAGGTTGTGGATTTCTCTGTGATGTTTGCTTGTTGGGATTCCATTGAGCCAAAAATGTATGGTGTGTGTGATGTGGATGTGGGGTGTGGAGCTTGGTTTGTTGTGGGTGGTTCTTTCGTTTGCTAGTTGGTTTCAATTTAGCATGCTTTTTGATTTAATTGGGCTTAATTAGAATTCATCAGGATTAATTATACTTAATTTCATTCAATCACACTTAATTAGTCTAAATGCATATGACGACTTTGTGAATGTAGAAGGTATTTAACTAAAATAGTATAAAACACTAAAATATTATAATATTTAACATATAAAAAACAAATCACTAATTTTAGTTCCATTTTAGAATGACAAAGACCCTTTCAATGGTAAGTCACAAAAATTATAACCTCAGTGCTAATGAGGGTTTTGTAATATTTTTGACTTCCAAGTTAATTACATGCTTTATTGGCGGGTTCACTTTGAAAATGAAATCCCAATCAATTGCTTATTTACTTGATGGAAGTGAACATATATATTGGATTTGGGACCTTGAAGGTGAAGTGCACTCAATATGGGATTTGTGGATAAGTGGCCTTCAAGAATGCAAGGGCAATGGATTTTTCCGAAGTCGGGCGGGCGGGCAGCAGTTTTCGGTTGGGTCCAAAAAATCTGGATTTTCTGGACGGGCGGCTGCCCTTGCCCAATCTGACACCCCGAAAAGTTCGTGGGGGAACTTTAACGTCCTCCCTTCCCGACCCTCCCTTGTCCCCTGCCTCAAAGCCACATGCACTTGCCATATTAATATAAATTGGAAATGGCATACCAAACAGAAAGATAGGTTGTAATTTTTCTTGATAAATATTTATCTCTAATTGGATTTATTGGATGCTTAAGTGAATTGTTGTGGTTGGCTGAAGTACGATGTGCCCCAAGATGTATCAGGCTTCATCACAATTTAACACCCCCTCGTATAGTCCTATTTTTTTTTACCTACAATTGAATCAGTAGTTCAGAAAGAGAACTTTATGTCCTTAGCGGCATCCCACATCGAAAGACATGTGGGATTGTTCTCCAAATCAAACCAGAAGCATAATCATTTTTGTAGAGGCTTAATATATGGTCTTCTAAATGTTTCAAGCATTGAATTCACTCATGCGTTTTGACTTTGTGAATGTCAACTTATTGAGCACAATAATGTCATGAATATAACACTTTCTCTTAGTGGAAATTTAGAATGTCACAAAGTTGACAAATAAATATGACATTAAATTTAGTGGATTCTAGTAGTGATTCTACATACCAATAGTATGTGTTAGAGGTTCACAATGTAAATGACATAAATCCAAATGAAATTAGGTCCACATGAGCCAAATTCAGAACAATAGATGTTAGATGCATATTCTCAAAGAACATAAAGTGAGTGGAAGGAATCATGATCACTCCAAGTGCATAAAGCTAGACTTATAAAAAAATTATTTAAATTAACATTGAGATGTGTTCTATCATAGCATTATTCAACTGAGTGACCATGTTGGGTGAGGTTGGGAATATGTCACTTAAGATACTAGAATTATACCTTATGGATGTTTGTCTAAGTAAATTTAGTCTAATAAAATCGGGTGAAACACTTTCATTGGATATTATTACAATGGATCGGTTAATAGCAATTGAATAATGTTATAATTTAAATTGTTCCCATGTGTTTTATTTTACTGCATCATTAGTGAACTTTGCTCTCATTGTTCTTTCAAAATTGATGTGTAATTTTCATATTTTCCATCCATCAGGAGCGTTAGTAACTGCGCATTTAATGACAAGAGTGCCTTAGTGCTCGTGGACACAAACAATGGCAAGGTGAAGGCCAATTCTTTCGTACCCAGTAAAGTTAAGTTTCCTCTAAACCTGTAGTCCATTGACATGCTCCTTGATTCTATATCCTAACAATCTTGTGCCAATCTTCCATCCTAATAACCTAATCACCATTATGGGCTCACTATACCTAATTAAATGGGCTCGATGTGTACTTTTCGTGGTCACTGAAAAATGCGTCATCCATTCAATGCAAATCCTTATATTTAAAACTTGAAAGAGCCTACTTTTCATCGCAATTCACGGACCAAAAACACCGAGAATGTCACAATGATGAAGGATATGACAAAGGACATGAGCGTCTCTGTGATAAGCGTCTCCGTGGAGAATCCCAACAAAGTGGACGTCTCACCCACTGGCCATTTTGGATTGTTGAATATCCTCAGAGCATTGCATTCATGGCAGGCAGTGTCGATTATGGCTTGCTGCAATGCACTCGTGGTTGCCGAATGGGTTGAAGCTGATGGGCTCATCTTGGGGAAGCGCATGAGAGCTGACGAGAATGCCAGAGCAGAAGTCGAAGAGGTGGCTGCAACCGTGACCCCCAGAACAAGACTGTCACATAGCCATGGTGTTGATCTAAACTGGTGCCACATGTATCTTAATGCTGCCATGTGCATGTCTCCCATTCTTCCCGATGCTAATCTCATTAATTACGTCGATAACCAAACTAAGACTGCTTCGTTGAAATTTTTCCAACTACATCCATCGCCTGCAAAACAGAGATGTCAATGGAGCCAGAAGTACCATGAAATTATCTTTGTAAACAACACGAGAACATCATTTGACAAGTGGTTTAGCAACCTGAAGAATATCCATGCGAATCATATGAGTGTGTATGTGTATGCACTAACTCCGTTAATACAATGATTTATATAAGTATGTTTTGATATATGCCACTTTGGTAAAAACGGTGTCATTCAAGCCAAGAAAACTTGAAACTAAAAAATATGTTGTCAATAAAGTGTACACTCATGCGTTTTGGCTGTGTTAATGTCAACCTATTGAGCACAAAAATGTCACAAATATGACACTTTCTCTCAGTGGAAACTTAGAATGTCAACAAGTTAACAAACAAATATGACATTAAATCCACTGAATTCTAGTAGTGGTATCAGCAAAAGCATGGTCACATCCACATGGAATAGAGGTGTAGGCTAAAGTGCCATTTCATACTCTATTTGTACTCTGAATATATGCAACAACTTTGGTCTGGGAACTGACTTGAGAATTTTTTTAAGTCAGTTGCAATCTCACAATATCCTTCATAAGAATTTGAGACAAGCTTGCAGTAGACCTTGACCCCATTGTACTTGGATGACTACAATTCAACCAAAGCTAACTTGAAATTTTGTGAAAAGTGGTGCCAGTTGTGGACGTCACGCAAATACATCCTGCTCACATTATTAAAGTAGATTATGAAAGTTTGTTTCTCTTTCAAGCACTGAACACATGCACCCATCTGCTTCTTCAGAAATTCATTGAACTCGTTTGCAATCAACGAACACACAAAAATTAGTTGTGTAATCTCACTTATCCTTTAGAGAAACTTGCTGTCCTATTGAGGGCAGAAGTTGAGTTCATGTAGATCATCAAGTAGAACTTCTCTGAATGGCGTATAAAGCAACAATGTACCTGAACAATATATATATAATGGGAAGAAAACTACATGAAAATGGCTGGACATTTTGGTCATACGGGTGGACTGGCCTTCCACATGTTGCGTGCGATCTCACTCCTGTCAAAACCAAGTTGATCCTCCACGGTTGCACAATACAGGAGATTGAGATGCATTTGAGAAGTCTGGAGGAGGGTGGCGGTGAGGGAGGAGCGGAGGTTGTTAGTTTTCATATGAATTAGTTGACACCTAGTGAACCCTCCTTGAGTAACTAACAACCGCCAACCACCCTGCATGCATTTGGATGAATGTATGTACCGAAGGTGTCATGTTGTGAACTTTGAAGCCTGTCACCGTTATACATATTCTCAAGTCCATTCATCCTTGCATGAACACTACCCACCAATACTAGGTAGAGCCCAGACTGGCCCATGGCCAAGGATTCGTGCCACTCTTGTAGATTGAAGCTGACAGCGTTGGAAATCCCTTATAGCTCAAAGAATTCTTTTCCTAGTAGATTTCATCTTGGAATTAGTATCAAATCGTTTGAATCAGTCTAAGGAGATAAGTTGGGATGAAACAATCATTCATTAACCTAAAAATATAAAGGATGGGTTTATATGGGAGCCCTTATTTCCCAGGAGGCGCACCTTTCATAACACATATGAGTATATGTGAGTGCACAAAAGGGGTAATAATTTGAACATTTCCGTACTGTGTATACATATGCTACACAAATTATAGCTCGTAGTTATGTACATGTATGGAGGACCTCTAGAAAATATATAAAATTTGTACTTGTATGGTAGGGTCACTAGATTTTATGGGATAGGTATTAATATTGGATGAAACTAGGATGACCAATTTTTTCATTTCCTTATCTCATCCATGTATGTATGGAAGAGGCAATATTAAGGTTTTGGAAGGGGTGGTTGAGCTGAGACCGAGGCCACTTCTTGCTTAGGGTCGCAAGAGGAATGGCTAGTGCTTCTTTGTGGTTGATACAGGTGGTTGCGGGTGGTTGATGCCTTTGTTAGATCATGTGCGGCATCGACATTGCAAAGGTGTTGATTCCCAAGTAGGTTTTGTCTCAATCATTTTAGTACACCTCCAATGTGTGCAACAATTTGGATCAATTATTTAGGGATTGCAATTTTTGCAAGTTATCACTATATTCATTAATTTGAGACTTTCTCTTGTCTCAAATTAATATATGGACCACAACAACATGGTCTAATGTTTGGGTCGTCCTACCTAAACCATCTTGATATGAGTTCTTAATTGGGTTCTTGATATGAACACATGCTTCAAAGTATTTGCATCTTACAACATTCTCCAATATTTGTGTGATTTTATCCATGTTATTATATTTGTAACTCTCTCAAAATGCCGAAAAAGTCCCAAATTAATGAATATAATGATAGTTCTAGGATCATGCATGGAGATTGGTTTATGTTGATATTAAAAAGGAACCAATAATAAATGGACTTTATGATCTTACATATCATTTAATGGTAGATTTAGAAACAATAATTGCATTAGCTTTTATGACACATATTATAGAGTTAGATGCTTATGAGTTACATCCAAGGCTTGAAAAAGTCTTCAACAACTTTATTAATGAAATGCTAGGGTTTCACATTATACTTATGATAGGGGTTCATTATTATTCAAAAGTATATTTCTATAATTATGTTAATGACTATATATGAATGTATAATTTTCTACATCTACATATTGTCACTTATATTTTTATCATTGAAATTGTATGTGTATTGCTTGATTTTACAAAAGAAAGCTTGTATATAGGAGATTTTAAGAGTATGTTGCAAACGCACGTGGTTCTTGGTTTTTAATGAAAGGTGCACCCCCCGGGCCTTATTTCAGTGGTACAAATTATTGGAAATGAGAGAAGAAAGCAAAGAGACCAGCATAGGAAGGTGGTACACAACACAAATGGTTTGCATACAATGGAGAGAATAAAGTGTTCCTCTCCTTATGCCTTTATTTATATGTAGAGTTAAGGACCAGCCTCCAACCTAAACCTAGCCCTAACCCTAGCCGCCACCTTAGCCGCCGCCAAGGTACCCTAACCCTAATGCCACCGATGCAACCTAACCCTAACTTCCAATACTCCCACTTTACGAGGTGGCATTGTATTCTAACCCCATTATGTCACTTAACAACTCATGCCTATCTCTCGCTAAAGCCTTGTTAGAATATCCGCTACCATATATTGCGTTGGACAATATTCCAACTCTACAATTTTGTTTTCAATATTTTCTCTAATGAAATGGTGTTGCACGTCTATATGTTTTGACCTATCATGGTTTGTGGGGTTCTTTGCTAAGGCTATAGAACCTTGGTTGTCGCACATGATGGTCGTGGCCTCCTCTTATACGCAACCTACGTCCTCCATTAATTGCCTAAGCCAAATGGCCTCCCTCGTGCATCGGTTCATGGCCATGTATTCCACCTCCATTGTAGATTGCGCCACCGTTTGTTGCCGTTTGCTATTCCACGACACGGCCCCCTCTCCAACAAAGAAAACATATCCGGAGGTAGATCTACGATTTTCCACATCGCCGGTCCAATCCGCATCCGAATAACCTTTAAGGTTTATGTGCTCGCCTCCGATGCGCAACCTCATATCTAAGGTGCCTTTCAAGTACCGCATGATTCTTTTGACCGCCATCCAATGCATCGGACCCGGTTTCGACATAAACCGACTTACCACGCTTACCGCAAATGTGAGGTCCGGTCGTGTGGCCACCATTGCGTACATCAACGATCCCACTGCCTCTTGGTACGGAATGTCCTTCATTTCGAGCATATACTCCTCGTACTCCTCCTCCGAAAGCTTCGGCAACGAAGTCTTCGCATCGAGCGGCGTTCTGATGGGTTTGCAATCACCCATGCCGAATCACTCCAAAATGGTTTCGATGTAGCTCCGTTGGTGCAAGGTAATGGTGCGGGTCCTTCTATTTCTTTCGAAATGAACCCCGAGGAAGAAATGCAACTCGCCGAGGTCACTCATCTCGAATTCGTGCTCGAGACTAAACTTCAACTCGTTGATCATGTCCGCATTGCTTGCCAAAATGATGAGGTCGTCTACATATATGATTACAATCACAATGTAGTGGCAAGTTTGCAAGACGTACAACGAATGGTCCGCATGACTCCTCGTAAAGCCTTTATTCACAAAGAATATGTGAATGCATTCGTACCACGCTCGTCCGGATTGTTTCAATCCATAGAACGATTTCTTCAACTTGCATACGAGGTGCTCTCGGCCTTTTTGCTCAAACCCTTCCGGTTGCTACATGTAGATGTCCACGTCCAATTCTCCGTTCAAAAATGCGGTCTTGACGTCCATTTGATGCATTTCCAAGTCCACGGCCGCCCCTAATGCGAGTATGACTCTAATTGTGTTGAATTTGGCCACGGGTGCAAATGTTTCGCTAAAATCTACACCTTCCACTTGCGAACATCCTTTGGCGACCAATCTTGCTTTGAAACGAACAACCACGCCGTTGGCATCCTTCTTCGTGCGAAACACCCACTTGCACTTCACGGCCTTGCGGCCCTTCGGCAATGGAGTTAATTCCCATGTGTCATTAGCTATGAGAGACTCATACTCCTCTTGCATGGCCAACTCCCACTCGCTCGCATCACTCGATTCCATTGCCTCTCTCAAGTTTTTGGGTTCCCCAACGATTGCCATGTTTGCATGTTCATTGTTTTGGGGTTGCGGAATGTGGTTCTTCCACCATTCCCCAAGAGGTTTGCGTGGCCTATCCGGATACCTAGAGTTGCCCATGGTTTCATTGCCATATTGCGGGGTTGGAGGTGGTTTGGTTGCAGTTTTCTTACCGTGGTCGAGTTTCGATGCCTCCTCGCTACAAGTGGATTTCGTGGCCGGAACGTTGGCCTCCGTTTCCTCCTCGATGTTGGGCTCCTCGTCGGGCTCCGAAATGTCCGCGTTCGCCTCCAACTCGTCCACGTCCGGTTTGGGGGATACGTCCACCTTCACCGCGGGTGCCTCGCCAATTCTCCCACTTGGACGATCCTCCAAATGCGTTTTGTCTTCAAAAAACACCACGTCCGGGCTTTTGATGATTTTCTTCGTCTCCAAACACATGAGCCGATACGCCTTCGTGCCTTCGCAATATCCAAGAAACAAACATTTGACGCCCTTCGCATCCAACTTGGTTCGTCTTTGATCCGGCACCTTCGCGTACGCCACACAACCGAACACGCGCATGTGGGAGATGTGTGGCATCCTCCCGCTCCACGCCTCCTCGGGTGTCATTCCTTCGACGGCCTTGGTTGGACATCGGTTGCGCACGTACACCGCATTGCACACCGCTTCCGCCCAAAATTCATGGCCTAGGCGTTGGGCATGAATCATGGACCGTGCCATCTCCACGATGGTCCGGTTGGCACGCTCCGCAACGCCGTTTTGTTGCGGTGTGTAAAGTGACGAGGTTTGCCGTGCAATGCCATGTTTGCTCAAGAATTCATCAAATGCTTTAGAAATGAATTCCCCACCGTTATCCGTCCTAAGAACCTTTACTACGTGTTCGGATTGCCTCTCCACCAAGGTTTTCCATTCTTTGAACCTTGCCAATACTTCGTTCTTGGCCTTAAGCACATACACCCAAATCTTGCGCGAGAAATCGTCGATAAAGGTGAGAAAATACCTTGCGCCTCCAATGGACGTCGTTTTCATCGGCCCGCACACGTCCGAATGCACAAGCTCTAAGATCTTCTTAGCGCGGGTCGCTCCATCCATCGGAAATGGTTTTCTCGCTTGTTTGCCCTCGACACATCCTTCGCACGCCAACGAATGCACGTCGCCTTGCACCGCTCCCACGTCCATTCCGCTCACCATGCTTTGGAGCATTTTCATGCTATTCACGTTGAGATGCCCCAACCTCTTATGCCAAAGCTCCAACGAATGCGCGTTTCCCTCGGAATGCGCCAAAGAACTTGATTCGGCCCCATTCACCACATTGGTGTCCAATTGGTACAAATTGGACTCCAATGAAGCCACGGCCAACATCTCACCGATGTTTGCCGTCACTACGCATCCCAATGAGTTGAAATGCACCTTCAAACCCCTCGAAATGAGTTTGCTCACCGAAAACAAGTTTGAATGCAAGTTGGGCACATGAAGCACCTCATGCATTCTAATGCTCCGCGTACCACCCTTTATGCGTGTTTCCAGTAGTATGGAGCCTTTGCCTACGGCTTCTACCATGCCGTTATCACCCATAAACACTTTGCGGCCCGAAATGGGTTCGTAGGTGTTAAAAAAATGCTTATGCGGCGTCATGTGTTGCGAGGCCCCCGAATCAACTATCCATCTAGTGGCGGGCGTATTAGATGCTCCATCTCTCACCACAAATGCAAAATCATCACTCGCCCTTGCCATGTTTGCATTCACCTTGCGTTTGCTTCGACAATTACGAGCAAGGTGGCCCAACTTACCGCAATTGTAACATTGCGGGTTGTCGAAGCGCCGTTCGTTGTTGTTGAACGCTCGAGGTTGGCGTGACAACATGGCCGCATCGTCTCCTTGAGGCTCCTTCTCCTTCCTCTTCGAAACCTCGTGCATCAGTCGTGCGGTGATGAAGTCCAACGTGAGCTCCTTCATGGGGCGCGTCTCCAATGCGGTGATCAAATGGTCGAACGAAGGCGGCAAGCTATCGAGCAACGTCATGACCACGTCCTCCTCCTTCATGGGCACCTCCAAACATGTGAGTTGGTCGGCGAGGGATTTTACCTTGTTGATATGGTCGAGCATGTCGTCACCTTCGTCCATTTTGATGGTGAAGAACTTGCGCCGTATGAACAAGATGTTCGACAAGCTTTTGGTCTCGTGGATGTTGCACAACGTCCTCCACGCTTCCGCGGGTCCTTTGCATCCTTTAATGTGCGCCAACTCCTTATCCACCAAGCTCGTGGCGATGATGGCGAACGCCTTCTTGCATCGCCGCTCGTACGCCTTCTTGACTTCGTCGCTCGCCGTGGATGGTGGTGGCGCCTCCGAACCCTCGATGATTTCCCAAAGGTCTTTGGTGGCCAACACCATCTCCAATTTGAACTTGTAAAGGTTGAAGTTGTCGCCACCGAACTTGTCAACCGCTATAAGTCCATCGCCCTCACTAGAAGCCATTTTGAACACTCGAATGGAAGCTCCCACTCACTCAATGTGCTAATCTCTCAAGTTAGCTCACAAAGATACAAAATCACCTAATAAACCTTCAAGAGAGCACAACCAGCTCCTTGGAACTCAAAGAACCTCGAAACGCTCAAGGAATGGACCAATCTCTCAAGTCAGCACCTTATACCTCCCTTAAGGTGCAAAATCACTCAATAACCTTCAAGAGAGCACAACTAACCCTCTAGGAACTCAAAAAACTTCAAAACGCTCAAGGAATGGACCAATATCTCAAGTCAGCACCTTATACCTCACAAAAGATACAAAGTCACTCAATAAACCTTCAAGAGAGCACAACTAGCTCCTTGGAACTCAAAGAACCTCAAAACACTCAAGGAATGGACCAATCTCTCAAGTCAGCACCTTATAGCTCACAAAAGATGCAAAATCACTCAATAACCTTCAAGAGAGCACAACAAACCCTCTTGGAACTCAAAAAACTTCAAAACGCTCAAGGAATGGATCAATCTCTCAAGTCAGCACCTTATACCTCCTTTAAGATGCAAAATCACTCAATGACCTTCAAGAGAGCACAACTAACCCTCTCGGAACTCAAATCACCTCAAACTAGGTGTGGAAAGTGGGGATCTCTCAAGTCATCACTTTCTCACTCAAAATGAATGCAAAATGACTAAACAACCATCAAGAGAGCACATCTAAGCCTCTTGGAACTCAAAACGCCTCAAAACACTCTTAGAAGGTAGGAAACACTTAAGTCAGCACCTAAATGGTTGGATTAGATGCCAAATCACTCAAAGACACTCCAAAGAGCAAATCTAAGCCCTTTTGCACTCAAATCGCCTCAAAACACTCTTAGAAAATGGGAAACACTCAAGTCAGCACCTAAATGGTTGGATTAGATGCCAAATCACTCAAAGACACTCCAAAGAGCAAATCTAAGTCCTTTTGCACTCAAATCGTCTCAAAACACTTTTGGAAGGTAGGAAACACTCAAGTCAGCACCTAATGGTCGGATTAGATACCAAATCACTCAAAGACACTCCAAAGAGCAAATCTAAGCCCTTTTGCACTCAAATCGTCTCAAAACACTCTTGGAAGGTAGGAAACACTCAAGTCAGCACCTAAATGGTCGGATTAGATGCCAAATCACTCAAAGACACTCCAAAGAGCAAATCTAAGCCCTTTTGCACTCAAATCGTCTCAAAACACTCTTGGAAGGTAGGAAACACTCAAGTCAGCACCTAAATGGTCGGATTAGATGCCAAATCACTCAAATCGCCTCAAAATACTCTTAGAAGGTAGGAAACTCTCAAGTCAGCACCTCAATGGTTGGATTAGATGCCAAATCACTCCAAAAACACCTCAAAGAGAAAATCTAAGCCTTTTGCACTCAAATGTCTTCAACCCTCTCAAGAACGGATCTGATGTATAGTAATGCACTCAAAACGGAATGGACTTGTACCAAGCGAGTTCCCAAGTGTGCCAACACTCCTTCAAGGTCCTCCACGCTGGTCCACTCCTCAAGAATGCTACAAGGCGCTCCGAAGGGTCCCCCAAAGCTTCAAAACTCCACCAAAAGCTCCAAAGACCTCCAAATCGCCTCCAATCAGATCCGGCCTCCTCCAAGGTCCTCCTAAGTCGATCTCCTTCCTCCTAAGCAAAGTGGGCCCATAACCTATTGGAAATGAGAGAAGAAAGCAAAGAGACCAGCGTAGGAAGGTGGTACACAACACAAATGGTTTGCATACAATGGAGAGAGTAAAGTGCTCCTCCCCTTATGCCTTTATTTATATGTAGAGTTAAGGACCAGCCTCCAACCTAAACCTAGCCCTAACCCTAGCCGCCACCTTAGCCGCCGCCAAGGTACCCTAACCCTAATGCCACCGATGCAACCTAACCCTAACTTCCAATACAAATCCTAAGTTGTTTGGCACTTTATAAAGGCTAGCAACCCATAACCCAATTTGAAAATCCATGTCATGTTTTCAAATGGACACATGAATATTAATGTAGTCCCAACCTCACATGAATAAGGATGAGTCTAGAGACTCTATTTTACTTTGACACTCTTGAACGCTTGTAATAAAAACAACTTTCTGCATTTTCAATTTCGCTTTGAGAATAAGATCATGAGATCAAGCAGTCTAAAATATCCAATTTCAAACCTCTTCATCCTCCGACAATAAAAGGGTTTTTAACAAATCCTATAATACTAGGGTAAACCTAGTAGGGGACTTCGACATTTATTTTGAGCTGGAACTTTCTAATTATTTTCCAAAACCCCTCCCTCAAGTTTGTCTCCATACCTAAACCATATCCAACAACTCTCCATAACATAATTCACTCAATAACCGGCTTTCAAAAGCTATTTGGACCAATGTCGTATGCTCATCCCACCCATGAAGCTTCAAAAGCCAAATAAAATGTTGTGAGACGCTTGAAGTTGCATAACATTATTCAGATCCATATCAACGTTCTGTGGGACTGACAGTATTCTGCTAAATATTCCCTGATATTTCCCACATTCGGACTGAATGTGGGAAATATCAGGGAATATTCCACAGAATAATGTTAGTCCCATAGAACGCTGATATGGATCTGAATAATGTTATGTGTTTATGAAAGTCATGAAAGTAGTAAGTTAGGTATGACGAAGCTTGGAGGGAGTTAGTTGCCATCGTGTGTCCATGTGAAACCCAGGTTTTTGAGCAGGCCGCATCTACAGAATAAGCATATGCACAGAATATATCATCTACCCATGGACTAGATATTCTCGCACCAGTAAACAAGGACAGCTGGATAGCCTTATGTACCAAGTGTGCACATTTCAAGACACCCTACTGAGAAGCAAAGAGACGACATAGTGGAGCTTTTCTTCCGAGCTCAAGGTGCAACAGCAATGGCTATGGCTGTCTCGTCTCGATCCCTCTCGCTCTCTCTTCCAACGACTGCCTCCAAATACTCCAAAAAAATCTCCATATTCTCTGTCTCATCTCTCACGGCGAAGAAATCGGTTCAAATTTCGTCAAAATCGGTCGTAGAGAGTGCATTCTCGGGTCATCGCTTGTCACTTTCGCGCAGTGTAATTGCAAGGGGCAAGCAGAATGGTGTGCAGGTGGTGGCGATGGCGGAAGGAGGCAAAGCCATGACTGTTTTGGTCACAGGAGCCGGAGGTCGAACGGGGAAGCTTGTATTTGAGAAGCTGAAGCAAAGGACAAGCGAGTTTGTGGCTCGAGGTCTGGTGAGAACTGAAGAAGGCAAGAGTGAGCTCGGAGGAGATGGAGTGTTCGTGGGAAGCATCACGAAGCCTGAGACTCTAGTTCCTGCATTTGAAGGTATCGATGCATTGGTTATTCTAACAAGCGCTGTGCCGAAGCCCAAGCCTGGATTTGACCCTACGCAAGGGGGTAGACCCGAGTTTTACTTTGCCGAAGGCGGAACACCTGAGGAGGTGGACTGGTTTGGCCAGAAGGAGCAGATCGATGCAGCCATGGCCGTGGGGGCGAAGCAGATTGTGCTGGTAGGATCCATGGGAGGCACGGATGAGGCTAATCCGTTGAATGCTTTAGGAAATGGTAACATTCTAGTGTGGAAGCGGAAGGCGGAGAAGTACCTCGCGGATTCGGGAGTGGCGTATACCATCATCAGAGCGGGAGGGTTGCAGGATAAGCCCGGGGGTGTTCGTGAGTTGCTGGTGGGGAAAGATGATGAGCTTTTGAAGACTCAGACCAGGACTGTTTCTAGAGCTGATGTTGCCGAGACTGCCATCCAGGCGTTGTTGATTGAGGAGGCTAAGAACAAGGCACTGGACTTGGCTTCCAAGCCTGAGGGAGAAGGCACCCCTACCACAGACTACAAGGCACTTTTCGCTGGAATCACTGCCAAATTTTGACTCAAGTAGAAATTGAATAGGATGGATTCACCATGAAGTCGTTGAGGTTTCCGACCCGATTCACTGGAGCTCAATTTCAATAGAAACCTGTTGCGATGAATTTGCATCTATTTGTACAGCTACCTACTCATGTGAGCTCCCAGAGCCGCGAAGAGATTATCGTCGTGTGCCGTGGGAGGCACTACTATCTTGAGGCGATTTGTGACATGTCTTTTTGGATTCTGTCCACATTCGGACGAGGTTTTCATGAGTAAGCAAAGAGCAAGTGGAAGATTTATGCAACAGCAGATGTATCTCTTGTTACAAGGTAATCTGAAATCGATTTGGGAGTCCACCCACATCTGCTCTAGTGTCTTCGTGACAAGTTAAGAAATGTGTGCATTGCAATTACAGGTATTTGTAACTGCATATGACGTGGCGTCGGAAAATAATACACTCTATCGAGAATTGAGGTCTATGATCATCAAAGTCAATGTTGGGCAGTTATGCGATTAAACGTGAAGAAACTGTCTGCTTGTTTGGTTACTCAATTTGGAGTATTCTGTAGACATCAATAGATTCATTTGGTGTTTTGAAGGACTTTATTTAATATTTCTCAATGTTAAGATGAGGTTCGACTCTGATGAAATTGTGCAATTCGTATCTTCAACGTGTTTGAGGAGCAGTGCTGGTTGGTCAGCGTCTCCTTGGCAATGAGAACGAACCGAAGGCAATATAATCATCCTAAGTCTCATTGAAGAGAGGTAAGCAGGGAAGCCATTTATCCCATAGACGTCGCGAGACGCATTGTGAGCAGGATTATGAAGTTGGATTCAGTCAGCACTGATACGACTATACTTGAACAGGATCTGTTCTATAGTGCGTACCTTTGATCTGTGTTCTTCAATGCAGACAATACCTTCAGCCCGGAAGATGATACAGGACTCTCCGCCCTGAGCGCGAATACTGTGGCCTCATTTCGGTCAGCAATGGCCGGTGAAAGCTGCTTGATGAACGTCACGCCTGCCCATTCCGCAGGTGTTGATGGTCGGAGCGTGTTCTGACGGGTTTATATTGTATTCTTTTTAATCGTTATCTTATGAGTAGTGTCTTTCAGTACCCTGAAACTCGTCGAAACCCAATTTATCTCCGCATCAAGGTGCCGAATGTGTAGTATATACATAGAGAAGTGCTTGTTGCAAAATATGCATTGGACAATGTCAGATCATTTGGAGTCTAAGTCAATCTCTGGTGGTTATGTGAGCAGATTGATCAAAAGTATGTAGTGCATTCCCGAAGAGTTGTTCCTCAATAAGAATGAGCACAATTCCTGAGACCAATTCAAACTGAGACCATGTTGACAAGAATTAATCAGAAAGCATGAACGTTAGTTTGTTGGGTCCCCTATTGGAACTTGATCCAATAGCACTAAGAAGTCCCATGCTAAAATGATTTAGCAAAACGAAGAAAAATAAAATTAAAAAATTAAAAAATCAAGGGACATCATGACCGAAAGTAAGGCATTCCCCAGCCACATGGCTCAATTTTAATTTGAAGGAGGTTGCTTGTTCTCTGCACACCACCAACTTCAATTTTTAAGCTGCAGGAAGCCTTCCATTCTCAAGCATCTCACTAACTAAATAACCTACTTAGAGTCATTCTTCATGTTCACTACAGACAACTATTCACATGTTAATTCAAGTTCATATGCAAGTTGCAATACATGTACGTGGTTCACATGGTTAAATGAATCGGTGACCAATATGAGATTGTTTTGCTTCCACTTCAAGTGTCCTCATTTAGAAAAACCCAATCTCACATGGGAACGCACTTGCAAAGCTAATGGCAGAAACAAAGTTATATTTGTGTCCTTCCATAACAAATTTCCCACTCCACAAACTCTACTAGAAGCAATCAAGTCAGAGTAAATACATAAAGAAAAGAAAAAGCAACCTCTCTATAATTTGTACACATACGTGAATGGGAGCCCATTCTTCCTTACCTTGGTCATATTTTACCAAGCTACAGGGTAAGGTTACTTCTTTTCTTTCAAGAGGTGGGTTCTATGGTGGGGCTATTGATGTTTATTTGTTATCTAATTTTCACTTGTTTAGAACTAGGTATGTTAGGTATTTTATGATTTTTTTATGTGTGTGTTTCATTAGTTTTTTGACCTTGCTTGGGAGGTATTTTGAGATTTTTCAGTGCTTGTATTGAGGACTTGTGGGTGGCACCTCTTACCCCAACTGTGATTGTGATAAGGGGATATATTGTGCATCCTTGTCTTTAAGTGTTTGAATAGGGGGATTGTATTTGTTGGATTTTTTTGTTAATAATAGTGGTGAGGAATCTATCATGGTAGTAAGTGGTTTCTATGAATTGTATGGTGTTTGAGGCGGCAGGGGTGAAAGGGGGGTGACTATCAATGGGAGTGCCTAGTATATACATAATGTTTGGTCTCAGCTAGGCCATGCATGTGCATGGGGTGAAGGGGCATGTGCATTGTAATAGCCCGTATGGTACTAGGTTGTTTTAGGGACGGAGGTGTTGATTTCTGGCGTTGAGGAGGGTGTGGCCATGTGTCTATCGCAAGGTTGGAGCACTAGTGTGGATTTTGGGTTTAAATGGGTGGTGGGCAAAAAGATTTTTTTGTGGTTTCCCATATATTGAACACTATATTCGTTAAATTGAGACTTTTTGGGCATTTTGAGACATTCACATAAATAAGAACAAGGATAAATGGAACACATATTGGAAAAAGTTGTAAGATGCGAACACTTTGAAGCGGGTGTTCATACCAAGAACCCCATTAATAACTCATATTTGTGATGGTTTAGGGTGGGCAATCCAAACCTAAGACCAAATTGAAGGGGAAATCTCAAAACATTCATATTATTGCACACAAAATATGAGAGCTTGTATGAATATGGTTTAGGTAGGGCAATCCAAACCGTAGACCATATTGAACGGGTAATCCCATAACACTTATATTATTGCAAGTACAATATACAATGTATGGCATGAGAAACTGAATAGCATACTAATGGCACAAATCCATTGGAAATCATACGGCCTAAATGCAATGTCTACGCCCTACGATGGCCTATCTAGGCTGGGAGACCGCATCTTTTTCTTTTGCCGCCGCTTGTTTAGCTTGCATCGCCTCAACATTTCTGAGAATCTCTGGCCCTCGACTATAGCCGAGTTTTGGATGCGGGCCCACCATAACACATTTTGGATTTTGTCGACTGCCCGAATTATAAGACGAGGAATTCGAATACGACGATGTAGATTGTCCGGCATATCAGCGCATGGCGTAGTGACGCTCCAGCTCAATGGACGCACTGGCCCGCGGAGGTTTGGGGAGTTCAATGGACGCAACCTGGAAGTCATCGAAGCAAACCCAAAAAAACACGGGTTAGTTTGAGGAGAAAGACCCAAACATATATATATTGCACGCCCCACTTAAGGGAGAGGGATTGTAATGTATTGTGGGCGATCACCTTGTCAGTAGGGGCGCTCGCGTCCGAGTTGGATAGGACGGGGAAAGCGTCGCGCAAAGGGACATGCAAGGGTCCACTCCTTGCAGGCCGAGCGCCCATCGTCAGTCGCCGTTGGGGTGCAACGGCGCCGCCGGGGCGAGAGAGGGACGTCCGGACGCAGCCGCGCTTTGTGCCCTTGAGTGGCGACGGAGACGGAGACTGCCGGAACATTTGCTTGGGCGGGGGGCTATCGACGACGCCGGCGTCAATAGGCTCCTTGGAGTAGTCAATGGTTGAAGCGGCGTCGTAAACGGTCTCATACAAGAAGCTCCCCAAGTTTGAGTCACTAACGATGTCAATCGAGGGCTCCAAATGTTGGCGCCAAAATGGAAACAAAACAAAACCCAAAGGGAAGAGGGAGAGATAGAGTGCGTGAAAATCAAGATACATATGAAGCATATATTACACATAGTGGGTGCCCACACACACACACACACACACACACACACCCCCCACAAATATCCAAACACACGTACTCTCTCAAATGAGCTTGTTAAATTTTGCGTGAGAGAACAACTCTCTGTACAAATGGTCTCGTGGATCCAAGTATCTCTCGCCTATCGGATTATTCCTAACAAAATGGTTTATGGGCAGCCCGCTACCCTAGAGCGCCTGCAGGTATTTACCAAGGTCTAACAAAAATCGGTCCCGAACCTTCTCGACCGTCCATGTAGGGCAGACTATGAAGTTGGCCGTCGGGTTCAAGATGTTCTTCGAAGCGCTGTCGTCCACCATGAGCGTGTTCTCGCGGGTGGGACGGACGTCGTAGGGGACGCCTATCAAGGACGGATGTTGGTCCCAAAAAATCGGCTTCAAGACCTTGAGATATTGGGGGGACGCGGGGTTGTTTGGTTTTTTGACGACTTTGCCGTCCGGTGTGTACAATATTCTACATGCTTCCTGTGCTAGGACCAAGCAGGGGGGCTCCATGCCCTTGAAGATGAATTCCACGACCGCATTGGTGTTCTCGGCCGTCATGGAGCTCCACACGACCACCCACCATTTGTTTTGGGCGATCTGCAGGAAGCGCCGAAGCCACGGCCGGAGGTGCACTAGCTTGGTCTTTATGTGCGTGGGCGGCCCGTCGTAGTTCGCGTCCTCGGGCTTGCAAAAGGGCACCGTGGGGGGTCCTGGGACAATGCATGCACTGGACGAGGACCCCGTTAAGGTCTAACACCAGGAATCGTTCCTTCCGCAGCGCGGGCGGGGCGGGCGTAACCGGGGGGGCCGCCACGCTGTCCTCTCCGCTCCTGGGGGAAGAGCGTTGGGGAGCCGCGACGCTACGCTCCGAGCCCTGCGGAAACGATCGAGAGAAAACGGGGGGCGACTTAATGCTCTATGTACATTTTGATTTTGGGGGGAGCCGCGTTGAACGATGCGTTCAAACTAGCCTAAGTCTACATCTAACAAAATTTGAATGAAACGGGCCGCCGTGATGAGGACTTCATCGCAAGCCGGGGTAGGGGGGGCGAAACAGATGGCCGCGGGGGGTGACGAAAGGGGGCGAGTGCGGGCATGGGGTGGGGCGAAGAAGGGGGGGTGACGGGTGGGCCAGTTCCTCCTAGCTAGGGGACACGACCAAGGCAAGAAGACAAACACCCATGGAGTTTGGGTCGAGCGACCCAAACTGAGTGGGGTCAGTGCATTACCTCGCCTTGGTCGTGCCTTGACGCCATTGATGCCGCCAACGCGTGCGCTGCCCCACTTGTGTCACCACCGCCTGCTCCGGCGACGTCAGCAGCAACCTGCTCCTGCAAAGGCTGACTGTCAGGCCTTTGTCCCAACCCAACCTCCGCATGCGCATCATGCATTGGTTCATCGACTGGGTTAGGAGTAGAGGTATCACCAGGCCCTTGCGGGCCTTCAACATCTAGCATGGGCTCGTCCACCGGGGTCGTCGCTGAGACGGGGTTTGGGTCGGGCGACCCAAACCCTCCTTCTACGAGTGGGTCTGCGGCTGGCAGTGCAAGGGCGCCGGTGTTTGGGTCGGACAACCCAAACATGTGGGGGTCGTCCTGCTGGTGGTGTGGGGGCATGAGGATGGGAGGCCGAAGCGGGGGGGTGCCAAGGGGCTGGAAGCTCCGGGGACGCGCCAAAGGTTGGGGTCGTCCACCTGCTGGACGGGCGCGTATGGACGGGCTTGAGGCTGCAGCATATGGCCGAAGCTGAAGGACTGCTGCGGTGCGGGCGGCGGGTTGATATTCTGGGGAGTGAAGCCGGCGGGCAAGTGCGGAAATGCACTCGAGGGAGCCATCACCAACCCCTGCGCCAACATGCCCTGAATCACTTGCGTGATCAGGTCCGCGCTGGAAGGAGGTTGGGCCATCGCCCTTTTCCGCTCCTGCTCCAACAGGAGAGCCCTCAACTCCGCTACTTCGTTCCGGACCAAGGGTTTGTCACCAAAAATACTCCACCCTTCGATTTCGTCCTAGCCCGAGTGGAATAGTATTGATGACACTTAGCAAACTCCTTCCTTAGTAACTCAATGTATCATTCCAATATGCCTTTGGAATATACACAACGTTAATGACTTATGATTTAACCCCCAAGGCTACATCCAGAACAAATTTCAGAATAGTGTAACTTTCCCATTACTTCTCGGAATGTCCTGAAATTTTATCTGTAACTAGGGAGACAAAGCAAAAAACATCTCACCAATTTGTGAGCCCATCCCATTTTCTGTCCGACAGTTATGACCATTTTGGTGTGTCAGTCTACCCAGATTTCAGAATGTCATAATTTCCTCCCACGGGCTCCAAAGAACTTCAAATTTTGGGAACAATCACAAAAACTAATTGTTTATGACCCCCTGAAATTTCAAACTATTTTCATTTTCTGCCAAAACGTTATGGCCTTTTTAGTCTGCAACTCTTGAAAACACTTCAGAATGATATATCTCCTTCTCATCTACTCGGAATGACTTGAAATTTGTACCACAACTAGGAAACCTAAGAACAAAGCATCCCTCAAAATTTCATGCATTTCCAAGCCTTTGTCCAAGAGTTATGCCCATTTCAGATCGAAAATATAGGCAAAGTTCAGAATGTCATAACTGCTGCTCCAATACTCCAAACATCCTCAGATTTTGACCATGTTCATATAAACAAGTTATTTACTAACCCTCTAAATTTCAATAAAGTATCTTCTTTTGCTCGGAAGTTATGCCCCTTACAACCTAGACTACTCAAAGGACCCTCTCATTTACCAACTCGTGTTCCGGCAACGTGTCACCAAAAGTACTCCACCCTTCGATTTCCTCCTAGCCCGAGTGGAATAGTTATGATGACACTTAGCAAACACATATACCCAAGAAATATGAACTCAAGTACTACAACTTGAAGCCATAAATTATATTAAAATCATTCACACCCAAACTAATGCTAACAAGAGGTCAAGCCCTCTTCAAGGCCAACTAGCCTTGGCTCCTAACTTCAAAACCATGCACACACATGTGCTCCTATCTTGCTTCCATACACCCACACTTATAACACGTGGGGTGCCAAGGAGCACGAAGGAAAGAGAGGATGAGTGAGGGAAGAATGAGGGATTATATAGTGAGTTTGAGGGGGTGAGCACCCTCAAGGCTCACGATAAGCCTTCGAAATCTCCTCCTACTTTGTAGGCTCTCATCTTATCTCCTAAGCCTTCCTCCCTCAAATGATCAACAAAGATCCTAATTCAAACATTTAACTAACCTTGGCTTTCTACCTACCACACTTTACCAAGGTATGTCCTCATACTACTTAAATCCACTCCACACAAGCCTAATGTTTCAAACTTAGCTTTCTTCAAGCTTCACTCTTTTTATATTTTTGTGAATAATCATAAATCAACAAAACACTACTTGTAATGTTTTACAAGTGTTAACAATACATGTGGGCATCAATTTGGGCTCACATTATTGGCGACCATCTGGGACCAGCTCCTAGAATGTCTTGCTTGAAGTCAAGTGTCTTCATATGTGGAATTGCTTGCACCTGCTTCCGGCCATTCGTGTCGGGAAGCTTTGTCCATTGAGTGTCTCCAATTGTACCGAGTTGTTAGGAAAGGTATTCGCCACAATGTAAGGACCTAACCAAACCGCATCAAATTTGCCCGGAAAATCTTTTTTCTTCCCATCTTGGAGCATAACCAACATTTCTCGTTCTAATGCCCTCTTTTTGTGACGCTTGTCAAAGATAACCTTCCTTCGCCTTTGAATTGCTTCCATGTGTTGAGCGGCCCTCCGCCTCTTCTCATCCAACTCCTCTAGATCCCCGAGCCTATTTCTCAAAGACTCATTGTCGTTGAGGCGTGTCCCTATTGCAACCCTCAATGACTCCACCTCAAATTCAATAGGGAGTGTAGCCTCAATACCGTAAACCAAAGAAAACGGAGTAGCTTGTGTTGTCACTTTGTAAGTCGTCCGATAAGCCCACAAAGCCGCGTTTAACTTGACGTCCCAATCTCTCTTTGAGTCGATGACCGTCTTGCTTAAAATGCCCACTAGAATCCCGTTCACCCGCTCCGTTTGACCATTAGTTTGAGGGTGATAGGGAGTAGTCTTCCTATGGTCGATCTTAAACCTCTGAGTCATCTCTGAAATGAGGTCATTAAGAAAATGTGTACCTTTATCACTAACTAGAATCTTTGGGACTCCAAACCTAATAATGATATTTTCATACATGAATGTGGCGGCATGTGCGGCCGTGTCGGTTTTTACCGCCTTGGCTTCCGCCCATTTAGTCAAGTACTTGGTAGCTACAACAATGTATGCCATCCCTCTCGAAGAGTGGGGATGGACCTCCCCTACATAATCTATTCCCCATTTCTCAAAGGGAACTAGTGGTAATGAAATGTGCAATGGCATCTCCATCCTAAGGTCATTTCGAGCGTACCTTTGGCAAGCATCACACCTTCTAACATAGTCGTGTGAATCCTGAAACAATGTAGGCCAAAAGTAACCTGCTTTAAGGATTTTCTGGCCGGTAAGTTGACCAGAAAAATGCCCTCCACAAGCACTATCATGACAAGCCTCTAGAATATCCGGAACCTCTACTTGCGATACACATCTTCTCAAGATGGTGTCCGCTCCTCTCCTGAACAATCTATTGCCTATCACTGCAAAGTGTCTACTATTGACTCTAACCTTTCTTTTCTCCTCTTTCGTCCATTCGGTTGGTAATTGTTGAGTGGTCAAGAACTCTACAATTCCCGCATACCAATCCGGTGTGGACGTGACTACAAACAATCTATCATCCATGAGGCTATCATCTATTGGCGTAGTGCCCATCTCCTCCGACAATCTAGACAAGTGGTCGGCTTGTAAATGCATGCGGCCCGGTTTATATTCCACCGTGTAATCAAACTCTTCGAGTAACAAGACCCACCTAGCCAACCTTCCGTTCAACTCCGGCTTGTTGACCAAATATTTAATGGCCATGTGATCCACAAAAAACACTACCGGATTACAAATAAGATAGTGCCTAAACTTCTTGACCGAAAATACCATGGCTAGACACTCTCTCTCCGTAGTGGAGTAATTCCTCTCCGCGGAAGTCAATTGCTTACTAGCATAAGCTACGGGTAGATCCTTCCCCTTCTCTCCCGTGGATTGACACAATGCACTACCCACCGCTACGTTGCTAGCATCACAATACACATGAAAAGGCTTTTCCCAATCCGGTGGCCTTAAGACGGGATAAGTGCTCAATTTTGATCTCAACTCTACAAAGGTTTTTTGGCACTCATCCGTCCAAACAAATCTGACATCCTTCTTAAGCAATTGAGTGATAGGGACCGCTATCTTTGCAAAATCCGGAATCAACTCTCTATACCACCCCACATGTCCTAACAACTTAGAGATTCCCTTGGCATTTTTCGGAGTTTCTAACCCGTCAATGACCGCTATCTTGTCGGGATCCGGTTTTCTTCCCTTTTGGCCAGGGTTGTCTATCCCGCCGTTGTGACGGTGTCGTGCCGTCACGACGTGTCGTGTCGTGACGGACCCCTCCGTCACGACACAATAGGGTCCACGTAGGGTCAACATAGGGGGAGCCGACTAGGGTGGGTAAAATACTTACCTTCTTGCCAAGGTGGCGTCCTATGTGGCAGAAAACGTCGACGTGGATGTGCATATTTCCCCTGCCACGTAGACCATTTTGCCATTGTGTTTATCATTGTGTTAAAATCAAAGTAATAAAATATTACTAAGGAGGGTGTGGGGCGGACGGGGGCGGACGGGTGGGGCGGACGGGGAAGGGGGGTGGTGCGGACGGGGAAGGGGGGTGGAGCGGACGGACGGGGGGGTGGTGCGGACGGTGGATGGGGGTGGAGCGGACGGACGGGGGAGGGGGGGTGGGGCGGACGGACGGGGGTGGAGCGGACGGGAGAGGGGGGGGGGGGTGGGGCGGACGGAGGAGGGGAGGGGCGGACGGAGGAGGGGGATGGAGCGGACGGGGGAGGGGGGTGGAGCGGACGGGAGAGGGGGGGGGGGGTGGGGCGGACGGACGGGGGTGGAGCGGACGGACGGGGGGGTGGAGCGGACGGGGGAGGGGGGGTGGGGCGGACGGACGGGGGTGGAGCGGACGGGAGAGGGGGGGGGTGGGGCGTCCCACCCGTCCCACCCGTCCGCCCCGCGTTCCCTCCCGTCCGCTACCCTCCGTCCGCCACACGTTCCCCACCGTCCGCTCCTCGTTCCCTCCCGTCCGCCCCACGTTCCTCTCCCGTCCGCACGCGTTCCCTCACGTCCGCTCCACGTTCCCTCCGTCCGCCACACGTTCCCCGTCGTCCGTACCCCGTTCCCATCCTGTCCGCACCCGTTCCCTCCCGTCCGCCCCGCGTTCCCCCCGTCCGCCCCGCGTTCCCCCCGTCCGCCCCGCGTTCCCCCCGTCCGCCCCGCGTTCCCCCCGTCCGCCCCGCGTTCCCCCCGTCCGCTCGGAGTTCCCCTACGTCCGCTCCACGTTCCCTCCCGTCCGCTTTCCGATCCCTTCCGTCCGCCCGCGTTCCCTATCGAGTTCCCTTCACGTCCGCTCCACGTTCCCTCCGTCCGCCACGTTCCCTCCGTCCGCCCGTTCCCCTCCCGTCCGCGCCTCGTTCCCTCCCGTCCGCCCGAGTTCCCTATCGCGTTCCCCACCCGTCTGCTCCTCGTTCCCTCCGTCCGCCCCCACGTTCCCTCCGTCCGCCCCCACGTTCCCTCCGTCCGCCCCTAGTTCCCACGTTCCCCATACGTCGTTTTCGTACCCTAAACCCTAATTCCGACCGGGATCCCATAATGATTGGGCTCCTCGTTGCCTATATAAAGCCGTGAGGCTTTAGTTCCTACCACTTTCCTCTCCTCCCACCACATAGGGACCCGAGACCTTGTTGCGTCCCAAAGGACAGCATCACCGCGCGGGTCTCAAGGGGTTTGGGAGGGCAGGGCAAATTGTGGGGTAACCCTCGCAATTTTTTTTTCAGATTCACTCGCTCCCGTGATTTTTATCACGAGAGATTTTCACACTCACTTATTCACGTGATTTTTATCACGACTCATTTTCAGATTCACTCACTCACGTGATTTTTATCACGATGGAGGGGGAGGGCATTGCTCCTTACGAGAACGAGGATTTGAGGGTGCACCGTGCTTGGCTCGTAGGCAATGCATCGGCGAATACTGCCGAGGGTACGGGAAGCGATCCTGGAAGTGGAAGTACTGCAGCACGTCCACCACGTCCAGATCCCTTTCAGTTTGACGAAGAGTTCTTGGCTGTTGGTCATTCGGGAGGCAACCAAACACGGGGAAGCCGTGGAACACGTGGGAGTCGGGGAAACAGTGGACATAGAGGGAGAACTGGAAGGGGACCAAGCTCAGGCAGTTCCACAGAAATACATGCACCGGCTCGTTCGGAGAACGTGCCACCACAATCTCCGACACGGCGGACATCAAGACCGGAGAGCCCTGCACGTGATGTACCTCAGGGTTCGGAGCAGACTGAAAGACGGGGATTAAAACGCCCAGCAGTTTCGGAAGGGACGGAGGACGGGTCCGCGGCATCGGGTTCGCAATCAAAGAAAAGGAAACATAGAGGCAAACGCGACCCGCGGACCGATGAGGCTCGAAATCATTGCAGGATCGTGTTGTTGGATTGGTTTAGAAGTAACAGCATGGTTTATTTGGAGAAAAAATACCTCAATGATGGTACAAAGGGTTTAGAGTTGGCGAGGAACGAGTTGATGCTTATTCTCACGGAAGCCACGTCTGGACCGGAGTTTGAGGAAGCTAGGGGCATGAGCGATTGGAACACATGGATTGAAAAACAAGCTGTGGAAGCAATCTACAATCCAACGATGTCATATGAGGCTATGCATTCTGGAGAGGGAAGTAGTGGTGGGAGGAGGTCCGAGCTGTACATTAAGCTAGAGAATTGGAAAAGAGGCGTAATAGCAGCAAAAGGCACATCCGCCCGCAACCTTCCCGTTTTTATTGACAGGCAGCTGGCAGACAACATTGCCACTCAGGGCCGGCAGGGTGTCATATGGTTGCCTAGGAATGTGGAGATCAAACCCTTGGATAGGGAAATCTTCCAAGGGACCTTCGGAGTGGTGCGGAGAGTCACAATTCATGGAGCATCATTCATCCCTAACTGGATAGAGTGGGCTGGGAAGACCATGAAGGCCACGAATAGTCTGGAGAACCGAAAGGAGCGTTCGGTTGAAGCATTGGCATGCCCAGTAGATCATCCTGGGATAATCAAGCTACAATACCTCCACCCGAAAACATACGAATCCTATTCGATGTGGTGGAATGGAGGCTCCTTGAAGAACATGAGGGTCTATGACCACCAAGTTCCGGAAACCCACGAGCGCACAATCCTTCAAATGCCTGGGGCAGACTTTGAAGCACGGAAACGGTTGGTTGTATATCGAAGGCATCGAGCTTATTTGGCATGGGCTCTAATGTGCATTGTGGATGTAGTGCACAAGCATGACGTGTTGCACAATGACCTTAATCCCAACAATGTCATGCTGCATTTCCCACAAGACCGTGAGAACACGGTTTTCATTGGTGTGTGTGATTGGGGGATGGCATCATGGGGAGATGAAGACGCACCCTCCAACTATGGAAAAGAATCAGTGGATGAGATGAACAAGCACCGCATAAAATACAACTGTGCTGGTCCAGAATTATTCCATGTACGAGGGCAGCGTGGAACATCTACCTCTCCGGTGAGGATGGCTCGGAAACATAGGCACACGTTTCTCTCGGAGTCCTTCTCAGTGGGTGCTTTGGCAAAGAAGATTTATGCCAGGGATTCGACTTCCTCGTTGTTTCAGCTAAACAGTGATCCAAATGGCTTGAAGATGCGGTTTGAGATAGCATTGGATGCATTGACGAAGCCCAATCCAGCGGAAAGGTCAACCATCACACACGTAGTGAACATGTTGAAGTCGCCTCCATACAACATGGTTAACCCGACAATGTGCTTCCGTGACACTGCAAAATAGTTTTTTTTTGTTTTCTTTGCAGCAATTTTGGATCATACCAATTTTGTAACCGTTGGAGATGTAAATAAAGCCATCATTTTTTCATACACAACTTGTATATTGTATGAGATTTATGGATCTTAGTGCAATGTTCATACTCCATGAGGATTTTTGCTTCATAATCGAGATGAAGTCTATGGGAGACTAACCAAGGTTCTCGCCTCTCGTGAGGCCACATCATTCTTTCACATCGTTGTTATCACATCCATGTGCTAAGTTCAAGTTAACTATAGTTGTTCGTGATATGTCTTGCCAAAATGCAATTACCTATATTTATTCTAATTTTGGTATGCCACAAAATGTAGTCAACTATAGTTATATCTAGTTAACTAAAGTTGAGCACAATGTTGCAATAGTTATATCGGTTGTACACGTGATCCTAAACATCTCTAAATGTTCTTTCTTGTACTCCACACATATTGCACACATACTTCACAATTGCTTATATTTATATTTATATAATTCACAATCACTTTTTTTTGGAAGTTTGGACATAGTCTCGGTTTTTTGGCTCTCAAAAATTCATATGAAGTCCAAAAAATGAGTTCTTGGTATCCATGGATAGGTAATGAAGTCCTCTACAAGAATATGCAATAAAAGTCCTCTACATAATAGTCCCCCCATCCACATAATAAAGTACACTAAAATAGCAATAATCAACTAAGGGTGAACGTAAAGTGGTTAAAAAAATTTCTCTTGGAACTGAGAAGTGGATGCATAGTTTCATATTGCTTTGTGCTTGTTTATCTCAACAGAAACTGTTCGGTTGGTGAATTAAAAATAAATAAATAAATCATAGAAGTGGTACAACATATTATACAAGTCATAACTTTATTATTGCGACAACGTTATAAATGCCCTTTATTAATCATATACATGAACAAACCATACAAACTATAATATTCCACTTCATTCCGTCATCCCAACCTCGTAGATGCTCCTGGCTTCCAGCGAGGCTCCATTTTTGGAAGAGGATTCGGCTGAAGTAAATCAAAATAGCTAATCGTTCGGTCTTTCATCCGTTCCTTCAATGGTAGCCGATGAGGCGACAATCCTCTCCTCTTCTTACGAATAGACATAGTCTTTGAAGATTCCCCCGCTACCTTGACTATTTCAATGTCGATTGAAGTCTCCTCCACATCCACATCCACATCCACATCCACATCCCCGGGCTTCTCCAAAATATCCGCACACAAATCAATTAGATCATTTAGATCTCCACCCACGCATTGTGTGTGGTCCTTCTCCACCGCATCGATCTCAAAGTTGTCTGCATATCGTCGTTGTTCCTCCGCCGCCCTCATCCTCCAAGCTTGTGTAGATTGTGAGAAGGGAGTCATGACATACTCATCACGAAATCGATCCCTAGCACTTCTCTCATCTCTCTCACGCTCGGGTGTTGCATTGAATGGAATATGGGGATCGTCTAAATTGTGTATCTCCTCATCGCATTCTACACCCTCAAACATGACTCTCCCCTTTCCCATCCTATCCATGATACTCTACCTTCGTTATATGTATGAGTCTCAATGATCTACTTATATATTGACCTCTAAGGACTTGATGACCATGACCAATAATTGATGTAATCCAATATGTAGAGGATCCAATTCTCGTTAGTAAGATAAAGTCAACGCAATCGGAATAAAAAAAAAGTTGGTTAGGTTAAAAATGTACACTTTTGAAAAAATCTTCCGACATCCGCATCGGAAACCTCTTTGATACCTCTTTGAACTTTCCATATTTGATTAGTTATCCACTCATTCAACAAATCATTAATTTGTGCTTCAACCTTAGTGGTTCATATAGTTTCATAACCGATGTCACCCATCCGAATGCACTTTCCTTCAACAAATCATTAATTTGTGCTTCAACCTTAGTGGTTCATATGGTTTCATAACCGATGTCACCCATCCGAATGCACCTTCCTTCAACAAATCATTAATTTGTGCTTCAACCTTAGTGGTTCATATGGTTTCATAACCGATGTCACCCATCCGAATGCACTTTCCTTCAACAAATCATTAATTTGTGCTTCAACCTTAGTGGTTCATATGGTTTCATAACCGATGTCACCCATCCGAATGCACCTTCCTTCAACAAATCATTAATTTGTGCTTCAACCTTAGTGGTTCATATGGTTTCATAACCGATGTCACCCATCCAAATGCACCTTCCTTCAACAAATCATTAATTTGTGCTTCAACCTTAGTGGTTCATATGGTTTCATAACCGATGTCACCCATCCGAATGCACTTTCCTTCAATAAATCATTAATTTGTGCTTCAACCTTAGTGGTTCATATGGTTGCATAACCGATGTCACCCATCCGAATGCACTTTCCTTCAACAAATCATTAATTTGTGCTTCAACCTTAGTGGTTCATATGGTTTCATAACCGATGTCACCCACCGAATGCACCTTCCTTCAACAAATCATTAATTTGTGCTTCAACCTTAGTGGTTCATATGGTTTCATAACCGATGTCACCCATCCGAATGCACTTTCCTTCAACAAATCATTAATTTGTGCTTCAACCTTAGTGGTTCATATGGTTTCATAACCGATGTCACCCATCCGAATGCACCTTCCTTCAACAAATCATTAATTTGTGCTTCAACCTTAGTGGTTCATATGGTTTCATAACCGATGTCACCCATCCGAATGCACCTTCCTTCAACAAATCATTAATTTGTGCTTCAACCTTAGTGGTTCATATGGTTTCATAACCGATGTCACCCATCCGAATGCACCTTCCTTCAACAAATCATTAATTTGTGCTTCAACCTTAGTGGTTCATATGGTTTCATAACCGATGTCACCCATCCGAATGCACTTTCCTTCAACAAATCATTAATTTGTGCTTCAACCTTAGTGGTTCATATGGTTTCATAACCGATGTCACCCATCCGAATGCACCTTCCTTCAACAAATCATTAATTTGTGCTTCAACCTTAGTGGTTCATATGGTTTCATAACCGATGTCACCCATCCGAATGCACCTTCCTTCAATAAATCATTAATTTGTGCTTCAACCTTAGTGGTTCATATGGTTGCATAACCGATGTCACCCATCCGAATGCACTTTCCTTCAACAAATCATTAATTTGTGCTTCAACCTTAGTGGTTCATATGGTTGCATAACCGATGTCACCCATCCGAATGCACCTTCCTTCAACAAATCATTAATTTGTGCTTCAACCTTAGTGGTTCATATGGTTTCATAACCGATGTCACCCATCCGAATGCACCTTCCTTCAACAAATCATTAATTTGTGCTTCAACCTTAGTGGTTCATATGGTTTCATAACCGATGTCACCCATCCGAATGCACCTTCCTTCAACAAATCATTAATTTGTGCTTCAACCTTAGTGGTTCATATGGTTTCATAACCGATATCACCCATCCGAATGCACCTTCCTTCAACAAATCATTAATTTGTGCTTCAACCTTAGTGGTTCATATGGTTTCATAACCGATGTCACCCATCCGAATGCACTTTCCTTCAACAAATCATTAATTTGTGCTTCAACCTTAGTGGTTCATATGGTTTCATAACCGATGTCACCCATCCGAATGCACCTTCCTTCAACAAATCATTAATTTGTGCTTCAACCTTAGTGGTTCATATGGTTTCATAACCGATGTCACCCATCCGAATGCACCTTCCTTCAATAAATCATTAATTTGTGCTTCAACCTTAGTGGTTCATATGGTTGCATAACCGATGTCACCCATCCGAATGCACTTTCCTTCAACAAATCATTAATTTGTGCTTCAACCTTAGTGGTTCATATGGTTGCATAACCGATGTCACCCATCCGAATGCACCTTCCTTCAACAAATCATTAATTTGTGCTTCAACCTTAGTGGTTCATATGGTTTCATAACCGATGTCACCCATCCGAATGCACCTTCCTTCAACAAATCATTAATTTGTGCTTCAACCTTAGTGGTTCATATGGTTTCATAACCGATGTCACCCATCCGAATGCACCTTCCTTCAACAAATCATTAATTTGTGCTTCAACCTTAGTGGTTCATATGGTTTCATAACCGATGTCACCCATCCGAATGCACCTTCCTTCAACAAATCATTAATTTGTGCTTCAACCTTAGTGGTTCATATGGTTTCATAACCGATGTCACCCATCCGAATGCACCTTCCTTCAACAAATCATTAATTTGTGCTTCAACCTTAGTGGTTCATATGGTTTCATAACCGATGTCACCCATCCGAATGCACTTTCCTTCAATAAATCATTAATTTGTGCTTCAACCTTAGTGGTTCATATGGTTTCATAACCGATGTCACCCATCCGAATGCACTTTCCTTCAATAAATCATTAATTTGTGCTTCAACCTTAGTGGTTCATATGGTTTCATAACCGATGTCACCCATCCGAATGCACTTTCCTTCAATAAATCATTAATTTGTGCTTCAACCTTAGTGGTTCATATGGTTTCATAACCGATGTCACCCATCCGAATGCACTTTCCTTCAATAAATCATTAATTTGTGCTTCAACCTTAGTGGTTCATAAACCCTAAACCCTAAACCCCTAAACCCTAAACCCTACGTCATTCCAAATTACTACCACATATGTGCCATTGATTTGTTCTCACACTCATGTAGAAGTGTTTCCATACATGGTTTGAGGGTTTAGGTTCCTAGCTTTCCAACGAACCCACCTGCTTTTTTTTTCGATGCCTACATTTTTTTCATTATAATAATCAATCATTGACAAGATCTTGGCCGTTAGATTGGAGGGGTTATTTTGAGCAAGTAATAAAGTGGCATGCTCCTTTGAGTTTGGACTTTTGGGCTTGGCCTTTGGAGGCTTCACACTATGCCCAACTAAGGCTACCTTTACTATATTTTATTGGCTATTTAGGGTTCATTTCTTTGGACTCTCAACAAAGTTGGGCCGCTCAATCGCACTTTGATCCACTCCCAAGGGTTAACATTTATAGATGGTGACTATAGTGTCCGTTTTTTGGCTCTAAAAAATTCATATGAAGTCCAATTCATATGTGGTCGCAATTCTACGTTGTTCCCCTGCCGCCCCGTTCCCTCCCGTCCGCTCCGCGCTCCCCACCCGTCCGCTCCTCGTTCCATCTTTCATCCGTTCCCCCCCGTCCGGTCCTCGTTCCCATCCGTCCGCTCAGCGTTCCCCACCCGTCCGCCCCGAGTTCCCTCCGTCCGCTCCTCGTTCCCCACCGTCCGGTCCTCGTTCCCATCCGTCCGCTCAGCGTTCCCCACCCGTCCGCCCCGAGTTCCCTCCGTCCGCTCCTCGTTCCCCACCGTCCGCTCCTCGTTCCCACCCGTCCGCTCAGCGTTCCCCACCCGTCCGCCCCGAGTTCCCTCCGTCCGCTCCTCGTTCCCCACCGTCCGCTCCTCGTTCCCACCCGTCCGCTCAGCGTTCCCCACCCGTCCGCCCCGCGTTCCCTCCCGTCCGCGAACATGGAGCGGACGGGAGGGGAACAGGGGGCGGACGGGGGGAACTGACGGCAGGGGAACGCGGAGCGGACGGCAGGGGAACGGTGGCGCGGACGGGAGGGTACGCGGGGCGGACTGGTGGGGAACAAGGAGCGGATGGGTGGGAACGAGGAGCGGACGGGATGGGAACGAGGAGCGGACGTGTGGGAACGAGGAGCGGACGGGATGGGAACGAGGAGCGGACGGGATGGGAACGCTGGAGCGTATGGAGAGGAGCGTACGGAGGGGAGCGTGGGAGCGGACGGGGGGGAACGCTGGGGGCGGACGGGAGGGAACGGGTGCGGACGGGGGGGAACGCTGGGGGCGGACGGGAGGGAACGGGTGCGGACGGGGGGGGACTCTGGGGCGGACGGGCGGGAACGGGTGCGGACGGGTGCGAACGGGTGCGAACGGGTGCGAACGGGTGGGGACGCGGGAGCGGATGGAGGGGCGGACGGGGGTATATAAGTGGAGGGGACCACTTACATACCTTACTCCACTCCTTCTGGACGCCCAGACAACCCTCCTCTAACACAGAGTGCGGGGTAGCGGGGCTCTCGGAGGAGTTAAGGATCCCTTTTTTGGGATCCTTTTACACTACTTTTGGCAGGTTGTGGCAGGTTTTGGCAGATCCACGTGGCCGTTATTTGGCATATTCCTTGTGACGCGCCCAGTCAACTGGCCTCTGCGTGAGCGCCGGTAGCGGGGTGCTCGAAGGGTGTGCCGAATAGTTGAACTTTAATTTTTAGGGACATTTTTGAACTAATTCCACAGCAACACTATTTTGAAGTGTATGCTTGGATATTTTGTAGCACTATTATGAAGTGCAATTAGTATTTTAAAAAGTAGAGTTCTAGATTAGAATTAGAAACTCCAATTTGGGTGGAATTAGAATTAGAAACTCCAATTTTCAGACATGGCAAGTGGAGGAACTGGAGACATGGCAAGTGCAGGTGGAGGATCTAGTTCTGGGTGTTCCAGAGGACATGGACGCAAGGCCGCTGATTTGGAGTGGAATGTTTACGATGATCCCTCCCAAAAAGCCAGGGTAGGTTGGGAGAATGTACCACAACCGTGGTCAGCGAAGACTGCAATGCAGTACGTGGGCTTCCCTCACTTTGATCGGTTGTGGCCAAGATATTGTCACGAGCGACATTGCAAGGCCGTCAATGCGAGCTATACGCAGCTTGAAGACGTGGAGGCAAAATGGAGATTCCTAACGATACTTAGAAGTATCTCCAATTTGGATAGATGGCCCAAGAGTGCAATTCCAAAGTCGGTGGCGTGTATGATGTATGCGGAGCACGTGTTGCGAGTTAGGGTGGATTGGTCAAGTTTGGGTGCTCTGCATGATCAAAAATTTGGGGGTATTGGAATTGCATTCACTAAATGCACAGTTCCGGATATTCCATACACTCCCGTTCCGGAGTGGTTCAGGAAGAATCCTAAACTAGTGGATGAGCCTGGGGCACCAATTCCAGAAGGTCGGGAACCAAAAAAACCACGTACTCGCAAACGACCAGCCAATGACGTGGAGATGGCCATCGAGGAGGCGTTTGAGCATATGGATGAGGAGGGCATGGAGGTAAATGTCGATGTGGTTAACGAGCTGGTTAACCAGGTGGTTAACGAGCTGGTTAACCAGGTGGTTAACGAGGCCCTAAACGAGGTAAACCCTCGTCAACTTGGTGCGGACATGATGGAGAGCAGAATGGAGGCATTGCGCCAGCAACATGCCGAGGAAATTCGTGAGTATAAAGCAAGGATTCTCGAGCTGGAAAATCGACTTGCAACACTTACGATGGGGGAGGCTGGCAGTTCAAGTAGTACACCAATTAACATCCAGTCTTTGGAAGCAGAGAGGGATACAGCTTTACAGGAGGCCATGATTGCAAAGTCACAAGCAGCGGACGTATGTACGAGGAATGAAGTAATGCAAGGAAAGATGGAGGCTTTGCAAAAGGAGGTGGTGGACATGCAACAACAACTTCAAGTGGTCAATGAAGTGGTTGTCGATCACGAATCCAAGATTGGCGCACTGGAGGAGCAGAATGCAATGTTGAGGAAATTTCTATTGGATGCGATCGTGGAGCGAACCAATATGAGGACAGGGACATTGCTTTCTATGGCCAAGGCTCGTCAATATGAAGCTGAATTTGAGAGCATCCAGCGAGAATGGAACCGCAATCATAGATTGCGGAACTTGATGCTCACGTCATGGCCAGATCAAGAACATATGTACCCTAGTAGGTGGGATGATGAGGATGACTTGAAATTGCCTAACGGGAGCTTGGATTGGCGGCAACTGATCGACTCCGATCATCATTGGGATGTGACCCAAGTGCATGAATATCCATACAGCATGAGGGGTGAGTTGTTATGGCCGGGTCCACATCCAATGGTCTTCGACGGATCCGTGTGTGGGATTTGCGGCAGTCCATTTGGCCCAGAGGGATGCTTTCAAGTTGGATCGTGTGGGGGCCAATTCCATCCACAATGTCTGATAGTGACAATGATCAGGAGACGGCAATGTCCCCATTGCAGATCACCCTTCCACCCTCGTTTGTACCTCCAATTTGGCCTTCGGGATTACATGCCTAAGGACTGGGTGGTAAGGCCAACGGACTATCCCTTCAACCTTTGCGAGTTTGATGGGACTTCTGTTGAGTGGAATTGGTTATTCAATCGTGCAACGGTTGAACTTTGGAACGATAACAAAGATGGCGAATGGACACAAAATCCACGTCAAATTTTGTATGTTGCAGACGAGTTGTTTCCCAACAAGCCCCCAAACCATGGCATGAAAAGATTTTTGTACCAAACTTTTGGTTGGCATTGGGATGCGACAACCATGCAATTACGGAGAGGCATTCAAACTCCTTTTTACAATGCAAGTGGTGAACTATCAATATCGGAGCATGAGTTGGAAGAAGATGCACATGAGATGCCCATGGAACGGGATTCCCATTTTGAAGCGCACTTAGAGCAGTCGTACCACAAACACAGAACGCAGTTGGAGGCAGTTGAAGCACTCTTGAATAGAGTTACGGATGATGCGGTATTGAGATGGCTAAATGGGGGGCCTAGACCACGTAATGCCACTCCACTGTCTCCTGGAAGTCGTCCATATCTCACCCGTGAAACCACGCGAATGATGGAAGCCGGGGAATCATCACGAGCACGACGAGGATCTACTTCAGCTGCAATAGACCTCGATTCAGATTCGGATTAGGCATTTTTGTAGCATGTTTAGAAAGTTGTATAGGAACGGAGGAAGACTTTGTACACATTGAACATATTTCATGTTCAAAGAATATGTAATATAAAGAGGAGTTACCGACAAGTTGTCATTTCTAAGATCGTGTAAAAGATAGCATATGGATGTCACATGTTTTAATGTTATTCGAAACTTTTAAAAACTCACTTGAATATTTGTAATTCATATGATAGTCTAACCAAAAGTACTATTGACTACATAGTCAATATTGAATACCACATAAAGATATAATTATATAAATATGCAATAAATAATTTTAAAAAACATGCAATAAATAATTTTATTACTATAATAAAATGATACAACTTCGAACGTAACGTTCGCTTTGTGGTCTAAATGTCTTACCGAAGGCCCTAAGGTTGTAACTTGTATCAATTTTGACGGAAGTAATAAATTATGGGAGTACGTGGGAGCACCGAAAGAACACATTTGTGCAAAACCATTACGTTCGAATCCGTACTGTAGGATCATTTGCTTCGACACATCTTGGGTCCTCTTCAGACTCGTCTGTGCTGAAATCATCATCCGTTTGGGGAGTCGCGCTTCGAAGATGCAACTCTCGGTCACGTTGTGAGAAAATTATCCTCTTGGTCGGCCGGGAGCCATCTGCATCCTGTATGCCATTTTCATCTAGATGTGGTCTACCCTCATCTTCATTGTAGTCTTCAGCAGTAAACGGAAGCGATCGTCCCTGATACCTCTTCCTAGTACGTTTGACACCTCTCGTAGTTCTCTGGCGCCCTCCACCCGTACCACGACTTGAGTGCACTTCATCTCTACTTCCATCTATAAAAGCATCCCCCGTTGTACTTCCGCCTCCAACTCCAAGACCACCTCTTCCATTGGATTGACTGTGTGGAAGTGAAACAGACGCGGGTGGAATTGCAATTGGTATGTTCTCAACAACATGTCGTCGTACAGAAGGACGACGTGGCGCCTCTATAGTAACATTTCTTGAAACATTGTGCATAGCAACCAAAGTAGCACCCACCGCAGTTGCACGTGAAACACCCAATCTAGAAGTATTGGCAATACTTCGAGTGAGAGGACGATGTTGACCTTGTGCATGCAATTGCACCGTAGAGGTGGATGCAATCCTTTGAAGAGCACGGAATCGAGTTGTAGGCATTTCAGGAACATTGGGCGTTGGATCTTCTATACGATGGTTGGATATGAGGGAGGCATCCATGGATTCAGAATGTACTCGGGTTGGAAGTGGATCATGTTGAACGTGCATTGGCTCATTTACGGGTAGTACATTGTCGCCTTCACCAAATGAAAGAGAATCGCTCCGATGTTGCAAGGAATCTACTTCAATTCCCACATTCTCACTTGCCCCCATAGCAACATTATGGTCAGATGGAAACCCTTCTCCAGTGTGGAGAGTTTCAACATGCGGTCTTCCAATAGACCCCTCATGATCGTCATGCATTCCGTCGTTATGTTGGGGGACATCCGGTTCATCAAACTCAAACACCCCAAGGTTTCCATCACTACCATTGCCATCCTCATCTTCTGAACCATGATTCTCGGAATCGAGGTCATCCAAATCAAAGTCGATGTCATCAACATTGTTGTCTTCATCATTTCCAGCCCTATCAGTTGGATCCACGTCATCTTCGTTGTCATCTTCTTCGTCAAGGTCATCGTCAGAATGGACCTCATTCAATTCGTACCATTGAGCAGGTCTTGGGCCCCTCCGATGTCGAATGAGCCTACTATTGGTATATATGTAGACGAGGTCCTCAGCACGACTATGCTTCAAGCGATTGCGACTCTTGTTGTGAACGTATGAGTACATGCTCCAATTGCGTTCACATGCGGATGCGGAACATACTTGTGCAAGGATACGTCTTGCTATTGTTTGGAGGGCTTTAGCTCCACCTCCCATTGCATCCCACCATTCATGGAGAGGTGCGGCATGCACGCTCGGGTCAGTAGAATCAGCAAAAGGCCCTCGATTTTCAAGAAAATCTTGGTACTGGTGGAGGATTTGGACATAAGTGTCCTCATCTTGAGCAAGCCTGCGAAGAACTCGATTTAGGATTGTCCTCGAATTGTCATCCTCATGGAGTGGGGCCCAACCACGTAGAAGCGGATTTAACATCGCTCCAGCCCAGTGTAGATCATTCAACATCAACCTCCATCTATTTTGAAACGTTACCATAGCATTTGCAGCAAGCTCAGGGCTTAAGCGAAATGGAGGTTTACTGAATCCACGAATATGGGTTTGTAAATCATGCATGACCCTCCAAGCCATTCCCATTGCAAGCGCCTTGCCGTCAAATACACGAAGAGCTTTAACAACCGGGATCACCATATACAAGAAATTTTCGCACGTGTTCCAGAATCCATCAGAACGTATAAAGCTTCGCACAACAGAGCCCTTCATGTAAGAGGTGCCAGATCTCCTCCTCATATCACGCATTAGAGTGATCCAATCCTCATCAACCACCATTCTTTCCAAAGCATTGCGTACTTGGAGAAGACGTTCAATCATGATGAAGTTCGTAGCAAAACGGGTCTCTACAGGTAGGCGGAGTGAGAGATTTGGTGACAACCTCCGGAATATAGCTTGAGAAGCATGATGGTTTTTAACAAATACACAAATATGGCGGGATTTTTTTACCAATTTTTTCACCCATTCCTCCTTCCCCCAATCTTCTAAGAGGAGATCTAGGCAATGTGCAGCACATCCTTGAAAATATAGATCGGGATTTGCTCGAATCAAGTCGCGAGCAGCGGAGGCCATAACTGGGGCATTGTCGGTGCAAACTTGGACCACATTATGTCGACCAACCTTTTCCACAAATGGTTGAATTTGAGCAGCAACGTAGACATGATCCTTGTGATTTCCCGTGGTGTCAATGGTACCCAAGAAAACGTCTCCCTTTGTGCCACATTGAAGAACGTTTAGGAGAGGTCGGTTTTGCACGTTGTCCCATCCATCACAACATATTGTAACACCGTATTTTTCAACGGAATTCCCCAGCTTCTCCTTCACTTGCCTATCTAGGTCAACCTTTATATCAGTTAACAACTTCGTACGGATGGCATTGTACGATGGTGGTGTGTAGGCTGGCATTCGATGACGGGCAGTTTCACGCACAGCATGAACAAATGCAGGATGTCTCACAATGTTGAAAGGAATGTTAGCTTCATAAAAAGCCGTTGCCCATGCTCTATCGAGGAGTTGTTTTGTTGACACATTGAACCCCTCCGTTATGTTGAGTTGACGTAGTTCACGAGGAGGAGTGCCATATATCACAACATCAGAATGTTGAGTGGTTTGGGACATAAGCAAAGGCTCTGTTTCACTAATTACGGAGCCCGCTATAATAGGCTCCAAAGGTACAATATCTGCCACCAGAGAGTCCTCATTTACAATGCCTACATGTAAGGGCACAATGCCTCCGCAATGTTCAAACAATGCCCTAATATGCGGGGGTACCATCCTACATGTGGAAACATCAGAAGCACCCCCTACATGAGGTCTATAACCAAGGTGGGCCAACATTCTATCTCCTCGGTAAGATATGACGAACGGGCAAAACCTACATTTAACCTGCCTTTGTGATTTACCGGGAACCCTCCCCTTATCCTCGTACCAATGATCCCATGCATCGTTTCGGCGTGGCATGACTTCAACAAAACCTGCAAATACAAACAAGTTAGAGCAAGTCACTTTGATCGCATACTAGGTCCTGTTCAAGAGTGCCACGAGGGCAACCCTAATTCACAGACACTAGATTGGACAAAGTATACTCTGCATTCGGGTCTCACGCATTCAATCCTCACTCCTCAAAGGAGAATCAAAAGACTTGGAACACACTATGTCAGTGGAGGCAAAAATGGCACCTTGCACCCTCAATTTATAGTGTTCGAATCGGACGGGGGAGCGGACGGAAGGGGTGGGAGCGGACGGGGGTGCGGACGGGGGAGCGGACGGAGGGGGGGGGGAGCGGACGGGGGAGCGGACGGAGGGGGGGGGGAGCGGACGGGGGGGCGGACGGGGGAGCGGACGGGGGGGGCGGACGGGGGGGGGGGCGGACGGGGGGGCGGACGGGGGGGGCGGACGGGGGAGCGGATGGAGGGGGGGGCGGACGGGGGAGCGGACGGAGGGGGGGGAGCGGACGGGGGAGCGGACCGGGGGGGGGGGGGACGGGGGAGCGGACGGGGGGGGGGGGGGCGGACGGTGGAGCGGACGGGTGAGCGGACAGAGGTGGGGGGAGCGGACGGGGGGGCGGACGGGGGGGGGGGGGGGGGCGGACGGGGGAGCGGACGGGGGGGGGGGGGACGGTGGAGCGGACGGGTGAGCGGACGGAGGTGGGGGGAGCGGACGGGGGGGCGGACGGGGGGGCGGACGGGGGGGCGGACGGGGGGGCGGACGGGGGGGCGGACGGAGGGGGGGGGAGCGGACGGGGGGGGGGGGGGGGGCGGACGGGGGAGCGGACGGGTTGGGAGCGGGGCGGGGGACGTGGGCAGACGGAGGTTGGGAACGGGAGCGGACGGGGTGGAACGGGGATTGGGAACGAGGGCGGACGGGTGGGAACGGGGATTGGGAACGGGGGCGGACGGGCGCTAGTAGAATTTTCCCCACTTTCCCTTTACTTTGCTGACATGTCGTCACACGTGGACAATGTAAATCCTACGTGTCCGAAATTGGGTAATGTAATTACACAAAAAAATCGGTAAAATTCAAGTCCGGCAGGATAAAGACAGCATCCGGCATAATCCGGCATAATGTCGTGACGGATACGTGTCGTGACGGCACGACATTATGCCGGGATAAGCCTCCGTCACGACACAATAGACAACCCTGCTTTTGGCTCACAACATAACCCAACAAAACTCCCCTTTGTACCCCTAGGAATGTCTTGTCCGGATTTAATGCCAACCGCATTTGCCTACACCTAACTAAGGCCTCTCTCACACAATGCACATGCTCCTTAGTGCTAGATTGGGTACTAAAATCATCAATATAAACTGTCATGGATTTGAAGAGCAAGTCGCTGAAGATATACATGACTAGTCGTTGAAATGTAGCCGGTGCGTTGCATAAACCAAATGGCATCACCACCCATATGAAAGTCCCCCAAGGTGTTGTAAATGCCGTCTTGTGTAAATCCGCTAATGCTATGGCTACTTGGTTGTAGCCGGCGTATCCATCCATGAATGTATACCGCTCATGACCCCCTACCTCCTCTAACAACAAGGTAATGAATGGCAAAGGAAAGTGATCCTTTTGCGTACAATCATTGAGCTTCCTATAGTCTACACAAACTCTAAGCTTCCCATTTTTCTTTTTCACTAACACCATGGGAGAAACCCAATCCGTAATCTCTACCGGCTTTATAAACCCAGCCTGCAACAACCTCTCTAATTCTGCTTTGACTAATAATTGCAATCTAGGATTCATCCTTCTCTCTTTTTGTCTCACCGGTTTAGAGCCCGGAACTAACGGAATACGATGCTCAACCATCTCTCTAGGAATCCCCTTGAGTTCATCGTATGACCATTGAAAGGTATCACTAAACTCATCTATCAAATCGCTATACTCTTTGATCTCCTCGTCATCGAGTTTAGAACCCATCTTCATTGGTCTAACCTTGCCATTCTTCATTTTGACATCCACAAACTTCCAATCTTCTTCGACCACTCGTGTTTGCTCCTCGGTATCTCTATACCAATCGTTGGGGACATTAGGATAATCCTTGATATCATGACCCGCTATAATGCCCGTAGAAGTAGTTTTAAAATGCAAAGCGGGCTCTAATTTTGAGAGTTCTAACATGGCCTCCTCATCTTGAGTCCCATCTACATGTACCAAACTCACATCACTCAACTCAATATCATCTAACCATGGAGTGAGTCCTCCCTTCACCCATTCCTCCTCCGTGAGAACCTCACATGGCTCTAAGGACAAATAATCTTCTCTAGACACATCATCTTGGAGGATACAACTATGAGTCATCATCATGACATCGCTAATGGACTCCGGGTATTGTCTTAGCCAATGTGTAAAATCTCCATCAACATCTTGATTGTAAAGCTAGGACCTAAGAGCCCGTTAGAGGAATACATTTTAGTCTTCTCCTTGTTTTGAACAACCCCCACCAATGTATCCTCAAATTTCTCATTACTTCCGCCATTCTCCTCTTCATCCGACATTGGATCAATCTCCTCCCTAACCCAACCACTTAAAGGTGCTATTGAGACCTTGACCCTATTATCTACGGGACCATAAGTGATAGAAGGTTTTTGTCCTCCCCAATCTACTACGGCGTTAGACATCCTTAACCAAGGTCGTCCTAACAAGATGGGAAATGCATCCTTATTGTCGTGCATCTTAATCACTTGAAAGGTCACAATGTATTCTTCACCTCCCGTGCTAAGTCGACAATCCTTAATAATCCCCACCGGAACCACCGGACTTTGGTTAGCCATATTGATGACGAATGGCTACGGACCGGTCAAACTTAATCCCAATTTCCTCATAGTGTGCTCGGGTAGAATATTGAGACTACTTCCACCATCCACCAATACATGAGGAACCACCTTGTCCACTTCGTTACTTCAATCTCCACCACCTTGACTTCCCGAGTTCTCCCTTGCATTTGGACCCTCGCCGACACTCTAGTCTTTGGCCTCTTAGCCCTCCTATTTATAGGCATTCCGTCCTTCAAAGTCTTCCTAGCTACCGGTGAAATTTCTAATAATTGACCAAATGTGATATCGGCCTTTAGTGAGCTTAAGTCGGCCCAAAGGTCGTATCCATCTACTCTATCGGCCTTAGGCCTTCTAACACTATCAAACTCCTCTACGGGAATGCCCGGACCTTCCCACTCTCCTACATCACTACCATCTAAATCATGGATGACATTGGACCTTTCCCTCTCATGGACAATTTCATTTTCTCTCTCTAATGCTTTAGTGGCCTTCCTAGCTTCTCTAGTTACATTCTCCAAATCCGAAAAATAAGGAATTTCTCCTAAGGGATTTTCCTCTTCTTCCTCCTCCTCTACTTCTAATGGTGCATTACCTCTCATTGCTCTAGTGGTAACGGCTAATGCCGGGGCCTTATGCACAACTTCCTCTTTAAGACCCCTCAACTCATATGAAACACTATATTCGTTAATCGGAGACTTTTTGATGATTTTGAGACTATTCAAGAACGTGCTTTTCAAATTTGGACCAGTAATGAGAACATAAAAATCCCATATTGATAATGTTGGGAACAATTATTAGACATGAATGCATCAAAGTGACCAGAAATGTAAAGCATACATAAAAACATTTGTGTATGATATGAGAAATTGTTGCCAATGGAAGGGAGGATGCGGAGAGTGATGGTAAATTGAATCTATTAAATGGGTTTGAAATACAAATATAATGAAAATACCATCAAAGTCTTCAAATAGAATAAATAACCAAGCACTACATTCTACCCCTACATGCATTTAGGGACCACTTGGACATTTCTAGTCACACATGTACGTCCCACTATATTTTTTTCGCGGCCGTGTCCTTGTTTTTGGCGGCCTCCATGGCTTTGAAAATCTCCGGCCCGCGGCTGTAGCCATTTTTGTAGACTTGCCCGGAATATGTGTCGTTCTTCCATATATGCGGACGTGCTCCCGAATTGTACGAAGTGGTATTGTAAGTAGAATACGAGTGCGTATGCGAGAGGGAGTGCCTTGCACTTCTCCGGAGGGCCAAACAACGATCGGTCTCAGAAGATGCGGCCTTAAGGGCGCGCCTATCCAAGGAAGAAGTCGAGGAGGGCCGGCCACCAAGCGAGCGGGGAGCCGCCTGCGAAACAACGCCATGGGAAAATAAGAATAAGAATGGAGTGGGGAAAATAATGAGGGTGGTTTGGGATGGGCGTTCGTAAAGTTCCATACACGCGGATCCAAGATAATGAAAGCAACGGTGAACAAGGGGGGGGGAGAACGAAGAAAGGCACCTTGGCTTTGGGGACGTCGGTGCGGGGCGCGACCGGCGCCGCGGGGGCGTCGACGGGAGCGGCCGGAGCCGATTGAAAAACGGCATTGTTAGATGACGGAGAGGATTGAGGGCATGGGGGGATGATGGCGGATGACTTTGCGGGAGGAGCGGAGTCGGCGGGGGAGGGGTTGCACCGGGGGGCTTCCATGCGGAGACGACGGCTCGGGCCACGACGAGCGACGCCGCCGTCGGTCGAGGGCGACACACGTCCCAGCCGAATGAGCGTTCGCTTTTCCTTGGAGAGGGGAGAGGGTGACGGGGCGTACGCGAGGGCGGTAACTCTAGGGGGCGGGCTGTTCACAACGCCGTCGTCGATGCCGACGTCCAGGGAGTAATCCACGGCCGAGGCTGCGTCCACCGCCGAGAAATGGTAGAGGGAGGGGATCTGGAAATCCGACACGCCGCGGGAGGGGGAGCCAGGGGACGAGGGGGGACAGGGAGGGCCGTTGAGGACACGGGTGTCACATAGGGGGGCAGACTATGGGCAACAAAAAAAAGACATCCAAACATGGAAGAAAACATTAGTTACGTGAAACACAAGGACACAACACATGCATAGAGGTTTCTCAAATCAATTTATTGAATTTAGCGAGCCAAACGATGCTCTTATATACACTATCGCGGGGGCTGAGTGCCGCGTTGCCGATGGGATTGGACCTAACAAAATCCGGCACGTTCCCGGTGTGGAGCACAAGCCTTCTAAGGTAAGGCGCTAGCCTATCCAACAAAAATGTGTCCTTCCTATCACCGGTCCAAGGGTCGGGGAAGATGACGTTGCCGGGGGGGTTGAGAACGCTCTTGGTGGGGCTGTCGTCGATGAGGAGGGTGCTCTCCGCAGTTGGCCACCACCCGTGGGGTACCCCCTCGAGCGGGGGGATGCCGCGCCACAGTCTAGACCCGAGGACCTTGAGGAATTGTTGCCCTCCGCCTCGACCGCCAAACTTGGGAACCGGAAAACCCTTCGAGTCGATAAGTTCATCGCATGCCTCTTGGCCGAGGACGAGGCAAGGGCTGGGGAGGTCACGGAAGAGGAAGTCGACGATGGGTTCCGTGTTCTCCATGACCATAGAGCTCCACACGATGACGTGAGCTAAGCCGAGCACCTCTCGAAGGAAGTCTCGCACGCCAGGACGGGCGCGGACAGCCTTTCGGTTTATGAGGGTGTCGAGCTCGCCGTCGTAGTCCCTCTCGTCAGGATGGCGGAAGGGACGCGTGGGGACCCTGGGGATGTGTTGGGTGTGACACAACACCCCGTTGAGGTCAAAAACTATGAATGGTTTGTTTTGGGTCTCAAGTCCTCTAGCCGAGGGGTTGCGATCTATCTCCGGGGGGTCCTGTGATTAACAATTCGACTAGTTTAATGCTATGATACAGTAATGAGATTATGAAGAACATGAAGTGAAACATGAAGATGCATTAGGAGGGAAGGACGAAGAGCGATAATAACAGTGCAAGGAAAATGTGGAAGGGTACATTAACGAACGCTCGTTCGTGAATGGAGGCCGACAGTGGGGAGGCGTATCATTTACGAACGGTCATTCGTGAGCGTGTAGAGAACATTCACGAGCGGTCGTTCGTGAAGGAGGTGGAAACGGGGTCGCACCTTTTTACGAACGTCCGCCCGTGAAAGCGGTGGGTATGCAAGAAACACTATATTCGTTAAATTGAGACTTTCTCTAGTCTCAAATTAATATATGGATCAAACAACATGAAGATGCCCGAAACTATATTGTCAACAATCTCAAATATATTATATGTTCTAATTTTCCAAAATGTATGATGTCCCGACATGAGCACATTGGGTAGAGCACTTGATACCAACTTCATCAACAAAAACATACTCAAATCAAATTGGGTAGAGCACTCCAAACCAAATTCACCCAACAAATCACATAGAACCATGGCTATTATTAGCATGTTTAATAATATATAGACATTGCGACGTACATAGCATAGGGTTTAGGGTGCATATTTAATCGACCCGACAATCTAGTCCCAAACTTAATCATAAAAAGAAATTCACATTTGTTATGAAATATAGTATATGGATATTCATCCAACCCCAAATAATATAGCATTCGTAAGTTCTACCCAAATTCTACCCCTACTTTTAGAAGTACACATATGACTAATATATATTGCTAGAATTACATATGAAACTATAATCAATGCTAAAACAATCCTACCAACTTCTCATTCAACGGGGGTTGTTTCTTGTGCGATCCGAGCAAGGTTGTCTTTTGCAAAAGTTATGTACTTTTGAGGGATGGACACTGATCCACTATGATTTTTCCGTGGTTTCCATGCTATGAATATGGAATCTGTATCTACCCAAGATGGACCATGCTCTGAATCCACCTTCCACCGAAAATTATGGTTTGTATCCCAGCCTGTATAATGCCGAATCACATCTTCATTCCGTGCCGTCGGTCGGTAGTACTCCACCTGAATTTGTCGAAAATGCGGGCTTGAAGTTGCGAAATTTGGTTTGGACAAAGCTCTTGCCACCCATACAGGCTTCGCATATGTCTCATCACCAGGACGTAGAATGAGCATATAACCTTCATGACAATCCACCGCAATGCGGAAAGAAGGTGGGGGACGTTGACTAGCAGGCCCAACGTAATGGTCGTCCACATCAAACTCCTCACGAACCTCTCCATTTTCCAAAAGTCTAACCTCGGAAGCTTGTACATCGACACGAGTTTGAGGCCAAAATCCGTGCCTCAAAGTAAGGGGGCTATCTTGGTGAAGGTCTGCCAAAGCGGCACGAACACGTGTCCAATACTGTATCCAACTCCCATAACGATGCCAACATGATCCACCAACGTCCGCTATCTTCAAACTCTCCCAATATTGTATGAAGCCTGATATACCTTTCAAAATATCCTCCAAATTCTTCATGGGTATTGGCTTGCAAGGCCTAGGCTCTCCATCCGGTAACATCGTCTTTCCATCCGCATCCACGCGCCACACAAGGAGACCCTCCGGCGGGCTCCAATCTTGTGTCGTGCACAACAACTTGTATTGCATGGCGGGTACACCATCGTTACGCATGTAGAAGCGGAATTGTTGTGCCTTCGTATGCCCGATCAATCGGTGAGCTCCACTTCGAATATAAGGTTCTATAAATGCCTTGAAGTCTGGCACCTCCTCAATCATATGGGGGATGACGGGAACGTTCTCCAAATCCATGTATGACTTCATCAATAACGGGATTGTTGGAAAATCCTCCTCCCTCAACTTCATGCTCCACCGCCCAAAAGATGCATCAATATCATCGTGCGTGTGGCCTACCAATAGGAAGGACACAAAAACCTCCTTGAAAATGCCTTTCGCAACCAACAACGACCAATATGCAAATACATATCTACTTTTATTGTCCTTGGCACAATTGTCCAATTGGACACGCAAAGTGGGGGGCAACTTCTTCGCAATCACGGGTTCACTGGGTGGCTCTGGCAACGAATACAAGCATACATCTTTTCCATCCAACACCGCTTCATATAAAGGTGTTGAACCCGACGTATTGTCAAATAACAATCCTGAAGAATAGGCCGGCGGTTTCTCCAAATCACGTAAAAGCCTTGCGAATGACCCTATCGTGTGGTTTGAATCCGCTGGATACAAATCAAGAGCATAATGAGCAAACTTGACATCACCATGTCCATGTGCAATCATTCCTGCAATGCCAACCCAGTGTGATTAGTATCTATGCATAAATAAACCAATTTGCGTGAATCCATGTTCTGAAGCACATCACGTAATAAAACGCCACAACATTTAGGGTATGCGATGACATTGTTTCCAAATTCACCTGTAACCGATACAGGCAGCTTAAAAAATCCATCCGTGGCCTTGATTCGATTTGCAAAACATGGGGAGGCTGTTTTGGCATGGTCCATTTTGTCATGGATGACCGTAAGAACCTCCAAGGGCCTGGAGATGGACAAAGCTCTATTTGTGTAGTAATCATTACGGTGTGCCTCTTGCATGTTTACATGCTTGAAATAGTTCAATTGATGTGCCGCATAAGACTCGGTACCCATCGTGTGTGCATCCCGAAGGCGCTTCAACTTCTCGCAAGTAGAGCACCGTGCAAATTTGTCCCCTCGTCTTTTTGTAATGTATTCGCTAAAGTTTGCTTTCTTGATTGCACTCAATTTTGACAATGAAATTGGCTCCAAACCGACATTCTCGCCAACAGCATTCACATCCAACAATATGTCTTTCCATTTTGTGCCTGTGGGAAGAACTTTCTCCACAACCTTTTCCCCGGTTGTGAGTGTGCGTGTTTTGTGTGGCATTGCATCGGCAAGCGGGACGATGATGGTCGCCAGAGTGGCCGTTGCTTGCCTTGTTGCTTCCCTGGGTTTCTTTGAGCCCACGTTCCCATGGTGACGAGACCGTCGGCCTTCCTTGGCATAAGCAGCTTGTCTATAAAAGTCCGCTTTTGACACACCGTGAATGGTGTACCATGCCTTACAACACACGTCTATGCTTTCAATGGTGATGACCTTGCGACCCGTCCCATTCACATGTATCGCCCTATGGACATCAAGTTTTTTGGTGGATCTTAGACGGAAATCTCCAAGCCACATTTCTTCGCGGATGGCCTTCAATTTATCCCTTGGAAACAATTGGCAACAACGATGCACACAACAATCCTTTGTGGCAACTTCTCTAATGGACTCCTCGCCGAGCAACCTTTGGCGTTTACAATCAGTTGCAGAGGGAGTAGGACGTGCCAATGTCTCGTACTTTCGTAAGCCTTTGCGGGGCCGAATGTTTACTTGGAGCTCCATTTGGTTTTGCATGTATTGTCGCTCATGGTCACGCAAGCTAACTCCATCAATCGTGACATTCCTCAATGGCCACCTGCGGAGGGAGAACCTATGAGTGGGATCCACCTCGGAATGAATGAGTGACTCCAATATGACAACCCCAACGTCCTCTGTGCCAAGTGGGTTCTCATCAATGCAATCTTGTGGATGGGTGTTACGACAAATACCATCCGCCACAGCAACTCCACTATCATTAACGAGCACCACCTCCAAATTCACCCACGAAGCCCTTGAAAGTCCCGTACATTCAACAATGGTTTCGTGCGCTACGGAAGGCGAAGGTAAATCCAAATGATCTTCGTCTGCACTGTCATCCATAGTAGCCTCCCCGACGATGAACATTGAACCTTGTCAAAAAAAGCACAAAAATTGTAGGTTCCAATCAAAGAATTCAATACCATCTTATATAATCAAAATGACTGCTATGCCATTGGGTTTGTAAAGGTTTGGGTTGTCCAGCGGACACACTGTCATCCAGAGCCCATCCACACTGTGGGGATGGGTTTGGGTCGAGCGACCCAAACCTTGTGGCAGGATGGGATCATGGTCATCCATAGCCCATCCACAATGTGGGGATGGGCTTGGGTCGAGCGACCCAAACCTTTTGGCGGGATGGGGTCGTGGTCACCCAGAGCCCATTCACAATGTGGGAATGGGTTTGGGTCGAGCGACCCAAACCTTGTGGCGGGATGGGTTCATTGTCACCCAGAGCCCATTCACAATGTTGGGATGGGTTTGGGTCGAGCGACCCAAACCTTGTGGCGGGATGGGTTCATTGTCACCCAGAGCCCATTCACAATGTTGGGATGGGTTTGGTTCTATCAGGGTCAAACTAAAAACCACCCACACTAGGGCAGGGGTTTGGGTCGACCGACCCAAACTTTATAAGGGTCATACTAAAAACCGCCAACACTAGTGTAGGGGTTTGGGTCGACCGACCCAAACCTCCTCAAGGTCATACTAAATCCGCCCACAATGGGGTATGGGTTTGGGTCGACCGACCCAAACTCACCGCAAAATCCGGCGTATAGTGCGGCGGAAATTGCGAAGTGGGTTTGGTTTGAGCTCATTGCGAAGTTCACAGTGGGGTTGCATGCTGTGGATAGGTGCTCATGAACGGCAAACCTTGAAGTACAGCTCCGGCTGAGAGTTCTCCCTACGATTTCAGGAGTGGGAGAAGAGCAAAAAGAACCGACTTTTGGGGGGTGCGCCCCTTTATACTATCCACCTCCGCTTCCCCAACTTCCTCATTGGATGCCTTTCCCGCCTAGTTCTCCTGCAGAGATTATTTTCAAACTTCCTGACAGAATTCCCCGCTTTTTGTTGATTATAAAAATTGCGAATTTAACCTGGCTCTTGGATACGCCAAACGTCATCTGACTTAGTGTGTGTTGAGAATGTCTATTGAAAGTAATGTGGATATTTAATCCGTTTTTTATTGTTTGATGTGGATATGACAATTTACTTATATTGACATATTATATGTGTCGTGAATAAATGTCCATTGACAATATTTGAAATGTTGAGTATCGTTGTGATTATATTATGTGAATATGACATGCACCATTGGGAGGAAGGGTGGCCGCCACATGAATTTTTATAAATATAATAAGGGAAGGGGCATCTGATAAGTGATTTACAAAAACCATCCCCTACGCGTTCATTTTCATGTATCCAGAATATTACCCTACATAAACTCAAACAATATAGTATATTTCAAACAATATATTGACAAACGATATACCAACATTATGAAACTTCATATAGTAAAACTCAATAAATACAATACTTAATGTAGTTATTAAAACTCTCACATGTGGAATTGTATATTGAAAACAATGAAGAGATGTGATGTCAAATTTGAACTATTTGGCCGACTTTCAATTTGCGCTAATACAAATGAGAAAAGCTTTAAAAGGACATATGTCATTTGTAAGGTGTGCACACAATGTTGCTTCATTCCAAGCATGCAAATGTGGCAATGTTTAATCTATGTTAGGACAAGTTATGAATGGGATCCTAACCAAGAGTGGCATTTTTTTGTTCACTCTTTCAAATAATGTTTCAATCTAATATCCTCAATTACACTTCAACTCTAACAATGTTTGCAAGCAAAACTTGCAAAGTTGGAAATGTACGTCCTCATAACATCCACAACATGAAAGGTTCCTTGAATTAGTATAGATTCTTGAATTGTCTCAAATAATATAATATGAACATGCTCAAGATCGTATCTGCCCCTGGACTCTTCTTGCTATTAAGATAAGGTTACAATTGAATTTTGGATAACCTAATGTTGAGCACTATGTCACATGTTCATGTTAGTGACTTCATTTCTACACCACCATACAACCACCTTCCATGTTTGGCAATGAAAATGATGTGATGTCTATATACATTTGTGTCTAAAACTATGATCAGCAACGCCCCATCATTTGACCTACGTGCTGCTCATTTATGGCTTAAACCCTAAACCCTAAACCCTAAACCCTGAATTTTGTACATGTTCATTGATGCCTACATATACAAACAACAACTACTATATTATGTGCCATTATGTAATATATGTCGTTTCAAACATGTGGAGGAAACATGAAACATCAAAGTTTTTGCTTGCTTGGCTGCATATTATGATGTTCACCTTGGGTTAAGGTGGATACATTTGTATTCATCTTGCTTCTCCTGTAGACTTTAGGGGTCAACTCCCAAGTAAATATATAAATGTTTCATGATATAAATCAATCAACCGATTCGGTGCTTTTGGCAAACAAAAATTGGTAATAAATGACAATACATTAACTTGTAGTGAATTAGTGTAATGGTACTTGTTAGGGGATGCACGGTAAGCTAGAGCCATGCCCTCTAGCAACATACATCATATAAATCTCAATACATATTATTCATATTCATTTATTGCACCATGTAAAGGGATACCATATCCATTTTAAAAGACCGTGTAATTGCAACATAATTTTTAAATACCCCTCTTAGACTATCATGTATCATTGTTGTCTGATTCCATATGTCTAGATGGCGGAAGCTATACACATAATGGATTCATTTTACAATGTTTTGTCACTGGAGACAATTGGAGTTGCATATCATGTGCTTCAGTTGCCCTAAATCCTTAGTAACTTGTCTGTTAAAATCATTTTACTTTAGTTTAATCTTGTGATATATTATGAACCATGGTTTATTGTGCACTACATGATTCATCAAAGTGAATATGTAAGGGTTGACTATAAGCTCAAGCATGTTAGCAATTCCATATAAGGACCATGCAGAACAAAACCATTAAAATTGGAGTTGGGGATGGTACTCAACAAATATTACATACTAGTTGAAAGTCAAATGAATTATTTTATTTCTCTAAAGTGGTCAAACAACTTAACCCTTAAACGTCGGAGAGGCCCTATCAGGGCCTCGTTGACCCTAAACTATTTGACCATAAGATAACGTCAAAACATGTCGGAATTGCAAATTTTTTTTCCCCAAAATGTGTATCTCAAACTTCCATATCCAAATATAATATATGCCGATCGCAGTAAAAGAATTACATGGAGGTCTGAACTTCGGTAAACATAGGCTGATGGGAGAGGACCTCTCACCCCCCCTTGGACGTTTAAGGGTTAAGACCCAACGAGTTTAATTTGTTCGCAAAATTAGGCTATGGTTTAGGGTGAATTGATAATTTTAAGCAATACCTTAGGCTATGTAGCTGATTGAGAAAATTAATTGGTGCTAAGGAATAGCGGGTTAGGGTTTGGGAATTAGGGCTGGCCCGTAATCCCATTTGCGTGTGTGCTCTAAACACGTGGGTGCCCTAATCCCGTATTGTAGGGTCTTTTCCCGAGGGGTACAAATCTCGAAACGTCGCCCTCTTTCGCCCCTTTTCTCGTTCTCCGCGCCAAGCTTTGCTTCGCTAAGCGCCGCCTCCACGAACCGCCGCCTTCGTGAAGCGCCGCTCCCGCGCTTTCTCTTGCGTTCTCTCTTCCTTTCTCGCATCTTCTGATTCTTCTCCTCACTCTCCTTTCTCTTGCTTTCTCCGATTCTCCTTTCTCTTGCTCTCTAGGTTTATGAGTGTAGTGTGAGTTGTTTCTGATTTGAAAAAGCTTGCTCTCTTTTTCCAACTTGAGATTGAGAGAGTTTAGGGTTGCATTGTGTGACAACATTGAGTGGTATAGAGTGTTTGCTCATTTCGTTTTGGTCTATGTTGTTGAGTATCCCTCACACTCCACTATGGTGAGTGTTTGCGATAGAGGTTTCTGTTAGTAACATTCAGAGTGTTAGAAATCATTGAGAAACGGCATTGAGTGGGTTTTGCGAGGTTCATACTTTTCTGATATTCAGGTGTAGTGTTCTTTTAGAGTATTTGTGACATTGAGCTTGCAATACCCACCTGCAAGAACAGATTGTTCTACAGCTTGTACGCAAAGGTAATTTTTCAATGACTCAATGTGTTTCAGTTGCATTAGGGTCTTGAAGCATACACAATGCATAAGCATTGTGTATGTTGCGTGCACACAAAAAGGAAGCTCTCCTGAAACAAAATAGTTTCGAGAGGCGACCGAAACAGTAAGTCTTATCCAAAACCACGGAAGCATTTTTTGCCTAAATTTGCTTCACTTTCTTAAAAAAACAATCTTTTTGTTCTCTCACTTGTTTGGGTCGATCTACCCAAACATAACACCTTGTTTGGGTCGGTCGACCCAAACCATACACATTCCTTAATAACAGATACTACATTTCAAGACTTGCTCTTCAAAGCTGTAGTCAACAATTGACTGATATTGAATTCCACAAATAATCCAGTGGGGTTTGGGTCGATCGACCTAAACCATATACACAAAAACACCCCAAGGTTTGGGTCGATCGACCCAAACCATCCAAACAAAAAACCCAAGGTTTGGGTCGACCGACCCAAACCAAAGAAACAAAAATGCCGCAAAGTTTTGGGTCGATCGACCCAAACATGGCGTTAAAAAACCCCTCCCCAATAATCCATCCATACTGGTGCCCAAAATAAAACATAATTTGGATATTCCTTATAATACAAGGATATGGATAATGTACACTCATAAGAACAAGGAATAACGATACGGCCAATCATCCGAAATTTTCCCCTTTGATCATTATATCCACCTTCATTAAACTCTAATGACCCGGTCATATCTTAAGCAGAAGAGAAAATTAATTACCAAATTTTCAGAATTCAGCTGGCTTGTGTTTGGGTCGATCGACCCAAACCTGTCCATAGCTGACATTGACATATTTAGCCTCTTGAAAATTCGATAACATGCCTATCTCTACATGAAAGAGTTTGGGTCGTCCGACCGAAACTAACAGTTCCCATCCTTTCCTTGCAGATGGCCCCCAAAAAAAGACCTGGAGAGAGGTGGTTCATGCAAGCACCAGATGTGTTATGCGAGGAGTACGAAACACCTCCAGACGACTCCTATGTGCCCAAGGACGGGATTGTGCTTGCATGGTCACTTCAGGTGGTCAAGGCGTCGCAATACAAAATCCTGTTCGTGGTAAAAGTTGGGACATTTGAGCAGAATACTTGGGCGACTCTGACGGGGTGGGAGGTGGCGTCAGTCCAGGCTCTTGGGGAGCACGTGGACGTCATCCTAGAGAACTCAGCGGTGCAGAACGTCCACATGTTCATGCACCAGTTCTCCGAGCCGTTTGACACCATCTACGCCAAAGAGTCATGTGCCGAACCAGAGGTGGTGAAACCAGAGGCGATATTCATTGATGGGAATTGTACGAACACGAAGGTTGCAAGCAGGTTCACTAAACTAAAGCAGGCAATCACCGTGATCAACAAGGCCCAACAAAAACCACAGCAAGTGGTGAGACGGAAGGCCACCACTGAGGAAGGTGCAGGGTCGTCCAGACCTCAAGCAGTGAGGAAGCCACGAGCGGTCCCGGGTGACTCAAGAAGGAGCACTCCCTCGGAAACACCGGCTGACAGCCATACGCCAACGCCGTCGACCAGCCGGCAGACTACACCGTCGAGGAGGCAGTCATCGGTGATGACTGACGAGGTAGTTCCCCAAGAGCTGCGGATGCCCAAACCTGGGCAAGAGGTGGATACAGGGGAGATTCAAAGAATCGTCGACAACTTCACGACGAAATGCTCCCACTGCTTCTTCATGGGCAGGGATTTCAAGTTCGACGTGAACATTGCCCAGTGCCACCTTGCGCCTCCAGAGAAATGTGTCCGAGCCAAGGAGGACGCCTACGTCGACTGGATGGTCGCCCAGATCGTCGGCGGGCAGTTCAAGGACGACAGGCAGACGATTGTGGTCATGCCTCAAGGGCTGAAGAGAATGCCGACGCCTGATATGTGGCCGGCAATTTCAAAAGGAGATTTTTGGCTGATTGACGGCCAGCACAGTGTGGAGGCGTCGAAAAAAATCCAGCTGATGACTGAGTGGGACGACCCCAACAAGCAGAAGGAGAAGCTGAAGGTGTGGAAAGCACTGGTGGTATGGTCTGACAACGAGACCATACTCAGCGACATCTCCCGGTTCTTCAACATGGGGAACAAGAAGAGGGCGTACCAGGCATCGTGGATCAGGAACATCATGGCCTCGAGGGAGGTGTGGGAGTTCTATGGCAGGCCTCCCAAGGAAAGGGAGAATGCAAAAGATAAGAACCCCAAATGGGAGGTGAGTATGGTTTGGGTCGATCGACCCAAACTCTGCCATTGTGTTATGTCTTCGCCATATTTATAGTTTGGGTCGATCGACCTAAACCCTTGTAATGTTTTATCGTCTTTGTCAATTTTGTAGTTTGGGTCGATCGACCCAAACTGTTGTTGCAGTTGTTGTTTCATGACATGTTGTCTAACATGTGTTGTCTGCTTCGTGTGCAGGACTTCAAATATCAAATGATCAATAAATTCTCCTCCATAGACAACGCCAGCCACAAGCAGAAAAAATACAACGAGTTGCGAGGAGAAATTTATTTGATCACAGCATCCGAAGCCGTTTGGAAGAAGTGGAAGAGGGTGTTCGAAAAGCATGAGACGGGGGATCTCATCGATCCCGACACAGGAATGCTTTTCAACGCAACCGCGCGCTTCAAGCAAATGAAGCCCCTGGTGAGAGAGTTCTTCCGTTCTCTCCAAGGGCTTTCGGAGACGGAGATGGGAAAGGCGGCTTCCCATATCCTGCACGTGCAGCCGTCGGCAAAGAGGTGCTGGGTGCACCCGAAGATCGTCTTCACCAAGCCAAAGAGCTTCGTTCCTTCATGCTACACCATGAAGGAATGGACGGAGAACAGGAAAAAGAAGACAATAATTGTGCAGGAGCTGCACAAGTTGGTGCCCGAGCGGAATATTTTCGTGGACGGCGAGGTCCACGAGGCGCACTGGAGAGCATTCAAAGAATAATACAAGTTCACCAGTGCGTCGATGGCGGCTTTGATGAGGGAAGCTGGAGAAGACTTCCTCAAATCCAAGTTGGTGAAGGGCGGGAAGAAGCGGGAGCTCCCTGAGCACACGGCGCGGGCCTTCTCCAACTTCGTGAAGGAGAAAAAGATCGTTAGTTTTGAGGGGGACGCACATTTCAATCCCGTCACCCTCGAGCCGTTGAAAATCCAGGGCTGGCCTGGAGTTGAGCCTAGGAAGGCTATCCGGACAAGAGCGAGGGACCACTTTCCCTTTGCCATGATAGACTTCAGGAACATTCCGGGGAGCTCATTCGAGGGCACCATGAGCACCCTGTTCCACGAGCCTTTCATGGCAAAGTTCGTGGATTATGCCAGCCCCAAGCTCAGGGAGGTCGACATATGGCTGTGGATAGTGGAGGACAGGAGGGCGGAGCAGGTATACGAGATTGTGCGGAAACTGCAGCCGGAGTATGCGGTTTCGAAATCTCACTACATTGCAGCATCAGCGGAGGGGGCGTACAGTACGATGAAGGACAAAAAAACCAGGGTCGTCAACGTGCTGTGTTTGTACTTCGTGTACAAGGCGGAGTTTATCAAGGTGCCGAACCACCCTATAACCCGGATGGAAAAGATATTCCAGGTTCCAGAAGGGTTGGGTGCCAGCAAAACCTTGTACGACGAGGCCAAGTACGCCAATTATCCTTCGGATGAGCTGCGGATGGAGTTCTACCTGAGGATCCTGAGGACACTGACGAGAAGAGGGGACTGCATCTTCAACGTCTTCGGGGGGTCCAAGCCAGTCTATGCAGCCATGGTAAGTGTCATCATGTAGCTCCTGTGCAGTTTGGGTCGACCGACCCAAACTGAGAGTTGATTTGGCTATAGTTTGGGTCGATCGACCCAAACTAAGAGTTGTTTCAGTTTGGGTCGGTCGACCCAAACTAAGAGCTGGTTTAGTTTGGGTCGGTCGACCCAAAGTAGACATTGTATTAGCCATTTGTATCCCTTCGTTTTCGTCGCCTTCTCTTCTTTTGCTATCTTAGTATTGGCGCACCTGAAAAACTGATGATGTGGGAATGTGCAGATGTTGGGGTTGAACGTCTACTCCTACGTAGAAGACACGGATGTTCCATTTTACAAGACCCAGAAATCGCTGGCGAAGAAGATGGACATCCTCGACTGGATACCAGGGGGCTACGGGGAGGAGATTGTTCAAGGCGGTGAAAGCCCGATCGATAGGGCGAGGCGCGTGAACCCTGAGGAGGTCACCATGAGGGCTCCGGTTGTAGAACCCGAACCTCTGGTGCTATTACATCCGGGCGAATCGTCTCGGGGGCCGGGCGAGGAGGTGGAAGAGGAGGAGGAGGAGGAAGAAGAAGAAGCAGAGAAGGCAGAGGGGGAGGTGGAAGAAGGGGCAACCGGATTCACGCAAGAATCCCAGGCGCCCCAACGGAAGAAGGCCATGCGGGTGGCCACTCCGCAAAGCAGAATGGTGCCCGTGCTCACGGTGGATGATGCGCGGGACATGTACTCCCGGGACGCAACCTCCACGTTCAGGGAGAAGAGGAGGATGAAGGGGAAGAAGCTTTATGGCGACTACTCAGTGGACGAGACAATCGCCATAAGCAGCGAGGACGAGGACGACATGGAGCTCGCCAAACGGCTCAGGTCGGATCCTCCCTCCCCGAGAGCGTTCGCTGGCATGGTCATGGTGAAACCCGAAGTCCTGACTGTGGAGGAAGCCAACGAGAAGATGCGGCGGGACGAGGAGCAGCGCCTCCGCCTTCAGAAGGCTGCGGCTGAAGAACCTTCAATGCGGAACGAGGTCGCAGAGTTGAGGGCCCTCCTATTGGATCAGGAGCGGCAAAGGGCGTTGGCCCAGCCTCCCTCTAGCGCAGACCTGATCTCTCAGGTCATACAGGGGATGTGGGCGCAAGGCTTGGTGGTCGCTCCCCCAGGAGCATTTCCACACCTGCCCCCCGGGTTCCCACCTCAGAACATCCCACAGCAGCCTGTGCCGCAGTCGTCGTTCAGTTTTCAGCACATGATGGGGTCCCACGTCCGACCTTACGCCCCAGTGCAGCAAATCGACGACCCCAGCCTCTGGAGCGTGGGCGGATCCTCCAGGCCTTTGACGCCCCCACCATTGCGGCCTCCCGTCGACATGCCCCCCCCTCACCAGCAGGACGACCCCCACATGTTTGGGTCGTCCGACCCAAACCCGCCAGAGCCTGTGGTGCGCCAGGACGAACCTGTGAGCAAGATTCCTACCCTCACCCTTGAGTGCGTCCTAGTCCGGGTGAGGAGGTTTCGTGACACAATGCCTAATTCATTAGTTGTCCCCATGCAAGCACATTCAAGTCAAGCAAAGGTAAAGTGGTGTACATAACACCGTTTTGTTTTATTAAAACACCCAAGCATTTACAAACACTTAGTTCACATACAATGTGCTTGGATTACGCCCAAGTTGCGAGAACACAAGCTTAAGTAACTCATCTTCTAGCTCTATTTGATTCCATTACACTCGCCCATCCTACCTTCATGCCTCGGCTTAACTCCTGCTCTCAACTACTTTATTGATAGCCCCATCTCCATTTCCAGCCCAGTCAGCACCATTTGTGAAAGCTAGACTATGCGACCATGTTAGCCTGCAGGCAAAAATTTGCTCACTGCAAAATTTCCTAAAAAATTTGTTGTCCGAACCTGGGATTGCCGCTTGCTCCCTGCCCCTTCCTCAAAACTCCCTGTCAGACCTACTCCAGCTCAAGTTGAGCTCCCCTGCCCCGATACAGCCTCCAAAAAGCCTTGCAGTAATAAACAGTGGCCAGTGGGAGGCAGCAATTTCCTCTGGATTGCGGAGTGCCGCATTACACCACCTCAGCTGGGGCTACGTAGTTATCAATGACAACACCCACAGTAGAGGCTAATGATCCCACATGTGAGAGGCAGTGCGACGTGGTATTGATGCTCAGCTCCCTTCCTCTGTGGCCTCGGTGCAATGCCTCTCCGTTTCTCTTCACACATGATGCCCACCTCTTTTTGATGGTATTCAACACACTACCACCTGCCATCAACACACACACACCACAACAGCAATACGATGCTAGTTTTTCCTGCTGGTTCCAGGTAGGATTCCAGCCGAACCTTAATATCATTCGTATACTTCGAGCCCAGCCATTAGCCACACTCCCTCGACCCGGTGAAGTAGCAACCTTGCACTCACAAATTCATGAGCAGATCCTACCCAAAGCTAAATCCTCGGTTGCCGATCCACCTTTGGACCAGGGAATGGGACAACTTTTGAATCCTCACTGACCGCCTCACACAACCAAATTATAGAACAAGCACCACCCCTCCATTCCCATTTGACCTACCCTTGCCTCCCTTCCCCACCTAATTATCACAATTCTCCCTAGCATTCATGACAGTGCACTAATTTTTAATCTCAAGGCTGCACCATTGTCTGCCCCCGGAGTGTTGCCGCTCGCAGTGTTTGCAACGCTTCCCTCTCCAATTCTCAAGGAGGGACACAACCCAGGTGTTCACGGCACTGTGCAGGTGCATGTACTCCTCCGTCACCATGAACTGTGTGATGCCCTTGGTCCCCACAGAGAGCGGCTGTAGGGACTCGTGATTCCTTAGTTCTCCTGCCCACCGAGGTACAAGTGCAAGGCAGTGAACCGATGATGTTGCCGCCGAATCTCTGAACGTGAGCTCGCCTTCAACACGCTAGCATCTCACTTGGCAGATTCAATGAGCCTAACTTTCTATCTTGTGATTGCAGAAAATCAAATCCAAACTTCATAGTCTATTGATCCACTCTTTGGCCGAGCCATTAAAAAAAGATGATGCGTTGCTCCTGTCTCTCTTATCTAACTCATGACACCTTCTCCCACACTCACTCAATCCTTGATTTTTTTCCAATGATCAAAGAAGTGCGAATGTCGGCTTCCATTCCCGTCTTCAACAACTCTCCCCTACCCCTCCTTGCCTAATTTCAGTCTGCACAAGAGTTCCCTCATTCGCAGCTAGCCTTGCCGGTACGACCACAACTGATCTGTCGGCCTCGTTGCCTTGTGTCACACCGTGAACGAGAAGGGATCGACCCCCCACATTTTCCTACCTCTCCTCATAGCTTTCTACTCCTCCGATCTGTAGATCCCGTTCACTCCATCGCCTCTTTGGCTTCACAACAACCTCTATTCCCCGCTGCGGCAGAGCTTTCGCATGCTTTCGTGAGTCTCTCCTCTATCTGTGCCTAATGAGCTCGAATGACCCAACACCCAGGGACCCCTCCTCCTCACTCCTTTTTTTTCGCGCTGCCCGACATCTTCTTCGGGCGGCCCGGAAAAAAAACGAGCTAACCTCACTTGACTTCCTCTTCCCTCCCATTTTCTCTTCCTACTCACCTTTCCAACCTCTTAGCCCCCTCAATCTCAACTTAACTCCACAAAGCTTACCTCAAGTTAATCTTAAGTTTCTTTGGCCTTTTAAGTGGTTCTCAAGCTTTTAATTCGTTTTCCATGGTAAATAACATAATTCTTGGGTTAACAACTCATGTGAGCAAGATTTAGGGCTCACATAACTGGCGACCATCAGGGGAGGGATCTAGAATCTTTTGCTAGCAGGCAAGGTAGCCTCGATCAGGTCCTGTACTCCTTGCAACGACTCCCGGAGGTCCGAGTCGGGAATCGATCCCCATTTAAAGTCTCAAGTTGCACCGAGTTGTTCGGAAACACTTCACTGACCAGATACGGTCCTAACCACACTGCATCGAATTTTCCCGGAAAATCTAACTTCCTTGCATCTTGAAGCAAAATTAACATTCCTGCTCTCAACTCCCGCTTTTTGTGCCGACGGTCGAAGACAATCTTCCTCCTACGTTGAATTGCCTCGATATGCTGAGCACTCAATCGACGGCTTTCATCCAGTGCTTCTAAGGCGGCTAACCTATCCCTCAAGGACTGGCTGTCAGTCAATCGCGAATCGACCGCTACTCTCAACGACTCGACTTCAAACTCGATAGGCAGGGTGGCTTCAATGCCATAAACCAAAGAGAAAGGCGTGGCCTGCGTGGTGACCTTAAACGTGGTCCTATAAGCCCATAACGCAGCAGTGAGTTTCGTATCCCAATCACGCTTCGAATCCTGCACTGTCTTCCTCAAAATGCTCACGAGTGTCTGATTTACTCTCTCGGTTTGGCCGTTCGTTTGTGGGTGATAGGGTGTGGTTTTCCTGTGGTCAATCTGGAACTTCTCCGTCATCTCACGGATCATACTGTTCAAAAAATGAGTGCCCCTATCGCTGACAAGAGTCTTCGGACATCCGAACCTAGAGATGATATTCTCGTATAGAAACACCGCGGCATTCGCAGCCGTATCAGTTCTTACTGCCTTAGCCTCTGCCCACTTGGTCAAATACTCTGTTGCTACCACAATATACGCCATCCCTCTCGACGAATGCGGGTGCACCTCTCCGACATAATCGATTCCCCACTTCTCGAAAGGTACCAACGGCAGAGACACGTGCAAAGGTAATTCCATTCGCAAGTCGTTCCTAGCATACCTCTGACACGCATCACACTTCCTCATATACGCGTGCGCATCCTTAAACAAGGTCGGCCAAAAGTACCCTGCTCTAAGTATCTTTTGACCCGTAAGCTGCCCCGAGAAGTGGCCCCCACACGCACTATCATGACAAGCCTCTAGAATTGCTGGCACCTCAGTTGCACCCACACATCGACGAAGTAACCCGTCTGCCCCTCGCCTAAATAACCTGTTCCCGATAACTACAAAACGCCGACTATTCACTCGTACCTTCCTTCTCTTTTCCTTTGACCACTCAGCAGGTAGTTGCTGAGTGGTAAGGAATTCAACGATTCCCGAATACCACTCCGTCTGAGCCGTTACCACGAAGAGACTCTCATCTATAAGCCTGTCATCTACCGGTGCGGCACCCACTTCTTCAGACAGCCTAGACAGATGATCGGCCTGCAGGTGCATCCTTCCCGGTTTGTACTCGACTGTGTAATCGAATTCCTCCAAAAGCAACACCCATCTAGCCAACCTTCCGCTCAACTCCGGTTTGTTCACCAAAAACTTAATCGCCATGTGATCAACGAAAAATACTACCGGGTTGCATAAAAGATAGTGGCGGAACTTCTTCACCGAAAAGACCATGGCCAAACATTCCCTCTCAGTCGTCGAGTAATTACGCTCGGCTACGGTCAGCTGTCTACTCGCATAAGCCACTGGGTGATCCTTCCCTTTCTTTCCGTGAGGCTGACACAACGCACTCCCCACGGCCACTGAACTCGCATCACAAAAGACGTGAAAAGGAATGTCCCATTTAGGTGGCATCAATACTGGATATGTGCTGAGTCTAGCCCTTAGCTCTCCGAATGCCTGCTGACACTCCTCTGTCCACTCGAACCTCACATCCTTCCTAAGTAGTTTAGTGATAGGTACGGCGATCGTAGCGTAATCTGGGATCAACTCCCTGTACCATCCTACGTGTCCTAACAACTTAGCGATCCCCTTAGCATTTGTGGGCGCGGCAAGACCATCAATGATTGCTATCTTCTCGGGATCCGGCTCTCTTCCCTGCTCACTCACCACATAGCCTAGTAACACCCCCCTTTGCACTGCCAAATACGTCTTCTCCGGATTCAAGGCCAATCTAACCTTTCTACATCTCATGAAAGCCTCTCTCACCCTCTCAAGGTGGCTTCCCGTATCCGACTGCGTGCTAAAGTCATCTACAAAGACCGTCATTGACTTATAGAGCAAATCCGAAAAAATGAACATCACTAATCTCTGAAAAGTGGCAGGCGCATTACACAGACCAAACGGCATAACTAACCAAATAAAAGTCCCCCACGGAGTAGTAAAGGCCGTCTTGTGCAAGTCCCCGGGCGCTATCGAAATCTGGTTGTAGCCGGCATACCCATCCATGAAAGTGTACCGAGCGTGGCCACCTACCTCCTCTAGCAAAAGTGAGATAAAAGGGAGAGGGAAATGGTCCTTCTGCGTGCAGGCATTAAGCTTCCGATAATCGACACAAACCCTCATCTTTCCGTTCTTCTTCCTCACAAGAACCATCGGTGACACCCAATCCGTAATCTCTACTGGCCTAATGAATCCCGCTTCCAACAATCGCTCTAACTCTGCCTTAACTAACAATTGGAGCCGAGGGTTCATTCTTCTCTCCTTCTGCCTAATTGGCCTAGCCCCTGGTATCAACGGAATCCTATGTTCCACTACCTCTGGCGGAATCCCCTTAAGCTCCTTGTAAGACCAGGCGAATACATCACTAAACTCCTCCACTAGTCTACCATATGCCCTGACCTCCTCCTCGGCTAAGTGGCTACCCATCCGCATTTGCCTCTCCTCGCCGCTCTTAGTCTTAATCCCCACGTATCTCCACTCAGACTCTACCACGTGCGATTGCTCTGTCGTGTTCCTATACCAATCGGCCGGAACATGCGGATAATCTTTCACATCCTCTCCCACTGTAATTCCGGTTGACGTGGTCTTGAAGTGTAGTGGGTTCTCTAGTAATCCTCCATCAGGTAATATCTCTACATCCTGCGTACCGTCCACATGCACGGTGACCACATCCCTCTCGTCCAATCCATCTAACCAAGGCGTCAACCCTCCTTGCACCCAATCCTCCCCCGTAAGAATCTCACAAGGCTCTAGCGAACTAGGCTCCCCTCTCTTCAGCTCCCATATCCTCACCGTATGCGAGATGGCCATCACATCGCATGCAGAGTCCGGATGATCTCTCAACCATCTAGCATACGCCCCATCATCCACCCAATGATACAGGTTAGGCCCCAATCTACCTAGGCCCCCTGCACTAGTCGTTGGCTTTCCATTACTCAACTGTGCAGCTCCCACAAGCTTCTTGGTTCCTTCACCTTCCTCACTGTCCTCGTCTTTGCTGCTCGAAGACTCATCCTCGACCTCCGCATTCACAACTGACCCTATAGGCACCTTTACTCGATTTCTTACGGGTCCGTAAGTAATCGAAGGCTTAGCCCCTCCCCAATCAACGATTGCGTTGGCCATCCTTAGCCAAGGTCGGCCTAGCAACATAGGGAAAGAATCCTTCGTGGAGTGCATCCGGATCACATGGAAGGTGACTACGTATTCCTCTCCCCCTGTGCTAATCCTACAATCCTTTATCTGACCTAAAGGTATGGCCGGACTCTGATTGGCCATATTGATCACGAAAGGTGAAGGACCCGTCAAACTAAGGCCTAGCTTCTCCATTGTCTGAGCAGGTAATATATTCAATCCACTTCCCCCATCTACCAAAACATTAGGTACCACTTTATCCACTACCGTGGCCTCTATCTCCACTGCCTTCACATCACGTGTCCCACTTGGTAGCTGCACCCTAGCCGCTACTCTAGTCCTTGCCTTCCTCTTCCTCCTAACTACCGGCATCCCCTCTTTTAGTGTCTTCCTAGCTAGCGGTGAGATCTCGAGTAGTTGCCCAAAAGTGATGTCTGCCTTTAGCGAACTAAGGTCGGCCCACAAATCATAAGACTCGCACGTCTCTCCCTTCTCCTTATCCACAACTTCAAACTCCTCTCGCGGAATTCCTGGTCCTTCCCATTCGCCCATCACACTTCCCTCCGTCTCACGTGGTGCCAACTCTCTTCTCCCTCTAGGTCCATCCTTCACCCTAGCCCTTAAGTCCTTTGCATCCTTCCTAGCTCTCCGCGCCACTCTCTCTAACTCCGATAGGTGAGGCGGCTCCTCTGAAGAATACCCTTCTTGACCCTCGATCTCTCTCTCCGCCTGTAAGTTACCTCGCATAGCTCTTGTCATCACCGCCACTGCTGGAGCCTCTGACCCTACCATAGCCTCTTCTTTCTTTAACTCGTGAGTAATGACATTAGCGTTAGGCAGCCACGGAGCACCCTCACCCTCCACGGACGAATTCGGAATAAAAAACTCATCATGCTGGTACTCGTTGGGTGCGTTCATGAACCTCACATCTTGAGTGTTTGACGGACCCGACTCATTGCTAGGACCGGGCATTCTATTCTCATTTGGGTGAGGAGCGGAAGGTCTAGGATTCAACGGGAGATACCCATTAGCAGTCTGCAACCCGGCCGGAGGGTGAAAAGTTTGCCTCGCATTACCATAGTCGTAGTACAGGTTAGGAGGTCTAAGTTCGTTCGGGTTCCCTCCTTGCGGCCTTCTCTCACCTCTCATGTTCTCTCGAGCTTGTTGGTACGGGTTAGCCACTGGGTGCGGCAACCTAATGACCTTGTCCGGTTGCCGGCACTCGTCCGAAGGATGGTTTCCTCCGCAATTGCTACACCCAATTGACTGACCCTCCGACCAACATTGCCCCGGAACATGCCACCTGCCACAGTACTGGTGAAACTCTCGCCTTGGCCCACTCTGCCTCCCCGGTCCTTGTTGCCCTCCTCTAAAATTACCTTGCCCATACTGATTCTGACCCTGTCCTTCGTAATTCTGTGGTGGCCCTATGTTCCTCTGCTCCCTATTTGGTTCCCCCTTACAAAATTGTTTAGTGTGGCCGGGTTGGCCACACTGAACACACCATAATCCGGAAGCGTGCCTACCCGACTCTACCGGAGGTGGGAGGTTTGGTGGTTGGTTCCTTACCATCAAAGCCATCTGGTCCGAGAGGCTCTGAATTTGCTTCATCACCGCTTCTTGGAACCCTAGTTGACTAGCTCCTAGCCTTCGTTCGAGTTCCTCCACGCTAGGTCCAAGGTTCGGTGCAGGCAAGGCCAAGAAGGGTTCCGGTTCTCTAACTGCCAAAGGTCTAGGGCCCACATCTACCACTTGTCGCGACACTTGAGCTAACTGCCCTCCGGATTCTCCCTCTAGCGCTCGCGGCCTAATGGGAATGAACTGTGGAATGGACTCGTCCTCCTTCCTCCATAATCGCTCATAGTCTTTATCTATGTTCTCAATGTCCCTCGCTGCCCTCTTAGCCTCTGCTAGTGTCTGCGGGTTCCTTTCTAACACCCCTCTTATCGTTCCGGATTTAAAGAACCCTTGTATAAAAAATTGCTTCAGAGTGTCGTCATTGAGCATTGTGCCCACGAACCGAGTACAAACCAAATCGAACCTCCTAATATACGCTGAGATCTCTTCCTCCCTACCCTGCTTCAATGAAGCCAACGCTCTCAATGCTGTACTCTGCCCCACCTCTGGTCTAAACTCATTTAGAAACTCCCTCTGCATCTGCCCCCACTCTCTAAAGTGCCCTTCTGGATGGTCCCTGTACCACTCATAGGCTTCGCCTTGAAGAGTGGTGGGAAACCAAACCAGACAATAGCCAGGTTCGGTTATCAAGGAGCTAGCTAGCCTCTCAACATACCTTTCCATGTGCCTAGATGGGTCCTCATCCTTAGTGCCCCAAAACTTTGGCAGGTTGGCTGGCATGTCCAGCGCTGCCAAGTTCTGAGGCACCACGATGGGCAACCCCCGTGGCCTAACTAAAGGATCAATGGGAGGGGGGGGAGGTGGCTCCCGCCTCTCTCGATCGGTGGCCATGGCGACTCTATGTATGCCCCCACTCACTAGTTCTGGGTTCGGTTCACTATTTACTTCCTTCTCTCCTTCAGTCTCGAATGACCCCTCGCCTTCAAAATTGAAAGGACTCGCGTTCCTTTCAGTTTGACTTCCTAATTTTGGACTTGCTAATGAAGAGCTCCTATCACTCCCACTTACCTCCTTAGTCGCACTGCTACCTACTTTACCTGCACCTTCCTTTCTCTCTTCCCCCTTCTTCCTTCGCACCTCCTCTCCTAGCCCTGGTACTAACTCTGGCGTTTTCGACCTAGTCCTAGTGTGCATCTACCACCTTGCACCGATCAACCCTTACTTGACCAAGCTTACCCCTCACCACCTTCGGTCATTTGTTTTTGGTTCCACTTCTCTTGGGTTTTCTTAAGAATTATGGGAGGTGAGGAAGAGACACCTGCACACCACTTAAAATGAACAAGTCCCACAAGGGACGACCATGCTCATGACATCTCTTGGTTAGGACAGAGCATCACCTCATATCCTTCCCTCAAGATGTCACTCGCCACAAGTCGACGTGAGGGGCTGACCTCCGCTCATGCACTAGTGTAAAAGTCGGGGCATCACCCCCATGCTTCCACCTTAATGCTATGGCTCGGGAATTACCCACTTCGCCGACAACAACAATGCACGATTACAAAAAACGTTCCTTAATTACTTAGTGCGTTCACTTGGAAGAGAGTGACTTACATGATGCTCCGTATCGCCACCTGTTGACATCACTCACCGCTCCCGATTGCTACTTGGTTACCCACTCCAATGTCCTAATTCTCTATCCTAAGTCATTCATCTAAGTTACCCTCCGGAGTTACCCATCTAAATTACCCACTGGAATTACCCAACTTGAGTTACTTACCCATGGTAAGAACTGAGGTTACCTTGTGTAAGGTAAAACTCAAAGAGTTACTTAAGGTAAAAACCCGAGTCATGTACTCGAGGTCAAACCAAGATTACTTACCTAAGGTGACACTAAGTTCTTTACCGAGGTAAAAATTGCATTATTTACCCTAGGGTAAGAACCCAAACCACTTCCCCATGGTGAGAACTTGGGTTACTCAACCTAGAGTAAAAATCCAATTACTTAACCTCGGAAAAGGCTTTAATCTTTACCTTAGGTAGAAACCAAATTTACTTACCCTAGGCAACTTAAGGTACTTACCCCAAGTCACCGTCCTAAGTTACGGTCCTCTTGCTTGATTACCCTCTTACTTTAGTTTTCTAACTACTTGGCCTATTAGGGTGATCTTCAATATGCCATCCTGAGGAGGGTTTAGAATCATACCTCCTGCCGTGCTCCTTCCTCGGTTTCCATTACAATGCTCATGCATACTCAATGCATATTCGAAAAACAAAACAAAAAAAATTCAACAAGCGGCAAGTTAGCGACTTACCTCATGCCGCGCTCCTTCCTAAAAGTTCAGCTCTCCTCCAAAGTCCAGCTCCTAACGCCGTCCTTGAAGACCTCTAGCTGCCCCTAATTTGCCTCCAAGTGATGGACGGTGGCTCCCGGCGGACGCACCAATTATGTGAGCAAGATTCCTACCCTCACCCTTGAGTGCGTCCTAGTCCGGGTGAGGAGGTTTCGTGACACAATGCCTAATTCATTAGTTGTCCCCATGCAAGCACATTCAAGTCAAGCAAAGGTAAAGTGGTGTACATAACACCGTTTTGTTTTATTAAAACACCCAAGCATTTACAAACACTTAGTTCACATACAATGTGCTTGGATTACGCCCAAGTTGCGAGAACACAAGCTTAAGTAACTCATCTTCTAGCTCTATTTGATTCCATTACACTCGCCCATCCTACCTTCATGCCTCGGCTTAACTCCTGCTCTCAACTACTTTATTGATAGCCCCATCTCCATTTCCAGCCCAGTCAGCACCATTTGTGAAAGCTAGACTATGCGACCATGTTAGCCTGCAGGCAAAAATTTGCTCACTGCAAAATTTCCTAAAAAATTTGTTGTCCGAACCTGGGATTGCCGCTTGCTCCCTGCCCCTTCCTCAAAACTCCCTGTCAGACCTACTCCAGCTCAAGTTGAGCTCCCCTGCCCCGATACAGCCTCCAAAAAGCCTTGCAGTAATAAACAGTGGCCAGTGGGAGGCAGCAATTTCCTCTGGATTGCGGAGTGCCGCATTACACCACCTCAGCTGGGGCTACGTAGTTATCAATGACAACACCCACAGTAGAGGCTAATGATCCCACATGTGAGAGGCAGTGCGACGTGGTATTGATGCTCAGCTCCCTTCCTCTGTGGCCTCGGTGCAATGCCTCTCCGTTTCTCTTCACACATGATGCCCACCTCTTTTTGATGGTATTCAACACACTACCACCTGCCATCAACACACACACACCACAACAGCAATACGATGCTAGTTTTTCCTGCTGGTTCCAGGTAGGATTCCAGCCGAACCTTAATATCATTCGTATACTTCGAGCCCAGCCATTAGCCACACTCCCTCGACCCGGTGAAGTAGCAACCTTGCACTCACAAATTCATGAGCAGATCCTACCCAAAGCTAAATCCTCGGTTGCCGATCCACCTTTGGACCAGGGAATGGGACAACTTTTGAATCCTCACTGACCGCCTCACACAACCAAATTATAGAACAAGCACCACCCCTCCATTCCCATTTGACCTACCCTTGCCTCCCTTCCCCACCTAATTATCACAATTCTCCCTAGCATTCATGACAGTGCACTAATTTTTAATCTCAAGGCTGCACCATTGTCTGCCCCCGGAGTGTTGCCGCTCGCAGTGTTTGCAACGCTTCCCTCTCCAATTCTCAAGGAGGGACACAACCCAGGTGTTCACGGCACTGTGCAGGTGCATGTACTCCTCCGTCACCATGAACTGTGTGATGCCCTTGGTCCCCACAGAGAGCGGCTGTAGGGACTCGTGATTCCTTAGTTCTCCTGCCCACCGAGGTACAAGTGCAAGGCAGTGAACCGATGATGTTGCCGCCGAATCTCTGAACGTGAGCTCGCCTTCAACACGCTAGCATCTCACTTGGCAGATTCAATGAGCCTAACTTTCTATCTTGTGATTGCAGAAAATCAAATCCAAACTTCATAGTCTATTGATCCACTCTTTGGCCGAGCCATTAAAAAAAGATGATGCGTTGCTCCTGTCTCTCTTATCTAACTCATGACACCTTCTCCCACACTCACTCAATCCTTGATTTTTTTCCAATGATCAAAGAAGTGCGAATGTCGGCTTCCATTCCCGTCTTCAACAACTCTCCCCTACCCCTCCTTGCCTAATTTCAGTCTGCACAAGAGTTCCCTCATTCGCAGCTAGCCTTGCCGGTACGACCACAACTGATCTGTCGGCCTCGTTGCCTTGTGTCACACCGTGAACGAGAAGGGATCGACCCCCCACATTTTCCTACCTCTCCTCATAGCTTTCTACTCCTCCGATCTGTAGATCCCGTTCACTCCATCGCCTCTTTGGCTTCACAACAACCTCTATTCCCCGCTGCGGCAGAGCTTTCGCATGCTTTCGTGAGTCTCTCCTCTATCTGTGCCTAATGAGCTCGAATGACCCAACACCCAGGGACCCCTCCTCCTCACTCCTTTTTTTTCGCGCTGCCCGACATCTTCTTCGGGCGGCCCGGAAAAAAAACGAGCTAACCTCACTTGACTTCCTCTTCCCTCCCATTTTCTCTTCCTACTCACCTTTCCAACCTCTTAGCCCCCTCAATCTCAACTTAACTCCACAAAGCTTACCTCAAGTTAATCTTAAGTTTCTTTGGCCTTTTAAGTGGTTCTCAAGCTTTTAATTCGTTTTCCATGGTAAATAACATAATTCTTGGGTTAACAACTCATGTGAGCAAGATTTAGGGCTCACAGAACCCCACGATGCAGGAGGGTTTGGGTCGGTCGACCCAAACCTCGACAATGCGCAGTCCCCTGCTGCCCAGCATGGTTGCGAAGACACAACCATGGTAGACGTTGAAGGCCCGCAAGGGCCTGGTGATACATCTAACCCTACCCCAATCGATGAACACATGCATGATTCGCATGCGGAGGTTGGGTTAGGACAAGGGCCTCATGCTGAGCCTTTGCAGGAGCAGGTCGCTGACGTCGTCGGAGAAGGCGGGGCCGTGAGAGGCGGGGCAGCGGAGATGGCGGAAGCGTCCACAGCATCCAGACATGACCAGGACGAGGTAATGTACTGAGACCTCTAGTTTGGGTCGTTCGACCCAAACTTCCTGGCCATTGTCTTGTTGCCGTGGTCGTGTCCCCCTAGCTAGGAGGAACTGCCCCACCCCCCACCGCACCCCCCTACCTCCCCCCCGCTCTCGTTCCTTTCATCCCCCTACATGGCCCCCCTCCGCGTGCGACGATTCTCGATCTCTGGCGGACGCAATCAAATTTTGTAGATTTACATTTAGGATAGTGTGAACGACTCGTTCAACGCGGCTCCCCTCATTCAAATTGTACATAGAGATTTTTATAACAAATAAAATCATTCTTTTTGGTGCCCATACGCTTGCTCTTGTGTTCCGAATGTATGTTGTGAGTTTTCCCCATTGTATGGTGTCGTTGCCACAGCTACTTCAATTGTTTCTTGTCTTTTACACAAACAATTTCCGGTATGCTTGAAAATGGACATAGCATGACATAGCCTTCGCCGCCTTCTCTCGCTCGTCTCCACAGGGATCGGAGCGTAGCGTTGCGGCTCCCCGTCGATCCTCTCCCCGAAGCGTGGACGACAGCGCGGCGGCCTCCCCGATTTTACCCGCGCCGGCCTTGCAGCCTAAGACCCGGTTCCTGGTGCTAGACCTCAACGGGGTCCTTGTCCAATGCGTGCATTGCCCAAGGGCCCCCACGGTGTCTTTCTCCAAGCCCGAGGACACGAACTACGATGGCCCCCCCACGTACATCAAAAGCAAGCTCGTGTACCTCCGGCCGTGGCTTCGGCGCTTCCTACAGGTCGCCCTAAAGAAATGGTGGGTGATCGTGTGGAGCTCCATGAAGTCCGAAAACACCCAGGCGGTCGTGGAGTTCATCTTCAAAGGCCTCGAACCCCCGTGCTTGGTCCTAGGACAGGAGTCGTGTAGGACTTTGACCACCCCCGAAGGCAGGGTTGTCAGGAAGCCCAACAACCCCGCCGTGAGCCAATACCTGAAGGTCTTGAAGCCAATCGTGTGGGACGTCCGTCCCTCAATGGTCGGCTGTCCCTACGACGTCCGCCCCACCCGCGACAACACCCTGATGGTGGACGACATCGCGTCCAAAAACATTTTGAACCCGACCTCCAACTTCATAGTGTGCCCTACGTGGACGGTCGGGAAGGTCCAAGACCGCTTTTTGTTAGACCTCCTTAAATACTTGCAGGCGCTCGCGGGGAGCGGACTCCCCGTGCCCAACTTCGTATCTCGTAATCCAATAGGCGAGAGATACTTGGATCCGAGGGACTATTTGTACAGGGATTTGTACGCTCACGCGAAATATAATAAACTCATTTGAGATAGTACTTGGTGTGACATTTGTGTGTGTGTATATATGCGTTAAATGTATATGGATTTTCACATGCTCCCTCCCCCCCCCCTTTCCCTTGGGTTTTGTTTGGTTCTTTTGTTTGGCATCAGCGCTTGGAGCCCTCTATTGACATCGTCAGTGAGTCAAACTTGGGAAGCTTCTTCTACGAGACCGTTTACGATGCCGCGTCCACCATCGACTACTCCAAGGAGCCTCTAGATGCCGGGGTCGTCGATAGCCCCCCGCCCAAGCAAATCTTCCGACAATCGCCGTCTCCGTCCCCGCTCAAGGGCATAGATCGCTACTGCGTCCGGGCGTCACCCTCGCGGGAAGGCGGGAGTGTTACACCTCAACGGCGGCTATGTATGGACGCTCGGCCTACAAAGAGTGGACCCCTCCCTATCCCTTTGCGGGACGCCTTGCCCCTCCTCGCCAACTCGGACGCGAGTGCCCGTCGTGCCAAGGTAAGCCCCCCTCCCCATAAATGCACCATGCGTTACAATCATTCTATCCTTAAAAGACCGTGCGACATGTTTGGGTCTTTCTCCTCAAACTAACACATGTTTGCCGGTTCTTAATTGGTTGCAGGTTGCGTCCGGCCTCAAACCTCCACGGTCCAATGCGTCCATTGAGCTGGAGCGCGAGTACGCCATGCGCCGATATGCCGGACAGTCTACGTCGTCGTATTCGAATTCCTCGTCTTATAATTCGGGCGGTCGACGGAATCCAAAATGTGTTATGGTGGGCCCGCATCCAAAACTCGGCTACAGTCGCGGGCCAGAGATTCTCAAAAATGTTGAGGCGATGCGAGCTAAACAAGCGGCGGCAAAAGAAAAAGATGCGGTCTCCAAGCCTAGATAGGCCATCGTAGGCGTAGACATTGCATGTAGGCGGGATGATTTTAGGCCGCACTATCCAATTGATTTGTGCCATTAGTATGCTATTCAATTTCTCATGCCATACATTGTATATTCTACTTGCAATAATATAAGTGTTATGGGATTACCCCTTCAATATGGTCTAAGGTTTGGATTGCCCTACCTAAACCATCACAAATATGAGTTCTCATATCTTGTATGCAATATTATATTGGTTAACATATTTCCCCTTCAATATGGTCTATGGTTTGGAAACCCCTACCTAAACCATATCCATACAAGCTCTCATGTTTTGTGTGCAATAATATGAATGTTTTAAGATTTCCCCTTCAATTTGGTCTAAGGTTTGGATTGCCCACCGTAAACCATCACAAATATGAGTTATTAATGGGGTTCTTGGTATGAACACCTCTTCAAAGTGTTCGCATCTTACAACTTTCTCCAATATGTGTTCCATTTATCCTTGTTCTTATTTCTGTGAATGTCTCAAAATGCCCAAAAAGTCTCAATTTAACGAATATAGTGTTAAGAGTGAATAGACGCGCACGAACGTACACATCACAAGAGATGGGAGACGATACAAAGTTAGGGCGATCCAATCCAGAGATCTGCTTATATGCAAATTTGGTGAATAATTATGTACAAAATTCGACTAGTTTAATGCTGAGCCAGTAAATAAGCTTGCGCGAAGCATGAAGACGATGCATTATAAAGACGAGGAGCGTGAACAAGTGGACGAGCGGTCACGAATGCAGGTTTCGGGTGGCGGTGCGCATCATTGACGAACGCTCGTTCGTGGGCGCGTCTACATGTTCATTCACGAGCGGGGGTTCGCGAAGGAGGTGGACAGGGGGTCACACCCTTTCACGAACGCTCGTTCGTGAACGCGGTGGGTATGCAGGAGTCAAGACGCGCATGAACATACACATCACAAGATATTGGAGGCGATACAAGTTTGGGAGATCCAATGCAGATCATCTGCTTAATATATACAAATTCGATAAATAATTATGTACAAATTGTCTCGGGTGATAACCTATCACACGGGTTCCTAAGGAAAAATGATGCCGTGTCCTACAAAATTGATCGTCCTAAGGGGGCACGAAGGCTAGGGCTCTTGCAGGCCTCGGGATGCCGATGGAGAACGTGCCAAGACAACATCGCGGGGGTTAGTTACGAACGCGCGTTCGTAAATACAGGTGGTATTCTCAGATATGAGTTACCTCGTCATCGGGGGGAGGGGCGCCGGCGCTGGACACAGCAGCAGCTCCCTCCTCATCGATTAACGAACGCGCGTTCGTAACCTCCATTGCCGCAGCGGCCTCCGTCTCCATGACGTCGTCTCCACGCTCCGCCTGAGACGCCTGGGTCTGCTGGATGTGCTCCGCGTCGTTGTATTCGCCGCCCAGGTCGAGTGTCTCCATGCGGACATCCTCCATCCAAGCGGAGGCATGCCGTTCCTGCGCAGGGTCGTCTTCGATGTCCATCCTTTGGACACCTGCAGCGTCATTGGGGCTCCCCTGCGTGTCCTCCACAGTGACCACGTCAGTGTGTCGCGCAGTATCATCGCCCCCTGTCCTATCCACTAAGCTGGGGACGACGGTGAAAGAGGCCGTGTCCGTGTCTGAGGGCAGTCCTACCCTGGGAGGGGGAGGGGAGGGGTGAGGACTGCCGGACCTGGAGATTCACGAACGCGCGTTCGTAAATCCTCGTCCTCTCGGATGGCCGAGGAGATGGCGTAGTGGGAGGTGGCGGTGGTCGCCGGCACTTCAGGGGGCGGGGGCGTGCCGACCGGCGTTGGGTGGGGCGCTGGTTGGAAGGGGTACTGGCCTGGCGGGGGGTATTGGGAGGGGTATCCTCCAGGGAAGGGGTACGATGGCTGAGGAGCCGCAAAGCTCTGCATCCTGCTCAGCATCTCCAGGATTGCATCCGTCTTGGCGTTGGAGGCCCTGAGCTCCTCCTGAATGACGGACATCTTCCTGGCATTCTCCTCTGCAGCCGCCGCCATGTCCTCCTTCATCTTCTGCTCGAGCTTGGCGTTAAGCTCGGCGACGGACAGCGCCTCCTCCTTCACCCTCTTGTCCTTGCCGTAGTCGACCCCCAGCTCTGACATAATGTCCATGTCCCCCTCGTCCTCGTCCGAGACCTCGATGACTGCTCCCTCAGGCAACTCCACGTAGGGGGTCTTCTTCATCCTCCGCCTCGTGTTGCGGAAGAGGTCCAATGATGGACGGGAGCGTTGGTCCAAAATGTCGAGGTTCTCCATCTTGGGAACCACGAGGGGCCTGAGTGTCACTGAAGTCGAGCATCCCCCGGGCGTGGCGAAGGCCTCATCTCTAGAGGTTCGCGCGGGGAGGACATCTTGGGTTGTCCCCGCCGAGGATCCAGTATAGCCCCCAGGGGTCCCTTGACGGTCGGCAGGATTCCCCGATGGCGCCACAATTCGGAGCGGAGTGATGTCGAAGGACCGGACGATGGCATCGACGTTGGCGGAGGGGACGGGCTCGTCGTCATCCGAATCCATGGCGGGAGTGCTCTCGTCGGCGGCCATGTTGATGTCCGTCCTTGGGACGAACATGTCCCCCAGGTCCATCGTTGACGCCTTCGCCCTGTGGACCTGGTACTCCTCCTCGTCCACAGTGTCAACGTAGCTGTTGACGACCAGCCCCAACATCTGAGGGGCACAAGCAAATACGTTAGCATATACGAACGTGCGTTCGTAAACATCAACGCTGAAACAATGCCAGCACTACTAAGACAACTCACATTCAACAATGCGGATGTCATGGACTTTACGAACGTGCGTTCGTAAACATCAGCGCTGAGAAACAATGCCAGCACTACTAAAACAACTAACGTTCAACAATGCGGTCACCATGAACTTTACGAACGAGCGTTCGTAAATATTTGGAGTGCTTACCATCACCGCGTACATGAACTTGCTGCCTCCACAGACGTTGTAGACAGTCTCTCCACTTGTTGCCAAACTTTGGAGCACGGAGACGTAGAATTCCAACCTGAGCTCCAGCGCCGGGAAGACCGTGTACAACGTCTCTTGCAGCAGATCCTTGGGAGGGGGATGTGGGATGCAGTAGATCTTCTTGAACGTGTTGTTCGCCTTGACAGGCGCTCGCCCATGCCCAAGCCCGTTGTACGTCAAAAAAATGAGGCTTACCGCCCCCACCTGCTTGTTGCCCCTGGCCTCGTTGATGGCCACGATCCCTTCCGTCTTGGCGGGCACGTAAGTGTTGTGGAAGATGCTGTACTCGAACTTGATCGTCTGCTCGTACAGCTCGGTGACGACGGACAGCTTCTCTTGTTCTACTATCCACAGCCAAACGTGAGGCTCCCTCATGGCAGGCGATTTGTACTCCATGAACTTCGCCATGAAGGGGTTGTAGAAGGGCATGTCCTTCGCCCCCTGCCTCGACGCACCCGGGATCCCCCTGAAATCGATCAGGGCAAATGGGCAACCCCGACGGTCCTCCCTCACCTCGGCCCTGCTGATGGTTCCGTCCCACTTAGAGAATGTGGTCCTCTCTAAGCCGGTTGTCACCACACAAAATCTTGCCACTCCCTCGAATGTGGCTCTCCTCTTCCGCTCCAAAAACTTTATGTACTGCTCGACCACCTGGGGTTCAGTCTCCGTTTTCTTTGACCTCTTGTTCCCCTTCTGTTTCAAAACGGAGGCGTGCTCCTTGACTAGACTGCACATCGAGGCTCCGCAAATGTTGTAGCCGACCTTGAACTCCTTCCATGAGGCCCAATCCACGTCCCCGTCGGCTTGGAAGAGTTTGTACTCCGGGACGAGTACGCTCAACTCCCTCATTGCTGCAGTCTTCATCTTTCGGTGGTCGTACCATTCCTTGATGGAGTACGTGCCGGGCTTGTGCTTTGGCCTCTTCAAAAATATTTTCGGGTAGGGGATGGTTCTTCCCACAGTGTTCCCAAGAAGATGCACCGCACACCTCCGCAACTCGGACTCCGTCAACCCTTGTAGGGACCTGAAGAACTCCCTCAGTAGTGGAAGGGCCTCCCCGGTCTTCTCCGCGCTATATTTCTCCTCGGTGTCGGGGTTGACGAGATCCCCCGAGCTGTGCGCATCAAAAAATTGAGTCCACAACTCCCAAGTGTCCCTGTTGCAGCAGATGAGGCGGAGCTCGCCCTTCAGCTCTAGCACAGACTTGGTGGTTGTGGACTTCATATCGATGGAAGAGAACTTGTCCACCATCGCATCGCAAAAGGCCTGCAGTAATAAAGAAAGGTCAGTAGTGCACCAGATACGAACGCACGTTCGTAAATGTTGAAACGAAAGTTAAGAAAAATGAATTGCACACTGAGCTTTACGAACGTTCGTTCGTAAACTCACCTTCCATTGCGGAGACTGGGTCTTCGCGTTCTCCCTTTCCTTGGGGGGGCACCCGTGGGCAACCCAGACGTCTCTCGCAGCCACTATGTTAGCTGCCCAAGACGCCTCGAACGCCTTGATCTTGTTGCCGGAGTTGAGGAATGTGGAAATCTTGCGCAGCTTGTCCCAGTCGTCAGACCACACCAAGAACGCCTTCCAGTAGCGCAACTCTGCCTTCAGTTCGTGCTGGAAGTTGTCGTCCTTGAGGATTATCTGAGAGGCCTCCAAGCTGTGCTGACCATCTATAATCCAGAACTCTCCATTCTGGATTCGTTGCCAATCCTTCTCCGACGGACGGGATGTCAGCCCTTTGGGCATGACGCAGACGGTCTGCCTATCCCACTTTACGTTGTTCATGAGGTTGTTTATCTGCCACCTCACACCCCCGCTCTCGCGAGACCTCACCACCCACTTGTTGGGGGATTTTTCACACTTGAAGCAGTCCACGTTGAATGTGAAGTGTCGTCCCATGGGCCAACAATCCTTCGAGTAATTGTTGAAGTCGCGAAGGATCCTCGTTGCCTTCACAGCATCCGGGTTCTCGCCCTTCTTCAATGGGGTTGGCATTACGGGAGGGGAGCTCACCTCCGCGGTCTCTGTTACTCCCGACCTCTCCATGTCCTCCCTCATCCTCTTGGATGGCGTCGAGTGTCTGCTGGGACTCTCCGTCAACCTGCTCGCTGAAGGCACTGGCCTCGGTGCACTTCTCGATCCTCCTGCCCCGGATGTGGATGGTTTTCTGGGGCTCTTCTTCTTCTTGTTGGCCTCTGCGACCACGCTGTTGTACTTAGAGATGTTCAAGGCGAGGGCGGTCAACTTCCTGGCAGTCCAAAATTGGCTCAGGATGTACTTTGAGAAGAGATCATCCAGGTTGAAATGCTTGGCGTCTGCTGCAACATTCATTGACGCGTACACGTATGAGAATGAGTGCTTCAAGTAGTGCAACAAGAGATTGATGTGGTCTTTCTTGTTTTTCATATCCAAGATCACATAATCACCCTGTGCCTCTATGGATTCTATTTCCCACGTCTTCATCTGCACCCATTGTTCTGGCTGGTCCGGTCTCGTTTCCAGCTCGTAGGTAAAGCGTAGGCAGAATAGATCGTCTGTGGTCTTCTCTGGCATTGCCGTCCACTCCCCCATGAAGTCCTGCTTTGGGACATAATTGTCGTTGCCTTTGTCGTCGGACACCGACTCCGGGAGGCGATTGACCTTCACCGCGAACATTTCAATGGCGCTCCTGCTTGATCTAGCCATCTGCATCACAAGAATATTTAGGATTGAGTTACGAACGAGCGTTCGTATATGACATGCAAATCTCAGGTACTACTCATTATTAATGTATTTTTTGCAATAGATTCTGATAATATTTACGAACGATCGTTCGTAAAGGTGGTTGTCAATGTTGTTCACATTTCACGTCCTGACGCAAGTTTATGCATTTGGGTCTAGGGTTTTTCAGAGTGACAGTTTGATTAGTGTTGTATCAGGGTGTTCTTATTAGGCGTATATACACGAACGAGCGTTCGTAAATATAGCATTCCATTTTAGAAATTTATGGCCGAGCGTTCGTAAAAGTGACCTGCATTCGTATTTACGAACGCACGTTCGTAAATAGAGGTGATTTGGTATGTTGGATTATGTTTTTATTTGTTTACGGACGTGCGTTCGTAATTCTTTATTTTTTTATGTGTAATTTTGCGGAGAGGTTTGTTCAAATTATTGATGTCATGGTATGCAATATGCGTGATATGTAGCCTATATTTACGAACGTGCGTTCGTAAATATATAGCATTGCATACAGACAATTACGAACGGACGTTCGTAAAAGTTGAAGTATCGAGGGCGTATTTACGAACGCCCGTTCGTAAAAGGGGGTGGGTTTCGCGATGTATTTCACATTTACGAACGATCGTTCGTAAATGTGGTGGTTTTGGGTTTTATATTATATATTTTCCGTACATATACGTATTCGTATATGTACGAATACGTATACAGGTGAGTATGATTGCTGTGATCAACAATGCTCGCATCAGTGCCTGCAACTCTTGGTCAGAATGATGCAACTGAGGAAAAAAATAGAATCAGAACAAAATTGAGATCCAGAATGACATTGAGAATTCAGAATAAAGAAGAGAGTGATAATTCGTACAAAACATGCCAGAGCTTATAATGCATATAACAAAACACATGGAAATCAAGAAGCAACAATTTCAGAATGTGAGGGGAGTGCGATGGAAAGGAAAACTGTACTCACATTAAAATGTTGCACACACAAAACCTGTTCTTCGTCCCTTACTGAGAAACCCAGAAATCCTCACAAATGCACACTCAATTGCCTTTCAAATGGAGTCTACTGACTTCCAAATGCACACTCAATTCACTTCTTATGCACACTCAGTTCACTTTCAAATGCACCCTTCTACCACTCACTCCTTTCTCACACTCAAACCTTCACAACTTATATACAAACCCTAGCAAATACTCTGATGTACACACAACTCACAAGCTTGTAGCTCTTAAGCTTAGGAAACTCTCAAGCTTTCTGAAACTCTCAAGCTTCCTGAAACTCTCAAGTTTTCTTAAACTCTCAAGCTTTCTTAAACTCTCAAGCTTTCTTAAACTCTCAAGCTTTCTTAAACTCTCAAGCTTTCTTAAACTCTCAAGCTTTCTTAAACTCTCAAGCTTTCTTAAACTCTCAAGCTTCTGAAACTCTAAGCTTTCATACTCCCAAGCTTCTGAAACTCAAACTCTCAAGCTCTCAAGCTTCTGAAACTCAAGCTTTCGTACTCTCAAGCTTCCTAAACTCTCACCGCTTGCACCAACAAAACATACATAAAACACCTTATTAAAAATGGCAAGAGCTTCGCTGCCTCTAAGCGCTCCGCTCCTCCTCTGCGCCAAATGACAAATGAGGAGGAGAGGAAGGGGCGCGGGGAGGTAGCCTGCGCCGGTAGGGTTTCTCCGGCGGTGGCCACGTGGCCTCCTCCCACTGGGTGGCGGGACGGGATGGGATGGGCACGGGGGATGGGGGGGATAGGATGGGATTGGATGGGAATGCATGTAAGTAATAAAGTCATGTTATAATCATGCTTTGCAATAACGAGCGTTCATATGGGCTTTTGAAATATAGTGTTTTCATGAATGAGACATCTTTCATGTTGTTCAATGGTTCCTCAAATAATTACTAGCTTCATAAAGGACCCAATTTGAGATTGGCAGGAGGCGGTGTCCATTTTCTTACAAGAGGTGGATGGAAATTCAATTTAGGTGCCAACTTGAACTACACTGTAGTGTTGTGGTTCGTAATTACTATTTAGTGTTAGCAATAGTAATTACGAACCACAACACTAAATGCCAATGACGTCCTTAATGTTGCATACACTATATGCCAACCTATACACTAATTGTGAACCAATGTAAAATTTGGCCATGTTCAGATTTTTACATCTCCACAAATAGTGTTATAATATTTTTAAGTTTTGTGTTTTGTTGCCGCATGGTTGCACCACCACCATCTCTACCACCACTACATTACCAAATCCTTGATTGGCCACTATGTTTGCATAGGAAATTATCCATTGAATACAAGTAGTACATACAAACTGAAATTTTTTATTTATAAGAAATTCTAGAAACAAAAAATACACATTTATCATGCCCTAACATAGTCGGGCACATCTTGCCCTTGAAAGTATTGGAACACTATTTGTCAAGTGGTTGGTAGACAGTGTTGCAGGTAAATGAATAGTAACAACATTAAATGTAACACAACACTAAATGCAAAAAACCGTGTAGCGCATTTGAGCCATGTGGTCGAATGTTTGGCTAGCATCATATGTGAGCTACACATAAATCAAGTTATGCCCCCTTCCCACTTGACTTTAGCTAAGATGGGAGGGTCGGTGCTTGAGGGTTAAGACCTCTACTTTTTAGCCATGCCACATCATTTGCAAACTAGGCTCGGCAGTAGATAATGTCGATGGTGTGATGGCCAAGTTGTTAGAACCAACTTTTAGTCTTACCTAAAGTCGGGTGGGAAGGGGGCATTAGTGCGATATGGGTTTTTGAGAAGTCAATATTGTTTGTGTATGTAATCTATTGTATTAACTACCGGACATGCACAACTTTCACAAACCCTAAACCCTAACCCCAAACCCTAAACCCTACATCCCGAAATCTTTAATAGTGTTAAGTGCATTTTGATCACACAATCCATAATCTTATTATAACATGCATGTCTTAAGACCAGTTTAAATCAACACTTTTAGCTATGCTTATACTTCTCGTGGGATGCAAAATTCACACAATTATAAGTGTGACTCGACCTAGGTATGGTTTCAATCCATATGCTCACTCTATCTTATGCACGATTCCAAAGTAATTCAACCTTTCCACACACGCCAGATTAATCAACATGTAGGGTGGCATCTGAATTAAAACCTAAATTTAATCTAGGTATGGTTTGAATTCATATCCTTAATCTACCTTACAAGCCATTATACATTAACCCACCTTTTATCGGTGTTCACGCATTTGGTGAGCGGATTACGGGCATGTTTTGATGTGACTCATATGATACCTACAAGTTTAGGGACCTCCACAACCAATTTTTACCCACTCTTACCTCATTGTGTAGATATATCACTTATACCTTGGTAATATATACTAGGTAACAATTGCCAAAAAACTTGTACCTCACACCTTGGTCGCAAATCATTCATTCTATGTTAACCATCATATTTAAATTACATTAACTATTATAGTACATATATATACATATATATATACACACATATATATACACATTTATATACACACACATATATACATATATATATACACACACACACACATATATATATACATATAAAAATTTTAATTTTTTTTCGTGAGACCTTGGTAACAAGTAAGGTGTACAACCAATGTACATATTTTGAATATGTTGCGTCCATGCCATACATGCTCCAAACATAGGGTCAGGTATGTTCCGCATGGATAGAATGGCATATTGTTAGGTCCAAGTAGGCGGCGGGAATCCGCTTTTTAAAGAGCATCCAAGGGATTTTGAACCACACCAGAGAAGTACTTAAAGCGCTTCCCCCCCATATCAGAGCTTTTTTTTGCGGCAGACGCCAAGTGTGCGGCCTGGAGACCCGACGGAGTGTGCTCAAGCCATTCTCCTGTGCAACAAACGCACACCCCAGGTACAAGACAACGTAGTCTCCGAATATACCGCCGCAAATACCGGAGCTTTACGAACGCACGTTCGTAAAGCTGGAGTCCACGCTTTGCAGGTGGATCACATAGGATGGTATCGTTTATGAACGTGCGTTCGTAAATACTCCCGGGAATATGTGTGCGCATCCAGCGACATCGCTCCACACATTTATGTAGACAAAACAATATGGCAGATATACGAACGCACGTTCGTAAAGTTGGAGTCCACGCTTCTGTAGGTGGACCACAGGATGGTCTGGGATTTACGAACGTGCGTTCGTAAATACACCTAGGATTATGTGCGCATCCAGCGACATCGATCCACACATTTATGCACACAAAACAGAATGGCAGATATACGAACACACGTTCGTAAAGTTGGAGTCCACGCTTCTGTAGGTGGACCACATGATGGTCTGGGGTTTACGAACGTGCATTTGTAAATACACCTAGGATTATGTGCGCATCCAGCGACATCGATCCACACATTTATGCAGACAAAACAGAATGGCAGATATACGAACGCACGTTCGTAAAGTTGGAGTCCACGCATCTGTAGGTGGACCACAGGATGGTCTGGGGTTTACGAACGTGCGTTCGTAAATACACCTAGGATTATGTGCGCATCCAGCGACATCGATCCACACATTTATGTAGACAAAACATAATTGTAGATATACGAACGCACGTTCGTAAAGTTGGAGTCCACGCTTCTGTAGGTGGATCACAGGATGGTCTGGGGTTCGTGCGTTCGTTAATACTCCTGGGATTTTGTGCGCATCCAGCGACATCCCTCCACACATTTATGTAGACAAAACAGAATGGCAGATATACGAACGCACGTTCGTAAAGTTGGAGTCCACGCTTCTGTAGGTGGATCACAGGATGGTCTGGAGTTTACGAACGTGCGTTCGTAAATACACCTGGGATTATGTGCGCATCCAGCGACATCCCTCCACAATTCTGCAGAAAAAAACAATATGGCTGATATACGAACGCGCGTTCGTAAAGCTGGAGTCCACTATTTTGTAGGTGGATCACATAGGATGGTCTGGAGTTTACGAACGTGCGTTCGTAAATACACTTGGGATTATGTGCGCATCCAGCGACATCCCTCCACAATTCTGCAGAAAAAACAATATGGCTGATATACGAACGCGCGTTCGTAAAGCTGGAATCCACTATTTTGTGGGTGGATCACATAGGATGGTCTGGAGTTTACGAACGTTCGTTCGTAAATACACCTGGGATTATGTGCACATCCAGCGGCATCCCTCCATACATTTATGCCGAGACAAACAATATGGCAGATATACGAATGCCCGTACGTATTTGCCATTCAAGGATTACCGAACGGACGTTTGTTTGTCGCGCACAGAGTTGTGGCAGGAGGTAAGACAGGAGGTTGGTGGGGAGTTTACGAACGTGCGTTCGTGAAAGCGGCTGCGTATGGTCCACATTCAGCAACATATTTTACATATACATATGACTATGGTTATACAGAATCAGTGGCATATGAACGGGCATTCGTGAATGTCATTCAAGGGTTTACGAACGGACGTTCGTATGTTGCACACGCATGTGCCAGTGTAGCATTGGGAGCCAGTATACATATGGCTATGCAGGTACCCTATCAGTGATATACGAACGCCCGTTCGTAATCACTTCAATGGCATATTTACGAACGGCCTGTCCTATGTCACGCATGTGCATCAGTGGTTCACACACATGGTTGGGATTTTACGAACGTGCGTTCGTTAATATCGACTTGGAGCATGGTGCACGTCCACCATCATCTATACATACATATGGCTATGCAGGCACATAGTATGGCAGCGATATGCGAACGTCTGTTCGTAAATTTGCCAGTTAAGGATTTACGAACTTGCGTTCGTATGTCGCAAGTATTCATTTTCCCCGTCTACACACTTGATGGTCTTGAGTTTACAAACGTGCGTTCGTAAATACCACATGAGTGGACTGCGCGGCTATCTACATCCCTCCATAGACATTTATGCATTTGCGAATTGTATGGTACATATACACGAACGGGCGTTCGTGTATATGCTATTGTAGGATTTACGATGTTGTATTGTCGCACACGTATCCATTTGCACCTACTACACAGGTTGGCATTTCTTTTATGAACTCACGGCCTCAAACACCACAATGGCGATGTTCCATGGTTTAGTTCACATAGTATGCCTGGAACATACGGCTGTTCGTATATATACAGTCCAATAGTACCCTGAGTTGTGTGCGAAGTTCGGGCTATGTATTTACAGATATTGTTCGCTCTTGTATGCATGACATCCGTTGTGTGGTTGGTCATTCCATGGTTGTTTGTTTAGGTGTGATGGCAGTGGATGTGGGAGATAGTGCATTTGAGTTTTCGACGAATGCATCGTCCGCAGATAATGACTCTGAATTCTCGTCCCCGTTTACAGACAATAATGACGGGACGAACGGTGTTGGTGTGTCTGTGTATACATCCTCCCATGAATCTTTGGAAGTCCTTGAACAATCTCCACATTCTGGGGATGACCATGATAACATTCCGTTGTGTGCCGATTTCGGGAGGGAGCAATGGGTGGGCCTTGATGTTGTTATACTTAACGAGCTTGGTGTTCCGGTGGCAGATGGCATATGTAGAAACTCCGATCCTCGTGAATGTGTTGATATCAACCCCCTTGGTTTCGATGATGTCGGCGTGTGCATCTTGAATTCCTTGCTACCGTGTGAGGTCCCGTTGACGTGGAGATTTTCCTTGCGTCGATGGCCCCTTCGTCGGGTTCTCCATGAAGAAGTAAGCTTGTGGGATCATGGACGGCGGCATACGCAAGCGCAGTTGGCTTTGTTGGACACAATTCGTCCTCGCAAAGGCCTACGTAGATACGATTCAAGTCGCGTGTCTCGCGGAGATAGGGAGCGTCGGCGGGATCGCATCTTGGGAGACGATTCTATCCATCTAGTATCCGCAAATCACTAGAGGCTTCATTTGCTTGAAGCGCGGAGTCTGGTTGTAGAGAATGCCGGTATCGGGGTCGATGAGGTCCCCCGTCTCATGTTTTTCGAAAACACTCTTCCACCTTGCCCACACGGAGTCGGACGCTGTGATTAAATAAATTTCTCCTCTTAGCTCGTTGTACTTCTTCTGCTTATGGCTAGCGTTGTCAATCGAGGAGAATTTATTAATCATCTGGTACTTGAAGTCCTGTACATCAAGTAAACAACACACGTTAGACAACACATCATGAAACAACAAATCCAAGAGCAGTTTGGATCGATCGACCCAAACTATAACCCTGACGAAGACAATAAAACAATGCAACAGTTTGGGTCGATCGACCCAAACATACTCACCTCCCATTTGGGGTTCTTGTCTTTTGCGTTCTCCCTTTCTTTGGGAGGCCTGCCATAGAACTCCCACACCTCCCTCGAGGCCATGATATTCCTAATCCCATAGGCCCTCTTCTTGTTCCCCATGTTGAAGAACTGGGAGATGTCGCTGAGTACCGTCTCGTTCTCAGACCAGATTAACAACGCCTTCCAGACCTTTAGCTTCTCCTTCTGTTGGTGGGGGTCGTCCCACTTAGTCATCAGCTGGATTTTTTTGGAGGCCTCCACACTGTGTTGGCCGTCAATTAGCCATAAATCGCCTTTTGAAATTGCCGGCCACATATCAAGCGTCGACATTTTCTTGAGCCCTTGGGGCATGACGACAATCGTCTGCCTGTCGTCCTTGAACTGCCCGCCCAAGATCTGAGCGACCATCCAGTCGACGTAGGCATCCTCCTTGGCTCGGACACACTTCTCGGGTGGCGCAAGGTGGCACTGGGCAATGTTGACATCGAACTTAAAGTCCCTGCCCATGAAGAAGCAGTGGAGGCATTTCGTCTCGAAATTGTCGTTGATTTTTTGTATCTCCACTGCATCCACCTCTTGTCCAGGCTTCGGCATCCGCAGCTTTGGTGAAACTGGCTCGTCAGTCATCACTGACGACTCTCTTCCCCTCTTGGACGGGGTCGTCTGTCGGCTTGTGGATGGCGTTGGCATCTCGCTGTCAGCCGGCGTTGAGGTAGTGCTCGTCCTTCTGGAGTCTGCAGGGACCGCCCGCGGCTTCCTCATAGTTTGGGGTCTGGAGGACCCTGCGCCTTCTTCTGTCGTGGCCTTCCGCCTTAGAGGCTGTTGCATTTTCGGCTTGCTTTGCATCGCCTTGTTTAGAACGGTGATAGCATGTTTTAATTTTGTGAACCTGCTAGCAACCTTCGTGTTCAAAACAATGCCATCAATGAATATGGCCTCTGGTTTTTTAGTTTCCGGTTCAACGCAGGTCTCCTTGGCATACAGGGGGTCGAAAGGCTCGGAGAATTGGTGCATGAACATGTGGACGTTTTGCACTGCGGAGTTCTCGAGAATGACGTCCACGTGGTCCCCGAGAGCTTGGACGGACGCAACCTCCCATCCCGTCAGCGTTGCCCATGTGTGCTGCTCAAAAGTCCCTACTTTCACCACGAACAGCAGCTTGAATTGCGAGGCCTTCACAACCTGAACGGACCACGCAAGAACGAGCCCATCCTTGGGCATGTATGAGTCGTCCTGGGGAGTTTCATACTCCTGCCATAGGTCGTCTGACGCGAGCGTGAACCACTTTTCTCCAGGTCTCTTCTTGGGGGCCATCTGTAAGTCCAGAAAGGAAACTGTTAGTTTCGGTCGATCGACCCAAAGTAGTCCAAAGTGCTTTGAACATATGTTGGAATGGGAGAAATGTATTCTATTGGCCATCATGAATGCCAGGTTTGGGTCGATCGACCCAAACCTTGAACCCTTGATGGCGCGTGTTCTTAATGTACTGAAATAGACCTATGATGGTTCCTCGTTAGAGAGTCTGTTGCTATTGGTATAGTATATCTGTATATTCATGAGTCAATCAATTTCCATTGAATTTTATATTATGGGCATGATTAAATATAAATTTTTGTTACCATTGAGAACAGGACAAATCCTTTTGTTTGGATTCTTTTTATGTGGCCATCATTTTGTTTGGGTTTTGGGTGGTCGATAGAACGAAATGGATGGTTTTGTTTGGGTCAATCGACCCAAACAAGAGGCTGGGTTTGGTTTGGGTGTAGGGTCTAATCAATATGCTTTGTTTGGGTCGAGCGACCCAAACAAGACGCTGGGTTTGGTTTGGGTGTAAGGGTTAATCAATATGCTTTGTTTGGGTCAAGCGACCCAAACAAGAGGCTGGGTTTGGTTTGGGTTTAGGGTTTCAACAATATGCTATCTTTGGGTCGAACGACCCAAACTAGGTGTGAAGTTTGGGTCGAGCGACCCAAACCAGAGTTTGCATTATGCACCCAGACTTATGAATGTTATCAATGTTGTATGGGGTTTAGCATTGGTGTTTGGGTCGTCTCCCGAAACTATTTTGTTTCCCGCTTCCTGTTTAATGTTTGCACGCAACATATACAATGCTTATGCATTGTATATGAAACAGGACCCTAAAGGAACTGAACCACATTATGCAAAGTAAAAGAGTGTACCTTGTCTTGCAAACCCTACAAGAAGTGCGTCTTTTAAGCTGCTCTCACAATCTGTTTCTTGTAACCAGAAACCAGAAACCAGAAACTCTATGATATCACTAAAACTCAACACTAAGTTTCACTCCCTGGAAAACACCTCTCAAACCCTATGAATCTCACAAGCACTCAATAATGTGATCTCACAAACACCCTGATTCTTGCAAGAATAAGCCTAATTTGAAAGAACTCTACGTCTCTATCACACTCGAATGTGCTCACTTATAATAACAACCTGAAATCACTCCATGCATGAACTTTACAATAGAATCACACTTCAAAACAACAAATACAATCTGATGTCACTCACTGCATGTCACTCTACAACAAGAAAAGAATTCAACACAACAAAACCAAACTGAACTCACTCAATGCGTGCACTCTAGAACAAGAAGAGAGAATCAGAATAGAATCAGAATCAGAATCAGAATCAGAAGAGAGAATCAGAATCAGAAGAGAGGTGGAGAGGAATGAATGAGAGAGAGGAAGGAAGGCGGCGCTTCGTGGGAAGCGGCGCGTCCAAGAGAAAAGAAGAAGGTGCGAGAGGAAGGGCTTGGCGCGGAGGTATGGAAAGCGGCGGCGGCGTTTCCAAAAGCGGCGCTTGGCGCGGAGGAAGAGAAAGAGAGAGCGAGGAGGGGAGAGAAGGAGAGAGAGGGAAGGGGTCGCCATTGATCCAATCCGGGCCATGGGAGCGCCCCGGGCCAATCAACGGCCCAAAAGCCTCGCGGGCAAAAACCCTACCAAGTGTCCAAACCTCCTTGGTTAAGGTGGTTGCCCGCGAGGCTTGTGGTGTTGACACCTGCCGCCCTAGGGACATGGCCGTCCTTGCCCCTAGGGGCGGGACATAGGAGGGCCGGCGCCTTCTCTTGGCCGCCCGGCCTCCTGCCCGCCTGAACCCGGCCCCGGCCCTCTAACCCGCTATTCATTAGCGGCAATTCAAAAACACTCAAAATGCTACATAGACTAAGGTATTACACAAAATTAATACCATCGCCAACTCTGATTTTAATGGTGTTGAATTGAATGGTCACCCGTTGGAATTGCTAACATCGTAGAATGTAGCCATTATTTGTTTTGGTATTTCAATAATGTAGTCGTATGGAATCATATGACAGTGTTACAAAGTCTAAGAGGACTAATTCATAATTATATTGCAATCCTCAAAGGCAATTGCTCGGTGCAATAATATAAATATGGTAACCATTCACATGGTTAAGGGTTTAGGGTTATGTATTGTAATTTCTATGATGGTTGTTGGTAGAGGACAAGGCTCTAGTCTACAATGGATACCCTAACAAGTAGCATTAGAGTGAACATTAATATATGTACTTAGAAGTTGACATTTGAAGTACATGGGAGAAACACAATGATTACAAATGTATCTACTGCAACCCTATGGAGTTCAACATCATATGAAGCCATTTAAACATTCAGTTTGATGTTTGATGATGCCTCCAACCTAAACCCTAAACCCTAAACCCTAAACACCACGAACCATAAATGAATGGCACATAGGTCAAATGACAGGGCCTTGGTGCTTGTAGTTTTCATTACAAATGTATATTGTCATCACAACATCCTAATTCACGAACGTGAAAGATGGTTGTGTGGTGTTTCACAAATGAACGCACTAAAGGAAACAAATGATATTGTGCTCACAATTAGGTGATACAATATTAAGCTATAACCTTGTCACCTGGTAAGAAGAGTATAAGAACTAGATTATAATGGATAGGATCTTGTTCATGTTAATATGTTATTTGGAATGGTTAAAGATTATATATTAATCTAAGGTATATTTCATGTTGTGAATGATATGAGGACATACATTTTGTACTTTGCATGTTTTGCTCACACACATTGCTAGAGTTCAAGGGACTTCATGATAGGTTCAAACATCCTTGAAAGAGTGAACTAACAAATGTCTTTTGTGGTTTATGGTTCCATTAATGACTTCCACATAGGCTAGTTATTGTCACCCTTGCATGCTTGAGGCAGTGTTTTTTCTTTCAAAACAAATGCATCTATAAAGTGGCTCTCGCCTCACGTAGTGGCTAGCTTTTGAGGCGTCTCAAGTGAGGTGAAGGGAGATCCATGTGGCGATGTGGGATGACCATGCATATTCTAAAATGCAACAACATGATGTGCCACATATATGTATGTGGCTATGCATAATTTCAACCAAATTATTCAACTTTGTCATGGCATCAATTCCTTGTTTTCAAAATATAAGTCCTCATGTGAGAGGTTAAATAATTGCATTAACTATTATATTTAGTGACTTTTAGTATATGAAGTTTTATAATACTGGCACATCTTTTGTCAATATATTGTTTGAAATATACCATGATAATGTTTGACTGCAAGTATAGTAAAATCCCTTGGATATAATCTTACATATTGTCATAGGGTTATTGGTATTTAGTGTATGCGTTCATAGTTAGTGTGTCAAACTCTATATATCCTATTTAGTTATATCTAGTTAATGAAAGTGTTGTAGTGTCACTACAATGAATATGATATTTACACTAAATATGATAGTTAGTGTTTGATACACTTAATACGAACGCATACACTTCCTGTTACTAACCCTATGAAAGTAAGTAACATTAAATGTAAACTCAAACACTAAATATCGACTATGGTGATATCTGGAAGTTACATTTAGGGATTCAATATTAGTAAGGATGTGAAAAAAAATACAACAATGATAAAAGGAGAAAGGAGATGGCAATAGGGAAGGTGGTGGTGCATTCATGTCTAACACTAATTATGAAAGAGTTCAAAATTAGTGTTGACCAAGATAGGGTGGTAACAACTTTAAATATATGTCAATTAGTCATTTGATGGTTGGGGCAATGAAGAGCCAAGCTAAATATGCATTGTCTATTATTGACATGAAGCGGGAAATTGAGTCAGGAGGTTTGAACTAACGTCCAAAGGAGACCAGGCGGGAAAGGCATCCAAAGAGGATGCCCAAAGCGGAGGCGGGTAGTATAAAAGGCCAAACCCCCCAAATGTTGGTTCTTTTTTTCATCTCCCAATCGTGAGATTGCTGCAAGCTCTCTCAGTTGGAGCTGTAATACACAGTTTGTGTACGCTTCCATTCATGAGCAGCTAATTACAGCAAGCATCTACAAGTTCAATTGTCCCAAATATGTTATATTTAGATTAATAGGGAATATCTCCGCATAAATAGGCGGATTTTGCGGACGATTTGGGTCGGCCGACCCAAACATATCCCCACATTGTGGGTGGGCTCTCGATGACCCATAAACCCATCTTTCGCCACCAAGGTTTGGGTCGGTCGACCCAAACCTATCCCCACAGTGTGGGCAGGGTTCTGGATGACCATGATCCCATCCCGCCAACAAGGTTTGGGTCGCTCGACCCAAACCTAAACCCACAGTCTGGGCAGGGTTCTGGATGACCATGATCCCATCCAGCCAACAAGGTTTGGGTCGCTCGACCCAAACCCATCCCCACAGTGTGGATGGGCTCTGGATGGCAGTGTGTCCACTGGACAACCCAAACCTTTACAAACCCAATGGCATAGCAGTCATATGAACATGTATGAGCACTGAGTATTTGCAAATCTGATTATATAAGATGGTTTTTGTATTCTTCGATTGGAACCTACAATTTTTGTGATTTTTTTGACAAGGTTCAATGTTCATGTGTGTAGGCACAATGGATGGGTTTAGTGAAAGAGGGGATTGGTCATCTGAAGACATGGCCACTTGGCCATCTGCATCTGAGGATGAGCTAGACATTGTCGGGGAGGCTACTACGGATGACAGTCCAGATGAAGATCATTTGGATTTACCTTCGCCTTCCGTACCGCACTGTCCCATTGTTGAATGTTTGGGACTTTCAAGGGCTTCGTGGGTGAATTTGGAGGTGGTACTCGTTAATGATAGTGGAGTTGTTGTGGCGGATGGTATTTGTCGTAACACCCATCCACAAGATTGCATTGATGAGAACCCACTTGGCACAGAGGACGTTGGGGTTGTCATATTGGAGTCACTCATATATTCCGAGGTGGATCCCACTCATAGGTTCTCCCTCCGCAGGTGGCCATTGAGGAATGTCACGATTGATGGAGTTAGCTTGCGTGACCATGAGCGACAATACATGCAAAACCAAATGGAGCTCCAAGCAAACATTCGGCCCCGCAAAGGCTTACGAAAGTACAAGACATTGGCACGTCCTACTCTGTCTGCAACTGATTGTAAACGTCAAAGGTTGCTCGGTGAGGAGTCCATTAGAGAAGTTGCCACAAAGGATTGTTGTGTGCATCGTTGTTGCCAATTGTTTCCAAGGGATAAATTGAAGGCCATCCGGGAAGAAATGTGGCTTGGAGATTTCCGTCTAAGATCCACACAAAAACTTGATGTCCATAGGGCGATACATGTGAATGGGACGGGTCGCAAGGTCATCACCATTGAAAGCATAGACGTGTGTTGTAAGGCATGGTATACCATTCACGGTGTGTCAAAAGCGGACTTTTATAGACAAGCTGCTTATGCCAAGGAAGGCCGCCGGTCTCGTCACCATGGGAACGTGGATTCAAAGAAACCCAGGGAAGCAACAAGGCAAGCAACGGCCACTCTGGCGACCATCATCGTCCCGCTTGCCGATGCAATGCCACACAAAACACGCACACTCACAACCGGGGAAAAGGTTGTGGAGAAAGTTCTTCCCACAGGCACAAAATGGAAAGACATATTGTTGGACGTGAATGCAGTTGGCGAGAAGGTCGGTTTGGAGCCAATTTCATTGTCAAAATTGAGTGCAATCAAGAAAGCAAACTTTAGCGAATACATTACAAAAAGACAAGGGGACAAATTTGCCCGGTGCTCTACTTGCGAGAAGTTGAAGCACCTTCGGGATGCACACACGATGGGTACCGAGTCTTATGCGGCACATCAATTGAACTATTTCAAGCATGTAAACATGCAAGAGGCACACCGTAATGATTACTACACAAATAGAGCTTTGTCCATCTCCAAGCCCTTGGAGGTTCTTACGGTCATCCATGATAAAATGGACCATGCCAAAACAACCTCCCCATGTTTTGCAAATCGAATCAAGGCCACGGATGGATTTTTTAAGCTGCATGTATCGGTTACAGGTGAATTTGGAATCAATGTCATCGCATGCCCTAAATGTTGTGGCGTTTTATTATGTGATGTGCTTGAGAACATGGATTCACGCAAATTGGTTTATTTATGCATAGATACTAATCACATTGGGTTGGCATTGCAGGAATGATTGCACATGGACATGGTGATGTCAAGTTTGCTCATTATGCTCTTGATTTGTATCCAGCGGATTCAAACCATACGATAGGGTCATTCGCAAGGCTTTTACGTGATTTGGAGAAACCGCTGGCGTATTCTTCAGGATTGTTATTTGACAATACGGGTTCAACACCTTTATATGAAGCGGTGTTGGATGGAAAAAATGTATGCTTGCATTCGTTGCCAGAGCCACCCAGTGAACCCATGATTGCCAAGAAGTTGCCCCCACTTTGCGTGTCCAATTGGACAATTGTGCCAAGGACAATAAAAGTAGATATGTATTTGCATATTGGTCGTTGTTGGTTGCGAAAGGCATTTTCAAGGAGGTTTTTGTGTCCTTCTTATTGGTAGGCCACACGCACGATGATATTGATGCATCTTTTGGGCGGTGGAGCATGAAGTTGCGTGAGGAGGATTTTCCTACAATCCCGCTATTGATGAAGTCGTACATGGATTTGGAGAACGTTCTCGTCATCCCCCATATGATTGAGGAGGTGCCAGACTTCAAGGCATTTATAGAACCTTATATTCGAAGTGGAGCTCACCGATTGATCGGGCATACGAAGGCACAACAATTCCGCTTCTACATGCGTAACGATGGTGTACCCGCCATGCAATACAAGTTGTTGTGCACGACACAAGATTGGGGCCCGCCGGAGGGTCTCCTTGTGTGGCGCGTGGATGCGGATGGAAAGACGATGTTACCGGATGGAGAGCCTAGGCCTTGCAAGCCAATACCCATGAAGAATTTGGAGGATATTCTGAAAGGTATATCAGGCTTCATACAATATTGGGAGAGTTTGAAGATAGCGGATGTTGGTGGATCATGTTGGCATCGTTATGGGAGTTGGATATAGTATTGGACACGTGTTCGTGCCGCTTTGGCAGACCTTCACCAAGATAGCCCCCTTACTTTGAGGCACGGATTTTGGCCTCAAACTCGTGTCGATTTACAAGCTTCGGAGGTTAGCCTTTTGGAAAATGGAGAGGTTCGTGAGGAGTTTGATGTGGACGACCATTACGTTGGGCCTGCTAGTCAACGTCCCCACCTTCATTCCGCATTGCGGTGGATTGTCATGAAGGTTATATGCTCATTTTACGTCTTGGAGATGAGACATATGCGAAGCCAGTGTGGGTGGCAAGAGCTTTGTCCAAACCAAATTTCGCAACTTCAAGCCCGCATTTTCGACAGATTCAGGTGGAGTACTACCGACCGACGGCACGGAATGAAGATGTGATTCGGCATTATACAGGCTGAGATACAAACCATAATTTTTGGTGGAAGGTGGATTCAGAGCATGGTCCATCTTGGGTAGATACAGATTCCATATTCATAGCATGGAAACTACGGAAAAATCATAGTGGATCAGTGTCCATCCCTCAAAAATACATAACTTTTGCAAAAGACAACCTTGCTCGGATCGCACAAGAAACAACCCCCGTTGAATGAGAAGTTGGTAGGATTGTGTTAGCATGATTATAGTTTCATATGTAATTCTAGCAATATATATTAGTCATATGTGTACTCCTCAAAATAGGGGTAGAGTTTGGGTAGAACTTACGAATGCTATATTATTTGGGGTTGGATGAATATCCATATACTATATTTCATAACAAATGTGAATTTCTTTTTATGATTAAGTTTGGGACTAGATTGTCGGGTCGATTAAATATGCATCCTAAACCCTATGCTATGTACGTCGCAATGTCTATATATTATTAAACATGCTAATAATAGCCATGGTTCTATGTGATTTTTTGGGTGAATTTGGTTTGGAGTGCTCTACCCAATTTAATTTGAGTATGTTTTTGTTGATGAAGTTGGTATCAAGTGCTCTACCCAATGTGCTCATGTCGGGACATCATACATTTTGGGAAATTAGAACATATAATATATTTGAGATTGTTGACAACATAGTTTCGGGCATCTTCATGTTGTTTGATCCATATATTAATTTGAGACTAGAGAAAGTCTTAATTTAACGAATATAGTGTTATTGGGCATATTGGAATTTTAGAGTTTGTGGTATTTGTGCGTTTGAGATAACTAGGGTCTTTCTAAAAGTGGTATGACAGTTTGGGGTTGATTTGTTCATTAGAGAGCCATTTGTTGATGTATGTGATTTTGGATTTCGTGATTTTTAGTTCTATTTCTTTATGGTGTTTGTTTATGTAAGTTTGTAGGTGAGAAATTCATCATTGTCTTCCCCTGTTGGAATTCCATCGAGCTAATATAGAATGGTGTGTGCTATGTGGATGTGGAGGATGAGAGTAGGTTTGGCTAGTGTGGTCAAGTAGTTCATTGCCTAGTATTCCGGTGTGAGCTCTCAACTTTTGCATTATTATTTTGTGGATGTGTGAGCCCAATATGGTGCCTACATGTGGTGTTAACCTCAAAAGTTCCTTAAAACTTGATTTTGGCATTTCTTCAAGTACTCAAAATTATAAAAAGAGTGAAGCTTTTGTGTTTAAATTTAAGATTTAGTTTGAAGTGATGAGCGGGTGTTGTGTTGGGATTGGAGTTAGAGGAATTGGTGAATTGGTTAGTGTGAGCCACTCAAACCGCTCACGGTTTGAATTTAGGCTCACTGCCTACAAAAACAAGGAAGTTAGTTAGTTGGAATAGTCAATATATAGGTTGTTGTTAGATTTTGAGACATCCGCCTGTAGATGCGAGTGGTCTAAGAGACTGGTATTAGGTCTGGACCAACTCGGGTTCGAATCCGGCTGGTTACATTGACCGGTGCTATCCCAAATTGAGCTAGTGTTAAGAGCAGGAATAATCTATAGGTGGATACCGAGAAGAAGTTACTACGCGCGTGTGCGTATAACCTTCTCAATTATATTATCTTTTAGAAACATTCTATTTACCGCGTAAATTAACCAAACCGCTTGCGCTTGGGTTAAAGTTCGCGCTCTAAATAGAAAGAAAATTATTGGTTTAGAAATTAGACTTAGGTCAAGTAGTTAGTATGAAGAAACTTAGAGAAAGGACAGCGTAGAACAGCGTAGGACATGGTCGAACGAATGCAGAACAACGTAAGACATCGTCGGATGGAGAACGACGACGAACGGAGACGAATAGACGACGACGAACGGAAGACGGCAACGAATGGAGACGAATGGAAGAGGACGCCAAGCGGATGAAGGCCATTGGATCTAACGGTTGGCGAACGAAGACCGTTGGATCTAGGGGTTGGAGAAAGGTGGCTAGGGTAGTGACGGCCGTGGATGCCAACCGTTGGATCTAGGGGTTTAGATCAAGGGTTAGGGTGGTAACGGCCGTGGATGCCAACCATTAGATGTAGGTATGGTTTGATCTACGGTGGGGAATGCTTGGGGTTGGAAGGGGTAGTCTCATGGATGAGAGTACGGAGACTCACTTCTCATTTTTTCCACTAGGACCTCTCTCACTAGGATCTCTCTCACTTGTCACTTAGGATTGTTTACTCTCTCCCTTCTTTTTATGTAGTGAGAGCAAAGAGTTTGTAGAAGGATAAGAAGATGAATGTAGGACAAGGGGGTTTATGAACCCTATGAGTGTTGAACAAAAGGGTTTTTAAACCCTATTGAAAAGTTATGTTATTGCCTAAATTACATTAGCTTTGATATCATGAGTTAGTAGTTGTATAAGTTATTACTTCACCTCTTCTTCCATTAGTTTCAGCCTTAGTCTATGCATTTGCATTTTGTTTTACATTAATCTCTAGTATTAGGCCCTGGACTAGTGTTCTGCATCAAACTCTGCATTCTATTCTGCATTAATCCCATGTGTTAGACTCTGAACTAGTGTTCTGCATTAAACTCTGCATTAATCCTCTGCATTAGGCTCTGTACTAGTGTGTTGCATTACACTCTGCATTATGTTTTGCATTAAACTCTGCATAACACTCTATATTGGTGTTCTACATGAACGTTCTATATTCTACATATTAGAATGTCATTACTTGGAAAGCACTAGAGTAGTACACCCATCCGGCCAATCTTGTGGGATTGTTACTCGTTCGGAGTAGCAATCGTCACCACAGTAGGTAGTTGGTTTTAATGGATTTTAATAAACCTCTAATGTGGAAGGAATTACTTGAGGGTGCTAAGAATTAGAGTAGGTAGTTGGAGGGAAGTGGATTAGATAAGATATTAGAAGAGGAAAAGTCACTTAGTGTGGTTGTGGTGTAATGATTGACATGGGTGCATAAGTATTTCTTAATACTAATGCCCTGTGGAGTTAAATAAAAAGAGTGTGCTTAACATCTAGTTCCATTTGAATACAAGCAAGGGGTCTCCAAAGTTCAAGGACGCAGCAAGGATATGTGAACTATGGACCTCCACCTAGACTACAGACACAAAAGGGTGGGGGTTTATGGTTGACATAAATGGACCACATAATTTGGTGGACTATTGTTGAGATAGGGAGCTTGTCAAGGTGGTTCTATTGGGATGATGGGTGCCAGATGTAATTGTTAATGAGGTATAGACTGTTGAGGCTGTCAGTGAACTTGAATGTATGTGGTGGGTGGTTTTTGGTAGCAGTGAGGGGCGATGAGTAAGGCATATAGTTCTGCTCAAATAAGTACAATATACATCTCATGGTATGCAATTGCCACCTGGTCTAGGGTCGACCAACCATTCACCGCTTCGTAAGCAATGGTTGGTTAACCCTGACAAGGGTCTATGTTACTTGATTTAAAATCTGTCACACAATCAATACCTTTTAGCCTGCCACTTGCAGAGTTATTCAAACCAAGTCTGAACATATTCACCGTAAGGAAATTATGTAGGAATTAGGTACTAAGGTCACACAACATTTGGTGTGCATAATCTTCAATCAAAACATTCCCAAATACTTTGGTGCAACACCTGTAACAGATGGATCTGATAGTTAGGCAGCCTTGACGCTAGCATTTGGAATGACAGGGTTGTCCTACATACTGCACAACAAAGAAACACCAAGTGGTTGCACACTGATGGCACAACAAATTTTTTTGTAGATGATCTCTTTGATGACATTCCCCAATTAGGACTTTTAGACTATAGCCAACAAACTCCTAGAAAACGAAAGGGCATTTTAGAGATCAAGTACAACCAACTCAGAACTCAAAGATGTTGCTGGCTTCCTTCGAATTTCATAAAAGTCACCAAGAAGATGACATTTAAAATGATTAGACATACCAGATACTACCTTCTCCCTCCCACAACTTTCATCGAAGTGAAGAAATCCTAAAACCGTTGTAGCAGGGTATTGCCTTGAAAGTTCCAGTAACAATCAAGTACTTTTCAGACAATGGAACAGGCATTTGCGAGTTTTAACTTAATTTCTCCAATATACAACCCAGAAACCAATCTAACATCTACATACAGCTAGAAACATGAGAGTTAACAAGTGACACAGACCCTGACTGGGCTCTGCATAATCGCATTTGCATCCTCCCTGGCTGCGAAGTCATGTACTTGGAGTAACAATCTCATCAGAAGAGCCACTGGGCTTAACATCTACTGAAACTTGTTTACTGGCGTTGCTTTCCCCAAACTTGGAACTTGACTGATTAGGCCCTACACCCAAATTCTGACATGCTGAAAGTGTGATGGGTGCTCCACTACCCATTGAAACATTTTTTGGATTAAGTAGATCAGAATGTGGTATGGAAATATCAGGTTTTGAAGAGGCCTCTGTAATTGGAGTGTGTGTCAGCTGAGGGGACACATGCTTAGAGTTCCTGGAATCAGCACCTGCATTTGTAGGAGACACAAATGGTGCTGTCTCAGCATTTACATTTACAAAATCCTTTGCAACTGGATTTGTGACAGGAAGTTTCTCCTTGAGAGTATTTTCAACATCCTCGTAGTGGCAGGCTGAGGGTGTGGCTGGAGGACTTTTGGCATCAATTGCCGCAGTAATCACATTGATGGAATCTATGGGCTGCACACTCTGGGCTGCTGCAGGAGTGGTGAGGTCCTTCTCAACTTCTTCAAATTTAGAAGTTGCCCATGGCGCTATACCCACACTTGGGGCTTCCTTTGTCTTGATTACCAGTGAAGAGATTGCATCCCTTGAAGAGTACCATGTGTTGCCACATTTCAAGCATTCCAGCTGCACAAAGTGAGAAAAGAACTAAACTTAGAAAACTTAGAAAAGCCATGACTGTTGTTAACCCCTAAGGACTGGGGGTTTACCCTCAAATCAAAGATGTACAAGAAAGTATGATTTACAAACCTCATTTAGAGTTGACATCCACAAGAACTGTGTGAAGGGTGATTTCTAGATTGGGTCCATACATTTGGAACTAAGCTTTCTATTTTCTGATCTTCACAAGTCTTTGATCATTCAGAGTGTTTCATCAGACTTGTAGATGAAAAATGTCCATTGCACATGGTTAATGGTTTGTCTAAGTTGAATGTTGGCAACTCCAAACCCAGTGGCACATGATATACTTTTAGCTTTGAGCACAGGCAGTATATATATAGGAAAACTGAGAGTCTTCAGCAATATATTCAAGCATATGCAATATGCACCTTATACCACCTTCCCTGTGCATGCTGTACAAACCTTATTTTTACAGGGAAAAAACTAAACAAATCTCAATGAAGATCTAAATAGTTTATGATATACTAACCTGATACCGATCACCAAAACCAACATGGATTATATCAATAACACCTACTTCCCGCTCTGTGCATATAGAACATCGCACGTCTGCCATCTGTTGAAAAAAAACTCTATCAGATTACAAAACTCTGGTTAAATGAGCATTTCGAGAACGATTGCAGCGAGGAAAGCCATGGACGAACACCAATTACTCCAAGTACATAAGCAGTGCAATCAAACATCCAGATGTATCTTGAGGCAATGGTATTGTACCTGTATGGTCTCCTGCTCAGATGGCTCTTGATCACTCTTCTCTGCTGCAATATACCCATCCTGCAAATAGCACACAAACCTTCAGCTCAAGAGGACTTATTGTCAATTATACTTCACCCGAAAATGCCTGAAACTGGATCTGGATTCTAGATCCAGGATTGCACTACAGATTATTCTGGAAAGAAAAATTCAAACAACTCCTGTAGGAAGTTTATGGGTCCAGACAGAATATAGAAAAACTTTAGTGTCAGCACTACAAGTCATGTTCTGTATTAAAGTATAAAGAAAACTTAAATGCAAATGAACCTGCACGTGCCGACTACGTTTCAAACACATGCTATAAAAGATCATTGATCATGTACCAAAATTAAATGTGAAGAATCACTGTCCCAGTCACAAGGAAATGATGGTATATGTTTTTCCTCATAGCATTCCTTGAAAGGAAAACTCTGAATCGAAAACCAAGACAATCGCATAGTTGTGTTACCAACCTTCAGTTCAGAAGGAGACATGTTGATAACCTTCACAGGTTCCAATTCCTTGCTAAGGAGACGCCGTGCAAGTACTTTATTATTCTGCAGTTCAGCCACCAACATTTCATACAGCCTCTAGTTAGACCCCTCATTGCTGCAGATTACCATTTTTCAATTGTGATACAATCTTCAGGCACCCACATCCAGCACCCAAAAGGTTACAGCATCCAGTAGACTTCTTGTAGTGAGAGCTTAAAGATTCCTAGTAATAAGACTCAGAGGTTTATAGTGGACGGTGGTGATACCTGTGGTCACCAACACAGCTTGAACGTAGGTTACCTGTTCAGCAGATACCCTAATGAAAATCTATAAGGTCTAAATAAATACAGTTGAACCAAGAAGGTAGAGAAACTTTTTCTGATGCACTACCTTGACATTGAAGTCAAGTTGCCGCATCTTCAGGTTGTACTTGTGTAAATCACTTCCAAGAGAGTCGTAGCTCAATCGTTCCAAAGAGCTCACTACCTGAACTGCTGCAGGAGCAACCTCAGGCCAAGCTAGGTGTCCCTCTCCCTGCGCAAAAAACATGCAGATTCAAGCATCTGAAAACTTGATACAAATTTCAAGAAGGTCCACAATATAGTGCAGCCAAATGGCCCCTCAATGTATAAGTTACTGATTGAGCACTACTGTAGACGCAAATCTCCCCTAATGTCATACAGGACAACGGTAGTAGGTCAGAGACATACCAAAAAAGTCTTAATTCTCCCTGACCCTTGCTTTCCTCCTTCCACTTCACCTCCATTACGCACCTTACTAAGTGCATTATTCAAATCGGTCTCTTCGTTCTTTAGACTGAAGCCCTTGCCACCTCCACACAGGTCTCGGATGGTTTGAATCAACTTCTCCAACCACCTGTCCCGGGCATGAACACCCAGTAATACCCCATGAGTCCTTAGTAAAGAGGATGCCTCTGCATCTGTACCTACACAACTAGTTGGAGTTTCAGCCTTCGGAGGATCAGCTTTCCCAGTAGTAGTAGGTGTGTCACCCTGACTTCGGAGCTCGCCACCATTTGACTCGTCACTCTTCACATTTAATGGCATCATGTTTCTTCTTGAAGTAATCCGCCTCTTGATTTTAATATCTGGACTAGCTTCTTCATCAAGAAGGGCCACAGTCTCATCCCCATCTACGTCGGGTATGTCCCCAAGCGCATCACGAGTCTTTTCAACAAGGCGATCGATCTCCTTCTGCATGGGGTCTTCATAGTCTTTATCTGTTAGATTAAACAGTTTCTTCTCACAAGCATCATAAACACGGCGGACTATGAAACCTGGGTTTTTGGAACGCTGTGGTAGCTGCTTGTGAGGTGGAATGAAGTGAGCTATACATTTGTGCATCACAGACTCTGCTGGGACGTCATCAATGTGGAAGCTGTAGAAAAGTTCTCTTGAATCCGGTGATGCCCATGTGCCCCCACCCTTCTTTTCTGCTTCCTCAGGCCTATAGAACCATTGCCCTCTCACTTGGACTGGGCCCTCTTTCCCGTGTTTGATTCCTTGTTTGATTTCCTGCACAACAAATTATCTCACAGCTCAAATGAGCATAACTACACAACTTTAGCATACAAGAAGTTTATAAAACCTTCAGACATGACTTTCATTTCCTTAAATGTCACTTGGACCTTTACACCATATGTACAATCCAGATGTGCAACCAAACAATGTGTGTCTCTTAGGTGCACCTTGATAATAGCCACATACGGTTTCTGCGTCTGTGGATTTTCCGGCTTGATAAGAACCGCGTCATCCTGCCAAAATATCCAAAGTCCCAAACCTTACAACCCTACAAATAGAAAATTGAAGCAGAAGAATGCCATCAGCTAGCTCCATGTAGTTGCTGGTCTTTACAAAATATTTACTGTCAAAAGTTGCAAATCTACTCATGCATGGCGGAACAAGTGAGAGAGGGATAGAGAGAAGGAGAGAAGTAGCTCTCTTACAATGTCATACCGGTTGCCGTCCACTTCAAAGGCATGATAGCATTTTTTATCAACCTTACCCTTCCCTCCTGACTTCTTCACCAGTTCTCCAATCACTTTGACCTCCACGGCTATTTCTTCATCGCTGGCACCTCCTTCAGAAGCCTTCATTGTTGCATCTTTCTCGTTCATCTCCCCTTCCAAGGACTGGGCTAGCTTCCTCTTCCCCATCGAAATGGAATTGAGTAACTACTTTTCTGCAATAAATTGTCTTCTCAAAAACCTGGAGACACAGACACGGCTATAAGTTCGTCAAGTCAAGTAGCCCCCTGTTGACAACAATTGCTACCTGGCACCTTGAATCATCAGCAATCGCGCCCAAAAGGACGCAGCACATGTTACCCACAAGCACAGCTGATAGAGAAGGTAGAAGAAAAGCTCTTGCCTCTGAGTTACTGTACATGATCAACTTTGACACCATACAACGTCTAGAGCAAGAGTTTTGTATGCGTGGAAACTCTCGGAATTCACATTGTCCTTGTTCAAGTTGCACCCATCAGGCATTACAAGCATTTTCCAACCGCGAAAATTCAAGTCAGACATCTTTTTTCACTTCGTTTGGAAAGGTGGAACTTTTACAACCCCAAAATGCCATTACGGTACACCTTCCATACTTGCCCCAGCAATTGCGCGTCTACCCAAATAACTAAATTCTGAACACAAACCTAGTACTCTCAATCAACAACAATCAGATTATAGCACAACATCCTCCAAGCGAACAACTTCTACATACTTTGCAAGTGGTCCTCTAGGTCACTCTGCATCTAGAATTGTCCAGAACTCAAAGCAGGTTGGCGGGGGAAAATATTCACCTAGGTGTAGTACTTCGACGAAACAAGGGCATCGCGCAAGTTCATCTTCACGAATGCAGAAAGCAGAGTTGGGATGATGGTGCAGACTGTAACTTAATGAACTTTGGAGCTTAGGGTATGGTAAGTTAAAGAGCAGTAAGGACAGTCGTGACAAGTGGCCATTAATATAAGGGTAACATAAGGAAAGGAAAGCAATGGACAGGAAAGGACTCAAGTTTATAAGTTATCGGAGGAAAGGAGGAGCACAAGCCTCACACACCATCCGTTGCCATGTCAGATGCCACGTCAGTGACACGTCAGATTTCACGAAGTGTATTGCAGTGGGTGCCCACACCCATGGAAACGCCTCCTGCTCTTTAGCCTATTCTCCACTATTCACTTCTTGCCCAAGTAATCGCTTGTGATCTTTCTTGGATCTGTCTCCGGAATTGATATCAAAACTCAGGGAAAATTTTATAACCCCAATCCTCGCCCGGTGCTGTAACAAAAAGATGGGAACCCATTTCGGCGCGCGAGGGAATGGCAGGTGAGCCAATCGTGTGATCGAAGCTTTCTCTCTGTATTCATTCACCCAGTGTTATGATCGGGCAGGCCAAGGCTACCACATCTTAATTTTCCCCCCGTAATTTCTCCTTGTAGGGTTGTTCTTGAGTTGGATCGTGTGGAAGAATCGTCCCGAGAGCATCTCAATTCCGATTACGTGCATCGGCTTGAGTCAATCTCAGAGGAGAGCATCTCGTCTGTAAAATTCTGTTACAAATTCTTGGTAGGGATTTTCAAGGGATGATGAAAGGAGGAATAATTTCGTATGTTCATCACGAGATCTAGGGGAATCCGAGTTTGGCTTATGGGTAGGGTGTCTGCCAGTCATCCTTTGCTGTCTGTTTTGAGTTGTTCAAGATTCACCCCAGTAATGGCTGGAACTCAGTCCATAGAGGCAATTGGAGTGCAGATTGGAGTGATTTGTCCGTTGAAGCGTTAAAAAAAGCTTCAGTAATTTGTCCTTCTCGCTCGTCTGCAGTGGAACTGATGTAGAGCTTATGCCGAGGAACACATAACCTCGTGATGAACGGAGACCCTAGAACGGCTTCTTACAATTTGTTACCCATGCAGTCGACTTCAGAAGTACAGAATTATGGTTAAGGATTTCGTAGGGAGCCCTTTACGAACAATAATCTGTGGAGGGCACAGAATGGCCCATATCTGTCCGAAGAATCTGTGGAGGGATAGATATGGGTCATTCTGTGCGAATTAAACAGTAGTCATATAGACATGCAGATAGTTTCTCAAGGTCAGTGTCCTCGGTTTTGGGTGTTTCAAGGATCATCGCTGCGAATATTTCGATTGTCCCATCCAAATAATTTGTGTACTCGAAGTCTTAACAAAAACTGTCTTCTAATGATTTCGTAAATCTTCATGCCCTATGGAATCTAAACTTAGAAAATTCTTTCAATTCTTCAATCCATGCAATCCATCCATGGAACCAATTATAGTTGGATGCCCCTTTCACAGAGTTCTGTGCTCTGCTCCTTCATAATTGATGTGATGTAAATCTGATATTTACTAACCGGGCTTAAGACTTTGTCATTTTTCACTTCAAGCCTAACATTCTGATAATCTTTAAGCTCTTCATCGTTAGGTTTTGCCACCATTTTTGGTGTTAAAGTTCGGTTTTCTTGGTGAATCTCATGGGACTACTGACCATCAATAAAAATTTAGGTCCCCGGCACAATTCTAACTGTAAGAGCTAAAGAAAATGGCAATCATATTGCAATCATTGGATGGGTTTTGGTTCAAAATCAAGGCGTCAGTGCTGGGAACAAAATCAAAAGACTTCTTTAGGGTTTCGGTGGGGCTGTGGCAAGTATTGAGTTTGGCATGGAGTCATGCTGCCCTACGTTCTCTTCTTAAATTTCCAGTGATATTGTTAAGTGAAATCACTTGACAAAACCCGTCACTGTGTCAGGGCTTTAGCTTCTTAAAAACATTCACCTAGTCCACGTTGATGTGTCCTGCAAAGTTCTTGACACACTTGAGTGAGTTTTCTTGGCTGTGGCCCTTGAGCCCGTCGATTGAGGCTGGAGCTTTCAGTAAGCGAATTTGAGGCGTGGGAATTTTTGGAAGCCCAAGAGGATTTATGTGTAGGCACACAAGTTATTTTTTCAGGTGAGGTGAGCATTTATCAGTGGACATGTGCAGATTATTTGACTGTGGTCTTCTGTCATGCTTGTCTTACTGATGCAGGTGCAAAGCGAAAAGAAGATGAAGGAGAAACCTAACTTGACTTGAAAACAAAGGGACGATGCAGAACTATAAGAAGCGACGTGTTGGGAGCAGCAGTCGTACTTGTAATATGTTTAACACGCCTTCAGAAGTTGACATGGATCAGCGAAACAATCTGGTGAGCAAAGTGGCATGAGAGGTTGTAAAGTTGTCTAAAAGAAGTACCATCCTTCAGATTTGTACACAGTTAGCTTTTGTTTCTAGTGCACCTGTCAATCCTGTATTGTGCTTCTGGATATTGAGAAGAAATTAATTTATATTGAGTAGAGGGAGAGCACCTTGGCTTACCAGAGGCCAAAAAATGGCAATTACACGTTAACATGATCCTCTTCACTCTTTAAAGGCTAACAGTCTCCTTCATCAGGTTGGACACCTTGACAGGGCTACTAATAACATGGCTATCAGTGTCACCTGTGGTATCTCAAGCCTGAAGGATTGTAACTTGGATGACTAATTAACATCAGAGACACTTATTAAATTACAAATACATGTACAACTTGCTCTACTACAAATTTTTATTGTTTTTTCTTTCATGCCCTCTACTGTTTGTCTATTTCGAAACCACCATGTGTGTAAAGGCTAAGTGCAGATACTGTGGTTGCAATGTCCTAAGCCCTATACTTGGATTCCTGGTTTTGTTGTTTCACACCTGGTACCTCTATGTCTTTATAGAATATATTACACAGCAATGATCTATAATTATTCAGGGCCAGGCTTTGAGCATGCATGTAGTTCTGCTCAAGACCTGACTAATGAGCAGCACCGAACTGCTTTCCTTGTGGTTGTTGGTTCCTGCCACAGGGTAGGACACAGCATTCACACTCTCATCTATCCAAAACCCAAAATCTCACGGATTTGGGGATAATCTGCGGCATTCAGGAATCACATTCGTGATGTGCCTACCTGAGATGCCAGTACTGTGGGGAATTCATTCCTTACAAACGTGAGTAGCCACCACTTTCTGTTTCTGCGGTATTGAAATCCTGTGTCCCTTGAAGGTATCAGCGCCATGGACATGACTGCTGCAGTCAGTCACCCTGGAAAGGTCTAATTTCTGCCATTTGAAACTTGGATTCTCTACTTGGTTTCCAGTCTGTTTGTACTCCTCTAGTCATACTGCACTAATTAACAAAGTTATAGAGGGGACAACAATGATAATTTCTTCTGAACCTTGTTCTTGCTGCTGCAATTTGTTACCCACTGCAGTAGCCATGTGTCAATTATTACAAGTAAACATAGTTCTTGGAAATCAACTGAATCCAGAGAGATTTAAGGTGTTGGTAATGGTCACATATGCCTTGGGCTATTATCCAGGGTAAATGTAGAGGAGGAGCTGGGATATATTGTTCTGGCTCCTGAAACGTGTGTGGCTTCTTGTATTTGCAAGTTACAGTATCTATACCGAAAATTCACAGAATGACAAAATTCATCTGACTGAGATGCCTCACTGTACAAACTGCAGGGTGCACTGTTGTTTGATGATACAAGCACAGCTGATGTAGTACTCCATCTACAACAAGAGGAATCTTCCGTTCAGATGGAACAAGATAGATCCGAGTACTCTGGCAAAGATGTTTCAAGGTCAGCAGGTGGAGAGGGCCGCGCTGTATATGTCCATGCACAAGTTCTTGCCCAATGTCGCTACTTTGATGCACTACTCTCTGACAGATGGTTGGAACGTGGAACTGACACCACTGGACATGAAGAAAATGGGAAACCTAAGCTCATTCGCATCAACCTTTGTGTGGGGGCAGGACGCTTCCTTGGCTCATACTTGACAACACTTCATCTTTTATATTCCAAGGATTTCGTTGGGACTATTCGTGATGTGGAGACTGCGTTGAATATCCTCCCCATTGCTGCGGAGCTTTTGTATGATGACTGTATCTCAGCCTGTGTGAAATTCTTGGAAGCAGTTCCATGGACAAAAGAGGAAGAACAACAGATTGTGCAACTTGTAACTTGCTTACAACTTGAGGAGTCCTCTGGACTTCTTGCAAGATTGAGTCCTGTGAAGGTAGGTGATTTATCTTACCCTTGTGAAACCTCAGATAGTTGAGTGTTCAATCTTAAAGATCATATTCAGATGGTGCACATTGTTCCATAGTTTTCTTTGTAACCTTCATTGTGATTGATGTGATTTTAGTTGTAGGCAGGATCTCTCAAGCAGATCACAGCAGGTAAAGGAGGCTTGACACAACCATTTATGGGTGCATCCGTTGATGTCTGTGCATCCGTTGCCAGATTTATATAAGATTGCCTTTGTTAGCAATTTGTCAATCTTTCAACATCATAAGCATAGGACAAATTTGTGCACTATGAGTCTCCCATAGTTGTATGTGGACTTTTTTGTACATTTTGGGACATGAATATTACAGCTACAAATCTCCACATGAAGCTGAAATTTTTGTCATTGTGAAGGAAACTGCAGTTGTGGACATGTTCAATGGACTCGTCTATGCAGCAACTCACAGCCATCAGAATGGTGCCACTGTGAAGGCATTTGTGGCACGTCTTTTAAGTGGACATGCATCCCGGGACACTGTTCGGCAGGTGCTAGACAAGGCCTTTGCACATAGCTTAAAAACTGTGAAGGATTCAGTGGAGGAGTATGCGAGCCCTAATGTCAGAGGCAGGCATGATGAAATTGAAGCATTACAGAGACAAAACCTTCATACTGCTGTGGTGAATGGGCGTCATTTACTTTGGATTGTTGAGAGGATGATTGAACTGAGAGTTGCTGAAACCGCAGTTAATCAATGGAGTGAACAAGGAGCATTTACAGCTAACTTGAAGCGGGCATTTAGTGATGACACTTGGAGAAATATTGCTCCCGGACTTCCTGCTCTTGTACTCCGTTGCACATGCCGTCTAGCCAGTGCTGTTGCTGAGGGTTCCATAATTGCTCCAAAACAGGTCAAACTCGCACTCTTTTATCTGCTGAATCTGGAGAACATGTTCTTTGCATAGATGAGAATATAGATATAAGTTGCAAAAGAAAAGTTTGAATAAGAGGTGAATAAGAGGCCAATTTGGGCTTAAGGATGCTAGTTTTTGGGTACTCTCTTGACACCCTAAATGGAATGGAGTCCATTAGGCGCAATATATGTTGGGAAGAACCTAACTTTATTCGGCTGTGCGTAGTAAGTCCTTTGAATTGGCTAAAGTAATAGGTTAATTAAAACTTAGGCCTGAAAGTTTATGTCATGTTACCTACGCCAGTGTTATTTGATTGGTGCACCTGAATCAGGAAATATGTGTGATAACTATATGAGAATATTATATTTGTGATAGTCTTTTGAAATGGGGGTTAATGGGTTCTTTAGGTACGAGAGAAGCTGGTCAAGGACTGGCTACCTGTCCTGGTGGTCTCCAGGGAAAATTCAGTATCTGCTACTCAGAACAAACAACTCCATCAAGAACTGGAGGATGTGTTGTTAAGTATTATTCTCACCCTCCCAATGGCTGAGGCACAGAAACTTCTGCAGCAATGCCTAAGTTTTGCCACTCGGAACCTGGAGGACTGCCCACACCTGGTGAATGCTTTCAACGTTTGGTTCCGCAGGGCAAGTCAAGCACCCACACTGGAAAATCTCAATACACTGGAGAATCTTAAGGGCCTTGATATACACCCAGTGAATTTGATGAACCTACCATAACTGAGCACCACTATGTTGATGCTATAGAATCTCTGTAAATGGTACAATCCATGTATACCAGGCTTAGCGAACACTTCAAATATAACAGTGGTAAACTTGCTAGCAACATCTATGTATTTATGAATACTATGACTCGGGTGATTCTGGATCCAGCAAGCCGTCCTGCCATGAAGCTGTGTGTTTCTTCCCAATTTGTGTCTCCTGCTATAAGCTGTTTGGAAATTGGTGGTTTGAAATCTCAGTATATTACCAGAGAAGGGACCAAAGACGTTGAACCATGTAATGCAGAACTAAGTATAGAATCATAAGGCATATCAATCAAAAAATTCTTGTTTACTACAGTAGTTTGCCAAATAGTAAGAAACCTATGCAAGTGCCAAAAGACAGCGGAGTGCCATCCTTGGAGAGCTTCACTTCTTAAGGACCTCAGAGGTGCTCAACACAACCACTGTATGTAGTTATAGATAAATAGAACTGCAAAGTCAGCAAATGCTCTGACAGGTTTAGGGAAAATTCTTGCACATGCCAAGTGGAACAAGTGCACCAAATTGCCTCAGTTACACATACACTCTAGTCCTGAGTACCTACCGTAGTCCTCTTTTATTAGGTATTTAATGTAGTCTTACTCCTCCGCAATTTGTGCTGCACTCTCAAATTTGTACTGCAACTGGAAGTCACTGATAGTGGAGTCATATTCTTACTTTGTAATTTGTGTGACAAGCAACCATCAAAGTAAGGAAAATGCTACTTTGCCCAGCTTGAGTTGTACAAGCAGTCATCCGGATGACTAGTGTAGCCAATTGTGAACTCCACTTGTTGAGGCACTCCTAAGTTAAGTTTCACTCCACTCCACTTCCAGTCTACTATTCCAGTCAGTTTCCATGTAGGCCACTCGCCCACCAGATTCTAGGAGAAATGTAGATGCCACTGGGTGAGATCTTCATTTCCACTAGAATATGGTGGGCGAGCAGCCTACATGGAAACTCAGCCCAATTCAATCTCTCCACTTTAGGTTTTCCAAGGATATTTCCTTATTGTCCATGTTTGTTATTCCATGAAACAGCCATGTCTCCTACAAAGAACACGTATCCCGTGGTGGAGCGCCTTCCATCCGCATCTCCACCCCAATTCGCATCGCAATATCATTTCATGGCGATACCTTTGCCTCCAAGATGCAACTTCATGTCCGAGGTGTTTTTCAAGTAACGCATGATCATCTTGACCACCGTCCAATGCATCAGACCCGGTTTGGACATGAATTGATTTATCATGCTTACCGCGAATACAAGGTTAGCCCTCGTGGCCACCATTGCGTACATCAAACTATCCACGCATGCCTTGTAAAGAATGCCTTGCATTTTTTGCAAGTGTCGGTCGTACTCCTCATCCGTAAGTTTCACCAAGGCGGCCTTGGGATCCAATGGCTTCCCAACGGGCTTGCAATCCTCCATGCCAAATCGTTTGAACACACCTTCGATGTAGCTCCCTTAGTGCATGGTGATTATGCGCGCCGTCCTATTTCTTTCAATGTGAATTCCTAAGAAGAAGTGCAGCGCGCCGAGGTCGCTCATGTCGTACTCCTCTTCGAGCTTGGACTTCAACTTGTTCATCATGGCCATATCATTTGCCAACATAATGAGGTCGTCCACATAGATGACCACCGCCATGAAATAGTCGTCCGTTTGCTTGATGTACAAAGAATGATCAGCGTGGCTCTTTATAAAGCCCTCCTTAGTGAAGAAGAAGTGAATTCGCTCGTATCATGCTCGTGACGATTGCTTGAGTCCGTAAAGCGCCTTCTTCAACTTATATACGAGGTGGGATTGTCCCTCTTGTACAAAGTCCGAGGCTAATCCATGTAAATCACCACCTCCAAATCGCCATTCAAGAACGTCGTCTTTACATCCATTTGGTGCATCTCCAAGTCCATGGCTGCCCCGACGGCGAGCATGCATTGAATGGTGCAAAACTTGGCCACGGGAGCAAAGGTCTCGTCGAAGTCAACGCCCGCAACTTAAAAGAATTCCTTTGCGACCAGCCTTGCATTGTACCAGACAACATCCCCGTTCACATCCCTCTTATTGCGAAACACCCATTTGCATCCCACGCAATTGCGGTTTATTGGCAACGACACCAACTCCCACATGCCGTTGGCCATGTGGGAGTCGTATTCCTCTTGCATGACTTGCTCGCATCACACGAGTGTATGGCCTCGCTCATGGTGTGAGGCTCCTCCACGACTACTATGTTTGCTCGCTCCTTATCACATGGAGGCAAAATATGATTCATCCACCACTCTCCGAGTGGTTTGCTGATCCTTCTCGAGTACCTAGACTCTTCTGCGGTCTCATTGTCATCTCTACTTGGTGGAGTAGGTGGAGGTATATCTTTTGCAACCTTCTTGCCTTTGTTGCGTTTGATAGTGTCCGGTTGCACCGCTTGCTCACGCTGCACCTCCACGTCCTTCTCTACGACCAATTCCTCTTTCGTATCCTCCGCGGCGCTCTCTACGGGTTCACGGGGGGCAGGTTCACTCGCGGATGGTTTGGGCTCTTTCTCCGAATCCTCCTCGTCCTCCTATTTGAAGGAACCGTCCATCGCAAGCGTTGGTCCTTCCAACGCTGGTTTTTCATCACTCCCACTTGGACGCTCCTTCGAATGCTCTGTGTCTTTGAAGAATCCCACATCGGGGCTCTTGATGATCTTCTTGGTATCCAAACACATAAGCCTATACGCCTTGGTGCCCTCGCAATACCCAAGGAACAAGCATTTGATGCCCTTTACATCTAGCTTGGTCCTCTTTTCATCAGGCACATTGGCATAAGCGACGCAACCAAATACCCGCATGTGGGAGACGTGTGGCATCCTCCCACTCATGCCTCCTCCGACGGCATTCCTTCGACGGCGCGACTCGGGCACCGGTTGCGTGTGTACACCGCGGTTTGTACCGCCTCCGTCCAAAACTCGCGTTCGGGTCCTTGGGCGTATAACATGGACCTCCCCATCTCCATAATGGTGCGGTTAGCACATTCTGCCATGCCATTTTATTGAAGGATATAAGGCACTGATGTATTCCTCGCGATGCCGTGTTTGTGCAAAAACTCGTCGAATGCCTTGCCCATGTACTCGCCGTTGTCGAAGCGCAACACCTTCATCTTGTGGCCCGATTGGTTCTCTACCAAGGTTTTCCACTCCTTGAAGTGCTCTAAGCTCTTCAATTTCAACGTATAAACCCAATTTTTCCTTGAGAAATCATCTATGAAGGTTAGAAAATATTTTCTCCGCCCAACGACGTCGTCCACATAAGCCCGCACACATCCGAGTGCACGAACTCCAACACCTTTATGGCCCAATGCGCACCGTCGGTGGGGAAAGGTTGCCTCGCTAACTTGCCTTCCACGCATCCTTCACATGCAAATGGCTCCACTTTGCACGAAATCTTGTCTAGGTCAATGCTACTTACCATGCCTTGGAGCGCCTTGACGCCCTTGTATTTAGGTGGCCCAACCTCCTATGCCCATGTTCCATGAGGGGCCCATTGGCAGATGTGTGTGCGAGACAACTCATGTTGGCGCCGCCGACTAGCTTGAGCTCCAATTGATACAAGTTGGCCTCCATGCAATTAGCGGCAAGCATCTCGCCTTCGCGTGTGCACACCGCACATCCCATGGTATCAAAATGCACCTTCAAACCCCTTGAGACCAGCTTGCTCACCGAGAATAAGTTGGCATGCAATTTCGGTACGTAGAGGACGTTTTGCACCACGATGCGCCTCGCTCGGCCTTCCACGTTGCTTTCTGTGAGCACCAAAATTGCCCCCAACTGCAATTTGGCTCACAATTGAGGGCTTTTTGCAAAATCATTAGATTAGACTAGGGAAATTTGGCCAAAAAGCCATTTAGATTAAGGTAGGTTGGCTAGAAGTGTTTTATCTTTGGGGTAAAACTCTTGGACAAGTAGAAATTAGAAACCGAAGGGGTAAAAGGGAAATGCCCTTTACCCGAATCGGAAGTGTGAAAGTAGTGGGCTAGTAAATAGGTAGGTTAAGTTAGGAACAACTAATTCAAGCAAGCAAAGTCAAGCGGCGGCAAAAAAAGAGTGCTTCCGGTAGCGGCCAACGAAGAAAAAAGAAGGTACAAATGTAAAGGATTTTGCCAACTAGGGCAAGGGGGCCATGTTGCCACCCTTGCCACCAAAAATGAAATTCAAACCAAAATGGAAAAGCCTTTCTAAGGGCTTAGACAAGTGGGTGCGAGGTGGCTTTTCCCCACTTCATTCACCACCGAGGGCTTCGTTGCCACCGTTCAAGGGACGGGACCCCTCGGTTGAACGGAAGGGAGAAGGGGTCCGACCCTTCATTGAAGGGTGATAAAAACCCCCTCTTCTTCTCTTCGTTCTCTCTCCGAATTTTCATTTTAACATGGCGAAGCCCTCTAGGATTGTAGCTAGAAGGAGAGAGCATTTTCATTCATACAATATAGGCATAAGTTAGAATTCTATGGTTAGAACTCTTGAGAGAAGGTAGTGTGTTTTTTAACACACCCCTAAGTAGCTGTGCCACATTCAATCAAGTGTAGTGGACACACAAATTGAAATTTAGCTTTCAGATTTTGGGTGGATATAGCCCTTTATGTTAGCTTCCCAAAAAGCCTAAGCTTATTAGAATCAGAGTTAGGGATCAAAAGTTATGAGTGTTTGAGTAGAGGTATCTCAGCTGCCACTCAATTTACAAGCGCTGACTTTGCAAGCGCATAACTAAACGACATTTTGTTCAATTGTTTTGGTATTTAAGTATGTTATAGATGTTGTTGTTAGCTTTCTAGAATGTGTAAGCTTATAGAAATCTAAGTTGATGTGTAAAAGTTATGAGTAGTTGAGTGAAGATGTCTCAAATTGCCTCTTAAATTGTAAGCGCTGACTTTGCAAGCGCATAACTAAGAGAAAATTTATTCAGTTGTTTTGGTATTTAAGTATGTTATAGATGTTGTTGTTAGCTTTCTAGAATGTGTAAGCTTATAGAAATCTAAGTTGATGTGTAAAAGTTATGAGTAGTTGAGTGAAGATGTCTCAAACTGCCTCTTAAATTGTAAGCGCTGACTTTGCAAGCGCATAACTAAGAGAAAATTTATTCAGTTGTTTTGGTATTTAAGTATGTTATAGATGTTGTTGTTAGCTTTCTAGAATGTATAAGCTTGCTGGAATCTAATTTGATGTGTAAAAGTTATAAGTGTTTTAATGAAGGTGTCTCAGCTACCTCTCCAACTATAAGTACTAACTTTACAAGCGCATAACTAAAAGAGAAATTATTCAGTTGCTTTGAGACTTAGATGCATTATAGTTCTTCTTGTTAGCTTTTTAGAAAGTATAAGTTTGTGACAATCGGATTTAAGGAGTGAGAGTTATGAATTTTTGAATGAAGGTATCCCAGCTGCCTCTTGAATTCTAAGAGCCGACTTTGTGAGCTCATATCTTTAAGGGAATACATGCAGTTATTTTGATAATTGGATGGGTTATAGTTATTGTTGTTAGCTTTCCAAATTACTAACAATTGTTCCAATTGAGGCTTGTGAGAGGAAGTTGTGGCCGTTCAAGCAAAGGGGTGTCTACTGCCTTACGATAAGAGGTTCGTCCATCCAAGGTTGGCGAGTTGGCGTTGTGGGCGGCCGAACGTTGGAGTAGGGGTTCCGCACCAACCATCGCCAAATCAAGATGGGAGCCAATCGGTAAGTCTTTTTTGCCCTACACCTTTCGATTTAGGAATGGAGGGAGCGCGGCAAAGGTATATTCTAAACCCAACCCAACTATCCATGCAAGGCTAGGGGGGCATCACCCACCTAGCCGCCGAGGGGGATTCCAACTCCCATGTGTGCGGAGCCCCTCGGTTAAGTGTTGTGGTAGTAGCTTCCATTCATAGCTCGTTCGTGTGTGGTGAAGCCGGGTTAATCACCGGCATGACCACTCTGCGTGTTTGTAGGTGGTAAGGTGGGAGTAATGACCCACGAAACCACCATCATGTTGTTGGCCCCAAGGGTTGGAGGTGATGGCCCCAACCCTTGAAGATTGTGCAACAGGTCGAACACACAGGTTGCCTTATTCCCCGGTCCCATTAAGTTGAATTTTTGTGGTCAACCCGTGTTAAACTAATTAATAACCAACAAAATTCGTACAACCCCCGTGGACAAAAAACCAACCGGGAACTTAACTCGGAAGATTGATACTACCCCTTCGGCGGCAAAGATCGGAGGGTGTAAGTATCAATCAACCTTCAAAAGACCCGCACAGGGCCTTGAAGGGTTCGGATTAAGGTGTGCACCAACCAGGTAAGCGGTGATGCCATAATTTATGAACTTAGTAACCTAGGTTTTGTTCAATCAACCATAACTAAGAATGAAGGTTGGAAAGGTGGAACTTAATCAAGGTCCCCTTTAGAGAATTTAATCCATAAGAATTAAGAAATTAGGTGTGGCCAAGGTAAGAGGTAAGGTTCTTTTATCCATTAGAGTTAGGTTGCCTTGATTTCAAGGCTGGTGCGTCTGCGCGTAGACTAGGATATATTAGGCATTAGGTAAGAGAAATTGATAATCACCTTAGATACTTATGATCTAGGCACAACCTACCGGAAGGATACGACGCGATTATCAAATCCCTCCACAACCCAAAACATTCATTAAATACTGGGTTCGGCTTAGGCACCTGCTAAGGCAGGCCACCCTCACCGAAGGGCTTATGCGGTACTTTTAGGCTCCCTCGGAGGGGGTGCCCAAAAGCACCACACTTTCCACCATAATAGAACCCTTGCCCACGACCTCCACCATGCCGTTGTCGCCCTTAAATGCCGCATGCCTCGGCCACTCACCATCACTAGAACTCATGTTTCTCAAGAAGGTTGGTTCCCACTCACTCAAAATGCTTCAATCCTCCGTATGGACTCAATGCAACACCTTAAAACCTCTAGATACTTAAATCAGCATTTCTAGTGCCACTTAAATTCTAAACATTCAATTCAACACTTCTAATGCTTCTCAAATCACAAAGCTCTTAAATCAGCACCTTTAATACCACTCAAATTCTAAACACTCAATTCAACACTTCTAGTACCACTCAAATGCATAAACACTCAATTCAGCACCTCTAGTGTCATTCAAATGCCTAAACCCTCAATTTAACACTTCTAGTGCCATTCAAATCACAAAGCTCTTAATTCAGCATCTTTAGTGTCACTCAAATTCTAAACATTCAATTCAACACCTCTAACACCACTCAAATGCATAAACACTCCATTCAACACCTCTAGTGCCACTTAAATGCCTAAACACTCAATTCCGCACTTTTGGTGTCGCTCAAACACCAAACACCTCAAATCAACACCTCTTGTGTCACTTATACTTTACAACACTCAATTGAGTGCTTCTAGTATTTATTAAACCTCAAAGCTATCAAGTCAGCACCTTTAGTGTCTCTTAAGCTCCTAAACACTTAATTCAACACTCTTGGTGTCACTCCAACACCAAACGCTCAATTCAGCACCTCTTGTGTCACATACACTTTAAAACACTTAATTGAATAATTCTAGTATTTCTTAAACCTCAAAGCTATCAAGTCAACACCTTTGGTGCCACTTAAGCTTCCAAACACTCAATTGAATACTTTTGGTATCACTTGAATACCAAACACTCAAAATTCTTTGAATGCACTTTCATTAAACTCACTTAGTTTAGCCACTAGTGCAACTATTTGCACTCTAATGTATTCAAATCACACTCCACACTCACAACTAGCTCTCTTTGAATGTATTTTCACTAAACTCACTTAGTTTAGCCACTAGTGCAACTATTTACACTCTAATGCATTCAAATAGCAATCCACACTCACAACCAGCTCTCTTCAAAGCAAGAACACATAAAACTCACCAAACCTCAAAGTGTAGCACTCCAACACATCAAGGCTGGTCCAATGAAACTCCAATCACATCCGATGGGATCCTCCCTCCAAACCACGAAGTGTAACACTCCAATGCTCCAAGGCTAGTCCAATGGTGCATCGATCAGATCCGAACCTCCCTCCTTGGCAACTCACATTTGTGGGTCCATAACTTATTGAAGAATGAGGAGAGAAGAAGAGGATACAAGGGTAATATCTACAACGGGACTTAATAATGCTTGTAAGATGAAAGAGATATCCTTCTTCTTATGTTTCTTATTTATCCTTGAATACATTAGCACTTGAGTGCATTTTTATGGGACAAAGACACCAAGCAACTACTCCTATGCTTTTCTCTATGTGATACATCAGTTCCTACTTGCTTATCGTACATAAATCCTAGTTTTTCAACAAGACATGGTTTCGGCGCTCATATTCTTCGAAAGAATTGTTCGTTGGGTATGGCAAGAAAATTTCTCATCAGGCTCAGATTCTTTAACGTCACCCTCAACTTGTGAGTTTCCTCCATGTCCACTTTGCATAACAATGTACAATGTTTGTTCAATAAGATTGAATAAGTACATTCGTTGAGGATTTTTACATGTATGAATTCAACTCAATGAAGATAACCTTGGAACAAATGTGGATAGGAGGGATTCAAATTTCAATCATCATCCTCTTTGACTGCATTTAGATGCCTTCTACTAATTTCTCTTGAAGCCTTTCGCATACAATTGCAATAACAAAAATGTGGTACTATCTCTTCCGGAACTGTATTATTTTTGGGTAACAACGCCAAATTTTGGGGTGCAGGAATCTTGTAGGTAGGAAGGAGGTAGTTTGGGATTCAATCACAATCTGTTTGACTGCATTTGAATGCCTTCCACTTTCTTTTTAATCTTGACTTATACAATTTTATTAGCAAAAAAATTGCTACTATCCCTTCTGGAACTACTTACAGTACTTTTAAGTAATAATGTCATCCTAAGGTGAAAGAAGGTAGTAGCATTCAATCGCTATCCACCAGCTTTTTTTGTTCTTTTGGAACTTGATCATCTGGCTACAGCTCAAGGATTAAGTTTTTCAACACTAACGATTATGATGAGTTTGAAGCTAAATTGTTTGGCGACAATGCTCACAAAATTTCATACATTTGGCTACTAACATAAACAATATGTGGAAAAATGTTGGCAATGGTCTTTATTGAAATATATTTAAAAGCAGGCAACAGTTTGCCATGCACTAAGGTAATCTGGCTACTATTAAAAATCATGCCTAGTAAAATGGCAACTAATTGTTGTTTGAAGTAGTCATATGACAAGTAATTGCTCTTTCATGTGGTCATATGGCATCTAATATAAATATTGAAGAACAATGCGGTAGCCACATTCAATCTACACACCCTGTCTACCTGCAAAACAACAAACAAACACACACTCTGATGTTGAAATGAGTTCAAAATGTATACAACAACAAAGAGAATAAGGGGTCTAAGTCAGCCCTTTTTTTAGGTGAATTTTAGCCAGAAAATGATAAAAATTTGAAGAAGGTGGCACTTGTGTGTTGATAAATGGGATGAAATGAGGCCTAAATTGTGAAATTCCATTCATCGAGTATGGCCATAATGCCATATCCCACCAGTCCTAGCACAGAGTGGTGCCAGCTTTTACCTGCAAATCAATACACAAACACACACTCCGATGTTGAAACACTAGTAGAAAAAAACAGTGACCAATTTAACAAAACTCAACACAAAAGTGTTGATTTTTTTTGTTGATTAGTGATGCACCCCGTGGGTCGTTCCCTTGCAATTTAGCTCAAGAAGACTCACGGTGAGACATCACGTAAATTTATATTCGCTTGAGAACTACCGTGCGGCCGTGCCTCATTAATATGTTCGGTCCTCTAATTAATAATTCCTCTCTTCTCCTTATGATATGAATATATTATTAGAGTGAACATAATCTCATTATCTTAAATTCTCATTCTCAATGTAAGGCATCATTGATTATAAGAATCCTTAGATAGAGAAGGTTTCAAGAGGTGTAACAATATCATTGATAGCACTATATTTTCTAATAAGTTATATGTGAGCAATTTCGAGCTCGTAGTACATAACATCAATCGCACAATTATAATATTACTCTTATAGTGAGGAAGAAGATCTCATATTCTTGAGTCTTCCTTTTTCAGCTCAAGTGTTACTACTTATAATATTGTAACTTGACATGCATGCATATAGTAGTTATAATTTCATAAACACATCATTGATTGTTTAGCAATGTCACGTTTAACTTCCAAGTGTTTCTTGATGACGATAGTAATTATAACTCTCTTGAGTTTTATTCAAGAGAGAGAACTCTTCTCTTTGATAGTTGATCCTTTAGTTTATAATGACATCCAACAACTCACAAAGAATCTTAAGAGAAGAAGAACTTTTTCTACAAAGTGTTTCTTGATGACGAGAAGTAAACCTATCTCTCTTGAGTTTTGCTCAAGAGAGAGAGAGAGAGATCTTCTCTTGTATAGATAATCCTTCAAATTGTAATGACATCCAACAACTCACAAGGAAACTTAAAGTAAGAAGTTCCAATAACAATTGTAGTAAGTAGATTATTTCATATCAATATTACTTCATTCATATAGATTCACATTTTGATGTAAATTTATGTCTTCATCATTCTTGTCAATCATAAGTTCAACAATCAATATGTAATATAATATGTATAATACTTATAAGTCGATTATGTAGTTATAATAATAAGCTCCTCCTCTTTTGAAGGAGTTTGTAATCGTTAAGAGGTTTCACTTTTAATCACTCATGCATTATAATTCTTCAAGCATGCAATCATATGTATATTTATAATTCCCTTTTGAGGAGATCAATGATAAGTTCCGCTTTGAGAGATAATCTTGTCTCCTTCACTCAAGTTTGACAATCGCTTTCTCAATTCAATCTCTCTCAAAGTCCCATTGATTCTCCAATTTGTCTTGAGCGCTTTGTTCTCACTCTCGCACTATCTTTTGAGTTCTTTCTCAAAAGAGTCTACTCAATCTACTCTACTCTCGGTAATAATCTCTTGAGTCACAAGTACCAATTGACAACTCGTAGTTCGACTTGAGAAAGAGAGAGAGAGAGAGAGAGAGAGAGAGAGAGGTCACACACATTCGTGGAAAAGATATTGTATTGCAAAAGAGCTCCGAGAGGAGAGATACAAAGAACTCAAGTGTTTTTGACACTCAAATTTGTGATAACTTCGTTGTGTAGAAAATGAGGTGTAGGTCTCCTAAATTGCTTCCCTTATATAGTCTTTTCTTCCTATCTCAAAATCTTTGTTTAAGTGTTTGTAATCTTTTACTATCCTAGATAGCTATCTATCTTCAAACTATGTAGATACTACCTATCTTAAACGGTTATAACCGTTTCACTACTCTAATGTTCTCAATACTAAGATTTCACCATATCCTCCTTGAGAGTTAATCAAATCCTCGTACTTGATTGATTCTATTCCGGTGATTGCTCTTTAGAACATCCATTTAGAATGTACCCTAGTCCTATATTCTCCTTAGTGTCTTCATAATGTCTCTTGAACTTTATATCCAAAATTCCCATATATTCCATAATCGTGCTTCATCAAAATCCTACATTCTAAACTATTCCATAATCATGTTTCCTTGGATAGACATTCATCCTCAAAATCCTATACTCTAATATATCTTTATAACCTTCTTAATTCACCCTTAATATACTCCTAATACTCCCCTTAATATGCCCCTAATATTCCTTTAATACCTCCCTTAATATGCACCTCTAATAACTAAGCTCTCTTTGTAAAGGAGTTGGGTTTCCTATCTCCGTGGGTAGCGGACCCTATCTCCGCGCGTAAGTCGCTTAATGCCGTGGAAAGGGGCCCTAAGGCCGTGGTTGAGAACCTCGGAGCTCTCTTCCGAGCTTCTCTTCATTTCGGTGATGATCTTCTTCCCCTTGGTGATGCTTGATGCCTTTGGGTGTTTTGTTGTGGCTCATTTCTCCTTCATAATGTTGTCACTCAACAATTAGGACGTGTTAATTTGGGTATTTTTTAACACAAAACTGTTAATTTTTTAACAAAAAAGTGTCAAAGTTTAACAAAACAGTGTTTCATTTTTAACAAAAAAGTGTTGATTTCATCATCTAGGGCAGTGCCACGTGTCCAACAATCCAACTGCCACGTGGGGGGACACCCGTTTGCCACGTCACAATGGCCATACGGAAAGTGAGGCCTTCCGGGTTTGAACCGGAGACCTCGTGGTTAGAGGCCAACACTCTTGCCAACGCACCAACCACTCACAAGTGATATATATGGAATTTAGAATCTACTTAACTAGCTTTTTGGGTTTTTTTTTTTTTTTAAAGTCAGCAGACTTCAGAGGCGATTCAGACCTAGTATAAAAAAAAATTTGGGAAAACTTTTAACTAGAAAAAATTGACAAATCAAATTTGTCAACTTTTTTTAGTTAGAAGTTTTTCCAAAAAATATTTTTTACTAGGTCTGAATCGCCTCTGAAGTCTGCTGACTTTAATAAGCACCGAATTGTGTACTTATTCTTAAATCTACATTGTATATTGAAGATTTTTAAAGGTTTATAAATATTTTTAATAATTCAAAATTTTATCAAAAGATTCCAAAAGATTCCCGATATGGTAATTGCACTATCCAAATCAACAAAAAAGAATGACAAATTTTTGTTAATTTGGGTACAATTAACAAAAATTTGTAAAAATGGACGTTACAGTGTCCAAATTAACAAAAAATTGTTAATATTTTGTTAATTTGGACTCTGTTTTTCTAGTAGTGAAATGAGTGCAAAATCTATACAACAACAAAAATAATAAGCGTCTAAATGTGATGACCATGAAATTATTTATATTGCCATTTGCAACACAACTTGCACATCAAACACCAAACAACGACTGCAATGCAGAAAATAAATGCACATTCTGCAAAAATGTAGAAGTTTGAAGTTCAAAATATGTAGCAACATTGACAACTGAGTTCATTAGAGTTGCCAAATTGATGGAAACAAATTGGGCTTATAGAGATGCCCCAAAACATAGCAATTGAATCACTGATGCTATGCCTGCAGGATGTGCTCATTTTTTAGCATTCTACGTAGAAAAGCCATAGCGACCATGGACATCTGTAGCATTCGTTCAACTATCAAAGATTGAATTATAAGGGATATTTTATAGGGTATATATGTTTTGGCTATACATGCCAACCATTACACCAGGTGGGGGTCAAGAGAGTTGTGAAGCTTGGTCTTCAGGAAAAACACGGATAAAAATACACGTTCATCTTCCACACTTCTGATCACGTGAACCAATACTATTTTTGCAAGTTTTCGATACTGTCACAACCCTCACTAGCTCCCCTTAACTAACTTGGTCATTTTTTCCATTTTAGCAAGGGTCACGAGCACTAACCCTTCGTATTCCGCCATGCGAATGGTTAGCTCCTAATACCGCGGACCCTTAAGTTCATAGGAGGGCGACCAACCCTCCTACTCTTTCATTTGGAACTCATCCCTTAATCAGTAACCAATTCTTAGATGTGGACTTCCACCCATGGAAGTCCAATCTTATGTTGATCATTGTGTTGCCGGAGCAACACTATAACAACCCGAGCCATACTAGGCAACTATGCCCCCCAAGATGGGCCAATGCCCGTGGAGGCCATGTCGTTCGGCCTCGGGTGGGTTCGGCCACACCACCTCACCTATATAAGCCTCTAGGACTCTAGGCAGGGCCCCTACCCTACCGTCAAGTAACCTTTTGTCTCTCTCCCAACACTTGGGGCCAAGTAGACATTTTTCCTTAGCCGCTGGGGCTAGAAACCCCTAGCAGCTTCAAAACCCCATAACTTCTTTATATGATCTCTGATGCTAACAATCGACCACTCCATCGTCATTTACGTTTCACGTAGATGCCGATGGATTACTCACTTGTCCCATTTGGGCAAGTATTGAGGAAGCTATGCCTGTTCAAAGCTTGGCAGTCTCGGGAGCCACTCCCAAGCCACTGCTGTACCAAGGTGCTGTCCCGGGACAACGTCCCACTCAAATTGCCATATCTCCTAGCTCACACCTCCGATTGAAATGTTCTTAAGCATTTTAGAATTGGCACGCCATAAGCTATGCATAGCTTATGGCCTTATCCTCGTGACTCCTAGTCTCCGTGGACGGGAGGTATTCTCAACGCCTAGGCCCTCACCCACACTAGGATCACTTGGGCCCTCTCACCAACAACGCCACAAGTCCCGGGTGTCACTCCGAGGTCCCCCTTATGCCCATGGTGTTTCGGACACTCTTCATGGAGAGGTACGTGACAGATACTTTGGGAACCCATGTGAAAACACCCTAGAAGCAGAAATGGTGTGCCATATTCGAGTGACAAGGTTGATATCATAAAGAGGTTCCATGGTTGCAGGGGCAAATCAAATTTGTCAATTTTTTCTAGTTAAAAGTTTTTCCAAATTTTTTTTTACTAGGTCTGAATCGCCTCTTAAGTCTGCTGACTTTAATAAGCACCAAATTGTGTACTTATTCTTAAATCTACATTGTATATTGAAGATTTTTAAAGGTTTATAAATATTTTTAATAATTCAAAACTTTATCAAAAGATTCAAAAAGATTCCCGATATGGTAATTGCACTATCCAAATCAACAAAAAAGAATGACAAATTTTTGTTAATTTGGGTACAATTAACAAAAATTTGTAAAAATGGACGTTACAGTGTCCAAATTAACAAAAAATTGTTAATATTTTGTTAATTTGGACTCTGTTTTTCTAGTAGTGGAATCACTATCCACCTTCATCTTTGCTAAGAGAACCATGTACTCTTGTATTATGCGTCTCAAAGGTTCAATAAAAAAGACCCATCTGGTCGTCATGTTTTTCAAGAGTTTCAACCCCTTTGTTTCCATCAGTTCAGCAAGTTTAACAAATTCAAGATGTCTCTTCAGCGAATGCTTGAAATAAGCATGAGAGCTCTTCAACAAACCCTCAATACGGCTCATGATATCTAGCTGAGACAAGGTTTTGAGGGCTAGGTTGCAACGATGGGCCATATAGTACACACCAAGTGCAAATGGAGCGTACTTAGTTTGAATATGCAATGTGACTCCCATTTTTGGGCCCTAGAGAGTGCTAACGCCATCTGCATCAAAGCACAACAAGGTGTTCGCCAATGCAAGCCTCTCCATTTTGGCAGCACCCCTCAATGCATCTATGATCACCTGGGCTAGGTTGTCTGAGCCAGATCCTTCCACAACCTTGTGAAGTGAGATCCGATAGGGAACATGGCTCCAATTTTGGACCACATAGGCATGGATAGATATCCATGACCCATTATCAATGGTGTTAACTTTGTCACATGTGAGTGCCACATAGTTAGCGCCAGCAAGGACCTTCAAAATGGCAGTCCTCACTTTAGGATACATAAACTCAACCATAATCCACCCAGAGTTGTCTGACCAATGCATCCTAGGGAAGTTTGGCACATTCAAAAACTCATACAACCCTACCCTACTCTCATACTCCAACATAGGACGACCATCAGACAAAACTTGGAACAGGGTTGCGAAGTGGACCTTTTTCTTCTCTTTTTCTAACCTATTGGGCTAATTCATATGTTGCAGCACAATATTAGGAGCCCTCGCATTGAACAAAGCCACATTTTTCTTGTGCTTTGAGTTCATAGCCATATACCATTTTTTTTTCACATTATAGGCCGGCATGTTTCTAGTGGCCTTACGCCTACCCTCATATTTCTTGAGCGTATCCCACTTGGGTTGCATCAACCTCTCTGTCCTCTCCATGGTAGAGCACATTGTGCACTTCACCATGTGCAACCTACCATTGTTGGTTAGAATACCCTCTGCCCATGGAAGTTTACACGCCCACTCCAACTGAAACTTTCAAATCAGATCATAGTTCTTCCTTTGCTTCTTCTTAGGGACTAGACTCTCAACACCTTCATTAGAATCCTCATCAAAGTCGGGGACACTGACCTCTTGGAGATCATTGGTCGTCTCTGCACCTCCATCCTCTGAAGTGCTAGAGATGACAATGAAGCATGCATGACCTCCATGGCGAGCATCTGAGGACGATGTCGGAGTTCCCGCAACAATGGCGGAGTCACCCAGGGGCTTCGCAACCATAGGCGGCGTGAACGCCGATGTAGTTTCATTGGAAGCATCAGAACCTAAGGCATAACTGGGGAGCGGCATGTTGTTGCGGACAAGCTCCAAATGCCTGGCACTGCTTTGGTTGCGGGACAATGCATAATACAACAGAGTGTTCTAGCAACGCGGAAGCTTCACCCGACCTCTCTCCACCTTCATGCTAGCCGTGCTTGCTTGCATTGCTTCGGTGCACCTTTTTTTCCTCCTCTACGAAGAAGAACTTGTTCCCGCATGAGGAGAGCTACCAGTGCCAACCATCCTCACAAGTGTGGACAACCACCCCAACACCCCAGATTGTTAGTCCCAGATGATGCGAGAAAACCCAAAAATCACCAAGAAACCATGTGAGCAAACACCAAGAGCAGCAAATTGGTTGTGCATCACAAAATTGGAAATGGACATAATATACTAAACCAAAACAACAAGCAATTTTCATTGCAAAACAACACATCAACCCACACGATTACAACAATTCAATTGAACAACACAAATTGTAATGGAATTTGTAGTCGGGCTTCCATATGATGTGATGTGCAAGGGGTGAGGCATTGAAGGATAATTCAAGCAAAACTCAATAGTTGCATGAGCAATTGCAGCTGGTGACTTGCATTGAAGGATGAGGGAGTAAATGGCGACGACAGAGAGTGATGAAGGAGGGAGATGTTGGCGACTACTAAACCCTACACAACGGTAAGGGGCGAGGAGGTGGGGGCGAAGCGATAGCAGGCAGTGAGAGGGAGACGTCTTCATGGCGGGAGGCGGCGAATGAACACCAAATCCAATTTGATTTGGTAGGTAGCAGTTGGCGCCACTCAGTGTTAAGACTAGTGGGATATGGCATCATGGCCACGCTCAATGGATGGAATTGGGTGTTTTAGGCCTCATTCCATCCCATTTGTTAACATGTAGGTGTCATCCACCCCATTTTTTATCATTTTCTGGCTAAAATTTGCCTAAAAAAAAGGGTTGCTACCCACTTGACTGCATGTGAATGCCTTGCACTTTCTTTTCCAACCTTAAAATATACAATTGCAATGACAAATGTCTATTCTCTCACCCAAGTCAACCAATATTGTCAGAATTTGGGCATAACCAGAAACTCCCTTGAACGCAAAATTTGTAGTTGTGGTTGCGGAGGAAGAAGTTGCGGGGCGATTTTTGGGCGTAACCAACCGAGATCCTATTGTTTCCAAGTCCAAACAGTGACATGTTGAGATCTTTCAGGTTTTCTTCATTGATTTGAGATATGTTTCAGGTTTTCTTCATTGATTTGAGATATGTTTCAGGTTTTCTTCATTGATTTGAGATATGTTTCAGGTTTTATTTATTGATTTCAGGTATGACAATTATGTTAGTTGCCGGAAGATTGTTGGGCATAACCAACCGAGGTCCTGATGTTCCCAAGTCCAAGCGGTGACATTTTATGATCATCAATAAGAAAGGGTTTTCTTATTGATTGAGGTATGTTTCATAGATTCTTCTGAAACGAGAGATAATTTTCCTGAAGTCTTGAATTTCAATTGGTTATTTCTCAAACTCAACCGGTTCATCTGTAACTAGCGGTCAGTTCAATACGTTTAGGGTTTAGTGTCAAGAAAATAGTTAATTTGTGCCAAGAGCAGTGTCCAGGGACATTTTTGGGCATAACTGGCTAACATCCTAGTGTTGCCAAGTCCAACTGGTGACATGTTGTGATCTTTCATGTATTCTTTGTTGATTTCAGAAATATTTCATAGATTCATATAGTGAAGTGCTCTAGGTAGACACGTGGTGTGCAGTTCCCAACTAGCATTGTTGTTTGTGAGCGTGGTTTTTCGGAGCAGAATTGGGTTAAGAGCGAAAGGAGAACTAGACTCAACCTTGACACACTAGATGCTTTAACGAGGGTTAGTCTAAATGGGTTTGGAGTTGAATTCATGGATTGGAATGGCATTTTTGAATCTTGGAAAACCGCCACAAGAACCAACAAGCGTAGGGCATTGTCACTACAAGAAGTGGAGTTAGATGGTTGATTCTTAATTATTCATATTGTATTGGAAGCATGTATCATATAATTCATGCACAAGTTTAATATGAGATTTGTATTTCATTTCTATATTCTTGGATTGACGTCTTGGATTTGAACTAGTGCTTCAACTGAAGGACTGAAATTTGAGAGCCCTTCAAAATGAAACTCATATGAGGGCTTCAATCTTGAACACTGCAATAAACATAGACACTCATCTATAGCCTACACATGTAGCAAATCAACGCTGGTAGAATTGAAGACGTAGCCCTATTCAAAAATTAAATTAGCCTCCCTGCAGAAATGTATATATACTATCGCCTACGTAGTACAATCAAGACTCTATAAGTGTTACCCCTATAAGCGTTATAATTTCGTAAATGTTAAGAAAATTTTACTCCCCTACAAAAATACAATTGGTAAGACTAGTGAGTGTTATATGTTAAGTGTTATAACATGCTCTACTCCCTTCTTTGTTAGTTGCACCTCTATAAGTGTTAATTTTGAGAAAATCAAGGTAATTATATATGAGAGCATACATTTTAAACATGTAATCACATTTATCCCATATTCTTTGCAGTTTATACTAGATTTTGAGAGAAGGATGGTGTTGGCACAAAAAGAGAAGGTGCTTTTGCTCCTAGATAATTTCATGAATCTTTGGTCATCAAGTGCCAAATGTAGGTTCACGTTTGAGGGTCACACGATTAGAATTTCTACCTCCGAACACCACAAGTCGTTTTCAATCCATGGATGCAGGCATTATTGGATTTTTTAAGGCACGATACCGAAAGTTGGTGATTCAATATCAGATAGATTGTTTTAGTGCAAACAAGGTGTTTGCAATTGATATATATCAAGCTATTGTTATGGTTGAGCAGGCATTGCGTGCGGGAGTTACCACATCGACAATTCAAAATTGTTGGAGGCACGCGGGTGTTCTTTCGATCTCTATTGAGAGGGAGATAGAGGAAGCTAGGCGCTTGGTAGAGGTTGATGAAGTTGCTACTCTACTTCATCAACTGACATTGTTGTCATATGATAGTGAGGTGGGTGATGTGACAAACGCTCATGTATACCTCAAATGCTTATGAGATGGAGTTTGATTTAAACAACCCCTATGAACCTACCGATGAGGAGTTTTTGGATATGTATTCCTCATAACATCAAGAAATTGATGTTGATGAGGTTATGGTTGATGTGGTAGAAGAAGTTGTAGGATTGAGTGTTAATGAGCGTTCTCTAGAGACTTTGAAGAAATACTTTGAACAACGACAAATGATGCCCTATCACACATTAGGAGCATTCAAGGACTCCAAGAGGAAGTTTTATCTCATTGTTTGGAAGCTTCTTGTCAGACTACTATAGACTCTTTCTTTCGGTTAGTTTAGTTGGAAGAATCTCGTCAAGTTACTATTCTATAGATTATTTCTTTCAATTAGTTTAGTTGAATTATGTATTAGCATTTGTACTTTCATTTTTTATTTTTATAAAACGTTATGTTCTTCATTTTCGAAAATTTTAAGTGTTATTTCTATTAATGTTATTAATGAATTCTATAAATGTTACTTGTTATAATTCTATATATGTTATGTTTTTGCTACTCCCAACCTGTAACATTTATAGAGTCTTGACTGTATTAAGGTATCTATCCAAAATGGCATATAATCTTCCACCCTATTTCGAATGCCCTGGGGAAGTGAAACCGTCCAGCTGAGATTAGCCTATGATGTTTCCACTGTCAGAAGGTTCCCAATACCAGGGCACCGTTCCCGCGAAAATTCATGGGAACCCCTTAGGGAACTTCGTCTCTCTCGTTGCGAAGCCAGAGCAGGCTCGACTTCCATCGCTCTTCAAGTTAGATTCCTTCTTCATCTCACTTTCACTAACTTAACTTCCGACTCTTGTCACATTTATTGAGGCTTTGGACAGGCTTCTCAGGTGTTTGACACTTTAACACTGTCGTGGAGAAGAAACCGGTCAGATTGAGCTTCTGCATTGGTTGCGAAAGAGTCCACACTTCGTCTGAGGTACGTTAGAATCTTCTCGAAGGGTGAGGAGCAAATGGGTATTGCGTTCTGGAAACGTGACTATTATATGTGTGAAATCAGGGTGATAATTGCGGTTCTGTCTTGAAGGGGAAGTGCGCGAGTGGAGCGTATGCGGGGGTGGCGGGAAAGAGAGGCGTATAGTAACGGAGGGTACAGTAGTTCGGGAGTCTGAGATGAGTTTTTTTTTTATTTTTTATTGAATATGTTGAACGCATTGGTTAACTGAGGTTGATTGTGCATGATTTGCACTCGCACTGATGTGTAGTAGAATTTGTTCTTTTGGGATGCGTTTCTTAGAGTCACATAGTTCTTGAGCTGGGAAGGTTGAGAGCGCGAGCAGAGTGACGCCAATGAAGTGTTGTGATGGTGGGTTGGTGCAGGAAAATTTGGCTGTGGTGTGGACCTCAGGTACGAGGACGAAAGAAGAATATATCACTTATATGTTACCCATATCACTTATATGATATGGGCTGTTGAAGGCGCTAGGACATCATTAGTTTTCCAGTCTGTGAAGAATAGTTCCACTTCTCTCACTGCGCCAGTGCATCTAGTCAATACCACATTTGGAGAATTTTCCTACAAAGGTTTATGCAGCTTTGAATGAGGTGCGCAATTGTATCTGGTAACACCAGCCTCTGTGTTGCCAAGTTGTGGACGCTTCCAACACCTATCCACCCCCCAAAATATGTGAAATTATCAAGGGCACCTTCTCAGTGGTATGGTGCAAGGGGTGGTAGTAGCGGAACCACTCCCTCCTATCCTCGCAACAGCAACAACCTGTGTCCTCTCTCTCTAGGTTTTAATTTCCCTCCAGGCCCAATTGCCACTTCTCTTATTGACCAAGCAGCAGGTGCAGGCATATTGCAATGCAGGTCTAGCCTTGTGCTCATTTTTTCTGTGGCTTGCTGGAGGAGGATCACAAGGGCTCGATATCACAGTTCTCCCAGTTTTGCTGAAAATTTCCACAGGTGGGTTCCTTTTGCGGCATGTGAAGGAGGAGGTACTATACTTGAAAACATTGTGGTTTTTGTGTAGTGTGCAATGGCCAGTTGCTACCCTTTTTCGTTACGACGTTTATGGCTAGCGACCTATAGTATTGTGGATCCGCTGATATACTTGACTCTAGACTCAGTTACTATCCTTGTTTTTGTAATGCTGAGCAGCAGTCGATGAACCCATATCTTCTCAGAGCTTCTCATTTATTGATGTGTTTTGTGAGTGATATTTTGAGCTATGAATACAAGGTTTAGTAGCTCTTTTCGACCTAATCATTGGATCGAGAATAATGCCGAGTTGGCATGTTGCTTCTATTGTTGTTTAGGATAAGTATTTCTCTGAAAGTTTCGAGTTCCGGAGATTATCGATCTAGGGAACCTCCATACGCTTCGTCCTCCACAAAGGAGCTGGGATTTAACAACATGAGTGGTAGACAGTTGAGAGTGAGAAAGAGTTCGACCAAGACGGTAGAGACATCATCCATCGAAATTCATGTGGTGGAGAATGGTGCCGAAAGTACGAAGAAAGACCCAAAACCACGCAGCACTCCGAAGGTAGGCTCACTTGGATAAACAACGAATAACTCCATCGTTACATAAAAGAAACAGCACAACCCTCTTCATTGATTTGCCTGTCTTGTTTAAGAAAGTATGATCAGATTAGGGTGACCAGTTTCAAATCCCTGCAATCTATGCAAGTTCTATGAAGTCAACAGCCCATGACCAATTAAGTGTACTTGTAATCGTCACAAGATCATAAGGGACTGTTGTATGTGTCTGACATGACAGTAATGTTTTCAACATTGCTGTTTAATAGAGGGCCTCATGAGAAGGGTTTTGTTCAGAGAGTGGTTAAATTGTGAAGGCTTTGACTACATTCTTTTGCTCTGGGGAATGATGCAGAAGGAGGTAAAGAAATTGCATAAGGATGACTTTGACATTGATAGCTGGCAGTATCAATTACTGGAACGGTACGAGGACAATAATTTGAGCACATATACTACAGTTGAGCTTCGTGAGCTCCTAAGGTTTGTAGCAGCAACTGGGTTGTTCTCTGGTCACATGAGAATGAGCATGGGGCGGCAGGGCATGACTTCCTTGAAATGATCTCAAGGAATTCTCCAACCCTTGTTACTGCTGATTACCTCCGTGAAGAATCTGTGTTGACTTCCTTCTTTAACATAATCTTGCACACTCTAAAAAAATAAGATGAGAGGAGCAACAGTCACTATACTCACATGATTAAACCAACTAAAACAAAATTGCATGAACAGGAGCCCTCAGAATATGTTGCTGCTGATATCTTGTTAAGCAGATTCATAGAATTGAATTATGTATCTTGTTGGGCCAAAAGTTTGTTGGAGTCACTGCCCCATTTTCACCTTGAGTTCTTGTCCTTATTATGAGAATCATATTTCAAGTTTCAGAAACCTATTGTTGTCTATTGTTTGCTGTCCTACAGAGTTGAACTGAACAATATTCCATATGAAAAGCAGTAGTGGAAAGTAGAAAATTTGGAGTGCTAAATTTTTGAGCAGTGATCCACAAGGTATGTTGGGGGTTAGGAGTTCAAATAAAAGTCCAGTCCTTTTGTGTCAATGTCATATGTAGTCCGTTCGCCTGACTATATAGAGTATGCCCACCTTTAGGGAAATGAAGAAGACATCTAAAGGCCAGAAAACCGATATGCTCAAGGTTGTAAAGAAATGGCTCAATGATAATGGGTGTGGCACACCATCAGGTACTTACACCTGCCATTTGTACAAAAGTTACACCTGAGATCTTTGTAGTCTAAATTTTAGAATTGTTTGGAGAAATGCTCAGAGATCAATGTTACATGCTCAGAAAAATGACGTAATGAGTTATTCCAGATAAATTTTGTGACAGATAGGTGTGAACTGCGACAGATTGGTGTGAAGTTAAGATGTTAAAAGACTTGTTGCCGAGTGACTTGGGTGACTGTATTGGCCCAAATTCATACATTCCAATTCGTTCTTTTATAAATAAAATGCAAATTGGTGTCTGTCTCTTGTAGTTCTGGACAAAGATCAAAGCTCAGGTAATGAGGAAAAGTCTCTCGAATCTATGGACACAAAGGAAGCCAACACTTCATCAGACACCAAAGTGGAAACCACTACACCCGGCAGAGGGAAATGGAAGAGGGAGGCACCCAATGAAGAGATTAACGTTGTGGAAGCTGAAGCTGGAGCTGACAAATCGTTACCCAAAGCTAAATCCACCAAAAAAAGCTTGAAACCTTCTACCACAAAAGAATCTGAATCTAAAGATGCTGTACTGCAGACTGGAACTCTCATGGATGAGAGCAAGGAAGCATGGACTCTACTAGTGCACAAAAAACCTCAGCCTGAGTGGGTGGCTTACAATCCAGCTACTATGCGTCCAGAACTACCTTCAAGTAATGAGAAAGTAATGAAGATTATATCATGGAATGTAAATGGTTTGCGGGCTCTTTTGAAGGAGAAAGGGATGTCACAAGAGCAAGGATCTTTGATTGCACAGTTAGCTGCAAGAGAGGACTTTGATGTTCTGTGTTTACAGGAGACAAAATTACAGGTTATCACTCTTGTCCTTGTATATCCCATGTATGATTGCTGCTGCTTTTAGCTATTACTTTTGTATCATGTTACTGAAAGCATATATAAGCGGCTCTAACAAAAGTGGGGTAAGATCCACTAATGAATTGTGACTCCAAGTGGAGGCTTTCTTTACTCTTCAAATAGTGTAACTTATGACAGCAGATGTCTGTCAACTAGTCAGGCTTGTTGTGTCCTTTGGAAGTCTTTTATGTGTAGCTACTTACCTCCACATTTTCCTGGTTCTGGTTGTCATTCAAGTACTTATTTAAAAGCTCTCTGTCAGTTCCTTGTCATGGGGTTTGATATGGAAATTGTTGTATTCAATTTCAGGTCTGTTCACAACATTGCATTCTGCTAACAGATGTCTCTAACATTTCTGTCCGGCAGGAGAAAGATGTAGATCAGATCCAGGAGTCCCTCTTGGCAAGTTATGGATCTAGTCTTTGGAGTTGCAGTACCAGCAAGCTTGGTTACTCGGGCACTGCTGTGATTTCCAGGGTAAGCTTGATAGACAACCCTAGGGTTTCCAGCAGTTACCCTTTGTCATTGGGTTGATAGTATTTCGTTACTTGGTGGCATTGAAGTTCCTACTTGCACTGGTCTAGTGACTAACAAAACCTGAATTGCAGATTAAACCCCTCTCTGTACAATATGGACTTGGGATAGCGGACCACGACCTTGAGGGACGCCTCGTTACTTGTGAATTTGACCCCTTTTATCTTGTTGTCAGCTATGTTCCTAATGCTGGAGCTAAATTGGAAAGACTGGTAAATTTATTTCTCTTGTTATTCCAAGATTTCATGCTCTACCTTGTCTGTGTTAGCATGTAAGTCCATAAAGGGACTTTCACAAGATTAGTAAAATGGAATGTTAATTTTTATATGATTGTCAGGAATACCGTACGCAAAACTGGGATCCAGCACTAAGCAAGTTCATGAAGGTAATCCTCTGGATACCTCTAGTACCTACTGACCTCAGTTTTGTACATGATGAAATTCAATGGGTTGGGTAGTACATGGAAATTGAGAACCATTTTGTTTCTGCAAGTAGTGTTCCAGTGTTCATACTTGAAGTTGCATGAAGGGAAGGGTGCCCCATGGAATCACGTCCTCCTTCCTCTATTTGATATAGTTTTCATCTCACTCCACCTGTGGATATGTTCTAAAGGTGGCATTGTAAAGCAGGAACTGGAGAAAAAAAAACCTGTTATACTTACAGGCGATTTAAATGTTGCAAATGAGAATATTGATATACACCATCCTGCTGTAAGTGCTCCAAAGATATCCCTGCCTTTTGCCTTACCTTACTGGCTGCTTGTGTTATGATTGAGAAACAATGCCATGTCGAATAACACACTTTTTCTTTATAATGAGACTGCCTCTTTATGCTTATCTGTAGTAATATGAATACAAATTTCACTTTTCCTCTTATGAATGCTTAATGTGATAAAGCCACGATTAGCTGACATGTTTAAAGGGATGCAATTTTTTAGGGTAATATAAAAAGTGCAGGATTCACAGAAGAGGAACGGACCTCATTCAAAACAAACTTCCTTGAGCAAGGCTTTGTAGACACTTTCAGAAAGCAACATCCAAATGCTGTTAGCTACACCTACTGGGGTTATCGCACTGCAGCTCGACCCAAGAATCAAGGTAATTTAGGCTATTTCAGGTCCTTGACTGTCAGTTGACATCTTGCATCCAAATGTATGGAAGGGTTATTTGTGGCAGTCTTAGTCACGAGTCACATGATATATCTGACTTGCATAATATGCTTTCAGCTTTCTATCCATGGAAATCTTTATAAATTCTAGTAGAATTGGAGTATATCAGCAACTTGTCTTCAATATTTGAAATGCCCTAACTCCTGCATTTGATTTAATTTGCAGGGTGGCGACTGGATTACTTCCTTCTTTCAGAGTCTCTTGCTGACAGTGTACATGATTCATACACTATCCCGGATGTGGGTGGTAGTGATCACTGTCCAATTGGACTAATACTGAAAGTATAGTTGAGATATAGTGGACAGGATATTATTGCAAATGTGATTTATTCAATGCACTGACCCCAATTTTGAGTATCCAGAGCGAATAAGTTGCTCCGGTTCCCTCTTGGACTAGACCCCTGTTTTGGGACTCCCCTTGCAGCTTGGAGCATTCATTAGAGCTTGGGTGCTGAACTGCAGTACAGTGTATACTTTCCACATTCCCATACATAGAACCCTTTTGAATGATTATGGAAAGCTTGAAAATTAATGTTCAGATTTATTATGATCAGCGCCCCCATGTTTTTATGAAAGTCTGATTATGGTTTAGTTTTGGCAAGCAGGTAATATATGTGCCCATACAGCCACTGGAGTGGATTTCCAAGCATAATCCACTCTGGCATATGTCATGGCCCATTTTTGTTAATTAATTAAAGCATTGGAAAGACACCAAACTATTGAAAGTGTCTACGATAGCCCATCAACCTTCATACCAGTGCATAATGTGATGTAGAACACCAATTCTAGTACCATTTGACAACAATAAACCTCTTCAAAGCTCATCCACATAAGCTACTTGTATGTGAAAGGGCACTCAGGCCTGTGGCATTATCCTGTCTATATTCAACCTTTGTACATCTGAGTTATTAGCTCTGCATTTCAATGATGCATTGACACAGTTGAAGAGTGTGTCACCTTGTAATTTTTGTCAAAAGCTTTGTAATACCCATTTGAAGTTTACATGAATTAACTTAACAAATAGTTGTAGTATTGGATATTTTAGAATGGTCACAGTAATTTGATCCACTAAAATGTAAACTCATGTACATTAGTGTAAGTTTGCAATAGAACTTTCAACTCTCTTGTCTAGCTCATACTTACACTTCAAGGAATGAACTCAACTTCCACCAAAATTTTCCATGTGTACAACATTATATTTCTCAATTTCATGTGGTATCTTAGGACCATAACCTTGCCCGTATATGAATGCATTCACACAAGTAGATAAAAGTCTATTGAATGGATGAAATCCTACTGAGTGGATGAAGTTGACTTGGACAAAGTGACTTTAGAATTAGAAAGTTGATAGTCCAAGTTTCCCTCCTTGTTACTCTATGTAGAAATTACACTATTCTAAGGAAGGGACGCATAAAGTGAAGACACTGGGAATTTGTGCAGCAAGCTTGGGCAACATTTCATTGAATGCAACAATTCTCATAGCCTATCCTTGTGTTCCACATAGCCATATCATTTGTCTTGTAATCACTCAGAAATATAAAAGTTTCATTTTGTATCTCTCCTTTCTAGTTTCTAGGTCAAAGCATGTTACAGTCAAAAGTGTCTAGGTATAATTAGGAGCACATTGATATCTAATATCTAATAAAATGATGACTAGTATATATGCTTAATCATTCATTGTTTCAAATCATAATTGAAAATTATTGCCTGCAAATCACCAATTATGTCACACAATTCCGTTCTTCTCAATACACTACACTAGGACACGAAACAATTTACAACCAATGATCAACCAATTCATCAGACTGAACCCTCACGTGCGTAGCATCTTGGTGGTTGTCGAAATGATGACACCGCCATGTGCTTGGCGGAAGAAGAGCCTATACAGAAAGCCCTCACATGGACTTCACATTCTAATCAGCCACATGAAATATATGTCGGATTGGTAAGTAACGCCACTTGAGCTCCTCGGTAATTTTGCAAACGTCCATGTGCTTAACACTTGTAATTAGAAAACTGAATGTAAAAACTATGCACCAGTCACAGACATGTTAAACGATCCAACACACAAGGATTAGCTTACGCTGAAATTTTCGCTCTGATTGATTGATATACATGAATAGAGGACTGTACAATGAAGAGCTCGAACAAATTTTCCTTCGCTTACTTCAAATTCTACTCCTACAAAATTCCACAAAAATATCCCAACGATGGTGTCGGAAATAACAATTCACATACTAAGACTCATCATGTGCACTCCCGAGGCCTTGGGATTCTCGGGGAGATGCACTCATTTGTCCGTGCTACTGGAGAGTAGTGAGCTTTTGCAGATCCTCACGGTCTCCGAGGAGGTTGGTCTGCTTCATGGCGGACGCCAAAGAGACTTGGCTGATGAGGTTGCTGGAAGGCACCTTGAAGGAGGCAGACGACGTCCTTCGTATGGTTGCAGAAGAAGTTCTCCGCAAATCGTTCTGGGGTATACTGCTGGCAACGTTGGTAGCACATGGTCTAACCACCCCCAAAGCCAAGCACATCACCAACGCTCGCCTTCTTGAGGTTCTGGAGGAGTTGGCCTTGCCACCGCCCCTGCGGACGCCCATGGCCGCAGCTCCATCCTCCATCACGGAGTCCACAGCGTCCAAAATGTTGCCCGACGTGGTGGCGATCTCCTCCCCGACCTGACTGCTCAGCACCGCCACCTCGGAATTAACGTCACTCCGAGCAGCAGCTGCTGGGGCCGCTTCTTGCACTGCACTAGCACTGGGGGTAAGCTTGCCGCTTTTCACAGGCTTCCTGGACTTGGTCCTCCGCAGCTGCGAGCTCTGGAACTTGGGCTTCACAGCTAACGGCAACACCCCACCCGCTCCCCCTGCTACCCCTGCCGACGAGGAGAGCTTGGCATCCCCTACACGCATCACGTTGCTCACTTGCGACGTACATGTCGATTGAGCGTTGAGAGCCATTCTTGCAAACCTTGCCTCTCACAACCAAACCACACCCAAAATGCGCTGGCCGGCGAGCAGCACAGCAACTGAGATATATTCAAGCTGCAGCAAGCCGGGCAAGCAGATAAAGTATGTATGTATCGTCTGTATCACTAAGTTGTTTATGGTCGTCACTACCTATGCTGCAAATTGCAGTGGAGTGCTGAAGTGATCCGTGAAAGCGCAAGCGGCCGGTAAGTTGAGTGAGTGCAGCAGACTGACGGGGTGAGAGTGGTCAAAGCTCTGCCTGCATCTGATATGCAAGAGCAGGGCCGAGTTGGAGCTATGAAGGTGCGAGTGGGGTTGCAGCGGCGATGGAATGAGCATGACGGTGATGGGGTCATGAGAGGGAAACTAAACGGACGGCCACGGGCAGTCGGTGAGAATGATACAGGTGGCGGGACATGATTGAGGCCCATGAATCTTGCGGCAACAGTGAGGCCATCTGTCTTCGATATTTCATTCGCCTCGCCCAGCCCAGCCCATGATAAGTTAAATTCGGCACCTCACGAGTCCGTCCGTCCGTCCTTGAGGTGGGCCACGGCTATACAACACCCACCTCTACCACTATTACCCACCCGAGCGGACCACCCAGGCAGGCAAGCAGGCAGGCAGGCAATTCTTCTATTGTAGCATGTGTATAGCTTTCTCTTTTGGGAAAATTTATCCCGAAATTAGCATCAGAAGCCCCGCTTTAGTCTAGCAGAACACATTTACTTTTACTAACCACAAACCTAACCTATGAGGGTCATGTTTTTACTACACCCCCTTTACCTTGCTAATAGTTGTAAGGGCTAGCTCAAACAGGTGGATGTCGAACCCTAGCCCTTGAGTTGAGTCCCTTTGGGTTCTTGTAGACTGGCATAATACTTAAGCAAATGGAGCAATTGGGGCGCATTACTTAATTTATATTCACATTTTTTTCCTTTCCAATTTTGCACATACAAAATCGTACACATCTTTTCCCATTTTGGAGACATAAGAAATTCTTTAAAAATTATGAGGTTGGTAGACAGCGGCCGGCCTCCAAACCGATGAATTGAATTCTGGAAGGTACAACGTTTTTGCACCAATATACTTTTGTATGTGCTTTGTAGCAACAACCTACTCTTATCATTGGAGTTGCCGAGTTATCAATTCTTTGGCATCAAAATTGTGACCTGGAAATCAATGCTCATAATCAATCAAGGTGTGGTCATGAGGTCGGTGACAGAGCAGCCATTGTTTCAAGTTAGCAACTAACCTTGCCACATGACTGTGACAAATGTGACTACTTTACATAAGGTTTGAAAAGTATTGAGTTTCATGGTTGGAAAACTAACAACTCTAATAAAGCCTATCCAATATTTGCAAGATTACAATCCCAGTGAAAGATGACACATGGAGTTAACAACAATCATTCAGTAGTGACATAGGGCAAAGGCGGGGAGCAACTTTTGAAATCCTACTTGAAGTCCTTATTCAACAAAGTTGGCTAAATGGGGAAAGAATACACGTGTTCTTATTTCCTGGTTGTAATCTTTTTAACACAGCAAGTGCAACAAGTCAACTGATTGAAGCTTAGCTTTTTAGCCCATTTGATTCTTGTCTTAATTAAGAGCAACCCCTAAGGGCCTAGCCTAAAGAGACCAAAATATGGTTTTGATTCGTTTTTGGGAAGGTTTTTTTTAGAGGTTTTCAATTATTCATTGAATTACATTTTTCTTCAATAACATTTATAAGGTTTTTCAAGTTACAAGAATTTTGTTCTTGATTCATGTTTTATAAGCACTTACTATCTTTATAAACGTATCCTCCCTCAATAATCCTCCCCAAAAAACTTATTATTTGGGGAAAGTAGTAAGATTCTAGAGATGATGGTTTTTTTTGTAGTTTTTCAACTACAACAATTTAACTTTGACATAGTATCAAGCCAATAGGTTGAGTAGTTGGGACACATCTCCCCATTGCAACTCGGGGAGGTCCCCTTGCGAAAAGTAGTAAACCACGTGAGTTAAACTATAGGGTTCATTTTATTCATTGGAGGAAAAAATTATATAAGACTTGGATCTACCATAGCCTTCAATTAATGCTTGAAATGTCATTATATGTAAAATAGTGTATTGGAAAAACCCTCATTTTTTTCTCAGTAGTAGATATAAATTAGTATGAATTAAATCATGGAAGAATTTTTTAATATTAGGATGAGTATAATCCCTAGTCCTTCTACTAGATAGATGAAAAATAATACATTTCAGTACAATATAGTGATGAAATAATCACTAAAAGCATATCACGGGCGCAAGAGGGAAAATTTTGCCCATGGGCTGGAATTATTGGTCCATTTTCAAATCGGTTTAGGGTTTCAATTTGGAGGCCAAGAGTGGTGGTGCCGCTTGCTCCCATTTTTCACTTTCTCACTATGCAAGTTTTGAACACTCACCATAGTTGTAATGCATTTTGAGGCACTAGTTTTTTGTTTTGCTGTGATTTTATTTTTCTTTTTGTGATTTGAATGGTTACTCAATTGCTATGTTCGTTTGTTTCATGTTGCTTTCTAGTTTGGTTCAAATATGCTCATGTACATTGCATATGTCCACGCCAAACACTTACCCTAAAACCTCTAATGTCCATATGAGCAAATGCCTAAGTTTTATAAGTACTATAGCGTGCCAAGAATTAGGCTACATTTGGACATAGAATTACCTATAGGGTGCTGGAAATTAAGACAAAGTAGTTTTTTTCTACTAAAACGATCTCTTAAAATCATAATTACTAGGTAAATAGCCCCCAAACAAATACCCAGCTAACGCTCGTGGTTACAAAATATAAGGGGAAGTGACCTCCTTGAGCATTGCAAGTGATATGAATTCCATTTGCCATCGAGCTATGCCAGTTTTACCCACTACGTACTAGGTCAACCAATCAATCTTAAAAGTTGTGGATACCAAGGGACTTGGCGAGCTTAACACAGGAGGAATTAATGGATGATCAAGTTGCCCCAATTACAGCTAGTAGGGACTCAAGAGAGTCCACCTCTTAATTGATGCAATCATGTATAGGCAAAGAGGCTCAATACTTCATGCTCATATCAATGGAAAAATTAGACATTCTTGTTTATTTAGTTTATTACTTATGTTATCCTAGCCTATGACCGAGAGCTACACATTGGTGAATTTTCACAATGACCTCTTCTATGGTAATGAACGATTTAAATTTTTTCATGCAACGTAAAATGAAATATTTGTCTATTTCAAAAATTTGGAAATTTTTAAAATTAATTTTGAATTAGATATGATTTTTTAAAGATGTTCCCTAGGGTATCTTATGATAGACCTAAAGAAGTTTGACGTCAATGCTAATACAACTTATGAACATTCTATAATTATCCACAAGCAAGTAAGAGGTTGTAAGAAATCCAACATTACTAAGCCGTAGACTGACTTTGACCTTACTATGTCAAGAGACATCCTAAACGAACAACTAATCTCATCCAACACGTTGTGGCAAGGTCTCATGTGCCTTGAACCGAGACCTGTGGGCCTTGAACCGAGACCTGTGGGCCTTGAACCGAGACCTATGTGCCTTGAGTTGAGACCTATGGGCCTCCTCCTCCTTCCTCCTCCTTCCCCCTCTCTCTCCTCCCCTCTCTCTCTCTCCCTCCACGTCATTAAATGCATTAATGTGAGGTTAGTTGAGCTAGGGACATGTCATCCACCTAGGGAACATTATTTCTAATTTGTTCCCTAGAGCTCGGTTTAAGGTCAGCTCTCGGTAATAGGCTAGGATACCATAAGTATATCTTATACAGTGACAAACAAAATTGAGTACAACTCTAACTCACTTCCATTTGAAAAATCATTCCATAAGCATGAGTGGGCAAGATCCAAGTGCATTCAAATGAAAGTTGTAGTACATGATGTACTACATAGTGTCAAAAAGTTTGAAGTGGATTTTAATTAGGGTGTGAAAGATATAAAATGTCAAAATTGGCTCTTTCAAATACTCAGTATTGTTTGAAATTGTCTAGAAAACCTTCAAAACATACAAGACTTGGAACGAAGCCAAACTTTTGGCATGCTGCCTCTATGGTAGTGTCAAACATCATGTTAAACATGCATGTGTCTTTTATCAATGGAAATCGGCATTTGTATGCTTCCAATAAATTTCAAATTGTCAAAAAATAGATAAATTACATTAGAATGGCATTTGACAATCCTTCATGGAATTGATGGCATGGGATTGTAGTGGACATCATAAAAGACCTCCAAGTACTAATATGGGCCATTGTTGTGTCTATTTTAACTTGTATTTGAATTTTTTTTCAATATTAAAAAAAATACTTTATAATCTAAGCTTCTTTTAATGGAATATTACAATTTTTTCTTTTCAAAATTCATTTATGTTACAATATTGATTGATGTAAGCTTTCTATCCACTACATTTGTTTCACTTGTCTGCGCTTATGTACAGGTATTTTATAAAATAACTAAAGTCGTATTTTACTCCTCTTGCAAAGTTTATACTAAAATGCTTTGTAAATTGAGTTTCTGCTATGTTCCAATCTTATAGCTATTATTAACCTCAATTGTATCAAAAATTCAATTTAAAATACATTTTAGTATAAACTTTGAAAATAAGTAAAATATGGCATTAGTTATTTTATGAAACAGCTGTATATAACCACAAACAAGTGAAACAAATGTGGTGGATAGAAAGCTACATCAATCGATATTGGAACATAAACATAATTTAAAAAGAAAACATCATAATATTCCATTAAAAGAAGCTTAGATTATAAAGGATTTTTTTTAATATTGAAAAAAAATTCAAATACAAGTTGAAATAGACACAACAATGGCCCATATTAGTACTTGGAGGTCTTTTATGATGTCCACTACAATCCCATGCCATCAATTCCATGAAGGATTGTCAAATGCCATTCTAATGTAATTTATCTATTTTTTGACAATTTGAAATTTATTGGAAGCATACAAATGCCGATTTCCATTGATAAAAGACACATGCATGTTTAACATGATGTTTGACACTACCATAGAGGCAGCATGCCAAAAGTTTGGCTTCGTTCCAAGTCTTGTATGTTTTGAAGGTTTTCTAGACAATTTCAAACAATACTGAGTATTTGAAAGAGCCAATTTTGACATTTTATATCTTTCACACCCTAATTAAAATCCACTTCAAACTTTTTGACACTATGTAGTACATCATGTACTACAACTTTCATTTGAATGCACTTGGATCTTGCCCACTCATGCTTATGGAATGATTTTTCAAATGGAAGTGAGTTAGAGTTGTACTCAATTTTGTTTGTCACTCTATTTTTAGATGCTCAACGAAGGTTCGAGTGATATCAATCTTTATTTGAAATTTTTGTTTAATTTATAGAAATTTGAATGCTTCTAAGATGTTGCCAATATTGTTTATCCCAATCATATGAATATAATCTAGTATTTACAGTAGATGCAACTATTCCGATTAGGGCCCCATTGGCAATCTTTAGGGTACAAGAATTTCGATTAGGCTAGGATTGAATTTCAATTGAAGGCTGGAGCAAATAGTGCCATGATACATGTCCTAGTTTTATGTTCTAAAAAGTGAAGCAGTTAAAATAAGTGGTTATGGCAGACTCTACACATTGGCAATATGTTCAAGCCAACTTTTGGCTTCAAAATTCACAATAATTTCAATTAAAGAAATAAAAATGCCAATTTTTTTTGCAATCCACCTTATTTCTATCTTCCTACATGGGAAAAGTTTGCACCGCCTTATACTCCTCCAGATCTGGCATAGAATCTCTTAAGTTGTGGGCACCTCTACTCTGGGTCTTCAAAATCATACTTGATACATGTTTAGTATGGGGTCAAACCCCCAGGGCTGAATAGGCTAATGAAGGATTTAAATAGGTCACTTAATTACTACCTACTGCGAATATCCTTGCAAAGTGGCAAATATAAAATACCCAACATGCCCTCTTATAAGGCTCTTATGAGGGAAACAGAGGAAATATGATCCTTGCCATTGACAAACTCTTGGCTAGTGGCAAACTCTTGGCTAGGAACAATCCACTTTAGCATCTTCTCGCTGGAGGTATAGCGTAGTGGCTAGCTCCACAAGCTACGGAAGTACTAGGTTCCGTTGGAATAAACGGATCAAGCAATCCGTAAAGCTTCAACTCATGAACTATATCAATGGTACTGCAAACTCAAAACGCTCACACTATTGCAGCTTCTAAGCAACTTCGTTACTTTTGCAAGCAAGAAGTATGGCCCACACTCACGATGTACTCTCTTTCAACTTCAAACATCCATCAGTCACAACATCATACAGGACCATCAACACTGGTTTATTACTGGAACTATCCAAATAGTCAATTACAAAAGGACAAAATTTTATCCAGCTTATTATTCACAATTGATGTATATATACTTTTTACTCTCCAGATGGGTACAGCTGTTGAGAAGGGATTAAAAAGCCAATATTCAATGTGTTAGATGCAAACGTCAACACTGACCGAGGCAACATGCACGAAGATATCAATCTCCAGGAACTGTTCCACAAGATATTACAAAGTAATAAACTATGTCTCGCCGTAGATTGGCAAAATTTACATATAATACATTGAGGAGTATTCACATACACTGCTTCCCGCATAACAAAGAATCGCTGCTCTTATGTACAGTAGTATCACACGCAGATGTACAAATTCTCTAGACCTCGCAATAGGTACAGAATTGCTCATTCTCAACACCTTCAAGAACATATGCTGCCATTCAAGTGGAGATTGAAATCGGAAAATTAGGAATATATGGCAGGCGGAAAAATCAGAGCTGTGCTAATAAATCCTCCTTATCATCAAGGAGGTTGGCTGCCTTTAGCGACGAAGCAATGGAAACTTGGGTGGACAAATTTCCACTCACAGTGAAGCTCGAGGAGGCCGACCTTCGTAGGCTTGTGGATGTGGTTCTTCGCAAGTCGCCATTCTGAATTCCTCCCGTCACATTCTTTGGTACCATCCCCAGAGCCAAGCACATGACCAGTGCCCGCCTCCTCGAGGTCCTCGTCGCGGATTTGCCTGATGATTTGCGCACGCGCATGTTGACTGCCCCGGCCTCGATCCCAGAGTCCACGGCATCCAGAAACTCGCCGGATGTGGTAGCCACATCCTCGCTCACTTGGCGCACCAGGTTGGGCACAGCTGATGTTTTCCTTTCCACGAGCTCCTGAAGAGCTGCACGGCTCTGGTTCGGAACCTTGATAGCTGTAGCTGCCTTGGGACGTGTCTGTGGACCGGATCGCAGCGGTGCCCCTTGTAAAGCCACTGCTTCATTCTTCAGATGCGCAACGCTTGTTGGTGCGTGACCCTTTGGTGACTGAGGTCGAGTCAGATCGGCGTGGGCCGCAAAATTGCTCAATTGAGTGCACGCTGAGGTTTTGCTTACTGCCATAGCTCCTTCCAACCGAGAAATTAAAGATTTGCAAACTATTTCTTCGACACCCGAGCCTTGCAAATGACCAAAAAGTACACGACAAATGCTACAAAACCAGCACCTTGTAATTTTCGTGACAAAGGCAGAGGCAACTTAATCGACAGACTTGCAGCAGAGACGCTGCAAAAATCCAAAGAGACTCTTGAACAGAACTTAGTTGCTGCGCGCTGAACGAAGAAGTTGAGTAGCTGGAATGAGCACTTCCGAGAGAGTGTTGATGGCTTTCTTGATGTAGTGCTTGCGCCAGAATCCAAAATTGATGCCGCAGAGAAGCAGGTGGGGAGAATAGACGTGAGATTTGGGGTAGTGATGAGGCGCAGAGCGAGTGGAGGATGAAGAAAACGGTGGGGGTGGCATGGCGATTATATGGAGCGTGGCAGATGTTGCGATGGCACTGCAGGACACCACGTGCGCATACCCCAACAGCGCTGCCACATCCGCCGTGGCTGCCAGCCACCCAGCCAGATGCGGATGGAGCAAGGTCCTACATGGCACTCTACCACCTCACCTCTCCTCTACTCTACTCTACTGCACCCCAGTTGAGGAGTAGCCCCCTCCCTGTCTATCCCATCCAGCATCTGCATTAGTTGGGAGGACGTTAAGTTCCCCCCTACGAACTTAACGTCCATTAAGCCTAATTAATTATAAAAATCAGTAAATCATGATTAATCCCAGTAGGTACATTTTATAATTAATTAGGCTTAATGGATTTGGTAAGCATGCTTTTTTATTTAATTGGGCTCAATTAGAACTAATTAGACTTAATTACACTCAATCACACTTATTTAGTTTAAATGCATATGACAACTTTGTGAAAATAGAAGGTATTAACTAAAATATTACACAATATTAAAATATTTCACAATATTAGGATATTACAGAATATTACAATATTACAGAATATTGGAATATTAAAATAGTATAAAATAGTGTAATATTATAATATTTAACATATAAAAACAAATAACTAATTTTAGTTTCATTTTAAAATGACAAAGACCCTTTCAATGGTAAGTCACAAAAATTATAACCTCATTGATAATGAGGGTTTTGTAATATTTTTGACTTCCAAGTTAATTACATGCTTTATTGGCGGGTTCACTTTGAAAATGAAATCCCAGTCAATTGCTTATTTACTTGATGGAAGTGAACATATATATTGGATTTTGGACCTTGAAGGTGAAGTGCACTCAATATGGGATTTGTGGATGTTGGCCTTCAAGAATGCAAGGCAATGGTTTTTTCGAAGTCGGGCGGGCGGGCAGCAGTTTTCGGTCGGGTCCAGAAAATCTGGATTTTCTGGACGGGCGGCTGCCCCTGCCCAGATCTGACAGTCCGAAAAGTTCGTAGGGGGGAACTTAACGTCCTCCCAATCGGATACTTCATCTGGAAAACAACGTTGGCAGAAATGTAAATATGGAATCCAGGATATATATACCTCGGGGCTCATAATTAGGAACTCTTATGTTTTCGATGAACTGTTCATTCCACCATTGTAATCACCGAAGGAAGAGGTTACTGACGAGGTCTCCAAAGAGCTGAATGAGGAACTTGTGCTGCTCAGTGACAGACATATCAAAATCTTCAAGACAGAATTTTCAAGAGGCGTGCAATCTCTACAGCACCATCATTATGCCAGATTTTTTCATATGACAAGCGTGTGCCTAGATTGGAAGAAGCTCAAAACTAGAGTATTCTAGAGTATAAGCCGATTGGCTACGTTTGAATGAACTGACATCCATGTTTCCAAGACGTGCAATTAGGTGAACTACTCAAACACTCGTCCTCATTTCTAATCTCATTGCAGACTTCAGAACCACGGGTGTTCAACGTCCACGGCGCTCATAGTTCCAGATTCTTACAAGTTCTTACAAGAAGGTCCAAACTCCTGAAATTGTAGCGTAGGAAAAATGTATCACATATGTGGGTGATCAACTTCTCATGCCATTAGACTTTACCACTTCAGGAAGTGTTTCCAATCCAAACGTCAAGACTGGCCTGTGACAAGAACGCTCATTCACAAGATGATGACATACCTGAAAAAAGATGAGAACCATGGATGTATAAAAGCTTACATTACAACAAAAAGTTAAAACACAGAAAAACGAATACTCTGGGAAAACAATGTACATGGAGGACATCCTCAACACTACCGTATGTGGTCCGTGAAGCTGGTGGTTTGCAGATAGCCTATACCACCATCTGTACAATCTCAAAGATTTATGCAGATTGTAAATGTTATAACATCAAAGATTGCACCATAGTGACAAAAAAACGATGTGCAGCTCCCGTTTCCCACCCCACTTCATAAGTTTAATAGGTCATACAATACACTTTTTCAATGCTACGTCCAATCCAATCCTGTAAAGACTACCTCATGGAGAACCCACCACTAAGCTGTTACACTAATCTTTGTAAGGAGCATTGTTTCGCCCCTCAACTGCAGTACGAAACGTATCTATAAGCCTTCCCTTTCTTACAGATAATTGAGGACCTCAGTACAAAATGATAAGAAACTCCAACTGTCTTTACAATCGCCCGAATATTCTATAACGTTATGGTTTCAATGGATGAATCCATATATACAACCCCCATGAGGCTCAGATGGAATCGACCTCTCCAATGCCAAACTGAGCAGTTCAGATATTTTAAATCCCCCTTCATGATCGCACACTTCCTCCGTCGATCCTCTGGCACGTCTCATATTCACTTTATCTATATTCACTCATCCCTCAAATTGCAACGGCCACCTCGCAAGGCCTTTAACCTTGACTCTGCGACATCCGAAGCATTACAGATGCAAAAGTCTAACACCACCCTCCGAAAATACCCATCACACATACCACCATTGGTCGACGGTTCATCACACCAAACCCTCAAGCAACTGCTTCTTTCACCTCCAACAATTTCTGGCATCGTCATTTGGATGCAGTCCACAGACCCCTCCGATCCAACTGCGAGATCTTAAGTGGTCGAGGATATCATCTTCAGCATTTGATGTACAACTGTCTCAACCAAGCAGAGGTTCCTCCAAAAATGTTGTGGAACACTATGTTTGTTGTCTGGAAAGGAGACCAAACGAGATTTAAGAGAGAAGAAAAACTTGTAGAGAACATGGATGAGTGTTGTTCATACTGGGTGCATTTCCTGGTGGACATGTAGGCCTTGGCTGCTTTTTCCAACAGGGGATTCTTCATGTGGACGTTCGAGACATCGGGGAGAGACTGGAAGGAACAGAGGCGGCTGTTCCATTGCTTGTTTGCAGACTGAGAAGAAGACTGAATAACGTCTCTCAAGGATGTGTAGGAGTGGGTACTGTACGCGTGAGACCTGGTCATATCCAGAAGTTCGGTGCTTCTCCGGCTGCTTGAGCGAATCTGGTTGTAAGACCTCACCAATCACCCTACAGCAACGGTTTTTGGCTTCACGAGAGTGGTCATTGGAACTGCTTCAATACGTCCTGCACATTCACATACATCCAGGGTTTCAATACCAACTAGCATCCATACTTGTTTGCCCTAATCAACCCTGATCAAGGATTAACCCCACCATCATATTCACAACAGTTATTCAAAAGCTATTCTAAAAGATGTCAGAGCATGAAACATGGTGTATAGAATCACTACCCGCTCGCTCACTCGATGGATGGCAAGCTCGTCAAACAAGGGAAAGAATGTGTGGCTGGTTTGTTGTCTCTACTGAAGAACAGAAGAGAGCATATGTGACTTCAAAGAGTCGATAGTGGAGAAATCTTGCACGACCAGACAAATGTAGAAAAGGTACTATGAGAATATCTATACAAAAAAAGGAAGACGGTCATTCATGGTACAAGTACATTGCCCAAATGGGTCTTAACAACTACGAAATCTATTCTCTCAAGAACCAACTTCGATGTGCAATGAGGAAGTCACGGTTCCAAGGCTGAAAAAGTAAATAAATAATACTAAAAATGGATACGTTTCCCCACCTCAAACTATCTGGACACTTCGCCAGTCAGACGCAAGGTGCAGAAACCCTCATCAATCCAAAGTTTCCACATGCACACGCAGGTACTCTCAACCAAACGGTGAGACGCTGCAGCCAGCAACAACGAGCAATATGCAAACAGACAGACTGTTTGAATGGCCCATGGTAGTTGCTGCAAAAGAGAAGCGGCGAGGTGAAGCGCGTTGTGGAGCCACTAGAAGACGAAGAAGCCGTGAGGCATGCTCACGAACGGAGCGACCGTGGAAGAAGGGTGGGGAAGAGGCGAGGACGCCCAAGCCGCGGCTGCTACCTCCACTACATCTGATGCTCCTCTGCAACGCTGCCAACTAGGTTATACAAAAGCTCACCTTGCCTTTTGCTTGCCTTGCCTTGCCTTGCCTGGCCTCTAACTTAGCGGCTTGGCTGGGAGGGAGGGAGGGAGGGTGGTAGGTCGCAAGCCACGGATTGCGTGGGTGCGTGCGTGGGATGGCGGGCGAGTTGACGATTGCGCATGGGTCACGGCTTCCCCGTCGCCAGGCTTTGGGCCGCTTTTGCCTCGCCTTGGCCTTTTGCCTTTTGCCTTGCCTTGCCTTGCCACGGTTAACTCCCAGTTGCCGTGGGCCCTTGTGGCCATGGAAATCGGTGAACACCCCCCCCCCCGGCCCCCTCCCTCAATAGGGAATTGTTGCACATGGGCCACATGTCTACTTGCTTCTACATATGGTCCCACCGATCTCACTTGGGTGAAAGAACAGTCACTTCTATTATAACATTGAAACTTATTTTTGGAAATTTCCATGTTCAACAATGGAATTGGCATCAGAGACCCCGAATTAGAGTTACAAGATGGCATGATTATAATTGATTAGGCGATGCAAAACATATGGGGAGTAAGTTTTGCAAGGCTTTTGTCTTCATATGATTAGTGTGGGTGTGGGTGTGGGTGTGTGTGTGGTGGGGGGGGGGGGGGGTTGGGTGTCAAAGAACCTCTTCGCCCAACATAAACAACTTGAAATAATATGTGGCCCGGAAATTAGTTTAAGAAGTCGATTAGCTTGGAAATCATCGAATAGGTTTAGGAAGGCACAATTGAAATGGAGTAACCACAAACCCGTAGGGGGGCATGTTTTCAACATGTATGGATGGGTAGGATGGGTTAGTTGTGCGTGAACCATGGCTTCGTAATATCAATCAACAATAGCATAGCAAATTGTGGGCCCATATGTATCACGCCACCTTCATGTACCCAGACAATGCATGTGAGGTCCTCCTTCACCCATATTCAAGTTGATCCCCAAAATAACTTCGATGTTTACACTCAAATCATATGCACGCCTTCAACTTCAAGATTTAGGAATGTGTTGAGGTTTGTGACCTAATTGTCACACATGCATGTTACAATTTATGTGGACACCATCATAAATTGTCACCGCAAACCTTGATTAGATCACAAACTGTCATTGGGGTTTGCAACCCACCTCATTCCTATATTGGCCTACTTGGGCAGTTCCTTTGGTTCATCTTCTTATTGTGAATGATTAAAGCAATATTGGGATGTATTGACAAAGTTAATCCAATTTTTATTATACTTTCATAATTCAATATGAAACACATTATATTCTTTAGTGTTCAAAATAAGGTGTGTAATGAAGTCAATGCATGCAATGAATGTCAAGTGACATCATCGTTATCATCAGTGTGCATCAAACTAAACCACTTTGCACGATATAATTTGGTGTTCCAAATTTTGAAATCAACTAGTGTTAATAAGTACTCATATATGTCATGTCACACCACCGTGGTCATTGATGGGCATCCCGTCATGCCACTTTGTCGTGGTAGTGCATATTGAAATAATATTTTATATCGTCAATAATATTGATCGTGTATTTAAGATGTTTCAATAAAAGTGGAAGTAAACATAAAGTGAAATGTGAACAACGACAAGAGAGAATTATCGCATATTAGCATCCCCCCTCTATCGATGCTAAAAGTCAACCCCCTATAAGAATGTGGTTGATTCATTTCTTTTACATCATGCTAGTCTAATTTGGGGTCTTTGAAGTTAATTACAATGTCCAATTGTCTAAAAGCATAAAACTCCAACCTACATACAATTTCATGACATTTTGTTATGTGAACGAGAGGTACATTCATATGCAATAATTATCTCTCACATGTGATTAGATAGATGTGGTATTTATTTGTGTTAAACTATTTATGTGATCTCAAACCTTCCTTCAAATTAACATCAATTTATGTGTGCTCCAATTGGAGTAATCCATATAACAAATGGGTCTTTCAAAATTGGGGCCACTTTTGCCAACATTATCAAGAATTAAACTTAACCCCTTTCTATGACACTCGAGGCCAAAACTGGGCCTCTTCGACCCTCAAGAATTCATAATCGTTTCAACAACTTAGATTTGTAAACCCTCCCCATTTTACACGCGAGCCTTGTGTTCACTATATTGTTCAATCAAATTCAAGTGATAACCCGTTTTAGAGGTAGATACAGATCACCTTGTTTTCAACATTGGTAGATAACTTCATCTTTGTCTTATGCTTTGTCGGTTAATTCCTAAATGCAATTGGGCAATTTGTGGTGAAAATAGGTGAACTTGGTGACCTAGAAATAAATAAATAAATAAATAAAATTAATAATAAACTTTTTTGGCCGTCCACATGTCAATCTTAGATACATCATAACACTTCCATAGGAAGGTGGTATGCAACGGGCAACGATGGCAAGTTCTTTTGGAGTGAAAAGGAAATTGATGACTTCCTTATGAAATTCATGAAAATTGCAAAAATCTATGCGGAATCTCCCCATTATATGCATAACAATGCATTCCAAAGGAAAATTACACAATTTCACTTGAATATGATTGTTTCCCAATGCTTACAATGAACTAACCTGAAATGGCAATGAGCCCAAAACTTCAACTAAATGGATGGACACCTCAAAACATGAACTTCAAAAATCTCCATTTTGGATATTTTGCAAATGGCAATTAGAAATATTGTGCAAAAATTTGACCCAATCAACCAACATTATGTTGAATGAAATTAGGTTATGTCATGTGAAAGCTTAAAAAATTTGCTTGGGCATATCATTACCTAGGTTTGGTGAGGTGTTGATGCATGATTCACCAACATGTTGATTGATGCATGTCATGGCACAAGGCATGACCGGACAATGCAACATTTCCCAAGTACAAGAATTTTAGAATCCATTATTTTTGCAAGATTATTTCGGCAAAAGATGCTTCATTATCATATCAAAGCTTTGCCCAAAATTGCAGCCGTTTGGATTGAATCAATTATACACGACGAAAGTGTATATGCAGCGTGGATTCATATATGACCTCAAATGCATGTAGGAGGTTAATATGAGGATCTAACTCTGTATTGGACCAACTTTGTGGACCTGAGCTTGGAGTTTAGGGTGCCCAAACATATGCAGATTATGGGATATTCCAAGGTTCTTATGAATGCGTGTCTCTTTGTAGATATTTTGGGTGATTCCGTCTACTATTCACTTCAACATAGTAGATATACTGGTTGGTGCCAATGCTTATTATAATAGGTGTCGTATTACAGACTGAGTCACTTACTGGGTGATACTATAACCGATTTGAGAATTTATGGAAGGATTTTGACAATTTCATCCACAATCATTAAAAGAGAAGTATGGAAATACATTCTTAAATTTCATGACTACTTCAGATATTGGCACTGGACGAGCCGTACACTCTAAACTCTGTAATATCATGCATGTGGCAACCAAAGTGCACATGATGTTCGAGTGTCGTAGTGTTAACAAATGCATGATAAAAAATATAGCATGTGACATTATAGATTAATATAAAGTCAACATTGCAAAAATGATGATATAGTTACAATGGTGACAACATTATGTGGGCGAGTGGGTGGTTTGAATTCTTTGGTGTCAAAACACCCATGATATATGGGAGGGAAATGTGACAACAAAGAGTGAGATTTAAAATGAGAATATCCGTTCCCTAGGGTTTTGGGATATAAGAAAAGAAGTGGCATTAAGGAGGTTGTTATTATGGAGCTTAGAGTGTATATGTGCCAAGACTACATGACCTTCGCATAGGTGAACGATTTACTACCCTAGTGAAAGACAAAGTTCATTTCCATCCATAATTTAATAAAATACATGGAGTTGATTTATCGTGCACATGGACATACCTAGTATAAATGTTATAGATCCAGTGTGAGACTCAACTTAACCCTTAAAGGCTGAACAAAAATCATTTAAAGGAATTCAATCATTTTTAGAAACTTCCTAAAGAAAATTGGAAACTCTCACGGTAGATATGATTGTACAAAAGGAAGCTTTGTAGAGTTAGGATTCTTCAAACAAATATTTAGTCGTCCATGTTTTCAAAATCATAAGATTATAACATAAATGTATATATTAATATTGTCAGACAGTGATGACTACTTGGACAAACATGTCTCCTTTAGCCTTCAAGGTTAACCCCTAAATGTCTAAGCAGTAAAAAATTGCTTGCAATCATTTATTAAATTATATGTTTTCAAGGCAAACTCAATTTTTTTTCTCCACTTTGAGTTAATAAACTTCTACACCATCTACAACACATATTAAAATCATCTATTAACAACTTAAAATGAGGATTTTGAAGTGGTTGGAAATCTTCAAGTTTTTCTTGTTACAATGTGTACTATTTTGGGAAAGTAAGAAGGTTACTTAGATGAAAATTTTGGTTTTTCCCACCAAATTTGAAAATCATATGTCTAAGGGAAATCACTCAAACTTCCTACACATAGAAGGTTATCTCTCCACCTAACCATGTTATCAAATAGTTTACAATTGATAATTTGCATTAATGCTTTAGTTTTTGGTTATATATATAGCATACCATATAGATAAAGTAACTAGACTATCAATATATTTTTCATGTCATCTTATATAACTCATGTTTCTAGCCAATTAGAACAAGTGATGAGAAATCATAGTCAGTTAATTAAATGATATTATTATTTGAATGATCTTTTCATAGAATACTGATAGTATTGCTTGTTATAATTGTATGGATGTAGTCCAACAATCACCCTTTGTAAGTTTTTTCTATATTTTGAACTTGAGATCATGTTTAATATTCCATGATACATCTTTCATCAAGTTGAAGCGTACCTCCTATGACTTTAAGGGTTAAAGATAACACAAATTTTCCATGGAGTTTATGAGGAAATATCCGCAAGGGGGGGGGGGTTGGACTCTTCATTGGAATTCTAGATGATGTCCGTGAGTGAATAGGATTGAAACCTTGTGTATATGAAAAAATTATGGAGAAGAAAAAAATGCATACATATTGATGGTATCCTAGATATTAGACTCATGGATTTGTATTATTAATGTTTCGAATTTAACGTGATAAATGACTCCACTACATGCACAAATTATAACTCATGAAACAAATAGGCCTTCATTACATATACAACTCACTTTTCTAGTGAGAATGTTAGAGAAGATTTTTTTTACATCCATAGGATTTGAATCATAATAATATGACCCTAGAACATATGTCATCGAGGCTAGGGCAATAACAACGTCTAGATTTACTATCACGTGATTAGTAAAATCATAAGTTCACTTTGACCAATGTGGCTTTTAATACCACCATAGCCCTATCTCCATATGCAAAAGGTGGGCCATAAGGTCAATAGGTTGTCTATGTTTGATCCACATATTACCATTTTTTTGCCGCATTTCATAAACCAAGTTTTTGGTAGATAACGGCTTTGTAGAATTTGATTGGTTTCCTGTGGCAATTGCGCAATCTAGAAACCAAGAGTGAAGGGACTTGAAGAACACTCGAAGAGCCTACAATATGGGAAAACCTAGAATACAAAAAATAAACTCTAACAATAATGAACCAATTACCATAGTCACTAGGGGCAATTACCAAATGAAAACAATGAATGGAAATGTAAATTGATGAAAGTAGCACATCTATAATCTCATATTGTCGTCTCTAAACAGTAGGACCCTCTTTTGTACATCTACCTTCACTTTAAAATCTTCAACAACCACTTTATTTGTATGCACTAGAGAAATAACCTTCCCCTTATGTGTATTATGTTTGGTAATTTCTAAAATAACACCTACCCCTTAATATACTCACATTATTTCGTACATAGTATGAAGACTCCAACCCCCGAGGAAATATGTGTAGAAAACATAATATTCACAAATTTACACATTAAATTTGACATCTAAGTTCAATCTGAGTTTGACATCTAAGTTTAATTCATAAAGACAAAGTACTTAGCCTAGTTGATAGGAACTTGTATTCCTACTTGTTGAGGTAGACGTCTTTAATTCTGCATCTCAATTTTTAGACACCTATATTTGAGTGGTATGAAATTGAAATTGATTTTAAGTCCAAGAATATCAATTTCGCCAATTTCAATGGCTAATCTATGGTTCAAGGTGCCGTAAGCAGCAATGATCTAGCATTGTGGTGGTGTCAATAGTTGCTTCAAGTACAATTTACATCCGTATTTGAGTAAATCTTTGAGGTGTGGAGGTAATCTAGTTTCTTACCTAATAGATGCAAAGAACTCCACTATTGGCAAGAAAAGCCTCCTTGATATCATCACATGTTATTTTAGATGTGGTTGGGTTGTGATGGGTTTCCCAATGAGATAGACCCCACGATGTCTTCCACATGGTTGTTGATTTGTGCCACATGTTAAATCCATGTGTTGGCTAGGGGTATGGAAAGCGAGGTTTCTTTACTTACTAACCAAGAAGGGGGGGGAGCCATTGTTGAAAGCCTATAGTGAGCGTGTAAATCTATGGTAAGTTCTCCAAATTTGGCCAACAAAACATGATAGGTTGTCGAAGGACACACTTTGACAAGAGACATCATATTCATCTTCATGCCCTTTTCAAAAACCTTCCAATAGGTATGTGTTTAGGTGTGGATCAGTGTGTATGTTTGACAAATATCATTTGACATTCAACTTCAAATCCAAAGTGTCACGTGACGTTTCCAAAAACAAAAATGAATGTCAATTGACATCTATATTTTCTTCTAAAATGTCACCTCAATGTCACATGCCTAGTAGTATGTGTCATTTTAATTTCTAAAGTGTCAATTGACATGTGGTTTTTTTCTTCACAAGTCACACTACATGTCAAATTCTAAATTGCGCGTGTCAATCGACATGCATTTTAGTTTTGTACGGGTTTTTGCGTGTCAAATATCAAAAACTTGCAAAAACTTTGTCAAAAATACACATTGGTGTGGATCTAAAAGAATGGACATAAAAAAGGAGATGTATTTATAAGAGATTAGATTACGTGCTCAAAATAAGCAAACCTTTATAAGCGTAGTAGTCAACATGATTTTGGGGGGGGGGTCTATATGACCACTTAATGAGGACAAGAATTTTGATAATGAATAAGATATTCATATGAACTTCAAAAACTATGAGTCAAATGGCTACATGCAAGATTTGGATTTGCTAGTCATCTCACACACTAATTTCATGTTGCATATTCTACATGAAGTGGGTGTAGAGAGAAAAGTATCATGTAAGGCACATCTAGCTTAGTGTTGAGTACTGCGAGTGGAACAAGTTCATATTTGACCCGCATATGAATTCAGGAATATACATTTCATATATTAAGAAATGTGTTGATATTGCCGAAGGGCCTGAAACAATGCTCTTCCTGTTGTGTTGTCCAAATAAGCTCCAACGCTGACAGTTGGGGGAGATGCCATAGGCTCCGAGTCACAAATAAAGAATGGGAATGCGGGACGCCAATGTGTCCTGGAAGGAAAGGCAAAGGGCCCGGCGTGTCCTCGTAGCTAGGGCTAATAAAAATACCTCCCTCCAGCTCAGCCATGCATGGGGTCCGCTTGCCTGGCTGGCGTGTCGAATTTTCCACGTGCGTGGAGGGAGGGACAAAAACCACTACGCTAACTTACACGGGCCTCGACGCTGGAAGGCATCAAATAATCTATCTGGTCTTCGTCAAATTGCGGGCTCCTCCAAACAAACACCCCCCCTATTGAACCAGTGGTGCACGTGGACCTACCTACCTACCTACCTCCTTAACGCCCACCCGCCCTCCCTCCCTCGTTTCCTGCCTTCCGTGCGTGGATGGGAGGGTTGGTGGGACTCCGACAATTGTGGGAGGAGGTGGGCGCGTGGCCAAGGAAGGGGCCACCCGAAGCCCACACATCGAGTTAATAAGGTAACATATTGGATACCAGCGCTTTTATTTTCATTTTTGGTAGATCGCCTGTAAGGCGAACTCTTTTCATTTTTTAAAGTGCTTAAGGTGATATACTAGGGTGAGCTGGTGTTTCTTACTGGCGACAGTTTGAAAAATTGTACAGCAAAATCTGGCGATGAACAAATTTTTACAATTTTTTTCATGACGAAATATGAATTTCGAATAAAGTAGAAGTGGCGACATTTTGGTGCAAGTCAGTGTGAACATGGCGAAAAAAAACTTTATTCACAACTTCATTGGCGATTTTATTGAGTTTTGGGGAGATTACATGGCAAAAAAACAATTCAAAGCATTGCATACCTACACTAAAAATTGAGGATGCTACCACATAGGACCTGCACACACACAAACAAATTGTAGTCCACAATGAACTTGAATTGCAAGTTCAAGTTGAAACAAAACGAAAATTCATTGCAAGTTCTGACAAGGCAAGGAAGTGATCCCTTCTTCACTAAGGCCAATTCACACAAAGAGGCCACAATAAAACTACAAACATGAAAACTGAACCATGCCAAGGATTCTACACAAACCTGGTTACTACAAAATGCTAGCATGGTGGATTATAGCACCATTCAAACTCAATTAGGCATGGGCCAGATAGCGGCCTCTATCACCTGCCTTGAACCACTCATCGAAGACCTGCTGGTACGGGAAACTCTCGAGACTTAACACCTTCTGAGAATACATGCCAACAGTAACTTCTAGATTCGCAACCAGGCTTGCTTTAAGTTTCAATTTCAGAAAAGCTAGAGACGAAAACGTCTGTTCATCCTCCACAGACCCGACACGTGGGTCACAGCGATCTCTGCAAGTTTAATGAACTCGGAAAAATTCTGAGTGAGACTATTATTCCCATCTAGAACTCGCCAAACCTTGGTCAGTGGATTCACGGTAAAGGGAGGTAGCATTGCAGACCGCGCATTAGACCGCATACAGGTTCGGAACAACCCACGCTGCGACATCAACATATCTCGGTTGATTAGTGGTTTCAGGAGTGCCTTCCCACTGCCTTCACCGATAATCTGGCCATGCCCATAAGCATCCATCAACGTCCACAAATGTTTATCGAAATGATCATCTGCATCCCCTTGGCACCAATACTGAGGGTACATGATACCTAGAGCGCTCATCACGTTGTGAGCAGGGAAGCGGTTGTCCAGCTCCCGTATGAGCTTAGTTGCTGCCCCTGCAACCAGACTCAAGATTTCAAGCAAGAAAAAATTCTTCAACATTGTTGTGTTTGAACAAAGTGTCCGATTTCGGGGCCATAATGCAAGCTTTTCGATCAATTGCAGAGCAGACCTTGCATCTGACCATGTACAAAATACCATCATCGGCCAAAATACCTTCAGCCCACGGGAGCTTTGCCGCCCACTCCGTCTGGAATCTCCGATGTCTGTCATAACGTTTTTGTGCTTTGGTCTTTGAAGTCTCCGCCTTACTCCTCACGGTTGCCCCTTTCTTACCTTTCTTGTGCAGAGGGGACTCCACTTCATTGTCTTCCTCTTCAGCACCATCAGATACCTCCCGCAAGCCAGAATTGCCAGGGCCATCAGAAGAATCAGACAAGGCGATGAGAGGAGACTTCGAACAGATGATGTGAGTGTCACCGGATCCACCAGATGACGTTGGAGTGACAATTTTGTCTATAGATACGGTGTGATCGGTCCCTGTGGAATCAGTCGAAGGATAATCCGCAACGCCATCAGACTCAGCACATGTGCATAAAATTTGGAACGCACAGCGAGGAATCAAGAACATCAATCAGTTTAAGAAAAGTGAGGCAAGGTTTTGATTCTGGTGTTTAAATGATAATTCTTGGATAATGGCAGGCAATACACCCAGGCTATGGGTTTTTGTCAGAGAGCTCCCAGTTCGCAGAGCTTTGCAAACAGAAGGGAATCATCTTCATGGGCCCTCCTGCAGAGGCAATTCGAGCTATGGGTGATAAAAGGTTTTGCTAACTTCATCCTGCTTCCCACCAACAGCATCTCAAATTTTTACTTCAAGATCTCAATTCCATGGGAGCAGTAACTTCACGTGATGCACATTATGTGAATTATTCAGATGAGTTGAGGCCCTGCAGGCAATTAAACTTGAGCTTTTATGTGACAATACTTTACTGTAGCATTAGGGTATTTTGTAGTCTGAGTGTGATTGACAATGATCAAGGTGACATAAGTTCATTTTCGGTTGGCAACATACACACACATATCTTCCTAATTTTCAGAGTTGGAATTTTCACAAAAACCATGTGAATCTTCAGAGGGAGTTCGGCCCTGCAGACAATCAAAACTCAGCTTTATGTACTTTACTGTAACATTATGGGTTTTTTTGTACTCCGAGTGTGATTGACAATGATCAAGCTGACATAAGGTAGATGGATCTCAAATGGTCACTTTTTCTGAGTAGCCCACTTCTCGCAGGATATGAAACATGCGACTAGTATGAGATGGCTAGCAAACTCAAATTGAGAAACATATATATAACACATAAAAATCCACACTCTTCTTAGGGTTGAACAGACTGACTCTAAGATACAAACCCATCTGGGAGATCTTGGATCATCAAATCAAACATTGACAATTTATGTAAACTGCAAAGCGTGTGAACGAATGACACGACCCACAAGAGCAATGCAATCTTAGCTCACAATTCTACAGCACATCGAGAAACAGAGCAATTGGGTTTTGATACAGTTCCAAGTCAAATCGAATACGCTGCAATTCGTAAATAAAATGGCTGTTCAACTGCAACACTGAATCTGAATTCACGAACTCTAGAGACACCATATTATTCAAGATTGTCTTGCACCTGAGCTCTTTCAAATTTGCAGTCACGATGGCTATAGAAGGCGCTTTGACCTGCAAATCGAGCTCTAAGATTCAGATAATGTTGCTCTTAAACCCCAAAACCCACGGCATCCCCCGAACCCACAATACGCAATTCCAAAACCAACGTAGTGATGGTGACCTATTTCCAGCTCCGAACCACATGCATCAAGGTCGCTCTGCTCAAACAGAACGCACTCTGCTAAAAAAGGAGAAGGAACTTATGGTAAGGGAATTTGAAAGTATAAATTTATTAGACCCCAGATCACTCCAACATCATGCCCATTCCAATTTCTACAGTACTAAAATGATTCTGAGAGCACGATCGAACCTGATCCTGAAGAATGGAATGTGAACATCTGGCAGCAAGGCTCATAAATAAGTTTAAATAAGCACACTCCCTTGGGAGCATTGGCACAGTCCACCTCGCTAATACTACACTTGATATCTCCGAGGTGTCATATTACAGAGGGAGAACAACAATTGCATAGAAAGGAGAGCCAGGTGGATTAATTGCATAGCTTTGAGATGTGACTTGCAAGGATCACAAACCTTGGCATCATACTCCTCTGACATGGCATCCACGTTGAGCACTTTCTAGTCATTGAATTTGTTGGGGACACTGAAGAGTGTAGCAGTTGAGGCGACTTCAGACAAATTAAGATGCAGGGTCTTAAGAAGTATGGCACTTGACAGTGCTTGCCTGTGCCCGAGCAGTCAACACCACCCCTTGAAAGACACTGTAAAACCCTATATATCCAATCCTGAGTCCACAGACTCTAGGCAATAATCCTCCACACCCTTCTCAAACAAAGTGATGAGCACCCGGTGGGTGCTGGTGGTGTAGGTAGTCCCATGAATCGTCAGCGTCATAATTTGAAGCAAAAATGTTAGCTAAGGTTCTCAAAAGGAGCAGATGGATGAAATCATAACCTTTGTACACACAGAGAAACCCTACAGATATCAGTACTGTTTGGAGAGTTTGCTAAGCCTCTTAAAATGTGTAGACAAAGTGAAAGTGGGTGTGCACAAAAAAACCCAATAGATTCAGTATTGCTTGAAGAGTTTGCTAAGGCTCTCAAAGTGTGCAGACACAATGAAACTAGGTATGTGCAGAAACCCAACAGCTGGAATTGCTATTGTAGTTATCTCGACTGGACAATCTGTACTTATATAAGAGCTCTCATTGACACTGATCGGATCGGACTCTTGAAACGATGTAAGTGAACACTGTTGAAGCTTCGAGATTGCGCCGATGCTTTGCCGCCTCTCGAATCGAAGACAACATGCTAAACAAAACAACAATTCCAGCAAAGACCGTACCCACAATTACAAAAAGACAGGATACCAGACACAAACCAACGGACACATCCTACACCATACAACACAGAAACCCTAAAAATATTGGCAAATGAGAGAAGAAAGCAAAGAGACCAGTGTAGTGAGCTACAACACAATACACAAGGATTGCATACAATGGAGAGAGTGATTAGCTCCTCCCCTTATGCCTTTATTTATATGAAGAGTTTAGGGCTAGCCGCCACCCTAGCCGCCACCCTAACCCTAACCCTAGCCGCCACCAATGCGACCTAACCCTAATGCCACCTAAGCAACCTAACCTTAACTTCCAATACTCCCACTTTGCGAGGTGACATTATATTCTAAGCCCATTGAATCACTCAATGTCTCATGCCTATCTCTAGCTAAAGCCTTTGTTAAAACATCCGCTACCATATATTGCGTTGGACAATATTCCAACTCTATAACTTTGTTTTTAATTTTTTCTCTAATAAAATGATGTTGCACATCAATATGTTTAGACCTATCATGCTTTGTGGGATTCTTAGCTAAAGCCATAGAACCTTGATTATCGCACATGATGGTGGTCGCCTCCTCTTGCACACAACCCACATCCTCCATTAGTTGCCTAAGCCAAATGGCTTCCCTTGTGCATCGGCTCATGGCCATATACTCCGCCTCCATCGTGGATTGTGCCACCGTTTGTTGCCGCTTGCTATTCCACGACACGGCCCCCTCTCCAACGAAGAAAACATATCCGGATGTGGACCTACGATTCTCCACATCTCCGGCCCAATCCGCATCCGAATAACCTTTGACCTCCATATGTTTTCCTCCAATGCGCAACCTCATATCTACGGTGCCCTTCAAGTACCGCATGATCCTCTTGATGGCCATCCAATGCATCGGACCCGGTTTGGACATGAATCGACTTACCACGCTTACCGCAAATGCGAGGTCCGGTCTTGTGGCCACCATCGCGTACATCAACGACCCCACCGCTTCTTGGTACGGAATTTCCTTCATCTCCTCCGAAAACTCTTCGTACTCCTCCTCCGAAAGCTTCGACAACGAGGTCTTAGTATCGAGCGGGGTTCCGATGGGTTTACAATCACCCATGCCGAATCGTTCCAAAATTGTTTCGATGTAGCTCCGTTGATGCAAGGTAATGGTGCGGGACCTCCTATCCCTCTCGAAATGAACTCCGAGAAAGAAATGCAACTCGCCGAGGTCGCTCATCTCGAATTCGTGCTCGAGACTAGACTTCAACTCCTTGATCATGTCCACATTGCTTGCCAATATGATGAGGTCGTCTACATATATGATTACAATCACAATGTAGTGGCAAGTTTGTAGAACGTACGACGAGTGATCCGCATGGCTCCTCGTAAAGCCTTTATTCACAAAGAATACGTGAATGCATTCGTACCACGCTCGTCCGGATTGCTTCAACCCGTAGAGCGATTTCTTCAACTTGCATACGAGGTGCTCTCGGCCTTGTTGTTCGAACCCCTCCGGTTGCTCCATGTAGATTTCTACATCCAATTCGCCGTTCAAGAACGCGGTCTTGACGTCCATTTGATGCATCTCCAAGTCCATGGCCGCCCCGAGTGCGAGTATGACCCTAATGGTGTTGAATTTGGCTACGGGTGCAAATGTTTCGCCAAAATCCACACCTTCCACTTGCGAGCACCCCTTGGCCACTAACCTTGCTTTGAAACGAACAACCACGCCGTTGGCATCCTTCTTCGTGCGAAACACCCACTTGCACTTCACGGCCTTGCGGCCCTTGGGCAATGGAGTTAACTCCCACGTGGCGTTGGCTATAAGAGATTCGTACTCCTCTTGCATAGCCAACTCCCACTCGCTCGCATCACTCGATTCCATGGCCTCTCTCAAGTTTCTAGGTTCCCCTACGATGGCCATGTTTGCATGCTCATTGTCTTGGGGTTGCGGAATGTGGTTCTTCCACCATTCCCCAAGAGGTTTGCGTGGCCTATCCGGATACCTAGAATTGCCCATGGTTTCATTGTCATATTGCGGGGTTGGAGGTGGTTCGGTTGCGGTTTTCTTACCGTGGTCAAGTTTCGATGCCTCCCCGCTACGAATGGTTTTCGTGGCCGGTACGTCGGCCTCCGCTTCGTCCTCGATGCCGGGCTCCTCGTCGGGCTCCGAAACGTTGCCATCCCCCTCCAACTCCTCCACGTCCGATTTGGGGGATACGTCCACCTTCACCGCGGGTGCCTCGCCAATTCTCCCACTTGGACAATCCTCCAAATGCGTTTTGTCTTCGAAGAAGACCACGTCCGGACTCTTGATGATTTTCTTCGTCTCCAAGCAAATGAGCCGATACGCTTTCGTGCCTTCGCAATAACCGAGAAACAAACACTTGACGCCCTTCGCGTCCAACTTGGTTCGCCTTTGATCCGGCGCCTTTGCATAAGCCACACAACCGAACACGCGCATGTGGGAGACGTGCGGCATCCTCCCGCTCCACGCTTCTTCGGGCGTCCTTCCTTCGACGGCCTTCGTTGGACACCGGTTACGCACGTACACCGCATTGCACACCGCCTCCGCCCAAAATTCGTGGCCGAGGCGTTGGGCATGAATCATGGACCGCGCCATCTCCACGATGGTCCGATTGGCCCGCTCCGCCACGCCGTTTTGTTGCGGCGTGTAAGGTGACGAGGTTTGCCGTGCAATGCCATGTTTGGACAAGAATTCGTCGAATGCCTTCGAAACGAATTCCCCACCGTTGTCCGACCTAAGAACCTTCACTACGTGCTCGGATTGCCTTTCCACCAAGGTTTTCCATTCTTTGAACCTTGCCAACACCTCGTTTTTGGCCTTGAGCACATATACCCAAATCTTGCGTGAGAAATCGTCAATGAAGGTGAGAAAATACCTCGCGCCTCCGATGGACGTCGTTTTCATCGGCCCGCATACGTCGGAATGCACGAGCTCCAAGACCTTCGTGGCGCGGGTTGCTCCGTCTGTCGGGAATGGCCGCCTCGCTTGTTTGCCCTCGACACATCCTTCGCGTGCCAATGAATGAACGTCGCCTTGTACCGCGTCCATCCCGCTCACCATGCTTTGGAGCATTTTCATGCTATTCGCATTGAGATGCCCCAACCTCTTGTGCCAAAGCTCTAATGAATGCGAGTTTCCATCGGAATGCGCCAAAGAACTCGTTTCGGCCCCATTCATCACGTTCGTGTCCAATTGGTACAAATTGGACTCCAATGAAGCCACGGCCAACATCTCGCCGTTGTTTGCCCTCACCACACATCCCAACGAGTTGAAATGCACCTTCAAACCCCTCGAAATGAGTTTGCTCACCGAAAGCAAGTTCGAATGCAAGTTCGGCACATGAAGCACGTCATGCATTCTAATGCTCCGCTCACGGCCCTTCACACGTGTTTCCACTAGTATGGAGCCTTTGCCTACGGCCTCCACCATGCCATTGTCACCCATAAACACTTTGCGACCCGAAATGGGTTCATAAGAGTTAAAAAAATGCTTATGCGGTGTTATTGGAAGTTAAGGTTAGGTTGCTTAGGTGGCATTAGGGTTAGGTCGCATTGGTGGCGGCTAGGGTTAGGGTTAGGGTGGCGGCTAGGGTGGCGGCTAGCCCTAAACTCTTCATATAAATAAAGGCATAAGGGGAGGAGCTAATCACTCTCTCCATTGTATGCAATCCTTGTGTATTGTGTTGTAGCTCACTACGCTGGTCTCTTTGCTTTCTTCTCTCATTTGCCAATAGGTTATGGGCCCACTTTGCTTTAGAGGAGAGACATCAGCTTAGGAGGACCTAGGAGAGGGCCGGATCTAATCGGAGGCGATTTGGAGGTGTTTAGAGCCTTTGGTGGAGTGTTGAAGCTTTTGAAGACCTTTGGAGCGCCTTTGTGCATTTTTGTGGAGTGGACCAGCGTGGAAGACCTTTGAGGAGTGTTGGGACTTTTGGAAACTCGTAGGGTACATGTCCATTCCATTTTGAATGCATTCACGCACATCAGATCCGTTTTGAGTGGTTTAAGCACATTTGAGTGCCAAGAGGCTAAGATATGTTCTCTTGAGGTTTTGGAGTGATATTGTATCTAACCGCATCATTTAGGTGCTGACTTGAGTGTTTCCTACCTTCCAAGAGTGTTGTGAGGTCATTCAAGTGCCAAAGGGCTTAGTTTTGTCCTTTGAAGTGTTTTGAAGTCATATTGCATCTAACCGCATCATTTAGGTGCTGACTTGAGTGTTTCCTTACCTTCCAAGAGTGTTGTGAGGTCATTCAAGTGCCAAAGGGCTTAGTTTTGTCCTTTGAGGTGTTTTAGACTCATATTGCATCTAACCGGATCATTTAAGGGCTGACTTGAGTGTTTCCTACCTTCCAAGAGTGTTGTGAGGTCATTCAAGTGCCAAAGGGCTTAGTTTTGTCCTTTGAGGTGTTTTGAAGTCATATTGCATCTAACCGCATCATTTAGGTGCTGACTTGAGTGTTTCCTACCTTCCAAGAGTGTTGTGAGGTCATTCAAGTGCCAAAGGGCTTAGTTTTGTCCTTTGAAGTGTTTTGAAGTCATATTGCATCTAACCGCATCATTTAGGTGTTGACTTGAGTGTTTCCTACCTTCTAAGAGTTGTATGAGGAAATTTGAGTGGCAAAGGGCTTAGAATGGCTCTTTGAAGTGCTTTGAAGTCATATTGCATCTAACCGCATCATTTAGGTGCTGACTTGAGTGTTTCCAACCTTCTAAGAGTTGTGTGAGGACATTTGAGTGGCAAAGTGCTTAGAAAGGCTCTTTGAGGTATTTTGAAGTCATATTGCACCTATTGGGAGGTATAAGGTGCTGACTTGAGAGATTTGTACATTGAGTGAGTGGGAGCTTCCATTCGAGTCTTCATCATGGCTTCTAGTGACGGCGAGGGACTTATAAAGGTTGACAAGTTCGGTGGCGACAACTTCAACCTTTACAAGTTCAAATTGGAGATGGTATTGGCCACCAAAGACCTTTGGGAGATCGTTGAAGGTTCGGAGGCGCCACCACCATCCACCGCGAGCGACGAAGTCAAAAAGGCGTACGAGCGACGATGCAAGAAGGCGTTCGCCATCATTGCCACGAGCTTGGTGGACAAGGAGTTGGCGCACATCAAAGGATGCAAGGGACCCGCGGAAGCGTGGACGACATTGTGCAACATCCACGAGACCAAAAGCTTGTCGAACATCTTGTTCATACGGCGCAAGTTTTTCACCATCAAGATGGACGAGGGCGACGACATGCTCGACCACATCAACAAGGTAAAATCTCTTGCCGATCAACTCACATGCTTGGAGGTACCCATGAAGGACGAGGACGTGGTCATGACCTTGCTCGATAGCCTACCACCCTCCTTCGACCATTTGATCACGGCATTGGAGACGCGCCCGATGAAGGAGCTCAAGTTGGATTTCATCACCGCTCGTCTCATGCACGAGGTGTCGAAGAGGAAGGAGAAGGAGCCTCAAAGAGACGATGCCGCCATGTTGTCACGCCACCCTCGAGCGTTCGACAACAACGAAAGGCGCGCCGACAACCCGCGGTGCTTCAATTGCGGTAAGTTGGGCCATATCGCTCGTAATTGTCGAAGCAAACGCAAGGTGAACGCGAACATGGCAAGGGCGAGTGATGATTTTGCATTTGTTGTGAGAGATGGAGCATCTAACACCCCCGCCACTAGATGGATCGTGGATTCGGGGGCCTCGCAACACATGACACCGCATAAGCATTTTTTTAACACTTATGAACCCATTTCGGGTCGCAAAGTGTTTATGGGTGACAATGGCATGGTGGAGGCCGTAGGCAAAGGCTCCATACTGGTGGAAACACGTGTGAAGGGCCGTGAGCGGAGCATTAGAATGCATGACGTGCTTCATGTGCCGAACTTGCATTCGAACTTGCTTTCGGTGAGCAAACTCATTTCGAGGGGTTTGAAGGTGCATTTCAACTCGTTGGGATGTGTGGTGAGGGCAAACAACGGCGAGATGTTGGCCGTGGCTTCATTGGAGTCCAATTTGTACCAATTGGACACGAACGTGATGAATGGGGCCGAAACGAGTTCTTTGGCGCATTCCGATGGAAACTCGCATTCATTAGAGCTTTGGCACAAGAGGTTGGGGTATCTCAATGCGAATAGCATGAAAATGCTCCAAAGCATGGTGAGCGGGATGGACGCGGTACAAGGCGACGTCCATTCATTGGCATGCGAAGGATGTGTCGAGGGCAAACAAGCGAGGCGGCCATTCCCGACGGACGGAGCAACCCGCGCCACGAAGGTCTTGGAGCTCGTGCATTCCGACGTATGCGGGCCGATGAAAACGACGTCCATCGGAGGCGCGAGGTATTTTCTCACCTTCATTGACGATTTCTCACGCAAGATTTGGGTATATGTGCTCAAGGCCAAAAACGAGGTGTTGGCAAGGTTCAAAGAATGGAAAACCTTGGTGGAAAGGCAATCCGAGCACGTAGTGAAGGTTCTTAGGTCGGACAACGGTGGGGAATTCGTTTCGAAGGCATTCGACGAATTCTTGTCCAAACATGGCATTGCACGGCAAACCTCGTCACCTTACACGCCGCAACAAAACGGCGTGGCGGAGCGGGCCAATCGGACCATCGTGGAGATGGCGCGGTCCATGATTCATGCCCAACGCCTCGGCCACGAATTTTGGGCGGAGGCGGTGTGCAATGCGGTGTACGTGCGTAACCGGTGTCCAACGAAGGCCGTCGAAGGAAGGACGCCCGAAGAAGCGTGGAGCGGGAGGATGCCGCACGTCTCCCACATGCGCGTGTTCGGTTGTGTGGCTTATGCAAAGGCGCCGGATCAAAGGCGAACCAAGTTGGACGCGAAGGGCGTCAAGTGTTTGTTTCTCGGTTATTGCGAAGGCACGAAAGCGTATCGGCTCATTTGCTTGGAGACGAAGAAAATCATCAAGAGTCCGGACGTGGTCTTCTTCGAAGACAAAACGCATTTGGAGGATTGTCCAAGTGGGAGAATTGGCGAGGCACCCGCGGTGAAGGTGGACGTATCCCCCAAATCGGACGTGGAGGAGTTGGAGGGGGATGGCAACGTTTCGGAGCCCGACGAGGAGCCCGGCATCGAGGACGAAGCGGAGGCCGACGTACCGGCCACGAAAACCATTCGTAGCGGGGAGGCATCGAAACTTGACCACGGTAAGAAAACCGCAACCGAACCACCTCCAACCCCGCAATATGACAATGAAACCATGGGCAATTCTAGGTATCCGGATAGGCCACGCAAACCTCTTGGGGAATGGTGGAAGAACCACATTCCGCAACCCCAAGACAATGAGCATGCAAACATGGCCATCGTAGGGGAACCTAGAAACTTGAGAGAGGCCATGGAATCGAGTGATGCGAGCGAGTGGGAGTTGGCTATGCAAGAGGAGTACGAATCTCTTATAGCCAACGCCACGTGGGAGTTAACTCCATTGCCCAAGGGCCGCAAGGCCGTGAAGTGCAAGTGGGTGTTTCGCACGAAGAAGGATGCCAACGGCGTGGTTGTTCGTTTCAAAGCAAGGTTAGTGGCCAAGGGGTGCTCGCAAGTGGAAGGTGTGGATTTTGGCGAAACATTTGCACCCGTAGCCAAATTCAACACCATTAGGGTCATACTCGCACTCGGGGCGGCCATGGACTTGGAGATGCATCAAATGGACGTCAAGACCGCGTTCTTGAACGGCGAATTGGATGTAGAAATCTACATGGAGCAACCGGAGGGGTTCGAACAACAAGGCCGAGAGCACCTCGTATGCAAGTTGAAGAAATCGCTCTACGGGTTGAAGCAATCCGGACGAGCGTGGTACGAATGCATTCACGTATTCTTTGTGAATAAAGGCTTTACGAGGAGCCATGCGGATCACTCGTCGTACGTTCTACAAACTTGCCACTACATTGTGATTGTAATCATATATGTAGACGACCTCATCATATTGGCAAGCAATGTGGACATGATCAAGGAGTTGAAGTCTAGTCTCGAGCACGAATTCGAGATGAGCGACCTCGGCGAGTTGCATTTCTTTCTCGGAGTTCATTTCGAGAGGGATAGGAGGTCCCGCACCATTACCTTGCATCAACGGAGCTACATCGAAACAATTTTGGAACGATTCGGCATGGGTGATTGTAAACCCATCGGAACCCCGCTCGATACTAAGACCTCGTTGCCGAAGCTTTCGGAGGAGGAGTACGAAGAGTTTTCGGAGGAGATGAAGGAAATTCCGTACCAAGAAGCGGTGGGGTCGTTGATGTACGCGATGGTGGCCACAAGACCGGACCTCGCATTTGCGGTAAGCGTGGTAAGTCGATTCATGTCCAAACCGGGTCCGATGCATTGGATGGCCATCAAGAGGATCATGCGGTACTTGAAGGGCACCGTAGATATGAGGTTGCGCATTGGAGGAAAACATATGGAGGTCAAAGGTTATTCGGATGCGGATTGGGCCGGAGATGTGGAGAATCGTAGGTCCACATCCGGATATGTTTTCTTCGTTGGAGAGGGGGCCGTGTCGTGGAATAGCAAGCGGCAACAAACGGTGGCACAATCCACGATGGAGGCGGAGTATATGGCCATGAGCCGATGCACGAGGGAAGCCATTTGGCTTAGGTGGCATTAGGGTTAGGTCGCATTGGTGGCGGCTAGGGTTAGGGTTAGGGTGGCGGCTAGGGTGGCGGCTAGCCCTAAACTCTTCATATAAATAAAGGCATAAGGGGAGGAGCTAATCACTCTCTCCATTGTATGCAATCCTTGTGTATTGTGTTGTAGCTCACTACGCTGGTCTCTTTGCTTTCTTCTCTCATTTGCCAATAGGTGTCATGTGTTGCGAGGCCCCCGAATCCACGATCCATCTAGTGGCGGGGGTGTTAGATGCTCCATCTCTCACAACAAATGCAAAATCATCACTCGCCCTTGCCATGTTCGCGTTCACCTTGCGTTTGCTTCGACAATTACGAGCGATATGGCCCAACTTACCGCAATTGAAGCACCGCGGGTTGTCGGCGCGCCTTTCGTTGTTGTCGAACGCTCGAGGGTGGCGTGACAACATGGCGGCATCGTCTCTTTGAGGCTCCTTCTCCTTCCTCTTCGACACCTCGTGCATGAGACGAGCGGTGATGAAATCCAACTTGAGCTCCTTCATCGGGCGCGTCTCCAATGCCGTGATCAAATGGTCGAAGGAGGGTGGTAGGCTATCGAGCAAGGTCATGACCACGTCCTCGTCCTTCATGGGTACCTCCAAGCATGTGAGTTGATCGGCAAGAGATTTTACCTTGTTGATGTGGTCGAGCATGTCGTCGCCCTCGTCCATCTTGATGGTGAAAAACTTGCGCCGTATGAACAAGATGTTCGACAAGCTTTTGGTCTCGTGGATGTTGCACAATGTCGTCCACGCTTCCGCGGGTCCCTTGCATCCTTTGATGTGCGCCAACTCCTTGTCCACCAAGCTCGTGGCAATGATGGCGAACGCCTTCTTGCATCGTCGCTCGTACGCCTTTTTGACTTCGTCGCTCGCGGTGGATGGTGGTGGCGCCTCCGAACCTTCAACGATCTCCCAAAGGTCTTTGGTGGCCAATACCATCTCCAATTTGAACTTGTAAAGGTTGAAGTTGTCGCCACCGAACTTGTCAACCTTTATAAGTCCCTCGCCGTCACTAGAAGCCATGATGAAGACTCGAATGGAAGCTCCCACTCACTCAATGTACAAATCTCTCAAGTCAGCACCTTATACCTCCCAATAGGTGCAATATGACTTCAAAATACCTCAAAGAGCCTTTCTAAGCACTTTGCCACTCAAATGTCCTCACACAACTCTTAGAAGGTTGGAAACACTCAAGTCAGCACCTAAATGATGCGGTTAGATGCAATATGACTTCAAAGCACTTCAAAGAGCCATTCTAAGCCCTTTGCCACTCAAATTTCCTCATACAACTCTTAGAAGGTAGGAAACACTCAAGTCAACACCTAAATGATGCGGTTAGATGCAATATGACTTCAAAACACTTCAAAGGACAAAACTAAGCCCTTTGGCACTTGAATGACCTCACAACACTCTTGGAAGGTAGGAAACACTCAAGTCAGCACCTAAATGATGCGGTTAGATGCAATATGACTTCAAAACACTTCAAAGGACAAAACTAAGCCCTTTGGCACTTGATTGACCTCACAACACTCTTGGAAGGTAGGAAACACTCAAGTCAGCACCTAAATGATGCGGTTAGATGCAATATGACTTCAAAACACTTCAAAGGACAAAACTAAGCCCTTTGGCACTTGAATGACCTCACAACACTCTTGGAAGGTAGGAAACACTCAAGTCAGCACCTAAATGATGCGGTTAGATGCAATATGACTTCAAAACACTTCAAAGGACAAAACTAAGCCCTTTGGCACTTGAATGACCTCACAACACTCTTGGAAGGTAGGAAACACTCAAGTCAGCACCTTAATGATCCGGTTAGATGCAATATCACTCCAAAACCTCAAGAGAACATATCTTAGCCTCTTGGCACTCAAATGTGCTTAAACCACTCAAAACGGATCTGATGTGCGTGAATGCATTCAAAATGGAATGGACATGTACCCTACGAGTTTCCAAAAGTCCCAACACTCCTCAAAGGTCTTCCACGCTGGTCCACTCCACAAAAATGCACAAAGGCGCTCCAAAGGTCTTCGAAAGCTTCAACACTCCACCAAAGGCTCTAAACACCTCCAAATCGCCTCGGATTAGATCCGGCCCTCTCCTAGGTCCTCCTAAGCTGATGTCTCTCCTCTAAAGCAAAGTGGGCCCATAACCTATTGGCAAATGAGAGAAGAAAGCAAAGAGACCAGCGTAGTGAGCTACAACACAATACACAAGGATTGCATACAATGGAGAGAGTGATTAGCTCCTCCCCTTATGCCTTTATTTATATGAAGAGTTTAGGGCTAGCCGCCACCCTAGCCGCCACCCTAACCCTAACCCTAGCCGCCACCAATGCGACCTAACCCTAATGCCACCTAAGCAACCTAACCTTAACTTCCAATAAAAAAAACGAAATACAACTACACACATTCCCCAACGAGGTTGAGAACGCTCAACTTCCGAATGTAAGTATCATTCGCCCGAGCAATCGACTACACAAACCTCTAAATTCGTTTAAATCCGAAACTTTGTGTTCGACGCAGAGGTGATTAGCAACTGACTTCTATAAAGAAACTGCATAAAATTGAGAAAGAATAGCGAGCACCTAGCACATCGGGGAAGCGAGAATCGAGCACCAGATTTAGAGGTTGGCCGGAGCCAGAACCACGAGAGCTCGAGAAATAAGACTCCAATGTTGCCTTCCGAGCCGCCTTTCGCCGCGCATTCTCCACCGAAATAACCTTCACTTTCTTCTCCATACGCGCGGACACCAATGCGTCTCGAGCAGCTTTCTTCGTCTTCGTCGCCTCCCAATCTGCCTTGCCTGCCAAAGGATCAGCTACATCCTTGTTAGACGGATCCATCCTTGCAATGAACAACACTCCCCAAACCCAACAACGAAGATTCACACGACAGTGAGTGATTGAAAGACAAACAAAAACTCGCAATGTAAATGGACAAGGATAGATTACGCACCGTCGCCGAAACAATTCCATCATTCATTTCCATCGCCGCTCCACTCCTCCTGCAATCAAACACAGAAAACCAAATCGTAGTGGTCACAAATGCACATCCTTCACTTTGGTCGCGTACACCCACCCTATGCCCTCGAACCATACTGGCGAATAGGCAAAGGCAATCGGGTGCAGCGAGTGGCGAACTGGCGGTAAATGCGAGCGGCGGCGAACACAGATCGTGGCGAACTGGCGGTAAATGCGAGCGGCGGCGAACACAGATCGTGGCGAACTGGCGGTAAATGCGAGCGGCAGCGAACACAGATCGTGGCGAACTGGCGGTAAATGCGAGCGCGGCGAGTGCTGTTGTGTAAACCCTAGTGGCGAGACTCATCCCCGCCCTGACGCCCCGGTGCCGGTTATCGGGCAAAACCCCCACCCACTTGTTAGTGCCTGGGCGCCTGGGTGGTCGCCTGGGTATGTGTACCGGTGCCCGGGTGGCGATCCCGGGTTTTTTTAAAAAAAAAATTGCTTTAAGGGGTTCGCCAGGAGTATTATTTTGGTGCAAACTGGCTTTTAAAAGCCAAATTTAAAAGGACTGTTGGATACATAGGGAAGGAGGGGGGCGGGGTAAGTTAGGGTGTTGTTGAGCAAGCTATTAGTAGGTCAGGGCTATATATATATATATGCGTTCTCTCTCCTGTGCAGTGGTATCTTGATTTTTGAGCTACCCAAATGTCAAGCCAAAGTGGCCATATCGGCACACAATGGTTGCCACTGTTTTCACGTTTCCATATCAACATCCACCATTTGGCTCCACATTTCTTAGGGCCACCTTTAATCAAGTGTCATATAACTCATGTAATATGTTATTGTATGTGGGCACTTCCACCTTCACATATATATTTTTGGCCATTGGAGCAATTCAATTTGGGAATTGGCAATCATGAACAACGATTATCACTTCGAATTTCAGAATAAGAGTTCAATTGTAACAAGCCACATTTGAAAGAAGAAAACAATGGGTTTTGAACAATCGCATAGGCTCTTCAAATTGTGTTAACAATTGAACCTACAATAACATCTATGTATTGAGCACAAAAAGAAAGTGAACCAAAAAACCAAAAAAGAAAAAAATCAATTTAAATGACATGATGATCCAACAACTATCCTCCATTCATTTCCCTATAGAAACGAAAGAGGGGGGGGGGTGGACGTAATGCTAATCTATTAGTGAGCTTGTAATCGGACATAACATAGGCGAGAATTGAATCTAATGGAATTGGGCCTTGATGTTTTTCCGAGTTTTTGCTTCTTTAAAAAAATAACCAATTGGGCCTTTAAAAAAATAACCAATTGGATATATTACATGAAATGTTTTTACTATCTATAAAACCATTTTTCGGCCATAGCATAGCCGAATTGGGCTATTTTTCAAGTTTTGACGTCTTTCATTCGGCAATTGGCGGTTGGAAGCCATCCAGAGCAAGAAGTCGAGGCAATTGCCGTTAGGAAGTGGTTACATAGTCTAACAGACTCCTTCCCTTCCTCAACACCATAAGGAGGAGGCGGGAGACGATTGAGGCAAGATATTATCTTTTTGCAGAATTCAACATAGCCTCATCATTAGTGTTAGCATTAGCAATAGTCGTAGAAGGCAAGTACTCAGTGATTGAATAAAGCCATAGTCTTAGCCCAGAGCGAGAGGCTCGAAGGGATTAGCCATAGACAGATGAGTCGAGTGATTCGAACTCTTATATGTCTTGGAAAATATGATGAGTAAAGACTAGAAGTTGTATGAGCAATTGTCGTTGTGATGTCTTAAAAAGATGCAAGTTGTGATCTTACATGTCTATGTGTGGAATCTAGAATGCGTGGAGTTAAGGATTGTCAGTGTTGACGTAGATAAATGCAAGTAGCTAGGCTCGTGTTAAGTCTACACAAGAATGAGTCAAAATTGATTAAACTTGAGTGAATCAGAGTTGAAGGGAGAGAGTGAACTTTACTGTGGCGATTGGCCAAGATTGATATTATCTTAGAGATTACATAAAGAGGGAATTGTAGGCAACACCAACTAGTGATGAGAGTTGTGAATAAGATAGTGTGAGGCAATAATCTATGTGAAGCCAGAGAGTGGCAAGAGGAATTACCCTAAGAGGGAAGTTGACGAATATTAAAAGCCTGTCAAAAAGAAGGCAAGATAGGATTAATGTAAGCATGAGAGGCAATAAGCTTAATATTAGACACTTAGCCTGAGAGAGGCAAGTGCAGGCGATTAGCCGAGTGAGGAATGAGAAGAGCAATAATCTTGAGAGAATGATCAAGAGAACAATAAGCAACAGTCTATGGCCAAACAAGAGGGCAATTAACCGAGAGCAGTGAGTGCCGACAATTAGCCAAGTCCAGAGAGATGAGAGTCATGGTCTCGAGGGAGGGTTGAGAGAACCCTGAACGATGATCAGTAGCCATTTGAGAGGGCGATAGCCTTTATAGAGAGAGAAGACATGGAGATATTGAGAGGCCATAGCCTAGGCAAGTGCTGACACCCCACTGGCTATTAGCCAAGAGCATAGAGAAACTCAGAGAGAGAGAGAGCGTTAGGTTAATCGCATGTGCACAGGATATGGAAGGAATAGGGACAAACTATAGGCTGCCAGGACATTACTATCGCGTACCTCTTCATGAGGAGTGCCCGAAACACCATGGGCACAAGGGGGACCCCGGAGTGACACCCGGGACTTGTGGCGCCGTTGGTGAGAGGGCCTAAGTGATCCTAATGTGGGTGAGGGCCCGGGCGCTGGGAACGCCTCCCACCCATGGAGACTAGGAGGCATGAGGGTGACGCCATAAGCAATGCGTAGCTTATGCCGTGCCAATTCTAGAATGCTCAAGAACACCTCAATCGGAAGTGTGAGCTAGAAGATATGGCAATTTGAGGGGGGCGCTGTTTTGGGACAGCGCCCAGCTACAGCAGTGGCCTGGGAGTGGCTCCCGGGATTACGAAGCTTTGAACATGCATAACTTCCTGAATACTTGCTTGAATGGGACAAGTGAGTAGTCCATCGGCATTTACGTGAAATGTAAATGACGATGGAATGGTCGATTGTTAGGATCAGATACCATATGAAGAAGTTATGGGGTTCTGAAGCTGTTGGGGGCTTCTAGTCCCAGCGGCTAAGGGAAAATGTCTACTTGGTCCCAAGTGTTGGGAGAGAGACAAAAGGTCACTTGACGGTGGGGTAGGGGCCCTGCCTAAAGTCCTAGAGGCTGATATGGGTGAGGTGGTGTGGTCTCACCCACCCAAGGCCGAACGGCAAAGCCTTCATGGGCATTGGTCCAATGTGAGGGCATAGTTGCCTAGTATGGCTGGGGTTGTTGTAGTGTTACTCCGGCAACATGATGATCAACATGAGATTGGACTTCTACGGATGGAAGTCCACATTTAAGAATTGGTTACCGTTTAAGGGATGAGTCCCGAATGAAAGAGTAGGAGGGTTGGTCCCCCTCCTATGAACTAAGAAGGTCCGCGGTATGGGGAACTAACTATTCGCATTGCGGTATGCGAAGGGTTAGCGCTTGTAATCCTTGCTAAAATGAAAAATGGACCGAGATAGTTAAGGGGACCTAGCAAAGGTTGCAACAGTTACCTTCCCGAGGAGGAGAAATTACCCTACTGGAGTAAGATTTTACTATTCACATATCCTTATTAGTTTAAAACAAACTAAATCCTTAAGTAAAGGATATAGCCTAGTTGTTGATGAATTGATTTCATATTAACAAGTGGATGATTGCTTAAGATGAGTCACCAGATGATTGGAGATAAAGGTGGTGACTTCAATTATGCAAAGACGTGCATAATGATTGTAAGTTGTTAACGAAGAAATTAATTAAAGAACATTGCAAGTTCTGTTCATGGCATTTTCAAGACTATGCGGTTACAAAAAGATATTACCCCGGACTTTGTCCGAATAAATTGCCATGGACTACTTGCCAAACTTTTGAGCTTCATGACTGAAATAGGCCAAGACATAGAGTGATAGGAATTCACACAATACATAAGACGGAATCACTCACGACTGGAGAAGTACAAATGAACCATAAGAGTGGAGAATAAGTATAATAAAGAAGGAACAAAGGAGTCAAAAACTTAGATTGTTATTGTAATCCTTAATCCAATGTGACATTAATCCTTATAGACACTATCTCAGTCTTCCTGGAGACTTAGTTCCTTGGGTTGTTGTTTTAAGGAATAGCTAAAAACTAACTACACTATCTTTTGAACACAAGTAAGGTATGTGTATCTGAAGATGTTTGCTTGACTTTTATACCGTTGTTAGTATGTGGGATCCAAGGTCCTTCCTACATAGGTAATATTGATATGATATTGAGATGGTATTGTGTCAGCCATAAACCTCCACCTTTTTGCATTGTAGTCCGGATAGGAGTTTAAGGCTAACATACATTTGAATGACCTTAATCTACTAGGGAACTTAGCACCCAATGCCCATTGTCATCAACACTTAACACACAATCTTTATTCAACACCCAAGGTCCCCGAGCATTTAGAAACACTCCGTTTCCTTGTAGTGATTAATGACCACAACTCAAACAACTAATTGCACTGCACATTCTTGAACTGTCCGTTCTAAGTCCAAGTCTGAACACCAACCGGTAATGCACTTGGTGTGCTAGCACCCATAACCACACCCTATTAGAACAACTTGAAGGTGGTTCCACTAAACTATTTCCTCCCTTCCTCTCCTATCTAATCCCCTACCCTAATCAACCCATAATCCCTAATGCCAACATTGCTATTTTTTCTAAAAAAAACTCAAATTCACCTTGCTGGAACCCTTAGCAACCAGGGGCAAGCTGTTGACTCCAGCAGCCGAGGCTTAGCCACTTCAGCAACCATCCATCTGAAAACAGTCGAACCATTGGACTCCCTGTCCCCCGCCCCTGGGTGCTACCCTGTCCCATCTCTTCCTGCACTGCCACGTGCCAACCAGCAAGCTCGCCTTCCTCACCGCAGTCGCAACACACAAGTTGCATGGCCCCGAAATGCAACTTGCGGCCACTACTTAATCCGCTTTGATGCATTAGTGCTGCGGCCGTTAGCAATGTAGCTTCCATTCCACCCACTCCCTCAACATTCCTGATTTTAAGCCACTCCACACTGATTTGAGTCGGCACACAAGTTTTCACCTCCTGCACTGACAATTTTGATTCAAAGTTGAAACCTGCCAACTCGTCGATCAGCTCTCAGTGTGTCACCAAAAATCCTCCACCCTTCGATTTCGTCCTAGCCCGAGTGGAAAAGTTTATAATGACATGTAGAGACTTCTCTCTTTGTAACCCAATATATAATTCCAATCTACCCTTGGAATATACACAACTTGATTAACACCACACTATGTAATTTTACATTCCTTAATGTCGGGCAAGGTTATATCCTTAGCCTTTTCTAATGTCCACCCGGCCGCTTTGGCCACGCATGCCTTCAAAGATATCCCTCTTGTGAATCGAGTCATTGCCGTCGACTCCACACTACTACATGAGTTCTCGCTTATTGATTCCGTGCTATCACATGTCATCGTGGTTGATTCCGTATTGGTACATGACACTTCGCTTGTGGATTCCATGAGCACATAGGCTTTAAATACAAGTATTAAAAAATACTTATATACTTATCCTTGCCCTTCCTTCTCTAAGTTCTTCTTGATGTAAATCTCTATCAATGTCTTCCTACTAAACTTCAGAATAGTATAACTCCCACCCAATTTATGTTCTTCAAGTGAAATTTGGTACACTTGTTAAGTACCTTATCAAAAATCTCCACACCAAATTTTGGCACAAACAAAGTTCATATGCAACAGTTATGCATGAAATTCTAATTCTAACTACTTAGTATGAATGTTGTGATAAAGCATCCGGTCATTAAAACTCTAATAACTTCCAACTCCTACGTCCAATCAATCTAAAATTTTGACACAAGATAGATATATAAGTTCAGAAGGTAGTGTCAAATTTTGGTATCCATATCTATAACCCTCTAAGAGATACATATTTTCAAACCTTGCTGCTTTGTTCTTAGACACCCTCCCCTTCAACTTTTAATAACTCTTTCATCCCAATGACTGAAGCTCTCAAATTTTTACCACAACTCCCATACTTTATAATAAACAATCCCTCAAATTTTCATATCCATTGAACACTCTGATCATCCATAATTGACAAATCTCTCACTGTAAAGTTCTGCTCAAGTTCATAACTAATAAAACACTACAAGTAATGCACCTAGTACAATCTAGTCACTCTAAATGCCACAAGTTTAAACAAGTTTGAACTCTCTCACTTCAATATGAATCTCAATGCAACAAGTTGAAGTTTACAATCAAACTCCAAATTCCTTAAACCCAATCTACTTCTAACAAGAGGTCAATCCCTCTTCAAGGCTAAATAACCTTGGCTCTTCACCTAAGAACTAAGCACACACATGTGTTCCTATCTTGCTTCCCACACACCCACACTTATAACCCGTGGGGTGCTTAAGGAGCACGAAGAAAAGAGAGGATGAGTGAGGGAAGAATGAGGGATTATATAGTGAGTTGAGAGGGAGAGGGGGCATGAGATAAGGATAGGGTGAGAGGATTAGAGCCTCCAATCACAACCCCTTAACATTCTCTTTCTAAGTAGGGACTCATCCCATCCACAAGGCTCTCGATAAGCCTTTGAAATCTCCTCCTACTTTGTAGGCTCTCATCTTATCTCCTGAGCCTTCCTCCCTCAAATGATCAACAAAGATCCTAATTCAAACATTTAACTAACATTGGCTTTCTACCTACCACACTTTACCAAGGTATGTCCTCATACTACTTAAATCCACTCCATACAAGCCTAATGCTTCAAACTTAGCTTTCTTCAAACTTCATTCTTTTTATATTTTTGTGAATAATCATAAATCAACAAAACACTACTTGTAATGTTTTACAAGTGTTAACAACACATGTGGACATCAATTTGGGCTCACATTATTGGCGACCATCTGGGACCGGCTCCTAGAATGTCTTGCTTGAAGTCAAGTGTCTTCATGTGTGGAATTGCTTGCACCTACTTCCGGCCGTTCGTGTCGGGAAGTTTTGTCCATTGAGTGTCTCCAATTGTACCGAGTTGTTAGGAAAGGTATTCGCCACAATGTAAGGACCTAACCAAACCGCATCAAATTTGCCCGGAAAATCCTTTTTCTTCCCATCTTGGAGCATAACCAACATTCCTCGTTCTAATGCCCTCTTTTTGTGACGCTTGTCAAAGATAACCTTCCTTCGCCTTTGAATTGCTTCCATGTGTTGAGCGGCCCTCCGCCTCTTCTCATCCAACTCCTCTAGATCCCCGAGCCTATTTCTCAAAGACTCATTGTCGTTGAGGCGTGTCCCTATTGCAACCCTCAATGACTCCACCTCAAATTCAATAGTGAGTGTAGCCTCAATACCGTAAACCAAAGAAAACGGAGTAGCTTGTGTTGTCACTTTGTAAGTCGTCCGATAAGCCCACAAAGCCGTGTTTAAGTTGACGTCCCAATCTCTCTTTGAGTCGATGACCGTCTTGCGTAAAATGTCCACTAGAATCTCGTTCACCCGCTCCGTTTGACCATTAGTTTGAGGGTGATAGGGAGTAGTCTTCCTATGGTCGATCTTAAACCTCTGAGTCATCTCTGAAATGAGGTCATTAAGAAAATGTGTACCTCTATCACTAACTAGAATCTTTGGGACTCCAAACCTAGTAATGATATTTTCATACATAAATGTGGCGGCATGTGCGGCCGTGTCGGTTTTTACCGCCTTGGCTTCCGCCCATTTAGTCAAGTACTCGGTAGCTACAACAATGTATGCCATCCCTCTCGAAGAGTGGGGATGGACCTCCCCTACATAATCTATTCCCCATTTCTCAAAGGGAACTAGTGGTAATGAAATGTGCAATGGCATCTCCATCCTAAGGTCATTTCGAGCGTACCTTTGGCAAGCATCACACCTTCTAACATAGTCGTGTGAATCCTGAAACAATGTAGGCCAAAAGTAACCTGCTCTAAGGATTTTCTGGCCGGTAAGTTGACCAGAAAAATGCCCTCCACAAGCACTATCATGACAAGCCTCTAGAATATCCGGAACCTCTACTTGCGATACACATCTTCTCAAGATGGTGTCCGCTCCTCTCCTGAATAATCTATTGCCTATCACTGCAAAGTGCCTACTATTGACTCTAACCTTTCTTTTCTCCTCTTTCGTCCATTCGGTTGGTAATTGTTGAGTGGTCAAGAACTCTACAATTCCGGCATACCAATCCGGTGTGGACGTGACTACAAACAATCTATCATCCATGATGCTATCATCTATTGGCGTAGTGCCCATCTCCTCCGACAATCTAGACAAGTGGTCGGCTTGTAAATGCATGCGGCCCGGTTTATATTCCACCGTGTAATCAAACTCTTCGAATAACAAGACCCACCTAGCCAACCTTCCACTCAACTCCGGCTTGTTGACCAAATATTTAATGGCCATGTGATCCACAAAAAACACTACCGGATTACAAATAAGATAGTGCCTAAACTTCTTGACCGAAAATACCATGGCTAGACACTCTCTCTCCGTAGTGGAGTAATTCCTCTCCGCGGAAGTCAATTGCTTACTAGCATAAGCTACGGGTAGATCCTTCCCCTTATCTCCCGTGGATTGACACAAGGCACTACCCACCGCTACGTTGCTAGCATCACAATACACATGAAAAGGCTTTTCCCAATCCGGGGGCCTTAAGACATGATAAGTGCTCAATTTGGACCTTAACTCAACAAAGGCCTTTTGGCACTTATCCGTCCAAACAAATCTAACATCCTTCTTGAGCAAATGAGTGATAGGGACCGCTATCTTTGCAAAATCCGGAATCAACTCTCTATACCACCCCACATGTCCTAGCAACTTAGAGATCCCCTTGGCATTTTTCGGAGTTTCCAACTCATCAATGACCGCGATCTTGTCCGGGTCCGGTTTTCTCCCCTTTTCACTCACAACATAACCCAACAAAACTCCCCTTTGTACCCCTAAAAATGTCTTGTCCGGGTTTAATGCCAACCGCATTTGTCTACACCTAACCAAGGCCTCCCAAACACAATGCACATGCTCTTTAGTACTAGATTGGGTACTAAAATCATCAATATAAACCGTCATGGACTTGAAGAGCAAGTCGCTAAAGATATACATGACTAGTCGTTGGAATGTTGCCGGTGCGTTGCATAAACCAAATGGCATCACCACCCATATGAAAGTCCCCCAAGGTGTCGTAAATGCCGTCTTGTGCAAATCCGCGAGCGCTATGGCTACTTGGTTGTAGCCGGCGTATCCATCCATAAATGTGTGCCTCTCATGACCCCCTACCTCCTCTAACAACAAGGTAATGAACGGCAAAGGAAAGTGATCCTTTTGCGTACAATCATTGAGCTTCCTATAGTCTACACAAACTCTAAGCTTTCCATTTTTCTTTTTCACTAACACCATGGGAGAAACCCAATCCGTAATCTCTACCGGCTTTATAAACCCAGCCTGCAACAACCTCTCTAATTCCGCCTTGACCAATAATTGCAATCTAGGGTTCATCCTTTTTTTTTTGTCTCACCGGTTTAGAGCCCGGAACTAACGGAATACGATGCTCAACCATCTCTCTAGGAATCCCCTTGAGCTCATCGTATGACCAAGCAAAAGTATCACTAAACTCATCTATCAAATCACTATACTCCTTAATCTCCTTCTCATCGAGTTTAGAGCCCATCTTCATTGGTCTAACTTTCCCATCCTTCATTTTGACATCCACAAACTTCCTATCCTCTTCGACCACTCGTGTTTGCTCCTCGGTATCTCTATACCAATCGTTAGGTACATTAGGGTAGTCCTTGACATCATGACCCACGATAATGCCCGTAGAAGTAGTTTTAAAATGCAAAGCGGGCTCTAACTTTGAGAGTTCTAACATGGCCTCCTCATCTTGAGTCCCATCTACATGTACCAAACTCACATCACTCAACTCAATATCATCTAACCATGGAGTGAGTCCTCCCTTCACCCATTCTTCCTCCGTGAGAACCTCACACGGCTCTAAGGACAAATAATCCTCTCTAGACACCCTATCTTGGAGAATACAACTATGAGTTATCATCATGACGTCGCTAATGGACTCCGTGTATTGTCTTGACCAATGTATAAAATCTCCATCAACATCTTGATTGTAAAAATTAGGACCTAAGAACCCGCTAGAAGAATACATTTTAGCCTTCTCCTTGTCTTGAACAACTTCCACCAATGTATCCTCAAAATCCTCCTTAATTCCACCATTTTCCTCTTCATCCGACATTGGATCAATCTCCTCCCTAACCCAACCACTTAAAGGTGCTATTGAGACCTTGACCTTATTATCTACGGGACCATAAGTGATAGAAGGTTTTTGTCCTCCCCAATCTACTACGGCGTTAGACATCCTTAACCAAGGTCGTCCTAACAAGATGGGAAATGCATCCTTATTGTCGTGCATCTTAATCACTTGAAAGGTCATAATGTATTCTTCACCTCCCGTGCTAAGTCGACAATCCTTAATAATCCCCACCGGAACCACCGGACTTTGGTTAGCCATATTGATGACGAATGGCGACGGACCGGTCAAACTTAAGCCCAATTTCCTCATAGTGTGCTCGGGTAGAATATTGAGACTACTTCCACCATCCACCAATACATGAGGAACCACCTTGTCCACCATCGTTACTTCAATCTCCACCGCCTTGACTTCCCGAGTTCTCCCTTGCATTTGGACCCTCGCCGACACTCTAGTCTTTGGCCTCTTAGCCCTCCTATTCACAGGCATTCCGTCCTTCAAAGTCTTCCTAGCTACCGGTGAAATTTCTAATAATTGACCAAATGTGATATCGGCCTTTAGTGAGCTTAAGTCGGCCCAAAGGTCGTATCCATCTACTCTATCGGCCTTAGGCCTTCTAACACTATCAAACTCCTCTACGGGAATGCCCGGACCTTCCCACTCTCCTACATCATTACCATCTAAATCATAGATGACATTAGACCTTTCCCTCTCATGGACAATTTCATTTTCTCTCTCTAATGCCTTAGTGGCCTTCCTAGCTTCTCTAGTTACATTCTCCAAATCCGAAAAATAAGGAATTTCTCCTAAGGGATTTTCCTCTTCTTCCTCCTCCTCTACTTCTAATGGTGCATTACCTCTCATTGCTCTAGTGGTAACGGCTAATGCCGGGGCCTTATGCACAACTTCCTCTTTAAGACCCCTCAACTCATATGATATAGAGTTAGCATGTGGAGGACATGGACCCTGGCCATTAGTAGGCACCTCTAAATTTACCGGAATGGTGGAGGTATTCATAAATCGGACATCTTGAGACGTGGATGGTCTCATTTGTCTAGGTGATTGTGTGACTTGACCTCCTTGCCCCGGAAGGTTTGTATATCCATCATAGTAGAGGTTGGAAGGTTTAAGGTTATTAGTACCTTCACTTTGTGGATGGAAACCTCTCATGACATCTTGATCCGATTGTTGTGTGTTGGTTGGAGGGTTTGGTGCTCCACCTACCTTATCCGGATGACGACATTGGTTAGACCGATGTGGACCTCCACAATTACTACACCCTTGACCTTGGTTTTCCGACCAACATTGTCCTACAACATGATACCTCCCGCAAAGATGGTGAAATTCTTTCTTCTCGGTATTTTGGTTATTTTGACCTCGAGGAGGCGGACCCCGGTTGTTTCCTTGGTTTTGATTTTGATTTGAACCTCTTTGGTTTTGTTGCGGACCGTTATTGTTCATTCTTTGATTGCGATTTGGCCCATTTCTACAAAACTGAGGCGTATGACCGTGTTGTTGACATTGAGTACACCAAAATCCCGATGAGTGATTACCCGACTCGATTTGAGGTGGAGGACCGGGTTGTTGATTTTTAATTAACAAGGCCATTTGGTCCGTGAGATTTTGGAATTGTTTCAACATCGCCTCTTGAAACCCTAGTTGAGTAGCACCTAACCGTTGCTCTACTTCTTCAATTTGAGGGTCTGTTCTAGGGGCCGGCAATGCTAACATGGGTGGGGGAGCCTTCACCGCTAAGGGAAGCGAGACCGCTTCAATGGAGACATATGGAGGACGGTTAAATGGCCTAGTTGGATCCACTCCCGATTTAGGTAGGAGAGGGATGAATTGAGGGATTAACTCATCCTCTTTCCTCCATAACCGCTCATAATCTCTCTCGATATGTTCCATGTCTCTAGCGGCTACCTTAGCCTCGGCTAGGGTGCGAGGGTTTCTTTCTAACACACCCCTAATAGTATTTGCTTTGACAAACCCTCTCATAAAGAATTGCATTAGGATATCATCGTTGAGCAAAGTACCTACGTATCTTGCGCACACTAAGTCAAATCTCCTAATATAGGCGGAAATCTCTTCATCCCTCCCTTGCCTCATAGTCATTAAGGCTCTAAAAGCCATACTTTGACCGACTTCGGGTCGAAATTCATTTAGAAACTCTCGTTGTAATTGATCCCAAGTTTGAAAGTGTCCCTCGTCGTGATCTCTATACCACTCGTAAGCTTCCCCGTCTAAGGTCGTAGGAAACCACACTAACCAATATTGTTGGTTGGTAATTAATGAACTAATTACCCTCTCAACGAATCTCTCCATGTGCCTAGAGGGATCCTCATCCTTGGTCCCATAGAATTTTGGGAGGTTAGACGGTATATCTACCGAAACCAATCCTTGGGGTACGATTATTGGTAGGCCTCTCGGCCTTACCAATGGATCGATGGGAGGAAATGGAGGCAAGGGAGGTATGGGAGGTGGGATTCCACCTCCCCCTAGAGGATCCATGGTGCTAGGTGACCCTCTCTCTCTAGATCCACTAGTACTCACAAAGTTTTCTTGTCTAATTCTATTAGACTTGTTAATTATTTTCTTACTCAATTCGGAAGGAAGATTACCTTCCTCACTTTGAGTAGATATTGGTAATACTTCAACTAATGGACTAATTAATGGTTCAACATTTGAACTAACTTCTATACTATCATTTACTCCCTCTACTACTTCCTCAATATTAGACAACCTACGCTTAATAACATTCTTTTTTAACCCTAATGCTAACTTAGGCTTTTGAGATCTAGTATTTCTTTGCATCCATAATGTAGCGATCAACCCTTACTTTGACCAATCAAAGCCTCACAAGTTCTCTCTTTAATATTTCCGCTTAGTTCGTGTGATCATTGTTTTGGAGGTGAGGAAATAGAGACATACAATTTTCAATGAACAATCCCAATCAGGGGATGGCAAGCTCGTGTTAGCATCAAGGTTAATGAGAGAATCACCTCGTCATACCCCCTTTCCGCGTAACATTTGCAACAAGACCTCACGTGAGGGGCTGACCATTCTTATGTACCATGTTTGGAATCGAGGCTTCACCCTTCGATTCCTCACATTATACTATAAGTCCGGAATTACCCTCTCCGTTAGTCAACGACAAAGACGTATACAAAAATCATTTTTTAATTATTTAAATTTTTTCACTTGGAAGAAGTTTGCTTACCTGAAGCAATTCGCTACCTCCTGCTTGTTAGTCTCTTCTCTCGACCGTGATTGCTAAACAGAACGACACTTCAATAATTGCAATTGAAAAGCAATAAACCCCCTAGTTGAGAACTTTAAACGCTCACACCCAAGTGAGTGTTTAAAGTTGAAATTCCTAATTTTTAATTAATCCTCTACCTCTTAGTGTACTAGTGCGGATCCTATTAATGTGATTTTAATTTATGCCATCCCAAGGAAGGTTGAGTAGTCACACCTTTGCCGCGCTCCTTCCTTAATTGAAATTGCATAACTTTAAATAACTAAATGAAAACTAACCTTTCACGAGCGCTCCGTCCTTAGTTGATCTTCACGCCTCGCTCTCCTACCGCCTTCCAAGACTTCTGTCGCCCGCTCTCCAAGCTCCAAGCTCCAAACTCGAAACTCCCGGCGGACGCACCATTTATGTCACCAAAAATCCTCCACCCTTCGATTTCGTCCTAGCCCGAGTGGAAAAGTTTATAATGACATGTAGAGACTTCTCTCTTTGTAACCCAATATATAATTCCAATCTACCCTTGGAATATACACAACTTGATTAACACCACACTATGTAATTTTACATTCCTTAATGTCGGGCAAGGTTATATCCTTAGCCTTTTCTAATGTCCACCCGGCCGCTTTGGCCACGCATGCCTTCAAAGATATCCCTCTTGTGAATCGAGTCATTGCCGTCGACTCCACACTACTACATGAGTTCTCGCTTATTGATTCCGTGCTATCACATGTCATCGTGGTTGATTCCGTATTGGTACATGACACTTCGCTTGTGGATTCCATGAGCACATAGGCTTTAAATACAAGTATTAAAAAATACTTATATACTTATCCTTGCCCTTCCTTCTCTAAGTTCTTCTTGATGTAAATCTCTATCAATGTCTTCCTACTAAACTTCAGAATAGTATAACTCCCACCCAATTTATGTTCTTCAAGTGAAATTTGGTACACTTGTTAAGTACCTTATCAAAAATCTCCACACCAAATTTTGGCACAAACAAAGTTCATATGCAACAGTTATGCATGAAATTCTAATTCTAACTACTTAGTATGAATGTTGTGATAAAGCATCCGGTCATTAAAACTCTAATAACTTCCAACTCCTACGTCCAATCAATCTAAAATTTTGACACAAGATAGATATATAAGTTCAGAAGGTAGTGTCAAATTTTGGTATCCATATCTATAACCCTCTAAGAGATACATATTTTCAAACCTTGCTGCTTTGTTCTTAGACACCCTCCCCTTCAACTTTTAATAACTCTTTCATCCCAATGACTGAAGCTCTCAAATTTTTACCACAACTCCCATACTTTATAATAAACAATCCCTCAAATTTTCATATCCATTGAACACTCTGATCATCCATAATTGACAAATCTCTCACTGTAAAGTTCTGCTCAAGTTCATAACTAATAAAACACTACAAGTAATGCACCTAGTACAATCTAGTCACTCTAAATGCCACAAGTTTAAACAAGTTTGAACTCTCTCACTTCAATATGAATCTCAATGCAACAAGTTGAAGTTTACAATCAAACTCCAAATTCCTTAAACCCAATCTACTTCTAACAAGAGGTCAATCCCTCTTCAAGGCTAAATAATCTTGGCTCTTCACCTAAGAACTAAGCACACACATGTGTTCCTATCTTGCTTCCCACACACCCACACTTATAACCCGTGGGGTGCTTAAGGAGCACGAAGGAAAGAGAGGATGAGTGAGGGAAGAATGAGGGATTATATATTGAGTTGAGAGGGAGAGAGCGCATGAGGTAAGGATAGGGTGAGAGGATTAGAGCCTCCAATCACAACCCCTTAACCTTCTCCTTCTAAGTAGGGACTCATTCCATTCACAAGGCTCTCGATAAGCCTTCGAAATCTCCTCCTACTTTGTAGGCTCTCATCTAATCTCCTAAGCCTTCCTCCCTCAAATGATCAACAAAGATCCTAATTCAAACATTTAACTAACATTGGCTTTCTACCTACCACACTTTACCAAGGTATGTCCTCATACTACTTAAATCCACTCCACACAAGCCTAATGCTTCAAACTTAGCTTTCTTCAAGCTTCACTCTTTTTATACTTTTGTGAATAATCATAAATCAACAAAACACTACTTGTAATGTTTTACAAGTGTTAACAACACATGTGGGCATCAATTTGGGCTCACACAGTGATGCAGGAGTCGATTCCTCAACTGGGAATCCAGCCAGATCTTCACAACCAGTCTTCGAGCCTGTATCCAATCTCTAAGAATTATCCTGCTATTTGGATGAAGGCGAATTCCCACAATCTAAGGCCTGGTTCGGACGGTGTCGTGCAGCCCTCGGCAGCACCTGCAGATTCCTCGCCCGGTTATTCCTGCTGCAGCTCACATTCTCCCTGTTCCTAAGCTCATCCCCTGAATTAACAACCAAAAACAATCATCCTCTCCCCTCGAAGGTCCTCTCCCCTGGTTCAGCTCTCCTCCCCCTTCCTCCAGTGAGAGAGCCGTCCCCTGTCTCGGTTCCCCAGGGTGCAATCCCTGGATCCGAGAAATCCGAAACCCAATCTTCTGAGAAGGCCTAAACCACCTAAAACAGACCCACACCCATCCAAAACAAACAATTAACGTGGCCAAAACCATAATCATCCTAACTTAACCCGTAAATTCTAACCCTGCAACTCAAATCCCAACTTAATTATTAACTAACACCCCTAACTGATCCCTCACACACTCAAATCCAATTTAAATCAAAACTTGAAAGCTTCACTCTTTTTATATTTTGAGTAATCGGGGAAATATCAAAGTACAGGGTTTAGTGAATTTTTTGCGATTAAAAACGCATGTGGGCACCAAATTGGGCTCACATATTGACCCAAATAATGATTTGGGTGTCTAAAGTTTTTTTCATTTCGTGATACTCACCAAATATTTGCAATTATGACATTGGTCGAGTAGGTTCTTTGAAACCAATGGTTATTTTTTATTATTATGTATGTGAACATGTTAAAATTGATCTTTTGAGTTTTGGCACATGTTGGTTATGAACTTCTATTATGTTGAAAATAAAAAACTACATATAAAAAACTTTCACTATTTCATCTTGTGATATACTAAACCAACAACAAAACTTCAATAACCAAATTGGTTGACATACACTAATCATGTGGCTCCATGAAAAAAGTAAGCACATAACCATAAGTTGTTGGCAAAAAAAACATATGTACAAGCTCCTAATGATATTAAAACATTTTTCAAAAATCAAAATTGGAATAATGGTTTAAATTTTAGAAACTTACATGTACATAATATTGCCATGCCATTTAATAGGGTTGATTCATCGCTCCCTCATATTTCTTTGTAGGAATATAACATCATCCCAATCAATAAAATCAATAGGAAATAACCGCCAATGAAATCAACATCAATGTATCAAGTGTTTTCAATGCCAAACTAGCTTGTAGATGGCTCTTCATCAAGTTTTACTTGGTTAAACTTCTCTCACACATTAGAGATATTTGTTAAGTAAAGGAGATAAACCATGGGTTTAGTCCCAAACCTCAAGTTTATGAGAATTAACACAAAATCACCCAAGTTTTCTTAATGTTGAAATTATCATACACAAAGAGTGGTGTCAGGCTACGAAAATCCGGCTTTCTAGCTTGTCCTACTAGGGTGGGTGGGCCAAGCTAGCCTTGCGTAAGTCAATCAGGGTTTTAGGATAACGGGTCCCATGTGCATACCCTATTTTAATTCTTAAAATTCTCTCAAAGTTTAAGAGGTGGGGAGAGGATGTCCCAAAAAATTTGCATCCAACTTTCAAATTAGGCTCCGATGTATGACAAGCCAAGGAGCTTTTACTAGAAAGTTTTCAAAGAAGGGTCAAACCCACGGTTCGATCCCTCTTTGAGGTGCTTTATGGATAACTCTATTGTTGTACTAAAAGGGATTACTAGCACCTATTGCCAAAGTTTATGTAAGCCTAGCCAATTGGTGAATTGGTCATGAGTTATGGTTGCATAGTCCCATTTGCTTCATTACTTGTCCCCCGTTGATAACCACCTTACACCATGAATTTGTAGCACAACCAAAGGATATAATGAAAGAAGGCATGCATGTTGGGGATTAGAAACTACAGTTCAAACTATTTGAGTGTCATGACCTTGCAAATTTCTATGCGTTTGTCGCTCTTGGCCAGACCGGAGCCTTGGATCACCGTTTTTGTCCACGGTGCACTGCAGGCAAACCCCACCTCTTATGATATTACCATTTATGATTTGTTGAGGACGAACAACACTATTGAAACCATCGCGACACGGTGGGGCATGTATGAGATTTTGATTTGAGTATAAATTCCTTCCTATTGTCGCTTCTTAATGTTTTTTTTCTGCATTTAAGGCTGTAAGTATTGGCTACTACAATATTTACTTGAGATTAATATTTGTAAACTATCAACCTCCTAATTTTGGCCGAATATCCGAGCAACTCCCCTTGGGACTTTTGCGGTGCTTTTGGGCAAACCCCTCCGAGGGAGCCTAAAAGTACCGCACAAGCCCTTCGGTGAGGGTGGCCTGCCTTGGCAGGTGCCCAAGCCGAACCCGGTGTGAGGGGTTATTTTGATTTTTTTATCAAATTAATCTAGTAATAGTGGTAAATATGAGTTAGATGGTAAGATATAATATCGGTTGGATAAGTTTAGAGTTAGAAATTTGCTTAGTAAGTAAAATCCTAAAAAAAAGCAACAATGGATTGTTAAAGGATTTTTTTAGGAGTGACTAAGCTAATGTCAATAAGTAAGTAGTTGGTAAGACTAAGATTTAGGATATTCTTTTTGATCCAAAGACCATTCCAAGAGGTTCCGAGGTGAGGACACTTACGATGATTGGACTTAGCAAGGGGACAAGTTGACTTTGATAAACTATAATCTTATCTTGATTTAGTATAGATTCTCTCGACGATAGAAGGTTCTATTGACAAATGTCTTTCGAGGCTAATAAGTCAATGACGGGTGAAAAATAATTTGATAAAGGTCCGAGAAAATTAAGACTTCAAGAAAAAAACCCGATGCAAATGGACGGTGAGAAACTCTCCACCGATTCAACTGAGGCCCAAGTTAACGCAGATACTTACCTTCACCCCCTTGAGGCAACGTTTAAAAAATGGTTCAATTTCGACTCCAATTATTTCAATATCACTTCTCCTTAACTTCTTATTCACCTCATCCGACTTCGGCCTTCGGATGATTCGGACCTCCGAAAGCTAACTCCTTCACTTGTTTTTCTTATCCAATCTTCATCTTGTCTTCGGTCTACTTTCACTTGAGCAAAGGACGTAGTTATTAGCTTTTATATCATAATGTGATACTATTGACTGAAATATTATATAGAATTAGTTGGTGTGAGTCATTTGAATGATATTTTTAGTATTGTGGAAAGTAAGAGCTCTCTTTCTCTCTCTTCTAAATAAAAATTTATTTTTTTGTGTCAATCTTTTGTTCAAGTGTTTGACTTGTCCTCTTGAATTTTTAGTCTTTTGATTAGCTTCTAGAGGATACTTGGGTATTGAATGACTTTGAGTTGATAGAAGTAGTTTGAAGCTCCTGGGCCGTTAGACATAGCTGACTTCAACGGCTCACTATGGGCTCTTAGAGCATCCATTTCCTACAAACTTTATATTCCTAGATAGGTCTTTAAGCTTTTCTTGCAGTCCAAGTTGTTTTAACATCATCTAAAATTTTGTCTATAAATTATAGGCATTTCCATGAAGTAGTTTTTATTTTGGCAGTGCTAACTTTACAGCTACATCCCAGCTTGATACAATCTCCATTTTATGTGATTTTTACATTTTTAGGTAGATATTAAAATTATTTTTTGGATAAATTTATTTCATTTTATTCTAAAAATCTGACTAGAAGTTATGAGGATTTCCGTGAGGCAATTCATAAAAAATTTCTCTTCTTAGTTTTCGTTTTAAATAGTTAGAAATTTTTAAATGTCATATTAGCTTTTAGGCCACTTTGTATTGAGTTTAGTAGGATAACTACATTAAAAGGGTCTACGTTGCATATTCCACGACAACTAAGCTTGTGTGGAATTAATTAAACGTTTAGGAAGGCTAACTAAATTTTTTTCACTCACAAGACTTTTGAATCTTATAAAATGTTATTTATGAACTAAGGGTAAGTATAAACCAACCCTTTGGCTTGAAAACTAAGGTTTCAGTTTGTGGAGGAATTTGGTAATGGCGTCGTATGCATTCGGTAGATTTTGCCTAGATTATAAGTACCTAAGATAATTATCTAAGCTACATCAATTTTTTCACCTAATGCCTAATCTATGCTAGTCTAAGTGCAGATGCACCAACCTTGGGATCAAGGCAACCTAATTATAATGAATGAAATAATCTAGCATATACCTTCTCTATGTGGCCTTTAATTATTCCTTATTCGAGTTAATGGAATAACGAGTGAACTTGCTTAATTAGTTGGACCACATCTAATTTCTTACCTCTTATGGATTAAATTTTCTGAATGGGGGGCTTTAATTAAGTCCCACCATCTCAACCTTTTTATTTTATTTTATAATTAATTGAACAGAACCTATGTTACTAAGTTCATAGATTATGGCATCACCACCTACATATTTGGTGCACATACTAACCCAAACTCTTCAAGGCCATGTACGGGTCTTTTAAATGTTGATTAACACTTATACCCTCCGATCTTTGGTATCGGAGGAGGTAGTATCAATCCTCCGAGTTAAGTTCCCGGTTGGTTTTTTTGTCTAGGAGGGTTGTACAAATTTTGTTGGTTATTAATTAATTTAACACGGTTTGACCACGGAATTTCAACTTAATAACACCAGAGAATAAGACAATATGTGTGTTTTACCTGTTGCACAATCTTCAAGGGTTGGGATATCACCTCCAACCCGTGGAGCCTACAACATGATGGTGGTTTCGTGGGTCATTACTCCTATCTTATTACGTACAACAGACAGAGTGATCATACCGGTCATTAACCCGACTTCACCACACATGAACAAGCTATGAATGAAAAAACTACTACCATAATACTTAACCGAAAGGCTCCGCACACATGGGAGTTGGAATCCCCCGTCGGCGGCTAGGTGGGTGATGCACCCCTAGATTTACATGGATAGTTGGGTTGGGTTAGGATTTTTTTTCCGCGCTCCCTCTATTCATAAATTGAATAGTGTAGGGTTAAAGAATTTATCAGTTGATTTTCATTTTAGCTTGGCGATGGTTGGTGTAGAACCCCTACTCTAAACCACAACCGTTGATTCCTACTCCAATTCTCGGCCGCCCACGACACCAATTCGTCCCTTCCAACCTTGGATGGACGAACTTCTTCTTAATTTGGGAGGCAACTGAGACACCTTAACTCAAACATTCATAAATTTTGTTCATTAATTTTGATTTAAACAAGCTTATTCTTTTTGGAAACCTCAAAATAAACTACAACCCCTTTAAATATTGAAGCAACTACATATTTTCTCTTTTAGATATGAATTTATAAAATCAGTGCTTATAATTTTGGAGGTAGCTGAGACATCTTCATTCAAATACTCATGATTTTTATTTATTAACTCTGATTTTAACAAACTTATATTTTCTAGAAACCTCAAAACAAGACCTACAAATTATGCAAATATTGAAGCAACTGCATGTTTTCTTTTATATATATAAGCTTGCAAAGTTAGCGCTTATAATTTGAGAGGTAGCTGAAATATCTTCACTCAAATATTCATAATTGATATTCACTAACTCTAATTTCAACAAGCTTAGGATTGTTGGAAAGCTAACTTCAAGGGCAAAATTCACTTAAAATTAGAAAACTAGATTATAAATTTTCCGTCCACTACACTCGAATGAAAATGACGAAGCTATTTAGGGATGTGTTCAAAAGCATACTACCTTTTTCACAACTTACGTCCACAATGGAAGATAGAGAGAAATATTTTTTTTTGCTAAGAGGGGAAATGGTTATTTTCTTAACTAGAATTTTAGAGGGTTTCGCCCTATGAAATGAAGAGTTGAAGAGATGATTGCGAGAAAAAGAGGGGATTTTTATATCCTTCAATGAAAGGTTGGGCCTCATTTCCTCCCTTCTCTGAGGGGTCATTTTCTTTGAGGGTGGCAACCAAGCCTTTGGTGGTGAATGGGTGAGGGGGAGAAATGGGGAAACGTCACCTTGCAACTCACTTGCCCAAGCCCTAATGAAGGTTTTTTTCCATTTGAATTTGAATTTTGGTTGGCAAGGGTGGCTACATAGCCCCCTTGCCCAAGTTGGCAAAATCCCTTACACACGTGGTTGTCATATTTTTTTTCTCTTCCTTATCCGCTTCCGAAATTATTCATTTTTTGCCACTGCTTGATTTTTGTCAACGAAATGCTTGCTTGAATCGGTTGCTTCTAATTTAACTTGCCTACTTATTAGTCCACTCCTTTAATACTTCCGATTTGGATAAAGGGTATTTCTTTTTTTCTCCTTTGGTTTTTAATTTCCTACTTGCTTAAGATTCTTACCCCAAGGGTAAAACACACCTAACCAACCTTGTAGGGTTTTTTTTTCTAAGCCATTTTAATCTAAATGATTTTTTGGCTAAATTTTCTTATCTCCAACCTATTGTTTTTACTTAAAAACCTCAATTGTGAGTCTCTTTGCCGTTGGGGGCAATTTTGAGGCTGACAACTTTTGCCGTTATATTGTGATGGTATCCGGTGTACAATTGCCGTAGTGCATGATTGGACATTTGATTGGACAATACAAATAAAATTGTTATTTATTTATGCATTTCCATTATGTGGATGACATTTCATGTTTCATAATTTTTTGATGTGATAATGTGGGGCACATTGCGGAACCTTTATTTTTAAAAGGTCATTTGGAACTCATGTGTTCTAAATACATGTTGCAACAATATGTTTGCAGATCACATCTCTTAATATGCATGATTTTGTGTATTGCAGAAGATATGCGAATACAAGGATGATACAAAAGCACATGACCCACCTAGAGCGATTGGCATAGGATTTAGACATGGAATTCCCCACGTGTAGGGATCTTCCCATTTTGAATGACTACATGATGTTTTGATTGTAATAGCTTGTTATAACATTTGTCGATAAACATGAGTGTTAGGTGTTTATTTGTGTTTATACTTTCAGACTTAGTATGAGCTTTAGATCTATCCTTGACATGGCCATGTTATATTATCCTTGTAGCGTTATTGAATATTGGGGGTTGTTGTCATAATGCACATTGACATCTATCATAAGTGCATGTTTATGGTTATGCATGCTTTGGGTGATGTTCCAAATGCAGTGGCTATGTGGCACACTACGTGCATGTGGAGTGCCTACAAGCAATTCAACAAGCCTCAACAACTATATGAAACAATAGACAATATCACACAATCATCTTCTATCCAATTGTAAGTATTGATGAACATAGTTTTTCGTGTATTTACAAAAGACACGCGTTCCATGCATGTCGTTGTTGTTTTGATGGATTCCATATTGAACGGCGCTCGCGGAATATCATTTGCGGTGGAAGATTTTGGGTGGCATGCATTGCATTGTATCCTTCATTTCACTCCATATATTCAAATATAGGTATAGGTAGCCCACACAACCTCCATATTGTGGATGTTACATCCGGCTCTTACTATTGGACAACTGAAGAATGAAAGCATAGGGAGGCCAAAAATTTGCTTATAGCCCAAGGAGTTGGACGAGGAGGTCCATCTGCACATATTCATGGTGTATGTTTTTGACAACGAATCATGTATTTGTGTATATGTACAACCATTAATTTTTCTTTGTGACAAATACATGGTAGAGGTTTTATAATTTAATCACAATTTTTGAAAAATATTTGTGGAATGTTTTTTCAAACAACCCAATGGGATCAAAAGGACTTACACAAAGAGTTTATGTCTCAATACACGTGCCTCCACATGGCTTACAATAACATGTTACCGGTGAGTTTGTTACCCCCTACATATGTATATTTTGTTGCTAATTATGAAAACTGAATGCTATGAACTAACAACATTCATATTGTGTGTTGCATTGATGAGTGTGTCCATGAAACTCGCTTTAAATGTTTTTTATTTTTTTATTTTTTTATAAATCAGGGGGCAAAAACATGTAATGAGAAGTGGCCGAGTTGATGGCATTGCAATTTGAGAACATTGTTACTCCAACAACAATTCATCAAACATTTCGGAATTATATACACAAACACACGTTTGGAAAGAGTGTCAATGGTGCCATAGAGGCGGGCTACCGTGGTAATAAAACAAACTATAGAATGTATGTCATATCAAGGGATTTCATGTGTTCTACATGGTATACATGTGGCTTTTCAAACATACTCATATTGCATATTTTGTGCATGAGAATCGTGTGCTGCACAAATTGCAAGGTAATGTGCCCACAATTGTGGATGCAGAGGCCACAAGATACTTGTTTTGTTGAAAGAAGAAAATACCTTGTGTCATGGTGGAGGCACATGAGGAGGAACGCTTCAAAGGGGACGGAACTCACGATCGATAAGCTTTGTTACACCAGTGGCAGACTAAATGTGACCGACTGGTTTTGTGGATATTAGCCACATTGTGTGACTTGACTCAATTATAGGGATTTCATTAGTGCATGCCATTTGTAGAGTATGTGCCAATATGTTGTCATTGTTTATATACATATATGTTAATTGATTCATATAATATCTCAAACAATGTTACAACAATCATGTGCAGTGCAATTTACACTAGTCATCCATGACCAAACACATAACACTAACAATTATCTATTTCGTCGCAGCACATTACAAGTAGAATCCAAATGAAAACTAGAAGTATGTGCCAAAATATAGCCTTTGAAGTACACTAAATCATGAATCTTTATCTACCACAAGTCCTAAATCTTAGAGAAGCACATCGAGTATATTGAATGGTCTACAGAAACACTGGTAAGCATGGCAGTTACATGTAGAAACATAACACAAGTTTTCCGGGTCCCATACATATATGTCCAAGTAAAATGTACTCACACATGTGGGGAACGCATTGAAAGTGGGTAGAATGAAAACCGAGAAGTGGAATCAACACGTGCACGGGGAAGATGAAGGTGGGAAGGCAACATCAGGGAAATAAAACCTCTCGGGGAATGTGGACCAAGCTATAAAAATTGTTGTTGCAGAAGGTCGTAAACATAAACAATAAATGTAATGGATGATGACTGGAAAGATATCTTAGCCACAACCAATAAGGTCTCAAAAATGGTTGACCATGTGTTGTTGTTGCATACCATGTCGATGAAAGAATGAGCCGCACATACCCTATCTTGTTTTGTACTACCCGTGCAATCATACACCATTCTCGCCATGGATGACAACCACATAATCAAATGAACATGCATGTGGGGCACCCCCATGATGGCAGGCATCATGCATCCGGCACGTAAAACACAACTAGCATCCACAAACACGTGCAACCTCGGAGGTGCCCATGGTATCCAAAACCTGCCAAATGGATACACTCTGACGCAAACAAACCATGTATTCGCAGTAGTATGTCAAGTGTAATTGCACTCACCTAGACCAAAGCCGATATGCAAGTTGAGTGAAGAAAACGTCAACAACACTTGAAAGCAACAACATATGAAAAAAAATTGACATCCTATTTAAATAAGAAGACCATTGCGTTTGTACAAAACAAACAAACAAAAGGAAACTCATAGTGAACCATCAAAACCAGTAACAAATCATAGCATTTGATGTAGTATACTTCTTGCTGCAAACATCGACACCTCCCCTCTTGAAAGTTGTGGATGTCTTTGGGCACACCGTACCCCAAGACCTCCATGTCATGACGACCAAGGAAAGTTCTACTGAAAACATAATGGCACCCAGTCTTTGCATCCACCAAACAAACTATAACCTCAATGTGATCCCAATTGTGTGCTCACAATTAAATTTAGCCTTGGAAATGTTAAAAATCTTGAATTTGCATTTAGTGGCGTTATTGAATTGGATACCAAAGGGGTGAAGTCTCAAAGATAGATTAAATTGAATTATGTTCCCAGGTTTTGGAATTTTGAGAAGAAAAGAAAATCAAGGCAAAATAAAGTAAGCAAATTAGTTTTAGGTGAGAAGTTTAGTTATATGCAAATCTTGAAAGCTAGGAACCAGTAAATTGTTCATTTAGGGGGAGGGGCCTGGGTTTAAGGGGTTTATCTCTGGATTCTATGGCTAAGGAGGGCCGGGACCCCCGACTCGGGCTCTCTCCTCTCACTTACCGGGTTTCGGAGCTTAGTAGTAGTTCGGAGGCTGCGGCAGCAGCTGGCTACACTGGAATGGCTGATTGCTTGGTTCTGGTTGGGTTTTGGAGTTCAGTAGTAGTTCGGAGGCTGCGGCAGCAGCTGGCAATGCTGGACTGATGATTTTTTTGGGGTTCTGATCTAGATTTTGAAGTTAGAACTTAGATTTGAAGTTCTGAAGTAGTTCGGAGGCTGCGGCAGTAGCTGCGAAGCTGGGGTTAGGAATTTCAGGCTCTGAGTAAGATTTTTGAGTCTAAACCCAGATTTAAAACACTAAGGTGGACTTAGAGATTGCGGCATTGGTGGCTAATCTGGCACGCAGGGAATCAAGACTTTGTTTTGGGGCTCAAGCCCTGATGTGGACTCGTAGGCCTTCAAGTAGATTCGAAGCTGGAATTTGGGAATTCAAGGCTTGGCTCTGATCTGAAGCTCTGAGGTTATTTGGAAGCCTCAGCAGGGGTGGCGAGGCTGAGATATTGGGATTCAAGGTGCTGGTTTGGGTTCGAGGCCCAATGTGGGTTCGGAGGCCTTCAAGGCGGGTTCGAAGCCCCTGTTGGAGGGAGGTTCTAATATGTACACTGAGGCTCGAGGAGGGAAGCAAGGTACTGAGGCGGACAAAGGGCTGCTAAGTCGAGTCCACAAGTGACGTGTCAATACAAGGTGCGAGCTTAGTGAGGGGCATAGGCTAACCGGATTTGAATTAACCTCTAAGGAGTAGGGGGTACCTTAGGGTACTAGTAGCTGAATTAGTTAGTTGAGTAGGATAGGACATGCATTAGGTAGGAGAATTGGAGGAGGAAGGAGAGGTGAGTGTGATTGTGTATAAGAAACATCATGGGTGCATAAGTATTTTTTAATACTACTGCCCTGTGAGATAAATAAAAAGAGTGTGCTTTGTATTTGAATTCATTGAAACATGAGTGTGGGATCTCCAAGACCAAGAATCGACAAATACATGTGAGCCATAGGCTCCCACCTGGACCACAGATGCATAAGGGTGGGGGTTTATGGCTGACACTCAACAACACGAGCAATTGAGGCGGGAAGATCCAAGAGAACATATGTCCCAACACAAAGGAGGAATGAATGTCATGGAGGTGGATCCATGTGCGTTGACATAGTATAAAACTTTATGCCCCGTACCATGACATGTTACACCAAAGGTAAAAAAAAAGGGTAAACATCATGTAGTGACTGAACATATGGCCCAATTGAATCCAATGGGGGCCAACAAAAATTGTGAAGTGACCTAAGCATTGCGATCATGGGGGTTGTCAAAACGAAAGTGGATTGCACCACATTGAACTCTATCATAGTGGATACAGCGCAAAACAAGCTGAATGTCATGAGCACACCAAAATCCATGTAAGTCCTGGGGGTTGATGTAACATGAAGCTCGTTAAAGACTACCTCATCATGAAGAGAAAATGAGGGGAAATGATGGATAATTCCAAAAACCAATTGACATGTGGCAAGGCCATCTAGTATGGCAACCACAATAGCATGTGGGTTGTTGTGTGCCGCAGTTTGTCCTTAGACGCATGCATTTGAAGGGGGAGGGGGGATACATAGATTCCACATATTCACATGTCAATGAACAATCACAATTGAAAGTGCAAAGCAACAACACATGCGGGATTGACCCATAGATTCCCAAATAAAGTGAACCGTGTGGACCATTACGCGACGATGAGAGATATCCCATTGAATGAAGCAAGAATTGTAGGCATGCACATTGAAACCAAAAACTTCTATGTTAATGATGTATTTGAGCATAATAAGCTACAAATGTATATGAATGTGATATAACACTAGGCAGAAGATCAAGAAAACTAACAATAAATAAATAAATTACGAGAGATAAGACCACAACCTCAAACACCCCAACATTCGAGGCCCACAAACTAAGGCACATGAGCAGGCATGCATATAATAGGCGATCGGAGGCCGCGCCGCCTAAATTACCTAAATGTCCACCGGATGTGGTGCCTAAATTAACGAGTTGCTCTATCCAGTGTCCGAGAATTTCTCATTGGTCTGGCTTCCTGGGCTGACACCTTACTTAACGAAGCCGATGAAAGCGACCAAAAAGACCTTCAGCATGACATTGCCCTTGTTTACGTCACCGCCTGCGATCGAATTCATGAAATTTCTACCTATCGGGATCGTAACAACAATGTGATGGCCGATCCCGGTTCTATTCCCCCAGTGCTACCGAGCTTTCCGCAACCGACTTCATCCGAAAGATTCGGCAACATGTTTTCCGTTACTCATTAGCTCAGATCGATCTCATCGCCAACAAACACAAAGCCATGATCCATGCTTACAGATGTGAGCCAATGTTGAAGGACGGCATCGATTTGCTTTCCAGCAGTTCAAGTTTCCAGGATGGCTAGTCTTTACTTGGTGCTCAATTCCCGAATCTGATGGAGTATTGTGGTGTCGTTGCAACACTTTTTCGGGGAACCATTACTATAGAGTCCGACTTTTCGATCCTGCATTGGGAGAAAGATTTGTTCCGCAAGCGTTTATCGGACTTTGGATTAGAAGGAGTCATACAGGCAAAACAATTCTTGTTCATAGAGCAGTTCCAACATTGATAAATGCTAACCAATCATTTTCTGCTTAATAAAGCCTTCATTTGGCCCCTGCCTAAACTAACCATTCCTGATGCGCCTAAATCAAGTTAATTTAGGTAATTCAGGCGACCGCCTAATATATGCATGCCTGCACATGAGGGATCCCTGAAGGTCTTTCCAAAAGAAATTCAATAGGAAATATAAAAATAATCCTACCATGACACAAACAACACAAATGATAGCCAAAGGAGCCTAAACCCTCACAATCACGATTCCAATTTGATGACTATCTAACACATTTATGTGTTTAATATCCCTAGAGATGTGGTTGCATATTGAATACACTACATAATTGTATTCATGTATGCGGAAAATCAACATAGAAACAATGCATGTGTCTATCAAGACTTGAATTCACTTAGGTCCAGGACACTGCACGCAAACCTAAGGTCTGCATTGGGACTTTTCTTAAATATTACACACAAAATAAAACGGACACCGTACATCGAGATTATGAAACCCCTCCTTACATAATAAAATAATAGAACAATACCCATAAAAAAAACACACCCAATCCAACCACATTGGAAAAGGCATGGCAATTTGGAGCAAAGGGAGCGTGTTCATGTGGTTCTACACCAATGTATATATGTTCACGTCAACTGTGAGTACCCCCTCCCCCACCCCCACCAACCACATCGCTTAGCAAATCACGGAGGAACATGTGGTGACTAAGGGGGCAGGGGTGGAGGGGGTGTCATCATTGTATGTATCACACGATAATCTAGTGAAGGGCAAGGCAAGTGGCTTTGGAAAACCCAACATAAAACAATCAATGCACATTTTATTATCAAAGCTAATATTCATTTTTGTAACGATGATATATGATTTGGGATGTGGTTGGCAATCATGCCCTTGGCAATATGGTTGTGGCATTCAAACATTGACTACACTGTTTTTTGCATTTAGTGTTGGGTGCAAGCATAGTAAAGTGGACCAAAAAAGTGCTCCGGTATATGAAAGCCATGATTTTCTTGGTCAAACGCCTATAAGTAGTAGCAAAATGTTGTTTAAAATAGATTATTTTTCATGATGACCTCTATTGTTAAGTTAGGTACTCAAATATAGAATATCAATATGAGATCTTCAAAACCCTATCATCAAAAGTGACGCGTAAAAGCAACTGACTAAATATAGTTTTGAACATAAATTTCATGACCTTAAATATTTTGAACTTGGAATTTCTTTTCATATTCCTTGAATTCATTATAAACTTGAGGTCATCGTAATTTTTTTTCAAAAATTCATCAATTTAATGTAATGTAATTCTATTTTAAACAAATTTTTGACAATTATCTTTTCAATGACACCCACTTGCACCACCACTTGCACCGTCTTCTAAAATACATATACGTTGTTTGAAATTGCTTGGCTTTGTAGATTCATATGTTTTCTAAATGTTTATGAATTTTTATTTCATAAAATTCAAAGTTAGTATATTGTTTTGGATCACTTTCACTTAAACCTGAGCAAGGATCAAGAGTTGTCCACTTTACCGTGCTTGCACCCTGTTAGCAACAGTAATTACGAACCACAACACTAAATGCCAGTACTCCCTTAATGTTGCATACACTAAATGCCAACCTATACACTAATTGTGAACCAATGTAAAATTTGGCCATGTTCAAATTTTTACATCTCCACAATTAGTGTTATAATATTTTTTTATGTTTTGTGTTTTGTTGCATCACAAAGTTTTAGGTAACGCAACCAAGGTAGAGAAGGTGGCGGCGCAGGGAATTTAGTGTTGCAGGTAAATGAATAGTAACAACATTAAATGTAACACAACACTAAATGCAAAAAACAGTGTAGTCATGAGAACATCATGCAGGTGAGATGGGAGTACTTAGCATAGAGATCAATATTTCAACCGTGTAGAGTACATACTTAACACAATCGGGAAAAAGTTGTTTGTCCTAATTTGTTGGCCAATCTCATATATAAGTGCAAGCTAAACACGGAATAACACATGAATGAAATGAGAGCTTACAATGAAGCACCATGTGTCACGGGATGATAAATGTAAGCCTATCAACACCCAACTTAGGTGCTAATGGCGTCTATTGTCATGACTTTTGGAATGTCTAGTGACACAATGTGATGACTAGTAGTCTGCCCTAATTAGCATGATTACTAACTACTTTTACACAATCTCTCAAGATTGCTCCTTAAGTGCATGATGTTGGCAAAAGTGGGTAAGATTCATTGTTTACTATTTATATTGTTTCATCGCACAACAATTCTTCTGGATGCCACATGAAATCCATGCCGTACTTGTTTTTCCCTTCCGTAATTTCCACATACACGTTGCGCACTGTGTCCCCTTATACATGCTATAGTATCCCAATTTTAGTGTTGTCAAACATAGGGATAAAAGTGAGTCATGATACTTCTTCTAAAGGAACACAGATTCCTATCTGGTGATCATACTCTTGTACGTATTGAATACTAAGTTATATCATATAAATTTACACAGAAGATTCAAGCCTCCAGGGAAAGCAAGCTGCACATGCATGTGGTCTAAAGTTACAGCAATCACATTACGTTCTCAGTATAGTTACAGTCAAACGTGAGAAATTTGACACGTAATAAAGAGTTTGAATGACATGAAATACCATATGGTAGTTTATGTCACTGTGTGACTTCTCTAGTGACACTTCTTATGAATAGGTATGCAGGTACTGTCAATCCCAACTTACTTTTAGTTCATCCAAATGCTAATTTTTGAATCAAAGATTGGCATAATATCTTGCATCCTAACATTTCTCTGTAATAAAATATTATCATGGGTGATTGAAAATTGGATGAAAAATCACTTAGTAAGTAACAATAATTGCATCTATGGTATCCTTTTTCTTGTTTTTCCCCCAAGGAATGGAAAATAATGTTAGGTTTATTGTTAGTGTTGGTGACACTACACAGGTGATTTACAATTAGTATCGAGCAAGACAAATAGAATTGGTGACACTAAATACAATATTTAGTGTAGGTACAAGGGTGGGTTACATTAGGGTTCAGGTCCAAGAAATTTTATGTCCCAAACACCCCTTCATGGACTTTATTTTGGACTCAACATTGGACAAGCTTGAAGCCCACTTGAAGAATGATTTCTCAAACTAAGGGCCACATTATGCTTGAGTTTGAGAGCCCTTGATCCATGAGATACAAATTATGTGAATGGTTGAGAAGCCAAAGATGGTCCAAGTTCACTTTACGCTAGATCTTGTGAAGGTTTGAGGGACCAAAGGAATTCAAATGGATGAGAAATCTACATGGTGTCGTATATGGCAACTAGTGGATAATGTTTCATGGTTGACTAGATATTGCGTCATGCCCATTCAAAAGAGATCTATTGCAAAACTAGGGGACGTGGCAATCATTTAAATTTCCATGCACTCCTAGAAATGTTACATTACGATGATGGAGCCCCAAACCCAAACATATTTTATGGTCCCTCAACATGGTCCACTTTCACTTTACACTATCCAGACCCCAGTGGAAACTACTTGGATCAAAAAAAGTCCCTCGATTAATAGGATTGTTCGACTCTGGAGTTTCTATGGTCATGGATCTAAGTGTTAACACACCCTAAGGGCCGGTTTACACTATGGACCATGAAGTTGGACTAGGGCTCTGCAAGGCAGCTGATTGGCCCAACAAGTTTTGCGGTGAGAGAGGCAAGAGAGGTGGTCTGGTAGGAAAAGGCAAGGGCCCATGGCAGAGACATGCCATTTTAATAATTCTTTAATGAATCTACCCTCTATGTGCCTTAATCATAGCATAGCCCATGATACATACCATAACTACCTTGTTTTTCCCTTTAAACCGGCTCCCACGTGTTTCACCAAACAACGTGGGACATCTAGAACTCAAGAATTTGAGTGCAGATTTGTTTTTTTTCTCTACCAACTGCAATGTTTGGAATTTGGGGGCTTGTAACATACTGTTGGAAAGGTCTTGAAAATACCTTCCAACAGTATATTACACGCCCCCCCCAAAAAAAATCCTAAAATTACAGTTGAAAAACGAAAAAGAAAAATTTGTAGTTGTTTAGTGACTGTAGATCAGGGTGGTCAAAAGAACCACAATGGAAAATCTTCTAACACTAATTATCAAAGAATTGAACTTTAGTGTTGAGCAAGGTAGGGTGGTAACAACATTAAATATAATCAAACACTAAATATCCTATTTAGTGTAGTGACAACACAAGGTACATGTCACATGTAAATTACATTGAACATGTACAAATTAAATTGCTCAAGATTGTTGTGAGAAGATTTGCAAGCCACATCTTCGACACATTTAACAAGAAGTGAAGACAAGTGAAGCCCAAGAGAAGAGAAGAGAATGGTCAAACTTGAATTTTTCTCAAAATTGCCCTTTTTGGGCATGTATTAAAAAAATCAACACCTTCACTTTTTGGTGCCTGGTCATTCTTCTTGGTCCACATTCAGTTTACACCTAGTGAGGGGCCCATGGGCCTTAAAACTAATTTTTTATAAACTCAGACCATGGAAGTCGGACCATGAACTCGGACCATTGACAAACGCCATCTTCCATGGTCCAACCTCATGGTCCATAGTGTAAACCGGCCCTAAGACCGTCCATCACTAGATGCTTGAGCTTGAAATTTGGAATTTATTCAGTTTTGTTAGTGAGAGCCGTTGGACAACCTCAATATCCTTCTACATACTTCTCGATATGAAACTACACTATTTTGTCTAATTAGTGTGGGCCACACTAATTCCCATAAAACACGCTAATTTCAAATTATAATTTAGAGTGGCCCACACTAATTTCAAAGGTGAAAAATTTGTGTGGGCTTTGTCGTTTCCACAATTGGATGAAACTTCATAATTTCATCCAATTATGTTTTAAGACTTTCCCCACATTGAAACTTTATATTTGACTTGTGAGCGGGAACCTCAAACTTCTATGCCATACATACTAGCTGTGGATTGCACATGGTGCACATTGTTGGAATTCTAACCATGTGCACAGTTCCATAAACTCCAAGTACAAAATTTATTATTGAACTTTACGTGATTGCATATTGAAGTATACTAAACCTTCAAAAAAGAAGTACCCTCACAACTATCTACATTGACATAATGCTTACTTGTGCCCAGTTAAATTCCGACTAAAACATGTTTTCAAAATATGACATCAATTCCTTGAATCTCAGGTACGGGTTCCCTTGCAAAATAGTCAGGATGCTTCCTTATAATATCTTGCAAATATGGAAAAAGTTGTTTGACTTGTCATCTTCCATCTATGTCCAATGACAAGCCACATTTGATCATGGATTTTCTTGCTGCAGACAAACTATTTGAGTCACGGTATTCATTGACAGCCCGTATTCATTGTCATTGTTTGGACCTGCGATTTTTGAAGCTGCCAAGCTGAGAGTTCTCTTCCCGGGAGAAGATAAGAAACATCCAGATGAGACGCCCCGAATCTACACCCTAACCCACAGTGACGTTACCTCCAAAATCACGTTGGCCATCTCTCGGGAAATTAATAAAGCTCAGGTAAACATTCCTTTTTGAAGCATGCCCATGAAGCCAGAGCGAGAAAATCGTGCCTCCGGTTCAAATTAAGAGAATCATGGACTTGCGTGTGCTGGTCTGCACTGTAGATCATTGCATGCAGATATAACTCAATGCATGTTTCACAATAATTAATGGTTTTTCAATTCAGTTCTTGTCATCTTTCAACAGTGTTTGTAGTTTCTCAACCTTGTGGAAGAGGGTGTAAGGTGTCTGGGCGTTATTCGGTTCTTATTCCATGTTCTCCAACTTCTACTACCGATTAGATTCACGCAACGAAACTTGTGTTGCATTAGCAAATCTATGGTGAAGCATCAGCAAATCTATTGTGGATATTTTACCTACCCAAATTTAGTTATGATTATCATAAGTGCATGTTTGTTGATTCCTTAACTGAACACATAGGTTATCCCAACCATGTCCATTATTGAGTTTGGAGTACATAACCTGAAGACGTACTTCAATCTCTTTTAAACATGCGTCTTTATGGTGCTTGTTCTTTGATCCTCACCGAACCTTACAGCAATCAAATATAGGTGTCCGATTAGAAAGGGTGACCAAATACACACCCGCATACCTTAGTGTTTCAAGCTTGGCTTCCTCACATTATTACTACTGGCAGAAGAGGAACTCACTTGAGAAGATGGTGCTGATGCAGCTCAAAGGATGGTCCAGAGGGACGAAGTCGTCGCGGAATGGAAAAGAGTGCAGGGAAGATGTCTCTCCATGTGCACTGCCATATCAGTGGCGGAAACTTTTTACATAACATAATCACGAACTTGCAGTTTTACATTCAGCAGTTGTGTTTATGGTTACGAGGCCATACGCATGATTCTTCAATGCTTTGCTTTGCATTGTGTTATACATGCATCACCCCGATTTCTCTTTGCCTTTTTCTCATGTCGATTTAGTTTTCCACCACAGGTGTTGGAGGCCTTTAGGCATGGTGACGAAGAACTTCTGAAGGCATATCCAGGTAACATTACAACAAATCTGTGAGATGTGGTTAGGTGTGAACCTAAGCACGGACACCAAACAGACATGTGCTTGAAAGAGATTGGAGTACATGCTGAAAATAAGATAACCATTCTAGGCTGCAAAGTCAAACATAATTGGGGGGACATATGTGAACATGTGATGAGCATGAGAATATTTCACTTTGATAATGAATTAGATTATGATATGAGTTTCGAAAACTATGAAGCAAATGGCTAGGGGCACGATTTGAATTTGCTTCTCGCAGTAATTCAGTGTTTCATATCCTCGAGAAGTGGGTGTAGAGAGGACAATATCCAGTTAACATACATCTACCTTACTATTAGGAGAATCGAGGTCTGAACAACTGACATGGTATGTGCAGATCTGGACAACTCCATGGTTTGGGTTTATTTCCATTCAAATGTGAAGGAATACAATCGGGTTGAATGCTGGGGCCCGCTTGTTGAAGCTGCCAAGGTATAAATGGACTTCAAATTTCCCCCTTACATTCTGAAAATTTTCCTTGGAATGTGTTTGAGGTGAGATAAATCCTTATGTTGTGGTAGAAGCTGACTAACTGCAACAACACGTTGTCTATCTGCAGGGTGCAACTCAAGAAGCAAAAGAGGCAATCCACCATGCTTTGGAAGAAATTGAGAAGCAGTGGCCTAAGCAATTGTGGCCTAGGAAAGTATGTGACGAACCTTGCGATTGCTGCTCTCGCCATGGCACTCTGATTCCACTGCCAAAGACCTTTGAGCTATTACAATTGCAGGAGGAACACCAGCAGCAGCAAGAAAATTAGATTACATTCACAAAATAGATTAGATTACATTCAAGAAAATTAGATAACATTCAACTTGTTGTTTTAAGTAGATCTGATGTTTGGAGCTTCATCAGCAAGAAATGCATCCACTTACTCCGCCACTCCGCCACTCCACCCTCCCCTCGCAGCTCCGCCGCTTGCTTAGGACTCAACTCTGTGCGCACAAACCTAACGGAGGTTGTTTGCGGAGAACCCTAACACACACGGATGGATGACAATACGAATTACATCCAAAGTGATGCAAACACCGAAAATTTAGTTTGGGCCACACTAATTTCCAACCCACGTGAATTTCCCACCCACACTAATTAGACAAAATAGTGTAGCTGCTGAATTGTGGTCGAGAAAGATGAGGCTGCTTGGCTGCCTGGCTGCCAAGTCCCAAGTTCCAAGCTCCCAGGGAGTCTCAGCTCATAATAAGGTGTTGGGGACAGAGCTGATTATCTGATCAATGATATATCTACAGACTCCGTCCGAGTGAAGTGTCAGTCAGAGACTCACAGTTTTCTCCCTCATGCCAATGCAGATCAACTCAGGAGTCCTCTTCTCTGTTAAGTGCGTACCTCTACTCATATCGGCTTATTATTATTATTATTTCTCCTCCTCCTCTGTTGCAAGGACAACTGGAGACGTTTCGAGCCACAACATCGAAAGCTGCCACTAACTTAGAATGACACGATTGCCTTGGGTCTCATGTGGCAACCTCCAAGTGGCAATGCCAAGTTAGCTCTCATGACAACGGCACTCCGTGCTGGCACTTCTCCTTGCCCACAAAAATCAGGCTCTGAAGGCTGCACCAATCTCTCTCTCTCTCTCTCTCTCATGAATAGAGCTGGGTGCCACTCCAACTTACTCCCCAATTCACACGCATGTGGATTCCGTAACCTGATGTTTTGTGTTGAAGCTTTACAGGAAGCAAATCACAGTATGATGAGAGGCTTACTTCACCTTCTGTCATTCATGTAAAATGTTGCATATTCAAGGTAATTGAAGCATGGCAACTTTCATCAAATACTCCTGTAATGTGTTTCGTGTTGTACCTATGCATGTCTAATATACCACAAACAACATCGTGGTGGTGGTCATCACGATTCCCACCATTCCCCCTTGTTCCCAAAAGGTAGGGGAACCACCAGTGTAATAGGTCGGGATGGCACATGTCAAACTAGTGCTCATACGTGTAAACTTGAATTGGAACATTTACAAGCAAATGGGTAGTCTTTTACTGCACTTGTAGTGTGGTCCATGCCGTACTTCCATGGAACCTCTTATGATCATTGATCATTGCTAAATCTTCATGTTTGAAATGTGGACACAAGTGATTGTAAATGTAGATTCCAAGTAGAACATGTTGGAAGCACATACATCTCTTCAAATATAGTTTGTCCCTCAAAAGTCACATGAATGTCTTCAAATTTTGTGTCTCCTACAAATCTCTTCAAATTTACTAAACCCTTGCATTATCCAAGCATCACTCAACCTATATTATATATACATGTAAAAATACACACATACATGCATATATATTACACTACATACATGTTTCCACCGTTTTATAATTTTCAAATCTAGTACAACTTTTGTTCATGTTTGTATGTAGCAACATGATGACATGCAACCCTAATATTTTAATCATAAAGATAAACATGGAACTCTCACATGTTGTGGATCAAATCTAAATTGCACCTCACTCCTTACTTCATTATTTGTTTCTCAGTGCTTGGACTGAATATCTAAATGTAGAACAAGTTTTCATTTCAAGAAAATAAATAACTATGAATGTGACATATGTATGATTGTAGACAGTATGTGTGAACCTTTGATGATGATGTACTTTACATTAAATACCCATAAACAATGTATTGGGTCCACTGTGACTTATAATATAGTGGCACCCAATCCTTGGTATGCAGCTCCCATATTGTACACAGGGGGCATCGACATTAAAATGGCTTAGAGAACGGCTTTTGTAAAAATTACATCAAATTATACAAAAATAAAAAAGACCAAAAAGTTGGGTGAAGACCAAATTAAATAAAATGAGATGTAGAAAAAGTTGGATTGCATATTTGTTTTTAAAAAAACTCCATAACGTATATAACGAATTGAAACACCTTTTTTTAACCTATTTCAATTGGAGTAGTTGCCTTCAGTTAAAATTCAAAGTCATTAGCAATGTTTTATATATAATAAAGAGATTCCGGAGCCTTTGGCTCGAGTCTCTAAAGTCACAAACTAGGTGTGAGTCTATATTAGCAAGGGCAGGTGCATATATAATTACATACATGAAGGTTAGTGTCAACTTGAAGCAAAGCTAATAAGTAGTAGTATATTTTGGTACTTGATTCTCCAACTAAAACCGTGAAGTGGGGAAACATGGTACTTGGCACTTGGCTTCATCCCTCTTTTGTGTTGGTGTACTGTACTGTACATGTGGAGGGACGGGCCTTTGGACAACCCGGCCTTTGCAAGGAATCTCTCCTCTTTGCCTTATCTCACCACCTCATTTTGCATTTCATGCCAACTGGATTAGTACTGGACGGACGAGCTATAGCCACCTCCCACCAACTTCCTCATTTAGAATTTATGTCTTTTACTCAATTTACCCACCACTTTAGGCATGCACCCCCACAACGGCTGGGGCGAACCAACCCGTACACTGGTTCCTTGGAGGCAAGGGTTTGGGCATCCAACAAGGAACGAGTGTATGGGTCAAATCTAGGTGGGAGGCTATTGACAACATTCTATACTGGCACCACAACATGATTCAACAATGCATGTGGATTGGGTGGGCCCAAGTATCTTGTAGGTTTGTGTGCTGATAACCAAGCATGATCCTATTATTGGCATATTTTCAGCTTGAATCTATAGTCTAACCTCGTTAATACGACACCCTCGATATTACGGCACCCTCGATATTACGACACATTTTTGCGAGACCAACCTTTTTAGTTCAAAACTCCCTCTTTTATACAACTACGACTCTCGATAATGCAACATCTAGAATCTCCGTTTGGCATACTAAAGACGTAGTTAATGCTAAAATTCCTTTCATCTATGTTATGTACATCTAAAATACATCCATTTTCACTTGGGAACTACACTATTGTGTCTTATTAGTGTGGGTGGGAAATTCACGTGGGTTGGAAATTAGTGTGGCCCACACTAAATTTCAAGTGTTTGCATCACTTTGGATGTAATTCGTACTGTCATCCATCCGTGTGTGTTAGGGTTCTCCGCAAACAACCTCCGTGGGATGTGTTAGGTGCTTCCCAAGGTGCTTCCCGGGATGGAATTATGAAGTTTCATCCAATTGTGGAAACGACAACGCCCACACAAAATTTTCACCTTTGAAATTAGTGTGGGCCACTCTAAATTATAATTTGAAATTAGTGTGTTTTATTGGGAATTCGTGTGGCCCACACTAATTAGACACAATAGTGTACTTGGGAACTTCACTTATCATTGGGAACTTAATGATATAGTATCACCAGTATGTGGAGTTATGAAGTATGGAGTGAGTTAGATGCATAGATAATCATGAATTGTTGGAGGATGGTGCGTATGTTACTTGCAACATGGAATGTTGATTTTGCCCTAGTTGATGAAAGGGAGAAGAATATAATGCAAAAAGAATCACATGAACTTGGCGCTTTGATTTCAAAGTTGCAATTGGGTGATGATGAGATGTCAATCGAGACATACATTCAAATGGAAGGGGAAGATATTACTGAGCTAGAATTGAGTATTGATGAGTTGGTGGATGTTGCTTTGGGAATCAATTTTGCACAAGACTTTGATCTTAATGTTGATCTACATTCCATAGATGTGGATGATGTTGCTCCACCTACAATAAAGCTTAGTGATGCTAAACGTCATGCATCATTGTTGTCTAGTTTTTTATAAGAGAACTTGTTATATTTTGGTGTTAATGAAATTGATAGTTTTCAAAAGTTAGTAGGGAATTTAGATAAGATGGCAGTTGCGAACTTGGGTAGGCAACACCATAGATCTTTGGACTCCTATTTCAAGAGTTCTTGAGAATATTTGTATTTGTTTGGAGTTATAAGTTATTATTTCATACCATCTATATTGCTTAAACTCATTGTATATATTTTTAAGCTCACATTACTTATAAATTTTGTATTCCCTCAATAATACAACAACTTTACGCCATTTGTCATATTCTTGAGAAGACGACACCTCGATAATACGACTTTTTTTGTGTTTCCCAAACATGTCATACTAAAGAGGGAGAACAGTATGAGCCGCTCACTGGGGTGATGACTGCCTACTCTGGGTCCTAACCCGGGCCTTGCCTTTATCGACCTCTTGTATCCTGCTATCAAAACACATAACATTATTCAGATCCATAACAGTGTTATGTGGGACTGACAATATTCTACAGAATATTCCTCACATTCAACATGAATGATGGAATATTCCACATAATATTGTCAGTCCCACATAACGTTGTTATGGATCTGAATAATGTTATGCACATCATCTTTAAGCTTTCTTGATTTTAAGACACATTGACACATAGGGAGATGAGCTGGAAATGCTGCAACATGTGAATCATTGCATTTTTTTTATTGCAACTCAGCAAAACACTCTATCTTATATAAAGTCCTCGCATGCCATTGCATTTTGTGCTTTGGAAGCCCCAAAGAGGCTGAATAATATTATGACCATACTAGCACCAACACTCCATTTCCTTATTGTTTGTGGCGCGGTTTCTCAAGACATGTAACTAGCTACCAAATGTGCACGAAAGGAACTCTATTCAAAATTAAGTGAATTTCCTATACAAAATTCATTTAGAAATTTCAAGGTGCAAAATTTTGTTAATTAGGTGTTTGGCTCAAAGCCTTTTTAATTTGCCAAGCTACTTCATTTTGTCAGGGAGTCACCACTGTAGCATTTCTATGTGCAAGACATAATCTTGAGATGGCTTATGATTCTTGCAAGCTTTCTAATTGGTAAATTGTGCTTTGACAATGTGACAATGTAGGCTATTATATGGATTATTAGTATTGAAGCATAATAGAACTAGAGATAAGATTGCACAAGCAAACACACATACACAAAGGCATACAAACTATGCGTGGAGTAAGATGATCACCTCCACTCCTTGCCTTGCATTTATTCCAATTTAACACTTGTGGTTCATATAATGTATATGAGACATCTCAATTCCCACTTCCCACAAACCATATGGGTTTATTCAACAATTATTAGTTCATATACATTTAATCTTCATAATCTTATGACTACAAGCAATCTAATCATTTAACTTCAACACTCCACCTTGTGACTAGTAAAAGAGTTGCAATTTCATTCCCTTTGATAGTGATTGTTGCCTCTCATTTGTAAGTGCCATGTTTTCGAATGACATGGCTTCGCTCGACTTCGAATAATCACCAAAATATGCCACATTGGCCCTTTATTCATCATATCGGGGCAATGTACAATTCTTCCACCATTTCCCAAGTGGATAGCGTTCCCTTATGGAGTATTTTTGTTTTCCAAAAGGTTGCCCCTCACCATACATAGCTAAACTTAGTTTCCTTTTCTCATTACAATTATTGTGGAAGGAGGTGTCAAAGAACACCATTTGCTCCCTGGATCTCCTCATGCTTCTTGAATTGCAACTTAGTTATCTTCCACTTACTCCTCACACCCCTCAATATCCTTAATAAGATTAAATAATGTTGAATTTGAAGATTCGTCCAACCCAACTACCATGGGAGCCTCATTTCTCCCATTTATATGTATTTTCAAATCATTCTCAACACTCATCACATCCTCCATGAACACAACATCTTTCATGGGTCATACACGTCCGAATATACAATTCCAAATACTTAGTTCTTCACCTCTCCTAATTGTTGGGAAACATTTTCCTATGTTGTTTACCTTAATGCACGCTATATAAACTAATGAAGATGTGAAACAAGAAATTTGACCAAGGTTGAGGCCATCCACCATGGTTTGAAGTGTATGAACACTCTTCACATTCAAATGCCCAAAACAACGATGTCAAATCTCAAATGCAACGTCTTTCTTCGATGATTGTGCCAAATTAGCCGTATCCACTCCATGTTCCTTCGTAAACTTTATTTTGTACAAATTGTCTTTACGTTGTTTCATTATAATCATCTTTCCATCTTGACCTCTTACAAAACATTCACCTAGGTTGAATCGCACTTTCAGCTCATCCGACAAAAGCTTGCTCATCAAAAGCAAATTTGCTTGCAACTTGGACATATGTAGGACATCTTTGATACAAATTCTTTTTGTTTTACCTTTCACCATCATCTCAACTATAATATAATCTATTCCGATTGCTTCCACAAAGCTATCATCACCCAAATGGGCCTTGCGTGGAGCAATTATCTCATATATATGTGTCAAATGCCACACTATAAGAAGTCATGTGTTTTGTTGCTTCTGAATTTATGATCTAGTTACACGAATATGTTGCATGTTGTGTTACAAATGCATAGTCATCATCCTCTTTGGTATTGTTCATTTTTTTTTCTTTCTCTTTTTATTTAAAGCTTTGTAGCAAAAACGCGCAATGTTACCAAGGTTGCCATAATAGTAGCACGTTTTGACATTTTCACGCCAAGATGGAGTGTCCTTTGCATGGACGCAATACCATTGCAGCATCATTATATATCTTGGAGTTCTTTCTCCTTTCTTTTGGACATATCATGTTTTAAACATGTTATCACGTACTTCATAATCAACTCCTTTATTGGCATCATCTTCAAGGTGGTTATGAAATGTTTGTACAAAAGTGGCAAACTCTCAAGCAAAAACTTGACAACATCTTCGTTTCTCACAGGTACCTCCACTAGAAGAAAACGTGTCCATTTCAACCCTAGGCCATCGCGACACGCACCAAGAAAATGCATAAACAATTCAATTGGTAGGCAACCGGAAGATACCCCTGATGTACCCATGGAAGGTGCCCCCCGATTCCCAACCGAATTGATTTGTTTATGCATTTTCTTGGTGGGAGTCGCGATGGCCTAGTCACAAGGAGGGTTGGAATGGACAAGTTTTCTTCTAGTGCTCCAAGCAAGCGAATTGATCCACAAGTGCCTTGACCTTGTTGATATGGTCCAATAAGTTATCACCTTCTTGCATTTTACACGTGAAGAATTTGTAGCGAACGAGGAGAATGTTGGATAAGCTCATCGTTTCACACATGTCGCAAAACGTTTTCCACACCTATGTTGGTCTTTTGCAACTCCTTATGTGTGCAAGTTGGTTGGCTGTCAAGTTGAGTGCAATGATAGACATTTTTTTTATACGTCTTTGGTATTTCTTCACTCTGGGATCAACGTTGAAAGGTGTACTCTTCATATTCGTCCACAATGCCCCAAAGGTCCATGGAAGCCAATCTCATCTCCAATGTGAGCTTCCAAATATTAAAGTTCTTTTCATTGATTTTGTCAATGACTCTAGAACCGTCACCCTCAAGTGATGCCATCTTACGATAAGAAATTGGAAATATATTTTCTAATTGTGCACATCAACCTTTCTTAGTGATTATATGTACTCAATAGCTTTACAAGCCTCAATCAATCTTCCTTAAACTAAATGAGCCCCTCTTGGATTTAAATGTGCCCTTGCATCTCAATCCATTCAAATGAAGCTCTTTTGCTCTAAAGTGTGTGCTTGTGCCTTGACCCACTCAAACCAAGTTTTTTTTTGCTTTTAAATGTATCTTTGCACATTAAATTCACTCAAGTAAGATCTTCTTGAATCAAAATGAACCCTTTTGCTCTCAAATGTGCCTTTACATACTCAATCCACTTAAGTCAGATGCTTTTGAACTAAAATAAGTCCTCTTGCTCTCAAATGTATATTTGCACCCTAGATCCACTCAAGTCATATCCTTTTGAACTCAAAAGAGCCCTCTTGCTCTTAAATGTGCCTTTGTACCTTTAAATCACTCAAATTGGGCCCTACTCAATTCAAATGTGCCATTGCACCTTCAAACCAATCAAATCAGGCCTTCTACAACTCAAATGTACCTTTGCACCCTCCATCCATTCAAACCATATCCTCTTTAACCTTCAAGACCCTCAAATATATACAATTGCGCTCAACCAACTCAAATCAACACTCACTTGCATCAAATATGTTTTCAAGTTGTTAATGGGTTTTCGCACTCCTTCCTTGCTCCATTAACTAGTTCGCCACTAGTCACGTCCAAGCCTTGCAAAAACACCTCCCAAGCAAGTCCATCCCTAGAAAGCTCCTTTGACGTATAATCCCCTAAAACTTCTGTTTAAGGGTTGAAAATATGCCATGGACACTACATATCAGCTCACGTTTTTGGCAGATCGGCCAACTTCCGGAGGTGGTTTTCGCAAACCAAGTCCAAATCTGGCCTCTCTAACCTTCTACCAACCTATAATACATTTTTAAGGTCATTCTAACTATTTGCTCTGGGCGTCCTCCCATGAGCACCACGTCCGCACATACCCACCCTTTCTACTTTCTAATGCATTCTTTGGTACTACATCACAAATTGTTTGATGCACATTTTCAGTAACACATTCAACACCTTTGTCTTGTCAACACTAAGGACTTTGTTAACTTACAAAAAAGAGTAGTAATAGGAGAATACCAACAATGAATCTACTTTTTAAATCCCTCTTTCAACACTTTACTGCTTGTTTTCTAGGACTGTTGTCCGTCCGGACTGCCACACATTTCCAGGATGCTACACGTCCAGATCTAAAACTTACAAGCATACACACCTTCTCTAAGCGTCTACGCTATCTTTGCATATGTGTACTAAGAGAGCCAAAAGGCTCTAGGACAATCCTTATATACTCCAAAACAACTACCTACTAGGTGGGTCAACTTGGTAGGTTGCCACCATGTCAAAACACTGCAACTAGCTGTCCTGACGCGTTTTTGCCCTCTGTCCAGTTCATGACCAGCTAGCACACTGAGGTCATAAAAAACAGTCAACTAGTAAAAGATTCACAATGCCATTTTAATAACTTTGGACCTACAAGTCATTTTCTGACTAAGTTACTAACACCAAATAATTACTACTACTGAATAGATTGTTTAGTAGTAAAACAATAAAAAAACCAACTAGTGGACGTTCTAACAACTAATTGCATTAGGAACAAATTTGACGTCAACTAGTAAACTGACATTTTTTTCCCTTACGACAATTTGTGACCAACTAGTCAATTTTTGACAGGTTGGTTTACTATGGACATTTGTGTTCTTTAAACACAATGCTAAATTGTACCTTAACACAAGCATTATAAACACTCAAATCAAGAATTACAAGCTCCAATTATGCATTTGTACACATACAATGCTCTAATCTCCAATCCTCCAAGTACCAACCGATGCTCTAAACATGCACCAATGCACCTTAAACCTAAAGTACCCCAAAGGCTCTTCCAAGCAAATACTCCAAATGTTCCAAACCTCAAAATACCAACCAATGCTCTAAATGTACACCAATGCACCTCCAACACAAAGCACCCCAAAGGCTCCTCCAAGCACTTCAATCAATCAAGATCCAATCCCTAATTGACTAGCAATCAAATTTCTATCTCCACAACTTGCACGAGTGGGCATAACATGGTTCCGACACAAAATAACATCCAAAAAGTTAGAGCTCACACAAGAATTAAGGGAAATAACATGGCCGACTCACTAGCAAATGACGGCACCTCAAAAGGCACCCTAACACCCATACCGCACATACATGTAGCCCGTGGACACCTGTGAGCCCAAATTGATGCCCACATGTGTTGTTAACAATTGTAAAACATTACAAGTAGTGTTTTGTTGATTTATGATTATTCACAAAAATATAAAAAGAGTGAAGCTTGAAGAAAGCTAAGTTTGAAGCATTAGGCTTGTGTGGAGTGGACTTAAGTAGTATGAGGACATACCTTGATAAAGTGTGGTAGGTAGAAAGCCAATGTTAGTTAAATGTTTGAATTAGGATCTTTGTTGATCATTTGAGGGAGGAAGGCTTAGGAGATAAAATGAGAGCCTACAAAGTAGGAGGAGATTTCGAAGGCTTATCGAGAGCCTTGTGAATGGGATGAGTCCCTACTTAGAAGGAGAAGGTTAAGGGGTTGTGATTGGAGGCTCTAATCCTCTCACCCTATCCTTACCTCATGCCCTCTCTCCCTCTCAACTCAATATATAATCCCTCATTCTTCCCTCACTCATCCTCTCTTTTCTTCGTGCTCCTTAAGCACCCCACGGGTTATAAGTGTGGGTGTGTGGGAAGCAAGATAGGAGCACATGTGTGTGCTTAGTTCTTAGGTGAAGAGCCAAGGCTATTTAGCCTTGAAGAGGGATTGACCTCTTGTTAGAAGTAGATTGGGTTTAAGAAATTTGGAGTTTGATTGTAAACTTCAACTTGTTGCATTGAGATTCATATTGAAGTGAGAGAGTTCAAACTTGTTTAAACTTGTGGCATTTAGAGTGACTAGATTGTACTAGGTGCATTACTTGTAGTGTTTTATTAGTTATGAACTTGAGCAGAACTTTATAGTGAGAGATTTGTCAATTATGGATGATCAGAGTGTTCAATGGGTATGAAAATTTGAGGGATTGTTTATTATAAAGTATGGGAGTTGTGGTAAAAATTTGAGAGCTTCAGTCATTGGGATGAAAGAGTTATTAAAAGTTGAAGGGGAGGGTGTCTAGGAACAAAGCAGCAAGGTTTGAAAATATGTATCTTATTGGAAGTTAAGGTTAGGTTGCTTAGGTGGCATTAGGGTTAGGTCGCATTGGTGGCGGCTAGGGTTAGGGTTAGGGTGGCGGCTAGGGTGGCGGCTAGCCCTAAACTCTTCATATAAATAAAGGCATAAGGGGAGGAGCTAATCACTCTCTCCATTGTATGCAATCCTTGTGTATTGTGTTGTAGCTCACTACGCTGGTCTCTTTGCTTTCTTCTCTCATTTGCCAACAGGTTATGGGCCCACTTTGCTTTAGAGGAGAGACATCAGCTTAGGAGGACCTAGGAGAGGGCCGGATCTAATCGGAGGCGATTTGGAGGTGTTTAGAGCCTTTGGTGGAGTGTTGAAGCTTTTGAAGACCTTTGGAGCGCCTTTGTGCATTTTTGTGGAGTGGACCAGCGTGGAAGACCTTTGAGGAGTGTTGGGACTTTTGGAAACTCGTAGGGTACATGTCCATTCCATTTTGAATGCATTCACGCACATCAGATCCGTTTTGAGTGGTTTAAGCACATTTGAGTGCCAAGAGGCTAAGATATGTTCTCTTGAGGTTTTGGAGTGATATTGTATCTAACCGCATCATTTAGGTGCTGACTTGAGTGTTTCCTACCTTCCAAGAGTGTTGTGAGGTCATTCAAGTGCCAAAGGGCTTAGTTTTGTCCTTTGAAGTGTTTTGAAGTCATATTGCATCTAACCGCATCATTTAGGTGCTGACTTGAGTGTTTCCTTACCTTCCAAGAGTGTTGTGAGGTCATTCAAGTGCCAAAGGGCTTAGTTTTGTCCTTTGAGGTGTTTTAGACTCATATTGCATCTAACCGGATCATTTAAGGGCTGACTTGAGTGTTTCCTACCTTCCAAGAGTGTTGTGAGGTCATTCAAGTGCCAAAGGGCTTAGTTTTGTCCTTTGAGGTGTTTTGAAGTCATATTGCATCTAACCGCATCATTTAGGTGCTGACTTGAGTGTTTCCTACCTTCCAAGAGTGTTGTGAGGTCATTCAAGTGCCAAAGGGCTTAGTTTTGTCCTTTGAGGTGTTTTGAAGTCATATTGCATCTAACCGCATCATTTAGGTGTTGACTTGAGTGTTTCCTACCTTCTAAGAGTTGTGTGAGGAAATTTGAGTGGCAAAGGGCTTAGAATGGCTATTTGAAGTGCTTTGAAGTCATATTGCATCTAACCGCATCATTTAGGTGCTGACTTGAGTGTTTCCAACCTTCTAAGAGTTGTGTGAGGACATTTGAGTGGCAAAGTGCTTAGAAAGGCTCTTTGAGGTATTTTGAAGTCATATTGCACCTATTGGGAGGTATAAGGTGCTGACTTGAGAGATTTGTACATTGAGTGAGTGGGAGCTTCCATTCGAGTCTTCATCATGGCTTCTAGTGACGGCGAGGGACTTATAAAGGTTGACAAGTTCGGTGGCGACAACTTCAACCTTTACAAGTTCAAATTGGAGATGGTATTGGCCACCAAAGACCTTTGGGAGATCGTTGAAGGTTCGGAGGCGCCACCACCATCCACCGCGAGCGACGAAGTCAAAAAGGCGTACGAGCGACGATGCAAGAAGGCGTTCGCCATCATTGCCACGAGCTTGGTGGACAAGGAGTTGGCGCACATCAAAGGATGCAAGGGACCCGCGGAAGCGTGGACGACATTGTGCAACATCCACGAGATCAAAAGCTTGTCGAACATCTTGTTCATACGGCGCAAGTTTTTCACCATCAAGATGGACGAGGGCGACGACATGCTCGACCACATCAACAAGGTAAAATCTCTTGCCGATCAACTCACATGCTTGGAGGTACCCATGAAGGACGAGGACGTGGTCATGACCTTGCTCGATAGCCTACCACCCTCCTTCGACCATTTGATCACGGCATTGGAGACGCGCCCGATGAAGGAGCTCAAGTTGGATTTCATCACCGCTCGTCTCATGCACGAGGTGTCGAAGAGGAAGGAGAAGGAGCCTCAAAGAGACGATGCCGCCATGTTGTCACGCCACCCTCGAGCGTTCGACAACAACGAAAGGCGCGCCGACAACCCGCGGTGCTTCAATTGCGGTAAGTTGGGCCATATCGCTCGTAATTGTCGAAGCAAACGCAAGGTGAACGCGAACATGGCAAGGGCGAGTGATGATTTTGCATTTGTTGTGAGAGATGGAGCATCTAACACCCCCGCCACTAGATGGATCGTGGATTCGGGGGCCTCGCAACACATGACACCGCATAAGCATTTTTTTAACACTTATGAACCCATTTCGGGTCGCAAAGTGTTTATGGGTGACAATGGCATGGTGGAGGCCGTAGGCAAAGGCTCCATACTGGTGGAAACACGTGTGAAGGGCCGTGAGCGGAGCATTAGAATGCATGACGTGCTTCATGTGCCGAACTTGCATTCGAACTTGCTTTCGGTGAGCAAACTCATTTCGAGGGGTTTGAAGGTGCATTTCAACTCGTTGGGATGTGTGGTGAGGGCAAACAACGGCGAGATGTTGGCCGTGGCTTCGTTGGAGTCCAATTTGTACCAATTGGACACGAACGTGATGAATGGGGCCGAAACGAGTTCTTTGGCGCATTCCGATGGAAACTCGCATTCATTAGAGCTTTGGCACAAGAGGTTGGGGCATCTCAATGCGAATAGCATGAAAATGCTCCAAAGCATGGTGAGCGGGATGGACGCGGTACAAGGCGACGTTCATTCATTGGCATGCGAAGGATGTGTCGAGGGCAAACAAGCGAGGCGGCCATTCCCGACGGACGGAGCAACCCGCGCCACGAAGGTCTTGGAGCTCGTGCATTCTGACGTATGCGGGCCGATGAAAACGACGTCCATCGGAGGCGCGAGGTATTTTCTCACCTTCATTGACGATTTCTCACGCAAGATTTGGGTATATGTGCTCAAGGCCAAAAGCGAGGTGTTGGCAAGGTTCAAAGAATGGAAAACCTTGGTGGAAAGGCAATCCGAGCACGTAGTGAAGGTTCTTAGGTCGGACAACGGTGGGGAATTCGTTTCGAAGGCATTCGACGAATTCTTGTCCAAACATGGCATTGCACGGCAAACCTCGTCACCTTACACGCCGCAACAAAACGGCGTGGCGGAGCGGGCCAATCGGACCATCGTGGAGATTATTGGCAAATGAGAGAAGAAAGCAAAGAGACCAGCGTAGTGAGCTACAACACAATACACAAGGATTGCATACAATGGAGAGAGTGATTAGCTCCTCCCCTTATGCCTTTATTTATATGAAGAGTTTAGGGCTAGCCGCCACCCTAGCCGCCACCCTAACCCTAACCCTAGCCGCCACCAATGCGACCTAACCCTAATGCCACCTAAGCAACCTAACCTTAACTTCCAATACTCCCACTTTGCGAGGTGACATTATATTCTAAGCCCATTGAATCACTCAATGTCTCATGCCTATCTCTAGCTAAAGCCTTTGTTAAAACATCCGCTACCATATATTGCGTTGGACAATATTCCAACTCTATAACTTTGTTTTCAATTTTTTCTCTAATAAAATGATGTTGCACATCAATATGTTTAGACCTATCATGCTTTGTGGGATTCTTAGCTAAAGCCATAGAACCTTGATTATCGCACATGATGGTGGTCGCCTCCTCTTGCACACAACCCACATCCTCCATTAGTTGCCTAAGCCAAATGGCTTCCCTTGTGCATCGGCTCATGGCCATATACTCCGCCTCCATCGTGGATTGTGCCACCGTTTGTTGCCGCTTGCTATTCCACGACACGGCCCCCTCTCCAACGAAGAAAACATATCCGGATGTGGACCTACGATTCTCCACATCTCCGGCCCAATCCGCATCCGAATAACCTTTGACCTCCATATGTTTTCCTCCAATGCGCAACCTCATATCTACGGTGCCCTTCAAGTACCGCATGATCCTCTTGATGGCCATCCAATGCATCGGACCCGGTTTGGACATGAATCGACTTACCACGCTTACCGCAAATGCGAGGTCCGGTCTTGTGGCCACCATCGCGTACATCAACGACCCCACCGCTTCTTGGTACGGAATTTCCTTCATCTCCTCCGAAAACTCTTCGTACTCCTCCTCCGAAAGCTTCGGCAACGAGGTCTTAGTATCGAGCGGGGTTCCGATGGGTTTACAATCACCCATGCCGAATCGTTCCAAAATTGTTTCGATGTAGCTCCGTTGATGCAAGGTAATGGTGCGGGACCTCCTATCCCTCTCGAAATGAACTCCGAGAAAGAAATGCAACTCGCCGAGGTCGCTCATCTCGAATTCGTGCTCGAGACTAGACTTCAACTCCTTGATCATGTCCACATTGCTTGCCAATATGATGAGGTCGTCTACATATATGATTACAATCACAATGTAGTGGCAAGTTTGTAGAACGTACAACGAGTGATCCGCATGGCTCCTCGTAAAGCCTTTATTCACAAAGAATACGTGAATGCATTCGTACCACGCTCGTCCGGATTGCTTCAACCCGTAGAGCGATTTCTTCAACTTGCATACGAGGTGCTCTCGGCCTTGTTGTTCGAACCCCTCCGGTTGCTCCATGTAGATTTCTACATCCAATTCGCCGTTCAAGAACGCGGTCTTGACGTCCATTTGATGCATCTCCAAGTCCATGGCCGCCCCGAGTGCGAGTATGACCCTAATGGTGTTGAATTTGGCTACGGGTGCAAATGTTTCGCCAAAATCCACACCTTCCACTTGCGAGCACCCCTTGGCCACTAACCTTGCTTTGAAACGAACAACCACGCCGTTGGCATCCTTCTTCGTGCGAAACACCCACTTGCACTTCACGGCCTTGCGGCCCTTGGGCAATGGAGTTAACTCCCACGTGGCGTTGGCTATAAGAGATTCGTACTCCTCTTGCATAGCCAACTCCCACTCGCTCGCATCACTCGATTCCATGGCCTCTCTCAAGTTTCTAGGTTCCCCTACGATGGCCATGTTTGCATGCTCATTGTCTTGGGGTTGCGGAATGTGGTTCTTCCACCATTCCCCAAGAGGTTTGCGTGGCCTATCCGGATACCTAGAATTGCCCATGGTTTCATTGTCATATTGCGGGGTTGGAGGTGGTTCGGTTGCGGTTTTCTTACCGTGGTCAAGTTTCGATGCCTCCCCGCTACGAATGGTTTTCGTGGCCGGTACGTCGGCCTCCGCTTCGTCCTCGATGCCGGGCTCCTCGTCGGGCTCCGAAACGTTGCCATCCCCCTCCAACTCCTCCACGTCCGATTTGGGGGATACGTCCACCTTCACCGCGGGTGCCTCGCCAATTCTCCCACTTGGACAATCCTCCAAATGCGTTTTGTCTTCGAAGAAGACCACGTCCGGACTCTTGATGATTTTCTTCGTCTCCAAGCAAATGAGCCGATACGCTTTCGTGCCTTCGCAATAACCGAGAAACAAACACTTGACGCCCTTCGCGTCCAACTTCGTTCGCCTTTGATCCGGCACCTTTGCATAAGCCACACAACCGAACACGCGCATGTGGGAGACGTGCGGCATCCTCCCGCTCCACGCTTCTTCGGGCGTCCTTCCTTCGACGGCCTTCGTTGGACACCGGTTACGCACGTACACCGCATTGCACACCGCCTCCGCCCAAAATTCGTGGCCGAGGCGTTGGGCATGAATCATGGACCGCGCCATCTCCACGATGGTCCGATTGGCCCGCTCCGCCACGCCGTTTTGTTGCGGCGTGTAAGGTGACGAGGTTTGCCGTGCAATGCCATGTTTGGACAAGAATTCGTCGAATGCCTTCGAAACGAATTCCCCACCGTTGTCCGACCTAAGAACCTTCACTACGTGCTCGGATTGCCTTTCCACCAAGGTTTTCCATTCTTTGAACCTTGCCAACACCTCGCTTTTGGCCTTGAGCACATATACCCAAATCTTGCGTGAGAAATCGTCAATGAAGGTGAGAAAATACCTCGCGCCTCCGATGGACGTCGTTTTCATCGGCCCGCATACGTCGGAATGCACGAGCTCCAAGACCTTCGTGGCGCGGGTTGCTCCGTCCGTCGGGAATGGCCGCCTCGCTTGTTTGCCCTCGACACATCCTTCGCATGCCAATGAATGAACGTCGCCTTGTACCGCGTCCATCCCGCTCACCATGCTTTGGAGCATTTTCATGCTATTCGCATTGAGATGCCCCAACCTCTTGTGCCAAAGCTCTAATGAATGCGAGTTTCCATCGGAATGCGCCAAAGAACTCGTTTCGGCCCCATTCATCACGTTCGTGTCCAATTGGTACAAATTGGACTCCAACGAAGCCACGGCCAACATCTCGCCGTTGTTTGCCCTCACCACACATCCCAACGAGTTGAAATGCACCTTCAAACCCCTCGAAATGAGTTTGCTCACCGAAAGCAAGTTCGAATGCAAGTTCGGCACATGAAGCACGTCATGCATTCTAATGCTCCGCTCACGGCCCTTCACACGTGTTTCCACTAGTATGGAGCCTTTGCCTACGGCCTCCACCATGCCATTGTCACCCATAAACACTTTGCGACCCGAAATGGGTTCATAAGTGTTAAAAAAATGCTTATGCGGTGTCATGTGTTGCGAGGCCCCCGAATCCACGATCCATCTAGTGGCGGGGGTGTTAGATGCTCCATCTCTCACAACAAATGCAAAATCATCACTCGCCCTTGCCATGTTCGCGTTCACCTTGCGTTTGCTTCGACAATTACGAGCGATATGGCCCAACTTACCGCAATTGAAGCACCGCGGGTTGTCGGCGCGCCTTTCGTTGTTGTCGAACGCTCGAGGGTGGCGTGACAACATGGCGGCATCGTCTCCTTGAGGCTCCTTCTCCTTCCTCTTCGACACCTCGTGCATGAGACGAGCGGTGATGAAATCCAACTTGAGCTCCTTCATCGGGCGAATCTCCAATGCCGTGATCAAATGGTCGAAGGAGGGTGGTAGGCTATCGAGCAAGGTCATGACCACGTCCTCGTCCTTCATGGGTACCTCCAAGCATGTGAGTTGATCGGCAAGAGATTTTACCTTGTTGATGTGGTCGAGCATGTCGTCGCCCTCGTCCATCTTGATGGTGAAAAACTTGCGCCGTATGAACAAGATGTTCGACAAGCTTTTGGTCTCGTGGATGTTGCACAATGTCGTCCACGCTTCCGCGGGTCCCTTGCATCCTTTGATGTGCGCCAACTCCTTGTCCACCAAGCTCGTGGCAATGATGGCGAACGCCTTCTTGCATCGTCGCTCGTACGCCTTTTTGACTTCGTCGCTCGCGGTGGATGGTGGTGGCGCCTCCGAACCTTCAACGATCTCCCAAAGGTCTTTGGTGGCCAATACCATCTCCAATTTGAACTTGTAAAGGTTGAAGTTGTCGCCACCGAACTTGTCAACCTTTATAAGTCCCTCGCCGTCACTAGAAGCCATGATGAAGACTCGAATGGAAGCTCCCACTCACTCAATGTACAAATCTCTCAAGTCAGCACCTTATACCTCCCAATAGGTGCAATATGACTTCAAAATACCTCAAAAAGCCTTTCTAAGCACTTTGCCACTCAAATGTCCTCACACAACTCTTAGAAGGTTGGAAACACTCAAGTCAGCACCTAAATGATGCGGTTAGATGCAATATGACTTCAAAGCACTTCAAATAGCCATTCTAAGCCCTTTGCCACTCAAATTTCCTCACACAACTCTTAGAAGGTAGGAAACACTCAAGTCAGCACCTAAATGATGCGGTTAGATGCAATATGACTTCAAAACACCTCAAAGGACAAAACTAAGCCCTTTGGCACTTGAATGACCTCACAACACTCTTGGAAGGTAGGAAACACTCAAGTCAGCACCTAAATGATCCGGTTAGATGCAATATGAGTCTAAAACACCTCAAAGGACAAAACTAAGCCCTTTGGCACTTGAATGACCTCACAACACTCTTGGAAGGTAGGAAACACTCAAGTCAGCACCTAAATGATGCGGTTAGATGCAATATGACTTCAAAACACTTCAAAGGACAAAACTAAGCCCTTTGGCACTTGAATGACCTCACAACACTCTTGGAAGGTAGGAAACACTCAAGTCAGCACCTAAATGATGCGGTTAGATGCAATATGACTTCAAAACACTTCAAAGGACAAAACTAAGCCCTTTGGCACTTGAATGACCTCACAACACTCTTGGAAGGTAGGAAACACTCAAGTCAGCACCTAAATGATGCGGTTAGATGCAATATGACTTCAAAACACCTCAAAGAGAACATATCTTAGCCTCTTGGCACTCAAATGTGCTTAAACCACTCAAAACGGATCTGATGTGCGTGAATGCATTCAAAATGGAATGGACATGTACCCTACGAGTTTCCAAAAGTCCCAACACTTCTCAAAGGTCTTCCACGCTGGTCCACTCCACAAAAATGCACAAAGGCGCTCCAAAGGTCTTCGAAAGCTTCAACACTCCACCAAAGGCTCTAAACACCTCCAAATCGCCTCCGATTAGATCCGGCCCTCTCCTAGGTCCTCCTAAGCTGATGTCTCTCCTCTAAAGCAAAGTGGGCCCATAACCTATTGGCAAATGAGAGAAGAAAGCAAAGAGACCAGCGTAGTGAGCTACAACACAATACACAAGGATTGCATACAATGGAGAGAGTTGATTAGCTCCTCCCCTTATGCCTTTATTTATATGAAGAGTTTAGGGCTAGCCGCCACCCTAGCCGCCACCCTAGCCGCCACCCTAACCCTAACCCTAGCCGCCACCAATGCGACCTAACCCTAATGCCACCTAAGCAACCTAACCTTAACTTCCAATACTAACTACACTAATTAACTCCGCTAATTTCCCACACATTGTCGCTAAGTTTAAGAGTCTTTCCTACCAACTAATTCACAATCTCCTCATGAGCTCTAAGAGCTCCAATTCCTAACACCACACACGAGAGATCGAGAGAGAAAATGAGAGAATCCCCCACCTTACCTCGGACCCCTTTGGGATGCTCAACCCAAACTTAGCCTCCTTCACTTTCCGCCGCCATAACTTTCTCCCCTTACCTTCCCAAATTGTCACTCACCACTTTAATTCAAACCACGATGCTTAAATCGTAATTTGATTGGTGCTTTTAGAATTTGCTTATCCTCCACCTTGCGTTCTTCCTTGGACCTTCCCCATTAAGTGGCCACGATGAGGTGGTCCACTTGTGCGTTCAATGTGATCCTCCATTCATCCCAATTCGAATACACTTGCCTCTTGAGTCACCTTGGTTGTCTCCATCCATTTGTACTAGCCTACTCACTAACTACTCAATCCAAGTTCTTCTTACCTATCCCTATTCATTCAAATCCTTTCCTAAGGTAAAAACACACTAACCTCTCCACTTCAAGCCCCTTATAACATTGTACTCCTAAGGCTAACAATTCACTCTTTTTATATTTTTGTGAAGTGACATACCACTTCAAAGCACACCGACTAATATTTTCTAAAGATTAAGACTAAATGTGGGCACCGCTTTGGGCTCACAGTGGACCATTTTGTTTATATGCAACGCCTTGTATGTAAATGATATCGGGTCTTAGTTTTGCGAGGCATTCACAGCATGTAATGTTCCATGTGCAGCTTAGTATCCATGGCGGGATGGTGTTTTGCCATGTTGGTTACCGGCATTAATGAATGTGAGGTGTCTAGTGTATACATTTGATTTTAGTAGGTTGGTGAGTTGGTGGGCAGCGACACTGTGTCTTGTGATTCTTAGGCCTTTATGACACTGTGTCTTGTGATTCTTAGGCCTTCATAAGTGTTAAAAAAATGCTTATGCGGTGTCATGTGTTGCGAGGCCCCCGAATCCACGATCCATCTAGTGGCGGGGGTGTTAGATGCTCCATCTCTCACAACAAATGCAAAATCATCACTCGCCCTTGCCATGTTCGCGTTCACCTTGCGTTTGCTTCGACAATTACGAGCGATATGGCCCAACTTACCGCAATTGAAGCACCGCGGGTTGTCGGCGCGCCTTTCGTTGTTGTCGAACGCTCGAGGGTGGCGTGACAACATGGCGGCATCGTCTCCTTGAGGCTCCTTCTCCTTCCTCTTCGACACCTCGTGCATGAGACGAGCGGTGATGAAATCCAACTTGAGCTCCTTCATCGGGCGCGTCTCCAATGCCGTGATCAAATGGTCGAAGGAGGGTGGTAGGCTATCGAGCAAGGTCATGACCACGTCCTCGTCCTTCATGGGTACCTCCAAGCATGTGAGTTGATCGGCAAGAGATTTTACCTTGTTGATGTGGTCGAGCATGTCGTCGCCCTCGTCCATCTTGATGGTGAAAAACTTGCGCCGTATGAACAAGATGTTCGACAAGCTTTTGGTCTCGTGGATGTTGCACAATGTCGTCCACGCTTCCGCGGGTCCCTTGCATCCTTTGATGTGCGCCAACTCCTTGTCCACCAAGCTCGTGGCAATGATGGCGAACGCCTTCTTGCATCGTCGCTCGTACGCCTTTTTGACTTCGTCGCTCGCGGTGGATGGTGGTGGCGCCTCCGAACCTTCAACGATCTCCCAAAGGTCTTTGGTGGCCAATACCATCTCCAATTTGAACTTGTAAAGGTTGAAGTTGTCGCCACCGAACTTGTCAACCTTTATAAGTCCCTCGCCGTCACTAGAAGCCATGATGAAGACTCGAATGGAAGCTCCCACTCACTCAATGTACAAATCTCTCAAGTCAGCACCTTATACCTCCCAATAGGTGCAATATGACTTCAAAATACCTCAAAAAGCCTTTCTAAGCACTTTGCCACTCAAATGTCCTCACACAACTCTTAGAAGGTTGGAAACACTCAAGTCAGCACCTAAATGATGCGGTTAGATGCAATATGACTTCAAAGCACTTCAAATAGCCATTCTAAGCCCTTTGCCACTCAAATTTCCTCACACAACTCTTAGAAGGTAGGAAACACTCAAGTCAGCACCTAAATGATGCGGTTAGATGCAATATGACTTCAAAACACCTCAAAGGACAAAACTAAGCCCTTTGGCACTTGAATGACCTCACAACACTCTTGGAAGGTAGGAAACACTCAAGTCAGCACCTAAATGATCCGGTTAGATGCAATATGAGTCTAAAACACCTCAAAGGACAAAACTAAGCCCTTTGGCACTTGAATGACCTCACAACACTCTTGGAAGGTAGGAAACACTCAAGTCAGCACCTAAATGATCCGGTTAGATGCAATATGAGTCTAAAACACCTCAAAGGACAAAACTAAGCCCTTTGGCACTCAAATTCCTCACACAACTCTTAGAAGGTAGGAAACACTCAAGTCAGCACCTAAATGATGCGGTTAGATGCGATATGACTTCAAAACACCTCAAAGGACAAAACTAAGCCCTTTGGCACTTGAATGACCTCACAACACTCTTGGAAGGTAGGAAACACTCAAGTCAGCACCTAAATGATGCGGTTAGATGCAATATGACTTCAAAACACTTCAAAGGACAAAACTAAGCCCTTTGGCACTTGAATGACCTCACAACACTCTTGGAAGGTAGGAAACACTCAAGTCAGCACCTAAATGATCCGGTTAGATGCAATATCACTCCAAAACCTCAAGAGAACATATCTTAGCCTCTTGGCACTCAAATGTGCTTAAACCACTCAAAACGGATCTGATGTGCGTGAATGCATTCAAAATGGAATGGACATGTACCCTACGAGTTTCCCAAAGTCCCAACACTCCTCAAAGGTCTTCCACGCTGGTCCACTCCACAAAAATGCACAAAGGCGCTCCAAAGGTCTTCGAAAGCTTCAACACTCCACCAAAGGCTCTAAACACCTCCAAATCGCCTCCGATTAGATCCGGCCCTCTCCTAGGTCCTCCTAAGCTGATGTCTCTCCTCTAAAGCAAAGTGGGCCCATAACCTATTGGCAAATGAGAGAAGAAAGCAAAGAGACCAGCGTAGTGAGCTACAACACAATACACAAGGATTGCATACAATGGAGAGAGTGATAAGCTCCTCCCCTTATGCCTTTATTTATATGAAGAGTTTAGGGCTAGCCGCCACCCTAGCCGCCACCCTAACCCTAACCCTAGCCGCCACCAATGCGACCTAACCCTAATGCCACCTAAGCAACCTAACCTTAACTTCCAATATTTATGTATTTGCCATATTGTTTTGTTGAGTCTGCCATTCGAATGTTATTGGGATTCAATTGTAGCTTAGTACACATGGAAAAGAGGCGAAGAAATGTGTCTCCAATTTGTAGTGGGCATATCCTAAATTAATTAGGAGGGGCACAAATTATATTAACTAATTACAAACCTATAAGGGAAAAAAATTTAACATGGAAGAATTAGATTTAAACTCACATGCAACAATACCCTCTTACCAACACAACAAATCTAGACTAGCCTTACTTATGGAGCTCATGCGCTGTTCCTAGATTTTGTTGAGGTTAGAGAATTAGATTACTCTAAGTCATAGGATTTTGATTGTTAGAGGTATATGAATGAATAAGGTTGAAATAAACCCATATGGTTTGTGGTACGTAGGAGTTGAAATATCTCCTATCCATTGTATGAACCAAAGGTGTTGAATTGGAATAAAGAGCAAGGCAAGGAGTGGAGGTGATCATCTCACTCCAAGCATTGTTCATATGCCTTCGTGTATGTGCTTGTGCAATATGATATCTAGTTCTATTGTGCTTAAATAAGTTATGGGCCCACTCATGCAAAGAAAAAAGAAAAAAGAAAAAAGAAAACCATTGTCGGGCAATCCGACATGAATTTGAGCCCATTGGCCCTACCTTGCTCAAAAATCCCCTTGGTGCAGGGTGGGGTTTACTGCCTACCTTGCAGTGGGTGGGCTCTTTTATATATATATAATTAATTTTTTTGATATTCGTTTACTATGTGGGGGGGGGAATATTGGTTCTTGTTTATTGTCGAGTTTTCTCTTATTAAGTACTAGGTATGTGAGATATTTGATGGCTATTTGGTAGATAGTTGTCATTGTTTTTTTATTAGTGATATGAGGTTCTTATTGGCAAATGAGAGAAGAAAGCAAAGAGACCAACGTAGTGAGCTACAACACAATACACAAGGATTGCATACAATGGAGAGAGTGATTAGCTCCTCCCCTTATGCCTTTATTTATATGAAGAGTTTAGGGCTAGCCGCCACCCTAGCCGCCACCCTAACCCTAACCCTAGCCGCCACCAATGCGACCTAACCCTAATGCCGCCTAAGCAACCTAACCTTAACTTCCAATACTCCCACTTTGCGAGGTGACATTATATTCTAAGCCCATTGAATCACTCAATGTCTCATGCCTATCTCTAGCTAAAGCCTTTGTTAAAACATCCGCTACCATATATTGCGTTGGACAATATTCCAACTCTATAACTTTGTTTTCAATTTTTTCTCTAATAAAATGATGTTGCACATCAATATGTTTAGACCTATCATGCTTTGTGGGATTCTTAGCTAAAGCCATAGAACCTTGATTATCGCACATGATGGTGGTCGCCTCCTCTTGCACACAACCCACATCCTCCATTAGTTGCCTAAGCCAAATGGCTTCCCTTGTGCATCGGCTCATGGCCATATACTCCGCCTCCATCGTGGATTGTGCCACCGTTTGTTGCCGCTTGCTATTCCACGACACGGCCCCCTCTCCAACGAAGAAAACATATCCGGATGTGGACCTACGATTCTCCACATCTCCGGCCCAATCCGCATCCGAATAACCTTTGACCTCCATATGTTTTCCTCCAATGCGCAACCTCATATCTACGGTGCCCTTCAAGTACCGCATGATCCTCTTGATGGCCATCCAATGCATCGGACCCGGTTTGGACATGAATCGACTTACCACGCTTACCGCAAATGCGAGGTCCGGTCTTGTGGCCACCATCGCGTACATCAACGACCCCACCGCTTCTTGGTACGGAATTTCCTTCATCTCCTCCGAAAACTCTTCGTACTCCTCCTCCGAAAGCTTCGGCAACGAGGTCTTAGTATCGAGCGGGGTTCCGATGGGTTTACAATCACCCATGCCGAATCGTTCCAAAATTGTTTCGATGTAGCTCCGTTGATGCAAGGTAATGGTGCGGGACCTCCTATCCCTCTCGAAATGAACTCCGAGAAAGAAATGCAACTCGCCGAGGTCGCTCATCTCGAATTCGTGCTCGAGACTAGACTTCAACTCCTTGATCATGTCCACATTGCTTGCCAATATGATGAGGTCGTCTACATATATGATTACAATCACAATGTAGTGGCAAGTTTGTAGAACGTACAACGAGTGATCCGCATGGCTCCTCGTAAAGCCTTTATTCACAAAGAATACGTGAATGCATTCGTACCACGCTCGTCCGGATTGCTTCAACCCGTAGAGCGATTTCTTCAACTTGCATACGAGGTGCTCTCGGCCTTGTTGTTCGAACCCCTCCGGTTGCTCCATGTAGATTTCTACATCCAATTCGCCGTTCAAGAACGCGGTCTTGACGTCCATTTGATGCATCTCCAAGTCCATGGCCGCCCCGAGTGCGAGTATGACCCTAATGGTGTTGAATTTGGCTACGGGTGCAAATGTTTCGCCAAAATCCACACCTTCCACTTGCGAGCACCCCTTGGCCACTAACCTTGCTTTGAAACGAACAACCACGCCGTTGGCATCCTTCTTCGTGCGAAACACCCACTTGCACTTCACGGCCTTGCGGCCCTTGGGCAATGGAGTTAACTCCCACGTGGCGTTGGCTATAAGAGATTCGTACTCCTCTTGCATAGCCAACTCCCACTCGCTCGCATCACTCGATTCCATGGCCTCTCTCAAGTTTCTAGGTTCCCCTACGATGGCCATGTTTGCATGCTCATTGTCTTGGGGTTGCGGAATGTGGTTCTTCCACCATTCCCCAAGAGGTTTGCGTGGCCTATCCGGATACCTAGAATTGCCCATGGTTTCATTGTCATATTGCGGGGTTGGAGGTGGTTCGGTTGCGGTTTTCTTACCGTGGTCAAGTTTCGATGCCTCCCCGCTACGAATGGTTTTCGTGGCCGGTACGTCGGCCTCCGCTTCGTCCTCGATGCCGGGCTCCTCGTCGGGCTCCGAAACGTTGCCATCCCCCTCCAACTCCTCCACGTCCGATTTGGGGGATACGTCCACCTTCACCGCGGGTGCCTCGCCAATTCTCCCACTTGGACAATCCTCCAAATGCGTTTTGTCTTCGAAGAAGACCACGTCCGGACTCTTGATGATTTTCTTCGTCTCCAAGCAAATGAGCCGATACGCTTTCGTGCCTTCGCAATAACCGAGAAACAAACACTTGACGCCCTTCGCGTCCAACTTCGTTCGCCTTTGATCCGGCACCTTTGCATAAGCCACACAACCGAACACGCGCATGTGGGAGACGTGCGGCATCCTCCCGCTCCACGCTTCTTCGGGCGTCCTTCCTTCGACGGCCTTCGTTGGACACCGGTTACGCACGTACACCGCATTGCACACCGCCTCCGCCCAAAATTCGTGGCCGAGGCGTTGGGCATGAATCATGGACCGCGCCATCTCCACGATGGTCCGATTGGCCCGCTCCGCCACGCCGTTTTGTTGCGGCGTGTAAGGTGACGAGGTTTGCCGTGCAATGCCATGTTTGGACAAGAATTCGTCGAATGCCTTCGAAACGAATTCCCCACCGTTGTCCGACCTAAGAACCTTCACTACGTGCTCGGATTGCCTTTCCACCAAGGTTTTCCATTCTTTGAACCTTGCCAACACCTCGCTTTTGGCCTTGAGCACATATACCCAAATCTTGCGTGAGAAATCGTCAATGAAGGTGAGAAAATACCTCGCGCCTCCGATGGACGTCGTTTTCATCGGCCCGCATACGTCGGAATGCACGAGCTCCAAGACCTTCGTGGCGCGGGTTGCTCCGTCCGTCGGGAATGGCCGCCTCGCTTGTTTGCCCTCGACACATCCTTCGCATGCCAATGAATGAACGTCGCCTTGTACCGCGTCCATCCCGCTCACCATGCTTTGGAGCATTTTCATGCTATTCGCATTGAGATGCCCCAACCTCTTGTGCCAAAGCTCTAATGAATGCGAGTTTCCATCGGAATGCGCCAAAGAACTCGTTTCGGCCCCATTCATCACGTTCGTGTCCAATTGGTACAAATTGGACTCCAACGAAGCCACGGCCAACATCTCGCCGTTGTTTGCCCTCACCACACATCCCAACGAGTTGAAATGCACCTTCAAACCCCTCGAAATGAGTTTGCTCACCGAAAGCAAGTTCGAATGCAAGTTCGGCACATGAAGCACGTCATGCATTCTAATGCTCCGCTCACGGCCCTTCACACGTGTTTCCACTAGTATGGAGCCTTTGCCTACGGCCTCCACCATGCCATTGTCACCCATAAACACTTTGCGACCCGAAATGGGTTCATAAGTGTTAAAAAAATGCTTATGCGGTGTCATGTGTTGCGAGGCCCCCGAATCCACGATCCATCTAGTGGCGGGGGTGTTAGATGCTCCATCTCTCACAACAAATGCAAAATCATCACTCGCCCTTGCCATGTTCGCGTTCACCTTGCGTTTGCTTCGACAATTACGAGCGATATGGCCCAACTTACCGCAATTGAAGCACCGCGGGTTGTCGGCGCGCCTTTCGTTGTTGTCGAACGCTCGAGGGTGGCGTGACAACATGGCGGCATCGTCTCCTTGAGGCTCCTTCTCCTTCCTCTTCGACACCTCGTGCATGAGACGAGCGGTGATGAAATCCAACTTGAGCTCCTTCATCGGGCGAATCTCCAATGCCGTGATCAAATGGTCGAAGGAGGGTGGTAGGCTATCGAGCAAGGTCATGACCACGTCCTCGTCCTTCATGGGTACCTCCAAGCATGTGAGTTGATCGGCAAGAGATTTTACCTTGTTGATGTGGTCGAGCATGTCGTCGCCCTCGTCCATCTTGATGGTGAAAAACTTGCGCCGTATGAACAAGATGTTCGACAAGCTTTTGGTCTCGTGGATGTTGCACAATGTCGTCCACGCTTCCGCGGGTCCCTTGCATCCTTTGATGTGCGCCAACTCCTTGTCCACCAAGCTCGTGGCAATGATGGCGAACGCCTTCTTGCATCGTCGCTCGTACGCTTTTTTGACTTCGTCGCTCGCGGTGGATGGTGGTGGCGCCTCCGAACCTTCAACGATCTCCCAAAGGTCTTTGGTGGCCAATACCATCTCCAATTTGAACTTGTAAAGGTTGAAGTTGTCGCCACCGAACTTGTCAACCTTTATAAGTCCCTCGCCGTCACTAGAAGCCATGATGAAGACTCGAATGGAAGCTCCCACTCACTCAATGTACAAATCTCTCAAGTCAGCACCTTATACCTCCCAATAGGTGCAATATGACTTCAAAATACCTCAAAGAGCCTTTCTAAGCACTTTGCCACTCAAATGTCCTCACACAACTCTTAGAAGGTTGGAAACACTCAAGTCAGCACCTAAATGATGCGGTTAGATGCAATATGACTTCAAAACACCTCAAAGGACAAAACTAAGCCCTTTGGCACTTGAATGACCTCACAACACTCTTGGAAGGTAGGAAAAACTCAAGTCAGCACCTAAATGATCCGGTTAGATGCAATATGACTTCAAAACACTTCAAAGTATTGAAGAATGAGGAGAGAAGAAGAGAATACACAATAATGTACACAACGGAGCTTGGTAATACTTGCAATATGAGAGAGAGCACTATCTTCTCATGCTTCTTATTTATCCTTGAATACATTAGCACTTGAGTGCATTCATTAGACAAAGACACCAAGCAACTACTCTAACGCTTTCCAAGCAACTACTCCTAGTTGCTTACCGTACATATGTCCTATTTGCTTAGCGTACATAAGCCTCCTTGCTTAGCGTACATAAGCCTCCTTGCTTAGCGTACATAAGTCATCTTTGCTTAGCGTACATAAGCCTCCTTGCTTAGCGTACATAAGTCATCTTTGCTTAGTGTACATAAGTCCTCTTTGCTTAGTGTACATAAACTCTACTTGCTTACCGTATATAAGTCCTAGTACTTTCCTAGTACTTTCCTAGTACTTCTACACTCCCACTTTGCGAGGTGTCATTGGACGTCCAACCGCATCGCCTTGCTCATCATTTGATGCCGGTCTCTTGCAAGTGCCTTTGTAAGCACATCAGCAACCATGTGCTCCGTGGGACAATACTTCAAGTCGATCACCTCGTTTTGCATCTTCTCGCGAATGAAATGGTGTTGCACATCGATGTGCTTTGTGCGAGAGTGGTGCTTCGGGTTCTTTGCAAGAGCGATGCACCCTTGATTGTCGCACATGATTGTGGTGGCCTCCTCTTGCACGCACCCCACATCCGCCATGAGTTGTCTAAGCCAAACGGCCTCCTTGGCGGATTGGCTCGCCGCCATGTATTCCGCCTCCGTAGTGGATAGAGCCACCGTGGGTTGACGCTTGCTATTCCACGAAACGGCGCCGTTTCCCACAAAGAACACGTATCCCGTGGTGGAGCGCCTTCCATCCGCATCTCCACCCCAATCCGCATCGCAATATCCTTTCATGGCGATACCTTTGCCTCCAAGGTGCAACTTCATGTCCGACGTGCCTTTCAAGTAACGCATGATCCTTTTGACCGCCGCCCAATGCATCGGACCCGGTTTGGACATGAATTGACTTACCACGCTCACCGCGAATGCAAGGTCAGCCCTCGTGGCCACCATCGCGTACATCAAACTACCCACGCATGCCTTGTAAGGAATGCCTTGCATCTCTTGCGAGTGTTGGTCGTACTCCTCATCCGTGAGTTTCACCAAGGCGGCCTTGGGATCCAATGGCGTCCCGACGGGCTTACAATCCTCCATGCCGAATCGTTTGAGCACACCTTCGATGTAGCTCCCTTGATGCATGGTGATTGTGCGCGCCGCCCTATCCCTTTCGATGTGAACTCCTAAGAAGAAGTGGAGCTCGCCGAGGTCGCTCATGTCGTACTCCTCCTCGAGTTTGGACTTCAACTCGTTCATCATGGTCATATCGCTCGCTAGCATGATGAGATCGTCCACGTAGATCACCACCGCCATGAAATAGTTGCCCGTTTGCTTGACGTACAAAGAATGATCAGCGTGGCTCCTTATGAAGCCCTCCTTAGTGAAGAAAATGTGAATTTTCTCGTACCATGCCCGTGACGATTGCTTGAGTCCGTAGAGCGTCTTCTTCAACTTACATACGAGGTGGGATTGTCCCTCTTGCACAAAGCCCGGGGGCTGGTCCATGTAAATCACCACCTCCAAGTCGCCGTTCAAGAACGCCGTCTTTACGTCCATTTGGTGCATCTCCAAGTCCATGGCTGCCCCGATGGCAAGCATGCATCGAATGGTGCAAAACTTGGCCACGGGAGCAAAGGTCTCATCGAAGTCGACGCCCGCGATTTGAGAGAATCCCTTTGCGACCAGCCTTGCCTTGTGCCGCACGACGTCCCCGTTGGCATCCCTCTTCGTGCGAAACACCCATTTGCATCCCACGCGGTTGCGGTTTGCGGGCAACGGCGTCAACTCCCACGTGCCGTTGGCCATGAGGGAGTCGTATTCCTCTTGCATGGCTTGCTCCCACTTGCTCGCATCACGCGAGTGTATGGCCTCGCTCATGGTGTGAGGCTCCTCCGCGACCGCCATGTTTGCTCGCTCCTCATCGCGTGGAGGCAAGATATGATTCATCCACCATTCTCCGAGTGGCTTGCGGACCCTCCTCGAGTACCTAGATTCTTCCGCGGTCCCATTGGCATCTCTACTTGGTGGGGTAGGTGGAGGTACCTCTTTTGCAACCTTCTTGTCTTTGTTGCGTTTGCTAGTGCTCGGTTGCACCGCTTGCTCACGCTGCACCTCCACGTCCTCCTCTACGACCGATTCCTCTTTCGTGTCCTCCATGGCGCTCTCCACGGGTTCACGTCGAGCCGGTCCACTCGCGGATGGCTTGGGCTCTTCCTCCGAATCCTCCGAATCCTCTGATTCGAAGGAGCCGTCCATCGCAAGCGTCGGTCCCTCCAACGCTGGTCCTTCATCACTCCCACTTGGACGCTCCTTCGAATGCTCCGCGTCTTCGAAGAATGCCACATCGGGGCTCTTGACGATCTTCTTGGTATCCAAACGCATCAACCTATACGCCTTGGTGCCCTCGCAATACCCGAGGAACAAGCACTTGATGCCCTTTGCATCTAGCTTGGTCCTCTTTTCATCGGGCACCTTGGCATAAGCGACGCACCCGAATACCCGCATGTGGGAGACATGTGGCATCCTCCCACTCCACGCCTCCTCCGGCGTCATTCCTTCGACGGCGCGAGTCGGGCACCGGTTGCGTGTGTACACCGCGGTTTGCACCGCCTCCGCCCAAAACTCACGTTCAAGTCCTTGGGCGTACAACATGGACCTTCCCATCTCCACGATGGTGCGGTTGGCACGTTCCGCCACGCCATTTTGTTGAGGGGTGTAAGGCGCGGATGTGTTCCTTGCGATGCCGTGTTTGCGCAAGAACTCGTCGAATGCCTTGCCCGTGTATTCGCCGCCGTTGTCGGAGCGCAACACCTTCACCTTGTGGCCCGATTGGTTCTCCACCAAGGCCTTCCACTCCTTGAAGCGCTCCAACACCTCGCTCTTCAATTTCAACGTATAAACCCACACCTTCCTTGAGAAATCGTCTATGAAGGTTAGAAAGTATTTTGCTCCGCCCAATGACGTCGTCCGCATAGGCCCACACACATCCGAATGCACAAGCTCCAACACCTTCGTGGCCCGGTGCGCACCGTCGGTGGGGAAAGGTTGCCTCGCTAACTTGCCTTCCACACATCCCTCGCATGCAAATGGCTCCACTTTGCACGGAACCTTGCCTAGGTCAATGCCGCTTACCATGCCTTGGAGCGCCTTGACGCCCTTTGCATTTAGGTGGCCCAACCTCCTATGCCAAAGCTCCATGAGGGGGCCGTTGGCCGATGTATGTGCGAGACAACTCATGTCGGCGCCGCCGACTAGCTTGAGCTCCAATTGATACAAGTTGACCTCCATGCGGTTGGCGGCGAGCATCTCGCCTTCACGTGTGCGCACCGCACACCCCATGGTGTCGAAATGCACCTTCAAACCCCTTGAGACTAGTTTGCTCACCGATAGCAAGTTGGCATGCAATTTCGGCACGTGGAGGACGTCTTGCACCTCGATGCGCCTCGCTCGGCCTTCCATGTTGCTTTCCACCACAATGGAACCCTTGCCCACGACCTCCACCATGCCGTTGTCGCCCATGAACACCTTGCGCCCCGAAACCCTCTCGTATGTGTCGAATGCGTGTCTATGTGGCGTCATGTGTTGCGTGGCCCCCGAGTCCACGATCCACTTGGTCACGTGCGTCTTGGGTGCTCCGTCGGCGGCCACGAACACGCAATCGCCTCGACTAACCGCCGCCCTCGCGTCGTTCGCCCTTTCTTTGGCGCCCCAACAATTGCGAGCAATGTGGCCCGATTTGCCACACTTGAAGCACGTGCGTGCTTCGGGCCTCGTGTTGGTGCCCGTCCCCTTTCCTTGGCGCGAGAACATGGCCGCGTCCTCCCCTTGAGGTTCTCTCTCCTTCCTCTTGGACGCCTCATGCATGAGTCGTGCGGTGATGAACTCCACGGTGAGCTCCTTCACGGGCCTAGTCTCTAGGGCCGTGATAAGGTGCTCGAAGGATGGCGGGAGGCTATCCAACAAGGTCATCACAATGTCTTCATCTTTCACGGGCACTTCCAAACAAGTTAGTTGGTCCGCGAGAGACTTCACCTTGTTGATGTGCTCAAGCACGTCGCCGCCTTCCTCCATCTTCACGGTGAAGAACTTGCGCCTCAAGAACAATATGTTGGAGAGGCTCTTGGTTTCGTGGATGTTGCACAACGTGGCCCACGCTTCCGCCGGTCCCTTGCACGCCTTGATGTGCGCCAACTCCTTGTCCGCCAAGTTGGTGACGATCATGGCGAAGGCACGCTTGCAACGCCGCTCATACTCCTTCTTGTCCTTCTCATCGGCGGTACTTGGTGGGGGCAACTCCGACTTGTCCACGATGTCCCATAGATCCTTGGCCGCAAGGGCCATCTCCATCTTAAACTTCCAAAGGCTGAAATTGTCGCCATTGAATTTGTCCACATGCCTCGGCCACTCACCATCATTGGAACTCATGTCTCTCAAGGAGGTTGGCTCCCACTCGCTCAAAATGCTTCAATCCTCCGTATGGACTCAATGGAACACCTTAAAACCTCTAGACACTTAATTCAGCACTTTTGGTGTCCCTCAAAACACCAAACACTCAAATTAGCACCTTTTGTGCCACTTAGAGTTCACAACACTCAATTGAACAATTCTAGTGTTTGTTAAACCTCAAAGCTATCAAGTCAGCACCTTTAATGCCTCTTAAGCTCCTAAACACTTAATTCAACACTTTTGGTGTCACTCCAACACCAAACGTTCAATTCAGCACCTCTTGTGCCACATATGCTTTAAACCACTCAATTGAATAATTCTAGTGTTTCTTAACTCCCAAGCTATCAAGTCAGCACCTTTAGTGCCTCTTAAGCTTCAAAACACTCAATTGAATACCTTTGGTGTGACTTCAACACCAAACACTTACAACCAACTCTCTTTGAATGCACTTTCACTAAACTCACTTAGTTTAGCCACTAGTGCAACTATTTGCACTCTAATGCATTCAAATGGCACTCCACACTCACAACTAGCTCTCTTTGAATGCACTTTCACTAAACTCACTTAGTTAAGCCACTAGTGCAATTATTTGCACTCTAATGCATTCAAATGGCAATCCCCACTCACAACCAGCCCTCTTCAAAGCAAGAACACATAGAACTCACTAAACCTCAAAGTGTAGCACTCCAACACATCAAGGCTAGTCCAATGAACCTCCGATTAGATCCGAACCTCCCTCCTTGGCAACTCACGTTTGTGGGCCCATAACCTATTGAAGAATGAGGAGAGAAGAAGAGAATACACAATAATGTACACAACGGAGCTTGGTAATACTTGCAATATGAGAGAGAGCACTATCTTCTCATGCTTCTTATTTATCCTTGAATACATTAGCACTTGAGTGCATTCATTAGACAAAGACACCAAGCAACTACTCTAACGCTTTCCAAGCAACTACTCCTAGTTGCTTACCGTACATATGTCCTATTTGCTTAGCGTACATAAGCCTCCTTGCTTAGCGTACATAAGCCTCCTTGCTTAGCGTACATAAGTCATCTTTGCTTAGCGTACATAAGCCTCCTTGCTTAGCGTACATAAGTCATCTTTGCTTAGTGTACATAAGTCCTCTTTGCTTAGTGTACATAAACTCTACTTGCTTACCGTATATAAGTCCTAGTACTTTCCTAGTACTTTCCTAGTACTTCTACACAAAGGACAAAACTAAGCCCTTTGGCACTTGAATGACCTCACAACACTCTTGGAAGGTAGGAAACACTCAAGTCAGCACCTAAATGATGCGGTTAGATGCAATATGACTTCAAAACACTTCAAAGGACAAAACTAAGCCCTTTGGCACTTGAATGACCTCACAACACTCTTGGAAGGTAGGAAACACTCAAGTCAGCACCTAAATGATGCGGTTAGATGCAATATGACTTCAAAACACCTCAAAGAGAACATATCTTAGCCTCTTGGCACTCAAATGTGCTTAAACCACTCAAAACGGATCTGATGTGCGTGAATGCATTCAAAATGGAATGGACATGTACCCTACGAGTTTCCAAAAGTCCCAACACTTCTCAAAGGTCTTCCACGCTGGTCCACTCCACAAAAATGCACAAAGGCGCTCCAAAGGTCTTCGAAAGCTTCAACACTCCACCAAAGGCTCTAAACACCTCCAAATCGCCTCCGATTAGATCCGGCCCTCTCCTAGGTCCTCCTAAGCTGATGTCTCTCCTCTAAAGCAAAGTGGGCCATAACCTATTGGCAAATGAGAGAAGAAAGCAAAGAGACCAGCGTAGTGAGCTACATGTAGAAGTACTAGGAAAGTACTAGGAAAGTACTAGGAAAGTACTAGGAAAGTACTAGGACTTATGTACGGTAAGCAAGTAGAGTTTATGTACACTAAGCAAAGAGGACTTATGTACACTAAGCAAAGATGACTTATGTACGCTAAGCAAGGAGGCTTATGTACGCTAAGCAAAGATGACTTATGTACGCTAAGCAAGGAGGCTTATGTACGCTAAGCAAGGAGGCTTATGTACGCTAAGCAAGGAGGCTTATGTACGCTAAGCAAGGAGGCTTATGTACGCTAAGCAAATAGGACATATGTACGGTAAGCAACTAGGAGTAGTTGCTTGGAAAGCGTTAGAGTAGTTGCTTGGTGTCTTTGTCTAATGAATGCACTCAAGTGCTAATGTATTCAAGGATAAATAAGAAGCATGAGAAGATAGTGCTCTCTCTCATATTGCAAGTATTACCAAGCTCCGTTGTGTACATTATTGTGTATTCTCTTCTTCTCTCCTCATCATTCAAAAGGTTATGGGCCCACAAACGTGAGTTGCCAAGGAGGGAGGTTCGGATCTAATCGGAGGTTCATTGGACTAGCCTTGATGTGTTGGAGTGCTAGACTTTGAGGTTTAGTGAGGTCTATGTGTTCTTGCTTTGAAGAGGGCTGGTTGTGAGTGGGGATTGCCATTTGAATGCATTAGAGTGCAAATAATTGCACTAGTGGCTTAACTAAGTGAGTTTAGTGAAAGTGCATTCAAAGAGAGCTAGTTGTGAGTGTGGAGTGCCATTTGAATGCATTAGAGTGCAAATAGTTGCACTAGTGGCTAAACTAAGTGAGTTTAGTGAAAGTGCATTCAAAGAGAGTTGGTTGTAAGTGTTTGGTGTTGAAGTCACACCAAAGGTATTCAATTGAGTGTTTTGAAGCTTAAGAGGCACTAAAGGTGCTGACTTGATAGCTTGGGAGTTTAAGAAACACTAGAATTATTCAATTGAGTGGTTTAAAGCATATGTGACACAAGAGGTGCTGAATTGAACGTTTGGTGTTGGAGTGACACCAAAAGTGTTGAATTAAGTGTTTAGGAGCTTAAGAGGCATTAAAGGTGCTGACTTGATAGCTTTGAGGTTTAACAAACACTAGAAGTGTTCAATTGAGTGTTGTGAACTCTAAGTGGCACAAAAGGTGCTAATTTGAGGTGTTTGGTGTTTGAGGGACACCAAAAGTGCTGAATTAAGTGTCTAGAGGTTTTAAGGTGTTCCATTGAGTCCATACGGAGGATTGAAGCATTTTGAGCGAGTGGGAGCCAACCTCCTTGAGAGACATGAGTTCCAATGATGGTGAATGGCCGAGGCATGTGGACAAATTCAATGGCGACAATTTCAGCCTTTGGAAGTTTAAGATGGAGATGGCCCTTGCGGCCAAGGATCTATGGGACATCGTGGACAAGTCGGAGTTGCCCCCACCAAGTACCGCTGATGAGAAGGACAAGAAGGAGTACGAGCGGCGTTGCAAGCGTGCCTTCGCCATGATCGTCACCAACTTGGCGGACAAGGAGTTGGCGCACATCAAGGCGTGCAAGGGACCGGCGGAAGCGTGGGCCACGTTGTGCAACATCCACGAAACCAAGAGCCTCTCCAACATATTGTTCTTGAGGCGCAAGTTCTTCACCGTGAAGATGGAGGAAGGCGGCGACGTGCTTGAGCACATCAACAAGGTGAAGTCTCTCGCGGACCAACTAACTTGTTTGGAAGTGCCCGTGAAAGATGAAGACATTGTGATGACCTTGTTGGATAGCCTCCCGCCATCCTTCGAGCACCTTATCACGGCCCTAGAGACTAGGCCCGTGAAGGAGCTCACCGTGGAGTTCATCACCGCACGACTCATGCATGAGGCGTCCAAGAGGAAGGAGAGAGAACCTCAAGGGGAGGACGCGGCCATGTTCTCGCGCCAAGGAAAGGGGACGGGCACCAACACGAGGCCCAAAGCACGCACGTGCTTCAAGTGTGGCAAATCGGGCCACATTGCTCGCAATTGTTGGGGCGCCAAAGAAAGGGCGAACGACGCGAGGGCGGCGGTTAGTCGAGGCGATTGCGTGTTCGTGGCCGCCGACGGAGCACCCAAGACGCACGTGACCAAGTGGATCGTGGACTCGGGGGCCACGCAACACATGACGCCACATAGACACGCATTCGACACATACGAGAGGGTTTCGGGGCGCAAGGTGTTCATGGGCGACAACGGCATGGTGGAGGTCGTGGGCAAGGGTTCCATTGTGGTGGAAAGCAACGTGGAAGGCCGAGCGAGGCGCATCGAGGTGCAAGACGTCCTCCACGTGCCGAAATTGCATGCCAACTTGCTATCGGTGAGCAAACTAGTCTCAAGGGGTTTGAAGGTGCATTTCGACACCATGGGGTGTGCGGTGCGCACACGTGAAGGCGAGATGCTCGCCGCCAACCGCATGGAGGTCAACTTGTATCAATTGGAGCTAAAGCTAGTCGGCGGCGCCGACATGAGTTGTCTCGCACATACATCGGCCAACGGCCCCTTCATGGAGCTTTGGCATAGGAGGTTGGGCCACCTAAATGCAAAGGGCGTCAAGGCGCTCCAAGGCATGGTAAGCGGCATTGACCTAGGCAAGGTTCCGTGCAAAGTGGAGCCATTTGCATGCGAGGGATGTGTGGAAGGCAAGTTAGCGAGGCAACCTTTCCCCACCGACGGTGCGCACCGGGCCACGAAGGTGTTGGAGCTTGTGCATTCGGATGTGTGCGGGCCTATGCGGACGACGTCATTGGGCGGAGCAAAATACTTTCTAACCTTCATAGACGATTTCTCAAGGAAGGTGTGGGTTTATACGTTGAAATTGAAGAGCGAGGTGTTGGAGCGCTTCAAGGAGTGGAAGGCCTTGGTGGAGAACCAATCGGGCCACAAGGTGAAGGTGTTGCGCTCCGACAACGGCGGCGAATACACGGGCAAGGCATTCGACGAGTTCTTGCGCAAACACGGCATCGCAAGGAACACATCCGCGCCTTACACCCCTCAACAAAATGGCGTGGCGGAACGTGCCAACCGCACCATCGTGGAGATGGGAAGGTCCATGTTGTACGCCCAAGGACTTGAACGTGAATTTTGGGCGGAGGCGGTGCAAACCGCGGTGTACACACGCAACCGGTGCCCGACTCGCGCCGTCGAAGGAATGACGCCAGAGGAGGCGTGGAGTGGGAGGATGCCACATGTCTCCCACATGCGGGTATTCGGGTGCGTCGCTTATGCCAAGGTGCCCGATGAAAAGAGGACCAAGCTAGATGCAAAGGGCATCAAGTGCTTGTTCCTCGGGTATTGCGAGGGCACCAAGGCGTATAGGTTGATGCGTTTGGATACCAAGAAGATCGTCAAGAGCCCCGATGTGGCATTCTTCGAAGACGCGGAGCATTCGAAGGAGCGTCCAAGTGGGAGTGATGAAGGACCAGCGTTGGAGGGACCGACGCTTGCGATGGACGGCTCCTTCGAATCGGAGGATTCGGAGGATTCGGAGGAAGAGCCCAAGCCATCCGCGAGTGGACCGGCTCGATGTGAACCCGTGGAGAGCGCCATGGAGGACACGAAAGAGGAATCGGTCGTAGAGGAGGACGTGGAGGTGCAGCGTGAGCAAGCGGTGCAACCGAGCACTAGCAAACGCAACAAAGACAAGAAGGTTGCAAAAGAGGTACCTCCACCTACCCCACCAAGTAGAGATGCCAATGGGACCGCGGAAGAATCTAGGTACTCGAGGAGGGTCCGCAAGCCACTCGGAGAATGGTGGATGAATCATATCTTGCCTCCACGCGATGAGGAGCGAGCAAACATGGCGGTCGCGGAGGAGCCTCACACCATGAGCGAGGCCATACACTCGCGTGATGCGAGCAAGTGGGAGCAAGCCATGCAAGAGGAATACGACTCCCTCATGGCCAACGGCACGTGGGAGTTGACGCCGTTGCCCGCAAACCGCAACCGCGTGGGATGCAAATGGGTGTTTCGCACGAAGAGGGATGCCAACGGGGACGTCGTGCGGCACAAGGCAAGGCTAGTCGCAAAGGGATTCTCTCAAATCGCGGGCGTCGACTTCGATGAGACCTTTGCTCCCGTGGCCAAGTTTTGCACCATTCGATGCATGCTTGCCATCGGGGCAGCCATGGACTTGGAGATGCACCAAATGGACGTAAAGACGGCGTTCTTGAACGGCGACTTGGAGGTGGTGATTTACATGGACCAGCCCCCGGGCTTTGTGCAAGAGGGACAATCCCACCTCGTATGTAAGTTGAAGAAGACGCTCTACGGACTCAAGCAATCGTCACGGGCATGGTACGAGAAAATTCACATTTTCTTCACTAAGGAGGGTTTCATAAGGAGCCACGCTGATCATTCTTTGTACGTCAAGCAAACGGGCAACTATTTCATGGCGGTGGTGATCTACGTGGACGATCTCATCATGCTAGCGAGCGATATGACCATGATGAACGAGTTGAAGTCCAAACTCGAGGAGGAGTACGACATGAGCGACCTCGGCGAGCTCCACTTCTTCTTAGGAGTTCACATCGAAAGGGATAGGGCGGCGCGCACAATCACCATGCATCAAGGGAGCTACATCGAAGGTGTGCTCAAACGATTCGGCATGGAGGATTGTAAGCCCGTCGGGACGCCATTGGATCCCAAGGCCGCCTTGGTGAAACTCACGGATGAGGAGTACGACCAACACTCGCAAGAGATGCAAGGCATTCCTTACAAGGCATGCGTGGGTAGTTTGATGTACGCGATGGTGGCCACGAGGGCTGACCTTGCATTCGCGGTGAGCGTGGTAAGTCAATTCATGTCCAAACCGGGTCCGATGCATTGGGCGGCGGTCAAAAGGATCATGCGTTACTTGAAAGGCACGTCGGACATGAAGTTGCACCTTGGAGGCAAAGGTATCGCCATGAAAGGATATTGCGATGCGGATTGGGGTGGAGATGCGGATGGAAGGCGCTCCACCACGGGATACGTGTTCTTTGTGGGAGACGGCGCCGTTTCGTGGAATAACAAGCGTCAACCCACGGTGGCTCTATCCACTACGGAGGCGGAATACATGGCGGCGAGCCAATCCGCCAAGGAGGCCGTTTGGCTTAGACAACTCATGGCGGATGTGGGGTGCGTGCAAGAGGAGGCCACCACAATCATGTGCGACAATCAAGGGTGCATCGCTCTTGCAAAGAACCCGAAGCACCACTCTCGCACGAAGCACATCGATGTGCAACACCATTTCATTCGCGAGAAGATGCAAAACGAGGTGATCGACTTGAAGTATTGTCCCACGGAGCACATGGTTGCTGATGTGCTTACAAAGGCACTTGCAAGAGACCGGCATCAAATGATGAGCAAGGCGATGCGGTTGGACGTCCAATGACACCTCGCAAAGTGGGAGTGTAGAAGTACTAGGAAAGTACTAGGAAAGTACTAGGAAAGTACTAGGAAAGTACTAGGACTTATGTACGGTAAGCAAGTAGAGTTTATGTACACTAAGCAAAGAGGACTTATGTACACTAAGCAAAGATGATTTATGTACGCTAAGCAAGGAGGCTTATGTACGCTAAGCAAAGATGACTTATGTACGCTAAGCAAGGAGGCTTATGTACGCTAAGCAAGGAGGCTTATGTACGCTAAGCAAGGAGGCTTATGTACGCTAAGCAAATAGGACATATGTACGGTAAGCAACTAGGAGTAGTTGCTTGGAAAGCGTTAGAGTAGTTGCTTGGTGTCTTTGTCTAATGAATGCACTCAAGTGCTAATGTATTCAAGGATAAATAAGAAGCATGAGAAGATAGTGCTCTCTCTCATATTGCAAGTATTACCAAGCTCCGTTGTGTACATTATTGTGTATTCTCTTCTTCTCTCCTCATCATTCAATACTACAACACAATACACAAGGATTGCATACAATGGAGAGAGTGATTAGCTCCTCCCCTTATGCCTTTATTTATATGAAGAGTTTAGGGCTAGCCGCCACCCTAGCCGCCACCCTAACCCTAACCCTAGCCGCCACCAATGCGACCTAACCCTAATGCCACCTAAGCAACCTAACCTTAACTTCCAATAGAGATGGCGCGGTCCATGATTCATGCCCAACGCCTCGGCCACGAATTTTGGGCGGAGGCGGTGTGCAATGCGGTGTACGTGCGTAACCGGTGTCCAACGAAGGCCGTCGAAGGAAGGACGCCCGAAGAAGCGTGGAGCGGGAGGATGCCGCACGTCTCCCACATGCGCGTGTTCGGTTGTGTGGCTTATGCAAAGGCGCCGGATCAAAGGCGAACGAAGTTGGACGCGAAGGGCGTCAAGTGTTTGTTTCTCGGTTATTGCGAAGGCACGAAAGCGTATCGGCTCATTTGCTTGGAGACGAAGAAAATCATCAAGAGTCCGGACGTGGTCTTCTTCGAAGACAAAACGCATTTGGAGGATTGTCCAAGTGGGAGAATTGGCGAGGCACCCGCGGTGAAGGTGAAGGTGAAAGTGCAAGTGGGTGTTTCGCACGAAGAAGGATGCCAACGGCGTGGTTGTTCGTTTCAAAGCAAGGTTAGTGGCCAAGGGGTGCTCGCAAGTGGAAGGTGTGGATTTTGGCGAAACATTTGCACCCGTAGCCAAATTCAACACCATTAGGGTCATACTCGCACTCGGGGCGGCCATGGACTTGGAGATGCATCAAATGGACGTCAAGACCGCGTTCTTGAACGGCGAATTGGATGTAGAGATCTACATGGAGCAACCGGAGGGGTTCGAACAACAAGGCCGAGAGCACCTCGTATGCAAGTTGAAGAAATCGCTCTACGGGTTGAAGCAATCCGGACGAGCGTGGTACGAATGCATTCACGTATTCTTTGTGAATAAAGGCTTTACGAGGAGCCATGCGGATCACTCGTTGTACGTTCTACAAACTTGCCACTACATTGTGATTGTAATCATATATGTAGACGACCTCATCATATTGGCAAGCAATGTGGACATGATCAAGGAGTTGAAGTCTAGTCTCGAGCACGAATTCGAGATGAGCGACCTCGGCGAGTTGCATTTCTTTCTCGGAGTTCATTTCGAGAGGGATAGGAGGTCCCGCACCATTACCTTGCATCAACGGAGCTACATCGAAACAATTTTGGAACGATTCGGCATGGGTGATTGTAAACCCATCGGAACCCCGCTCGATACTAAGACCTCGTTGCCGAAGCTTTCGGAGGAGGAGTACGAAGAGTTTTCGGAGGAGATGAAGGAAATTCCGTACCAAGAAGCGGTGGGGTCGTTGATGTACGCGATGGTGGCCACAAGACCGGACCTCGCATTTGCGGTAAGCGTGGTAAGTCGATTCATGTCCAAACCGGGTCCGATGCATTGGATGGCCATCAAGAGGATCATGCGGTACTTGAAGGGCACCGTAGATATGAGGTTGCGCATTGGAGGAAAACATATGGAGGTCAAAGGTTATTCGGATGCGGATTGGGCCGGAGATGTGGAGAATCGTAGGTCCACATCCGGATATGTTTTCTTCGTTGGAGAGGGGGCCGTGTCGTGGAATAGCAAGCGGCAACAAACGGTGGCACAATCCACGATGGAGGCGGAGTATATGGCCATGAGCCGATGCACAAGGGAAGCCATTTGGCTTAGGCAACTAATGGAGGATGTGGGTTGTGTGCAAGAGGAGGCGACCACCATCATGTGCGATAATCAAGGTTCTATGGCTTTAGCTAAGAATCCCACAAAGCATGATAGGTCTAAACATATTGATGTGCAACATCATTTTATTAGAGAAAAAATTGAAAACAAAGTTATAGAGTTGGAATATTGTCCAACGCAATATATGGTAGCGGATGTTTTAACAAAGGCTTTAGCTAGAGATAGGCATGAGACATTGAGTGATTCAATGGGCTTAGAATATAATGTCACCTCGCAAAGTGGGAGTATTGGAAGTTAAGGTTAGGTTGCTTAGGCGGCATTAGGGTTAGGTCGCATTGGTGGCGGCTAGGGTTAGGGTTAGGGTGGCGGCTAGGGTGGCGGCTAGCCCTAAACTCTTCATATAAATAAAGGCATAAGGGGAGGAGCTAATCACTCTCTCCATTGTATGCAATCCTTGTGTATTGTGTTGTAGCTCACTACGTTGGTCTCTTTGCTTTCTTCTCTCATTTGCCAATAAGAACCTCATATCACTAATAAAAAAACAATGACAACTATCTACCAAATAGCCATCAAATATCTCACATACCTAGTACTTAATAAGAGAAAACTCGACAATAAACAAGAACCAATATTCCCCCCCCCACATAGTAAACGAATATCAAAAAAATTAATTATATATATATAAAAGAGCCCACCCACTGCAAGGTAGGCAGTAAACCCCACCCTGCACCAAGGGGATTTTTGAGCAAGGTAGGGCCAATGGGCTCAAATTCATGTCGGATTGCCCGACAATGGTTTTCTTTTTTCTTTTTTCTTTTTTCTTTGCATGAGTGGGCCCATAACTTATTTAAGCACAATAGAACTAGATATCATATTGCACAAGCACATACACGAAGGCATATGAACAATGCTTGGAGTGAGATGATCACCTCCACTCCTTGCCTTGCTCTTTATTCCAATTCAACACCTTTGGTTCATACAATGGATAGGAGATATTTCAACTCCTACGTACCACAAACCATATGGGTTTATTTCAACCTTATTCATTCATATACCTCTAACAATCAAAATCCTATGACTTAGAGTAATCTAATTCTCTAACCTCAACAAAATCTAGGAACAGCGCATGAGCTCCATAAGTAAGGCTAGTCTAGATTTGTTGTGTTGGTAAGAGGGTATTGTTGCATGTGAGTTTAAATCTAATTCTTCCATGTTAAATTTTTTTCCCTTATAGGTTTGTAATTAGTTAATATAATTTGTGCCCCTCCTAATTAATTTAGGATATGCCCACTACAAATTGGAGACACATTTCTTCGCCTCTTTTCCATGTGTACTAAGCTACAATTGAATCCCAATAACATTCGAATGGCAGACTCAACAAAACAATATGGCAAATACATAAATATTGGAAGTTAAGGTTAGGTTGCTTAGGTGGCATTAGGGTTAGGTCGCATTGGTGGCGGCTAGGGTTAGGGTTAGGGTGGCGGCTAGGGTGGCGGCTAGCCCTAAACTCTTCATATAAATAAAGGCATAAGGGGAGGAGCTTATCACTCTCTCCATTGTATGCAATCCTTGTGTATTGTGTTGTAGCTCACTACGCTGGTCTCTTTGCTTTCTTCTCTCATTTGCCAATAGGTTATGGGCCCACTTTGCTTTAGAGGAGAGACATCAGCTTAGGAGGACCTAGGAGAGGGCCGGATCTAATCGGAGGCGATTTGGAGGTGTTTAGAGCCTTTGGTGGAGTGTTGAAGCTTTCGAAGACCTTTGGAGCGCCTTTGTGCATTTTTGTGGAGTGGACCAGCGTGGAAGACCTTTGAGGAGTGTTGGGACTTTGGGAAACTCGTAGGGTACATGTCCATTCCATTTTGAATGCATTCACGCACATCAGATCCGTTTTGAGTGGTTTAAGCACATTTGAGTGCCAAGAGGCTAAGATATGTTCTCTTGAGGTTTTGGAGTGATATTGCATCTAACCGGATCATTTAGGTGCTGACTTGAGTGTTTCCTACCTTCCAAGAGTGTTGTGAGGTCATTCAAGTGCCAAAGGGCTTAGTTTTGTCCTTTGAAGTGTTTTGAAGTCATATTGCATCTAACCGCATCATTTAGGTGCTGACTTGAGTGTTTCCTACCTTCCAAGAGTGTTGTGAGGTCATTCAAGTGCCAAAGGGCTTAGTTTTGTCCTTTGAGGTGTTTTGAAGTCATATCGCATCTAACCGCATCATTTAGGTGCTGACTTGAGTGTTTCCTACCTTCTAAGAGTTGTGTGAGGAATTTGAGTGCCAAAGGGCTTAGTTTTGTCCTTTGAGGTGTTTTAGACTCATATTGCATCTAACCGGATCATTTAGGTGCTGACTTGAGTGTTTCCTACCTTCCAAGAGTGTTGTGAGGTCATTCAAGTGCCAAAGGGCTTAGTTTTGTCCTTTGAGGTGTTTTAGACTCATATTGCATCTAACCGGATCATTTAGGTGCTGACTTGAGTGTTTCCTACCTTCCAAGAGTGTTGTGAGGTCATTCAAGTGCCAAAGGGCTTAGTTTTGTCCTTTGAGGTGTTTTGAAGTCATATTGCATCTAACCGCATCATTTAGGTGCTGACTTGAGTGTTTCCTACCTTCTAAGAGTTGTGTGAGGAAATTTGAGTGGCAAAGGGCTTAGAATGGCTCTTTGAAGTGCTTTGAAGTCATATTGCATCTAACCGCATCATTTAGGTGCTGACTTGAGTGTTTCCAACCTTCTAAGAGTTGTGTGAGGACATTTGAGTGGCAAAGTGCTTAGAAAGGCTTTTTGAGGTATTTTGAAGTCATATTGCACCTATTGGGAGGTATAAGGTGCTGACTTGAGAGATTTGTACATTGAGTGAGTGGGAGCTTCCATTCGAGTCTTCATCATGGCTTCTAGTGACGGCGAGGGACTTATAAAGGTTGACAAGTTCGGTGGCGACAACTTCAACCTTTACAAGTTCAAATTGGAGATGGTATTGGCCACCAAAGACCTTTGGGAGATCGTTGAAGGTTCGGAGGCGCCACCACCATCCACCGCGAGCGACGAAGTCAAAAAGGCGTACGAGCGACGATGCAAGAAGGCGTTCGCCATCATTGCCACGAGCTTGGTGGACAAGGAGTTGGCGCACATCAAAGGATGCAAGGGACCCGCGGAAGCGTGGACGACATTGTGCAACATCCACGAGACCAAAAGCTTGTCGAACATCTTGTTCATACGGCGCAAGTTTTTCACCATCAAGATGGACGAGGGCGACGACATGCTCGACCACATCAACAAGGTAAAATCTCTTGCCGATCAACTCACATGCTTGGAGGTACCCATGAAGGACGAGGACGTGGTCATGACCTTGCTCGATAGCCTACCACCCTCCTTCGACCATTTGATCACGGCATTGGAGACGCGCCCGATGAAGGAGCTCAAGTTGGATTTCATCACCGCTCGTCTCATGCACGAGGTGTCGAAGAGGAAGGAGAAGGAGCCTCAAGGAGACGATGCCGCCATGTTGTCACGCCACCCTCGAGCGTTCGACAACAACGAAAGGCGCGCCGACAACCCGCGGTGCTTCAATTGCGGTAAGTTGGGCCATATCGCTCGTAATTGTCGAAGCAAACGCAAGGTGAACGCGAACATGGCAAGGGCGAGTGATGATTTTGCATTTGTTGTGAGAGATGGAGCATCTAACACCCCCGCCACTAGATGGATCGTGGATTCGGGGGCCTCGCAACACATGACACCGCATAAGCATTTTTTTAACACTTATGAAGGCCTAAGAATCACAAGACACAGTGTCATAAAGGCCTAAGAATCACAAGACACAGTGTCGCTGCCCACCAACTCACCAACCTACTAAAATCAAATGTATACACTAGACACCTCACATTCATTAATGCCGGTAACCAACATGGCAAAACACCATCCCGCCATGGATACTAAGCTGCACATGGAACATTACATGCTGTGAATGCCTCGCAAAACTAAGACCCGATATCATTTACATACAAGGCGTTGCATATAAACAAAATGGTCCACTGTGAGCCCAAAGCGGTGCCCACATTTAGTCTTAATCTTTAGAAAATATTAGTCGGTGTGCTTTGAAGTGGTATGTCACTTCACAAAAATATAAAAAGAGTGAATTGTTAGCCTTAGGAGTACAATGTTATAAGGGGCTTGAAGTGGAGAGGTTAGTGTGTTTTTACCTTAGGAAAGGATTTGAATGAATAGGGATAGGTAAGAAGAACTTGGATTGAGTAGTTAGTGAGTAGGCTAGTACAAATGGATGGAGACAACCAAGGTGACTCAAGAGGCAAGTGTATTCGAATTGGGATGAATGGAGGATCACATTGAACGCACAAGTGGACCACCTCATCGTGGCCACTTAATGGGGAAGGTCCAAGGAAGAACGCAAGGTGGAGGATAAGCAAATTCTAAAAGCACCAATCAAATTACGATTTAAGCATCGTGGTTTGAATTAAAGTGGTGAGTGACAATTTGGGAAGGTAAGGGGAGAAAGTTATGGCGGCGGAAAGTGAAGGAGGCTAAGTTTGGGTTGAGCATCCCAAAGGGGTCCGAGGTAAGGTGGGGGATTCTCTCATTTTCTCTCTCGATCTCTCGTGTGTGGTGTTAGGAATTGGAGCTCTTAGAGCTCATGAGGAGATTGTGAATTAGTTGGTAGGAAAGACTCTTAAACTTAGCGACAATGTGTGGGAAATTAGCGGAGTTAATTAGTGTAGTTAGTATTGGAAGTTAAGGTTAGGTTGCTTAGGTGGCATTAGGGTTAGGTCGCATTGGTGGCGGCTAGGGTTAGGGTTAGGGTGGCGGCTAGGGTGGCGGCTAGGGTGGCGGCTAGCCCTAAACTCTTCATATAAATAAAGGCATAAGGGGAGGAGCTAATCAACTCTCTCCATTGTATGCAATCCTTGTGTATTGTGTTGTAGCTCACTACGCTGGTCTCTTTGCTTTCTTCTCTCATTTGCCAATAGGTTATGGGCCCACTTTGCTTTAGAGGAGAGACATCAGCTTAGGAGGACCTAGGAGAGGGCCGGATCTAATCGGAGGCGATTTGGAGGTGTTTAGAGCCTTTGGTGGAGTGTTGAAGCTTTCGAAGACCTTTGGAGCGCCTTTGTGCATTTTTGTGGAGTGGACCAGCGTGGAAGACCTTTGAGAAGTGTTGGGACTTTTGGAAACTCGTAGGGTACATGTCCATTCCATTTTGAATGCATTCACGCACATCAGATCCGTTTTGAGTGGTTTAAGCACATTTGAGTGCCAAGAGGCTAAGATATGTTCTCTTTGAGGTGTTTTGAAGTCATATTGCATCTAACCGCATCATTTAGGTGCTGACTTGAGTGTTTCCTACCTTCCAAGAGTGTTGTGAGGTCATTCAAGTGCCAAAGGGCTTAGTTTTGTCCTTTGAAGTGTTTTGAAGTCATATTGCATCTAACCGCATCATTTAGGTGCTGACTTGAGTGTTTCCTACCTTCCAAGAGTGTTGTGAGGTCATTCAAGTGCCAAAGGGCTTAGTTTTGTCCTTTGAAGTGTTTTGAAGTCATATTGCATCTAACCGCATCATTTAGGTGCTGACTTGAGTGTTTCCTACCTTCCAAGAGTGTTGTGAGGTCATTCAAGTGCCAAAGGGCTTAGTTTTGTCCTTTGAGGTGTTTTAGACTCATATTGCATCTAACCGGATCATTTAGGTGCTGACTTGAGTGTTTCCTACCTTCCAAGAGTGTTGTGAGGTCATTCAAGTGCCAAAGGGCTTAGTTTTGTCCTTTGAGGTGTTTTGAAGTCATATTGCATCTAACCGCATCATTTAGGTGCTGACTTGAGTGTTTCCTACCTTCTAAGAGTTGTGTGAGGAAATTTGAGTGGCAAAGGGCTTAGAATGGCTATTTGAAGTGCTTTGAAGTCATATTGCATCTAACCGCATCATTTAGGTGCTGACTTGAGTGTTTCCAACCTTCTAAGAGTTGTGTGAGGACATTTGAGTGGCAAAGTGCTTAGAAAGGCTTTTTGAGGTATTTTGAAGTCATATTGCACCTATTGGGAGGTATAAGGTGCTGACTTGAGAGATTTGTACATTGAGTGAGTGGGAGCTTCCATTCGAGTCTTCATCATGGCTTCTAGTGACGGCGAGGGACTTATAAAGGTTGACAAGTTCGGTGGCGACAACTTCAACCTTTACAAGTTCAAATTGGAGATGGTATTGGCCACCAAAGACCTTTGGGAGATCGTTGAAGGTTCGGAGGCGCCACCACCATCCACCGCGAGCGACGAAGTCAAAAAGGCGTACGAGCGACGATGCAAGAAGGCGTTCGCCATCATTGCCACGAGCTTGGTGGACAAGGAGTTGGCGCACATCAAAGGATGCAAGGGACCCGCGGAAGCGTGGACGACATTGTGCAACATCCACGAGACCAAAAGCTTGTCGAACATCTTGTTCATACGGCGCAAGTTTTTCACCATCAAGATGGACGAGGGCGACGACATGCTCGACCACATCAACAAGGTAAAATCTCTTGCCGATCAACTCACATGCTTGGAGGTACCCATGAAGGACGAGGACGTGGTCATGACCTTGCTCGATAGCCTACCACCCTCCTTCGACCATTTGATCACGGCATTGGAGACGCGCCCGATGAAGGAGCTCAAGTTGGATTTCATCACCGCTCGTCTCATGCACGAGGTGTCGAAGAGGAAGGAGAAGGAGCCTCAAGGAGACGATGCCGCCATGTTGTCACGCCACCCTCGAGCGTTCGACAACAACGAAAGGCGCGCCGACAACCCGCGGTGCTTCAATTGCGGTAAGTTGGGCCATATCGCTCGTAATTGTCGAAGCAAACGCAAGGTGAACGCGAACATGGCAAGGGCGAGTGATGATTTTGCATTTGTTGTGAGAGATGGAGCATCTAACACCCCCGCCACTAGATGGATCGTGGATTCGGGGGCCTCGCAACACATGACACCGCATAAGCATTTTTTTAACACTTATGAACCCATTTCGGGTCGCAAAGTGTTTATGGGTGACAATGGCATGGTGGAGGCCGTAGGCAAAGGCTCCATACTGGTGGAAACACGTGTGAAGGGCCGTGAGCGGAGCATTAGAATGCATGACGTGCTTCATGTGCCGAACTTGCATTCGAACTTGCTTTCGGTGAGCAAACTCATTTCGAGGGGTTTGAAGGTGCATTTCAACTCGTTGGGATGTGTGGTGAGGGCAAACAACGGCGAGATGTTGGCCGTGGCTTCGTTGGAGTCCAATTTGTACCAATTGGACACGAACGTGATGAATGGGGCCGAAACGAGTTCTTTGGCGCATTCCGATGGAAACTCGCATTCATTAGAGCTTTGGCACAAGAGGTTGGGGCATCTCAATGCGAATAGCATGAAAATGCTCCAAAGCATGGTGAGCGGGATGGACGCGGTACAAGGCGACGTTCATTCATTGGCATGCGAAGGATGTGTCGAGGGCAAACAAGCGAGGCGGCCATTCCCGACGGACGGAGCAACCCGCGCCACGAAGGTCTTGGAGCTCGTGCATTCCGACGTATGCGGGCCGATGAAAACGACGTCCATCGGAGGCGCGAGGTATTTTCTCACCTTCATTGACGATTTCTCACGCAAGATTTGGGTATATGTGCTCAAGGCCAAAAGCGAGGTGTTGGCAAGGTTCAAAGAATGGAAAACCTTGGTGGAAAGGCAATCCGAGCACGTAGTGAAGGTTCTTAGGTCGGACAACGGTGGGGAATTCGTTTCGAAGGCATTCGACGAATTCTTGTCCAAACATGGCATTGCACGGCAAACCTCGTCACCTTACACGCCGCAACAAAACGGCGTGGCGGAGCGGGCCAATCGGACCATCGTGGAGATGGCGCGGTCCATGATTCATGCCCAACGCCTCGGCCACGAATTTTGGGCGGAGGCGGTGTGCAATGCGGTGTACGTGCGTAACCGGTGTCCAACGAAGGCCGTCGAAGGAAGGACGCCCGAAGAAGCGTGGAGCGGGAGGATGCCGCACGTCTCCCACATGCGCGTGTTCGGTTGTGTGGCTTATGCAAAGGTGCCGGATCAAAGGCGAACGAAGTTGGACGCGAAGGGCGTCAAGTGTTTGTTTCTCGGTTATTGCGAAGGCACGAAAGCGTATCGGCTCATTTGCTTGGAGACGAAGAAAATCATCAAGAGTCCGGACGTGGTCTTCTTCGAAGACAAAACGCATTTGGAGGATTGTCCAAGTGGGAGAATTGGCGAGGCACCCGCGGTGAAGGTGGACGTATCCCCCAAATCGGACGTGGAGGAGTTGGAGGGGGATGGCAACGTTTCGGAGCCCGACGAGGAGCCCGGCATCGAGGACGAAGCGGAGGCCGACGTACCGGCCACGAAAACCATTCGTAGCGGGGAGGCATCGAAACTTGACCACGGTAAGAAAACCGCAACCGAACCACCTCCAACCCCGCAATATGACAATGAAACCATGGGCAATTCTAGGTATCCGGATAGGCCACGCAAACCTCTTGGGGAATGGTGGAAGAACCACATTCCGCAACCCCAAGACAATGAGCATGCAAACATGGCCATCGTAAGGGAACCTAGAAACTTGAGAGAGGCCATGGAATCGAGTGATGCGAGCGAGTGGGAGTTGGCTATGCAAGAGGAGTACGAATCTCTTATAGCCAACGCCACGTGGGAGTTAACTCCATTGCCCAAGGGCCGCAAGGCCGTGAAGTGCAAGTGGGTGTTTCGCACGAAGAAGGATGCCAACGGCGTGGTTGTTCGTTTCAAAGCAAGGTTAGTGGCCAAGGGGTGCTCGCAAATGGAAGGTGTGGATTTTGGCGAAACATTTGCACCCGTAGCCAAATTCAACACCATTAGGGTCATACTCGCACTCGGGGCGGCCATGGACTTGGAGATGCATCAAATGGACGTCAAGACCGCGTTCTTGAACGGCGAATTGGATGTAGAAATCTACATGGAGCAACCGGAGGGGTTCGAACAACAAGGCCGAGAGCACCTCGTATGCAAGTTGAAGAAATCGCTCTACGGGTTGAAGCAATCCGGACGAGCGTGGTACGAATGCATTCACGTATTCTTTGTGAATAAAGGCTTTACGAGGAGCCATGCGGATCACTCGTTGTACGTTCTACAAACTTGCCACTACATTGTGATTGTAATCATATATGTAGACGACCTCATCATATTGGCAAGCAATGTGGACATGATCAAGGAGTTGAAGTCTAGTCTCGAGCACGAATTCGAGATGAGCGACCTCGGCGAATTGCATTTCTTTCTCGGAGTTCATTTCGAGAGGGATAGGAGGTCCCGCACCATTACCTTGCATCAACGGAGCTACATCGAAACAATTTTGGAACGCTTCGGCATGGGTGATTGTAAACCCATCGGAACCCCGCTCGATACTAAGACCTCGTTGCCGAAGCTTTCGGAGGAGGAGTACGAAGAGTTTTCGGAGGAGATGAAGGAAATTCCGTACCAAGAAGCGGTGGGGTCGTTGATGTACGCGATGGTGGCCACAAGACCGGACCTCGCATTTGCGGTAAGCGTGGTAAGTCGATTCATGTCCAAACCGGGTCCGATGCATTGGATGGCCATCAAGAGGATCATGCGGTACTTGAAGGGCACCGTAGATATGAGGTTGCGCATTGGAGGAAAACATATGGAGGTCAAAGGTTATTCGGATGCGGATTGGGCCGGAGATGTGGAGAATCGTAGGTCCACATCCGGATATGTTTTCTTCGTTGGAGAGGGGGCCGTGTCGTGGAATAGCAAGCGGCAACAAACGGTGGCACAATCCACGATGGAGGCGGAGTATATGGCCATGAGCCGATGCACAAGGGAAGCCATTTGGCTTAGGCAACTAATGGAGGATGTGGGTTGTGTGCGAGAGGAGGCGACCACCATCATGTGCGATAATCAAGGTTCTATGGCTTTAGCTAAGAATCCCACAAAGCATGATAGGTCTAAACATATTGATGTGCAACATCATTTTATTAGAGAAAAAATTGAAAACAAAGTTATAGAGTTGGAATATTGTCCAACGCAATATATGGTAGCGGATGTTTTAACAAAGGCTTTAGCTAGAGATAGGCATGAAACATTGAGTGATTCAATGGGCTTAGAATATAATGTCACCTCGCAAAGTGGGAGTATTGGAAGTTAAGGTTAGGTTGCTTAGGTGGCATTAGGGTTAGGTCGCATTGGTGGCGGCTAGGGTTAGGGTTAGGGTGGCGGCTAGGGTGGCGGCTAGCCCTAAACTCTTCATATAAATAAAGGCATAAGGGGAGGAGCTTATCACTCTCTCCATTGTATGCAATCCTTGTGTATTGTGTTGTAGCTCACTACGCTGGTCTCTTTGCTTTCTTCTCTCATTTGCCAATAATAAACTCCTCCCTTAGGAACTCCCCCTTGGTCAACTCAAACCCAACATCATAATGATCAGTACCACCTCCCCGCATAATACCACCCAAAACTCTAGTATGCATCTCATCAAATTCAACTTTTGTCACGGTTGCAGCTCCACATTAGCAAAACAATGCAACAAGCTCAAATACCAATTGTTGGTCGACACACTAGAAGATGCCAGTTGGACATTACCACTATATTATTTGAACAATGCTCATTCCCTCAAGCCTATCATGCATGCATGTAACAAACCCACCGAATAGCCAAACACCTCACCCTACTCATGTTAAACAAAGAAGAAATGAAAATTGCTAACTTCCTAAATTACCCACCTAATCACAACACTAAAAGACATACACCCAAATACCGGAACCTGAAAGTTGAATCCTACAACAAGATGTCGAAACTAACTCCATCATCTCAATTACAAGGACATACAATCCCGGGGGGTGGACTTTGAATCATTGGAAACCTTAATGATGTGCGTGGGTGACTACGCAATAAAACCCCCTATATACAAGAATTTTATAGGGAGAAACAAATGTGTGTGTAGTAACAATAGGCTAGAAAATGGACTCATGTATTTAAACTAAGCCTTTCAATTTGATGTGATAAATGCCTCCACTACATACACAAAATATAAATCATGAAATAAACAAGCCTTTATTACATATACAAGTCATTGGGAACTATTACCATATGCAACAACAAATGAAAATGTGATTTGGATGAAATTAACACATCCATTGTCATTTTTTTCCCCTCTAAAACGTTAGGGCCCCGTTTTGTGAATTCGCATTTACTTTGAAATTCTTAATGGCCTTTTTAAATTTACAGTCTAGAGGGGGGGAAAATGCCTCTCCCTTATGTATACTATTTACGATAATGCCTTGAATAATTCCCTTATTACACTCATGTTATTTTTTGACTGGTATGAGTCCACCCCTAGGCAGACAACCACTCGAGACCGGCCCTTGAAATTCAACCCCAACACGTGTTGAAACCAGTTGAGACACCTTGTCACCTGAACACCCACTCCAATGATAATCCAACCACCCTTATTAAATAATTATGTCAATCTAAGTCACAGAGTCCATCACTGACATATGACAATGTTCTTTGATGAAGAGACTCTTCATGTATGCTTGTCTTCTAGGAAGTCAACGTATCTATCTATCAATCTGAATTTTGAATTTTCCTAGTTTATATTAAATAGTAATAACTATAAACATAGTCACCCATGATAGTGATGCTCAAGTAAAGTGATTCCGCCCTCAACCAATAGGGGACTTGTTTTTTCACTAGCCCTTCATACATGATGGCTGAGGTTACTTTTAACACACGAAGCCAGAGCCCATCATAGTAATCAGTCCATTCTTCAGAGATCTACATGCCCAACAATGGCGTGCAAGTTTCTCCTTCTGATGTATCTTATGCAGCGTCCAGGCTTCATCGTGTTCAAGATAGGTGAAAGTTGGGATCGATGTTCGTGAAAGTAACCTATTACAACAGTGTTCTACTTACAATCATTCTGCAAGCATGTCTCATAGGCCTGCCACACTGGCCGGACGGCTGACCCTTCCAGCTAGCCCGCCCCGTCCGGTGGGCCCCATGGATCGCGGCGACCAACCATGCCACTAAGCGCCAGGCCGGGCCTGGGCCTTGGCTAGTTGGCTGGCTGCAGGCCCCTTCCTCTACAGCCGTCTAGCAGGAGGAGCTGCCCTGCTGGGCCATCCAGGCAGCACCAACGCCGCCCCGGCAGCTAGCAACGACGCTAGCCGGGTGGTTTTTTATTTTTATTTTTATTTTAACATATAGTGTGGTCCCAATAATGCTAAACCTACTCGTCTCCGAGCGACTGCATACACACTGGAAGTTCGCGGCGACATGTCGGGCATATTAATTTTTGTGCCGGGCAGGGACATGAAACCATGCCGGCGAGATGCTGCTAATGGTGGATGCCGAGCTGCCACACCGGGGCAACCGGGTGGCTTTCTCAATGGCCAGCCCGGGCGGCTGGTTGGGCCTAGCTTCCACCGGTGTGGCCAGCCTATTAGGAAGCAACATAAATTAAGTACATGACTATCTCATGTAAGACAACTTTATGATCCCAAAATCTTGCCATGTATCTAGTCACCAAGGTCATACTTGGTACACACTAATGTTGGTCTGGTATTGTCTTTTTGTGATACTAGTCGGGTATCTATAATGACAAATTTGTATTTTTGATACCAATAGGATATATGGTGTTTTGTTTTCAATACCATTCGGGTCTATATATCATGCAAGAACTTCCATACCTAGACAAAATCACCCTGGTATCAATATGATTTAGATTGGTATTGATTCAAATAAAATACCGGGATTACAAAGATTCTTTCGCCTTGTATTGTATAACCCGCCATATATTAGTATTTTATTAGTGTTACAATTTTGATATTCATAGGTAAGTTTTTTGACAAAATTATTGATGTTGATTATTGAAATCATGCATTCATTTATATACCACACTAGTTTGTCTAACTAGTGAGGGTTACCATTTGCACTTACATATTACTATATATTTTATTGAGGGTATCATTTTTTGCCCAAATAACATAAGTAGTTAGTATGCACACCAAAGAATATGATATAACTTAGTTGGTGAAAAACAATAATGTATATAAAAAGCTATAGCAACACGTAACTCCGAATGGTAACCCACACTAATTAGACAAAATAGTGTACTAGTCTACCAACATTGGTACATATCAAAGAGGACTCTCTATTATGACAAAAAACAATTGTTTTTTCCCCAAATCATCTCATGCGTCAGTCTTACATTGGCTCACACTCACTTGAACCCCACGTGAAAACTATATTCTAGCTCTATTAAAGATGAAATAGAGCATCTCCTATGGTACACACTCTAGTAACCTTGGTATCAGGAGTAAGTCACTTCTTTAAAAGTGGAATCCATATCCAATCTTTCCTAATCTCCTATCATCTAGCTAACTAAGGGCCACTTCACACAAGAGCCATGACCATGAAACATGATTATTTGATGCCATGTAGACTTTACATCCATCTTGCATTCACTTACTTTGTTGGTCCCTCAAGTGTAGTGTGAAGTGAGCTTGGACCAGCTCCGATTTTTCACCAATGAGTGTTTGAAGTGCCATGGTCACGGGCCCTCAGTCTCGTGTGTGAAGTGGCCCTCAGTCACCTGTTGTTGTGACTCTAATCGAGCAAGCCCCGAGCCTTCAATTTCATGCAATGGGCCTTTGTGTGTCTGAGAAAGGTGCAAAAGGGGGACTAGGATTCGTGACAATAGGAGCCTTGAAGTTGGCACATCTCAAGACTTGAAATAAATTTCCTGTCACCTGAAGCTTCTGACACAATTCTAGGCACGGACACTGGACCTAGTAACAACTACTTTATCCTGTCCATTTCAACTGACTAGGTATGTGCAGCGATCTAGAGAGCTAAGGAAGGATCAACTGAGCTATCTGCTCTTCTCATCTATCATACACGAAGCCAAAGCCTCAAGTCGATGTACGTTAGTGGGCCTGGCCTTCGTATGTCCAAGAAAGGAGAAAGATGGGACTGAGATTCATAATCCCTCATATCTCACCTGTCAACAACAGCTTCCGCTCCAAACTCTCTGTACGCACCTTGTAACACAAACCTTATCATGTCACTTTCAATTATGAGTCCCTCCCAGGGACAACCAAGAATGAAGCCTGTGACCAAAAGTTATACCAGATATTAAGTGCACAACATTCTAGAAGCTTGCAGCCTTCAGCTACTCATATTAGTAACCAGTCTTTACCTCAATACTAGAAATGGTATCCTACCTGTCCGAATCTCCTGTCACATCCACACCAAACAACTTACTTCAATTGACACAAGATTCAAACTCCTTGTATCCAAGAAAGGTGAGAGATTGGACTATGAGATTCATGACAATCACCATGAGTTCTTTGGACAGCTACCATAGATTGGTTTTGACGTAACTGGGAACTGACAAGAGAGAGATTGATCATGTCAGACCTAAAACCTTCCAAATCTGTCAATATGCTTCAGGTGGCACTAGCAAACTTATAATGAGGTGGGATGTTTTGTCGTTGATGGATATGATATCTATGACACAACCCTCTCATTTGTAAGTATGCCAATGGATGTCCACCATACATCCAACATTGTTCATGTTCATGCAGCCATAAGTGAAACTGAAAGACTCTTCTCGTGTGTGCAGTTACGAGGCCATGTCATTACATATCTCCCACCTCCCGCCCAATGGACCATATCAATATAAGTAAACCAATTAACCACTGAAACCGAGGTTATGTAATCATTTAAGAAATCAATTTCATATGCTTCCGGTAATTATAACTGGATCAATGGAGATTTGATTTGTTGATGCTTTGTCATAGATTTGCTAATGTAGCACAAGATTTGGTACAAAAATCAAATCGATGAAAAATGTAGGACATGAAAAACTAATGAATGACATCTACTTACCTTAGGAGAAGGGTACATGATACTGCTCTCCACATTTATGAAAGTGATGCCATCTATAATCGTCCTAAACATTGGACCAAAGAAGGGGCCTTGTAAATAAATCATTACATAACTCTTGTTGTGATAATTTGTGAGTAGGTAAGCTTGATGAGATGCTAAAACTTGTATGTTAAATATGAAAATATTAGCCCAAATATTGCTAATAATAAGGAACTTCTATGTAATATCTGGATGTATTTCCATGTATGTGATGATGTATGTTTAAAATACTCAAATTTAGTCCTTAAGTCATTTGTTTCTTTAAATGCGAGTAGCAAAACCCTTAAATTGACTATATCTTGTGAATTGAAACTAATATTGTGACCAAATCATCATGTCCAACCTCTTTGAACAATACATAAACTCTTTACGACTTATTTACCAATTTCTTATGCCAAATCCAAATTAATTTGATCCATACCTCTACCTAATCCAAGAATCCATCAATCCATCTTCTAAACATTGTGAGCCCAATAAAAAGTTTACGCTCTCAAGGTTAAAAGTTTCAACATCCTATTTTAAAGGTATTGTCAAAATTGACCAAGAGATTGTTGGACCTTGTCATAGACATTTCAAATGGGATCCATCAAGGCACCATCTAAGTGTTGCAAGTCCGGTAAAAAATTCAAGCTTTCGAGTTGAAAGCTCAAATAAAAAGTGGACTTGAGTAAACAAGGGTAACTAGAGGGTTCCCCGCTAGTTATGAGAAGGCTATGTTTTCAAGTTCTCCATCTACCAACTCTTAACCTTTCTAGTTTATCCTTGTTCGTATTTGCAAAGGATCACAAAATAACCCATATGTTGAAGTTAGCAAAAAGTGGAAGAAAGTGAAGTTCTAGAGAGCTCTTAATTCTACAAAAAATCGATTTGCAAGGGATATTGTGGTGATCGCATGGTCTTACCACTACATTGGTTGTGGTATTTTGTATTGCATACACTATTTATATTTTTTAAAGGATACATGTCATGTCCACTAAGTGTCAAACATGAAATTGCTTGTCAACTTCATGACATTCTTAAAATGAACAATTTTTTTACTATTTGTTTGAGTGAGAAATGAGAAGTGAGTGAGTCATATTGAGTCTTGACAAATTTAAGGTTATTTTATTGCATGTGGAAAATCTCCCCATGTTTTTTTCATTTTAATAGAAATATATTATTTACAATAGATATTATGTAAAACAATTAATATAGCATCAAGTTAGAATAATGTATAGTAAATATAATTATATAGTAAAATGGTAATACACAAAATAGCATTCTATAAAGTAATACACTATATACATTTGATTAGCTTGTGAAAATAATTTAGAATATGTTAAAATACCACATGATATCATTTTAATATTATTCTAATTTAAACCAATATGTGCATTTGTGATCAAATGGTTTCAACAATATAAACTAATACAATCTTCTAACTCACTTTAAGTTTGATTTTATTGTAATCTTTGTTATGATACTTAACATCATATTTGGTAATCAAAGACTTTTAGTTGATTTTCTAACTAAATATTAAGGATAAGGCTCCTCAATTTGGAGAAGGCAAGAACATGACTAACATACAACGATCTCAATTTTGGAAGACAAGTAGAGCTATGAGAAAATATTTATAGTTGACATGCATGCAACTTTACAAACCGATCATTGATTTGAACTTCACAATGTAAAAATTGAGGGATATATGAAATCATTTGTGAATGGCTATTGTATCAATTGTGAATGCATTGCCATTTTAAGGAAAGATGAATGAATGCACACAAAATAAAGTGTATGGATTATAAGTCACTTATAACGTATATTAGTATAATGTCTAATATGTGGTTTAGTCCATCTACAATGGATCGATGATATTTTATCCGGAAAATTATTGGTAATTTCTATTCTAAAAATAGAATATATATATAATGTGATTTTTTAATGTTTTTTCATGGAATGAATTGCCAAAAAAACCTTTGAAAACATACAATGTAGATATAATTGCCAACTTTGGGATGAATATGAACAAATTTGAATAAAATTTGTAGAATCATCCAAATGTGGCTTTGTCACTCCATTGACTTTAGCTAGTATTCCTCTCTTGAACATTTGAAAACAAGCAAATGATTGCAATGGGTGGACAAAGAGCCAAAATATAGTGAACCAAAGGGAATAACCTTGAATGACCGATTCATTTAACCCCTAAAAACAAATCAACTAGATTTGTAGGTCCTTGGGATGGGGTGCACCTCTCATTGAAATCAAGAATCATGTGCGTTCGCAACATGCTCTTAAAACCCCCTATATACAAGTTTTTTTTTGTAAAGCAATACATGTAGCTCATAAGCATCTAAGATTGCTATATATGTCATAGAAGCTAATGGAATTATATCTAAGTCTATCATCAAATGATTAGTATGATCATATGTCCACTTGTTGTTGATTCTTTTTTGATACCAACATTAGACAATATAGTAAAAATTATGTTATACAGTCAAGTGACACTATCATACAAGTCTCAATCTTTGTATGTTTTTTAAAGGTCCTCCATACATGTACATAACTATGAGTTATAATTTGTGTAGCATATGTATTAGTAGTATGGCAAAGTTCAAATTAATACCCCTTTTGTGTACTCACCTACATAGTTTGTTGGGTCAAGCAATATGCAATGCACTAAATAGTGCTATGCGGCGTCATCACCATGTACACGAATAATATGCCTTCGCCATGCAAAGACCATGTGATTGCCCTTCCAAATAAAAAAAACACCTTGCCACAAAACATTTTCAGATCTTCATCTCCGGATAAGAACAATTCAAACATATTATTGGATGTTATTCAATGATCATCTCATTCATCTGAAACCTTATCAATAACATTTTCCATTTCACCATCACTGTTAAACATTGAAGTGCATAATACTCTAACCCTTCACAGTTTCCATCCACAAATTCATTCTTCAACTTTATGACATGTATCTCCAATATAGGTCTTGCCAACGGCAATAGTTTAAGACAACGTAGGGGAATAGACAATCTAGACTTGGAAACTTGTGTTATTCTCAACCCATCAATCAATGAATTAATTTTTGTGGACTGAAGAGTGCGCATATGCGCAACACTATTGTTGGCATTGCCTGGTACAACATGCAACACTTAGTCCCCCACGATATCCTAAACATCACCAAACATGGAACATACAACATGTGAGACTATGAGACTAGAAACATGAACTGAAATGATCAAACACCCAAAGGAAAAAGGAAATCAAACACAAATACAATGAACTTGACCAGCAAATTGACATAACATTTGTTCTACTGGAAATGCTCAAGACAAGAAAAAATAAAATGAAACAAGCATAAAAAAAGATGGCCATCTTGTTGGTATAATATTTCAAATTATCCATCTTGCTAGTTGGGGGCCTTATTTGGTCACCCTTGGCCCTTTTAAGAAACATATGTGTGCACAATCATGGCTAGAAGGGGAGCCAAGTCAATGTGTGCTTATAAGGGGATGGGCTAGGTTAAGCCCTTAAGCTCCAATGATCCCACACACAAGTAAATACATGTGGCAAAGGTTAAGGCCACATGCCCACACCAGAACCCATGTGGCCCATCATGAAATGTTGAAATGACTAATTAAATGGCAAGCAAACACCTGCCAACATTGGAAAATAAAACAAGGAAAAACAAAATGGCCAAGGGTGACCAAATAAGGCCCCCAAATTAGAGAGTGACCATTTTCAAAAAGTAATGTGGTTTCCATATGATGTACTGTCGGGACCAAGGGCAATATATTTTGAATTCTACAAACTTTTTGAAAATGGCCATCTTGCTAGTTGGGGGCCTTATTTGGTCACCCCTAGCCCTCTAAGAAACATTTGTGTGCACAAACATGGCCAAGAGGGGGCCAAATCCCCTCCAACCTATCACTTATATGTTTTTAATGCACGTGCTTATAAAGGGGGCGGGCCATGTTAAGGCCTTAAGCCCCAAATGACTCCACACACAAGCAAATACATGTGGCAAGGGTAAAGGGGAACAATAACTTACCTCGGACGCCTCCTTGGCGGCAGCTGCTCGAGTTGCCTCCATTGCAATATCATGGCCTCTAATCTTCAAGGCTATGCTTCCTTGGTCATCGGCCTTGCCACCCAGCTCCGCACCTCTGCACAGTCCCCGTCCACCTTCTGCTTGACCATGATGGGGCCTTAGACCCTAGGTTAGGCTAGGTTGGGTTAGCATTAGTTAGGTTAGGTTGGCTTAGGGTTGGTTAGGTTACATTTGGGTTCCTTAGGTTAGGTTAGGGTAGATTGGCTTAGGCTAGGTTTAATTGCTTTATGTTAGGTTAGGTTAGTGTACAAACTCACTATGTATAGTTACACTTTGTAATCACACACATACTCATACACATATAATACTCATGCACATGCAATGAAATGCTTCAATTTTTTTTAAATGATTGCTCCAAACATTTCCTTGTTTAGGAAGTTGGGTTTTGTCCTCGCCTTCACAAGCAGTTGACTCTTCCACTGTTTCACTGACTATCTCCAAATGTTCATCCCCTATAATATATGGTTGTGACTTGTTATCCTTGAAAACCAAAGTCTTTATGGTTTTAGCATTGCCACCCTTTGTAAACCTACACAATGTTTTACGTATTCTAGCCTTTTTTAGATGTTTCGAACTGGAAAACTTGAAAGCACATTTCTTCCTTCTCCACTTTGTAGGTGTTGCACACTGCATGTCTTGCATTGGCACCTAAAACAATATAACTCAAATCATTCACTAATTGCATTGCCTTATCAAGTCCACATTCAAAAGAGCTCATCAACAAAAATAAGCTCTTAGATACCCCTCATCGCATTTTTTGCAATGGCCCACAATATTCCATTATTGGTTTGGTTCATATGCACAAGCTTGGCGTTTACATTAGATTGGCCTACTACATATAACTTTCTAATTTTGTCAAATTTTAGTTGTTATAGTTCATTACATGTCATTGACATTGCTTAGTATGTATTCCAAATATACATAATCATATATTGTTGTCATGTTCTTGCCTTCTCTAATTTCCATTCTTACATTGGATCTATGTGTGATGCCTCCTTCAATCCACCATTCTTTGCATGCATAATTTTGTTGTAATCTTTGCCGATGGCATCCCTTCGCGTTGTGGAAGGCTTTGTTCCCTCACTCTCCCCTTGGGTGGAAATGGTCTTGTTGTGGTTTAGGAGAGTTTACTTAATCTAAAATTTGGCTTCCAACTTGGCACCATGTATATGGAACAAGAATTGTTCCATGACACCGGAGTATTGTATGAAACAAAATTGGTTCAAAAGTCGATAGAGGAGGTGGGTTCATTTTGATTGTTGTGTGCATGCACCTACAAAATCATAGGTTTGTCAGAGATGCACATGGTTTCGTCAACTTATGTTACTGACAAATAAATCCATTACAATCGTTCTTCAAAGCAATGGTCCATGTAGAATTATAGTGTTATTGAGTCAAATTTGGAAGATGTCATGCTTCTTAGTGATTCCGATGATGAGGGCATCCAAGTGGTTGACCTAGCTATGAATGCAAACTCCATTTAAGTCCCCTTCTTCATTTGCTTCTGCATCTTCTGCACAAGCTCTTCCTGCCAATGAACCTTCTCCTTACAAGGCTTGATATATGAGTGTTGCAAACAATCACACATGCTCCTCAAAAAAAATTCAATTCATCCCCCATTGACACACAAGAAATGTATATCTACTTGATGCATTCAAAATCACCAAGTATTATAGAAGACCCATGTTTGACTTAAATAATATAGACTTTGATAACATTGTTATAGAAGTCGCCAAGTACAAGCCCTCTACATTTGATGGGGATGTCAATTTTTTTTTGCTTCCTATAGAAAGGGATGTTCCTGATGCTTATGGCAAGGCAATGGATGGCATGGACAAGATTTACGACAAACATGTTTGATGCAAAACCGAAACAATAAACATCCAAAATGAATTTGGTTTGACTTTCAAGAGGTCCTCGTGCATTGGCCATCTCCAATGCCCTAATGATTCTTATGAGCATTTGTCTTGAAATGGTAGAGTATGGAACAATACTGAATGGATCGGCATTACACCCACTGCATTTGTGATGGGTAAAGGGCCACCAAAGGGGTCTAGGGTTCATTGCAAGTTTTTTCGCTCCCCTCCCATTTGTCAAATTGCTTGTCACACAAGGATTGTATATATTCATTCTACATCTTTGGATGTCCCATGCGTGTATCCATCTAGGTGTCCACAACCACTTTGTGTCCCCTAGAGGTGGTTTTCCAATGAGGTTATTAAAACTACAACTGCTAAGAGCTCAATGATTGTGATGGCTACAAGTAAGCAATTTCTATTTGATTACATCCTCAAGTCTCTTTCCCATGGGGAGAATAATCATCTTCATGAAGATTCATTGGAGGTGGTCATGGATAAATTCTCCATTTTAGCCTCCCCTAACTACAGGAAGTTCGTAGTTGGTTCCAAGCGATTCATTCAAAGTGGGATGGGTCCCATGGATAGTATAATGGCCCTTAAAGACCACTTTGGGTTCAAGTATGTGCATGACAATATGGTAGAAGCACACTACGCCCTAGCCACTTGTGGCCCCTCCTTGAAGTACTTTTTAGTAATTTTTGTATGTAAAAATTCATACAAGTTGCTCCACAATCATTAGGATTAACTAATTTGAAAATCGGACAAATTGCCCACCTCAATTTTGGAATTCTCATGATTAAGGTTTCGATTTTTTTTTTAAAATGCAATTCTTTGGCACTTATGGCTTACGGAAAAAAAGTTACGTACCAGAAAGCATTTAAAGAAATGAAATGTGACAAAAACCATGAAATTAACAAACTTCATTGTCTTTTCTTATATACTATGCTCACAACAAAATTCAAGCGATTTGAATGTAATCTCAATCATTTTTGAAGTATTTTTTTGAGAAAAGTTAATACTGCACATACTGTGACAATATTAATTTTTTTGTACAATAATACTTGTTTCTCTTAGAATATGACACTATATAGAGGTTTAGTACAAGATATCTCTTCCTTAGGATAAAGACTACAAGAATATGAAAAAATATAATACAAATTCATTGTATATTTGACGTGGTTGATGTTCAAAAACACGATTTTAGCAAAACTGTGTTTGTGATGTATTAAATTGGGGACCGTAGTGTACTTTCACCCAATAGGTTTCTTGGGCATTCTAAAGATAAGGTGTTTGTGTTCAAGATGTATGTGGATCTTGCTAGTAGTGGAGTTGATTTAGTTAGGTGCATGCAATGCAATGGAGACATGGAGAGTTCATGAATAATGTTTGACCATATTAAGTGTCTACACAATTGGACTACGATGGCATGTCATGTCTCCAACAACAAACATTGCAAGGTGTTGACTATAGCATGTTGTGATATGCAATTGGAGGATCCCCAAACCCAAACTTTGTTCTTGGAGAATCTTAATGCAGTCATGCTAAAAAATGGTGTCCCCAAGGTGGACTTTAAGGGCTTCGTGGCAGACAATGTTCATGCAAATTGGATTGTTGTGAGGGATGTTTACGGTGATGGTGATCCAATTGTTCCTCTAGAGGGGTGTGACTGTACATGTCTTGTCCTTTGGTCCACCAATCTAGATAAAATAACACAAAAACATGCATGACCTTCATTGCAACATCCACATAAGGAACTTTGCATGGAATACAAAGATGCCAAAAGTATGGAGAAGGCAAATGTCAAGTACCATGTAATATGATCTTGGTGGTTGTCATCGGGAGTAACCACAGAAGATGGCATGTACAATTTGTTGGAGTGGTTGGGTTTTTGGCATTCCCAATATTGACAATTGGGAGGTCACATGCTCATTGTAAGTGTCCTTGATAATCTAATCGTTCAACCTGTTAAGAAAAATTGGATTACTAGATTACATTTACATTTGTTTCCCGTCATTTAATGCAAGATCTTACTTTGGAGCAACATGCCGAGATGCTTGCTTCATAATTCACCAAAAGAATACATAACAAGTGGCTACAACATTCACGTAACAAAATGACTGGCCTCTACGAGGAAACGGTGAATGACATGATTCAGGCATTCATGCAAATTGCAAATTACCTCTTGTGGCTAAAAGGTGGCACTTTAAGGAAAGGGCCTCACCACGCGTCATTGAAACTGAAAGTTGCAACATACATTGGTGATCCCAAGCTCCTTATAGAAGCAATGAGGTGATCCTAGGTGCAGAGGATCCAATACAAGAAATTGTGCTCTAGAAGGGTTTGAATTGTTTGGACCATGAGAAAGTTGGATTTGCCATCTGGTTTGATTGTAAGCCATTTTTTTGGCCATAGCCCGGCCGAAACGGGCCATTTTCAAATTTTGATGGCTTTTGTCTAATGTTTGGTAGTTATAATATCATCCGTAGTAGGATTAGAAGGCTATTGCTGTGATAAATTGGTTATTGCTTGTACCACCTTCTCCTTCCTTTAGACTCAATAAAGAGAAGGTTCGCCAAGGGAAAAACATGCTATTTGCATACATAGAAATCTGGCATAGTCTCAGTGTAGGAGCAATAGGCTTTTTGTATCACTGAAACTCTAAGAGAGAGTTTGGGTGCATAGATGTTAGGTTGGTCCCAAATGAGATGCTTGAGGACATAAGAATTAGGTAGACAAAGCCGAGTAATTCGGACTCTAAAAATTATTGATAACTCTAATAATGAGAGTGAATGGCTTTGACGGGCAATTATCTTGAGGTGTTATAAGTAATATCTTGATTGATGGTTGTATGAATTTGGAAATGTATGAGAGGAGTATTGGCTATATGTATGATCTGAGCAATCAAATTATCAAAAGCTCGATAAGTTGATTGAAGGCTATTAGAGCCATAGTTGATGCAGTTGAGAAAGATATGGCAATAGCATTGTGAGAAGGGGATTATTGAGAAAGAAGTCAAGTTTGATGACGGTGTGACTGAGAGAAGGATCATGAAGATAAAAATATGAGAGAAATTAAATTGTGAATGATATAGAAGATGAAATTAAGAGAGTGTATAAGCAAGTCAATCTTTGGCAATATGCCAAAAATGAGTAGGGAGTAGAACCTTAAATAGAAGCTTGGAGTAATCGAACTAGTTAAGATACTATGCTTATAAGTGTTGTGATTAAGATTGCAAAAGTTCAAAAAAGAATGGCATGTCAAATAGAAAGTGAGAGATTGAAGGCTGTGAAGGACGAAGAAGAGTCGAGCTGGAAAGATCCATGGCAATAGACAATATAAAGTCTAAGTTAATGAGTGCCTAAGGCTTGAAAAAACCAAAAATAATGCTATGAGAATGAATCAGGCTCGGTGATGTGTTAAGAGCAAAAAAATGAGCATAGAATGTTGAGATGTCATACATAATCTGGGAAAGATTGTTGGCCATAAGCATGTGAATCAATTCACTAAGCTTGTGAAAGAGAGTAAGGAATAATTTCCATATGAAGGGCATGTGGCACTTTTGGGCCAACCCCCTTTGAGGGAGCCTAAAAGTGTCACACAAGTCCTTTAGTGTGGGTGGCCTGCATTTGCAGGTGCCCAAGCCGAACCCGGATGGTAGGTGTATAAGTTGAGTACTTAGATTTTGGAGGGGAATTGAATTTGCGTTATAGTACCTCCGGAGGTTGGGCCTTTGTTTTTATTATTGTGGCTCTAAACTCCACTAATCCATTTCATACTTAGTTGTAACCTAGACCTACAATCTAATCTAAGCGCAGATGCACCAGCCTTGGAACTAAGGCAATCCTAAGTTAGAAAATGAAATGGCATAGTGACGGTTTAATCAACCATTCAACCCCTATCACTATATTTGTTAATTTGAGACTTTCTCTTGTCTCAAATTAATATATGGACCACAACAACATGGTCTAATATTTGGATCATCCTACCTAAACCATCTTGATATGAGTTCTTAATTGGGTTCTTGATATGAACACCTGTTTCATAGTATTTGCATCTTACAACATTCTCCAATATCTGTGTGATTTTATCCATGTTCTTATATTTGTAATTGTCTCAAAATGCCAAAAAAATCCCAAATTAATAAATATGGTGATCCCTTCTTACTTCTTTATTTAGTTGTATTTAAATTTCCTAAGCGGGGGGACTTGACTTAAGTCCTACTTTTTACAAAACTTCTTTTTTACTTATTTAATTTTGTTCACACATCCTACATCACTACATTCATACATTAGACATCATCCCTTACCTGGTTGGTGCACCCTTAGCTCAGAACCTTCTAGGGCCTCGTGTAGGTCTCTTGGAGATCGAATGACAATTTAAATTCTTTGGATTTTAACAGTCCTAAGGGTGGTGTCATCCTATCGAGTTAATTTCCCGATTTAGGTTTCTTGCCAACAAGGGCTCACGATATGTTTTTTTAATGTTTTTATCGTTAAATGTGTTTACAATGAATAGACCATAAAAATGTAATTTAATGAGACCAGGGTAAAATGCGACATGTAGGTTCAACCTGTTGCACAATCTTCATGTATTGGGATCATAACTTCCAATATATGGGGCCAACAACAAAATAGTAGATTCGTGGATCATTAATTCTACCTTTCCACCAACAACATTCAGAGTGATCATGTCGGTGATTAATCTAACTTCACCACATACGAAACTTCCTAATAATAAAAACTACTACCACGAACATATCAAGGGGCCCTGAGAACAATGGAGTTGGATACCCCTCTTGGTGGTCAAGTGGTCAACTCACTTGACCTTACGAGATAGGTGAGTAAGTTTAGAAATGCGTACCTTAACTGCGCTTCTTCCAATCCTAAATGGAAGGCTAGGGTTAGGTGGCTTACTTTAATGTTCCTTGTTCGATTGGGCTCGATATAGACTGAGCCGCTGCCTCCTCACCTTACTCCACTTCCCGGACGTTGACCTTGTCTCTTTTCTTATAGCTAACATGATTATGGTTAAAATATTATTTTAATGTATTGCAATCTTATCTTTATCATAATTAATTCATTTAGTACACATCAGTAGCTTTCTAGAGACCTAAAATTCACTTCAATCGGATAAAAATCACAAAAGTTACGGGGTTTGAAAGCACACGATGTTTATTCAACCAATTGTCCAACTTCAACAATTCAAAGTTAATTTGTTATTACTCGGCTTGGGGCTCACTATACACTATTGAAAAGCTATCAAAAATATCTATAAAAAAATGATATTAACAAGGTAAGTTGGATCCAACAACCTTCCTGTAATGCAACAATCAATTAGAAAGGCTCAAACTATGTATTGCACCTTTTAAAATCCATATCTAATTCATTATTCATTCAAATCACATGTTCTAAACAACCCTAAAAAATATTAAAAAAATTTATAAAGAAAAATATGAGATTAGCATGGTAAGCCGAGATGGATCCAACAGCTTCCATGTAATACAACAGTAAACTAGAAAGGCTCAAACTATGTATCCCGCCTTTGAAAATCCATATCTAATTCATTACTCATTCTAATCACATATTGTAAACGGCCCTGGAAAACCAGACAAAAGATCTATTTGTAAATTTTTATTTTTTAGATTGACATTTTGATAAGATCAGTATGTCTAATCCAACAACAACTACCTAAATGAACATCCTAATTTTTGCTTCGACTTTTAAATTTTAGATTTAAATGTTATTTTAATCAAATTGGAAATGGAAAATGGCTATGGATAGCTATAGAAAATCTCTACAAGTGAAAAATAATAAATTTTGGATCGTAGATGGTAAACTAAGCCTTCATACCATCAACGGCGAAGGTCTATAATGTCTCAATTTTTAACTTGCATTCTAATCCACCTTTAAGAAAAGAAGGAAATTTTGTGTGTTTAAAAACACACATTTTAACTAGGAGAATGTAGGAAGGGATTTTTCTCAAACCTTACTACTAGTAAAATGAAAATAGAGAGATTTTTCTAATTACATAAAGGTAGGGTTTTGTCCAACTATTGAAAAGAAAGGGCATTTTTTTCTAACTACCTAACTACTTAGAGGTAGGGCTTCATCCACTAGTCGAAAAAAAAGGAGTTTACAATGTGGGAGGGAAAGGATTTTAAATATTTTCAAAAAAAAGTTGGACCCCTCCGCTACCGGTTTCATTCTTTGAACCGTTCCCGAAATTTTGGCTCGGGGGTTGCTACCCCTTCGCTGAGGTGGCTCCAATAAGAATCCTTCAAATTTGTTCTAATTTTTCGCCATTAAGTTGGCAAGGGGACAAGGGGGCAAGTGGACAAGTGGCCCCCTTGTTATTTTTTCTTCAAAGTCCGTACGCCAAGTTTTTCTCACGCCGATCACCTTCACTTATCTTGCGTGACCCACACTAACTAATAAACTAACCCTTGCTTAGCTAGCCTCTACTAATTTAATCTTCTTAGCTAGTTCTTTTTACTAACTAGCATTTCTTTCCGCTAACCTAGGTTCTTTCCTAGCTAGCCATTTTTTCCTAATTTACCTAATTTCTACCACTAGTTAGTTTTCATTTTAACTAACTCTACTTAAACTAGATTTTTTTCCCTTCACGGGTGAAGGCTCGAAGTCCTCGGTAATTAACCTTCCTCTTTTTGAGCTAAATGCTAAATGTACTAATTTTTTCCTTAATTCCCTATCAATTCTAACTTTTAATGCTAAAATCCTAACTAAAAGTGACCCCGCAGAGTGGTGGACCACTCTGGGGATTCACAAGGCGATAGCCTTCGAGAATACAAAGAAGTTCGAGATGAAGAGTCAGTTTGTGGAAGAAAGGGCAATGGTCTTATGAAGATTGAATATTGGCATGACCAGTGAAAAATTAAGTGGAAATTAAATCCCACATGGAGAGGGAAAGTCAATAGCCTATTGAGGGCAAGAGAACTCAATGAAGCCTTGGATGGGCATCGATGAGATTAGAGAAAACTGAAAGGCCATAGCTAAGATTTAGGTTGAGAGATAGCTGGGCGAATGAAAAACATTACCATAGGGTAAGAATGTAGCTATACTATAGCCTAATAACTCTATTGCACTTTATCAAAGCATGCGATGACTCTACATGCAGAGATGGCGAGGCATGAAGTTATTTTGGGATAGAGGCTGCCAAGGATATTACATTGGCAGAAGAAAGACTTTAACTCACTAAAGTAAATCTGTGACCAATGGAGATTGTTTAATTAACTAAAATCAAGCTAAATCATATGAACAAAGGTTATAGTTGATGTGTTGCTATAATGTTAACCTATGTAGTTGATTCTTGAGACAAGTTGTCAGGTCACCGAAGACAAAGGTGGTGATTACAATTGTGAAGATTTGCATGATGGTTGTAAGTTGATTAAGAAAACTTAACTTTGAGATTATCGCAAGTATAATTCATAACCAGGGTTGTCTATTGTGTCGTGACAGAGGCTAATCTCGGCATAATGTCGTGCCGTCACGACACGTATCCGTCACGACATTATGCCGGATGCTGTCTTTATCCTGACGGACTTGAATTTTACCGAATTATGTGTGTAATTACATTACCCCATTTCGGACACGTAGGATGTAAGATGTCCACGTGTAATGACATGTCAGCAAAGTAGAGGTAAAGTGGGGAAGAAATTACTAGCGCCCGTCCGCCCCCCGTCCGCCGCCCCCCGTCCGCCCCCGTTCCCCCCCCATCCGCCCCCGTTTCCCCCCGTTCCCCCCTGTTCCCGCCCCCGTTCCCACCCCCCGTCCGCCCCCGTTCCCAACCCCCATCCGTCCCCGTTCCCCCCCGTCCGCCCCCCCGTCCGCCCCCCCGTCCGCCCCCCCGTCCGCCCCCGTCCGCCCCCGTTCCCCCCCCCCGTCCCCCCCCCCGTCCGCCCCCGTTAGATTCGTAGTCCTCCTCCATGAGTACTATAAATTGAGGGTTCAAGGTGCCATTCTTGCCTCCACTGTCATAGTGTGTCTCAAGACTTTTGATTCTGTCACCAAAAATCCTCCACCCTTCGATTTCGTCTTAGCCCGAGTGGAAAAATTTATAATGACATGTAGAGACTTCTCTCTTTGTAACCCAATATATAATTCCAATCTACCCTTGGAATATACACAACTTGATTAACACCACACTATGTAGTTTTACATTCCTTAATGTCGGGCAATGTTATATCCTTAGCCTTTTCTAATGTCCACCCGGCCGCTTTGGCCACGCATGCCTTCAAAGATATCCCTCTTGTGAATCGAGTCCTTGCCGTCGACTCCACACTACTACATGAGTTTTCGCTTATTGATTCCGTGCTATTACATGTCATCGTGGTTGATTCCGTATTGGTACATGACACTTCGCTTCTGGATTCCATGAGCACGTAGGCTTTAAATACAAGTATTAAAAAATACTTATATACTTATCCTTGCCAGGGATTACACGTCACGTCGCGTCACGTCCTGTGACAGCGACGTGACGGCAGACCTGAAAACGTCACGTCCGCGGGGGGGGTAAATCCGGCAGTTACCCCAGGGGTAAACTGACGCGGTCAACCCCCTGGTCAACCCCTTGGTCGACTGCTAAGTCGACTGCAAATAGCAGTCGACCTAGCAGTCGACTGCAAAAAAAAAAATTAAAAAATTCCAAAAAAATTCTGGACCGTCAGATCTTCTTGGCAAAAAGATCTGACGATCCAGAATTTGTTTTGGAATTTTTTAATTTTTTCTGGCAGTCGATTGCTAATTCGACTGCTATTTGCAGTCGACTTAGCAGTCGATTGCAAAAAAAATTAAAAAAAATTAAAAAAAATTAAAAAAAATTCTGGACCGTCAGATCTTCTTGCCAAGAAGATCTGACGGTCCAGAATTTTTTTTGGAATTTTTTAATTTAATGTTTTTTTTCAGTCGACTGCTAGGTCGACTGCTGTTTGCAATCGTTTGCTAAGTCGACTGCTAATAGCAGTCGACTGCAAAAAATCAATTTTGCAGTCGACCAAGACCAGTCGACTGCTAAAAGCAGTCGACTTCAAGGAAAACCTAAAAATAAATAAAATCAAAAAATTCTAAAAAAAATCATGGACCGTTAGATCTTCAATCCAAGAAGATCTAACGGTTCAGATTTTTAATAGATTTTTTTAATTTTTGTTTTCTGAAGTCGACTGCTCGTAGCAGTCGACTAGAGCAGTCGTCCAAAAAAGTAAAAAAAAAGTTACAAAAAATTGCTACAGTAACTTTTTTTTACCACGTCAGTGCGCATCACGCCCCGACGTGACGTGACGTGACGGCGTCACGTCATTTGTGACGCGACGTGACGCAAAAAGGCCGCGTCACGTCCATTTGCACATCCCTGATCCTTGCCCTTCCTTCTCTAAGTTCTTCTTGATGTAAATCTCTATCAATGTCTTCCTACTAAACTTCAAAATAGTATAACTCCCACCCAACTTATGTTCTTCAAGTGAAATTTGGTACACTTGTTAAGTACCTTATCAAAAATCTCCACACCAAATTTTGGCACAAACAGAGTTCATATGCAAAAGTTATGCATGAAATTCTAATTCTAACTACTTAGTATGAATGTTGTGATAAAGCATCCGGTCATTAAAACTCTAATAACTTCCAACTCCTACGTCCAATCAATCTAAAATTTTGACACAAGATAGATATATAAGTTCAGAAGGTAGTGTCAAATTTTGGTATCCATATCTATAACCCTCTAAGAGATACATATTTTCAAACCTTGCTGCTTTGTTCCTAGACACCCTCTCCTTCAACTTTTAATAACTCTTTCATCCCAATGACTGAAGCTCTTAAATTTTTACCACAGCTCCCATACTTTATAATAAACACTCCCTCAAATTTTCATACCCATTGAACACTCTGATCATCCATAATTGACAAATCTCTCACTATAAAGTTCTGCTCAAGTTCATAACTAATAAAACACTACAAGTAATGCACCTAGTACAATCTAGTCACTCTAAATGCCACAAGTTTAAACAAGTTTGAACTCTCTCACTTCAATATGAATCTCAATGCAACAAGTTGAAGTTTACAATCAAACTCCAAATTCCTTAAACCCAATCTACTTCTAACAAGAGGTCAATCCCTCTTCAAGGCTAAATAGCCTTGGCTCTTCACCTAAGAACTAAGCACACACATGTGCTCCTATCTTGCTTCCCACACACCCACACTTGTAACCCGTGGGGTGCTTAAGGAGCACGAAGGAAAGAGAGGATGAGTGAGGGAAGAATGAGGGATTATATAGTAAGTTGAGAGGGAGAGAGGGCATGAGGTAAGGATAGGGTGAGAGGATTAGAGCCTCCAATCACAACCCCTTAACCTTCTCCTTCTAAGTAGGGACTCATCCCATTCACAAGGCTCTCGATAAGCCTTCGAAATCTCCTCCTACTTTGTAGGCTCTCATCTAATCTCCTAAGCCTTCCTCCCTCAAATGATCAACAAAGATCCTAATTCAAACATTTAACTAACATTGGCTTTCTACCTACCACACTTTATCAAGGTATGTCCTCATACTACTTAAGTCCACTCCACACAAGCCTAATGCTTCAAACTTAGCTTTCTTCAAGCTTCACTCTTTTTATATTTTTGTGAATAATCATAAATCAACAAAACACTACTTGTAATGTTTTACAATTGTTAACAACACATGTGGGCATCAATTTGGGCTCACAGATTCTCTTTTGCGTAGTGAGGATTGAATGCGTGAGACCCGATTGCAGAGGATACTTTGTCCACTCTAGTGACTGTGAATTAGGGTTGCCCTTGTGGCACTCTTCAACAGGACCTAGTATGCGATCAAAGTTACTTGCTCTACCTTGTTTGTATTTGCAGGTTTTGTTGAAGTCATGCCACGCCGAAATGACGCATGGGATCATTGGTACGAGGATAAGGGGATGGTTCCCGGTAAATCACAAAGACAGGTTAAATGTAGGTTTTGCCCGTTCGTCATATCTTACCGAGGAAATAGAATGTTGGCCCACCTTGGTTATAGACCTCCTTTAGGGGGTGCTTGTGATGTTTCCACATGTAGGATGGTACCCCCGCATATTAGGGTCATGTTTGAAGATTGCGGAGGCGTTGTGCCCTTACATGTAGGTATTGTAAATGAGGATCCTCCGGTGCGAGATGATGTACCTCTGGAGCCTATTATAGCGGACTCCGTAGATAGTGAAACAGAGCCTTTGCTTATGTCCCAATCCACTCAGCATTCTGATGTTGTGGCACAGGGCACACCTCCTCGTGAACTACGTCAACTCAACATAACGGAGGGGTTCAATGTGTCAACAAAACAACTCCTTGATAGAGCGTGGGCAACGACTTTTTATGAAGCTAACATTCCTTTCAACGTTGTGAGACATCCCGCATTTGTTCATGCTGTGCGTGAAACTGCTCGCCATCGAATGCCAGCCTACACACCACCATCGTACAATGCAATCCGTATAAAGTTGTTAACTGCTAAAAAGGTTGATCTAGATAGGCAAGTGAAGGAGAAGCTGGGGAATTCCGTTGACAAATACGGCGTTACAATATGTTGTGATGGATGGGATAACGTGCAAAACCGACCTCTCCTAAACGTTCTTCAATGTGGCACAAAGGGAGACGTTTTCTTGGGTACCATTGATACCACGGGAAATCACAAGGATCATGTCTACGTTGCTGCTCAGATTCAACCATTTGTGGAAAAGGTTGGTCGACATAATGTGGTCCAAGTTTGCACCGACAATGCCCCAGTTATGGCCTCCGCTGCTCGCGACTTGATTCGAGCAAATCCCGATCTATACGTTCAAGGATGTGCTGCGCATTGCCTAGATCTCCTCTTAGAAGATTGGGGGAAGGAGGAATGGGTGAAAAAGTTGGTAAAGAAAGCGCGTCATATTTGTGTTTTTGTTAAAAACCATCATGCTTCTCAAGCTATATTCCGGAGGTTGTCACCAAATCTCTCACTCCGCCTACCTGTAGAGACCCGTTTTGCAACGAACTTCATCATGATAGAACGTCTTCTTCAAGTACGCAATGCTTTGGAAAGAATGGTGGTTGATGAGGATTGGCTTACTCTAATGCGTGATTTGAGGAGGAGATCTCGCACCGCTTACATGAAGGTTTTTGCAGTGCGACGCTTTATACGTTCCGATGGATTCTGGAACACGTGCGAAAATTTCTTGTATATGGTGATCCCGGTTGTTAAAGCTCTTCGTGTATTTGATGGCAAGGCGCCTGCAATGGGATTGGCTTGGAGGGTCATGCATGATTTACAAACCCATATTCGTGGATTTAGTAAACCTCCATTTCGCTTAAGCCTTGAGCTTGCTGCAAATGCTATGCTAATGTTTCAAAATAGATGGAGGTTGATGTTGAATGATCTTCATTGGGCCGGAGCGATGTTAAATCCGCTTCTACGTGGTTGGGCCCCACTCCATGAGGATGAGAATTCGAGGACAATCCTAAATCGAGTTCTTCGCAGGCTTGCTCCAGATGAAGACACTTATGTCCAAATCCTCCACCAGTACCAAGATTTCCTTGAAAATCGAGGGCATTTTGCTGATTCTACAGACCCGAACATGCATGCCGCACCTCTCCATGAATGGTGGGATGCAATGGGAGGTGAAGCTAAGGCCCTCCAAACAATAGCAAGACGTATACTTGCACAAGTATGTTCCGCATCCGCATGTGAGCGCAATTGGAGCATGTACTCATATGTTCACAACAAGAGTCGCAATCGCTTGAAGCATAGTCGTGCTGAGGACCTCGTCTACATATATACCAATAGTAGGCTCATTCGACATCGGAGGGGCCCAAGACCTGCGCAATGGTACGAATTGAATGAGGTCCATTCTGACGATGACCTTGACGGAGAAGATGACAACGAAGATGACGTGGATCCAAATGATAGGGCCGGAAATGATGACGACAACAATGTTGATGACATTGACTTTGATTTGGATGGTCTCGATTCAGAGAATCATGATTCAGAAGATGATGATGGCAATGGTAGTGATGGAAACCTTGGGGTGTTTGATTTTGATGAAGCGGATGTCCCCCATCATAACGACGGAATGCATGACGATCATGAGGGGTCTATTGGAGGACCACCTTTTGAAACCCTCCATACTAGACAAGGTTTTCGCTCTGACCATAATGTTGCTATGGGAGCAACAGAGAATGTAAGAATTGAAGTAGATTCCTTGCAACCTCAGAGCGATTCTCTTTCTTTTGGTGGAGATGACAATGTACTACCCGCAAATGAGCCAGCGCATGTTCAACATGATCCACTTCCAGCCAGAGTACATTCTGAATCCATGGACGCCTCCCTCATATCCAACCATCGTATAGAAGTTCAAACGCCCAATGTTGTTGAAATGCCTACAACTCGATTTCGTACTCTTCAAGGAATTGTATCCACCTCTACGGTGCAAGTGCATGCACAACGTCAACATCGTCCTCTCACTCAAAGTATTGCCAATACTTCTAGATTGGGTGTTTCACGTGCAACTGCAGTGGGTGTTACTTTGGTTGCTATACACAATGTTTTAAGAAATGTTGCTATAGAGGCGCCATGCAGTCAATCTGTTCGTCGACATGTTGTTGAGAACATACCAATTGCAATTCCACCCGCATCAGTTTCGCTTCCACACAATCAATCCAATGGAAGAGGTGGTCTTGGAGTTGGAGGTGGAAGTACAATGGGGGATGCAATTATAGATGGAAGTAGAGATGAAGTGTACTCAAGTCGTGGTACGGGTGGAGGGCGCCAGAGAACTACGAGAGGTGTCAAACGTACTAGGAAGAGGTATCAGGGAAGATCGCTTCCATTTACTGCTGAAGACTACAATGAAGATGAGGGTAGACCACATCTAGATGAAAATGGCATACAGGATGCAGAGAGCTCCCGGCCCACCAAGAAGATAATTATCTCACAACATGACCGAGAGTTGCACCTTCGGAGCGCGACTCCCCAAACAGATGATGATTTCAGCACAGACGAGTCTGAAGAGGACCCAAGGTGTGTCGAAGCAAATGATCCCACAGTACGGATTCGAACGTAATGGTTTTGCACAAATGTGGTCTTTCGGTGCTCCCACGTACTCCCGTAATTTATTACTTACGTCAAAATTGATACAACCTTAGGGCCTTCGGTAAGACATTTAGACCACAAAACGAACGCTACCTTCGCAGTTGTATCGTTTATTATAGTAATAAAATTATTTATTGCATGTTTTTTAAAATTTTAAAAATACCATATGGTCAAGGATTGCACATCATGTCACGTCACGTCACGTCACATTTTGTGACAGCGACGTGACGGCTGACCAAAAAACGTCACGTCCGCGGGGGGTAAATCCGGCAGTTACCCCAGGGGTAAACTGACGCGGTCAACCCCCTGGTCAACCCCCTGGTCGACTGCAAAAAAAAAATTAAAAAATTCCAATTTTTTTTTGGACCGTCAGATCTTCTTGGCAAGAAGATCTGACGGTCCATAATTGTTTTTGGAATTTTTTAATTGTTTCTGGCAGTCGATTGCTAATTCGACTGCTATTTGTAGTGAACTTAGTAGTCGACTGCAAGAAAATTAAAAAAATTAAAAAAAATTAAAACAAATTCTGGATCGCCAGATCTTCTTGCCAAGAAGATCTGACGGTCCAGAATTTTTTTTGGAATTTTTTAATTTAATGTTTTTTTGCAGTCGACTGTTAGGTCGACTGCTACTTGCAGTCGTTTGCTAAGTCGATTGCTAATAGCAGTCAACTTGGTAGTCGACTGCAAAAAATTACTTTTGCAGTCGACCAAGACCAGTCAACTGCAAAAAATTACTTTTGCAGTCGACCAAGACCAGTCAACTGCAAAAAATTACTTTTGCAGTCGACCAAGACCAGTCGACTGTTATTAGCAGTCGACTTCAAGGAAAACCTATAAAAAATCAAAAAATTCGAAAAAAAATCATGAACCGTTAGATCTTCAATCCAAAAAGATCTAACGGTTCAGAATTTTTAATAGATTTTTTTAATTTTTGTTTTCTGAAGTCGACTGCTCGTGGCAGTCGACTAGAGCAGTCGTCCAAAAAAGTTACAAAAAAGTTACAAAAAATTGGTACAATAACTTTTTTTTACCACGTCAGTGCGCATCACGCCCCGACGTGACGTGACGTGACGGCGTCACGTCATTTGAAACGCGACGTGATGCAAAAAGGCCGCGTCACGTCCATTTGCACATCCCTGCATATGGTTGTCAATGCAATTAATCTCCAACAAAATATTATGCCATTATTAGTACAAGATTTTGTATTATTCTTACAGTGAATGGAGTTTTATTTTTATTTATTGAGCTTCTTAGAGCAAATGCTTTTAGAAATATTGCAAACCCCCTATTGCTCGATTGTACATGCTTCGTTGGTGACTTCCTCTTTTTGAGAACCTTTCTATGTGTTTTATATAATTATATTTTTATGTGGTATTCAATATTAACTATGTAGTTAATAGTACTCTTGGTTAGACTATCATATGAATTACTAATATTCAAGTAAGTTTTTAAAAGTTTCGAAAAACATTAGAACATGTGGCATCCATATGCTATCTTTTACACGTTCTAATCACTTAGAAATGACAACTTGCCGGTAAATCCTGTTCATATTACATATTCTTTGAACATGAAATATGTTCATTGTGTCCACAGTCTTCCTCTTTTCCTATACAACTTCCTAAACATCATACAAAAATTCCTAATCTGAATCTGAATCGAGGTCTATTGCAACTGGATTAGCTGGATCAAGACCGCCGTGCCATTGAAGTCCTCGTCGTGCTCGTGATGATTCCCCTGCACCTTCCATGCTTCGCGCTGCTCCACGGGTGAGATATGGACGACTTCCAGGAGACAATGGAACGGCATTATGTGGTCTAGGCCCACCATTTAGCCATTTCAAAACCGCATCATCCGTAAGTCTATGCAAGAGTGCATCAATTGCACTCAACTGCAGCCTGTTCTGGTGGTACCCCTGTTCAAACTGCAATTCAATTCTCGGATCCCGTTCCATAGGCATGTCATCTGCATCTTGTTCCAAATCATGCTCCGATACTGATTCGAGACCTGCTGCATTGTACCAAGAAGGATGATTGCCTCTCTTTAATTGTTTGCTTGTTGTATCCCAATGCCAACCAAGAGATTGGTAAAAAAATCTTTTCAAGCCATGCTCGGGGGGCTTGTTGGGATATAACTCATCTGCAGCATACGTAATCTGACGTGTACTCCGTGTCCACGCTCCATTTCTGTTCTCGTTCCATAGCTCAACCTTGGCACAATTGTATAACCAACTCCACTCAACATTCTCCCCATGAAACTCTTGAAGTTCGAAGGGAAAGTCTCAGGCTTTAACACCCACACGTTAGGCATGTAATCCCGAAGGCCAAATTGGAGGTACAAACGAGGGTGGAAGGGTGATCTACAATGAGGACACTGGCGTTTCTTGATCATATTTCCTATTAGACATTGTGGATGGAATTGGGCCTCACATGATCCAACTTGAAAGCATCCCTTTGGGCCGAATGGACATTGGCAAATCGCACACCCGGATCCGTCTGAAACCATTGCATGTGGATTTGGCCATAACTTCTCACCAGCCATGTGGAATGGATATTCATGCACTTGTTCCACATCCCAATGGTGATCCTCATCGGGCACTTGCTGCCAATCGATGCTCCCGCTTGGCAATGTCCACTCCTTATTCTCATCCCACCTACTAGGGTACATTTGCTCATCTTCTGGCCATGACGTGAGCATCATGTTCCGCATTCTCTGATTGCGGTTCCATTTTTTCTGGATGCTCTCAAACTCAGCTTCAAATTGACGGGCCTTTGCCATAGCAAACAATGTGTCTGTCCTCATATTCTTGCGCTCCACAATCGCATCCAACAGAAATTTCTTCAACCTTGCATTCTGCTCCTCCAATTGACCAAGAACGTCAAGGTCAATCTTGGCTTTGTAATCAACAACAACTTCATTGACCATTTGAAGTTGTTGTTGCATGTCCACCACCTCTTTTTGCAAAGCCTCCATCTTCCCTTGTATTAATTGATTCATCGTACATACTTCCAAAGCTTGTGACTTTGCAATATTGGCTTCTTCTAAAGCTGTGTCCCTCTCTGCTTGCCACTGAAGGTTAATGTCTGCTGGTGCAATTGGTGCACTACTTGAACTGCCAGCCTCCCCCATCGTAAGTGTTGCAACTTGATTTTCCAAATCGAGAATCCTTGCTTTGTACTCACGAATTTCCTCAGCATGCTGCTTGCGCAATTCCTCCATTCTGCTCTCCATCGTGTCCGCTCCAAGTTCACCAAGGTTTACCTCGTTAACCACCTCGTTGATCAAGTTGTTGACCTCAACTTCTGCCCTGTTCTCTTGGTCTTCCATTTCCTCCATGCCATCATCCATATTTGCAAACGCCTCCTCGATCACCGTCTCCATATCATTGTCTGCTCGACCAAGACGACGTGGCCTTTTTGGTTCCCGACCCTCTGGAATTGGGGTCCCAGGCTCATCCACTAGTTTGGGATTCCTCCTGAACCACTCCGGAACGGGCGTGTATGGATTATCTGGAACTGCACACTTAGTGAATGCAATTCCAATACCCCCAAATTTCTTCTCGTTCAGAGCACCCAGACTTGACCAATCCACTCTAACTCGCAACACGTGCTCCGCATACATCATACATGCCACAGACTTCGGAATTGCACTTTTGGGCCATCTTTCCAAATTGGAGATATTTCTAAGTATTGTTAGAAATCTCCATTTTGTCTCCACATCTTCAAGCTGGACATACAGGGTTGTCTATCCCGCCGTTGTGACGGTGTCGTGTCGTGACGGACCCCTCCGTCACGACACAATAGGGTCCACGTAGGGTCAACATAGGGGGAGCCGACTAGGGTGGGTAAAATACTTACCTTCTTGCCAAGGTGGCGTCCTATGTGGCAGAAAACGTCGACGTGGATGTGCATATTTCCCCTGCCACGTAGACCATTTTGCCATTGTGTTTATCATTGTGTTAAAATCAAAGTAATAAAATATTACTAAGGAGGGTGTGGGGCGGACGGGGGCGGACGGGGAAGGGGGGTGGTGCGGACGGGGAAGGGGGGTGGAGCGGACGGACGGGGGGGTGGTGCGGACGGTGGATGGGGGTGGAGCGGACGGACGGGGGTGTGGAGCGGACGGGGGAGGGGGGGGTGGGGCGGACGGACGGGGGTGGAGCGGACGGGAGAGGGGGGGGGGTGGGGCGGACGGAGGAGGGGAGGGGCGGACGGAGGAGGGGGATGGAGCGGACGGGGGAGGGGGGTGGAGCACCTTGCACCCTCAATTTATAGTGTTCGAATCGGACGGGGGAGCGGACGGAAGGGGTGGGAGCGGACGGGGGTGCGGACGGGGGAGCGGACGGAGGGGGGGGGAGCGGACGGGGGAGCGGACGGAGGGGGGGGGAGCGGACGGGGGGGCGGACGGGGGAGCGGACGGGGGGGGGGGGGGGCGGACGGGGGAGCGGACGGAGGGGGGGGGGCGGACGGGGGAGCGGACGGGGGGGGGGGGGCGGACGGGGGAGCGGACGGAGGGGGGGGGGGCGGACGGGGGAGCGGACGGAAGGGGGGGGAGCGGACGGGGGAGCGGACGGGGGAGCGGACGGGGGGGGGGGGGCGGACGGTGGAGCGGACGGGTGAGCGGACGGAGGTGGGGGGAGCGGACGGGGGAGCGGACGGGGGAGCGGACGGGGGGGCGGACGGGGGGGCGGACGGAGGGGGGGGGAGCGGACGGGGGGGGGGGGGGGGCGGACGGGTTGGGAGCGGGGCGGGGGACGTGGGCAGACGGAGGTTGGGAACGGGAGCGGACGGGGTGGAACGGGGATTGGGAACGAGGGCGGACGGGTGGGAACGGGGATTGGGAACGGGGGCGGACGGGGGGGCGGACGGGCGCTAGTAGAATTTTCCCCACTTTCCCTTTACTTTGCTGACATGTCGTCACACGTGGACAATGTAAATCCTACGTGTCCGAAATTGGGTAATGTAATTACACAAAAAAATCGGTAAAATTCAAGTCCGGCAGGATAAAGACAGCATCCGGCATAATCCGGCATAATGTCGTGACGGATACGTGTCGTGACGGCACGACATTATGCCGGGATAAGCCTCCGTCACGACACAATAGACAACCCTGTGGACATAACTCGCACCCTTGGATTTGCAATGTCGCTCGTGACAAGGTCTTGGCCACAACCGATCAAAATGAGGGAAGCTCACGTACTGCATTGCAGTCTTCGCTGACCACGGCTGTGGTACATTCTCCCAACCTGTCCTGGCTTTTTGGGTGTCGTCATCAAAAACATCCCACTCCAACCCAGCGGCCTTGCGTGCATATTTCTTGGGCTCCCCTGATCCTCCACTTGCCATGTCTCTAGATCCTCCACTTGCCATGTCTCTGGATCCTCCACTTGCCATGTATCCACCCCAATTGTAGTTTCTAAGTCTAATCTAGAATTCTAATTTTTAAAATACTAATTGCACTTCATAATAGTGCTACAAAAACATCCAAGCATACACTTCAAAATAGTGTTGCTGTGGAATGAGTTCAAAAATTCTGTTCAAAAATAAAGTTCAAAAATTCAGCACACCCTTCGAGCACCCCGCTACCCGCGTTCACGCAGAGGCCAGTTGATTGGGCGCGTCAGAAGGAATGTGCCAAAAAAACGGCCACCGTGAACACACCCACAAAACACGTGAGTAATCCTGTATGTGGAAAAGGGTCCCGAAAAATGGACCCCACATTCCCCCGAGTGCCCCGCTGCCCCGCACTCTTTTTCAGAGGAGGGCTGTCCGGGCGCCCACAAGGAGTGGAGTGGGGTATATAAAGTGGTCCCCTCCACTTATATACCCCCGTCCGCCCCTCCATCCGCTCCCTGTTCCCGACCCGTTCCCGACCCCGTCCGCCCCGTTCCCCGCCCCGTTCCCGACCCCGTCCGCCCCCGTTCCCGCTCCCGTCCGCCCCGTTCCCCCCCTGTCCGCCCCGTTCCCGACCCCGTCCGCCCCCGTTCCCGGCCCCGTCCGCCCCGTTCCCGACCCCGTCCGCCCCCGTTCTCGGCCCCGTCCGCCCCGTTCCCGACCCCGTCCGCCCCGTCAATTATTTTTCCAATTTTCCTATTTGATTTAAAATTTGACATATGTATGTCATTTTATTAATAATTTTGATGAAGATTGGTTTTAAATGGTACATATTAACATATAAAGAAGCTATCGTCCATTTCATTTAATTTTTGTTCATATTCTAATTGCATGAACTTTTATATTTTTCTTGTTAATATAAAATACCATAGGGATCGATGAACCAATACCACACACTCACACAACCATAAGAACCGAATCACCCAACAACTAATAACATGCAATATGTTTAGAAAAAAGTAAGTGCCAATACTGGCTAAGACATTGTCATAGGTTGAGTTAAGGGCCAGTGATTGACGGATACAACATTTCCTACCAATTAACCATTTCCAAAAACGTGTGCTCAATCTGTTGTGGTGATACAAAAGGTCGTTATTATTATTATTTTGAAGTATTGAGGTATGCTTCAACTACTCATTATTTGTTGAAATGACTTATTGAAATTTATGCTCGCAGCAATAGGTCCATTTACTTGATCGTCAATGAGAATATCCACTTTTCTTGAGCTTCTATGTGTTTGTTTTGCTGTACTAAAATCATAGAAGTATGCAGTAATAAACGGTTGGTTGAATTTTTAAATAAAAATAAAAAATCATAGAAGTGGTACAACATATTATACAAGTAATAACTTTATTACTGCGACGACGGTACAAATGCCCTTTATAAATCATATACATGAACAAACCATGCACAATCTAATATTCCACTTCATTCCGTCAACTTGACTTCCGTCATGCCAACCTCGTAGATGCTCGTGGCTTCCGTCGAGGGTCCATTCTTGGCGGAAGAGGATCCGGCCGAAGTAAATCAACATAGCTAATCGTTCGGTCTTCATCCGTTCCTTCAACGGTAGCCGATGAGGCGATAATCCTCTCATCTTCTTGCGAAAAGACAAAGTCCTTGAAGATTCTCCCGCTACCTTGACTTCTTCAATGTCGATTGAATTGTCCTCCACATCCACATCCCCATGCTTCCGTGAAATATCCGCACTCAAATCAACCACATCATTTGGATCTCCACCCACGCATTTTGTTAGGTCCTTCTCCACCGCATCGATTTCGAATTTGTTCGCATATCGTCGTTGGTCCTCCTCCGCCCTCAACTTCCATGCTTGTGTAGATTGTGAGAAGGGAGTCATGACATACTCATCACGAAATCGATCTCTAGCACTTCTCTCATTTCTCTCACGTTCGGGTGATGGATTGAATGGAATATGGGGATCTCCTAAATTCTCTATCTCCTCATCCCATCCTAGACCCTCAAACATGTCTCTCTCCTCTCCCATCCTATCCATGATACTCTACCCTCGTTATATGTATGAGTCTAAATGCTCTACTTATATATTGAGCTCAAAGGACTTCATGAAGTATACAATAATTGATGTAATCCAAGATGTAGAGGATCCAATTCTCGTTGGTAGGATAAAGACAACACAATTGGAATAAAAAGAAAGTTGGTGAGGTCAAAAAGGTAGTTGCATTTTTTGGAAAAGTCTCCCGACACCCGCATTGGAAACCTCTTTGATACCTCTTTGAAGCTTCTATATTTGATTAATTATCCATTCATTCAATAAATCACATATTTGTGCTACAACCTTAGTGGTTCATATGGTTTCACAACCCACACGCATCCGAAGGCCACTTTCATTCAATAAATCACATATTTGTGCTTCAACCTTAGTGGTATATATGGGTTCACAACCCATGTCACGCATCCGAAGGCCACTTTCATTCAATAAATCACATATTTGTGCTTCAACCTTAGTGGTTCATATGGGTTCACAACCCATGTCATGCATCCGAAGGCCACTTTCATTCAATAAATCACATATTTGTGCTTCAACCTTAGTGGTTCATATGGTTTCACAACCCACACGCATCCGAAGGCCACTTTCATTCAATAAATCACATATTTGTGCTTCAACCTTAGTGGTATATATGGGTTCACAACCCATGTCACGCATCCGAAGGCCACTTTCATTCAATAAATCACATATTTGTGCTTCAACCTTAGTGGTTCATATGGGTTCACAACCCATGTCATGCATCCGAAGGCCACTTTCATTCAATAAATCACATATTTGTGCTTCAACCTTAGTGGTTCATATGGGTTCACAACCCATGTCACGCATCCGAAGGCCACTTTCATTCAATAAATCACATATTTGTGCTTCAACCTTAGTGGTATATATGGGTTCACAACCCATGTCACGCATCCGAAGGCCACTTTCATTCAATAAATCACATATTTGTGCTTCAACCTTAGTGGTTCATATGGTTTCACAACCCACACGCATCCGAAGGCCACTTTCATTCAATAAATCACATATTTGTGCTTCAACCTTAGTGGTTCATATGGTTTCACAACCCATGTCACGCATCCGAAGGCCACTTTCATTCAATAAATCACATATTTGTGCTTCAACCTTAGTGGTTCATATGGTTTCACAACCCACACGCATCCGAAGGCCACTTTCATTCAATAAATCACATATTTCAAATCAAATGACTTAGGAATTGGCCATCCCAAAGTATCTATCACAAATGTAGGCGGTGCCACTAGTGAGAGTGGGTCATCTACCACTGGCCTAGAGTACATGACAAACTTTGGGGACTTGTGAACGTTGATGACATTCAAATCACAAACCCAACAACAATATTGCTTCCAATCTATCTTCAATTAAGGCATTGTGAATTGTACATTGTACATTACACTCAAATTGAAGGGGATCTCTGCATTTTGCAAAGTCTACCTCAAATCATCCCAGTGTCAAGCTAAGATGCCTCATAATTAACCCAATATTTAACCAGCCAAAGCATCACTCTTCGAGATTTGTTGGGGCAAATTGTTCATTCACATGCCTGCACAAAACAATCGTGGAAATACATCCGCAAGAGACCAGGAACAATGGTCTTGTGGGCCTTGTACTGAGCCTCCACCACCTCTATGATCAATCACCGTCTCAGCTGTAGGGCCTTCCTGGTTACAAAGGAAATTACAAGAACAAGGTTGAAGTTAAGTATGTAAGTGAGTGTAGGAAGTTCTCCAACTATTATGCGTTATGTTTTCCACATACTTGAGTTGCAGTTTATAGTACTTAAGTTGCCTAGTAGTACATGTCATCTCAATTTCTATCCGTATTTGTGATTCGGTCACTATCATCGCTTGGATAATTACGAGGGTTAAAAAGTTTGGCTGCATTGAATATTGGGAGGTCTGGGAAACGATCATTCAAAGCATGAACAACTTTTTGCACATAAGATGCACCCAATAATATGAATGGTTGTAGTTCATTGGGCCCATAACATCAAGTAGCAATGCTAGGAGGGTACCCTTTGAGTACCCGCAAATTCTTGCTTGTACGACCCAACATAGGTCCATTCACCCGTCCGCCCCGTCCCCTCCCCCGTCCGCCCCCGTTCCCCCCCGTCCGCACCCCTTCCCCCCCCGTCCGCCCCGTTCCCTCCCCCGCCCGGCCCGGTCCCGGCCCGTTCCCGGCCCAGTCCGCCCCGTTCCCGGCCCAGTCCGCCCCGTTCCCTCCCCGTCCGCCCCGTTCCCGACCCCGTCCGCCCTCGTTCCCCCCCGTCCGCCCCGTTCCCGACCCCATCCGCCCCCGTTCCCCCCCCCCGTCCGCCCCGTTCCCTCCCTCGTCCGCTCCGTTCCCGACCTCGTCCGCCCCCGTTCCCCCCCCCCCTGTCCGCTCTGTTCCCCCCCCCCCCCCGTCCGCTCCGTTCCCCCCCCCGTCCGCCCCGTCCGCCCACCCCGCTCCCCCACGTTCCCCCCTACGTCCGCCCCGTTCCCCCCGTCAAATCCGACCGGGATCTCATCATGATGAAGCCCCCATCATGATGAAGCTCCCCTTTACCTATATAAAGCCGGGGGGGGGGGCTTTAGTTGCAATCACTTTTCCTCTCCTCCCACCACATCGGGACCCGAGACCTTGTTGCGTCCCAAGGGACAGCGACACCGCACGGGTCTCAGTGGTTTTGGGAGGGCAGGCAAAATTGTGGGATAACCCTCGCAAATTTTTTTTCAGATTCACGCACTCATTTCTACACTCACTCACTCACGCGGTTTTTTTCACGATGGAGGGGGAGGACATTGCTCCTTACCAAGACGAGGATTCAAGGCTGCACCGTGCTTGGCTCCAAAGCAATGCATCTGCGAATACTGGCGAGGGTATGGGAAGCGAGCCCGGAAGTGGAAGTCCTGCAGCACGTAGAGCACGTGGAGATCCTTTTGAATTTGATCAGGAGTTTTTTGCTGTTGGTCATTCTGGAGGCAGCCAATCACGGGGAAGCCGTGGAACACGTGGGAGTCGGGGAAATAGTGGATATAGAGGGAGAACAGGAAGGGGACCAAGCTCAAGCAGTTCCACTGGTATATATGCACCCACTCGTGGGGAGCACGTGCCACCACGATCTCCGACACGGCGGACATCAAGACCACATAGCCCTGCACGTGATGTACCTCAGGCTTCGGATATTGATGAGCGACGGGGATTGAAACGCGCAGCAGATTCGGAAGGGATGGAGGAGGGGTCCACGGCATCAGGTTCGCAATCAAAGAGAAGGAAAAATAGAGGCAAACGCGATAAACGGAGCGATGAGATTCGAAACCATTGTAGGACCTTGCTCTTGGAATGGTTTAGAAATAACAGCATGGTTTTTTTGGAAAAACAATACCTCAATAATGGTATAAAGGGTTTAGAGTTGGTGAAGAACGATTTGATGCTTCTTCTCACGGAAAGCACGGCTGGAGCGGAGTTTGAAGAAGCTAGGGGCATGAGCGATTGGGACACCTAGATTGAACAACAAGCCAGGGAAGCAATCTACAATCCAACAATGACATATGATGCTGTGCATCCTGGTGAGGGAAGTAGCAGTGGCATGAAGTCTGAGCTGTACGAGAAGCTAGAGAATTGGAGAAGAGGCGTAATAATAGCAAAAGGAACATCCGCCCGCAACCTTCTCGTTTTTATTGACAGACAAATGGCAGACAACATTGCCACTCAGGGCCGGCAGGGTGTCATATGGCTGCCTAGAAATGCGGAGATCAAAGCCTTGGATAAGGAAATCTTCCAAGGGACCTACGGAGTGGTGCGGAGGGTCACAATTCATGGAGCATCATTCATCCCTAGCTGGATAGAGTGGGCTGGGAAGACCATGAAGGCCACGAATAGTTTGGAAAATCGAAAGAAGCGTTCCGTGGAAGCATTGGCATGTCCAGTAGATCATCCTGGGGTAATCAAGCTACAGTACCTCAATATGAAAATATATGAATCCTATTCGATGTGGTGGAATGGAGGCTCTTTGAAGCACATGAGGGTCTATGGCTACCAAGTTCCGGATGTCCACGAGAGCACAATCCTTCAAACGCCTGGGCCAGACTTTGAAGCACGTAAATGCTTGGTTGTATATCGAAGGCATCGAGCTTATTTGGCATGGGCTCTAATGTGCATTGTGGATGTAGTACACAAGCATGACGTGTTGCACAATGACCTTAATCCTAACAATGTCATGCTGTATTTCCCACAAGACCGTGAGAACACGGTTTTCATTGGTGTGTGTGATTGGGGCATGGCATCATGGGGAGATGAGGACGCCCCCCTTAACTATGGAAAAGATTCAGTGGATGAGATGAACAAGCACAAAGCAAAATACAACTGTGCTGGTCCTGAATTATTCCATGTACGAGGGCAGCGTGGAACATCCACCTCTCCAATGAGGATGGCTCGGAAATATAGGCACACATTTCTCTCAGAGTCCTTCTCAGTGGGTGCTTTAGCAAAGAAGATTTATCACAAGGATTCGACTTCCCCGTTGTTTCAGCTAAACCGTGATCCAAATGGCTTGAAGATGCGGTTTGAGGTAGCATTGGATGCATTGACGAAGACCAATCCAGCGGAAAGGTCAACCATCACACACGTAGTGAACATGTTAAAGTCGCCTCCATACAACATGGCTAACCTGACAATGTGCTTCCGTGATACTGCAAAATAGAATTTTTTAGTTTCTTTTGCATCAATTTTGAATCATACCAATTTTGTAACCGCTGGAGATGTAAATAAAGCCATCAATTTTCCATACAAAACTTGTATATTGTATGAGGTTTATGAATCTTAGTACAATGTTCCTACTCCGTGAGGCTTTTGCTCCATATATGTAGGTGAACTTGAATTTCAGCACACCTACACATATTTCTACAGGAAGTGCAAAAAAGTAAATCCAAAACAAAAACATTTAGATTAGTATGCAATGCTATGCAAGAAAAAAAAATAGAGAGTAACCTGAGACACATCAAAATGAAGAAGTCAAGCTTCATCTTATGTTAGAGAATGGCTACATTCAACATCTGTTGTCGATATTAATAACAGAATGGACGGGGAAAGGGTTAAGTGCTATTGTGGTGCTAAAAAATGTCATGGATTTTTTTTACAGAAGTGTCAGGTTGAGCCATTGATCTATATTCGTCAAAACATTGTTGTAATGATAGCATAGGCATCAGTTTTGTGGTCAGTGCACAGAGGTGGATACTTCTTGCTCAAGAAGCAGTTTTTGAAATGTTTGTTGCCGCCCTGTTCCCGACCCCGGCCGCCCCGTTCCCGCCCCGTCCGCCCCCGTTTCCCCCCGTCCCTGCCTCCCCGTCCGGCCCCCCCGTTCCCCTCCGTCCCCCCCCCGTCCCTGCCTCCCCGTCCGCCCCCCCGTTCCCCCCCGTCCCCCCCCGTCCCCCCCCCCCGTCCGCCCCCGTTTCCCCCCGTCCGCCCCGTTCCCGACCCCGTCCGCCCCGTTCCCGCCCCGTCCGCCCCCGTTCCCGCCCCGTTCCCGACCCGTTCCCGACCCCGTCCGCCCCGTTCCCGACCCCGTCCGCCCCGTTCCCGCCCCGTCCGCCCCCGTTCCCGCCCCCGTTCCCGACCCCGTCCGCCCCGTTCCCGACCCCGTCCGCCCCGTTCCCGACCCCGTCCGCCCCGTTCCCGCCCCGTCCGCCCCCATTCCCCCCCGTCCGCCCCCCGTTCCCCCCCGTTCCCCCCCGTCCGCCCCCCCGTTCCCCCCCGTCCCCCCCCCCCCCGTCCGCCCCCCATCCGCCCCCGTTCCCCCCCGTCCGCCCCACCCTCGTCCCCCGTCCGCCCCACACCCTCCTTAGTCAGATTTTACTACTTTGATTTTAACAGAATGATAAACAGAATGGTAAAATGGTTTACCTAGCGCTAGGCATATCCACGTCCACGTCGGCCTTTTCTGCCACATAGGACGCCACCTTGGCAAGAAGGTAAGTATTTTACCCACCCTACTAGCTTCCCCCTAGGTTGACCCTACGTGGACCCTATTGTGTCGTGACGGAGGGGTCCGTCACGACACGACACGTCATGACGTCGGGATAGACAACCCTGTTCATAACAATGAAAGACTTTGTGGTTACTCAAAAGACATTACCTTGGACGTTGACTTGACTATGAACCATTGACTACTTGCCAAGTTTTTAAGCTTCACCACTGAGATAGAGGATGGAATTAGTGTGATAAGAGTCCACGCACATAGGACATAATCACACACGACTAAGAAAGCACCAATAAAACATAAGAATGTGAATTAACCTTAATGAAGAAGAAATGAAAGAGTAAAAAAACATAGATTGTTATAAGAAACCTTAATTAGATGTGATATTGATCCTTATAGACACTAACTCAATCTTCCATGAGACCTTGTACCCCGAGTTATTTCCTTGGGTTAGTTTAAGTGATAGCATAAACCCACCTACACTAAATACAATTCTCATCCTCCAGACCAAATGAACTACTCCATCCCCTGCCCTAATACAAGGTCCATTAGGGCACGCACTGAGAAATCCCCCACACATGATGAGAATGTGGTGTTTCACACAACCAACGTGTTGGAGTCAGAGGGTCCAGAATACCAATGTCATATTTCTAGATTGTCTTAAATGTGGAATAAAGACTGTCAGGTGTTGCAAGCCAATACAATGCATCCATGCAAGGCCAAATTGGGGAAGTTTAAACATGGCACACCCAAGCCAACGTACAAAGATTTGAAGAAAGAAGTTCATTCCAACAACCATGTAGCCACATAATTTTGGTTATGTGCATATGATATCAATCATAATGTGAAGGGTAGCAAGAATAAGTGGGTGTTGAATTGGCCAAATCTTCCGATTGTGTGGCTGGTGAAGGTTGGAACAAACCTTTCACAGGAAGTGGTTTTTGCATTGGAAAATGTTGGTTCTTAACTACAACAACATGAGGCCCTATCACCACGCCATCATTTGGGCACAATGCCCAATCTTCCCATCCTTCAATCACATTTTCATGTTCCAACAAATCCGAGTGCTCACCCTGCCATATGGTTTTCTAAAGCAATTCGTCGTAATATGGTGGCATCGTTGCCGGAACACAGAAATAAATGGGAGAGCGCATTACATATGGATAGATATTATGCTCAGGGGGGGAGGGGGCACTAGCAAAAATCGTAGAAACAACGTGCGATAAAAACTAGGGTCTAATATATTCATTGTAGATAAATTTTGCAAAAAACATACATATCATATAGGGGGTTTTAAAATAGTGAAACATGTTTACATGTAAAATACCATCACATGTAATGGCCTCTTTTATGTAGTTAGTACATGTAAAATAGCGTGGAAACAATTACTAGGGGTAGCGGGTCTAGGGTAGAGTCTGTGCTAGTGGATGAAAAGAGGTAATTTTTTGTTGAAAAAACTTGGATGGATGACTTCGCAGGATGGTTGGCTTAAACGTTATTAAACCAACATATCCAATGTGGAGTTTAAAAAATTGGTTACTTGGGGTATAAGGGAAAAAATGCAGTATAAGTAAAATAGGGTATTTTTAAATGATTCCTCTCAAAATTATAATTACTGATAGGGTGTATTAAAATACAAGAATTTTCCTTTATTTTGAAAAATACCATACCTTATAATATTTTCTGCAAGGTAAATAGCCCCCGGATAAATAGGTCATGAGCGCATGTGTATGCAAAATATAAGAGGGAGTGCACCCCCCGAGATATTATGTGGTAGGAGTAACTGCCATCCCATACCTTGGATTTGGTTGCATAATAACCATAGTCTCCAAGGAGGATATGATTTACCTCATATCAATTGCAGATAACCCACAATGCACTTGCCCCAACTTTGCAAAAATGTCATCAATGGCAGTGGAAAAGAGGGGTCAGTGGATATCTTGCAAAAGTTTGTATTATGTGTTAAGGTACTTGTGCAAGGTTCACTATGCCACCAACAAGTTTATTCACGCCCCCACTTCAACTACAACGAGGTGATGCATCTTCTCGAGCTTGCCGTTGTGGCGGAACAAGCTTAGAAGTTAGAGCGATGATAGTGAATGCCATTGACACATAGTTTCAAATATAAAAATGTATATGTTTGCCTTAAGGAAATGTAGTGCACACTGATGCTGGAACTAGTTGGTTGTTTGCCACATAAGGCAGTTAATATTTCTTATGCATATTTGTCATTTCAATAAAGCACCCATAACCAGGGATGTGCAAATGGACGTGACGCGGCCTTTTTGCGTCACGTCGCGTCACAAATGACGTGACGCCGTCACGTCACATCACGTCGGGGCGTGACGCGCACTGACGTGGTAAAAAAAAGTTACTGTACCAATTTTTTGTAACTTTTTTTTAACTTTTTTGGACGATTGCTCTAGTCGACTGCTACGAGCAGTCGACTTCAGAAAACAAAAATTAAAAAAATTAAAAAAAATCCATTAAAAATCTGAACCGTTAGATCTTCTTGGATTGAAGATCTAACGGTCCATGATTTTTTTTAGAATTTTTTGATTTTTTTTTTAGGTTTTCCTTGAAGTCGATTGCTTTTAGCAGTCGACCAGCTAGTCGACTGCTAATAGCAGTCGACTGGTCTTGGTCGACTGCAAAAGTAATTTTTTGCAGTCGACTGCTAAGTCGACTGTTATTAGCAGTCGACTTAGCAAACGACTGCAATGATACTTGTTTTTACCAAAGTCGTAATTGTAATATTGGACCAAAATAAAATAGAGAAATAAAATCTGAATCAAATAAGTAAGAAGACATACTCACAAATAAATTAAATAAATTTAGTTTGTTTTTATCGGAGACATGTCAATAAGTGAAATTGCCTTCGTCTTAGTAATTTGGAACTGCAAGTCAACGCAGTAAGTCACTCTATTTTTAAGGTCGCACTAGTGACCCTCTTTGGTGTAATAGGTTTACGATCTACTACAATGGTAGATTCTAAATCCATATTCATAGATTTTAAGTTCTGTCTAGTGGAAGGTAGAAGAAAAGAAAAGAAAAGAAAACATAACTTGATGTGCATCGATGTGAATGTGAGTTTGTTCACCATACCTAATTTTCTATGATGCGTATTGCCTTCCTTGTGTGAGGTCGGCCCTTTTGGGTTGAAGGGTGGGGGTGGGGGGGGGTTACCAATGTTTGTCATCAGTCTAATTTTCTTTCATTTAAGATTAATTATGTGAGGTGTTTTATGGCATTTTGGTGGATAACTTCCACTAGGTTTTTAATAGCAAATTTGGGGATTTGGATGTCTTTAAGTTTCATAATTGAGTGTTCATGAAGGGATCCTCTTACTCCTACTATGATGTTCATTAGAGGGTTTACCATCCATCCTTTTTGTTTTAGAGTAGGTATCAATTAATGGGTCGTATCTCCTATGTTTAATTTTTATGGTTGTTTCTAGGTATCAATCGTAACAATATGTAAATTCTATGAGTTGTATGGTAAGCGAAGGTGAGGATAGTATTGGTGTTTAATTTTGGTATGGGGTGCCTATTATGCATAGGATGCTAGGTCTTAGTCTTGTCATGTTTTGACATGGTCTATTATTGTAGGTGCACAGAGTAGCCATTATGAGAGTGTGGGATCAGGTGGCTTATCATGACATGTTCCTTCATTAACTGATGTGAAGAATCTATGGAATATGTTGGCTTGTAGCATTTGTGCTATGAGGTGGACTGCTTTATTTGTCTAGTTTTTCTTAGCCCCCTTTGATATGTTGGTTTACACATGTGGATAGGAGATGTGGCCATGTATCTTTGTTGTTGTTTGGGCACAATGTGCAGTTTAGTGGCCAGAAGATGTTATCATGTGGTTTCCCATATATTTTCTGCATCTAAATTTGAGTGTTTGGGTAATTTGCCTATATGATATGTTGGTTGTTTTTCAAAAAATTAGAGAGTTTGTGATTTGTTTCTTCATTGGATAGCTATTTATCAACATATGTGAACTTGTATTTGGTAGTTTTTTGACCTCTAGGTTCTTTGTTGACGAATGTTTGTAGATCGTGGATTACTACTACGAAGTTCATGGTATTTAGTGTCACATGCACAATAATGTCACTTACCCTATTTTGAGGCGTATGATAGGTTACAATAATGATCAACAACTTTGCCATTAGTGTCGCCTCATGACACTTGGGTTCAAGTGCGCTTACTGATATTATGGCAACAATATGTTCAATAATGTTATGAGATGTATGCCTATATTACACAATGGTCTAGAAGTTGACTAAAGTGTACACAAATGACACTTGGCATTAGCATGCTCAAGAAGAATATCTTCCCCTTGCATACTCAAATGTAAACACATGATTATTTGCCATTAGTATGCTCAATAATATCTTCCCCTTGCATACTAATATGTACAACTATCACTCAAGTATCCCAATGTGTTGTGCTAAATGGGATAATGTAAATAACTTTTCACCCAAAAAAAATATTATGTTGGCAAGGTATCATAATGCCAATTAGCGAATGCAACACTTTGAAACCTCTAGGCATCTAGTTTGGGACCTTTGCAAATAGTGTATGTGATGCTAAATACCATAAATTGTGTAGTGGGAGTGAACTACACTAAATATGATGTTTAATATCACTTACTATTTGGAATTACGCAATGCTATATCTATTTACTATATATATGTATATCATATTTTAACAAAAAAATGTCAAATTGGTTGTTTGGACCTCCAAGGGTAGACTCTTCATTGTAGACCTAAATGACGTGCTTGGGTCACTATGAAATTAAATACCCTATATACAAGAAGATTATAGAGAAAAACAAGTGTATACATACAAACAAAGTTCTAGAAAATGAACTCATGTATTTATACTAAACTTTTCAATTTTAATGTGATAAATGCCTTCACTACATATGCAAATATAATTCATGAATTAAATAGGCATTTATTACAAATTAAATCCACTTTCACTTTCAAGTTAGAAGTCATGGAACATTATTTCATCCATGGAATGTAAATCAACACTTGCATCAAACAAACAAAGACAAGAGCATAATAACTTAGCCACAATCCGGAGAACAAAACTTGGGTTTGCAAAAACCTAAAACCCAAATGAAAACCCTAATAAGAATGGACAAGGTAGTCATTGATGACGTGAATTGGAATAAGCTAATATATCTATTGTCAAAAATTTCTCTAAACTTAGGGCCCCCTTTTGTACATCTGCCTTTACTTCAAAACTCTTAATAGGCTTCCTAAATGTACAAACTAAAAAATAATAATACCTCTCCCTTATGTGTATTATGTATGCTAATGCCTCAAATAATACCCCTTCCGACACTCACACTAGTTCGTACATGGTAGAAGAGTCTACTCTTAGGGTTCGGACATTATAGAACATTAATGACTTTATTTGGTAAAAAATTATATCAATATATATATATATATAAATGGCATTGTGTAACTCCAAATAGTAAGTGACTTATTTAGTGTAGTAGTAAGAACTCCCAATGCTGTGGTGGTAATTAATTATTTCTCAAAAGGCTATGTGGGTGCAAGCATAGTAAAGTGGACCAAAAAAGTGCTCTGGTATATGAAAGCCATGATTTTCTTGGTCAAACGCCTATAAGTAGTAGCAAAATGTTGTTTAAAATAGATTATTTTTCATGATGACCTCTATTGTTAAGTTAGGTACTTAAATATAGAATATCAATATGAGATCTTCAAAACCTATCATCAAAAGTGACGCGTAAAAGCAACTGACTAAATATATTTTTGAACGTAAATTTCATGACCTTAAATATTTTGAACTTGGAATTTCTTTTCATATTCCTTGAATTCATTATAAACTTGAGGTCATTGTAATTTTTTTTCAAAAATTAATCAATTTAATGTAATGTAATTGTATTTTTAACAAGTTTTTGACAATTATCTTTTCAATGACACCCACTTGCACCACCACTTGCACCGTCTTCTAAAATACATATACGTTGTTTGAAATTGTTTTTTGTGAACATAAATTGCTTGGCTTTGTAGATTCATATGTTTTCTAAATGTTTATGAATTTCTATTTCATAAAATTCAAAGTTAGTATATAGTTTTGGATCACTTTCACTTAAACCTGAGCAAGGATCAAGAGCTGTCCACTTTACCGTGCTTGCACCCATGTAGCAACATTAACTAAGTCTACATGGCATTTTCCTCCATATTACCAAAAGTTAAAGTCTAGAACAAAGTTGGCCTGGGAGGATAGTACCCTAAGTTACATATACCTACATGATTTCTGGTATTAGGTGTCACTTACTACTTGAAATTACAGAATGCTATAACTTTTTGGTATACATATCTGTTTTTACCAACAAAGATCAATCAAGTTGTTGAAAGATGCTACAGAATAAACATCTTTACTTGATACGAAAATAATCATTATAAGTAAAAAGTTACAGCACAGTGTAACTCTGAGTAGCACCATAAATGGTGTAGTGGACTTCCCTCAAAAATCATCATCCATAAGGGATTGCAAGCTTGACAAAACAGGAGTGCCAGTGCTCTTCAAATTGATTTGCATGTATTTATAGTGTAGCTGTTGCACAAATTAGTTGCTAAAATAATTTCTTGAACCCTCAAACTTGAGTCAGCATAGGAGCTTATTCGGGCCTGCTGCAATGTTTTCGGTGTTTCATGATTGAAGTGTGCAGGCAGGAATCTATTGTACATTGAGCACATGTAAATCTAAAGGTACGTACTTACATATTATTGAATCTTTTGTCATGGGTTTGTCACGGAGGAGGGGTGCAGGTTGTCTCTCTCCTTATCGAATCTCATGTGATGACTCTACTGGTGCATTAGGCAGGCTATGGCACAAGGGCTCCAGGTCCTGCAAGCAGACGAGACGCTAGAGTCACACATGTCCACACTGCATAGGCCACCTGCCGAAGCAGTCAGATGCTGCGTTGCAGATACACAAAAACAATTCACTTGTCCGGAACTTTAATTTGTGCTTTGCATTCATTGGTTTGATGTAAGCTCAGGGAGCTCCTGTCTCGTGAACCAGCCTGCAGCTCCACACCAAACTGCTCGTATGCTTGACTTCATGTCAGTGTTACCAGAGGGCCACTTGCATGCGACAACATATATACCAAATTCCTTAGTCTACTCACAAGTAACCATGTGTCTGTAAGTCAGCTGAGGTAGGTGAAGTTGGAGCACCTTATGGGTCAGAATGTTGCTAATGTAGTGAACCACAAACACCCACTCTACGACCATGTGGTAGCATGATTTAAGCTTGGCAATGGAAACAGGATACCGGCCTCTTGATAATGGAAGGAGCCTGGGCAGGGCAGCCTGCTCTCCTATCCTGGCCACTTATACTGTAAGTTAAGGTCCAGAGCCAATGCCTTGTGAGGAGCATCTTACAGTGGGTTTAAGGTTGACAGTGCATTATAACGGCCTGCTTCCAACCGGTGCGTGATCAGCACCCTAATTATTTGCAAGACAATGCAGTAATCTGAATTGAAATCTATGGAATGCTACTAGAAAAGAGAGATTAGAAAAGAACTGAGAGTTTATGGCAATTCACAGCTGAACAGGTACACCAGCTCATTGAATTCTTGTAGTTAAGAAATGTCATTATCTCTAACATTATCATTGTGCTTGGCATCCAACATACAGGTATATACAAATTAGCTCAATTGGGGCTACTTCTGTAGTGATTCCCGATTGGCCAAGGGGGCTCAGAACCCATGAGTTTTCAACAATATATGGTTTTTTCTGTTTCTGTGTAATTCCGTACAAGGACAGGGTAGCTAAACGGATGACGGTGGCGCAGTAGGTACTGCTGTCATATATTATTCCTCATCCTTGTGGGCTTCTCTGGGTTATTATCATCTATGATGGATGCATCTTGTGCACAGGACTCTATACATTTGGAGATATCGGACACTAACGTACATTGATGGCTAAGAAATCAGGCTTGGGGGGGGGGGGGACAAAAGGAAAGGAGGTCTTATTTTTATTTTCTTTTAAAACACTTATTTGGAACTTGAGCTGGCATTTCTAAGAGTAAAATATTTAAATGAGTAACATTATACTTGTAACAATTCACCGAAGATGTGGCAGTTGCATTTCTTTAATTTATGTCATATTTTGATACTACATATTTTCATGATATGTCGCTTAGAGCTCCATGAAACTCATCTTCCACCTTAAAAAAAGGCAGGCGCTAACCTCCCCCCCTCCTTGTACACGCCACTTAAAAGGGTGGGAGGGGGAGATGCTAGGTGGATCAGGGTTGGGGCCAACGACCCATGATCCTCATGTAGTCGGACCATAAAATTTCCTACCCGACCCTTCCTGACCTCAAAAAACTTTTGCCATTCATTTTTGAAGGGCGACATGCCCACAAAACCCATGTTGGCTACACCTCATTTTGAAGGCTCAAAATCCAAAATATATGTTTATTGGCTTTGTCTGTAGGACAGAGACTATGCATCAACTTCTATGTTTCAAGAGAAAATTTCCTAACCACTTTGCGTTCACACTTGGATGTTATTTTTTCCTGCTATTTTTTATCAAGTTTATTTAACGTGGATGGTGAAAGCTTGCATACCTTGGACAACTAACCAACTAATTCAACTATTAGTTAACTAGTTTCCTTTCGTAATTATAGTTGTTCGTGATTTGACCTGCCAAAAAATGTAGTTAATTATAGTTGTTCTAAAATCTAGTTAACTATAGTTGTTCCCTAAAATGTATTGAAAAATATCTAATTGACTATAGTTGGTTATAGTTATAGTAAATAGCCATGGATTGGCATGAGCAAATTGTACAGCTACAATTATAGTCTTTCATAAAAAAGGACAGAGCCTCACGGTTCTATCGTTTTCTTATTTCACTTCCAAAATAAGCAGTTGGCTAGATTTCATTATCCAAATGAAACCATCAATGATGAATAAATTAGTTGTTAATGAGGTGATAAATAATTAATAATTAGCTCTCTGATTTTAATACAAGGTGAAAAATAATCGTTATGAATAATAATCTTTACTTGTACTAGTACAGATCCTCGTTCTTTTGTACACTTGAAATGAACACAATGATCATTTGTGTTGTCCGGACCACTCTCATTTTGGACCGCCATTAAGTCATTTTGTCATTTGGGCCACCACTAAATTTGTGTTATTAATCTTGTAGATTATAATCACACTCTTATAGGCCATGGTGCCTTCTTGTTATTTTGTTGGCCATGCGTAAGGTCCGTGAAGTTTATGTTATATTTTTGGCTACTTATTAGTCATAGATTCCATTCAAGTTTATCCATAATATCTAGATTTCATATATGCTCTTGAATGTACAATATAGAGGGACTTATGTTCTCACTTTGTTTAATTTAGAAATCTTCTTATAGTTGTCTATATCCCCTCCTCCAATTGCTATATTTTTGGCTACTCATTAAAGCTTACACACTAGATTCCATGTTTATTATTGAATGTCCATAAAAGAATGTTCTATCTTTGTCTCATTTTAGAGATCTTGTAGATCTAGTATAGATCTACATGTGAGCCACCTTCCTAAGTAATTACCAATGTGAGCGGGAGAGAGGAAATTACCAACTATTAGTGTCTTTCATTCATCCAACAAAGAAGCCCTAAAATAGTAAATAATCCACATTTGCTATTTTTAGTCATTTGGACACCATATTTAGATTTAAAGACCCCAAATTAGTCTAGGCCCCTTCCTAAGTATTACCAATGTGAAAGAGAGAGTAGATTACCGCATACAAGTGTCTTTCATTCATCCAACAAAGAAGCCCTGAAATAATAAACATGCCACATTTTACTATTTCTAGAAATTTAGACACCGGATTTAGGTTCAAAGACCCCAAATTAGTCTAAGCCAAGTCATTTGAGATGAATCTGCCAAAAATCTATATAGGGACAAATTTTTATGTTGGATGGATGAGAGGTATTTTACTTTCTACATTCTTATAATACAAGATTAAAGCCGGCTTCACATATAGAGTGCTTCAAAACACTCTATTTACACATATGATGTGCAATGAATTAGTGGCTAAGGACTTGGAGTGGAGTTGTAATATCCAAGGTTTAGATCTTTGGCCCGGCACCCCTTGGCCTCATCTTGTAGGTTAGAAGGGCCTACCTATGTGTTAGACCTAGTTAATTGTACGTATTCATTTTCCAAATTTACATCTGCAATTTACTACTGACATTTACCGTAAACCAAAAATTACCATATCAAAAATTGAATTTGGTAAGTACTAAAAACAATATTAACGTTTGCATACAAGAATAGATCTGTATGAGGAGCCATCAGAATTAATTTGTCATGAAATCTGAGGTGGACCCAAACAATCTGACAAGGTCAACAATAGGAGGAGGTTTGTGTCAAAGGGACATGACCCTTAGAACACGATCCGAACAACGTTCTTTTGAACCAGCTGGGAACCATGGACCAAGTTTTAAACACTAGCTAAAATGACATTTTTTTTGTTAAACTGGTTTTTTCCGTGATCAAAAGAGCCGTGATTTGTACTAGTGTTGCTATTGTGGTCAATTTTCTATATATCATAAATTTTGAAGAGGAAAGATTGAAGAGGTTTCTACATATATTGACAGATATTAGTTGCAATGAAATAATGATTATTCATTACCTCGTATCAAAATCAATGAGGTTAAATAATTTATCATCACCTCATTATCGATTAAGGTTCAAATGTTGATTTCAAGAGGTTAATTTTCAATAATTTTGAAAACCTCTTCACTATTTCCACTTCAATTTTTTGATAAAATATAAAAATTTGACCTTGGTATCAAGCGTTAATAGTTTTTGCCTCATTGGCAAGAAAGGAAAAAATATAGATTTTGAAGAGATTTTCTCTTTTTTTCTCTCCTCTTGAACCTCTTTAATGCTTTATGTTTCATCTAGGTAATGAAATCTAGTCAACTGCTTGCTTTGTAAGTAGAAATGCGCATATATATTGGATTTTGATCCTTCAAAATGAGGTGCAGTGAATATAGGTATGTTGGCAAGTGGCTCTTCAAGAATGAAAGGCAAAAAAAATTGAGGTCGGGCAAGGTCGAGCATTGTTTTGTGGTCGGGTAGGAAATGTTTTGGTCCGGTTGCCTAAAGGTTGCGGGTTGCATGTATTGACCCTGATCCACCTAGCAGACTTCCCCCCCCCCCCAACCCACAAATGGCACGTACATGGGGGGATAGCACATGTCAAAAAAAACCCCTAACTTTTAGTTAGCTCCTCAATTGTGTTTCTTACCTTTTAAAGGCATACATATCCTTGACCTTCTTAAGATACCCATGGCAAGAGCTAAATGAAGTTATCTATTTACTTTTAGGAGCTAGGAGGCTTGTAAAATGCATCGACTTTGTAATCAAATCTCTTGTGCTACGATAGAAAATATTGAGTTTGCTCTATTGAAGCACAATAGAACTAGAGATCATATTGCACAAGCATATACCATATACAAAGGCATATGAACAGTGCTTGGAGTGAGATGATCACCTCCACCCCTTGCCTTGTTTTTTATTGTATTCTTCCTCCTTGACTTACACAATACATACGGAATATCTCAACCCCACTTTCCACAAACCATATGGATTTATTCAAATCTTATTTATTCTTAGACCTCTAACAATGACCATCCTATGACTATAAGCAACCTAATGTTCTATCCCCAACACTCTCACTTTGTGAGTATTCAAAGAATTGCAATTTCATTGGCCTTGATAGTGATTGTTTCCTATCATTCGCATTTACCAGATTTTTGAATGACATAGTTTTTAAAAACTTCAAATAATCATTCCAATATGCCTCATTTGCCCTTTCTACATCATGTTTGTGCAACATGTGGTTCTTCCAACATTCTCCAAGTGGCCAGCGCTCCCTTGAGGTATATCCTTCCTTGTGGGATGAAGGTGTTAAAGAACACCATTTCTGTGCTAGTCCTCCTTTTGGTTCTTGAAGTATTATTAGGTTATATCCCACTTGCTCCTCACGCTCCTCAATATCTTCACTAAAATCAAGCGATGGTAACTCAAAAGATTCGGCCAACCCAACCACCATGGGAGCCTCCTTCCTCCCACTTGAACACATTTCCTAATTACTTCAAAGTGTCATACTGTCATCTATGAACACAACATCTTTGATTCGGCCAATACGTCCGAATGTGCTATATTCAATGGCTTAGTTGATCGCCTTCCCCAATCGTTGGAAAACACTACCCTAAATTGTTATCCATCAATGCATGCTTGACAAATCGACAAAGATGTGGGACAAGGAATTTCGCCAAAGTTCAGCCACTCACCACGTTCAAAAGTGCACAAACATCATTCACATTCAAATGCCCAAGCCAACTATGCTTAACCTCAAATGCACCGTTTTTCTTCCATGATTGTTCCAAATCGCCCATATCCACTCCATGCACCTTGGTAAAGATTATTTCGTACAAATTGTCATTACGTAGTCTCATTGCAATCACCTCTCCCTCTCGACCTCTCACAATACATTTATTTTGGTTGGATTGCACTTTCAATCCATTCAACAAAACCATGTTCACAAAACATAAAATTGCTTACAATCTGCGTACATGGTGGGCATTCTTGATATGAATATTCTTGATTTTGCCTCTCACAGGTGCTCCAATAACAATGGAATCCATTTCAATTACATTCACGATGCTATCATCACCTAAATGGACATTCCATGGAGCAATTATCTTGTATGTATCAAATGCCATCCTATGAGAAGCCATGTGTTTCATATTGAAACACAATAAAACTAGAGATCAAATTGCACAAGCAAATACACATACACAAAGACATGAACAATGTTTGGAGTGAGATAGTCACCCTCATTGGTTTTTACAATGGATATGGGGATATATCAACTCCCACTTCTTATTATAGATCATATGGATTTATTCAAATCTTATTCATTCTTAAACTTCTAACAATGACCATCCTATGACTACGAGCAACCTAATGCTTTACCTCCAACACTCCACTTTACAAGTAGTTAGAAAATTGCAATTTCATTGGCCTTAATAGTGATTATTTCTTATCATTCGCAATTACCAATTAAAATTTAATGACATACTTTTTAAATACTTCCAATAATTGGTTGAACATGCCTCATTTGCCCTTTTTACATCATGTTGGGACAATATATGTTTTTTCCACCATTCTCCAAAACACATGGCGCACCCTTATGAGGTATCTTCACTCCTCTAAAGGTCGTCCCTCTCCATCAACACCTAAGCCTAATTGCATGCCTTCGCTAAAATTGTATTGAGTGGGAGGTGTTGAAGAACATCCTTTGTTTGCTAGTCCTCCTCTTGGTTCTTGAAATGCAACTAGTTTATCTTTCATTTGCTCCTCATGCTCCTCAATATCCAATGAAGGTAATTTGGAAGATTTGGCCATCCAACCAACATGGGATCCTCATTCCTCCCACTTGGACGCATTTCCAAATCATCTCTATTACTCGTACTATCATCTATAAAAATAATATCTCATGTGGCCAAACACATCCGAATGTGCTATCTCCATAGGCTTATTTGCTCACCATTCCCCATCGTTCAAAACGATGCCCTAAGTTGATGTCCATCAATGCATCATCCTTCACTTATAGGTGAAAGTTTGGAATAAGAGATTTGTTCCGAGTTCATATTACTCACCGAGTTGTGAAGTGCATGCATACGTTTCACATTCAAATGCTCAAGCCGACGACATCAAACTCACGTGCACCATCTTTCTCCAATGATTATGCTAAATTGATAACATCCGCTCAATACACCTCGAAGAAAAAAAATTGAACAAATTTTTTTGATTCTCGAAGCTTAAAACTCGCTTTGGGCGGAAGCGGTGGCAAATGCAGTTTATACAGTAAACCGATGTCCGACGAGGGTCTTGCGTTCCGTTACACCCGAAGAAACGTGGAGCAGGAGGAGGCCTTGCGTTGCACACGTACGTGTGTTTGGAAGCATTGCTTATGCAATGGTTCCAGACGAGAAGAAGGGCAAGTTCGATGCAAAAGGAATCAATTACATGTTTCTCGAATATTGTGAAAGTATGAAGGCATATAGGATGATGTGTTTGGAAACAAAGAAAATCATAAAAAATAGAAATGTTGTGTATATGAAAGATAATGGGAGCATTAGAAATGATTTGAAGATGCATCGAAGTGGGAGAAATGAAGCCCAATGGTGGTGGTGGTGGTGGTGGACAAATATTCCAAATCGCCTTTGTTTGATGCGGTAGACAAGTCGTGGATGGCAACAAGGAAGTGAGAGATAATGGAGTTGCAATTGAAGAGGTACGTGAAGGACCGGCAAATGACAACATTATTGTTGAGGGATTCGGCGAGAAGCGGCGATACCCCATGAGAGACCCAAGGGGTGCACTCCATTGTCAAGTTAAACACCACGTGTGATAAAAAAAATCTACTTTTTACATAAAACATTAATAGGTCAAAATTTTATCAATTTTTGTTATGAATAGATATGCACTGTATCTATTACATAGTAAAAAATGGTAACCAAATTTAATGATTTGTTTTTTTATAAAACATGCCATTTCTAACTAGAATGACGCAAAATTGACCTAAAAATTTACTACAAAAATGAAGATGACTAAAAATTTCAAAAAAATATACAAAAGATATTAATGGTTATATGTATGTAGAAAAAATATCATAAATTTTAAATTTATTTATTACATATAATATAAGGTTTTTATCACATGTGGTTACAAAACGTAAGGGGGTGTGATTGCCCTGAGACAAGAGAGCAGCAACCACTTGGAGAATGGTGGAAGAACCCCATTTTGCCTCAACACAGTGAGGAACGCGCCAATGTGGCATTAATTGAAGGTCCTTTGAGTTGGAGTGAAGCAATTAGGCATAATATGGGGAAACTTGTGGGCAATGTTAGAACCTCACCATATAGGGTTGAGAAACTAAGAAAGTCAATAGCATTACAAGTCTTTGACTATTCACAAAGTGGGAGTGTTAAAGGTGGAACATTAGATTGCTCGTAGTCATAGGAATGTAATATTAGAAGGAATAATGTTCTAATAAGGCTACAAGGTTGGTCTGTAGTAGGAGGTGAGTTATCCCATATTGTTTGTAGCAACCAAGGTGAAAATGAGCAATAAAGGACAAGGCAAGGGGTGGAGGAGACCATCTCACTTCAAACATTGTTCATATGCCTTTGTGTATGTGTGTATGTTTGTGTAATCTCATCTCTAGTCCTATTGAGTTTCAATAAACTTAGGTTGCATTGAACTGGCTTTTGACAGCAAATGTTGCAGGCACACCACAACCCCCAACATTATGTATGGTCATGGGAAAGTCCCCCCTCTGAGAAAATCCTCCTGGTACAAGTTTTGCAATTTGCTTTGCAACATGGTTGCTTGACGTGTGTGCAAAGCATAATAATATACAAAAATTTCACATTCAATACATGTTAAAATATATCATGACGAAATTCACATTGCATCAAGTTCAAGATCATAAGCAGTAATTTTCTCACGTCAAATAAGTAGATGTAGGAATCACCATTCTTCAGGGCATAGAGGAGAGTTTTACTTGGCATAGACTTAATTGGTGCTTTTATATGAATAACCAGTAATTGTGATTGCCTCGATGTATACTCACTATAATTTTAAGATGACATAAATACAGGAAGTTGAACTTGATTAGTGAATAATCGGTGAGGTTGTAAATATGCTATACGCCCCCTCCAAATTCACTATGAGCAGCCTGCAGAGAGGTGTTGCCAGTTGAACATGTAGGTTTGTGATGCTTTGGCAAAGTCCAGACACTTCCATCCGCACATACTGGTTGAACTAAATGTATGGATGGAAGTGCCTCAAGAAATGATTAATAGAGCATGGGTCTCCCATTGAATTTATGAGAGTTCCTGTAAGCCGACAATCCCTATTTGCATTCATAACATTATTTAGCGCCCCTAAATTAACCTTCTCAAAAAAAACATCAAACCGGCGTACACTGGTTTGATGCTCTTTTGAAAGCTAAGGTAGCACTACAATTCAAATTTTACTTAACCTATTTTTGATCGATTTAGGTAGTTACTTTCATTATTTAGCATTTATTATAAAGGTTTCAAAAACAAAACCAACGTCAAAAGGCAAAAAATGTATTCACCTAGACTAGGTTAAAATCAAAATAAATCTAGAAAAATAAAATAACAAAATTATTTTAACGTAAGTCAACAATGTGATTTCACTTTTCAAAAAAGTATTCCGGTATTGATCTAAGTTGGATACTAGTCTAAATTTGCAAACAACTTTATATTGATTGATTGCACTTTGTGTAAGACACTAAATTTGTGCATTTCACCTTTGCTTAGCCTAGTCTTTACCTAGATTAAGAAGTAATTTTTTCACTTTATGTGCATTTACCTTGTAATCACTCATGAACCCAAAGGGTACCCCGATAGCATTTCTACTTAATGTTATGCTATGGGCAAGACATTAAGCAAATTTAAATCACAGATTGTAAAAATGTTGTAATATTACATTGATTATTCCAATTAGTGCATGTTATTATTTGGAGTTACGCAGTGCTATGACTACACTAATTATGGTATTTAGTGTCATATGGTATTTTATGTCACTATGGTAACTTTTTGGATGACACTTCTTATGAATAAGTGAACAAATATTGTCATGGATGATGGATGAGTTCATCCATTGGCCAAAACCCTATCTTCTCTTGTCAACAACTTGTGATGAAATATTGTCATGGATGATTGAAATTATGATGAAAAATCACTTGGTAAGTGATAGTAATTGCAACACTGTAAATCTATAATCCCCAAAAAAATTTACAAGGAATGACAAATGATGTTGGATTAACACTGAGTATTGGTGACACTACACCACAATTTAAAATTAGTATTGAGCAAGACAATTAGAATAGGTGACACTAGATATCATATCTGATATTTTACCAAGCAAAGTCATTAATGTTTTATAATGTCCGAACAAACTACTAAACTTTTGTTAGGAAAAATTGAACTCGAGTGAGATATTATCATACTACATAACTCCAAATAGTAACATGCATTAATTGGGATAATCAATGTAGCATTTTGATTCTTTCTAGAGGTACTCAATCAAAATGATCAAAGTTTGATTTTTCGCCGCACACATGAAGAAGACCAAGGTATTAACTTTGCTTCCTCTTTCTTTACAATTCAACTTACAACTAGAATGGTTCAAATTTTGACAGGTCATGTGACTGTGCATCACATCTCTGTGGTCGTTAAAACCAGTGTATGGTTTATTTAACAATCCCCTAAATCTATTCCAGGGGACAACTCATATCACACTGCAGAAGTGAACATCAGTGTACTCAAGTGGCATTTTCGTGACAATTGCAAACATCAAAAGATACTTGCGTCATGTCAAAAACAATTTCTCAAGTGACATAATCCACTTCTTATGATTAAAAGACAAACTGAATAGGCACAGATGGTGGCAATGAAAACACTTAGTTATGTATCACCGATACCTTCTAACGTTGATTGAGCATCACTGATTGGAACCCAGTATCCTCCTATTCTCACTCAAAGAGATGATGCCATCATCTATCTTGTGGTAGGTCAAAGTATGTGCAACCCAAACTAAGTCTTCACATCTATTGACACCATGGCCATCTGTTACATGCAAGATCTGTGCTAGTAATAGTTATGAAGCATCCGTAAGTAAGCCAGCTTCGGCTTCATCAGTTCTTGCCACTTCAAAATGGTCTTCTCTTCGCATTTCAAATGCCGGTAACATTCTGCTCCTCAAGGCAAAAACAAGGTCAATCCCTCACTACGCCCCACGCCTTCTGACCTAAACAAGTACAGGCGGGGAACTGCCACCTCTACGAATGCATGCCTCTGCATTCTCTTATCTCAAGATTCACAACAAAACCCATATTTACAACCTGCATTTGGTTCGGAATATGTTGTAGATGCTCTCCAAGACAACATCAGTTTGAGTGTCTCTCGACCAATGCAATTCACTTCTCTTCATCTTGCCACCCATATCCAGCAACTGCTGTAGATTTAAAAGTAAGTGCTGCTCCCATACTCTTCATACAACACGGCAGCCTTGAAGCACTTGAGTACATGTGATCGCAGTGCACAGCTCCGAGCTTCGACCGAGCTGTTGCAACAAGCACAGATTACTGTACAAACCTCATGCCCCTCAGTTCTTTATGTACAACTGCCTCAACCAGGCTGAGACACCTCCGAATAAGGTGTGAAGTGTCGTCTGAAATGGAATCCGGAACATGTTAATGAAAGAGAAGGGAGAAGCACGCATGGAGGATCGATGTTCGTAAGCAGTGCTCTTGGCAGTGGCCAAATACACCTTGGCAGCCTTCTCCAACAGAGGATTCTTCATGTGGACATGGCGAACGTCGGGAAGAGACTGAAAGGAGTTGAGGTGATTGTTCCATTGCCTACTTGGAGCGGGGAGGGAGGCAGAGTCAACAACATCTCTCAAGGATGTGTAGGAGTGGGAGCTGAAGGAGCGAGACCTGGTCATGTCCAGAAGCTCAGTATCTCGCCGGTTGCGCAAGTTTACGAAACTGAAAGTCCTCCACAGCTGCCTAAGAGTCACGTAATTTGACTTCACAAGCGTGGTCATGGGGTGGAATGCTGGAATTCGAACCTGCATCAAATCAATCACACGAAATTAAAGTTTCTTCAATTCTTGATACGGCTGAGACACTATTCTATACAAGTGTATCAATTACCCCCGTTGGTAGGAGGGTAGATAACCTGATAGGACACTCTCAAATATACACTAGAGATCACATCCTGCACTTACCTCTATAATATTACTGGAGAACTTCGAAAGTAAGAAATTGCCAAACGTCGGTTCTCCACGCCAAAAAATAATGCTGCTGAGTGTCAAATAAATGGTAGAGACGAGAGTGATTCTCGGAGAAGCGTAATCTGGTTCTAGATGCAGAATCCGGATGTTTGGAGAAGTAATACTGAAGAAATGTGTGAGGTTGATAAAAAAAACTCTCGTCTAGCGGCCGAAAAAACCGGCTTTTACGCAAGATAAGTCTTGTATCGAAATCCTCTGTGTTTCTATCCAGGATCTGGCATCCTTCAACACCAGAGTCCCACTTGAAATATCATTCAAGCCATCTGCACACTAACAAATTGTCGTCCACCTCGAACTATAGGGATCTTAGCTGACAAATAGACGCTCATCAAACGCCTGAATCGACACTCTCTGAAGCAGTGCATGCCAAATTCTCATATGCTTTCCGAAGCTCTCAAGAAGCCGACCCCAAATTCCCTGGAAGCTTGCGATTCCACCTCCAAGATAAGCAAGGAAATTAGACCCCCGATTCAATTATCCGCAGCCGCTACAAGAGGAGAAGTCCAGTGGAAAAGCTAGAAATCTCAAGTTAGGGATCCCCCGAAGTAATAAACAGGCTACGGTGGGCCTCCAACAAACAAGCTAAGGAAATAACCCAAGAAACCTGATCCAAGCAGCTCCCCCTAATATCTGAACCTCCTGTAAGCCAATGAAGCAGCAAGACACAAACCCCCTGAAGCCACTGGTGCAGCGAGCGTGAGAAAAAGAAGGTGAGGTAGAGCTCCAACTCCTAAGCGCACCCAATGTTAGAAGAGATGAAGGAGTTTCCTTCCTGTTGTTCCTTCCAGGTTTCCGTGGCTGCCGCCTAGCTAAGCTATGGGATGCGGCTGCAGCCAACTTGAGAGAAGAAGGGGGGGAGAAGTTGCAGAGAAAGAGGAGCTCATAAGCTAAGGAAGGTAAGGTATGTTAGATTGGAGAGTGGGGAGGAGCCGGAGAGGAGGCCATGGTTGAAGGGCGCGCAAGAGAGAGCAGAAGGAGGCCGAGTGCACACTTCTGCGCGTCTCTCCGGCTGTCTGTGTATGCAAGGAAGTAAGTAAGTAAGTAAGTACCCCGGCCGCACGCAGCCAGCGAGGCCAAAAGGCCACCTTGCCTGCGTTGCCAGCTCCAGAATCTGGGCTTCCAGGTGGCCTCCCGCCCCACTTAGCAGGTAGGTAGGTATCTGTGCCCGTGGGTGGGTGGGTGGTGGGTAGGTAGGTATGTATGCAGGTAGGTAGGAGCCCACCGAATCCGGGGGTTGGGTCGCCTGCACGTGGGCCATCAACCCGCCCAACTTCCGCCAATGTCATTCTTTACAGTTTTCCTCATCATGGCCTTCAATATTTTATATGCTCGGGCCTTCATAGCTACACTACTGTGCTCGCATTCGTTTATACAACTTATACTACGTCATCCACCTGAACATAAGTGGTTATTGCATCTGCATGGATTATGAAGCTGAAGTCGGCTCTTTCATTGTATCATCTCATGATGTTGAAGGATTATTAAGGAAAGCTCAAGGTGTCATCGCTGATTTCCAACGATATGTTATCATCCATCTTCTTGCATTATTGGGGGAGCTAAAATATTAACTTTAGTCCCATATACTTGGCAGCACATCCGCCATTGTGTAAGTATAGGACCCAATTGGGCCACAAAATGCCTTGTCTGCAGATTTGAAATGAGAGATGAAATCCTGTCTCTTTTCTCACAAAATTGGGAATCTACAGTATAGTCACTCTGAGCTGTGGTCAGGAGTCATGACACATGTGTAACTGAGGGTGGCTTTATGTGTTAGGGTCCAAGTTCCATAAATTTGGGTTCCAAAACACCTCTTAATGGACCTTACTTATGGACTCAACATTAGACCTCAAGATTGAAGCAGTGAATGGGGAGATATTTAAGCCAACTCAATTACTAACCTTAGTTCTTTATTATCAATTGGTTACTTATTGAAATGTTTTAGTAATTCCTTGTATTTTTGCTCAAAGTAGGAAATTTTCCAAGATGTAGTTTCAATGCATTTCTAGAGTTTTGATTTTGAACCTTTAATTTGGAAAAACAAACCGGCTCATTTGTAACTAGTAGCCAATTCTCCCCATACATTGGACTTGAAGGTTAGTTCTTCAAACAATAAGATTGTTTTTTAAGTGGAGACCACCTAGATTTGACGGACAACCAACGCCACATTAGTGCCACTTTGGTGTCTTAAATACCTTGGACCCGGACCCTAGTGTAAATCCGCTTGGGTCTAAATTTGGCTCTCGACCAATACGGTCGCTTGATATTGGAGTTCCTTTGGTCTTGGACCCTAGTGGATACCCCCACTTGTGAGGCTTCAACAAACACTGAGAATGTCATGCACCTACTTGTCAAGTGTCTGGTGGATGGGGCTCCTACAGGGTTTTTGCAGGATGGAAGGAGGGGGCCCACATCAAAAGCACAAAATCTAGCCTCAGTGGTGAGCCTAGTTAAGTTGTGTTATTACCTAGTAGCCAATCTCCACTCTAATTTTCATTCATGTGTGCCTCAGAACTTGTGCCACCAAATGTCAAGTGAATGGACTTTGGACCACAAATCTTGACTACATTCTCCCTATCCGTTCCCTGACTTTTTCATTACATGGCAAGCCTTGCTAGGTTACACTTTTGTGATGCAACTACACTAAATATGATATTTAGTGTCACCAATTCTAATTATCTTGCTCAATACTAATTGTAAATTGCGGTATAGGGTGACCAACACTAAATGTTAACCCAACATCATTTGTCATTCCTTGTAAAATTTGGGGGAGATTATAGATTTACAGTGTTGCAATTACTGTCATTTACCAAGTAAATTTCCATCCAAATTTCAATCATCCATGACAATATTTCATCACACGTTGCTGACAAGAGAAGGTAGGGTTTTGGCCAATGGATGAACCCATCCATCATCCATGACAATATTTGTTCACTCCTTCATAAGAAGCGTCATCCGAAAAGTTACCCCAGTGACATTAAATACCATATGACACTAAATATCATATATTAGTGTACTAAGTGCATGTGTGGCATAAGCTTAGAGTGAATAAGGTTTGGTGAAATATATGGGCGGATGGGTTTGTGAGCCACTCGGGTCTAGTGCATGTGCTTGGCATTCACCAAGGAAGTACCTATGCAAGAATGAGTATTTGCCAATCTGGTTGCCCCATCATCAGCTACGAGCTGTGGCCTTCATCTTTCATGTGTTTAGCCTTGTGATCACTTATGAAGTCACAAATCAGACATACTCAGCTTTTGTGTAAGTTAGATTGCACAGGCTCACCACATCATCCCACACAGAAGACATTAATGAATAAGGAGCTTGCTTAAGGGGGCCGCCCGTCTCACAAAGTAGGCTGATGGTGTACACTGTGAAACTATCATCGTACATCAGCTTCAGCACCACAGTTATTGGACTGGAGAATATTCTCGGGCCTTTCTAAGATGACATGCACATGTTGAAGACCTTCATAAACCGGCCTTGCTACATAATAAGATCAATAGCTTCATTTTATTACATATAGTGGGGAAAATCTCACAGTACGTTACATAATTATTTTTATACAATTTAAATGAACAGCAAATCACTTGATCATTTCCACAATTGAAATAGCATGAAGCACAGCAAACATATATATATTGAAAGAAGGCAAAATTAACTAAACACTTGTTGTGTCCCCATACTATATGGACAAGTACTGTTTGGTACTATGAAATTATTTGCACATAGCATGTAGCAACCGCCTGGACTCAAAATGGAAAGTATGTCTTATTCTAAATGTCCATGCTTAAATTCACTCCCAAAGGGTGCACCCTATCTTAAAACCATATCTCATGTGTATGTGTAATGCATGTGTAACTAGAATTTAGGTAATTCCAAACATCCTAGCAAAATCTAGACAAAACCGGTGGTCAACATCATTCTCCAAATCATCTCAATATTGTGATTTCTTCCCACAACTTCGTTGTTGTGCCTCGTATGTGGCTTCTATTAATTTCTCATCATGCATTTATGATCACATAGTTGTATGTTTGTTATGACATAATGTGTGCATAATTTTAGACTATCCAATAGCCCAAATACCTAAATTACCTAAATTACCTAAATACCAGTTATGTCATCTTCAATTAATATGTCCATTAACCATTTGATGGAAAGAAATAGCTAAGAAAAACCACACATAAATCAAATGTCCTTTAAATGTATGTCAATCTTGTAAATGAAGATTTTATTAGGGTTGAGTGTCCTATAATCTCCTATCTATATACGTAATACTAGTAAATGAAGTTTTATCATGTTCAATGTCCTATAATCTCCTATCTATTATGCTCTAGCACAATCGATCAAGGTTCACTCCCAACGGAGTCACTAAGATGTAAATGAAGGTTTTCCCTGAAGGTTGACATTGATTATCAAGGTTGAATTATTATGCAGTCGCCAACTTCAAATTTGAAATTTAAGTGCATGTAGGGCTACTTTTACGATGTTGCAAAACTTGCTTTCCTATTAAATCTATAGGTATACTACATTATTTCAAGAAAACTAAGTTTCCAAGTCTTTAGCACATTGCTCTCATCCCAATACAAAGATTTATAAGACAAATATCAAAGAGCTTAACATCCCCATGCCCTTCCTAAATATAACAAGCACCAAATTCTTGTAGTCTTGATGAGCTCAACACCTAATTTCACATGGTCATACCATATGCCTTGTAACTATGTTATTATGGGGGACAAAACATGACAAACAATGAGCCATTGATCTTGAGTGCATATGTGCAAGTTGCGATGCCATTTTTTATAGGTATAATAGGAAATCCTTAGCCTTTGCATTCTCTTTCCCAAGGACAATTGAATATCTTTGTGGCCACAAAGTAGTCAAATGTTGACAAAGCACCCACAACCACCCAATAGACAACTACACTCTATGATAAGTTAATAGATTTTCAAACCACTCAATTGCATCCCCTATTATGATTGTAATGTGGTCCATTCCTTTTGTGTTCAACCATGATCTCGTCAAGAAGCTTGATAATGCCTTCCTTGCCTTCTTCATGTTTTATGTGTGTTTTATGAAAGACAACAAAATCCACAAAGGCTATGAATATTCCACAAAAATACAATGGTAATGGTTGTTCCAAACTCTAGTACTAGATCTAGAAATACATGTCGGCATCTATAATAAACATGTACACATGTTGACATAAACATGCATTGTCCATATTAGTGTGATTTTTGTATCTTAGTCAAGTAACGACATAGCAACATACTTAATTTATTAGAGGTACGTTGTTCACTAATTATTCACCACACACTCCTTCTATAAGATAGTATATTATTGGCAATAAATTTTCACAACCACATTATTGTCAATATCACAATGATCTATTGGCTCTCTATTGGCAATTCTCTCTTTTTGAACAAGTATGTGGAGAGTATGGTAAGCCATATGATCACATCAACCAAGCTTTAGAATTAAGCACAGTAAAAACTTAAAGGTTATTCTATCTCATTAAGTGAGCAACCAAGACAAAGCAAGTTGCACAATAATGATGTCCATATGTGCAACTTCAACCAATTGCTAAGGGCTTAATAAGCGGTTGGGCTCACTCTGAATTGGACCCTACCTAGTTGGCTAGTATTTGATAATCGATATGAGCATATTCAATAAGTTGTTAACTACACTAAACATGATATTTAGTATCACTTACTATTCAGAGTTACACATGCCTATGTCCTTTTACTATTAGTGTAATTTTTTATCACTTAATGATGTTAATGTTTCATAATGTCCAAACAATCAGTTCAACCTTTGTTGGATACAAAAAGGAGATGTACAATATACGATTATAGCATTGTGTAATTCCAAATAGTAAGTGACATTGAATATCATATTTAGTGTACTTTATCCTTGCTTGCTTGGCCCACCACACCATAATTAAGCAAATGAAGTTTGTCAAATGTAGCAAAGCCTAAATCAAGTAGCATGTTTGTCAAGATTGAGTTTCACATCCTCAACAAGGGATCATGGACGCCCTTTGTTGCATGTTGTTGAGTTGTTGAATATATCTTGCTATGGCACGTGCTAAATAGGATTTGAGAGCCACAAATCTAATTTGTGTTGCTTAGACTTTCTATTTTAGTCAAAGACATTATATGATTGTTGTTATAATATGATTATTCAAACTTCATATTCTTAGCTTTATTCAAATGCCTTAAATTCAAGTTTATTCTTATGATCGTGATGAGCTATGTCAATTTCTTGCTTGGTGGTTCACTTATGGGTTTCATCTGAAGCAAATTGAATCTATCTTGCTCACCACTACAATGTTGGTGAGATTGTGGTCAATTAATTACGGGTTGGATTACGGCTGTAAAGTTTTCTTGATGATGTGGATGCATACTTCAAAGAGGTGGTTAGAGTAGCGGGGTGACTATCCTTGTGCTCAACATTGTGTCTAGAACATCAATTTGTACATTTGATTATGACATGAAAGTTCAGTGTTTAGAATTGACTTTGTATTTCTTAACGTTGAGATTATAAGCCATTTGATCACTAAATGATTTTTCTCTCTCTCTTCAATTGATTATCTATGTTATGCTTAAGAGTTTTTTTTTTCTATTTTGTTCATGAATGTTTTTGAAAGTCATAAATTATATTGTACGTAGAAGGCCTTTTGAGATAGTAACCTTCATGTCATATGTTGCAAGACACATTTCCATACGTATGCAAATTTTCCTACCAAGTTCAATGCAATGTTATTCCAAAGAGTAGGCGATGAAGGGTTATTTCATATGTCAAACAATTAAATTTGTAAGTACCAAACCCTTATCTTTCATTGCCCTTCAAATGCCCCTTGAGGTGCTCATGGTATAAAACAATATTAAGATTAACTACCAGTGGGTAATCGCTTCAGTTTTTGATGGGGCTAATAGATTTTTGGAGAATACCCTTGAACTTCACTTAAGATTTTTTTGGGTAGTATATCCCTATCCTTCAATCAATGATTGTAGAGGGATAGAGTGTACTCTTGCTCTTCACCATCCACTAAATAGAATTACCCGCCCATCACTACACTAAGCAATCCTCTTAGTGTGGACGGAAAATTAGTGAATATGGGGCACTCTAATTGTCTAGTTAGGGTGGAAATAATGGGGATCCAAGCCATGGTATCTTCCCCTCAATCTTTCTTGAGACTTTCAACCAACACCTTAGATAAAATAAAATAGTCACCTTACATCAAAAGTAGCATAAATCAAATATTCACCCACATCAATTACATGGAAAAACATTTAATGTGAGCCAAACTAATTTTAAACTAGAGGTTTGGCGTGGGTTGAAAACCAATGTGGGTCCTAGAGAACTAATGTGGCCCACACTAATAGGTCTATTTAATGTAGGTGCAACACATAATTAGCTATTGTTTTTGAAACTAAATGTATCGAACTCCAATCCACAAAAGCTCACCTTCTCAAATAACACACAAATCATATAAAACTTGAAGTTGAGCCATCATGTACTTTTACAAATTAAAATTTGAATATGTTGCTCACAGACAGTAAATGGATCATTCTGGTTGTTGGATAATTTTGATACAATCTCCAAAACTTTGAACTTGTATTTCACCAAGGGTTTTGACATGGAATACTGAGCTTTGACAATGTCTAATGCATGCAGACTGAGTGGTTTTGCTACATGTGTGCCTCTATCAACAACTTGCAGAGTTAAATGTTATGGTCCATTTATGGTAATTGAGCCCACTCTTGCGTAGGATCAAACACCACAATTCACAATCTCCACCAAGGTCGCCTCGCCTTTATCGTGAGGCGAGGCTCCTCTCCTCTCCGGGATGGGTATTGACTCCCAAGTTCCCAACTCAGGTGCTGTGTCTCATCCACAGCACATTTGGCACATGTAAGTAGTGTATGGAGCAATTGAGGCAATTTGGCAATGGAAAGTGCAGAGAGTCACCGACTAACTTACACAGAGGCTGTGGCACCTACAAGGAGATACTTTCATCGGAATCCATAGGAAAGATAAGTTAGTAAGAGAATACAGTGTTGCATAGTATTTTTCTGTGGCACCTATGAAAATATGCTTTTTGAGAACCAATAGCAAAGTTAGTAGGAGAATAATCTATACCTTTCTCAAAAGCATCTTGAGTATGAAAGTTGTAGTCTATCCAGCCACATGTATTGCATGTATTGTGGTGGGCATCTAATGGCTGCAATATCTTGTCTCGTGTAACCAAATACAGTAGAAAGTTGAAAGTGGTGACACTCGAGTGATCCTAACTTTAACTTAGAAGGCACTCAAAATGTTGCCGCCTGCCCTTTTGACCGTCATATTTTACTTTCCAGAAGAAGGAAGTTGGTTCCAGACAACTTCACTGCCTGTCCTTTCCAGCTGTTCAGAGCAAGCTTGCTGACTCCACCCTCCAATACCTTCACCCTCCAATAGAGTTATCCTTTAACTCAACCGGAGTTTAGTAGGGAGTTGCTTGTTTCGCATGCATAACTTTCCATGTTCGGTAAGTTTTGGGTGCATGCTTGAAGTCAAGTGGAGGTTTGAACGACGAACATTCCATATTGGTTCATTGGGTACCAAACTCATTTTGGCATGCCAAGAGATGCCAAAATGAGTTTGGTACCCAATGAACCAATATGGAATGTCCTTCATTCAAACCTCCACATTGACTCCAAGCATGCACCCAAAACTTACCGAACATGGAAAGTTATGCATGCGAAACAACCAACTCCCTACTATAACTCCGGTTGAGTTAAAGGATAACTCTAATATTTGATCACCTTTAAAGTTTGGCCAAATGCCAAACGTTATTAAGCAGTCTACATTCATCCATGTGGGCCTTGAGAAACTAAGCATGGGATGTCTCAACTTAGTGCATATTCTGACTTAATCCAAGTCTCCTTGCATCCCATGGTTATATTCTCAGGGCCCACATGAACCAACGCACATTGCTTAATAATGTTATGTGAAGGACATCAGTGAGATCCACGTTTTATAAGGTGAAGAAAATATATTATTTTATGTAAATAAATTGGATTAAATTATAGAATTTTCAATGCTTCAATTTCAAGTAAAGATGATGCAATATGATCAAAGAATACACACGTGGTGGAAGTTATAAAGTGTTCACAAAGGTGGGAGTGCCCCCTATCTTATGTGAGAAAGTGTGAAGAAAGTTATTGACTGCACATGTGGTAACCTTTGACACCTTTTTGTAGATTAAAACCTAGATGTTGGTGGTGCACACCAATATGTCTCCAACACAAATATCCCAAGGGCCCCTGCTCTTTGGGAAAGAGGCAATTATGAATCATATACATGCATATCTCTCATCCATCTATCCAACATAAAAAATGGACCCCTTAGAGCAACCCACTCATCTTGCATTCGCATATGTATATTGCACTTTTTCATCTCCAAGGTAGATGCAAAATGTGTGATAAGTTCTGCCAACATAAGATTACTGCAGATGAAAAGTACTCAACCTCCTTACATATGTGAGAGATATGCATGGAAAATGATATATAATAAGCTTGGGGGGGGGCACTGGCGAAATTGTAGAAACAACGTGCAATCAAAATAAGGTCTAATATATTCATTGTAGATAAATTTTGCAAAAAACATACATATAATATAGGGGTTTAAAAATAGTGAAACATGTTTACATGTAAACTACCATCACATATAATGGCCTCTTTTATCAAGTTAGTACATGTAAAATAGCATGGAAACAATTACTAGGGGTAGTGGGTCTAGGGTAGGGTTTGTGCTAGTGGATGAAAAGAGGTAATTTTCTGTTGAAAAAGCTTGGATGGATGACTTCGCAGGCTAGATGGCTTGAACGTTACTGAACCAACGTATCCAATGTGGAGTTAATGTTCTTTACCTACGTGTCGGGAGGGAAAATTTCAGCGTGTTGTTTGAATTGCAATCTTCTTTCCAATTTTCTTTGGCAGTATAAGTAAAATAGGATATTTTAAAATGATTCCCCCAATAATTTATAATTACTGATAGGGTGTATTAAAATACAAACATTTACCTTTATTTTGAAAAATACCATACCTTATAATCTTTTCTGCAAGGTAAATAACCCCCCGATAAATAGGTCCTGAGCATACGTGTATGCAAAATATAAGAGGGAGTTCACCCCCCGAGATAATAAAACAACGACTTTTTTAACCTCTGACCTCCTCGCTTACTCCACATGTTGAGGTAATTATTATTGAAGCACAATAGAACGAGAGATAAGATTGCACAAGCAAATACATATACACAAAGATATATGAACAATGCTTGGTGTCAAATGGTCACCCTCATCCCTTGCTTTGCCCTTTATTGCGTTGTTCCTACTTAGTTCTTACAATGCATATAAAATATCTCAACTCCCACTTCCTACGAACAATATGGGATTATTCAAACCTTATTCACTCTTAAACCTCCAACAAACACCATCCTATAACTACAAGCAACCTAATGCTCTACCTTCAACACTCCCACTTTGTGAGTAGCCAAAGATTGCATTTTCATTGGCTTTGATAATGATTGTTTCGTATCATTCGCAATTATTATATTTTCAAATGACATAGTTTTAGAAAACTTTAAATAATCATTTAAATATGCATCATTCGGCATTTTGCATCATGTTGGTGCAGTATGTTATTCTTCCACCATTCTCCAAACACCCGGCGCACCCTTGCGAGGCATCTTTGCTCCTCTAAAGGTTGCCCCTCTCTATCAACACCTAAATTTGGTTGCATTCCATCGTTAGAATTGTTTTGGGGCGAATGTGTTGACAAATATCCTTTGTTTCTTGGTTTTTTTTCTTAATGTTTGAATTGCAACTAGGTTATCTCCCATTTACTCACGCTCCTCATTTTCATCATCAACATCAAACCAAAGTGATTTAGAAGATTCGGCCGCCCCAACCACCATGGGAGCCTCATTTCTCCCACTTGGACGTATTTCCAAATCACTCTCACTACTCGTACAATCATCTCTTAACATAACATCTCTCATGCGGCAAATAACACCCGAAGGTGCTATCTCCAAAGGTTTATTTACTTTCCTTCCCCTGTCATTGATAACCGCCACATTAAGTTGTTGTCCCTCAATGCATGCTTCACAAATTGACGAAGACGCGGGACATGAAATTTTGCTAGAATTTATGCTATTCACTATGCTTTGAAGTGCATGAACATACTTTACATTCAAATGTTCAAGCCGACGATGTCGAAGCTCAAGTGCACCATCTTTCCTCCCTCGGGGAGATCACTCCCTTGTAAAGTTGAACAACCACGTGCGAACACTTTACATCTAAAAAATCCTACTTTTTACATAAAGCATCACCAAAATGGGTCAAAATTTTATCAATTTTTTTTCGTGAGTAGATATACACGGTATCTATTATATAGTAAAAAATGGTAACTAAATTTGATGATTTGTTTTTTTTATAAAACATACCGTTTCTAACTAGAATGACGCAAAATTGAGCTAAAAAAATTACTACAAAAATGAAGATGACTAAAAATTTCAAAAAAATATACAAAAGATACTATCAATGGTTATATATATGCAGAAAAAATATCATAAATTTTAAAATTATCTATGGCATGTAATATAGGGGTAGCAAACTTTGTTCGCACATGGTGTTCAACTTGACAATGGAGTGATCTCCCTGAGTTTCCTCCACAATTGTACCACATCAACTGCATCCGTTCATTCACCTTCTTAAAGTTTAGTTTGTACAAATTGCCATTCCGTAGTCCTATGGCAATATCCTTTCCATCTGGACCTCTCACAAAACATTCATTTATGTTAATTGCACTTTCAACCCATTTAACAAAAGCTTGCTCATCAAGAACAAATTTGCTTGCAACTTAGGCACATGAAAGACATCCTTGATACGAATTCTCTTAATTTTGCCTTCCAACATCACCTCAACAACAATAGAACCCATTCCAATGGCTTCTACGATGCTATCAACAGCCAAATACACATTGCGTGGAGCAATTACTTCCTATATGTCAAATGTCGTCATACGAGAAGTCATGTGCTTCGATGCTCCGGAATCTATGATCCACTTACAATCGCCTCTGAATACACTCCATGTTGCGTTGCGAATGTGTAGTCATCATCCTCTTTAATAATTTTTGCATTCTTTTTATTGTAGTTCTTTGCCTTGTAGCAAAAACGTGCAATGTGGTCCAGTTTGCCACAATAATAGCATATCTTAACCCCTAAAAGACCAAGCATGATTTGGATGGATCTGAAGGAAATTCGAGCCACTGTCATGTATGGGATGGTGCATAGAGCGTGGCAAACATTTGATGGTTTCCAACCTTATGGAATGGTTGTTAGCTTTATCAAGTACAATAGGGAAAAATATCCATCCCTTTATGTAAATTTCGTCCATTAAGATTGATATGTCTTTCGATGGTTCGATGGTATTCTTGAGTTGCCCGAACATTGCTTGACCACTTTGAACATGTCTTGCCATTATTATATTCTTTTTTAGGCAACATTTTGCAACGACACTGAAAGTCGCGGACTTGGGCAACTATTAGTGCTGACAAACCGTCATTTCAATCTAATTTGTTGGCTATATGGGCCTTGCTTTATATACAACTACAAAATAATGAAAATATTGCGATTATTTAAATAATATACATGTATAAAACTGCACTGAAATTCGTACGGTGGATGTATGCAACAAAAACCAATAAGGGCATGCATAATTTTTTTGCAAATTTATGATGTCATTCTTGAATTTAAATGCAATTTAAACTACTTAGGAAGTTGTGGATGGCGGGCACACAAGGAAAAAGGGCGTGGACAATGGAGATTCTTATCCCACCCTTTCATACCGTGGTCCACAACCATTTATATATTTCATTCTCAATATTGCATGCCCCATACCACCCTCTTTCATGGCTATGGTGTCATTATATATCCCCTCTATGTACGTGCCCCCCCTCCCCCCATACATCGCACCCTTTACATAATAAAAAATGGGGCCACATAAAGGCTGCCCAAGATTCGACCATGGCGCAAGTTCATTGGATACTTTGAACAGTTTCGGGCAATTGTACAGTGCCAAATATGTCATTTTGAACATTTACATCACATTTACAAACACCAAATTATCGTTTTTTTGAAAAAACATTCTGGGCTACATTTCTCTATCCATTGCGCATCCATTGCAATTATTTTCATTCACATCGGTGCAGATCTCTGAGTTCTGGCCTACACAAAAATACCGAAAACGTCCAAAATTGGATGTATGGTCCTTTAGGGGTTAATGTCTTTGTACAAAGATGGATTGTCCATTTCGCCTTGACATAACACTATTGCGGCATCATAAATTCTCGAGCAAAGTCATCACAACATCTTCACTTTTCATGAATACCTCCAAGCAAGCAAGATGATCCCCAAATGCCTTGGTCTTGTTGATGCAATCCAACAAGTCATCACCTTGCATGTGAAGAACTTGCGGTGAACGAAAAGAATATTGGCCAAGCTCCTCATCTCGTGGACATTACAAAGGGTTTTCCATGCCTCTGTTGGTCCTTTGAAACTCCTAATGTGCGCAAGTTGATTGTCCACCAAGCTGAGTGCAATGATGGACATTGTCTTCTTCGCACATCTTTGGTGATACTTCTTCACTTTGGGATCAACGTTGGAAGGTGGAGATGCCTTGGATTTGTCAACAATGCCGCAAAGGTCCACGGAAGCCAACCTTATATCCAATTTGAATCTCCAAATGTTGAAATTCTTTCCATTGAACTTATCAATGATTCTAGCACCGTCATCCTCAAGTAATGTCATGTTATGCTCAAGTAATGTCATGTCATGTTGAAAGTTGTATGTATGGGGAGCTCTCCTAGATCCAATTTCATTTCTATTTCCACAACGAAGCCCTACTACGTTGCAGAGTGAACATAAATCCCTCATGGCTTGCAACAACGTTTAGTTTACCAACCTCTATGCTATCCCCATCCATCTTTCACCCGTCATCCATCCATCCATCCATCCATCCATCATCAATCCATCTATCATCATCATTCATCCACGTTACATCCATTTTATTCCATTTTTTTGCCTTTTCCAATCCATACTCATGTAGAGCATTTTGTGGTGCGAAACAACAAGTTGCCTAAACATACATGAGTTGCACAAATAGGAGTTGTTGTGCGTTTCTAGCCCAAGTAAATAAACGCATTCGGAGCCCCCCCTGATGCAAGTGTTTTGTGTTGCTACATTGTGTTTGAGTTTCTTGTATTGGGAGCCCTCCCGATTGAAATGTTTTTAGTGTTTATGTTTGGGTTTGCTGCAATTGTGTAGGGCAATTTGCACATGTGAGAAGGTCTCTTATTACTAGATGATCTCATTAGCCCAATCAATGTGTTGCATTTGTGAGTCGTACATGTGCCTTTTTTGTTATATTTGCAATTTTGTTGAAGCATATGATATTCTCAAATTATTTTGTCATATTTATAATGTTGTTATGGGTAGCAGGTTCATGTGTTGAGTTGTAGAGCAAATCGAGAGGTCTCCCGATCTATATGGTTCTAGTGTGGAGTTTTCAAGAATTAGATTTCCATCTCTAAGATTCGTTTGTTCACTATAGGGAGGTTTTCTATAGGCGGGAGATGGATACTGAATGGTTGAAGCATTTGGTGTCTAAAAACATTGGCAAAAACGTAGGAAGTTTCTCTTTAGCAATAGCAACTTCGTATTTAATAAAGGATCAAGTTGAGAAATGAGGTGTTGAGGTGGTGGAGGACACCTCTCAAAACACAATGAGAATTAGATTCGTGTATGTGGTAATATGTAAAATGTAAAATGATTGCACCGTCTTTCGTAGAAATGGATGACACCAAGAAGTATTTTGATGACTTTGTCACCTTAAATATATGTGAATTCTCCACCACCGGCAACCTCAATTATGTGGGGCTAGTGATCCCTGCCACAAAACTAGACACGGACATTGTGGGAGATCGATGGAGTTTGGTTTCATGTGGTTTGCCAAGGACCAAAACTTGCTAGACAATATCGAAAAAAGATTTTGTTCCATGGTTGCTAATACGAAAGCCCTCATTTCTGCACCAACACAAAAAAAAGGCAAGAAGAGGATCTAAGCATGGATTGGGAGACCTCATGATCTCATGTAGCAATACACCTAGGGGAACACCCTCAGGGACACTTGAGAGACAAAGGTGGGGATCAACCAAGGATACAAAGCCCCCCAAATACAAAGGAAGCTACCTTGGAAGGCTTATTGTGGATGCAAAAAAATTCAAAGACATATCCTAAGAATTTGGAGACTATCAACCAAGTCATCCACAACCATCTAATGCATGCCTCATAAAATTATGCGTTCTATAAATAGACGCCTAAAACGCATAAAATAATTTGAGCGGCGCGCATAAATTAAGGAAAAAAAATCAAAGATGCCCAGAGGTTGTATAGTCCGACGTGCAATTTAGGGTTTAGGGTCGGTCATCTACGTTGATCACAACCTTCTATCCCGCCATATAGATGGGAGCGTGTCAACACAATAAAACATGCCACACACAACGCCATACGAAACACACTCCAGTTGTCCAATTCCTAGCGTTTTCCAGTCATTTCTTGAAAAATGGTTATTTTATGCGCCTCACATGCACGGAGTGCATAAATTAAGCTAATTTATTTAATTTATGCGAACGCCTAATTTTATGAGGCCTGATCTAATGCCACTATACGTTTGGGGGTGTGAACCTCTTGACGACATTGAAGGAAGTAGAGTGAAGGTTGCCATTGGAACATCTACATTGCACACCAACACGTGGATACATAGGCAAATTACAAATGGTTGTTGGCAACAATTGATGGATGAGGTAATAGTGCTACATGGGTCCTGGGCTAGAGTTCCAACCTTTGCGATGCCAACTGAATTGGATAGAGAAACCATGGAATACAAACCTTTGTTTGAAAGCCTAAATCCAAGCAAACTATGATGGATTTTTGGATTACTGGAGGTCAACACACAATAGAGGCAATGAGGGAAGTGATGAATGACCCAAACTTTGCAAGTTAGGAAAATATCAAGGCTTATTATAGTTTCCACAAGATTGTTGTTGTATGGTCATTGGACAAAGAGAAAGTGATGTACATGTCCAAAGCGTTGAACTTGAATATTCATGACAAAGATACAAGGCCTACCTTCTTTTAGGATGTCATACAAGGAATAGAAGTTTGGGTCGATCATGGAAAGCCGCAACTTGCAAAATTGGGTGGCATGCATTTCACAAAATGGAATGGAAATTCGCTCACCTTCAATTTTTTGTGGAAGGTTTTATTTGAGATGTGTGTCCTTTAAGAGGTCTCCCAATGCAAATGCTTGCTCACCCGCCTTTGAGTAGAATATACAATTTGACTATGCTTTTGGAAATTTAAATTAGCATAGACAACAACCTTCCACAACATAAGCAACATCAAAAAGTGTTTTCCTTTGGTTATCTACAATGACAAGGCATTTACAACTTGGGGTAAGTGTTTCAACAATGGGTGGATGGAATGATTGCAGATGATCATGGGGTTTCATACTCGGAAACGTCCAAATGACCTCCTCTCACAAAAACTAATGTGAGCCACATTTATGGTCTTCCAAAGGACATGCTTCATGAGATTGGCACTTTAATTCTTGAGAAGAAAATGTGCTGCAAATTTGTGCAACATGGTGTGGAACCTCTTGTATCCTTTGATGATACATGTGACCAAAAAAATGACAAAAATTGTTATCAAACAAGAGCTCATTAATACTGAATTGGAAACATTCGTGTTACCTGCTCCAAAGACCTACGTCTTGGTGTACGTTTTGATGATTTTCCTGAAAGCCCTCGCAAAGATTGAAAACGCAAAGCATTTGAAGAAATTGTTTGGTGTCAACAAATTGGTGAATTTTGTTGATTTGAAGACACTGAAGCAATCTCCTTTGGGAAACTGGTCAACCATGGGGGCTCAACTCAATGTTTCATTTCTTGACACCCTTGTGGGGAAAGCTTTAAAACCCAACATGATTCTTCTCAACATTCAATGTGGTGCAAATTTGACATTATTAAGTCTTCACAAACAAATTCCTACTGTCGACATTGCCAGAAAACAAGCTCACTATACAAATTGCTGAGATGTAACAGCAAGATTCGTAAACGTTCTGTAGAGTTCAATGTTGGAGCGAAATGTTGATGCAACGCAAATGGTTGATTACAAAGAAAATAGCGTTGTAGTGGAGGTAGTTGAAGATGAGACGTCACCTATGCAACAAAAACTAAAGGATGTTGCCATGGAAGAAGTAAAAGATGTGCAACCCCATGATTTTGAAGAATCTAACAATGACATGGAGATTTGTAATCTTGCTGATACAGAAAACGTGGGGAGAGGGGGGCCTCAAATATTCACGAGGCATTAGATAGCTTCCAATGCCCCCAACTAGATCACAAAATCCTAATCACTCTCCACCTCACTTGATTTTTGTTCCTACCCATGAAGCTATAGCCACACCTACTCCCAACCTTGCATTTTCTACACCCTCACCTCTACCTCATGACCTAATGCGGTAGAAGATATTATGTGTTGCGAATATGAGGATTACAAGTTTTTGGAGGTTATTGCACCAACGCTTGAACCTCTTTGGTCTGAGCATACCCCATCTCAACCACCTACAGTGGCTGGGGGTACTTTTTCAAGGGTAAGTTTAGCATTATAGGGCACAAGCACAAGTCAACATGTGGCAACATGAAGGACAAAAAACAGAAAATTGTTAAGTCTATTGCAACATAGGCAACAATTCTATAGGAGATGCCAACCACATAGATTGTCTCCGAGAGGTGTGTTTTATATTTTTGTATTTGAATTCTTAATTATATTGGTATGGCTAAGGACCGGGAGGCCTCCAGATGCTTAGCTCTTCACAATAGTACAATAAGTGTGAGAGGTTCATATATCCATTTTATGAAATGATGTTCTATTATCTTTTAGCATTGACTGACTTGCCTCCCCAATCCATTAGTGTGTCATCGGTAAGATATTTACTTGTTTTTGAATTGAATGGATTTTTGTGCTCCAAAATGTTAGTAAAATAGACATGGTTTTATTTCGGCTAGGCGCCCTGCGAGATTTAGACTGGTGCCACAATATGGTTGACATAATGTTCTAGACTTCCACTTAGAAGCCAAAAGCCAAGCAAATGATTGAAGCCTTAATGGAAGAATGAAAATACTTCAAGTTTGATGAAGAAGTTGGATTCCTTTATTAGGGTCACTGCATTGTTTCCAAATACCATGATAAACCAAAACAACCAATGTTGATGAAACATTTTCAACTTCAAAATTTTAAGAAGTTGAATAATGCCACGTTGCACAATGTTCTACTTATAGATGATTATCTAGATAAGAACTATTCTACTCATTAGAGTCATGCAATCCATCCTCCCATTTTTAGAACTAATATGAATATTGAAGACTAGTACCTCCTTGGTCCATTGCTTGAGTGGTTGCACGGGGGGGTCACTCCATTGTCAAGTTGAACACCACGTGCGGCCGAAAAAAATCTACTTTTGGTAAGTTGCATCACCAAAATGGGTCAAAATTTTATCAATTTTTTTTCATGGGTAGATATACATGGTATCTATTACATAGTAAAAAATGGTAATCAAATTTGATGATCTGTTTTTTTAATAAAACATACCGTTTCTAACTAGAATGACGCAGAATTGAACTAAAATAATTGCTACAAAAATGAAGATGACTAAAAATTTCAAAAAATATACAAAAATATTATCAATGGTTATGTATATGTATGAAAAATATCATAATTTTTAAATTTATCTATTCCATGTAATATAGGGGTAGCAAACTTTGGCCGCACGTGATGTTCAATTTGGCATGGAGTGAACCCCCCGTGAGTGGTTGAGACGCCTTGTGAACTCTCACATACATGTCATGAAGTTTGTTGGAAATAAACCCCTATTATCTAGGAAATCCCAATTTCGTAAGTCTGATACTCGTTGAGTTTACTAATAGACTGCAAATCGAGGAGGTTTTTCCTTCCATATGTGGATAGAACAAAGGAGTTTTAGCCAAAGTAATAACATCGGGAGATCTCTCGATGCATTCCCCAAGGTCTCACATTGCTATGTTGTTTTTTTCAAATTTCAAAGGGAAATTGATTTTACTACAAAAAGAGGAAAGAAATGACTCTCCTTCCCCCCATACACTGTCGTGAAAAATCTCCTAGATTCTTACTCTAGCTCTGGAGGACATGGTGAAATCAACTCAACAAGTTCATGGGTACTCTCGGAGTATCTACACAGGCCAATTACTTTTGGAATGTGGTTTGGCCACGGGGAGATCACTCCATTGTAAAGTTGAACAACCACGTGCGCCCATTTTACATGTAAAAAATGTAAAAAATGTACATAAAGCATCACCAAAATGGGTCAAATTTTTATCAGTTTTTTTTCATGAGTAGATATACATGGTACCTATTACATAGTAAAAAATGGTAACTAAATTTGATGATTTGGTTTTTTTAATAAAACATACCGTTTCTAACTAGAATGACGCATAATTGAACTAAAGCAATTACTACAAAATGAAGATGAATAAAAATATCAAAATATATATACAAAAGATACCATCAATGGTTATGTATATGTAGGAAAAATATCATAAAATTTAAAATTATCTATGACATGTAATATAGGGGTAGCAAACTTTGTTCGCACGTGGTGTTCAACTTGACAATGGAGTGATCTCCCCGAGGGTTTGGTACATCTTCACTAGATGTCCATGTCCTCAAGTTCCCCTAAGAGTGTCACCAAAGTGGGCTTGGGTTTACACATTATTTAGCTTTCTTTGGGGTTTTAAAAATAAATTATATATATATATATATATATATATGATCTATGACTTTGACATCTTATAATATTTTGATATTCATCAAGGAAATGAGGACCATGAGTTGTATTTGTAAATACTTTCAAGTCCTTATAAATGTTTTTTTTTATATAATACCAATAGTGTTTGGAGTTTCCATGAATGAATATGCATGAATGTGTTTGTTGTTTGTTCCACATTTTCCCAACACATGTGTTTCTTGATACCGGGATCAAGATCTCTCCCAATGCACCTTCTCCACATGAATTTGAGGTTTGTATCACCCATGTGCGGCCTAAGCACCAACCCAACCATGGCCCTTCAAGTTGGTTGTCTCTCTATCAATGGTTTACTTTATAGTTGCTCTTCACCGAGGGTGAGACGGAAGGCCATTATGTGTTTAATGGACACGGTAATCTTGGAGGGATAAGTTGTGGGACCTCAAAGTTCGTCCAAGGTTACGGGAATTTAAGTCACTACTCTTCCATAATTTCCATGTCCTTGTGTGGTCATGCATGGAAAATCCCGTCCTTCACAATGTCTTTTGATGCCTATTTCTAGAGAACATCATTTGTAGATTGGCATTTGTGTGGAGCATATCAAAGTGCACAAATACAAATGGGTTCATTAGTAGAGACATATTTTTCCTCCTTAAAAATGACGAAATCCTCTTTAGGCACCACAAAAACCTATTTGGTTGCAAGGATGGCAATATCTTGTTCATAATGATCAACCTATCAAACACATAAGGAACAAGGCCTCAAAGTGTTGTTACTTCTCCCACACTTGACCTAGTCCTAGAGTTATAGATAATATTACCACATGTTACCTCTACATTAAGAAACTTACACACACACACCAAATGCACTTTTTATATTTGGGGAATCATATAACTAATAGTCAACCCCCACTATCATAAATGGTTTGGCTATTTTGATTGGCAGCTACTCGCCGAACTCAATAGAATTTCAAAACACATTGAATGAGTACTTCCCAATTTGTCTTTATTTTATTTAATTTTCTCATTTTTGTTACTACCGTGAGGTTTCCCAATCCATCATTTCTACAATGTGTTCTTTCTCTAATGAATTGTGTCTTCCTTATGTATCAAGTGTCTATAAGTGTGGCACTGTTAGGCACCACATTTTTGAAACCCAGGAAATATCCAAAAATGCGTGGACTTGCAACCTAGGAAGCTATCAAAGTGTAATTCATATGGCGATTACTGCCTAAGGCAGATCATTGCAGTTGATTCTTCCTCGCCACAATGCAAGATGTTGCGTGTTAGACAACGTTTACAACTTCTGGGAGGTAGTATGATTTTTTATTAAGTAAATCTCTTCGTTCCAATTTTCTGAGCTTCGTCGTTATACTAATTCAAACTCAAATCTTTTGTTTTCTCTTTTTTGTAGGTTAAATCAACTCATCTCCTTTTGAGTTCTTATTTGCTTCCCACACCTCAAGATTTTGCCCAGACATAAGTTAACCAACACTACAAAGGAGTCACTAATAACTACTAAGACATTGGGAGCTCTCTTGGTCCTATGCTTCTTCCACAACGAAGGTAGGAAAGTTGTTAAGAGGCTCTAGAGATGGTGGCCAATTCATGATTACTTACCCATCGGGAGCCCTCTCGATCTTTTGTTGAAGTAGTAGAAATATATAGTCTAGGAATTCTATATGTTTATGGATTGTAGTTTAATTTTTGGTTTAATGTACATTGCAATTTTGTGTTGGAATGTCCCCTATATAACCCCATTAGAGATAAGTTTCCATCACTTTTGGAGAATGCAATTCCAAGGAGCCTCAAGTCTTTCTTTCAATTAAGTCAACAAGTTGATATTAACCTCTATCTCACGGAAGCTACCACACTTCGCCACTCTAGAGAATTAGCTGGTTTGAACCATCTTGATGTACTTTCAATCCCAATAGCTTTTTCAGCTTCCAAAACTTTAAAATCAATTTCAATTCATTGCATTGCAATGTACAACTTGTGTTTGAGATTTTATGCATAGAGTTGTATTTCCCAAATCCCATTTTTACTCCAATGTGCTTCATTTTATATATTTTGTTGAGTGTATTTATTTCCAATGGGTATAGATGGGGAGACCTCCCAATGCTCTTGGAGATTAAACTTGTTATAGTAATCTATTATGAAATTTGTAGTATACTTTACTACTTCTCTTTTCTTATAAATATTTGTTCTTTTACTTAAAGCCAAGAATAATCTAGGCATTCGGAGTGCCCCCCATCCCAAACTTGTTTACAAGAATGTTTTGGAGCTTCTATTATTAATTTCCTAATTAACTTATCATTAATAATCATTAATTAAATAATATTTTACTGTAGACTCTTTAATTGTAAGATTTTAGTTAAATACTTGTTATATGATCATATGTATAGAGTGTGAACAACATTGTTGATGTAATAGAAAACTTTTCATTCAGTTTATCAAAGGTGATGTTTTGTTCAAAGAAATTCAATATTGCATCATAACCAATGACCATCTTGGTGATACACGTACCATATTTGAAATATATTATTAAATTTTATATTGAATATGTTTATTGAATATTTCACTTTTATATTTCATTTTTTCAATTTATTTTATGAATAGAGATTTTTTTCATCAACTATTCTTTGGAGATTTCCACTCAAGAATTGATAGTCAAGAGTTTTCATGAATATAATTATTCCATTAAGAAAATTGTTCACCGGTTGGAAGATTGGCTATGAGCTTAGCGGAGGACCATAAATAATATGGTAAACCTAAATCTGCATTTTAATACATCAATATGAAGTAAATATTTTTACCTTGCACACTCCTTGAAAACAAAATTCTCTTCTTAAAGAAGATCTCCAACCGGTGCTAAGGGGTTGGAGGAATGATGTGGCAACTGCAATGTGGTCTCCAAGGACATTAAGGGTTAACCTTAAGTGTCTAAGAGGCCCAATTTGGATATCTCCAATCACAAAACAATGTATTTGACTTACAAACTCAACTTTTATTTAATTTTGTCAAAAACAACCCTACCTAACATTACCTCATCCTTCAAGTGCACTTTTGGAATAACCTAGATACCTTAACTTTATTGGATATCTAGGTTCAAATACACATCATGAGTGCCTTTGGATGCAAATATAGGCTCATTGTTTTGATTCTCAATATTACGTATGAGTATCTTCTTCTTTTTTATCTCCTCAACATAAGCTAATGCACTAGATAAAGTTTCACATTTACCAATTTAGAAAGTAAAATTAAACTTGACAAGGCTCATTAATTGTGTATATATGTTGTAAATTGAGCCCTTGCATCCTTTTAAAGGTTAAAGTTTTGAAGCAATCCAACCCATTAACAACTCACAAACTCTAATACCAAGGAAAATAATAAGCGGGCCACAAACCTATCAGAAAACATGCTATGTTGTTTGAAGGTTGTCTAGTTAGAGTGTATGTACCAAAAAAATGAGTATCAAATGTACAATTAAGATGTTATTTTGGGATGATGATTTAATTCCAACGACTCATAGTTGAATGTAACCCACAAAACCACCAACAATTGGTCTTACAATATATTTATAACCGCAGCAATGAGGGCAATTTTGTTTGGCCAAAATGATTGGCTTTTCCTCGAAGAGTGATTAGCATAGAAACGTGATGACCCACCGACGCCCCAAGACTTCCTTTCAAGCCTTGACAGTTGAATTGGCAGAGCATGGGTTGCTCCAGTCCCAAAAACGAAGTCTTTGTCCAAGACATTTTGAAGTCAACAATTGAATTGGTGGGCAATGACTTGCTCCAACTTCGAAATCAAGGTCAAATGCCCCTAACGGACACAGTGGGAAGGAAGGGGCAAGAGAATGTAGGATAAAAGGAGGAACTATGATCCAGTTTGGGGGTCTGTTGTCAGCTGTAGAGACTCCTGCATGCATTCCAGCATCATTCTCCGCTTGATCCGAGTTCATCCAAAACGTAAGGACCAAACTCATGGTTGCTTAACTGGGCAGCTTGTCATGCCATGTCACGTGGATCATGGTGGGCCAGGGATCTCAATTGTTCAGATCCGGATTTCATCATATATATAATTAGAAGCTGATTGAAACAATTATAGAAAATTCGCACACAAGCAATACTAGCCTAGGAAATTATTCCTCGTCTCTGATATACGTGTGGAAAAAGACAGGGTGTACATACATTGTCGTGTATATACTTTAAACAGTTCCAAAAGAAATTCCAGTACATGCCCTGCTAGCCGAGGAAATTATTCCTCATCTGAGTTACAGTGCATGGAATGAAAAGATAAGGCTGTTAAATAGTATACTTAATTCGTACTCATGCAATGCTAGCCAAGTAAATTATTCCTGAATAACACATGTTTAGATGGGGAATAATTTGTCGGGTTTATGGATAGGTATACTCCCAACGCCGTTGATTTCATGAGGATTAAGCAAACAGAGGTTGAAAGACCGCCATGCTACAGGACCGATGCAAAATTGGTCCACCCACCTTTCCCGCATAACCACAAGAGTTGGCCAGGGTAGTTCATAGTCCAACTATGAATATAGCCAAGGAAATGGGATAATGTCTTGAGGAAAAAAATCCTTCACTTGAATATGCAAATGTGTAGCCATGCCGCCTAAGTTGGCTTAAGTCCCCGTGTTGTATGGTTACGTGGACAAACTCACACCTCAAGGTTACAGGTTGCTCAAAATACATAGATAAGTGCCTTGTGATTTCAATGCTGATATTTAATCAGTCTTGAATCGTTCAATGGCATATGATGAGGAGGCGCACCCTAGCAGGTGATAAATTGTTGCAGCCTACACAGTGTCTTGATAAGTTGTTGTGCACTCTGATTCCTAACAATCCTTTACTCAACATGCAAGCCTTATCTGAGTTATGTAGTTAGGAGATTTTTGTACAGTTATTGGCAATATCTTACATAAATCTAAGTTGCTGCTAGAGTATGAGCTCCTCGTGAACAATGCTTCAATATAGATAGATAGATAGATAGATAGATAGATCGCATACCACACTGATTATCTCAAGTAGTGTCTGTACTATTCGGAGTTACGTAGTGCTATAACTATTTAACGAGAATGTAATATTTTATCAAGCGCAATCATTTATTTTGTATAATGTCCGAACAACCTATTGGACTTTCATTAGTAGAAATTGGACTCTTGAGTAAGACGTTATTGCACTGCAAAACTCCAAAAAATAACACGTACTAATTGGGATAATTAGTGTAGTGGACCTCTCATCCATCCAATATCAAAACTCGGCCCCCTATAGGTTTGTTGCCAATTAATCTCAAATGACTTGGTCTAGGCTAATTCCGGGTCTTTGAGGCCAGCTCCGGAGTAAATCAAGTAAAAATAGTAACATTTGGGATGCATATTGTTTCCGGCTTTTATGTCTGATGAATCAGAGGTACGCTTATATTCAATAATTCCCTCTATCCCATGTCAACTTGATTAGCAACACGACCTATTTCAAGCTCATTCACGGCTCCCAGTTCAATCTCTTTGAAACAACTGCTACAAAAGTCTAAGGTTAGTATTGTATTGGCATTTTCATTAGATTAGCAGCTCCTTGGCCGGCAGACATCAAAAAACACACATCAAAACTTTCTCTCCATAGAAGACACTTTATTAATAGGGAGCAAGCACGGTCAAGTATAGGGAAAAGAATGCGCCAATATACTAAAACCATAATTTTTTGGGCCAAACGCCCAATAGTAGTAGAAAAACGTTGTTTAAATTGGATTTTTTTTCATGGCACCCTCTATTGTTGTGTTAGGTGCTCAAATACATAATATCAAGATGAGATCTTCAAAACTTATCATTAAAAGAAATGCTCAAAATGTAATGGCTAAATCTAGTTTTGGACATAGATTTCATGACCTTAAATATCTTGAAGTTAGATTTTTTTCATATTCCTTGAATTCATCATAAACTCGAGGGCACCATCACAAAATTTTAGAAAGACATCAATTTGATGTAATTTTATCATATTTTGAACAAATTTAGATAATTATGTGTTCAATATACCTACTTGCACCATCTTCTAAAATATGTAGATTTTTCTACAAAAAAAACCATTTGCCAACATAAATTGCTTGGCTTTGTAGATCAATGTGTTTTTTTAAATGTTTATGATTTTCTCCTTCACAAAATTCAAACTTAGTATATAGTTTTGAATCACTTTCACTTAAACCTGTGCAGGTTTATGGAGTTGTGTACTTGACCGTGCTTGTGCCCAATAGGATAGTTGGAGCTTCAAAAACTTCCTTGAATACTAGCCTCTATCAATGGCCTGACGAATTATTTACATGTCAGGGGACATTAAATCCCCCCTACAAGCTTTAAGAGGAGGCTAACAGGAATTGGGATAGCCCCCCAAATTTCTTTTAATCTTTTTGATCTCGACCGAAAACTGTTGCCCACCCCGCCGACTTTAAAAAAACATTACCCTTGCATTCTTGAAGGCCACTTGTCCGCAAAACCCATTTTGAGTGTACTCCACCTTCAAGGTCCAAAATCCTATATATATATATATATATATATATATAATGATATAATGTGCACTTCCCATTAGTAAATAAACAATTGACTAGGATTTCATTCTCGAAATGAAACCGTCAATATAGCATGTAATTAACTTGGATATCAAAAACATTACAAAATCCTCATTAGCACTGAGGTTATAATTTTTGTAACTTACCATTTGAAAGGGCCTTTGTCATTCTACACTAAAACTTGGTTTAAAGTGTTGATTTAATATGCATATGTTATAATAGTTTAGGTAATGTTTTCTACTTTCACAAGTAATCATAAGCATTCAAAACTAGTTAAGCATGACTAAGTGCATGTAAGCACACTAAACCTAATTAAATGTAATGAATCCTAAACAAATATTGAAGTGCAATAAAATGGGACATGAAATTGCACAAACATACACACATACACAAAGGCATATGAACAATGCTTGGAGTGAGATGGTCACCTCCATCCCTTGTTTTACTCTTTATTACATTTTTCTTCTTCTTTGGATCATACAATGCATATAGGATATTTTAAGTCCCACTTCGCGCTAACCATATGAAATTATTCAAACCTTATTTATTTTCATATATCAAACATTCAACATCTTATGACTACAAAAAATCATTCAAATATGTATTGGAGGATAGTGTTAGGTTGCATTGGTAACATTGTCCTATATGGGTTGCCAACGCTGGTTATAACCTAGTCATAAAAATAAAGGCATAAGGGAAGGAGCTAATCACTCTCTCCAATGTATACAATCAACGTATATTATGTACTATCTTTTTACGTTGGTTTTTTTATTTTTTTTTCTCATTTCCAAATGGTAGTACCTTAACACTATGGATTGATGCAATCTCACTTAAAACCCTCAAAAAAAATTTCTTCAGATTTTTAACATTTAAATGACCTCAAACCACTCAAAGAATGTTGGATTCATTAAAGTTTGCACCTTAATACTCCGGATTGATGCAATTGCAATCCAAACCCTCAAGAAAAAAATTTAACCCAATTGGCACTCAAATGACCTCAAACTACTTAAAGAATATCATAATCATTCAAGTCAGCACCTTAACATTCCGGATTAATACAATATCACTAAAAACCATCAAGAAACAAATCTAAGCTCATTGGTATTCAAATGACCTCAAACCATTTAAAGAATTTTGCAATTACTCAAATCAACACCTTAACACTTCAAATTGATGCAATATCATTCAAAATCATCAAGAGACCAAATTTAAGCTCTTTGACACTCGAATGATCTCAAACTATTAAAAAATTATTGTCTTTATGTAACACATATTTAACTAAAACTAGACGTATGAATTAAAATTAGACTAAATTAGATTGTGATTACTATAATCACGGGCTTAAAATAGTAAATTAACATAATTAATTATGGTAGACAATGTAAGTAAAGAATAAAATTAGCGATAATAATGTAAGAAAAGAAGGAAAACCAAACATAACATGGGGAGATCTCCCGATGCTAAACACCAATTTGTAAAATATGGAGGCAAAGTAAAGAAGCATCGGGAGACCTCCCCGTGTTGTCATGTAACACAATTGGGGAGTACGCACACCAAAGAATGTGATAAAAGATAATTGAGGACACATGTTGGGAACATGTAGAAAAGAATAGTATCCCACACTAATAGGAGAAAACACAAAACATAAGAAAACTAAAAATACAGTTTGCAACAAAGTCTCCTGATATGGGACGAGAAGAAAATGGCATGAAGTCCACAACATGTGCGTGCAAGGCAGAAAACATCGGGAGGTCTCCCGAAAAGTGGACGACACAAAATGCAGTGTGAAGCAATTGAGAACAAAAATCACATAAAATGTGAAAGAAATGAGCACGAGCGAGGATATACATGAAAAGAAATACAAAACATGTGAAACGATAGCCATGTGCAAGTGCAACAAAGAGGAGCACCACGACGAGCGAAATAAAAGATGAACATATATTAATTGGAAGGAAAATTGGAAATGGAAACACCGGGAGGGCTCCCGATAGTTGGTCTAAGAAGGCTGACTCATAGAGTTTGCAAGTTTTAGGTTTCGTTGAGCATACTTCTTTTCAGATTTGCCTATTTGCACAACAGAAGTGTCGTTTGTGTTTTTTCTAGCTCTATTGGAATAAAGAATATAACTAATTCTATCCACATGACAACTGTGGAAGATGGGTCACACTCCCACTTAGAATCCCAAGCCCTTTTGTAGCGATCATGGTCAGAAATTTTTTTCCTGCCTTTGGTTGGCCTCCAATATCGAATTTGAAATTGTCCATACTGGGGATGGCTACGATCGAGTTGAACAGCAGTGAGTGCTCGGCCCATCCAGACAGGGTAGAGGTCAAGGTCGGAAGGACGAACAAGAACAAAGTCACCAAGGAGAACATCTCTGTAAGGATTGAAGGATTCCTTGGGTTTGTCGCGGGCCACTCCACAGAAGGGATCAATGGGAACATCCTCGGGGGTTGTGTCAGTCTGAACAAGGTCAGACATAGATGAATTTGGAGTGGTGTAAGAAGTAGAAGGCCAAAAACCAAGTTGTAGGGTGGGAGGCGTGGGGGGGGGGGGAAAGGAGCATCCAATTCCTCAACGACATCTTTCCAATAGGTGACATAATCCTCCATTTTTTGACGGTAGGTATCATTCTCAAGACAACCGCTCTCCCAAATTTCGATATATTTTCTGATACTAGCACGAATCCCATCCTTCTTCTGATTTGCATCACGTGCATCGTCAGCAGTTACTTCTTTGTCACCGTAACGGCCAGGAAGAACGTGGCCCCAAGGAGGCCTAATCTGGAGAGCAGGAGGGTCGCCAGAGGGGAGGAGGGGACGACCACGACCATCATCTTTCCACATGCGAACGGAGCTGCTTCGTGGCAACCAATCCGGATCAAGTGCGGATTTTTTATACTGGAATATAGGCCAGTCATCGTTATCGAGGAAGAAGCGAAAAATGTGCATTTTTTTAAGACCGACGAGCTCCTCGGCGTATCCCTTAATGAAGGATTTGAAATCAGCGACCTCCTGAATCAACTCGGGTATGAAGGAAAGGAACTGTGATTCCATGAACGTTTTCATTATTGGCAAATGAGAGAAGAAAGCAAAGAGACCAGCGTAGTGAGCTACAACACAATACACAAGGATTGCATACAATGGAGAGAGTGATTAGCTCCTCCCCTTATGCCTTTATTTATATGTAGAGATTAGGGCTAGCCGCCACCCTAGCCGCCACCCTAACCCTAACCCTAGCCGCCACCAATGCGACCTAACCCTAATGCCACCAAAGCAACCTAACCTCAACTTCCAATACTCCCACTTTGCGAGGTGGCATTGTACTCTAAGCCCATTGAATCACTCAATGTCTCATGCCTATCTCTAGGTAAAGCCTTTGTTAAAACATCCGCTACCATATATTGCGTTGGACAATATTCCAACTCTATAACTTTGTTTTCAACCTATTCTCTAATGAAATGGTGTTGCACATCAATGTGCTTTGACCTATCATGCTTTGTGGGATTCTTAGCTAAAGCCATAGAACCTTGATTATCGCACATGATGGTAGTGGCCTCCTCTTGCACACAACCCACGTCATCCATTAGTTGCCTAAGCCAAATGGCTTCCCTCGTGCATCGGCTCATGGCCATGTACTCCGCCTCCATCGTCGATTGTGCCACCGTTTGTTGCCGCTTGCTATTCCACGACACGGCCCCCTCTCCAACGAAGAAAACATATCCGGATGTGGACCTTCGATTCTCCACATCTCCGGCCCAATCTGCATCCGAATAACCTTTCACCTCCATATGTTTTCCCCCGATGCGCAACCTCATATCTACGGTGCCCTTTAAGTACCGCATGATCCTCTTGATGGCCATCCAATGCATCGGACCCGGTTTGGACATGAATCGACTTACCACGCTTACCGCAAATGCGAGGTCCGGTCTTGTGGCCACCATCGCATACATCAACGACTCCACCGCTTCTTGATACGGAATTTCCTTCATCTCCTCCGAAAACTCTTCGTAGTCCTCCTCCGAAAGCTTCGGCAATGAGGTCTTCGTATCGAGCGGGGTTCCGATGGGTTTACACTCACTCGTGCCGAATCGTTCCAATATTGTTTCGATGTAGCTCCGTTGATGCAAGGTAATGGTGCGGGACCTCCTATCCCTCTCGAAATGAACTCCGAGAAAGAAATGCAACTCGCCGAGGTCGCTCATCTCGAATTCGTGCTCGAGACTAGACTTCAACTCCTTGATCATGTCCACATTGCTTGCCAATATGATGAGGTCGTCTACATATATGATTACAATCACAATGTAGTGGCAAGTTTGTAGAACGTACAACGAGTGATCCGCATGGCTCCTCGTAAAGCCTTTATTCACAAAGAATATGTGAATGCATTCGTACCACGCTCGTCCGGATTGCTTCAACCCGTAGAGCGATTTCTTCAACTTGCATACGAGGTGCTCTCGGCCTTGTTGTTCAAACCCCTCCGGTTGCTCCTGTAGAAGTACTAGGAAAGTACTAGGAAAGTACTAGGACTTATATACGGTAAGCAAGTAGAGTTTATGTACACTAAGCAAAGAGGACTTATGTACACTAAGCAAAGATGACTTATGTACGCTAAGCAAGGAGGCTTATGTACGCTAAGCAAAGATGACTTATGTACGCTAAGCAAGGAGGCTTATGTACGCTAAGCAAGGAGGCTTATGTACGCTAAGCAAATAGGACATATGTACGGTAAGCAACTAGGAGTAGTTGCTTGGAAAGCGTTAGAGTAGTTGCTTGGTGTCTTTGTCTAATGAATGCACTCAAGTGCTAATGTATTCAAGGATAAATAAGAAGCATGAGAAGATAGTGCACTCTCTCATATTGCAAGTATTACCAAGCTCCGTTGTGTACATTATTGTGTATTTTCTTCTTCTCTCCTCATTCTTCAATAGGTTATGGGCCCACAAACGTGAGTTGCCAAGGAGGGAGGTTCGGATCTAATCGGAGGTTCATTGGACTAGCCTTGATGTGTTGGAGTGCTACACTTTGAGGTTTAGTGAGTTCTATGTGTTCTTGCTTTGAAGAGGGCTGGTTGTGAGTGGGGATTGCCATTTGAATGCATTAGAGTGCAAATAATTGCACTAGTGGCTTAACTAAGTGAGTTTAGTGAAAGTGCATTCAAAGAGAGCTAGTTGTGAGTGTGGAGTGCCATTTGAATGCATTAGAGTGCAAATAGTTGCACTAGTGGCTAAACTAAGTGAGTTTAGTGAAAGTGCATTCAAAGAGAGTTGGTTGTAAGTGTTTGGTGTTGAAGTCACACCAAAGGTATTCAATTGAGTGTTTTGAAGCTTAAGAGGCACTAAAGGTGCTGACTTGATAGCTTGGGAGTTAAGAAACACTAGAATTATTCAATTGAGTGGTTTAAAGCATATGTGGCACAAGAGGTGCTGAATTGAACGTTTGGTGTTGGAGTGACACCAAAAGTGTTGAATTAAGTGTTTAGGAGCTTAAGAGGCATTAAAGGTGCTGACTTGATAGCTTTGAGGTTTAACAAACACTAGAATTGTTCAATTGAGTGTTGTGAACTCTAAGTGGCACAAAAGGTGCTAATTTGAGTGTTTGGTGTTTTGAGGGACACCAAAAGTGCTGAATTAAGTGTCTAGAGGTTTTAAGGTGTTCCATTGAGTCCATACGGAGGATTGAAGCATTTTGAGCGAGTGGGAGCCAACCTCCTTGAGAGACATGAGTTCCAATGATGGTGAGTGGCCGAGGCATGTGGACAAATTCAATGGCGACAATTTCAGCCTTTGGAAGTTTAAGATGGAGATGGCCCTTGCGGCCAAGGATCTATGGGACATCGTGGACAAGTCGGAGTTGCCCCCACCAAGTACCGCCGATGAGAAGGACAAGAAGGAGTATGAGCGGCGTTGCAAGCGTGCCTTCGCCATGATCGTCACCAACTTGGCGGACAAGGAGTTGGCGCACATCAAGGCGTGCAAGGGACCGGCGGAAGCGTGGGCCACGTTGTGCAACATCCACGAAACCAAGAGCCTCTCCAACATATTGTTCTTGAGGCGCAAGTTCTTCACCGTGAAGATGGAGGAAGGCGGCGACGTGCTTGAGCACATCAACAAGGTGAAGTCTCTCGCGGACCAACTAACTTGTTTGGAAGTGCCCGTGAAAGATGAAGACATTGTGATGACCTTGTTGGATAGCCTCCCGCCATCCTTCGAGCACCTTATCACGGCCCTAGAGACGAGGCCCGTGAAGGAGCTCACCGTGGAATTCATCACCGCACGACTCATGCATGAGGCGTCCAAGAGGAAGGAGAGAGAACCTCAAGGGGAGGATGCGGCCATGTTCTCGCGCCAAGGAAAGGGGACGGGCACCAACACGAGGCCCGAAGCACGCACGTGCTTCAAGTGTGGCAAATCGGGCCACATTGCTCGCAATTGTTGGGGCGCCAAAGAAAGGGCGAACGACGCGAGGGCGGCGGTTAGTCGAGGCGATTGCGTGTTCGTGGCCGCCGACGGAGCACCCAAGACGCACGTGACCAAGTGGATCGTGGACTCGGGGGCCACGCAACACATGACGCCACATAGACACGCATTCGACACATACGAGAGGGTTTCGGGGCGCAAGGTGTTCATGGGCGACAACGGCATGGTGGAGGTCGTGGGCAAGGGTTCCATTGTGGTGGAAAGCAACGTGGAAGGCCGAGCGAGGCGCATCGAGGTGCAAGACGTCCTCCACGTGCCGAAATTGCATGCCAACTTGCTATCAGTGAGCAAACTAGTCTCAAGGGGTTTGAAGGTGCATTTCGATACCATGGGGTGTGCGGTGCGCACACGTGAAGGCGAGATGCTCGCCGCCAACCGCATGGAGGTCAACTTGTATCAATTGGAGCTCAAGCTAGTCGGCGGCGCCGACATGAGTTGTCTCGCACATACATCGGCCAACGGCCCCCTCATGGAGCTTTGGCATAGGAGGTTGGGCCACCTAAATGCAAAGGGCGTCAAGGCGCTCCAAGGCATGGTAAGCGGCATTGACCTAGGCAAGGTTCCGTGCAAAGTGGAGCCATTTGCATGCGAAGGATGTGTGGAAGGCAAGTTAGCGAGGCAACCTTTCCCCACCGACGGTGCGCACCGGGCCACGAAGGTGTTGGAGCTTGTGCATTCGGATGTGTGCGGGCCTATGCGGACGACGTCATTGGGCGGAGCAAAATACTTTCTAACCTTCATAGACGATTTCTCAAGGAAGGTGTGGGTTTATACGTTGAAATTGAAGAGCGAGGTGTTGGAGCGCTTCAAGGAGTGGAAGGCCTTGGTGGAGAACCAATCGGGCCACAAGGTGAAGGTGTTGCGCTCCGACAACGGCGGCGAATACACGGGCAAGGCATTCGACGAGTTCTTGCGCAAACACGGCATCGCAAGGAACACATCCGCGCCTTACACCCCTCAACAAAATGGCGTGGCGGAACGTGCCAACCGCACCATCGTGGAGATGGGAAGGTCCATGTTGTACGCCCAAGGACTTGAACGTGAGTTTTGGGCGGAGGCGGTGCAAACCGCGGTGTACACACGCAACCGGTGCCCGACTCGCGCCGTCGAAGGAATGACGCCGGAGGAGGCGTGGAGTGGGAGGATGCCACATGTCTCCCACATGCGGGTATTCGGGTGCGTCGCTTATGCCAAGGTGCCCGATGAAAAGAGGACCAAGCTAGATGCAAAGGGCATCAAGTGCTTGTTCCTCGGGTATTGCGAGGGCACCAAGGCGTATAGGTTGATGCGTTTGGATACCAAGAAGATCGTCAAGAGCCCCGATGTGGCATTCTTCGAAGACGCGGAGCATTCGAAGGAGCGTCCAAGTGGGAGTGATGAAGGACCAGCGTTGGAGGGACCGACGCTTGCGATGGACGGCTCCTTCGAATCGGAGGATTCGGAGGATTCGGAGGAAGAGCCCAAGCCATCCGCGAGTGGACCGGCTCGACGTGAACCCGTGGAGAGCGCCATGGAGGACACGAAAGAGGAATCGGTCGTAGAGGAGGACGTGGAGGTGCAGCGTGAGCAAGCGGTGCAACCGAGCACTAGCAAACGCAACAAAGACAAGAAGGTTGCAAAAGAGGTACCTCCACCTACCCCACCAAGTAGAGATGCCAATGGGACCGCGGAAGAATCTAGGTACTCGAGGAGGGTCCGCAAGCCACTCGGAGAATGGTGGATGAATCATATCTTGCCTCCACGCGATGAGGAGCGAGCAAACATGGCGGTCGCGGAGGAGCCTCACACCATGAGCGAGGCCATACACTCGCGTGATGCGAGCAAGTGGGAGCAAGCCATGCAAGAGGAATACGACTCCCTCATGGCCAACGGCACGTGGGAGTTGACGCCGTTGCCCGCAAACCGCAACCGCGTGGGATGCAAATGGGTGTTTCGCACGAAGAGGGATGCCAACGGGGACGTCGTGCGGCACAAGGCAAGGCTGGTCGCAAAGGGATTCTCTCAAATCGCGGGCGTCGACTTCGATGAGACCTTTGCTCCCGTGGCCAAGTTTTGCACCATTCGATGCATGCTTGCCATCGGGGCAGCCATGGACTTGGAGATGCACCAAATGGACGTAAAGACGGCGTTCTTGAACGGCGACTTGGAGGTGGTGATTTACATGGACCAGCCCCCGGGCTTTGTGCAAGAGGGACAATCCCACCTCGTATGTAAGTTGAAGAAGACGCTCTACGGACTCAAGCAATCGTCACGGGCATGGTACGAGAAAATTCACATTTTCTTCACTAAGGAGGGCTTCATAAGGAGCCACGCTGATCATTCTTTGTACGTCAAGCAAACGGGCAACTATTTCATGGCGGTGGTGATCTACGTGGACGATCTCATCATGCTAGCGAGCGATATGACCATGATGAACGAGTTGAAGTCCAAACTCGAGGAGGAGTACGACATGAGCGACCTCGGCGAGCTCCACTTCTTCTTAGGAGTTCACATCGAAAGGGATAGGGCGGCGCGCACAATCACCATGCATCAAGGGAGCTACATCGAAGGTGTGCTCAAACGATTCGGCATGGAGGATTGTAAGCCCGTCGGGACGCCATTGGATCCCAAGGCCGCCTTGGTGAAACTCACGGATGAGGAGTACGACCAACACTCGCAAGAGATGCAAGGCATTCCTTACAAGGCATGCGTGGGTAGTTTGATGTACGCGATGGTGGCCACGAGGGCTGACCTTGCATTCGCGGTGAGCGTGGTAAGTCAATTCATGTCCAAACCGGGTCCGATGCATTGGGCGGCGGTCAAAAGGATCATGCGTTACTTGAAAGGCACGTCGGACATGAAGTTGCACCTTGGAGGCAAAGGTATCGCCATGAAAGGATATTGCGATGCGGATTGGGGTGGAGATGCGGATGGAAGGCGCTCCACCACGGGATACGTGTTCTTTGTGGGAGACGGCGCCGTTTCGTGGAATAGCAAGCGTCAACCCACGGTGGCTCTATCCACTACGGAGGCGGAATACATGGCGGCGAGCCAATCCGCCAAGGAGGCCGTTTGGCTTAGACAACTCATGGCGGATGTGGGGTGCGTGCAAGAGGAGGCCACCACAATCATGTGCGACAATCAAGGGTGCATCGCTCTTGCAAAGAACCCGAAGCACCACTCTCGCACAAAGCACATCGATGTGCAACACCATTTCATTCGCGAGAAGATGCAAAACGAGGTGATCGACTTGAAGTATTGTCCCACGGAGCACATGGTTGCTGATGTGCTTACAAAGGCACTTGCAAGAGACCGGCATCAAATGATGAGCAAGGCGATGCGGTTGGACGTCCAATGACACCTCGCAAAGTGGGAGTGTAGAAGTACTAGGAAAGTACTAGGAAAGTACTAGGACTTATATACGGTAAGCAAGTAGAGTTTATGTACACTAAGCAAAGAGGACTTATGTACACTAAGCAAAGATGACTTATGTACGCTAAGCAAGGAGGCTTATGTACGCTAAGCAAAGATGACTTATGTACGCTAAGCAAGGAGGCTTATGTACGCTAAGCAAGGAGGCTTATGTACGCTAAGCAAATAGGACATATGTACGGTAAGCAACTAGGAGTAGTTGCTTGGAAAGCGTTAGAGTAGTTGCTTGGTGTCTTTGTCTAATGAATGCACTCAAGTGCTAATGTATTCAAGGATAAATAAGAAGCATGAGAAGATAGTGCACTCTCTCATATTGCAAGTATTACCAAGCTCCGTTGTGTACATTATTGTGTATTTTCTTCTTCTCTCCTCATTCTTCAATAGCTCCATGTAGATCTCTACATCCAATTCGCCGTTCAAGAACGCGGTCTTGACGTCCATTTGATGCATCTCCAAGTCCATGGCCGCCCCGAGTGCGAGTATGACCCTAATGGTGTTGAATTTGGCTACGGGTGCAAATGTTTCGCCAAAATCCACACCTTCCACTTGCGAGCACCCCTTGGCCACTAACCTTGCTTTGAAACGAACAACCACGCCGTTGGCATCCTTCTTCGTGCGAAACACCCACTTGCACTTCACGGCCTTGCGGCCCTTGGGCAATGGAGTTAACTCCCACGTGGCGTTGGCTATAAGAGATTCGTACTCCTCTTGCATAGCCAACTCCCACTCGCTCGCATCACTCGATTCCATGGCCTCTCTCAAGTTTCTAGGTTCCCCTACGATGGCCATGTTTGCATGCTCATTGTCTTGGGGTTGCGGAATGTGGTTCTTCCACCATTCCCCAAGAGGTTTGCGTGGCCTATCCGGATACCTAGAATTGCCCATGGTTTCATTGTCATATTGCGGGGTTGGAGGTGGTTCGGTTGCGGTTTTCTTACCGTGGTCAAGTTTCGATGCCTCCCCGCTACGAATGGTTTTCGTGGCCGGTACGTCGGCCTCCGCTTCGTCCTCGATGCCGGGCTCCTCGTCGGGCTCCGAAACGTTGCCATCCCCCTCCAACTCCTCCACGTCCGATTTGGGGGATACGTCCACCTTCACCGCGGGTGCCTCGCCAATTCTCCCACTTGGACAATCCTCCAAATGCGTTTTGTCTTCGAAGAAGACCACGTCCGGACTCTTGATGATTTTCTTCGTCTCCAAGCAAATGAGCCGATACGCTTTCGTGCCTTCGCAATAACCGAGAAACAAACACTTGACGCCCTTCGCGTCCAACTTCGTTCGCCTTTGATCCGGCACCTTTGCATAAGCCACACAACCGAACACGCGCATGTGGGAGACGTGCGGCATCCTCCCGCTCCACGCTTCTTCGGGCGTCCTTCCTTCGACGGCCTTCGTTGGACACCGGTTACGCACGTACACCGCATTGCACACCGCCTCCGCCCAAAATTCGTGGCCGAGGCGTTGGGCATGAATCATGGACCGCGCCATCTCCACGATGGTCCGATTGGCCCGCTCCGCCACGCCGTTTTGTTGCGGCGTGTAAGGTGACGAGGTTTGTCGTGCAATGCCATGTTTGGACAAGAATTCGTCGAATGCCTTCGAAACGAATTCCCCACCGTTGTCCGACCTAAGAACCTTCACTACGTGCTCGGATTGCCTTTCCACCAAGGTTTTCCATTCTTTGAACCTTGCCAACACCTCGTTTTTGGCCTTGAGCACATATACCCAAATCTTGCGTGAGAAATCGTCAATGAAGGTGAGAAAATACCTCGCGCCTCCGATGGACGTCGTTTTCATCGGCCCGCATACGTCGGAATGCACGAGCTCCAAGACCTTCGTGGCGCGGGTTGCTCCGTCCGTCGGGAATGGCCGCCTCGCTTGTTTGCCCTCGACACATCCTTCGCATGCCAATGAATGGACGTCGCCTTGTACCGCGTCCATCCCGCTCACCATGCTTTGGAGCATTTTCATGCTATTCGCATTGAGATGCCCCAACCTCTTGTGCCAAAGCTCTAATGAATGCGAGTTTCCATCGGAATGCGCCAAAGAACTCGTTTCGGCCCCATTCATCACGTTCGTGTCCAATTGGTACAAATTGGACTCCAACGAAGCCACGGCCAACATCTCGCCGTTGTTTGCCCTCACCACACATCCCAACGAGTTGAAATGCACCTTCAAACCCCTCGAAATGAGTTTGCTCACCGAAAGCAAGTTCGAATGCAAGTTCGGCACATGAAGCACGTCATGCATTCTAATGCTCCGCTCACGGCCCTTCACACGTGTTTCCACCAGTATGGAGCCTTTGCCTACGGCCTCCACCATGCCATTGTCACCCATAAACACTTTGCGACCCGAAATGGGTTCATAAGTGTTAAAAAAATGCTTATGCGGTGTCATGTGTTGCGAGGCCCCCGAATCCACGATCCATCTAGTGGCGGGGGTGTTAGATGCTCCATCTCTCACAACAAATGCAAAATCATCACTCGCCCTTGCCATGTTCGTATTGAAGAATGAGGAGAGAAGAAGAGAATACACAATAATGTACACAACGGAGCTTGGTAATACTTGCAATATGAGAGAGAGCACTATCTTCTCATGCTTCTTATTTATCCTTGAATACATTAGCACTTGAGTGCATTCATTAGACAAAGACACCAAGCAACTACTCTAACGCTTTCCAAGCAACTACTCCTAGTTGCTTACCGTACATATGTCCTATTTGCTTAGCGTACATAAGCCTCCTTGCTTAGCGTACATAAGCCTCCTTGCTTAGCGTACATAAGTCATCTTTGCTTAGCGTACATAAGCCTCCTTGCTTAGCGTACATAAGTCATCTTTGCTTAGTGTACATAAGTCCTCTTTGCTTAGTGTACATAAACTCTACTTGCTTACCGTACATAAGTCCTAGTACTTTCCTAGTACTTCTACACTCCCACTTTGCGAGGTGTCATTGGACGTCCAACCGCATCGCCTTGCTCATCATTTGATGCCGGTCTCTTGCAAGTGCCTTTGTAAGCACATCAGCAACCATGTGCTCCGTGGGACAATACTTCAAGTCGATCACCTCGTTTTGCATCTTCTCGCGAATGAAATGGTGTTGCACATCGATGTGCTTCGTGCGAGAGTGGTGCTTCGGGTTCTTTGCAAGAGCGATGCACCCTTGATTGTCGCACATGATTGTGGTGGCCTCCTCTTGCACGCACCCCACATCCGCCATGAGTTGTCTAAGCCAAACGGCCTCCTTGGCGGATTGGCTCGCCGCCATGTATTCCGCCTCCGTAGTGGATAGAGCCACCGTGGGTTGACGCTTGTTATTCCACGAAACGGCGCCGTCTCCCACAAAGAACACGTATCCCGTGGTGGAGCGCCTTCCATCCGCATCTCCACCCCAATCCGCATCGCAATATCCTTTCATGGCGATACCTTTGCCTCCAAGGTGCAACTTCATGTCCGACGTGCCTTTCAAGTAACGCATGATCCTTTTGACCGCCGCCCAATGCATCGGACCCGGTTTGGACATGAATTGACTTACCACGCTCACCGCGAATGCAAGGTCAGCCCTCGTGGCCACCATCGCGTACATCAAACTACCCACGCATGCCTTGTAAGGAATGCCTTGCATCTCTTGCGAGTGTTGGTCGTACTCCTCATCCGTGAGTTTCACCAAGGCGGCCTTGGGATCCAATGGCGTCCCGACGGGCTTACAATCCTCCATGCCGAATCGTTTGAGCACACCTTCGATGTAGCTCCCTTGATGCATGGTGATTGTGCGCGCCGCCCTATCCCTTTCGATGTGAACTCCTAAGAAGAAGTGGAGCTCGCCGAGGTCGCTCATGTCGTACTCCTCCTCGAGTTTGGACTTCAACTCGTTCATCATGGTCATATCGCTCGCTAGCATGATGAGATCGTCCACGTAGATCACCACCGCCATGAAATAGTTGCCCGTTTGCTTGACGTACAAAGAATGATCAGCGTGGCTCCTTATGAAGCCCTCCTTAGTGAAGAAAATGTGAATTTTCTCGTACCATGCCCGTGACGATTGCTTGAGTCCGTAGAGCGTCTTCTTCAACTTACATACGAGGTGGGATTGTCCCTCTTGCACAAAGCCCGGGGGTTGGTCCATGTAAATCACCACCTCCAAGTCGCCGTTCAAGAACGCCGTCTTTACGTCCATTTGGTGCATCTCCAAGTCCATGGCTGCCCCGATGGCAAGCATGCATCGAATGGTGCAAAACTTGGCCACGGGAGCAAAGGTCTCATCGAAGTCGACGCCCGCGATTTGAGAGAATCCCTTTGCGACCAGCCTTGCCTTGTGCCGCACGACGTCCCCGTTGGCATCCCTCTTCGTGCGAAACACCCATTTGCATCCCACGCGGTTGCGGTTTGCGGGCAACGGCGTCAACTCCCACGTGCCGTTGGCCATGAGGGAGTCGTATTCCTCTTGCATGGCTTGCTCCCACTTGCTCGCATCACGCGAGTGTATGGCCTCGCTCATGGTGTGAGGCTCCTCCGCGACCGCCATGTTTGCTCGCTCCTCATCGCGTGGAGGCAAGATATGATTCATCCACCATTCTCCGAGTGGCTTGCGGACCCTCCTCGAGTACCTAGATTCTTCCGCGGTCCCATTGGCATCTCTACTTGGTGGGGTAGGTGGAGGTACCTCTTTTGCAACCTTCTTGTCTTTGTTGCGTTTGCTAGTGCTCGGTTGCACCGCTTGCTCACGCTGCACCTCCACGTCCTCCTCTACGACCGATTCCTCTTTCGTGTCCTCCATGGCGCTCTCCACGGGTTCACGTCGAGCCGGTCCACTCGCGGATGGCTTGGGCTCTTCCTCCGAATCCTCCGATTCGAAGGAGCCGTCCATCGCAAGCGTCGGTCCCTCCAACGCTGGTCCTTCATCACTCCCACTTGGACGCTCCTTCGAATGCTCCGCGTCTTCGAAGAATGCCACATCGGGGCTCTTGACGATCTTCTTGGTATCCAAACGCATCAACCTATACGCCTTGGTGCCCTCGCAATACCCGAGGAACAAGCACTTGATGCCCTTTGCATCTAGCTTGGTCCTCTTTTCATCGGGCACCTTGGCATAAGCGACGCACCCGAATACCCGCATGTGGGAGACATGTGGCATCCTCCCACTCCACGCCTCCTCCGGCGTCATTCCTTCGACGGCGCGAGTCGGGCACCGGTTGCGTGTGTACACCGCGGTTTGCACCGCCTCCGCCCAAAACTCACGTTCAAGTCCTTGGGCGTACAACATGGACCTTCCCATCTCCACGATGGTGCGGTTGGCACGTTCCGCCACGCCATTTTGTTGAGGGGTGTAAGGCGCGGATGTGTTCCTTGCGATGCCGTGTTTGCGCAAGAACTCGTCGAATGCCTTGCCCGTGTATTCGCCGCCGTTGTCGGAGCGCAACACCTTCACCTTGTGGCCCGATTGGTTCTCCACCAAGGCCTTCCACTCCTTGAAGCGCTCCAACACCTCGCTCTTCAATTTCAACGTATAAACCCACACCTTCCTTGAGAAATCGTCTATGAAGGTTAGAAAGTATTTTGCTCCGCCCAATGACGTCGTCCGCATAGGCCCGCACACATCCGAATGCACAAGCTCCAACACCTTCGTGGCCCGGTGCGCACCGTCGGTGGGGAAAGGTTGCCTCGCTAACTTGCCTTCCACACATCCCTCGCATGCAAATGGCTCCACTTTGCACGGAACCTTGCCTAGGTCAATGCCGCTTACCATGCCTTGGAGCGCCTTGACGCCCTTTGCATTTAGGTGGCCCAACCTCCTATGCCAAAGCTCCATGAGGGGGCCGTTGGCCGATGTATGTGCGAGACAACTCATGTCGGCGCCGCCGACTAGCTTGAGCTCCAATTGATACAAGTTGACCTCCATGCGGTTGGCGGCGAGCATCTCGCCTTCACGTGTGCGCACCGCACACCCCATGGTGTCGAAATGCACCTTCAAACCCCTTGAGACTAGTTTGCTCACCGATAGCAAGTTGGCATGCAATTTCGGCACGTGGAGGACGTCTTGCACCTCGATGCGCCTCGCTCGGCCTTCCATGTTGCTTTCCACCACAATGGAACCCTTGCCCACGACCTCCACCATGCCGTTGTCGCCCATGAACACCTTGCGCCCCGAAACCCTCTCGTATGTGTCGAATGCGTGTCTATGTGGCGTCATGTGTTGCGTGGCCCCCGAGTCCACGATCCACTTGGTCACGTGCGTCTTGGGTGCTCCGTCGGCGGCCACGAACACGCAATCGCCTCGACTAACCGCCGCCCTCGCGTCGTTGGCCCTTTCTTTGGCGCCCCAACAATTGCGAGCAATGTGGCCCGATTTGCCACACTTGAAGCACGTGCGTGCTTCGGGCCTCGTGTTGGTGCCCGTCCCCTTTCCTTGGCGCGAGAACATGGCCGCATCCTCCCCTTGAGGTTCTCTCTCCTTCCTCTTGGACGCCTCATGCATGAGTCGTGCGGTGATGAACTCCACGGTGAGCTCCTTCACGGGCCTAGTCTCTAGGGCCGTGATAAGGTGCTCGAAGGATGGCGGGAGGCTATCCAACAAGGTCATCACAATGTCCTCATCTTTCACGGGCACTTCCAAACAAGTTAGTTGGTCCGCGAGAGACTTCACCTTGTTGATGTGCTCAAGCACGTCGCCGCCTTCCTCCATCTTCACGGTGAAGAACTTGCGCCTCAAGAACAATATGTTGGAGAGGCTCTTGGTTTCGTGGATGTTGCACAACGTGGCCCACGCTTCCGCCGGTCCCTTGCACGCCTTGATGTGCGCCAACTCCTTGTCCGCCAAGTTGGTGACGATCATGGCGAAAGCACGTTTGCAACGCCGCTCATACTCCTTCTTGTCTTTCTCATCGGCGGTACTTGGTGGGGGCAACTCCGACTTGTCCACGATGTCCCATAGATCCTTGGCCGCAAGGGCCATCTCCATCTTAAACTTCCAAAGGCTGAAATTGTCGCCATTGAATTTGTCCACATGCCTCGGCCACTCACCATCATTGGAACTCATGTCTCTCAAGGAGGTTGGCTCCCACTCGCTCAAAATGCTTCAATCCTCCGTATGGACTCAATGGAACACCTTAAAACCTCTAGACACTTAATTCAGCACTTTTGGTGTCCCTCAAAACACCAAACATTCAAATTAACACCTTTTGTGCCACTTAGAGTTCACAACACTCAATTGAACAATTCTAGTGTTTGTTAAACCTCAAAGCTATCAAGTCAGCACCTTTAATGCCTCTTAAGCTCCTAAACACTTAATTCAACACTTTTGGTGTCACTCCAACACCAAACGTTCAATTCAGCACCTCTTGTGCCACATATGCTTTAAACCACTCAATTGAATAATTCTAGTGTTTCTTAACTCCCAAGCTATCAAGTCAGCACCTTTAGTGCCTCTTAAGCTTCAAAACACTCAATTGAATACCTTTGGTGTGACTTCAACACCAAACACTTACAACCAACTCTCTTTGAATGCACTTTCACTAAACTCACTTAGTTTAGCCACTAGTGCAACTATTTGCACTCTAATGCATTCAAATGGCACTCCACACTCACAACTAGCTCTCTTTGAATGCACTTTCACTAAACTCACTTAGTTAAGCCACTAGTGCAATTATTTGCACTCTAATGCATTCAAATGGCAATCCCCACTTACAACCAGCCCTCTTCAAAGCAAGAACACATAGAACTCACTAAACCTCAAAGTGTAGCACTCCAACACATCAAGGCTAGTCCAATGAACCTCCGATTAGATCCGAACCTCCCTCCTTGGCAACTCACGTTTGTGGGCCCATAACCTATTGAAGAATGAGGAGAGAAGAAGAGAATACACAATAATGTACACAACGGAGCTTGGTAATACTTGCAATATGAGAGAGAGCACTATCTTCTCATGCTTCTTATTTATCCTTGAATACATTAGCACTTGAGTGCATTCATTAGACAAAGACACCAAGCAACTACTCTAACGCTTTCCAAGCAACTACTCCTAGTTGCTTACCGTACATATGTCCTATTTGCTTAGCGTACATAAGCCTCCTTGCTTAGCGTACATAAGCCTCCTTGCTTAGCGTACATAAGTCATCTTTGCTTAGCGTACATAAGCCTCCTTGCTTAGCGTACATAAGTCATCTTTGCTTAGTGTACATAAGTCCTCTTTGCTTAGTGTACATAAACTCTACTTGCTTACCGTATATAAGTCCTAGTACTTTCCTAGTACTTTCCTAGTACTTTCCTAGTACTTCTACAGTTCGCGTTCACCTTGCGTTTGCTTCGACAATTACGAGCGATATGGCCCAACTTACCGCAATTGAAGCACCGCGGGTTGTCGGCGCGCCTTTCGTTGTTGTCGAACGCTCGAGGGTGGCGTGACAACATGGCGGCATCGTCTCCTTGAGGCTCCTTCTCCTTCCTCTTCGACACCTCGTGCATGAGACGAGCGGTGATGAAATCCAACTTGAGCTCCTTCATCGGGCGTGTCTCCAATGCCGTGATCAAATGGTCGAAGGAGGGTGGTAGGCTATCGAGCAAGGTCATGACCACGTCCTCGTCCTTCATGGGTACCTCCAAGCATGTGAGTTGATCGGCAAGAGATTTTACCTTGTTGATGTGGTCGAGCATGTCGTCGCCCTCGTCCATCTTGATGGTGAAAAACTTGCGCCGTATGAACAAGATGTTCGACAAGCTTTTGGTCTCGTGGATGTTGCACAATGTCGTCCACGCTTCCGCGGGTCCCTTGCATCCTTTGATGTGCGCCAACTCCTTGTCCACCAAGCTCGTGGCAATGATGGCGAACGCCTTCTTGCATCGTCGCTCGTACGCCTTTTTGACTTCGTCGCTCGCGGTGGATGGTGGTGGCGCCTCCGAACCTTCAACGATCTCCCAAAGGTCTTTGGTGGCCAATACCATCTCCAATTTGAACTTGTAAAGGTTGAAGTTGTCGCCACCGAACTTGTCAACCTTTATAAGTCCCTCGCCGTCACTAGAAGCCATGATGAAGACTCGAATGGAAGCTCCCACTCACTCAATGTACAAATCTCTCAAGTCAGCACCTTATACCTCCCAATAGGTGCAATATGACTTCAAAATACCTCAAAGAGCCTTTCTAAGCACTTTGCCACTCAAATGTCCTCACACAACTCTTAGAAGGTTGGAAACACTCAAGTCAGCACCTAAATGATGCGGTTAGATGCAATATGACTTCAAAGCACTTCAAATAGCCATTCTAAGCCCTTTGCCACTCAAATTTCCTCACACAACTCTTAGAAGGTAGGAAACACTCAAGTCAACACCTAAATGATGCGGTTAGATGCAATATGACTTCAAAACACCTCAAAGGACAAAACTAAGCCCTTTGGCACTTGAATGACCTCACAACACTCTTGGAAGGTAGGAAAAACTCAAGTCAGCACCTAAATGATGCGGTTAGATGCAATATGACTTCAAAACACTTCAAAGGACAAAACTAAGCGCTTTGGCACTTGAATGACCTTGTAGAAGTACTAGGAAAGTACTAGGAAAGTACTAGGAAAGTACTAGGAAAGTACTAGGACTTATGTACGGTAAGCAAGTAGAGTTTATGTACACTAAGCAAAGAGGACTTATGTACACTAAGCAAAGATGACTTATGTACGCTAAGCAAGGAGGCTTATGTACGCTAAGCAAAGATGACTTATGTACGCTAAGCAAGGAGGCTTATGTACGCTAAGCAAGGAGGCTTATGTACGCTAAGCAAGGAGGCTTATGTACGCTAAGCAAGGAGGCTTATGTACGCTAAGCAAGGAGGCTTATGTACGCTAAGCAAGGAGGCTTATGTACGCTAAGCAAATAGGACATATGTACGGTAAGCAACTAGGAGTAGTTGTTTGGAAAGCGTTAGAGTAGTTGCTTGGTGTCTTTGTCTAATGAATGCGCTCAAGTGCTAATGTATTCAAGGATAAATAAGAAGCATGAGAAGATAGTGCTCTCTCTCATATTGCAAGTATTACCAAGCTCCGTTGTGTACATTATTGTGTATTCTCTTCTTCTCTCCTCATTCTTTAATAGGTTATGGGCCCACAAACGTGAGTTGCCAAGGAGGGAGGTTCGGATCTAATCGGAGGTTCATTGGACTAGCCTTGATGTGTTGGAGTGCTACACTTTGAGGTTTAGTGAGTTCTATGTGTTCTTGCTTTGAAGAGGGCTGGTTGTGAGTGGGGATTGCCATTTGAATGCATTAGAGTGCAAATAATTGCACTAGTGGCTTAACTAAGTGAGTTTAATGAAAGTGCATTCAAAGAGAGCTAGTTGTGAGTGTGGAGTGCCATTTGAATGCATTAGAGTGCAAATAGTTGCACTAGTGGCTAAACTAAGTGAGTTTAGTGAAAGTGCATTCAAAGAGAGTTGGTTGTAAGTGTTTGGTGTTGAAGTCACACCAAAGGTATTCAATTGAGTGTTTTGAAGCTTAAGAGGCACTAAAGGTGCTGACTTGATAGCTTGGGAGTTAAGAAACACTAGAATTATTCAATTGAGTGGTTTAAAGCATATGTGGCACAAGAGGTGCTGAATTGAACGTTTGGTGTTGGAGTGACACCAAAAGTGTTGAATTAAGTGTTTAGGAGCTTAAGAGGCATTAAAGGTGCTGACTTGATAGCTTTGAGGTTTAACAAACACTAGAATTGTTCAATTGAGTGTTGTGAACTCTAAGTGGCACAAAAGGTGCTAATTTGAGTGTTTGGTGTTTTGAGGGACACCAAAAGTGCTGAATTAAGTGTCTAGAGGTTTTAAGGTGTTCCATTGAGTCCATACGGAGGATTGAAGCATTTTGAGCGAGTGGGAGCCAACCTCCTTGAGAGACATGAGTTCCAATGATGGTGAGTGGCCGAGGCATGTGGACAAATTCAATGGCGACAATTTCAGCCTTTGGAAGTTTAAGATGGAGATGGCCCTTGCGGCCAAGGATCTATGGGACATCGTGGACAAGTCGGAGTTGCCCCCACCAAGTACCGCCGATGAGAAGGACAAGAAGGAGTATGAGCGGCGTTGCAAGCGTGCCTTCGCCATGATCGTCACCAACTTGGCGGACAAGGAGTTGGCGCACATCAAGGCGTGCAAGGGACCGGCGGAAGCGTGGGCCACGTTGTGCAACATCCACGAAACCAAGAGCCTCTCCAACATATTGTTCTTGAGGCGCAAGTTCTTCACCGTGAAGATGGAGGAAGGCGGCGACGTGCTTGAGCACATCAACAAGGTGAAGTCTCTCGCGGACCAACTAACTTGTTTGGAAGTGCCCGTGAAAGATGAAGACATTGTGATGACCTTGTTGGATAGCCTCCCGCCATCCTTCGAGCACCTTATCACGGCCCTAGAGACGAGGCCCGTGAAGGAGCTCACCGTGGAGTTCATCACCGCACGACTCATGCATGAGGCGTCCAAGAGGAAGGAGAGAGAACCTCAAGGGGAGGATGCGGCCATGTTCTCGCGCCAAGGAAAGGGGACGGGCACCAACACGAGGCCCGAAGCACGCACGTGCTTCAAGTGTGGCAAATCGGGCCACATTGCTCGCAATTGTTGGGGCGCCAAAGAAAGGGCGAACGACGCGAGGGCGGCGGTTAGTCGAGGCGATTGCGTGTTCATGGCCGCCGACGGAGCACCCAAGACGCACGTGACCAAGTGGATCGTGGACTCGGGGGCCACGCAACACATGACGCCACATAGACACGCATTCGACACATACGAGAGGGTTTCGGGGCGCAAGGTGTTCATGGGCGACAACGGCATGGTGGAGGTCGTGGGCAAGGGTTCCATTGTGGTGGAAAGCAACGTGGAAGGCCGAGCGAGGCGCATCGAGGTGCAAGACGTCCTCCACGTGCCGAAATTGCATGCCAACTTGCTATCGGTGAGCAAACTAGTCTCAAGGGGTTTGAAGGTGCATTTCGATACCATGGGGTGTGCGGTGCGCACACGTGAAGGCGAGATGCTCGCCGCCAACCGCATGGAGGTCAACTTGTATCAATTGGAGCTCAAGCTAGTCGGCGGCGCCGACATGAGTTGTCTCGCACATACATCGGCCAACGGCCCCCTCATGGAGCTTTGGCATAGGAGGTTGGGCCACCTAAATGCAAAGGGCGTCAAGGCGCTCCAAGGCATGGTAAGCGGCATTGACCTAGGCAAGGTTCCGTGCAAAGTGGAGCCATTTGCATGCGAGGGATGTGTGGAAGGCAAGTTAGCGAGGCAACCTTTCCCCACCGACGGTGCGCACCGGGCCACGAAGGTGTTGGAGCTTGTGCATTCGGATGTGTGCGGGCCTATGCGGACGACGTCATTGGGCGGAGCAAAATACTTTCTAACCTTCATAGACGATTTCTCAAGGAAGGTGTGGGTTTATACGTTGAAATTGAAGAGCGAGGTGTTGGAGCGCTTCAAGGAGTGGAAGGCCTTGGTGGAGAACCAATCGGGCCACAAGGTGAAGGTGTTGCGCTCCGACAACGGCGGCGAATACACGGGCAAGGCATTCGACGAGTTCTTGCGCAAACACGGCATCGCAAGGAACACATCCGCGCCTTACACCCCTCAACAAAATGGCGTGGCGGAACGTGCCAACCGCACCATCGTGGAGATGGGAAGGTCCATGTTGTACGCCCAAGGACTTGAACGTGAGTTTTGGGCGGAGGCGGTGCAAACCGCGGTGTACACACGCAACCGGTGCCCGACTCGCGCCGTCGAAGGAATGACGCCGGAGGAGGCGTGGAGTGGGAGGATGCCACATGTCTCCCACATGCGGGTATTCGGGTGCGTCGCTTATGCCAAGGTGCCCGATGAAAAGAGGACCAAGCTAGATGCAAAGGGCATCAAGTGCTTGTTCCTCGGGTATTGCGAGGGCACCAAGGCGTATAGGTTGATGCGTTTGGATACCAAGAAGATCGTCAAGAGCCCCGATGTGGCATTCTTCGAAGACGCGGAGCATTCGAAGGAGCGTCCAAGTGGGAGTGATGAAGGACCAGCGTTGGAGGGACCGACGCTTGCGATGGACGGCTCCTTCGAATCGGAGGATTCGGAGGAAGAGCCCAAGCCATCCGCGAGTGGACCGGCTCGACGTGAACCCGTGGAGAGCGCCATGGAGGACACGAAAGAGGAATCGGTCGTAGAGGAGGACGTGGAGGTGCAGCGTGAGCAAGCGGTGCAACCGAGCACTAGCAAACGCAACAAAGACAAGAAGGTTGCAAAAGAGGTACCTCCACCTACCCCACCAAGTAGAGATGCCAATGGGACCGCGGAAGAATCTAGGTACTCGAGGAGGGTCCGCAAGCCACTCGGAGAATGGTGGATGAATCATATCTTGCCTCCACGCGATGAGGAGCGAGCAAACATGGCGGTCGCGGAGGAGCCTCACACCATGAGCGAGGCCATACACTCGCGTGATGCGAGCAAGTGGGAGCAAGCCATGCAAGAGGAATACGACTCCCTCATGGCCAACGGCACGTGGGAGTTGACGCCGTTGCCCGCAAACCGCAACCGCGTGGGATGCAAATGGGTGTTTCGCACGAAGAGGGATGCCAACGGGGACGTCGTGCGGCACAAGGCAAGGCTGGTCGCAAAGGGATTCTCTCAAATCGCGGGCGTCGACTTCGATGAGACCTTTGCTCCCGTGGCCAAGTTTTGCACCATTCGATGCATGCTTGCCATCGGGGCAGCCATGGACTTGGAGATGCACCAAATGGACGTAAAGACGGCGTTCTTGAACGGCGACTTGGAGGTGGTGATTTACATGGACCAACCCCCGGGCTTTGTGCAAGAGGGACAATCCCACCTCGTATGTAAGTTGAAGAAGACGCTCTACGGACTCAAGCAATCGTCACGGGCATGGTACGAGAAAATTCACATTTTCTTCACTAAGGAGGGCTTCATAAGGAGCCACGCTGATCATTCTTTGTACGTCAAGCAAACGGGCAACTATTTCATGGCGGTGGTGATCTACGTGGACGATCTCATCATGCTAGCGAGCGATATGACCATGATGAACGAGTTGAAGTCCAAACTCGAGGAGGAGTACGACATGAGCGACCTCGGCGAGCTCCACTTCTTCTTAGGAGTTCACATCGAAAGGGATAGGGCGGCGCGCACAATCACCATGCATCAAGGGAGCTACATCGAAGGTGTGCTCAAACGATTCGGCATGGAGGATTGTAAGCCCGTCGGGACGCCATTGGATCCCAAGGCCGCCTTGGTGAAACTCACGGATGAGGAGTACGACCAACACTCGCAAGAGATGCAAGGCATTCCTTACAAGGCATGCGTGGGTAGTTTGATGTACGCGATGGTGGCCACGAGGGCTGACCTTGCATTCGCGGTGAGCGTGGTAAGTCAATTCATGTCCAAACCGGGTCCGATGCATTGGGCGGCGGTCAAAAGGATCATGCGTTACTTGAAAGGCACGTCGGACATGAAGTTGCACCTTGGAGGCAAAGGTATCGCCATGAAAGGATATTGCGATGCGGATTGGGGTGGAGATGCGGATGGAAGGCGCTCCACCACGGGATACGTGTTCTTTGTGGGAGACGGCGCCGTTTCGTGGAATAACAAGCGTCAACCCACGGTGGCTCTATCCACTACGGAGGCGGAATACATGGCGGCGAGCCAATCCGCCAAGGAGGCCGTTTGGCTTAGACAACTCATGGCGGATGTGGGGTGCGTGCAAGAGGAGGCCACCACAATCATGTGCGACAATCAAGGGTGCATCGCTCTTGCAAAGAACCCGAAGCACCACTCTCGCACGAAGCACATCGATGTGCAACACCATTTCATTCGCGAGAAGATGCAAAACGAGGTGATCGACTTGAAGTATTGTCCCACGGAGCACATGGTTGCTGATGTGCTTACAAAGGCACTTGCAAGAGACCGGCATCAAATGATGAGCAAGGCGATGCGGTTGGACGTCCAATGACACCTCGCAAAGTGGGAGTGTAGAAGTACTAGGAAAGTACTAGGACTTATGTACGGTAAGCAAGTAGAGTTTATGTACACTAAGCAAAGAGGACTTATGTACACTAAGCAAAGATGACTTATGTACGCTAAGCAAGGAGGCTTATGTACGCTAAGCAAAGATGACTTATGTACGCTAAGCAAGGAGGCTTATGTACGCTAAGCAAGGAGGCTTATGTACGCTAAGCAAATAGGACATATGTACGGTAAGCAACTAGGAGTAGTTGCTTGGAAAGCGTTAGAGTAGTTGCTTGGTGTCTTTGTCTAATGAATGCACTCAAGTGCTAATGTATTCAAGGATAAATAAGAAGCATGAGAAGATAGTGCTCTCTCTCATATTGCAAGTATTACCAAGCTCCGTTGTGTACATTATTGTGTATTCTCTTCTTCTCTCCTCATTCTTCAATACGAACATGGCAAGGGCGAGTGATGATTTTGCATTTGTTGTGAGAGATGGAGCATCTAACACCCCCGCCACTAGATGGATCGTGGATTCGGGGGCCTCGCAACACATGACACCGCATAAGCATTTTTTTAACACTTATGAACCCATTTCGGGTCGCAAAGTGTTTATGGGTGACAATGGCATGGTGGAGGCCGTAGGCAAAGGCTCCATACTGGTGGAAACACGTGTGAAGGGCCGTGAGCGGAGCATTAGAATGCATGACGTGCTTCATGTGCCGAACTTGCATTCGAACTTGCTTTCGGTGAGCAAACTCATTTCGAGGGGTTTGAAGGTGCATTTCAACTCGTTGGGATGTGTGGTGAGGGCAAACAACGGCGAGATGTTGGCCGTGGCTTCGTTGGAGTCCAATTTGTACCAATTGGACACGAACGTGATGAATGGGGCCGAAACGAGTTCTTTGGCGCATTCCGATGGAAACTCGCATTCATTAGAGCTTTGGCACAAGAGGTTGGGGCATCTCAATGCGAATAGCATGAAAATGCTCCAAAGCATGGTGAGCGGGATGGACGCGGTACAAGGCGACGTCCATTCATTGGCATGCGAAGGATGTGTCGAGGGCAAACAAGCGAGGCGGCCATTCCCGACGGACGGAGCAACCCGCGCCACGAAGGTCTTGGAGCTCGTGCATTCCGACGTATGCGGGCCGATGAAAACGACGTCCATCGGAGGCGCGAGGTATTTTCTCACCTTCATTGACGATTTCTCACGCAAGATTTGGGTATATGTGCTCAAGGCCAAAAGCGAGGTGTTGGCAAGGTTCAAAGAATGGAAAACCTTGGTGGAAAGGCAATCCGAGCACGTAGTGAAGGTTCTTAGGTCGGACAACGGTGGGGAATTCGTTTCGAAGGCATTCGACGAATTCTTGTCCAAACATGGCATTGCACGGCAAACCTCGTCACCTTACACGCCGCAACAAAACGGCGTGGCGGAGCGGGCCAATCGGACCATCGTGGAGATGGCGCGGTCCATGATTCATGCCCAACGCCTCGGCCACGAATTTTGGGCGGAGGCGGTGTGCAATGCGGTGTACGTGCGTAACCGGTGTCCAACGAAGGCCGTCGAAGGAAGGACGCCCGAAGAAGCGTGGAGCGGGAGGATGCCGCACGTCTCCCACATGCGCGTGTTCGGTTGTGTGGCTTATGCAAAGGTGCCGGATCAAAGGCGAACGAAGTTGGACGCGAAGGGCGTCAAGTGTTTGTTTCTCGGTTATTGCGAAGGCACGAAAGCGTATCGGCTCATTTGCTTGGAGACGAAGAAAATCATCAAGAGTCCGGACGTGGTCTTCTTCGAAGACAAAACGCATTTGGAGGATTGTCCAAGTGGGAGAATTGGCGAGGCACCCGCGGTGAAGGTGGACGTATCCCCCAAATCGGACGTGGAGGAGTTGGAGGGGGATGGCAACGTTTCGGAGCCCGACGAGGAGCCCGGCATCGAGGACGAAGCGGAGGCCGACGTACCGGCCACGAAAACCATTCGTAGCGGGGAGGCATCGAAACTTGACCACGGTAAGAAAACCGCAACCGAACCACCTCCAACCCCGCAATATGACAATGAAACCATGGGCAATTCTAGGTATCCGGATAGGCCACGCAAACCTCTTGGGGAATGGTGGAAGAACCACATTCCGCAACCCCAAGACAATGAGCATGCAAACATGGCCATCGTAGGGGAACCTAGAAACTTGAGAGAGGCCATGGAATCGAGTGATGCGAGCGAGTGGGAGTTGGCTATGCAAGAGGAGTACGAATCTCTTATAGCCAACGCCACGTGGGAGTTAACTCCATTGCCCAAGGGCCGCAAGGCCGTGAAGTGCAAGTGGGTGTTTCGCACGAAGAAGGATGCCAACGGCGTGGTTGTTCGTTTCAAAGCAAGGTTAGTGGCCAAGGGGTGCTCGCAAGTGGAAGGTGTGGATTTTGGCGAAACATTTGCACCCGTAGCCAAATTCAACACCATTAGGGTCATACTCGCACTCGGGGCGGCCATGGACTTGGAGATGCATCAAATGGACGTCAAGACCGCGTTCTTGAACGGCGAATTGGATGTAGAGATCTACATGGAGCAACCGGAGGGGTTTGAACAACAAGGCCGAGAGCACCTCGTATGCAAGTTGAAGAAATCGCTCTACGGGTTGAAGCAATCCGGACGAGCGTGGTACGAATGCATTCACATATTCTTTGTGAATAAAGGCTTTACGAGGAGCCATGCGGATCACTCGTTGTACGTTCTACAAACTTGCCACTACATTGTGATTGTAATCATATATGTAGACGACCTCATCATATTGGCAAGCAATGTGGACATGATCAAGGAGTTGAAGTCTAGTCTCGAGCACGAATTCGAGATGAGCGACCTCGGCGAGTTGCATTTCTTTCTCGGAGTTCATTTCGAGAGGGATAGGAGGTCCCGCACCATTACCTTGCATCAACGGAGCTACATCGAAACAATATTGGAACGATTCGGCACGAGTGAGTGTAAACCCATCGGAACCCCGCTCGATACGAAGACCTCATTGCCGAAGCTTTCGGAGGAGGACTACGAAGAGTTTTCGGAGGAGATAAAGGAAATTCCGTATCAAGAAGCGGTGGGGTCGTTGATGTATGCGATGGTGGCCACAAGACCGGACCTCGCATTTGCGGTAAGCGTGGTAAGTCGATTCATGTCCAAACCGGGTCCGATGCATTGGATGGCCATCAAGAGGATCATGCGGTACTTAAAGGGCACCGTAGATATGAGGTTGCGCATTGGAGGAAAACATATGGAGGTCAAAGGTTATTCGGATGCGGATTGGGCCGGAGATGTGGAGAATCGTAGGTCCACATCCGGATATGTTTTCTTCGTTGGAGAGGGGGCCGTGTCGTGGAATAGCAAGCGGCAACAAACGGTGGCACAATCCACGATGGAGGCGGAGTATATGGCCATGAGCCGATGCACAAGGGAAGCCATTTGGCTTAGGCAACTAATGGAGGATGTGGGTTGTGTGCAAGAGGAGGCGACCACCATCATGTGCGATAATCAAGGTTCTATGGCTTTAGCTAAGAATCCCACAAAGCATGATAGGTCTAAACATATTGATGTGCAACATCATTTTATTAGAGAAAAAATTGAAAACAAAGTTATAGAGTTGGAATATTGTCCAACGCAATATATGGTAGCGGATGTTTTAACAAAGGCTTTAGCTAGAGATAGGCATGAGACATTGAGTGATTCAATGGGCTTAGAATATAATGTCACCTCGCAAAGTGGGAGTATTGGAAGTTAAGGTTAGGTTGCTTAGGTGGCATTAGGGTTAGGTCGCATTGGTGGCGGCTAGGGTTAGGGTTAGGGTGGCGGCTAGGGTGGCGGCTAGCCCTAAACTCTTCATATAAATAAAGGCATAAGGGGAGGAGCTAATCACTCTCTCCATTGTATGCAATCCTTGTGTATTGTGTTGTAGCTCACTACGCTGGTCTCTTTGCTTTCTTCTCTCATTTGCCAATAGAATATTGTCCAACGCAATATATGGTAGCGGATGTTTTAACAAAGGCTTTAGCTAGAGATAGGCATGAGACATTGAGTGATTCAATGGGCTTAGAATATAATGTCACCTCGCAAAGTGGGAGTATTGGAAGTTAAGGTTAGGTTGCTTAGGTGGCATTAGGGTTAGGTCGCATTGGTGGCGGCTAGGGTTAGGGTTAGGGTGGCGGCTAGGGTGGCGGCTAGCCCTAAACTCTTCATATAAATAAAGGCATAAGGGGAGGAGCTAATCAACTCTCTCCATTGTATGCAATCCTTGTGTATTGTGTTGTAGCTCACTACGCTGGTCTCTTTGCTTTCTTCTCTCATTTGCCAATAATATGTACGGTAAGCAACTAGGAGTAGTTGTTTGGAAAGCGTTAGAGTAGTTGCTTGGTGTCTTTGTCTAATGAATGCGCTCAAGTGCTAATGTATTCAAGGATAAATAAGAAGCATGAGAAGATAGTGCTCTCTCTCATATTGCAAGTATTACCAAGCTCCGTTGTGTACATTATTGTGTATTCTCTTCTTCTCTCCTCATTCTTTAATAGGTTATGGGCCCACAAACGTGAGTTGCCAAGGAGGGAGGTTCGGATCTAATCGGAGGTTCATTGGACTAGCCTTGATGTGTTGGAGTGCTACACTTTGAGGTTTAGTGAGTTCTATGTGTTCTTGCTTTGAAGAGGGCTGGTTGTGAGTGGGGATTGCCATTTGAATGCATTAGAGTGCAAATAATTGCACTAGTGGCTTAACTAAGTGAGTTTAATGAAAGTGCATTCAAAGAGAGCTAGTTGTGAGTGTGGAGTGCCATTTGAATGCATTAGAGTGCAAATAGTTGCACTAGTGGCTAAACTAAGTGAGTTTAGTGAAAGTGCATTCAAAGAGAGTTGGTTGTAAGTGTTTGGTGTTGAAGTCACACCAAAGGTATTCAATTGAGTGTTTTGAAGCTTAAGAGGCACTAAAGGTGCTGACTTGATAGCTTGGGAGTTAAGAAACACTAGAATTATTCAATTGAGTGGTTTAAAGCATATGTGGCACAAGAGGTGCTGAATTGAACGTTTGGTGTTGGAGTGACACCAAAAGTGTTGAATTAAGTGTTTAGGAGCTTAAGAGGCATTAAAGGTGCTGACTTGATAGCTTTGAGGTTTAACAAACACTAGAATTGTTCAATTGAGTGTTGTGAACTCTAAGTGGCACAAAAGGTGCTAATTTGAGTGTTTGGTGTTTTGAGGGACACCAAAAGTGCTGAATTAAGTGTCTAGAGGTTTTAAGGTGTTCCATTGAGTCCATACGGAGGATTGAAGCATTTTGAGCGAGTGGGAGCCAACCTCCTTGAGAGACATGAGTTCCAATGATGGTGAGTGGCCGAGGCATGTGGACAAATTCAATGGCGACAATTTCAGCCTTTGGAAGTTTAAGATGGAGATGGCCCTTGCGGCCAAGGATCTATGGGACATCGTGGACAAGTCGGAGTTGCCCCCACCAAGTACCGCCGATGAGAAGGACAAGAAGGAGTATGAGCGGCGTTGCAAGCGTGCCTTCGCCATGATCGTCACCAACTTGGCGGACAAGGAGTTGGCGCACATCAAGGCGTGCAAGGGACCGGCGGAAGCGTGGGCCACGTTGTGCAACATCCACGAAACCAAGAGCCTCTCCAACATATTGTTCTTGAGGCGCAAGTTCTTCACCGTGAAGATGGAGGAAGGCGGCGACGTGCTTGAGCACATCAACAAGGTGAAGTCTCTCGCGGACCAACTAACTTGTTTGGAAGTGCCCGTGAAAGATGAAGACATTGTGATGACCTTGTTGGATAGCCTCCCGCCATCCTTCGAGCACCTTATCACGGCCCTAGAGACGAGGCCCGTGAAGGAGCTCACCGTGGAGTTCATCACCGCACGACTCATGCATGAGGCGTCCAAGAGGAAGGAGAGAGAACCTCAAGGGGAGGATGCGGCCATGTTCTCGCGCCAAGGAAAGGGGACGGGCACCAACACGAGGCCCGAAGCACGCACGTGCTTCAAGTGTGGCAAATCGGGCCACATTGCTCGCAATTGTTGGGGCGCCAAAGAAAGGGCGAACGACGCGAGGGCGGCGGTTAGTCGAGGCGATTGCGTGTTCATGGCCGCCGACGGAGCACCCAAGACGCACGTGACCAAGTGGATCGTGGACTCGGGGGCCACGCAACACATGACGCCACATAGACACGCATTCGACACATACGAGAGGGTTTCGGGGCGCAAGGTGTTCATGGGCGACAACGGCATGGTGGAGGTCGTGGGCAAGGGTTCCATTGTGGTGGAAAGCAACGTGGAAGGCCGAGCGAGGCGCATCGAGGTGCAAGACGTCCTCCACGTGCCGAAATTGCATGCCAACTTGCTATCGGTGAGCAAACTAGTCTCAAGGGGTTTGAAGGTGCATTTCGATACCATGGGGTGTGCGGTGCGCACACGTGAAGGCGAGATGCTCGCCGCCAACCGCATGGAGGTCAACTTGTATCAATTGGAGCTCAAGCTAGTCGGCGGCGCCGACATGAGTTGTCTCGCACATACATCGGCCAACGGCCCCCTCATGGAGCTTTGGCATAGGAGGTTGGGCCACCTAAATGCAAAGGGCGTCAAGGCGCTCCAAGGCATGGTAAGCGGCATTGACCTAGGCAAGGTTCCGTGCAAAGTGGAGCCATTTGCATGCGAGGGATGTGTGGAAGGCAAGTTAGCGAGGCAACCTTTCCCCACCGACGGTGCGCACCGGGCCACGAAGGTGTTGGAGCTTGTGCATTCGGATGTGTGCGGGCCTATGCGGACGACGTCATTGGGCGGAGCAAAATACTTTCTAACCTTCATAGACGATTTCTCAAGGAAGGTGTGGGTTTATACGTTGAAATTGAAGAGCGAGGTGTTGGAGCGCTTCAAGGAGTGGAAGGCCTTGGTGGAGAACCAATCGGGCCACAAGGTGAAGGTGTTGCGCTCCGACAACGGCGGCGAATACACGGGCAAGGCATTCGACGAGTTCTTGCGCAAACACGGCATCGCAAGGAACACATCCGCGCCTTACACCCCTCAACAAAATGGCGTGGCGGAACGTGCCAACCGCACCATCGTGGAGATGGGAAGGTCCATGTTGTACGCCCAAGGACTTGAACGTGAGTTTTGGGCGGAGGCGGTGCAAACCGCGGTGTACACACGCAACCGGTGCCCGACTCGCGCCGTCGAAGGAATGACGCCGGAGGAGGCGTGGAGTGGGAGGATGCCACATGTCTCCCACATGCGGGTATTCGGGTGCGTCGCTTATGCCAAGGTGCCCGATGAAAAGAGGACCAAGCTAGATGCAAAGGGCATCAAGTGCTTGTTCCTCGGGTATTGCGAGGGCACCAAGGCGTATAGGTTGATGCGTTTGGATACCAAGAAGATCGTCAAGAGCCCCGATGTGGCATTCTTCGAAGACGCGGAGCATTCGAAGGAGCGTCCAAGTGGGAGTGATGAAGGACCAGCGTTGGAGGGACCGACGCTTGCGATGGACGGCTCCTTCGAATCGGAGGATTCGGAGGAAGAGCCCAAGCCATCCGCGAGTGGACCGGCTCGACGTGAACCCGTGGAGAGCGCCATGGAGGACACGAAAGAGGAATCGGTCGTAGAGGAGGACGTGGAGGTGCAGCGTGAGCAAGCGGTGCAACCGAGCACTAGCAAACGCAACAAAGACAAGAAGGTTGCAAAAGAGGTACCTCCACCTACCCCACCAAGTAGAGATGCCAATGGGACCGCGGAAGAATCTAGGTACTCGAGGAGGGTCCGCAAGCCACTCGGAGAATGGTGGATGAATCATATCTTGCCTCCACGCGATGAGGAGCGAGCAAACATGGCGGTCGCGGAGGAGCCTCACACCATGAGCGAGGCCATACACTCGCGTGATGCGAGCAAGTGGGAGCAAGCCATGCAAGAGGAATACGACTCCCTCATGGCCAACGGCACGTGGGAGTTGACGCCGTTGCCCGCAAACCGCAACCGCGTGGGATGCAAATGGGTGTTTCGCACGAAGAGGGATGCCAACGGGGACGTCGTGCGGCACAAGGCAAGGCTGGTCGCAAAGGGATTCTCTCAAATCGCGGGCGTCGACTTCGATGAGACCTTTGCTCCCGTGGCCAAGTTTTGCACCATTCGATGCATGCTTGCCATCGGGGCAGCCATGGACTTGGAGATGCACCAAATGGACGTAAAGACGGCGTTCTTGAACGGCGACTTGGAGGTGGTGATTTACATGGACCAGCCCCCGGGCTTTGTGCAAGAGGGACAATCCCACCTCGTATGTAAGTTGAAGAAGACGCTCTACGGACTCAAGCAATCGTCACGGGCATGGTACGAGAAAATTCACATTTTCTTCACTAAGGAGGGCTTCATAAGGAGCCACGCTGATCATTCTTTGTACGTCAAGCAAACGGGCAACTATTTCATGGCGGTGGTGATCTACGTGGACGATCTCATCATGCTAGCGAGCGATATGACCATGATGAACGAGTTGAAGTCCAAACTCGAGGAGGAGTACGACATGAGCGACCTCGGCGAGCTCCACTTCTTCTTAGGAGTTCACATCGAAAGGGATAGGGCGGCGCGCACAATCACCATGCATCAAGGGAGCTACATCGAAGGTGTGCTCAAACGATTCGGCATGGAGGATTGTAAGCCCGTCGGGACGCCATTGGATCCCAAGGCCGCCTTGGTGAAACTCACGGATGAGGAGTACGACCAACACTCGCAAGAGATGCAAGGCATTCCTTACAAGGCATGCGTGGGTAGTTTGATGTACGCGATGGTGGCCACGAGGGCTGACCTTGCATTCGCGGTGAGCGTGATAAGTCAATTCATGTCCAAACCGGGTCCGATGCATTGGGCGGCGGTCAAAAGGATCATGCGTTACTTGAAAGGCACGTCGGACATGAAGTTGCACCTTGGAGGCAAAGGTATCGCCATGAAAGGATATTGCGATGCGGATTGGGGTGGAGATGCGGATGGAAGGCGCTCCACCACGGGATACGTGTTCTTTGTGGGAGACGGCGCCGTTTCGTGGAATAGCAAGCGTCAAGCCACGGTGGCTCTATCCACTACGGAGGCGGAATACATGGCGGCGAGCCAATCCGCCAAGGAGGCCGTTTGGCTTAGACAACACATGGCGGATGTGGGGTGCGTGCAAGAGGAGGCCACCACAATCATGTGCGACAATCAAGGGTGCATCGCTCTTGCAAAGAACCCGAAGCACCACTCTCGCACGAAGCACATCGATGTGCAACACCATTTCATTCGCGAGAAGATGCAAGACGAGGTGATCGACTTGAAATATTGTCCCACGGAGCACATGGTTGCTGATGTGCTTACAAAGGCACTTGCAAGAGACCGGCATCAAATGATGAGCAAGGCGATGCGGTTGGACGTCCAATGACACCTCGCAAAGTGGGAGTGTAGAAGTACTAGGAAAGTACTAGGAAAGTACTAGGAAAGTACTAGGACTTATATACGGTAAGCAAGTAGAGTTTATGTACACTAAGCAAAGAGGACTTATGTACACTAAGCAAAGATGACTTATGTACGCTAAGCAAGGAGGCTTATGTACGCTAAGCAAAGATGACTTATGTACGCTAAGCAAGGAGGCTTATGTACGCTAAGCAAGGAGGCTTATGTACGCTAAGCAAATAGGACATATGTACGGTAAGCAACTAGGAGTAGTTGCTTGGAAAGCGTTAGAGTAGTTGCTTGGTGTCTTTGTCTAATGAATGCACTCAAGTGCTAATGTATTTAAGGATAAATAAGAAGCATGAGAAGATAGTGCTCTCTCTCATATTGCAAGTATTACCAAGCTCCGTTGTGTACATTATTGTGTATTCTCTTCTTCTCTCCTCATTCTTCAAAAGTCTCAAGGGGTTTGAAGGTGCATTTCGACACCATGGGGTGTGCAGTGCGCACACGTGAAGGCGAGATGCTCGCCGCCAACCGCATGGAGGTCAACTTGTATCAATTGGAGCTCAAGCTAGTCGGCGGCGCCGACATGAGTTGTCTCGCACACACATCGGCCAACGGGCCCCTCATGGAGCTTTGGCATAGGAGGTTGGGCCACCTAAATGCAAAGGGCGTCAAGGCGCTCCAAGGCATGGTAAGCGGCATTGACCTAGGCAAGGTTCCGTGCAAAGTGGAGCCATTTGCATGCGAGGGATGTGTATGTGAGCCCAAATTGATGTCCACATGTGTTGTTAACACTTGTAAAACATTACAAGTAGTGTTTTGTTGATTTATGATTATTCACAAAAATATAAAAAGAGTGAAGCTTGAAGAAAGCTAAGTTTGAAGCATTAGGCTTGTGTAGAGTGGATTTGAGTAGTATGAGGACATACCTTGGTAAAGTGTGGTAGGTAGAAAGCCAAGGTTAGTTAAATGTTTGAATTAGGATCTTTGTTGATCATTTTGTTTTTCCAATTGTTTCGAAAACCCTGTGTGTGCGGCTGAACCTTTCACATGTTGAAGTATAATTGCGGACAACGAATCACACTTCCCACAACGCGCAAAATTATCACCAACCCTCTTCTTTATGTAGTGCTTAAAGTAGGTATTTCGAATTTTGCTCAAAGTTGAAATAGATATTGGGAGGAAGGCTTAGGAGATAAGATGAGAGCCTACAACGTAGGAGGAGATTTCGAAGGCTTATCGAGAGCCTTGTGGATGGGATGAGTCCCTACTTAGGAGGAGAAGGTTAAGGGGTTGTGATTGGAGGCTCTAATCCTCTCACCTTATCCTTACCTCATGCCCTCTCTTCCTCTCAACTCACTATATAATCCCTCATTCTTCCCTCACTCATCCTCTTTTTCCTTCGTGCTCCTTAAGTACCCCACGGGTTATAAGTGTGGGTGTGTGGGAAGCAAGATAGGAGCACATGTGTGTGCTTAGTTCTTAGGAGAAGAGCCAAGGCTATTTAGCCTTGAAGAGGGATTGACCTCTTGTTAGAAGTAGATTGGGTTTAAGGAATTTGGAGTTTGATTGTAAACTTCAACTTGTTGCATTGAGATTCATATTGAAGTGAGAGAGTTCAAACTTGTTTAAACTTGTGGCATTTAGAATGACTAGATTGTACTAGGTGCATTACTTGTAGTGTTTTATTAGTTATGAACTTGAGCAAAACTTTATAGTGAGAGATTTTTCAATTATGGATGATCAGAGTGTTCAATGGGTATGAAAATTTGAGGGATTGTTTATTATAAAGTATGGGAGTTGTGGTAAAAATTTGAGAGCTTCAGTCATTGGGATGAAAGAGTTATTAAAAGTTGAAGGGGAGGGTGTCTAGGAACAAAGCAGCAAGGTTTGAAAATATGTATCTCTTAGAGGGTTATAGATATGGATACCAAAATTTGATACTACCTTCTGAACTTATATATCTATCTTGTGTCAAAATTTTAGATTGATTGGACGTAGGAGTTGGAAGTTATTAGAGTTTTAATGACCGGATGCTTTATCACAGCATTCATACTAAGTAGTTAGAGTTAGAATTTCATGTATAACTTTTGCATATGAACTTTGTTTGTGCCAAAATTTGGTGTGGAGATTTTTAATAAGGTACTTAACAAGTGTACCAAATTTCACTTGAAGAACATAAGTTGGGTGGGAGTTATACTATTCTGAAGTTTAGTAGGAAGACATTGATAGAGATTTACATCAAGAAGAACTTAGAGAAGGAAGGGCAAGGATAAGTATATAAGTATTTTTTAATACTTGTATTTAAAGCCTATGTGCTCATGGAATCCACAAGCGAAGTGTCATATACCAATACGGAATCAACCACGATGACATGTGATAGCACGAAATCAATAAGCGAAAACTCATATAGTAGTGTGGAGTCGACGGCAAGGACTCGATTCACAAGAGGGATATCTTTGAAGGCATGCGTGGCCAAAGCGGCCGGGTGGACATTAGAAAAGGCTAAGGATATAACCTTGCCCGACATTAAGGAATGTAAAATTACATAGTGTGGTGTTAATCAAGTTGTGTATATTCCAAGGGTAGATTGGAATTATATATTGGGTTACAAAGAGAGAAGTCTCTACATGTCATTATAAATTTTTCCACTCGGGCTAGGACGAAATCGAAGGGTGGAGGATTTTTGGTGACAGTGTAGAAGGCAAGTTAGCGAGGCAACCTTTCCCTACCGACAGTGCGCACCGGGCTACGAAGGTGTTGGAGCTTGTGCATTCGGATGTGTGCGGGCCTATGCGGACAACGTCATTGGGCGGAGCAAAATACTTTCTAACCTTCATAGACGATTTCTCAAGGAAGGTGTGGGTTTATACGTTGAAATTGAAGAGCGAGGTGTTGGAGCGCTTCAAGGAGTGGAAGGCCTTGGTGGAGAACCAATCGGGCCACAAAGTGAAGGTGTTGCGCTCCGACAATGGCGGCGAATACACGGGCAAGGCATTCGACGAGTTCTTGCGCAAACACGGCATCGCAAGGAACACATCCGCGCCTTACATCCCTCAACAAAATGGCGTGGCGGAACGTGCCAACCGCACCATCGTGGAGATGGGAAGGTCCATGTTGTACGCCCAAGGACTCGAACGTGAGTTTTGGGCGGAGGCGGTGCAAACCGCGGTGTACACACGCAACCGGTGCCCGAGTCGCGCCGTCGAAGGAATGACGCCGGAGGAGGCGTGGAGTGGGAGGATGCCACACGTCTCCCACATGCGGGTATTCGGATGCGTCGCTTATGCCAAGGTGCCCGATGAAAAGAGGACCAAGCTAGATGCAAAGGGCATCAAGTGCTTGTTCCTCGGGTATTGCGAGGGCACCAAGGCGTATAGGCTGATGCGTTTGGATACCAAGAAGATCGTCAAGAGCCCCGATGTGGCATTCTTCGAAGACGCGGAGCATTCGAAGGAGCGTCCAAGTGGGAGTGATGAAGGACCAGCGTTGGAGGGACCGACGCTTGCGATGGACGGCTCCTTCGATTCGGAGGATTCGGAGGAAGAGCCCAAGCCATCTGCGAGTGGACCGGCCCCTCGTGAACCCGTGGAGAGCGCCATGGAAGACACGAAAAAGGAATCGGTCGTAGAGGAGGACGTGGAGGTGCAGCGTGAGCAAACGGTGCAACCGAGCACTAGCAAACGCAACAAAGACAAGAAGGTTGCAAAAGAGGTACCTCCACCTACCCCACCAAGTGGAGATGCCAATGGGACCGCGGAAGAATCTAGGTACTCGAGGAGGGTCCACAAGCCACTCGGAGAGTGGTGGATGAATCATATCTTGCCTCCACGCGACGAGGAGCGAGCAAACATGGCGGTCGCGGAAGAGCCTCACACCATGAGCGAGGCCATACACTCGCGTGATGCGAGCAAGTGGGAGCAAGCCATGCAAGAGGAATACGACTCCCTCATGGCCAACGGCACGTGGGAGTTGATGCCGTTGCCCGCAAACCGCTACCGCGTGGGATGCAAATGGGTGTTTCGCACGAAGAGGGATGCCAACGGGGACGTCGTGCGGCATAAGGCAAGGCTGGTCGCAAAGGGATTCTCTCAAATCGCGGGCGTCGACTTCGACGAGACCTTTGCTCCCGTAGCCAAGTTTTGCACCATTTTATGCATGCTTGCTGTCGGGGCAGCCATGGGCTTGGAGATGCACCAAATGGACGTAAAGACGGCGTTCTTGAACGGCGACTTGGAGGTGGTGATTTACATGGACCAGCCCCCGGGCTTTGTGCAAGAGGGACAATCCCACCTCGTATGTAAGTTGAAGAAGACGCTCTACGGACTCAAGCAATCGTCACGGGCATGGTACGAGAAAATTCACCTTTTCTTCACTAAGAAGGGCTTCATAAAGAGCCATGCTAATCATTCTTTGTACGTCAAGCAAACGGGCAACTATTTCATGGCGGTGGTGATCTACGTGGACGATCTCATCATGCTGGCGAGCGATATGACCATGATGAACAAGTTGAAGTCCAAACTCGAGGAGGAGTACGACATGAGCGACCTCGGCGAGCTCCACTTCTTCTTAGGAGTTCACATCGAAAGGGATAGGGCGGCGCGCACAATCACCATGCATCAAGGGAGCTACATCGAAGGTGTGCTCAAATGATTCGGCATGGAGGATTGCAAGCCCGTCGGGACGCTATTGGATCCCAAGGCCGCCTTGGTGAAACTCATGGATGAGGAGTACGACCAACACTCGCAAGAGATGCAAGGCATTCCTTACAAGGCATGCGTGGGTAGTTTGATGTACGCGATGGTGGCCACGAGGGCTGACCTTGCATTCGCGGTGAGCGTGATAAGTCAATTCATGTCCAAACCGGGTCCGATGCATTGGGCGGTGGTCAAGAGGATCATGCGTTACTTGAAAGGCACGTCGGACATGAAGTTGCACCTTGGAGGCAAAGGTATCGCCATGAAAGGATATTGCGATGCGGATTGGGGTGGAGATGCGGATGGAAGGCGCTCCACCACGGGATACGTGTTCTTTGTGGGAGACGGCGCCGTTTCGTGGAATAGCAAGCGTCAACCCACGATGGCTCTATCCACTACGGAGGCGGAATACATGGCGACGAGCCAATCCGCCAAGGAGGCCGTTTGGCTTAGACAACACATGGCGGATGTGGGGTGCGTGCAAGAGGAGGCCACCACAATCATGTGCGACAATCAAGGGTGCATCGCTCTTGCAAAGAACCCGAAGCACCACTCTCGCACGAAGCACATCGATGTGCAACACCATTTCATTCGCGAGAAGATGCAAGACGAGGTGATCGACTTGAAATATTGTCCCACGGAGCACATGGTTGCTGATGTGCTTACAAAGGCACTTGGAAGAGACCGGCATCAAATGATGAGCAAGGCGATGCGGTTGGACGTCCAATGACATCTCGCAAAGTGGGAGTATAGAAGTACTAGGAAAGTACTAGGAAAGCATTAGGCGTTGAAGTACGAGGAAAGTACTAAGACTTATGTACGCTAAGCAAGTAGAGTTTATGTACGCTAAGCAAGGAGGACTTATGTACGGTAAGCAAATAGGACTTATGTACGGTAAGCAACTAGGAGTAGTTGCTTGGAAAGCGTAAGAGTAGTTGCTTGGTGTCTTTGTCTAATGAATGCACTCAAGTACTAATGTATTCAAGGATAAATAAGAAGCATGAGAAGAAAATCCTCTCTCTCATATTGCAAGTATTACGAAGCCCTGTTGTGTACATTGTTGTTGTATTCTCTTATTTTTTCCTCATTCTTCAAAAGTTGTATCCTCCAATACCCCAAGCAACAAGAAAAGAAGTATTTGGTGAAATAGCGAGGATACAATGTGAAAGAAACTGCTTGCGTAGTGGCAAGAGACATAGTGAACGCCTTGGTAGAGCACTTTGAAGAAACTAGGGCTAAAGGTTCTAATAAAATGAAGCGTATGCATTGATGAGGACATCAATCTCCTTTAGGTGGGAAGAGACGCTAGTAGCACATTTAGGTTCGAGGTAATGCCCTCTACAACATGTACTTGTTCTTGGACGTGAGGCAATGAAGTTCAACCCTAGTGGTGCAAAGAAAAAAATACGAGATGAGGTCCTAATCTTGTACTTATGTTTGGCTAATGGAAGAGGAGGAATAGATATACCAAACTAGGTTGGGTAAGCTGAGTAATTGGGATCCATGGCTTGGAGAAGCCTTGGATAAAACTAATAAACCTCTTAGCCATGGGTTTGTCCGGGCAGGGGCAAGGTGATGGCGCGTGCTCATAAAAGTATTACCCACGAGCTAACGAGAGTTGGTGTATGGGAGTCATGAACCCATGTCTTGAAAGGGCAAAGTGGGAATTGAGTCGGGCGGGACTTGGCATCACCCATGTGCATTTGAAGTGGCTTAACAATGAAAAGCCATCTTGGAGTTGCTAAGTCAACTTAGTGGAAGTGTTGAGGTCCGGCCTAGATGTGTCAAGTTAAGCTCGTGGAGCCTAAGGTGGAAGCCCCAAAGGAGGGGCAACCCAAGTGAGTCCCAAAGTCGGTGGGTTTAGTGTAGGTTAGGTCCTTGGAAGAAAGATCCAAGGTCGCTAACAGACCGCCTTGGAACGACACCTTTGGGACAATGCCAAATTTGAAGGTGCATTGTGGGGATCGCGCCCTAAGGTAAACACAATGTTGCACCATAGAGGATGGCAACTTGAGAACTGGTGTGCCGACTATGAGTATAGTCGATGAGGGCGTCGATTCCATTTGGTGGCGGTGAGTGTCGCGTACCTCTCCATGAGGAGTGCCCAAAACACCATGGGCACAAGGGAGACCCCGGAGTGGCACCCGGGACTTGTGGCGCCATTGGTGAGAGGGCCTGAGTCATCCTAATGTGGATGAGGGCCCCAGGCGTTTGGAACGCCTCCTACCCACGAAAAAATTAGGAATCACGAGGGTAAGGCCATAAGCTATGCGTAGCTTATGGCGTGTCAATTCTAGAATGCTCAAGAACTCTTCAATCAAAGGTCTGAAGTAGAAGATATGGCAATTTAAGTGGGGTGTTGTCCTTGGACATCGCCCTAGGATAGTAGTGGCCTGGGAGTGGCTCCCAGGACTGCGAAGTTTTGAACATGTATAATTTCCTCAATAATTGCCCGAATGGGGCAAGTGAATAGTCCATCAGCATTTACGTGAAACATAGATGACGATGAAATGGTCGATTGTTGGCATCAAAGATCATATGGGGTTTTGAATCTGCTTGGGGCTTCCAGCCCTAGCGGCTAAGGGAAAATGTCTACTTGGCCCCAAGTGTTGGGAGAGAGACAAAAGGTTACTTGACAATGGGGTAAAGGCCCTACCTAGAGTCCTAGAGGCTTATATGGGTGAGGTGGTGTGGCCGAACCCACCCGAGGCCGAACGGCACGACCTCCATGGGCATTGGCCCAATGTGAGGGCATAGTTGCCTAGTATGGCTCGGGTTGTTGTAGTGTTGCTCTGGCAACGCGATGATCAACATGAGATTGGACTTCCATGGATGGAAGTCCACATGTAAGAATTGGTTACCGATTAAGGAGTGAGTCCCGAATGAAAGAGTAGGAGGGTTGGTCCCCTCCTATGGACTAGAAGGTCCGCGGTATGAGGAGCTAACCATTCGCATGGCGGAATGCGAAGGGTTAACGCTCGTGACCTTTGCTAGAGTTGAAAAAATGACCAAGATTGTTAAGGGAAGTTAGCGAGGGTTGCGACAAAGATGGACAAGGAGGTAAATCCGACAATAGCAGGAGGAATGAATATGATTTTGATCCAAGAAATGGTGATTGCTTTGCAAATTTGTCCAACCACTTGAATCTACACCCACAATAATATGTATACACAGGGATGTAACAAGTTTGTAATTACCTTCAGACAATTAAAGAGTCTAAATTAAAATCTTAATTAATGAATGACGAGTAATTTTAAGTTTAATTACTAATAGAAGCCCTAAAACATTATAGTAAACAAGAATGGGATTGAGGACACTTCCGATGCCCAAATTATTCTTGGCTTCAATTAAAAGAACATTATTTATGAGAAATGAGAAATAATAAAGTATACTATAAGTTTCACAACAAATTACTACAATAAGTTTAATCTCCAAGTACATTGGGAGGCCTCCCCATCTACAACACTATTAATAAAATACACTCAACAAAACATATAAAATGAAGCACAAGTGGAGAATAAATATGGGATTTACAAAATACAACCTTATTCATACAATCTCAAACACAAATTGCGCATTGCATCAAGCAATGTACATCAAATCGAAAAATAAACTACAATCCAAAAATATATAGAAACCCTAGACTATATACTTATACTATATACTTATACTATATCACCAGAAGATTAGGAGGGCTTCCGATGGCTAAGTAGTCCTTACCATCTCTGAGGCCTCCTAATGAGTTTCATGCCTTCTATGTGGAAGAAATAGTCGACCAAGATTGGTAGTTCTTAATGACTCCTCTCTCTAGTTGGCTAACTTATGTCTGGGCAAAACCTTGAAATGTGGGAAGCACATGAGAACTCAGAAGATGAGTTGGTTGAACTTGCAAAATAGAGAAACACAAAAGATGTGAGTTTGTATCAATATATTGACAAGGAAGAGAAATTAGAAAGAGAAGATCTACGAAATGAAAAATCAAACTACCTCCCAAAAGTTGTAGATGTTGTCTAATACGCAACCCCTTGCATTGTGGCAAGGAAGAATAAGTTGCAACGATTTTTCTTAGGCGGTAAGGAATATAGGAGTTACACTTCAATAGCTTATTGGATCACAAGTCCACACACTTCTTTGGAGATTTTATAGATTTCAAAAACATGGTGCCTAACAATCCCACACTCATAGATACTTGATACAAAAAGAAAAAAATATTAGAGTGTGTTAATGCAATTACATATGTAAAGTATAAATCGTAGAAATGATGGATTGGGAGACCTTCTAGATCCCGGTCCATCGTAGTAACAAAAAAAAAATGAACATGAATAGAGAGAAATTGGGAAGTACTCACTCAATGTGTTCCAAAAATTTGTTGAGTTTAGCAAGCAATTACTAGTTACAAACGGTCCAAACCATTTATGGTAATGTAAAATTGGGGTTCTACCCTTGAACCAGCCATGATGATGGTGGTTGAGACATTTCACATGTTATTTTAATGAGGTTGAAGATGAAATTATTGAAAAAATGGTGGATGCAAAGGAAGATGAAAATGAAGAAGAGGGTGAAGAAGTGTAAGATGATGAAAATAAATGAAGAGAGGGAGATAATGTAAATAAAGAAAAGGGAGAAGAGGAGGATAATCAAGATAAAGAAGAAGATGAAGACAATTAAAATTGATATATATATACTTCTATAGGATTCAAAGTGTATTTTAGTTCATCATAGTCATATTTTCATGAGTGATTATGAAATGGTTTTTGCACCCTTTGTGAGTAGTGCACATTTGACTTGTATCACATAATATTTTGTAAATGCATAATATTTTTTCAACAATTATTTATTGTGTGAAAAAATATTTCAATCTGTATTGTTTTTTTTTTTACTCTTGAACAATTTTTTCACCAATTGATCCACATAATGGGGGACGTGATGAGTATTACAATACTTCTAATGAAAAGTCTATGAGGCAATACCCATCGTAAAACAAACAAAGATACAATTTCAACTTATTTTCAGTTCAAAATGGGTATTGCCCCAATCAAAGTTTGTGATGCAATTTTTTGGTGCGGGATGGGTATTGCATCTATTTTGGGAAAATAAGTCAAATATGCAATACCCATCGTGAACCACATAGAGATACAATTCCAACTTATTTCCGGTTCGTGATGGGTATTGCCCCAATTAAAGCTTGTTATACATTTTATTTGGTGCGAGATGGGTATTGCATCTACTTTGGGAAAATAAGTCAAACATGCAATGTTCATCACGAACCAAACAGAGATAAATTCTAACTTGTTCCTTGGTTCGTGATGGGTATTGTCTTCCCCCTTGCTTCCGCCAAAGAAAATAGTGATGCCAAAAAATAGTTCTCCTAATACATGCCAAAGAAAGCTATAAGAATAAGATCCGACATTATGGGAAGTGGAGCCAAAAAATGATGCTAAAAAATAGGTCTCCTAACACATGGCAAAGAAAGCTACAATGTTCTGCTTATTCCACCTCTTAACCATGGTTAAGTCCACTTGGGTTGGGAAGTGGATGAGAATTAGACAGCGCCATCCACTGCAATCATCCGGTAAGGTACCAATGTACGGGTCAATTCGCCCACCCCCCCCCCCCCGTGTATTTGCTTATGCAATTTGATCTCTAGTCGTATTGTGCATTAATATTCAACTCGGCACACCCATTATTGTGGATATGGTGGGCCGAGCTTATAGGGAAGACTCAACAACGAAAGCATTGATGGACATGTACCACCATGGATGCACACCACTTACCATGCCGTCCATTGTGGGTGTTTTCTTTCTCGATTCTCAGACCTAGAAAGCAGGTTTAGGCTCTTTGGTCTCGAAACCTCAATTGCTCCCAATTCATACGTCAACCACAACTAGAAGTGAAGGACCCCACAACGTAGTGGGTGGTTGAAAATCCAGGCGTTATTTTCCACGATAGGAAAGGAATTAGGAGGCAATCACGACATGATTGGAAATAACTCAAGGAGTTCCACGCAACGGATCCATCGTTTGTGGACCAATGAGTAAGATTTGGAGGAGACACTATCTCGATTTGACATGGCCTCAAGTTTCACTCCCTAGAAATAACACACTCACATGTATAGATCCCACCGAATTCCCAAGACTGCCCATTTTTGGCCCCAAACCCATTTGGGGTGAGGAACAAAGTGGTTAGTAACCATACCATTAAGGTCGTCGTTTCTTATGCGAGGGTTGAGGACTCTTAGAGCTAGTTGTGGTGCATGTCAATGGCGAATCTCTCAAAGGTAACCTTGATAACAGTTGCACATTGGATGTTGGTTGGGTTGCATGAAGAGACGAAGCACTAGTGCCTCGTTGCCATCAACAAAACCAAGTTTAGTTGCTGCAAGTAGAATTGAGAATTCCATGGCTTACAAATAAACCTCTGGAAATGGTGCCATCACATTGGCAACTGTGAAACAATTTCATATTCCAATGAGGCAATAGCTTGCATCATAGACAAAGGAACAAGTACAAATAGAACATGAAGGGGAGGATACTAAGCTAGTTTTGAGTACGACTCGTAGTGGGGTGTGTGCCATGCGCTTCGCACTTAGGTATATGGAAGGGATTGATACTAACTTGTGCATGGCCTTTGTTGTGCAAAGTTAATGGCATGGCAAATCCATTGAGTCCCACTTATTGTTACACAACATGACACCTTTGGGTTTGGCCGAAACATAAGGGAATTCAACCAAGAGGGATATTATCTAGGCAAGGATCAAATAGTGCTAATACATGAATACAAATACCTTGGTATGGATTTCCACTCACTTGAGTACTTTGAGCCATCAAATAAAAGGCGACAGAGAAATTGCAGGTACAAATCTTTGATGGTCACCATCAGGAAAGAAGAAATAGTCAAGAGTTATGTACATCTATTCAAAGTTTTGGTGCTGCCAACTTTTACATGTGGTGCAAAGATGTAGGGGAAGATTTGGAAAAATCTCATTGAAGGGTTTTGAAAAAGGCATGAAGATACATATGATGAAATATATAAGGTATACATCATCATATGCTTTAAAAAAGGACAAGACAATGAGGGGTTTAATATCTCAAGAATGGCATCTTCAGATTACAATCATTACACCGTTTATGGAATTTAATGTCACTTACTATTTGGTGGTATGCATTGCTATAGCTTTTTGTTAAGAAAATAAAAAAATTACCAAGTAAAGTCATTTATGTTGTATAATGTGCACACAACCTATTTAATCTTTTTTGGTAAAAAATGAAACTTATAGTAAGAAGTTATAGCATTATGTAATTCCAAATAGTAAGTGACAAAATACCATAAACGTATTAGTGGAGCCACCAATATCACTCTCAATCTTAGAATGCGCACCAAAATTGGGCAAAGTGTAGCAAACATACCTTCCAGGATGAACATATGATTCTAGGAAAAGGGCAAACAGGTCTGACGGACTGATGCCAAGCCTCTGATGAATTATAAATCTTTACAAATACCGTTGTACCTTGATAAACTGTGACCTTCCCCCTAATAATGTGAAATTGCACACAACAGTATACAAAAGTAAAGAGCCCCATCCCCATAACCATTATGAAAGGTGCCTCAGTCATAATTGGCCCCCCAATGCTCCGCCAATGGACCACTAACTGGCACCCTTCCAAAGTGCGCCATCAAATGACAGTCTTGCAGGCTCCGAGGGCCACAAGATGAAGGAGGACCCTCAGAATCAAGTGCACATAAAATTCAACATACCCCCTACCTCTAAACACTGAAACATTTAGAAAAATACCCAAAGCCCTAATAATGTAAGAGCGAGTATTTGACTCGCAATGAGATTTTGCCGGCATCCACATCCATCTTAGCTCCAGTAACAAGCCAGTGTCCTGGCATATCTTGTGGTCCCTTCTTCATTTCCGTAATGTCCACAAACTTCAGCAGCTTCAATTGTTGTGCCTTTGGCGCCTTCGTACAGACAGCTGAATTTGGATTGAAAGGAGGCTGCAAGGAGGAAATGCACTTGTCTTTGAATATAAGGCATTGGCAACCCCTTATAATCCCAATTCATATTTACAAGCAAGATAGCTTGAGAGTCAATTGAACCACCCACGACTGGAGTAATAAGCACAATTGAAAAATTGTAACTTGCATACATAGCAGACCCTGCATCATGTCTTACAGAACCAATTCCTATCCTTCTGCAATCACTTCTTCAATTTCTGACTGTAAATATAGATAACTATTACATCAACTCTTATTCTCCTATTGTATCTCCTGGATCTATTGACAACACTAGTTAAGCATAAAACTTCAAATGATTTAAGTATACCAAATATCAATTCAGCTTGACTCATATCTCTTTCAAGTTACATTTTCAGTCAGTTTGCCGCCAACATTTACATCTTGTCAAGAAAATTGTGTGGAATGCCTCAACTATGTAAAGCAAAATGAAGAATCTTACAGGTACTGGTGGCTGTTGCTTCCCGGAAAAGCCCAACTGTGAAAACTGAGAGAACAAGCCTGATTTCTGAGATATGGCAGGAGTGTTATCCCACACAGACCTTCGGATGGAGCACTTAGGAACACGTGAAAACAAAAGCTTCAAGTAGAGCACATTCTTGATTCCAAAGTCCCAAACCTAACACAACAGCAACGACAATTAGAACACACAGGCAAATTGGAGAATCAAATTTGCAGATAATCCTTCATACCACAAATGCTCCATGATTTTCCACAGCCTACAATTACACTGCAACACCTAAAACAGGTTGAAAACTTCCATGTGCATGAAGCAAAATCACTCTGATTATGAGACAACAAGCCAGAGTTGACGCACACAAAATCTTACAAGACAGTTTTCAGGTTACCCAAATAATTTGTAGAGAAGGAAGTTTCTCTCCACAACTCATAAACCATTTCCAATCAACCCACTTTAGAAAAAGTACAAAAAAAATAGAACAAATGCAGAAGAAAAAAGGAGTACAAGTTGTATATTTCTTCCCAGGTTTAGAAGATGGTATGTCAACATCCCATCAATCCCACAATCTTCCAACATTGTAGGTCTGGCTCTGCACATTACATTGCTTAAAACAGAAGACTTCAGGCATGTGAGTAACCCAGAAATCACACCTGTAACTGTGCTCCTGTAACGATGTAAGCGTCATTGGAATCCCCCACCCATGAGGGAGTGTACTCAATGGGGGCAGTGCTGACATGGCTGAAGCCTTTCCATTGAACAGGCTCAAACCACTTGGTATCTTGCTCTTCAGGTGCCCTCCATAAAGATTTTCCAATTGAGACATGCGTGTCCCAATGAGGTTGCAACACACGAGGAAGTGTCGTGAGATGCTGTAGGTGAATTGCAAGTCTGTTGCACTTCATCCCTTCCAAGTAGAGGCGGAGGCCTGTCACTGGTCTTCTGCCAACTGAAACCTGGAGACAAGCCAATATATCATATATCAGACCCAAAAGACATCAGAAGGACCCAAATAGTAATTCTCCTTAGTGCAAAGAGTAAAAACAATTCATCACAATATTGCCCTAGACTGGCCTTCACAATCTAAAGAATCAGCACAGCAATCCTCTTCTATGAAATGCAAACAGAGAAATATGTCTACATGTACTAAGAAGGCAGATACAATAATGAGTACGCCAGTGAATTCCTGCTGAATCCATGAATTGAAATCAAAATCCATGATAGGTATTAATATCAGACTCAAAGTCACGAAGCGAGGACTAACGCACTCAGTAGTCTAATAGAAGGTAGAGAAATCATTTGAGGACTTCCAAATAATCTAAGGAAAACCATTAGACTAAGTAGCTGCAATTACTATACCTTTACTGAAGAAACTAGATCTACTAGAAACTAGAAACTAGATATACGTTTACTATACGATTATCTTTGAGATAACTGGAATGAAACTCTGATTCTGTTTATGCTTCGTGAGACCTCTGAAACCTGAACAAAGGAGCCTCACAGAATCAGATATCTAGATCAAATTCAGAAGCACTTAAGTGATCTTACTGACCTGATTAGTGCTGACATACAGTTTGGGACCCATCAGGCTGAACTGCACTGACGGACACACAGGTTCTTTTCTTCGAGGTCCAAGGGCCAGCTCAGATAGTAAAGGTGACCACTGTGTTGGTACCTGGAACTCCAAAAAGTTTTGCAGCTCTTCAATGGGAGGCTTATCTGCACTCCATAATAATACCACTCCATCAAATTTTTTGAAACATGCATTATTAATTTTATATCCATTGTATCTAGGAAATCCCTTAAATTATAGATTAAGGTATAGTTTAAATCCTTATGTTAAAGATCAAGTTCTATAGTGTATGTATACAGGAATCACTGTTCAAATTTGCTACATGAACATCGGGTTAGCACATGACATGCTGCACAAATGCAGAAAGAGAAGGGGCACATACATCTCATGTACAAATTGACAGCATGACTTAGGTATCCATTGCCAGGTATGCCGCTTATCAGTGAAGAGATGGGCACAAATGTCATTGCAATAACATCAGGGGTTGCTGCAACAGTAGACAACCATCGCTCATGAGGTTCCACCACGTCATCTCCCCCTCTGCGCCTGCAGAAAATCTCCACATCCTGCACGAAGTTTGACATCAATGGAAAATTCATTCATCCATGTATTTCACACTATTGAAATACAACAGAAGACTCAATAATGTAGTAGGATGTCCTGGAATCAAATAGCTCTGGAAAAAAATGCAATCAACTGAGTCACATCCAAAAGAGATTTACAAAAATTTATAATTATATATATATATATATACACTTCTCACCTTTAACAGAATAATAAGTCTATTTCTGCCCAAAACCTCACTCTTAAAGACCTCTACCCATAAATCAATCAACCAAATAAGAAACAAAAGAGCATTTGGAAGTGAAAATATGACTTGCACTCTGCAGGATACATCAGACAAGACTCACCTCTTTTGAGAGTGTGGATGTGGAAGCCGGTAATTTCAATCGCATTGCTGTACTTGTTGGCGAAAATGCATCTTGAGCCGGCAACTGCAAATATGGGCTTGCATCAGTATATAAAATGTTCACATCCCCCTCTAAACTGTCTCGAACTATCTCCTTAAGGCCCCATAAAATGGCTCAATATTTGAATCACCTTGTCAGGTCAAAATCTCACATTTTAAACCCACTAGTACTTGACCAGCTGGCAGATGCCAGGCCATTACCTTGTCCTTGCCAAGTTGATTATGACCATTTGCCTGTCCCCTGAATCTCTTCTCAGCAATACCCTCCATTAATTTCTGGACCTCAGCAACAGATGAAGGAGATGACTGATGCTGTCGTACATAAATCACGTCCTTTCCGCCAACTTGCACACTTGTAATCACATGTGTTCCATATTTCTCTATAAAGCTGGAGAAAAGCACAAACCTCAAGTTCAATCACAAACCTGTCCAGGGCCAAATGAATGATGGAAGAGTAGAACAAGTTCCATAGTTTCTGACCCTAACAATCGTAACCACAAAAAGACAGTAGAACAGTCTGGCAGACTAGAATCCAGGTCAAAAACCAAGATGGTAGAGAAGGAATCCTAAAAATAGGTTACATGGGTGTAAGTTTTACCTGGCTAATGCCTTTGGCTCCCATGACGATGGGATTGCTTTTCTAATTTCATCATGTAGAGCCAATGGCGTCCTTGTTAACTGTAAACTGTAAAGTTTGATGAACCAACCATCCAATGCTAAAGCTTTCGTGGCGTGTTGATCTGTTTGCCATGGACCGGTGAAACTATACATAGTGTTAAAGAGACCTAGAGGCATCTTTCCATCAATGGCAGCAGCTTGATTGAAACGACCACACATCTGCATAGTGTACAGCTCAATATCAGATTGAAAATCTCCTTTTGCTATGACAAGGGGAGGGATGTCAGTCCAGCAAATGAACACCTTGAGAATCAGGAGAGGACAACGAGCAAATACAGACAGTTTGCTCAAAAAGTTTGTAATATCTCCACTATCGAGGAGCCTCACAAGGTCCAAACTAATATGCAATGGTGTGTAAATCCACAGAAGTCAGAAGAAATCAATAGGAAATCACCAGATCAAATGTACTGTCTAAAGGGTCCAGGTAGAGAAGACGCTTCTAGGATGGGTGCTGTCAAAACTCGTGTGCCTTCAAAAAAATAGCCTCAAAATCTTATGAAATGTTTGTTTCCCAACCCAGCAACAGCAGGTGTGGAATACTTCTATGCACAGGCGCCCAGTTGGATTCAGGAAGGATTAGCTCAGAGGGAACAAAACACTAGATTGGTCTTGCAGAAAATAAGGCAAGCTTCCAATATACACCCAGAACTAAAATAAACCTAAACAACAGGATGATATACTAATGGACGTTAAATCAATTGTAGAAGTTGGTCTGGTCTAGTGACTAATTTAAAAAGAGAAAGTATGTGAACACACATACTTGTGTATGCGCTGCCTTTTCATGAATCTACGCTAAGGTGGCATGATTTCCTATGGGAGTGGTCCTTGTCAAAATCCGCTTTAAAATGCATACGCTCAAACACTCTAGAGTGATCAACTTGACTCCCCGCTGAGGCGTTTACACAGATAGTGCATGTCCGGAATACTCCAAAAGATATTTGTACTTTTACAATTGGTCTGGCCAGCGAGAATCCCTTCGCAAAAGAGTAGACAAGCCTTCCAAGCAATGAATCGTTCCACAATTGAGCAGAAATTCAGGACAAAGGATTCTCAATTAAAAACCCCAGATTGGATATGACAAAATCCATCATCAACTTGGCCTGCGTACTCGTTTTTAAGACCGTTGGAGGACCAGGTCCGCAGACACTTAGCCGACCTTGCGCTACTATAATGCCCGAAATATGCCACCCATAACCTGTACAAATCGCTCATTTGGGTGTACAGTCATTAGACTACTAGGCAGGGAATCGATACAGTACCTGAGCAAATGGTAAGACTTCCGATGTATAATGTGTCCTCTCTCCTTTATCGCACCTGATGTCAACGGAAACATTGGGAATGACGATATTCCCTGGTGCAAACAAATCATGTGTATTTGTTTCGTCAATTTCTACTAGACGTGTTCCTGCGGGACCCTTGGCGAAACCAAGCCGGAAGTCTGACGTGACATCAAATCCTCTGCCTAGTGCTTGAGCGGCATCAACTGCCACGTTTCCAGCATATTGAGATCCTTTAGGTGGTAAGGAGTGAGTACCCAACTCATAATCGGGGTTGGAGTGCGTCCTTCCACCCTTGCTTTGTGAAAAGTCTGCAGGAACATCAGACCTGTGACTTTCTCTTTGCTGAACAGGGCTGTTTGAGCGCTTCCCACTATTCTCCACACCCCGTGTTCCCTTGTACCTCCTTGCGTACATCGGCGACTCTATACCTCCTGAGTGCTCGTCATATGCTCTACTTGACCCGTTTGATGCTTCTCGACCAGAATTTTCCGCAATATGAAGCACTCTGGCTGACATGGAATGAGTATCAAACTCAAATTCTCGAGCAGCCATTTTCAGGCCCCAATCATCACCTTTATCAACCTCCAATTCTCTTCCCTGTTCCCTTTCTGTCCACTTTCAATCCTAACTATTAAACATAAGCTGGAAGACACAGCTTCCCGTGCAAAATATTTGTCCGAATGCACGTCGCCAAAAATGATCAGGGCACGCTTCCTACTCCGTCACCTGTTATCAAACAACTCATAGACATCAATTCAGTGAATCCTGCGATCAGGAACTCTAAATTTCCTCCTACGCCACAGCAACGAGAGGAGATAACACCACAAGCAGAAGACTCTAGGCTAAAGACGATGCTCCGAAAATATGAGTTAGAAATCGCAGATTGCCATATTCAATTTTTCCTGCTCCAAGACAAGACTTTGACATAGCATGCACAACGTTTTGGTGCACGAGTTCCCACTGAAACGAGGGCTAGCTGGATCAAACTATCGAATGGTTCTGAGATGGCTGTCTTCTACATCAAGGGTTTGAAGAGAGAGTCGGAGTAAGTCCGATCTCCTGAATTGGAGCGCACTCGCACCCCACCTCTGCCCGTCGCTGTCCCATATCCTGCTCCTGGATACACGGAACGAAGTGCATCATCCCGTAAGTCAACGACCGTGGAGAGAGAGACGATCCTTGTTGCGCATCCTACGCGATGCTAACCAGGTCAACGGGATAGGGCTTCACGGTGCATTAGTAGATGATTGCATCCATGTCGACAGCACGCGTTGACTGGGCTCAAAGAGCCGCAAAACTAACATACATCCGCAGCAACCCGGCAGAAGGGCCAACAAGGAGAGCATCTCCTGAGAGCGCAAGACGAAAGCTGTACAAGCCGTGTTCTCATATCCTCGGATATAGTGATGGAACCCTACCAAGTTGCCGCGAACGACCTATTCCACTCTTTCCACGCCCGCCGCTGCTCGTCCCGCATCCTATTCCGCAGACACCTGCGCATCCTGCCCGCTCCCCCTGCTGGTTCCCCCATTCCTAGCGGATCGTCACTGCTGCTTAAGAGCGCCAGAGCGAAGTGGTGGTGACGGCCATGGCAAAGACGCAGCGCGAGTTAGCCGCCGGGATGGCGATGGCGATGGGCGTGCACACGCGTGGCAATTGTTGGCGATGCTGCAGAAGGTCGCATGACCGTGGCAGTGCAAGAGCGACCAAGGAAGGAAGTACCCTAGTCTCTCCCCTCTCCCCCCCTGCCGACTCTCTCTCCCTTTCCCCCCACTCTCTCTCTCTCTGTCTATCTCTCAACCAAGTAGGTGGAAGCAGTGTGGTGTATTTAGGTAGCAGTGTGGTGCTATGATGCGTGGCTGTGCAGATGAGGAGTCGTCGTCGTCTAAGTCATGTGTGCGTGGGTGTGTCTGGCTGTGTGTCCGGAGAGAGAGGGTGGTGTGAGTGTGTGTCTGTAAGAGTGAGCGTGGGGTTTGGAGGTGGAGGTCGCCCTCTGCGTTGTTCGTCTTCTCGCTCTGCTTGTGTGGCCAAGCGAGCCAAGGAAGCAGCAGCAAGGGCGGTCAGCGCCATTCCAAATTCTTTACCACCTCTACCTTTCTCCCACTATCCTATTAGCCAGCCAGCCTACGCTCCCCCCTCGTCTTCTGAGGAGTCCCTCTTCCTACTAGTGTACATTAGTCCGGTCCCCGTATATGTAAATTGTAACAATCACTACAGTAGTGTAGTATGTAACTTATTAGTATGACAGTGTTGTATGTAGCCAGCTTTCTAGTCTTTTAGTATCTTCTCACACCCCTCCTTCCTGGCTCCTTCCCTCTCTACCTCCGCTGTTTCAGTCATTATCACTCCACTCCCCCTTGTCAAAGCCTAAGTTAACTTAGCTTATCCTCCCTGCTCTTACCCGTGACGTTGCGAAAACCCTTGCTATTAACCCCACCCCTTCATTCTCCCCATATACTTATTCCCAAACTTGCAACATTGTTGGTGTACTCATAAGTTGGGAACTGATAAGTATTTTTTATTTTTTGGGAACACATGAGGCGTTTGAACACCTGGCTAGTTTTTCTATCAAGTAGAGAGAGCATTTCATGGCTAGGAATCAAATTGCCAACCACTCCATTCAGTTTTGGGCACCTCTCCACCTATCGTCCAGTAGTTTAGGGTCATCTTGGACCCAATACGCCTGTAAGTAAGGATACACCTTACAATTAAATTACGCCCTAACCTCCTTACTGTCACTTCCTCTCTTATATCCTAAAACCCTAGGGAACGAATGTGTTATGTAATTAGAAATATTGATGGATGATTGAATATTCTAACTACATGTATCAGTGTATAAGCAGAGGATGACGGGAGCTAGACAACTCCCAGTTGAAGATGGATGGACTGGAGTTAGACAACTCCATATTGAGAACATGTGCACTGGAGTTAGACAACTCCACATTTAGTGCATTGGAATTAGACAATTCCATATTGAGAACATGTGCACATGAGTTAGACAGCTCTCGATGAGGTGCACCGGAGCTAGACCACGCCGTATCTGAAAAGATAAATGATATTCATTGGAGCTAGACAACTCTCAATGGATAGATAAGTCTAATTGGAATTAGACAGTTCCAATTAGAAGAAATGATGAATCTAGTTGGAATTAGACAGTTCCAACTAGAAGAAAGAATGGATGAATCAAGTTGGAATTAAACAGTTCCAACTTGAAGAATGGATGGATGAATCTAGTCGGAATTAGACAGTTCCAACTAGAAGATTGGATGGATGAATCAAGTTGGAATTAGACAGTTCCAACTTGAAGAATGGATGGATGAATCCAACTGGAATTAGACAGTTCCAACTGGAGGAATGTGATTGAGATGGAAGATGGAAGAAGGTTCTAGAAGAACCAAAGATAGAAGGTTCTAAAAGAACCAAAGATGAAAGATTCATAGTAGAACTAAAAGATAGAGCTATGAATAGAATATTTTTACTATATATGAAAATAGTAAGTAAAAGTAATGCCTTGGTATATAAGAAAGCTCGGGGGAGGAGAGAGGATCTCTTTTGTATCTCTCCTATGGTCGGGTGGTTGAGCTTAGACCAAGACTTACTTTGGTCCATGATTGTAATCAGACGCTATAAGGAAAATAAAGAGAGATCTTCAAATAATCATTTTGGATTGAAAATTGTTGTTGCGAAAGTTGGTGGCAAATCTGTGGAGGTTTGTTACAAATTGGTATCAGAGCAGGCATGGATTCGATGGAGGGTTTGGAAGAGAGAGTTGTGAAAGCTGTGTTGGCTGCCTTGAGGGAATGTCAGGGTAGTGCACAACCAGAAATCCCACCTTTGCCTAGGGGGACTCCTCCAGAAGTTCCACCTCAGCCAAGAGAGGCTCCTTTAGTTACACCACCTATCTCAAGAGAGGTGGAATTGAGTTCAACATCTTCTCCAAGGACGGTTACTCATGGAGAAGTTGATATTTTGAAAGACTTGAAGAAATATCCAATCAAACCCAGTTTTGGAGGTCGGAACTGCAAGTCAGAAGAAGTTATGTCTTTCATTTCCATCGTGGAGGATTTCTTCCCTTCCAAATACAATGATGCGGATAAAATCAAGGCCACGGTGGTTTTCCTTCAAGACAAGGCTTGTGTTTGGGTTGATACGTTGAAGAGGGACCGAGAAAACCGTGGACTAGGACCTATCTCAACATGGAGTACCTTCAAATAATTGTTTCTTCATCAGTTCCTCCCTGGCAACTATGGAGAGGACATGCGCCAAGCGTTGTACGACTTGAAGCAGGGAAGTTTGTCAGTTACCCAATTCAAGTCAAAATTTGATGAACACATTGTTTACTTTCCCAATTGGGATGAAAGTGACAGAATTGAATTCTTTGTTTGCAACTTAAAGGATTCAATCAGGTTCAAAGTCAGTGCTCATAGTCCAAAGACCTTAGATGAAGCTTATGGTTTGGCTATGAATTTTGAAAGAGAAGTCAATAGCAGGTTGGAGAGGAATAAGGGTCAATTGGGAAAAAAATCCTTCGAGTCTAATTATCCTGCCAATCGAAGCTTTAAGACTGCCAAGTTTTTTAAGACTTTTAAACCTCCTCAATTTTCAAAGTTCAATCAAGGGAACAAGACTCAGATGTTAAGCAAGGAGGATCAAGAGGACCATGTTAAGAAAGGGTTGTGTTTTAAATGTCATAAGCCTGGGCATCGAAGTTTTGAATGTCCAATATTCAAGAGAAATATTGCAGCACTCGAGGTAGAAAACGAAGACAGTGATGCATCAGATGGTGAGCTCAGCAAGGAAGTAGTTCCTAGCATTTCAACCGCAGTCATGAACATGCAAGTAGAACAAGAGCTGACGGTGCTTCAAATCAAGGGATTTTTAAACTATACTTTCTTTTCAATGACTCTAGCAGCACTCATAACATGATGTCAGTTTCATTTGCCCAGAAGATAGGACTTCCTTTTATTCCTATCAAACCTTGTTCCGTATGGTTGCCCAATAATCAACCAAGCTTTATTTCTCACCGTATGTTGAGGGTACCTGTGACAATCCAAGGAGTGCATACGGAGGCAGATTTTGAAGTTTGGGATGGAGCCAGATATGAGGTGATACTAGGCATGGCGTGGCTTAAACAAGTGGATGCGTAGATCGCATGCAAGGAAGGTGCAGTCCACGGAAAACTTCCGAATGGTAAATCTTTCTTTATCAGTGGTAAAAGATCTTTATCAAACGTCCCTATATTTTCTCCTTTACAAATGAAAAGATGTGGTAGAAAGGGACATCAAGTATTCTTGATACATCTAAGTGAAGTTGAAAATGAAACTAAAGATAATGAATCTAGTAGTAAGGGAGTGAAAGTATTTTTGGAAGACTTTAAAAATATATTTCTTGATGAGTTAAAGAAGTTACCACCTGTGAGAGAGGTTGACCATGCTATCGATCTAGTTACCGATGCCGCTCCTATAGCTAAGGCGCCGTATCGTCATTCTTTAGCTCAAAACGTTGAGCTTGAGAATCAATTAAATGATTTGTTGAGCAAATGATACATTAGACCTAGCAAATCACCTTGGGGAGCTCTTGTTTTCTTTACTAAGAAGAAAGATGGATCGTTGAGATTGTGTGTAGATTACCGGGGTCTAAATAAACTCACTATAAAGAATAAATTTCCTTTGCCCTGCGTTGATGATATCTTTGATCATCTATATGGATCAAAAAATATTCTCCAAAATAGATTTAAGAAGTGGATATCACCAAATTCGAATAAAAGAATATGATATTCATAAAACCGGATTTCGATCATGTTTGGGTCATTATGAGTATGTTGTAATGCATTTTGGACTTACAAATGCTCCTGCTACATTTATGACTTTGATGAATTCACTATTTCGTAATCATTTGTGTAAGTTTGTACTTGTGTTTATGGATGATATCCTAATATATTCTAAAAATATGGAGGAACACCTCGGGGAGATCACTCCATTGTCAAGTTGAACACCACGTGCGAACAAAGTTTGTTACCCCTATATTAATGTCATAGATAATTTTAAAATTTATGATATTTTTTCTGCATATACATAACCATTGATAGTATCTTTTGTATATTTTTTTGAAATTTTTAGTCATCTTCATTTTTGTAGTATTTTTTTAGCTCAATTCTACGTCATTCTAGTTAGAAACGGTATGTTTTATAATAAAAACAAATCATCAAATTTAGTTACTATTTTTTACTATATAATAGATATCATGTATATCTACTCATGAAAAAAAATTGATAACATTTTGACCCATTTTGGTGATGCTTTATGTAAAAAGTAGGATTTTTTAGATGTAAAGTGTTCGCACGTGGTTGTTCAACTTTACAAGGGAGTGATCTCCCCGAGAGGAACACAAGCAACATCTTAAACAAATTTTTGAAATTTTGAGAAAAAATAAGTTATATGCTAAACTAAGTAAATGTGTTTTCTTCACCTCGCGTGTTGAATTTCTTGGTCATGTCATCTCTGATGAGGGAATATCAATAGATCCTAGAAAGGTCAAAGTAGTTGCTGAGTGGCCAATACCTAAAGATAAAACTGAGGTGAGAAGTTTCTTAGGTCTTGCAAGCTATTATAGAAGATTTGTAAAAGGATTTTCTAAAATAGATGCTCCTATGGCCAACTTGTTGAAAGGCAAAAGTAACATAATAGATTGGACCCCTAAGTGTGACTTGAGCTTTCAGACTTTAAAATCAGTGTTAATTCAAACTCATGTCTTAACCATTATGGATCCTTTGAAAGGAAACATAATCTTATGTACCGACGCTAGCGATTTAGCTATTGGTGCAGTTTTAATGCAAGATAAGAAAGTAGTTGCTTACGAATCTCATAAGTTGAACTTTGCTGAGTTAAATTATCCAGTACATGAGAAGGAATTACTTGCAGTGATCCATTCGCTAAAGGTTTGGCGACATTACCTATTAGGGGTAAAATTCAAGATTCAAACAGATCATGAATCTTTGAGATATTTATCAACCCAACCTCACTTAAGTAGGAGGCAGTGTAGGTGGATGGAATTGTTACAAGAGTTTGATTTCGACATAAAATATGTTAAAGGGAAGGAAAACGTGGTGGCTAATGCTCTGTCTAGAAGACCGCTAGCAAATGCTATCTCATGTATAAGGAACTCCTTGATGGATGAGATCAAAATGCATTACGCTAATGATGAATTCTTTAAAGTTCCAATTAAAAGCTTGTCTAAGGAAGCTAGAACCTCGGATGAAATTGATAAGTTTAAATATTTTGATTTGAAAGATGAGATTCTATATTATAATGGTAAAGTTTGTGTTCCCAATTTTGGAGAACATAGACTCAACATTATGAATAACCTTCATGACATTCCAATAGCAAGCCATTCAGGTTTTCAAAAGACCTATATGGCAGTCAAGCGTCATTATTATTGGCCAGGAATGAAAAAAGTATTAAAGAATATGTTGAGAGATGTCTGAAATGTCAGGTCTCTAAATCAGAACAAGTGAAAAGCCCTAGATTGTTACAACCACTTGGTGTGCCTAACTTGAAATTTGAATCAGTCAGTATGGATTTTATTGTGGGATTGCCCAAGACTCAAAGTAACTTTGACAGTATCATGGTAGTTGTGGATAGATTGACCAAAGTAGCTCATTTTATTCCGATAGTTACTACTATAACTGCTTACGGAGTAGCTGAGTTATTTATGAGAGAAAATTTTAAACACCATGGAATTCCATGTGAGATTATAAGTGATAGAGATCGAAAGTTTGTGAGTGAATTTTGGACTACATTGTTTAAATTGTGTGGGACTAAAATTAAGTTGAGCACCGCATATCATCATGAGACTGATGGATAGACTAAAAGGACAAACAGAACCTTGAAGATATGTTAAGAATGTATGTTGATAAGAAACAACAATCATGGGATAAATGGTTGCATATGATTGAGTTCGCATATAATGATCATATTCATAGTAGTATTGGAGTAAGTCCATTCTATGTTCTGTATGGTCAGGAATGTAGAACTCCCATTACACTCTCTACTCCTAATACTAGATTTGAAAATATTAATGATATGATTAGAGAGATGAATGAAATTCGAAAATCAGCAAGAATGGCTATGAAGAGTGCTCAGGATAGAGCTAAATATTATGCTGATAACAAAAGAATTTTTCGTGAATTTGAAATCGATGATAAAGTATTCTTGAATGTAACACCGAATCGATATGGACTGAAGCTTGGTAAGTCAAGAAAGTTATCACCGAGATTTTGTGGTCCATTTGAAATTCTGAAGAGGATAGGACAAATAGCTTATGAAATAAAGCTACCAGAGGATTGGAAGATTCATAATGTATTTCATGTGGGATTGTTGAGAAAATATGTGTCTGATCCTAACCATATTTTGCCTGATCTTCCAAAAGTTGTTCCTGAGGGAGAACTTCTTGCTGAACCTGAGAAGATTTTGAAGATGGAGAACCAACATCTAAGGAATAAGACATTCCGTAGATTTTATGTGAAATGGAAAGATTATCTTGAGGAAGAAGCTTCTTGGGAAAGAGAAGTGGATTTCAGAAGAGACTATCCTAATTTTATCATTGAGGACAATGACTTTTGATGGAAGGGGGAGATTGTTACGTAATTAGAAATATTGATGGATGATTGAATATTCTAACTACATGTATCAGTGTATAAGCAGAGGATGACGGGAGCTAGACAACTCCCAGTTGAAGATGGATGGACTGGAGTTAGACAACTCCATATTGAGAACATGTGCACTGGAGTTAGACAACTCCACATTTAGTGCATTGGAATTAGACAATTCCATATTGAGAACATGTGCACATGAGTTAGACAGCTCTCGATGAGGTGCACCGGAGCTAGACCACGCCGTATCTGAAAAGATAAATGATATTCATTGGAGCTAGACAACTCTCAATGGATAGATAAGTCTAATTGGAATTAGACAGTTCCAATTAGAAGAAATGATGAATCTAGTTGGAATTAGACAGTTCCAACTAGAAGAAAGAATGGATGAATCAAGTTGGAATTAAACAGTTCCAACTTGAAGAATGGATGGATGAATCTAGTCGGAATTAGACAGTTCCAACTAGAAGATTGGATGGATGAATCAAGTTGGAATTAGACAGTTCCAACTTGAAGAATGGATGGATGAATCCAACTGGAATTAGACAGTTCCAACTGGAGGAATGTGATTGAGATGGAAGATGGAAGAAGGTTCTAGAAGAACCAAAGATAGAAGGTTCTAAAAGAACCAAAGATGAAAGATTCATAGTAGAACTAAAAGATAGAGCTATGAATAGAATATTTTTACTATATATGAAAATAGTAAGTAAAAGTAATGCCTTGGTATATAAGAAAGCTCGGGGGAGGAGAGAGGATCTCTTTTGTATCTCTCCTATGGTCGGGTGGTTGAGCTTAGACCAAGACTTACTTTGGTCCATGATTGTAATCAGACGCTATAAGGAAAATAAAGAGAGATCTTCAAATAATCATTTTGGATTGAAAATTGTTGTTGCGAAAGTTGGTGGCAAATCTGTGGAGGTTTGTTACAGAATGTGCTCGGTTTAAATCTCCCTCCTTGTTGTCACATTTCCCTCTCATATACCATGGATTTTGACATTAAAGTAATTTATCAAATAAGTCAAACCACACACTCGCACACATCACGTTGTCATTATTGTCATTATTGTCATTATTGCAATGTTGACTTTATGTTACTCCATAATATCACATGCTACACTAATTATTCATTATCATGCATGCGTGTTAACACTACAAACATCCTTAATATCACGTGCACTTTGGTTGCCACAAACATGATATTAGGGAGGTTAGAGTGTAATCATCCCACTTTTCTGTTGACCCAGGCGTCATACAAAGACCACCAGGTCACTATTTTATTATTCACTGCCCCAAAATGAACCACTAGGTCACCTTGCAGAGGATGGAATTGGATCGACCCAAGTGCGCATACTTACCATCATCCGCCCACATGCAACCAATGGCAGAAAAGTCAATAATATCAAACAGGATTTGTGAAGCTCCAATTAAGGTAGAAATACCATAAACCGTTAAAATAAGGCGATTCGCATTGCAGATCTGGCCTGACAATCATGAGATAATTTTCCAAGATAGACGAGAAGGATTCATGAAGAATGCAAGTTGTTTCGTATTTTTCTGCCTTGTACAAAAAGTTCCACAAATTTTCAAAGTGGAAAGTTTGTCCAATCCACTTCCCGTTCACTAGGCTCTCCGCATTCCGATACAAATTATCACCTAAACCCGTTAATCATGAGTACGTTAGATCTTGCCTCCCATTGGCTACACTGCATTGAAGTTGCCGCGCCATTTAAGACATGGCACTTTCCATTATGAGGCGGTCTAGTGCACCGCTATTGGGTGGTTAACGCTTTATGGTATTTCTACCTTATCTCGGGCTTGGGACACAAATGCTCGACTTTGGAGAACACAAAAACCTGTAACGTTGCACTAACACCAACATATGAGTCCTAGGCAATTGTCTTGTGTTGGTGACACATATATAGAGAGAAATCTATCGCAATGGTAGATTTGCATAATTTTCAGTGACATATGATAATCTCTCGATGATACAAGTCAATTGCCCAAGACTTGTACACCTAGGGAGGTTACTCTTCGTAAGACATTAAAAACCATGTGCGAAAATAGATATGGGGTGGGATAAATTTCAAAGAAGTAAAGGATTTGAAACAACTACATAAATATAGGGTACTCTAAATTTGGTTTAAGAATATATCAAGTATATTATGAGAATATACATCAAATGTATGGAATATCCATTAATATGTGCATATACATTTGAATTTGACTTGTATCATCGAAAAATTGGGCACAAATCCTATTAGACTCAATGTATTACATAAGTTTGTGTCTACGACACCTGTCTATTCTAAATAAAATCAAGCTCTAATTTTTCAAAAGAAATGATTAGCATTTGCATGACATGAAACAATTTTCAATGTTTGTATAACTTGCAACGAACTAAAATATTAGAAAAGTGGTACATACATAACATTACTTAGCAATGGGGGCCGTCATACTATAACAATGGGATGTTGGGAGCTCGGTCTAAATTTGATTCTTCTTGCACAACTTTTTGAGCATCCCACCATTATATTATGAGGGCCCACAAAACGAGGTTTGAACGTTGAGTAATGTTATGGTATAAGGCCACTACTAGTTCAAAATCAACAAACACATGTGCTCCTACCTTGCATGAGCCCACTACCAAACTTATATTTTAGATGATTTTTCATTCTATTTTTTAAAATTATTTGGATTTGAAGTTCATACAATGGCTTGTGTCTGCCACAAATCCCATGAGTATATGAATTTATGATTTATAAATATCTCATTCTATATACTCTCACACATGTGACATCTTGTCACATGCAATTTTGTTCCAAGAATTTGCGTTCTATATGTTCATCACATTTACATCTAAGATCTTTTAAAATTGTACTTAAGCAAGTAGATCAAGAGCACAATACTATAATTTTTTTACTTTGTAAGTAGATAATCATAGTTGATTTTTTTCCCAAAAGGGTACATCACAAGGGTACCATTTTCAAAACCTTCACCTTGTTCTTTTCTCTTTTTTTGAAGCCTTTGACATGTTACTGCCCTAACGATGCTTCAACCAACTAATCCAATTCATACTTTCTTAAAGCAAAAATAAGTTATATATATATAAAGGGGTGTTTGTTGTGTTGGGCTCACCACAAGTCACTACAAAATCTTGACTTGGAAAATGTGAGCTTTTGAAGTCCACGATCCAAATTATTTGTAATTTATCATTGGAATATCATAGTCGGGAGCTACACACCTTCAAGTGACATAGTACATTTCCCACTCGATTATCCTAGTGTTCATAATTCTTATTAGGCATCAACGAGATTTTAGCATTTTTGATGACGCCCTAAAACTATGTAGGGAATAGAATAATTTCTACATTAGTCATGAAGGAAATGTGTAAGTTATGAAATTTAAAAGTAAATAGTGAATGAAAGCCAACATGCATATCATTTTGTGCAAATTTAGGTTGTCACCAATTCATTTGGGAATCTCAACCATGCAAAAATGATTGGTTATGACTAATTTAAATTATTGTCATTGTTTTCACACAACACAAACTAAGCACGTAGGTACATAGGTTTCAACATGGGATAGATGACAAGGAGATAAACAAAGCGAAAATATGTGGACCCTCAGTAAGTTCATGTGGACCTATCCAATTGGTGACCTCACATAGGTGTTAGAGGGGAAAAGGAAGGTTAAATTCATCTTAAATCCAACCATAGTAGCACCCAAATTCAACATCTACTAAATTAGCTCCATAATTTGCAAATGCAAAGTCAACACCATAGATTCAACTCTTGGAGGGGGGGGGGGCGGGGCATTGGCAACCTTTGCTTGACATCAATGGATTTTCTCGTTCTTTTGCCTCAATGATTACAAACTTCATGAATAACCGCCTTAGTTTGACATATGAGCAACTTCTTGAATTTAGGATTCAAGTGATACAAGAAAGGAGGAGCCATGAGGGTAAATCTCTCTCTCTCTCTCTCTCTCATAAAGAACTCTAATATTAATCTATTTAGCCATAGTCTTCTTGAAAACAAAAAAATTACTTCAAGCTCATTAGAAATATACATGTACATGGACATGTATTACACTTACCATGAAAACAAATATACCATAATGGTAGATAAATAGGTAAATAACCAACATTACAAACATAATTGACGTCACTAACCCATAGTTAACATATAGGGTTATGGGAACTTACCACAATTTTAGTCTCCAATATAAACCCTTAACCCTAAATGAGCCTCATTTTTTTACCATTTACACAAGTGAGAGGAGGTGCTCACATTGTTCATACTTATTGAAGTAGTAGATACATGCTAAATGTGGGAGAAGTTAGGGTAAACCAAAAGAGGGGTATTGTACTTGGAGTTACCCAATCATGGCAAAGGAACATGTTTGAACACTCATTTGTCATCTTGCAACAAGTGAAGTAGTTTGAAATACCACAATGTATTTGAATTTTGTTAAAGGTTTGTGACATGGATGATAATTGGGTCCTATTGTTATATGCCTCATGTAATAATCAATCCTCAAATATTTGTTGGTTGGTGGCATGGGCATAGGTGAGGCATGCCCTTCACACTTTCAACACATACAATGATGTATTGTGCTTAAGAGTTTTTATATAATGTTATTGGATGAAGTTATTATGAACTAGTATCCTAGTAAGTACTCCATTATTGTTATGGTAATGTTACATATGATTTGCGTTGAAACCAAAGGTGTTTGCTTGAACTTTAAGGTATGAGACATTCATACTCAAACTCTTATTGTTGGATATCATTTTAAAATAAAAATCCTAGGTATGGTATACGTTATTGCAAAGCAACTTAGCCCAATACACAACTTGTGGATACCTCACTATGCACATACTTAGCTATATTTTGAAAACAAATATATTTTACCATGCAAGCAAATACTTTGTTACAAATATGAATGTTGAAAAAAAAGTTGAAGGAGCCTAGGAAAAATTCCCATCCACCCACCTTTGCATTACAGTGAAGAAGAGTTTGAAGGGTTTGGCCTTTGAAAAAAAGAAATTCAATCTTTGAAAAATCATTCTTTTTTTTCCTCTAGTATAAATGAATCCATCCATTGATGCAAAATAACCATGGCAAAAAAAAATTTTAGGGTTTCATAAAATCTACATGACAAACGTCCACCGTAAATCCGTTTCAATGAATCTATGGTCAAGGATACTTATCTAATTATGTAACAAGTAAAGGGGAACCTTGAGAGCTTTCTTTCATAGTTTAAACAACAACAATTATTTATCCTAAGTAACCCCTGAAATTAGGTTAAGTAATGAGGACTCGAGACGATCATACTCCCTTATGTTTCGTAACTATTGGAGGATAGCACTAGGTTGCATTGGTGACATTATTGACTTGAGCAATCTATATATTCTTTTATTAATTTGAAGATATTTGAATGCCAAGAGGTTTAGATTAGCTTTTGAGGTGTTTAGAGTGATATTGCATCCATTTTTAATAATAATGTGTTGATTTGAGTCATTTCTATATTTTAAGACTGGTTTAAGGTCATTTGAGTGCCAAAAGTTTAGATGTGCTCTCTTGAAGGTTCTTTGAGTTATATTGTATCAATTGGGAGTGATAAAATACCGATTTGAAAGATTTATATATATTTTTGAGTGTTTAGAGGTTATTCAAGTACCAAAGAACTTAGATGTGTTATCTTCAAGGTTTTTGAATGATATTGCATCTATTGGAAGTGATAAGGTGTTGACTTGAATGAACCCTACATTCTTTGATTAGTTTGAGGATATTTAAGTGCCAAAAAACTTATATTAATTATCTTGAGGTATTTGGGATAATTTTGCATCAAATCGGAGTGTTTAGGTACTGACTTGAGTGATTCTTACATTCTAAGAGTGATTTAAGGTTATTTGAGTGCCAAAGACCTTCGATTGACTCCTTGAAGGTTTTGAATTGTTTTGTACCAAATCGATGTGTGAAGGTGTTAACTTGAGTGTGGAATGACCTTGAGCAAGTAGTTTGATTTAATTCCACATAGTTTAGGTGAATTTCAAGTTCCATTGAGGTTCTTCTGCCCTTGTGGTACATTGAATAAGTGAGAGCGTGCATTCCAGTCATTAAATGACTTCTAGTGAGGGCGAGAAACTTATAACGGTTGATAAGTTTAATGGCGAGAACTTCAACTTTTACAAGTTCAAATTGAAGATGGTGTGGGCCACCAAAGACCTTTGGGAGATCGTGAAAGGTTCGGAGGCGCCACTATCATTTACGGCAAGTGACCCCAAAAATAAAGCATACGAAGAACAATGCAAGAAAACCTTCGCCATTATTGTCACGAGCTTGGTGGACAAAGAGTTGGCGTATATTAAAAGATGCAAAACACTAGTGAAAATATGGAAAACATTATGCAACATACACGATACTAAAAAATTGTCCAATATCTTGTTCATAAGGCGAAAATTCTTCACCATCAAGATGGATGGAGGTAACATCATGTTCGACCACATTAACAAGGTAAAATTTCTTGAAGACCAACTTACTTGCTTGGAGGTACCTATAAAAGATGAGGATGTGGTCAGAACCTTGTTCGATAGCCTACCTCCTTCATTCGACCATTTGATCACCGCATTGGAGACGCGCTCGATGAAAAAACTCATTTTGGATTTCATCATTGCACGCCTCATACATGAGGTGTCCAAGAAGAAGGAGAAGGAGCCCAATGAGACGATGCGGCCTTGTTGTCACGCCAACCTCGACCGTTCGACAACAACGAAGGGCGCGCCAACAACCCGCGGTGCTACAATTGCGGTAAGTTGGACCACATTGCTTGTAATTGTCAAAGCAAACGTAAGGTGAATGCAAACATCGCAAGGTCGAATGATGATTTTGCATTTGTTGTGAAAGATGGAGCATTTAAAATCCCCGCTATTAGATGGATCATTGATTCGGGAACCTCACAATATATAACACATCATAAGCATTTTTTTAACACATACGAATCCATTTTGGGTCTCAAAGTGTTTATGGGTGATAACGGCATGGTAGAAGCCATAGGTAAAGGCTCCATACTAGTGAAAACCCGTATGAAAGGCCGTGAGCGGAACATTAGAATGCATGATGTGCTTTATGTGCCCAACTTACATTCGAACTTGCTTTCGGTGAGCAAACTCATTTTGAGGGGTTTGAAGGTGCATTTCAACTCGCTGGAATATGTTGTGAGGGCAAGGAACGGGGAGATGTTGGTTGTTGCTTCATTGGAGTCCAATTTGTACCAATGGGACACGAATGTGATGAATGGGGCTAAAACGAGTTTTTTGGCGCATTTCGACGAAACCTCGCATTCTTTGGAGCTTTGGCATAAGAAATTGGGGCATCTCAATGCAAAAAATGTTAAAATGCTCCAAGACATGTTAAGTGGGATGGACGTGGGTGCGGTGTAAGACGACGTGCATTTGTTCACATACGAAGAATGTGTCGAGGGCAAACAAGCGAGGCGACCATTCCCGACGGACGGAGGTACCCAAGCCACGAAGATTTTGGAGCTTATGCATTCCAACATATGCGGGCCGATGAAAACCACGTTGATTGGAGGCGCAAGGCATTTTTTCACCTTTATTGACGATTTCTCACGCAAGATTTGGGTCTATGTGCTTAAGGCCAAAAACGAGGTGTTGGCAAGGTTCAAAGAATGAAAAACCTTAGTGGAAAAACAATTAGAGCAAGTAGTGAAGGTTTTTAGAACAAACAACAATGGAAAAGTCGTTTCAAAGACTTTCGATGATTTTTTGTGTAAACATAGTATAGCACAACAAACATGTCACTTTACATGCCGCAACAAAATGGGGTGGCGGAGCAAACCAATCAAACCATTGTAGAGATGGTATGGTCCATGATTCATGCCAATGTTTCGGTCATGAATTTTGGGTGGAGGCGGTGTGCAATGCGGTGTACGTACGTAACCAATGTCCAACCAAGGCCGTTGAAGGAAGGACGTCTGAGGAGTGTGGAGAGGGAGGATGCCACACATCTCCCACATGTGCGTGTTCGGTTGTGTGGCTTATACGAAGGTGCCGGATTGAAGACAAACGAAGTTGGATGCAAAAGGTATCAAGTGTTTGTTCTTCAGATATTGCAAAGGCATCAATGTGTATCGGCTCATTTGTTTGGAGATGAAGAAAATCATCAAAAATTTGGACGTGGTGTTTTTTGAAGACAAAACGTATTTGGAAGATTGTCCAAGTGGAAGAATTGACGGAGGACATGCGGTTAAAGTGGATGTATCCCTCAAACCATCGGAGGAGGAATTGGAGGTGAAATGACAACGGTTTGGAGCCCGACGAGGAGCCCGACACTAACGACGAAACAAAGGCTAACATTCCGCCCACGAAATCCACTCGTAGCGGGGAGACATCGAAACTTGACGCCAAGTAAGAACATCGCAACCAAACCACTAACATCGTAATATGACAATGAAACCATGGGCAATTCTAGGTATCTGGATAGGGCATGCAAACCACTTGGGAAATGGTGGAAGAATCATATTTCGCCACCCCAAGATAAAGACCATGCCAACATGATAATTGTTGGGGAACCTAGAAATTTGAGAGAAGCCATTCAATCGAGTGATGCGAGCGAGTGGGAGTTGGCTATGCAAGACGAGTAGAAATCTCTTATAGCCAACGGCACGTGGGAATTAATTCCATTATGGAAGGGCCGCAAAATGCAAGTGGATGTTTCGTATGAAGAAAAATGCGAACGGCGTGGTAGTACGTTACAAAGCAAGGTTGGTGGCAAAGGCGTGTTCACAAGTAGAAGGTGTAGATTTTGGCGAAACATTTACTTTCGTGGCCAAATTCAACACAATTAGAGTCATACTCGCATTAGGGGGGCGACCATGGACTTGGAGATGTATTAAATGGTTGTGAAGATGATATTATTGAACGGCGTATTGGATGTGGAGATCTTCATAAAGTAACCAGAGGAATTTGAACAAAAAGGCCGAGAACACCCCGTATCTAAGTTGAAAAAATCACTCTACGGGTTGAAGCAATCCGGAAAAACTTGGTACAAACGCATTTACATATTCTTTATGAACAAAGACTTCACGAGCAAAGGCTTTACGAGGAGCCATGCAGATCACTCGTTGTATGTTTTACAAACTTGCCATTATATTATGATTATAATCATATAAGTAGACGATCTTATCATATTGGCGAGCAATATGAATATAATCAACGATTTGAAGTCTACCGTACGTAGAAGGCAGGGTCGGCACTCCCATGTCGAATAATTATTAAAAGTTAAAACAGTGAAGGTCGGCACTTTCAAAAGTAATTATTTTGAAACCGGCTATTAATAGCTAACATTAATTTTTTTCCGGCGGCTAACTGTTTTATTTAAATTTTTGTCTACGATTTTCATTGAATGTTATGTTTTCATCCAATTTCGGTGAAAATGGTCCAATTTGGAATGATGAATTTAATGAGTACTCTCTTTTCACTTGTGTTTCGTTTAGTGCGTAAGAAGAAGCTCTTTCTTTCTTTGTGAGTTTGATACTTTGATTGTGGTTTAGAGTGCTCTTCGTACTTGTTTTGTTGTGGCTATGGCTCCTACTCAAAAACGATTAGATTTGGGGTTTTTTGCCCCCATCAGTAAGGAAGAAATGGAGAGGAGATTGGAGTTGGAGTTTGCCGTTTTGAATAACAAGTTGGAGAAAGAACAATCAATGACCAAGCATGCACTTCCAAAGCGACCGGTGGGGAGGCCAAGGAAGGACGGAACGGCACCATTTCTTAAGCCAAAGGTCGAGCGGATGAAGCCTCTCGTTTCAAAACCAAGGGGCAGCTATAAAAATTGGTTTACTCCTTCTCTTTGGCCTCCTATTTTCAAAGCAATGCAACAAGCTAGGAATATTACGAATGCATTGATGTACTTGAGGGCAGCTTATAGACAACCAGGATCCTTACATAGCCCCTATGACTATCTTGCAAGGAGTACAATGTACGAATGGTTCCATCCCAATGGCGATCTCAAAGAAAATTACAAGCGTTGTGTGGAACTTGACACGTATTTTGACAAGGCCCCACAACATTGTCCTATACTCGGTGATTATCCCGCTCTTAGAGATGAGATTTGCAATGTACTTAGAAAGCAACGCGCTGGCGGCCAACCACTCTCCGTTGCTATCATCCAACCCTTCATAAAAGCCCTTATCCAAAAGCGGGAGCCTCAATTACTTGAGGATGAGAAGTTTAAGGTTTCCACAAAGTGGACAAGGACTTTTATCAAATCTGAACTAAATTGGAGTTATCGTGCTGCAACAACGGCTGCGGGGAAACTTCCAGACGACTTTGAATTGCAAGGATTGACAATGGCACAAAGGTGTGCTTATTTGATTAAGGTTCACAACATTCCTCAATCTCTTGTTGTTAACAGTGATCAAACTGGTATTCATTTGGTACCTACAGGAGGAGCAAGAACATGGGATACTAAGGGGATTAAACAAGTGAGTGTGCATGGACTAGAGGACAAAAGACAAGTGACTGTAGTTGTTTCATCTGCCGCTACAGGTGAAGTTTTACCTTTTCAAGTTGTATTTCAAGGACTTACTTCTCGAGCTTTACCACCACTAAACGATGGCAGACGAGATTGTGTTGATTGTGGATGGGACCTAACATTTAGTCACAATCATTGGTCTACTATGGAGACGTGCAAGAATTTTGTCAAGACAATTTTATCAAGCTATCTTCGGTTACAAATCACTCTCTTGGGTTTACCCAAAACCCAAGAGATGATTTGGTTGATTGATTGCTGGAGCGTACACATTTCCAAAGAATTCAGGGAGTGGATGAAGGACAATTATCCCCATGTTCATGTCTTATACATCCCGGTAAATTGCACTAGCATCTACCAACCTGCAGATGTGATCCTACAACGTCCGTTCAAGCATGCTTTTCGTCAAGAATTTAACAAGTATACGATGAGCATGATTACCAATGAGATTGAAACAAACTCTAGCATCAAGGTTGATTTTAAAATGTCTACCTTGAAACCTCTACTTTGTTCTTGGTTGTTTACTTCATGGTTATCTGTTTGCAATAAGCAAGAGATGGTAAAGGTGGGGTGGAGCAAGTGCGGACTACTTCGTTCGTTCGACCCTGAATTTCAGAAAGATGCCATGATACAAAACATGAAGTCACCTTTGTTCAAAGAAGATACAAGCATTCAAGTGGATACAAACAAAAATATAGACGATGAAGACATAGATGTCGAGGAGAGTTTGGAAGCAATAATGGAAGACACACTTTCAAGAGTTCAAAAACTCTCCACTTCTCATGGTACAGCTTCCATGGCTTCAATCCGTGGAATGGCAAGGAAAAAATAAGTCTGCATGCAACAACATTTCGGTAAGTATTTTATATCAACTCAAATTTAGTTTTGCTACATTCCATTCAATTTAGAAGCCAAATTTCAAGTCTGCTCTGATTTTGATTTAATTTCTTATCTATTAAAGTAACATTTAGAAAACTTACCAACCCTAATGATTTTTTGGAACGTCCTTGCAGCCCATGGATCATATGTACCTGCAACAAAGAGCCAAAACATCAAAGGGGTCTTGAGAAAGAGGAAGAAGTGAATAACATCACATCAAAGAGTGGGAGCAACAACAACACAAGGACGAACACAATACAACTTGACATGGCAAAAAAAGACCAACATCATCTAAGAGTCAATGTAGGAAGCCCGGTATATTGCTTCTACTCTATACATACATTAACTTCATGTTTGTTTTAGCATTTTTGAGTAGCACTTTCTTTTAGCATTTTTAAACAAAAGCGATGTTGTGCAAAAACAGAGGCAAATATTTCAACTAGAACTCTTTTGGTAAATGATTTGTCAAATCAGAAGATTACAAAACCTTGGGTCGCACAAGTGCATCACAAGGCTTGATTATAAATTGTCAAAATAGACAAGACTGAAGTTCTTACGTCAATGAAACTTGCACAAGCTTTGGCAAGATATGTGGAAGCACAGCAGCCGTCCTCACACTGTTAGCAAACATGACCACTCATGAGAATTTAACAAGAAGGGCAAAAAGCAAGGGCAAAAATGGACCACAAGATGCAGGCAGGCAAGTTGAAGAAGTACATGTTCTAGCAACTGAAGTCAATTCAATCACAACAGAAATAGCATCTGAGAATCTGATTATAGTGGAGTCTGGACACGTTGGCAGTGATGCAGTGAAACATTCCAATAAGTTCATCTCTACCAGGACTGCACAAATACCTGTGAAGAAAATTGTGTTGAAAGACCACAAAAAGCAACAGGAGTCTCTTAAAATAAGTCCAATAAAAAATGAAGATCAAGTTATCTGATAAGCCACAAAATCAATCAGGCTATCACAAAGAACACTTTCCTCTGCTATTCTTCACAATGACATAACCAATGGCCTGGAATTACTTTAGTATTCTGGTGCCGGAATAACTATGCACACGATTGAGGAGCAAATGCAGGCAGACCCCAGTGAGTGGGATCTAATTCCAACAGAGACATCAACACCTGATCTGCCTCTTCGCACTAGGATTTTTCCAGGTTAGGGTCAGATACCATAACAACGGGCCTGCACACACATCACACCAAAAGTGCATTGCACTGAAAAGTGATCTAAGGTAGATGTGCCTAATTCGGTTGTTTATCTTAATCGAACACCTATATTTGAGTGGTATGTGATAGGTATGTCTCTAAAAATGGATACCAAAAGACATGTGTTGAAGAGAGATTGGACTATGCGCTCAAAAAATGATAAGCACTCTAAGCTCAGTAGTCAACATAATTGGGGGGACCTATATGACCATTTAATGAGCACAAGAATCTTCACTTTCATAAGAAATAAGATTTTCATATTAGCTCCAGAAATTATGAGGAAAGTGGCTACGGCCTTGATATGGACTTGCTAACCATCTCATACTGATCGTGTGCTTCATATCCTAGAAGTGCGCTAGTTGGAAAAAGTAACCATTCAAAGACCTATCTACCTTAGATGCTAACTACACAAGCACATAATGTAGAAGTAATACTTGCCTTGGAAATGCCCCGTTAGCTCTTGACCATTGAAGGCAAAATGCAGATCTTTAAATAAGTAGGAAGAAGGGTCCAGCCATGCATTTCAAATGGTGAGTAGTAAATTTGCCAAGAACTGCTCTAATCAAACCCATGGAGGCTGCAATCAAGGTTGAACGTTTCTTACCATTCCATCCAGCAACTTATTGTGGCTCTCAACCTCCTCATGAATGTCACCTGTTAGCTGCAAAAAAACAGTAACCTCACAGCCCTCAGATACTCTTCTCTTATCATGGAAAGAGAGAAAAAAGTACTACCCACCCAATAAATTCCTGAGCTTGCAGTCAGAGTACACATTGGCACACATATACAAAGGTGCTCATCTGCAGTCTCCACTCCCTTTATCTCGTAAAATATTTAGAAACAAGGTAACAAGTCGCTGTCCTTCCACCCGCCCCCAATTTCCCAACTTGAACCAACATGTATTTTGCAACTGCTCATACTAAGTATGACAATATGCTATGGATAGTATATAGGTAACAGGCTACTCTTAAGAATTAACAAGCACTCTGCAAATGACACCCAGGAGCTTAAATTCACCAACCCACACTTGATAATCATAAATTGTGTAGATTTTGTCTAATATGATATGTAATGTTCCTCAACATCAAGTACAAGACAAAACCGCAACCCTAATATTTGATCAAATATGTGCAGTCCATACCCTTTTGAGAGCACTGACGCGATCGTGGAGCCCTTCCAAGCCTCGCTCATTCTCCTGCTCAGCAATCTCAGTACTGGAGACATATGGAGCTGACGAACGGAGACCTTCCTCTTCTAAAGAATCAAACAAATGTCCTCGGGTCGCTCTGTAATCCCTGTCCAGTCACAAGGACTTCATTGTCAATCCAATCAAGTGATACACAGGGTAGTCAATGTGACACAGGGTGAACGCCAACGCACTGGATTTCTCTAAAAACACAGACTGAGGTCCAGAAACAGTTTCCCTGTGCTCCAGAGTTACAAATCGCCCAAGACCTCATCTAGAGGAACCTACATGATGTTACTCCAAGCCAACCAGTGCACACTACATTAACGGTATACCCATATGCAAATTAGTCATATGTGAAGAGAAGTGAAGCAGCTATAACTCTATGCCAAAACAGACTCTCAGCATCAGCAAGTAAAAGCAGGGACATCAACAACAGACAAATCTACTACACATTTTGGACCTTTGGAACGGCGAGGGCGCCCATGCATGGGCGTTTGATGCAGTCGTCGTTCTAAAATTCCATAATGGACAGCTTTCAACAAACCTACTGCAGACAGTGCGGGGATGGCTAAAGGGAATACGATCTATAAATTAGGAGCTTTTGCAGATTCAGAGACATGCGCTCCTGTAGTCTCCCACTCCCTTCACCAATGTATGTCCCCTTCTAACCCTAATGCCCCCGGACACACCAAAATCAACCCCGGGTACTGCAAAATTCTACGTAATTGAGGACACACCTTCGTGGATTCATAGCGGTCGGCAAGCCCGTAAGTGTAAGACGAAGCAGGTCCGCGTGCGTCTGTAACTCCCTCCCTCACTCTCATGCACCTAAAACTCGCCAAAAACTCGCTACGCGATCAAAATCGCTCCACAATACTCAAATCCACAGAAATCTCCAAAATGCTTTCCACTAAACCAAGCCAATCATGCTCCCCATACTATCAATCCACGCCAATCCTTTCAATCCCAAGCCAATAGGTCTTGCTGCTTCCAAATTCACTCAATTCACAGCCTGTATAAAGCATTAGAAAATCAATTTCTCCCAAACATACACTTCCAAAGGCTGGGATCTTCGTTAGTGGACCCTTTTTCGTGAATATCGCAGATGAATTGTGGTGCGAGGTGTGATTTCGCAGAGCTTGGAGACATCTCGGCAAGCACTACAGGAACTGAGGCGGGGCTTCAGCCATGCTCCCTTGCTTCAGAGACATGCGAAAGAGAGTGTGACGGAAAAGCGCGGACGGAAAAGCACAAGCGGAGCATGAGAAATGAAGTGTGATGAGGACTCATGGGAAGGAGAACTTATCCCCAAGAGAAAGGGACGTTGGCAAGGAATCGGTTGGTTGTGGTCAGCTGATTTTGAGATAGGCGTGAAGCATGTGGTCAGCTGATTTTGGGGTAGGCGTGGAGCATGTGGATGTGCTTTGTTATTTTTGTCCTTTGATAAGAGGATCTTTTACAGCTGTGATATTGAAGATTTCGGCATAATGTAGACTTTGTTTTATTTTTTTTCGGCTTTTTGTTGACTTCATTTTTGTTGACTTCGACAAAATACTTAATAAATTTATTTACTTTTTCGACATTTTTTTGGGGAATTATTTTATGCCGACCCTGCCTTCCACGGACGGTAGCTTTGAGCATGAATTCAAAATGAGTAACTTCGGCGAGTTGCATTTCTTTCTCGAAGTTCATTTTAAGAAGGATAAGGGGACCCACACCATTACCATGCATCAATGGAGTTATATAAAACACATTTAAAAAAAATTCGGCATCAAGGATTGCAAACCCATTGGAACCCCGCTCAATGCAAAGACGTTGTTGGCCAAACTTTCAGAGAAAGAGTACAAAGAATATTTGCATGAAATGAAATCAGTTCCATACCAAGAAGCGGTATGATCGTTAATGTACGTAACGGTGGCCATAAGATCGGACCTTGCATTTGCGGTAAGTATGGTAAGCCAATTTATGTCAAAACCAGGACCGATGCATTGGATGGCGGTCAAACGAATCATGCGATACTTGAAGGGCACCTTAGATATAAGGTTGCGTATTGGTGGCAAACATATTAACATAAAAGGTCATTCCGATGCGAATTGGCCGGCAATGTGGAAAATTGTAGGTCTACCTCTAGATATGTTTTGTTAGTTGGAGAGGGGGCCGTATTGTGAAATAGTAAACAACTACAAACGGTAGTACAATCTACAATGGAGGCGGTATATATGGCAATGAACCGATGTACGAGGAAGGCCGCGCTTGATTAAAATTTGGACAAAAACTACACACTTCTTCATCCAAGTAGTCAAATTAATAATTATTTTACTGATCCTACTACACACTTTTAGGGGTATCCTATGTCTTAGATCTTATTTTTTTTCTACTGTTTACTAAAATGGATGAATTATCCACCACCCTATTTTACATATAATCATGTAGGGGACATATTTCCAATGGTATGGTAGATCTAACGAAATTATAAAATTTACCCTAAACAAATTAAATTGACCCTATTTTTTTAATCTCATGTGGTTTTCTAAAATTCCAATAGTCACCTCCCCAAGAATGAGGAAATAAAGGTGGAAGGAGTGTGTAACCTACCACAAAGCTTAGTCTTGTGTGGTTCAAAATGGCTAAAGAACAAGTAGAATACTCAATGACAATATGTGTATTCGGTGATACAAAATGGATGTTTATGTTGTACATGACTGTGTGACATAGATAACAATTGGGTTCTGTTGATATTTACCTCGTGTATGTTACTAAACCTTTGTGTGGATTTGGTTGGTGGCATGGGCACATGTGAGGCAGAGCCTTCACAAACTTGGCAACACTCTTAAATTTTGTATCTCATCTTTCTTCAAAAAATTGTTTGTACGTTGCTTAGGTATTCTACAAGACAATTTAGATTACAAAGCATATGGATTTAAGGTAGACATTTGAAGCTCTATTAATTTTTCCTTGATTTTGTCTTACACACATTTTTGAACTTGAACATGTAAACTTCGGATATTTAGCATAAACTTTACCTAAGTGCAAAGAGGGTAAAAACCCTACTAGATTGATGATTAAGGTTATAAATTTTTACTTTGAGGAGGAAAACCTATATGGGAAAACACCAAATTAGGGAAGATAGTTAGACGGAGATTTTCCTTGAGAGATGGTCCCACCCACCCTCCCGGGTGTTGAAGGATACACAAATATGTAGGAGAATGGAATGGCTTCTGAACAAGATGATGTACTAAGAAGTGACTAAGCTTGAAAGTAAGCATAGAATTGCTCTCCCTCTCTCCCGTTTTGCTCTTGTTATTGCCTTTAAGATATGATAAAATGTAACATTCTTGACAATTTGATTAAAACCTCCTACTAAGGCTGGGACACTTAGTAGAATCTACACCATAGTTAAAACATTAAACTAAACTTAACCATGGTAAAGGAAAGTTACCATGCTCCACATGTTAGGGTTTCCGTGACCTAAAGCGACCACTATACCTTACTAAACCAATACTTAAACCCTATGCTCTTCCATGTGAAAACTCTTTTACATGCTTGAAGGAGGAAACTCTTGGATTAGATTGTGGATACAAGATTAGTGTGGAAATGCATGGTGTTTGGTGTACTAAAGGTTGTTATTATTCAAGAAAATTACACAATATGGCAAAAGAACATGTTTGTATACTCATTGTTTTGTAGTGAGTATTGGTGTTTGCAAACATTCAATGGACTTGATAGGTGAGGTAAATGTGTGACATAGATTGCAACTGAGCTTAGCTGAAGACACTTGACACACGCCTTTCTAACACACAAATGTATGTTTGGGTTGGCACGGGTGCAGGTGAGGCTAGCTCTTCACATTTTCAGCACCAACAATAGTACATTACTCATGTTTGGATACTCTTTCACTCTTGAAATCTTACATTTGTGAAAGTTATTATGTTACTTTGAATTAGTATCTTGATATGTACACAAATTCCAGAAAACAGTTGAGACATTGAGAATACATACGAATGAGGTATGTAAGTCTACATATCACATCTTTGATTTATTACTTGGTTGTAACAATAGTTATTGAGTACAATGCAGTCATATACTAGACTGTATTTTGAACTCAGTTGCCATATGTGATGAATATTTGTTACCATGACACATATCATTACATTTTAGTACTTTATGCCCTAATGACAACCCATGTGTCGTGTAAATAATGATCGTATGTCACTGTAGCTCGAGTACCAACCATCACTAATAAATAACACTAAAACATAGCAAAGGCACACATACACAACACACCTTCACAGAGAAGGAAGAGAGTCAAAGACTACTAAGAGTTCTAGTTCTCTCTTCAAATACACACAACAAATCAAGTTATCTTTCACTCCACCACGGGAGAATCTAAGAGGGTAAGTAAGGGGAGAAGAACTCAAGATTCCATTGCAAAAATATGCAATCTTCACCTCACACAAGCTCTTTCCACACACTCACTTACAAGGCTTGACTTGGCAAGAATGCCAAACCAAAGAAGAGACTCCTCACCTAGAAGCATCTCCACAAATCCCAGGGTTTCATCCATCCATATCTAAATGGATGAAATCCCTCCGGATGCGGTGTGGTCACCGACGCTGCATACCGTGACAACTGTCGTATAAATAACGATCGTGTGTCATTGCAGCTCGAGTACCAACCACCACTAACAAATAATACTAAAACATAGCAAAGACACACATACACAACATACCTTTACATGCCCCCCTTCAGTTGACTATGGCGCCCCGCCAAAGCAGCGAGGACCAATACCAATCCAAAGGGCATGGATAATGAAAGATGGCTCTACTATTAACTAGAGTGGTGAAAGTCATCCCAAGGAATTGTAGGTTGGGTGCAATGTGAGCCCCATCCTTAATCGCCTCTGATGTTTGGCCATCAGATTTCAAAGAATTAATTCCACCGCCTCGCGCTCGATTGCGTCCCTAAGCCACAACTCCTCATATTCCACTTGGACAAACACAACACGATGAAAGCCACACAAGATCATTGAGTACGACTGGTGGAAGCATTAGGTACCAAAAATCCTCGACAGCGAGGACAACTCCACTGTCCAGATGGTAGAAAAGTCAAGGGTGGCCTTAGGCATGCCATGTGCCAACCACATTGACACTGGTCACATAAGAGCATAGTAGCCACTTTTTTCTTTTTCCCGCACATAAAACATGGAAGACCCTCTGGCACGATGGCCAGTTCAGGATGAACCGTACCCTTAATGGGTAGGTGACATGGGGCACAATTTTTGAAATGCTCGTGACATTCCCTACCATCCTTGCCTTCCAACAACAACAACAAACCACTCGGTAATACGTCCTTCACTTGAAGGATAGTATGCCCCGCCTTAACATCCAATGTCGTAGGCACCTCACGTTGGAGATAAACATAATCACCCTGTCGGAATCTCCGCAACTGAGGTCGGTAAGCACCACTGCGAATGCGTGCATAACGCAATGTATCATGGTACTGAGCAATGGACAAATTCTCCATGGCCATAGGCATGGCCCTCTGGAAGAATTAAGCCCGCTCCTGCAAACACTTTGCCCAAATGTTTGGGTCATCCAAGTCCACAACAGGAGCTAGTTTTTTCCGAATAGAATTCGGGAGTATAGGCTCATGTCCATACAACAACTGATATGGGTTGTAGGACGCCAGCGAGGCCTGCCTACTAAATTGATAGTCCATAGCAATCCAAGGCAACATAAGGTCCCAATTCCGATGGCTCCCCAGAAGTAATCCATACTTCCTCAAGCTACGCTTAGTTGTCTGAACAACCCGTTTAGCCAAGCCATTTGCCTCCAGATGGGACGAAGCTATTTTGCGAGCGGTGAGCAGTGAGCAGTAACTATGGGATATTTTAGATCAAAATTCAGTTCAAAGTTGATTAATGATTTATCTAATTTTTTTTGGGTATTTTTTTTTAATTATAATAAAATTTGGGACCTATTACCGTGGAAATTTTGTCCACCGTGATCAATGCAAATCTATTTTTTGGATGCACTCCATGAGTGGAAAATGATTAAATCTCCTGGTAGTTTGTTAGACGTCGTTAAAGGCAGTTAGTTGTATTATACTTTTAAAGGAAGTGTCCAACGTTTATATGTTGCAACTGAAAGATATTTAATGTTTATAGATTATGGGAGAGAAATTTATATGATGCTTTGAGGCAGAAAAAAATAGTGATACTCCAAATATCTTGTAGTGGCCCTTTTAGTCTCACTACTTCATGATTGAATCAAAGGTTGCATGCATATGTTTCCATGCTGAAACAAAAACTCTAAGAGGGCAAGTGCTTTAGTAAGCCACTCTCTAGAACTTGCTTTACTTCGTTGAAGCTAAAACTAGTCTGCGTGTATGAAAGAATCTGCTTTTGGATCCAAACCACAAACAACTGTAAACAAATAGTACAAGTGCTTACAGTTGGCCCATTGACCCCGCTTTCCAATAGCTTTTGTCGCCATCTCCTTGAAATATGGGCAAGTGCATGCTGGCAGCTGCGAAATTGTCAAGTAGTACTGCTGGACCTTTGGAGGTGTGCCCGAATCCAAAGAGACAATGCATCCAAGGGCAAGGGCCGGAAGCATGCACAACTTGCGCACAATGCCTTTCAATGACAGGGCAGACGCACAATTATTGGCATGTTTGGTTGACGGGGCCTTCTTGTTGCGCCGGATATTTTTCCCTGAATGGCGGGTAGGAAACTCATCAGGATATGCCGGGGTCGGGTAAGCCAATAGGTCCACTGATAATGGCTGGTCCTGAAAGAGTCTTCTGGATGACATCTCCATTCGCTGAGGTAGCCTAAAGCCTGCATTCTCCAGGGATAGGATTTCTTTGGTCGATAAGTTGGTCCCCAACTTAACCGGCCATACCTCTGGAACCTCGGGCCTTGATACCACCCACTTCCGTTTTGTACCCTTCACGCATCTCTCAATGTCGTCGTTGCAGAAGAAAAACTGCATAGACTCCTTCATATTCTTCCTGTAGTTGTCCATCAGGCCCGTATAGGTTGGAGCAGTAGTACTCTTCCCATCTTGCACAATCAGAGCGATGCATTTCTTCTTCGTGATTGCTTGTTGAGCAAAGCATGCCTTGGCGGATGTCTTCGGGAGGCGTGCGATGTGCCACTCAGAAGGAATGCATGCGGTCTCTTCTACAGCAGTAACGTGGTAGCGGTCGTCTTGCTGCGGAGATTGGTGTGGAGGAAGGAACTGCTTCTCCTGCTCTGTAGTTGTAGGAGATTCCACTGCCACCACTGTTGCTGCAGGGTCGCTCTCTTTGTGTGCTGATCTGGTAAGGACGCGAGGTCTGGAGATACTGATTTTGTCCGGCCTGTGTGACTCACGTTCATCACCAAAAGCGGTATCTGGCTTTCGCTTCAGAGAAACAAATACCTCTTCCCCTTCAAAGTGAGGAGTCCTGGTGCACCATTCATCGGCGCCTGGCATCTTCAAGATCGCTTCGTGAAGTGGTTTTGAGTTTCCAGTCCTAGCCGCCGACCTCTGCGCGCGTCTGAGCTTCATTTCTTCCTTTGAAGGTCCGTTTCCAGGGCGCTCTCCTTTCAGGAACTGGTAGTATGCAACGCATTGCATGAAAGCTCGCACTAAGTCATCCACGGCTGCCACGTACAAGTCGCAACCCCGATCGCCCGACTGTTGTTTCCACTTGTTGTGGATCGATTCGGCTAGGTTACAGGATGGCATTTCTGCAAGTTCTGCTTCACTAAGGTCCTGTAATCGTATTGTGTCATCCAGTTAGCTATATGGGTGCACTATAAGAAAACAATGATTTTGGTGACGTCCACCAAAACACGCTGTAACGTGCTTTTGAACAGGTAGTACGTCGCCGAGGATATGATCCAAAATCTGTTTTTTTTCGTGACGTGTGGAACATGTCAGAATTGTCTTGAACGTCACGGAGAACATGACCAATTTCGCATGACGTCACGTGTAATCAGGGTGTTTTCAAGTCCCCAAAGTGGGACACGTGGAGGGGTCGACGGTGCCAACTCAGTTTTTTTCAGGGCAGAAGAGGCCTTTTTTTTTTCCTTCGGACTGCCCAAGGAAGTGACGTGGACCGGCGCGAAATCTGACGTGGTTGAGAAAAAAAAAGTGACGTGGCGCTTCCACGTCAGCTGCCACATCAATCAATTTAAGAAAATTGTGCGTGTACGTATGTTTTCAATGACGTCATCGATAACGGAGCCCTGTTTTCAGTGACATCAAAGAGAACGTCCTCTTCTCATGCGAAATTGGTTTTTTTATAGCAGATGATGACAGGGTGTATGTTATTAGTGACGTCACTTATAATGGAGACTTGTCGTCCGTGACATCAAAGCGAACATCGTTATATCATGCGAAATTGGTTTTGGGTTGTTTCTGATGACAAGGTGTCCTTTTTTTTGGCAACTTCCAGACGTTTTGATATGCATCCTTAATGACATGTAATTGAACGCGTTATTTGGTTTAGCCATTTCGTAAAACATTGTCCGTGACATTGAATTTGACAAAAAAAAATAACGCAGACTTAGGAATAGATTGTTGGAGCTCCCGTGATGGCTGACATGGGTTTTCAGCCTGTAGGAACATAAGCGTGCCATTGGCAGAGACGTCATATATTCACGTATTCATGGTTCAATTCGTACCTTCCACCTATGTATGCGACAATAAAATGAATGCACATACATGTAGCTACATATGATGCATCTACAGGAAGAGACGAATCAGTAATCATGTAATCATTGACTGAATACAAACATACACTTGAATTTCATACAATAACGGTGTGGAAGAATGTGCACAGTGAACTCATAATCAAAACGATTATGGCTAAGAAAGCAAAAACTGAGCAACGTAAATGATATGAGCATGTTGGCCATATCATGTTCAAAGGCAAGAGCGAATTAACTACACTAAATATTTTATTTATTGTCGTCAATTCTATTTGTCTTGCTCAATACTAATTGCAAACTGCCCATGTAGTGGCACCAACACTAAATGTGATCAAAAACCAAATGTGTAACAGATTAAATGCCTTGAGCAGAACTGTTGTGTTGTACTACAGTGTGATTTAGAATGAGGCAACTGTAAATTCACCTATTCTGCAACCAAGTTCATATACTAACCTCCACGTCTTTGAATGCCTTGCAGCTCAAATTGATCAGCAAAAACTCCAGTCGGTAACCATTCCAGCAGTCTCAAGTGGCAAGACTTATGTGAATCCTCCACTGAGCTGGAAGGTCCTGATATGGTTACTACAGACTTTACAAGTCGATGAGCTCCATTACCCACAAGTGTCCGTTGAATACCTTGTAGAACCCAAGCTCTTCACTTTCATCTCCACCTGTACTCAAAGATGTGCAGTTACAGAGATCTGCTGAGTTCGTCAGTACTTGTAATTGGGAGTCTTTTGGGATATATGACCGTGTTTATCAATCTCATTTGCTGCATTACTTTCCAAGATGCACTTTGGTGGTGAGCTAGTCCGGGCTGATTCACAGTATGTAAGGGAGAGACTTTTTCGTTTATCTTGTGGAGAAACCAGGGTAAGGCTGCGCTGGAGAACCTGCTATCCCACAGCCACACTCAGAAGCAACTTTGAAAGAAATTCATCCTACCACAACAGCTCCCAAAGAAGCATAGGGCCAAAGTTTTCAGAAACTCAAGGGTCACAAATAGTGAACAATAGTAGATGTATTTATATTCAATGCACGTGGTTACCTGTGAGTTGGAGTTGCCAAGAATGGGCATTGTCAAAGGCAAGTAGATCTGTGAAGACAGCTGGTAGAGAATTTTCTTCTCAGCTACTACAATGATATCTGCCCTCTATTGACTAGTAGACACATTCATTCCAAGAAAAGTCCTACATCATTGTGAGAAAGGATAACCTGCCATTGCGAACTAGAGAGCTCTTTGGCCCAAAGAGAAGCTCGTTTTGCCAGCCATTTTGGCAAGAATTGACCTCTTTTTTCAATCTTTGATTCAGGCGCAGGTGCCCCTAGGAATGAGAAGAATGATGACCAGCTGTCTTGCTTCCCATCACTGGACATCACAGGAATCCAATGCCAGAGTCCCAAAGTTGAAGGCTCTGAATCTATTTCCTTGGCATTAAGGTCTGGAAAGACGTCCTTAAAAGATATTGGAACAAGTTCCTCCAGTTCTGCTCCAAGTCCAACCCCACCTTGCATAACCACCATGGATTTGAATGGAGATTTTATCTGCAGGTTACCAGTGTCATGTAGTGCACAACAATGTCAAACAAAGAGAAAACACCAAAATGAAAGAAAACTTCTTCCACATAATTGCAGTCCTCCACAGATTAGTAAGAATAGAACAGGGTACGTTTGTGAGTGACCTTGATAAAAATACAAAGAAAAAGAAACCATGAGCCAGTGGACATATCAAGAATCAACTTTATGAAAGCAAGTAAGACTGCACCCTAAGAAGTGATTCCTACAGAGATCAACCAATCAACCAACCCATCTAAAAGATAAGCCCATGATATACCTTGCCCCACTCACCACTCTTTCGTCTAGATCAAGGGGTCCGGAACTCCCCCAACCTATTGCTTCACCTCCAACAATCTCTTTCAGCAATAACTCCATTCGAGCCAAATTCATTGCAAGTAAGTCAGATCGACTGGCTGTTGCAAATGATGTGTCATTGAGATCTTTCAAGTGATCGACAGTATCCTGCACAAGTATCATGATTAAGCTTTTTAAATGAAAGCTATAGTCTACTGTAACCCCACAAACATATGGAACATTACTATGTACTGGAGTAAGGAGAATCTGTTGGCAAACAATAAAATGCAGTACCACACAAGCTAATCGAGGGGATAACACAAGTAAGCAAGTACCTTCAAGGAAATTTAGAAACTTTAAACTTGATTTGTAATTAGCCAGAAATTCAGCAGGCTTCCCAGGAGAGAACGCTCCTGGCTTCCCCTTTTGTAAAGCTGAATGGACCTCCTTCAAGATCGAGTTGCTTAAGAAGTCAAAAGCATGCAGCCCAGAATTCACTGTGGGACAAGAAAAAAGCACAGAGAATCAGTTTGCAGCTCCATAAGAGATTAATGCATTTTAGTAATATCATCAGTGGCAACCCTAAATGACGTGAGTCCACAGTTTGAGACCAAGCTTAAGTCACCACTCAGCCTGCTTCTAAATGTAACATGAATTGCAAGGATTCGCTAAAAACTGGGTTGCAAACATCAGGGAATTACTTTTCTGTACGTGCATCAAAGGAGATTACTTCCAGAAGCTGTTGAATGAAAATATGACCCATTTGCCAAACTTCAATGAGTGCTTAGATATGAACAAGTACAAAATAGTAGTGAAACAAAAAAAACCTTGCTGTGCACAATGTGATCTATAGAATGCCACCACCAGACCTCAGCCCAATTCTATCTGGCAAGTACAGTTGACACAGTCCTGATCAGCGCATGAGGCTGTATAGAGACTGACCCTTAGATATTGTAAAACCAAAAGACAAGCTTCTTAATGGAGATATGACAAGACGACAACCTGCTGCAGCCTTATCAAGAAGAAACTGGCAATCTGACTGAATATGGGCCTTGATTTCCTCTAGAATTTCATCAAGTTTGTCACTCCTTGGAGCCACCACAAGCCATGTTGAAGAAGAGGAAACAATTTTCTGAACAAATGGGGCTACCACAGCTGATCGAAATACTTCCTCAGCTCCTGAAGTGTTGTCTATAGCAGCATATGCTCGTAAACAATGATAAATCATTGTTTCATCCCTTCGTTCCAGACCTCCTGCTGCAAACTAGCATCTAAAGAAACATCTGCACTGCTGATTCTGGTCTGCATATTCTGAATAAATGGTAGGTCTTGCAGAAAGTGCAAGTTGATAAACTGTTAGAAGAGGTGTCTACTTACAACTAATGAATTGGCAATAGTTACTCATGTAATGTCAAGACTAGCAGAAGATTATGTAAATGTACATGCTGACCACACCTGTCTTTCTGACAAAATGCTCCTTCTATTTGAAGGACCTGCTTGTATGTGGTGTACACTTATGATAAAACCATGAAATTTGAACCCATATTAGCAGCTGGCATAAGTGAAGACAAATGGTTGCATATAACAGAATGTGGCTGAATGCTGTTATATCTAACTTGAGATTTCACAGTAAGTAAGGGAGAGACTTTTCCGTTTATCTTGTGGAGAAACCAGGGTAACGCTGCGCTGGAGAACCTGCTATCCCACAGCCACACTCAGACTACTGAATTTTCTGTTACAGAGGTTATGTTACAGACTACTGAATTTTCTGTCTGTCACATTTCATTCAAGCAAGATGGGGCAAAGGTCACCACCAATACAATACAATACAATCAAATCAAATCAAATTATTAACACTTGTACCTGTAGCAGGACGTGGGTATTCTCAAACCTCAACCATCTCAAGTGGCGCAGGAAACCCTCCCCTGTGCCGATGTCTTTCAATGACAGCTTTGTACAGTACCGAGCTGTGACCTCATCAACTCTACCCACAATGCACACATCCTCTTGCTCCACCACAACCCCTTGATTCTGCTCACTGTAATCTTTGGCCTCGACGCATGCCGCACCAATCAACACTATTGTCAGCAGCATCAGAGCTTTGGACATCCAACTCCCTCCCATTGTGCCTCGCTGCTCACATTATGTGGCTCCAATCCAACCTGCCACCATACTTCATCAGATCAAAGGTTGCCGCATTGAAAATGTTACCCATAAACCTCTCTGCCTCTGTTCCTAAACCGTTTGCTCAAAAGAGGGCAACACTGCTAATTTCTTTCTAATGGCCTCTGACTTCCAACTCTCTCAACATACTTAAATAACAAAATAAATAAATAAACTCTTGTGAAAGCTAGTAGATTTCTGAACCAAAAATAAAAGTGTGGCAATGACAAAACCTCTGTGTAAGAATGAGAAAATTGCCAACTCTGTTCGACCCAGCCACAAACCCTATTATTGCATTCCACACTCCATCTATCACATGCAATGCATTGTGAGCTATGCCAAGTGCGCAATATCAATACATGCGTAAGTAATTCGTGTGCCTGTGCGCTTGGATTTTTCCAAACAACCCATCAAAACCTTCAGACAAGTAAGTAGAATGATTCCTCTGTCACCCACAGCGCTGATCCTGCGTTTCGCAGGAGTTTATTGAGCTTTCATTGCCACCCTTCTGACAGCAAGTTCTGTAACCCTGTGGGTAGAGCGAATTAACTACACAAAATATTTCATTTATTGTCGTCAATTCTATTTGTCTTGCTCAATACTAATTGCAAACTGCCCATGTAGTGGCACCAACACTAAATGTGAACCTAACATTATTTGTAAAGAAAGTCGGGCATTATAGATTTACAATGTTACAGTTATTGTCACTTACCAGGTGGTTTTCATCCAAATTTTAGTCATCCATGACATTATTTCATCACATAAATGTTAGAATGAAAAATATAGCGAAAGTAGATGAACTAAAAGTAAGTTGGGATGACAGTATTTCTAAACTTTATTCATAAGAAGTGTCATTAGAAGATTTGCCACAACAACATAAAATGCAATATGACATCAAATACAATACTTAGTGCAGTGTTGGTTTCGTATGTTCTTTTTTATACCATTTGGGCATCTATAGTTCACTTTTTGTTATAGCATTAGGTGAATATTTGATGGTATTAGTTTGTTTTCAATACCATTCAAGTTTACATATCAAGGAAGGACCTTCAAACCTGGACAAAATTGCCCTAGTTTTGATATGGTTTAGAATGGTATTAAAATATAATAACTCGTGCATACAAAGATCCTCTTACCATGACATTGGTGTCTTAAAAATAAATCGGTGAACTCCATGTAAGCAATTTTTAGTTTCAAATTAAATGAATTCCTCATAAATCAAGATTCCACAACTTTTGGTTGAACTTCTTAGGTGTTTTGAGCACATGTAGATTTATGATGTATCTAGACATGTGAGTCCTACCACAAATGAAAATTTGGATGATTTTTTGTGCTTACATTATATATGTATTTATTCATTCATTTATTTTACATGCAAACAATCATGACTAATCCAAATATTGTCCAATCATGTTGAACTATGGTCACAACGTCAATGTACATTTGCCTACATATGTAGGATGTGACTTCAAAATTTGTGCTCCTTCAAGTAAACAAAAATTACTCATAATCAATGTTTTATTTTTGGAAATAAGGCCCATCCATTCAGGGGGTAACTAGAATTTATGTTAGCACTTTATATATTTGAATTGTTACCTTTCAATAAATTTTAAGGTGTATATTTAAACTCATGCGGTTTCTCAATGCCAAGCACAATGATCTCCCGTAGGGTGGTCATTGAATGTAAATCTTGAAAACCATGTGAGTGCAAGAAAAGGGTCCACATTTTAGATGCATATGATCAAACCATTTTAAAAAAATTGGATTCATGCATGTTTTCTGTGTTCTATGGATATGTTTTTGCAATTTAAAAAATTTGCAATTCATACACATATTTTTTTACATGGATATCATGTGCCAATTAAAATAATTTAGAATTCATGAACGTCTGTGCTGTTAGCAATATATGATTGAATAATTAAATTAAATTTGCAGTTTCTAAATTTTTGGAAAATAAAATGGATATGATGTAATGAAAACCACTAAAATTGAAATTGATATTTTCTGCAATTGCCAACTTCCTAGAAAAATGCTATAGTTGCTATCAATTGTAAGACCAATTCATTTGGGCTTGCAGAAAGGCTTTCAAATAAAAAAATGCCCACTTCTATGGAATAAGGCCCCCAACAATGGCCCCTACTTCATTTACCATGAAAATGTTATGGCGAACTCCTCTTAGGTAGTACTTTGCCCTTCCTCATGCCTGCAATTCAATCCTTTTAGATTTGAAGCCCAAGGTACTAGTCCCTTTATCTATTTTAAAATTATAGGGTGGGCAATAGGTGCTCCCAATTCAATGGCCTAATTTTTTGGGCCCACAAAAATGGATTCATAATATGAAAGGCCCACTTAGATGAAATTTTGAAGCTATATATTACCTTTTCCTTGTCCTTTTTATTTACCATGTTCATCACTTCATGAGCTTCAAAGTAAAAAATATATATTAATTTCAGACATAGAAATTTACTTAAACAATTCTACGATGCAGCAGTCCGTACGAGCTATTTTTAATTCAACACTTGTCATCAGAAAGTGTCCACATTTTTTTAAGCCTAAAGGAAGCACCTGCCCCTTCTTCAACATTTCTCACTGCTGGGCAGCCCCCCCAGTACTGCGCAGTCGCTGCCCGAAGTGGTCCCAAACAAAGCTGCTGACGTGGACAACCTGCGTTCCTGGTGACGTCACCAAAAAAACGTCTTATGTTCTGTTGAACGTCGCTGAGGACATGTCACGTTGCAAGTGACATTAAAATGTTTTTTGAAATTTTTTGCCTTGTTTTCAGTGACACGAACTGAAATCTCGTCCAGAAATCTATGTTTTTTTGGAAACGTCGCATGTTTCCGATTAACACGTGATGTCTTCCAGAACGTCACGTGTTTTTGTAAAAACAGGAGCAAAAACGCCGGTTTCTTATAGTGGTGATTTATGTAAACGTTGCCTGGAAAGAGATTTTAGGGACAAATGTTAAAGAAGGTTAAGTGTTTACTAGCTCCATGAAGCCACCCCATTGGCGGTAACGAAAGTGTCAGAAGGCCAACCAGAGCTCCAGTCGAGGAAGGCAGTGTTCGGTCGCAGCGCCGGATGCAATCCACCATGCTCGAATTGCAAGGTATTTGGTCTCGGCCTCCGCCATTGACTTGGCATTCTTGTACTACTGGCAGAGTTTCCGATGTTGTGCTTGGAGATCTTGACGGATGTCAGCCTTCGTGTGTTTTTCCAAGGACTGAGTCCAGTGGAAAAGGCAAGTCCTCTCTCTGTCAACCATCTTCTCGGCCGCATCTCCACTTCCATAGATCATGCGTACAGCGTTCCAATTAGCTTGGGCACTGTCGGCCATGAATCCTTTGAAATTGACACCATGCACACCGTGGCCCGCCATGACGGCATTCAGATTTTTCCATACGACTGATTGGGCTGCTACGTCCTCGGATTGCATGTCACATACAGCGATTGTCATGACCCGGCAATAAGTGGAATCGTACACATGGCAAGCCATTGTTGTCCAGGACCTGACACGTTTGACGTGATCAAACATGATCCATGCATTCTCAAGGTCCCCACCCGCCTGCATTCTCTTCACCAAGTCTACTCCACTCCCCGGGCCAACTTCGGACATCTTGAAGACGAATACCTTGTCCATGTCCTCTCCTTGCCCCGGAAACATATTCTTCTGAACAAACTTCCAATTGCTGGAGCCGCGTAGCATGGTAATGTTGTCCATGATTCCAAAGTGTCGCAGTGCCTTGAATGAAGTGACAGAATTCCTAATATTGGGTGAGGTTAGATGCTTGCACCGATCAAAAATGGGGAGCAGTTCCTCCAACTCCAATATCTTGCGTTCTTCACCTTCCTTGGCCAGAAGTAGCGGGCCCAGTAATTCTTTCGCCGTTTCCAGCACAATGGACGAACAAGTTGCTGACGGAGTCCGTTCCACCTGCTCGCCTATCAAGGTCTCTGTCTGCTCGATGAAGTCTCGATACTCGCCAGACTTCACAGGGTGGTCGTGAGTTCCCAAGTGAACACATGCTCTTGTCATGTGTGGCGTTGCGGTCACGTAGTAGATCTTTGCAGGTCATACCGCAACGCATGTAGGTGGAATATTACACGATTTGCAAACAACTGTAGAACCCGTAGGAGGGCTGGACCCCACAACAAACACTTTCTCAGACAGCCCATCCCATTCAGTCTCGTTCACAACGGCGGTTCTGTGGTCTCGTGTTAGGTACTCACAGTCAACATTGACACAACGGAGGTGGCCCAGACACGACGATGTCCGAAATGTAAGCTTCAAATCATTCTGAATATTGGACGTGATAGTTCGAGACCAAGCATGGCCATCATATCTCCTGTCCATACCACGTAGCTGCTTTGCAGCAGACTGTTGGCCGTGGAGTCCTAAAGGCGGAAACTCAAAAATAACATCGCCATTATAATGAGGTGGAAGAAGTCGAACTTGCTGCAGCCTAATCGCATTGAAATCAATGCGAGAGAGAATACTCTTTGACCTCTTACGAACACTAAGTTTCATCAAGCATTGGACGACGCTACCTGGAGGACTTGGTGCAGGTTTAGACGAATCATAGGGTTCTATCGGACTAACACGATCCTTGTGTACGACTTGCATAAGTGGCACACTCTTCTCACTGATCTGCGATATTGGCAAAGTAACTTCGATGTCGTCGCTATCAGAGTCATCACTCAATTCATAGATGGTCTGAAGACCTGGCTCAATTTTGACTTTGGTGATCAATGGTGCTTCAACACTAACTGTAGAGGATGTTGGAGGAGTTAGGAGTACAGTAGATGCAGCTAGGACAGACTCAGAGAGACCGTATGCACGATACTTACCCGGTTTGAGCGACCAGAACGTACCAACGTCGTTCTTACTCGACAACTGACCTATTGTATGCGAGAGTGTACCCGTATCATCGTCAAAAACCTCCTCCTCCACATGAAGTGACTTTTCACGAAATTGAAACCTCATACTAAGAGTGGTGGAACTGACCATAGCACGGCCATCTTCTCCCAAAGGAAAGGTAACCGGTACAGAATGCAAGTCAGCACGAATGAAGGCCATTGTACCCACAGCCAAAAGCAACCTCACTAGTTAGTAGTCGGAATGAATGAAGCCTTATAGAGGGTCTCCAGAAGATGTAGGGTGCTTAAGTACTATCAAACGTAATGAAATTACTAGTGATTAATGGACAAATTTACCCCCGAGTAAGTACTCGAAATATAAAACTGTAAGAAAATTTGGTCCAAGCTTGCCAAATACAAAAAGCAACAAAATAATATCTAATTCCAGAACATGGAAGACGGCTGATTTATGAGTAGGAACCAGGCCAAGTCACTGCCAGCAGGCGAAAATGGCCGACACCATGATGGCAGTAAAGATCAAGGATAGAACAAGAATCTCATATTTTAGAATGACGGTGATTACCAATAATAAAACTGATTCAAATCCTTTCAATATATTGTAGCACTCAATTTATAGAAGGCACACATTTACAACCTGTTTAAATACTTTATAAAGAATTGTTGTGAACGTACGCCGATAATCAAAGTCTGCGCTTTACTAATATGGATGTTGCTAAACTTTAATGCGTGGACAACTGGAAAGCTTAAACTAATATTTTGAAATGGAAATTGTAACCTGGTGTAATGTCGAAAATACCTGCTATTGAATGTAATCGCGGTGTCATATTGTGGGTTGAAGTGCTTGCATTCTGAATGTTGGGTTAGGGGGGTGGGTCAAATTTCATAAATTTTGGTGTGGCTGATTTAGAGATGGGCAAGGTTAGGTTTCATTTCTAAAATCTAGTTAAGTCTTGATAGGAGGGTGGGGGAGGTGTCGGTTCCGAGGGCATGTCATATTGTAGGTTGAGATGATTGCAATCTGAATTTGTGGGCAGGGAGGCGGGTCCCATTTCTGGGTTGCCTAAGGGCACCTATAGAAGGTAGGGGAAGAGGCCTCGGATCCGAGGCCTCTTTTCGTTGTACGTTTGTGCTTGAAAATTTCAGAAGGTGATGTGCACATTTGTTTGCTCTCGGCCATTTTTGGGGTTGCCTAAGAGAACCTTTAGGAGGTAGGGGAAGAGGCCTCGGATCCGAGGCCTCTTTTGGTTGAACGTTTGTGCTTGAAGTTTTGAGAAGGTGAAGAGCACATTTGTTTGCTCTCGGCCATTTTTGGGGTTGCCTAAGGGCACCTTTAGGAGGTAGGGGAAGAGGCCTCGGATCCGAGGCCTCTTTTGGTTGTACGTTTGTGCTTGAAGTTTTGAGAAGGTGAAGAGCACATTTGTTTGCTCTCGGCCATTTTCGGGTTGCCTAAGGGCACCTTTAGGAGGTAGGGGAAGAGGCCCCGGATCCGAGGCCTCTTTTGGTTGAACGTTTGTGCTTGAAGTTTTGAGAAGGTGAAGAGCACATTTGTTTGCTCTCGGCCATTTTCGGGTTGCCTAAGGGCACCTTTAGGAGGTAGGGGAAGAGGCCCCGGATCCGAGGCCTCTTTTGGTTGAACGTTTGTGCTTGAAGTTTTGAGAAGGTGAAGAGCACATTTGTTTGCTCTCGGCCATTTTCGGGTTGCCTAAGGGCACCTTTAGGAGGTAGGGGAAGAGGCCCCGGATCCGAGGCCTCTTTTGGTTGAACGTTTGTGCTTGAAGTTTTGAGAAGGTGAAGAGCACATTTGTTTGCTCTCGGCCATTTTCGGGTTGCCTAAGGGCACCTTTAGGAGGTAGGGGAAGAGGCCTCGGATCCGAGGCCTCTTTTGGTTGAACGTTTGTGCTTGAAGTTTTGAGAAGGTGAAGAGCACATTTGTTTGCTCTCGGCCATTTTCGGGTTGCCTAAGGGCACCTTTAGGAGGTAGGGGAATGATGCACCCCGTGGGTCGTTCCCTTGCAATTTAGCTCAAGAAGACTCACGGTGAGACATCACGTAAATTTATATTCGCTTGAGAACTACCGTGCCTCATTAATATGTTCGGTCCTCTAATTAATAATTCCTCTCTTCTCCTTATGATATGAATATATTATTAGAGTGAACACAATCTCATTATCTTAAATTCTCATTCTCAATGTAAGGCATCATTGATTATAAGAATCCTTAGATTAGAGAAGGTTTCAAGAGGTGTAACAATATCCTTGATATCAATATATTTTCTAATAAGTTATATGTGAGCAATTTAGAGCTCGTAGTACATAACATTAATCGCACAATTGTAATATTACTCTTATAGTGAGGAAGAAGATCTCATATTCTTGAGTCTTCCTTTTTCAGCTCAAGTGTTATTACTTATAATATTGTAACATGACATGTATGCATATAGTAGTTATAATTTCATAAACACATCATTGATTGTTTAGCAATGTCACGTTTAACTTCCAAGTGTTTCTTGATGACGATAGTAATTATAACTCTCTTGAGTTTTACTCAAGAGAGAGAACTCTTCTCTTTGATAGTTGATCCTTCACTTGTAATGACATCCAACAACTCACAAAGAATCTTAAGAGAAGAAGCGCTTTTACTACAAAGTGTTTCTTGATGACGAGAAATAAACCTATCTCTCTTGAGTTTTGCTCAAGAGAGAGAGAGAGATCTTCTCTTGAATAGATAATCCTTCAAATTGTAATGACATCCAACAACTCACAAATAAACTTAAAGAAAGAAGTTCCAATAACAATTGTAGTAAGTAGCTTATTTCATATCAATATTACTTCATTCATATAGATTCACACTTTGATGTAAATTTATGTCTTCATCATTCTTGTTAATCATAAAATAAGTTCAATACTCCAACATATGTTCTATAATATAATATGCATAATACTTGTAAGTCAATTATGTAGTTTATGATAATAAGTTCCTCCTCTTTTGAAGGAGTATGTAATCGTTAAGTGGTTTTGCTTAAAGCATAACATGCATGTAATTCTTCAATCATTCAATCACATGTATATTTATAATTCCCTTTTGAGGAGATCAATGATAAGTTCCGCTTTGAGAGATAATCTTGTTTCATTCACTCAAGTTTGATAATGGCTTTCTCAATTCAATCTCTCTCAAAGTTCCATTGATTCTCCAATTTGTCTTGAGCGCTTTGTTCTCACCCTCGCACTATCTTTTGAGTTCTTTCTCAAAAGAGTCTACTCAATCTACTCTACTCTCGGTTGCTCAATCACTTAAGCTACAAAGTACCATTGACGACTCGTAGTTCAAATTGAGAGGGAGAGGTAAGAGAGATCACTCATATTGTAGAAAAGATAAGTGTATTGCAAAAGTTCCTCGAGAGGAGAGTTACAAAAGCTTCAAGTGATTCTTGACACTCAAATTTAAGATAACTTCGTTGTGTAGAAAATGAGGTATAAGTCTCCTAATTTGCTTCCCTTATATAGTCTTTTCTCCCTATCCAAAATCTATACTAAGAGTGGTTGTTAACTTCCACTTCCATAGATACTAGCTATCTTTGATATATATAGATGATTCCTATCCTAAACAGTTATAACCGTTTCACTACCCTAATGTTTGTAGTACGAAGATTTTACTATATCTTTGTTGTGGTGACATTGTAAGTCTTTTGAGAATCCAATCAAGTCTTCATAATTGATTGATTCTAAATGGTTTGTAAAATCTATCTTGTTCTATATGCTCATAATGCATATCTAACATTTATACATTCCATAAACATGTTCTCAAAAATTGCCACATTCCTATATACTCCGTCATAATGCCTCTTTATCATAATCGTTGATTCTCAAAATCTTATATGCTATATGTCCTTATATACTCCTTCTATAAGTCCTAACTATTTGTGTACTAATTCCCTATATACCCCTATAAGTCCTTTACTTAGTGCCCTTGCCTTTAAATCCTAAGTTCCCTTGCATAACCCGCTGGGTACCCATTGCCGTGGATAGTGGGACCTATAACCGCGCGTCTTGTGTGTAAAGCCGTGGAAAGGGAGCCTAATTCCGCGGCCGAGCTCCATGGCCGAGAGCTCCTCTTCTTCTTCGGTGTTCCATTGTTCGGTGTTGATCCTCTTCCTCTTGGTGGTGTTTGTAGCTCTAGATTCAATGCTTCTCTACTTGCTTGTTGTCAATGTCTTCAACAGGGAAGAGGCCCCGGATCCGAGGCCTCTTTTGGTTGAACGTTTGTGCTTGAAGTTTTGAGAAGGTGAAGAGCACATTTGTTTGCTCTCGGCCATTTTCGGGTTGCCTAAGGGCACCTTTAGGAGGTAGGGGAAGAGGCCCCGGATCCGAGGCCTCTTTTGGTTGAACGTTTGTGCTTGAAGTTTTGAGAAGGTGAAGAGCACATTTGTTTGCTCTCGGCCATTTTCGGGTTGCCTAAGGGCACCTTTAGGAGGTAGGGGAAGAGGCCTCGGATCCGAGGCCTCTTTTGGTTGAACGTTTGTGCTTGAAGTTTTGAGAAGGTGAAGAGCACATTTGTTTGCTCTCGGCCATTTTCGGGTTGCCTAAGGGCACCTTTAGGAGGTAGGGGAAGAGGCCTCGGATCCGAGGCCTCTTTTGGTTGAACGTTTGTGCTTGAAGTTTTGAGAAGGTGAAGAGCACATTTGTTTGCTCTCGGCCATTTTCGGGTTGCCTAAGGGCACCTTTAGGAGGTAGGGGAAGAGGCCCCGGATCCGAGGCCTCTTTTGGTTGAACGTTTGTGCTTGAAGTTTTGAGAAGGTGAAGAGCACATTTGTTTGCTCTCGGCCATTTTCGGGTTGCCTAAGGGCACCTTTAGGAGGTAGGGGAAGAGGCCCCGGATCCGAGGCCTCTTTTGGTTGAACGTTTGTGCTTGAAGTTTTGAGAAGGTGAAGAGCACATTTGTTTGCTCTCGGCCATTTTCGGGTTGCCTAAAGGCACCTTTAGGAGGTAGGGGAAGAGGCCTCGGATCCGAGGCCTCTTTTGGTTGAACGTTTGTGCTTGAAGTTTTGAGAAGGTGAAGAGCACATTTGTTTGCTCTCGGCCATTTTTGGGTTGCCTAAGGGCACCTTTAGGAGGTAGGGGAAGAGGCCTCGGATCCGAGGCCTCCTTTTGGTGAAGGTGTGTGCTGGGTTAAAAAGACCCCAGCAGCTTCAAAACCCCATAACTTTCTCATATTTTCTTTGATTCTAAGAATTGACCACTCCATCGTCATCTATGTTTCATGTAGATGCCGATAGACTACTCACTTGCACCATTTGGAGAAGTAGAGATGAAGTTATGCCAATTTAAAGGTTCGCAGTCCCGGGAGCCACTCCCAGGTCACTAAGGAGGAGGCCTCGGATCCGAGGCCTCCTTTTGGGGAAGGTTTTTGCTTTGTTAATCTACATGAAATGTATACTTGACTTTGCTTTAGACCTTGGTATGCTTTGTGTTGGTGAATATGTGAGGTTGGAGAGGAGGCCTTGGATCCGAGGCCTCTTTTTGAAGAGGGTTTTTGTTTTGTAAATTTACATGAAATGTGAACTTGATTTTGGTCTCGGCCTTGGTATGTTTTGTGTAGGTGATGATGTGAGAGGTTGGGGAGGAGGCCTCGGATCCGAGGCCTCCTTTTGGAGAAGGTGTTTGATGGGTTAAAAAGACCCCAGCAGCTTCAAAACCCCATAACTTTCTCATATGGTCTTTGATTCTAAGAATTGACCACTCCATCGGCATCTACATTTCTTGTAGATGCCGATGGACTACTCACTTGCACCATTTGAAGAAGTAGAGATGAAGTTATGCCAATTTAAAGGTTCGCAGTCCCGAGAGCCACTCCCAGGTCACTAAGGAGGAGGCCTCGGATCCGAGGCCTCCTTTTGGGGAAGGTTTTTGCTTTGTTAATCTACATGAAATGTATACCTGACTTTGCTTTAGACCTTGGTATGCTTTGTGTTGGTGAATATGTGAGGTTGGAGTGGAGGCCTCGGATCCGAGGCCTCTTTTTGAAGAGGGTTTTTGTTTTGTAAATTTACATGAAATGTGTACTTGATTTTGGTCTCGGCCTTGGTATGTTTTGTGTAGGTGATTATGTGAGAGGTTGGGGAGGAGGCCTCGGATCCGAGGCCTCCTTTTGGAGAAGGTGTTTGCTGGGCTAAAAAGACCCCAGCAGCTTCAAAACCCCATAACTTTCTCATATTTTCTTTGATTCTAAGAATTGACCACTCCATCGCCATCTACGTTTCATGTAGATGACGATGGACTACTCACTTGCACCATTTGGACAAGTAGAGATGAAGTTATGCCAATTTAAATGTTCGCAGTCCCGGGAGCCACTCCCAGGCCACTAAGGAGGAGGCCTCGGATCCGAGGCCTCCTTTTGGGAAAGGTTTTTGCTTTGTAAATCTACATGAAATGTATACTTGACTTTGCTTTAGACCTTGGTATGCTTTGTGTTGGTGAATATGTGATGTTGGAAAGGAGGCCTCGGATCCGAGGCCTCTTTTTGAAGAGGGTTTTTGTTTTGTAAATTTACATGAAATGTGTACTTGACTTTGCTCTCGGACTTGGTATGCTTTGTGTAGGTGAATATGTGAGAGGTAGGGGAAGAGGTCTCGGATCCGAGGCCTCCTTTTGGTTGTAGGTTTGTGCTTAAAAATTTCAGAGTGTGATGTGCACATTTGTTTGCTCTTGGCCATTTCTGGGTTGCCTAAGGGCACCTTTAGGAGGTAGGGGAAGAGGCCTCGGATCCGAGGCCTCTTTTGATTCTAAGTTTGTGCTTGGAAAATCCAGAATGTGAAGTGCAGATTTGTTTGCTTTTGGCCTTCCAGAGTGTCATTTATCCTCGACTCGAAGATAAATGTCTACGTGCTTTAATTTCATATTTTGCGTGATTTGCGATATTTGTTATATCGCGACATTGCAGACTCTCATGTATACTCGACTCAAAGATAAATGTCTACATGCTTTCATTTCAAATTTTGCATGACTTGCGATATTCGTTATATCGCGACGTTACAGACTCTCATTTATCCTCGACTCGAAGATAAACGTCTACGTGCTTTCATTTCAAATTTTGCATGACTTGTGATATTCATTATATCGCGACATTGCAAACTCTCATTTATCTTCGACTCGAAGATAAATGTATACGTGCTTTAATTTCAAATTTTACATGCCTTATGATATTTGTTACATCGCGACATTCCAGACTCTCATTTATCCTCGACTCAAATATAAATGTCTACGTGCTTTCGTTTCAAATTTTGCATGACTTGCGATATTCGTTATATCGCGACGTTACAGACTCTCATTTATCCTCGACTCGAAGATAAATGTCTACGTGCTTTCATTTCAAATTTTGCATGACTTGCGATATTCATTATATCGCGACATTGCAAACTCTCATTTATCTTCGACTCGAAGATAAATGTATACGTGCTTTCATTTCAAAATTTACATGCCTTATGATATTTGTTACATCGCGACATTCCAGACTCCCATTTATCCTCGACTCGAATATAAATGTCTACGTGCTTTCATTTAAAAATTTGCATGCCTTGCGATATTTGTTGCGTCGCGACATTCCAGAATCTCATTTATCCTCGACTCAAAGATAAATGTCTAGGTGCTTTCATTTCAAATTTTGCATGACGTGCGATATTCGTTATATTCCGACGTTGCAGAGTCTCATTTATCCTCCACTCAAAGATAAATGTATGTGTTCTCATTTGAGGAAGATTTGGGTTACTTGTATGTGTTCTCATTTGATTGTTCGTAGGGAAGTTCTAATATAGTTTCATGTTCTTAGGGTTCTCAATCTTTTGAGGTTGCGGAGGAGCAACATCAATCTGCAGAGGACGTTGTTGTTGCTGTCCCCGCGGTCGAAGTTGAGAGGTTGAGAGTTCCAATTTGCAAGGCCAAATGCAGGGAGAGGTGATGTCTATTGGCCATGATACCGTCGTTGTTGTTGCCGACACGGATCCTATTGTGTGTGAGCTTGAGCTCCACAAATCAAAAACAGAGGACTCGAACGGCGTTATCCAACGCCTCCGTATCAAACCCACCAGTAGGAGCTATATCGCGACATTCCAGAGTCTCATTTTATCCTCGACTCAAAGATAAATGTTTACGTGATTTCATTTGAGATTTTCCACAACATGCAATATTCGTTATATCGCGACATTCCAGAGTCTCATTGTACGTTTGTGCTTGAAAATTTCAGAATGTGAAGAGCACATTTGTTTGCTCTCGGCCTTTTTTGTGTTGCCTAACTGCGCCTGTAGGAGGTAGGGGAAGAGGCCTCGGATCCGAGGCCTTTTTTGGTTGTACGTTTGTGCTTGAAAATTTCAGAATGTGATGTGCACATTTGTTTGCTCTCGGCCTTTTCTGTGTTGCCTAACTGCACCTGTAGGAGCTAGGGGAAGAGGCCTCGGATCTTCGGAGTCGCCTAACACGCTTGCCCTCATAAAAAATGTGGACATGGTGCAACTCATGCTGGATTCTGAGTTTGCAGGATGTCACCTCCCAGCATATACTCGCATCTAGGAGTTCATTGCCAAGGTTTGTATGTTTCCCTTCGTCATTTTTCAGGCTTCTTTCCTCTTGGTTTGCGTATTTTTTTTCTTTGCTCTTGTTTTTTCATGAAGTTTTAATTGCAAGTTGGGGCAGGTCGTTCTCGTGTGAACACCTCGTGTGAACGCCTGCAAAGCCATTTGAACTTCCCCCGTATTTTAGTGCCATGGCGGATTGTTTTGCTAAGGCAGAGTCCCCACCTCCTCATCGCGTTCGTCATTTCTCGTGTGGGATATGAAATCTATTTTTGTTAGAAGCAAAGGAGGGTGAGGAGCGTGATAGGGAATGTTGTGCAAGCCTTTAGTTTATCATTTTGGTTTTGGAGATTATAACTCCTTTCTTTTGTTGTTTTCCGGATTTCATAAGAGTTGTGTGTTGGTTTTATTTTCAATTTCCGCTGCAAGTCTCCTACTTTCTCTTCTTCATTATTTCATTTTGATAATGTCAGCCCTGATTGCATTCTTCATTTATTCTTGTTAATAATTTTAGTTTGTGAATTAGCCCTTAAGTATTGGCGGATTGAGGTTGCAATGCTTTGTTATTGTAATTTCTATTTTGCTCTTGCTAAATCCTACTATTGACGTCAGCCCTAATTTATGTTCATTTCAACGGACTTGGGCTCCCTTTTCAACAAATGTTTCTAAAAATACATCCAAATTCCACGGTAATACACCCACCTTCTGTCGAAATTTATTACAAAAATATGTAATCTCCGCTCTCCAAACTCCGCTTTATGCTCACATAATTAAGTTTCCCACAGAAATGATCAATATTGCCATTGAGTTACTGCTCACCGCTCACTGCTCACTGCTCACTGATTAGCTTTTCCCCCTCCAGATGATCCCGCGAGGTGGTGCGGTGATCTATGAGAACCTTAGTGCACAACTCCTCAAAAGCACCGAGGAACTCCCTCCCTTGGTCCGTCAATACCTCAGCGGTGCTCCAAAACGTGCCAACACACGATCTAAAAAGGCTGCCACGGCCAACTCTGCAGAGTTTTGGGGTAGAGCGACAAGCTCAATCCACTTGCTAAAATGCTCCACCATCACCAACACATACTTTACTCCATGTGGTGTGACAACCAACGGTCCTACAAAGTCGAGTGACCAACGGTAGCCCAGTCCCATAATAAGTAAGGGCTGTAATTGGGGTGACAAGGTGTTGAAGCTAGACCTGACGCGGTCGCAAACTTCACACCTCCCGACATAAGCAGCAACCTGTTGATACATGCCAGTCCACCAATATTGGCTACGCAACATCGAATGTGTCCTGCGTACGCCAAAATGGCCAAGTTCCTTGTGCACTTGCCGCACTAAGGAGGCCCTTTGATCCGGTCTAGGGACAATACGCCTTGTCCCATCCGACCACAATCGAAATAACAAACCGTTCTCCCAACGGAACCTTGTTATTCGATGTCCAATCCTATCCCTTTCCATCGCTAAGATGGATAGGGGAGAGGTTCCCTGCTAAAGCTTATGTGTGAACTCAAATCGAGCCCACATGCGTTGTTGGCCTTAGAATTACGTGATTTTGATGTTTGACATGATTTAAAGAACTTGACTAACACTAAAAGTTGGAGGGGACTTAAGTTAAGTCAAGAATTAGATTAGTGAGGTTAAGTCAAGTTAAGATTAAAAGCTAGGAGAATTAAAGAGGTGAAACAAACTAAAATTGGTTAGAAGTAAAAAAACTAAGTGATAAGTTAAGTTAAGAGCAAGTGGATGGAAGAGGTGAAGGAGTCAAGAGGCTAGCCCGTTTTTTCCTTGGGCCGCCCGAAGAGATGCCGGGCAGCGCGAGAAAAAAGGAGCAAGCGGGAGGGGGTCTCAGGAGTCTGAGGGAAGAAACTCATTAGGCACGTAGGAGAAGGAAACTCTGGCCGATAGGCAGAAGCCCTACCATGGTGGGGTACGAGGGCAGTTGCGGGACGTTGTAGAGTCAAGGTGTGAAGGTGCTAGAGATCATGCTGTCATGGTCGTAGTTGGATGGGATGATAAAAGGGGAGCAAGTTGTTCACAGTGATTGAGGTGCACAAGGGTGTGGCTGGAAGACTAAGCATGCATGCATTGAGATAGACTTGGAAGGCACTTGGAAGCCCTGCTTCCATGAAGCATGAACACGGCCGCAGTGACACAGAGTTGATGGAGAAACACAAGGATGCGACTGAGAGATTAGGCATGTATGTGGACAATGAGACTGGCAGGCGTGTGAGGAAACACTGCCTTGTGAGAATCCTTAGTTCCTCTTTGTGTGGGTATTATGGAACACTCTGTGAGCAGATCTAGAGTTGATGTTAGTTGGGTAATTCTGCTGGCGTGAGACGAGGATTGGTGCATGGTTGTGGTTAGTCATAGCGGAGGAAAGCGGAAGCCGGCCTCGGAGCAGGGGAAAGTTTGGTGCTCTTTAAGCACCCTGTTAAATGAGCAGAAAGAAGTGAGTGTCATCATGAAGCACCGAATGAGGGGCTACTGTGTTCGGATTACCACCCAGGCCATTTCTCCCTACACTAAAATGATGAGGCATTAGCTATGCAGTTTATGATTTTATGAATGGTCATGAGCTCCTTCACAACCCAATGCTACAAGGAGTGCAAAGAGTTCTGGAGCATAGGAGAGACTCCTGGCGATGTGTGAAAAACATTGCTAAGAAGCCACAGTCGGAGATTGATATGGAGTCGTTTCTTCTTAAGGAAGATACGATGGCGCGAGCAAGGGAGGCCTCAAGGAAGGTTATTTTCCTTCACCCACCATGCTGTCTCTTGTGTGTCCATGAAGTGGATAAAAACCCTTGCATCCTGAGAAAATAAGCTCCTTAGGTGGCTGTATTAGATGGGCATAGCATTGATCACCACAAGTTTAGGTTATGGGTTGGAGACATGTCGAATGAGTGGCGGTCAGGTGAGGACTTGAATTCAGGAGGCTTCGAGTGTTGTGTCAGTAGCATGGTTAAGGTTGTGGGGTGCTTCTAGATTTCCGGTGGTGCCGTTTGTTTGGTTTTGTTGTGTGCAGCAACAATTGGAAGGTTAACTCTGATTGGGACATTGCGGTTTGGATTTTGTGAAGGGAGCATTGTGGGAGTCCAAAAATCCACGGAAGTACGGATTGACTTCCGAACCGGGTTAATATCCGGATAATACCCTGAGATTGTTATTAAAGTAGGGTTTCCTAGGGTAGGTTAGTTGTTTTAGGAAATAAGGTTCTAGGCATCCGCCTTACGCGTTAAAATGGTTAAAACGGATACTTTGACCGGACCGGAAATTAGCCTGGGAAGACCGTTTGGGAACGGTCCGGTCCGGAGCGTCCGGACCGTTAAACGGTTACAACGGAATCCGAACGGTTACAAGGAGACGGTCGAGGAACCAGACCCGTTGGGAGAGAGGGAAAGTACTTAAACGAGTTTTCTCCTTCTCCGGGCCATTTGCGCGAGCGGCATTGTTGAGAGAACGAGTGGTGAGTTGCTTTTTCGAGTCACCAGCAGTTGGCTTGCTGGGATTCTGTAGTGTTGAGCGGACAGAATTCCGGAGGGGAAGAATCCGGGTGTTGTTGAGAGTTTTGGGCAGCGTAGCAAAATGCCGGAAGCAAGAGAGGGAGATGAGAGGGAGCAGGTCCCCATTCCAGTGAAACCCGTATCACCAGCCGTCCCAACGAGAGAATCGGAGTTAAACGAGCTGGTAGAAGATCTTAGCCGGATGGGTTGTGAGGGATTGCTCTCCAAGCCCTGGAATCTCTGGGCGGAGGCCACTTTGCGGGAATTCTTATTCGAGAGGGGCAACCAGTGGTTTAAGACAGTTCGGCAGGATCCGGAGAAGTGGACATCAGAGGTATGGGCTGCAGTTTACGGATTTCCGCGAGAAAAGGGTGAGGGCTAGGCTAGCCGCAAGGACAATTTTTACTTAGGGAAATTCCGAACGGAGCCGGACCCAAAAGACGGATTCCATCCTGGGAATTGCCGGAATCACCGAGAGCGGAGAGTCATCGAATTTATCCTACCCATCCTTAGTCCGGAAAAGCCTAAACGCCTTAGCATCACCATGGCCAATACCCTGTTTGGAGCAATGTCAGGGGTCCGAGCTGTCAATTGGGGGCGGTTAATTCAGGAATACGTAGAGAAGTCCATCCCCCACATTGGCCGGAAACCCTCCTATCTCTCTCCCTACATCCTCCATCTCTACCAGCACCAGGGCTGCATCAATGAAGCGGAAGAAGATATGCTGACGATTGCGGAGGACGAGGTGGCATACATGATCGATCCGGAAGCAGGGGCTGCGGAAGCCGGAACAGAAGATTCCAGTGACACAGCGGTTCCGGAACCGCCTGCCGCTCCGTCCCCTCCAAAAGTTCGGAAGCCAGCCTCTCCACCACCACGACAGGAAGCCGGACCCAGCCAGGAAGTACCCTGGAGAGACATCGACCTCTCCACGTTTGAGTTTCCGGAATCCCCCTTCAAGCGCGTCCGGGGAGAGTTGACGGCATTCCAGGAACAGTACTTCCGGATGGAGCACATCATTCAAGGGGTGAGCCGGGCCTTGGACCACTGTGGACCCGGAAATATCCTCCGGGAATTGGCCAAGCGGACGGACCGGAAACAGGTGGAGACCATGGAGACGGAGAAGGCACAGCTCGCAGCACAGGTGGCTGCTATGACCCGGGAGCTCACCCAGAAGAGCGAGGAGATCCGGAAGCACCAGGCGGAGCAAGCAGTAGTCCTAAGCCGGGTCCGGGAATTGGTGGGTCATCCGGGAGAGGTCGTCAACAAGGCGCACCTCTATGACCAATTGATGGAGTCAGCGGATCCGTCTTCTGCCCGTCAAACACTGCAGATCCTGGTGAAGTACTCCCGCTCGATGAAGGACTTGCTCAAGGAGATCCAGAAGCTCCTGCCCTCAAGCGGAACCCCCAGACGAGTACTTTATCCGGGCCCACCCGGATCGCCAACGGGCACCTTGTACGAAGTGGTAGGGGAGGTGGAGTTAGTTCAGGCCTCTCCAGCGGGTGCGGGACCCAGTCAGCCAGCCGGAACTCCCCAGCCACCGGAATCCGGAAGTTTTCCGGATCGGGAGAAGACACCTGTTCCGCAACGGACACACTCCTCCCAGGTTCGACGGAAAAGCACAGAACGGTCGGCCAGATCAGGACGAGGGCAATCACCGAATCCGGATCGGGGCAGGACATCAGCGCGGTCCAGAACGTCGGAGAGGGCCAGGACTCCAGCACGGATGAGGACGCCGGATCGGACGAAGTCTCCGGATCGGGGAAAGGCACCCATGTCGCCGGCCGCTCCATCGCCTGCTCCGGAGTGCATGATCGTGGAGCAGTGGGCACCTGCACCCTCACGCGCAGTGTCCGCCAGGGGCCCCCGAGCGACCTCAGCTTCCACCGGCCGGAACAGGGAGCAAATCACTGGAGGCGACCCTTCAGCCGTCCAGCGCCCTCGGAAGGCGAAGAAGGTTTCCAGACCAGCGCGATCCGGATCGGAGGAGGATCCGTCCACTGCAGGAGACTCCGAGGAGGAGATCGCCCCTTCCCCAAACATGCGAAGGGTGTTTACGAGGCTGCAAGAGCGTCGACTTTTGACCCCCGGGGGAGGTTCCTCCGCCATCAGTGGGCCCGCGAGTCACACCAAGGACGAGACGGCTTCGAAGAAGCATCGCACCAGCTAGAGTAGGCTTAGGCATGCAGCTGTAGTTAGATCAGAATTAGGAAAGGCAGAAATAGGCAGATTTTGACTTTTGGCAAACTTGTAATTCAAAATTCTGTCAGCGCAAAAAACGGATCGAGATCCGGAATTTCTGCAAAGGGCGAAGTTCCGGATTTCTCGCAGTTAGGGGTTTTCTGAGGGCGGCCAACTTCGCCGCCACCTTCAGTTAGGGATTACAGCCTCTGCTTAAGGCTGAATAAGGGGCAGGGTAAGGGTTCCCTTCTCCATTGTTGTATTGTGTTGCTTCCCACTCAATAAAGCTCTAGTTCTCAATCTATTTTGACTTGTTTTGTGCACGGACTGTTAGGAGAACGTTGCAGATCTAGAGGGAATGAATGAGTAGGAAGTACGGATAGAGCAAAGGAGAGGAAACCCGGATCAGATCCGACTGCAGTACTACGGATCCTTTCTGAGTGTAGTGGGAAGGAAACCTCATTATTCCGGATGTCTGGGTAACGCCCATGTGAGATAGCCGTTGTTAGGACTGGGTAAGATCAGGGAGGTGCCGGACTTACGCCATCCGACCTTCTGAAGAGGTCTCACTATCCTTGGGCGGGACAATCCGGAAAGTGGTATGGATCGCCCAGTTATCTCAGACTTAGTAGAGCCTAAGTTCGCTGTAGCCGGATCGGTCTGTCGGAAGGAGGAGAGAAACCGGAACGGTTAGGATTCCGGTCCGGAGGATCTCTCCGGCGTGTAGTGGGAAGGAAACCTCATTATTCCGGATGCCTGGGTAACGTCCATGTGAGATAACCGTCAATAAGACTGGGTAAGATCCGGGAGGTGCCGGACTTACGCCATCCGATCTTCTGAAGAGGTCTCACTGCCCTTGGGCGGGGCAATCCGGAAAGTGGCACGGATCGCCCAGTTATCCCGGATTGACAGATCTCCGGACGAATCTTGACCTTTCTGTCGTTGTAGTTCCGGTTCACCATCCGGGTTCTCTGTGTGACCTGCCAGGAAAGATTAGGCCGATCCGGACTGGTTGTGAGAGAATTCGGATTCTGACCATACAGGGACGTCTTCGCCGGATGAACCAAATCATCATTGGAGGTAGGATATAGGTAGGTAGATATTGAGGAGAGAGGCATGTAGGAGTAAGACTTAAGTGTAGAGGTTCAATCCGGAAGGCAAGTCCCGGGATAAGGACTTCCTAAGGACCATCCGGATCCGGAAAGCCGATCCGGCCGGTGGTCGATTTTAGAGCAGGAAAAGAGGGTCCTTGACATCCTGCACTTCACAGAATCCCTGGACGATACTCGGATCATCCGGACAGACCGGATTAGGCACTGAAAAGCGCCTATCCGGAACTTTTGGTGTCCGTGTGCTCCCACAAGCATCGGAACTGAAGAGCGAGAGTTCAAGAGAACGTTCGATGCATCATTGGACCAGAGGTGCCCAAACAAGTGCAAGGCAAGAGAACCACTCATGAGTGCGCACATGCAGTTCGAAGAAAGAGGTCATGAAAGGGATGATGGGGTGCCGGAAAGAATGAGGGGACTGTGATTTTCTTGTCAGGATCCTCATCGAGCCCCTATCATTGGAATGCCAACCGCTGACAAGGAGACGGGAACCGATCTCGTGGCAGGCTAGTGCTGTGAGCACAAGAATCTTCGTTGCAGATCACATGAGAGGGGAGCACTGGATGAGCCTTCCCTGAGTCGCCTTTTCACGGCAAATTGCTACCAAATTTTACAGAGAAACTCTCTGGGAACTTGATAAGGTCTTAGCCCAGAGGAAGGATTGCACAAGGCCACACAACCGTGCACTTGCATTTCGGGGAAGGGGGCAAGAGAAGGAGGAATCACCGGTCAAATTAGTCTTCCCTTTCAAGGATCGATGCCACCACATAGCTCATTGTGTCGGAGGTTGTACATACTCCTGCACAGGCCACAATCATGTGGGCTGCAACACTTCCATGACTGCTCAACGAAGAATGATGAGTATGTGGGAAGAGGTAAAAGAGACTCATATTGGGAATGGTGCGTATGCCTAGTCTGTAGTTACGCCGTGTGAGGGAGCTAGCAAGGTCTCAAAGGCTGTTCACTCCTCGGGCCCGAAGTTTGGGGGTGGCTAATTGAGGATTCAGCTCTGGGGCAGCAGCCAGTTTATGACGTTGCAATTGCAAGGAAGTTGTGCCACTAAGTCAGGAGGTGATGGGTAACACTGGAGAGGGGCCTTAGGTGATACTGCTGCAATGAGTGAGCTTGTATTGGATGCAGGTGGCAGATGCCCGGACACCACCGAAAAAAGGTGGGCAGTCTAAGCGGAGTGCGAGGGAGGAGGCGTTGCGCGGCTGCAACGGCAATTAGGATCTGAGCATCGCCGCAAGCAATGATAGCTACTCACCTGCCATGCACCTAGAAAAGGATCAATAGTAGATTGATAGTGCTAGAAGTAACCTTGTGAAGAGTAGAGAAAACGTAACTAAAAAGTAAATTTTGCAGGGTGTAGATTCTGTAGGCTGTATGAAGTGAAAGGGATGCAAACGGTAGGTACCTTGTGCCTTGCAAGTGTGGAACAGTGAGCAGTGAAGGGCTGCTGGGGCACTTCAGTTGCTGCTGGGATGGGTGCAAGCGGGTGGCAGGGTGATGCAGCCGCACCACAACCAAAGGGCAATGCAAAGACAAGTGGGACAAGGGCGTGAAGGTATAGTAGGGAGTGCAGCTGTGACGGAATGATGGTTTGCTGGATAGATGCATTTTAATGATTTATGTAGGCAGAAGTGAGAAGTAATTAGGCTTGGGGTTTTATTGACGATTATAAATACCTTTAATAACTGTGTGTGTAATTAAAGCATTCGTGGATGCTCATATGTCTTAATAAAAAGGTGTTATGCATACCACTTCACATGTAATTGATTCGAATGTAAGTACATGCGGTGGTGATTAATTAGGACTTGTGTGAAAAAAATAACTCCTCACCCGGACTATGACACACTTAAGGGTGGGGAGGATTCTTCCTCACATTATACAATACGGGAAGATCCTCCCATATATCTGCAATAGCTTGAGGTTGATTTGTCTCATCATCCAAGACATGTATCAGAACCTCAATAGCAGAGCCAAAAAATAAAGTAAGGTAAGCAGCTGCGTACCAACCTGGAACTGCCTCTCGATTACAATCTCCATGACACCTGGTCCCGATCAAGTCCTCGCTCGAAGGACTTGGATTGCGTGAGAGTCCATCCGCATCTAGGTTGGTAATACCGACACAGCGTATCACCTTAAAGTCATACTCTTGGAGCAATAAAGCCCACTTGGCGAATTTGCAAGTAAGCTTATCCGACTCCATGAGCCACCGTAAAGGCTGATGATCATTCACCAAACTGAAACGCTGACCATAGAGATATGGTCGGAAATGGACAAGCCCATACCGCCGCACAGGGATTACACGTCACGTCGCGTCATGTCACGTCACGTCATGTGATAGCGACGTGACGGCAGACTTGAAAACGTCACGTCCGTTTAAGGGGGGTAAAACAGTTTATCCTGTCGTCACACAGGGTAAACTGTCGTCAACAGTGTCGACTGCTAGTGGGCAGTCGACGAGTTACAGCGACTGCTACTAAGCAGTCAACGAGTTACAGCGACTGCTACTAAGCAGTCAACACACTGAATCGACTGCTCAAGGGCAGTCGTATAGGGGTGTCGACTCCTCAAAAGCAGTCGACTATCATAACTAGTCGAGTGCTATTAGCAGTCGACGACAGGCGGGCGACTACTTGTGAGCAGTCGTCTACCCTTCAAGTCGACTGCCCAACTGCAGTCGACAACCCAAATCGACCGCTAATAGCAGTCGACAAAGTGCGGACGACTGCTGGTGGGCAGTCGCACCCCTTCGTCGACTGCTAATAGCAGTCGACGAAGGGATGCGACTGCTTGTGAGCAGTCGTCTGCCCTTCAAGTCGACTGCTATTAGCAGTCAACCTGGACAGTCGACTACCCAACTGCAGTCGACAACCCAAGTCGACTGCTAATAGCAGTCGACAAAGTGCGGACGACTGCTGGTGGGCAGTCGCACCCCATGGTCGACTGCTAATAGCAGTCGACGAAGGGGTGCGACTGCTCACGAGCAGTCGCGTAGAGACACCCATGGACACGTGGCGTCCATGGGTTGGTCCAAGGGGCGTCTAATCGAAAGGACGCCTCCTTGGGGTATATATGGACCCCACTTCCCTCATTCCCTCACTCCCACCTCCCTCCATTTGGGCCTAGGTTGTTAATCAGCCCTTGCCATTAGGAGATAGACGTGAGCTGGAGGGCTACAGGTGGACATACGTACTGAAATACGTATACGTACATACGATATACTGTAACTGCCTAATGTGTGTATTCCAACCCACATATATACGGTCTCCATTGTACCCCATTGCGGTTATTTTGAACCATACCGGAAACTGTTATATGTGAACACTTATTTTGAAAGTGGTTTACATCTAATTATGTAGTTTGAACTTTGAATGGCCTTAATTTGGTTTTAGCGGATTGGAAAAAAAATTGTGGGTGGTGGCGCTTATTTTGGAAGTGCTACCATATTAGGTTTAATTTATAGTAGGCATACAAAGCTAGGGGTTAGGGGCAACGATGGCAGACGAAGATAACTTGCCGCCGGAACCTCCACGTGGCGGGGATTTGGATCCGGGGGGACTCCGCAATCGACACCGGGGTCGGCAGGCGCTAGAAGACGCGGCAATGCACCGAGGGGCAGGCCGCAACCAATCAATTTGGAGGTGGCGCGGGACCCAAACATTCTCGCCAATCTCGGCTGGCAAAATAAGAGGGGCACGTGGTTGTATAGCACGGTCCGAAGGTACGTAGAGTGGACCCATTTGACGAGGATGTTCGTTCCTAGCGTGAATGCTGAACGGATGTCTAGACAATGCTATGGCATATGGAGGGAGGTGAGCCATCAAATATTTAGAGAACGGTGCAAGGAGGTGTGGGATTTCTTGTGGGGTGCACCGAGGGAATTTGATCGCGGGCATATGCTAATGTGGTTATGCCAAATGGTCTACGCGGAGGTAATTTTGGGAGTGGATATCGACTGGTCCACCATACCCCGCACGAGTCTGGACTTGAGGCAGGCACGCCGGGTCACGGTCATACCAAGTGCCGTGCTAGGCCGGAACGCTGGCCGTCCGATTCCATTGGCATGGCAAACTCCAATGAATCCTCCGACGGTCCGATCTTATTTTGATTTCCTTGCGGGACCAGATCATCAAATTGTGGGGATTCCACTGGCCGCCGAGTCAAACATGGACGAGCACAACATTGTCATAGGGTTGCCGGTTGAACCACCTAGCCGGCGACAAAGGGTCCACATGACACCGCCACATGGTACCCGGTTGGTTTGTCCTCCATCTTCGCCCGTTGACGTGGAGATGGCATCGGCGGTGCCATCCCCACCACTGGTAGTTGCCGACAACGACGTTGTGGAGGCGTTGAGGGCGGAGTTGGCACAATGCAAATTGGACCATGAACGGGAATTGGAGATGGTCCGACGTGCACACGCCGAGGAGGTCCAAGGGTTGAAGGCCGAGATTGCACGTTTGACCAACCTTGAAGTTGCGAGGGTTGATGCGCCACAAATGCCACAAGCAATGTCTGGTAGTGATGGACAAGGGCGGGAGCCGTCGCCCACAACAAACTTGGAGGCAATGAGGGTTGATTATAACCGGGTCATTAGGAGGAACCGGTTGTTGGAGGACGACTACATGGGCATGGTCACAGCCAATATCATGTACACCACGCGCGAGAGGGCATTGATGGACGAGCTGACCCACTATAGGGACCACGGCAAACAATGGCCCGACCGACGGCTTCTTTTCACCTCGTGGCCGCCATTGGATTTCATGTATCCTGAGAACCTCCCGGTCGATGACGCCAATTACCCTAGTATTGCGTGGACCAAGAGACCCGAGGATGAATTCCAATGGGATACCGCAGTATCATCCTGGATCGTGATACCCCCGGCCAAACCAACCTTGTTGTGGCCATGCGTCCCCGATTGGATCAAGGACGGGAGCATGTGCCCCATTTGTTCCAATCCTTGGGGACCCGAAGGCGCATTGATCGTTGGGTCGTGCGGTCATATGGTCCACCCGAATTGTTTGTTGCCACACATGTTGCAAACACGCCGTTGTCCTACGTGCCAAACCCCTCTGCATCGAAGGTTGTACGAGCAATTCGGAGTGCAATGGGGAATGCCTCCCGATTTTGAATACACAATAATCCATGGTGTGCCGCCCGCAGAATACGGCGATCCTCCTGCTTATAGCTGGCGTGCACGGAGGTATTTGAAGGACCTGCGAGGCTACCCGACAAACTTCACGCCTGAAATGTACACAAGGGTTGCTCATGAGTTTTACCCCGGCTCCTCTCCTCAGGCCGTAGGTTTGAGGGCATTTTTGTACCGTGTTGTGGGTGGGCATGCCGGAGAGACAGGTGAATACGTCCCAGGTCCTCACCCCCACGGATACGTGTATGACTCCAACGGCAATGTGACAGTAGGGGTATTACCACGGGAACCAGTCCCGGGCGAGGAAACAACTTGGGATGTGGAACACGTGTTGGACACAACAAGTTTTGAGGCCGATCTGGAGAGGCAGGAGGCCGTTACACAAGAGGGTAGCTTCAATGAGGTGGACGTCCAAATCCGGATGAATGAGTGGAAATACGTCAACGGCCTTTTGGACATCTGTGACGGGGCCTCTAGCCCCACCATGCAAGACGTCCTGCGCCATCCGAATGCCGCGAGGGGGTTGCACATTGGAGACCGCGCGCGCGCTCGTGCACAAGCTGACCGGGAGACTGCGGCGCAAGAACTATGGGCCATCACCGAGAGCAGGCGTGAGGCGAGGTGCCGGACACTACGGCCACCAAATCTTAACGGTGCAAGCTCAAGCCGCGGACCCCCCATTCCATTGGATAGTGATTCGGAGCCGGATTAGGAATGCTGGCTAGTGTTTGTGAGATAGGCGTTGGACTAGGAGGCATTATTTGATACTCAATTGTACACAATGCGGGAAAAACCATGATTTTGGAAATGTTTGTAAGTGAATTATTGTTCACTATCAATTTTGGGAGTAATGTACAAGTGTCGCACAATGATCATTTCTTATGTTTGCCCACACAATCGGTTGCCACCAACATTTAATTAAACCATGGACTTTGCATCTACATGCATTTGCACTTGAATCAAACACGTATCGATGCAAATAACTGTGACAATGATTCCATGTGGCATGATTATAAGTTCACACCAAGCGGAAAACATCACCGCAATATTGCCGGGAATTCATATATTGCGCATTTCCAACTTAACAACATACGTAAGTATACGTGCAAGTACAAACTTGATACTACGCTCTCACCATATTCGTGGGCAAATCTTACATTGACGACCTAAGTGTGTACTATCTATACACCTGGTATTCCTTTTGGTGCACGGTGCACCGGTTGAACCCCCAATGAATTGCGTCATGCACCGAGTGTTTTATGGTTTGGTAGAACCTCCACAAGGTCCCATAGTTTTTCCGAAAATACAATTGATTTTTCCCCTTCGTGAGAATGTCGCTAAGGTCCTGAAACAAGTGCCATGGGAAAAGTTTTTCTTTGTAACCGATGCAGCATGCGGGCCTTTCTTGGGCGTCCAAGTACCCGCGGTGGTGACGATCAACTTGTCTCCTAGGCAGTCGAACCCAATAGAATTCAGTGAACCCTTGAATCGGACGTAAAACACTGCGCAAATCGTCCTCATTTCGTGTGTTCTCTGCAACCACCTCGGGTGTAAATTCATCCGGTTCGTCCGGCAAATCCCATGCGTGTCGGGGATTGTAATACATACTTCTTGACGAACCACCCGCATCCCGTATCTTGCCACTCCCAGCCATCGCAATCCTATGGATTGCCCACACCGTAGTTGATCTTGGACAATGTATGCGACGCATACAAGGTCCTCAAAATCATTACGAGGCAAGGTGGCCTCATGGTGGGTAGCACACTTGATTTTATAGGGATATCGCAGTGTGGGCCCTCGGGTGGCATCCAATGAGTTGGCAGGTTGGGTTACGGGTGTGTCTAATTAGTTATCTAAATTAAGCTGCAAGGCAGTCGACTGCTGTGTAGCAGTCAACCATCCACAGTCGACTGCATTGTAGCAGTCGATTTGCATAGTCGACTGCTGCACAGCAGTCGACTGTGGATGGTTGACTGCTACACAGCAGCCGACTATGCAAATCGACTGCTATGAAGCAGTCGACTATGTAAATCAACTGCTATAAGTTAATCGACTATGTAAATCGACTGCTATAAGGCAGTCGATTATATCAGTCGACTGCTGGGCAACAGTCGATTGATAAATGCCCAGCAGTCGACTGTGGTTGGTCGACTGCTACACAGTAGTCGACTGCTAGGAAGCAGTCGATTTTATTAGTCGACTGCTGTGTAGCAGTCGACCATCCACAGTCGACTGCTGCCCAACAGTCGATTATGCGAATCGATTGTTGCCCAGTAGTCGATTATGCGAATCGACTGTTGACCAGCAGTCGAAAATGCAAATCGACTGCTGCATAGCAATCGAATATGGTAATCGACTGCTGCCCAACAGTCAAAATTAGGCGTTAGGGTTTGGGAAGAGCGTTAGCTTAGTCAGATCATACATTAAATGCATACAATCATGACAAAGGATGCATATATACAACAATCCAACCTCCCTATTCCCTCATTCCCAAGTTTTCCATTGGCCATAGCCTGTTTTAGCAAGCTTTGCATACGGAGAACAAAGGGTCAAGGAGCGGAGGAGCTGCTATTTCGGGGTTGTACTAAAAGATGGCACCGTCTACACTTTTACCCGGATTAACCACCGAAATTGTGGGGGAGCACATATTGCCAAAGGTCGTTAAGCCTCTTTTGGAGCCATATCACTGAGGAGACTATGTGCGGGGGTGTGAAGTGAGGGCGAAATTTTTTACTCTCATATGTATTTATAAATACATGGGAGTTAACAAAGCTTGGCGTGAACATTTTGGTATGGGAGAAGTCTACAACGCGTTGCGTATGTCGCTTTGGGATGTAGACATACCAATGGGGCATCGATTTAGGGGCGTGAGAGGGACTTTGGAGCTCGCCGAATTGTTGCGAGCGTTCCGACTGAACCTCTTCATGTTCAGCCATACGCAACGCATTGCCATCCCAATTCGATGGGAAGTTCAGCATGCTCGGCTCAACGATATTTGGATCATGGAACTTGAATACTTGCGGGAGAAGCTTGTGGACAATGGAGAATATTGGCTTCAAGTGGACGGACGTTCTGCCGAATATCGTCGATGCACCAACTTTTGGATTTGTCCTTCGGAGCGACTATTGCCATGATAATTTTTCTATGTAGATGTAGCGGTTCGTGTTCTATATAGTTCGCCGATTTAATCCTAGCAAACACCGTGTATATGTGTTTAGGCCTAGTGGATATAATCGCACTATGTAAAAGATATGATCCGTAATGTGAAATAAAAGTGGATCGCTATTTAAATAAATGATAACTTCCTTATTAGCTACACCCATGTGCAATATGTATGTCTAACATGTATGGGTGTACGTGCAAATTGCAATATGTATGTGTAACATTTGTATGTGTATGTGCAATATATATGTGGGTTCCCGGTATACCGTATGTTCTATACGTATGCGCTATATATGGATGTATGTGCAATATATATATATATATATATATTTGGGGATATTTGCAATATATATATGTGTGTGTGTGTGGACATTAATTCCATCCTCGCCCATGACATAGGGCCTATTGGCATTACAAATCAATTCCATATGTCCTACTCCTAACCTTAGTGCACATTGGACATTCATTTCATCCTCCCACATGACATAGGGCTAGAGGTGCATTTATTTTTACTTTATCTTAAAATACACAGTTTAAAATGCATTTTAAAATACTCGACAAATTTTGAGGCATTTTTTAATGATTTTTATTATAAGTTCACGACTATAGCCAATCCATGGCAATAGGGCAAATTGTGAGCCCAAATTGATGCCCACATGTGTTGTTAACAATTGTAAAACATTACAAGTAGTGTTTTGTTGATTTATGATTATTCACAAAAATATAAAAAGAGTGAAGCTTGAAGAAAGCTAAGTTTGAAGCATTAGGCTTGTGTGGAGTGGACTTAAGTAGTATGAGGACATATCTTGGTAAAGTGTGGTAGGTAGAAAGCCAAGGTTAGTTAAATGTTTGAATTAGGATCTTTGTTGATCATTTGAGGGAGGAAGGCTTAGGAGATTAGATGAGAGCCTACAAAGTAGGAGGAGATTTCGAAGGCTTATCGAGAGCCTTGTGGATGGGATGAGTCCCTACTTAGAAGGAGAAGGTTAAGGGGTTGTGATTGGAGGCTCTAATCCTCTCATCCTATCCTTATCTCATGCCCTCTCTCCCTCTCAACTCACTATATAATCTTTTATTCTTCCCTCACTCATCCTCTCTTTCCTTCGTGCTCCTTAAGCACCCCACGGGTTATAAGTGTGGGTGTGTGGGAAGCAAGATAGGAGCACATGTGTGTGCTTAGTTCTTAGGAGAAGAGCCAAGGCTATTTAGCCTTGAAGAGGGATTGACCTCTTGTTAGAAGTAGATTGGGTTTAAGGAATTTGGAGTTTGATTGTAAACTTCAACTTGTTGCATTGAGATTCATATTGAAGTGAGAGAGTTCAAACTTGTTTAAACTTGTGGCATTTAGAATGACTAGATTGTACTAGGTGCATTACTTGTAGTGTTTTATTAGTTATGAACTTGAGCAAAACTTTATAGTGAGAGATTTTTCAATTATGGATGATCAGAGTGTTCAATGGGTATGAAAATTTGAGGGATTGTTTATTATAAAGTATGGGAGTTGTGGTAAAAATTTGAGAGCTTCAGTCATTGGGATGAAAGAGTTATTAAAAGTTGAAGGGGAGGGTGTCTAGGAACAAAGCAGCAAGGTTTGAAAATATGTATCTCTTAGAGGGTTATAGATATGGATACCAAAATTTGACACTACCTTCTGAACTTATATATCTATCTTGTGTCAAAATTTTAGATTGATTGGACGTAGGAGTTGGAAGTTATTAGAGTTTTAATGACCGGATGCTTTATCACAGCATTCATACTAAGTAGTTAGAGTTAGAATTTCATGCATAACTTTTGCATATGAACTCTGTTTGTGCCAAAATTTGGTGTGGAAATTTTTAATAAGGTACTTAACAAGTGTACCAAATTTCACTTGAAGAACATAAGTTGGGTGGGAGTTATACTATTCTGAAGTTTAGTAGGAAGACATTGATAGAGATTTACATCAAGAAGAACTTAGAGAAGGAAGGGCAAAGATAAGTATATAAGTATTTTTTAATACTTGTATTTAAAGCCTATGTGCTCATGAAATCCACAAGCGAAGTGTCATGTACCAATACGGAATCAACCACGATAACATGTGATAGCACGGAATCAATAAGCGAAAACTCATGTAGTAGTGTGGAGTCGACGGCAAGGACTCGATTCACAAGAGGGATATCTTTGAAGGCATGCGTGGCCAAAGCGGCCGGGTGGACATTAGAAAAGGCTAAGGATATAACCTTGCCCGACATTAAGGAATGTAAAACTACATAGTGTGGTGTTAATCAAGTTGTGTATATTCCAAGGGTAGATTGGAATTATATATTGGGTTACAAAGAGAGAAGTCTCTACATGTCATTATAAACTTTTCCACTCGGGCTAGGACGAAATCGAAGGGTGGAGGATTTTTGGTGACATAGGGCAAAATCGTTGGAGTAGCTCTGCCTTGCTCTGCTCTAGACTGTTGTGCAGGTAGGAACTTGGAGACAGTTGCTGATGTTCACTAGCCAATGTTTGTTGAAAAATACTAGACAGAGCCTATATATCTTGAATATTTGAATGCATGGATTCTTTATATGAGCTCTCGAGCAGTGTCCAGGGAGATTTTTGGGCATAACCAGTTGAGATCCCAATGTTTCCAAGTCCAACCGGTTTTACATGTTGACATCTATCTGTTTCTCTTTATTAATTTGAGGTATGTTCTGTAAATTCCTCTAAAATGATCGGTAGTTTTCCTGAAGCCTCTAACTTCAACCGGTTATTTCTCAAAATGAACCGTTTCAACTAGCAGCCGGTTCTCCTTGTTCATTGCTCTTGAGATACAACTGCATAAGATGCTTGCAACTTCTTGCTCTGCTTGCTACGACTAATGAACTGTAAATGTTGCAATGACAACGAACTGCCTAATGCACGATTCCTGACTAATGTGTGATCCTAGAACTAGTTGGCGAGAATCCGTAAATTTCAAATTATTTTTGAAGCTTTATGAAGTTTCTCTAGGGAAGGAGCTTCGAACAAGGACGGTGAAAGCAGTGGACAACACATTGAATGAAGGGCCCAATGTGCACCGGGTGAATACTTTACTACAATTTGATTGATTTATAGGTTGTGAAGTTTGTATTAGTGTTTGTTGCATAATTTCCAAGTTGATAGACATGTAGCATGTTGGGTGGTGGTGCCATGGGTTTACGATGTGTGCTTAATATATGTTGAAGTTGTTGCATGTTGTGGATGTTGGGGTGGGGCAGTTTACTATTGGCCAAGTTGTGCACTTGATGAATTTCAAGAGTCCGCGGTAGATAGTGGCATCAGGAACAATTAGTGGTGTGTGGGGGGTAGATAAATTTCATTTCAAACCAATTCCCCAAATTTTCTACAAGGTTGATGTTACACATGCTCAAGTAGGTGATGCCCCTCTCATGCATCCACATCCAGGAGGGGATCAATTTAAGGTAGCTGATGTGATAGGTGGCAGTGTGTTATGGAGCCATAAGCATTTGAAGGCATAGGTGTATTTGAGCATAGTGAACATGTCTAGAACATACTACACTAAAAGAGCTAGGATTGCCAGATGATACTCAATGGAATGTTGCAATGTATAAGTGCACATTCCCAAGGCATTTTTGATGAGTTAGGTGGCATTTATTGTATGTATTGAACCACGCTTTCCTAAAACTTGCATGTACCCTTTAAAAAAATCCACAAATGACACCAATATGACTTTCAGGATGGTTGTCCAATAGCTACTACGGATATAGTCAAATATGACTTCCAAACCGGATTAATGACTCTATATGACTCGAACTATGAATCAATGTAGTCATAAATGAAATGTTTTGAGTCGTTGAATTGATGCGTCATAGGACCATATGTACATGTGTCAAGTAGAACACCATATATGCGATTAATAAATGACTATTGACGTTTACATGTAGTCATACTTTCAGTGACGTGTGTTGTAGCTGAACTCTAGCTTTCCAATAATTATTTGACATTTGACATGTACCCAATGTAATCAATGACTACTCTATGACTCTAATGAAATCCACATGGCACTTATCGGACCACTTGATGATACGTGGCAACATTACTAACTGGCATGTGGACAAATCACCAAACACGATGTGGCATCGCAGATCACGGCATGACCGCCACGCGTATGCTACGTGGCAAACGAACACATACCTTCATCTGAAGAATGACTACGCATTTTCACACATGGCATTATTTGTATGGAATGGGTTGGCCACATGTACGTATGGAATTATGACATGTGGCACAAACTCACATTTCAAAATACTAATTGTAGTAATTTCATGGGTGATGTGGCATACTATTTGTGTCCACGTAATATTAACAAGGGGTATGACGTGGATGCCACATCGTCGAATGCCCTGCCATATGGGTAGTGACGTGGATGCCACATCGTCGAATGCCTGCCACATGGATAGTGACAAGGAAGCCACATCGTCGAATGCTTGCCACATGGATAGTGACAAGGATGCCATCAAGTATGCCTAGGTGGCAGGTGGCTACCACGTTGGAGCCACATGGCATTTGGATGAAGTTGACGTGGTATCCATGTCATGTCCACAACAACTATGTGTCCGTTACAACTTGTCCATAATAACTAAAAAATATATAGTCATTCTGGTCTTTTACGACAAGTTTTAGAGTTATAAACATAGTTGTTGATTGCCGAAATTTTTCTAGTGTTGTCAGGGTTGTCTATCCCGACGTCATGACGGTGTCGTGCCGTCATGACGTGTCGTGTCGTGACGGACCCCTCCGTCACGACACAATAGGGTCCACGTAGGGTCAACCTAGGGGGAAGCTAGTAGGGTGGGTAAAATACTTACCTTCTTGCCAAGGTGGCGTCCTATGTGGCAGAAAAGGCCGACGTGGATGTGGATATGCCTAGTGCCAGGTAAACCATTTTACCATTATATTTATCATTATGTTAAAATCAAAGTAGTAAAATCTGAGTAAGGAGGATGTGGGGCGGACGGGGAATGTGGGGAAACAATTACTAGCCCTCGTCCGCCCCCCCGTTCCCCCCCGTCCGCCCCCCGTTCGCAACAATAGGGAACGTGTTCCCCGTCGTCCGCCCCCGTTCCCAACCATCGGGAACGTGTTCCCCGTCGTCCGCCCCAATTTGACCCCTTCACCTTTGAAGGGCCCTAGCAGCCTCATTTTTCATCCGTTTGTTGCGTTTGAGGACATTTTCGGCATCTACATTTCATGAGGATGTCGAAAATGTCCTCAAAATCAACATTTCGATCAAAACTGAGGCTGCTAGAGCCTCCCAAACCTCCCGTCCGCCCCCCCCGTCCGCCCCCCGTCCGCCTCCAAGTTTGGGAGGCTCTAGCAGCCTCATTTTTCATTTTTTTATTGCGTTTGAGGACATTTTCAGCATCTACATTTCATGAGGATGTCGAAAATGTCCTCAAAATCAATGTTTGGATTAAAAATGAGGCTGCTAGAGCCTCCCAAACTTGGAGGCGGACGGGGGCGGACGGGGGGGCGGATGGGAGGTTTGGGAGGCTCTAGCAGCCTTTTTTTTGATCGAAATGTTGATTTTGAGGACATTTTCGACATCCTCATGAAATGTAGATGCCGAAAATGTCCTCAAACGCAACAAACAAATGAAAAATGAGGCTGCTAGGGCCCTTCAAAGGTGAAGGGGTCAAATTGGGGCGGACGACGGGGAACACGTTCCCGATGGTTGGGAACAGGGGCGGACGGGGGACGGGGGGGGGGGAACGGGGGCGGACGGGGGGGGGGGAACGGGGAGCGGACGGGGGGGAACGGGGGCGGACGGGGGGAACGGGGGCGGACGACGGGGAACGTGTTCCCGATGGTTGGGAACGGGGGGCGGACGGGGGGGAACGGGTGCGGATGCTGGGAACAAAGGGGCGGACGGGGGAAGGAATGGGGGCGGATGCTGGGAACAAAGGGGCGGACGGGGGGGCGGACAGGGGGGGGCAGACAAGGGCTAGTAATTTTTTCCTCACTTTACCTCTACTTTGCTGACATGTCATCACACGTGGACATCTTACATCCTACGTGTCCGAAATGGGGTAATGTAATTACACACAAAATTCGGTAAAATTCAAGTCCGTCAGGATAAAGACAACATCCGGCATAATGTCGTGACGGATACGTGTCGTCACGGCACGACATTATGCCGAGATTGGCCTCCGTCACGACACAATAGACAACCCTGCTACTTGTCCAAAGTTTTTACCCCAAAGATAACACATCCCTAGCTTTTGCAACCCGGACTATCCTAATCCCAAAACAACAATGAATCTAATTTCTAACTTTCTTCTGTAAACCTCAATTCAATCCCTTAAATTTACTTAAATCTAAACTCGAAATTCACTCCCAACAAAGCATTCAACTAACTCAGTCATCACTAATTTTTATATTTTTAATGTTTTGAAAAATTTAATCGCATTGTGAGCACGAACTTGGGCTCACATGCCCTGTCCGTGGGGCTCGGGAAAAGGTGGTGTAGTTTGCATGGGTTGTGCAAATGTTGTCGGCACCATAAGAGTGGGAACAACATCCGTCGGTGGATGAATGGGAGAAGCATGTGGTGGGACTTCGTCCATGTCCATCCGGTTCGGAGCCGCTTCAAGAGCTTCATCCACATGTGGTTCGGCCACTACATCTTCATCCACTACGGGTTGAATGTCTACCGGTACATCGGGTATTATAGTTGTCGGCGTAGCGGGACGCACATGCGTAGTGGAGAGAAACTCCCGACCAGCTATATTGGCCCACATATGAAGATCACCATCGTCCTCAGCGTCAAGTCCATCGTATGCAAACGGATCATTGTGGTTGTCAAGGCCCAAATTCCCTCCACCATGTCTCCCATCGCTTTCGTTGTCCGAAGGCCCCGAGGAATCCCCGCTGGGTACCGCGGGGGGATCACCATTTATATCCTCGTTGGCCGAATAGTCGGAGTCTTCGGACATCATGTTCACTAGATACTATGCGGCCGAGTCCCGATCAATCCTCTTCCGTGCCAACCGTGAATTGGTATAAATGTACTCCAAATTTTCGGCCCTCGCCGAACTCAACCGGTTCCTAGTCTCGTTGTGCACAAACGAATAATTACTCCAATTCCTTTCGCAAGACAAAGAGGAGCACACTTGGGCCAATATTCGCTTTGCCAAAGGGGCCAAGTGGGTGCTACCTTCGCCCACGAGGTCCCACCACTCGTGGGGTGGGATGTTGGCTTCCATGGCTAGGAGCATATTGACGAACGCGCCTCTACGCTCTTTGAATGCTTGAAATTCGGCCACAACCCGACCGTAATGACCGTCATTGCCCGTGGTCAACCTCCTCATGGCATCCAAGAATCCGGATTTAACGGCCGCGTCTTCGTGGACGACGTTGTCGTCCAATAAATAGGGATTCAAGATTGCACCGGCATGGTGTAGGTCCGTGGTCATCATACGCCACCGGCTGTAGAAATCTTCTTCGGCCAAGGTAGCGAGGTTGTGTGCTAGGTTGAAAGGAAGATTCCTTGGGCTAAGCACATGTTTTTCCAAGTTCTTCATGATCAACCAAACCTTGCCCATTGCCGGCTCAACACCATCAAACACTCTCAATGCTTTCAACACCTCCTCCGACATGTGGCGGTAATTATCGCAACTTATCTAAAAATTATCGTCATTAACCGTTGTCTTGATTTGACGTGCCTCCATTGCACTTCTCCTTCGATCATCGCCTCCTCTATTTAATTTGTTCACGTAGGCGGTCCAATCAGGATAAATAACCATTTGTTCCAAAGCATGTCTCACATTTACAAGCCGGTCAATCATGAGGAAGTTGGTGGCGAATCGTGTGGACCCGGGCATCTTCAAGCCCAAATTGGGCGAGTAGGTGAGGAAGACCGCCGTCGGACATTGGTGGGCCCAAATGTATTTGACAATATCCTTCGCCTTGTCTACGACGTCCTTCATCCATCGTTGTTTACCCCAATCCTTCAACAACAAGTTCAAACAATGTGCCACACACCCTTGCCAATATATGTGTGGCCATTCCCGGTTAATATTGTTCGCCGCGGTTTTCATGGCCGCCGCATTATCGAAGCAAACTTGAACAACCTTCGCGGGGTCCACTCCAACGATGTAGCGTTTGACCTCGGTGGCCATATAGGCGGCATCCTTTGTGCTACCGGTGGTGTCAATGGAACCAAGGAACACGTCGCCCGCCGGACAAATTTGCATGACGTTCATCAAAGGGCGGTGGACAACATTCTCCCATCCGTCCGAACATATAGTGCACCCATATTTGTGGATGGATGATGTTGTCTTCAACTCCACGATTTTTTGTGTATTGAACCGTGTATCGTCAAGTAAACTCTTGCGCATTGCATGGTATGTTGGGGGTTTGTACATAATTCTAGCCTCGGCGGTTGCCTTAACGGCCTGGATGAACGCGGGATGGCGGACAATACTAATGGGGATATTAGCCTCATAAAAGGCTTGCGACCATTGTGTATCCAAGTCTCGTTTTGTCGAATTTTGCAACCCTTCCTTTAGTCTCATTTGCCGTTGGGAACGTCGGTGGGGTTCGGGAGTCGTCCCGGACACCAATTCCCTTGCCACAGACGGTGCGGGAGATGGTGGAGCGGTTTGGCTTCCGTTCGCATTCGACAATGCACCGCATGACGCTTGTTGTTGGGACCCGATCACAGCTTCTCCCCCGTCCTCAACGCACTCGTCCACAAAGTCATCCGGAATTGGCCGCTACGATCCGCCGCACCTCGAAAATAAAGACTTTACAATTGGCCTTTGACGTTGATACAATGCCACCTCCCGCATCTTGCCGTTATTTTTTTGGTATCCCAAATGGGCAACCATGCGGTCCTTCCTATAAACTAATTCCAACGCGCAAAATCTGCACTCGACTTTCTTGGACGTTGGAGTCCACTCCTTGGGCACAAACCAAGGCTTCCATTCGTTTCGCGTGCCCATCCCAATATAACGTACTACCTCTCTCCACTTGGAACGAATGCCAAAAGGCAATCAAGGTCAACTAGAGCGAGGGGGAATGATGAATGCTAATGAGCGGTGAACCCTTTATAGTCCCGACGCTTGAACATGCACTAAATATAAAAGATGCTATGATATTAAAAATGTTTAGAGTAATATGCTATAGGATCCATTGCAAAAGCAATTTGTTTATGTTTGGAGGGGGGAGGTCCAATGTCTACCATTCGTAGTCGACCCCGGAAGTCGACTGCCACGTCGACTGCCATTCGCAGTCAGCATCGGGGGTCGACTGCTGCTTGGCAGTCGACCGCCATGTCGACTGCCATTCGCAGTCGACATGGGGGGTCGACTGCTGCTTGGCAGTGGACGTGGCAGTCGCATTCTGGGGTCGACTGCAAACTAGCAGTTGACATGGCAGTCGACCCCCGCAGTCGACCGATAGTTTGCAGTCGATGTGGCGGTCGACTGCCATGTCGACTGCCATTCGCAGTCGATATCAGGGGTCGACTGCTGCTTGGAAGTCGACGTGGCGGTCGACTTCCGGGGTCGACTGCAAACTAGCAGTCGACATCGGGGGTCGACTGCTGCTTGGCAGTCGATGTGGCAGTCGACTTCCAGGGTCGACTGCAAACTAACAGTCGACATGGCAGTCGACCCCCGCAGTTGACTGTTAAATGCAGTCGGCCCACACGTCGACTGCCATATAGCAATCGACGCCGCGGTCGACTGCTAATTGTCAACTGCCTTATCAAGAGTCGACTGCTATTTGGCAGTCGACTGGATTGCGATTAGCAGTCGACTGGATGGTTGACTGCCGTATAGCAGTCGACGAATCGTCGCATCCATCCTGGCCGTTGGATGGTGCACGGTCCAACGGTCAGGATCCAGGGGCGCGGCGTCCAGTCGGACCGTCGGTGTGAGGCCCATCCAACCTATATATATAAGTGGGGAGGCCTCATTGACATCATTTTTCAACCACCCCTCCTCAAGTAGGACATTGGGACTAAGCATGCCTAGCATCCTTTGCCTAATGTTTTGAGAGGGCCTAGGGGGCGGTTGGAAGATTGGTTTAGGGTGCAAACTCTTGCCAATTTTGGATCCGATTTTTTGCGGTGGAGCGGTGTGAATACGGCCGCGTTTGTGAACACATTTGACTTGTGTTTATGAACACAATAATAGCGTGTTTTTAAACACGATGGAGGATCGAAGTTGGAGGATGCCAGAGGACGACCCGGATGCACCTGGCAGGGTGTACAAACGGCCCCCTAAGCGGCAACGACATTCCGATGTGGGATCAAGAAGTGCTTTGGGAACGGGAGCCAATATTACCCCCCGTTCAGATAATACCGTTCCCGTCCGCCCAAATGCCGGTGCCCCTACGAGCGGTCAAGGAGGGGATTCCGCGGCCTCAGCGTCGTCGAGTAGGAGCGGGAAACCAAGGGTAAAATTCTCGGATGCGATAACGGCAAAGGTCCACCAAGCCATAGTTGACTGGTATTTGAGGAATGGGGAGGCCGGCATCAAATTTCATTTTTTGGAGCAGCCGAAACACAAAAGGGTGGAGATAATTAAAAGGGACATGGAGGTTGCTATTCGACAGGAAGTGGATGGCCCCGAGTTTAGCGGTGATAGGAATCTTGCGGGGTTCGATTCATGGGTGAAGAATAAGGCCCAAAATGGTATTTTCAACCTCTAGCAATTGGTTGAGAACATGTTCCCGGAGGGCGAAACAGGTGAGGTGTTGGGCCCTCGAGCTGTAAGAATCCGGGATATATTTTTGTGGTGGGATCCCGTGGCCAAAGGATTGTCCAAGACGGCCTCCAAAATAATTCCTTGGAAGGCGGAGAATTGGAAAAGTGGCTAAGGGTGTTGGGCCCATGCCAACTATTGTGGATTCCCGATACGGCAAATGTCGTGAGTTTGAGGAGCATTAAAAAGGTGGGGGTTACGGGGAGGTGAGGAAGGTGAGGATCGAGGGCGACGATCGTCTCCCACCGGAGATTACGTGGGCTGAAAAGACCCTAAAGACGTCGGATAGGCAAAAAGCTCGTATCCAAGTAAGTGCGGAGGCATGCGTTTTAAAGAGCACGCATCCAGGTTTCATCAAGTTTTGGTTAATCAACAGTGTGTCCAATGCGGGCTATACACTATGGTGGAACGAGGACACTCTACGAGAGATGTTCATCCAGGATAGAGCCCACCGTCCAAATGCCAACATTTTGACAATGGACGCAACCGAATGACAACTCTATGACCAAGTCCAAAAGTTCCGGGCGAAGAGGGTAAAGTTGGCTCGGACGTTGTTATGGATCATGGAGGCTTTGCACGCTGCAAATGTGCAACACAACGATCTATCCATTGACAACATTATGTTGCATTGGGAATCGGACGGGAGGCTGAAGATTGGGGTGTGCGATTGGGGATGTGCAATGCATTCGGGTGAGGATGTCCTATCGCTATGGCATGCGGAAACCGTAGAAAACACTATATTCGTTAAATTGAGACTTTCTCTAGTCTCAAATTAATATATGGATCAAACAACATGAAGATGCCCGAAACTATATTGTCAACAATCTCAAATATATTATATGTTCTAATTTTCCAAAATGTATGATGTCCCGACATGAGCACATTGGGTAGAGCACTTGATACCAACTTCATCAACAAAAACATACTCAAATCAAATTGGGTAGAGCACTCCAAACCAAATTCACCCAACAAATCACATAGAACCATGGCTATTATTAGCATGTTTAATAATATTTAGACATTGCGACGTACATAGCATAGGGTTTAGGGTGCATATTTAATCGACCCGACAATCTAGTCCCAAACTTAATCATAAAAAGAAATTCACATTTGTTATGAAATATAGTATATGGATATTCATCCAACCCCAAATAATATAGCATTCGTAAGTTCTACCCAAATTCTACCCCTACTTTTAGAAGTACACATATGACTAATATATATTGCTAGAATTACATATGAAACTATAATCAATGCTAAAACAATCCTACCAACTTCTCATTCAACGGGGGTTGTTTCTTGTGCGATCCGAGCAAGGTTGTCTTTTGCAAAAGTTATGTACTTTTGAGGGATGGACACTGATCCACTATGATTTTTCCGTGGTTTCCATGCTATGAATATGGAATCTGTATCTACCCAAGATGGACCATGCTCTGAATCCACCTTCCACCGAAAATTATGGTTTGTATCCCAGCCTGTATAATGCCGAATCACATCTTCATTCCGTGCCGTCGGTCGGTAGTACTCCACCTGAATTTGTCGAAAATGCGGGCTTGAAGTTGCGAAATTTGGTTTGGACAAAGCTCTTGCCACCCATACAGGCTTCGCATATGTCTCATCACCAGGACGTAGAATGAGCATATAACCTTCATGACAATCCACCGCAATGCGGAAAGAAGGTGGGGGACGTTGACTAGCAGGCCCAACGTAATGGTCGTCCACATCAAACTCCTCACGAACCTCTCCATTTTCCAAAAGTCTAACCTCGGAAGCTTGTACATCGACACGAGTTTGAGGCCAAAATCCGTGCCTCAAAGTAAGGGGGCTATCTTGGTGAAGGTCTGCCAAAGCGGCACGAACACGTGTCCAATACTGTATCCAACTCCCATAACGATGCCAACATGATCCACCAACGTCCGCTATCTTCAAACTCTCCCAATATTGTATGAAGCCTGATATACCTTTCAAAATATCCTCCAAATTCTTCATGGGTATTGGCTTGCAAGGCCTAGGCTCTCCATCCGGTAACATCGTCTTTCCATCCGCATCCACGCGCCACACAAGGAGACCCTCCGGCGGGCTCCAATCTTGTGTCGTGCACAACAACTTGTATTGCATGGCGGGTACACCATCGTTACGCATGTAGAAGCGGAATTGTTGTGCCTTCGTATGCCCGATCAATCGGTGAGCTCCACTTCGAATATAAGGTTCTATAAATGCCTTGAAGTCTGGCACCTCCTCAATCATATGGGGGATGACGGGAACGTTCTCCAAATCCATGTATGACTTCATCAATAACGGGATTGTTGGAAAATCCTCCTCCCTCAACTTCATGCTCCACCGCCCAAAAGATGCATCAATATCATCGTGCGTGTGGCCTACCAATAGGAAGGACACAAAAACCTCCTTGAAAATGCCTTTCGCAACCAACAACGACCAATATGCAAATACATATCTACTTTTATTGTCCTTGGCACAATTGTCCAATTGGACACGCAAAGTGGGGGGCAACTTCTTCGCAATCACGGGTTCACTGGGTGGCTCTGGCAACGAATACAAGCATACATCTTTTCCATCCAACACCGCTTCATATAAAGGTGTTGAACCCGACGTATTGTCAAATAACAATCCTGAAGAATAGGCCGGCGGTTTCTCCAAATCACGTAAAAGCCTTGCGAATGACCCTATCGTGTGGTTTGAATCCGCTGGATACAAATCAAGAGCATAATGAGCAAACTTGACATCACCATGTCCATGTGCAATCATTCCTGCAATGCCAACCCAGTGTGATTAGTATCTATGCATAAATAAACCAATTTGCGTGAATCCATGTTCTGAAGCACATCACGTAATAAAACGCCACAACATTTAGGGTATGCGATGACATTGTTTCCAAATTCACCTGTAACCGATACAGGCAGCTTAAAAAATCCATCCGTGGCCTTGATTCGATTTGCAAAACATGGGGAGGCTGTTTTGGCATGGTCCATTTTGTCATGGATGACCGTAAGAACCTCCAAGGGCCTGGAGATGGACAAAGCTCTATTTGTGTAGTAATCATTACGGTGTGCCTCTTGCATGTTTACATGCTTGAAATAGTTCAATTGATGTGCCGCATAAGACTCGGTACCCATCGTGTGTGCATCCCGAAGGCGCTTCAACTTCTCGCAAGTAGAGCACCGTGCAAATTTGTCCCCTCGTCTTTTTGTAATGTATTCGCTAAAGTTTGCTTTCTTGATTGCACTCAATTTTGACAATGAAATTGGCTCCAAACCGACATTCTCGCCAACAGCATTCACATCCAACAATATGTCTTTCCATTTTGTGCCTGTGGGAAGAACTTTCTCCACAACCTTTTCCCCGGTTGTGAGTGTGCGTGTTTTGTGTGGCATTGCATCGGCAAGCGGGACGATGATGGTCGCCAGAGTGGCCGTTGCTTGCCTTGTTGCTTCCCTGGGTTTCTTTGAGCCCACGTTCCCATGGTGACGAGACCGTCGGCCTTCCTTGGCATAAGCAGCTTGTCTATAAAAGTCCGCTTTTGACACACCGTGAATGGTGTACCATGCCTTACAACACACGTCTATGCTTTCAATGGTGATGACCTTGCGACCCGTCCCATTCACATGTATCGCCCTATGGACATCAAGTTTTTTGGTGGATCTTAGACGGAAATCTCCAAGCCACATTTCTTCGCGGATGGCCTTCAATTTATCCCTTGGAAACAATTGGCAACAACGATGCACACAACAATCCTTTGTGGCAACTTCTCTAATGGACTCCTCGCCGAGCAACCTTTGGCGTTTACAATCAGTTGCAGAGGGAGTAGGACGTGCCAATGTCTCGTACTTTCGTAAGCCTTTGCGGGGCCGAATGTTTACTTGGAGCTCCATTTGGTTTTGCATGTATTGTCGCTCATGGTCACGCAAGCTAACTCCATCAATCGTGACATTCCTCAATGGCCACCTGCGGAGGGAGAACCTATGAGTGGGATCCACCTCGGAATGAATGAGTGACTCCAATATGACAACCCCAACGTCCTCTGTGCCAAGTGGGTTCTCATCAATGCAATCTTGTGGATGGGTGTTACGACAAATACCATCCGCCACAGCAACTCCACTATCATTAACGAGCACCACCTCCAAATTCACCCACGAAGCCCTTGAAAGTCCCGTACATTCAACAATGGTTTCGTGCGCTACGGAAGGCGAAGGTAAATCCAAATGATCTTCGTCTGCACTGTCATCCATAGTAGCCTCCCCGACGATGTCTAGCTCATCCTCAGATGCAGATGGCCAAGTGGCCATGTCTTCAGATGACCAATCCCCTCTTTCACTAAACCCATCCATTGTGCCTACACACATGAACATTGAACCTTGTCAAAAAAAGCACAAAAATTGTAGGTTCCAATCAAAGAATTCAATACCATCTTATATAATCAAAATGACTGCTATGCCATTGGGTTTGTAAAGGTTTGGGTTGTCCAGCGGACACACTGTCATCCAGAGCCCATCCACACTGTGGGGATGGGTTTGGGTCGAGCGACCCAAACCTTGTGGCAGGATGGGATCATGGTCATCCATAGCCCATCCACAATGTGGGGATGGGCTTGGGTCGAGCGACCCAAACCTTTTGGCGGGATGGGGTCGTGGTCACCCAGAGCCCATTCACAATGTGGGGATGGGTTTGGGTCGAGCGACCCAAACCTTGTGGCGGGATGGGTTCATTGTCACCTAGAGCCCATTCACAATGTTGGGATGGGTTTGGGTCGAGCGACCCAAACCTTGTGGCGGGATGGGTTCATTGTCACCCAGAGCCCATTCACAATGTTGGGATGGGTTTGGTTCTATCAGGGTCAAACTAAAAACCACCCACACTAGGGCAGGGGTTTGGGTCGACCGACCCAAACTTTATAAGGGTCATACTAAAAACCGCCAACACTAGTGTAGGGGTTTGGGTCGACCGACCCAAACCTCCTCAAGGTCATACTAAATCCGCCCACAATGGGGTATGGGTTTGGGTCGACCGACCCAAACTCACCGCAAAATCCGGCGTATAGTGCGGCGGAAATTGCGAAGTGGGTTTGGTTTGAGCTCATTGCGAAGTTCACAGTGGGGTTGCATGCTGTGGATAGGTGCTCATGAACGGCAAACCTTGAAGTACAGCTCCGGCTGAGAGTTCTCCCTACGATTTCAGGAGTGGGAGAAGAGCAAAAAGAACCGACTTTTGGGGGGTGCGCCCCTTTATACTATCCACCTCCGCTTCCCCAACTTCCTCATTGGATGCCTTTCCCGCCTAGTTCTCCTGCAGAGATTATTTTCAAACTTCCTGACAGAATTCCCCGCTTTTTGTTGATTATAAAAATTGCGAATTTAACCTGGCTTTTGGATACGCCAAACGTCATCTGACTTAGTGTGTGTTGAGAATGTCTATTGAAAGTAATGTGGATATTTAATCCGTTTTTTATTGTTTGATGTGGATATGACAATTTACTTATATTGACATATTATATGTGTCGTGAATAAATGTCCATTGACAATATTTGAAATGTTGAGTATCGTTGTGATTATATTATGTGAATATGACATGCACCATTGGGAGGAAGGGTGGCCGCCACATGAATTTTTATAAATATAATAAGGGAAGGGGCATCTGATAAGTGATTTACAAAAACCATCCCCTACGCGTTCATTTTCATGTATCCAGAATATTACCCTACATAAACTCAAACAATATAGTATATTTCAAACAATATATTGACAAACGATATGCCAACATTATGAAACTTCATATAGTAAAACTCAATAAATACAATACTTAATGTAGTTATTAAAACTCTCACATGTGGAATTGTATATTGAAAACAATGAAGAGATGTGATGTCAAATTTGAACTATTTGGCCGACTTTCAATTTGCGCTAATACAAATGAGAAAAGCTTTAAAAGGACATATGTCATTTGTAAGGTGTGCACACAATGTTGCTTCATTCCAAGCATGCAAATGTGGCAATGTTTAATCTATGTTAGGACAAGTTATGAATGGGATCCTAACCAAGAGTGGCATTTTTTTGTTCACTCTTTCAAATAATGTTTCAATCTAATATCCTCAATTACACTTCAACTCTAACAATGTTTGCAAGCAAAACTTGCAAAGTTGGAAATGTACGTCCTCATAACATCCACAACATGAAAGGTTCCTTGAATTAGTATAGATTCTTGAATTGTCTCAAATAATATAATATGAACATGCTCAAGATCGTATCTGCCCCTGGACTCTTCTTGCTATTAAGATAAGGTTACAATTGAATTTTGGATAACCTAATGTTGAGCACTATGTCACATGTTCATGTTAGTGACTTCATTTCTACACCACCATACAACCACCTTCCATGTTTGGCAATGAAAATGATGTGATGTCTATATACATTTGTGTCTAAAACTATGATCAGCAACGCCCCATCATTTGACCTACGTGCTGCTCATTTATGGCTTAAACCCTAAACCCTAAACCCTAAACCCTGAATTTTGTACATGTTCATTGATGCCTACATATACAAACAACAACTACTATATTATGTGCCATTATGTAATATATGTCGTTTCAAACATGTGGAGGAAACATGAAACATCAAAGTTTTTGCTTGCTTGGCTGCATATTATGATGTTCACCTTGGGTTAAGGTGGATACATTTGTATTCATCTTGCTTCTCCTGTAGACTTTAGGGGTCAACTCCCAAGTAAATATATAAATGTTTCATGATATAAATCAATCAACCGATTCGGTGCTTTTGGCAAACAAAAATTGGTAATAAATGACAATACATTAACTTGTAGTGAATTAGTGTAATGGTACTTGTTAGGGGATGCACGGTAAGCTAGAGCCATGCCCTCTAGCAACATACATCATATAAATCTCAATACATATTATTCATATTCATTTATTGCACCATGTAAAGGGATACCATATCCATTTTAAAAGACCGTGTAATTGCAACATAATTTTGAAATACCCCTCTTAGACTATCATGTATCATTGTTGTCTGATTCCATATGTCTAGATGGCGGAAGCTATACACATAATGGATTCATTTTACAATGTTTTGTCACTGGAGACAATTGGAGTTGCATATCATGTGCTTCAGTTGCCCTAAATCCTTAGTAACTTGTCTGTTAAAATCATTTTACTTTAGTTTAATCTTGTGATATATTATGAACCATGGTTTATTGTGCACTACATGATTCATCAAAGTGAATATGTAAGGGTTGACTATAAGCTCAAGCATGTTAGCAATTCCATATAAGGACCATGCAGAACAAAACCATTAAAATTGGAGTTGGGGATGGTACTCAACAAATATTACATACTAGTTGAAAGTCAAATGAATTATTTTATTTCTCTAAAGTGGTCAAACAACTTAACCCTTAAACGTCGGAGAGGCCCTATCAGGGCCTTGTTGACCCTAAACTATTTGACCATAAGATAACGTCAAAACATGTCGGAATTGCAAATTTTTTTTCCCCAAAATGTGTATCTCAAACTTCCATATCCAAATATAATATATGCCGATCGCAGTAAAAGAATTACATGGAGGTCTGAACTTCGGTAAACATAGGCTGATGGGAGAGGACCTCTCACCCCCCCTTGGACGTTTAAGGGTTAAGACCCAACGAGTTTAATTTGTTCGCAAAATTAGGCTATGGTTTAGGGTGAATTGATAATTTTAAGCAATACCTTAGGCTATGTAGCTGATTGAGAAAATTAATTGGTGCTAAGGAATAGCGGGTTAGGGTTTGGGAATTAGGGCTGGCCCGTAATCCCATTTGCGTGTGTGCTCTAAACACGTGGGTGCCCTAATCCCGTATTGTAGGGCCTTTTCCCGAGGGGTACAAATCTCGAAACGTCGCCCTCTTTCGCCCCTTTTCTCGTTCTCCGCGCCAAGCTTTGCTTCGCTAAGCGCCGCCTCCACGAACCGCCGCCTTCGTGAAGCGCCGCTCCCGCGCTTTCTCTTGCGTTCTTTCTTCCTTTCTCGCATCTTCTGATTCTTCTCCTCACTCTCCTTTCTCTTGCTTTCTCCGATTCTCCTTTCTCTTGCTCTCTAGGTTTATGAGTGTAGTGTGAGTTGTTTCTGATTTGAAAAAGCTTGCTCTCTTTTTCCAACTTGAGATTGAGAGAGTTTAGGGTTGCATTGTGTGACAACATTGAGTGGTATAGAGTGTTTGCTCATTTCGTTTTGGTCTATGTTGTTGAGTATCCCTCACACTCCACTATGGTGAGTGTTTGCGATAGAGGTTTCTGTTAGTAACATTCAGAGTGTTAGAAATCATTGAGAAACGGCATTGAGTGGGTTTTGCGAGGTTCATACTTTTCTGATATTCAGGTGTAGTGTTCTTTTAGAGTATTTGTGACATTGAGCTTGCAATACCCACCTGCAAGAACAGATTGTTCTACAGCTTGTACGCAAAGGTAATTTTTCAATGACTCAATGTGTTTCAGTTGCATTAGGGTCTTGAAGCATACACAATGCATAAGCATTGTGTATGTTGCGTGCACACAAAAAGGAAGCTCTCCTGAAACAAAATAGTTTCGAGAGGCGACCGAAACAGTAAGTCTTATCCAAAACCACGGAAGCATTTTTTGCCTAAATTTGCTTCACTTTCTTAAAAAAACAATCTTTTTGTTCTCTCACTTGTTTGGGTCGATCTACCCAAACATAACACCTTGTTTGGGTCGGTCGACCCAAACCATACACATTCCTTAATAACAGATACTACATTTCAAGACTTGCTCTTCAAAGCTGTAGTCAACAATTGACTGATATTGAATTCCACAAATAATCCAGTGGGGTTTGGGTCGATCGACCTAAACCATATACACAAAAACACCCCAAGGTTTGGGTCGATCGACCCAAACCATCCAAACAAAAAACCCAAGGTTTGGGTCGACCGACCCAAACCAAAGAAACAAAAATGCCGCAAAGTTTTGGGTCGATCGACCCAAACATGGCGTTAAAAAACCCCTCCCCAATAATCCATCCATACTGGTGCCCAAAATAAAACATAATTTGGATATTCCTTATAATACAAGGATATGGATAATGTACACTCATAAGAACAAGGAATAACGATACGGCCAATCATCCGAAATTTTCCCCTTTGATCATTATATCCACCTTCATTAAACTCTAATGACCCGGTCATATCTTAAGCAGAAGAGAAAATTAATTACCAAATTTTCAGAATTCAACTGGCTTGTGTTTGGGTCGATCGACCCAAACCTGTCCATAGCTGACATTGACATATTTAGCCTCTTGAAAATTCGATAACATGCCTATCTCTACATGAAAGAGTTTGGGTCGTCCGACCGAAACTAACAGTTCCCATCCTTTCCTTGCAGATGGCCCCCAAAAAAAGACCTGGAGAGAGGTGGTTCATGCAAGCACCAGATGTGTTATGCGAGGAGTACGAAACACCTCCAGACGACTCCTATGTGCCCAAGGACGGGATTGTGCTTGCATGGTCACTTCAGGTGGTCAAGGCGTCGCAATACAAAATCCTGTTCGTGGTAAAAGTTGGGACATTTGAGCAGAATACTTGGGCGACTCTGACGGGGTGGGAGGTGGCGTCAGTCCAGGCTCTTGGGGAGCACGTGGACGTCATCCTAGAGAACTCAGCGGTGCAGAACGTCCACATGTTCATGCACCAGTTCTCCGAGCCGTTTGACACCATCTACGCCAAAGAGTCATGTGCCGAACCAGAGGTGGTGAAACCAGAGGCGATATTCATTGATGGGAATTGTACGAACACGAAGGTTGCAAGCAGGTTCACTAAACTAAAGCAGGCAATCACCGTGATCAACAAGGCCCAACAAAAACCACAGCAAGTGGTGAGACGGAAGGCCACCACTGAGGAAGGTGCAGGGTCGTCCAGACCTCAAGCAGTGAGGAAGCCACGAGCGGTCCCGGGTGACTCAAGAAGGAGCACTCCCTCGGAAACACCGGCTGACAGCCAGACGCCAACGCCGTCGACCAGCCGGCAGACTACACCGTCGAGGAGGCAGTCATCGGTGATGACTGACGAGGTAGTTCCCCAAGAGCTGCGGATGCCCAAACCTGGGCAAGAGGTGGATACAGGGGAGATTCAAAGAATCGTCGACAACTTCACGACGAAATGCTCCCACTGCTTCTTCATGGGCAGGGATTTCAAGTTCGACGTGAACATTGCCCAGTGCCACCTTGCGCCTCCAGAGAAATGTGTCCGAGCCAAGGAGGACGCCTACGTCGACTGGATGGTCGCCCAGATCGTCGGCGGGCAGTTCAAGGACGACAGGCAGACGATTGTGGTCATGCCTCAAGGGCTGAAGAGAATGCCGACGCCTGATATGTGGCCGGCAATTTCAAAAGGAGATTTTTGGCTGATTGACGGCCAGCACAGTGTGGAGGCGTCGAAAAAAATCCAGCTGATGACTGAGTGGGACGACCCCAACAAGCAGAAGGAGAAGCTGAAGGTGTGGAAAGCACTGGTGGTATGGTCTGACAACGAGACCATACTCAGCGACATCTCCCGGTTCTTCAACATGGGGAACAAGAAGAGGGCGTACCAGGCATCGTGGATCAGGAACATCATGGCCTCGAGGGAGGTGTGGGAGTTCTATGGCAGGCCTCCCAAGGAAAGGGAGAATGCAAAAGATAAGAACCCCAAATGGGAGGTGAGTATGGTTTGGGTCGATCGACCCAAACTCTGCCATTGTGTTATGTCTTCGCCATATTTATAGTTTGGGTCGATCGACCTAAACCCTTGTAATGTTTTATCGTCTTTGTCAATTTTGTAGTTTGGGTCGATCGACCCAAACTGTTGTTGCAGTTGTTGTTTCATGACATGTTGTCTAACATGTGTTGTCTGCTTCGTGTGCAGGACTTCAAATATCAAATGATCAATAAATTCTCCTCCATAGACAACGCCAGCCACAAGCAGAAAAAATACAACGAGTTGCGAGGAGAAATTTATTTGATCACAGCATCCGAAGCCGTTTGGAAGAAGTGGAAGAGGGTGTTCGAAAAGCATGAGACGGGGGATCTCATCGATCCCGACACAGGAATGCTTTTCAACGCAACCGCGCGCTTCAAGCAAATGAAGCCCCTGGTGAGAGAGTTCTTCCGTTCTCTCCAAGGGCTTTCGGAGACGGAGATGGGAAAGGCGGCTTCCCATATCCTGCACGTGCAGCCGTCGGCAAAGAGGTGCTGGGTGCACCCGAAGATCGTCTTCACCAAGCCAAAGAGCTTCGTTCCTTCATGCTACACCATGAAGGAATGGACGGAGAACAGGAAAAAGAAGACAATAATTGTGCAGGAGCTGCACAAGTTGGTGCCCGAGCGGAATATTTTCGTGGACGGCGAGGTCCACGAGGCGCACTGGAGAGCATTCAAAGAATAATACAAGTTCACCAGTGCGTCGATGGCGGCTTTGATGAGGGAAGCTGGAGAAGACTTCCTCAAATCCAAGTTGGTGAAGGGCGGGAAGAAGCGGGAGCTCCCTGAGCACACGGCGCGGGCCTTCTCCAACTTCGTGAAGGAGAAAAGGATCGTTAGTTTTGAGGGGGACGCACATTTCAATCCCGTCACCCTCGAGCCGTTGAAAATCCAGGGCTGGCCTGGAGTTGAGCCTAGGAAGGCTATCCGGACAAAAGCGAGGGACCACTTTCCCTTTGCCATGATAGACTTCAGGAACATTCCGGGGAGCTCATTCGAGGGCACCATGAGCACCCTGTTCCACGAGCCTTTCATGGCAAAGTTCGTGGATTATGCCAGCCCCAAGCTCAGGGAGGTCGACATATGGCTGTGGATAGTGGAGGACAGGAGGGCGGAGCAAGTATACGAGATTGTGCGGAAACTGCAGCCGGAGTATGCGGTTTCGAAATCTCACTACATTGCAGCATCAGCGGAGGGGGCGTACAGTACGATGAAGGACAAAAAAACCAGGGTCGTCAACGTGCTGTGTTTGTACTTCGTGTACAAGGCGGAGTTTATCAAGGTGCCGAACCACCCTATAACCCGGATGGAAAAGATATTCCAGGTTCCAGAAGGGTTGGGTGCCAGCAAAACCTTGTACGACGAGGCCAAGTACGCCAATTATCCTTCGGATGAGCTGCGGATGGAGTTCTACCTGAGGATCCTGAGGACACTGACGAGAAGAGGGGACTGCATCTTCAACGTCTTCGGGGGGTCCAAGCCAGTCTATGCAGCCATGGTAAGTGTCATCATGTAGCTCCTGTGCAGTTTGGGTCGACCGACCCAAACTGAGAGTTGATTTGGCTATAGTTTGGGTCGATCGACCCAAACTAAGAGTTGTTTCAGTTTGGGTCGGTCGACCCAAACTAAGAGCTGGTTTAGTTTGGGTCGGTCGACCCAAAGTAGACATTGTATTAGCCATTTGTATCCCTTCGTTTTCGTCGCCTTCTCTTCTTTTGCTATCTTAGTATTGGCGCACCTGATAAACTGATGATGTGGGAATGTGCAGATGTTGGGGTTGAACGTCTACTCCTACGTAGAAGACACGGATGTTCCATTTTACAAGACCCAGAAATCGCTGGCGAAGAAGATGGACATCCTCGACTGGATACCAGGGGGCTACGGGGAGGAGATTGTTCAAGGCGGTGAAAGCCCGATCGATAGGGCGAGGCGCGTGAACCCTGAGGAGGTCACCATGAGGGCTCCGGTTGTAGAACCCGAACCTCTGGTGCTATTACATCCGGGCGAATCGTCTCGGGGGCCGGGCGAGGAGGTGGAAGAGGAGGAGGAGGAGGAAGAAGAAGAAGCAGAGAAGGCAGAGGGGGAGGTGGAAGAAGGGGCAACCGGATTCACGCAAGAATCCCAGGCGCCCCAACGGAAGAAGGCCATGCGGGTGGCCACTCCGCAAAGCAGAATGGTGCCCGTGCTCACGGTGGATGATGCGCGGGACATGTACTCCCGGGACGGAACCTCCACGTTCAGGGAGAAGAGGAGGATGAAGGGGAAGAAGCTTTATGGCGACTACGCAGTGGACGAGACAATCGCCATAAGCAGCGAGGACGAGGACGACATGGAGCTCGCCAAACGGCTCAGGTCGGATCCTCCCTCCCCGAGAGCGTTCGCTGGCATGGTCATGGTGAAACCCGAAGTCCTGACTGTGGAGGAAGCCAACGAGAAGATGCGGCGGGACGAGGAGCAGCGCCTCCGCCTTCAGAAGGCTGCAGCTGAAGAACCTTCAATGCGGAACGAGGTCGCAGAGTTGAGGGCCCTCCTATTGGATCAGGAGCGGCAAAGGGCGTTGGCCCAGCCTCCCTCTAGCGCAGACCTGATCTCTCAGGTCATACAGGGGATGTGGGCGCAAGGCTTGGTGGTCGCTCCCCCAGGAGCATTTCCACACCTGCCCCCCGGGTTCCCACCTCAGAACATCCCACAGCAGCCTGTGCCGCAGTCGTCGTTCAGTTTTCAGCACATGATGGGGTCCCACGTCCGACCTTACGCCCCAGTGCAGCAAATCGACGACCCCAGCCTCTGGAGCGTGGGCGGATCCTCCAGGCCTTTGACGCCCCCACCATTGCGGCCTCCCGTCGACATGCCCCCCCTCACCAGCAGGACGACCCCCACATGTTTGGGTCGTCCGACCCAAACCCGCCAGAGCCTGTGGTGCGCCAGGACGAACCCCACGATGCAGGAGGGTTTGGGTCGGTCGACCCAAACCTCGACAATGCGCAGTCCCCTGCTGCCCAGCATGGTTGCGAAGACACAACCATGGTAGACGTTGAAGGCCCGCAAGGGCCTGGTGATACATCTAACCCTACCCCAATCGATGAACACATGCATGATTCGCATGCGGAGGTTGGGTTAGGACAAGGGCCTCATGCTGAGCCTTTGCAGGAGCAGGTCGCTGACGTCGTCGGAGAAGGCGGGGCCGTGAGAGGCGGGGCAGCGGAGATGGCGGAAGCGTCCACAGCATCCAGACATGACCAGGACGAGGTAATGTACTGAGACCTCTAGTTTGGGTCGTTCGACCCAAACTTCCTGGCCATTGTCTTGTTGCCGTGGTCGTGTCCCCCTAGCTAGGAGGAACTGCCCCACCCCCCACCGCACCCCCCTACCTCCCCCCCGCTCTCGTTCCTTTCATCCCCCTACATGGCCCCCCTCCGCGTGCGACGATTCTCGATCTCTGGCGGACGCAATCAAATTTTGTAGATTTACATTTAGGATAGTGTGAACGACTCGTTCAACGCGGCTCCCCTCATTCAAATTGTACATAGAGATTTTTATAACAAATAAAATCATTCTTTTTGGTGCCCATACGCTTGCTCTTGTGTTCCGAATGTATGTTGTGAGTTTTCCCCATTGTATGGTGTCGTTGCCACAGCTACTTCAATTGTTTCTTGTCTTTTACACAAACAATTTCCGGTATGCTTGAAAATGGACATAGCATGACATAGCCTTCGCCGCCTTCTCTCGCTCGTCTCCACAGGGATCGGAGCGTAGCGTTGCGGCTCCCCGTCGATCCTCTCCCCGAAGCGTGGACGACAGCGCGGCGGCCTCCCCGATTTTACCCGCGCCGGCCTTGCAGCCTAAGACCCGGTTCCTGGTGCTAGACCTCAACGGGGTCCTTGTCCAATGCGTGCATTGCCCAAGGGCCCCCACGGTGTCTTTCTCCAAGCCCGAGGACACGAACTACGATGGCCCCCCCACGTACATCAAAAGCAAGCTCGTGTACCTCCGGCCGTGGCTTCGGCGCTTCCTACAGGTCGCCCTAAAGAAATGGTGGGTGATCGTGTGGAGCTCCATGAAGTCCGAAAACACCCAGGCGGTCGTGGAATTCATCTTCAAGGGCCTCGAACCCCCGTGCTTGGTCCTAGGACATGAGTCGTGTAGGACTTTGACCACCCCCGAAGGCAGGGTTGTCAGGAAGCCCAACAACCCCGCCGTGAGCCAATACCTGAAGGTCTTGAAGCCAATCGTGTGGGACGTCCGTCCCTCAATGGTCGGCTGTCCCTACGACGTCCGCCCCACCCGCGACAACACCCTCATGGTGGACGACAGCGCGTCCAAAAACATTTTGAACCCGACCTCCAACTTCATAGTGTGCCCTACGTGGACGGTCGGGAAGGTCCAAGACCGCTTTTTGTTAGACCTCCTTAAATACTTGCAGGCGCTCGCGGGGAGCGGACTCCCCGTGCCCAACTTCGTATCTCGTAATCCAATAGGCGAGAGATACTTGGATCCGAGGGACTATTTGTACAGGGATTTGTACGCTCACGCGAAATATAATAAACTCATTTGAGATAGTACTTGGTGTGACATTTGTGTGTGTGTATATATGCGTTAAATGTATATGGATTTTCACATGCTCCCTTCCCCCCCCCCCTTTCCCTTGGGTTTTGTTTGGTTCTTTTGTTTGGCATCAGCGCTTGGAGCCCTCTATTGACATCGTCAGTGAGTCAAACTTGGGAAGCTTCTTCTACGAGACCGTTTACGATGCCGCGTCCACCATCGACTACTCCAAGGAGCCTCTAGATGCCGGGGTCGTCGATAGCCCCCCGCCCAAGCAAATCTTCCGACAATCGCCGTCTCCGTCCCCGCTCAAGGGCATAGATCGCTACTGCGTCCGGGCGTCACCCTCGCGGGAAGGCGGGAGTGTTACACCTCAACGGCGGCTATGTATGGACGCTCGGCCTACAAAGAGTGGACCCCTCCCTATCCCTTTGCGGGACGCCTTGCCCCTCCTCGCCAACTCGGACGCGAGTGCCCGTCGTGCCAAGGTAAGCCCCCCTCCCCATAAATGCACCATGCGTTACAATCATTCTATCCTTAAAAGACCGTGCGACATGTTTGGGCCTTTCTCCTCAAACTAACACATGTTTGCCGGTTCTTAATTGGTTGCAGGTTGCGTCCGGCCTCAAACCTCCACGGTCCAATGCGTCCATTGAGCTGGAGCGCGAGTACGCCATGCGCCGATATGCCGGACAGTCTACGTCGTCGTATTCGAATTCCTCGTCTTATAATTCGGGCGGTCGACGGAATCCAAAATGTGTTATGGTGGGCCCGCATCCAAAACTCGGCTACAGTCGCGGGCCAGAGATTCTCAGAAATGTTGAGGCGATGCGAGCTAAACAAGCGGCGGCAAAAGAAAAAGATGCGGTCTCCAAGCCTAGATAGGCCATCGTAGGCGTAGACATTGCATGTAGGCGGGATGATTTTAGGCCGCACTATCCAATTGATTTGTGCCATTAGTATGCTATTCAATTTCTCATGCCATACATTGTATATTCTACTTGCAATAATATAAGTTGCAATAATATAAGTGTTATGGGATTACCCCTTCAATATGGTCTAAGGTTTGGATTGCCCTACCTAAACCATCACAAATATGAGTTCTCATATCTTGTATGCAATATTATATTGGTTAACATATTTCCCCTTCAATATGGTCTATGGTTTGGAAACCCCTACCTAAACCATATCCATACAAGCTCTCATGTTTTGTGTGCAATAATATGAATGTTTTAAGATTTCCCCTTCAATTTGGTCTAAGGTTTGGATTGCCCACCGTAAACCATCACAAATATGAGTTATTAATGGGGTTCTTGGTATGAACACCTCTTCAAAGTGTTCGCATCTTACAACTTTCTCCAATATGTGTTCCATTTATCCTTGTTCTTATTTCTGTGAATGTCTCAAAATGCCCAAAAAGTCTCAATTTAACGAATATAGTGTTAGAAGCAAAGGAAAAATTGAGGAAGGAGAAGTTTTGGGTGGCGCCGGAACTGTTTTACATCCAAAACATGAGACACAAGGATCCCGATGTATATTACACCGTGGAGGCTGAGTGTTATGCGGTCGGCGTGCTTGCTCGACAACTTTGCAACGATGGTGATGACCGAATACTCTTTGCCGATGAAGGAAGGAAAATTTGGGATGTCACTTTGAGTGCATTGACCTGCGAGAACGTGTCCAACCGCATTTCATTGACCATCGCCAAACTACGGATGCAGATGCAATTTGTGGGGTGAGATGAGCCCATAAATTGCTGGAGAACTGAGGTTAAGGATAGTGTTATGTCTGTTTAGTTCTTTAGGTAACATCGTAGGGGTCAAGGTAGTATGCGTGTATCATTGATATGGACAACCTTGTGTATTTTTTATATCTTTACGATATACTTGTTTTAATACAACGCGGGTTTTTTTTCTTCTACATATCATTGTTGACTTTAATCACATTTTTCCTAAACTACTTCCATCCATCCATATTCCACTATACCCAAACCATTAAAATTTAACCCAACAAACATATGATGATGACTTCATTTGTCTGTTAATAGTATCAGTCGACGGCAATGGTCGACTGCTACAACTGCAGTCGACTATCTTCGTTGACGGCCAACATAGCAGTCGACGGTGGTAGTCGACTGCTATATAGGCAGTCGACTACCAACCATGGTCGACTACCATGGTCGACTGCTATGTTGGCCGTCGACGAAGATAGTCGACTGCTACATTGGCAGTCGACCATGGTAGTCGACTGCCTATATGGCAGTCGACCATGGTAATCGACTGCCTATATAGCAGTCGACGGTGGTAGTCGACTGCTATATTGGCAGTCGACAACTTAGTCGACTGCTACATTAGCAGTCGACCATTGTAGTCGATTGCTAAGTTAGCAGTCGATTAAGTGGTCGACTGCTAAGTTAGTAGTCGATTAAATGGTCGACTGCCTATATAGCAGTCGACAACTTAGTCGACTGCTAATGTAGTGTGAGCCCAAAATCGTGCTCACAATTTGATTTACATGTTCAAAATATTAAAAACATAAAAATTAGTGATGATTGAGTCAGTTAAATGCTTTGTTGGGAGTGAATTTCGAGTTTAGATTTAAGTAGATTTAAGGGGTTGAATTGAGGCTCACGGAAGGAAGTTAGGAATTAGATTCAGTGTTGTTTTGGAATTAGGATAGTCCGGTTTGCAAAAGCTAGGGGTGTGTTACCTTTGTGGTAAGAACCTTGGACAAATTGGTAATTAGAACCGAAGGGGTAAAAGGGAAATGCCCTTTAACCGAATCGGAAATGTTAAGGTTGTAGGTTAGTGAGTAGGTAGGTTAAGTAGGATCAATCAATCAAGCAAGCGGAAGTCAAGCGACGGCGGAGAAAAGAAACATTCCGGAAGCGGCCAAGAAAAAGAGGTGACGGTTGCCAATAAAGGCTTGAGGCAAGTGGGTACGAGGTGACGGTTGCCTCCCCCCATTTACCACCGAGGGCTTAATAGCCACCAATCAAGGGATGGGCCCCTCGGTCGAAGGAAGGGAGAAGGGGTCCGACCCTTCATTGAGAGGGTATAAAAGCCCCCTCTTCTCCTTTCATCTCTCTCAAAAAAAATTTGTTCGCACGGCGAAGCCCTTGCAAATTTTAGTTAGGAAGCTCTCTTTCTTTCTTCTTCTCTTCATTTTGTTAGAAAGATCAGCAAGTATTCATGTAGACATGATTTAGAATCCTTAGAGTCAAAGTTCTTGAGAGAAGGTAGTGTGTTTTTGAACACACTCTTAAGTAGCTGGGCCACATTCAATCCAGTGTAGTGGACTCTAAAGTTATGATTTAGACTTTAGATTTTGAGGGGATGTAGCCCTCTTTGTTAGCTTTCCAAAGACCCTAAGCTTGTTAGAATCAGAGTTAGTAAGCAAAAGTTATGAAACTTTGAATGAAAGTGTCTCAAGCTGCCTTTAAACTTTCAAACGCTGACTTTGTGAGAGCGCATAAAAATTGCAACACCTGAATTTATTTTGAGATTTGAATGATTCATAGGTCTTGTGATGAGCTTTTCAAAACACTAAAAATTATTTTGATCGGAACTTGTGAGAGAAAGTTGTGGCAGTTTAAGTTGGGGAGTGTTGCTGCCTTAGGGGAACCCCCACGGGTGTTCACCCATGGCAGAAGATTTGGAGTGAGTGTAGCCCTCATTATTAGCTTTCCAAAAAGCCTAAGCTTGTTGGAATCGGAGTTAGCGAACAAAAGTTATAGGTGTTTGAAGGAAGTACCCTAGTTGCCGCGTAACTCAGAAAGAGCTGACTTTGAAAGCTCACATATAGAAGAGGGAATTTTCAATTATTCTGATATTTAGATGAATCATAGGCCTAGTTGTAAGCTTTTTAGATCACTAAAAATTATCTCAATCGGACATCGTGAGTGGAAGTTATGGCAATTTAAGTGACTGGGTGTGTGCTGCAGTGGGAAGACCCCACGGGTGTTCACCCGTGGGCAACCCCAAAACACACTGGGAAGACCCCACGGGTGTTCACCCGTGGGCAACCCCAAACCGCAGTTGAGGAGACCCCACGGGTGTTCACCCGTGGACAACTCCAAAATACAGTTGGGAGATCCCACGGGTGTTCACCCGTGGGCAACACCAAAATGCAGTTGGGAGTATTTTATCAATACTAACACTCCGTGAAGTTGACCAAAAAGATAGTGTTTGATTTGTGGGTTATTGGAGTATTTGCAAGGGGTTTCCAACACTAAAGGATCAACAAAGGAATGTGAGCCATGAACCTCCACTTGGACTACAGACGCAAAAGGGTGGGGGTTTATGGCTGACATGTAGCAGTCGACCATGATAGTCGACTGCTAAGTTAGCAGTCGATTAAGTGGTCGACTGCCTATATAGCAGTTGACAACTTAGTCGACTGCCTATATAGCAGTCGACCATGGTAGAGGACTGTCTGTATTGATGTCGAAATAATTATTTATCTGAGAAAAAAATCCCATTAGTAATTTTTTTTAACTACAGTAACGTCCGTTTGGCGTCACACCCTGGACGTGATGCGACGTGACGCTTTTAGGCCGCGTCACGTCCATTTGTACATCCCTGCCGCCGCCAATGCTTCCCCCTCATAGGACGAATAATTGGCCTCCGCACTGTTATTGCTTCGCGAAGCATAAGCAACAATATACTCTCGGCCAAAATCATCCTTCTGAATGAGAACTACTCCCAAACCCAATGAACTCCAGTCTATATGCAACTGGAAAGATTTGGAGACATCAGGATGTCGAAGCACTGGAGCCGCACCCAGTCTCTGCTTCAATGTCTCGAATGCCTACTGCTGTTCACGACCCCAAGTCCAAGGTTGGTCCTTGCTCATGAGAATGGTGAGAGGTTTGGCAATCAAACTAAAGTTCTTGATGAATCGTCGGTAGTTATTCGCCAAGGTCAAGAAAGCACGAAGTCTCGGCACATCGACCGGTGTCGGAATCTTCTGCAAAACGTCCACCTTAGCTTGATGCATCCCAATACCTCCTGGAACAATTATATGACCTAGATATGCTAGTCGATCGTGGAAAAACTTGCACTTGTCATGGTACAAACGCAATCTCCACCGTTGCAACCGTTCAAAACGGCTTGCAGATGCCTCACGTGCTTCTGTGGTGTCCTACTGAAGATGATCACATCATCTATGTAACATCGAGGGCAAGCCAGAGAGGACCTGGTCCATTTCTCTCTGAAACTCAGCAGGTGCATTCTTCAGACCAAATGGAAGAAACTTCCAATGGTAAAGTTGATCCTTCCCATCTTGATCAACTCCCCAAAATGCAGTTTTCACCCAATCTCCCACAAGTAATGGGAGCTGGTGATAGCTGGATTTCAAGTCCAAGGCGCTAAAGACTCGAGAAAATCTAATGGCATCGAACAACTCCTCCAGGATTGGCATGGGATACCAATCCGACTTGGTCTTCCAGTTAACTAGACGGTAATTCCCGCACATCTGCTTCTTTGTCCAATTGCCAAAGATATCTTTATTTGATGGCATAACCGTAGCACAAGCATACTCCCCGTTGGAAAGTTCGATCATTCTTGCTGCCAAGAGCTCTCGGCAACGAGCTTGGACGCCAATCCTCTCGGGAACACTGAGCCTATAAGGTTTCCAAAAAATAGGATGGTCATCCTCTAGCTGAATGTGGATGGGTTTTTCTTTGTAGCCTTCAAGATCTTGAAGGCTAAAAACAAAACATCTACGGTACGAGCGAATGAACGCTCGTACCTTCTGTGTCTCAGCATCAGTGAGATGAGGGCCTAATTCCAATGGCCAATCATCGAACTTTGTGGTCTTCCTCTCCACCAAAAGAGAACCACCTGGTGTTGGCACGGACTTTAACTGCTATTCAGAGGAGGAAGCATTAACCATGCCCCCAACCTCAATGCCAAAAGTAAAGTCTGGCCTCCCTTCATTACCACCAACATGTCATGATGAAGCCACCACCGGAGGCGAAGAAGCCAAAGCAATATAAACCCATTGAGCTCGAAGCTCCTCCATTACCTATTGCTCAAATTGAGAGATTCGTTCGGTTTTCCCAACCATGGCTTCAATTCCCTCCTCCATGGATGTGGACCGCGGTGCCCCCTGACCAGAGTCCTCTGCCCCCAGAGACAACAACTGGTCACCATGATGCCGTTGCAATGCAAGGTATAAACCAACAGTTCACACCATGTGTTAAGATCCATAGCTTGGCCCAACACAAAACATCGTTGGCCCTCAGAAAGGCCACGAGCTGTTATGGTTTCGAGTCCGGAATCCCATAGCACGTTCCCGTTTGTCGGAAAATGATTCGGTATGGGTTTTATTGTAAGCATTCCACACCATACCAGGCCCCTGATCGCGGAATGCAAATGACTGTGGAAAAATCATAAAGGTGGGAAAGGCCCGCCGTGGTGCCCCCACTTTGTTGACCAATGCCAATGGGGATAAATCATCTCGAATAACCGGCAAAAAGGTCCGGTGTGGATCCAAGATGTCATCCACCTTTTGTTCATAAGGTGGAGGCACTGTAGAAAATGTTGTAGCTAAAGTGGATAGCGGTGCGAGGTTGGTTCAAATCCACCGAAGCCGGTGGGAATAAGAACCAAGGCTCGTGGCATCCACAAAAATGGGGTCTCCAAGGTGTTGACAAACATAATGTTGGCCTTCCAACACCTTGTCCCGAGAGTTCCCCAACAGAGGTACATTCTCAAATATGTATCCTAGAAGGAAAGGTTGGTGGACAAATCACCACTGTATGAGCCGGATGAGGTCCCAAAAAAAGCTAGATCTAGGATCCACTAAATCTTGGTCTATTCCAGCACGTGAGTGGTCATAGCATGGCCATCTCGCAATCACCAGATCCACGGAACCCAACCTTCATAAGTTTTCCCCACTGATAAGTGTAATATCACGAGGAAGACGTCCAAAACATCCACAGATAGCAGTCGAGTGTAACTGTTGTGGGTACAACACCATCAACTGGTATAAATGATGACGAGCAACATGGGCAGACACATGACTATCATCCACATAGACATATTGTCAAACCGTGAGGCCAACCTCCAACACGGCTGCCAATCCTGTCCCAATGCTCCCAAACAATTCCACCAAAGTGATCCCCTCATCTGGTGGACACCATGGAATGGGATGAGCCAACGGCAATGGGATATTTGATATGACTGGCGTCGTAGAACCCAAAGAGAGGATAATGTCCTTACATCTCCGGAATAACTCGGCGGAATCGCGTCAGGGAGGAAGAGGATCCTTGGGATAGCGCACCAATGCACACTTAGGTGTCATATTTCCTTGATCGTCCATACTCCCCATGAATGCCAATGACTCCACCAACAATGCGGAACCATAAGACAATATATCCACAATAGCACCACATCCAAAAACCATGGATAATGGTGCTATGGTCGCGGTCGCCGCGAATGCCACAATAATAAGTTCCATGCGGCCGTCTCCAGACGACCAACCTGGTCGGATCCAACCTCCTCAGTCTAGTTGTCCAAACCAAAATCAAGGGGGTAGAATGCTTGCTGACCAACTAAAATGTCGTAGTTGGTCGCATCTGTCACCGCACACCTGAGAAGAAGAGGTGCGGGTGGATATCCAGGCTTCGCTCGGAAGCTAAGCTATAATGGCTCCCGAGTATAACCCGTGGCCGGCTCCACATGGCCAATGGATGTAAGAATGGTGAATGGATAGGGAGCCAAATCCTCGGCCACCAACCCCAACTCTTGGGCAAGCCTCTTGCCGATCAGAACTGGTTGTGTCTTGAATCCATCATCACACAACAGGGAGCAACCCGAGTGACATTGTTTCTAGTCCGAGTGGCCACCAAAATATTGGTATCATTCACCATACGCACGACGCCGGATCGAATGCTGCGGCGTTCGCGAGCAGGTCTAGCAGCTACATCAGACAGATAAGCTGCTTCCCCGGATTCTGCTGAATCATAAGATGTGGTCGGCCCCCTGTCATCTAAGGTGTGTACGTCAAAGACGCAATGGTCTCCGCGGCAAGTCTCGCTCGCCGTTTGGCCACTTCCTCGGGATCTTCAGAGGCAGGGATGTCCGTGGTGGCTTGAGCCGCGGTCACAAAAGGTAAGGTTGTCTTCCCTTCCAAAATTCTACTTACTAAGTGGAAAAACTTAGTAGGTTGGAACTCTGGTGACGACCACTCCATCGTTGTGAACAAAGGTGTGTGCAACACCTTGGATGCCAACGTGTGCACCATGTCGGTCAGCGTATTTGGAGCCTCAATGCTCGAATTGCGACCACTGACAGATTGGACAACATCAGCCAATCCAAAAGACAATGGTAGCCGTACCTGACCAATCTAATCCGCATGACCATTATCCCGCGCTTGTAAGTTTGCCACAGACTCCCCTGTAGCCGAAGGTGTCACTTGTGACATGGATTGAGCACGTGTCACGGCTGCCGAACTCATCACCTCCCCTGAAGCTCCGAACATATAATAATCCGGAGTGAAAGAGCTAACATGAGCTCCGGATGGAGTTGGTGATTTCAAGATTTGGCCAGATGACGCCAAATTCTTGAACCTCTCCTCTAAGACGTCAATCTTCGTCTCCAACGCATTTTTCCGATCGGAAGAAGGGCGTTTCTCTGGATGGAGAGCGAATCGATTTTCCACCACGTGATTGTCCTGTCCGCAGTAGGAACACTTCAACTGCTTTGATAAATGTTACCAGCTTCTTTCGTGGAATCCTTAGCAGGGACAACTGGCTTTCGCTTCAGATTATTCACGGTGTGGGCTTGTCTTGGCTTCGAAGGACAATCCTTCTTAGCGTGGCCCGCCTACCCACAAGACCACCAATATAAGGTCTTGTCCACCTTCGCCTTTGCTAATCTTGCAGCCGCGACCGAAATTTTCCAAGATTTGCTAGAATCCACTAGCAAGGATATCAAGTCAGTGGCATCGTGCTGACACAAAACACGATCACACTGCTCCACAATGGCGAATGCCTCTGCGAGTACTATCCGAACGCCATAATCCATGATGATCTTGGACAGCTCTAAGTCAAGGAGGCGTTTGTCAATCTTTGATAAAAATACCTTCACCAACTGACTTTTCATGAAAACACCTCCAGATTCCCTGGAAAACCTCGCCAACATCGTGTACATGGTCTAAGGTGTGTCGTCTTTCTCCCGCTTAAAATCTTGGATCCGCTGCATTTGATCCCGACGGAAACCTTCGTATTCCTCCTCCAAATGGAGGTGGAATTCTTGCAAAGGATCAAAATCCAGCAAAACCCCTAAAGAGGCTAATGCCGCTTGGGTAGCCTGGGCATACCGAGAGAGTGGAAGCATCGGGCTCAACGTACTCGTGGATGCAGCAGCAAAAACCTTATCTTTAGCTTCACCTGGGTAAGCCCCCTCCACATCCAATACCATGACCCCCTCCAGTTGCTCCGTCTTAACCACAGGAGCGGTCAATGAACTGGAAGATGCGGCTTCCTTCAAAGCGGAAACCAACTCCAGCCGAGTATCCCAGTACCACTTCACTTGGCGCAGCTCCATCCAATGAGCATCCCTCCACTGCTCATAAGTCTGGAGCCAGGGATTACATGTCACGTCCTGTGACAGCGACCTGACGGCAAACCTGAAAACGTCACGTCCGTTTAGGGGGGGTAAAACAGTTTACCACAGGGTAAACTGTCGTCAACAGTGTCGACTGCTAGTGGGCAGTCGACGAGTTAGAACGACTGCTACTAGGCAGTCGACACACTGAATCGACTACTCAAGGGCAGTCGTATAGGATTGTCGACTGCTGAGGGCAGTCGTATTTCCATGTCGACTGCCCAAAAGCAGTCGACTACCATAACTAGTCGACTGCTATAAGTAGTCGACTTGGGTTGTCGACTGCTCTTGGGCAGTCGACATGGAAATTCGACTGCTATTAGCAGTCGACTTGGGTTGTCGACTACCCTTGAGCAGTCGACATGGAAATTCGACTGCTATTAGCAGTCGACGACAGGCGGGCGACTGCTTGTGAGCAGTCGCAACCCCTGGTTGACTGCATTAATGCAGTCGACGAAGGGATGCGACTGCTTATAAGCAGTCGCCCGCCTTTCGTGTCGACTGCTAATAGCAGTCGACGAAGGGGTGTGACTGGCCACCAGCAGTCGTCTGGACTTTTTCGTCGACTGCTAATAGCAGTCGACAAAGGGATGCAACTGCTTCCAAGCAGTCGTCTGCCCTTCAAGTCAACTGCCCAACTGCAGTCAACAATCCAAGTCGACTGCTAATAGGAGTCGACAAAGTGCAGACGACTGTTGGTGGGCAGTCGCACCCTATGGTTGTCTGCTATTAACAGTTGTGAGCCAATTTTTTGGTCATTTAGTGAAACTATGGGCAAATAGTTAAAACTTGGATGAAAGAGCATCCAAATAGATGAATATAGTGAAACCATAGAATAGGAAGTCAGTTATAACCATAGGCACGGCCGTAGGCGGCCTAAGTTGGTTACTGTAACTATCGTCCTCTTCCCCGCCAAGCTAAGAGGGCTGGCGAGGGGAAAGAAGGCAGACATTTCTTGATAATTTTTGAGCGCATTGTTGAACTGTAGACTTGTCTCCCTCAGTACCGAGAAGGGGGAGGTTATCATTGAACTATTTTCTGTTTTGAGTAAACACCGCAGTGATTGCGGATTACCACTTTCCATTGAAGAGCATTGTTGATTTGAGTTCTGAGTTACTTTGAGTGGCCGAGAGTGGTCGAACTATTCACTTGTTGAAGTGTATGTGTGCAATGTCAGAAAACTATTGATTATTGTTGTAATTGCAATTGACAGAGTGTGTGATTGTGACATAAATTGAGTGAATTGAAATTGTGATGAGTAAGCGTTGAGAGTTACTGAGAGTACAACCGAAGAAGGGTAGAAAATTGAATAATCTGGGAGAAGATAAGAGATTCTGGAAGTGTGAGGAAGAAGTCATAAGTGAGGGATTAAGAACCAAATGTCAAAGTGAAAACTATTGTCGTGAGAAATCGAGCATTGTATAACCATAGCTTAAGCATGAGGTCCTAAACATAGTTGAACTTGCTAGAATGTGACCCAGAGCTTGAAGATGGTCGTATGAGAGAATTATTGATTGAGTGAGGAGTCTAAGTAATTTGAGAGATAGAAGTTGGAAGTCAAGAACATTAAAGAGAAAGAGTTGAGTTGAACTATGGACGGAGAGCCATTTGTGTTAGAGCATATGTGAAATCGTTGGCCGAAGTAGGTGACAGAAATAAGGAAAGTTGAGAGAACAATTACCTCGTAGTGAAACGGGTAGAACTATAAGCTGGGTCGCTGAAAAGCAGAGTTCTGAGCGACCAAGGCACATTGAGGGTTAGGTTGAGAGAGCCGAAACCTAATTGAAGCCATAGTTAAGTAAAGCTATCGTCTCCCTGTGAGATGGATGAATCGGGACAGTCAAGGGTTAGTCCGAGAAGGAAACTATTGGCTATAGTGTTACTTACTATAGGAGGGGAGGAGGCTGGGAGGCCAAGCGTCAGTTTGAAGTCGAGCAATTGACAATTGTTAAGACCTGTGAGAGGCAGTGAGGAAGAAGAAAGAGCATATTGTTCAGCCATATGAGATTATAGTTGAATCAGGATTTTAGGTTGATAGATTTATAATTGAGAAGAATGGAATTTATGAGAGAATCTCAATCAATTGATATGATGAGAGAAAGATTCTGATCAATTGATTGATGAAGGGATTAAGGAACATAAGTTAGGATAAACTTTGGATTATCAATGAGATTTAGGCATAAGTTATCCTAGAGTTAAATGGAGTTTTATATGATTATGTAGTCTAGAGAATTGATTTTTGAGTGTGAAGTGCAAGCTAACCAGATCAACTATTATCTTGTGTGTTACCCTGGTTGTTGTTGTTGCAGGTTGTGCAAGGCCACTAAGACTATAGCTTGACCTTGCCGGTTGTTGTTAGTTGCATAAGTTGTGAGTAATGATTAAAACTTGGAATTAATGAATGAACAATTTGTCTTGTATTGAAATTAACATTGACCAATTAATGAAGGAGTTGTTGTGATTTGAAGATGCATTGGCCAATGGTTACCAAAGACAATTGTGATACTCAAAGACTATTGTTCTCGAAAGACTATTGTTATACAATCTCATGACGAGATGGTTACTACTGTGACAGACACACGTACCCCACTGAATGAGAAACACAGTGAGAGGAAACCTTGTGAGAAAAGAGAGAAGAAAATAGATAAGTGATGTTTTGGAGTGAAGATAGCATACCTATTGTCTGATTAATGAACTATAATGTGACAGATGCCTGTAATAGACACTAATTAAGCCTTCCTTGAGAGTCTGTACCCTGGGTTTTTGTTTATTCAGTCATAGCAAAAAACTAACTACAGCAGTCGACTTGAATGGCAGACGACTGCTCGTGAGCAGTCGCACCCCTTCATCGACTACTAATAGCAGTTGACGAAGGGGTGCGATTGCCCTCCAACAGTCGTCTGCCCTTCTTCGTCGACTGCTAATAGCAGTCGACGAAGGGATGCGACTGCTTCCAAGCAGTCGCCTGCCCTTCAAGTCGACTACTATTAGCAGTCGACTTGGACTGTCAACTGCCCAACTGCAGTCGACAAAGTGCGGAGGACTGTTGGTGGGCAGTCGCACCCTATGGTCGACTGTTAATAAGAGTCGACTTCAAGGGCTGACGACTGCCCATGGCAGTCGCACCCTATGGTCGACTGCTATTAGCAGTCGACCTGAATGGCAGACGACTGCTCGTGAGCAGTCACACCCCTTCGTTGACTGCTATTAGCAGTCGACCATGGGGTGCGACTGCTCATGAGCAGTCGCGTAGAGACACCCATGGACACGTGGCGTCCATGGGTTGGTCCAGGGGCGTCTAATCGAAAGGACGCCTCCATGGGGTATATATGGACCCCACTTCCCTCATTCCCTCACTCCCACCTCCCTCCATTTGGGCCCAGGTTGTTAATGAGCCCTTGCCATTAGGAGATAGAGGTGAGCTGGAGGGCTATAGGTGGACATACGTACTAAAATACGTATACGGTACATACAGGATACTGTAACTGCCTAATGTGTGTATTGTACTGCAACCCACATATATACGGTCCACATTATACCCCATTGCGGTTATCGGCGTATCGTTTTGAACCATACCGGAAATTGTAATATGTGAACATTTATTTTGAAAGTGGTTTACATTTAATTATGTAGTTTGAACTCTGAACGGCCTTAATTTGGTTTTAGCGGATTGGAAAAAAAATTGTGGGTGGTGGCGCTAATTTTGGAAGTGCTACCATATTAGGTTTACTTTATAGTAGGCATACAAAGCTAGGGGTTAGGGGCAACGATGGCAGACGAAAAGAACTTTCCGCCGGAACCTCCACGTGGCGGGGATTTGGATCCGGGGGGGACTCCGCAATCGACACCGGGGTCGGCAGGCGCTAGAAGACGCGGCAATGCACCGAGGGGTAGGCCGCAACCAATCAATTTGGAGGTGGCGTGGGACCCGAACATTCTCGCCAATCCCGGCTGGCAAAATGAGAGGGGCACGTGGCTGTATAGCACGGTCTGAAGGTACGTAGAGTGGACCCATTTGACGAGGATGTTCGTTCCTAGCGCGAATGCTGAACGGATGTCTAGACAACGCTATGGCATATGGAGGGAGGTGAGCCATAAAATATTTGGAGAACGGTGTAAGGAGGTGTGGGATTTCTTGTGGGGTGCACCGAGGGAATTTGATCGCGGGCACATGCTAATGTGGTTATGCCAAATGGTCTACGCGGAGGTAATTTTGGGAGTGGATATCGACTGGTCCACCATACCCCGCACGAGCGCGGACTTGAGGGCGGCACGCCGGGTCGCGGTCATACCAAGTGTTGTGCTAGGCCGGAACGCTGGCCGTCCGATTCCATTGGCATGGCAAACTCCAATGAATCCTCCGACGGTCTGATCTTATTTTGATTTCCTTGCGGGACCAGATCATCAAATTGTGGGGACTCCACCGGCCGCCGACTCAAACATGGACGAGCACAACATTGTCATAGGGTTGCCGGTTGGACCACCTAGCCGGCGACAAAGGGTCCACGTGACACCACCACATGGTACCCGGTTGGTTTGTCCTCCATCTTCGCCCGTTGACATGGAGATGGCATCGGCGGTGCCAACCCCACCACTGGTAGTTGCCGACAACGACGTTGTGGAGGCGTTGAGGGCGGAGTTGGCACAATGCAAATTGGACCATGAACGGGAATTGGAGATGGTCCGACGTGCACACGCCGAGGAGGTCCAAGGGTTGAAGGCCGAGATTGCACGTTTGACCAACCTTGAAGTTGCGAGGGTTGATGCGCCACAAATGCCACAAGCAATGTCTGGTAGTGATGGACAAGGGCGGGAGCCGTCGCCCACAACAAACTTGGAGGCAATGAGGGTCGATTACAACCGGGTCATTAGGAGGAACCGGTTGTTGGAGGACGACTACATGGGCATGGTCACAGCCAATATCATGTACACCACGCGCGAGAGGGCATTGATGGACGAGCTGACCCACTATAGGGACCACGGCAAACAATGGCCCGACCGACGGCTTCTTTTCACCTCGTGGCCGCCATTGGATTTCATGTATCCTGAGAACCTCCCGGTCGATGACGCCAATTACCCTAGTATTGCGTGGACCAAGAGACCCGAGGATGAATTCCAATGGGATACCGCAGTATCATCCCGCATCGTGATACCCCCGGCCAAACCAGCCTTGTTGTGGCCATGCGTCCCCGATTGGATCAAGGACGGGAGCATGTGCCCCATTTGTTCCAATCCTTGGGGACCTGAAGGCGCATGGATCATTGGGTCGTGCGGTCACATGGTCCACCCGAATTGTTTGTTGCCACACATGTTGCAAACACGCCGTTGTCCTTCGTGCAAAGCCCCTCTGCATCGAAGGTTGTACGAGCAATTCGGAGTGCCGCCCACAGAATACTCACCATGGATTTCAAGGAGATCGACGTCCAAATCCGGATGAATGAGTGGAAATACGTCAACGGCCTTTTGGACATCCGTGATGGGGCCTCTAGCCCCACCATGCAAGACGTCCTGCGCCATCCGAATGCCACGAGGGGGTTGCACATTGGAGACCGCGCGCGCACTCGTGCACAAGCTGACCGGGAGACTGAGGCGCAAGAACTATGGGCCATCACCGAGAGTAGGCGTGAGGCAAGGCGCCGGACACTACTGCCACAAAATCTAAACGGTGCAAGCTCAAGCCGCGGACCCCCCATTCCATTGGAAGTGATTCGGAGCCGGATTAGGAATGTTGGCTAGTGTTTGTGAGATAGGCGTTGGACTAGGAGGCATTATTTGATACTCAATTGTACACAATGCGGGAAAAACCATGATTTTGGAAATGTTTATAATTGAATTCTTATTCACTATCAATTTTGGGAGTAATGTACAAGTGTCGCACAATGATCATTTCTTATGTTTGCCCACACAATCGGTTGCCACCAACATTTAATTAAACCATGGACTTTGCATCTACATGCATTTGCACTTGAATCAAACACGTATCGATGCAAATAACTGTGACAATGATTCCATATGGCATGATTATAAGTTCACACCAAGCGGAAAACATCACCGCAATATTGCCGGGAATTCATATATTGCGCATTTCCAACTTAACAACATACGTAAGTATATGTGCAAGTACAAACTTGATACTACGCTCTCACCATATTCGTGGGCAAATCTTACATTGACGACCTAAGTGTGTACTCTCTATACACCCGGTATTCCTTTTGGTGCGCGGTGCACTGGTTGAACCCCCAATGAATTGCGTCATGCACCGAGTGTTTTATGGTTTGGTAGAACCTCCACAAGGTCCCATAGTTTTTTCGAAAATACAATTGATTTTTCCCCTTCGTGAGAACGTCGCTAAGGTCCTGAAACAAGTGCCATGGGAAAAGTTTTTCCTTGTAACCGATGCGGCATGCGGGCCTTTCTTGGGCGTCCAAGTATCCGCGGTGGTCACGATCAACTTGTCTCCTAGGCAGTCGAACCCAATAGAATTCAGTGAACCCTTGAATCGGACGTAAAACACTGCGCAAATCGTCCTCATTTCGAGTGTTATTTGCAACCACCTCGGGTGTAAATTCGTCCGGTTCATCCGGCAAGCCCCATGCGTGTCGGGGATTGTAATACATACTTCTTGACGAACCACCCGCATCCCGTATCTTGCCACTCCCAGCCATCGCAATCTTATGGATTTCCCACACCGTAGTTGATCTTGGGCAATGTATGCGACGCATACAAGGTCCTCAAAATCACTACGAGGCAAGGTGGCCTAATGGTGGGTAGCACACTTGATTTTATAGGGATATCGCAGTGTGGGCCCTCGGGTGGCATCCAATGAGTTGGCAGGTTGGGATAGGCAGTGTCTAATTAGTTATCTAAATTAAGCTGCAAGGTAGACGACTGTGCAAGTTGACTGTTGTATAGCAGTCAACCATCCACAGTCGACTGCATTGTAGCAGTCGATTTGCATAGTCGACTACTGCACAACAGTCGACTGTGGATGGTCGACTGCTACACAGCAGTCGACTATGTAAATCGACTGCTATAAGGCAGTTGATTATATCAGTCGACTGCTGTGCAACAGCCGATTGATAAATGCCCAGCAATCGACTGTGATGGTCGACTGTTACACAGCAGTCGACTAATAAAATCGACTGATTCCTAGCAGTCGCCTAAGATGGTCGACTGCCTTCCAGCAGTTGACTGTTGGAAGGCAGTCAACCATCCACAGTCGACTGCTAGGAAGTAGTCAATTTTATCAGTGGACTGTTGTATAGCAGTCGACCATCACAGTCGATTGCTTCCTAGCAGTCGACTAAGATGGTCGACTGCTAGGAAGCAGTCGATTATATCAGTCGACTGCTGGAAGGCAGTCGACCATCCACAGTCGACTACTGTGTAGCAATCGACCATCCACAGTCGACTGCCGCCCAGCAGTCGAATATGCGAATCGACTGCTGCCCAGTAATCGAATATGCAAATCGATTGTTGTCCAGCAATCAAAATTAGGTGTTAGGGTTTGGAAAGAGCGTTAGCTTAGTCAAATCATGCATTAAATGCATACAATCATGACAAAGGATGCATATATATAGCAATGCAACCTCCCAATTCCCTCATTCCCAAGTTCTCCATTGGCCATAGCCTGTTTTAGCAAGCTTTGCATAAGGAGAACAAAAGGACAAGGAGCGGAGGATCTGCTATTTAGGGGTTGTACTAAAAGATGGCACCGTCGGCACTTATACCCGGATTAACCGTTGAAATTGTGGGGGAGCACATATTGCCGAAGGTCGTTGAGCCTCTTTTGGAGCCATATCACCGAGGAGACTATGTACGGGGGTGTGAAGTGAGGGCCAAATTTTTTACTCTCATATGTATTTATAAATACATGGGAGTTAACAAAGCTTGGCGTGAGCATTTTGGTATGGGAGAAGTGTACAACGCGTTGCATTTGTCGCTTTGGGACGTAGACATACCAATCGGGCATCAATTTAGGGGCGTGAGAGGGACTTTGGAGCTCCACGAATTGTTGCGAGCGTTCCGACTTAACCTCTTCATTTTCAGTCATACGCAACGCATTGCCATCCCACTTCAATGGGAAGTTCAGCATGCTCGGCTCAACGATATTTGGATCATGGAACTTGAATACTTGCGGGAGAAGCTTGTGGAAAATGGAGAATATTGGATTCAAGTCGATGGACAATCTGCCGAATACCGTCGATGCACCAACTTTTGGATTTGTCCTTCGGAGCGACTATTGCCATGATAATTTTACTATGTAGATGTTGCGGTTCGTGTTCTATATAGTTCGCCGGTTTAATCCTAGCAAACACTGTGTATAAGTGTTTAAGCCTAGTGGATATAATCGCACTATGTGAAAGATATGATCCGTAATGTGAAATAAAAGTGGATCGCTATATAAATAAATGATAACTTCCTTATTAGCCACACCCGTGTGCAATATGTATGTCTAACATGTATGGGTGTACCGTGTACGTGCAAATTGCAATATGTATGTGTAACATTTGTATGTGTATGTGCAATATATATGTGGGTTCCCGGTATACCGTATGTTCTATACATATGCGCTATATATATGGATGTATGTGCAATATATATATATATATATATATATATATATATATATTTGGGGGTATTTGCAATATATATATGTGTGTGTGTGTGGACATTAATTCCATCCTCGCCCATGACATAGGGCCTATTGGCATTACAAATCAATTCCATGTGTCCTACTCCTAACCTTAGTGCACATTGGACATTCATTTCATCCTCCCACATGACATAGGGCCTCTTGGCATTACAAATCAATTTCATGTGTCCGACTCCTAACCTTAGTGCATATTGGACATTCATTTCATCCTCCCACATCATACATGTAGGCTCAATTTCTAGTCAACATCCAACATACAAATTTGAAATTCACATTTTTTTTCAACAAACATACCAAAAAATAGATATTACAACAACTGATCACCAATACAACTAAATCCATTGAACACCATAGGACATTTGACATTCCTATAAATATTCATTTATGAAGGGGCATTGTCGTTGTCTTGAGGAATAGAATTCCTTGTCCTCCGTGGCCCTCCCACAACTACCCTTGGGGGCGGTGCTTGGTAATCATTATCATCGGGAGCTTCGCCTACGCCGGATTCATCGTCCGTGCTGGCATTGTCATCTGTTCGGGCGTCGGACTCATGACCATCAATTTCCGGGCCGGGAATTCGACTAAGCCGTATGCCAACCCTTGGCATTTTAATCGATGTCATTGGTCTTGAACCCGTTGCATCCATAATGCCGTCAGTTTGTGGACGTGCAAGTGGGGTGGCCCCGGTAGTCCTCCATTCTCGCACATCCCTTTGTCGTTTTTTTTTTGACCTCTCGTGGTCCGACCAAAGTTTGTCAATGCAATATTAAAGGGTGGCCTAGCCGGTGTGGGGCATGGGGCGCGCATGCCGATGGTGGCACCAACCAACCGGGAGCCCATGCGTGGTATTGTTGGGGCCCGATGTGCAATGTGTTGCGCCAATGTGTCAACCGAGTCGTATTCCAGTGTGTCACCAAAAATCCTCCACCCTTCGATTTCGTCCTAGCCCGAGTGGAAAAGTTTATAATGACATGTAGAGACTTCTCTCTTTGTAACCCAATATATAATTCCAATCTACCCTTGGAATATACACAACTTGATTAACACCACACTATGTAGTTTTACATTCCTTAATGTCGGGCAAGGTTATATCCTTAGCCTTTTCTAATGTCCACCCGGCCGCTTTGGCCACGCATGCCTTCAAAGATATCCCTCTTGTGAATCGAGTCCTTGCCGTCGACTCCACACTACTACATGAGTTTTCGCTTATTGATTCCGTGCTATCACATGTTATCGTGGTTGATTCCGTATTGGTACATGACACTTCGCTTGTGGATTTCATGAGCACATAGGCTTTAAATACAAGTATTAAAAAATACTTATATACTTATCCTTGCCCTTCCTTCTCTAAGTTCTTCTTGATGTAAATCTCTATCAATGTCTTCCTACTAAACTTCAGAATAGTATAACTCCCACCCAACTTATGTTCTTCAAGTGAAATTTGGTACACTTGTTAAGTACCTTATTAAAAATTTCCACACCAAATTTTGGCACAAACAGAGTTCATATGCAAAAGTTATGCATGAAATTCTAACTCTAACTACTTAGTATGAATGCTGTGATAAAGCATCCGGTCATTAAAACTCTAATAACTTCCAACTCCTACGTCCAATCAATCTAAAATTTTGACACAAGATAGATATATAAGTTCAGAAGGTAGTGTCAAATTTTGGTATCCATATCTATAACCCTCTAAGAGATACATATTTTCAAACCTTGCTGCTTTGTTCCTAGACACCCTCCCCTTCAACTTTTAATAACTCTTTCATCCCAATGACTGAAGCTCTCAAATTTTTACCACAACTCCCATACTTTATAATAAACAATCCCTCAAATTTTCATACCCATTGAACACTCTGATCATCCATAATTGACAAATCTCTCACTATAAAGTTCTGCTGAAGTTCATAACTAATAAAACACTACAAGTAATGCACCTAGTACAATCTAGTCACTCTAAATGCCACAAGTTTAAACAAGTTTGAACTCTCTCACTTCAATATGAATCTCAATGCAACAAGTTGAAGTTTACAATCAAACTCCAAATTTCTTAAACCCAATCTACTTCTAACAAGAGGTCAATCCCTCTTCAAGGCTAAATAGCCTTGGCTCTTCTCCTAAGAACTAAGCACACACATGTGCTCCTATCTTGCTTCCCACACACCCACACTTATAACCCGTGGAGTGCTTAAGGAGCACGAAGGAAAGAGAGGATGAGTGAGGGAAGAATAAAAGATTATATAGTGAGTTGAGAGGGAGAGAGGGCATGAGATAAGGATAGGGTGAGAGGATTAGAGCCTCCAATCACAACCCCTTAACCTTCTCCTTCTAAGTAGGGACTCATCCCATTCACAAGGCTCTCGATAAGCCTTCGAAATCTCCTCTTACTTTGTAGGCTCTCATCTTATCTCCTAAGCCTTCCTCCCTCAAATGATCAACAAAGATCCTAATTCAAACATTTAACTAACCTTGGCTTTCTACCTACCACACTTTACCAAGGTATGTCCTCATACTACTTAAGTCCACTCCACACAAGCCTAATGCTTCAAACTTAGCTTTCTTCAAGCTTCACTCTTTTTATATTTTTGTGAATAATCATAAATCAACAAAACACTACTTGTAATGTTTTACAAGTGTTAACAACACATGTGGACATCAATTTGGGCTCACATTATTGGCAACCATCTGGGACCGGCTCCTAGAATGTCTTGCTTGAAGGCAAGTGTCTTCATGTGTGGAATTGCTTGCACCTACTGCCGGCCGTTCGTGTCGGGAAGCTTTGTCCATTGAGTGTGTCCAATTGTACCGAGGTGTTAGAAAAGGTATTCGCCACAATGTAAGGACCTAACCAAACCGCATCAAATTTGCCCGGAAAATCCTTTTTCTTCCCATCTTGGAGCATAACCAACATTCCTCGTTCTAATGCCCTCTTCTTGTGACGCTTGTCAAAGATAACCTTCCTTCGCCTTTGAATTGCTTCCATGTGTTGAGTGGCCCTCCGCCTCTTCTCATCGAACTCCTCTAGATCCCCGAGCCTATTTCTCAAAGACTCATTGTCGTTGAGGCGTGTCCCTATTGCAACCCTCAATGACTCCACCTCAAATTCAATAGGGAGTGTAGCCTCAATACCGTAAACCAAAGAAAACGGAGTAGCTTGTGTTGTCACTTTGTAAGTCGTCCGATAAGTCCACAAAGCCGCGTTTAACTTGACGTCCCAATCTCTCTTTGAGTCGATGACCGTCTTGCGTAAAATGCCCACTAGAATCCCGTTCACCCGCTCCGTTTGACCATTAGTTTGAGGGTGATAGGGAGTAGTCTTCCTATGGTCGATCTTAAACCTCTGAGTCATCTCTGAAATGAGGTCATTAAGAAAATGTGTACCTCTATCACTAACTAGAATCTTTGGGACTCCAAACCTAGTAAAAATATTTTCATACATAAATGTGGCGGCATGTGCGGCCGTGTCGGTTTTTACCGCCTTGGCTTCCGCCCATTTAGTCAAGTACTCGGCTCGGGGAGATCACTCCATTGTAAAGTTGAACAACCACGTGCGATCATTTTAGATGTAAAAAATGTAAAAAATGTAAAAATCATCACCAAAACGGGTCACAATTTTATCAAATTTTTTCCATGAGTAGATATAAATGGTACATGTTACATAGTAAAAAATGGTGACTAAATTTGATGATGTGTTTTTTTAATAAAACATACCGTTTCTAACTAGAATGACGCAGAATTGAACTAAAAAAATTGCTACAAAAAATGAAGATGACCAAAAATTTCAAAAAAATATACAAAAGATACCATCAATGGTTGTGTATATGTAGAAAAAATATCATAAAATTTAAAATTATTTATGACATGTAATATAGGGGTAGCAAACTTTGTTCGCACGTGGTGTTCAACTTGACAATGGAGTGATCTCCCCGAGGTACTCGGTAGCTACAACAATGTATGCCATCCCTCTCGAAGAGTGGGGATGGACCTCCCCTACATAATCTATTCCCCATTTCTCAAAGGGAACTAGTGGTAATGAAATGTGCAATGGCATTTCCATCCTAAGGTCATTTCGAGCGTACCTTTGGCAAGCATCACACCTTCTAACATAGTCGTGTGAATCCTGAAACAATGTAGGCCAAAAGTAACATGCTCTAAGGATTTTTTGGCCGGTAAGTTGACCAGAAAAATGCCCTCCACAAGCACTATCATGACAAGCCTCTAGAATATCCGGAACCTCTACTTGCGATACACATCTTCTCAAGATGGTGTCCGCTCCTCTCCTGAACAATCTATTGCCTATCACTGCAAAGTGCCTACTATTGACTCTAACCTTTCTTTTCTCCTCTTTCGTCCATTCGGTTGGTAATTGTTGAGTGGTCAAGAACTCTACAATTCCGGCATACCAATCCGGTGTGGACGTGACTACAAACAATCTATCATCCATGAGGCTATCATCTATTGGCGTAGTGCCCATCTCCTCCGACAATCTAGACAAGTGGTCGGCTTGTAAATGCATGCGGCCCGGTTTATATTCCACCGTGTAATCAAACTCTTCGAGTAACAAGACCCACCTAGCCAACCTTCCACTCAACTCCGGCTTGTTGACCAAATATTTAATGGCCATGGGATCCACAAAAAACACTACCGGATTACAAATAAGATAGTGCCTAAACTTCTTGACCGAAAATACCATGGCTAGACACTCTCTCTCCGTAGTGGAGTAATTCCTCTCCGCGGAAGTCAATTGCTTACTAGCATAAGCTACGGGTAGATCCTTCCCCTTCTCTCCCGTGGATTGACACAAGGCACTACCCACCGCTACGTTGCTAGCATCACAATACACATGAAAAGGCTTTTCCCAATCCGGTGGCCTTAAGACGGGATAAGTGCTCAATTTTGATCTCAACTCTACAAAGGCTTTTTGGCACTCATCCGTCCAAACAAATCTGACATCCTTCTTGAGCAATTGAGTGATAGGGACCGCTATCTTTGCAAAATCCGGAATCAACTCTCTATACCACCCCACATGTCCTAACAACTTAGAGATCCCCTTGGCATTTTTCGGAGTTTCTAACCCGTCAATGACCGCTATCTTGTCGGGATCCGGTTCTCTTCCCTTTTGGCTCACAACATAACCCAACAAAACTCCCCTTTGTACCCCTAGGAATGTCTTGTCCGGATTTAATGCCAACCGCATTTGCCTACACCTAACTAAGGCCTCCCTCACACAATGCACATGCTCCTTAGTGCTAGATTGGGTACTAAAATCATCAATATAAACTGTCATGGATTTGAAGAGCAAGTTGCTGAAGATATACATGACTAGTCGTTGAAATGTAGCCGGTGCGTTGCATAAACCAAATGGCATCACCACCCATATGAAAGTCCCCCAAGGTGTTGTAAATGCCGTCTTGTGTAAATCCGCTAATGCTATGGCTACTTGGTTGTAGCCGGCGTATCCATCCATGAATGTATACCGCTCATGACCCCCTACCTCCTCTAACAACAAGGTAATGAATGGCAAAGGAAAGTGATCTTTTTGCGTACAATCATTGAGCTTCCTATAGTTTACACAAACTCTAAGCTTCCCATTTTTCTTTTTCACTAACACCATGGGAGAAACCCAATCCGTAATCTCTACCGGCTTTATAAACCCAGCCTGCAACAACCTCTCTAATTTTGCTTTGACTAATAATTGCAATCTAGGATTCATCCTTTTTTTTTTTTGTCTCACCGGTTTAGAGCCCGGAACTAACGGAATACGATGCTCGACCATCTCTCTAGGAATCCCCTTGAGTTCATCGTATGACCATGCAAAGGTATCACTAAACTCATCTATCAAATCGCTATACTCTTTGATCTCCTCGTCATCGAGTTTAGAACCCATCTTCATTGGTCTAACCTTGCCATTCTTCATTTTGACATCCACAAACTTCCAATCTTCTTCGACCACTCGTGTTTGCTCCTCGGTATCTCTATACCAATCGTTGGGGACATTAGGATAATCCTTGATATCATGACCCGCTATAATGCCCGTAGAAGTAGTTTTAAAATGCAAAGCGGGCTCTAATTTTGAGAGTTCTAACATGGCCTCCTCATCTTGAGTCCCATCTACATGTACCAAACTCACATCACTCAACTCAATATCATCTAACCATGGAGTGAGTCCTCCCTTCACCCATTCCTCCTCCGTGAGAACCTCACATGGCTCTAAGGACAAATAATCTTCTCTAGACACATCATCTTGGAGGATACAACTATGAGTCATCATCATGACATCGCTAATGGACTCCGGGTATTGTCTTAGCCAATGTGTAAAATCTCCATCAACATCTTGATTGTAAAAGCTAGGACCTAAGAACCCGTTAGAGGAATACATTTTAGCCTTCTCCTTGTTTTGAACAACCCCCACCAATGTATCCTCAAATTTCTCATTACTTCCGCCATTCTCCTCTTCATCCGACATTGGATCAATCTCCTCCCTAACCCAACCACTTAAAGGTGCTATTGAGACCTTGACCCTATTATCTACGGGACCATAAGTGATAGAAGGTTTTTGTCCTCCCCAATCTACTACGACGTTAGACATCCTTAACCAAGGTCGTCCTAACAAGATGGGAAATGCATCCTTATTGTCGTGCATCTTAATCACTTGAAAGGTCACAATGTATTCTTCACCTCCCGTGCTAAGTCGACAATCCTTAATAATCCCCACCGGAACCACCGGACTTTGGTTAGCCATATTGATGACGAATGGCGACGGACCGGTCAAACTTAATCCCAATTTCCTCATAGTGTGCTCGGGTAGAATATTGAGACTACTTCCACCATCCACCAATACATGAGGAACCACCTTGTCCACCATCGTTACTTCAATCTCCACCGCCTTGACTTCCCGAGTTCTCCCTTGCATTTGGACCCTCGCCGACACTCTAGTCTTTGGCCTCTTAGCCCTCCTATTCACAGGCATTCCGTCCTTCAAAGTCTTCCTAGCTACCGGTGAAATTTCTAATAATTGACCAAATGTGATATCGGCCTTTAGTGAGCTTAAGTCGGCCCAAAGGTCGTATCCATCTACTCTATCGGCCTTAGGCCTTCTAACACTATCAAACTCCTCTACGGGAATGCCCGGACCTTCCCACTCTCCTACATCACTACCATCTAAATCATGGATGACATTAGACCTTTCCCTCTCATGGACAATTTCATTTTCTCTCTCTAATGCCTTAGTGGCCTTCCTAGCTTCTCTAGTTACATTCTCCAAATCCGAAAAATAAGGAATTTCTCCTAAGGGATTTTCCTCTTCTTCCTCCTCCTCTACTTCTAATGGTGCATTACCTCTCATTGCTCTAGTGGTAACGGCTAATGCCGGGGCCTTATGCACAACTTCCTCTTTAAGACCCCTCAACTCATATGATATAGAGTTAGCATGTGGAGGACATGGACCCTGGCCATTAGTAGGCACCTCTAAATTTACCGGAATGGTGGAGGCATTCATAAATCGGACATCTTGAGACGTAGATGGTCCCATTTGTCTAGGTGATTGTGTGACTTGACCTCCTTGCCCCGGAAGGTTTGTATTTCCATCATAGTAGAGGTTGGAAGGTTTAAGGTTATTAGTACCTTCACTTTGTGGATGGAAACCTCTCATGACATCTTGACCCGATTGTTGTGTGTTGGTTGGAGGGTTTGGTGCTCCACCTACCTTATCCGGATGACGACATTGGTTAGACGGAAGTGGACCTCCACAATTACTACACCCTGGACCTTGGTTTTCCGACCAACATTGTCCTACAACATGATACCTCCCGCAAAGATGGTGAAATTCTTTCTTCTCGGTATTTTGGTTATTTTGACCTCGAGGAGGCGGACCCCGGTTGTTTCCTTGGTTTTGATTTTGATTTGAACCCCTTTGGTTTTGTTGCGGACCGTTATTGTTCATTCTTTGATTGCGATTTGGCCCATTTCTACAAAATTGAGGCGTATGACCGTGTTGTTGACATTGAGTACACCAAAATCCCGATGAGTGATTACCCGACTCGATTTGAGGTGGAGGACCGGGTTGTTGATTTTTAATTAACAAGGCCATTTGGTCCGTGAGATTTTGGAATTGTTTCAACATCGCCTCTTGAAACCCTAGTTGAGTAGCACCTAACCGTTGCTCTACTTCTTCAATTTGAGGGTCTGTTCTAGGGGCCGGCAATGCTAACATGGGTGGGGGAGCCTTCACCGCTAAGGGAAGCGAGACCGTTTCAATGGAGACATATGGAGGACGGTTAAATGGCCTAGTTGGATCCACTCCCGATTTAGGTAGGAGAGGGATGAATTGAGGGATTAACTCATCCTCTTTCCTCCATAACCGCTCATAATCTCTCTCGATATGTTCCATGTCTCTAGCGGCTACCTTAGCCTCGGCTAGGGTGCGAGGGTTTCTTTCTAACACACCCCTAATAGTATTTGCTTTGACAAACCCTCTCATAAAGAATTGCATTAGGGTATCATCGTTGAGCAAAGTACCTACGTATCTTGCGCACACTAAGTCAAATCTCCTAATATAGGCGGAAATCTCTTCATCCCTTCCTTGCCTCATAGTCATTAAGGCTCTAAAAGCCATACTTTGACCGACTTCGGGTCGAAATTCATTTAAAAACTCTCGTTGTAATTGATCCCAAGTTTGAAAGTGTCCCTCGTCGTGATCTCTATACCACTCGTAAGCTTCCCCGTCTAAGGTCGTAGGAAACCACACTAACCAATATTGTTGGTTGGTAATTAATGAACTAATTACCCTCTCAACGAATCTCTCCATGTGCCTAGACGGATCCTCATCCTTGGTCCCATAAAATTTTGGGAGGTTAGACGGTATATCTACCGAAACCAATCCTTGGGGTACGATTATTGGTAGGCCTCTCGGCCTTACCAATGGATCGATGGGAGGAAATGGAGGCAAGGGAGGTATGGGAGGTGGAATTCCACCTCCCCCTAGAGGATCCATGGTGCTAGGTGACCCTCTCTCGCTAGATCCACTAGTACTCACAAAGTTTTCTTGTCTAATTCTATTAGACTTGTTAATTATTTTCTTACTCAATTCGGAAGGAAGATTGCCTTCCTCACTTTGAGTAGATATTGGTAATACTTCAACTAATGGACTAATTAATGGTTCAACATTTGAACTAACTTCTATACTAACATCTACTCCCTCTACTACTTCCTCAATATTAGACAACCTACGCTTAATAACATTCTTTTTTAACCCTAATGCTAACTTAGGTTTTTGAGATCTAGTATTTCCTTGCATCCATAATGTAGCGATCAACCCTTACTTTGACCAATCAAAATTCTCACAACTCTCACTCTTTAATGTTACCACTTAGCTTGTGTGATAAAGGGTTTTGGAAGTGAAGAAGAGAGACATGCAATTTCAATGAACGATCCCAAACAGGGAATGGCAAGCTCGTGTTAGCATCAAGTTTAATGAGATAATCACCTCGTCATACTCCCTTTCCGCGTAACATTTGCAACAAGACCTCACGTGAGGGGCTGACCATTCTTATGTACCATGTTTGGAATCGAGGCTTCACCCTTCGATTCCTCGCATTATACTATAAGTCCGGAATTACCCTCTCCGTTAGTCAACGACAAAGACGTATACAAAAATCCTTTTTTAATTATTTAAATTTTCAATTGGAAGAAGGTTGCGTACCTGAAGCAATTTGCTATCTCCTGCTTGTTAGCTCTCTCCCCTCGATCGAATTGCTAAACATACAACACTCAAATAATTGTAATTTAAAAAAACACTAAAACCCTCTAGTTTAAAAACTTTAAACTCTCACAACCGAGTGAGTATTTAAAGTTTGAGATCCTAATTCTTTAATTATCCCTCTACCTCTTAATTTTCTAGTGCGGGTCCTATTAAGGTGATCTTCGTTATGCCATCCCAAGAAGGTTTAGTAGGCGCACCTTTGCCGTGCTCCTTCCTCAAATTGAAATTGCATGAAATAAATACTAAATTCAAACCATACCTATCACGAGCGCTCCGTCCTTTAATCGATCTTCACGTTTCGCCTCTCCTACCGCCTTCCAAAACTTCCATCGCCCGCTCTCCAAGCTCCAAGCTCTAAACTCGAAACTTCCGGCGGACGCACCATTTATGTCACCAAAAATCCTCCACCCTTCGATTTCGTCCTAGCCCGAGTGGAAAAGTTTATAATGACATGTAGAGACTTCTCTCTTTGTAACCCAATATATAATTCCAATCTACCCTTGGAATATACACAACTTGATTAACACCACACTATGTAGTTTTACATTCCTTAATGTCGGGCAAGGTTATATCCTTAGCCTTTTCTAATGTCCACCCGGCCGCTTTGGCCACGCATGCCTTCAAAGATATCCCTCTTGTGAATCGAGTCCTTGCCGTCGACTCCACACTACTACATGAGTTTTCGCTTATTGATTCCGTGCTATCACATGTTATCGTGGTTGATTCCGTATTGGTACATGACACTTCGCTTGTGGATTTCATGAGCACATAGGCTTTAAATACAAGTATTAAAAAATACTTATATACTTATCCTTGCCCTTCCTTCTCTAAGTTCTTCTTGATGTAAATCTCTATCAATGTCTTCCTACTAAACTTCAGAATAGTATAACTCCCACCCAACTTATGTTCTTCAAGTGAAATTTGGTACACTTGTTAAGTACCTTATTAAAAATTTCCACACCAAATTTTGGCACAAACAGAGTTCATATGCAAAAGTTATGCATGAAATTCTAACTCTAACTACTTAGTATGAATGCTGTGATAAAGCATCCGGTCATTAAAACTCTAATAACTTCCAACTCCTACGTCCAATCAATCTAAAATTTTGACACAAGATAGATATATAAGTTCAGAAGGTAGTGTCAAATTTTGGTATCCATATCTATAACCCTCTAAGAGATACATATTTTCAAACCTTGCTGCTTTGTTCCTAGACACCCTCCCCTTCAACTTTTAATAACTCTTTCATCCCAATGACTGAAGCTCTCAAATTTTTACCACAACTCCCATACTTTATAATAAACAATCCCTCAAATTTTCATACCCATTGAACACTCTGATCATCCATAATTGACAAATCTCTCACTATAAAGTTCTGCTGAAGTTCATAACTAATAAAACACTACAAGTAATGCACCTAGTACAATCTAGTCACTCTAAATGCCACAAGTTTAAACAAGTTTGAACTCTCTCACTTCAATATGAATCTCAATGCAACAAGTTGAAGTTTACAATCAAACTCCAAATTTCTTAAACCCAATCTACTTCTAACAAGAGGTCAATCCCTCTTCAAGGCTAAATAGCCTTGGCTCTTCTCCTAAGAACTAAGCACACACATGTGCTCCTATCTTGCTTCCCACACACCCACACTTATAACCCGTGGAGTGCTTAAGGAGCACGAAGGAAAGAGAGGATGAGTGAGGGAAGAATAAAAGATTATATAGTGAGTTGAGAGGGAGAGAGGGCATGAGATAAGGATAGGGTGAGAGGATTAGAGCCTCCAATCACAACCCCTTAACCTTCTCCTTCTAAGTAGGGACTCATCCCATTCACAAGGCTCTCGATAAGCCTTCGAAATCTCCTCCTACTTTGTAGGCTCTCATCTTATCTCCTAAGCCTTCCTCCCTCAAATGATCAACAAAGATCCTAATTCAAACATTTAACTAACCTTGGCTTTCTACCTACTACACTTTACCAAGGTATGTCCTCATACTACTTAAGTCCACTCCACACAAGCCTAATGCTTCAAACTTAGCTTTCTTCAAGCTTCACTCTTTTTATATTTTTGTGAATAATCATAAATCAACAAAACACTACTTGTAATGTTTTACAAGTGTTAACAACACATGTGGGCATCAATTTGGGCTCACACAGTGCTCGCGCAACGGCCGGGCATTGCCCAAAATCTCGCAATGGACTAGTGTTATGGACAACATTGGACGTGCCCTCTCCGTAAGGCTCGGGAAAGGATGGTGTAGTTTGCATGGGTTGTGCATATGCTGTCGGCACCATAGGAGTGGGGACAACATCCATCGGTGGATGAATAGGAGAAGCATGTGGTGGGACTTCGTCCATGTCCATCCGGTTCGGAGCCGCTTCAAGAGCTTCATCCACATCTGGTTAGGCCATTACATTTTCATCAACTACGGGTTGAATGTCGACCGGTACATCGGATATTGTAGTTGTCGGCGTAGCGGGACGCACATGCGTAGTGGAGAGAAACTCCCGACCGGCTATGTTGGCCCACATGTAAAGATGACCATCGTCCTTGGCGTCAAGTCCATTGAATGTAAACGGATCATTGTGGTTGTCAAGGCCCAAATTCCCTCCACCATGTTCCCCATCGCTCTCGTTGTCTGAAGGCCCCGAGGAATCCCCGTTGGGTCCCGCGGAGGGGTCACCATTTATATCCTCGTTGGCCGAATAGTCGGAGTCTTCGGACATCGTATTCACTAGATACCATGTGGCCGAGTCCCGATCAACCCTCTTCCGTGCCAACCGTGAATTGGTATAAATGTACTCCAAATTTTCGGCCCTCGCGGAACTCAACCGGTTCCTAGTCTCGTTGTGCACAAACGAATAACTACTCCAATTCCTTTCGCAAGACGAAGAGGAGCACACTTGGGCCAATATTCGCTTTGCCAAAGGGGCCAAGTGGGTTCCACCTTCGCCTACGAGGCCCCACCACTCATGGGGTGGGATGTTGGCTTCCAAGGCTAGGGGCATATTGGCGAACGCGCCTCTACATTCTTTGAATGCTTGAAATTCGGCCACAACCTGACCGTAAGGACCGTCCATACCCGTGGTCAACCTCCTCATGGCGTCTAAGAATCCGGATTTAACGGCCGCGTGTTCGTGGACGACATTGTCGTCCAATAAATAGGGATTCAAGATGGCACCGGCATGGTGTAGGTCCGTGGTCATCATACGCCACCGGCTGTAGAAATCTTCTTCGACGAAGGTAGCGAGGTTGTGTGCTAGGTTGAAAGGAAGATTCCTTGGGCTAAGCACATGTTTCTCCAAGTTCTTCATGGTCAACCAAACCTTGCCCATTTCCGACTCAACGCCATCAAACACTCTCAATGCTTTCAACACCTCCTCCGACATGTGGCGGTAATTATCGCAACTTATCTAAAAATTATCGTCATTAACCGTTGTCTTGATTTGACGTGCCTCCATTGTACTTCTCTTTCGATCATCGCCTCCTCTATTTAATTTGTTCACGTAGGCGGTCCAATCAGGATAAATAACCATTTGTTCCAAAGCATGTCTCACATTTACAAGCCGGTCAATCATGAGGAAGTTGGTGGCGAATCGTGTGGACCCGGGCATCTTCAAGCCCAAATTGGGCGAGTAGGTGAGGAAGACCGCCGTCGGACATTGGTGGGCCCAAATGTATTTGACAATATCCTTCGCCTTGTCTACGACGTCCTTCATCCATCGTTGTTTACCCCAATCCTTCAACAACAAGTTCAAACAATGCGCCACACACCCTTGCCAATATATGTGTGGCCATTCCCGGTTAATATTGTTCGCCGCGGTTTTCATGGCCGCCGCATTATCGAAGCAAACTTGAACAACCTTCGCGGGGTCCACTCCAACGATGTAGCGTTTGACCTCGGTGGCCACATAGGCGGCATTCTTTGTGCTACCGGTGGTGTCAATGGAACCAAGGAACACGTCGCCCGCCGGACAAATTTGCATGACGTTCATCAAAGGGCGGTGGACAACACTCTCCCATCCGTCCGAATAACTAATGCACCCATATTTGTGGATGGATGATGTTGTCTTCAACTCCACGATTTTTTGTGTATTGAACCGTGCATTGTCAAGTAAACTCTTGCGCATTGCATGGTATGTTGGGGGTTTGTACATAATTCTAGCCTCGGCGGTTGCCTTAACGGCCTGGATGAACGCGGGATGGCGGACAATACTAATGGGGATATTAGCCTCATAAAAGGCTTACGACCATTTTGTATCCAAGTCTCGTTTTGTCGAATTTTGCAACCCTTCCTTTAGTCCCATTTGCCGTTGGGATCGTCGGTGGGGTTTGGGAGTCGTCCCGGACACCAACTCCCTTGCCACTGACGGTGCGGGAGATGGTGGAGCGGTTTGGCTTCCGTTCGCGTTCGACAATGCACCGCATGACGCTTGTTGTTGGGACCCGACCACAGCTTCTCCCCCGTCCTCAACGCACTCGTCCACAAAGTCATCCGGAATTGGCGGCTACGATCCGCCGCACTTCGAAAATAAAGACTTTACAATTGGCCTTTGACGTTGATACAATGCCACCCTCCGCATCTTGCCGTGATGTTTTTGTATCCCAAATGGGCAACCATACGGTACTTCTTATAAACTAATTCCAACGCGCAAAATTTGCACTCAACCTTCTTGGACGTTGGAGTCCACTCCCTGGGCACAAACCAAGGCTTCCATTCGTTTCGCGTGCCCATCCCAATATAGCCGACTACCTCTCTCCACTTGCAACGAATGCCAAAAGGCAACCAAGGTCAACTAGAGCGAGAGATAGTCGACTGCTAGTTTGCAGTCGATGTGGCGGTCGACTGCCATGTCGATTACTTGTTTGCAGTCGACATGGCAGTCGACCCCGGCAGTTGACTGCTAAATGCAATCGACCTACACGTCGACTGCCAAATAGCAGTCGACGTCGCGGTCCACTGCTAATTGTCGACTGCTATCTGGCAGTCGACTGGGATAGTCGACTGCCGAATATCAGTCAACCAATCGTCGCATCCATCCTGGCCGTTGGATGATGCACGGTCCAACGGTCAGGATCCAGGGGCGCGGCGTCCGGTCGGTGTGAGGCCCAACCCGCCTATATATATAAGTGGGGAGGCCTCATTGACATCATTTTTCAACCACCCCTCGTCAAGTGGGACATTGGGACCAAGCATGCCTAGCATCCTTTGCCTAATATTTTGAGAGGGCCTAGGGGGCGGTTGGAAGATTGGTTTAGGGTGCAAACTCTTGCCAATTTTGGATCCGATTTTTTGCGGCGGAGCGGTGTGAATACGGCCGTGTTTGTGAACACATTTGAGTTGTGTTTGTGAATACAATAATAGCGTGTTTTTAAACACGATGGCGGATCGAAGTTGGAGGATGCCGGAGGACGAGCCGGATGCACCCGACAGGGTGTACAAACGGCCCCCTAAGCGGCAACGACATTCCGATGTGGGATTAGGAAGTGCTTCGGGGACGGGAGCAAATATTACCCCCCATTCAGATAATACCGTTCCCGTCCGCCCAAGTGCCGGTGTCCCTACGAGCGGTCAAGAAGGGGCTTCCGCGGCCTCAGCGTCGTCGAGTAGGAGGGGGAAACCAAGGGTAAAATTCTCGGATGCGATAACGGCAAAGGTCCACCAAGCCATAGTTGACTGGTATTTGAGGAATGGAGAGGCCGGCATCAAATTCCGTTTTTTGGAGCAGTCGAAACACAAAAGGGTGGAGATAATTAAAAGGGACATGGAGGTTGCTATTCGACAGGAAGTGGATGGCCCCGAGTTTAGCGGTGATAGGAATCTTACGGGGTTCGATTCAGGGGTGAAGAATAAGGCCCAAAATGATATTTTCAACCTCAAGCAATTGGTTGAGAATATGTTCCCGGAGGGCGAAACAGGTGAGGTGTTGGGCCCTCGAGCTGTAAGAATCCGGGATATATTTTTGTGGTGGGATCCCGTGGCCAAAGGATTGTCCAAGACGGCCTCCAAAATAATTCCTTGGAAGGCGGAGAAATTGGAGAAGTGGCTAAGGGTGTTGGGCCCATGCCAACTATTGTGGATTCCCGATACGGCAAATGTCGTGAGTTTGAGGAGCATTAAGAAGGTGGGGGGTTACGGGGAGGTGAGGAAGGTGAGGATCGAGGGCGACAATCGTCTCCCACCGGAGATTACGTGGGCTGAAAAGACCCCAAAGACGTCGGATAGGCAAAAAGCTCGTATCCAAGTAAGTGTGGAGGCATGCGTTTTAAAGAACACGCATCCAGGTTTCATCAAGTTTTGGTTAATCAACAGTGTGTCCAATGCGGGCTATACACTATGGTGGAACGGGGACACTCTACGAGAGATGTTCATCCAGGATAGAGCCCACCGTCCAAATGCCAACATTTTGACAATGGACGCAACCGAATGGGAACTCTATGACCAAGTCCAAAAGTTCCGGGCGAAGAGGGTAAAGTTGGCTTGGGCGTTGTTATGGATCATGGAGGCTTTGCACGCTGCAAATGTGCAACACAACGATCTATCCATTGACAACATTATGTTGCATTGGGAATCGGACGAGAGCCTGAAGATTGGGGTGTGCGATTGGGGATGTGCAACGCATTCGGGTGAGGATGTCCTATCGCTATGGTATACGGAAGCCGTAGAAGCGAAGGAAAATTTGAGGAAGAAGAAGTTTTGGGTGGCGCCGAAACTGTTTTACATCCAAAACATGAGACACAAGGATCCCGATGTATATTACACCGCGGAAGCTGAGTGTTATGCGATCGGCGTGCTTGCTCGACAATTTTGCAACGATGGTGATGACCGAACACTCTTTGTCGATGAAGGAAGGAAAATTTGGGATGTCACTTTGAGTGCATTGACCTGCGAGAACGTGTCCAATCGCATTTCATTGACCATCGCCAAACTATGGATGCAGATGCAGTTTGTGGGGTGGGATGAGCCCATAGATTGCTGGAGAACTGAGGTTAAGGATAGTGTTATGTCTGTTTAGTTCTTTAGGTAACATCGTTGGGGTTAAGGTAATATGCGTGTATCATTGATATGGACAACCTTGTATATTTTTGATATCTTTACGATATACTTGTTTTAATACAATGCGGTTATTTTCTTCTTCTACATATCATTGTTGGCTTTAATCACATTTTTCCTAAACTACTTCCATCCATCCATATTCCACTATATCCAAACCATTAAAATTTAACCCAACAAACATATGCTGTTGGCTGCATTTATCTATTAATAGTATAAGTCAATGGCAATGGTCGACTACTACAACTGCAGTCGACTATTTTCGTCGACGGCCAACATAGCAGTCGACGGTGGTAGTCAACTACTATATAGGCAGTCGACTACCATGGTCGACTGCTATATAGACATTCGACTACCATGGTCGACTGCTATATAGACATTCGACTACCATGGTCGACTGCTATATAGACATTCGACTACCATGGTCGACTGCTATATAGACATTCGACTACCATGGTCGACTGCTATATAGACATTCGACTACCATGGTCGACTGCTATATAGACATTCGACTACCATGGTCGATTGCTATGTTGGCCGTCGACGAAGATAGTCGATTACTACATTGGCAATCGACCATGGTAGTCGACTGCCTATATAGCAGTCGACCATGGTAGTCGACTGCTACATTGGCAGTCGACTACCATGGTCGACTGCTATATAGGCAGTCCACAACTTAGTCGAGTGCTACATTAGCAGTCGACCATGGTAGTCGACTGCTATATTGGCATTCGACTACCATGGTCGATTGCTATATAGGCAGTCGACAACTTAGTCGACTGCTACATTGGCAGTCGACTACCATGGTCGACTGCTATATAGGCAGTCCACAACTTAGTCGACTACTACATTAGCAGTCGAACATGGTAGTCGATTGCTACATTGGCAGTCGACTACCATGGTCAATTGCTACATAGGCAGTCGACAACTTAGTCGACTGTTACATTAGCAGTCGACCATGGTAGTCGACTACTAAGTTAACAGTCGATTAAGTGGTCGACTGCCTATATAGCAGTCGACCATGGTAGACGACTGCCTGTATTGATGTGAAAATAATTACTTATCTGTAAAAAAAATACCATTAGTAAAAAAAATTACTACAGTAACGTCCGTTTGGCGTTACACCTTGGACGTGACGCGGTCATGTCATTCGTGATGCGACGTGACGCTTTTAGGCCGCGTTACGTCCATTTGTACATCCATGTCTGGAGCGCTTCGTGCTCCAGATGTGGGGAGAAAAGCTCAAACGCATACCAGTCATTGAAATTGGTGCTGCGTTGACGGTTCTTCCTCATCCACGTCCGAAATCGAATTTCTCAATCTTGGAGGGAAATGGTCTCTGCTTGACCAGAAAATCGGTCCCGGATGCCTCCTCGCGTTTCCTCACCGAAAGAACGTGAGACCGAGTGGCAGTCCCCCACGCTGAAGTAGGCTGAAAAGCCTCGTCGGGTGCTACCACTGGTTCAACGTCTAAGAGGTGCGAGAATTGACCTTCCGATGTTCTTGGAGACGAAAAACGATAATATTGGCTCCGAGTTGTAATCATAAACACACAATGGGTCCGGTCACTAAAGCCAACAACCTAAACTAATGTGGTGAAAGGCAACCTGCACCTGCAATTACCACCAACCTTATGGTCTGCTAGTCATCAATTCAGCCTCACCATGAAGGACTACAACATTGCCCACTTGGTGCACACACAATGGTTCCGTCGGTCATTACTTCGACCTTACCCCCACATTACCCTATAACAAATCTAGTACAATACAAAATGAGGTAATACTGACAACTACTAGTAATACAGCCCGCCACGGGGAAAGTTACCAAAACAAAATACAGAAAACAATGCAATTTTTAGCACTAGATCCTCTTTTCCAAATAATATTTAAGCAGAAATAAAGATTAACCGCGTCTAACAAGCAGTTGCTTACGGTTGGTGGTAAAAAATGAGAGCTTCATGTTGCCGTAGAAAGAAAATGGTACATAAACACATCTCTCATGTCTCCACTACACCATAACAATCCCTTCTTACAATAATCCCCGAAATATGTGTTGATAAACATAATTCGCCCAAAAAAATTGTTCCCATAACACTATATTCGTTAAATTGAGACTTTCTCTAGTCTCAAATTAATATATGGATCAAACAACATGAAGATGCCCGAAACTATATTGTCAACAATCTCAAATATATTATATGTTCTAATTTTCCAAAATGTATGATGTCCCGACATGAGCACATTGGGTAGAGCACTTGATACCAACTTCATCAACAAAAACATACTCAAATCAAATTGGGTAGAGCACTCCAAACCAAATTCACCCAACAAATCACATAGAACCATGGCTATTATTAGCATGTTTAATAATATTTAGACATTGCGACGTACATAGCATAGGGTTTAGGGTGCATATTTAATCGACCCGACAATCTAGTCCCAAACTTAATCATAAAAAGAAATTCACATTTGTTATGAAATATAGTATATGGATATTCATCCAACCCCAAATAATATAGCATTCGTAAGTTCTACCCAAATTCTACCCCTACTTTTAGAAGTACACATATGACTAATATATATTGCTAGAATTACATATGAAACTATAATCAATGCTAAAACAATCCTACCAACTTCTCATTCAACGGGGGTTGTTTCTTGTGCGATCCGAGCAAGGTTGTCTTTTGCAAAAGTTATGTACTTTTGAGGGATGGACACTGATCCACTATGATTTTTCCGTGGTTTCCATGCTATGAATATGGAATCTGTATCTACCCAAGATGGACCATGCTCTGAATCCACCTTCCACCGAAAATTATGGTTTGTATCCCAGCCTGTATAATGCCGAATCACATCTTCATTCCGTGCCGTCGGTCGGTAGTACTCCACCTGAATTTGTCGAAAATGCGGGCTTGAAGTTGCGAAATTTGGTTTGGACAAAGCTCTTGCCACCCATACAGGCTTCGCATATGTCTCATCACCAGGACGTAGAATGAGCATATAACCTTCATGACAATCCACCGCAATGCGGAAAGAAGGTGGGGGACGTTGACTAGCAGGCCCAACGTAATGGTCGTCCACATCAAACTCCTCACGAACCTCTCCATTTTCCAAAAGTCTAACCTCGGAAGCTTGTACATCGACACGAGTTTGAGGCCAAAATCCGTGCCTCAAAGTAAGGGGGCTATCTTGGTGAAGGTCTGCCAAAGCGGCACGAACACGTGTCCAATACTGTATCCAACTCCCATAACGATGCCAACATGATCCACCAACGTCCGCTATCTTCAAACTCTCCCAATATTGTATGAAGCCTGATATACCTTTCAAAATATCCTCCAAATTCTTCATGGGTATTGGCTTGCAAGGCCTAGGCTCTCCATCCGGTAACATCGTCTTTCCATCCGCATCCACGCGCCACACAAGGAGACCCTCCGGCGGGCTCCAATCTTGTGTCGTGCACAACAACTTGTATTGCATGGCGGGTACACCATCGTTACGCATGTAGAAGCGGAATTGTTGTGCCTTCGTATGCCCGATCAATCGGTGAGCTCCACTTCGAATATAAGGTTCTATAAATGCCTTGAAGTCTGGCACCTCCTCAATCATATGGGGGATGACGGGAACGTTCTCCAAATCCATGTATGACTTCATCAATAACGGGATTGTTGGAAAATCCTCCTCCCTCAACTTCATGCTCCACCGCCCAAAAGATGCATCAATATCATCGTGCGTGTGGCCTACCAATAGGAAGGACACAAAAACCTCCTTGAAAATGCCTTTCGCAACCAACAACGACCAATATGCAAATACATATCTACTTTTATTGTCCTTGGCACAATTGTCCAATTGGACACGCAAAGTGGGGGGCAACTTCTTCGCAATCACGGGTTCACTGGGTGGCTCTGGCAACGAATACAAGCATACATCTTTTCCATCCAACACCGCTTCATATAAAGGTGTTGAACCCGACGTATTGTCAAATAACAATCCTGAAGAATAGGCCGGCGGTTTCTCCAAATCACGTAAAAGCCTTGCGAATGACCCTATCGTGTGGTTTGAATCCGCTGGATACAAATCAAGAGCATAATGAGCAAACTTGACATCACCATGTCCATGTGCAATCATTCCTGCAATGCCAACCCAGTGTGATTAGTATCTATGCATAAATAAACCAATTTGCGTGAATCCATGTTCTGAAGCACATCACGTAATAAAACGCCACAACATTTAGGGTATGCGATGACATTGTTTCCAAATTCACCTGTAACCGATACAGGCAGCTTAAAAAATCCATCCGTGGCCTTGATTCGATTTGCAAAACATGGGGAGGCTGTTTTGGCATGGTCCATTTTGTCATGGATGACCGTAAGAACCTCCAAGGGCCTGGAGATGGACAAAGCTCTATTTGTGTAGTAATCATTACGGTGTGCCTCTTGCATGTTTACATGCTTGAAATAGTTCAATTGATGTGCCGCATAAGACTCGGTACCCATCGTGTGTGCATCCCGAAGGCGCTTCAACTTCTCGCAAGTAGAGCACCGTGCAAATTTGTCCCCTCGTCTTTTTGTAATGTATTCGCTAAAGTTTGCTTTCTTGATTGCACTCAATTTTGACAATGAAATTGGCTCCAAACCGACATTCTCGCCAACAGCATTCACATCCAACAATATGTCTTTCCATTTTGTGCCTGTGGGAAGAACTTTCTCCACAACCTTTTCCCCGGTTGTGAGTGTGCGTGTTTTGTGTGGCATTGCATCGGCAAGCGGGACGATGATGGTCGCCAGAGTGGCCGTTGCTTGCCTTGTTGCTTCCCTGGGTTTCTTTGAGCCCACGTTCCCATGGTGACGAGACCGTCGGCCTTCCTTGGCATAAGCAGCTTGTCTATAAAAGTCCGCTTTTGACACACCGTGAATGGTGTACCATGCCTTACAACACACGTCTATGCTTTCAATGGTGATGACCTTGCGACCCGTCCCATTCACATGTATCGCCCTATGGACATCAAGTTTTTTGGTGGATCTTAGACGGAAATCTCCAAGCCACATTTCTTCGCGGATGGCCTTCAATTTATCCCTTGGAAACAATTGGCAACAACGATGCACACAACAATCCTTTGTGGCAACTTCTCTAATGGACTCCTCGCCGAGCAACCTTTGGCGTTTACAATCAGTTGCAGAGGGAGTAGGACGTGCCAATGTCTCGTACTTTCGTAAGCCTTTGCGGGGCCGAATGTTTACTTGGAGCTCCATTTGGTTTTGCATGTATTGTCGCTCATGGTCACGCAAGCTAACTCCATCAATCGTGACATTCCTCAATGGCCACCTGCGGAGGGAGAACCTATGAGTGGGATCCACCTCGGAATGAATGAGTGACTCCAATATGACAACCCCAACGTCCTCTGTGCCAAGTGGGTTCTCATCAATGCAATCTTGTGGATGGGTGTTACGACAAATACCATCCGCCACAGCAACTCCACTATCATTAACGAGCACCACCTCCAAATTCACCCACGAAGCCCTTGAAAGTCCCGTACATTCAACAATGGTTTCGTGCGCTACGGAAGGCGAAGGTAAATCCAAATGATCTTCGTCTGCACTGTCATCCATAGTAGCCTCCCCGACGATGTCTAGCTCATCCTCAGATGCAGATGGCCAAGTGGCCATGTCTTCAGATGACCAATCCCCTCTTTCACTAAACCCATCCATTGTGCCTACACACATGAACATTGAACCTTGTCAAAAAAAGCACAAAAATTGTAGGTTCCAATCAAAGAATTCAATACCATCTTATATAATCAAAATGACTGCTATGCCATTGGGTTTGTAAAGGTTTGGGTTGTCCAGCGGACACACTGTCATCCAGAGCCCATCCACACTGTGGGGATGGGTTTGGGTCGAGCGACCCAAACCTTGTGGCAGGATGGGATCATGGTCATCCATAGCCCATCCACAATGTGGGGATGGGCTTGGGTCGAGCGACCCAAACCTTTTGGCGGGATGGGGTCGTGGTCACCCAGAGCCCATTCACAATGTGGGGATGGGTTTGGGTCGAGCGACCCAAACCTTGTGGCGGGATGGGTTCATTGTCACCTAGAGCCCATTCACAATGTTGGGATGGGTTTGGGTCGAGCGACCCAAACCTTGTGGCGGGATGGGTTCATTGTCACCCAGAGCCCATTCACAATGTTGGGATGGGTTTGGTTCTATCAGGGTCAAACTAAAAACCACCCACACTAGGGCAGGGGTTTGGGTCGACCGACCCAAACTTTATAAGGGTCATACTAAAAACCGCCAACACTAGTGTAGGGGTTTGGGTCGACCGACCCAAACCTCCTCAAGGTCATACTAAATCCGCCCACAATGGGGTATGGGTTTGGGTCGACCGACCCAAACTCACCGCAAAATCCGGCGTATAGTGCGGCGGAAATTGCGAAGTGGGTTTGGTTTGAGCTCATTGCGAAGTTCACAGTGGGGTTGCATGCTGTGGATAGGTGCTCATGAACGGCAAACCTTGAAGTACAGCTCCGGCTGAGAGTTCTCCCTACGATTTCAGGAGTGGGAGAAGAGCAAAAAGAACCGACTTTTGGGGGGTGCGCCCCTTTATACTATCCACCTCCGCTTCCCCAACTTCCTCATTGGATGCCTTTCCCGCCTAGTTCTCCTGCAGAGATTATTTTCAAACTTCCTGACAGAATTCCCCGCTTTTTGTTGATTATAAAAATTGCGAATTTAACCTGGCTTTTGGATACGCCAAACGTCATCTGACTTAGTGTGTGTTGAGAATGTCTATTGAAAGTAATGTGGATATTTAATCCGTTTTTTATTGTTTGATGTGGATATGACAATTTACTTATATTGACATATTATATGTGTCGTGAATAAATGTCCATTGACAATATTTGAAATGTTGAGTATCGTTGTGATTATATTATGTGAATATGACATGCACCATTGGGAGGAAGGGTGGCCGCCACATGAATTTTTATAAATATAATAAGGGAAGGGGCATCTGATAAGTGATTTACAAAAACCATCCCCTACGCGTTCATTTTCATGTATCCAGAATATTACCCTACATAAACTCAAACAATATAGTATATTTCAAACAATATATTGACAAACGATATGCCAACATTATGAAACTTCATATAGTAAAACTCAATAAATACAATACTTAATGTAGTTATTAAAACTCTCACATGTGGAATTGTATATTGAAAACAATGAAGAGATGTGATGTCAAATTTGAACTATTTGGCCGACTTTCAATTTGCGCTAATACAAATGAGAAAAGCTTTAAAAGGACATATGTCATTTGTAAGGTGTGCACACAATGTTGCTTCATTCCAAGCATGCAAATGTGGCAATGTTTAATCTATGTTAGGACAAGTTATGAATGGGATCCTAACCAAGAGTGGCATTTTTTTGTTCACTCTTTCAAATAATGTTTCAATCTAATATCCTCAATTACACTTCAACTCTAACAATGTTTGCAAGCAAAACTTGCAAAGTTGGAAATGTACGTCCTCATAACATCCACAACATGAAAGGTTCCTTGAATTAGTATAGATTCTTGAATTGTCTCAAATAATATAATATGAACATGCTCAAGATCGTATCTGCCCCTGGACTCTTCTTGCTATTAAGATAAGGTTACAATTGAATTTTGGATAACCTAATGTTGAGCACTATGTCACATGTTCATGTTAGTGACTTCATTTCTACACCACCATACAACCACCTTCCATGTTTGGCAATGAAAATGATGTGATGTCTATATACATTTGTGTCTAAAACTATGATCAGCAACGCCCCATCATTTGACCTACGTGCTGCTCATTTATGGCTTAAACCCTAAACCCTAAACCCTAAACCCTGAATTTTGTACATGTTCATTGATGCCTACATATACAAACAACAACTACTATATTATGTGCCATTATGTAATATATGTCGTTTCAAACATGTGGAGGAAACATGAAACATCAAAGTTTTTGCTTGCTTGGCTGCATATTATGATGTTCACCTTGGGTTAAGGTGGATACATTTGTATTCATCTTGCTTCTCCTGTAGACTTTAGGGGTCAACTCCCAAGTAAATATATAAATGTTTCATGATATAAATCAATCAACCGATTCGGTGCTTTTGGCAAACAAAAATTGGTAATAAATGACAATACATTAACTTGTAGTGAATTAGTGTAATGGTACTTGTTAGGGGATGCACGGTAAGCTAGAGCCATGCCCTCTAGCAACATACATCATATAAATCTCAATACATATTATTCATATTCATTTATTGCACCATGTAAAGGGATACCATATCCATTTTAAAAGACCGTGTAATTGCAACATAATTTTGAAATACCCCTCTTAGACTATCATGTATCATTGTTGTCTGATTCCATATGTCTAGATGGCGGAAGCTATACACATAATGGATTCATTTTACAATGTTTTGTCACTGGAGACAATTGGAGTTGCATATCATGTGCTTCAGTTGCCCTAAATCCTTAGTAACTTGTCTGTTAAAATCATTTTACTTTAGTTTAATCTTGTGATATATTATGAACCATGGTTTATTGTGCACTACATGATTCATCAAAGTGAATATGTAAGGGTTGACTATAAGCTCAAGCATGTTAGCAATTCCATATAAGGACCATGCAGAACAAAACCATTAAAATTGGAGTTGGGGATGGTACTCAACAAATATTACATACTAGTTGAAAGTCAAATGAATTATTTTATTTCTCTAAAGTGGTCAAACAACTTAACCCTTAAACGTCGGAGAGGCCCTATCAGGGCCTTGTTGACCCTAAACTATTTGACCATAAGATAACGTCAAAACATGTCGGAATTGCAAATTTTTTTTCCCCAAAATGTGTATCTCAAACTTCCATATCCAAATATAATATATGCCGATCGCAGTAAAAGAATTACATGGAGGTCTGAACTTCGGTAAACATAGGCTGATGGGAGAGGACCTCTCACCCCCCCTTGGACGTTTAAGGGTTAAGACCCAACGAGTTTAATTTGTTCGCAAAATTAGGCTATGGTTTAGGGTGAATTGATAATTTTAAGCAATACCTTAGGCTATGTAGCTGATTGAGAAAATTAATTGGTGCTAAGGAATAGCGGGTTAGGGTTTGGGAATTAGGGCTGGCCCGTAATCCCATTTGCGTGTGTGCTCTAAACACGTGGGTGCCCTAATCCCGTATTGTAGGGCCTTTTCCCGAGGGGTACAAATCTCGAAACGTCGCCCTCTTTCGCCCCTTTTCTCGTTCTCCGCGCCAAGCTTTGCTTCGCTAAGCGCCGCCTCCACGAACCGCCGCCTTCGTGAAGCGCCGCTCCCGCGCTTTCTCTTGCGTTCTTTCTTCCTTTCTCGCATCTTCTGATTCTTCTCCTCACTCTCCTTTCTCTTGCTTTCTCCGATTCTCCTTTCTCTTGCTCTCTAGGTTTATGAGTGTAGTGTGAGTTGTTTCTGATTTGAAAAAGCTTGCTCTCTTTTTCCAACTTGAGATTGAGAGAGTTTAGGGTTGCATTGTGTGACAACATTGAGTGGTATAGAGTGTTTGCTCATTTCGTTTTGGTCTATGTTGTTGAGTATCCCTCACACTCCACTATGGTGAGTGTTTGCGATAGAGGTTTCTGTTAGTAACATTCAGAGTGTTAGAAATCATTGAGAAACGGCATTGAGTGGGTTTTGCGAGGTTCATACTTTTCTGATATTCAGGTGTAGTGTTCTTTTAGAGTATTTGTGACATTGAGCTTGCAATACCCACCTGCAAGAACAGATTGTTCTACAGCTTGTACGCAAAGGTAATTTTTCAATGACTCAATGTGTTTCAGTTGCATTAGGGTCTTGAAGCATACACAATGCATAAGCATTGTGTATGTTGCGTGCACACAAAAAGGAAGCTCTCCTGAAACAAAATAGTTTCGAGAGGCGACCGAAACAGTAAGTCTTATCCAAAACCACGGAAGCATTTTTTGCCTAAATTTGCTTCACTTTCTTAAAAAAACAATCTTTTTGTTCTCTCACTTGTTTGGGTCGATCTACCCAAACATAACACCTTGTTTGGGTCGGTCGACCCAAACCATACACATTCCTTAATAACAGATACTACATTTCAAGACTTGCTCTTCAAAGCTGTAGTCAACAATTGACTGATATTGAATTCCACAAATAATCCAGTGGGGTTTGGGTCGATCGACCTAAACCATATACACAAAAACACCCCAAGGTTTGGGTCGATCGACCCAAACCATCCAAACAAAAAACCCAAGGTTTGGGTCGACCGACCCAAACCAAAGAAACAAAAATGCCGCAAAGTTTTGGGTCGATCGACCCAAACATGGCGTTAAAAAACCCCTCCCCAATAATCCATCCATACTGGTGCCCAAAATAAAACATAATTTGGATATTCCTTATAATACAAGGATATGGATAATGTACACTCATAAGAACAAGGAATAACGATACGGCCAATCATCCGAAATTTTCCCCTTTGATCATTATATCCACCTTCATTAAACTCTAATGACCCGGTCATATCTTAAGCAGAAGAGAAAATTAATTACCAAATTTTCAGAATTCAACTGGCTTGTGTTTGGGTCGATCGACCCAAACCTGTCCATAGCTGACATTGACATATTTAGCCTCTTGAAAATTCGATAACATGCCTATCTCTACATGAAAGAGTTTGGGTCGTCCGACCGAAACTAACAGTTCCCATCCTTTCCTTGCAGATGGCCCCCAAAAAAAGACCTGGAGAGAGGTGGTTCATGCAAGCACCAGATGTGTTATGCGAGGAGTACGAAACACCTCCAGACGACTCCTATGTGCCCAAGGACGGGATTGTGCTTGCATGGTCACTTCAGGTGGTCAAGGCGTCGCAATACAAAATCCTGTTCGTGGTAAAAGTTGGGACATTTGAGCAGAATACTTGGGCGACTCTGACGGGGTGGGAGGTGGCGTCAGTCCAGGCTCTTGGGGAGCACGTGGACGTCATCCTAGAGAACTCAGCGGTGCAGAACGTCCACATGTTCATGCACCAGTTCTCCGAGCCGTTTGACACCATCTACGCCAAAGAGTCATGTGCCGAACCAGAGGTGGTGAAACCAGAGGCGATATTCATTGATGGGAATTGTACGAACACGAAGGTTGCAAGCAGGTTCACTAAACTAAAGCAGGCAATCACCGTGATCAACAAGGCCCAACAAAAACCACAGCAAGTGGTGAGACGGAAGGCCACCACTGAGGAAGGTGCAGGGTCGTCCAGACCTCAAGCAGTGAGGAAGCCACGAGCGGTCCCGGGTGACTCAAGAAGGAGCACTCCCTCGGAAACACCGGCTGACAGCCAGACGCCAACGCCGTCGACCAGCCGGCAGACTACACCGTCGAGGAGGCAGTCATCGGTGATGACTGACGAGGTAGTTCCCCAAGAGCTGCGGATGCCCAAACCTGGGCAAGAGGTGGATACAGGGGAGATTCAAAGAATCGTCGACAACTTCACGACGAAATGCTCCCACTGCTTCTTCATGGGCAGGGATTTCAAGTTCGACGTGAACATTGCCCAGTGCCACCTTGCGCCTCCAGAGAAATGTGTCCGAGCCAAGGAGGACGCCTACGTCGACTGGATGGTCGCCCAGATCGTCGGCGGGCAGTTCAAGGACGACAGGCAGACGATTGTGGTCATGCCTCAAGGGCTGAAGAGAATGCCGACGCCTGATATGTGGCCGGCAATTTCAAAAGGAGATTTTTGGCTGATTGACGGCCAGCACAGTGTGGAGGCGTCGAAAAAAATCCAGCTGATGACTGAGTGGGACGACCCCAACAAGCAGAAGGAGAAGCTGAAGGTGTGGAAAGCACTGGTGGTATGGTCTGACAACGAGACCATACTCAGCGACATCTCCCGGTTCTTCAACATGGGGAACAAGAAGAGGGCGTACCAGGCATCGTGGATCAGGAACATCATGGCCTCGAGGGAGGTGTGGGAGTTCTATGGCAGGCCTCCCAAGGAAAGGGAGAATGCAAAAGATAAGAACCCCAAATGGGAGGTGAGTATGGTTTGGGTCGATCGACCCAAACTCTGCCATTGTGTTATGTCTTCGCCATATTTATAGTTTGGGTCGATCGACCTAAACCCTTGTAATGTTTTATCGTCTTTGTCAATTTTGTAGTTTGGGTCGATCGACCCAAACTGTTGTTGCAGTTGTTGTTTCATGACATGTTGTCTAACATGTGTTGTCTGCTTCGTGTGCAGGACTTCAAATATCAAATGATCAATAAATTCTCCTCCATAGACAACGCCAGCCACAAGCAGAAAAAATACAACGAGTTGCGAGGAGAAATTTATTTGATCACAGCATCCGAAGCCGTTTGGAAGAAGTGGAAGAGGGTGTTCGAAAAGCATGAGACGGGGGATCTCATCGATCCCGACACAGGAATGCTTTTCAACGCAACCGCGCGCTTCAAGCAAATGAAGCCCCTGGTGAGAGAGTTCTTCCGTTCTCTCCAAGGGCTTTCGGAGACGGAGATGGGAAAGGCGGCTTCCCATATCCTGCACGTGCAGCCGTCGGCAAAGAGGTGCTGGGTGCACCCGAAGATCGTCTTCACCAAGCCAAAGAGCTTCGTTCCTTCATGCTACACCATGAAGGAATGGACGGAGAACAGGAAAAAGAAGACAATAATTGTGCAGGAGCTGCACAAGTTGGTGCCCGAGCGGAATATTTTCGTGGACGGCGAGGTCCACGAGGCGCACTGGAGAGCATTCAAAGAATAATACAAGTTCACCAGTGCGTCGATGGCGGCTTTGATGAGGGAAGCTGGAGAAGACTTCCTCAAATCCAAGTTGGTGAAGGGCGGGAAGAAGCGGGAGCTCCCTGAGCACACGGCGCGGGCCTTCTCCAACTTCGTGAAGGAGAAAAAAGATCGTTAGTTTTGAGGGGGACGCACATTTCAATCCCGTCACCCTCGAGCCGTTGAAAATCCAGGGCTGGCCTGGAGTTGAGCCTAGGAAGGCTATCCGGACAAAAGCGAGGGACCACTTTCCCTTTGCCATGATAGACTTCAGGAACATTCCGGGGAGCTCATTCGAGGGCACCATGAGCACCCTGTTCCACGAGCCTTTCATGGCAAAGTTCGTGGATTATGCCAGCCCCAAGCTCAGGGAGGTCGACATATGGCTGTGGATAGTGGAGGACAGGAGGGCGGAGCAGGTATACGAGATTGTGCGGAAACTGCAGCCGGAGTATGCGGTTTCGAAATCTCACTACATTGCAGCATCAGCGGAGGGGGCGTACAGTACGATGAAGGACAAAAAAACCAGGGTCGTCAACGTGCTGTGTTTGTACTTCGTGTACAAGGCGGAGTTTATCAAGGTGCCGAACCACCCTATAACCCGGATGGAAAAGATATTCCAGGTTCCAGAAGGGTTGGGTGCCAGCAAAACCTTGTACGACGAGGCCAAGTACGCCAATTATCCTTCGGATGAGCTGCGGATGGAGTTCTACCTGAGGATCCTGAGGACACTGACGAGAAGAGGGGACTGCATCTTCAACGTCTTCGGGGGGTCCAAGCCAGTCTATGCAGCCATGGTAAGTGTCATCATGTAGCTCCTGTGCAGTTTGGGTCGACCGACCCAAACTGAGAGTTGATTTGGCTATAGTTTGGGTCGATCGGCCCAAACTAAGAGTTGTTTCAGTTTGGGTCGGTCGACCCAAACTAAGAGCTGGTTTAGTTTGGGTCGGTCGACCCAAAGTAGACATTGTATTAGCCATTTGTATCCCTTCGTTTTCGTCGCCTTCTCTTCTTTTGCTATCTTAGTATTGGCGCACCTGATAAACTGATGATGTGGGAATGTGCAGATGTTGGGGTTGAACGTCTACTCCTACGTAGAAGACACGGATGTTCCATTTTACAAGACCCAGAAATCGCTGGCGAAGAAGATGGACATCCTCGACTGGATACCAGGGGGCTACGGGGAGGAGATTGTTCAAGGCGGTGAAAGCCCGATCGATAGGGCGAGGCGCGTGAACCCTGAGGAGGTCACCATGAGGGCTCCGGTTGTAGAACCCGAACCTCTGGTGCTATTACATCCGGGCGAATCGTCTCGGGGGCCGGGCGAGGAGGTGGAAGAGGAGGAGGAGGAGGAAGAAGAAGAAGCAGAGAAGGCAGAGGGGGAGGTGGAAGAAGGGGCAACCGGATTCACGCAAGAATCCCAGGCGCCCCAACGGAAGAAGGCCATGCGGGTGGCCACTCCGCAAAGCAGAATGGTGCCCGTGCTCACGGTGGATGATGCGCGGGACATGTACTCCCGGGACGGAACCTCCACGTTCAGGGAGAAGAGGAGGATGAAGGGGAAGAAGCTTTATGGCGACTACGCAGTGGACGAGACAATCGCCATAAGCAGCGAGGACGAGGACGACATGGAGCTCGCCAAACGGCTCAGGTCGGATCCTCCCTCCCCGAGAGCGTTCGCTGGCATGGTCATGGTGAAACCCGAAGTCCTGACTGTGGAGGAAGCCAACGAGAAGATGCGGCGGGACGAGGAGCAGCGCCTCCGCCTTCAGAAGGCTGCAGCTGAAGAACCTTCAATGCGGAACGAGGTCGCAGAGTTGAGGGCCCTCCTATTGGATCAGGAGCGGCAAAGGGCGTTGGCCCAGCCTCCCTCTAGCGCAGACCTGATCTCTCAGGTCATACAGGGGATGTGGGCGCAAGGCTTGGTGGTCGCTCCCCCAGGAGCATTTCCACACCTGCCCCCCGGGTTCCCACCTCAGAACATCCCACAGCAGCCTGTGCCGCAGTCGTCGTTCAGTTTTCAGCACATGATGGGGTCCCACGTCCGACCTTACGCCCCAGTGCAGCAAATCGACGACCCCAGCCTCTGGAGCGTGGGCGGATCCTCCAGGCCTTTGACGCCCCCACCATTGCGGCCTCCCGTCGACATGCCCCCCCTCACCAGCAGGACGACCCCCACATGTTTGGGTCGTCCGACCCAAACCCGCCAGAGCCTGTGGTGCGCCAGGACGAACCCCACGATGCAGGAGGGTTTGGGTCGGTCGACCCAAACCTCGACAATGCGCAGTCCCCTGCTGCCCAGCATGGTTGCGAAGACACAACCATGGTAGACGTTGAAGGCCCGCAAGGGCCTGGTGATACATCTAACCCTACCCCAATCGATGAACACATGCATGATTCGCATGCGGAGGTTGGGTTAGGACAAGGGCCTCATGCTGAGCCTTTGCAGGAGCAGGTCGCTGACGTCGTCGGAGAAGGCGGGGCCGTGAGAGGCGGGGCAGCGGAGATGGCGGAAGCGTCCACAGCATCCAGACATGACCAGGACGAGGTAATGTACTGAGACCTCTAGTTTGGGTCGTTCGACCCAAACTTCCTGGCCATTGTCTTGTTGCCGTGGTCGTGTCCCCCTAGCTAGGAGGAACTGCCCCACCCCCCACCGCACCCCCCTACCTCCCCCCCGCTCTCGTTCCTTTCATCCCCCTACATGGCCCCCCTCCGCGTGCGACGATTCTCGATCTCTGGCGGACGCAATCAAATTTTGTAGATTTACATTTAGGATAGTGTGAACGACTCGTTCAACGCGGCTCCCCTCATTCAAATTGTACATAGAGATTTTTATAACAAATAAAATCATTCTTTTTGGTGCCCATACGCTTGCTCTTGTGTTCCGAATGTATGTTGTGAGTTTTCCCCATTGTATGGTGTCGTTGCCACAGCTACTTCAATTGTTTCTTGTCTTTTACACAAACAATTTCCGGTATGCTTGAAAATGGACATAGCATGACATAGCCTTCGCCGCCTTCTCTCGCTCGTCTCCACAGGGATCGGAGCGTAGCGTTGCGGCTCCCCGTCGATCCTCTCCCCGAAGCGTGGACGACAGCGCGGCGGCCTCCCCGATTTTACCCGCGCCGGCCTTGCAGCCTAAGACCCGGTTCCTGGTGCTAGACCTCAACGGGGTCCTTGTCCAATGCGTGCATTGCCCAAGGGCCCCCACGGTGTCTTTCTCCAAGCCCGAGGACACGAACTACGATGGCCCCCCCACGTACATCAAAAGCAAGCTCGTGTACCTCCGGCCGTGGCTTCGGCGCTTCCTACAGGTCGCCCTAAAGAAATGGTGGGTGATCGTGTGGAGCTCCATGAAGTCCGAAAACACCCAGGCGGTCGTGGAATTCATCTTCAAGGGCCTCGAACCCCCGTGCTTGGTCCTAGGACATGAGTCGTGTAGGACTTTGACCACCCCCGAAGGCAGGGTTGTCAGGAAGCCCAACAACCCCGCCGTGAGCCAATACCTGAAGGTCTTGAAGCCAATCGTGTGGGACGTCCGTCCCTCAATGGTCGGCTGTCCCTACGACGTCCGCCCCACCCGCGACAACACCCTCATGGTGGACGACAGCGCGTCCAAAAACATTTTGAACCCGACCTCCAACTTCATAGTGTGCCCTACGTGGACGGTCGGGAAGGTCCAAGACCGCTTTTTGTTAGACCTCCTTAAATACTTGCAGGCGCTCGCGGGGAGCGGACTCCCCGTGCCCAACTTCGTATCTCGTAATCCAATAGGCGAGAGATACTTGGATCCGAGGGACTATTTGTACAGGGATTTGTACGCTCACGCGAAATATAATAAACTCATTTGAGATAGTACTTGGTGTGACATTTGTGTGTGTGTATATATGCGTTAAATGTATATGGATTTTCACATGCTCCCTTCCCCCCCCCCCTTTCCCTTGGGTTTTGTTTGGTTCTTTTGTTTGGCATCAGCGCTTGGAGCCCTCTATTGACATCGTCAGTGAGTCAAACTTGGGAAGCTTCTTCTACGAGACCGTTTACGATGCCGCGTCCACCATCGACTACTCCAAGGAGCCTCTAGATGCCGGGGTCGTCGATAGCCCCCCGCCCAAGCAAATCTTCCGACAATCGCCGTCTCCGTCCCCGCTCAAGGGCATAGATCGCTACTGCGTCCGGGCGTCACCCTCGCGGGAAGGCGGGAGTGTTACACCTCAACGGCGGCTATGTATGGACGCTCGGCCTACAAAGAGTGGACCCCTCCCTATCCCTTTGCGGGACGCCTTGCCCCTCCTCGCCAACTCGGACGCGAGTGCCCGTCGTGCCAAGGTAAGCCCCCCTCCCCATAAATGCACCATGCGTTACAATCATTCTATCCTTAAAAGACCGTGCGACATGTTTGGGCCTTTCTCCTCAAACTAACACATGTTTGCCGGTTCTTAATTGGTTGCAGGTTGCGTCCGGCCTCAAACCTCCACGGTCCAATGCGTCCATTGAGCTGGAGCGCGAGTACGCCATGCGCCGATATGCCGGACAGTCTACGTCGTCGTATTCGAATTCCTCGTCTTATAATTCGGGCGGTCGACGGAATCCAAAATGTGTTATGGTGGGCCCGCATCCAAAACTCGGCTACAGTCGCGGGCCAGAGATTCTCAGAAATGTTGAGGCGATGCGAGCTAAACAAGCGGCGGCAAAAGAAAAAGATGCGGTCTCCAAGCCTAGATAGGCCATCGTAGGCGTAGACATTGCATGTAGGCGGGATGATTTTAGGCCGCACTATCCAATTGATTTGTGCCATTAGTATGCTATTCAATTTCTCATGCCATACATTGTATATTCTACTTGCAATAATATAAGTTGCAATAATATAAGTGTTATGGGATTACCCCTTCAATATGGTCTAAGGTTTGGATTGCCCTACCTAAACCATCACAAATATGAGTTCTCATATCTTGTATGCAATATTATATTGGTTAACATATTTCCCCTTCAATATGGTCTATGGTTTGGAAACCCCTACCTAAACCATATCCATACAAGCTCTCATGTTTTGTGTGCAATAATATGAATGTTTTAAGATTTCCCCTTCAATTTGGTCTAAGGTTTGGATTGCCCACCGTAAACCATCACAAATATGAGTTATTAATGGGGTTCTTGGTATGAACACCTCTTCAAAGTGTTCGCATCTTACAACTTTCTCCAATATGTGTTCCATTTATCCTTGTTCTTATTTCTGTGAATGTCTCAAAATGCCCAAAAAGTCTCAATTTAACGAATATAGTGTTAGAAGCAAAGGAAAAATTGAGGAAGGAGAAGTTTTGGGTGGCGCCGGAACTGTTTTACATCCAAAACATGAGACACAAGGATCCCGATGTATATTACACCGTGGAGGCTGAGTGTTATGCGGTCGGCGTGCTTGCTCGACAACTTTGCAACGATGGTGATGACCGAATACTCTTTGCCGATGAAGGAAGGAAAATTTGGGATGTCACTTTGAGTGCATTGACCTGCGAGAACGTGTCCAACCGCATTTCATTGACCATCGCCAAACTACGGATGCAGATGCAATTTGTGGGGTGAGATGAGCCCATAAATTGCTGGAGAACTGAGGTTAAGGATAGTGTTATGTCTGTTTAGTTCTTTAGGTAACATCGTAGGGGTCAAGGTAGTATGCGTGTATCATTGATATGGACAACCTTGTGTATTTTTTATATCTTTACGATATACTTGTTTTAATACAACGCGGGTTTTTTTTCTTCTACATATCATTGTTGACTTTAATCACATTTTTCCTAAACTACTTCCATCCATCCATATTCCACTATACCCAAACCATTAAAATTTAACCCAACAAACATATGATGATGACTTCATTTGTCTGTTAATAGTATCAGTCGACGGCAATGGTCGACTGCTACAACTGCAGTCGACTATCTTCGTTGACGGCCAACATAGCAGTCGACGGTGGTAGTCGACTGCTATATAGGCAGTCGACTACCAACCATGGTCGACTACCATGGTCGACTGCTATGTTGGCCGTCGACGAAGATAGTCGACTGCTACATTGGCAGTCGACCATGGTAGTCGACTGCCTATATGGCAGTCGACCATGGTAATCGACTGCCTATATAGCAGTCGACGGTGGTAGTCGACTGCTATATTGGCAGTCGACAACTTAGTCGACTGCTACATTAGCAGTCGACCATTGTAGTCGATTGCTAAGTTAGCAGTCGATTAAGTGGTCGACTGCTAAGTTAGTAGTCGATTAAATGGTCGACTGCCTATATAGCAGTCGACAACTTAGTCGACTGCTAATGTAGTGTGAGCCCAAAATCGTGCTCACAATTTGATTTACATGTTCAAAATATTAAAAACATAAAAATTAGTGATGATTGAGTCAGTTAAATGCTTTGTTGGGAGTGAATTTCGAGTTTAGATTTAAGTAGATTTAAGGGGTTGAATTGAGGCTCACGGAAGGAAGTTAGGAATTAGATTCAGTGTTGTTTTGGAATTAGGATAGTCCGGTTTGCAAAAGCTAGGGGTGTGTTACCTTTGTGGTAAGAACCTTGGACAAATTGGTAATTAGAACCGAAGGGGTAAAAGGGAAATGCCCTTTAACCGAATCGGAAATGTTAAGGTTGTAGGTTAGTGAGTAGGTAGGTTAAGTAGGATCAATCAATCAAGCAAGCGGAAGTCAAGCGACGGCGGAGAAAAGAAACATTCCGGAAGCGGCCAAGAAAAAGAGGTGACGGTTGCCAATAAAGGCTTGAGGCAAGTGGGTACGAGGTGACGGTTGCCTCCCCCCATTTACCACCGAGGGCTTAATAGCCACCAATCAAGGGATGGGCCCCTCGGTCGAAGGAAGGGAGAAGGGGTCCGACCCTTCATTGAGAGGGTATAAAAGCCCCCTCTTCTCCTTTCATCTCTCTCAAAAAAAATTTGTTCGCACGGCGAAGCCCTTGCAAATTTTAGTTAGGAAGCTCTCTTTCTTTCTTCTTCTCTTCATTTTGTTAGAAAGATCAGCAAGTATTCATGTAGACATGATTTAGAATCCTTAGAGTCAAAGTTCTTGAGAGAAGGTAGTGTGTTTTTGAACACACTCTTAAGTAGCTGGGCCACATTCAATCCAGTGTAGTGGACTCTAAAGTTATGATTTAGACTTTAGATTTTGAGGGGATGTAGCCCTCTTTGTTAGCTTTCCAAAGACCCTAAGCTTGTTAGAATCAGAGTTAGTAAGCAAAAGTTATGAAACTTTGAATGAAAGTGTCTCAAGCTGCCTTTAAACTTTCAAACGCTGACTTTGTGAGAGCGCATAAAAATTGCAACACCTGAATTTATTTTGAGATTTGAATGATTCATAGGTCTTGTGATGAGCTTTTCAAAACACTAAAAATTATTTTGATCGGAACTTGTGAGAGAAAGTTGTGGCAGTTTAAGTTGGGGAGTGTTGCTGCCTTAGGGGAACCCCCACGGGTGTTCACCCATGGCAGAAGATTTGGAGTGAGTGTAGCCCTCATTATTAGCTTTCCAAAAAGCCTAAGCTTGTTGGAATCGGAGTTAGCGAACAAAAGTTATAGGTGTTTGAAGGAAGTACCCTAGTTGCCGCGTAACTCAGAAAGAGCTGACTTTGAAAGCTCACATATAGAAGAGGGAATTTTCAATTATTCTGATATTTAGATGAATCATAGGCCTAGTTGTAAGCTTTTTAGATCACTAAAAATTATCTCAATCGGACATCGTGAGTGGAAGTTATGGCAATTTAAGTGACTGGGTGTGTGCTGCAGTGGGAAGACCCCACGGGTGTTCACCCGTGGGCAACCCCAAAACACACTGGGAAGACCCCACGGGTGTTCACCCGTGGGCAACCCCAAACCGCAGTTGAGGAGACCCCACGGGTGTTCACCCGTGGACAACTCCAAAATACAGTTGGGAGATCCCACGGGTGTTCACCCGTGGGCAACACCAAAATGCAGTTGGGAGTATTTTATCAATACTAACACTCCGTGAAGTTGACCAAAAAGATAGTGTTTGATTTGTGGGTTATTGGAGTATTTGCAAGGGGTTTCCAACACTAAAGGATCAACAAAGGAATGTGAGCCATGAACCTCCACTTGGACTACAGACGCAAAAGGGTGGGGGTTTATGGCTGACATGTAGCAGTCGACCATGATAGTCGACTGCTAAGTTAGCAGTCGATTAAGTGGTCGACTGCCTATATAGCAGTTGACAACTTAGTCGACTGCCTATATAGCAGTCGACCATGGTAGAGGACTGTCTGTATTGATGTCGAAATAATTATTTATCTGAGAAAAAAATCCCATTAGTAATTTTTTTTAACTACAGTAACGTCCGTTTGGCGTCACACCCTGGACGTGATGCGACGTGACGCTTTTAGGCCGCGTCACGTCCATTTGTACATCCCTGCCGCCGCCAATGCTTCCCCCTCATAGGACGAATAATTGGCCTCCGCACTGTTATTGCTTCGCGAAGCATAAGCAACAATATACTCTCGGCCAAAATCATCCTTCTGAATGAGAACTACTCCCAAACCCAATGAACTCCAGTCTATATGCAACTGGAAAGATTTGGAGACATCAGGATGTCGAAGCACTGGAGCCGCACCCAGTCTCTGCTTCAATGTCTCGAATGCCTACTGCTGTTCACGACCCCAAGTCCAAGGTTGGTCCTTGCTCATGAGAATGGTGAGAGGTTTGGCAATCAAACTAAAGTTCTTGATGAATCGTCGGTAGTTATTCGCCAAGGTCAAGAAAGCACGAAGTCTCGGCACATCGACCGGTGTCGGAATCTTCTGCAAAACGTCCACCTTAGCTTGATGCATCCCAATACCTCCTGGAACAATTATATGACCTAGATATGCTAGTCGATCGTGGAAAAACTTGCACTTGTCATGGTACAAACGCAATCTCCACCGTTGCAACCGTTCAAAACGGCTTGCAGATGCCTCACGTGCTTCTGTGGTGTCCTACTGAAGATGATCACATCATCTATGTAACATCGAGGGCAAGCCAGAGAGGACCTGGTCCATTTCTCTCTGAAACTCAGCAGGTGCATTCTTCAGACCAAATGGAAGAAACTTCCAATGGTAAAGTTGATCCTTCCCATCTTGATCAACTCCCCAAAATGCAGTTTTCACCCAATCTCCCACAAGTAATGGGAGCTGGTGATAGCTGGATTTCAAGTCCAAGGCGCTAAAGACTCGAGAAAATCTAATGGCATCGAACAACTCCTCCAGGATTGGCATGGGATACCAATCCGACTTGGTCTTCCAGTTAACTAGACGGTAATTCCCGCACATCTGCTTCTTTGTCCAATTGCCAAAGATATCTTTATTTGATGGCATAACCGTAGCACAAGCATACTCCCCGTTGGAAAGTTCGATCATTCTTGCTGCCAAGAGCTCTCGGCAACGAGCTTGGACGCCAATCCTCTCGGGAACACTGAGCCTATAAGGTTTCCAAAAAATAGGATGGTCATCCTCTAGCTGAATGTGGATGGGTTTTTCTTTGTAGCCTTCAAGATCTTGAAGGCTAAAAACAAAACATCTACGGTACGAGCGAATGAACGCTCGTACCTTCTGTGTCTCAGCATCAGTGAGATGAGGGCCTAATTCCAATGGCCAATCATCGAACTTTGTGGTCTTCCTCTCCACCAAAAGAGAACCACCTGGTGTTGGCACGGACTTTAACTGCTATTCAGAGGAGGAAGCATTAACCATGCCCCCAACCTCAATGCCAAAAGTAAAGTCTGGCCTCCCTTCATTACCACCAACATGTCATGATGAAGCCACCACCGGAGGCGAAGAAGCCAAAGCAATATAAACCCATTGAGCTCGAAGCTCCTCCATTACCTATTGCTCAAATTGAGAGATTCGTTCGGTTTTCCCAACCATGGCTTCAATTCCCTCCTCCATGGATGTGGACCGCGGTGCCCCCTGACCAGAGTCCTCTGCCCCCAGAGACAACAACTGGTCACCATGATGCCGTTGCAATGCAAGGTATAAACCAACAGTTCACACCATGTGTTAAGATCCATAGCTTGGCCCAACACAAAACATCGTTGGCCCTCAGAAAGGCCACGAGCTGTTATGGTTTCGAGTCCGGAATCCCATAGCACGTTCCCGTTTGTCGGAAAATGATTCGGTATGGGTTTTATTGTAAGCATTCCACACCATACCAGGCCCCTGATCGCGGAATGCAAATGACTGTGGAAAAATCATAAAGGTGGGAAAGGCCCGCCGTGGTGCCCCCACTTTGTTGACCAATGCCAATGGGGATAAATCATCTCGAATAACCGGCAAAAAGGTCCGGTGTGGATCCAAGATGTCATCCACCTTTTGTTCATAAGGTGGAGGCACTGTAGAAAATGTTGTAGCTAAAGTGGATAGCGGTGCGAGGTTGGTTCAAATCCACCGAAGCCGGTGGGAATAAGAACCAAGGCTCGTGGCATCCACAAAAATGGGGTCTCCAAGGTGTTGACAAACATAATGTTGGCCTTCCAACACCTTGTCCCGAGAGTTCCCCAACAGAGGTACATTCTCAAATATGTATCCTAGAAGGAAAGGTTGGTGGACAAATCACCACTGTATGAGCCGGATGAGGTCCCAAAAAAAGCTAGATCTAGGATCCACTAAATCTTGGTCTATTCCAGCACGTGAGTGGTCATAGCATGGCCATCTCGCAATCACCAGATCCACGGAACCCAACCTTCATAAGTTTTCCCCACTGATAAGTGTAATATCACGAGGAAGACGTCCAAAACATCCACAGATAGCAGTCGAGTGTAACTGTTGTGGGTACAACACCATCAACTGGTATAAATGATGACGAGCAACATGGGCAGACACATGACTATCATCCACATAGACATATTGTCAAACCGTGAGGCCAACCTCCAACACGGCTGCCAATCCTGTCCCAATGCTCCCAAACAATTCCACCAAAGTGATCCCCTCATCTGGTGGACACCATGGAATGGGATGAGCCAACGGCAATGGGATATTTGATATGACTGGCGTCGTAGAACCCAAAGAGAGGATAATGTCCTTACATCTCCGGAATAACTCGGCGGAATCGCGTCAGGGAGGAAGAGGATCCTTGGGATAGCGCACCAATGCACACTTAGGTGTCATATTTCCTTGATCGTCCATACTCCCCATGAATGCCAATGACTCCACCAACAATGCGGAACCATAAGACAATATATCCACAATAGCACCACATCCAAAAACCATGGATAATGGTGCTATGGTCGCGGTCGCCGCGAATGCCACAATAATAAGTTCCATGCGGCCGTCTCCAGACGACCAACCTGGTCGGATCCAACCTCCTCAGTCTAGTTGTCCAAACCAAAATCAAGGGGGTAGAATGCTTGCTGACCAACTAAAATGTCGTAGTTGGTCGCATCTGTCACCGCACACCTGAGAAGAAGAGGTGCGGGTGGATATCCAGGCTTCGCTCGGAAGCTAAGCTATAATGGCTCCCGAGTATAACCCGTGGCCGGCTCCACATGGCCAATGGATGTAAGAATGGTGAATGGATAGGGAGCCAAATCCTCGGCCACCAACCCCAACTCTTGGGCAAGCCTCTTGCCGATCAGAACTGGTTGTGTCTTGAATCCATCATCACACAACAGGGAGCAACCCGAGTGACATTGTTTCTAGTCCGAGTGGCCACCAAAATATTGGTATCATTCACCATACGCACGACGCCGGATCGAATGCTGCGGCGTTCGCGAGCAGGTCTAGCAGCTACATCAGACAGATAAGCTGCTTCCCCGGATTCTGCTGAATCATAAGATGTGGTCGGCCCCCTGTCATCTAAGGTGTGTACGTCAAAGACGCAATGGTCTCCGCGGCAAGTCTCGCTCGCCGTTTGGCCACTTCCTCGGGATCTTCAGAGGCAGGGATGTCCGTGGTGGCTTGAGCCGCGGTCACAAAAGGTAAGGTTGTCTTCCCTTCCAAAATTCTACTTACTAAGTGGAAAAACTTAGTAGGTTGGAACTCTGGTGACGACCACTCCATCGTTGTGAACAAAGGTGTGTGCAACACCTTGGATGCCAACGTGTGCACCATGTCGGTCAGCGTATTTGGAGCCTCAATGCTCGAATTGCGACCACTGACAGATTGGACAACATCAGCCAATCCAAAAGACAATGGTAGCCGTACCTGACCAATCTAATCCGCATGACCATTATCCCGCGCTTGTAAGTTTGCCACAGACTCCCCTGTAGCCGAAGGTGTCACTTGTGACATGGATTGAGCACGTGTCACGGCTGCCGAACTCATCACCTCCCCTGAAGCTCCGAACATATAATAATCCGGAGTGAAAGAGCTAACATGAGCTCCGGATGGAGTTGGTGATTTCAAGATTTGGCCAGATGACGCCAAATTCTTGAACCTCTCCTCTAAGACGTCAATCTTCGTCTCCAACGCATTTTTCCGATCGGAAGAAGGGCGTTTCTCTGGATGGAGAGCGAATCGATTTTCCACCACGTGATTGTCCTGTCCGCAGTAGGAACACTTCAACTGCTTTGATAAATGTTACCAGCTTCTTTCGTGGAATCCTTAGCAGGGACAACTGGCTTTCGCTTCAGATTATTCACGGTGTGGGCTTGTCTTGGCTTCGAAGGACAATCCTTCTTAGCGTGGCCCGCCTACCCACAAGACCACCAATATAAGGTCTTGTCCACCTTCGCCTTTGCTAATCTTGCAGCCGCGACCGAAATTTTCCAAGATTTGCTAGAATCCACTAGCAAGGATATCAAGTCAGTGGCATCGTGCTGACACAAAACACGATCACACTGCTCCACAATGGCGAATGCCTCTGCGAGTACTATCCGAACGCCATAATCCATGATGATCTTGGACAGCTCTAAGTCAAGGAGGCGTTTGTCAATCTTTGATAAAAATACCTTCACCAACTGACTTTTCATGAAAACACCTCCAGATTCCCTGGAAAACCTCGCCAACATCGTGTACATGGTCTAAGGTGTGTCGTCTTTCTCCCGCTTAAAATCTTGGATCCGCTGCATTTGATCCCGACGGAAACCTTCGTATTCCTCCTCCAAATGGAGGTGGAATTCTTGCAAAGGATCAAAATCCAGCAAAACCCCTAAAGAGGCTAATGCCGCTTGGGTAGCCTGGGCATACCGAGAGAGTGGAAGCATCGGGCTCAACGTACTCGTGGATGCAGCAGCAAAAACCTTATCTTTAGCTTCACCTGGGTAAGCCCCCTCCACATCCAATACCATGACCCCCTCCAGTTGCTCCGTCTTAACCACAGGAGCGGTCAATGAACTGGAAGATGCGCCTTCCTTCAAAGCGGAAACCAACTCCAGCCGAGTATCCCAGTACCACTTCACTTGGCGCAGCTCCATCCAATGAGCATCCCTCCACTGCTCATAAGTCTGGAGCCAGGGATTACATGTCACGTCCTGTGACAGCGACCTGACGGCAAACCTGAAAACGTCACGTCCGTTTAGGGGGGGTAAAACAGTTTACCACAGGGTAAAACAGTTTACCACAGGGTAAACTGTCGTCAACAGTGTCGACTGCTAGTGGGCAGTCGACGAGTTAGAACGACTGCTACTAGGCAGTCGACACACTGAATCGACTACTCAAGGGCAGTCGTATAGGATTGTCGACTGCTGAGGGCAGTCGTATTTCCATGTCGACTGCCCAAAAGCAGTCGACTACCATAACTAGTCGACTGCTATAAGTAGTCGACTTGGGTTGTCGACTGCTCTTGGGCAGTCGACATGGAAATTCGACTGCTATTAGCAGTCGACTTGGGTTGTCGACTACCCTTGAGCAGTCGACATGGAAATTCGACTGCTATTAGCAGTCGACGACAGGCGGGCGACTGCTTGTGAGCAGTCGCAACCCCTGGTTGACTGCATTAATGCAGTCGACGAAGGGATGCGACTGCTTATAAGCAGTCGCCCGCCTTTCGTGTCGACTGCTAATAGCAGTCGACGAAGGGGTGTGACTGGCCACCAGCAGTCGTCTGGACTTTTTCGTCGACTGCTAATAGCAGTCGACAAAGGGATGCAACTGCTTCCAAGCAGTCGTCTGCCCTTCAAGTCAACTGCCCAACTGCAGTCAACAATCCAAGTCGACTGCTAATAGGAGTCGACAAAGTGCAGACGACTGTTGGTGGGCAGTCGCACCCTATGGTTGTCTGCTATTAACAGTTGTGAGCCAATTTTTTGGTCATTTAGTGAAACTATGGGCAAATAGTTAAAACTTGGATGAAAGAGCATCCAAATAGATGAATATAGTGAAACCATAGAATAGGAAGTCAGTTATAACCATAGGCACGGCCGTAGGCGGCCTAAGTTGGTTACTGTAACTATCGTCCTCTTCCCCGCCAAGCTAAGAGGGCTGGCGAGGGGAAAGAAGGCAGACATTTCTTGATAATTTTTGAGCGCATTGTTGAACTGTAGACTTGTCTCCCTCAGTACCGAGAAGGGGGAGGTTATCATTGAACTATTTTCTGTTTTGAGTAAACACCGCAGTGATTGCGGATTACCACTTTCCATTGAAGAGCATTGTTGATTTGAGTTCTGAGTTACTTTGAGTGGCCGAGAGTGGTCGAACTATTCACTTGTTGAAGTGTATGTGTGCAATGTCAGAAAACTATTGATTATTGTTGTAATTGCAATTGACAGAGTGTGTGATTGTGACATAAATTGAGTGAATTGAAATTGTGATGAGTAAGCGTTGAGAGTTACTGAGAGTACAACCGAAGAAGGGTAGAAAATTGAATAATCTGGGAGAAGATAAGAGATTCTGGAAGTGTGAGGAAGAAGTCATAAGTGAGGGATTAAGAACCAAATGTCAAAGTGAAAACTATTGTCGTGAGAAATCGAGCATTGTATAACCATAGCTTAAGCATGAGGTCCTAAACATAGTTGAACTTGCTAGAATGTGACCCAGAGCTTGAAGATGGTCGTATGAGAGAATTATTGATTGAGTGAGGAGTCTAAGTAATTTGAGAGATAGAAGTTGGAAGTCAAGAACATTAAAGAGAAAGAGTTGAGTTGAACTATGGACGGAGAGCCATTTGTGTTAGAGCATATGTGAAATCGTTGGCCGAAGTAGGTGACAGAAATAAGGAAAGTTGAGAGAACAATTACCTCGTAGTGAAACGGGTAGAACTATAAGCTGGGTCGCTGAAAAGCAGAGTTCTGAGCGACCAAGGCACATTGAGGGTTAGGTTGAGAGAGCCGAAACCTAATTGAAGCCATAGTTAAGTAAAGCTATCGTCTCCCTGTGAGATGGATGAATCGGGACAGTCAAGGGTTAGTCCGAGAAGGAAACTATTGGCTATAGTGTTACTTACTATAGGAGGGGAGGAGGCTGGGAGGCCAAGCGTCAGTTTGAAGTCGAGCAATTGACAATTGTTAAGACCTGTGAGAGGCAGTGAGGAAGAAGAAAGAGCATATTGTTCAGCCATATGAGATTATAGTTGAATCAGGATTTTAGGTTGATAGATTTATAATTGAGAAGAATGGAATTTATGAGAGAATCTCAATCAATTGATATGATGAGAGAAAGATTCTGATCAATTGATTGATGAAGGGATTAAGGAACATAAGTTAGGATAAACTTTGGATTATCAATGAGATTTAGGCATAAGTTATCCTAGAGTTAAATGGAGTTTTATATGATTATGTAGTCTAGAGAATTGATTTTTGAGTGTGAAGTGCAAGCTAACCAGATCAACTATTATCTTGTGTGTTACCCTGGTTGTTGTTGTTGCAGGTTGTGCAAGGCCACTAAGACTATAGCTTGACCTTGCCGGTTGTTGTTAGTTGCATAAGTTGTGAGTAATGATTAAAACTTGGAATTAATGAATGAACAATTTGTCTTGTATTGAAATTAACATTGACCAATTAATGAAGGAGTTGTTGTGATTTGAAGATGCATTGGCCAATGGTTACCAAAGACAATTGTGATACTCAAAGACTATTGTTCTCGAAAGACTATTGTTATACAATCTCATGACGAGATGGTTACTACTGTGACAGACACACGTACCCCACTGAATGAGAAACACAGTGAGAGGAAACCTTGTGAGAAAAGAGAGAAGAAAATAGATAAGTGATGTTTTGGAGTGAAGATAGCATACCTATTGTCTGATTAATGAACTATAATGTGACAGATGCCTGTAATAGACACTAATTAAGCCTTCCTTGAGAGTCTGTACCCTGGGTTTTTGTTTATTCAGTCATAGCAAAAAACTAACTACAGCAGTCGACTTGAATGGCAGACGACTGCTCGTGAGCAGTCGCACCCCTTCATCGACTACTAATAGCAGTTGACGAAGGGGTGCGATTGCCCTCCAACAGTCGTCTGCCCTTCTTCGTCGACTGCTAATAGCAGTCGACGAAGGGATGCGACTGCTTCCAAGCAGTCGCCTGCCCTTCAAGTCGACTACTATTAGCAGTCGACTTGGACTGTCAACTGCCCAACTGCAGTCGACAAAGTGCGGAGGACTGTTGGTGGGCAGTCGCACCCTATGGTCGACTGTTAATAAGAGTCGACTTCAAGGGCTGACGACTGCCCATGGCAGTCGCACCCTATGGTCGACTGCTATTAGCAGTCGACCTGAATGGCAGACGACTGCTCGTGAGCAGTCACACCCCTTCGTTGACTGCTATTAGCAGTCGACCATGGGGTGCGACTGCTCATGAGCAGTCGCGTAGAGACACCCATGGACACGTGGCGTCCATGGGTTGGTCCAGGGGCGTCTAATCGAAAGGACGCCTCCATGGGGTATATATGGACCCCACTTCCCTCATTCCCTCACTCCCACCTCCCTCCATTTGGGCCCAGGTTGTTAATGAGCCCTTGCCATTAGGAGATAGAGGTGAGCTGGAGGGCTATAGGTGGACATACGTACTAAAATACGTATACGGTACATACAGGATACTGTAACTGCCTAATGTGTGTATTGTACTGCAACCCACATATATACGGTCCACATTATACCCCATTGCGGTTATCGGCGTATCGTTTTGAACCATACCGGAAATTGTAATATGTGAACATTTATTTTGAAAGTGGTTTACATTTAATTATGTAGTTTGAACTCTGAACGGCCTTAATTTGGTTTTAGCGGATTGGAAAAAAAATTGTGGGTGGTGGCGCTAATTTTGGAAGTGCTACCATATTAGGTTTACTTTATAGTAGGCATACAAAGCTAGGGGTTAGGGGCAACGATGGCAGACGAAAAGAACTTTCCGCCGGAACCTCCACGTGGCGGGGATTTGGATCCGGGGGGGACTCCGCAATCGACACCGGGGTCGGCAGGCGCTAGAAGACGCGGCAATGCACCGAGGGGTAGGCCGCAACCAATCAATTTGGAGGTGGCGTGGGACCCGAACATTCTCGCCAATCCCGGCTGGCAAAATGAGAGGGGCACGTGGCTGTATAGCACGGTCTGAAGGTACGTAGAGTGGACCCATTTGACGAGGATGTTCGTTCCTAGCGCGAATGCTGAACGGATGTCTAGACAACGCTATGGCATATGGAGGGAGGTGAGCCATAAAATATTTGGAGAACGGTGTAAGGAGGTGTGGGATTTCTTGTGGGGTGCACCGAGGGAATTTGATCGCGGGCACATGCTAATGTGGTTATGCCAAATGGTCTACGCGGAGGTAATTTTGGGAGTGGATATCGACTGGTCCACCATACCCCGCACGAGCGCGGACTTGAGGGCGGCACGCCGGGTCGCGGTCATACCAAGTGTTGTGCTAGGCCGGAACGCTGGCCGTCCGATTCCATTGGCATGGCAAACTCCAATGAATCCTCCGACGGTCTGATCTTATTTTGATTTCCTTGCGGGACCAGATCATCAAATTGTGGGGACTCCACCGGCCGCCGACTCAAACATGGACGAGCACAACATTGTCATAGGGTTGCCGGTTGGACCACCTAGCCGGCGACAAAGGGTCCACGTGACACCACCACATGGTACCCGGTTGGTTTGTCCTCCATCTTCGCCCGTTGACATGGAGATGGCATCGGCGGTGCCAACCCCACCACTGGTAGTTGCCGACAACGACGTTGTGGAGGCGTTGAGGGCGGAGTTGGCACAATGCAAATTGGACCATGAACGGGAATTGGAGATGGTCCGACGTGCACACGCCGAGGAGGTCCAAGGGTTGAAGGCCGAGATTGCACGTTTGACCAACCTTGAAGTTGCGAGGGTTGATGCGCCACAAATGCCACAAGCAATGTCTGGTAGTGATGGACAAGGGCGGGAGCCGTCGCCCACAACAAACTTGGAGGCAATGAGGGTCGATTACAACCGGGTCATTAGGAGGAACCGGTTGTTGGAGGACGACTACATGGGCATGGTCACAGCCAATATCATGTACACCACGCGCGAGAGGGCATTGATGGACGAGCTGACCCACTATAGGGACCACGGCAAACAATGGCCCGACCGACGGCTTCTTTTCACCTCGTGGCCGCCATTGGATTTCATGTATCCTGAGAACCTCCCGGTCGATGACGCCAATTACCCTAGTATTGCGTGGACCAAGAGACCCGAGGATGAATTCCAATGGGATACCGCAGTATCATCCCGCATCGTGATACCCCCGGCCAAACCAGCCTTGTTGTGGCCATGCGTCCCCGATTGGATCAAGGACGGGAGCATGTGCCCCATTTGTTCCAATCCTTGGGGACCTGAAGGCGCATGGATCATTGGGTCGTGCGGTCACATGGTCCACCCGAATTGTTTGTTGCCACACATGTTGCAAACACGCCGTTGTCCTTCGTGCAAAGCCCCTCTGCATCGAAGGTTGTACGAGCAATTCGGAGTGCCGCCCACAGAATACTCACCATGGATTTCAAGGAGATCGACGTCCAAATCCGGATGAATGAGTGGAAATACGTCAACGGCCTTTTGGACATCCGTGATGGGGCCTCTAGCCCCACCATGCAAGACGTCCTGCGCCATCCGAATGCCACGAGGGGGTTGCACATTGGAGACCGCGCGCGCACTCGTGCACAAGCTGACCGGGAGACTGAGGCGCAAGAACTATGGGCCATCACCGAGAGTAGGCGTGAGGCAAGGCGCCGGACACTACTGCCACAAAATCTAAACGGTGCAAGCTCAAGCCGCGGACCCCCCATTCCATTGGAAGTGATTCGGAGCCGGATTAGGAATGTTGGCTAGTGTTTGTGAGATAGGCGTTGGACTAGGAGGCATTATTTGATACTCAATTGTACACAATGCGGGAAAAACCATGATTTTGGAAATGTTTATAATTGAATTCTTATTCACTATCAATTTTGGGAGTAATGTACAAGTGTCGCACAATGATCATTTCTTATGTTTGCCCACACAATCGGTTGCCACCAACATTTAATTAAACCATGGACTTTGCATCTACATGCATTTGCACTTGAATCAAACACGTATCGATGCAAATAACTGTGACAATGATTCCATATGGCATGATTATAAGTTCACACCAAGCGGAAAACATCACCGCAATATTGCCGGGAATTCATATATTGCGCATTTCCAACTTAACAACATACGTAAGTATATGTGCAAGTACAAACTTGATACTACGCTCTCACCATATTCGTGGGCAAATCTTACATTGACGACCTAAGTGTGTACTCTCTATACACCCGGTATTCCTTTTGGTGCGCGGTGCACTGGTTGAACCCCCAATGAATTGCGTCATGCACCGAGTGTTTTATGGTTTGGTAGAACCTCCACAAGGTCCCATAGTTTTTTCGAAAATACAATTGATTTTTCCCCTTCGTGAGAACGTCGCTAAGGTCCTGAAACAAGTGCCATGGGAAAAGTTTTTCCTTGTAACCGATGCGGCATGCGGGCCTTTCTTGGGCGTCCAAGTATCCGCGGTGGTCACGATCAACTTGTCTCCTAGGCAGTCGAACCCAATAGAATTCAGTGAACCCTTGAATCGGACGTAAAACACTGCGCAAATCGTCCTCATTTCGAGTGTTATTTGCAACCACCTCGGGTGTAAATTCGTCCGGTTCATCCGGCAAGCCCCATGCGTGTCGGGGATTGTAATACATACTTCTTGACGAACCACCCGCATCCCGTATCTTGCCACTCCCAGCCATCGCAATCTTATGGATTTCCCACACCGTAGTTGATCTTGGGCAATGTATGCGACGCATACAAGGTCCTCAAAATCACTACGAGGCAAGGTGGCCTAATGGTGGGTAGCACACTTGATTTTATAGGGATATCGCAGTGTGGGCCCTCGGGTGGCATCCAATGAGTTGGCAGGTTGGGATAGGCAGTGTCTAATTAGTTATCTAAATTAAGCTGCAAGGTAGACGACTGTGCAAGTCGACTGTTGTATAGCAGTCAACCATCCACAGTCGACTGCATTGTAGCAGTCGATTTGCATAGTCGACTACTGCACAACAGTCGACTGTGGATGGTCGACTGCTACACAGCAGTCGACTATGTAAATCGACTGCTATAAGGCAGTTGATTATATCAGTCGACTGCTGTGCAACAGCCGATTGATAAATGCCCAGCAATCGACTGTGATGGTCGACTGTTACACAGCAGTCGACTAATAAAATCGACTGATTCCTAGCAGTCGCCTAAGATGGTCGACTGCCTTCCAGCAGTTGACTGTTGGAAGGCAGTCAACCATCCACAGTCGACTGCTAGGAAGTAGTCAATTTTATCAGTGGACTGTTGTATAGCAGTCGACCATCACAGTCGATTGCTTCCTAGCAGTCGACTAAGATGGTCGACTGCTAGGAAGCAGTCGATTATATCAGTCGACTGCTGGAAGGCAGTCGACCATCCACAGTCGACTACTGTGTAGCAATCGACCATCCACAGTCGACTGCCGCCCAGCAGTCGAATATGCGAATCGACTGCTGCCCAGTAATCGAATATGCAAATCGATTGTTGTCCAGCAATCAAAATTAGGTGTTAGGGTTTGGAAAGAGCGTTAGCTTAGTCAAATCATGCATTAAATGCATACAATCATGACAAAGGATGCATATATATAGCAATGCAACCTCCCAATTCCCTCATTCCCAAGTTCTCCATTGGCCATAGCCTGTTTTAGCAAGCTTTGCATAAGGAGAACAAAAGGACAAGGAGCGGAGGATCTGCTATTTAGGGGTTGTACTAAAAGATGGCACCGTCGGCACTTATACCCGGATTAACCGTTGAAATTGTGGGGGAGCACATATTGCCGAAGGTCGTTGAGCCTCTTTTGGAGCCATATCACCGAGGAGACTATGTACGGGGGTGTGAAGTGAGGGCCAAATTTTTTACTCTCATATGTATTTATAAATACATGGGAGTTAACAAAGCTTGGCGTGAGCATTTTGGTATGGGAGAAGTGTACAACGCGTTGCATTTGTCGCTTTGGGACGTAGACATACCAATCGGGCATCAATTTAGGGGCGTGAGAGGGACTTTGGAGCTCCACGAATTGTTGCGAGCGTTCCGACTTAACCTCTTCATTTTCAGTCATACGCAACGCATTGCCATCCCACTTCAATGGGAAGTTCAGCATGCTCGGCTCAACGATATTTGGATCATGGAACTTGAATACTTGCGGGAGAAGCTTGTGGAAAATGGAGAATATTGGATTCAAGTCGATGGACAATCTGCCGAATACCGTCGATGCACCAACTTTTGGATTTGTCCTTCGGAGCGACTATTGCCATGATAATTTTACTATGTAGATGTTGCGGTTCGTGTTCTATATAGTTCGCCGGTTTAATCCTAGCAAACACTGTGTATAAGTGTTTAAGCCTAGTGGATATAATCGCACTATGTGAAAGATATGATCCGTAATGTGAAATAAAAGTGGATCGCTATATAAATAAATGATAACTTCCTTATTAGCCACACCCGTGTGCAATATGTATGTCTAACATGTATGGGTGTACCGTGTACGTGCAAATTGCAATATGTATGTGTAACATTTGTATGTGTATGTGCAATATATATGTGGGTTCCCGGTATACCGTATGTTCTATACATATGCGCTATATATATGGATGTATGTGCAATATATATATATATATATATATATATATATATTTGGGGGTATTTGCAATATATATATGTGTGTGTGTGTGGACATTAATTCCATCCTCGCCCATGACATAGGGCCTATTGGCATTACAAATCAATTCCATGTGTCCTACTCCTAACCTTAGTGCACATTGGACATTCATTTCATCCTCCCACATGACATAGGGCCTCTTGGCATTACAAATCAATTTCATGTGTCCGACTCCTAACCTTAGTGCATATTGGACATTCATTTCATCCTCCCACATCATACATGTAGGCTCAATTTCTAGTCAACATCCAACATACAAATTTGAAATTCACATTTTTTTTCAACAAACATACCAAAAAATAGATATTACAACAACTGATCACCAATACAACTAAATCCATTGAACACCATAGGACATTTGACATTCCTATAAATATTCATTTATGAAGGGGCATTGTCGTTGTCTTGAGGAATAGAATTCCTTGTCCTCCGTGGCCCTCCCACAACTACCCTTGGGGGCGGTGCTTGGTAATCATTATCATCGGGAGCTTCGCCTACGCCGGATTCATCGTCCGTGCTGGCATTGTCATCTGTTCGGGCGTCGGACTCATGACCATCAATTTCCGGGCCGGGAATTCGACTAAGCCGTATGCCAACCCTTGGCATTTTAATCGATGTCATTGGTCTTGAACCCGTTGCATCCATAATGCCGTCAGTTTGTGGACGTGCAAGTGGGGTGGCCCCGGTAGTCCTCCATTCTCGCACATCCCTTTGTCGTTTTTTTTTTGACCTCTCGTGGTCCGACCAAAGTTTGTCAATGCAATATTAAAGGGTGGCCTAGCCGGTGTGGGGCATGGGGCGCGCATGCCGATGGTGGCACCAACCAACCGGGAGCCCATGCGTGGTATTGTTGGGGCCCGATGTGCAATGTGTTGCGCCAATGTGTCAACCGAGTCGTATTCCAGTGTGTCACCAAAAATCCTCCACCCTTCGATTTCGTCCTAGCCCGAGTGGAAAAGTTTATAATGACATGTAGAGACTTCTCTCTTTGTAACCCAATATATAATTCCAATCTACCCTTGGAATATACACAACTTGATTAACACCACACTATGTAGTTTTACATTCCTTAATGTCGGGCAAGGTTATATCCTTAGCCTTTTCTAATGTCCACCCGGCCGCTTTGGCCACGCATGCCTTCAAAGATATCCCTCTTGTGAATCGAGTCCTTGCCGTCGACTCCACACTACTACATGAGTTTTCGCTTATTGATTCCGTGCTATCACATGTTATCGTGGTTGATTCCGTATTGGTACATGACACTTCGCTTGTGGATTTCATGAGCACATAGGCTTTAAATACAAGTATTAAAAAATACTTATATACTTATCCTTGCCCTTCCTTCTCTAAGTTCTTCTTGATGTAAATCTCTATCAATGTCTTCCTACTAAACTTCAGAATAGTATAACTCCCACCCAACTTATGTTCTTCAAGTGAAATTTGGTACACTTGTTAAGTACCTTATTAAAAATTTCCACACCAAATTTTGGCACAAACAGAGTTCATATGCAAAAGTTATGCATGAAATTCTAACTCTAACTACTTAGTATGAATGCTGTGATAAAGCATCCGGTCATTAAAACTCTAATAACTTCCAACTCCTACGTCCAATCAATCTAAAATTTTGACACAAGATAGATATATAAGTTCAGAAGGTAGTGTCAAATTTTGGTATCCATATCTATAACCCTCTAAGAGATACATATTTTCAAACCTTGCTGCTTTGTTCCTAGACACCCTCCCCTTCAACTTTTAATAACTCTTTCATCCCAATGACTGAAGCTCTCAAATTTTTACCACAACTCCCATACTTTATAATAAACAATCCCTCAAATTTTCATACCCATTGAACACTCTGATCATCCATAATTGACAAATCTCTCACTATAAAGTTCTGCTGAAGTTCATAACTAATAAAACACTACAAGTAATGCACCTAGTACAATCTAGTCACTCTAAATGCCACAAGTTTAAACAAGTTTGAACTCTCTCACTTCAATATGAATCTCAATGCAACAAGTTGAAGTTTACAATCAAACTCCAAATTTCTTAAACCCAATCTACTTCTAACAAGAGGTCAATCCCTCTTCAAGGCTAAATAGCCTTGGCTCTTCTCCTAAGAACTAAGCACACACATGTGCTCCTATCTTGCTTCCCACACACCCACACTTATAACCCGTGGAGTGCTTAAGGAGCACGAAGGAAAGAGAGGATGAGTGAGGGAAGAATAAAAGATTATATAGTGAGTTGAGAGGGAGAGAGGGCATGAGATAAGGATAGGGTGAGAGGATTAGAGCCTCCAATCACAACCCCTTAACCTTCTCCTTCTAAGTAGGGACTCATCCCATTCACAAGGCTCTCGATAAGCCTTCGAAATCTCCTCTTACTTTGTAGGCTCTCATCTTATCTCCTAAGCCTTCCTCCCTCAAATGATCAACAAAGATCCTAATTCAAACATTTAACTAACCTTGGCTTTCTACCTACCACACTTTACCAAGGTATGTCCTCATACTACTTAAGTCCACTCCACACAAGCCTAATGCTTCAAACTTAGCTTTCTTCAAGCTTCACTCTTTTTATATTTTTGTGAATAATCATAAATCAACAAAACACTACTTGTAATGTTTTACAAGTGTTAACAACACATGTGGACATCAATTTGGGCTCACATTATTGGCAACCATCTGGGACCGGCTCCTAGAATGTCTTGCTTGAAGGCAAGTGTCTTCATGTGTGGAATTGCTTGCACCTACTGCCGGCCGTTCGTGTCGGGAAGCTTTGTCCATTGAGTGTGTCCAATTGTACCGAGGTGTTAGAAAAGGTATTCGCCACAATGTAAGGACCTAACCAAACCGCATCAAATTTGCCCGGAAAATCCTTTTTCTTCCCATCTTGGAGCATAACCAACATTCCTCGTTCTAATGCCCTCTTCTTGTGACGCTTGTCAAAGATAACCTTCCTTCGCCTTTGAATTGCTTCCATGTGTTGAGTGGCCCTCCGCCTCTTCTCATCGAACTCCTCTAGATCCCCGAGCCTATTTCTCAAAGACTCATTGTCGTTGAGGCGTGTCCCTATTGCAACCCTCAATGACTCCACCTCAAATTCAATAGGGAGTGTAGCCTCAATACCGTAAACCAAAGAAAACGGAGTAGCTTGTGTTGTCACTTTGTAAGTCGTCCGATAAGTCCACAAAGCCGCGTTTAACTTGACGTCCCAATCTCTCTTTGAGTCGATGACCGTCTTGCGTAAAATGCCCACTAGAATCCCGTTCACCCGCTCCGTTTGACCATTAGTTTGAGGGTGATAGGGAGTAGTCTTCCTATGGTCGATCTTAAACCTCTGAGTCATCTCTGAAATGAGGTCATTAAGAAAATGTGTACCTCTATCACTAACTAGAATCTTTGGGACTCCAAACCTAGTAAAAATATTTTCATACATAAATGTGGCGGCATGTGCGGCCGTGTCGGTTTTTACCGCCTTGGCTTCCGCCCATTTAGTCAAGTACTCGGCTCGGGGAGATCACTCCATTGTAAAGTTGAACAACCACGTGCGATCATTTTAGATGTAAAAAATGTAAAAAATGTAAAAATCATCACCAAAACGGGTCACAATTTTATCAAATTTTTTCCATGAGTAGATATAAATGGTACATGTTACATAGTAAAAAATGGTGACTAAATTTGATGATGTGTTTTTTTAATAAAACATACCGTTTCTAACTAGAATGACGCAGAATTGAACTAAAAAAATTGCTACAAAAAATGAAGATGACCAAAAATTTCAAAAAAATATACAAAAGATACCATCAATGGTTGTGTATATGTAGAAAAAATATCATAAAATTTAAAATTATTTATGACATGTAATATAGGGGTAGCAAACTTTGTTCGCACGTGGTGTTCAACTTGACAATGGAGTGATCTCCCCGAGGTACTCGGTAGCTACAACAATGTATGCCATCCCTCTCGAAGAGTGGGGATGGACCTCCCCTACATAATCTATTCCCCATTTCTCAAAGGGAACTAGTGGTAATGAAATGTGCAATGGCATTTCCATCCTAAGGTCATTTCGAGCGTACCTTTGGCAAGCATCACACCTTCTAACATAGTCGTGTGAATCCTGAAACAATGTAGGCCAAAAGTAACATGCTCTAAGGATTTTTTGGCCGGTAAGTTGACCAGAAAAATGCCCTCCACAAGCACTATCATGACAAGCCTCTAGAATATCCGGAACCTCTACTTGCGATACACATCTTCTCAAGATGGTGTCCGCTCCTCTCCTGAACAATCTATTGCCTATCACTGCAAAGTGCCTACTATTGACTCTAACCTTTCTTTTCTCCTCTTTCGTCCATTCGGTTGGTAATTGTTGAGTGGTCAAGAACTCTACAATTCCGGCATACCAATCCGGTGTGGACGTGACTACAAACAATCTATCATCCATGAGGCTATCATCTATTGGCGTAGTGCCCATCTCCTCCGACAATCTAGACAAGTGGTCGGCTTGTAAATGCATGCGGCCCGGTTTATATTCCACCGTGTAATCAAACTCTTCGAGTAACAAGACCCACCTAGCCAACCTTCCACTCAACTCCGGCTTGTTGACCAAATATTTAATGGCCATGGGATCCACAAAAAACACTACCGGATTACAAATAAGATAGTGCCTAAACTTCTTGACCGAAAATACCATGGCTAGACACTCTCTCTCCGTAGTGGAGTAATTCCTCTCCGCGGAAGTCAATTGCTTACTAGCATAAGCTACGGGTAGATCCTTCCCCTTCTCTCCCGTGGATTGACACAAGGCACTACCCACCGCTACGTTGCTAGCATCACAATACACATGAAAAGGCTTTTCCCAATCCGGTGGCCTTAAGACGGGATAAGTGCTCAATTTTGATCTCAACTCTACAAAGGCTTTTTGGCACTCATCCGTCCAAACAAATCTGACATCCTTCTTGAGCAATTGAGTGATAGGGACCGCTATCTTTGCAAAATCCGGAATCAACTCTCTATACCACCCCACATGTCCTAACAACTTAGAGATCCCCTTGGCATTTTTCGGAGTTTCTAACCCGTCAATGACCGCTATCTTGTCGGGATCCGGTTCTCTTCCCTTTTGGCTCACAACATAACCCAACAAAACTCCCCTTTGTACCCCTAGGAATGTCTTGTCCGGATTTAATGCCAACCGCATTTGCCTACACCTAACTAAGGCCTCCCTCACACAATGCACATGCTCCTTAGTGCTAGATTGGGTACTAAAATCATCAATATAAACTGTCATGGATTTGAAGAGCAAGTTGCTGAAGATATACATGACTAGTCGTTGAAATGTAGCCGGTGCGTTGCATAAACCAAATGGCATCACCACCCATATGAAAGTCCCCCAAGGTGTTGTAAATGCCGTCTTGTGTAAATCCGCTAATGCTATGGCTACTTGGTTGTAGCCGGCGTATCCATCCATGAATGTATACCGCTCATGACCCCCTACCTCCTCTAACAACAAGGTAATGAATGGCAAAGGAAAGTGATCTTTTTGCGTACAATCATTGAGCTTCCTATAGTTTACACAAACTCTAAGCTTCCCATTTTTCTTTTTCACTAACACCATGGGAGAAACCCAATCCGTAATCTCTACCGGCTTTATAAACCCAGCCTGCAACAACCTCTCTAATTTTGCTTTGACTAATAATTGCAATCTAGGATTCATCCTTTTTTTTTTTTGTCTCACCGGTTTAGAGCCCGGAACTAACGGAATACGATGCTCGACCATCTCTCTAGGAATCCCCTTGAGTTCATCGTATGACCATGCAAAGGTATCACTAAACTCATCTATCAAATCGCTATACTCTTTGATCTCCTCGTCATCGAGTTTAGAACCCATCTTCATTGGTCTAACCTTGCCATTCTTCATTTTGACATCCACAAACTTCCAATCTTCTTCGACCACTCGTGTTTGCTCCTCGGTATCTCTATACCAATCGTTGGGGACATTAGGATAATCCTTGATATCATGACCCGCTATAATGCCCGTAGAAGTAGTTTTAAAATGCAAAGCGGGCTCTAATTTTGAGAGTTCTAACATGGCCTCCTCATCTTGAGTCCCATCTACATGTACCAAACTCACATCACTCAACTCAATATCATCTAACCATGGAGTGAGTCCTCCCTTCACCCATTCCTCCTCCGTGAGAACCTCACATGGCTCTAAGGACAAATAATCTTCTCTAGACACATCATCTTGGAGGATACAACTATGAGTCATCATCATGACATCGCTAATGGACTCCGGGTATTGTCTTAGCCAATGTGTAAAATCTCCATCAACATCTTGATTGTAAAAGCTAGGACCTAAGAACCCGTTAGAGGAATACATTTTAGCCTTCTCCTTGTTTTGAACAACCCCCACCAATGTATCCTCAAATTTCTCATTACTTCCGCCATTCTCCTCTTCATCCGACATTGGATCAATCTCCTCCCTAACCCAACCACTTAAAGGTGCTATTGAGACCTTGACCCTATTATCTACGGGACCATAAGTGATAGAAGGTTTTTGTCCTCCCCAATCTACTACGACGTTAGACATCCTTAACCAAGGTCGTCCTAACAAGATGGGAAATGCATCCTTATTGTCGTGCATCTTAATCACTTGAAAGGTCACAATGTATTCTTCACCTCCCGTGCTAAGTCGACAATCCTTAATAATCCCCACCGGAACCACCGGACTTTGGTTAGCCATATTGATGACGAATGGCGACGGACCGGTCAAACTTAATCCCAATTTCCTCATAGTGTGCTCGGGTAGAATATTGAGACTACTTCCACCATCCACCAATACATGAGGAACCACCTTGTCCACCATCGTTACTTCAATCTCCACCGCCTTGACTTCCCGAGTTCTCCCTTGCATTTGGACCCTCGCCGACACTCTAGTCTTTGGCCTCTTAGCCCTCCTATTCACAGGCATTCCGTCCTTCAAAGTCTTCCTAGCTACCGGTGAAATTTCTAATAATTGACCAAATGTGATATCGGCCTTTAGTGAGCTTAAGTCGGCCCAAAGGTCGTATCCATCTACTCTATCGGCCTTAGGCCTTCTAACACTATCAAACTCCTCTACGGGAATGCCCGGACCTTCCCACTCTCCTACATCACTACCATCTAAATCATGGATGACATTAGACCTTTCCCTCTCATGGACAATTTCATTTTCTCTCTCTAATGCCTTAGTGGCCTTCCTAGCTTCTCTAGTTACATTCTCCAAATCCGAAAAATAAGGAATTTCTCCTAAGGGATTTTCCTCTTCTTCCTCCTCCTCTACTTCTAATGGTGCATTACCTCTCATTGCTCTAGTGGTAACGGCTAATGCCGGGGCCTTATGCACAACTTCCTCTTTAAGACCCCTCAACTCATATGATATAGAGTTAGCATGTGGAGGACATGGACCCTGGCCATTAGTAGGCACCTCTAAATTTACCGGAATGGTGGAGGCATTCATAAATCGGACATCTTGAGACGTAGATGGTCCCATTTGTCTAGGTGATTGTGTGACTTGACCTCCTTGCCCCGGAAGGTTTGTATTTCCATCATAGTAGAGGTTGGAAGGTTTAAGGTTATTAGTACCTTCACTTTGTGGATGGAAACCTCTCATGACATCTTGACCCGATTGTTGTGTGTTGGTTGGAGGGTTTGGTGCTCCACCTACCTTATCCGGATGACGACATTGGTTAGACGGAAGTGGACCTCCACAATTACTACACCCTGGACCTTGGTTTTCCGACCAACATTGTCCTACAACATGATACCTCCCGCAAAGATGGTGAAATTCTTTCTTCTCGGTATTTTGGTTATTTTGACCTCGAGGAGGCGGACCCCGGTTGTTTCCTTGGTTTTGATTTTGATTTGAACCCCTTTGGTTTTGTTGCGGACCGTTATTGTTCATTCTTTGATTGCGATTTGGCCCATTTCTACAAAATTGAGGCGTATGACCGTGTTGTTGACATTGAGTACACCAAAATCCCGATGAGTGATTACCCGACTCGATTTGAGGTGGAGGACCGGGTTGTTGATTTTTAATTAACAAGGCCATTTGGTCCGTGAGATTTTGGAATTGTTTCAACATCGCCTCTTGAAACCCTAGTTGAGTAGCACCTAACCGTTGCTCTACTTCTTCAATTTGAGGGTCTGTTCTAGGGGCCGGCAATGCTAACATGGGTGGGGGAGCCTTCACCGCTAAGGGAAGCGAGACCGTTTCAATGGAGACATATGGAGGACGGTTAAATGGCCTAGTTGGATCCACTCCCGATTTAGGTAGGAGAGGGATGAATTGAGGGATTAACTCATCCTCTTTCCTCCATAACCGCTCATAATCTCTCTCGATATGTTCCATGTCTCTAGCGGCTACCTTAGCCTCGGCTAGGGTGCGAGGGTTTCTTTCTAACACACCCCTAATAGTATTTGCTTTGACAAACCCTCTCATAAAGAATTGCATTAGGGTATCATCGTTGAGCAAAGTACCTACGTATCTTGCGCACACTAAGTCAAATCTCCTAATATAGGCGGAAATCTCTTCATCCCTTCCTTGCCTCATAGTCATTAAGGCTCTAAAAGCCATACTTTGACCGACTTCGGGTCGAAATTCATTTAAAAACTCTCGTTGTAATTGATCCCAAGTTTGAAAGTGTCCCTCGTCGTGATCTCTATACCACTCGTAAGCTTCCCCGTCTAAGGTCGTAGGAAACCACACTAACCAATATTGTTGGTTGGTAATTAATGAACTAATTACCCTCTCAACGAATCTCTCCATGTGCCTAGACGGATCCTCATCCTTGGTCCCATAAAATTTTGGGAGGTTAGACGGTATATCTACCGAAACCAATCCTTGGGGTACGATTATTGGTAGGCCTCTCGGCCTTACCAATGGATCGATGGGAGGAAATGGAGGCAAGGGAGGTATGGGAGGTGGAATTCCACCTCCCCCTAGAGGATCCATGGTGCTAGGTGACCCTCTCTCGCTAGATCCACTAGTACTCACAAAGTTTTCTTGTCTAATTCTATTAGACTTGTTAATTATTTTCTTACTCAATTCGGAAGGAAGATTGCCTTCCTCACTTTGAGTAGATATTGGTAATACTTCAACTAATGGACTAATTAATGGTTCAACATTTGAACTAACTTCTATACTAACATCTACTCCCTCTACTACTTCCTCAATATTAGACAACCTACGCTTAATAACATTCTTTTTTAACCCTAATGCTAACTTAGGTTTTTGAGATCTAGTATTTCCTTGCATCCATAATGTAGCGATCAACCCTTACTTTGACCAATCAAAATTCTCACAACTCTCACTCTTTAATGTTACCACTTAGCTTGTGTGATAAAGGGTTTTGGAAGTGAAGAAGAGAGACATGCAATTTCAATGAACGATCCCAAACAGGGAATGGCAAGCTCGTGTTAGCATCAAGTTTAATGAGATAATCACCTCGTCATACTCCCTTTCCGCGTAACATTTGCAACAAGACCTCACGTGAGGGGCTGACCATTCTTATGTACCATGTTTGGAATCGAGGCTTCACCCTTCGATTCCTCGCATTATACTATAAGTCCGGAATTACCCTCTCCGTTAGTCAACGACAAAGACGTATACAAAAATCCTTTTTTAATTATTTAAATTTTCAATTGGAAGAAGGTTGCGTACCTGAAGCAATTTGCTATCTCCTGCTTGTTAGCTCTCTCCCCTCGATCGAATTGCTAAACATACAACACTCAAATAATTGTAATTTAAAAAAACACTAAAACCCTCTAGTTTAAAAACTTTAAACTCTCACAACCGAGTGAGTATTTAAAGTTTGAGATCCTAATTCTTTAATTATCCCTCTACCTCTTAATTTTCTAGTGCGGGTCCTATTAAGGTGATCTTCGTTATGCCATCCCAAGAAGGTTTAGTAGGCGCACCTTTGCCGTGCTCCTTCCTCAAATTGAAATTGCATGAAATAAATACTAAATTCAAACCATACCTATCACGAGCGCTCCGTCCTTTAATCGATCTTCACGTTTCGCCTCTCCTACCGCCTTCCAAAACTTCCATCGCCCGCTCTCCAAGCTCCAAGCTCTAAACTCGAAACTTCCGGCGGACGCACCATTTATGTCACCAAAAATCCTCCACCCTTCGATTTCGTCCTAGCCCGAGTGGAAAAGTTTATAATGACATGTAGAGACTTCTCTCTTTGTAACCCAATATATAATTCCAATCTACCCTTGGAATATACACAACTTGATTAACACCACACTATGTAGTTTTACATTCCTTAATGTCGGGCAAGGTTATATCCTTAGCCTTTTCTAATGTCCACCCGGCCGCTTTGGCCACGCATGCCTTCAAAGATATCCCTCTTGTGAATCGAGTCCTTGCCGTCGACTCCACACTACTACATGAGTTTTCGCTTATTGATTCCGTGCTATCACATGTTATCGTGGTTGATTCCGTATTGGTACATGACACTTCGCTTGTGGATTTCATGAGCACATAGGCTTTAAATACAAGTATTAAAAAATACTTATATACTTATCCTTGCCCTTCCTTCTCTAAGTTCTTCTTGATGTAAATCTCTATCAATGTCTTCCTACTAAACTTCAGAATAGTATAACTCCCACCCAACTTATGTTCTTCAAGTGAAATTTGGTACACTTGTTAAGTACCTTATTAAAAATTTCCACACCAAATTTTGGCACAAACAGAGTTCATATGCAAAAGTTATGCATGAAATTCTAACTCTAACTACTTAGTATGAATGCTGTGATAAAGCATCCGGTCATTAAAACTCTAATAACTTCCAACTCCTACGTCCAATCAATCTAAAATTTTGACACAAGATAGATATATAAGTTCAGAAGGTAGTGTCAAATTTTGGTATCCATATCTATAACCCTCTAAGAGATACATATTTTCAAACCTTGCTGCTTTGTTCCTAGACACCCTCCCCTTCAACTTTTAATAACTCTTTCATCCCAATGACTGAAGCTCTCAAATTTTTACCACAACTCCCATACTTTATAATAAACAATCCCTCAAATTTTCATACCCATTGAACACTCTGATCATCCATAATTGACAAATCTCTCACTATAAAGTTCTGCTGAAGTTCATAACTAATAAAACACTACAAGTAATGCACCTAGTACAATCTAGTCACTCTAAATGCCACAAGTTTAAACAAGTTTGAACTCTCTCACTTCAATATGAATCTCAATGCAACAAGTTGAAGTTTACAATCAAACTCCAAATTTCTTAAACCCAATCTACTTCTAACAAGAGGTCAATCCCTCTTCAAGGCTAAATAGCCTTGGCTCTTCTCCTAAGAACTAAGCACACACATGTGCTCCTATCTTGCTTCCCACACACCCACACTTATAACCCGTGGAGTGCTTAAGGAGCACGAAGGAAAGAGAGGATGAGTGAGGGAAGAATAAAAGATTATATAGTGAGTTGAGAGGGAGAGAGGGCATGAGATAAGGATAGGGTGAGAGGATTAGAGCCTCCAATCACAACCCCTTAACCTTCTCCTTCTAAGTAGGGACTCATCCCATTCACAAGGCTCTCGATAAGCCTTCGAAATCTCCTCCTACTTTGTAGGCTCTCATCTTATCTCCTAAGCCTTCCTCCCTCAAATGATCAACAAAGATCCTAATTCAAACATTTAACTAACCTTGGCTTTCTACCTACTACACTTTACCAAGGTATGTCCTCATACTACTTAAGTCCACTCCACACAAGCCTAATGCTTCAAACTTAGCTTTCTTCAAGCTTCACTCTTTTTATATTTTTGTGAATAATCATAAATCAACAAAACACTACTTGTAATGTTTTACAAGTGTTAACAACACATGTGGGCATCAATTTGGGCTCACACAGTGCTCGCGCAACGGCCGGGCATTGCCCAAAATCTCGCAATGGACTAGTGTTATGGACAACATTGGACGTGCCCTCTCCGTAAGGCTCGGGAAAGGATGGTGTAGTTTGCATGGGTTGTGCATATGCTGTCGGCACCATAGGAGTGGGGACAACATCCATCGGTGGATGAATAGGAGAAGCATGTGGTGGGACTTCGTCCATGTCCATCCGGTTCGGAGCCGCTTCAAGAGCTTCATCCACATCTGGTTAGGCCATTACATTTTCATCAACTACGGGTTGAATGTCGACCGGTACATCGGATATTGTAGTTGTCGGCGTAGCGGGACGCACATGCGTAGTGGAGAGAAACTCCCGACCGGCTATGTTGGCCCACATGTAAAGATGACCATCGTCCTTGGCGTCAAGTCCATTGAATGTAAACGGATCATTGTGGTTGTCAAGGCCCAAATTCCCTCCACCATGTTCCCCATCGCTCTCGTTGTCTGAAGGCCCCGAGGAATCCCCGTTGGGTCCCGCGGAGGGGTCACCATTTATATCCTCGTTGGCCGAATAGTCGGAGTCTTCGGACATCGTATTCACTAGATACCATGTGGCCGAGTCCCGATCAACCCTCTTCCGTGCCAACCGTGAATTGGTATAAATGTACTCCAAATTTTCGGCCCTCGCGGAACTCAACCGGTTCCTAGTCTCGTTGTGCACAAACGAATAACTACTCCAATTCCTTTCGCAAGACGAAGAGGAGCACACTTGGGCCAATATTCGCTTTGCCAAAGGGGCCAAGTGGGTTCCACCTTCGCCTACGAGGCCCCACCACTCATGGGGTGGGATGTTGGCTTCCAAGGCTAGGGGCATATTGGCGAACGCGCCTCTACATTCTTTGAATGCTTGAAATTCGGCCACAACCTGACCGTAAGGACCGTCCATACCCGTGGTCAACCTCCTCATGGCGTCTAAGAATCCGGATTTAACGGCCGCGTGTTCGTGGACGACATTGTCGTCCAATAAATAGGGATTCAAGATGGCACCGGCATGGTGTAGGTCCGTGGTCATCATACGCCACCGGCTGTAGAAATCTTCTTCGACGAAGGTAGCGAGGTTGTGTGCTAGGTTGAAAGGAAGATTCCTTGGGCTAAGCACATGTTTCTCCAAGTTCTTCATGGTCAACCAAACCTTGCCCATTTCCGACTCAACGCCATCAAACACTCTCAATGCTTTCAACACCTCCTCCGACATGTGGCGGTAATTATCGCAACTTATCTAAAAATTATCGTCATTAACCGTTGTCTTGATTTGACGTGCCTCCATTGTACTTCTCTTTCGATCATCGCCTCCTCTATTTAATTTGTTCACGTAGGCGGTCCAATCAGGATAAATAACCATTTGTTCCAAAGCATGTCTCACATTTACAAGCCGGTCAATCATGAGGAAGTTGGTGGCGAATCGTGTGGACCCGGGCATCTTCAAGCCCAAATTGGGCGAGTAGGTGAGGAAGACCGCCGTCGGACATTGGTGGGCCCAAATGTATTTGACAATATCCTTCGCCTTGTCTACGACGTCCTTCATCCATCGTTGTTTACCCCAATCCTTCAACAACAAGTTCAAACAATGCGCCACACACCCTTGCCAATATATGTGTGGCCATTCCCGGTTAATATTGTTCGCCGCGGTTTTCATGGCCGCCGCATTATCGAAGCAAACTTGAACAACCTTCGCGGGGTCCACTCCAACGATGTAGCGTTTGACCTCGGTGGCCACATAGGCGGCATTCTTTGTGCTACCGGTGGTGTCAATGGAACCAAGGAACACGTCGCCCGCCGGACAAATTTGCATGACGTTCATCAAAGGGCGGTGGACAACACTCTCCCATCCGTCCGAATAACTAATGCACCCATATTTGTGGATGGATGATGTTGTCTTCAACTCCACGATTTTTTGTGTATTGAACCGTGCATTGTCAAGTAAACTCTTGCGCATTGCATGGTATGTTGGGGGTTTGTACATAATTCTAGCCTCGGCGGTTGCCTTAACGGCCTGGATGAACGCGGGATGGCGGACAATACTAATGGGGATATTAGCCTCATAAAAGGCTTACGACCATTTTGTATCCAAGTCTCGTTTTGTCGAATTTTGCAACCCTTCCTTTAGTCCCATTTGCCGTTGGGATCGTCGGTGGGGTTTGGGAGTCGTCCCGGACACCAACTCCCTTGCCACTGACGGTGCGGGAGATGGTGGAGCGGTTTGGCTTCCGTTCGCGTTCGACAATGCACCGCATGACGCTTGTTGTTGGGACCCGACCACAGCTTCTCCCCCGTCCTCAACGCACTCGTCCACAAAGTCATCCGGAATTGGCGGCTACGATCCGCCGCACTTCGAAAATAAAGACTTTACAATTGGCCTTTGACGTTGATACAATGCCACCCTCCGCATCTTGCCGTGATGTTTTTGTATCCCAAATGGGCAACCATACGGTACTTCTTATAAACTAATTCCAACGCGCAAAATTTGCACTCAACCTTCTTGGACGTTGGAGTCCACTCCCTGGGCACAAACCAAGGCTTCCATTCGTTTCGCGTGCCCATCCCAATATAGCCGACTACCTCTCTCCACTTGCAACGAATGCCAAAAGGCAACCAAGGTCAACTAGAGCGAGAGATAGTCGACTGCTAGTTTGCAGTCGATGTGGCGGTCGACTGCCATGTCGATTACTTGTTTGCAGTCGACATGGCAGTCGACCCCGGCAGTTGACTGCTAAATGCAATCGACCTACACGTCGACTGCCAAATAGCAGTCGACGTCGCGGTCCACTGCTAATTGTCGACTGCTATCTGGCAGTCGACTGGGATAGTCGACTGCCGAATATCAGTCAACCAATCGTCGCATCCATCCTGGCCGTTGGATGATGCACGGTCCAACGGTCAGGATCCAGGGGCGCGGCGTCCGGTCGGTGTGAGGCCCAACCCGCCTATATATATAAGTGGGGAGGCCTCATTGACATCATTTTTCAACCACCCCTCGTCAAGTGGGACATTGGGACCAAGCATGCCTAGCATCCTTTGCCTAATATTTTGAGAGGGCCTAGGGGGCGGTTGGAAGATTGGTTTAGGGTGCAAACTCTTGCCAATTTTGGATCCGATTTTTTGCGGCGGAGCGGTGTGAATACGGCCGTGTTTGTGAACACATTTGAGTTGTGTTTGTGAATACAATAATAGCGTGTTTTTAAACACGATGGCGGATCGAAGTTGGAGGATGCCGGAGGACGAGCCGGATGCACCCGACAGGGTGTACAAACGGCCCCCTAAGCGGCAACGACATTCCGATGTGGGATTAGGAAGTGCTTCGGGGACGGGAGCAAATATTACCCCCCGTTCAGATAATACCGTTCCCGTCCGCCCAAGTGCCGGTGTCCCTACGAGCGGTCAAGAAGGGGCTTCCGCGGCCTCAGCGTCGTCGAGTAGGAGGGGGAAACCAAGGGTAAAATTCTCGGATGCGATAACGGCAAAGGTCCACCAAGCCATAGTTGACTGGTATTTGAGGAATGGAGAGGCCGGCATCAAATTCCGTTTTTTGGAGCAGTCGAAACACAAAAGGGTGGAGATAATTAAAAGGGACATGGAGGTTGCTATTCGACAGGAAGTGGATGGCCCCGAGTTTAGCGGTGATAGGAATCTTACGGGGTTCGATTCAGGGGTGAAGAATAAGGCCCAAAATGATATTTTCAACCTCAAGCAATTGGTTGAGAATATGTTCCCGGAGGGCGAAACAGGTGAGGTGTTGGGCCCTCGAGCTGTAAGAATCCGGGATATATTTTTGTGGTGGGATCCCGTGGCCAAAGGATTGTCCAAGACGGCCTCCAAAATAATTCCTTGGAAGGCGGAGAAATTGGAGAAGTGGCTAAGGGTGTTGGGCCCATGCCAACTATTGTGGATTCCCGATACGGCAAATGTCGTGAGTTTGAGGAGCATTAAGAAGGTGGGGGGTTACGGGGAGGTGAGGAAGGTGAGGATCGAGGGCGACAATCGTCTCCCACCGGAGATTACGTGGGCTGAAAAGACCCCAAAGACGTCGGATAGGCAAAAAGCTCGTATCCAAGTAAGTGTGGAGGCATGCGTTTTAAAGAACACGCATCCAGGTTTCATCAAGTTTTGGTTAATCAACAGTGTGTCCAATGCGGGCTATACACTATGGTGGAACGGGGACACTCTACGAGAGATGTTCATCCAGGATAGAGCCCACCGTCCAAATGCCAACATTTTGACAATGGACGCAACCGAATGGGAACTCTATGACCAAGTCCAAAAGTTCCGGGCGAAGAGGGTAAAGTTGGCTTGGGCGTTGTTATGGATCATGGAGGCTTTGCACGCTGCAAATGTGCAACACAACGATCTATCCATTGACAACATTATGTTGCATTGGGAATCGGACGAGAGCCTGAAGATTGGGGTGTGCGATTGGGGATGTGCAACGCATTCGGGTGAGGATGTCCTATCGCTATGGTATACGGAAGCCGTAGAAGCGAAGGAAAATTTGAGGAAGAAGAAGTTTTGGGTGGCGCCGAAACTGTTTTACATCCAAAACATGAGACACAAGGATCCCGATGTATATTACACCGCGGAAGCTGAGTGTTATGCGATCGGCGTGCTTGCTCGACAATTTTGCAACGATGGTGATGACCGAACACTCTTTGTCGATGAAGGAAGGAAAATTTGGGATGTCACTTTGAGTGCATTGACCTGCGAGAACGTGTCCAATCGCATTTCATTGACCATCGCCAAACTATGGATGCAGATGCAGTTTGTGGGGTGGGATGAGCCCATAGATTGCTGGAGAACTGAGGTTAAGGATAGTGTTATGTCTGTTTAGTTCTTTAGGTAACATCGTTGGGGTTAAGGTAATATGCGTGTATCATTGATATGGACAACCTTGTATATTTTTGATATCTTTACGATATACTTGTTTTAATACAATGCGGTTATTTTCTTCTTCTACATATCATTGTTGGCTTTAATCACATTTTTCCTAAACTACTTCCATCCATCCATATTCCACTATATCCAAACCATTAAAATTTAACCCAACAAACATATGCTGTTGGCTGCATTTATCTATTAATAGTATAAGTCAATGGCAATGGTCGACTACTACAACTGCAGTCGACTATTTTCGTCGACGGCCAACATAGCAGTCGACGGTGGTAGTCAACTACTATATAGGCAGTCGACTACCATGGTCGACTGCTATATAGACATTCGACTACCATGGTCGACTGCTATATAGACATTCGACTACCATGGTCGACTGCTATATAGACATTCGACTACCATGGTCGACTGCTATATAGACATTCGACTACCATGGTCGACTGCTATATAGACATTCGACTACCATGGTCGACTGCTATATAGACATTCGACTACCATGGTCGATTGCTATGTTGGCCGTCGACGAAGATAGTCGATTACTACATTGGCAATCGACCATGGTAGTCGACTGCCTATATAGCAGTCGACCATGGTAGTCGACTGCTACATTGGCAGTCGACTACCATGGTCGACTGCTATATAGGCAGTCCACAACTTAGTCGAGTGCTACATTAGCAGTCGACCATGGTAGTCGACTGCTATATTGGCATTCGACTACCATGGTCGATTGCTATATAGGCAGTCGACAACTTAGTCGACTGCTACATTGGCAGTCGACTACCATGGTCGACTGCTATATAGGCAGTCCACAACTTAGTCGACTACTACATTAGCAGTCGAACATGGTAGTCGATTGCTACATTGGCAGTCGACTACCATGGTCAATTGCTACATAGGCAGTCGACAACTTAGTCGACTGTTACATTAGCAGTCGACCATGGTAGTCGACTACTAAGTTAACAGTCGATTAAGTGGTCGACTGCCTATATAGCAGTCGACCATGGTAGACGACTGCCTGTATTGATGTGAAAATAATTACTTATCTGTAAAAAAAATACCATTAGTAAAAAAAATTACTACAGTAACGTCCGTTTGGCGTTACACCTTGGACGTGACGCGGTCATGTCATTCGTGATGCGACGTGACGCTTTTAGGCCGCGTTACGTCCATTTGTACATCCATGTCTGGAGCGCTTCGTGCTCCAGATGTGGGGAGAAAAGCTCAAACGCATACCAGTCATTGAAATTGGTGCTGCGTTGACGGTTCTTCCTCATCCACGTCCGAAATCGAATTTCTCAATCTTGGAGGGAAATGGTCTCTGCTTGACCAGAAAATCGGTCCCGGATGCCTCCTCGCGTTTCCTCACCGAAAGAACGTGAGACCGAGTGGCAGTCCCCCACGCTGAAGTAGGCTGAAAAGCCTCGTCGGGTGCTACCACTGGTTCAACGTCTAAGAGGTGCGAGAATTGACCTTCCGATGTTCTTGGAGACGAAAAACGATAATATTGGCTCCGAGTTGTAATCATAAACACACAATGGGTCCGGTCACTAAAGCCAACAACCTAAACTAATGTGGTGAAAGGCAACCTGCACCTGCAATTACCACCAACCTTATGGTCTGCTAGTCATCAATTCAGCCTCACCATGAAGGACTACAACATTGCCCACTTGGTGCACACACAATGGTTCCGTCGGTCATTACTTCGACCTTACCCCCACATTACCCTATAACAAATCTAGTACAATACAAAATGAGGTAATACTGACAACTACTAGTAATACAGCCCGCCACGGGGAAAGTTACCAAAACAAAATACAGAAAACAATGCAATTTTTAGCACTAGATCCTCTTTTCCAAATAATATTTAAGCAGAAATAAAGATTAACCGCGTCTAACAAGCAGTTGCTTACGGTTGGTGGTAAAAAATGAGAGCTTCATGTTGCCGTAGAAAGAAAATGGTACATAAACACATCTCTCATGTCTCCACTACACCATAACAATCCCTTCTTACAATAATCCCCGAAATATGTGTTGATAAACATAATTCGCCCAAAAAAATTGTTCCCATAACACTATATTCGTTAAATTGAGACTTTCTCTAGTCTCAAATTAATATATGGATCAAACAACATGAAGATGCCCGAAACTATATTGTCAACAATCTCAAATATATTATATGTTCTAATTTTCCAAAATGTATGATGTCCCGACATGAGCACATTGGGTAGAGCACTTGATACCAACTTCATCAACAAAAACATACTCAAATCAAATTGGGTAGAGCACTCCAAACCAAATTCACCCAACAAATCACATAGAACCATGGCTATTATTAGCATGTTTAATAATATTTAGACATTGCGACGTACATAGCATAGGGTTTAGGGTGCATATTTAATCGACCCGACAATCTAGTCCCAAACTTAATCATAAAAAGAAATTCACATTTGTTATGAAATATAGTATATGGATATTCATCCAACCCCAAATAATATAGCATTCGTAAGTTCTACCCAAATTCTACCCCTACTTTTAGAAGTACACATATGACTAATATATATTGCTAGAATTACATATGAAACTATAATCAATGCTAAAACAATCCTACCAACTTCTCATTCAACGGGGGTTGTTTCTTGTGCGATCCGAGCAAGGTTGTCTTTTGCAAAAGTTATGTACTTTTGAGGGATGGACACTGATCCACTATGATTTTTCCGTGGTTTCCATGCTATGAATATGGAATCTGTATCTACCCAAGATGGACCATGCTCTGAATCCACCTTCCACCGAAAATTATGGTTTGTATCCCAGCCTGTATAATGCCGAATCACATCTTCATTCCGTGCCGTCGGTCGGTAGTACTCCACCTGAATTTGTCGAAAATGCGGGCTTGAAGTTGCGAAATTTGGTTTGGACAAAGCTCTTGCCACCCATACAGGCTTCGCATATGTCTCATCACCAGGACGTAGAATGAGCATATAACCTTCATGACAATCCACCGCAATGCGGAAAGAAGGTGGGGGACGTTGACTAGCAGGCCCAACGTAATGGTCGTCCACATCAAACTCCTCACGAACCTCTCCATTTTCCAAAAGTCTAACCTCGGAAGCTTGTACATCGACACGAGTTTGAGGCCAAAATCCGTGCCTCAAAGTAAGGGGGCTATCTTGGTGAAGGTCTGCCAAAGCGGCACGAACACGTGTCCAATACTGTATCCAACTCCCATAACGATGCCAACATGATCCACCAACGTCCGCTATCTTCAAACTCTCCCAATATTGTATGAAGCCTGATATACCTTTCAAAATATCCTCCAAATTCTTCATGGGTATTGGCTTGCAAGGCCTAGGCTCTCCATCCGGTAACATCGTCTTTCCATCCGCATCCACGCGCCACACAAGGAGACCCTCCGGCGGGCTCCAATCTTGTGTCGTGCACAACAACTTGTATTGCATGGCGGGTACACCATCGTTACGCATGTAGAAGCGGAATTGTTGTGCCTTCGTATGCCCGATCAATCGGTGAGCTCCACTTCGAATATAAGGTTCTATAAATGCCTTGAAGTCTGGCACCTCCTCAATCATATGGGGGATGACGGGAACGTTCTCCAAATCCATGTATGACTTCATCAATAACGGGATTGTTGGAAAATCCTCCTCCCTCAACTTCATGCTCCACCGCCCAAAAGATGCATCAATATCATCGTGCGTGTGGCCTACCAATAGGAAGGACACAAAAACCTCCTTGAAAATGCCTTTCGCAACCAACAACGACCAATATGCAAATACATATCTACTTTTATTGTCCTTGGCACAATTGTCCAATTGGACACGCAAAGTGGGGGGCAACTTCTTCGCAATCACGGGTTCACTGGGTGGCTCTGGCAACGAATACAAGCATACATCTTTTCCATCCAACACCGCTTCATATAAAGGTGTTGAACCCGACGTATTGTCAAATAACAATCCTGAAGAATAGGCCGGCGGTTTCTCCAAATCACGTAAAAGCCTTGCGAATGACCCTATCGTGTGGTTTGAATCCGCTGGATACAAATCAAGAGCATAATGAGCAAACTTGACATCACCATGTCCATGTGCAATCATTCCTGCAATGCCAACCCAGTGTGATTAGTATCTATGCATAAATAAACCAATTTGCGTGAATCCATGTTCTGAAGCACATCACGTAATAAAACGCCACAACATTTAGGGTATGCGATGACATTGTTTCCAAATTCACCTGTAACCGATACAGGCAGCTTAAAAAATCCATCCGTGGCCTTGATTCGATTTGCAAAACATGGGGAGGCTGTTTTGGCATGGTCCATTTTGTCATGGATGACCGTAAGAACCTCCAAGGGCCTGGAGATGGACAAAGCTCTATTTGTGTAGTAATCATTACGGTGTGCCTCTTGCATGTTTACATGCTTGAAATAGTTCAATTGATGTGCCGCATAAGACTCGGTACCCATCGTGTGTGCATCCCGAAGGCGCTTCAACTTCTCGCAAGTAGAGCACCGTGCAAATTTGTCCCCTCGTCTTTTTGTAATGTATTCGCTAAAGTTTGCTTTCTTGATTGCACTCAATTTTGACAATGAAATTGGCTCCAAACCGACATTCTCGCCAACAGCATTCACATCCAACAATATGTCTTTCCATTTTGTGCCTGTGGGAAGAACTTTCTCCACAACCTTTTCCCCGGTTGTGAGTGTGCGTGTTTTGTGTGGCATTGCATCGGCAAGCGGGACGATGATGGTCGCCAGAGTGGCCGTTGCTTGCCTTGTTGCTTCCCTGGGTTTCTTTGAGCCCACGTTCCCATGGTGACGAGACCGTCGGCCTTCCTTGGCATAAGCAGCTTGTCTATAAAAGTCCGCTTTTGACACACCGTGAATGGTGTACCATGCCTTACAACACACGTCTATGCTTTCAATGGTGATGACCTTGCGACCCGTCCCATTCACATGTATCGCCCTATGGACATCAAGTTTTTTGGTGGATCTTAGACGGAAATCTCCAAGCCACATTTCTTCGCGGATGGCCTTCAATTTATCCCTTGGAAACAATTGGCAACAACGATGCACACAACAATCCTTTGTGGCAACTTCTCTAATGGACTCCTCGCCGAGCAACCTTTGGCGTTTACAATCAGTTGCAGAGGGAGTAGGACGTGCCAATGTCTCGTACTTTCGTAAGCCTTTGCGGGGCCGAATGTTTACTTGGAGCTCCATTTGGTTTTGCATGTATTGTCGCTCATGGTCACGCAAGCTAACTCCATCAATCGTGACATTCCTCAATGGCCACCTGCGGAGGGAGAACCTATGAGTGGGATCCACCTCGGAATGAATGAGTGACTCCAATATGACAACCCCAACGTCCTCTGTGCCAAGTGGGTTCTCATCAATGCAATCTTGTGGATGGGTGTTACGACAAATACCATCCGCCACAGCAACTCCACTATCATTAACGAGCACCACCTCCAAATTCACCCACGAAGCCCTTGAAAGTCCCGTACATTCAACAATGGTTTCGTGCGCTACGGAAGGCGAAGGTAAATCCAAATGATCTTCGTCTGCACTGTCATCCATAGTAGCCTCCCCGACGATGTCTAGCTCATCCTCAGATGCAGATGGCCAAGTGGCCATGTCTTCAGATGACCAATCCCCTCTTTCACTAAACCCATCCATTGTGCCTACACACATGAACATTGAACCTTGTCAAAAAAAGCACAAAAATTGTAGGTTCCAATCAAAGAATTCAATACCATCTTATATAATCAAAATGACTGCTATGCCATTGGGTTTGTAAAGGTTTGGGTTGTCCAGCGGACACACTGTCATCCAGAGCCCATCCACACTGTGGGGATGGGTTTGGGTCGAGCGACCCAAACCTTGTGGCAGGATGGGATCATGGTCATCCATAGCCCATCCACAATGTGGGGATGGGCTTGGGTCGAGCGACCCAAACCTTTTGGCGGGATGGGGTCGTGGTCACCCAGAGCCCATTCACAATGTGGGGATGGGTTTGGGTCGAGCGACCCAAACCTTGTGGCGGGATGGGTTCATTGTCACCTAGAGCCCATTCACAATGTTGGGATGGGTTTGGGTCGAGCGACCCAAACCTTGTGGCGGGATGGGTTCATTGTCACCCAGAGCCCATTCACAATGTTGGGATGGGTTTGGTTCTATCAGGGTCAAACTAAAAACCACCCACACTAGGGCAGGGGTTTGGGTCGACCGACCCAAACTTTATAAGGGTCATACTAAAAACCGCCAACACTAGTGTAGGGGTTTGGGTCGACCGACCCAAACCTCCTCAAGGTCATACTAAATCCGCCCACAATGGGGTATGGGTTTGGGTCGACCGACCCAAACTCACCGCAAAATCCGGCGTATAGTGCGGCGGAAATTGCGAAGTGGGTTTGGTTTGAGCTCATTGCGAAGTTCACAGTGGGGTTGCATGCTGTGGATAGGTGCTCATGAACGGCAAACCTTGAAGTACAGCTCCGGCTGAGAGTTCTCCCTACGATTTCAGGAGTGGGAGAAGAGCAAAAAGAACCGACTTTTGGGGGGTGCGCCCCTTTATACTATCCACCTCCGCTTCCCCAACTTCCTCATTGGATGCCTTTCCCGCCTAGTTCTCCTGCAGAGATTATTTTCAAACTTCCTGACAGAATTCCCCGCTTTTTGTTGATTATAAAAATTGCGAATTTAACCTGGCTTTTGGATACGCCAAACGTCATCTGACTTAGTGTGTGTTGAGAATGTCTATTGAAAGTAATGTGGATATTTAATCCGTTTTTTATTGTTTGATGTGGATATGACAATTTACTTATATTGACATATTATATGTGTCGTGAATAAATGTCCATTGACAATATTTGAAATGTTGAGTATCGTTGTGATTATATTATGTGAATATGACATGCACCATTGGGAGGAAGGGTGGCCGCCACATGAATTTTTATAAATATAATAAGGGAAGGGGCATCTGATAAGTGATTTACAAAAACCATCCCCTACGCGTTCATTTTCATGTATCCAGAATATTACCCTACATAAACTCAAACAATATAGTATATTTCAAACAATATATTGACAAACGATATGCCAACATTATGAAACTTCATATAGTAAAACTCAATAAATACAATACTTAATGTAGTTATTAAAACTCTCACATGTGGAATTGTATATTGAAAACAATGAAGAGATGTGATGTCAAATTTGAACTATTTGGCCGACTTTCAATTTGCGCTAATACAAATGAGAAAAGCTTTAAAAGGACATATGTCATTTGTAAGGTGTGCACACAATGTTGCTTCATTCCAAGCATGCAAATGTGGCAATGTTTAATCTATGTTAGGACAAGTTATGAATGGGATCCTAACCAAGAGTGGCATTTTTTTGTTCACTCTTTCAAATAATGTTTCAATCTAATATCCTCAATTACACTTCAACTCTAACAATGTTTGCAAGCAAAACTTGCAAAGTTGGAAATGTACGTCCTCATAACATCCACAACATGAAAGGTTCCTTGAATTAGTATAGATTCTTGAATTGTCTCAAATAATATAATATGAACATGCTCAAGATCGTATCTGCCCCTGGACTCTTCTTGCTATTAAGATAAGGTTACAATTGAATTTTGGATAACCTAATGTTGAGCACTATGTCACATGTTCATGTTAGTGACTTCATTTCTACACCACCATACAACCACCTTCCATGTTTGGCAATGAAAATGATGTGATGTCTATATACATTTGTGTCTAAAACTATGATCAGCAACGCCCCATCATTTGACCTACGTGCTGCTCATTTATGGCTTAAACCCTAAACCCTAAACCCTAAACCCTGAATTTTGTACATGTTCATTGATGCCTACATATACAAACAACAACTACTATATTATGTGCCATTATGTAATATATGTCGTTTCAAACATGTGGAGGAAACATGAAACATCAAAGTTTTTGCTTGCTTGGCTGCATATTATGATGTTCACCTTGGGTTAAGGTGGATACATTTGTATTCATCTTGCTTCTCCTGTAGACTTTAGGGGTCAACTCCCAAGTAAATATATAAATGTTTCATGATATAAATCAATCAACCGATTCGGTGCTTTTGGCAAACAAAAATTGGTAATAAATGACAATACATTAACTTGTAGTGAATTAGTGTAATGGTACTTGTTAGGGGATGCACGGTAAGCTAGAGCCATGCCCTCTAGCAACATACATCATATAAATCTCAATACATATTATTCATATTCATTTATTGCACCATGTAAAGGGATACCATATCCATTTTAAAAGACCGTGTAATTGCAACATAATTTTGAAATACCCCTCTTAGACTATCATGTATCATTGTTGTCTGATTCCATATGTCTAGATGGCGGAAGCTATACACATAATGGATTCATTTTACAATGTTTTGTCACTGGAGACAATTGGAGTTGCATATCATGTGCTTCAGTTGCCCTAAATCCTTAGTAACTTGTCTGTTAAAATCATTTTACTTTAGTTTAATCTTGTGATATATTATGAACCATGGTTTATTGTGCACTACATGATTCATCAAAGTGAATATGTAAGGGTTGACTATAAGCTCAAGCATGTTAGCAATTCCATATAAGGACCATGCAGAACAAAACCATTAAAATTGGAGTTGGGGATGGTACTCAACAAATATTACATACTAGTTGAAAGTCAAATGAATTATTTTATTTCTCTAAAGTGGTCAAACAACTTAACCCTTAAACGTCGGAGAGGCCCTATCAGGGCCTTGTTGACCCTAAACTATTTGACCATAAGATAACGTCAAAACATGTCGGAATTGCAAATTTTTTTTCCCCAAAATGTGTATCTCAAACTTCCATATCCAAATATAATATATGCCGATCGCAGTAAAAGAATTACATGGAGGTCTGAACTTCGGTAAACATAGGCTGATGGGAGAGGACCTCTCACCCCCCCTTGGACGTTTAAGGGTTAAGACCCAACGAGTTTAATTTGTTCGCAAAATTAGGCTATGGTTTAGGGTGAATTGATAATTTTAAGCAATACCTTAGGCTATGTAGCTGATTGAGAAAATTAATTGGTGCTAAGGAATAGCGGGTTAGGGTTTGGGAATTAGGGCTGGCCCGTAATCCCATTTGCGTGTGTGCTCTAAACACGTGGGTGCCCTAATCCCGTATTGTAGGGCCTTTTCCCGAGGGGTACAAATCTCGAAACGTCGCCCTCTTTCGCCCCTTTTCTCGTTCTCCGCGCCAAGCTTTGCTTCGCTAAGCGCCGCCTCCACGAACCGCCGCCTTCGTGAAGCGCCGCTCCCGCGCTTTCTCTTGCGTTCTTTCTTCCTTTCTCGCATCTTCTGATTCTTCTCCTCACTCTCCTTTCTCTTGCTTTCTCCGATTCTCCTTTCTCTTGCTCTCTAGGTTTATGAGTGTAGTGTGAGTTGTTTCTGATTTGAAAAAGCTTGCTCTCTTTTTCCAACTTGAGATTGAGAGAGTTTAGGGTTGCATTGTGTGACAACATTGAGTGGTATAGAGTGTTTGCTCATTTCGTTTTGGTCTATGTTGTTGAGTATCCCTCACACTCCACTATGGTGAGTGTTTGCGATAGAGGTTTCTGTTAGTAACATTCAGAGTGTTAGAAATCATTGAGAAACGGCATTGAGTGGGTTTTGCGAGGTTCATACTTTTCTGATATTCAGGTGTAGTGTTCTTTTAGAGTATTTGTGACATTGAGCTTGCAATACCCACCTGCAAGAACAGATTGTTCTACAGCTTGTACGCAAAGGTAATTTTTCAATGACTCAATGTGTTTCAGTTGCATTAGGGTCTTGAAGCATACACAATGCATAAGCATTGTGTATGTTGCGTGCACACAAAAAGGAAGCTCTCCTGAAACAAAATAGTTTCGAGAGGCGACCGAAACAGTAAGTCTTATCCAAAACCACGGAAGCATTTTTTGCCTAAATTTGCTTCACTTTCTTAAAAAAACAATCTTTTTGTTCTCTCACTTGTTTGGGTCGATCTACCCAAACATAACACCTTGTTTGGGTCGGTCGACCCAAACCATACACATTCCTTAATAACAGATACTACATTTCAAGACTTGCTCTTCAAAGCTGTAGTCAACAATTGACTGATATTGAATTCCACAAATAATCCAGTGGGGTTTGGGTCGATCGACCTAAACCATATACACAAAAACACCCCAAGGTTTGGGTCGATCGACCCAAACCATCCAAACAAAAAACCCAAGGTTTGGGTCGACCGACCCAAACCAAAGAAACAAAAATGCCGCAAAGTTTTGGGTCGATCGACCCAAACATGGCGTTAAAAAACCCCTCCCCAATAATCCATCCATACTGGTGCCCAAAATAAAACATAATTTGGATATTCCTTATAATACAAGGATATGGATAATGTACACTCATAAGAACAAGGAATAACGATACGGCCAATCATCCGAAATTTTCCCCTTTGATCATTATATCCACCTTCATTAAACTCTAATGACCCGGTCATATCTTAAGCAGAAGAGAAAATTAATTACCAAATTTTCAGAATTCAACTGGCTTGTGTTTGGGTCGATCGACCCAAACCTGTCCATAGCTGACATTGACATATTTAGCCTCTTGAAAATTCGATAACATGCCTATCTCTACATGAAAGAGTTTGGGTCGTCCGACCGAAACTAACAGTTCCCATCCTTTCCTTGCAGATGGCCCCCAAAAAAAGACCTGGAGAGAGGTGGTTCATGCAAGCACCAGATGTGTTATGCGAGGAGTACGAAACACCTCCAGACGACTCCTATGTGCCCAAGGACGGGATTGTGCTTGCATGGTCACTTCAGGTGGTCAAGGCGTCGCAATACAAAATCCTGTTCGTGGTAAAAGTTGGGACATTTGAGCAGAATACTTGGGCGACTCTGACGGGGTGGGAGGTGGCGTCAGTCCAGGCTCTTGGGGAGCACGTGGACGTCATCCTAGAGAACTCAGCGGTGCAGAACGTCCACATGTTCATGCACCAGTTCTCCGAGCCGTTTGACACCATCTACGCCAAAGAGTCATGTGCCGAACCAGAGGTGGTGAAACCAGAGGCGATATTCATTGATGGGAATTGTACGAACACGAAGGTTGCAAGCAGGTTCACTAAACTAAAGCAGGCAATCACCGTGATCAACAAGGCCCAACAAAAACCACAGCAAGTGGTGAGACGGAAGGCCACCACTGAGGAAGGTGCAGGGTCGTCCAGACCTCAAGCAGTGAGGAAGCCACGAGCGGTCCCGGGTGACTCAAGAAGGAGCACTCCCTCGGAAACACCGGCTGACAGCCAGACGCCAACGCCGTCGACCAGCCGGCAGACTACACCGTCGAGGAGGCAGTCATCGGTGATGACTGACGAGGTAGTTCCCCAAGAGCTGCGGATGCCCAAACCTGGGCAAGAGGTGGATACAGGGGAGATTCAAAGAATCGTCGACAACTTCACGACGAAATGCTCCCACTGCTTCTTCATGGGCAGGGATTTCAAGTTCGACGTGAACATTGCCCAGTGCCACCTTGCGCCTCCAGAGAAATGTGTCCGAGCCAAGGAGGACGCCTACGTCGACTGGATGGTCGCCCAGATCGTCGGCGGGCAGTTCAAGGACGACAGGCAGACGATTGTGGTCATGCCTCAAGGGCTGAAGAGAATGCCGACGCCTGATATGTGGCCGGCAATTTCAAAAGGAGATTTTTGGCTGATTGACGGCCAGCACAGTGTGGAGGCGTCGAAAAAAATCCAGCTGATGACTGAGTGGGACGACCCCAACAAGCAGAAGGAGAAGCTGAAGGTGTGGAAAGCACTGGTGGTATGGTCTGACAACGAGACCATACTCAGCGACATCTCCCGGTTCTTCAACATGGGGAACAAGAAGAGGGCGTACCAGGCATCGTGGATCAGGAACATCATGGCCTCGAGGGAGGTGTGGGAGTTCTATGGCAGGCCTCCCAAGGAAAGGGAGAATGCAAAAGATAAGAACCCCAAATGGGAGGTGAGTATGGTTTGGGTCGATCGACCCAAACTCTGCCATTGTGTTATGTCTTCGCCATATTTATAGTTTGGGTCGATCGACCTAAACCCTTGTAATGTTTTATCGTCTTTGTCAATTTTGTAGTTTGGGTCGATCGACCCAAACTGTTGTTGCAGTTGTTGTTTCATGACATGTTGTCTAACATGTGTTGTCTGCTTCGTGTGCAGGACTTCAAATATCAAATGATCAATAAATTCTCCTCCATAGACAACGCCAGCCACAAGCAGAAAAAATACAACGAGTTGCGAGGAGAAATTTATTTGATCACAGCATCCGAAGCCGTTTGGAAGAAGTGGAAGAGGGTGTTCGAAAAGCATGAGACGGGGGATCTCATCGATCCCGACACAGGAATGCTTTTCAACGCAACCGCGCGCTTCAAGCAAATGAAGCCTCTGGTGAGAGAGTTCTTCCGTTCTCTCCAAGGGCTTTCGGAGACGGAGATGGGAAAGGCGGCTTCCCATATCCTGCACGTGCAGCCGTCGGCAAAGAGGTGCTGGGTGCACCCGAAGATCGTCTTCACCAAGCCAAAGAGCTTCGTTCCTTCATGCTACACCATGAAGGAATGGACGGAGAACAGGAAAAAGAAGACAATAATTGTGCAGGAGCTGCACAAGTTGGTGCCCGAGCGGAATATTTTCGTGGACGGCGAGGTCCACGAGGCGCACTGGAGAGCATTCAAAGAAGAATACAAGTTCACCAGTGCGTCGATGGCGGCTTTGATGAGGGAAGCTGGAGAAGACTTCCTCAAATCCAAGTTGGTGAAGGGCGGGAAGAAGCGGGAGCTCCCTGAGCACACGGCGCGGGCCTTCTCCAACTTCGTGAAGGAGAAAAGGATCGTTAGTTTTGAGGGGGACGCACATTTCAATCCCGTCACCCTCGAGCCGTTGAAAATCCAGGGCTGGCCTGGAGTTGAGCCTAGGAAGGCTATCCGGACAAGAGCGAGGGACCACTTTCCCTTTGCCATGATAGACTTCAGGAACATTCCGGGGAGCTCATTCGAGGGCACCATGAGCACCCTGTTCCACGAGCCTTTCATGGCAAAGTTCGTGGATTATGCCAGCCCCAAGCTCAGGGAGGTCGACATATGGCTGTGGATAGTGGAGGACAGGAGGGCGGAGCAGGTATACGAGATTGTGCGGAAACTGCAGCCGGAGTATGCGGTTTCGAAATCTCACTACATTGCAGCATCAGCGGAGGGGGCGTACAGTACGATGAAGGACAAAAAAACCAGGGTCGTCAACGTGCTGTGTTTGTACTTCGTGTACAAGGCGGAGTTTATCAAGGTGCCGAACCACCCTATAACCCGGATGGAAAAGATATTCCAGGTTCCAGAAGGGTTGGGTGCCAGCAAAACCTTGTACGACGAGGCCAAGTACGCCAATTATCCTTCGGATGAGCTGCGGATGGAGTTCTACCTGAGGATCCTGAGGACACTGACGAGAAGAGGGGACTGCATCTTCAACGTCTTCGGGGGGTCCAAGCCAGTCTATGCAGCCATGGTAAGTGTCATCATGTAGCTCCTGTGCAGTTTGGGTCGACCGACCCAAACTGAGAGTTGATTTGGCTATAGTTTGGGTCGATCGACCCAAACTAAGAGTTGTTTCAGTTTGGGTCGGTCGACCCAAACTAAGAGCTGGTTTAGTTTGGGTCGGTCGACCCAAAGTAGACATTGTATTAGCCATTTGTATCCCTTCGTTTTCGTCGCCTTCTCTTCTTTTGCTATCTTAGTATTGGCGCACCTGATAAACTGATGATGTGGGAATGTGCAGATGTTGGGGTTGAACGTCTACTCCTACGTAGAAGACACGGATGTTCCATTTTACAAGACCCAGAAATCGCTGGCGAAGAAGATGGACATCCTCGACTGGATACCAGGGGGCTACGGGGAGGAGATTGTTCAAGGCGGTGAAAGCCCGATCGATAGGGCGAGGCGCGTGAACCCTGAGGAGGTCACCATGAGGGCTCCGGTTGTAGAACCCGAACCTCTGGTGCTATTACATCCGGGCGAATCGTCTCGGGGGCCGGGCGAGGAGGTGGAAGAGGAGGAGGAGGAGGAAGAAGAAGAAGCAGAGAAGGCAGAGGGGGAGGTGGAAGAAGGGGCAACCGGATTCACGCAAGAATCCCAGGCGCCCCAACGGAAGAAGGCCATGCGGGTGGCCACTCCGCAAAGCAGAATGGTGCCCGTGCTCACGGTGGATGATGCGCGGGACATGTACTCCCGGGACGGAACCTCCACGTTCAGGGAGAAGAGGAGGATGAAGGGGAAGAAGCTTTATGGCGACTACGCAGTGGACGAGACAATCGCCATAAGCAGCGAGGACGAGGACGACATGGAGCTCGCCAAACGGCTCAGGTCGGATCCTCCCTCCCCGAGAGCGTTCGCTGGCATGGTCATGGTGAAACCCGAAGTCCTGACTGTGGAGGAAGCCAACGAGAAGATGCGGCGGGACGAGGAGCAGCGCCTCCGCCTTCAGAAGGCTGCAGCTGAAGAACCTTCAATGCGGAACGAGGTCGCAGAGTTGAGGGCCCTCCTATTGGATCAGGAGCGGCAAAGGGCGTTGGCCCAGCCTCCCTCTAGCGCAGACCTGATCTCTCAGGTCATACAGGGGATGTGGGCGCAAGGCTTGGTGGTCGCTCCCCCAGGAGCATTTCCACACCTGCCCCCCGGGTTCCCACCTCAGAACATCCCACAGCAGCCTGTGCCGCAGTCGTCGTTCAGTTTTCAGCACATGATGGGGTCCCACGTCCGACCTTACGCCCCAGTGCAGCAAATCGACGACCCCAGCCTCTGGAGCGTGGGCGGATCCTCCAGGCCTTTGACGCCCCCACCATTGCGGCCTCCCGTCGACATGCCCCCCCTCACCAGCAGGACGACCCCCACATGTTTGGGTCGTCCGACCCAAACCCGCCAGAGCCTGTGGTGCGCCAGGACGAACCCCACGATGCAGGAGGGTTTGGGTCGGTCGACCCAAACCTCGACAATGCGCAGTCCCCTGCTGCCCAGCATGGTTGCGAAGACACAACCATGGTAGACGTTGAAGGCCCGCAAGGGCCTGGTGATACATCTAACCCTACCCCAATCGATGAACACATGCATGATTCGCATGCGGAGGTTGGGTTAGGACAAGGGCCTCATGCTGAGCCTTTGCAGGAGCAGGTCGCTGACGTCGTCGGAGAAGGCGGGGCCGTGAGAGGCGGGGCAGCGGAGATGGCGGAAGCGTCCACAGCATCCAGACATGACCAGGACGAGGTAATGTACTGAGACCTCTAGTTTGGGTCGTTCGACCCAAACTTCCTGGCCATTGTCTTGTTGCCGTGGTCGTGTCCCCCTAGCTAGGAGGAACTGCCCCACCCCCCACCGCACCCCCCTACCTCCCCCCCGCTCTCGTTCCTTTCATCCCCCTACATGGCCCCCCTCCGCGTGCGACGATTCTCGATCTCTGGCGGACGCAATCAAATTTTGTAGATTTACATTTAGGATAGTGTGAACGACTCGTTCAACGCGGCTCCCCTCATTCAAATTGTACATAGAGATTTTTATAACAAATAAAATCATTCTTTTTGGTGCCCATACGCTTGCTCTTGTGTTCCGAATGTATGTTGTGAGTTTTCCCCATTGTATGGTGTCGTTGCCACAGCTACTTCAATTGTTTCTTGTCTTTTACACAAACAATTTCCGGTATGCTTGAAAATGGACATAGCATGACATAGCCTTCGCCGCCTTCTCTCGCTCGTCTCCACAGGGATCGGAGCGTAGCGTTGCGGCTCCCCGTCGATCCTCTCCCCGAAGCGTGGACGACAGCGCGGCGGCCTCCCCGATTTTACCCGCGCCGGCCTTGCAGCCTAAGACCCGGTTCCTGGTGCTAGACCTCAACGGGGTCCTTGTCCAATGCGTGCATTGCCCAAGGGCCCCCACGGTGTCTTTCTCCAAGCCCGAGGACACGAACTACGATGGCCCCCCCACGTACATCAAAAGCAAGCTCGTGTACCTCCGGCCGTGGCTTCGGCGCTTCCTACAGGTCGCCCTAAAGAAATGGTGGGTGATCGTGTGGAGCTCCATGAAGTCCGAAAACACCCAGGCGGTCGTGGAATTCATCTTCAAGGGCCTCGAACCCCCGTGCTTGGTCCTAGGACAGGAGTCGTGTAGGACTTTGACCACCCCCGAAGGCAGGGTTGTCAGGAAGCCCAACAACCCCGCCGTGAGCCAATACCTGAAGGTCTTGAAGCCAATCGTGTGGGACGTCCGTCCCTCAATGGTCGGCTGTCCCTACGACGTCCGCCCCACCCGCGACAACACCCTGATGGTGGACGACAGCGCGTCCAAAAACATTTTGAACCCGACCTCCAACTTCATAGTGTGCCCTACGTGGACGGTCGGGAAGGTCCAAGACCGCTTTTTGTTAGACCTCCTTAAATACTTGCAGGCGCTCGCGGGGAGCGGACTCCCCGTGCCCAACTTCGTATCTCGTAATCCAATAGGCGAGAGATACTTGGATCCGAGGGACTATTTGTACAGGGATTTGTACGCTCACGCGAAATATAATAAACTCATTTGAGATAGTACTTGGTGTGACATTTGTGTGTGTGTATATATGCCTTAAATGTATATGGATTTTCACATGCTCCCTTCCCCCCCCCCTTTCCCTTGGGTTTTGTTTGGTTCTTTTGTTTGGCATCAGCGCTTGGAGCCCTCTATTGACATCGTCAGTGAGTCAAACTTGGGAAGCTTCTTCTACGAGACCGTTTACGATGCCGCGTCCACCATCGACTACTCCAAGGAGCCTCTAGATGCCGGGGTCGTCGATAGCCCCCCGCCCAAGCAAATCTTCCGACAATCGCCGTCTCCGTCCCCGCTCAAGGGCATAGATCGCTACTGCGTCCGGGCGTCACCCTCGCGGGAAGGCGGGAGTGTTACACCTCAACGGCGGCTATGTATGGACGCTCGGCCTACAAAGAGTGGACCCCTCCCTATCCCTTTGCGGGACGCCTTGCCCCTCCTCGCCAACTCGGACGCGAGTGCCCGTCGTGCCAAGGTAAGCCCCCCTCCCCATAAATGCACCATGCGTTACAATCATTCTATCCTTAAAAGACCGTGCGACATGTTTGGGCCTTTCTCCTCAAACTAACACATGTTTGCCGGTTCTTAATTGGTTGCAGGTTGCGTCCGGCCTCAAACCTCCACGGTCCAATGCGTCCATTGAGCTGGAGCGCGAGTACGCCATGCGCCGATATGCCGGACAGTCTACGTCGTCGTATTCGAATTCCTCGTCTTATAATTCGGGCGGTCGACGGAATCCAAAATGTGTTATGGTGGGCCCGCATCCAAAACTCGGCTACAGTCGCGGGCCAGAGATTCTCAGAAATGTTGAGGCGATGCGAGCTAAACAAGCGGCGGCAAAAGAAAAAGATGCGGTCTCCAAGCCTAGATAGGCCATCGTAGGCGTAGACATTGCATGTAGGCGGGATGATTTTAGGCCGCACTATCCAATTGATTTGTGCCATTAGTATGCTATTCAATTTCTCATGCCATACATTGTATATTCTACTTGCAATAATATAAGTTGCAATAATATAAGTGTTATGGGATTACCCCTTCAATATGGTCTAAGGTTTGGATTGCCCTACCTAAACCATCACAAATATGAGTTCTCATATCTTGTATGCAATATTATATTGGTTAACATATTTCCCCTTCAATATGGTCTATGGTTTGGAAACCCCTACCTAAACCATATCCATACAAGCTCTCATGTTTTGTGTGCAATAATATGAATGTTTTAAGATTTCCCCTTCAATTTGGTCTAAGGTTTGGATTGCCCACCGTAAACCATCACAAATATGAGTTATTAATGGGGTTCTTGGTATGAACACCTCTTCAAAGTGTTCGCATCTTACAACTTTCTCCAATATGTGTTCCATTTATCCTTGTTCTTATTTCTGTGAATGTCTCAAAATGCCCAAAAAGTCTCAATTTAACGAATATAGTGTTCAAAGGAGTATGTGAATGTAAGATGGATGTAAAGTCTACATGGATTCCTAACATGGCATCAAATGGATCAACCACACCAAATGCTCACTACCGTTGATTTATTCTATTTTGTCATGTGTGAGGACCCGCATCAATAGACATTCATTGAAATAGCATTTGGTCGAGGGCCAGGTCACATATGACTTCACACTACACTTGAGGGTCCGTGACCACACCTACATGATTTTGAAGGTGTCTTGGGATGGCCTTTGGACACTTTCTTTTGGGCTCTCACAATTTCATGGTCACGGCTCTTGGCTCGTGTGTGAAGTGGCCCTAAGCCTTTGGAGATGTACATTCGGATGTGTGTGGCCCCATAAACACCACATCTATAGGTGGTACAAGATATTTTATCACCTTCATTGACGATTTTTTGAAGAAAATGTGGATGAACTTATTGAAGTTTAAAAGGAGAGTGCTTCGAAAAATTTAAGGAGTTCAAGGCCGTTGTAGAGACGCAATCGGGGCGTAAGATTAAGATATTTCGGTTGGATAACAGTGGTGAGTTCAATTTGAATGAATTTCATTGTTTTTTTTTAATGAATATGGCATCGAGAAACAAACATCCACCTTGTATAGGCCTCAACAAAACGGAGTGGTGGAATATACAAATCGTACCATAGTGGCTATGGTAAGGAGCATGGTTTATATCAAAAACTCGACAAATCATTTTGGACAGAAGCCGTAGCGAATGCGTTTACACACGTAATTGATGTCCATCAAGAGCCTTGCCATCCATTATACGCGAATAAGTGTGGAGCGGGGAGAAACCTTGCATTGCATATGTAATGGTGCCCAATGGAAAGAGGGATAAGTTTGATGCAAAAGGCACTAAGTGTTCATTCCTTGGTTATTGCGAAGGCACCAAAACATATAGACTCGTGTGTTTAAAAACCAGGAATGTGAAGAGCAAGTTGGTTATAATCTAGTTACATTTCAAGAAGCAAAAAAAGAACCAACAAGTAAAGGGTATTCTTCAACATCTCTATTCTACATCAATTGTAATGAGGGAATGCAACCAAGTCTAAGTGTTTACAAAGAGGGACAACCTTTAGAAAAACAAAGAGACTTACAAGGGAGTGTTGATTACTTGGAGAATGGTGGAAAAACCACATATTGCTCCAACATGATGTAAAAATTATCAATGTGGCATATGTTGATGATTTTTGGAAGTTGTGAGAGGCCATGTCATTTGAAAATATTGCACTTGCAAAAGAAAAGTAACAATAATTATCGAGGACAATGAAATTGTAAATCTTCAACAACTCGTAAAATAGAAGTCTTACAATTAGAACATTAGATTGGTTGTAATCATAAGATTATGAATGAATAAAATTTGAATAAACCCCTATGATTTGTGGGGAGTGGGAGTTGAAATATCCCATATGAATAGTATGAACCAAAAATGTTGAATTGAAATATTAAATAAATTAGAGGTGATCTTCTCACTTCAGGCATTGTTCATATGCATTTGTGTGTATATATATATGTGGTTATACAATCTTATCTCTAGTTCTATTATGCATCAATAATAAAGACACTAATAAAGAATTATAATCAGAGTGGTAAAATGCGGATGTCAATCTTTTGCTCTTGTCCATCAAATGCCATATTTATACATACCCACTGTACATGTACAACAAGGAGAATCATAACTGAAGTTGTCAGTGCTGGTGGACACAATCACAACACCTTCAATTGTAATTACCAAGTAACACTATCTCTTCTGGGAACTTCTTCCACTAATTTCAGGGTAGCTGGTGTCTAACATTCATGACCATAAACTACAATGTCCACAAGGTGCATCACCTACACGTAGTAAATCATGCCAACTTCAATGAGGCAAATGTGGGGTATACTAAGCGCAACAGATGGTCCCCTGCAGTTTCGTCTCAAGAATGTGTATGCCACATCAATAACAAATTTCTTGATGAGGGATGACGATTTCTTTGCTTTCACATAGGAGTGGCCAAGGACATAGGCTACACCTGCTTCCTTGGCTTCTATAAGCTCCATGAGCTCTTGCCGAATTTCTGGCTCTAGGTCAGGACTCTTGGACAATTCAAAGCGAACACGTTTCTTGCATCCCACTTGTAGTGGATTATCAGCTTCTGTGACCTGCACACATCATGATGCATGAAATGAGAAAAAGATATAAATTTCTCCACCTTAAAATCTCGGTTCGTGCAGAGCTTTGTCTTATGAAACCTGGTATGAGTCACTTGACCAAGTTTGGATGGGTAAACCTGATTCCAAATTTGACCAAGTTTGGATCCGATTCCATAGTAGTCCATACCTGATAGTTTGTTGCAGGAGGCGACTTGCCAATGACAGTGTGTGTGGACACAGAGCTTTCCTCAAAATCCGATTCAGTCCATAATGCATGTACTGTGCTGGCTGGTCTTGTGCTACCCATAACTGCCATTCTTCCATCCGCTGAAACCTCACTGCTAGAGGGTATCCATGAGACCTCACCCTCTGTCCGTACAAACTCTGCAAGATTGATAACCAGCTGGTTTTCAAAATCATAGTCGTCTTTGTGTATATCCTTGTAACCGTAACGAACCACACACCTGCCATCAGCAGCACAGCACATGTTAGGAAGTGTCAGGAGCAGGGACGAAGAGACATAGTTATTAGTGTGAAGGCAGCTTCCTGAAGTGGTTAGCTCCTTGTAATGTAAAATGAACTAACGATGGTCCAGGTACTGCTGCAGTCTTAAGAAGGATGCTTTTTTACTTCAGTATGAGGATAAATGATAAAATTGACTTGAAGGTGTCTTGATCAAAGCCCGACCAAGGACTTTTACATCCGAAGGGCTACTCTAGGGTTATGTTTACTTTGGATTTTCAATTCCCTTTCTCTTTTACTATATTCTGGAATTTGGCAGGGTAGAGTGGGTTTGTGTTTACTCAAAGAAACAATTGATGATGCACACACCTGTACATACGATAACCCTTCGGTCCAATTCGTCCAATAAGATAACGCTCGTGCTGAGGAACATAAGGGACTGGTACCGATTTGATACAGACAAAGACCAGAACTTGATGAAATGCTGGCAAGTTGGTGACAAAATGGGAAAAAATGGCAGGCACACCAGTCACAAGCTCTGTGTAAATGAGACCGATCCCCGGTACCCGGACAATACCCAGACTTGGACCAAGGGTAAGTATCCACTTCATGGAGACTTTGTTCTGCAAGTCAAACTCATACTTTTTGGACGTTCCATAGTGCCAAATGTACATGATGCTCATAAAAACAACAGAGAGCGCCAGTGGTGCCCATCCTCCCTCTGGAACTTTGATCAAAGATGCGGAGATGTACACAGCTTCGATGGATCCAAAAAAGAGGAGAAAGCATACAGCTAGGAAAATGCTTCGTCGCCAAACAATTACAATCACCAGTGTCATCAAGAAGGTGGTCACAAGCATCACCGTGATAACTGCAAGACCTGTTGCACAGTCTCTTTTTGAGCATTTTTTTATTGCAAAATCTACCAAGGATATAGACTGACGTGTCAACCTCAAGTGGTAAACGACCAAAACATTGAATTAAATGCAAAGGGAATTTGAATCAAAGATGTGTATAGGATCGACATTAGCAATTTTAATTGTTACAATGTGCAGATATTGGTGATTGACGACCTCACAAATTATAAACAGAGTTTACCTATAGCAACATCATGATGCTTACAAGACTGCAGAGACAAGCTAGACATCTTCTTTCCATATGCTTAAAAAGCGATCCAAAGACATGTAAGAAATTTGCGTACCATATGCATTTCCAATTGTGATTGTATCCTGGAATCCAACAGTAACTGCAAGACATAGGACCAACAATATCCAGTTGATTTCAGGGATGTACACTTGTCCATAAATCTGCTTCGAAGTGTGCACTACTTTCACCCGAGGGAAACAGCCAAGGGATAAGCATTGCTTGACGATTGAAAACGTCGCAGATATAACAGCTTGGCTCCCAACAATTGAAGCCAGAGTTGCTATCACAAATACTGGCCAGAAGACAGGCTCTGCACAGGCCAGAAAATGTGCAAAGGAGAACGAATTAGAAATGTTCTCAGTATAACAAAACATTAAAAAATGGAAACTTTTGTAATCACACTACCAGTTTTGCAGTGTAGAAATTAAAACCACCTATGGACACATATATATCAAGTAGAATGAAGATACATACTGGGAATGGACTTGTAGAAGCTCCTTGAAATGTCATCTCGATTCTTAGACAAGTAAGCTGCTTGACCCATGTATGCTAGTAACAAGCATGGATAGACCACGCCTGTGAAAGCAATCTGCACCACAATCAATTTGAAATATATTCTTACTTGTCAATCAGAGATCTAATTTTAAAACGACTGCATAAATGTCAACCCTTATAGTCTATAAATAGAGTATAGATAAGCTTAAAATCACCAGGAGGAATTTGGATGCAATGCGAGACTTCTTACACGCATATGGGATTCAAATAAAAGGCAACAAAGGTTTTGATATATATAAAGGAATCGGCCACTCTCTTGAAAATGAGTGCTGATTCCTATAAACAAATGAAGAGAAAGAAGATGTCTTTCTGTTAATAAGAGAATATTTTCCCACTTTCCATGCAATTCCCCATATCACTTGTATATAAAGACCACAACATAAATGTGTGTGCTACAAATTGTCAACCAGTCCAAATACCTCCCAGAACCTATGACAACAACCTCCATTTGAAAGTAAGAAAGTATCCGACATAAGCAGGAGAAGCCCTAGCCGCAGTCAAAATTTTCCAAAGCCTTCACTTGTGAAAAGCATAAAGCACTGAGCAGGTATCAAATTCGCTGAACTGAAAAGCATGTTCGTCTTTCTTAAGATTGAAAGAATCGCACCTTGATAGAGAGCTGTTTGAAATGGCCCAGATCTGCAAACATGGCCTCCGTTCCTGCACACAAGCACCAGAAAGATGTGAACGTCATCAGTCTCAAATAACTGCAAAGGGCTTTTAAGTTCCAAGTCACGGGGAAGGCATGCTCGCAAATCCTGGGAGAGCATATAAAGCAAGCATTAACAAAGAGCTTATGACATATACAGTGCTTATAGCAATAAGAGAAGTTGCCTTGTGCAATTTACAAGGACAGGACTAATCAAATTACACTTGTTATAGGAAATCAAATTCTCTTATTCCAGTTGCAGTAGCATCAGAAACAGGGCTGGGCAATATATTCACCTGTAATGCAGAGAACAATGCCACCTAGAGACATCCAACCGTCCTCTCCACATTTTCTAAAAAAGTTGTACATGTAGTATGGCGATAATGCTCGGAAAATTCGTGGGTTGTACACGATCACATTGTAGATGCCAATGCTGCTGATGCAGAATAACCATGCAATTACAATAGGTGCAAACATGAAGGCAACACGGTTTGTTCCATAATGCTGGAGTGCAAATAAACCCACCAGGATGACGCACGCTACTGCCACAATGACATCTGCACACATTATACCCCTCATTAGATTTCTGGATTTCCATAACAAACACCATCCCCTGCTTCTGCCTGCACCCAACTGGCTTCAGTCTGCATCTGAAGTGCGCCCCATTGCAGGCGCAACTGAGATTCCAGCTTTTAACTTAAGAATGGAGATAAGTAAATACCATAACTTGAGGGCGATTATCCTGCAGGTTCACACCCTCACTCTGAGTTTCATTATGGTTGACCACAACACTCTCAGGAGAGCCATTCTCCAACACATTCAAGTGATTGACAGCCAGGTCGTGCCTCTCATAAATGCATAAATTAGTAAAACCTAGTATTCAGCGTTGGTGAAAAATTTCCACCTTCAGCCATTTAAAATCTGGAGGACCTCAGGCACGTTTTAACACATAATGCTAAGGCAAGGAAATTTCAGCAATTCACTTGAAACAACAAGAAGCACTATAGCATGTTTATTCCATGATATCATCTACACCGATTACATGCTCCGTTATTACATTGTGGAAACAAAACTAACGTATTTTCTTATCTTTTCTTTTAACTTCCCTTACCAGACACTCTACTATGATGTTAGAAGTTCGCTCGACGCTCGACAGAACACATTGAGTCCTTTTTACTTACAATGTGTAATGTTTATTATCAGCAATGCAGATAACAAATCTCGTGACCCTTTCTTGAATTTAGTTAATTTAGAAACATGAGAGTAGCAGAAAGGAGATGCAGATATATTCCTCGCCAAAATTCAGCACATGTGGGAGATTTAAGGGGTCCGTAGTGAAATTGCTTACGGTCATGCAAATCTGGTGCAGCAACTTGAATGCCCGAGACTGCTGATAGCACTGCAACGGCACACATAGGTTCTCTATCAGCCACTCACAGAATTGGAAAATCAAGTGTTTAATTTTTTAATATTTTAAACTGCACAATGATCCGAATCAACCTCGTAATGCATTCACTCAATGCATCAGTAAAATGGAGTGTCAAAGTGAAAGACGGCTAGAAGGCTCTGTCGTGTTTCAAACGAGGCTCCCCTTGAATCATGAAGGAAGTCACACCTGAGATAGCAGGTGTAAGAACACCATCTCCTATGACCATGCAAGTCCCCAACAAAACCTGCAATGGCACATTTACATCCTGCTAATTAGCAGACAGAAACATCTGCAATGGCAGATTAAGGTACACCAGGGGCTCATAGCCATGCAGATCACATTAGTAAAACCCGCCAGAAAATCCTAAAAAAAAAAGGGTGTAACATATACCACTACGAGAAGCCCCGTTCGAAGCTTCTGGTGTTTCTCAAGCAATTTCTTCACCCACATGCCTCGAGCAGTCTCCGGTGGCATCTCCATTTTGTATGTTGACAGCTCCTCGTCGGCCTCTTGTTGGTTCGGCAACAGGCTGAGCTTTGCATGCCGACATAGAAGAGAGTAGAGTGCAAATGTGCCGCCTGTTAGCAAACACGAAATGATATGACACAATCCCACTTGTTAGACATCGTGAACATCAGAGAGCGAGCATGAAGCTTATAGAAATCTGAATTTAAATGGCATCCCTACTCTAAAAGCAGAAAAACATAATCTCACCTTCGCCATTGTCGTCTGCGCTGAGGACGATAAACACATACTTAATTACAGGAATTATCGTCAGTGTATAGAAGATGAAAGAAAGCACGCCCAAAATCTCATCATCATTTTCATGCATTCGAAGTCTGCCCGCAAAAGTACTGCGGTAGACATAGAGTGGCGAGGTACTCAAATCGCCATAGACCACCCCGAAGCTCTGGTATGCCAAAAGCAGCATCATCCGCAGTGGTATGTCCTGCATTGCACTCAACAGCCCAGCTCCCCATTAATTTGTGCTAACAAGGTCACTTCCAGCCATTCCCACTTTGACATTCCACTGTTTGCGAACAAATTTTCCTTCAAGGTGACCTACGAGGTTTTAACATTGGAATTCTGTTGAGGGAAGAGTGTCTGCTCAACAACGAATCTCTTGACATATAAGCAGGAAATTATTTTGATACCTAATATTCATGATGAGAATATCCTTTAATGTTTATCCTGTGGGACATGACAGATGATCACTTTTCGAAGCAACGAGCCCCCCTATCTGCATGAGAGAGGTTCCGTGTCCTCACAGTTCAAATATGTTACGAAGTACTTAAATTGTTCGCACCAAACGACAATCCTGCACGACTACTCCTTCACGAAAGAGACGTACAAAGACAAAGAAGCTATTTCAAAATATCATCAGTCAAGAAATTGATCGGTTAAGTGACATTCATCGTCAGTCGAACACACGCACCTAGACGGGTGAAATGTCCATGCACACGACTCTAGGCCATGTGGTCTAAATAAATATAACGCTGTGATGAAGCGGGGCCATCTTGGAGAGGTTCAACCGAATCGGCTAGGCCCAAGAGGGTGTCTTCCGGGGGAGGGTCATTGGGTCCAAACTCGGTTCTGACGATATCCACAACAGGCTCCTGCCCTTGATGAGAGCCGGCAAAAAAAAAAAGTGTCGGCTGAGGATGCTGTCTACAGTGCAGACTGTATTCATGGGCAATTGGTAATATACAGCATATTTTGCGCTTGCTCGCCCTAGGGCCTGTCCTATCTTTGAAGGTGAAAGAGACATTGTTGCAATATACATAAGTTGCACTCTTCGATGTCTGCAACTGCTGCACATTCACTTTCAGTGGCATGAAGAGTTACCTGAGCCTTGTAGGTCCCAGTTTCCAAATCAACAGCCGACATGTTGACAACCTGGTGCAAAATGTTCCCAGTCCTATGTGGAGAAGACCGACGTCAGGTGGGCGTCAGGTATTGCAGCAGCAAAGAGCGAGACGTAAGCGCCTTCGAACTGAGGGATGGCTGAGGAGCAACAGCATGAGGGCAATACGGCACAAAAGGTACCACATTCCCTCCCCTTGATCAAATCAATACGCCGGCTTCTTTGTTCATAAATCTGTGACAGCCAAACTGAACTCAACGTGAACAACCAACGTGAAGAAGTCGAGTGACTTCGTTCCCGTGCCTTGCTGCGACTTCTTGCTGCCGATAGTTTGTAATCCCATTTCCCATTACTCGCAAGATGCAGCAGCGGCAGCTTTCACTCCAGGTGTTGGTGCCGGTTGCGGGCGCCGATACCTCTGTTGCTCCTATTCCGTTCCTATTGTTGACCTTGTTTGGGGTATGCTATTTGGAAGATCGACGGAGTGCTATGCAGCTTCGTGAGCGGCTAGACCTGTAATAGAGCGAGCTCTGAGAAGCTCCTACCGCGCACGAGACCTGAACGGACGAGGAGGCCGTACGGATTAGATGGAGCTTCCGTAATGCAGCTCTCATACGTTGAGTGAGGCCAACGGACAGCATCAGATAGATGGGTTTGTTGCAAAGTACAGGGATGCACCTATTACGCTCTCCTCCCTGCACTACTGGCATCTAGGCTCCCGACGAACGTACACAAGGATTTACAGGCACCATAGCCAGCAGCTCCGTGTGCTTGTGTGTGTAAGTTGAGTTAGTAAGGAGACGGGAGAGGAGGAAGGATGGATTGTCCCGCTTCTACCTGCACAAGTGTGGCGCTCAAGGACATCTGACACGATATCACAGGCAGTAGCAGTAGCTGAGCCGAGCCAAGCCGACCATGAAAGGGAGCAACAATTGCGGTGACTAAGTTATGCTGTTGTGTGCGTACTTGAGCGATCCTCCAACACCTCATGGCGCTGGCGGGTCCCTGGCCGCCGCGTAGCACCCACTTTCCTCCAGCAACAGTAACTTAACAAGTCCAGCATTAGCGTCCAATGAGAGAATGTTGGAGGGAGGCAGCAAATGCAATCCAGTGCAAGGCAATCAATCAAGTTCCATTGCCACACCAACCTAGAAAGATATGTGGTAGTATGTATTATGTGTCCTCCTAGCTAGGAGGGGCGGAAAGTGCAGGCGGGATGAGGTGCATGTGTGGAGCAAGAGAGAAGAAAGAAACAGCAAAGAGACAAAAGGCGGGGGGTATCACATATATCAAGGCTGCGGGCGTCCCACATTATGGACTGCTTGGCATACTTCATTGGAGTGGGTCTGCTAGTGAGCTTGCCTTGAGGTACATGAGGGTGAGTAAGGAAGGAGTCAGGTGGGGCTGATGATGCTATGCAAGTGTGCCTGCCTGCCCGCCCCGAGCGTAGATTATTTCCTGCGCAGCCTTGCCTGCCTGCCTCCCTCGTACGCCTGCGAAGCACCCACCTAACCCCCCCCCCCCGGCAGGAATGCCAGTCACGCCCTCCAATGAGCTTCGCCAATCCCCCCTCATGGCGGCGTGGCCGCTCCTCACTGGTCCACATGCCCCTCCCCCCACCCGCTCCCCTCACCGGATCCGGGATTCGTTTCCGTTTCCTGCCTCCTTTCACATCTACCGTGCTCGCTGGAGGTGGGGTGGGCCACGGCACGCAGCATCTAAGCCGCTTATCCTTTCCTCTTCTGGACGCTCGCACTAATAATACTGCAGCTCCCGCCATCATCCCTAACTCCCAAACAGGGGAGCGACAGGGCCGCCCTGCCACGCGGGCGGGGCAGCCTGTTGCCTGCCCGGACGGGCCCGCCAAGGATTCGTGGCACTCACTTAAAATCATCCATCCTAGATATCGTGGATGAAGTGGCTCCAATAAAAAAAGCCTCCCTATGGGGTTGAGGGTCGATTCATTCGAATGTGACATCACTAGACTAATTCGGGGCCTTTGACTCTATTTCCGAAATCGAATTGTCTAAAAATAGTCATTTAGATGATTCCTGTAATTTTTTCATCCGCATGGATGATTTTAAGTGAGTGCCACGAATCCTTGGCGGGCCCGTCCGGGCAGGCAACAGGCTGCCCCGCCCGCGTGGCAGGGCGGCCCTGTCCCTCCCCTGTTTGGGAGTTAGGGACGAGGAGCTCCCGCACTCCTCATTTCACATGCACGCCCATTCCATTCCTTCCTTCCTTTCCTTCCCCTTCCATTCCGGTTCTCCAACAAGTTTGTGGGTTTGCAGCTTCTTTCACACTGTTGCTGCCTAATTAGTGTGGGCCACACTAATCCCCAATTTCCCACACCATTTCTTCTTATTCTAGTTTGGAGTGGCCCACGGCAACACACGCCTTTTGCACATACTAACATACTGTGTTCGTTTGCCACACATGAAGTCTTGCAAGGCTAGAAAGTACGAATTTGTGGAGCAAAGCTGATGATACATATTGATCTAAAGATCACATTCATGTCATCAATGTTTTTAAATGATTGCATGGTTTTTAAGTTTAAAATCGTAAAGATCCTTTCAAAACAGATAACATAGCTTTGGCTTTAAAGTTTCTAGGTGTGTTGCGGGCCACATGCCGGCTAATCATTTATCAAGAGAAGAAAGCTAAAAGTGATTGTTTTTGGATGGTGTAAAGAAAGGGTAGAGTGAATGATAAATGATACCCGTTTTAGATTTTCACAAGTCAAGTTTTTTATATGATATAGGCAATCATAACAAATGTCCATATGTCAAGTTTCATACAATTCTGATAGCATGTGCATATCTATAGATTTTGAACATGTAAGATAGTTTTGAATCAATTTGGGGAAACTACGAAGTCCATGCCATGTATTGTATTGATCGTATGAATGTCTTTTATTTATTTTTAACTTTAAAGATTTGTGTTTTTGAGAGGTGACATTTGGACAAGATTTGGATGAGGGAAGCTATTTGTTCAAGAATTTTGTGTTTCTGTTGCATTCAACAAATGGAAAGGGTTCACCGGTTCTACATAGATAATGGCAAATTTGTGATTAAAGAAGAAGAAGCCTCTTATGGAAATTTTGATCCAGTAGTTTTTCACATATTACAAGTATTTACTTGCGCCATCTATTGTCAATAAGAAAATCAAAGGAAATGATCTCATTTGCATCCCCATCAAACCTTCCAATTTTTATATTTATATTTTATATATTTAAATAAGACCCTATCTCATCACACCACATTTTCTAGTGGAATGCACGCCTTGGGTTAACTATGTTGGCCATGTCTACAAATACTCACTTCTAAGATGAGCTTAGTCCCAATGCTCGTGAATTCTATATTGATGTGAAACAAGGTCTCCACTCATAACCCTTAAAGGCTTGAGGGGTACATTATTAATCAAAGATTTGCTATAAACTAACATTTATTTGAGAGTTTCTTGAGAACTATTATAGAAGAGGAGTTGTGAGACACCAAAGGATCAAATCAAGTGCAAAATACGCCTACAATAAATATCTATATAAAACCTTGAACCTCGGGGAGATCACTGGCGAAAATCGTAGAAACAACGTGCGATAAAAAATAGGGTCCAATATATTCATTGTAGGTCAATTTTGCAAAAAAGAAACGTACATATAATATAGGGGGTTTTAACATAATGAAACATTTTTATATGTAGAATACCATGACATATAATGGCATCTTTTATCTAGTCAATACATGTAAAATAGTGTGGAAACAATTACTAGGGGTAGTAGGTGTAGGGTAGGGTCAGTGCTAGTGGATGAAAAGTGGTATGTGTTGTGGTAGTGTGATTGTTACTTAAATGTTTAGAGAGCAATTTAGGGTGGTCTTTAGGTCCTTAAGGAAGGTTGGGTAGTCAATATCCCATACTTTGATTTCTAGATGTTAATATGTGAATGGCGGTTTTTGGGTGTGCTCAAAATGACACAGAAAGACAGATGTTTGGAGAAGCTAATTTATTGCTTTGTGACCAAGCTTTTTGTAGATTGCTTGTGGGCATACATTCGAATTGTGGGATACTTACTTGATGGAATGAAAAGCAACTTAAGATTACTTCAGGTCATTAAGGAAGTTTGTGCATCCAAAATGCCATGCTTTGGTTTGTCGGTGGTGATATATAAACATGTGTTGGAATCGTGTGTTGGAAAAAAAAATGGGGTGTAAGAAACAAAATACGGTGTCAAAAAAAATGGACATCAATTGGGCTCCGAGAAGAAAAAAAATTGGGGTAAAGTCAAAAATTTTGGTTACTTGGGGTATAAGGAAAAATGAAATATAAGTAAAATAGGGTATTTTTAAATGATTCCCCTAAAAATTTATAATTATTGATAGAGTGTATTAAAATACAAGCATTTACCTTTATTTTGAAAAATACCATACCTTAAAATCTTTTCTGCAAGGTAAATAGCCCCCTGATAAATAGGTCTTGAGCGCACATGTATGCATCGATTAAAGAGGGAGTGATCTCCCCGAGCCTTGAACGAACTATCAAAATTACAAAAATCTCATTATTCTAATGAAAATCTTCAAAGGATTGGTTGAAACTATATATCATATAGATCAGTGTTAGATTAGTGAAAATTTGCAAGCCTAATGGATCTTGAAGTGATAAAGTTGTCAAAATCTCTCTTAAGATGTGCAATTCATGAGGTATAAAGGTTAACCACCATGAAATATCTTAACCAAGCTTTTGGAGGTGAAAGAAAATTTAATTAAAAAAGTTGGGAAATAAAAATTGCTAATTTTTTCTTTGTTCTTGAGTAAGATCTAAGGATCCTTTGTGATGTGGTTATTTTTTCATGTTAGACATTTAGGGACAATTCTTAAAGTTTTGTACATGATATTGTCTTGCCTATGTCTCTATATGATATTGTGTTGCATTCATAATGAGTTCAATGTGCACAAATCTCATTGAGCCCATATATATTCAAACTCTCATTGTCCACTAAATATGTTAGAGAAAGGCCACTTTCAAGAGCCCTTTCGCTCTCCATAATTTGATGTATAGAGCCAAAGGGCTTTATGGAGAGGCCCTCTCTAACTTCCTCACAATTCTCTAGACCATCCCACGATCACACCCGCTCAATTGTCACATGTGTCCAATAACATACCCACTCACATTATCTTCTTCATTCCATATATCATGGCCAATACATAATATCCTAAGGTGGATCTCAACTACCACTAGATACTTACATCGAGTAATCATTGAATCTTCAAAACTTAAATCTTGAATTGTCTTGAATTGTCTATATCACCTGCATTTTATCACCTTCGATTTAAAACCTCCACGTATTTTTTATTTTTTATTTTGTTTTGCGTGGAGAAGGAAGGAGATTTGCATACAAATGTCAAGAGAGAGAACCCCCAATATTTTTGTACACAAAGCTACTGCAAATCTCAAATTTTAACTTGGAAACCTAAGGTCAACATGGAGACTTTACACCATTCACAACATCCAGGACAAAGATGTGTTACAATGTGTTTGAGACCAATCTTCATGCCCTATCAATGCTATACTAAGGTCAATTAAGGTGCACCCACATGATTTTATTATAGGGTGAAAATCAATGACAACGATTCCAATTCATGATGCAAGCATGAGTACTATAGGCCGCATACATAATGAATAATTAGACTTTAGAAAAATATAGGATCACACACATGTTCGAATTTTAGTTGCTCTTAAAGAGTTTCATGTTGTTTGGGAAGAGGGGGAGGTGGGGTTTCAAGCTCTTGAGGGGCGGTTTACACTATGGACCATGAAGTCGTCCCACGGCCGTCTAAGCGATGTGATTGGACGTTGAAGTCGTCCCGGGACGACTTGGGTTTACACCAAGGAAAAAATGGCCGAGTGACCACGGAGGATGAGGTCCACAAATTTTTTTTAAGCCTACTCTATCCACTGCCATGGTCCAACGGGTTTTCCGTTGGGACAAGCAAAAGAGGTGGTCTGGGAAAAACAACAAGGGCCCATGTCAAAAAAATGCCGTTTTAATGATTTTTTTTTGATTTTTTTAATGATTTTTTTTCCGACTTAATTAATGATTTTCTTCGGCTGCAGTTAGAAGGCTGTAACACTGTAAATACATATTTCCGTTATGGTTGAGAGCACAGTAGAAAAAACCCGTTTTTGCAACCGTTTTTTTGCAAGAAATTGATCGTTTGTATTTGTTCGTTTCATCACTGTTTTGGTCTACTTCAACTAGTAGTGTGTGATATTTTTGAGGTAGAAAATGGAGGGTTATGGCGGTGATGGGGGATCACAAAGAGAGTCACAAGGAGAATGGTCACAAAATTCTGAGTGGATGCAAGAAATGACAGCTCCAATTTTCAGACCTCATTATTCAATTTCAGAAATGCTACAGAGACCTAGTTTGCTTCCATCTTCTTTTAGTGCATTTCCTCCTCCTCCTCCTAGAATTCATCCTCATATAATTCACCCTCCTCTTTCCATTATTGAAGTTGGAATTTTTGAAGGCAAGGAAGAAGCAGGAAAAAAGGGAATGGTTGGAAAGAAGAGGGGGCGTACAACAAAAGAAGGATCAAAGAAGGTGAGGAAAGCGGATGTTATAGAAGTTGGAGAATCAGATGAAGAGGAAATGGGAAGAGTGAAGTGGAAGGACTTTGAGGTTCATCAGCTCATTGCTATTCGAGGAGAAATGGAAGAAGAGTTTGCAAAATCGTCAAACAAACAAGGTAAATTTTCAGAGAAGTACAATTTTTTTGAACAAAAACTAAAACCTTGAATGTCTTGAATGTCTTGAATGTTTTGAATGTTTTGAACATTTTGTGTGTTTTGAATGTTTTGTATGTTTTGTATGATGCCGTATGATGGGCCGTAGAAGGCCTTGGCCTTACCCCTATGTCCCTATGCCCCTATGCCCCCCTCCCCCAAAACAGGGTCGGCTGCTGCCGCAAGGGCACGCGATTTGTGGATACCTCGCGTGTGAGAGGAATCGAACCCGGCTCACTTTCGAGCAAAGCCTTCCGTCCCTCACTCACCTACCACTACTTCAATCCAATTTATTCGACATTTCTTTCAATTACTTCGTTCATATACATCACTTACTTACCTAGTTTATGTTGTTTTGATATTTCAGTGTGACATTCTTCTTTGACATTTCTGATTGGATTTTTACAGGTGTTAACGCATGGCTCAAACTGCAAATTTGGCCGGTAGCTGCAATCAAAGGGTTCAACAGGTCTTGGCTGTCATGTAAGAAAAAAATACAAATCCATTCTAAGTGATTACAGAAATGATAAAAGGGCTAATGAAATTTCAGGTGCATACAGACATCAAGAATGCAGGTGGTTCACTGAAATGGATGAGTGGCATGGCAGCACTGCAAGTGTACGCAACCAGATTCCAGCAAGTGCTACAGAATCAACTCTTGAAAATGTCATTCCATCTACTCCTCCATCTCAGACAACAACTGCTACAACACCAAATTCAACAACAACTTCCACACAAGACAAGAAGAAGAAAACTCAAGAGAAGATAGAACTTTTGCTAGAACATGTTGTTGGTAATTCAAGGGCTCTTCTTTCCTTATTCCAGGAATCCACAAATATTCTGAAGAACATGGATATGAATTTTGCTGCCCTCCTAGAAAAATTCTAGCTACTCAATTTCACTATCACTATCACTGTCTACTATAGTTGATTTATGCCTTAGTTTGTATTGCCACAAACTTTCTGCCATTAATTCGTGCATTACTGTGGCTTCCCACAGAAGGTCATTTGCCTTCTCGTTTTCTTTTAATAAAAAAAGTTATGTTTCTTCATCATTTACTTCATCTGCAATTGGAGCATCTTCGGTGGCTAACATCCTCCTCTTCACTTCAGCAAATCCAGCCCTTTTGCCCCGTAATTCATTACCTTCTCGTATTTCTCTCTCACCAATCCTTCTACTCAATTTATTTTCTGCCTCCACTATCCAATCTTCTTCTATGCCTTCCTTGTTCATAATGCACAAATTGTGCAACATTACACAAGTGGCTACAATATCCGGCATATTTCGCAAAGGCACTTCGCATCGCTTCATTATCACCCTCCACCTACCCTTCAATATCCCAAATGCCCTCTCTACAAACATCCTAGTTGAAGATTGAATGAAATTCCAATTAGCCTCCTTCCCGGATAGTGTTGTCTTCCCGCCCTTAAACGGACAATACATCCATGGCCGAACCGGATATGCTGCATCCCCTATAAGTTTGTACGGCTGAAATTTACCTTCTATACATCCACGTCCGATTCTTGTAACTTGAAATACGCTCTAGTCGTGAAGACTTCCTGCCCACCCGAACTCATAATCCCAAAACATACAATCTGGTCCGACAATTCCTTACAGAATTGCTGAATGAAATGACTTTCTGCAGTAATAATCTTGTCCGCCAATTAGAGGGGCTAAAACAAGAATATGTGATCCATCTATTGCACCTATGATATAAGGAATGTCGTGTAATTTTTCAAACCTCGAAGCTAAAACTTTAAACTGTGATTCGCTCGGAGTTTGTACAAAAACCGGTTGTAGATATTTTCTAACCGCTCTATAAAACTCCCTCACTACTATTGATAATGTACTTTTGTGCACTCCATACAAGTCGCCTATGGTTTGCAATCCATCACCACTTCCCAACCGATGCAATGACATTGTTATCCTATCTTGCACCAGTACTGTAACCCTAAATTGAGTATTTTTTTTTCTCAAATACGGACCTAACCTCTCACACAAAAATCTGAATGTATTGTGTGTCACTCGAATTCGCTTTCTAAATTCATTCTCCGTCCACGAACCCAACAATAAGCGGTCTACGAATCCAATCATCCGTTCTTGACTCCATATACTCCTCTCTCTATACCCCATATTCTCATAAACCAAGCTCAAAATTGCTAACTTCTCCCATTCTCCTTGCAAAATCAGCGCTTGAATGTCTACCACATGCTTTACGAGCATGTACAAAAACATGTACAATCCTAAAAGCAAAACAAATGTCCTCCTCCTCTCCTCCATTGCTTGCTGAAATTTTAGGTTCAAGCAAGCGAAAACTAGAAGACAAATGAAGAAAAAAAGAAGTGAAGAGAAGAGAAGTCAATAGAAGTGAAGAGAATGGTCAAACTTGACTTTTTCCAAAAACTGTTTTTTTTAATATTAAAAAAATCAGCACCTCCACTTTTTGGTGCATGGTCATTCTTCATGGTCCATATTCGGTTTACACCTAGTGAAGGGCCCATGAACCATGAAAACTAATATTTTAGTAACTCGGACCATGGAAGTCGTCCCATGAAGTCGTCCCACGCAAAATAGGCCTCTTACGTGGGACGACTTCATGGTCCATAGTGTAAACCGCCCCTCAGTCTAGTTGTTTTGCACTCAAGGGGCACCTATCTGGCCTATATGGATAAAATATGAAACCTACAACAATGAATGAAGAGCCCCTTCACCGGCAAAAAACTTATAGCTAGAGTTTAGAACATTGCGTAGTTCCAAGTTGTAAATGATACTAATACTATAAATGGTGTAGAAGTCTTGACTAGGATAAAATTAACATCGATTATCACATTCAAATTACTAATTTTTTGTTACTCTATGGTGATAAATATGAAAGTGAATTGGCCTCAAGTACCATGGTAAACAAATTCAAAATAATGAAAGAATAATAGGGTGGAAGCATACAAAAACCGCAGTCTTACTAGGTGGTGCATCCACACTATCTGCATTCACATGAGATTTGTGAGGAATTTGAAGAGATACGAACAAAGTTGGTGTGACTTGAATATTGTTGTGCATTTGTACTATGAAGGACAAGCAGATTGATCACCATATGATATGCACAGGTCTCCACTCTTCAAGAATAGATGTCCTCATAACCTACATGCATGATGGCAAGGAATTGTGGGTTTGATTGCACGATGTCGTGCTCCAACTTTGCAGTGATGATTAGAACTTATCATGAGTTATAACTCTCAACTTCCGCCCGGTCAACTTTCAAGATAGCACAAGGCTTTGTTTAGTTTAACCCTTAACTCCCTAAGAGGCCATATTATGAATGACTTTTGAAGACAAATTCATCCAAAATGAAGGTGCTAGAAGGTCACAACATGTATCATTGTGTTCCTCATGAAATTTTGTTTTCAATATGGCAAATGGCAATGATCCCATTTCAATATGAAAAGATGGTTGTTCACAAAAGATTTTGAAGTCAAGAAAAGAATAAGTTCCCCCTTTGTTGATACATTACTGGCTATATGTGATTCGAATAGTAGGTGCCACTCCCTAGAAGTTACCAAAAAAATCACATGGTACATGAAGAGGTTGACCAAGCGGACGATTACCAAAGTCTTTGTAATTTATGTTGAAGTATCATGAGTACTAAACTAAATATTGTACTTAGTATCACTTACTATTTGGAATTACGTAATGCTACATCTAATTATTGTGTATCTCATATTTTACCAACAAATTGCAAATTGGTTGTTTGGACATTATAAAACATTAACAACCTTACTAGGTAAAAAATAACACCCACAGTATAGAGATATAGCACTATGTAGCTCCAAATAGTAAGTGACACTAAATATCATATTTAATATTCTTTTCATGGAATATTTGAAGCTAGAATATGACTGTCACAACGATTTAGGATGGGCCTTTTCTTTGGTTAACATGAGTGGATCTTCGAGTGCTTTGTGTATAGATATTACCATAGTAATATGATATAATGTTATATTTTATGATCACTGCTTTTTGCCCCAATATTGCCATATAACTTTGATTGATATAAGTAAAAATAAGTCCTTTCTATTTGTTAATCACGTGTGATTGTCAACTGTGGAAATGGAATTTGATATTGAAACTTGACACCGTGATCGAATTTCTCTGGAAGAATATACTAAAGTGCTAACAAATACAAAATATTTTTGAGAAGTCTGAGGCGATAATTGGGTTTGAGTTGATTGCATGTGACTTTACATCAAATTTGTAAGTGAGAGGTAAAAAGAACAAGAAGAAAAGAAAAGGACAAGGAAAAAAACAAAAAAAAAACAATGTGTTATACTGATATGCGATGTCTGTTTGCGAAAGAAACTTATAGCATGTTCAAAAACATGCATCTTGTTCTTTTTAGACTTATTAATTTAGTGGGATTGGGGCTGCTTCTTTTCAAGTTTCCGATTATTGAGGATATGATGGGTTAAGAATTGAACCTCTAACCCTAATTATTCCTAGCGTTTTATGTATTTTCAAGATCAATCATAAAGTGAGATTTGCAAGTTTGCATTATGAAACATTTATGAAGTAAAATTGTTGACACCAAGTTGAAGAACACATCCACATGGTTGGACCTTCTTAATAAGGGCATGAGCTTCATGTAAGTATTTTCAAAGCAAAAACATAAGATTTTTTTTAATAAAATGTAGATGACATTTGTTCGCCTAGATATTGTGTAGATATGTTTGTCTTATGAGGATTTATGAGTTATTTCAAAATACATGAAAGAATATGATCCTATGTGTAGAGTGTGAACAACATTTGTTAATGAAATTAAAAACTTATCAAACAGTTCATTCAAAGTTGATGTTTGTTTTTATATTTTTATCATGCATACATAATCATCTTGGTGATACACATACCAAATTTGGAACAAAAATAACATGATTGGTTATTACATGATATATATAAGTTTAATTCTCTGAAAATTAATATCTAGATAAGTTCTAAATTTTACTATATATACATTTCTTTAATGTCAATAGAGAAAATATTCCAACAACTCTTCTTTGGGAATAAACATTGTCGAGAATCAAAAGTCGACACTTTTCATGTATATAGCAATTTCGTTGGGAAATTGATCACATGTTGGGAGGTTGGTCATGAGCATAATGGAGAAACATAAATAATATGGGAAATCCAAATCCAGTTTTCAAGACATCATCATGTAGTAAACCTTGCACACTCCCCCCAAAAAATATTGTCTTCTCAAAACCGACCTCCAACTGGTGCTAAGGGGTTATATACCCCTGACTATGAGACAACAATGTGGTCTCATAAAACATCAAGGGTCAGATTCATAACAAGCCAAAACTAACCACATATTTGTATTGTTAGGGCGAAAGGGGCATTTGACCAAGTCCAAAAGAAGTCAAGCATAATGTGTGATTCTAGTAGGTCTATCCAACACACTCAATATCATTCCATTTGGTGTTTACGATGAAACTATAGAATCTTTGAAAGGTATCATTATTGCCTTTGAGGCAAACTTTAAGATTAGACTAGACAAAACTTTGGAATGCAAGAAAGAAGAACTCCGGTCTCTGAGGGTTGGAGTGAATAGAGTTCGTGAAACACATGTGGCCACATCCTAAAGGATAATGATGTTAGATGTAAAACTACTTCAACATTTTTGGGGAGCAGACACTACATTAGTAGCTAGTAACCATAAACAATAACCAATAACAAGTAATTATAGCTAATGGGTATTGTCCTAAAATTATAACATCATAAAAAAGAAAGATATAAGGGTGTGTTTTTGGTAGTGAGTGGACACCAAGTCATTAGCTCCATGTTGGTTGGGAGTGGGTGTTTATTCCATATATATGGTCCGGGTTCAATTCATGTGGAGTTTTTTTGAGTGAATATGAGTATAAAGTGACTTGGTGTTGTTGTTTGAATATAGGTAGGAAATCTGGTATCAACCACCATCCTACCCTTAAACAATTGCAAAGTGAGCTTAGACAGTGGTTTGTGCCATAACCAAACTTTTAATTGTTGTGTTGTTTAGTGGTGGGTCTTGGAGGTATGTGATAGATTGTTTATTGTCTAGGTGCCAAGCAAGTTTTGACATACTTGGTTTGCAATACTCATGTTGTCCTGTCAATATGTTCACTTTGGAATGCAATGTTATACTATCATTCAAGCCAATCGATTTCATAATTTGCAGTGATTTTTATTTCCATTGTTTCAGCACGGCCATTATTAGGATGGATGAAATATGTCAATGGTGGTGACATGCACTAATCATGGACGTTGTGGTCATCTTGAATGGGAATGGAAAGCAAGCCCATTCCAAAAAAACACATAGTATTGCAATCCAAAGCTTCAAATTTAACACACTACAATTATGACAAGATTTCATTCCAAAATCCATTCATCACATTATCCATTCCTTCCAATAAGACATAATTGCTAATAGTCTACCATCATTGCCTTCCACCTACCACCTTTCACGTTTATGTTATAATCTTCGACTTATGAACACGACAATTGAAAGTTGTTTTATACATTAATTACTATTGGGCCCAACAATTTGTATAAATAAATATGGTTTGAGATTCAAAGATTGAGCTACTAAAATCCTACAAATAAACTTTTTGTTTGTTGAGATACTTTTGAAGGGATATTGTTTTGGATATGTAGGGTTAATAGCGATTTGTGTTGAAGTTAGAATATTAGATTGTGTTGAAGATAAAACATTAGATTGCTCATAGACATATGATTGTGATTGTTAGAGGTTTAAGAATGAATAAGGTTTGAATAAACTCATATGGTTTGTGGGAAAGTGGGAGTTGACATATCCCATATTCATTGTATGAACCAAGGAGGAAAAATGCAATATAGGGCAAGGCAATGGGTGGAGGTGGTCATCTCACTCCAAACACAATGACACTATGGTATGAGCGGTGAGCATAAATCCATGAGCAACGAGCAAAACTCCATGAGCAGTGAGTAGAAATCCATGAGTAGTGAAGTGAAAATCTGTAACTTTTGTGACCTAAAACCGTGGATTTCAATGAAATGAGTGAATTTTTGGACCTATTACCGTCGTTTTGAGATGATGTGGTGACAATAACTACTCTAAGCAAAGTAATTAACATTGGTTGGATGGGTGCATCTAAAATGAGAAGGCAAAAGTAAATGAGAAGGATCTACGCACACTTGCATAGTAAAGTCTTCTCTATATCCGTCAATAAATTATTTCTTGCTTTATCACTAGCTCATTTCAGGATAGTACCAGTCAATGCAACCAACCGGATTCGAACCCAGGTTGTTGCAAACCTAACATCAGTCTCTTACATTACTTGCATCCACAGGCGAATATCTTAAACTTTTGTTGCCACCTATATATTGATTGTTTAAGGTTGTTTTCCTCCACTCGACGCCGTGTTGACTAATTGTCTAATTATTTTAACAATGTTAATTAACTAATATTAATCTAATTCCTAACAATTAAATTTCATTTTTAATAGATTGTAAACCTTAACTCAAACCGCGAGCGGATTGGATGCCTCATAAATGACAAGTGTGGATAATTGGTTTTGAAATACGTGTCTTTTCGACTTAGAATATATGAGATCAAGGCATCTTGTTCCAGCAACAAACAAAACATGTAAAAATAAATAAACCAATTCAGCAAAGTTTACAATTGCAAATGTTCAAAATGATAATGATATATATTCAAAATTCTAAAAAAATAAATGGAATGGATAATAAGTTCACAATATAATACCATCCACGTATACATGAATCTCACAACATTTTATTTTTGAGTGGGATGTTGGTTAAACCACTAGATAACTATCTTGGAGATAAAACAATCAACTCCAAGGTCCCCAATAAAATGTACTACGGAACTAAAATACGGTTAACAATTCCATTGACTAGAAGACGTTTTATCTCGTTGAAACTAAGAGATGTAGCATGAATGAAATGGTCTTCTTCACGTTGCATGCCACAAATAATACGCTAAACATAGTACAAATGCTTGCAGTTATAGTATTATCTGCGCTTCTTGAACTTGATTATCATCTGTTGAAAATTGATGCAGAAGCATTCTGGAAAAAGACCTATGCTCACCTTGTACTCCTTGGCCTCATTCCCGTGCTTAGAGACCAAGTCAATGACTACTCCAATTCCAGGGCTAGGAACAAGAGTGACATTAGAGATTTCAACATCAACAAGAGTAGAAGACTCCCACCTATTCAATTGTGCAACGGAGATATCTCGGTGTAAGTTGTGGCGAGTGGTTCTGCCATTCATGTAAAGGAGGTACTTTTGAAGATCAACTAGTTCGGGAATGTTTCGAATTTGTGCAGCAACGACCTCATTATTGCCAAACAGACGTTCGAGTGCCATATGTTGCCTCTGCTAGAACTGGAAACCAACTTCTTCAAGCGTCATAATTTCACGAGCGGTAAGGTTGGTTCCTTTTTGAACTGGCCAAACATCAGGACGAGATTTGAACCACTTGCGTCAAGTATCTTTGACACACTTTGCAATATCGTCAAGGTAGAAGTAAAAAAACTGCTCAAAATCCTTGTTCTTGCTCCGCACATGTAAAATTCCAAAATATGTAGGGGCCGGAATTGACAGCAGCAACGACGCTACCGTGTGAGCGGTGGGACGCGAGCGGTGAGCGGTGAGCAGAAAATTTGCTCACGGTGAGCAGAAAAAAGTCAACGCTTTCCAATTATAGTAATAAAATTTCTAAATTTAGATAATAAAAATAGAAAAATCGGGGGACCTCTTTTTTTAGTAAAAACGTTGGACCTATTTCCGTGCAAATTTTGAGGGCTTTAAGGACAGAGACTTGGTTTTAGGGTACCTTTCAGAGAGACTAGTTGACATGATCTAAATAAACTAGGGAACTTTTGACTGTCCACATTATGGTGAGAGCCGCTTAATCATAGGCTATGGTCACAACGTAAGAGAAAATTCTAAGTCAAAAAATTCAAGCATTCAAGCAAAGTAGCAAAACTCGTACTGTTCAATAACATCTAAAACTACCGTTGGAAGAAGAGACCCATAAATATTTAGAAACCTTTATAGATATGTAGAAACGAATACAATTCACATCATGTAGATAAAGATAGGTGTGATATATCAACGATATTTTCGGAAAACGTGCACTCATACTATGGTATACTCAACGCAATAAGAAATACTTAGCGAGAACTTATAAATAAGGGGGGGCAGCCTAGCTCCTATAGGTATCCACGCTAAGGTCCCACATGCTTCATGATGTCATTTTCGAGGAGGTGTTTCACTTCATTGAAACTAAGGCTCGGAGCATGGATGAAAGTTTCTTGGTATTGATCCAAGTTGCAGGTGACACGGAAGATGAAGTACAAGTGCTTGCAGTTTACCCAAGTGCGCCGCTTCCCAAGTGCTCTTGCTGACATCTCCACGAAATCCGGGCATGTGCACGACGGGAAGGTGCTGATAGTGATACGGTACTCTTCAACCTTAGCCTTCTTTCGGGACTGGAAGAGAATGATGCACCCGATCCCTGGGTGAGGTATCATTGTGACGGAGGTAATTTGTCCGTCGACGTTGAGGGCTGACTCCCACTTGTTGCGTTGTTGGACGCATGGTCCGTTGTTACTGCGTCGGATCTTCTTTCCAAACCTGAGCGTAGGGTATTGATCGGCTTGGGCCGGGGTAGGGAGTTCGGCCATGGATGAGGCAACATTGGAGGAGTCGCCGAAGAGTCTTCTGGGTGACACATCTTGACGCTGCTGAAGTTGGAATCCCCCTTCTTCAAGGGCCAGAACCTCCTGGAGAGTGAGGTTTGTCCCAGTGAGGACAGGCCAGACGTCCGGGACATCCGGACGGTGCTGCACCCACTTCCTCCTAGTGCCTTTGACACATCTCTCAATGTCGTCGTTGCAGAAGAAGAACTGTGTCAAGAATTCCTCGTTCTTCTTGTAGTCGCGCATGTAGCCGGTGTACGTAGGAGCTGGAGTATTTTTACCATGCCGAACGATCTTCTGGGTGCACTTGGTCTTTGTGCGAGCTTGCATGGCGAAGCAGGCCTTGGCGGAAGTCTTGGGTAGTCTAGAAATGTGCCACTTGGAGACATCGCAGTGGGTCTCTTGAATGTTATTGACGTGGGTGACCCGTTGTGGAATCGATTTCTCGGGGGATTGTGTTAGGGGCAGGGTTGATGGTGTGGCGGAATCAGTACGGGCCTTGGTTGACCTAGTGCTCACTCGTGGATGAGAGAAGCTGACCTTGTCGGGTCTATGTGAATCTTGATCAGAACCAGGGGGCATATCAAGTTTGCGCTTTGTGGTGCCAAAGACCTCCTCTCCTTCGAGTTGGGGTTTGCGGGTGCACCAATGCTTTGCTCCAGGCATGTGCTCGAGTGCTGCAACAATTCTCTTGGCGTCACCGGATCGTTGTGCAGCACGAAGGCGGAGTTCTTCTTTTCCTGGGCCAGTACCAGAGCGATCACCCTTCAAGTAGGCGTAGTAGTTCGTACATTGCATGAACGCCCTCACGAAATCATCCACGGTCGCAACATATAGATCAGAGCCACGGTTTCCAGACTGCTGAAGCCATTTGTTATGGACTGTCTCAGAGAGGTTGCAAGATGGCATCTCTGCCAACTCAGAATCTGTGAAATTCTGAGAGAAGTCAATGAAATGTAGTGAGTACGCTTTGCACAAAAACAGGCTAAAAGCCTAAACTGACACCAAAAACCCAAAAAAAACCAAAAAAACCAAAAAAAATCCAAGAAATAAGTTGACACCAAAAAGCGAAATAGAAAGTGGGTGGGTACTCACTAGTTGCATGAAACCACCCCATTGACGGTAACGAAAATGCCAGAATGCAAGCCATGTATCAAGGTCCTTGATTCCTTCCTCGGATGCAGCTCCAGAGGAAAGCCACCAAGCCCGGATGACAAGATAACGGGACTCGGATTGCTCGGGAGTCTTGGCATCCTTGTACTGCTTGCATAACAACTTGTGTTGCTGTTGGAGGTCGGGCTTGATGTGGGCGGCGGTGTGGCGCTCCATAGACACTGTCCAATGCAATAGACATGTCCTCTCGCGAGACTCCATAGGAACCTTGGGATCACCACTGCCATAGATAATCCTAACTGCATTCCAATTTGCTTGTGCACTGTCCGCCATGAACCCTTTGAAGTTAACTTTAGCAATGCCATGTCTGTGCATAACTTCATTGAGCCCATGCCAAAGAAGGCTTTGCGCCGTGACATCCTCAGACTGTATATCACATACTGCAATAGTCATAACCCGGCAGTAGGCCGAGTCATAGACATGGCAAGCCATGGTTGTCCACCCCTTGACACGCTTGACATGGTCAAACATGACCCAAGCATCCTGCAAATCACCGTGTGGTTGCATTCTCTTGACAAGGTCAACTCCAGACCCAGGGCCCACCTCGGACATTTTGAACACATAGACTTTCTCCAACAGCTTTCCCTGGCCTGGGAATTTGTTTTCTTGCACATAGGGCCAACTGCTATGACCTCTCAGTCCGGTGATGCTATCAATGATCCCCCCTCGCCCAATGCCCTTGAAGGAAGTGACTGTGTTTCGAATACTCGGGGTGCTGAGGTGTTGGTACCTGTCCATGACAAACTTCATGGACTCCAAATCCATAACTTTATTGGGATCAGATCCCGTGCGTAGAAGATACTTGGCCAGGAACTCTTTACTTGCAGCCAAGGCAATCGTAGAGTTGGTGGCGGTGGGAGTCCTCTCAACTTCTCTACCAATGAGATCATGAATTTCGACCTTAGACTCTCTACAGACACCTTGCGAAACGGGGTGATGGTGATGACCCATATGGATGCATGCACGGGTCATGACACCTTTGCCAAGAACATAGTACATCTTAGCTTGGCAAGTATCAAGACAGTAGGGTGGTGTCTTACAGACCTTACAAACGAGAGAAGACCCAACTGGGGGATCAGCTCCTGCGGAGAAGGGTGAGGCGGTACAACCTTCCCATTCGGTCTCGTTGACGTCAGTGGCCCGATTGGGGCGGTTGAGGTAATCACAGGCCTCGTTAATACAACGGAGATGGCCAACACAACATGAGAACCGGAAGGTCAAGCCGAGATCATTGGTAATATTAGACGTCTTTGTCCTGCACCAAGCATGACCGTCGAAACGCTTGTCCATTCCGAACATGAGTCTAGCATGGGAATGGGGAGCATCAGCTCCCAGAGGAGGGAACTCAAAGATGACGTCGCCGTCAAAAACAGAAGGGAGGAACTCAACCTTCTCATGCCTAACAGCTTCATAATCAATACTCTTGAGGATGTTCTTGGACCCTGGTCGGGTTGCAAGCAACTTCAAGTGGTGGACAACACTGGGACGATCTATAGACACACCTGGGTGAACTGGGGGTCTGGAAGTAGATGGTTGACTTACAGTAGGCGAGTGTGGAATCCTGAGAGGATTGATGAAGGGCTGATCATGCGATGGAGGTGGGGTAATGTCAGAGGCAGGTGGCAGATCATCATCAGAGTCACTGAGCAAGGTAACCTCTTCGATGCCGGGCTCCTTCTTGACCGTCGCCAGATGAGGAACCTGCGTGGTGGACGTGAGGGACACACCTGGTGTTAGCAACACAGTTGTGGTGGCCATATCCGACTCGGTGACGCCTATGGCCTTGTACGTTCCAGGGATCAAGAACCAAACTCTACCATCGTCATTGCGAAACGATATCTGAAGGACAGTGTGACTCAAGTCACCGTTAGCATCAAAGACCTCTTCTTCGACATGAATTGAGGCTGGGTGGAATCTAAACCTCAAACTAAGGAACGACTCTGTGACTTTGGCTAGACCATCATCTCCTAGAGGGATCATAAGCGGGATGGAATGGTGCAGTGCTCGGATGGTGGCCATTGTAGAAGGATTGTGAATGCGAGTTCACAGCAGGTAGTGGCCAAATGGGCAATGGACTTAAGGAAACCACAAAGTGGGGAGGTGTATATAGTGTTGTGATTAGAAGGCATGGCAAGATGGAATCTATGAATGAGGGCGGAGACTTGGATTAGTAGTGGAATAATAAGCCGATTCATTATAGAAATGTGAATAAAAATTGAAAATGCACTGCAACATTTACTTAAGTTAGTCATGATCATATGCCAATCCAAACTAGATATATCAATACCAAACAATGAGGCTGGATGCCGACTGACGAACTTAAAAATACACAAGACCACGTGAACCATTTAGTGGATGTAAGGGGCACCCTAAAGGAAAGTGTTTCTTTTTTAGTCGAGGCTTGAAAAGGGCAAGGGTAGAGCATTAACCTTTATGGCGAAGCGAGAATAGGAAAGTTTATTTGGAAGAGTCTCGTCAAGTTATGGCTATACAAACCGAGGAATAATTAAAGAAATTGCAGGTTAATTATCTAAATACAAGATAATAGGAACATAATGATGGCGCATAGATGTTAATTATGACAGATTTGACAATGACATATAACATTTGTTTGCTTCAATATGGTTAGAGATGAACACTCGGACGAGAGCGAGAGCAGATCGAGAATTGAGGAGGACTATTGAAAAACAGAGGCGTATAGAGAGAAGGCAAAGGTTAGAATCAAGAGAGAGCTCAGGGACGGCGTACAACTTGCGGAAAACAATGGGTAGACAAGGGGTTAATTCTTCTAGGGGAACATGTAGAGGTTCCAAAGGGGAAAAGACATGGAGGATTGTAGGAAAGAGGATTGTAGGATAATTGGCTGTTTGCTAAAATTATTATAGCAGCTGTAAAATTCATGGGCAAGGGTGATCAAAGGTATGTCAGCGCATAAGTAGTTGTGTGGAATGTGTGGCAACCGAATTTAGGCACAACCGACGTCATTTATTGGATCGATTAAATATCTATCCAAATTAGAATAAGAGGTTTAGGTGCAAAGTCGATTGCCCTCGGCCGCAATTTGAAGGATGAAAATAACAATTATGCGTTATTATAAGTAAATCATTAAAAGGGTCCATTAAATTGGATTGTAGTGGAGATTTAAACAAGATGCAAAACACCATAAAAGTCCTCTCAGATTGCAGAAAGATGAGCTGAGTTTGGTAATGAGGTAGTATCTCAGATGCATGCTGTGTATCCATTAGACGGTGTGACACCTTCGATTGCAAAGCGAAGGAGAAGGAGAAAGCCCTTATTCTCTAGTTCAAAGCAGATTAGGCGTGCTAGGATGAGAAATGCAGAGATTAAAAGAATGCGGTTTGCAAACTTGGATGGTACCGTCAAGTCGTTAACGAACCAGTTTGCGAAGCTTCCAGTCGAGATTGTACAAAATCAACTTGTCGAAGAAGAACTTACTTTGGTCTCACACTCAAAGTGTGAGACCGAGCTCCAACTATCGGTGGACTTCAGTATTGTCGAAGAGAGTCAGGTATTTGATAACCCACTCATTAATTACTGTTGTTTTTGATATTATGAATTGCCATTTGGTGCAAGGTTAGGAACAACCTCGAATGGGACGTTCACACATAAGGACCAAACCTTCGAATTCGTATGCGCTGCTCGGCTGGACTGCAAGGATGACGAGAAATAATAAGGGTTACAGCTTCGTAAAGGATTGGGTAAAAGCAAAGAGTGCCACAAGAGGCAAGGGAGTTGGCAGCCAACGAAGGGATACTGAGTGCGGACTTCGTGGGTCCGACGCACATTTCCAGCACCCTAAGGGTTCTGGATTTTTTTTGTGGTTGCCCTGTTTTTTTGGTTTTTTTTCCCGCAGTGAGGCCTCGGGCTTTGAATCTGGTTTTCAGTGCCCAAGGGGTCGGACGCGACCGCCCATTTCCACCACCCCTTGGGCACTGAAAACCAGATTCAAAGCCCGAGGCCTCACTGCGGGAAAAAAAACCAAAAAAACAGGGCAACCACAAAAAAAAAATTTGGGCAGCCTTGTGAGCAGACTTGTGAGGTTATAACCTGGTTTGTTGTGGCTTTGTGGGGTGGCTGCATGCTTCGCGTTCAGGTTAGAGGCTGGAGCTGGGGGTACTGTCGGATCCGACAGACCCCTTTGGGCACATTTCTGAACCTTGCTTTTGATTTCGGAGATCCAGGGTTAGGCATTTGGGCAGCCTTGTGAGCAGACTTGTGAGGTCATAACCTGGTTTGTTGTGGCTTTGTGGGGTGGCTGCATGCTTCGCGTTCAGGTTAGAGGCCGCAGCTGGGGGCACTGTCGGATCCGACAGACCCCTTTGGGCACATTTCTGAACCTCGCTTTTGATTTCGGAGATCCAGGGTTAGGCATTTGGGCAGCCTTGTGAGCAGACTTGTGAGGTCATAACCTGGTTTGTTGTGGCTTTGTGGGGTGGCTGCATGCTTCGCGTTCAGGTTAGAGGCCGCAGCTGGGGGCACTGTCGGATCCGACAGACCCCTTTGGGCACATTTCTGAACCTCGCTTTTGATTTCGGAGATCCAGGGTTAGGCATTTGGGCAGCCTTGTGAGCAGACTTGTGAGGTCATAACCTGGTTTGTTGTGGCTTTGTGGGGTGGCTGCATGCTTCGCGTTCAGGTTAGAGGCCGCAGCTGGGGGCACTGTCGGATCCGACAGACCCCTTTGGGCACATTTCTGAACCTCGCTTTTGATTTCGGAGATCCAGGGTTAGGCATTTGGGCAGCCTTGTGAGCAGACTTGTGAGGTCATAACCTGGTTTGTTGTGGCTTTGTGGGGTGGCTGCATGCTTCGCGTTCAGGTTAGAGGCCGCAGCTGGGGGCACTGTCGGATCCGACAGACCCCTTTGGGCACATTTCTGAACCTCGCTTTTGATTTCGGAGATCCAGGGTTAGGCATTTGGGCAGCCTTGTGAGCAGACTTGTGAGGTCATAACCTGGTTTGTTGTGGCTTTGTGGGGTGGCTGCATGCTTCGCGTTCAGGTTAGAGGCCGCAGCTGGGGGCACTGTCGGATCCGACAGACCCCTTTGGGCACATTTCTGAACCTCGCTTTTGATTTCGGAGATCCAGGGTTAGGCATTTGGGCAGCCTTGTGAGCAGACTTGTGAGGTCATAACCTGGTTTGTTGTGGCTTTGTGGGGTGGCTGCATGCTTCGCGTTCAGGTTAGAGGCCGCAGCTGGGGGCACTGTCGGATCCGACAGACCCCTTTGGGCACATTTCTGAACCTCGCTTTTGATTTCGGAGATCCAGGGTTAGGCATTTGGGCAGCCTTGTGAGCAGACTTGTGAGGTCATAACCTGGTTTGTTGTGGCTTTGTGGGGTGGCTGCATGCTTCGCGTTCAGGTTAGAGGCCGCAGCTGGGGGCACTGTCGGATCCGACAGACCCCTTTGGGCACATTTCTGAACCTCGCTTTTGATTTCGGAGATCCAGGGTTAGGCATTTGGGCAGCCTTGTGAGCAGACTTGTGAGGTCATAACCTGGTTTGTTGTGGCTTTGTGGGGTGGCTGCATGCTTCGCGTTCAGGTTAGAGGCCGCAGCTGGGGGCACTGTCGGATCCGACAGACCCCTTTGGGCACATTTCTGAACCTCGCTTTTGATTTCGGAGATCCAGGGTTAGGCATTTGGGCAGCCTTGTGAGCAGACTTGTGAGGTCATAACCTGGTTTGTTGTGGCTTTGTGGGGTGGCTGCATGCTTCGCGTTCAGGTTAGAGGCCGCAGCTGGGGGCACTGTCGGATCCGACAGACCCCTTTGGGCACATTTCTGAACCTCGCTTTTGATTTCGGAGATCCAGGGTTAGGCATTTGGGCAGCCTTGTGAGCAGACTTGTGAGGTCATAACCTGGTTTGTTGTGGCTTTGTGGGGTGGCTGCATGCTTCGCGTTCAGGTTAGAGGCCGCAGCTGGGGGCACTGTCGGATCCGACAGACCCCTTTGGGCACATTTCTGAACCTCGCTTTTGATTTCGGAGATCCAGGGTTAGGCATTTGGGCAGCCTTGTGAGCAGACTTGTGAGGTCATAACCTGGTTTGTTGTGGCTTTGTGGGGTGGCTGCATGCTTCGCGTTCAGGTTAGAGGCCGCAGCTGGGGGCACTGTCGGATCCGACAGACCCCTTTGGGCACATTTCTGAACCTCGCTTTTGATTTCGGAGATCCAGGGTTAGGCATTTGGGCAGCCTTGTGAGCAGACTTGTGAGGTCATAACCTGGTTTGTTGTGGCTTTGTGGGGTGGCTGCATGCTTCGCGTTCAGGTTAGAGGCCGCAGCTGGGGGCACTGTCGGATCCGACAGACCCCTTTGGGCACATTTCTGAACCTCGCTTTTGATTTCGGAGATCCAGGGTTAGGCATTTGGGCAGCCTTGTGAGCAGACTTGTGAGGTCATAACCTGGTTTGTTGTGGCTTTGTGGGGTGGCTGCATGCTTCGCGTTCAGGTTAGAGGCCGCAGCTGGGGGCACTGTCGGATCCGACAGACCCCTTTGGGCACATTTCTGAACCTCGCTTTTGATTTCGGAGATCCAGGGTTAGGCATTTGGGCAGCCTTGTGAGCAGACTTGTGAGGTCATAACCTGGTTTGTTGTGGCTTTGTGGGGTGGCTGCATGCTTCGCGTTCAGGTTAGAGGCCGCAGCTGGGGGCACTGTCGGATCCGACAGACCCCTTTGGGCACATTTCTGAACCTCGCTTTTGATTTCGGAGATCCAGGGTTAGGCATTTGGGCAGCCTTGTGAGCAGACTTGTGAGGTCATAACCTGGTTTGTTGTGGCTTTGTGGGGTGGCTGCATGCTTCGCGTTCAGGTTAGAGGCCGCAGCTGGGGGCACTGTCGGATCCGACAGACCCCTTTGGGCACATTTCTGAACCTCGCTTTTGATTTCGGAGATCCAGGGTTAGGCATTTGGGCAGCCTTGTGAGCAGACTTGTGAGGTCATAACCTGGTTTGTTGTGGCTTTGTGGGGTGGCTGCATGCTTCGCGTTCAGGTTAGAGGCCGCAGCTGGGGGCACTGTCGGATCCGACAGACCCCTTTGGGCACATTTCTGAACCTCGCTTTTGATTTCGGAGATCCAGGGTTAGGCATTTGGGCAGCCTTGTGAGCAGACTTGTGAGGTCATAACCTGGTTTGTTGTGGCTTTGTGGGGTGGCTGCATGCTTCGCGTTCAGGTTAGAGGCCGCAGCTGGGGGCACTGTCGGATCCGACAGACCCCTTTGGGCACATTTCTGAACCTCGCTTTTGATTTCGGAGATCCAGGGTTAGGCATTTGGGCAGCCTTGTGAGCAGACTTGTGAGGTCATAACCTGGTTTGTTGTGGCTTTGTGGGGTGGCTGCATGCTTCGCGTTCAGGTTAGAGGCCGCAGCTGGGGGCACTGTCGGATCCGACAGACCCCTTTGGGCACATTTCTGAACCTCGCTTTTGATTTCGGAGATCCAGGGTTAGGCATTTGGGCAGCCTTGTGAGCAGACTTGTGAGGTCATAACCTGGTTTGTTGTGGCTTTGTGGGGTGGCTGCATGCTTCGCGTTCAGGTTAGAGGCCGCAGCTGGGGGCACTGTCGGATCCGACAGACCCCTTTGGGCACATTTCTGAACCTCGCTTTTGATTTCGGAGATCCAGGGTTAGGCATTTGGGCAGCCTTGTGAGCAGACTTGTGAGGTCATAACCTGGTTTGTTGTGGCTTTGTGGGGTGGCTGCATGCTTCGCGTTCAGGTTAGAGGCCGCAGCTGGGGGCACTGTCGGATCCGACAGACCCCTTTGGGCACATTTCTGAACCTCGCTTTTGATTTCGGAGATCCAGGGTTAGGCATTTGGGCAGCCTTGTGAGCAGACTTGTGAGGTCATAACCTGGTTTGTTGTGGCTTTGTGGGGTGGCTGCATGCTTCGCGTTCAGGTTAGAGGCCGCAGCTGGGGGCACTGTCGGATCCGACAGACCCCTTTGGGCACATTTCTGAACCTCGCTTTTGATTTCGGAGATCCAGGGTTAGGCATTTGGGCAGCCTTGTGAGCAGACTTGTGAGGTCATAACCTGGTTTGTTGTGGCTTTGTGGGGTGGCTGCATGCTTCGCGTTCAGGTTAGAGGCCGCAGCTGGGGGCACTGTCGGATCCGACAGACCCCTTTGGGCACATTTCTGAACCTCGCTTTTGATTTCGGAGATCCAGGGTTAGGCATTTGGGCAGCCTTGTGAGCAGACTTGTGAGGTCATAACCTGGTTTGTTGTGGCTTTGTGGGGTGGCTGCATGCTTCGCGTTCAGGTTAGAGGCCGCAGCTGGGGGCACTGTCGGATCCGACAGACCCCTTTGGGCACATTTCTGAACCTCGCTTTTGATTTCGGAGATCCAGGGTTAGGCATTTGGGCAGCCTTGTGAGCAGACTTGTGAGGTCATAACCTGGTTTGTTGTGGCTTTGTGGGGTGGCTGCATGCTTCGCGTTCAGGTTAGAGGCCGCAGCTGGGGGCACTGTCGGATCCGACAGACCCCTTTGGGCACATTTCTGAACCTCGCTTTTGATTTCCGATGGCCTGTTTTTTATTTTTATGGGCTGGATGCTCACTTAGTGAGGTTATGTTGGTGGCTGGATGCTCGTGAATGAGATTTTGAGGGGGATATATGAGATGTGATCATGTGCATATAGGGGGGGCTTGTTTAGGTGTGAGTAGATGCTCTCTTAGTGAGATTTTAGTTGAGAGCTAGGGGGCACAAATGAGATGTGATCATCTGAATTTTGGTTGCCTTTTTAAGGGTGCCTTGATGCTATCTTAGTGAGGTTCGAGGTTAGAGCTAGGGGGGCACAAATGTGAACCTCGTGATTGATTTGTTTTGTGGCTGGTTTAGAAACTTAGTTGCCATATTCACCTCGTATCAAAGTGCAGTGGTTGCGATTTGGAGAGGTGTGTGCACAGGGAGCAAACTTCAGAATCTTCTAAAGTTTTCATTATGTTGCATATTTTGTTCATCTATCTGGTTCTTATGTTTGCAAGTAATTGATTCTCAGGAGATCGTTGAGATGGTTGCGGATGGAGAGTCATTGGAAGTTGGGGTTCTCCTTGGCGCTGGGTCATCCCTTCGTGTTGAGGAGCATAGGGATCAAGGGTTTCCTTTGTCATGTGCTGAAAATATTGGGCTTACACCAGGTCGTAACGAACCGCAGACACCCGGGATGGCACTTTGCGGCTCACCTGAAGAGTCGGATGTGGGTGTTCATGCAATGGAGTATCGGATTCGCCATAATTTAAAGAAAGATAGCTTTTCAATTGTTGAGGGCATGAGGATACAACCGGTCGAAAAGTCCTCTATGAGAATCCCCCTCTGTAGGTTGATTCACATGCCATTGGTTCGCCCAACCCTCCGCAGCGACGTTACAAAGCTCATGGCGGCATTTCAATTTGGATACCGAGCTGGGTCTGCCACTTTGTATGTGTCTACTACAAATGAGTCTGGAGAGAATCGATTCATTTCTGCGAAAGACAGGCGTGAATGGGGAGAGCTATGGAATGCAGAAAATGATAAGTTTGAGTCTCTTTTGCGCGCGGATAAGGACTTGATGAGCCTCAGTGGATGTATGTTCTTCGTGTACGATGGAAACCACCGATTGCTTGCGTGGAAAGAGTGTATCGAATCAAATCACAAGGACGATGCACTATGGTACGAGAAGCATGGTTGCCCAGAATGTGTCGTCCTCGACACAACGGGTGGGCGTGGGGACGTCCTTAACGCAATGCACGACATCAACAAGTAAGTATGATATTTTTTCAAATCGTTTTTTCCTTCATTTTTTGATTTCCATCTAATGGCATTTGTCTCAACCGGAACAGGGCTAACCAGACCGCGCACGTTAAAACTAGCCTCGTACACACTCTACACCGCATTCAAAAATACGGTTCGTATGATCTTAGCTACTACCAGCCATTATTGACCGAGGAGCAATACCAAGCGTGCAAGAGCAGAGGCCCCAAGTGCCCTTGGTACCCGCTGACCCAGGATCTTATGGTGTCCTTCATTTTCAATGTAAGTCACTCCAAATTCCTCAACCTCCTACTTCGCATTCATTACTCTTAGTCATGATCTAACAATTGAGAATATATGTTCAGCAAGAGATAGCCGATGCGGTAGATGAGGCAGCCCAAATCTACAAGGAGGAAGTGCCTCCAGAGGAGCAGTCAGGGAAGGGGTTGAGTGAAGTATTGGACGCTGTGATAAAGAAGACGACTGAGGAACTTGGGCATAAGTTTAACAAGCAACAATCGATCGCAAACCCGGCCCTTGGAAAAGAGTTCCTGGAGGAGGTAATTTCCTTGTCACCACCTTCAAAATTATACCTTCGGTATTGCTCGCATTCATTGCATGAGTAATTATCAAATTTACTCCGCCTTCTATTTTGATGTCATTTGTTTCAGGTTACTAGGCATTATAGCGCCCACCATTCTCAAAAGATTGAGATGACATTGGAGAAATTGCAACTCATTGCCACGGCTGCTGTGGAGCCAGAGTATAAAGTTCGTTGGCTAAAGTGGTGGAACAGTGGAAGATTCAATCGTGAAGCTATCCGATTTCCCAAAAGTCCTGCAAGCGAGGACAGCTTGAAACCTTGGCTCAATAAAGCAGCTTTCTGGGCAGGGGTACGTTTATCCTCCTTATCCTTACTTACCTTTCAACTCTTCATTACTTATCTTGGCCTTGATTTAGGTCTCATTTGAGGCAAAGGGGGGTATGTCGCCCGGGGAGTGCACTTAATGCTAAGACTAGGAATACACGTGAGTGCGTTTTAATAGCATACCCCCCTATGTACTTGACCTTGAAATAGTTTTTAAATTAATATTTTTTAGGTGCTAAATCATTACGTATATATCTATCATTTGGTGTAAATTTCAGGACCAAAAGTTTTTAAAATCTTATTAAAAAAATTATAGAAGTTTGAACTGAAATGTGTTGTTTTTCGCTTCAAAAATCAATTTAAAAATATTTACAAGTGAGTATTTTTTTGAAATTTATACAACAAGAACTTTAGATTGTGTTTAACAACTTCATATTATTTTAACAAATTTTAAATGATTTTTTAGTACATACATAGGGGGGTCGAAAGTACGCACTCACGTGATTCCTAGTCTTAGCATTAAGTGCACTCCCCGGGGTATGTCGGTTCCGATAGGCCATTGGATTCAAAACTCGGGACCTCACATATGTTTAAATTTTGTAATTTGTTGGATTCTGCCATGCTTGTAAGGGGTCTGAAAAGAGACCATATAGCTTTATTTTTGGATTTCTAAGATGAGGTCAGGCTTGTAAGTGGTCTGATTTGAGGCCATATAGCTTTAATATTGGAGAATTCTCTGAAATGGCATGCTTGTGAGGGGTCTGAAAAGAGGCCACATAGCTTTAATATTTGGGAATTCTTTGAAATGGCATGATTGTAAGGGGTCTGAAAAGAGGCCACATAGCTTTATTTTTTGTTTTCTAAGATTGGGGCAGGGTTATAAGTGGTCTGATTTGAGGCCATATATCTTTAATATTTGGGAATTCTTTGAAGGGTGAGGCTTGTAAGGGGCGTGATTTGTGATTTTAGGCAAGGGGGGGGATGTCGGATCCGACAGGACCTTAGTTTCAGTACTCGGGTCCTCACATATGTTTGAGCGTGCCTGTAAGGGGTCTGAAAAGAGGCCATATAGCTTCAATTTTTGTGAAATCTGATTTGGCCTCGAATTTGTTCACAGCTAGAGGATGCTGCGGTCAAGGAGTTACCCGATATACTTACTGCATTGGGTGGGCTTGATGGAGACGTGGAAGTTGATTCGTTGCCGGATTACTTGGAGAAGTGGCGAATCTGCCTTTGGGATAAGGCGTTCATTGCTCACTTCTATGGGTCAGATATCTACGGAAAGGGGACGTGGTGGAAGGATGTCAAAGGCGCTGACAACATTGTCAAGCGCTTAATTTTTCGGTAAGTTACTTGGGACATCTTTTGTCTTCATTTATTTCAAACCATTTATTTCTAAGTTGCTCAATGGCCTCACTCCTTTGTTGTCAAGGTACATCAAGCACGAGCTTTTCAAGAAGAAGGCTTTGAAGAAGCTCCCTCCATTTCTAGACGCATGGTCTGATTTCTCTTCGCCCACTTTCATTTTTTCCCCGCCTCAAAAGCGCAACTTCTCCCTCCCGCATCTCCGCGAGTGTTGCTGGTACTTGGAATGTAAGAGGACGTGGCAACCGGATGAGGAGGCGGAGTTGAAGATTCGACTCTCCGGTGGAGAGCCTCCACTGCCTCCTTCTCAAAGCGATGAATTTGTTGTCCTTGACAGTCAACTTCCGGAGGCGGATGAGGTAGTTGCGACTATCGATGAGGCCAACACACAGAAGTCCAAGAGGAGGAAGCGTGCAACCCAAGACGAGTCATCACTGAAGAAACGCGCGAGGAAGCTGAAGATTGTGGAGGATGATCCCCCTCCCCCTGCTTCACCTGAGGCGGTTGTGGCATCTACTCCATCTCTTAGTCAAGTTCCTACTCTATCCAGGCCGCCTCCTCCGCCCATTCTTTCATCTGCTAGGCGTCCTCCCGTTGTTTTAGAATGCATCTTGAATGCCTCTATCCTTCATCAACGTCGTCATTTTCAGGAGGTTTCCAACTTCATTCTTTCTCTTCCACCCTCCTATCCGCGGAGAGCTCTAGGCGTTGCGAGGTCAGATGTGGGCATGGCTGATCTTGTCATTGCCGACATCCCTGAGAACCTGCCTGTACCCAATGTCTCCGATCCTTCCTATAGTGTACCTTCCTGGAATGCATTGGATACCGATTTTCTAGGTGAGCTCTTCGATTTTGCGGATGAGATCCTGCATGACGATGGAGCTCTCCTCCTCTTTCATCCAGATGACAATGGTGACTTCAAGGAGAGCATTCAAGACCACTTCGCTGCTTTTGGCTTCACCATCTTTAAGGAGTGGTTGGGAGTCAACCGTCTTCGCCTTCATTCAGCTAAACATGTGGACAAGACCACTAACCTCTTCCAAGTTGTGCTACTTGTTCGTGCCACGAAAACAATTGGATCCGACCTTGATAAGCGGCCCCGGCACTCGTCATTTCGCCTTCGCGATGCCAATGAGCTCAAGGCTCTTGGCATTGAGCTGGACATGGATGATGCCATTATGAATTATACCACAACCCCTCTCATGGATGGCTCCAAAGCTTGGCGTGGTCCCCGTGAGAAAGATATTTCTTTCATGTCCTCCTTGATCATGGCAACTACTGACATTGGGCAGGTCGTGGTTGACGTTAATGCAGGCGTTGGTATGTCCTACTTCACTTGCCATCATATCTTGGTTTTCATTTTCTACCTTTGCTTTTATTTATGTTTGCTAACCATTCCTCTGCAACAGGGACTTCTGTCCATGCATGCAGGCAACTTGGGCGCCATATCGTTGCTCTCGAGGAGGACGAGGACATCTTCAACCGTGTCCTTAAGCCACTTCAGAGTGTTAAGCATCCGGTGAAGGCTCCATCCATTGTTGTTGCTTCCACGCAGGCTTCACAAGGCACGCAGAAGAGGCCGCCGGCCTTGAAGCGATCGAGGCCAGAGTCCTCGCAGTAAGTGAGTATGATGACCTTCTAAGTTGCTTCTTTTCCTTGTCCACTCAGCTTTTACACTTTCCATCCTCTTTCTTACAATTTTCATGCTTGTTTTCAGACTTGGCCTTGGAGCAGATGTGTTTGGTACGCCTACCAAGGGATTCACTTTGCCAATCTATGCCCATGATATGGCGATGGTACTAGCGGCACAACCTTCTCCTAGCAAAGCTAGTACCCCGTCTCCACGTTATGACCCCCGTGCCTTAGACTTCTTTGAGCTTCTTGCAGAGGTGGATAATGAATGCCATACCTTAGATTCCACTTCAGATGAGGGCGGCCATGAGGGGAGTATCTTTGGAAGTAGGGAATCTAGTAGTGACAACCTCATTGTTGATTGATTTTTGGTTTGATTGATTGGTATTTGGATTTATAAAGTGTGGTGTGGTTTTTAATATTCCAATTGTCTTGTTGAATGCATCTTGTCGTTGTTCTCAAATAACACTACACTTTTGTGGTCGTCAACTAGTAGACAATCTAAAGACAAGTAGCCAAACCAAATACACCTAACATTTTGATTTCTCAAGCATATCCTACCCACAAGAAAGAGGCCTCGGATCCGAGGCCTCTTTCCAAACCTCCTCCTCATGCTAGAACATACAAGAAATGGCCAAATGCAAAAACAAGTAGCCAACTCAAATATACAAAACATTTTGATTTCTCAAGCATATCCTACCCACAAAAAAGAGGCCTCGGATCCGAGGCCTCTTTCCAAACCTCCTCCTCATGCTAGAACATACAAGAAATGGCCAAATGCAAAGACAAGTAGCCAACTCAAATATACATAACATTTTGATTTTCAAGCATAAGCTACCCACAACTAAGAGGCCTCGGATCCGAGGCCTCTTCCCATAGGTCCACCATCTTCTCAACCACACTGAATTTTCCCACGGCCATAGGGACTCGTTGGTAATTTTAGGAAACTTTTGGTCCTAAAAATTAGGCACTCCATAAATATCGGCCTCATAATTCCAAAATTAAACTTGAAATATGTGCAAAATCCACGGTCATAGGGGTCCTAACTTTCGTTAAATGGAGTTTTAAATTTTGATTTTCTGCTCACGAGATCTGCTCACCGCTCACCGCTCACATCGTAGCATTCCTGTTGACAGCAGTAGCCTCTGAGTGCATTTTCGCCGAGTCCTAGCCTGCATTGCAAAGCAAATCTTCTTTTCCACAGATGGCACTCGACGAATATGCCATTGTTGAACATCGCAGTAACTTTCTTGAACTACAATGACATGATGGACCGGCTCTGCAGCATTGGATGTTCGGTTCCCAACAGATAATGGAAGAACACCAACTTCAACATTGTGCTCCGCAGATGTTGAAGGAGAGTCATGCAAATTTGTCCTCAAAGCCTTTGCATGAGCTTTTGGGTGAGAATAGTTGATTTTGTCGATACGATGCGAATCATCATCCGCACCTGGTTCTACATGGAACCGTCGCTTGGCCGAGCCAAATACTTCTCCACTAGCATATTGTGGGACGTTAACCAAAAAATCACTTGAGCCCGGAAGTTTTTCCATAGCCTTGAAAATGGAAGACAAATTTCCACATCTGTTGGCGATTCGCAGACAAAACTCTTCCTTTGTGGAACCAATGCCAAATGCTCTGCCGGTGAGAAATGTGTTATATCGGGTGCATTGAATGAATGTGCGTGCAAAATCATCAACAATTGCTTCATAAATATTGTCCCCTTGTTTTCCTTATTGTATGGTCCAAGAGGCGTGAACTGTTTCGGACAAATTACATAAGGACATCTCTATCCTCTCTTCATCTGAAAGTTCATGTTTAAAAGTAATTGTATAGCAAAGTAGTATTAATATTGCAAGAAGACCATGAGCATGAACACCAACATAACCAAGTTCACGAGTACGAATAGCAGCAAGACAACATGCAAAGAGAATATAAATACTTACAAGATGCATATAGCCTCCCCATTGATGATAGCGAAAATGCCACCATCCTAGCCATGTGTCCAAAGCTGGAACATCAACGTCAGAGGCTGCTCCGCTAGAAAACCAACATGAACGAATTGCCAAATACTGGGTGTTTGCCTCATCCGTTGTTTTAGCTTCTTTGTACTAAGTGCAGATACGTTTGTGCTCATCCCTAAGCTCCGGCTTGATGAATTGATTGGTAGCCCATTATATGCATTTGGTCCAGTGCAAGAGACAACAACGTTATTTTCCCTGCATTGGCACCGTTTTGTTACCAATACCATAAATCTCACGAAGAACGTTCCAATTCACTTGGGCACTATCAGCCATGAATCCTTTGAAGTTAACATTGTGCACCCCGTGCTTTGCCATAACGCCGTTAAGTCCATGCCATAAGTAGGCTTGAGCATCATGAGTTTCCGACATCATATCATAAAGAGCTATAGTCATCACTTTGCAATAACGAAAGTCATATACATGGCATGCGAAGGTCGTATAACGTTTGACACATTTTATGTGGTCGAACATGACCCAAACATCTTGTAAATTACCACCTAGTTGCATTCTTCGAACCAAGTCAACCCCTGAGCCAAGGCCAACCTCCGACATTTTGAAAACAAACACCTTGTTTTTTTTCTTTCTTTGGCCTGGAAATCTGTTCTCATGCACAAATGGCCAACGAATTGTTCCCCGCAATTCGCATACTCCGTCAATAACACCACTCCTACCCATTCGTTTAAATTTGCAAACATTATGGCGTAGTGTAGGACTTCTGAAACTCTCAAACTTGTACATCATTTCTTGCATCTCAGTGTCAGATAAAAACAACGGTTTCTATCCATCTTTGCCAATGAGTTGGTCCCCTAAAAACTCAATGTTCGTTGATATAGCAATTGATGACGGCAACACTTTGGGTGTTCTCCCAACAATATCTTGCAAAAATTGATCTCACAACACGCATGACTCTCTACAATCACCGCGGGCCACAAGGTGATTGTGAGTCCCAATATGTATACAAGCTTGCGACGTGGAAGCATCGCCTGTCACCCAATACATTATAGCAGAACAAATTGCAAGACAAGTAGGAGGAACTTTGCAGATCTTGCAAACAAAAGTGGAATCAAGTGGAGGGACATGTCCAAAAAAAGGTTTTTTAGCGTGACCATCCCAGAGTTTTTCATTCATTGAATCGTGACGTCCCTCTCGAGAAAGGCAATCACAGTTGGAATTATCGCAACGCAAATGGCCAACACATCGAGCAACATGGAAACTGAGATTGAATTCATTTTGAATATTGCATGTATTGAACTGGCACCATATTGTATGTCGAAGTGCTTATCCATACCATACAATTTTCGAGCATGTCCTGTTTTGATGTCTACGGGGGTAGGAGGAAACTCAAAAAGATGATTGCTATTGTATTCAATAGACAAATATCAAAGAAGAAAATATTTGAATATATCAAAATTGAGCTTACTAAACTCACTCTTGACTCTTTTTCTAAATTGTAACTTACGAATGCAATCAACCAAAATTGAGCTTACTAAATTCATTCTTGGTTTTTTTTTTCTAAATTGTAACTTACGAATGCAATCAACCACACTAAGATTTGCCTTTGACAAATGGGTGAGGAGAGGTTGTTGACTAAATATTTTCGAACAAGATGGAGATTGCGCAATAGAAAGTGCATGAGGACTATGTTGGCTCTTAGACATGGATGGGATAACACCTACGACAGACTCCACCTCTGAGTTATCCAAATGAATAAGTGCAGGTTTAAGAGTTTGAACATCTACAATGCGAAGTGCTGAGGCAGATTTTAAATTTACGTCATTTGTCAACTCAGGAGGGGCCGACATGACTCCCAATGCACAATAATTGGAAGGATGTAACATCCACATCTTTTGATCTTTATCTGTGGAAGGTGGAACGACAATTGTATAAGACAATTCTCCGGAATCATCAAAGATTTCTTCTTCTAAGAATTTTTTTTTTATTGAAACCGAATTTTGAAGACAACATATGGACGCTAACAAGAATTCGACCATCACTTTGAGGAGGAACTCTTATAGGGGTACGGCGACCTTTTGTACGAATCGAAGCCATGACAACGAGAGTGCTGAAACACCAAACACTAACAACAAACACCCATACGTTCAAACTCTTGAAAATTTGTTAGATGGACATAAAAGAAAACTTATATGAAACCTATGTTGTCAGTACATAGCCTCGTCAAATTGTTTAAGAATTATAGTAGGCATTGAAGGCCTTAAGCTGCAAATATCTGACATAATTCTGGTTTTAGAAATAACAGAGGGATTTCTAATTTCATCACAAAGGACAGTGATACCATTAATATGATGACAATTGAAAAATGAAAACCTAACAAGGTATTCATGGTATTATGTTATATTTTTATGGACAAAAATCAGATCGTGACACGTCACAGTTAATATAATATATACAAAAATGACATCATAGTATAGTATTAAAGAATGTTGTGATTAAGGGTCTTGGTACCTTATATAAAAAATAGATATAGATCCATTATATACCCTAAAATGACAATGATAATTTTGTGATTTTTTTACTATTTGTTTGATATTGTAGAAGTAAAGGATTTGAGGTCTAGGACCATTTTGGAATGTAACTAAAACATGTGAAAAAAAAACATTTCGAAAATTTCCGAAATCCACCATATAAGTAGCTTTTGCAAAAATCTACGATATCATCAATTTTAGGAGGTTTAGAAATTCATAATAAATAGATATTTAATGAAAAAATCTAATTTATTTTTGAAAAATACATATGATAGCCATTTATATGCAAAACAAAATTCAAGCAATTTGAACTTAATATGCATGAGATATAGATTAGCAAAGTTTTGCAAAATCTACGGCTTTTGTATATATATATATTTATTACTTCTACTATTGTTTCTCTTTCTTTTTACTTTACAATCATCTTTGGTAAGTACAAGTTTACGGTTTAGGGTTAGTTGTGGCCGTCGCTAACCCTAAACCCTAACATAATGTTGAATAAGATGAACGGATTGACAGTAATGAACGGAATAGTGTTTTACAACCATATAAATTATGGGTGTCGTGGGCTTCTAAGACAAATTATTTTGTGAGCTTGAGGTGGTGGCGAGTTGGAGAGTTAGTCTTGTTGGTTTAAAATTGTTGTTGAGGGTGTTTATTTCAATCTGCTATTGAGGACTGTTGTTGTAGATTGCTGTAGAAATTTCATTTTTAATCTCTTGTTGGGGTTTCTGTTTAGCATTGCTTGTACGCCAACACACAAACGCTAGGATTGTTATTAGAAGGAGTTTCTTTCAATCTGCTATTGAGAAATGCTGCTGTAGAGTGCTGTTAGATGTTACATTTGTAAATCTTCTGTCGGGGTTTGTTATTTAGGACTACTTGTGCGCCAATGCATAAACGCTACAATTGTTAGGAGGTTTTTTGAATTTGTTATTGGGGGACTGATGTTGGAGACTGTTGGACATTGCTAGAAATTGTTAGAGTTTGCTAAAGATTATTGGAGACTATTGCATACTACTGAAGACTAATGAAGACTGCCGGAGATTGCTGAAGACTGTTGTAAACTGCTGGACTGCTATTGATAGCTTGTGCGCCAACGCAGAAGCGCGGACTGCATCGGTGCTTCAAACAACTCATTTGTTATACAATCCAGATAATATTACAACTATTGATGTTTTAATTTTTGTACTACATAATTGTATGCATTAGCTGACTTTCCTCCTTGCTCATGTGCGTCAGCACACTCCTTATTGTACTTATATATATCATCGCATTAAAAGACTAATGCATTTGTTTGTGTGGCAAAATTTCGTTAACTATAAAAATAATTTAAAAATACATTCTCTTAGATATGTGCACATTTGTCTTTCTTAACTCTCTTTATTTGCATTTCAAATTCAAATTTTTATAACCTCAACAGACGTGGATGAATGGTTCATGCATTCTCACATTCTGGGTGTTATGACATGTATTTGTGTGTGCATATATTTTTATTTTTTACAATATAAATTTTACAATATAATTTTAACTTTATACGGACCTAGCAGACGTGGATGAATGCTTCATGTATTCTCTAGTCCTAGGTGTTGTAATTTTCTTTATATAATACCATTCATTTCTTGTTGATATGGTCTACATGATTGATATTTTCATATACATATCTTAGATTTGATTGTTTACATCATATTTTTTTACTATCCAAGTAACTTGTGCACTATAAATTATATAAGGAAAACATTTAAATTTTAAATAACCTTGTTACGTATAGATGAAAACCTTATACATGTTCATATTCTAGGCATCATAATATTTAATCTTGTATTATCAATGATTTCTAAGATTTGTGTCCATATCTTATACTTCAATCTATCAATGTTAATTATGTTACCCATAATATATAGTAATTTGAAGTTGTTTTATTGACTCATTTTACATATATTAATTATTCACTCATACTATCTTCAAAAAATTGTTCCAGATAATTATTGGTTATAACTATGAAACCTCTTCTCAATAAACCTAATCAATGATTACCTTGACTGTCCAAAGTCACTCATGGTTGAACGTTAGAGAAATTAAAAGCGTAAAAATTCAACTTTGATCGGTGGTGAGCGGAGATCCCGCAACTTTCAAGACGACGCAAACTTCATATGAAAAATTTAAACCGTGTCGACACCGATGCCTATATAAATTTTATCTTTGTCATCCATTTCACCAAAATGAAATAAAACGTTTGTAAAGGATAAATCACAATAAGATACTTTGTGAATGGTCAGAACATCGGTTATGATCTGCATGAAGGTGATCGCAATGATGCAACAATTTGACAAAAAAAATTGTAACCGTTCCAATTCTTGAATTCTGGATATTTGTTATGGGTGAATTTTTTTAATATTGTCAGACGTTAAGAAACATTAAATTCATTATTTTCATACTTCTTCATACTTTTGAACATATCTCTTAATGTGCTCTCATTCCAATAAGACATGAAGATAGCGGGGGCATGTATCGTTTGAAAAGCAAACGGTATGATAACACCACCATGGTCTATCGAAGCCACTAAATAGAACTTCTTCATGTTCGCCATATGAAGATTTATATTATGATCCCAAAAATATTTAATGGCATAAGATATGAATGGATCAATATCAGAGTTGTCCTTAATGGAATATTTTTATATGATTCCATATGAACCATGGCCCAATCATTCATGCTTATCGATGACAACATCCCTCCAAACAACAAAAATAAAATAAAATAAAACACCACCTCTCGTTCTTATAATCTTTTTGTACATTGTATTCATCGAATGTCATCCACTTCAATCATAGAATTTCGCATGACCCCTGTTGATGTCGTTAATCGATTGTCTCGCGAGCCAGATTTTCAACAATTTCCTTTCAACAAGCATATTTGTCAACGTTATCTAACTCTACTATAACGGAATATGATTCATTATCGTAAAACTAGTTGCAACGAGGAGATCCCTTCCAAACATCGGAAATATATTGTACATTTTTTTATCAATAAAGTATTGGATTTATAAAATCTATTATATATTATTTTAAAAGATATATATGTGTATAGATGATGAATTTTTTTTCTATAATTTATTGTATACATGTTGAATTATATTTGTGGTTTGTAAAAAATATAATTCCTAAAGGAAAACAAAAAGACAAGTCCTTGAATGTGTTACAACCTCTCTCACCAAAAATATAAATTGTTAATCAACAAGGCGTGAAATCAACAACAAAGAAAAGAAGACAAGGTAAACACTCCACCCCTACGCGATGATCTCACCGCAACAAGGGATTTTCACCTCATGTTATTTTTGAAACAGTGGAAGAAGATTTCGCATCTTCTATGGATTCACATGATCAATCAAACCTCGTACAAGATCAAAAAATCATTGATAATATTATAATAAAAATTATAGATAATGTTGTAGATTTAGTTGCAAAATAAGTCATTGCAGAATCCACTAAAAAAACATCGCTTTAAAAAAATCAAAACCATCAACCTTATCAAGATACACAAGACTCTCCAAAGAATCAATACTTTCAAGAACACAAGATTCTCGAGAAGATCAATACTTTCAATAGACATCACCTTCTCAACAAAATGAATAATTGCAAGAACAACAATTTTTTCATATGAATCAACAATCACATAGAGAGATCATTTTTTGACATTGTCTTAAGGGACAATATCTACATCGGACTTCACTGGTGGACCTTCTGAAGTATGTTTTCATTTATATTAAATAGATTAAATCATATTTATATTTTTGTATATTTCTTTTAATTTTTTGTTTTTAATACATACATGAATATTATGCAGAGTGAAAAAGTTGATATTCATGAAAAATTATGGACACCACCGCTTACATTGGAGAACCCAACTGAACATGAAGGGAAATCCATCAAGTATACGAGAATTAAATTCTTGGAGCGAAAACAATAAATCAACATTGAATGATATATGTGTCGTAAAATATCTTGTGTCTATCCCTTTGTGTCGAATGATTGATATGGAAGTGGTGAGGCTCGCTTTGGATGATGATGTAGTAATCTTATCGCATTTTTTTTCTCAATGGTTATATTTTAGGATTAGCCTCATCTTATGTCTCAGTAGAATATGAAGAAGGATACACGATTGATGTCAATGATGACATTGTGAATGAATGAGATGGAATATGGAAGCGAAAAAAATAAAGATTTTGAATTGTATTTGATAGATCATGGTCTGCATGCATTCAAAAATAAACTGGTCCATATTTGGGATGGAAATTATCGCTTTAAAACGTGGTATAATCAGGGATGTGCAAATGGACGTGATGCGGCCTTTTTGCGTCACGTCGCGTCACAAATGACGTGACGCCGTCACGTCATGTCACGTCGGGGCGTGACGCGCACTGACGTGGTAAAAAAAAATTACTGTACCAATTTTTTGTAATTTTTTTTTTACTTTTTTGGACGACTTCAGAAAACAAAATTTTAAAAATCTATTAAAAAATCTGAACCGTTAGATCTTCTTGGATTGAAGATCTAACGGTCCATGATTTTTTTTAGAATTTTTTGATTTTATTTATTTTTAGGTTTTCCTTGAAGTCGACTACTAATAGCAGTCGACTGGTCTTGGTCGACTGCAAAAGTAATTTTTTGCAGTCGACTTAGCAAACGACTGCAAACAGCAGTCGACCTAGCAGTCGACTGCAAAAAAACATTAAATTAAAAAATTCCAAAAAAAATTCTGGACCGTCAGATCTTCTTGCCAAGAAGATCTGACGGTCCAGAATTTTTTTTTGGAATTTTTTAATTTTTTTTTTGCAGTCGACTGCTAGGTCGACTGCTATCTGCAGTCGACTTAGCAGTCGACCAAGGGGTTGACCAGGGGGTTGACCGCGTCAGTTTACCCCTGGGGTAACTGCCGGATTTACTCCCCCGCGGACGTGACGTTTTCAGGTCTGCCGTCACGTCGCTGTCACAGGACGTGATGCGACGTGACGCGACGTGACGTGTAATCCCTGCGTATAATACCAAGGAGATGAAAATGGGTGGTGTTGAATATCATATAAGTCCTGCATCAATAATCCTTGATGGAAGAAAAACAAATCACTCTATTATCACATGTCTTTGCGATGATATTAATATGTAAGTATTTAATATATTTTTATTTATATTTATATTTTATATTTTTCTTGCTTATTTTATCTCTAAGTTTTTATATTTTATATTGATTTTTAGAATTATTTATATTATATTATATTTATCTATTTATATTTTGAAATGATTAAGATCAACAGAGAAAAATGTTGTTAAACCCCAATTTATTCACATACTCTTCAAAGTGGCAAAATATGGAAGTCAACCACTTGAATGGTGGGAAGGAAGGATTGATCCGGAGCAAATGACTTTTTGTAAAAAGAACAAATCATCAACCAAAAAATGGTATAATATCACACAAGAGGTCTTGGTCAAACATATTTACAAGGTATTTTTGTTTTTTTTTTGTTTTTTTGACTATGTGTGTTCATATTTTTAGATTCATTTTATTTCTCTATATTCATCAATAATTTGTATTGTACAGAGCGAAATTGAGGACGAGGTTGCAAAAGCAATTAAAAACTATATCAATGTGTAGGTTGCAGATCACATCGGATTGCAACAAATAATTGCAACAGTGTCACAATCGATCAAAACCAAAAAAAGATCAACATTGGTTAAAATTTTAGCCATTGCTGATCCCAAAAATAATACAAAGTTTTTTTTAATGAAATTAGAAAGCACTATGACAAAAATAAAGACAATTTGCAAATGACCCTTGATCGCCTCCATCGTCTTTGTCAATCTTAGGTTGACCCCACAAAAAAACAAATTGGCTAAAGCTATGGAATGCTGATGATGACATGCTGCATTTTTTGCTTTAGAACTTGGCGGAAATGACGCATTGGATCCATGGCTAACGAGAAGAACATTTTGGTGGTAGATATTTATATTTGAAGTTTATTATTTGATATGTGATGTATTTATGTACTGTAAATATTTGTATATTATATATTAATTGTTCTTTCTTTATGTTATACAACTCAAACAAGAGGCACAAAAAAAAATTGCTACATCAATCATGATGATACAACACAACAACGGGTGGTGGATAATATGACTTTGGATGTTCCGGATGTTGTCTCATATATTACAACATGGGAGGAAAAAATTGGAAACATGGTTTTTTTAGTGGAAATACCTACTAAGGTGAATGCAAAGACTTTGTGGAGGAACAACATATGGAAAGATCAACTAGGTTCTACTGCAATCATGTATCGTATAATTTATCGCTACATTAACTTTATTTTGATTGCAACTGAAAAACTTCGAGGTCGTCCATCATGGTGGTCTTTTTGGATACTTGCAGAAGGAATGTTTTGGAATGTTGAACAAAGAAAATGACCATCAACACATCGCGAAGGGGGGGCTGGTATTTGGACCTTCCCAACAGTTCTATACCAGAAGAAGAAAAACAATTGTTTCATGATTGCAAATTTTGCAATGCAAGAGTTGAGGAACAGAGAAGTGTTGGTATTAATGTGGGTGAAATGCCAATACTTGAAACCGAACAACCATCGGAGTCCTGCAATCTACGTATTTAATTGAAAAAAAGAGAAAAATAATCCATAAAGATAATGACGAACAAGATATCGTTGCAGATCCAAAGCCACCAACTGGCCGAATGTCATTAAGATCTCAAATTGCAACTGTGCCAAAACCGGGAAAAAATCTTAATTTTATTCCTAAGGTAGGCCTTGTCGAAGGTGATTGGAACGATTGTCATATTTTTATGAAAAACACAAGAAAACATCTCATGATTTCAAAAGGTTGATGTCATGGATAAAAGATGTTTCTTTGGAAAAAAATAAACAACGTCAACGGAACTATTACTACAGCATGTGTGGACCTAATTATCATTGATATTCCAAATGGAATGCCAGTCCACGGTATTAACAAAGGCCGTAGTATTCCTTCTTAGATGCAAATGAAGGCAAATGAATGGTGGGAGACATTGTTTGATTTTTGGAATCAATACTCTTGGACAGTGGTTGCACGCTTATCATGTGCAATGCAAAGATGGCCAGACTCCAAGAAAAAATTATGAGTTATGCCCTAGGGACCAGAGATCATCCAACAAAATTTTGTTTAAGGGAGCATGTCAAAACATTCACGATCATGAACTCTTTACCATAAAATGCTCCTAATGGTGTGCAAACTGCTCTTTTCAATATTCTTCTCTTGAAGAAACCATCTAGTTCATTTGCCCTCTCAGATACTGCTAGCTACATTGATCCATTTGTGGACATCAAACAATAGGATGTTTTGTTCAATCAAATAACGAACACAAACACGTGTTTGAAACAATGCGGACAACCTTGGAGGGGAACTAAAGAAACAAACCTTTGGTCATGCAACAACTCATTGAAGCATGTTCTCCATTACATGGTCGTGTATTGGATTTGTCAGTGGGTACAAGTGCAAGTTTTCATAGTGCAAAAGAAAGTGAAAGACACATTTTTGGTTTTGAAGCAGATGAAGAAATACACATGGGACTATTGGACGCTTTATTCCAAAATTTGAATGTTGAAGCAGCCAATGTATCTCAAGCACCCTCAAAACCTTTCTCAAGTATTGGTCCAAATTTTGAGGATGTAGCTCCAAAGCAAAGGCGCAAATTTGTGGCCATTGATTTATCCGATCCTGAATAGTGAGTAAGTCTTCAAGCCAATTACAAATTTCATACAATAAATTTATATATGTTATTTTATTTTTTAATATATTACTTCACCTTGTATTAACATTGTTTTTCTTTCTGTGCATGATTAGTATTGGATTGAAAGATTGGTTTGCAAAAGTACCAACAACTCCAACTTTTGGTGCTAGCCTACCAACATATCTAAAGTCAATGGCACAACATATGGCCCAACAATAAGAAGTTTCACTAGAGGCATCAAGCCAATCATCGGATCTTCATCCTACACAATTAGTAGAAATGTTCATGGACATTATTGGAAAATGTGACTCAAAGGTAGAAAACCAACCTAGAAAGGTAGCACACAATGCACAATGGTTACATACAATGAAGAGAGTGATTAGCTCATTTCCTTATGCTTTTATTTATATGTAGAAATTAAGACCAACCGCCAACCTAACCCTAATCCTAACCTTAGCCGCCACCAATGCGACCTAACCCTAATGCCACCAATGCAACCTAACTTTAACTTCCAATACTCCCACTTTGCGAGGGGACATTATACTCTAAACCCATTGAATCACTCAATGTCTCATGGCTATCTCTCGCTAAAGCCTTTGTTAAAACATCCGCTACCATATATTACGTTGGACAATATTCCAACTCTATAACTTTGTTTTCAATCTTTTCTCTAATGAAATGGTGTTGCACATCAATGTGCTTCGACCTATCATGCTTTGTGGGATTCTTAGCTAAAACCATGATTCATGCCAAACGCCTTAGCCATGAATTTTGGACGGAGGCGGTGTGTAATGCGGCGTATGTGCGCAACTAATGTCCGACAAAGGCGGTCGAAGGAGTGACGCCGGAGGAAGCGTGGAGCGGGAGGATGCCGCACATATCTCATTTGCGTGTGTTCGATTGCGTTGCGTACGCAAAGGTACCGGATCAACGGCGAACGAAGTTGGATGCGAAGGGCGTCAAGTGCATTTTCGTCAGATATTGCGAAGGCACGAAGGCGTACCGCCTCATTTGCTTGGAGACCAACAAGATCATTAAGAGCCCCGACGTGGTGTTTTTCGAGGAGAAAACACATTTGGAGGATTGTCGAAGTGGGAGAATGGACGATGGACCCGCGGTCGAGGTGGACACATCCTCCAAACTGGAGGACGAACTCGAGGCGAGCGACAACGTGGAGCCGGACGAGGATGAGGTGGAAGTGGACATTGCGGCTAAGTCATCGACTCGTAGTGGCGAGACATCGAAACACAACACCAGTAAGAATGTTGCAACCAAACCACCTCCCGCGCCGCAAAATGGCAATGATACAATGGACAATTCTAGGTACCCGGATAGGGCACGCAAATCGCTCGGCGATTGGTGGATGAACCACATTCTGCAACCCCAAAAACATGAGCATGCAAACATAGCAATAGTTGGGGAACCTAGAAACTTGAGAGATGCCATTCAATCGAGTGATGCGAGCGAGTGGAAGTTGGCCATGGAAGAGAAGTACGACTTCCTCATTGTAAACGGCACGTGGGAGTTGACCTCGTTGCCAAAAGGCCGCAAGGCCGTATGTTGCAAGTGGGTATATCGCACGAAGAAGGACGTGAACGGCATTGTGGTGCGTTACAAAACTAGGTTGGTAGCAAAGGGATACACACAAGTGGAAGGTATAGACTTCGGCGAAACATTCGCCCCCGTGGCAAAATTCAACACCATTAGATGCATACTCGTATTAGGGGTATGCATGGACTTAGAAATGCATCAAATGAACGTCAAGACGACGTTCTTGAATGGGGAATTGGAGGCCGAAATCTACATGCAACAACCGGAGGGGTTTGTACAAAATGGCCGAGAGCACCTCGTATGCAAGTTGAAGAAATCGCTCTACGGGTTGAAGCAATTCGTAGAGCATGATACGAATGCATTCACATATTTTTTGTGAATAAGGGCTTTACAAGGAATCATGCGGACCACTCGTTGTATATCTTACAAACTTGCTACTACATTGTGATTGTAATCATATATGTAGACGACCTCATCATGTTGACAAGTAATGCAAATATGATCAAGGAGTTGAAGTCTAGCCTTGAGCGGGAGTTCGAGATGAGCGACCTTGGCGAGTTGCATTTCTTTCTCAACGTGTATTTTGAGAGGAATCGGGCAACCCGCACCATCACAATGCACCAACGCACCTACATTCAATTTTTTTTTGAGCGATTTGGCATGAGCGATTGCAAGCCCATCGGAACACCGTTCGATACGAAGATCTCGTTGCCGAAGCTTTCGGATGAGGAATACGAAGAGTTTTCGGAGGAGATGAAGGAAATTCCGTATCAAGAAACGGTGGGGTCGTTGATGTATGCGATGATGGTCACAAGACCGGACTTCGCATTTGCGGTAAGCGTGGTAAGTCGATTCATGTCCAAACCGGGTCCGATGTATTAGATGGCCATCAAGAGAATAATGCGGTATTTGAAGGCCACCTTAGATATGAGGTTGCGCATTGGGGGAAAACATATGGAGGTGAAAAATTATTCAAATGCGGATTGGGCCGGAGATGTGGAGAATCGAAGATCCACATCCGGATATGTTTTCTTCTTCGGAGAGGGGGTCGTGTCGTGGAATAGTAAGCGGCAACAAACGGTGGCATAATCGACGATGGAGGCGGAGTACATGGCCATTAGCCGATGCACGAGGGAAACAATTTGACTTAGGCAACTAATGAAAAATGTGGGTTGTGTGCAAGAGGAGGCGACCACCATCATGTGCGATAATCAAGGTTTTATGGCTTTAGCTAAAAATCCTACAAAGCATGATAGGTCGAAACACATTAATGTGCAACACCATTTCATTAGAGAAAAGATTGAAAACAAAGTTATAGAGTTGGAATATTGTCCAACGCAATATATGGTAGCGGATGTTTTAACAAAGGCTTTAGCGAGAGATAGGCATGAGACATTAAGTGATTCAATGGGCTTAGAGTATAATGCCACCTCGCAAAGTGGGAGTATTGGAAGTTAAAGTTAGGTTGTATTGGTGGCATTAGGGTTAGGTCGCATTGGTGGCGGCTAAGGTTAGGGTTAGGTTGGCGGCTGGTCTTAATTTCTACATATAAATAAAGACATAAGGGAAGGAGCTAATCACTCTCTTCATTGTATGTAACCATTGTGCATTGTGTGCTACTTTTTTATGTTGGTCTTCTATCTTTGAGTCACATGTTCCAATAAACCTTCTCAAGTCAGATGTTTTGCAACTCTAAATAACTCAAACTAACTTAAATGAATGTGTTTCCACCTAACTCTCTCAAGTCAGATCTTTTGCAAGTCAAAACAACTCAAACTAACTCAAATGAGTGGTTTTCTACCTAACCCTTTCAAGTTAGATGTTTTGCAAGTCTAAACACTTCAAAGTCTCACAAAGGAGTTTCTTGCCACTTGAGGCTCTCAAATTAGATCTCTTTCAAGTCTAAATATTTCAAACTCTCACAAAAGAGTTTCTTTTCACTCAAGTCTATCAAAGAGCTAAATCTAAATTCTTTGGCACTCAAGACACCTCCAATCAATCAAACATTGATAGGATTTCTAAAGTCAACACATTTTATACTCTACAAAGGTGATATGTCACTCAATACCTTAAAAAAACTAGATCTAAATTTTTTGACTTCAAATTTATTTAAAGATGAATGGAATGTCTCAAAACGGATCCGATCCACATTCAAGCATTCAAAAGCAATACACTCATAACAAATGAGTGATCCGAGGTGCAAACACCTCACCAAGGCCTTCCACGCTAGTCCGTTGCTCCAAGAATGCTTGAAGGCGTTCCAAAAGGTCCTCCAAAGCTCCACCACATCACCAAGAGCTCTAAACACCTCGAAAACACCTCCAATCGAATTCTGCCTCCTCCAATCTCCTCCTAAGTCGATCTCCTTCTTCCAAGACGTCGTGGGCCCATAACCTATTAGAAAATGTGACTAAAAGGTAGAAGACCAGCCTAGAAAGGTAGCACACAATGCACAATGGTTGCATACAATGGAGAGAATGATTAGCTCCTTCCCTTATGCCTTTATTTATATGTAGAGATTATGACCAACCGCCAACCTAACCCTAATCCTAACCCTAACCTTAGCCGCCACCAATGCGACCTAACCCTAATGCCGCCAATGCAACCTAACCTTAACTTCCAATAGACACACTACAACAAAACACGTCTTTTACAACTGGGTTTTTTCACTCCTACGAGTGAGAAAACCCAGACTTTACTGACGTAAAAAACGACCAGTCGCTTCGGACAAGCAGTAAAGTCTGGTCATAGTAATGTCGGACAAGATGTTCCCAATGGACACGTTCCCAATGGCAGTGAAGTTTGGGGTGCTCCGCGTGCTTCACTTCATAAAGTCATGTCCTACTTCACTATGCCGAGTCAATATAAGCAACATAATATACGTCACCACATAACTAGGCCTAGTGATATTGTTACTAAGTCATGTAAGTTAGTATTAACTGTTGCACTTCACTACACAAAGTCATATATGTGAAATTAATAAGAGTCTCCATATCACTCCCTCTAGTAATCTCAAACATACAAAATGAGAATCATAACTTTATGAAGTAAGTGCGTGTGACTTCTTATAGTAAACTTCTCCGGCAATGACATATACTTCTTACTTTACGTCGTAATATTTACTTTACTATGTGGAGTAAACTAGTCATATATGGGTGTACCAACATTCGCACTTCACTACACAAAGTCATCTTACGTGTAATGAATTGAATTCTCCACGTCACTGCCAAGCGTAATCACGGACAGTAATGCATAACATCCATAACTCGGCATAGTAAGTGCATATGACTGGTTTTAGTAAACATCTCCAGCAATCGCACTGTTTGGCGTATGGACCTACTTTACTATGTGAAGTAACTTTTGCATCAACCATTAGTATTTGGCTTACTTCGTGGAGTAAGATCGTTGTCATATGTCATTATTGTGTATAACCAGTAGTGAACTTTATATGGCTTTGCAAAGTGACATATTCTGGATGCATATGACTGTACTTACTACAACTAGTAACATGAGGTCAACTCATCATAGTTAGATATTAATGGCATGCTCAGTATAGCAATATAGCAAGTCAAAATATAACAAGTTCTACTTCCAAATGAATAAGGATACAAATAGTATGTTATTCATATTCCGAATTTCACTACTAGCAATCATAAATACTACACTTTGAGGTACTATAAGTCTGAATATCAACATTGCTCTACAAGTCCGCACTACACTCACGCAGGAGCATACAACCTAACACAATCATTTGGCCAAATCACATAGTGGCCTTTTGCCTTGCCAATCGTAGTGATTGGAGGGTCGTCGTCAGTGAGGGGAATGCATAGGGGATAGTCATCCTTATATGTCTCCGTAAATGTGAGAGATATGTAGCCTTCGCCAATCACCTTATTGTGGCATTTCCCACCCTGCAAGTTATGCATAATACCCTTTCCAATGAATGTCGTCTTCAAGTCTTCCTCTTCATAACCACAGATGTGAACCACATCGCCCGGGGCCTGGACAAGTGCAAGAACCACATGTTAGTGTTTGGATTACATTAGGGCAAGCTTATGAATTCAACAACAACATTGAATTGCATGTTTCCTAGCAAGTGCGTACCAATTCCATCCAGGGTTTGGTCTTCTTCGAAGCCTTGGTGGCAAGGGGAGGTTTATCCGCCCGGCGTTTCTCTACCACCTGTCTGTTCTTTAATGGGCTACTTCTCAGTTTCTCTACAACATCGCCTTTCTTTAAAATTGGCAGAGCCTCCAATGTCAACTTCTCGCCTTCAGTCAGTCGTGCACGCTTCTGTTTAGGGGCACTATCTTTTTTGGCATCCCCACTATGCGCACTCATGCCTTGGCTACTCGATGGCGCCCGAACTGGTCGAACTACACCGCTAGAAACCTCTTTTACCTGTGAATGTCAAATTCCAATTCGCACATTAGACATATGCACAGCAGTTGTGATTTAGGACAACACATACATAAGGCCATATATGCTAGCCTGGTCATATTATGAAATTGCTACCAGTCATGTCACTGTGAATTACATTGCAGTCATTACTGCCAATAGTAATGTGGACAAGAACAAACGAAATCCATTACTACACCTAGTAAAACTGTTTACTGCTTATAGTAAACAAATCCAGTTATGGCACATACATCTCACTTTATGAAGTAATCTCTACTTAACTATGTGGAGTAAAGTTTAGTTCAAGGTGATTTCACAAGATTCTGCCCAGATGACATACCTGTTCATGCTCCTCATGACCCGAAGAGGCTTTCTGGGATCCGGAGGGGGTTTCCGGGCTCGCCACGATTGGCAAATTGCCTGCACCTGTAGACTCTAATGCCTTGCTTGTCGGCTCCTTTGAGGCTGACCGTGAAAGCGGAGATACAGGGCCACGAGAGTTGGATTTTGCCGCATCAACACTGCAAGTGGGTCCTAAACGTGACGGTGAGCCTACCTCTTTTTCCACTGGGATCCCCAGCTTCGCCATCATCGTAAGAAGCGAGCTCTGAACAAAGTTGAATTTTTCATCCAACCTCTTAACCTTTGCCCTTACCTCCTCAAGATCTGCACTCCTCGTGCGACTTGCATTAGGAGATAATCCTAAACCCCATTGTGCATCGCTTACCCCTCCCCCCCCCTTTGACAACGTGGAAGAAGCATGATGGCCACCTCTTGACCGGGAAGTGTTCTTGGGCCTTTCAAGCTCTTCCTCAACCTCTTCACGGCGGGGGTCCCTCTTCAAAGACGACGCCTACACCAAGAAAGCGAGTGAGTAAAAATCAGAGCAACAAATTGATATCATTTGTTACTTTCATAGTTATTAGTGCGATGAACGTTAAAAAATGGTATCGCTATTGCCAAAGTGCTTACCAGCCGGGCCCGCACCTCACCCTCGGACCGGCCGAATGTTGAAACTTTTTTCACACATTTCCGTGCCTCCCTCATAACATTTGCCTGCTCAATTTTTTTTGGATCCCGGGTGTGCTCGACCATGTTACACCAATGATCAAGCCGGATTGCTTCTGGTTTGGACAAACCTTTTAGAATTCTCATTTTCATCTGAGCCCTTTTGCTCTTCAGTTGTTGTGCAAGGTTACTCTTAAATACCTCATATCTGAGCGTACGCGGTTCCCCTGCGTACCCTCGATACTCCCAGTTCTCGCGCATCCGCGTATATATGTTATCCAGTGCTGTCCCGTCCTGGTCGTTGACGTTGTCAATGCTCCAATCTAAGTCGCAGGAGTACCCGCGCAGAGCATTCAACCACTGTGGCCTGAACACACCTGAGGGAAAACCTACAAAACAATCCACAAACTTAGAAAATGCAAACTTGGAAAATCCCTACTGTGCCTAGTAAGGTAATGCTATGCATAGTAATCTGATAGTAGAATGTTATACTGTATGCAGTAATGTACAACTCTATATAGTACTTCCTCACTGGGCGTAGTAATGTACTACTCTCCATAGTAATGTGATACTAGAATGTTCTACTGTATGCAGTAATGTACAACTCTATACACAACTTCTTTACTGGGCGTAGTAATTTATTACTGTTCATAGTAATGTGATACTAGATTGTTCTACTGTATGCAGTAATGTGTTACTCTAGGATCCAATCCACACACAAACCAAAAATGCATTTATGTCATGTTCAGCTGTTGTAGGTAGATCACATTGAATTGGAGAGAGAAATTGATTACCATTATCATCTAGATCTACAACAAATTTTTGCTTTCCATCTCGGGCTCTCTCCTCAAACTGCTCCCGACATGCTTTGTTGGCAGCCCTCCGCTTGGCCTTCATTTGCGAGTTGTGGTGTGGTTCTCTTCGTCTCGTTACCCATTCCTCGCCGATCCTGTCTGAATCTTCATCGCTGCTATGCGACCTCGCTGGGTGAAGGCGTGATTGCATAGCCAATTCTTTTTTCATGATTTTGAGCTCCTTCTTCTCTATTTCTAGCGCCAATTTGGCTGCACCATCATCTTCGTGCAAAGCACCATCATCCCTTTGGGGTTGCTTCCTCCGCATTCTACCATAATTTCTGGAATCTTCCATCAACACTGGCTTGCTCCAATCATACGCGTCTCCTTCCTCCTCCCCATCCTGTTCGTTGTCGCGATCTTCATCCCAGTCTCCAACATCATCAACGGGTAGAGCTCTCTTCGTCCTAGGGTTTGAAGCCATCTTCTTCTTCCTCACTGACCAAGTTCTTGGATTGTGAGGAGTCTGAAAACAAATTTATAAAGGCGTCTCGGTCATATTATAATTAGTGTTGTTCTACTGTGCAAAGTGGATTTCAACTATGCAGAGTAATGGCCTGGAGTACATAGTACTGTCCTATTGCGCATAGTAATGGCCTACTGTATCTAGTAATATGGAAAGTAATGTCCTGCTGTGAATAGTATTGTGCAAAGTAATGTACTATAGTACATAGTAATGTCCTATTGCGCATAGTAATGTGGCACTATGCATAGTATTGTACAAAGTAAAGCTCAATACATGGTGAAGAACTTAGAAAATGCAAAGACAAAACTATGATGAACGGCCATGGAAAGCATGATACTTACCAATTTTGCTTGTGGTGCAATGGGTTCTCTGCACTCCTCTTCGGATGCCTCTGTTTCCGATTCTAGAACATAATCTGCATCCTTATCAGTTTTTTCAAATCGCTCACTGTGAGGCCAAACCCCCCACCCTTAAGCGTCCGTAGTCCGAGTAGTGGGTTTGGGCTCACATTCCTCCGCGGTATTGGATTTGGACTTGGATGAGTCCATAGTGCAAGGTTCACCCTTCAAGTGGTCTTGGATTTAACTGGAATTTCACTTTTAACAACTCAATGTACGATTTCAATACGTATGTGGAGAATGCACAAGTTAACTATGTTATTTTAACCTCCTTATGCTCGGGTGCTATTTTGTCTTTGTTTGCTTCTAACGTCCATCCGGCCGCTTTAGCTACACAAGCCCTTAAGGATATCCCTCTCCTAAATGGAGTCCGTGCCGTTGACTCTATACTACCACTTGAACTATCACTTGTGTATTCCGTATCGCTACTATAAGAGGTCTCACTTGGTGTCTCCATACCGTACATAAGCCTTTAAGTATTAAGAAATACTTATGTGACTTATGTCAATCTCTCCCTCGCACCTTTGGTCTTTGCTTCCTTTGTCTTGCCATCGCGAGAGTGCTCCACATTCTCCATTAATTTGTGCACGTGGTTTATTTTTAAAGAGAGGATGCAAGTGTTAAAAAACACTATTCTCTATAGTCAATCTCAAATACATTTACTTGTGAAAGCCACACATAACACTAACTAGCATAATGTAACTAACTACTTGTCTATGAGCTAATTAAGTAGGCTATCTACTAAGCTCCTTCATGAACCCATCTTTTTACTTTCTAATTACATAAACCTAGCTCCTTCATAAACCCAACTCCTTCATGAACCCAACTCCTTAGCTTCTAACTAAATAAACCCAGCTCCTTTATAAACCCAGCTCCTTCATGAACCCAGCTCCTTAGCTTCTAACTAAACAAACCCAGCTCCTTCATAAACCCAGCTCCTTCATGAACCCAGCTCCTTAGCTTCTAACTAAACAAGCCCAGGTCCTTCATAAACCCAGCTCTTTACTTTCTAACTAAACAAACCCAGCTCCTTTATAAACCCAGCTCCTTCATAAACCCAGCTTCTTAGCTTCTAACTAAACAAACCCAGCTCCTTTATAAACCCAGCTCCTTCATGAACCCACAACTTTGTAGTTGTAATCCCCAACTACCTCACTAATTATTCAAGCCCTTAACTAATCTTCCTACCTAATTTTCCTAATTCTACTAACAACCCCTTTCTAATCACACAATTCTTCTCTAATCCTAAAATCCTAAAATCCTAGAGAGGAGAGGGGGAAAGAGAATTTCCTAACTTCACTAAGACTAACTAATCCACACAAGTATATTTTTGCACTCATCACAACATCAAGTGCTCAACTCTTAAACATGGAACTTGCAACCACGTGTATTCAAAACATGAACTTTAAGTACCACAAATTGGAATCATGAATTAACTTTAAAATCCTCCACGTCAACACTAATTCTACCAAGAGGTCAAGCCCTCTTCAAGGCTAACAAGCCTTGGCTCTCAAACTAAAAACTAAGCACACACATGTGCTCCAATATGGCTTCCCACACCCACACTTATAACTCGTGGGGTGCCTTGGAGCACAAAGGAAAGAGAGGATGAGTGAGGGAAGAATGAGGGATTATATAGTAAGCTTGAGGGGGTGAGCACCCTCAAGGCTCACGATAAGCCCTTGAGATTTCCTCCTACTTAGTAGGCGCCAATCCTATCTTCTAAGCCTTCCTCCCTCAAATGATCAACAAGGATCCTAATTCGAACATTTAACTAGCCTTGGCTTTCCACCTACCACACTTTACCAAACTTGGGATGCTTCAACCCAAACTTAGCCTCCTTCGCTTTCCGCCGCCATAACTTTCTCCCCTTACTTTCCCAAATCGTCGCTCACCACTTAATTCAAACCACGATGCTTAACTCGTGATTTGATTGGTGCTTTGAGAATTTGCTTATCCTCCACCTTGCATTCTTCCTTGGACCTTCCCCATTAAGTGGCCATGATGAGGTGGTCCACTTGTGCGCTCCATGTGATCCTCCATTCATCCCAATTCGAATGCACTTGCCTCTTGAGTCACTTTGGTTGTCTCCATCCATTTGTACTAGCCTACTCACTAACTACTCAATCCAAGTTCTCCTTACCTATCCTCATTCACTCAAATCCTTCCGAAGGTAAAAACACAATAACAACTCACATCCTAGCCTCTTACAACATGGTACTTCTAAGACTAACATTTCACTCTTTTTATATTTTTGTGAAGTAACATGCTACTTCAAAGTGCATCAACTAACGTTTCAAGGGTCTAAGACTAAATGTGGGCACCCTTTTGGGCTCACATAATTGGCGACCATCGGGGGATGAATCCAAACATCTCTTGCTCCAAGGGTAAGTTGCCTAGTCAAGCTCGGTACTCCTTACATCTACTTCCCGATGTACGGGTAGGAAAGAGCTCACCATTCAACGTTTCCAATTGAATTGAATTATTAGGAAAGACCTCATAGACAAGGTAAGGTCCTAACCATACCGCATCGAATTTCGCCGGAAATTCAAGCTTTCGTGCGTCTTGAATCATGACCATCATTCCCGGTGTTAGGGCCCTTCTCTTATGTCGTTTGTCGAAAGTAATCTTTCTCCTTCTTTGGATTGCCTCAATATGTTGAGCCGCCATTCTCCTCCCTTCGTCAAGTGCTTCCAAATCGGTTAGTCGATTTCGTAAGGATTGACTTTCGGTATGTCTCGTACTCACGGCCACCCTAAGTGACTCGACTTCATATTCGATTGGTAGTGTCGCTTCAAGACCATAGACTAAGGAAAATGGTGTAGTACGCGTAGTTACCTTATAGGTTGTACGGTATGCCCAAAGTGCCGCCGTTAGTTTCGTATCCCAATCCCGCTTCGAGTCTATAACCGTCTTGCGTAGTATACTCACCAAAATTCCGTTAACCCTTTCCGTTTGTCCATTGGTTTGTGGGTGGTAGGGAGTAGTCTTCCGGTGATCAATTTTAAATTTCTCTGTCATCTCTCGAATCAAGTCATTCAAAAAGTGAGTACCCCTATCGCTTACTAGGATCTTCGGCACCCCGAACCGCGAAATTATGTTTTCGTACATAAATGTTGCCGCGTGTTCCGCCGTGTCGGTCTTCACCGCTTTGGCTTCCGCCCACTTGGTGAGGTACTCGGTTGCCACCACAATATATTTCATTCCTTTTGAAGATTGGGGATGGACCTCACCCACATAGTCGATGCCCCATTTTTCGAAAGGAATTAAGGGTAATGATACATGTAAAGGCATCTCCATTCTAAGGTCGTTTCGGGCATACCGTTGGCAAGCGTCGCATTTCCTTACATAGTCATGGGCGTCCTTAAATAGTGTAGGCCAAAAGTAGCCCGCTCTAAGTATTTTTTGCCCGGTGAGTTGACCCGAGAAGTGACCGCCGCAAGCGCTATCGTGGCAAGCGATTAAAATCGCTTCAACCTCCGTTTTTGACACGCATCGTCGTAAAATACCATCGGACCCCCTTCTAAACAACCTATGGCCCACTACAACAAATTGCCTACTATTTACCCTCACCTTCCTTCTCTCTTCTTTTGTCCACTCTTTGGGCAACTTGTGGGTTGTTAGAAATTCCACTATGCCCGCATACCACTCCGGTGTAGAAGTGACCACAAAGAGGCTATCATCTACTAACATATCATTTACCGGATTTTTTCCTATCTCCTCCGACAACCTAGACAAGTGGTCCGCTTGTAAATGCATACGACCCGGTTTATATTCCACCGTGTAGTCGAATTCTTCTAATAACAAAACCCACCTAGCTAACCTACCACTTAACTCCGCCTTGTTAACTAGATACTTGATAGCCATGTGGTCAACAAAAAATACAACCGGGTTGCACATGAGGTAATGCCTAAACTTTTTAACGGAAAACACCATGGCTAGGCACTCCCTCTCCGTTGTAGAGTAGTTTCTTTCGGCGGGGGTCAATTGCTTACTCGCATAAGCTATAGGTTGATCCTTCTCTTTTTCTCCCGTTGCTTGACAAAGCGCACTCCCTATTGCCACATTACTAGCATCACAATAGACGTGAAAAGGTTTACCCCAATTGGGTGGTATCAACACCGGATAGGTGCTCAACCTATCCCGCAATTCCTCAAAGGCTTTTTGACAAGCATCTGTCCACTCGAATTTGACATCCTTTTTGAGCAAATGGGTAATGGGCACCGCTATCTTTGAAAAATTAGGAATAAGTTCCCGGTACCATCCCACATGTCCTAACAACTTAGAGATCCCCTTGGAATTGGTTGGAGTTGTCAAGTCGCTTATGGCCGCAATCTTATCCGGATCGGGTTCTCTACCTTTTTCACTAACAACATAACCCAACAACACTCCCTTATTCACTCCCAAAAATGTCTTGTCCGGGTTCAATGCTAACCTCATCTTCCTACACCTAACCAATGCCTCCCTAACACAATGTAGGTGATCGTCCACATTACTTTGTGTGCTAAAATCGTCCACAAAGACGGTCATGGATTTGAACAACAAGTCGGTGAAGATATACATTACTAATCGTTGGAAAGTAGCCGGGGCATTACATAACCCAAATGGCATCACTACCCACACAAAAGTACCCCAAGGTGTAGTAAAAGCCGTTTTATGGATATCTTGGAGGGCTATGGAAATTTGATTATAACCCGCATACCCATCCATAAAGGTATATCGCGAATGACCTCCAACCTCCTCAAGCAACAAGGTGATAAAAGGTAAGGGGAAGTGATCCTTTTGTGTGCACGAATTCAATTTCCTATAGTCGACACAAACCCTTAATTTCCCATTTTTTTTCTTTACTAAGACCATAGGAGAAACCCAATCCGTGATTTCCACCGGCTTGATAAACCCGGCCTTCAATAACCTTTCCAATTCCGCTTTCACCAACAATTGCAATTGAGGATTCATCCTCCTCTCCTTTTGTCTAATTGGCCTCGCCCCCGGAATTAAAGGAATCCGGTGCTCTACCATTTCCCTAGGAATTCCCTTAAGCTCATCGTAGGACCATGCAAAAGTATCACTAAACTCATCCACCAAATTGCTATACTCCCTAACCTCTTTCTCCCCCAATTTGGAACCCATCTTCATTTGTCGGGTTTTCCCATTCTTTAATTTCACATCCACGTACCGCCAATCCGCTTCCGACACATGTGCTTGTTCCTCTTTGTTCCGATACCAATCGGAAGGCACATTGGGGTAATCTTTCACATCTTGACCTACAACTATCCCCGTAGACGTGGTCTTGAAATGTAAAGGCTCCTCCAATTTCGATGACTCAATAATCACATCCTCCTCTTGAGTCCCATCTACATGAATTAAACTAACCTCACCCTCTTCCACGTCATCTACCCAAGGTGTTAACCCACCGCTAACCCACTCTTCCTCGGTGAGCACCTCACATGGCTCCAACAATGAGCCCTCTCCTAAACTAACGCTAGGAAATTCACTCCCTAAGCCTACTTGGTGAAATGTAACCATTACATCAACCTCGGACTCGGGGTACTCCCTTAGCCATTGGGCATAATCCCCATTATCCCCATAATTGTAAAAATTAGGACCTAGACTTTCCGAGCCCGAATCTATAACAACCCTTTGACCTTCGGGATGGACGACTCCCACCAATGCCTTGCCAATCTCATTCTCGTTTAAGTCATCAATTTCCTTCTCCAATGGCAAATACATCTCCTTCTTCATCCATCCTTCTAATGAACCAATGGACACTATGACCCTATTACCCTCCGGACCATAAGTGATGGATGGTTTAGGTCCACCCCAATTGACCATAGCATTCGCCATCCGCAACCAAGGCCTACCTAGCAAAATGGGGAAGGTGTCCTTGTTGGAGTGCATTTTAATGACATGGAAGGTGACCAAGTACTCCTCACCTCCCGTAGTCATTCTACAATCCTTGATCATCCCCAAAGGCGTAGTCGAACTTTGATTTGCCATATTTATGACCAAAGGTGAAGGCCCCGTGAGTCCAAGTCCCAATTTTTTCATAGTATCCTCCGGTAGTATATTTAGACTACTCCCTCCGTCGACTAGCACATTAGGAACCACCTTATCTACTATAACAACTTCTATTTCTATAGCTTTCACGTCTCTTCCACCTTGTGATTGGATCCTAGCGGCTATTTTAGCTTTCACCTTCCTCATCCTCTTGTGTACCGGCATTCCCTCCTTTAATGTTTTCCTTGCCGTGGGTGAAATTTCCAATAGTTGGCCGAAAGTAATATCCGCCTTGAGTGTACTAAGGTCCGCCCACAAGTCGTACCCGGTAGATCTTTCCACCTTAGAATTACCCACCACGTCGAATTCGTCTACGGGAACCCCCGGTCCTTCCCATTCACCCACATCGCTATTATCCAAGTCATGTACCGCATTAGTCCTCTCCCTATTTTGTAAAATTATATTTTCCCTCTCCACATCCTTAGTAGCTCTTCTAGCTACCCTATCCAACTCGGAGAGATTAATCTCTTCATCCGAAGAGTAATTTCCTTGCTCTCCTATTCCTTCCTCCAACGGGGCATCCCCTCTCCTAGCCCTAGTAGTTACCGCTAGTGCAGGTGCTTCTTCAACCACACCCTTACCCTTCACTAACTCATATGTAATAGCATTGGTGTGAGGAGGCCATTGACTTTGCTCCTCTCCAATTCTCGTTGGGAGAGGAAGCATGTCATCACATGTGGCCTCCAACACTCCATCCATGAACCTAACATCTTGGGAGTTAGATGGTCCCGGATCCGTTGGAGGCGCTTGTCTCCCGTTACTACCATTAGGTGGAACTCCTTGTCTATTTTGTATTGGAATGTAACCGGTTGTAGTTTGCAAGCCCGCCGGTGGATGAAAAGTTTGCCTAGCATTACTATGGTCATAGTATAAGTTAGGTGGCCTAAGTTCATTGGCCGGTACTCCTTGTGGCCTAGCACCTCGCATATTATCCCTTGCTTGTTGTTGTGGATTAGCCACCGGGTAAGGGACATTAATTATTTTGTCCGGTTGGCGACACGTATCCGAGGGATGACTTCCTCCACAATTGCTACAATTAAACTCTTGACCTTCGGACCAACATTGTCCTTGAGCGTGCCACCTTCCACAAAAGGGATGAAATTCCTTCTTCTCTAAATTTTGGCCACCTTGCCCTCTAGGTTGTGGTCCTCTATTGCTTCCATTTCCATAGTGAGGTGGCGCTTGACCTCGTTGATTTTGTTGAGGTGGGTTACCGTTTCCTCTTTGGTCACGGTTTTGTCCACTTCTACAAAATTGACGCGTGTGGCCCGGTTGGCCACATTGGACACACCATAATCCGGAAGAATGCCTACCCGACTCAACCGGGGGTGGAGGCCCCGGTTGTTGACTCCGGATCATTAATGACATTTGATCCGTGAGGCTTTGCATTTGTTTTATCATAGCCTCTTGGAATCCTAGTTGGCTAGCACCTAGTCTTCTCTCAACCTCCTCCAAGTGTGGATCCGTTCTAGGGGCCGGTAGTGCCAAAAGAGGTGCCGGTTCCCTAACCGCTAAAGGTCGGGGGCCGGTGTCCACAATGGCATATGGAATTTGGTTCTCATACTTAGCGGGTTCTACCGCTACCACCCTAGGGCGTATGGGGATGAATTGTGGGATCAATTCATCCTCCCTTCTCCATAGCCTTTCGTGATCTTTATCCAAGTTTTCAATATCTCTAGCCGCACGCTTGGCATCCGCCAAGGTCAAGGGATTCCTTTCTAGAACACCCCTAATAGTTCCGGACTTAAAAAACCCTTGAATGAAAAATTGCTTTAGCGTGTCGTCGTTGAGCATGGTACCCACAAATCTAGTGCACACTAAATCAAACCTCCTAATGTAAGCCGAAATTTCTTCCTCCCTTCCTTGCTTCAATGACGACAATGCCCTTAATGCGGTACTTTGACCCACTTCCGGCCTAAATTCGTTAAGAAACTCCCTTTGTAATTGTTCCCATCCCCTAAAATGTCCCTCGGCATGATCCCGATACCATTCATAGGCTTCCCCCTCTAGAGTGGTAGGAAACCACACTAACCAATAACCCGGGTCGGTTATGAGGAAGCTAGCCAACCGTTCGATATACCGTTCCATGTGCCGAGAGGGGTCCTCATCCTTGGTCCCATAAAATTTAGGGAGATGAGATGGCATATCCATCGCCGCTAAATTTTGTGGAACCACAATTGGTAGGCCTCTTGGCCTAACCAATGGGTCTATTGGAGGTATAGGAGGTATGGGCGGAATTGGGGGTATGGGTGGTGGATCCATCCCCCGTTCCTCGGCCATGGTGACCGGTGAACTATTCAACAATCCCCTATCAACTTCTACCGGGAATTCTTCTCTAAGTGTGTAATTTTCCGAAGAAGTTTCACCACTCAATTTGGAGGGAGTGATCTCCTCTTCAAGTTGAGCTCCAAGTTCTAAGGTGTCTAGAATTGACCTAGTCCTAGGTTCGACGTTCAAACAACTCTCTATTCTAACATTATCTTGTTCTAATCTATCACTGATTTTAGAGGACCGCCTCTTTCGAGTAGATTTCTCTAGTCCTACTATCAAACTTGGTTTTTGTGAGCGAGTCCTACCTTGCATTCCATAAGAATCGATCGACCCTCACTTGACCACACATAATCCTAGCAATTCCCCTCTTAATATTTTCACTTGTCTTGGTGTGGTTATAATTTTTTTAGGAGGTGAGGAAAAGAACCTGCAAGCCCACTTAGGTGAAAGAATCCCAATAGGGGATAGGCATGTTCATGTTAATTTTTTGGTTAAGTCGGAGCATCACCTCCGCACCTTCCCGCAAATTAACACTCACCACAATACCGATTGTGAGGGGGTGACCTTCCGAGTAGATTATGTTAAAAGTCGAGGCTTCACCCTTCAACTTCTCACACCATCCACAATTCGGGAATTACCCTCTACAACGGATAACAACAATCACGAGTACAAAAGGCATTCCTTAATTAGTTAATGAGTTCACTTTGAAGAAATAAACATACCTTGAGCAATCGCATCCCCCTGTGAGTTAGCACTCCCCTCAATCGTGACTCAATGTAACAACACCATAAACTTTGTGAAATATTAATTTAATCTAGAGCATGAAATGACAACTCCCAAAACTTTGAGACTCACCCCGAGGTGAGTGTCAAAGTTCAATGTCCTAAGGTGAATTTACCTTCTAATGTTTTAATGAGCTACTCGGTTATAGGTTCCTTTTAAGTTCTTAGCAAATCCCCAAAAAGGTTGAGGACGTACCTTCGCCGCGCTCCTTCCTCAAAAATGAATTTGCGTAATTGACAATGCAATTCATTCCAAGGAATAGTTGAAATAAAATGAATTCAAATGTAACCCAAAGAGAGAATACTTACCGAGTTTCGGGTGCTCCTTCCCTTCTCTCAAGTTTGTGTCTCCAATTTTTCCTAGTTGCCTCCAAGTCTCCTAGTCGCCTCCAAGTCTTGTAACTACCTTCCGCTTCGCTCCCGGCGGACGCACCAATTATGTGAGGCCAAACCCCCCACCCTTAAGCGTCCGTAGTCCGAGTAGTGGGTTTGGGCTCACATTCCTCCGCGGTATTGGATTTGGACTTGGATGAGTCCATAGTGCAAGGTTCACCCTTCAAGTGGTCTTGGATTTAACTGGAATTTCACTTTTAACAACTCAATGTACGATTTCAATACGTATGTGGAGAATGCACAAGTTAACTATGTTATTTTAACCTCCTTATGCTCGGGTGCTATTTTGTCTTTGTTTGCTTCTAACGTCCATCCGGCCGCTTTAGCTACACAAGCCCTTAAGGATATCCCTCTCCTAAATGGAGTCCGTGCCGTTGACTCTATACTACCACTTGAACTATCACTTGTGTATTCCGTATCGCTACTATAAGAGGTCTCACTTGGTGTCTCCATACCGTACATAAGCCTTTAAGTATTAAGAAATACTTATGTGACTTATGTCAATCTCTCCCTCGCACCTTTGGTCTTTGCTTCCTTTGTCTTGCCATCGCGAGAGTGCTCCACATTCTCCATTAATTTGTGCACGTGGTTTATTTTTAAAGAGAGGATGCAAGTGTTAAAAAACACTATTCTCTATAGTCAATCTCAAATACATTTACTTGTGAAAGCCACACATAACACTAACTAGCATAATGTAACTAACTACTTGTCTATGAGCTAATTAAGTAGGCTATCTACTAAGCTCCTTCATGAACCCATCTTTTTACTTTCTAATTACATAAACCTAGCTCCTTCATAAACCCAACTCCTTCATGAACCCAACTCCTTAGCTTCTAACTAAATAAACCCAGCTCCTTTATAAACCCAGCTCCTTCATGAACCCAGCTCCTTAGCTTCTAACTAAACAAACCCAGCTCCTTCATAAACCCAGCTCCTTCATGAACCCAGCTCCTTAGCTTCTAACTAAACAAGCCCAGGTCCTTCATAAACCCAGCTCTTTACTTTCTAACTAAACAAACCCAGCTCCTTTATAAACCCAGCTCCTTCATAAACCCAGCTTCTTAGCTTCTAACTAAACAAACCCAGCTCCTTTATAAACCCAGCTCCTTCATGAACCCACAACTTTGTAGTTGTAATCCCCAACTACCTCACTAATTATTCAAGCCCTTAACTAATCTTCCTACCTAATTTTCCTAATTCTACTAACAACCCCTTTCTAATCACACAATTCTTCTCTAATCCTAAAATCCTAAAATCCTAGAGAGGAGAGGGGGAAAGAGAATTTCCTAACTTCACTAAGACTAACTAATCCACACAAGTATATTTTTGCACTCATCACAACATCAAGTGCTCAACTCTTAAACATGGAACTTGCAACCACGTGTATTCAAAACATGAACTTTAAGTACCACAAATTGGAATCATGAATTAACTTTAAAATCCTCCACGTCAACACTAATTCTACCAAGAGGTCAAGCCCTCTTCAAGGCTAACAAGCCTTGGCTCTCAAACTAAAAACTAAGCACACACATGTGCTCCAATATGGCTTCCCACACCCACACTTATAACTCGTGGGGTGCCTTGGAGCACAAAGGAAAGAGAGGATGAGTGAGGGAAGAATGAGGGATTATATAGTAAGCTTGAGGGGGTGAGCACCCTCAAGGCTCACGATAAGCCCTTGAGATTTCCTCCTACTTAGTAGGCGCCAATCCTATCTTCTAAGCCTTCCTCCCTCAAATGATCAACAAGGATCCTAATTCGAACATTTAACTAGCCTTGGCTTTCCACCTACCACACTTTACCAAACTTGGGATGCTTCAACCCAAACTTAGCCTCCTTCGCTTTCCGCCGCCATAACTTTCTCCCCTTACTTTCCCAAATCGTCGCTCACCACTTAATTCAAACCACGATGCTTAACTCGTGATTTGATTGGTGCTTTGAGAATTTGCTTATCCTCCACCTTGCATTCTTCCTTGGACCTTCCCCATTAAGTGGCCATGATGAGGTGGTCCACTTGTGCGCTCCATGTGATCCTCCATTCATCCCAATTCGAATGCACTTGCCTCTTGAGTCACTTTGGTTGTCTCCATCCATTTGTACTAGCCTACTCACTAACTACTCAATCCAAGTTCTCCTTACCTATCCTCATTCACTCAAATCCTTCCGAAGGTAAAAACACAATAACAACTCACATCCTAGCCTCTTACAACATGGTACTTCTAAGACTAACATTTCACTCTTTTTATATTTTTGTGAAGTAACATGCTACTTCAAAGTGCATCAACTAACGTTTCAAGGGTCTAAGACTAAATGTGGGCACCCTTTTGGGCTCACACTCACTGCAAGAACCATCTTCATTGCTAGTATATCGTGCCTCTATGTGCGTTGAGGTTGATGGTTTAGTTGATAACCTGCAACTCCTCCTAGGTGGCTTCAAGGACTCCGAGATTGTCCTGGAATCCTCGAAGGTATCAGCCAATAGCTCTTGCATTGTGGTTATCATACAAGCATGTATTGCAGGGAATTGGGAAACCTCAATAAACAACTTCTGGACATTTTCATCGGACAGTGAAACTATTTCATTGAGTAATGTGGTTAACTTGAAATCCATAATAGCGACTCGCATTTGACAAAAACCACCCTAATCTAGGAGTAGAATATTAAAGTATGCAAGGATACAAAGTCGAGGTGCGGCACATGTACTACTGCGACAAGGGAACTGCAGTAATGACACAAATACATGCGATAAGTTTGAGGGCGCAATGGTTCCTAGTGCATACTTCAAAGACAAAGATATGACGTACTTTGAATAATAGGGCAAATTTACCGATCTTTCCGAGGTTCCGGTGCGATCCCCGCCGCTAATGCTGGAAGGCCCAAGCTTTCCAGCTTCATGCTGTTTCTTTCAATTTTAAGCCGCCGCAGTTGCTCATATTCCGTCTCCTCTACAATTACCAGTTTCCTACAGTGCTGCAAAACAATGTTTTAATCTTCTTTTTCTACTCGCTCCCCCAATTGAAATGTGCAATATGTATATTTGACGGGAGCATGTGTGCAGATAATTACAAAGGCTGGACATGAGTAGAGTCTAATTGGCTCTCTGTCTCTTCACCGGGATTTCAAAAATTTGGCAAATGAAAGAAGGGAGAACCTGGGAGGCATAGCGGGCTCCAATGCCGACTATCACACAATTGATGTGTGGAAGAAGAACCCCGGGGAGGTCACCCTGCGAAAAGTAGTAAACCACGTGAGTTAAACTATATGGTTCATTTTATTCATTGGAGGAAAAAATTATATAAGACTTGGATCTACCATAGCCTTCAATTAATGCTTGAAACATCATTATATGCAAAATAGGGTATTGGAAAAACCCTCAATTTTTTCAATAATAGATATAAATTAGTATGAATAAAATCATGGGAGAATTTTTTTTAATATTAGGATGAGTATAATCCCTAGTCCTTCTAGTAGACGGATGAAAAATAATACATTTTCAGTACAATATAGTGATGAAATCATCACTAAAAGCATATCATGAGTGTAGGAGGGAAAACTTTGCTTGTGGGCTGGAATTATTGGTCCATTTTCAAATCGGGTTAGGGTTTCAATTTTGAGCCTAGGAGTGGTGGTGCTACTTGCTCCCATTTTTCACTTTCTCGCTATGCAAGTTTTGAACACTCACCATAGTTGTAATGCATTTTGAAGCATTAGTTTTTTTGTTCTGCTGTAATTTTTTATTTTTGTGATTTGAATGGTTACTCAATTGCTATGCTCGTTTGTTTTATGTTGCTTTATAGTTTGGTTCAAATATGCTCATGTACATTGCATATGTCCATGCCAAACACTTACACTAAAACCTTTAATGTCCATATGAGCAAATGCCTAAGTTTTATAAGTACTATAGCGTGCCAAGAATTAGGCTACATTTGGACTTAGAATTACCTATAGGGTGCTGGAAATTAAGACCGAGTAGTTTTTTTCCTACTAAAAGGGTCTCTTAAAATCATAATTACTAGGTAAATAGCCCCCAAACAAATACCCGGTTAACGCACGTGGTTACAAAATATAAGGGGAAGTGACCTCCCCGAGAGAAGAACAGCTGCATACAACGACACAACAGCTGCATATTACAACGACACAACAATCCTTACTCGAATTAATTAAACAAAAGGATTCATATTAATGACAATTGACTCGATGACGCTCAATTGTAGAAACCATTCAGAAGCATGTATGTGCAACAACAAGAAGACGATAGTCTCTTAACCAGATCATACACTCAAACAAGAGAATTATACATTAGAACAATGGTGTGCTGACAGACCAAACCCAATCATCAGATTACATCTCAATTGACTAGGAAATCTAAACCGAGGAATCACTCCTCTTACGCATCGTTGACGTCCTTAATTATATTATGAAAATTACAACAACAAGGTGCAGTCCAATGTATCTACAGTCGTTATCTACTCAAGAGCCAAAGACTATAGTCGAAGGGGATTACACCATAATCATTCCCTCAATCAATTCAGTTTTAATCGTAAACAAATCAAATCTATCGTATAAGGGGAGATCAACATTCCAGTCTATATATCCTACCTCATGAATACTCAATGACCATAGCCTTGAATCAAATCATTCGCGCTATCAGGGAAGAGTTAACAGGAACCTGACCCTAATTATCATTCATTTTAAGACGTCAGTGTAAATCATGGTAGATATTCTCACTGGATAAGGAGTTAAGTATCAAGCCCAAGCATTCAGAGACAATGGTCTCACATTCTCGCGATTTCTAAGGGTATTTCTTGTAATTAATTCAGCGAGTCCATTGACTTAGAATTCGGTTAACCCTCCTCTGTGATCTGCCGTAATTACCATAATCTAGGGTCCCTGTCGTACAACTTTGCAGCGATACATTCAACTACAGAAGAATCAGACGATAGACTCAGTGATAGACCTAGTTGACGGAAATTAATAATCCCTCACTTTATAGACACTCGGCCTTATTAGCTCCATATTCAGACACTACATTAACTCCAGATTATAGCCAAGCAATCACAATGTTAATTCCTAAACTGAGTTCTCAACTGTAACATCAGTCAACCACAAGACAATAGACTATCTGACGTGATCCGATTTCAATTACAATGCCTCACACACCCGGATTGATATAACCGAAATACTCAATATAATGGAATTGTATATTATATTCCAGCACAACCACTCTGTAATCTCACAGATTTGTAGCCTGTAGGTAGAAATGAATTCAAGACACTAGCAAAAAGTCATTCAAATGTTCACCAAAAACATAAGTAAAAGTTTTTATTCTATCTTGCGGCTCTCCCAGCCTTTTGCTCCGAGTTCGAGAGAGAGTTATGAGTCTTCATCTCCCTTGTATCTTCCACACGAGCCGGCCGAGGCCCAGTAACTTCCGTAACCGCCATAGACCATTGTCCTAACTAGTTACTGTTTCTAATTCTCCGAGTCAATTGCCTCTTCTCACTTATCCATTTAAATAACAACAAGATAAGTAAAGGCTCTAATCACACTTAATCCAAAACTGAACCAAAAAGGTTGAAAATTACTACCACATCAAGCTCAAGTTCAAGTTCAAGAAGTTCAAGCTCAAGCTCAAGTTCAAGTTCAAGATCAAGTTCAAGTTCAAGATCAAGTTCAAGCCCAAGCTCAAGCTCAAGCTCAAGCTCAAGCTCACATACAAGACCAAACACTTCCCATAAGCATTGTACATTCCATTTTAGGTACCCTTTTATAAGAAAAAAGACGGAGAAGGAGAAGGCGAAGGCGCGGGCACGGGGTCGGGTTCGGGTTCGGGTCTTCGTCTTCGTCTTCGTCTTCGTCTTTTCAACTTTCGAGTGGCAAGTGCCCATAATAAGACCACATACTCTACAAAGAATACCCACAGCTTCCAAAGAGAGCCTCTGCGCAACCCCTGCTGTTAAAGACGACCGCAGCCCAGCCCTGGCTGCGAGCGCGTTGCGCAAAATGCTGCACGTATGAGTCGTCGCTCCTGGCTGTCAACATGGAAATTAGGATATCAGTTCACTTCTTCAAGAATCACGCCTTCTCCTCTACAGAAAACGTTGGAGACGAAGATGGAGATAGCACGTAGAGATTGGCAACTCCTATTCAAGCAAGGGGGAAAAGAAGAAAATGAAGAAGGCAGAGGGGGAGTGTGCTGAACCAGAAGAATGAGAACCGCCTTAGGATCTTACACCTCCGGTAGCGGCCAATCGAGTGATTAAGGATGTGCGCTCTCTTTGTATTACATCAGCGCATCGGAAGTCACTGGCGCTCAGAAAGTGAAGAAACAACTCCCTTGAAGAAACAATCGCCGGCAACAAGGAAACATTGCTAAACCCTAAGCTCTACCTGCTCGAAATCCAACAACCAACATTCATCCATCCCATCTCTAGCTAAATGCCGTTGAAGCCTTAAGCTACCTCACGCCGACCTCCTCGCGGCAATATTCCAACCACAATCGACACCAACCTCTCCCTCCCTTGCGTCTCGCCTGCGCCTGCGTCTCGTATGGGGCTACGTCTCCTTTGCATATCCGACAAAAGCATCTGGAGTTTTGCTGTGCGTAGTCCACGCTTACCAACTACGTACTGCTACTGCTGTGGCCATGGGAGTAGTATTTACCGCAAGAGGGCAGAGTTTTCGGTTGGTGAACTCTGAAGTAAGTTTTCACTTTTTTGCACCCTCAAGTAATTTTTCACTTTACATGATAACTACATTGTGTTGTGGAATTAGTGAAGGTTACCATTTGGAGTGATGTGTAGGCTGAAACCTTTTACATGAAGTTATTTTTAGAAAGTAAATTATAGCATATCATTCAGTCTGTAGGCTAAGTACTTATTTTATTTGTAAGATAAAGGACACTCTCGGTAAAAGCGGCAGCAACGCGGAATTCCAAGTAATAGCCCAGGTGTATTTGACAATACAATGTACACTAAATAAAATAAGATTTAATGTGTTGATTTAGGATTCACATGTTCTATAATTGCCCTTTCAACTGTGAAGTAATGTCACTATGTGAAGTAATGTCATTTACTTCATGACGTAATGTCATGAAGTAATGTTATTTACTTCATGACGTAATGTCATGAAGTAATGTTATTTACTTCATGACGTAATGTCATGAAGTAATGTTATTTACTCCATGAAGTAATGTCATAGTAATGTGACAATGTGAAGTAATGTCATTTACTACATGAAGTAAAGACGTGGACTTTAAGTTAAAGGAACCCATAATTTAAGATCTCCAGACCAATTACAACAAATGTGTTGCAAAGGATGTTGCAGGTGAATTTGATTTTTGAATTGTGCCAACATCTTTAACCCGCTAATTGAAGGTCACATTCTTTCTACTATAATTCATTTAATTTGATGCAGAATCAAAATGGATGCAACATCGAGGCGCGCAATGTTGGACTTGGAGCTATGGGACTTGGAAGAAAAAGAAGCGGACAAAATAAGATTGGTAAAATATCGTTGCCCTTGTAGTATGTGTGCAGGGGGGAAGGTATTGTCAATAGCAACCATACGAAAACATCTTCGTCGATACAAACGTGACTCCGCATTTACGAAATCCATATTGGTGAATAAAATATATAGTCATATTCGAATTATATTGTATTGTAAACGAGGCAATTGAATTATGACGTAACATTGATTCCCTTCGTGTAGGCACAAAGACGACCCTTTGTTGAGGCCGCGGCCAAGGTGGCCATTCAATTGTTTTTTAAAGAGTCCACAACCCCAAAACATGTCCCCCAAAAGAGAAATTACACTAAGGAGGAGCTGAAATTGATGAATTGGAGGCGTGGAGCTTTCGATGGGCAGTGGTGCAATGGGCCCATACCGAAGTTCACCACTTTCAGTTTTCATCAAAGACACTGGGTGGTGAAAATTTCAAAATTTTTATTTATGGGCTGGGGTTTGTTTGCTATGGACTCCGCAAAAGAAGGAGATATTCTCTTGCCATTTGTAGGTCCCCAATATAGCAAGTCAAAATACAGGAAAATGAAAAGTCTTGTGCCAAGCTTCAAGAGTTATGTCCTTAAAGTTGAGGAAGATATTTACATAGACGGGAGTGTGGAGAAGGGCAATGTTGTTGGATTTATCAACAGCTCCATAGGGCGAGAGGAAATTGGCAATGTAGTGTGGGAGTATAGTATGCTTCCCAAACCTTGGAAGGAGAACGAGTGGGGTTTTGTTATGACAATTGCATCAAGGGATATAGAGGCAGGAGAAGAGCTGTATGCGCATTACTCCGTGAATTAAATTCCTGCGATTTTGTTGAGACATTTTTCGAATTTAATGCATCAGCAATTTCACCACTATGTCTTGTATTTGGAGCAGCTAAGAGTTGTGATGGGGTGTCATATATTAATCTCACCTGTGTATAGTAATGTGCTACTTTTCATAGTAATATTGCATAGTAATGTGCTACTGTTACTAGTAATAGTGCATAGTAATGGTGCATAGGTGTAGTGCATAGTAATGGTGCATAGCTTTTAAGCTGCCACAACCCTACTATTATTGTATATAGTAATGATCTACTTACACTCCAGGAATGCTACAGGTCTTGTCCAATTTACCGTGCTTGCACAGAAGATTGTTTTTTATCTTTGGGATGGTCATTAATTATAGATTCTCAAATGTTTGTAAATACATAAGGTTACTAAGAGAAAAAGTATTGTTTTCTTCTCCATGGTGCACATGTAGGAGGTCAACAATGACATTTATATTGCCCAAAAAGACATATGGATGGCAACCCAAGGAGGGAGGTACATGACGGCACAAGGAAATACTGATATGGAAATAGGAGTAACTGAAGACATTGTTGCACACGAAAATGCAGAAGTGTTGCGGGATAATAATGAGGAAGTGGAGGTAATCCGGATGGTCCACGAATGTTTCGAGAGGTTTGATGGTTTGCCCGGATATACAAATACCACTCCAAATGAAGAGGGAATTGATGAAGAACTTCAGGGAACTCACGAAGATTTGGATGAATTGGCCAATACACATCCCCATGTAGGTGATGAGGTCAATGACGACATTGCCGACAACACGGAGGACTTATTGAAAGAAACCAACACCCCACTATTCAAGAACAGCCCTACCAACCGGTTACAAGCAGTTCTCATGATCCTTAATGTGTGCACCATTTTTGGAGTTTCCAACGCATGTGTCGACGAGTTGTTGAAACTGCTAAAACATGATCTACTCCCAAGAGAGAACACTTGTCCTCAATCACACTACGAGGCCAAAAGATTGGTGAAGAAGTTGGGTTTGAGCTACAATACTATCCATGCGTGCAAGAATGGCCATTGCTTATTTAGAAACGAACTCAAGGACGCAAAAGTGTGTCCGGAATGCAAGGAATCTCGGTATGTTCCGAATTCGGATAGCATTCCAGTGAAAGTGTTGCGACACTTTCCTCTTATACCTCGGTTGCTCCGAATGTACCGTTGCAAACGACTAGCCAAGCTTATGACGTGGCATATTGAGGGGAAAAGCAAGGATTCCACCATAAGATCGATTGTGGATTCAAAGGCATGGAAACACGTGGACGCAAGGTGGCCGGAGTTTGCGAAGGAGCCCCGGAATCTACGTTTGGCACTAGCGTTGGATGGTGTCAACCCTTTCTCTAACCAATCTTTAAGTCACTCTACATGGCCAGTTGTATTGCTAAACTACAACTTGCCACCTTGGTTGGTCACCAAGCGGTTTTTTGTGATGCTATCCCTAATCATTCCCGGCAAAGAAAGTGTGAAAGAGGAAAACATACATGTATACTTAGCACCATTGGTGGAGGAACTACAAAGATTGTGGGAAGGGGTGATTGCAAAGGACGGATCCATTTTGGAGAAGGCATATGAAAGCGTAGAGGATACACACAATACGAACCCCAATTTTAAGCTCAAAGCGATTCTTATGTGGAGCATTCATGACTTCCCGGCATATGGATTGCTTGCCGGGCAAGTCACGAAGGGGTACCGGGGTTGTCCTCCATGTGGGCCAAATGTGGCAACGAGGAGGTCCAGGTCATTGGGAAAAAATGTTTATCTTGGTCATCGTCGTTATTTGACAATGAACCATCCTTACAGACGATTAAAAAGTAGTTTCGATGGAGGAGAGGAACGCCGAGGCCCCCCGCAGATATTGTTGCCACGCGATATTTTACGGTTTGCTAAAGAAAGACAAGATTGGTTGCTAGAGTCGCCGATCAATAAGGAGGGAGACAAAATGGATCCAATCCACGAGCATGGAGTGAAGAGGAAGAACGCACTTTATGCGTTACCATATTGGAAGGTGCATACCGAAAACTCGTTTAACCGAATTGATGGGCATATGTTAGGGGTTTTATTTGAACATCAGAAGTTCACGAAGGCGGTAATTTGATTGTATCACAGTCGAAGTAAATGGCCAACGTTACTATAGGAAGTAAAACATGTCTATCAGAAGTGAATGAACATGACTAGTTGTAGTCATGTTCAAATACCGTTACTTAATTGAGTAGTGGTATTGTAATGTTCTATGGGAAGTAATAGACTATGGGAAGTAATACATGTCTATCACAAGTGAATGAACATGACTATTTGAAGTCATTGAACATGACTAGTGGTAGTTATGTTCATTCTCCATTACTTAACTAAGTAGTGGTATAGTCATAAAGGGGAACAATTGTTGATGCACGTACTATAATTCAGTTGTAAGGAATGCAACACCCAGCAATGCAGTTAACCTGGAATTTTTTGGTGCAACAGGGCCTTCTTATACGCAACACGCTGGATGTAATGCATTGCGAGAAAAACATGACGGAAAGTCTTATGAAATTCCTATTTGGGGAGAAGGATACACTAAAGGTTCGCATGGACCTGAAAGAAGCCAACATAAGGCCGCATTTGTGGCCCATACCAGGGAAGAATCAAGGAAGCTTGACATTGCCGCAAGCCCCATATGTGCTGACAAAGAAAGAGAAGGAGGTGTTTGTGGATGTTGTGCGGCAGTTGAAAACCCCTACTCACTATGTTGGCCAATTGAGAAAAAGAGTCCACATAGATGGGAGTCTGAAAGGATTGAAATCTCATGATTACCATGTCCTTATGCAGCAAGTTTTGCCTCTTTGTGTACGCACGATCATGAGAAAGGAGGTCCGTATATGCATAATAAGATTGAGTAGGATATTCAAACGATTGTGCGCCAAAACCATCAACCCATCAGAAATGAACGACTTGCGAGAGGATACGGCCATCACATTGTGCATGATCGAGAAAGAATTTCCACCGGCATTTTTTGACGTCATGACGCACCTTTTGGTGCACTTGGTGGAGGAACTAGATATTTGTGGGCCAGTACATGTCCGTTGGATGTATCCTATGGAGAGGTACTTGAAAACTTTGAAGGGCTATGTTCGGAATCGTGCAAGACCCGAAGCTAGTATGGCTGAAGGATATGCCATAGATGAAGCGCTTGGCTTTTGCACAGAGTACATGCAATCATATACCGTTACAAGTCGTAGGGTATGGGATGATAAAGAGGACCCTACAATGAACGACGAAATACTCGAAGGTGTTGGGTGACCAAGGATACTCACACCAAAGATACGCGACTGGATACATGAGTTTGTGGTCAATAATGTGGCTCCCTTAGAGCCATGGAGAGAGTAAGTTACTTCACCACACATGCATAATGCATTGATACTTACAAATGAATGTGATCTAATTGTTTGTTATGTCCATCGGAATTGAATGTCATTTGAGAGGAAAAAAATATACATTGTACCACCAATGTAGGTCACTTACTAATGTTCAGAGTATGTGTAGTTTACAAACGTGAAAAACAGCAACAAATTGTGTTATTTGTATGGCATGACATTGCAATTGTGAAATCCTTGCACTTACTAACATTTGCACCTCACTACACAAAGTTATCTTACAAGAAGATCACTGCCTGTAGTAATCTCAAACTGCAATTCAGTATATCCATAACTGTACGTAGTAAGTTAGTAACCGTACATGTCATATCACAATGGCTAAATTTTAAACTCTATGCAGTAACATGACAAAGTCATATTAGTTCACATCACTGCCTCTAGTATTATTTGGCAAGAACGAATAATATTCCTAACTCTACTCAGTAAATCTAGAAGCCCCTTATGTACGCATTGAGATACTAATTATAGTAAACATGCGAGGTATCACATAAATGTTTTATTGTACAGGCGACACACTGCAAGTATGACACAACGGAAACTGGAACGTGCAGAATATCGGAGGAGAAAACGAAATGGTCGGATTGTTTATCCTGAAGGCCTTCGAGATGAAGTGTTCTCCAAGTGGTTCAAATCGGAGATTTCTCGCGCCAAAGAAGCAGGAGAGGCGATTGATGAAGATGTGCTTGTATTGTCTCTTCCACCGTCTAGCCAAGCAACATCGTACCGCTCCATGTATGCCTTCGGAAATCATATCCGCGTGCATAGTGCGGAAGGAAATTTGACCACGGTAGACTCTGGCGTGGCCGCCACATTCTCACAACATTGCCGGTCCAGTGTACATGCCAAGAACTTCAAGGCGGCAAACCTTGAATATGTGGGATGGGTGGAGGAAATATTGGCCGTGGATTATGGTAGGTATGAATTGGTTGTGTTGTATTGCAATTGGGTGATGGCAAACATGGTTGGGCATAATGCTACCATGAAGCGAGACGATTATGGCTTTAGCCTAGTGAATTTTGATAGATTAGTGCCACTATCAGCCGAATCCTTCGCATTTCCACTACACGTCGAGCAGATATTCTTTGCGGAGGATTTGAACAATCATGGATGGAAGGTGGTTCTACGAAAAGAGCCAAGGGGAGCAAGAGTCATTTCTACAAGAGATTCTATACCAGACATAGGATGCCTATCTTTAGGCAATATGGGAGACCATTGTGGATTGAAACCAACATCATTAGAAAATGATACAACCCCAGCTGACCCAATGTTAGATGAGGTTGTGGCTCTAAGCAGTGATGAGGTGGTAGCAGCTTTGAACACAGATGACCATGAACCGTCTTGCGAAGACGGTGACGAAGCTGCACTTGAGGAAGATGATCATGCTCTGATAGATTAAAGTAACAAATCTTGAGTATGTGGTAATCTCATATTGTGGTCGAATATGTATATTTCATTATATGTTAGCAAAATTAAATGGGCCATTCTTTTGTGAGCATTCTATGGAAAACCCAAAAACACATAACATTTTGAAGTGACATAGTGAAGTCGACCACTTTACTATCCGTAGTAATGAACGTTCTCTGACGTTCCCGAACACGTTCTCAAGTGCGTTCCCAAGCACATTCTTGTCCCATATGACTACCATGACTTTCCGAAATAAACTCAGACATGAGGACAGTAAAGGTGGATTTCAACAATTTCAACCGTTCATTGTTTATAGTAATAAAAGACATGCAGTGAAGTGGGTGCGGGAATAAAAGACATGTTTTGTTGTAGTGACATAGAGGCCCATGAAGAATGAAACTTCACATATATATTGGAAATTCTAATTTATTGTAAAAATGAGAAATATTAATTTGATGAAGATGTATGTTGAGGATTCTTCAATGTCAAGTTTTCAATTGGATTGTAATAATTATAATCAATATACATCTAATGTTTTGACTCTTCAATGTTTGTTGTTGTACATGCAATATTCAATTTTCTACAAAAATATGTATATATGTAATACCACAGTCATGAACATGTATCTATAATTTGGTTTGGTTGTGATGAAATTGTTTGTGGTATTTTTTACAAGTTGCATATTATGCACCCACTACATTTGAATGCACACATGAATGCACCCATTCATTGCACTCCAAATAGTCGATCTCTTCTGACTCCTAAATGTGGTTGTGTTCATGTTGGCGTTTAGCCTCAAGGTCATGCTTGTACTCTTTCTTGCTTGTGTTCTGCATGCTGTTCTTATTTGTGTTCTTACTTGTGTCCTTGCTTATGTTGTTCTACCGGTTACCCTTTACTCTCAAAGGGTTTCAACCCTAAACCTATGTTATTTTCCAAAGTACCCAAACTGTGGGAATATTGTGACGTCAGCCCTAATTTGTATGACATCATCTCGTCTTTGTTAAATTCATTTCATTTAAGTTTATATTAACACGGAAATAGGCCCTTGCCAAATGGTTATTAAAATTTTGAAAAAATAAAGTTTCACTTTTGATGACTACAAATTGAACTCACTGCTCATGAAATTTTGCTCACTGCTCATATCATAGCAATTTTGATTCCAAACATTGTTCACATGCCTTTGTGTATGTGTATTTGCTTGTGCAATCTGATCTCTAATTTTATTGTGCTTCGATAGGTTATAAGCCCATTCATGCAAGTTCTAGAGTTAGAGATTTGATTGCTTGTTGGTGAGGGAGTGGATCTTGAGAGGTTTTTATGTTTGGGAAAGCCTTTGGGGTGCTTCGTATTGGAGGTGCATTAGAGCACGTTTGGGGCATTGGTTGGTGCTTGGAGGCTTGGAAGTTTGGAAATTGGAGCATTGGAGGTGTACAAGTGCATATTTGGAGGTTGGTATTGAAAGTCATTTGAGTTGGTTGAGTGCAATTATGCACATTATGTACACATTGGAGGGTATTAAGGTCATTTGAAAGTAAGAAGACTTGATTTGAGGTGTTGAATGCAACTATACACATTGGAGGGTATTAAGGTCATTTGGGTTGAAGAGGTTCTAATTTGAATTGGTTGCGTGCAATTGTGCATATATGATAGTATTGAAGGCCATTTGCATCTATTGAGGGTAAATAAACACATTTGAGTTGAAAATGGCTTGATTTGAATGCCTTGGGAGTGCAAAGGTACATTTGGGTTGCAAGGTGCCTGATTTGAGTGTATTGGGAATGCAAAGGCGTAGTTGAGTTGAAGAGGGCTTGATTTGAGTTGTTATGAGGGTGCAAAACACATTTGAGTTGACAAGGGTTTGTTTTGAATGATTTGAAGATGCAATGACACATTTGAATTGGAAAAAATTTGTTATGAGGGTGGAAATGCACATTCGAACTTGAGAGGGCCTAATTTGAATGGATTTAGGATGCCAAAGTAAATTTGAAAATGAAAGACCTCTTGAGTTCAAAGGGATTTGACTTGAATGGATCGAGGGTGCAAATGCACATTTGAAAGCAAAAGGGCTTAATTTGACTGCATTGAATGTCAAAGACACATTTGAGTCCAAGAGGGGTTTGTTTAGCTTAAGAAAGGTTGGTTGAGCTTTGCAAGTCGTTGAATGCATAGTATCTCTTAAAAACCGTTGATTTGAGTGATTAAAGAGTATATCTCCTATCTTTGAGCGTAACATGGCATCACTTGAAGGTGATGATGCTAGAGTCATTGACAAGTTCAATGAAGAAAACTTCAATTTTTGGAAGTTCAAATTGGAGATGGGGTTGGTTTCTATGGACCTTTGGAGCATTGTGGACGAATCCAAGGTAGCTCCACCTCCCAACGTTGATCCGAGAGCCAAGAAAGAATACAAAAAACATGTAAAGAAGGCCATGTTCATCATCACGCTCAACTTGGCGGACAATCAACTTGTGCACATAAAGAGCTGCAAAGGACCAGCGGAGGCATGTAAGACCCTTTGTAACATCCACAAGATGAGAAGCTTGTCTAACATTCTCTTCGTTCGTCACAAGTTTTTCATATGTAATATGCAAGAAAATGATGACTTGTTGGACTACATCAACAAGTCAAGGTACTTGTAGATTAGTTTGTATACTTGAAGGTACTTGTGAGAATCGAAGATGTTATCATGATTTTGCTCAAGAGCTTGGTACTCATGTACGAATATTTGATCACCACTTTAGAGACCATGCCGACGAAAGAATTAACTATAAAATACATGACGATACGTTTGATATACGAGATGTTGAAGTAGGAAAAGAAGAAATCATGTTTCATCCTCGCAATGTCCCACCATTGCGAGGATGATCCATGTCGCAGAAGTACGCTTGTATACAATAGTTCCCTCTCTCCATTCCCATAAGGGTGTGCCATTCATTGGAGTGTATTTGTAGAGAGCAGTCTATTTAACCATTGGAAATTCTATCTCGACAATGTTGGAATTGGGCTAAATGACCGGTTTGAGTGAAGCATGGTTTGGTGGAGACGAAAATTAGTGTTGGGTTGGCAAGATGATGATGCCGCAATGGTGTTACGTAAAGGCGAATGGGACAACCATCTCGGTGCAAAGACATCAAGACGTACTACTATTGTGGCAAACTGGGCCACAACGTACATTTTTGCTACAAGGCAAAGAACAATGAGGGATAAAATGCAAAAAATACCAATGAAGATGACAACTACGTACATATTTGCAACACAACATGAAGCGCATTCGAAGGCAATGTAAGTAGATCGTAGATTTGGAAGCATCAAACCACATGACTTCCTATAGGGCAACATTTGAAACATATGAGGTAATTGCTCCACGCAATGTTTATTTGGATGATGATAACATTGTGAAGGCAATCAAAATGGATATCATTGTAGTTGAGATCATGGTGAGAAGGGAAATCAAGAGAATTTATATCAATGATGCCTTGTATATGCTCAAATACCAAGCAAATTTGCTCTCAGTGATCAAGCTTTTGTCGAATGGATTGAACCTTAATGAATATATTGTGAGAGGATGAAAACGTGATTGCAATGGAACTACATTAAGATAATTTGTACGAAATAAAGTTTACTAAGGTGCATCGGGCGGATCTGGCTAATTTGGTATAATTTTTGAAGAAAGATAGTGCACGTGAACTTGTGCATTATTGGCTTGGGCATTTGAACACGAAGCATGTTCATGGACTTTCAAATATGGCGAGTGACATGAACCTTAGCAAAATTCCTTGTCCCACATCTTCGTCGATTTGTGAAACATTCATTGAATGACAACAATTTAGGGCAACATTTTCCAAGGATAAAAGAGTGCAAGTAAATAAGCCTTTGGATATAGCATATTAGTAAATGTTTGGCCATGATAGGTGATATTACGAGTATTGGGAGTGATTTGGAATGCATTCAAGTGGGAGAGATGAGGCTCCCTTGATGGTTGGGATGGACGAATCTTCCAAATTACCTTTGGTTGGTTTTGGTCAAGATATTAAGGAGCAATTGGGAGATAACCAAGTTGCAATTCAAAAAGTAAGAGATGGACCAAAAAACATAGGGTGTTTTTAACACCTCCGCCATATAAAAATTGTAATGAGGGAATGCAACCAAGATTGGGTGTTAATGAAGAAGATTAGTCTTTAGAGAAGCGTAGATACTTCATTAGGGTGTATCAGATGTTTAGAGAATGGAAGAGGAACCACATATTGCCCCAACATGGTGAAGGAAAGGCCAATATGGCATATGTTGGTAAATCTTTGAAATTGTGGAAAGCCATGTTATTAAAAAACATTGCACTTACCAAGGAAAGGCAACAATCACAATCAAAAGCAATGAAATTGCAATCCTTTGACTACTCACAAAGTGGGAGTGTTGAAGATAGAACATTAGATTGCTCATAGTCATAGGATGGTAATTGTTAAAGGTATAAGAACGAATAAGGTTTAATAAACCCATATGATTTGTAGAAGTGGGAGTTGAGATATTCCATATACATTGTATGAACCAATGAAGAAAAATGCAATAAAGAATAAGGCAAGGGTTGATGGTGACCATCTCACTTCAAGCATTTTCTATATGCCTTTGTGTATGTATATTTTCTTATGCAATTTGATCTCTAGTTCTATTGTGGTTTAATAATTTGTGGGAAGATGTTCATAAGTTTATGAAATGTAAAGTGTGGAGATTTGGAAGGTCTAATAGTCATTTGGTGTTTGGGGTATGGATAATGCCTCAATTTTGGCGCTAATGATGATAGGTGGGAGGTCTTCACATTCTATTGGGATAAGAGAGGGCTAAGTGGCATATTTATCAATCTTTTCTTATTGTTGTAATAATTAAATTCAAAAATTGTACTTCTAAGACAAATTGGGTGTGAATGTAGGTGGCTTCTAGAATGAGAATTTAGGAGGGTTGGGCATTTGCATCTAGGGAGATAGCATGAGCATGGTAGGATATTAGGAGTCATTAGGGGATGGTATCTGTGAGCCCAAAATGGTGCCCACATGTGTTCTTAACCCTTTGAAACTATTAGAAGTTATGTTTTGATGTTTTATGATTATTCACAAAAATATAAAAAGAGTGAGGCTTGAGTGAAGTTATGTTTAGACCTTAGGTTGATTAGAAGCTTAGAGGCATGAAGGAAGTTCTTTGGTTAGGTGAGTGTAGCATGTGGTGGACCAAGGGGAGCTCCTTGAGTTTAAATATTTGAATTGGGATCCATCTTGTTGGTTTAGGAGTTGAAGGCTTAGCGGATAGGATAAGAGCATACGAGGTAGGTGAGGATCGAGGGGCTTACTTGGCGGATCGGATAAGAGCCTATGAAGTAGGAGAGGATCGAGGGGCTTATCTTGAGCTTTGAGCGGTGCTCACCCCTTCCCTCCCCCGTTTGAATTAGGATCTATGTTGTTGGTTTAAGAGTTGAAGGCTTAAAGGATAAGATGAGAGCCTACAAAGTAGGAGGGGATCGAGGGGCTTATCTTGAGCTTTGAGGGGTGCTCATCCCTTCCCTCCCCCTATATATTCCTCTCTCTCACCTTCTTCACTCACTTGGGTTCCTATTCACTCTCTCTTTCCTTCGTGCTCCTTTGGCACCCCTTTGAGGGGTGCTCACCCCTTCCCCTCTCCTTCTCTCTCTCTCCCTCTTGTTGTTCCTCTCATAGAATTGAGTGTTAGAGTTAGAGTTGTGTGGAAATTAGTAGAAGGTTAGTGGAATTAGTAGAATTCATAGAGACTTGTAGGGACTTGAAGATACTTGTAAAGACTTGAAGGCCAATGCTCTACCTATTCAAGAGACTAGCATTAATAAAGTATCATGATTTCAAGTGAGTTGGGAGCTTGTTGAGATGGAAGTACATTTCATGTTACCACGAGCTTTGGTATCACACATGTGATTCTCAAAACCATCACCCGGACTAGGACGCTTAAGGGTGGTGGGTTTGGCCTCACAGTATCCGAGTGCGCAATCTTGAAAATATCCAACATTGCTTAGTGTCATTTGGCATGTAGTAGAGTAGGCTAGGAAAACATCAACTAATGCATGCACTGCTTGTTATGTAAGTTAGTGCCTAGGTTGTTTATATGTCTATTTGTACAACATGAGAGTAGGTGGATGCAATTATCATTTTCTCATAGATTGCAGAAGTTGTAGAGTGGGGAGATGTTTTGTTTGAGGGTATTTTTCTTATAGTAGTACCCAAATATTTTCTTTATCAAATTTTGAGAACTTACGTTATTTGGGCGTCGGGGATCCACGGAGTATCCCAAAAGAGGTTAGACCACTTTAGGTGGATGTCAGTGTTGGATAGCCATTTTCCAACATAGTATATTTGTCTTGGGAGGTCACCCAATGCATTTTAAAAATGATGTGTAGCATAATATAGGGAGGATTAAGTTTGTTTGAAATTTAATTTATAAAAGACTTCCACATAATTACGGATATGTTAAAAGTAATCAATCCTATTACAAGTAAGGTAGATAGACTTAAATGTGGATCATTCTTATTTATTGATAATATAGTCATTAAAGATAAGGACCTTAGGATTTTTTTGTTTCCACCATAAGCCTTCTTTTGTGATGCATAATGATAATGTAACATTGAACCCTAAATTTGCAAAGTTGTAAGCAATTTCTTAAAATTTTGCATAATTTTCTCATTGAATTTTTCATTCTTGCTACTCTTGGAATGAGTTCTTCATGTTGTTGTAGTTGTATATTGTGTCTCTCTAAAGTGTTGCACTTGTATGGTTTTGCAATGGTATTTATGCATGATGACTTTTTATTGCCATGCTTCTTTGCATAGCTTTCTGTCTTTTTGGGGGATATTGGTGATGGTTGTGTGGGTTTGGATTTGGGGTTGGGGGGGGGGGTGTTATGGTTGGACATGCAATGTTTGTGGCAAGGATATTGGTAGAGAGTGATTGAAGGAAAGAGAGTATGTGGGTTTGGTTGGGGTGGGCCAGTGATAGTTAGGATAGATGTAAGAAGGGGTTTTTTAAGATTGTAGTGTGTGGGGAAGGTTGGGGACTAGGGTCTATTTGTTGAAGGATTGATTTTGTCTTGTGACCAATCATCGTGGGTTAAGGTAATAATGGTGGTGGCATTCGATTTTTTCGCAGGCAGCTCTTCAAGCCTATTTTATGGTTTTAGGGATAAGGTTGAGGTCTTTGATATGTGCAAAATTATAGCTTGCCCACTGAGAGGTGAAGGCTAGTGTTAATGAGCCAAAGACCACATTTTGGTTGTGAGGGAAGTAATATTATGTCAAAGTTATGGAGCATGTGAGGGAACTAGAGAAATAGAAGTGTGATAATTGGTTCAATTGGGGTGCATGAGCTTGCGGAACTAAATTAGTTTGGGGTGCTCGTGATAGGTTGCATGTCAATTGTTTGTGACAATCTAGGGCTTCATCCAAGAGGATTTTTAGGGAGAATGATGAGATAAAAACATGCCCCATGTAAAGGTAAGATTAAGTGCTATGTTCTTAAGGTCAACTCACCTAGTAAAAAAATGACTAGTTGGTCCATAGCTATTAACCCCTAATTTAATGCCTAAGGCGCCACAATCAACCAAAATGCAAGTGTTTTTGAAGGGTTCAGGAAAGTAAGTTTTACGTAGATGATGCTTGCATTTTCTAGTACAGTGGGCGCTTGTACATTTGAAATGTGTGGGTATATATTTCCTTAAATGAGATATTCTCAAGCATGCATAATTTGAAGAAGTCTCACATGTTGAGATTTCTAGTGTATCCCCCTCCCCCAAGGGGTTTACGGTGTTAAATATTTCAGGGACATGTATCCCTCTAGATGTGGAATTTATGCACCAAACATTTCTGGATTTGTCTTTTAAATTCTTCATATCACATATTCTGGTGGGATTTTGATTTTGAGGTCCACAAGTGCCTCCATCAAAAGATTGGTATTTGAACAAACAATGAACAATTTTCATACCAAGGGCTCTCAAAAACTCAAAATTTGGCATTTGTGGAAGTTGTAAGTTGAAAGTGGTTAGAATTTCTAGTACCTTCTAATGGTGTATTACATAACTCAATGCACTCCCCAAAAGAATGGATCTCAATAAGAAATCATAGTGGATTATTTACTTTTATTTGGAACAATTCATCCCATAAACCTTAAAATTTCTTAGGTGGAGATACTTGGATGATTTTAAATGTTTGAGGTACTCTTTACCTACGCACTATAAACATATGTATATTTGGATTCAAAAATCACTTATCAAATGTTGTAATAAAATTCATCAAAGTTTTGATTGTCACAAAGGGGCTTCCAAGGTCATTTCGAGGTGGCCAACATGTAGGCATTTAGGGCTTAAAACGATGATACGCTCGTTTTAAGAGTCGAAATCATTTATAGCCCATTAGTTTTAAGTTGTTTAACTCTTGAACATGCTATTTACTAGTGGTTATTTGGTCTTAATACTCCACTGGTCAAAAAATCACTTGTTGGTTTCAATCTAGTAGCGCTACAAAAGTTCTACTTCATGTATACTCATAAGAGTTGGTTAACCATAAAACCCTAAATATTTGCCCCTAAATGGTTGGTTCTAGGTGACTTTTAAAGATGTTCTTAAAATGCGAGTTGGAGACCTTATTGGACTTCACAAACAAGAGAAATTTGTAAAGGGTGAATTGAGCTATTGTTGTATATCTCAACTAAGAGAGCCACAAAGTTCTTGAACTACCCTAGGATACCTAAAAGGATTCTAAATTGTCATCCTACTTGGGTCGTCAACTTCACAGGTTGACATTTTGATAAAACATTTGGAACTAGTTACTCTGACATGTTTTTCCCATACATTAAGTTCACAAACGATTGGCATACTAAGGTCAAAGAAATGGTCAACTAATAGAACTTAGTAAAAAGTTTAAAACTTGGTTATCAAATTTTGAAAGTGAAAAATATGGGCAAAATATAATACATCGACTTTCATGATTTTTACTAAGATAAGTGGACCTAATTCAGGTACTTATTTAATGAGTTAAACATATTTAAGTGGTGTGTGCATGTTTGATTTTTTCTTACTACGTGCTCAATATTATGGTAATAGTCAGCATGATAGTTAGGATAACTTGTATCGATTGTTCAAGAAGAAGGAAAAATCTAGACTTTGTTGAATAATAAGATAATCACACGAGCTCTAAAAATTATGAGGAAAATTGCTATAGCCTCAAATTGATTTGGATTTGCTAATCATCTCATTTGTTTCATTCCTTAAATGCTCAAGTAACCCGAAATGAGTTGCCATCTAATATTCTACTGGGGTTTGCAACCCACTAGGTGGCAATCTATGTGGATGGAAATGTATCTGCTGATGTAGGGTGGTGCCCACTCCCATGTGGGCCAAAACAACATATAAAAACTTCATACTCCAAGCATGTAGGATTTTTTGTTAGGTTGGGATCAGTGTGTATGTTTGACAAATTTCATTTGACGTTCAACTTCAAATCCAAAGTGTCACGTGACGTTTCCAAAAACAAAAATGAATGTCAATTGACATATACATTTTATTCTAAAATGTCACCTCAATTTTGGGTTACACAATTATTTAGAAAAATTAATATTATGAATAATCAAAACACAACCTTGACTTGTAACAAAAAAAACTATCAATCGAGCGTAAGTCTCCTTTAGTCTTGCATGTTTCTCTAAATGTTGAAGATTGTAGCCCAATCCATTGCGTCCACTTCAAGCCCACAAAGAGAGACCCGCATAAGAGCATCAAGGGTCTTCAAGTTCAACCTATTGCACAAGTGGTTTTTGATTGCATTTTGTTTGGAAAATCCTTTCTCACAAATAGCCATACTTGATGGAATGAGTATAATTTTTGCCAAAGTTGCATAAGTTTAGGCCAATTTGTGTGCCATTCCAAATTGCTACCACATATGCGCCAAGCCTCAAATATTGTTTTGTTCTCACACTCATGTTGAAGTGTTTCTGTAAATTCTAGGAGTTCTCCGTTACACATGTGACTTTCTTCTTCAATGTATTGAAACTTCAATAATATCCTTTTGAGCCACAATTTGGTATTTGTAATTCAATCACTATCATTGCTTGGATAATTACGAGGGCTGAAAAATTTGGCTGCATTGAACTCTGGAAGGTTTAGGAAACGATCATTCAAAGCATAAACAACTCTTTGCACATAAGATGCACCCAATAATATGACTTGTTATAGTTCATTGGGCCCATCAATTGCCAATGCATGAATAATACGATCTCTTGTATTGTTTTCATGACTCAATTGAAAATTTCTTGTAGTCCCTCAAGAATTTTCCCAAATTCTTGCTTGTAAGACCAAACATAGGTCCATTCCCGGATTTAAAATGATGTGATAACATTAAAATAGTGATATCAATGTTTGCACTAATAGTTGTGATATCAACCATATCATATGGAAATTTGATATTCAATTTATTTAACTCTTGTAAAACATCTACAAGCAAGTTCAAGTAAAAATGGATTGTACATCAAACACAAATTGAAGGGGATCTCTGCACTATGCAAAGTCTACCTCAAATCATCCCAATGTCAAGCTGAGACGCCTCAAAATTAACCCAATATTTAACAAGCCAAAGCATCACTCTTCAAGATCTGCTGGGGCAAATTGTTCATTCACATACTTGCACAAAACATTTGTGGAAATATATCTGCAAGAGACCATGAACAATGGTCTTGTCGGCCTTGTACTTAGCCTCCACCACCTCTCTAATCACCATCTCAGTTGTAGAGCCTTCCCGGTTACAAATGAAATTACAAGAACAAGGCTAAACTTAAGTATGTTAGTGAGTGTAGGAAGTTCTCCTACTATTATGGGTTATGTTTTCCGGATACTTGAGCTGCAGTTTATAGTACTTAAGTTGCCTAGTAATACGTGTCATTTCAATTTCTAGCGTGTCAATTGACGTGTGTTTTTTTCCTTCACAAGTCACAGTACGTGTCAACTTCTAAATTGTGCGTGTCAGTTGACGTGCATTTTTTTTTGGTGCAAGTTTTTGCGTGTCAAAAGTGAAAAACTTGCAAAAACTTTGTCAAACGTATACACTGGTTGGGATTGCTTGTTTTGGGAGGCGGTTCCATGTGTTACTCAAATGTAGGAGCCAATTTAGGAGCCAATACCGTAACACCATAGCAGGTTCGCCACCTGGCGAACGAATATTTAATTTTTTTGAAAAAATAAGGTTCGCCTCTCAAAAACTGAATTTCTCAATTTTCGTTTTTTAGCAAAAAATAAGTAAAAATGACCCTAAATAGCTTAGAAATAGCAAAATATTTCAAAAACTAATTTATTCTATTTTCGTTTTTTTGTCTTCAGAATTTTCTAATTTTTACGTTTTTTATTTTTAGAATTATTTTAGGACGAACCTGCTATGGTACTACGGTATCTTTCACATATGATGCCCAATTTGGGTGGGGGTCTTTTAGGTGACGGTTGTGCACAACTTGACCAAATGGATTTGAAAAAAAAACTTAGTGCACATGTCGCTTGCTGCATGAAAAAGGGGAAATCTCCCAAAATGACCTCTTGTTGCCCCTCCAACATTGAGGGTGATGGACTTCATCTAAATTTGCTCAAAAAAACCCAAATTTTTGGGGGTAGCTCATTTGTCATCCACATAACATATTATGGCGAAGTTGCCAACTTTCTAAAATTTGTGGCATGACTGAAATGGTCATCAAATGAATAAAATTCAGAGTTTTTTCTAAGTACCCCTTGGATGAAGACCATGTTCATATGTCAAACTGATCTAGCAAATGTGGTCCAATTGACTTCAAATTTTCACCAAAAGCATATAATATGATAATCTAGTTCACATCCGTACAATTGGATTTGAAGAAAACACATCCTATTTTGTTGCATAATAGAGATTTTCAACAGTGGTGTTGGAAAATGGAATGTGAAGGCTTCAGCGTTTAGGGGTTAAGCGCTTGCCCGCTTGCTTCATAGATCATAGGAGTAGTGGAATAATGGGGGAAAGCAACCATATAAGACCTGTGTACTGTACTGTAGGTGGGAGTGTCCAAAAGGAAGGGAAAGTGAGGAATCGTTGTGAAAGAGGCTAGCAATGCCAACATCTTCACTACGTGCTTGTACAGAAGTGGTCCATCTAAGATACTTACAGCGGTGGTGGTGAGTCGACTACCACAAGGGCACTCTTTCTCTCTGCACTGTACAAAAAGTGAACACTGCTCACTCAGCCACTGTAGCTGCCACATCCAGAGGCATGTGTAATTTGAAGCATGAAACTCTAGAGCCTTTAAAGTTTTTTAAGATCGGCCGAAGCTCTTGTCGTTTGTCACATCCATTCCTTTCATGTAAGTTAAGGTAGATCCCAGTTTCATCATTCATTCTTTCAGTAATTTAAGCCGTTCTCACAAAAGAATAATATTAGATAACAAACAAGAACATGTTACCTCCCCCAAGAGCCCACTTTACTACAGCAAGGTACTACACTTTACTTCTATGAAGGAGTAACTCATCAGTATGAGATTAATGGGTTCATATTTACGTCAGTGGAACACCAATGTTCATCTTTCTTTCTTTTTTCTTAACATTCAACTTTCAAAGTCCAAGTTGTAGTCCAATTTCTAAGAAGGCACATTTCCATTGAGAAATGGTAATGGAATGTTGATGTCAATAAGAATCTTTAGCACAATCTCTCTTATCTTGAATAATTTTTTTGAATAGACTTTTTACCCTTTCGACATTGTAAATTGAACTTTACAAAGTGGAGACTTTAAAATTTAGCTATGAGCCTCCTAAAATATATTGCATCATTTATGAAATTAGTGTCATTTACTATCCAGAGCTACACCATGTTATAGCTTTTTTACTTAGAATGTAATTTTTTTACCAAGTAAAGATGTTTATGTTCTATAATGTTTAAATAACATATTTAATCTTTGTTAGTAAATAATGATATCCATACCAAGAAATTATAGCATTGTGTAATTCCAAATAGTAAGTGACACTACATACCAAAAACAACGTCCTTACCAAGGTCGAGAGGGAATTGTAGCACACATGTGCATCTCTCATCCATCCAACATAAAACTGACCCCTTATAAGTTTGTGTATGGGTTGTGCTTGCTTCATCCCAAATGACTTTGACTAGACTAATTTGGGGTCTTTGAAGTTAATTCCCGTTTCAAATTAACAGAAGAAAATCCCTATGAATCGCATGGTATTTTGTGATTTTTATGTTAAATGAATGAGAGGTATGCTCATATGCGCTAATTCCTTCTTGCGCCTACCATGGTAGTAGGCAATTCTTAGTGGAAACAAACCCTTTGGCTCATTTAGTGTACTTTTGGATTCCATTTAGATTAGTGGTATGCATGATTAGCTTAGCAAATTGGCTTAGATATGGTAGAAACAAAAATAAAACAAGTTGCATATCATATGAATATACTACAAATTTTTGAAGTCACTTACCCCTAGGTTCCTAAATCCCTCCCTTGACCCATGCTTTGTCCATTGCAAACGGTTCCCAAATTTTTCCGACACTTGCCTAAAATTTCTCATGTTTTGTGCCCAAAACCAATCCCGCTTTCTCCCAAAACCATCCCCACCTTTCGCCAAACCACCCCACACTAAAACCAACACACCACCCAAGAAAAAAATTTGAGTCCTTATAACACTTTCATACATGATCTTAGGGCATGTATACACCAAAGGCATTTAAATGACCATGGTACCCCGCTTTTTGGATGAGACCATAGAGAAGTCCGTGACTACAACCCAAAATCTTTGGAGGGCATAAGTTCTTAGTGTAAACCCAAAGTCCTGCTGCAAAATCCGTCAAGCCTACCTTCAAAAGCCGTCCAATAAAAATTCCCTACAATCCCAGCTAGCATTATCCATACTTGCCATGTGGGATTCCATGTAGATTTCTCATTCACTGAAGATATTATGGGCCGTGGTTCAAACTACCCTCATGTAAACCTAAAGTGGGGCATGTGACACTCTCAACCAATGAGAATTCAAGGATTTTCAAGAGCTATGGCCTAATGGCCTTTGTGTAAACATGTCCTCTTGTATATATATAACCCACCTGTAGCTATGTCCCCATGCTTGTCTAAATTTAGTCCCACTTACCAACCCCACATTCTCTTGGAATGCTTTAGGAAGCGGTTGGAATAAATACCCTCTACCTTACATTTAGTGAACCCAGATAATTTAGATAGACCCATAACCCTCCTATCCTTAATGGCCTAAATGACATGAAATGAGACTCTCAATTTCAAATTAAGAGATATTGCTGAAAAAGAGCATTTTCCCCATTCTGCTAAATATACCTTTGGAGGCGATAGACCATTTCATTAGTGGCACATGTGCTATACAAGAATATAATAAATATTGGTACTCAGCAGCCTAGAAAAGGCAATGAGAGATTTCACATGATTGAAGTGTTTGCAGGTGTTGATGATAATCAGCATAAAAGGCATCATCACTCACCCCTGCATCCAAGCCAATGATAATACAATATATTCACATACTCTTCCAAGAAACGAGCAGAGCTTCAAACAGAAAATGAGGAAAAACCTTGAGCCTGCTCTGGCAGACCATCAGCAAGAAGCAGCAATGCAGACGCAACACAGAAGAGAATATCTACCACCTCCATTCAATAAAGAGGACAGAGACAAGGGAGTAAATGGAAAATGGTCACTTCTGCAGCAGTGAAAAACATCCCTGGGCAAGTAAGCACCAAAACATTCAAGGAAACTAAGAGCCAGGGCTTCCATTTCTTGACAATTGACAAGCCTTTACTTCAGAGTTGCTCTATTATAGGAAAATGAGCGCCCAGATCCCTGACTTAGCAAATGCTACTTCATAGTCCACCATCCAGATGAAAAGTGTTTCCTTGTCAAGATTATACTTAACAACATCTGTTCAGTCCTTCAAAATTTCCTTCTGAGTCCTCCACAATTGCAAGAATTTAAAACAAAATGTAGTCATGAGAAGAACCTAACCATCACAACTAAAGTGCCAGCCTTTCTATTGCTGTTGTCAGTTTCTGCAGTTTTCAGTCCCAAAGTATGCAGGTACACCATAAAGTGTCGTGGTGGGAAAGCTACTTAGCCAAGTGATGTCTCTACATGTCCCTGTAGGCAATCTTTCAGTCTAGCAATTAGACCCAAAACTGATTAAATTATCATTATGAAAGCTCTGCTTTGCACATTAAGGACAGAAAAACCATGGAGTCTAAAAGACATTATCCACCTCAATAAAACCTCATCTTTTCATGGAAAATTCCATCTTCAAACCCTTTGCCTCAGAATTTCGAAGACACCAGACCTTGGCTACTTCAGAATCAGCATTTCACAGCTGCTCCAAAGATATCAATCACTCTACATGTCATCTGACAGCAGGAGTGACCATGACCAACCTGGCCCCTGCCTTCTGATCACAAGATGCTAATCTATGGCGACAAAACTGTGCCTGCAATAGCAGATTGTGTCACAGCCAGCCAGCAAAACTCATCATATAGCTTATAGCTACTCTACCTAATTTAGAACATAAAGATAAGAGTTGTGCTGTCTAGGCTGCACTTGTGTACTGATTTGAGTGCTAGACCTCCAATGGAAGGGAAAGGGATAGGAACTCTGCAGTAGGGACCATCCAAAGCTCCTTCTTGGCTGCCTCGTAACAAGAAGTCCGAGGCCTTGAGGTTGTCCTTGCCTTGGGCTGTACTTGTGGCAGCAATGTTGTCCTCAATCTTGAGGTAGTGTAAGTATCAGAAACCTTCAGATTGACCTCTCTTAAAGGACTAAATTGCAGAGACTCAAGCCTTGGCTCTATCGGTTGAATCACAGCCTTCTTTACTATACTTGGAGCTGCTCGCATACCAAACCAATTTTGAACCCATGATTTTCTGACTTCTTTCACTGTGAAGTTCATTGCCTGCTTCAAAGTTGCCTGCCCACATAATTATGTGCTTTGTCAGACACACAGTACCTTAGATCAGTGGACAAGTGAACAACTAACAGGACATTTGGAAACCTTACCAATATAACAATCTGGGCATAATGCCTCTACTTTGAGTGTGATTCCTGATTTGAGATATTAAAATCTGGACTAATATACAATATATCAAAAACCAGAGATTAATGTAATAGAACATAGTCACTAAATATTATCAATAGGGGCATTTCAACTCTAGCCAGGTTAAATCACATTGGAAACTGAATTAAGTAGCATCCTGAGATCACACCATGGAAAACTCATTGGATATCACTCTGTCCGTGTAATATACACCCCATAAAGTCACTGTTGAAAACACAAACCTGAGAGACCACACTCATTGAGGCAAACACAGTTGGAAAAGGTGGGCGTGTCATGCCATCATCGTTCACTCCTGAATCTTGACAACTGGCCATTGCCACCGTTCCAAAACTTCGAGGTTTGGGGTCTTCATCACCATCGTCGTCATCATCATCATCATCCTGGTCTTGATCTTCCTCATCCTCCTCATCTTTGTCATCACCTCCTGAAGTGCTTCCTGCCTGTGGAAGATTATCTTCTTCCAGATGGTCCTCTTTAAGAGTTTCACCATTTTTTGTCACATTCAACGAATCCTCAGTGCTCTCTCCTACTCCATAAAGGTCTTCAAGTTTGAGCTGGAATGAATAATGGGCCATTAGTCAATACAAAGAGAACCCAAGGTGTTGATTGGCTCCTCAATACAATTTTCAACATCAGAAATCAATAAGCAAAAAATAAAGTAGACCTCAAGTATACATGGATTCTACATGGATAACACCCTCCAGCTTTTGACAACTAGACACAATAGACTACAACCGAGAAACTATACAACCAGGATGCAACTGGCTTGACAAACTCAATAACCCTACACCATACACTTCATTGCACAGGCTCTTAGAGATCTATGTATATCTACTCACTGGTAGTATGACTGATACTCGCAACAGCAGGCACAAGTGCACCAGCAGGCGTATCTTGTCACAGCCGAACAATCTGTGGTTCCAGTCCCAAAATACCAATGCATGAGAAAACCAAGCAGGTTTACAATGTGCAAGTCATACCAGCATTTCCGCCTCATCAACTGCATCTTCAAGCTGCCCATCCAATTCCTTAAGTTCTAATTCCAGCTCCAACTCCCTTTCTTTCGCAGCCCATCGAAGCTCTCTCTCTGTATCCTCTTCTAGCCAGCGCCTCTTCCTCTCCTCATCCTCATCCTTCCACTTCTTCTCCAGCTTCTCATCTTCCGTCAATGTATTCCCACCCTCATTTGCATCGCCTTCATCTTCTTCATCATCGTCTGCGGTTGCCTTCTCTCCATAAAATTGTTTGGCACCTAGTGGTAAAGGAAGGGCTAGTTCCGGATCAACTGAGCCATCTTTTGTTAATGGTTGTAGAAACATACGCACCTTGCCTTCATCATCTGTAGCCCAGTTGATAATCTGCCCAGTAGGAACATGTAATAGAACTTCTTGACCTTCTGACTCTGGATCCTCCCCCTCTTCTGGTGGGCCAGTAAGAACCACAAATTCCTCATCTGCGAGTTCACATATCTATTAGAACTCGACAGAGAATTTTCCAGAAGAGCATAGCAATAAAAACAGAAGAATTAGAGTTTCAGAACTTGGTTTTTCCATTGATTTTAAGACAGAGCAGTGATCAGGAAGGAGAGTGAAGCCTCCATTATCAAGAGGTGACTTCATGCGTGTCACTGAGAAAGCATCTATGCTTCAACTCAGTACCAAGGTGCCATTAGTCCCCATTGAATTCATCAGCTCCAAGACAATGGGAGTGAATATATAAATTGCAGACAATGTTAGTCAAATTTTTTAATTAAAGACATTGATCTGTCAAAGAGACCATGGCGTTGGCTGGCTTAAAAGATCAGAGGTTAATTGACTGTTTGTTGCATTGAATAGTCTCTAGAGACATGAGTTCCCAGTGAACATCTCCAGATAAATAACACAACATAAATACCTTTTCCCCATAGGTACTCAAGCTCAGGGGGCATGGGGATCCGAAAAGGAGACACTGTAAAAGAGTTCAGCCACATTTCTTGTTCCTTGTCCACCTCTTCAACATACCTCTCCCAAAGTTCAGGAACCTGCCACCCAAAATTCATTGAGAATTAAAGCTTTCAGATTTTCTAATCTCACCTACAAACTATGAACTGTTTCAGGAGGCAATCATGTTCGCAGCCAGTATTAGCAACACAAACTCTTTTCACATATTAATGACAATAAGATTTCCTGATCTAGTCATCTTTTCTTTGTTCACCAAGTTACTTTGAATTGATGGCTAAGAGATTTGACCTTATAGTAATCATGGATAAACCCAGGAGCCATCCACATATCATCCTCTTCATACATGTAAGGATGTTGAGGATCAGTAAATGGGCCCTTGACCTCCCGCACCACTGATTCACACCATCAAAACCATCAGTGTTGGCACCATGAAAAAAACAACAAAGGAAGAAGACATCTCACAAACATGAGATGTAGTATCGTATGCCAGAATAATTTACCATATCTGATAGGAAAACTACTTTTCCACTCCATGATCACATAGGAAAACATCAATAGACACATGTCATCAAGTCAGGTGACTAAAACAGACTAGCAACTCCTGCCAAAAAAGGACCTGAGTAAAAGTTGCCAACAGTCACATACTTCCATCAGGTTTGTTAACGAACATCCGTGCCTTTGCAGCAGCCACCTCAGCCAGTGCTGAATGCATCTGCCATAGAAGATTGAGTAGTATCAGAAAATATGTTTGAAAATCGTAACAATGACAATGCCCAGACATTACAGATATCAGTCAAGTTCTGCCCACAAATATCTGACTTTGTGTACACAGGCAAAGACACAAATCAGGAATCAAATAAGTTTCCTATACTACTGCAACTATTTATTGTAGCTTACAGCTGATATTTTATCATTGCATTCTTCCTCCTCTGGTAGCATCTCGCCAAAATAGAACTTGCCCTGCACGACAAACAGCTTATATTGAATATCATAGGACAAATCTATAAATTTCCTGTTATGAAACTCAAGCAATCAATGCACTAGATGGGCTGGAAAGGACTGGTAGTGCATGATATCACCATTGAAACCAGCAGCACCCTAATTTACCTACAGCATACAAGGGTCAGTGTCAGTTGCTGCTGTCAGAACTATGTCTATCCTAAATTATCAAACAAAGAAAGATTGACAATTGATACTGAAGCAAAGAAGCTTACCCAAATTTGGCGACCATTGAGCTCATAAACTCCACAGCCATGCATCCGATTGTGTTTCCACTGGCCAGCATATTTGTAGTGACCTTTTTCTCTGCAGTTAGCATTTCAAAGAGTATAATCCACATTCTACATTCTTTTAAAGGAGCATCAACTCAGGGTCCATAAAGTAAGAGGATAGCAGTTTGATTGGTTGATTGTTACTCTTGATTATCTGGAAGCTACACTATGGATATCAATTGATGATACGTTTTGAAAAACTTACGGTTTCTCTCCGAAGTACTTTACCCAAAGATCATCATCTTCAAAAGGGTTAGGGTCAACTGCCTCTGGGTTGTATTCAAGTGTATCCTCAAGGTCCATTCTTAGCCACTCCTTGTCTTCTGGGTCCAGAAAATCAGTTTTCAGGATTTTCCCTTCTGCCTTCATTTTGCGCTCTAATCTGGACCAGATTCAGAAATTTATCAAAACATAGATGTCAACAAGGGAAAAATCATGACCATAACTCTAGAATTCAGGAGATACATAAAAACTATGAATAAAAACTAATCTATTCTAAGAAAACTATTTAACTCTAGATAGAAGTAGCCACATTTGGCTGAAGGAGTCAAACTTTAACCAGACTATGAAATAAGCTTTAAAGTAGGAATCCTGTTCTTAAAATCTAGAATTGACAGGACTTAACACAAATATAATCGCCTGACAATGACAAAAAAGACGGAAATTTTTCTCTTGCAGGTCCAAATGATGATGCTTGCCAGCACTAGTGAAGATTCATGAGACTCTTGAGCATATGTTCCATTTACCTGCAGGTATGGAAACATATGTTGTTCTAGTTTTTCCTTGTATTGACTTTGGCCAGGTCAGATACAGTGTCATATCCTCAAGACACATATATCTAACATGGACACAAGGACCATTACTCTCCTCGCTTGCAACTCTAAATTTCAAGATTGCAAGCAGAGGATTCAAGCTGTGAAGCTGACAAATTGCCTGAGAATAAACAGAGACCTATGGAGACCCTCCACCTGCACATGGCAAGGTTGCTGCTAGACATCCAAGCACAGGTCAAATCAGGGAGGTGCTTGTAAGACATGATGCAAAGTTCAATTAAAGACAAACTTACTCAGAGCCTGGAGGCGGGTCAGTAACAGGTAGATCCACCTCAATAACTCCATGACCGTCCATCATATTTTGAAACCACTCACCTTCGTACCTGCACAAGTGGTCCTTTCTAATTTTAGGTCAAGTTAATAACTGCATCCATACCAGGAGTGACTGCGGAGGCACCTATCAATAGATCAGAAAAGTAAAATGAAATAACACACTTTGCCATCCAGGAGGATCAGAATCTTGCCTGCACAGTTCCATGGGGGTTATGTACACACCCTTTCCATGTGCAAGATCATCCCATACTGTTCCTTCATAGCTGAAACACAGTACAATAGAAAAGTTAATCAGAAATGGACATGTCTCTTAGCCTGCTTATCTAAGTGAAGATGTGCTGACCCTTCACCTTTTGAGAGCCAAGGGAAATACAGGGGCTTCATATCTAATAGGCCTTCAAGGCTGGTATATGACTGTCCAGAAAGCAATGTTGAAGGAATGTCTAAAGAGATGATGTGCAGATGTATCAAAACCTAAAGCTTGACACTAAATATAAAAGTCATGAGTAACTTAGTATATTAAATAAAATTCGATACTGCTGCTACTAAAAAAGAGATAAGAGGGCACAATTTGATGTTTTCACACACACTCATCCACTCAAGAAGGGTATGGTGTCATGTGGACATAAGAAAATCTTGTGTATAAAATAGAATTCGAGAACTTGAACTCCTGGGACTCTACAGAAATAGATTTTATGTAAGGGGCACTTCTGAGCCCATGCTAATCTACAGGTTGCCTTCAGGGTTCTCCAGCTAGAACCTACTTTGCTTCCTGTAACACTGTAATCAGCTCTCTTTGAACCCCCTTAAACCCTAAACCCTGTACAGGTTAAACAATAACTGCATTCAGGCTCACTGAATCGATAAACTTGGTCTCATACAAGCGGCTGAATGTAAGGGTGCAAAGAGAAGGATTGAGGTTGCATAAAATTGGAAGGATGAGGTCCAACATTATCAAATTCTCAAAAAAAGCTTTCAGAAGTGGCATGTTTGCACGAAATGTGAATTAGATGAGCACTTCCAAACCCCATTCTGACACAGCCGAGACAACAGGAGGCAGGTAGAAAGAAGAAGACCGGATGCATACGATGAACCATCTTCAAAGATGTAGCTGGCCCACACAAGAAACTCCTCCATCCGCTCCAGCTCCTCCACCACTGACTCTGGGCTATCAATATCAGGATGGTCCTCTGGAATTGGTGGATACCACTTCCTATATGGAACATAATAAGGTCTCTGAGGGGGTGCTCTTCCATCTTTCTCAAGCTTGGCAATAAGTTCTTCATCATCTTCAGCTAGCTCAGGGTCCCGGCCGACGGTATCATCCGCGGGTGTGGGATCAGCCCACTCCTCCTCCAAATCCTCCTCTGTCCAGTTCTCTCTGTCAACTGGGAAGTTCCACTCCTCCTCTTCTTCCAAAACCTCTTCCTCAACCTCTTCCTCCTCTTTCTTCTTTCTCGACCGCCTCTTTTTGACTATTTCCACCTCTTGGCCTTCCCCGTTTACATTCGATGCATCCCCCTCTACCGTGCTTTCTTGTCCTTCCCCTTCACCTTCCCCTGCCTCTTCCCCTTCCTCTTCCTCTTCCTCTTCGTCCTCGTCCTCGTCCTCGTCCTCCTCTTCCTCTGAATCCCATTCTACCTGCGAATCCGCACAGCCAAAACCTCAATCTCATGCGTCTGTTGCCAGTGGCTTGTAAGATTCCCACATACAGCCATTGTAATCCGCGGCCAGTTCCTCGTCTTGCATTGCTTTGGGGAGCGGAAAGGCGAGCGTCGCACAATGCGAAGCGTAGAATGCAATTGGAAAGGAAATAGAAGAGAAGAGAGGATGGGTACCTGGATGGGACCCTTGGAGTCCGGAAGTTCGGGCTCCGGCACCTTGCCTCGAAAATTGGGGATGACATTGGACTTCTTGGAGGTGGGGAGGCCATTGTCATCCTGCTGCTCATCGTCGTCGTCGTCTGGAATGAGGAAGTCGGAGTCGTTGTCGTTGGGCCCCTTGGCGCCCGCCATGGCTGCCCTCGTGTAGCGACGGAGGGTGGCCGCACCGCAGGCGAGCGAAGAGAAGCGGCACGAAGGAAAGGCAGAAGCAAACGAAGGAAAGGCGCTCGCTAACTTATTAGTCTAACTTATCACACCTTTCTCTAGTGCAACCCCACGGAGTCTCGCCTCCGTCTTACCCCCTTCCCTGTCCTTCCCTCCCAAGGTGGATAAGGTTCCGTCCCCAACTTCAATTTGTCTCCAACTTATCATCGTCCTCCGTTTTTTACAGGCATTGCATGATGCCTTAGGGCCACGTCATACGCCAGTCATTTACAAGTCACTGTAACTTATCGCCGTGTATGGCCGCGGCAATAGGATCCCTAGCTGCGGTGTACTACTAGGCGACTTCTTTGTTCCTAAGCCCTAACCCGAATACCGAGGCCTATAGCTAGCCTAAACCAGGACACCTGAAACCCTGCTGGTGGGCATTGAGGGGTTAAGGCGGGGAGGGAATGCGCATGCCGAAGAACAATACCAGGCTTCCAACAACTTAAGTTACGCATCACAATTGCTTTGTCTACTTAGGGTTTTGCGCTGCTCGTGCCTGCCGGTGTGTCGCTGTGAACTCAGTGGCAAGCCGATCTGCTTCCGCAGTGGTTTCCACGAAATAGGGACATTATGGGGGAGGAGAAGCGCCATGAAATGATGGAGACCTTATTCGGAGCAGAGTCTGAGGACTCCGATGACGAACCCGAGACCGTGCGCCAAGCCGTTTCCGATCAAGCGTCTGATCGCTCTGTAAGTTTTTTTTTTCATTTTCTCCACAATCGCTTCCTCACCCCCTTCTCCGAGCGTCTCTCGCATTGTCAGGGATCGCCAACCTTCTCAACTTTCCGGTCACGCCCGCACGACAGGGAGGTCATCACATCAACCTTCGCCTGAGATGTTCTCGTGCATACGGCATTCATTCACACCAATACATGTGCAAATAGACCCAATTTGCACACAAAAATGCTGTCGTTAAATCTGTCATATCCCTTACCTTATACCCGTCTTATAGTTTGCAAAGGATTTGAGTGGATACTCGATGCGCTGTACAAATTGTACAACTTGGGTTTTGCAACGAAAATGGTGTTCTACGTTTGACTTTCACCACCATCCTGGCAAGTGACATGAGGTTGAGTCTGAGGTTTTTTTTTGTGGAAAGCAAATATTTCACAGTGAAGACACCAATATTTAGACCTAGTGGGAGTTTTCCCCATTTTATAGAGCTTTATGGCATTCTTCTACGCAGAATTGGGAATAATTTACCGGGTTTATCGTTCTGGAGTACGAGGTAGTGAAGGACAGGAGAAGTCACCGTCTCGTCTATGTCAGTTCCATTGAAAATCTATAAGGACTCGTTACTCCTACTTAAGCTTAGAAGTCTATAGAGTGGTAGAGCTTTTAGGTTACAAGTCCTGGTTTGCTTCTTGAATTTCCAACAATCCAATAGTTTCGATTGCACTGGAACTTGCATCTAATTGCTAGTTTTCCTTTTTCAATCTTCTCTTTGGAATGGTATAGGTGCGTGCATTTGGTTGTGATGTGTACCTCAAAGGTTTCCAAATTTTTGCCGTAGCCTGACACAAATATCAGCACAGGAAAAAGAGGGGAGCTATGAAGAAGTGGAAGTTGAAGAAGGAGAGGGAGATGCTGAGGTAGAGGTAGAGGGTGAACCTGAAAGTGAAGGCGCAAGAGGCGAAAGTGATGTGGAGCGAGGTGGCAGTGACGAAGATGAAAGGGCCGAAAGTGATAGAGAGAGTGAAGGTGCTAGGGAAGTCGAGGTTGAGAGCGAAGGTGAACGGGAGGAGGTTGAGGTGAGCGCTAGTGGTTCTGAGCATTCTCACCAGGCCAGAGCTGTGGAGGACTATGAAGATGAAGAGCTCCAGGAAGATGTCAGGGAGCAAAGGTACCTTGAGTCAATCAGAATAACTTTAGCAAGGATAAACGTTTCCTCTATCAGAGTTGAATGAGTTCGCACTTATCCAATTATAGAATGATGATTTTCAGTAAAAACTATTGTGCTATATGTTCTGCCTTAGACGTTGTTATTTGATGGAAAGTTCAGAGTTATTCCTTGTGGAGCCAAAACACTAGTTCATTGCAGACTTCACACGAATGAGGGTTTGACAGACTGTTCTGCTTTTTTTGTGGACAGTGAAGGGGAGGAAGATGACGAACAAGATGAACAACAAGATGACGAACAAGATAATGAGCCAAGGGAAAGAGTTGAAGTTGCTGAGGCACGTGATGTGTTTGGAGAGTCAGATGAAGAAGGGGATCAAGAGCCAGAACAAGATCAAGAAGTTGAAGAGCGCCAGACCCCTGAGGAAAGTTTACAGGGCAGTCCCGAGGTGAGAACTGTACCTTAATCATGGTACCTGCATCTGTAGCTTGTTCTGCTCCTTCACTTTCAAACTATGTGGGTTTGTGCAATCAAAACTCATTTAAAGGACAGAGCTGACCTTCTTTTGTTTCCTTTTTGGGGAAAATCTCCTACTCACTAATCTGTCTCTTTGCCTGATCAGATTTGATTTGTTAGTCTTCCTTTGGTTGGCCTTAGTGTACCTCTGTCGGTCATATAGGAACAGGCTCTTCTCCTGTTTGACATTTCTTGGGGTAAAGAGGGGGCGTTCAGAAGAGGAGGGTAGTGAAGGGGAAGGAGCCCGGGCAGAGGAAATTGTGGGTGATGAAGACCGAGAAGTTGAAGAGGATAGATATGAATCTGAGGATGATCGATATGTTGAGCCAAAGCGTGAAAAGCCTGTGGGCCCACCTCTGGAGCTGCAAGTTCCTATGCGGCAACCTCCTGCTTTGCCTGAACAGGCATGTCCTTGGTCAACTCTCAATTTTATCCATAGCGTTGTGGACCAGAAGAAAATCTTTCCTTTTTGTGCATGCCATGCAGATTAAGGCTTATGATATTTTTGATGAACACTTTGCATGTCACCATTCTTGGTGATCTCATTGTTCAATATGCAGATGAATATCGTGCGGATGTCCAATATTATGAACATTGATGTCAAGCCATTTGATCCCAAGACATATGAAGCAGACGAGATGTTTATGACTGATGAATCAGGCAAGAAGCAACGAATTAGGTTGGAGGAGAATGTTGTCCGCTGGCGTCCTGTTCATGATGGTGACTCTACCACTGTAAGTTTGAATATTTCATGATTTCCAACTTAGGATTGAACTCTCATCAATCTAATTGCTTCTGTGATGCAACACCAAATGATGTGTACTTTTGGGTTAGGTTTTCATGCGTGTTATTATCTGGATGTATGCATGAGACTGAGATAACAATGCCTGACATAATCTGAAAATGTATAATCTGGAACATGATGTGGTGTGTGCAGTATGAGAGCAATGCAAGGTTTGTCAAATGGTCGGATGGCAGTATGCAGCTGCTTCTGGGTGGTGAGGTGCTGGACTTGTCGGTTCAGAATGCTCATCAGGACCAGTCCCATCTCTTCCTTCGACACCCTAAGGTTGTTATAAACTGCTTCTATTATTCTCAAGGAAGTTTATCTATTTCTCAAGAAATTGTGCATTGCAAGCATGGAATAGTGACATACCTTTGCTGGTTTCCTTTTATTCTCTCAAAACTTCCTGGAGTGTGTACAGACACAGCTTTCCTGTAGGTTATTACAAGGTGCTGCAAGAAATCTGTGAGTTGGGCTCTTGTCTCAAAATACTCTACTCATGAACCGTCACTTTATGCATCTGCAACCATATGAATTTGTTGGTTGCTTTTCTGCAGAGCATTTTGCAATCTCAAGGGCAGGTTTTGAGGAAGATGAGGTTTATGCCATCATCTCTTACATCCAAATCACATCGGCTGCTGACTGCACTTGTAGACTCTAGGCATAAGAAGGTCTTCAAAGTTAAAGCTGTCGTTACTGACAAGGACCCTGAGAAGGATAAGGAGGAGAAGGAAAAGGTATGTACTTTGCCTTCTGCATGTCAATAGGGATTTGTTGGTTTTGACTCAAATAGGGGATAGAGTGCATATTCTCACTGTTTGGACAAGTATTGCGAATTGTATAGCCTTCTGCATGTACAAGCATCTGTCTACATCAATTGTAAAGCACTGCAACTTTCCAGTTTATTCTATCATTCCATTGTTGTGAACATATAAACGTGGCTTTGTAATTTTTTGTACAAATGTAGTGGGTTGGATGTAGTCATGCAGTCAAATTTGTGTTTTAAGAAGATTGGTTACTTACAATCTCAGAAATACTGTTTTTGTGATATGTTATCAATGAATGGCTGTCTTCACCAAATACACATTAATGTGTGGCTGCTACAATTTGAAGTATGATATTTGGTGGGGATCATGAACTGTTATATGTGATGTGCTACAAGTAAACGATAAGACCGACTTCACTGAGCACACTTCATATTTTCTCTTCCACAGGCTGCTCAGAATAGGATAAGAGATAAAGAGGATTTGCAGCGTCGGCAGGAAAAGGTTTCTCGCAAGTTCACTACTCCTCGTGTGAGTGTGGCTGAACGTGAACGTGAGACACAACAGCTTTCTCCTGGTTATCTGGAAGGTGCTTTGGAGGAGGTATATCTATTACCCTTGACAAAGTAGAGTTGAAGTGTGGTTGGCAATTAACTTGGCCCCTTAGCTAGATTCTTACAATGAGGTTTGATTCATTTTACAGGAAGATGAGCCAGAGGATCTTTATGACAGACGATCCCATCGGTTTCAGGAGCAGTTAGAGGCCGAGGAGCGTGCAGAGAGGCGAATCATGAATGCCAAACGGGTGTGTCTTCTACTGTATGCTTCAGGTGTTGAAATACAGTTACATTTCCAAGGATCTCATCTCTTTATTTTTCAGAACTGGTGTATTCAGAACTGATATACCCTTGTCAATGCCAGCAAGCACCTGCAAGGCCACCTCCTGGCAGACCCAAGGACAGACGGCCCCCTCCCAAAGATGACTTTCTGGATGATTATATGTCTGATGAAAGTGAACGGGAGCCATCACCACAGGAAAGTGATCACCGAGACGATGTGGTGGGTGGGGCTTGGGAGGAGGAGGAGGAAGAAGAAGAAGAAGAAGAAGAAGAGGAAGAGGAAGAGCGAAGACCACCGCCCCGGAGCAAGGCAGGAGAGCGAGAGGTCAGTACCAGAACCTCACTCTCCAGATTAATTTCCCATAGAGTTTATGGATGCTTGTGGCTCTTCAAATTAGCTAGTTTTTAATGTTGTTTTGGTATCTTTTTTAATATCCACACTTATCTTGTGCTTGTGGAAGTAGTTGGATCTAACTTTCTAGATAGATTCTCAATTAAGGGTGTTATATGCCCTGTTTTAAAATTACAATCCCTGTTGGGCAGGAGAAGAGACGAGACCGTGAGGATGAAGACAGAAAGCGGAAGCGTGAAAGGGAAGATCGCTCACCTTCACCTGCCAAGAAAAGTGTATCCCGCAGGCGGGTTGTTGTTAGTGACAGCGAAGATGAGGACTGATTTCTATCCTTTATCAATTTTTCTTCCACTGAGGGGTGGGGTGTATCATATGGCTTTTATTGAAAGCTCTGCTAGAGTAATGACCTCTGCATTGGAGTACATTAAACCTATTGGAATCCAGGTATTGAGATTGGTTTTTGACAGTTACAAGCATTCACATTTCAATCCAATAAGTTTCAATATTTCTAGTTTTAATATACCTGTTGCCAACATCTCCAGGTTCCAGTTTCTTAGGGCTGCAAAATCGAAGAGTTGTTTTGGCAAGAATATGATATTACGACATGCTCTTTTTAGATCAGATATGCATCCAAATCGCTACACTTATCATGGACTTGCATTGCTTCCAGTACTAGCTTAATAATCTGAAACTTGTTGCACAGTTTTGGAGGGCCTGGAATTACTACCACTAGTACTGCTAGTAAACCTTGAATGCCTTGGATTAGTTCAAGGTCTGGGATCCAAAGGCAACTGACTGTAAAGTGAGGTTGGCAAGGCCCCATGAACAAACCTGTAGTTACTCAATACACGAGGTTGAACTGTGCCAAGAAGATTCACAAATGTTCCTCTTAACGTAAAGGCAGCTTATATGAATCAGTTTGTTCCAAAATGAGTCAACATGATTAATGTAAGTTGCAGGAGGGAGCAAGTGCGTTTTGAAGATCAATCAACATGGATTAAGTTTGACATAAAGTTTGATGTTGTCTTGAGTTGGGCATAGTGTTCGGTGAAGCTGCTAGCTGCCCCTTCCTGATGAGCGTCACGCACGGAAGTGAGGCGAAGGCAGTGTCAGAAGTGGTACAGTATGGAACGAGACTAATGCAAGCCTTGTTCTTTTATTGGGGGCAGGGCGAGGAAGGGATTGTCATGAGATGAGCCCATCATTTGGGTCAGTCAGAGTTGTAAGCAAGTACACATGAGAAATGAGTGGACCTGTTCTCATGTACTCCACTCCCTCCCCCTCACGCAAGTACCTATAGGCTGTGGGCTGGGCTGGGCTGCCATGGTGATGATGAGGAGGACAAACCCTGGCTTCACTTCACCACTAACTAAACTTAGGTCTAATTAATCGAGTCATGAGTGCCTACTGCCCGCCCCACCAACGAGAAGCATTAACGTCTTTTAACTTACTGCACCAATTTACAGTATTTCAATTAGTGTGGATCATCATTTCGAACTACGGAATGCTGTAAGTGCTCTATATATGAGAATGTGTTTTTTTTACAAGTACAACCCAAACAGATTATATGCGCTAATATTAACAGAATTTTGATACTACGAAGTTGTATTTTTTTGTAAGAAGTTATAGCACTTCACACACATTTGAAATATATGTTGCAGCAACCCTCTGAACCAGGATTGGATAATATTTTAGGTTTCAATGAAGCTATAACCTTTCTTGGGCACCATCTCTTCCATCTACTAAACCCTTAACCATCTGACATGCCTTATCTAGTCCTCTCCATGCAAACCAAAAAAAAGAGAGACCCTATTTGAAATTCATTCACTCATCAAGTGTGCTTTTTAAATTAGCCAAATGCCTTAATGAAATTGAAAATTATGGTATTAATGCACTACCTTGGTGGCCTTCAATGTAAGTCCATATTTAGTATATCGATTATCAATGTCACGTATGACTATATTCATTAGACATGTGCTCTCATCAAGGAGAGAAAGTCATTTATCATATAAAGAACACATTCCACATTGGATTCAATTTCAACAAAAATATTACAATCTGCAATGTGGATCTCAAATGTTATATATCGTGGGTTGGTAAATAGTGTCCATCCACAATACTATCCTTAGTATTCATCGGGTGAATATTTTAATTGTATGACACACATTAGTTACCATAAGTGCAAATCAAAATCAATGTAGTGTACCACTCAATCAATATAGTATTTTGACAATGGAAATCATGGATTTGGTTTCCTAGCTTCAGTCCTCTACAAATTTGTTGTTGATTCGTCCTAATTTAACCTTAGTAGAGTGATTTGCAACCTCTAACCCCGTTCTAGGTATTGATTAGACTTCAAATAACAATCAATGTTTTCACCCTACCCCTTGGTAGGTGTTATGAAATACCACCCAAAATTTGTAGATAAATGTGTGTGTGTGTGTGTGTGTGTGTGTGTCATTGATAAGGTAAGTAAGGAGTGCACTGGTGGCTCCATGGATTGACGCATAATTGATTTCGTCGAGGAAGTTACAAATGGTTCGTCTAGAGGGTGTTGTAGCTATAGATGGATAAATGACACAAGCCACCTTCGTTGTCAAAAATTGGGAGAGGAGGGGACTACATACTAACATAGTTAGAGTTGAATGGTTTGGCTTGACCTAGCCTCGATGATGAGAATGAGGATGAGGATGAGCCTAAGGAAGCAGTAAGTGTGTAGCACAAGAGTGAGACACATATATCCTTGTGACTCTTAGGGATGTGCGTCATAACCATTCATACACCTCTTCTCTTCTCTTCTATGTACTACTTCAACATCAAGGAGTAGAGTAATACTTAAGCTTAGTGTCTACCACACATTCATCAACTCAAGCTAACAAACAACAAGAATAAACTATCTTTCTTCAACCAATCAAGGGATAAGTAACTCTAGTTATGCTTATTCCATTTGTTGGTTAAACATATCAATGTTACTAAGTGATCATTGCCATACATGCCTTTACAAATAGGGAGAATTATGTATGATATATTTGTGTGCATGCGTGAGCCTTGGATAGACTTAAAGCACCCACCCCAAGGTGTATCTTTTTGGAATTACCTTCCCTTCAATGTCCTTCCCTCCGTACAAGAAAGGGTGGTGCATATGAGTCAACTTCATTGACTAGATTTACTATCCTCAAAATATATTGAAGTTCACTTTCAATAATGAGTATTAAAGGGGAACATAAAGTCATTTCATAGTTTCAAGTTATTCCCTATTTGGTGTTGAGATATGACTTTTGCCTACAAATATTGTAGAAAGGTAGAGGTTGCAGGCCAACAATTCAAGCCTCCTTATAATAAGCAAATATGACCATATGTGTTGGCCAATCCCATTTATGCTCATCATTGGTTTGAACAAGTGACCAAATGCATTATTATTAATATTCATCCCCAATAATAACATGGTTTACTTGTAAATTATTATATGCATTCTAGTTTTGATAATGGGCTATTATAAAGTGCTTAATTCATTTCAAGCCATTTTTCAAGAATCAACGACTATTCAAAATGATCTTGGCCTACAAAGAAAATTCATATTGTTCATGGTTGTATTCACTTTTGTGATATGGAGATAACAATCATAGAGGTTAGACAACCCTTGAACAAATCATTGGAAAACTATGTGAAGGTCTCATTGTACAAAAATCACGAGAACATTATTCTCAATGTTTCAATGTTTTCATCTATGCAAGTGCCAAGGAGTCCAATCTACATCCATAGTGAAATTTGATAGGATTTGGCTCATTGTAGAGAACGAAGTCCAATCAAACAATTCCATCTTAGTCTAAAAATGTGAATCCGGTCTCACCCAATGGACTTTGTGAATCCAACTCCAACTCCTTTGGAGAGAGAGAGAGACGCTTTTGTAGGAGTTTGATACTTGGTTCACCAACATCCATTATGAACAACCATTTGAGAGTTGAGTGTTAACACAAACTCAATAAAGTAGCATAGCTTACAAGGGATGAAGTGTTAGATAAAAATGATAATGAAAGTCCAATCTAAACAACAAAGACCTCATGGTGTGTCAAAGCATGCTTAGCTTCAAGCTCATAAAACAAGGCACCCTCTAGGAAGGGAGTCCGAGAAAGGTGCTTCTACCTGAGGTAATCTTATTTCTTTATGAATTTGTCATGATAATGAAAAATGTCAATGAAGCATGAAACTTTCAATTTAACTTGTAGTGCAAGTATATGGAATAAAATATGGTTTATGTTGAGCACCAAAAAAATCAAGACCATAATGCCATGGCAAAATTTTACATGACCAACTATCAAGAAGATCTTTGCATTTGTCTATGTCATGCTCATTTACATGACTTTAGCAATCCTATGGCCTTTGATTGCCTTATGACAATATGAGGTGGAATTGGCAGATGCCAAAGACTGTAGTGACATGGTCCAAAGGAAAATTGCCATGCTTGGCACTTTGCGCTCATTGTGTGAAAATTGGCATTTTGATTGTCAAAAACAAAATTTCTCATATTTTGGGATTTATGGGCAATACGAATAAAGACTGTATAATACACATTGGTGGATGCATGGTAATGTGTCAACCTTTTTGGGGGGCTAGGCCTAGTATGCAATACATAACGTACATGGATAGAGTGACCCCGACTAGCCTCAAAGAGTAAAATGTGGGAGAGTCCATCCTGATTTGGATGTTTGATTCTTTGTCCACAAGAGTCATGACAAGTTGTCCCCTAGTTGTCCCCACTCACATGGTAGGGGAGGCAACCATGGAGGTCTAGTGCACCACCAATCTCAATAAGTCATGGACCCGGGCACCTCTTATTGCACAAAGGAAGCTCCATTGCTAACTTCACTCCCAAATCCCAATCATTTTTCCAAGTAACTTAAAGTCAAGTCAAAAGGGCCGAAGGTTGTAGCATAATAAGAATGGAGTACAACCCACCATCTAGCAATTGCACCAATAAACATTTGTCTCCCTTTCCACTATGAAGCTTTGGCCAAGTAAGCTCCAATGGCTTTATCACCTTCATAAAATAAACCATCTTCCAGGTTCACTTATGATATGAGGCAAATAGGAAGAGTTTATGACCAAAAAAGCGCTTAGGTTGATGAAATTGCCCAACCATTCTAATTTAAGTAGAGATTTTGATAAATGATGGGATCTATGGATAGTCTAGATTAGAATGGTCCCTTTGTCATCCTTGCAAAACTTCATCTTCAGAGAGGGACATAACATTCTTCAACATCACCCCTATGCTCTCTTCTTAATCTTCCCATGACCCTACAATCATAACATTATTCAGATGCATAACAATGTTTTGTGGGACTGACAATATTCCGAGAAATATTCCCCACATTCGGTTTGAAATGGTGGAATATTCCACATACTACTATCAATCCCACATAACATTGTTATGGATCTGAATAATGTTATGATATGGAATTCGTGGAGCTTAAGAATATTGGAGATTTTATTTGCAAACTACACTATGTTATTCTCTGGACCCACAAAAGAATGTGGGTTTCCTAAACAATGTTATGAAAACACTTTATTGATGATCAACATTTGGAAAGGAAATACCACATTTGGTAATGACTGGCAAAGCATGCACAAAGCATGCATGTTGATTCAAATGCAAACTTGTTCCAAATTTGGTTAGGGGCAATTAAACAGCTCATTAACTAGACTAAAATTTCCATTCACTTCCTAAACTGCACATTAAGAAACTGAGCACCATCGCTAGTACATTTTACTGTATAATATGTGATGTCATACATGAGCTTTGCAATACCTTTTGTCTTTGCAGAGAGCATCCATCCTCATGGACAAAGTGGGGATCATGGCCACAATATTCGTCGTGAAACCTTGCTTTTATTTAGTAACCAATATAATTATAAGAGGTTGATGTTAATTGAATAACTTTAGAAAACGGTTTCATGTATCTAACTGTCAAGATGAAACTTCTAGAACACATAACTAAGAACTTGAGAACCCTTACCAAGGTACTATTGTAGGTTCTTACACTACAAAGACAGTTATTATTGTTGGTTACGAACATTAAGGTCTTAGATGGGTCTTAGATGGTTACTTTTCCGACTACCCCACTTCTTCTAGGATATTAAACACGTTATTAGTATGAGATGGTTCGCAAATCCAAATTGAGGCCAGAGCCACATTTCTCATAATCTTTGAAGCTCATATGAATATCATACTCATTATCAAAGTGAAGATTCTTGTGTTCATTAAATGCCCCCCCCCCCTTACCTCCCCTCAACTATGTGGATATTAAGCCTAGATTGGTTATCAAATGTTGAGCACACATAGTCTAATCTCATTTGAACACATGTCTTTTTGGTATCTGCTCTTGGAACCACAACAAAGCACATAGCACTCAAATATAAGTGTCTAATCAAGATAAGTAACCAAATTAGACGTGTCTACCTTAAGCACGTCTATGTTATTGAAGAAATGGATTTTGAGACAAGCATATATAGCCCACACTATTTACCGCATATATTGTACTCAGTCGAGGTGTTTGAATGAGAAGCAGTAGTCAGTCATACTGTTTCTCCAGAGTCCACCTTGGAATGATGAGCTGGTACTGTAGTGTTTGTAGATAGATAGATTCACATTATGTTGTAGACTTTGCCGCGTTTTGTATGTGGAGACTTGCATAGATAGCTACTTCCTTGGCGATGCGAAGATTTACCAGACTGGGAGTATCAGGTGCCCCAGTCTAAGTTACTCTGAAGTCGGGTTTCAGGGCACACTTCCATATGCTGGCTAAGTAGGCAAAGACTCACTCTATGACAAAAGTAGGATCCCTACAAATCCACAGGGAAGTGCGCTTCAACTCCACCTGGAAAACGAGACTTGGTGGCCGGCTTAGCACAGTTGTAACTTGAGGGAAGATGAAGTTTGAGGAGGATCCCTGAGTTAACTGCCTCTTCTCCCTCTCTATTCATTAAACTGGATATTGAGTTTCATTTGAGAAAAAGAAGAGGGGGAGGGGGATTCATTTTTATAAACGTTGTTGGTGTGGACCCGACATCATTTGTCATATTTTATTCATATGGTAGGGTGTTCTGATTATTTAGACATTTTTCAATATTTTTACTACTTTGATTATGGATTGTCAAAAATGGAAAGTTTAATCTATGTACTCGTGTGACATTAAAAAATGGATAAATGAGGCGATGGCCACATTTGAACTTTTTCTACACCAAGACAAATCTGTTATCTCTCATATGTGTGTTTGTCTCTCTATTTCATATGGAAGTGTGCGGTCAATGAAATGTAATGAAAACCCGCCAAACGCTTCGCCGACATGAGCAAAGTCTAACATTTATCATTGAAATGGATGGCACATGGAAGTATGCAACCCTATTTTAGGCGCTTTCAACTCCACAAAAACTTTGAACATTGGATCACCCCAAGAATTGCCTTGTCCATTTAGCAATTGTGCATGACAAAGATTGTCATTTTGAGTTTCAAAATTAAAGTTGAGATCCAAAAGTTACACAGCTAAGGGTTCTCTTTCTCTTTGACCCTTAAAGGTCATTGGGTGTTTCTTACAAGTGATACATCTTAAGATTAACAACTTTTCATGCTCAAATTGTGTTCATATAAGGAAAAGAAAAGTGTCACAAAGAAGTTGCAAAGCCTTTAAGTCCATATAGTTGTAATCTATATTTAGATTTGTGACATGGCATAACTCCATGTATAAGTTTTTGATTGTAGACATTCATAAACCATTCACACTAGAGTATCGTACCATGAAAATGTGTCCCAAGGCTCAAAACCAACTTAGGTACAATACAATTTGATGGATATTTAAAAATAAAATCATGTGTTAACTGGCAGCTAAAATTACAATAAATTACATATACTCGTATGTTATATTCCTTCACATATTCTACCATATGTGTGGCTTAATTCAATGTACTTATTTGATCAAAGTATTTCAGCAAAATGATTAAGCAATTTCAATAAGAGGAAGGCATCTTGTCAAGAATACCTTTTCAAAGGGCCCCCTTTTATACATTTTAAATGTACATGGAAGTCACATTTTTTGGCTATAGCATGGCCAAAGCGGGCAATCTACAAAATTTTAAGTCTTCATCCATTTGTTGGTAGTTGGGTTCTCATTTGAAGTGGAATGCAAAGACTATTGTCACTCATAAGAGATTACAAGTCTTAACCATCATCGTCTCTACAAGAAGGAGGTTGCCCAAGAGAAGGATAGGCTATTTTCATATGTAGAATTAGATGTAGTCTCAAAATAGCAAAACAATGGGCTTTTTTGAACCCCAAATCTCAATGATTGAGATTTATGGTATAGTTGATAGGATTAATCCCAAGTAAGTGTTGAGGATAGATGTAGGTTGATTGAGCCGAGGAAGTCAGACTCTTAAACTATTTTATGGAACTTTGATATGAGAGTGAATGGATATGTCTTTTCTACAATTGACTATGTGCATGGAGTGTTGATCATTGAACTCTATGATTCAAAGCAAGTGAAGTTGTGAGATGTGTGAAAGAGAAGGCTATGAGCTTTAAGTCATGCAAGTGGTTTATTAAGTTGGAAGTGAAGTGGTTGAGAGGAATTGCGAGCAAGATTGAACATATATGAATAAGTAATGGCGACATGCCATGAGTGAGAGGGAAAGAGAGTTAAGTGAGAAGCATGGACAAACCTTGGTTATTAAGAATAATATTAGTTAATATCGTGATTAAGATGAATGATATGATTATGGCTGGAAGGATGCTCCCATGTCTCACCCTCCGCGGAAAAACTAAACTGGTTAAAAATAGAAGTTGGGGTGCCTTTGCTAGAAATCGAGTTTTAGTGTTCACTGCATTCTTGAAGCCCTTTTGGACACGTGACTATGTTTAGCCACTTTACTTTTTCCTTTGCTAGAAATTGAGTTTTGTTGTTTTACTGCATTCTTGACGCCTTTTTGGACGAGTGACTATTTTTAGCCAGTTTAGTTTTCCGTGGAGAGTGAGATGTAGGAGAGGAAGTGAGAACTATGAAGGCTAAGAGAGTCAATATCGAGATTGATTAAGGAAATCTCTGCGATAGCCTGAGAGGTGGAATGACTATGAAAGGCAAAAGTGAGGAAAGGAAGAACGATGGTCTTCAGGCCATGGCCATATGTGATTGTTCACTTAACCTATGAAAAAAAGTGAGGAGAAACTGCTTCAAGGAAGGCGATAGCCTCTAAAGAAAGAATGAGAGGGTTGTTGATTGGAAGGTCAAGAGGGGGTAACTCCCTGCGAATAGAGGAAGGCAAAATAGCATGCGTGGAAGCAAGAAGACTTAGAAAATCTTGAGATGAGAATAGAGAATATTAGAGAGAGGTGAAAGGCCATAGCCATGCCCTAAGTTGGGAGATAGCCAAGAGAGCGAAAGACATTACCAAAGGGTAAGATTATAATCATGATATAGCCTAGTAGGTCTATTGCACTTTGTCAAAATAGGCAATGAGTTTATAGGCAAAGGTGATGGAGCCTAAGGATATACAGAACAGGCTATACAATGCTAAGGACATTTCCTTGAAAGAAAGAAGACTTTACTGCATTGGAGTAAGTTTGTATCCAATGAAGATTATTTGAGTATCCAAGATAGATCAAAGCATATAATAAAGGAATAGCCTATCTTGTTAATGTGTTGTTATTATGTTAATCCATGTGAATGATTCTTGAGACAAGTTGCTAGGTCCACATGAAGATGAAGGTGGTGATTACAGTTTTGAAGACTTACATGGTGGTTGTAAGTTGATTAAGCAAACATAAATTTGAAATAATCACAAGCATAATTCATGACAATTAAAGACTATGCGTTTACCCAAAAGACATTACCCCGGACTTTGTCATAACTACATGAGCCTTTGACTACTTGTCATGCTCTTGAGCTTCACAACTGACATAGAGGATAGGAGTCCACACATGTAGGGCGGAATCATACATGATTGAGAAAGGCTACCAATAAATTACCAGATGTGGACTAAGTTTAACTAAGAAGGAATGAAAGAATAAAAGAGGGATCTGACATGGCGTGCTCGGCCCGTGACCACAAAAACGTGGCCCTCTATGCCATCCTTCTCCGACAAATGCACCATCCATGTGGCTACTGTCATAAATTGTTATTAGACATCTTTGTCACGGTATGCGGTGTCGGCGTCCACACTGCATCCGGGGGGTTTTATCCATTTAGAGTTGGATGGATGAAACCCTAGGAGTTGGAGAGGTGTTCCTAAGTGAGGAGCCTCCTCCTTGGCTTGGCATTCTTACCAAGTCAAGCCTTGTGAGTGAGTGTGTGGAGAGAGCTTGTATGAGGTGAAGATTGCATGTTTTTGCAATAAAATTTTGAGTTTTTCTCCCCTTACTTACACTCTTGTATTCTCCCGTGGTGGAGTGAGAGATAACTTGACTCATTGTGTACATTTGAAGAGAGAATTAGAGATCTTGCTAGGATTTGACTCTCTTCCTTCTCACTTGACAAAAATGCTTCATTTTTCCTTTTTTCTCCTTCATTCTTGAGATATAACACACACACGGGGGGGTCACTTAGTGCATTTTAAAAACGACGTGCGGCATAATATAGGGAGGATTAAATTCGTTTGACATAAAATTTATAAAAGAATTCCAAATAATGAAGGGTCCATTAAAAGTAGACAATCCCATTACAAGTAAGATAGATAGGTATAAAATATGGGCCATTCTTTTTTTGTCAAAATAATATAGGGGCTGAAAATAAAGATCCTAGGATATATGTTTAGTGGAATCAATTTTGTACGCATGCCTCACGAGGGATGGATGAAAAATGACTCATTGTTTACCCAAAAATGGATGAAATTGTAAGCCTAACCCTAACTCTCTTCCCGACACCTCTTGGTGGCTTCTCTCCCTTCTCTTGGTGGCCTCTCATTTTTCATTTTTCATGTGAGAGAGAGAGAGAGAGAGGTCATTTTGCAAGCAATCAAGCAAACTTGCAAACTTGCTTGCTTAGAATTCATTTCAAACACACTCCTCACAAATAAATGACTTAGTTTCTCGTTTCTTGCTTCAGGTGAAGAAATCGGGTAAGGAAAAAACCGAACCCTCTAGCAAGAAGAAGAGTCTCTCTGTTTTTCTTCGGAGGTTTAACTTCGTGATGGGTCGTAAGGGTTAAGTTGTGGCAGAGTCTTAGTTTCTTAGCCCACACTTGTGTATGGCCATGGAAGGAAGTGCAGTGTAATCATGAATTATTAGCAGTATTGTGTTTTGATTTGAGTTTGAGTTTGGTTGAGCTGCTTCGGACTAGTACTATTGGAGGTGGTGGGGGTTGAAAGAAAAATTTGGGTTTTATAAGGAGAGGGTTGTGTTGAGTGTGACCTAGTTTGGGCATTTGCGAACATTTCTTCTGTCTATGGTGTTGGTGAGTTTTTAATATTTTAAAATTAAGTTAGGTGAGCGAGCTCCAGTGTTACAATCTACGTTTAGATCTGCAGTGACAGTAAACATCAGCAAGGTAAAGGCACATCATCGCATTGTAGGAAGGGTGCAATCTAGGAACCTCTGATTTGTCATATATTCACCTATTTGTTGAGTTTCGGATCATGGGTGTGAGCGAGGTTTGGGCTGGGTCACATGATTCTTAGTTTTCATGTGAGAGCTAGTTGAGATGTAGGTTTGAGGGATATCTGAGCTTCACATTGGACTACTTTTCTTCGACCAAGCGGGGAGCTTCTGTGTAGGTTTTTCTTAATTTTTGATTTTGGGTGAGGTGAAACTGGGTGTTTTACATAACATAATGTAACAAGTGCAAGAAGTAGGATGTTGAAGAAAGCATGTGCCTTTTATCGAAGTGAATTTCCCTTCTGATGCGTTGTAAACTCACAAAGTTTTTTGCCTCTACCTCTGAGACTATTAGACTCGCCCTCTTCTGTGTTAAGCTTCGGTTTGAAATGAATGAAATTATGTGTTGAGCTTCAGCCGTAACAAATTTAAGTATGATCGCACGGATAGCAAATGGATTGATGTAGATTGCGTTATATTTACTATAATCATGAACTACAATTCTACAAATGAAATGTACACTCTAGATAGGAATGATTCAGAGCAATTGTCCAAGTTTGTGATAGAACGAACTATATAGGGTTCATGACCAAGCTTGGTGTGTTTCACACTATGTAAGTATTGTACACTATGGTTTTGGTCTTCACTAGTATGTAAATTGACTTTGAATGAAGGATTTTTACGGAGCGGGTGTTGTGTTTGTGAACACACACTCACTCTTGTTGTGTTTCCATCCTAAGCCTTCTTGTTGTGTTTCCACTTTAAGTTTTTGTACTTAGTTTTTGCAATGGTATGTATTCTTTATACCTTTTGTTGCCATGTTTTTTCCCACCACTTTTGCATTGCATACACTTTTAAATTAATTTTTTTTAATTAAAATGAATGTAGACTACAAAAAATTGCAATGACATGGGCATTATAAGTAATGGTAGGGTGCAAAAAAATAGGCCGTTTAAAAAAATTAAGTAATTATAGGGAGCTTGTAATTTGTGCCTTGGAGGTAAATAGCCCCTAAACAAATACCCCTCCGCCGCACGTGGTGCACAAAAATCCTATAGAGTGACCCCCCCGTGAACACACAAGGAAGAGCGTGAGGGCAAGGAGCGACGAAGTTACGGAGTGTCGGAGCGAAGAACACCGCGGATTGTCGAAGCAATAAGAAGAAGAATACTTGCTTATGAATAGCATATTAAGGTAAATTGTGGTGAAAAATCATTGATTTTTTCACGGAATTTCCTGTCATTTGGTCATTTGCAAGCAGGAAATCACGTCATTGATTCAATTCATGCTTGCAAGAGAATTCGTGATTCTTATCGGAGGAGAATTGAATAAAACACAACAAAAACAAAAAGGGGAGAGGAACTGACTCTGGGAGCCGGAACCCCTGGCCGGCTCCTGTCCAACGGCAGACCGCAGTGGCCAGCTGTCGCAACCCTTGCTAGCTTTCCTTCACTTATGTTGTCCGCTTTCCAACTCTAGCAAGTGTCGCGAGCGCTAACCTACACATCCCACACACGTGCACAGTTAGCTCCCCATACCACGGACCCCCAAGCTCATGGCTTGGTCACCAAACCCTCCTACACATGCATTCGGGACTCTTTCGTTAATAGGTAACCAATGGTTAGATGTGGATTTCCATCCATGGAAATCCACTCTTGAATTGCTCATTGTGTTGCCAAAGCAACACTACAACTACCCGAAGCATAGTTGCCAACTATGCTCCGGGGGGGTCGGTTGGGAAACCTGCCTCACCCATATAAGCCTCTAGGACTCTAGGCGGGACCCCTACGCCACCGTCAAGAAACCTTTTGTCTCTCTACCTAGAGTTGGGGCCAAGTAGACATTTTCCCTTAGCCGCGGGATAGCGCCCCACTCAAATTGCCATATCTTTTAGCTCACACCTCCGATTGAGGTGTTCTTTAGCATTCTAGAATCCTCTTGCCATAAGCTACTCGTAGCTAATGGCCTTACCCTTATGACTCCTAGTCTTCGTGGGTGGGAGGCATTCTCAACGCCCGGGGCCTTCACCCACACTAGGATCACTTGGGCACAACCACTCATGGCGCTACAAGTCCCGGGTGTCACTCCGGGGTCCCCCTTGTGCCCATGGTGTTGCGGGCGCTCCTCATGGAAAGGTGCGCGACACCAACAGCCAATAGCTCCCCCCCCAAAGTGGTTGGAGACACTTATATTTTTAATTCTCGGATATAATATTCTTGGAGATATCAAGGACAAATTTCGGCAAAAATATTTGCCAAGAATGTCTTCATTAATCAACAATGAAATGCGAGGGGGGGTTTCGAAGACCTTATGAGAAATTAAGGTATTTAGATTTCGGAGTGGGTAGAACATCGAGAGGAGAGTTTGCGGGAGCATCCGGGAACACACGAAGGACATGGGATTGCGGTGAGCTTGCGGTTGGCTCACTTTTCTTCCAAATCAAGTTGTGATAGGTACTTGGTATAAGAGGGTGTTTTCCTTTTCTTTGGTTAAAAAAAAGAGGAGAACTTAAACAACTACATACTTGAATTCTTGGGGGGTAAGTTGGCCGGCATTGGGATTCATTTAGGAATTATGGTGCACGAGATTGCCGAGGGATTGCCACTGAGAATTATTTGGCATGTGGAATCGTCGTTCGACCTAAAAGAATAATTATTAAGGTTGAATTGTGTTTAGAAACACAAATTCTAGATATTTCTGTAAGGAGGGAGTTTTTAGATTGTAGTGAGGAGATGAGAGAATGTGCTTATTTGCAATTCGTTTTCCACAACAATAGGGATCTCTCACCATCCGTAGGGGGTGCTGGTTGTGCGCGGTCAATTTTAATTTTTGCATAAGCATTGTTTGGGAATGAGGATCCAGTGTTGCAATTGCATTGTTTTTCGTATTTTGTTGTGGTATCTTCCCATGTGGCGGGTTGTGTTACTAGGAATTGCCAACATTGCCTCATTTTGTGTTGTGCTAGTTTGTGATATGATATCGTAGGGGTGAGGTCGGAGTGATGACCGGCGGGACCTTTGTATGTGCACCAAGTGGGTGGTGCCTATAATTTTTAATGGTAAGGCTAGATTAATGACTAGCAGACTATAAGGTTGGTAGTGGTTATAGGTGCATGTTGTCTTTCATATTTTTTTGTTTACCTTGACACCATATTAGTGTAGATTATTGACTCTGGTGACCACACGTACTGTGGGATTATGGTTACGACTCGGAGCCAACATTATCGTTCTCCGTCTCTAGAAACATTGGAAGGTCGACCCTCTGACCTCTCGGACGTTGAACTAGTAGTAGTACCCGACGAGGCTTTTCACCCTACTTTGGCGTGGCGGACTACCACTCAGTTTCACATTCTCTGAGTGAAAACCTTTGACGATATGAAAGAAGAGACACGAGGAGGAATACGAGACCGATTTTCCAGTCGATCATGGACCATTTCTATGCAATACTGAAAAATTCGGTTCAGGATATGGATGAGAAGAAACGGAAACGCAATACCAATTTTAATGACTGATATGCATTCAAACTTTTACTCCAATATTTGAAGCACAAAGCACTCCAGACCTATGAGTGGTACAGAAATGCTCATTAGGTGGAATGTGCCAGGTGGAGCCGTACTTGGAGACTCAAGTGAAGTTGGTTTTCACATTAAAGAAAAGCACGGCTTCCAATTCGTTGGCTGCCCATGTGGTTAAGTGGGAGGCACCAGAAGGAATATTTGTAATGAATGTTGAGGGAGCTTTCCTTGGTGAACATTAGAAGAAGGTTTCTACTCCCGCATCCGCAAGCACTTCGAGTCTAATCTTTCTACTCTCCCGTTATGCCCAGGCTACCCACGGGGCTTTAGTTTTTTTAGGGGCTCTGCCAAGTTTTGAGCCTTTGTAGGCATTCATTCTCCATATGAAAGAAGAATACGGAGGTTTTCGTTAAGATCAGATGTAGCGGATATAAGACTTCAGTCGAGAGAAGAACAATACATCTTGTACCATGTACATGAGATTGGCGAGGTTTGCCAGGAAGTCTAGAGGTGTTTTTACGGAGAGTAAATTAGTGAAGGTTTTTTTGTTAAAGATTAATAAACACCTTCTTGACTTAACGTTCCCAAGATCATCATAGATTATGGTGATCGGACGACACTCGCAAAGGCATTCGCCATTGTAAAACAATATGATCATGCGTTATGTCAGCACGATGTCACTGACTTTGTGTCTTTGCTAGTGAATTCTAGCAAATCCTTGTAGACTTCGGTCATGGCTGTAGGATTGGCAGAGGCGGAGGTGAACAAGACCTTATACTATTGGTTTTATGGGCAATTGGGCCACGCCAAGAAGGATTGTCCTTCGAAGCAAAAGAAGGTCCAAACTGTGGAAAAAGTCGAAGTGGAAAACAGTTGTTCCCGCTAAGGATTCGGCGAAGGAGGCTGGTAAACCTTCACCGAAGCAGTTAAAGTATTCCATTGTGGGAGGTTCAATCACACGGAGAACAACTGCTTCGTTTTTTATCTAGACAAATGCCTTGCTTTCGCGTGGGAAAAGACATTGGAGGTAAATATTAGCACCTTGGAGGAGAACTTCAAGAATTTGGCTACATCTGGCCAAATCGTGGACTCATCAGCTCCATCCAGAGCTAAGGCTAGCTCTTCCACTTCGGATTATTATACATTCGGAACTTTGGGAAAAGTGGTGAGTTCGGCAGCCGTGACACGTGTTTAATCTGTGTCATGAACCACACCTTCGACCATAAGGGAGTATGTGGAAAGCTTATGAGCTCGGGACAATGGTCATGTGGATCAGATTGGTCAGACACGGCTGCCATTGTCTTTTGGATTGGCAGATGGTATCCAATCTATCAGTGGTCATAATTCGAACATTGAGGCTTTGAATTCATCGACTGACATGATATACACATTAATGTCCAAAGTTTTGCACACATCTTTGTTCATAGCAATGGAGTGGTCCTCACCAGGGTTCCAACCTGCTAAGATTTTCCACCTAGTAGGTAGGATTTTGGAAGGGAAAATATCATCGTCTTCTCTTACGGTGGCTTAGTCCACCGTAGACATACCTGCCATTGATGATCCTAAGGAAGTGTCCAAATGACAAGCGAGGCTTAACGCGGAGGCAACTACGTCTTTTGACGCACACACCTCAAATGAGGGGGGCCGTCCATATCCTATGACTTACTAGTGTCCGCGGAAGCAACTTACCTGTTTGATGTAACTGTTAGGTCTGCTCGCGAGCGCCGGGGCATTCGACCAAGCGTCGTATGTATGGTGAATGACACCGGCATTTTGGTAGTTAGTCAGATTAGGGGCAACATACTCAGGTTGCTCTCCGTTGTGTGATAATGGATTCGGGGACACAACCAGTTATAATCGGCAAGAGGCTTGTCCGGGAGTTGGGATCGACGGTCGAGGATTGGGTTGGCTCCTTGCCCATTCACCATCGCACATCCATTGGCCACGTGGAGCAGACCACGGTCATACTCGGGAGCCATTACAGCTTAGCTTCCGAGTAAAAACTGGAGATCCACCCACACCTCTTCTTCTCAAGTGTGCGGTGATGAATGCGACCAACTACGACATTTTAGTTGGTCAACAAGCATTCTACCCTTTCGGTTTTGGTTTAGACAATTGGACTGAGGAGGTGTGGATCCGACCAGGTTGGGCGGCTGGGGACGGCCGGAGGGAACTTATTCATGTGGCGTTCGCTGCAGCCGCAACCATAGCACCATTATCTATGGTTTTTGGATGTGGTGCTACTGTTGACACATTGCCATGTAATTCCGTCTTATTGGAGAATACATTGGCATTCATAGGGAGTACTAAGGATCAACGGGAGATGACACCTAAGGGTGCATTGGTGCGCCATCCCAAGGATCATCTTCCTTCCTGGCGAGATTCCGCAGAGCTATTCCGGAGATGTGAGGACATTGTCTTCTCTCTAGGTTCTACAACACCAATCGTACCAGACATCCCATCGGCGTTGGCACATTCCATTCCATGGCGTCCGTCATACGAGGGGATCACTTTGGTGGAACTGTTTGAGGACATCGGGACATGATTAGTAGCCGTGTTGGAGGCTGGCCTCACAATTCGACAATATGTCTATGTGGATTACAATCCTATATCCACCAGTTGATGGTGTTGTACCCATAGCAGTTAAACCCGGCTGCCATCCTTGGGTGGTTTGGACGTCTTCCTTGTGATCTTACACTTATCAGTGAAGGTTGGATCCCATGGATCTGATGATTACGGGATGGCCATGCCAGGGCCACTCACGTACTGGCACAGGTCGAAGTTTAAAGGATCCCAGGTCTAGTTTTTTTGGGACCTCATCCAACTCATGCAGTGGTGGTTTATCCACCAACCTTCCCCTCTAGGATACATATTCGAGAATGTACCTCTATTGGGAGACTCTCGGGATAAGATGTTGGAGGGCAAACATTATGTTTGTCAACATCTTCGATATCCCATTTTTGTGGATGCCGCGGGACTTGGTTCGTATTCCCACCGTCTTCGGTGGCTTTGGACCAACCTCGCACCGCTATCCACTTTAGCTGCAGGATTTTTTGCAGTGCCTCCACCTTCTGATCAGAAGGTGGATGATATCTTGCATCCAAACCGGACCTCTTTGCCGGTTGTTCGAGATAATTTACCCCCATTGGCATTGGTCAATAAAGTGGGGGCACCACGAAGGGCTTTCCCAACCTTTATGACTTTTCCATAGTCATTCATATTCCGCGATTAGGGACTTGGTATGGTGTGGGATGCTCACACTAAAACCCATCGCGAATTTTTTGCCGACGAACGGGAGCGTGCCATGAGATTCCGGACCAAAACCATAGCAACTTCTGAGCTTTCTAAGGGCCAACGACGGTTCGTGTTAGGCCAAGCCATGGATCTTAACACCATGGTGTGGATTGTTGATTTATGCCTTGCATTGCAAAGGTATCGTGGTGACCAGTTGTTGTCTTTGGGGGCAGAAAACTCTGGTCAAAGGACACATCGGTCCACATCCAAAGAGGAGGAAATCGAGGCCATGGCTATAGAAGCCAAATAAATCTCTCGATTCGAACAGCAGGTGATGGAAGAGCTTTGAGCTCAATGGGTTTATGTTGCTTTGGCTTCTGAGTTTGGAAGGGGGGAGGCACGGAAGATATTCTCACGAATGGTTTCATTCGATTCTCCGCCCTTGGTGGCGGCTTCATCATCACATGTTGGTGATGATGAAGAGAGGCCATACCCTACTATTGGCATTGAGGTTGGAGGCATGGTTAATGCGCCCTCCTTTGAATAGCAGTTAAGGTCCGTACTAGCACCAGATGGTTCTCCTTTAGTGGAGAGGGAGACCACAAAGTTTGATGATTAGCCATTGGAATTAGGCCCTCATCTCACTGGTGCTGAGACACGGAAGGTACAAGCGTTCATTCGCTCATATCGTAGGTGTTTTGCTTTTAGCCTTCAGGATCTTGAAGGCTACAAAGAAAAATACATCCACATTCAGCTGGAGGACGGCCATCCTATTTTTTGGAGACCTTATAGGCTTAGTGTCCCCGAGAGGATTGGCGTCTAGGCTCGTTGCCGAGAGCTCTTGGCAGCAAGGCTGATCGAACTGTCCAATGGGGAGTATGCTTGTGCTACGGTTATGCCATCGAAGAATAATATCTTTGGCAATTGGACGGAGAAGTGGATGTGCGAGGATTACCGTCTAGTTAATTGGAAAACCAAGTCGGATCGATATCCCATGCCAATCCCAGAGGAGTTGTTCGATGCCATCAAATTTTCTCGAGTCTTTAGCACCATGGACTTGAGATCCGGCCATCACCAGCTCCCATTGCTTGTGGAGGATCGAATCAAAACTGTATTCTGGGGAGTTGTTCATGATAGAATGGGTCAACTATAGCATTGGAAAGTTTTTCCATTTGGCCTAAAGAATGCACATGTTGAGTTTCAGAGAATGATGGACCAAGTCCTCTTTGGTTTGCCCTTTATTCAGTGTTACATAAATAATATGATCATCTTTAGCATGACACCACAGGAGCATGTGAGGCATCTGCAAGCCATTTTTGTTTGGTTGTAGCGGTGGAAATTGTACTTGCACCATGGCAAGTGCAAGTTTTTCCATGACTGACTGGCACATCTAGGTCATATGATTATTCCAGGAGGTCTTGGGGTGCAGCAAGCTAAGGTGGACCCCTTGCAGAAGATCCCGGCACTGGTCGATGTGCCGAGACTTCGTGCTTTCTTGGGCTTGATGAATTACTACTGACGATTTGTCAAAAACTTTAGCTTAATCACCAAGCCTCCCTCCATTCTCACGAGCAACGACCAACCTTGGACTTGGGGTCGTGAATAGCAAAAGACATTTGAGATATTGAAGTAAAGACTGAGTGCGGCTCCAGTGCTTCAACGTCCTGATGTCTCCAAATCTTTCTAGTTGCATACGGACTGGAATTCATTGGGTTTGGGAGCAGTCCTCATTCAGAATGATGACTCTAGACGGGAGTATGTTGTTGTTTATGCTTCGCGAAGCAACAACAGTGCGGAGGCCAATTATTTGTCCTATGAGGGAGAAACGTTGGCGGCGGTGTGGGCTATTGCCCATTTCCGGGCCATATCTCTATGGTCAGCACTCTACTTTAGTGACTAACCATCAGCCCTTACAGTGACTCATGGAGTTGGATAAACTTACTGGCAAGCTCACCATGTGGGCTTTATTGCTCCAGAAATACGACTTTGAGGTGGTGCACCGTGCCGATGTTACCAACTTGGATGCAAATAAACTTTCACGCAATCCAAGTCCTTCGGACGAAGACTTGACCAGAGCCAGGTGGCATGGAGATTGTGATCGAGAGGCGGTTCCAGGTTGGCACGCAACTGCCTACTTCATTTTGTTTTTTGGCTCTACTATTGAGGTTCCAATAGAGGGCTCGGATGATAAAATTGATCGACCTCAAGCTATTACAGATATATGGGAGGATCTTCCCGTATTGTATAAGCTTCAATATGGGACCTTTCCTTGTCCATCTCGGCGATGGAATGGGATAGGATTGGACATCAAATAATAAGGTTCCGTTGGGAGAACGATTGGTTATTTTGATTGTGGTCGGATGGAACAAGGCGTATTGTTCCTAGACCGGGTCAGAGGGCCTCCTTGGTGCGGCAAGTGCACAAGGAACTTGACCATTTTGGCATACACATGACATATTCGATGTTGCTTAGCCAATATTGGTGGATTGGCATGTATCAGTAGGTTGCTGCTCATGTCGGGAGGTATGAAGTTTGTGACCGGGTCAGGTCTAGATTCAACACCTTGTCACCTCAACTATAGCCCTTACCTATCATGGGACTGGGCTACCGCTGGTCACTCGATTTTGCAGGGTTGTTGGTTGTCACACCACGTGGAGCAAAGTACGTGTTGCTGATGGTGGAACATTTCAACAAGTGGATTGAGCTTATCATTCTATTCCAAAACTCTGCAGAGTTGGCCACGGTAGCTTTTTGGATCATATGTTGGCACGTTTTGGAGCATCGGCTGAGGTATTGACGGACCAGGGGAGGGAATTCTTTGGTGTTTTGGAGGAGTTGTATACTAAGGCTCTCATAGATCACTGTACCACCTCGCGAGATCATCAAAAGGCAGATGGCTTGGCAAAACTAGTTGTTTAGACAACCAAATGTGGCTTGAGGAAGTATGGATTATTTTGGGGGAGCCACCGAGATTGGGGCCTTATGTTGCCTTGGATTGCTATGGGATATCGATTTAGTAGGCAAGCCTCATTGGCATCCTACAGCCCGTATCAGTTGTTGTATGGACGTGAGCCTATATTTCCGAGTTCTATTCAGAAAAAGCTAGCACCTATTGTGGACTTGGATGATCCAAACATTTGGGCAGAGTATTTGCAGGAGCGGGCTCAAGTCTTCCAGAGGGCCATGCCTATGGCCATGGAAAATTTGTCCATTGTTCAGCACCGTGACATATTGCATTATGCCTGCATTCACAATGGTGTTTACCGACCTCAGTTGCGAAGATTCCGTCAGGGGGATTATGTTTATCTCCAATGTGAGGTGCCTACGACATTGGATGTTAGGGTGGTGCACATTATCATTCGAGTGAAGAAGATGTTGCTGAGTAGTGTGTTGTTGTTGGAAGACAAAGATGGCAGGAAATGTCGTGAGCATTCCAAAAATTGTGGCGCTTTTGGGCCATCCCCCTCTAAAGGAGCCTAAAAATGTCACAGAAGCCCTTCGGTAAAGGTGGCATGCACTTGCAGGTGTCCAAGCTGAACCCGGATAGTAGGTGTATAAGATAAGTACTTAGATTTTGGAGGGGAATTATATTTGCGTTTTAGTACCTCTGGAGGTTGGCCTTAGTTTTGACTATTGTGGCTCTAAACTCTACTAGTCCATTTCATATCTAGTTCTAACCTAGACCTACAACCTAGTCTAAGTGCAAACGCACCAGCCTTAGCACTAAAGCAATCCGAACTTATAAAATGAAATGGCTCGGATATACACCAACCGAATGTGACTTACACCACCCTTAACTTAATGGACGGAATAGCGATGGTTTAATCAATTATTCAACCCCTTCTTACTTCCTTACTTGTATTTAAATTTTTTAAGCGAGGGGACTTGGCTTAAGTCCCACCCTTTACAAAACTTATTTCTTAATTAGTTAATTTTGTTCACACATCCTATTTTACTACATTCATACATTAGGCATCACTCCTTATCTAGTTGGTGCACCCCTTAGCTCGGAACTTTCTAGGGCCTCCTGCAGGTTCCTTGAAGATCGAGTGACAACTCAAACCCTTCGGACTTCAACGGTCTGAAGGGTGGTGTCACCCTGCCAAATTAAGTTTCCAATTCAAGTTTCTTGGCAACAAGGGTTCACGATATATTTTTATAATTTTTATCGTTAAATGTATATACACATGATAGACCACAAAAATAGAATTTAATGGGACCAGGGTGAAGGACGACTTATAAGTTTAATCTCTTGCACAATCTTTACGGATTGAAACCATAACTCCCAATTCATAGGGCCAACAACATAGTTTGTCACAAAATCAATGGTCAATGGTTAAAATAAAGTTAATGATCAATGGTTAAAACAAAGTCAATGATCAATGGTTAAAACATCATTTAATGCACTGTAATTTTGGCCTTATCAAAATTAATTCACTTAGTACACATCATTAGTTTGTAGAGACCTAAAATTCACTTCAATCGGATAAGAATTGTAAAAGTTATAAGGTTTGGAAGCACAATGTGTATTCAACCGATCCTCCAACTTTAAAAATCCATAGTTAATTCGTTGTTATTCGGATTGAGCTCGCCTTACACCATTAGAAAGCTATTAAAAAAATCTATAAAAAAATGAGATTAGCAAGGTAAGCCAAGATGGATCCAACAGCCTCCCTATAATGCAGCATTCAACTAGAAGGGCTCAAATTATGTATCCTACATTTAAAAATTCATATCTAATTCACTATCCACTCAAATCACATGTTCTAAACAACCTTGAAAATTTATTAAAAAAATCTATAAGAGAAAAATATGAAATTAGCAAGGTAAGCTAAGATGGATCCAGCAACTTCCCCGTAATGGTACAATCAACTAGAAGGGCTTAAACTATATATCCCACCTTTGAAAATTCATATTTAAATTATTATTCATTCAAATCACATGTTGTAAACGGCCTTGGAAGCCAAACAAAAGCTTTATTTGAAAAAATATATATCTTTTAGATTAAATTTTTGGTAAGGCCAACATGTATAATCCAGCAACCGCTGTCCAAATGAATATCCTAGTTTTTGCTTTGACTTTAGAAATTCATAACTATTTTTTATGTCAACCAAATCACAAATTGAAAACGTCTATAAATACTATAAAAAATCTATAAAAATTAATAATAATAAATTTTTGGTCACAAATGGTAAACTAAGCGTTCATACCATCAGAGACCAAGGTCTTCAATGCCTCAATTTTTTAACAAGTATTCTAACCTACCTCTAAAGAGGAAAATAAATAAATTTGTGTATTTACAAATATACATTCTAACAATGAGAAAGTAAGAAGAAGGCTTCCTGAAGCCTTACTACTAGAGAAATCAAAATAAAGAGTTTTTTCCTAACTACATAGAGGTAGGGCTTCACCCACTAGTTGGAGGAAGAAAGGTTTTTTTGTCTAACTACTCGAAAGTAGGGTTTCAACCAACTATGGGAGAGAGAAAGAGTTTTGCAAGGTGGGAGGAGTGGATTTTTAAACCTTTCAAAAAATGATTGGACCCCTCTGCCACCGGTCCATTCATCAAACCCTTCCCAAATTTTGGCTCAGGGGTTTTCCAGTTGAGGTTGCCACCCTCTTGCTGAGATGGTTCCAACGGGAGTTTTTCTAATTCTTTCTAATTTTTTGCCATCAAGTTGACAAGGGGGCAAATGGGCAAGTGGCCTCCTTGCTATTTTTTTCTTTTAAAATTTTTCAAGTCATTCGTCGTCTTACGCCGAACAACTCCACTTATTTTGGTGATCCACACTAACTAATAAACTAATCCTTGTTTAGCTAGCCTTTACTAACTTAACCTCTTAGCTAGTTGGTTTTACTAGCTAGCATTTCTTCCCGCTGAGCTAGGTTTTTTCCTAGTTAGCAATTTTTTTTCTAACTTAGCTAGTTTCTACCGCTAGTTAGTTTTCATTTTGACTAACCCTACCTAAACTAGTTTTTTTCCCTTCACGGGTGAAGACCCGAAGTCCTCAGTAACTCATCTTTCCCTTTTTGAGCCAAATGCTAAATGAACAATATTTTCCTCAATTCCCTATCAATTCAAACTCTTAATGCTAAATTTCTAACTAAAAGTGATTCCGCAAAGTGGTGGACCACTTTGGGGTTTCACACCTATGTCATCTATCCATTGAGGGTACAGTTTATCCTGAACTAGCCGTTGTGCCAAAGGGTCTTCCATGTTTTGTGTGCGGAGAGAAAAAAAGAGCTGCTATTATGCTCTTGTATGACCAGTGTCAACGTGATTGGTACATAACATGCTTGAGGCCACCCTTGACTTCTCTACCATTTAGATAGTGGAGTTGTCCTTGTTGTCAAGGATATTCAGTACCTGGTGCTTCCACCAGTCATGCTCAATGATAATCTGTGATTTTCACTGTGTTGTGCCTCTCCAAGTGGAAAATGAGGAGTTATGGCTTAACATCACAATACAGTGCTCGTACAAGGCCATTAGGGATCGAACCCGGACCACTAGACATGTGATGCTACAATGAACCATTGAGAAGTCTTATGACTCGGCGACCACCTCACGAAGAAAAATGATTGTATACCCCTATAACACCACAATCACACTAATCCCACCACTACAAAGATCATCCAGTCACTCAGTTCCCATGGGCACTTTGGTCACCTTGGTTACTATAGTGCCCACCCCAAGAGGGGTTGCACCACTGATATTATGTCCAGTGGACATAATACCAAGGGTGGATCGAACGGGCATTTCAATCACACTGATCCCACTAAGGTCAGCATTTCTTCTCTCTAAACACCCCCCCCAATTACATACCTTCCAAATTCCAATTACATGTGTATTTCAAAGCTTGGTGACCCCCCGTGGGGTGCATCTTGTCCTTTAAACCATGTGCACCTGTCATAATTATATAGACTTTTTATATTTAGGATATTTGATTACTCTTTCAAGTAAGTGCTTTTAGAATTCCCTTAACCCCTAAGCATCCACATGTTCTCACTGTATTATTAGGTAAACCCCCAACTATTTTGGGCCCATATTGGGTACTCATGGATGGGCAATCACCTTCCCCAACTCCTAGAAATTTGGGAACGGTATGTGGCACTATGCGGTTGGTCATTTGGAGCCCTCTGCAAGTGGATTCCCGAACAAGATAATCCTTTAGGGGCTCATAAATACTAAGAGTTTTGGGAACCCTAAGAACCTACATTATTTTCAAATATGTTTCCTTGAGCTTGGTGACAAGCACCCCCGCTTAGCATCAAGGGAACATAATCTAGTGGTGGGGTCACCATTGTGACAATAACAAATCACTATTGTACACAAAAATATAATCCCAAAATGCTTACAACAATAAATCTAGTGTTTAATATCATTAAAGTAACCATGTACATGTTAATATGAAACATAACGTGTTATGATGAGTCTAGTGTTTGTAGCATTGCAAGAGGTTTGACCAAGAGAAATAACTATTTATATTGTTGAATCAAAATAAATTGTCATTTATTGTTTTGATCCTCCTATATTTATGTGGATCAATGTGCACTAATATGTGCAATTAAGTTGCCGCACACTAATTTATCAACATCCTACACTATTTTGAATATTTATTACCATTGTAACATTAGACAATTTTTATTATTATTGTGGTTGTCATATGAATCAATAAAGAAATTTATAAGTTTTTGGGATTTGATCTTGACCCAAAGTAATTTGTATGGGTAAGGAAGCAACCTATTTGTGACAACAACTTGATTGCACATATCATAGAAGAAAAAAATGTGATGTGATGGCAATTGTTATGTACAGTGACTGCCAAAACTGAGTACAAACACAACATATTGAAATTCAACAAACAATGTAAGGAAATTAGATGCACCAAAAATGAAACCATAAATTGCATAGGATTACCATTGCATAAGTCATACTTCCATGGGAATTGAGGCCTATTACACACAAGTATGCATGTACAAACAAAAAGTAAAGTGAAGTTCAATCCAAAACTCAGTTTTGCTCACACAAGCTGGAACAAAGTTAAAAATTTGTCCACCTACCCTTAGCAGCTATAACAGCTGCAATGCGCTTAGGCATGCTCCTATACAAATTCTTACACTCATTGGGAGTAAATGAAGCCCAACAATCCTCAACACGCTCCCACAATTCTAACATTCCTTTGGGAGGTCTCTCATATTGGTTTAATCGACGTTTTAAAGTTGTCCACAAGTGTTCGATCGGATTCAAGTCTGGAGATTGCGCCGACCACTTCAAAACAATAAATTCTTGCGAATTCAGCCAACGGCGCACACTCTTGGATGTATGTTTCGGGTCATTATCATGTTGACAAATCAAATTGGCAGGATCCAAATTGTATGCATGCAGCGTATGAATCAACTCTTGCTCTAAAATTTCTCTATACATGTACTGATCCATTCTTCCCTCAATCCTACACATCATACCAGGGCCACTCGAAGTCATGCAACCCCACATCATCACTCCCCCACCTCCAAACTTGACAGTTTGTTGCACCATTCCAGCACTTCTACTCTGTCCATCACGAAACCAACACCAACTGCGACCATCAGAGCAAAATCGGTTGATTTTTGTTTCATCGGAGAATACTACACGATCCCAATCATCATCAGTCCAATGGCAATGACGTCTAGCAAATTCTAATCGTCCCTTAATTTGAAGAAGTGTGAGCTTTGGTTTCTTTTGCTTCACTTTACATTTCAAACATGTTTTTCGTAACACTCTCCTCACAGTACTATCGCTCATACCAACATGAAGCTCTTCTCTCAAGTAATTTCCAACTTTGTGTGCAGTTTCTAAGCCACCCACAGTGATTTCTCTCACACAAGCTCTACGATCAACTGCACTATACACCTGTGGCCTGCCACCAAAACTGTGATTGACATCATTCAATTCACTCAAATGTTGCCTACGAAATTGTGCAACCCAACTTTGGGATACCTGTAAGTCTCTAGCAACATTTCTAGTACTTTCACCCCTCCTCAACTTCTCTAAAGTAGCTTATTCTATTTGCTTTCTACCAGTAGCAGAGTGAGGCCTCAATGAAACCATTTTGCTTAATTTGCATACATGATGTGCACTGAATGGGGACACAATTATAAATGTGAAGGCCAAAAACATGCCCACCCAAAAATTGGACCCAAAAAACCACTTGTACATGTCAGATTTGTAGCATTCATTGCGTAATCCAAGTGTGAGCATAACTGAGTTTTGGAGCTAATTTACTTTGATCTAGATCTTTCTCAAATTATCTTGCATTGCTGGACTTGTAATTTGGTAGCCACATCATTTACATGCATGTATACTTGAGCCGTCAACTGATTTGGCATTAAATGCAATAAATTATAAAATATGAATGGCTAAAGGTAGACTAGGCTTTTTCGTACTCAGTTTTGGCAGTCACTGTATGTGCTGCCTCTAAAGTTATGTTGAAGAAAGATGTGGTGACAAGGCAGATATGCTCTAATATGCACCTTCTCATATCTTGATCCAACACCGTTGATTCTTTCAAGCACAACATTCCCGTTGGACATTGAAGCTGAAACTAGGTATCAATGAGGGCAATGTCCAATTCCCCACTCAAGTCTCTTGGACGGATCTCATTGGTTACCTAAGCTACGGTAGTCCATTTCATGATAAGTTACGACCCAAAGCAAACTTGGTCCCATTGTAGTGACAAGCACGAGTGACACCATATATTAATGGGCAAGGCATGACAGGAAGTGAATCCCTACCTAGATATATGATTGGCAATTATGAGTAAATTGCAAGCATGGAGTGAGTGATGAAAAAAACAAGAAACAAGCAAGTAGGTAGTGATGACAAACTTGGTGATTGGAATGGGAAGCAATGTGCACTTGCGGCTTACGATCCTCATCAGCTGCGGCAACTCAGTCCAGGTTAGGCAGTAACATAGTACCTCCTTTTACCACTACATGAGTCCCAGATGTCATGTATGATGGTGGGGGCGGCTATACTTCAATGAACGGGGAGAACTGACCAACCGCTAGTCACAGGTGAACTGGTTGAAGTTAAGAAAATCACCGGTTGAAGTTCAAGACTGCAGGAGAAAATTTGGCCATCACTTAAGAGGAATCCGTGGAATACCCTTCAAATTAATAAAGAAAAAACACCAAAAGATCACAACATGGACACGGTTGGATTTTGACCGAGTATGCCCAGAAATCTCCCCGCCCCCCTGGTCACTGGGATACTTCACTTTACTTTGCTTAACTTCACTTACTGTCTTACCATGGCCGGGTGTGGGTGGGTGGGGTGGGGGGTGTTCCAACCAACACGAGCGAGCTGGGTGGCATTGGAGGATGATGATGGCGCCACTCAATCGCATGATGATGGGTAATCGGATTGAGTTCATGATGGAGGGAGTGCAGGACCACCGTAAGTTAGATGATCTAGCGCCCCCCCCCCTATAGCCACACGCCACCAACTACATTAGTGTTGCCGCCCCCAACAACCTCCTCCTCTCAAACCCCATCATACCTTGCCTCACACCCGCCCTCCACTTACCACTAACTCCCTTCCTCCTACACCACGTAACTTAACCGTATCATTTGTAGTAAAATATCATTCATTTATCGGCTTCCACTGCAACATCCTATTAACAAGGCGTTAGTTTTAGCTTGTGCCAATATGGTAGGTAGGGTAGATGAGGCTAATGTGGACATCTCTAGTTCTGTGGAATCATCTAGCCGATGTATTTGAGCATTAGAAGCTTGAGCAGGTTAGCAATTGCGAATCATGACCAAAGAATTTGAAATCACTAAAATCGGAGTCAAGGGAGACATTTCTTTACGTAGGTGTTAAGAAATCGGGCCTTTACATGCAACCAAGTGGCTCATACTTTATGGTGTTTAGGTAAATTCACCCATTGCCAATGAAGGGGCTCTAGAATAAGTAAGCCCCTTACATGTTGAATGCCAACATGTTCATTTGGGCACCAAAATGCCTCTAATGCGATTTCCAGAGTGAAATCAAATTTGTTATCGTTGAGAATGTCAAAATATAGTCTCCATGTGGGATTTAAGTGGGCTCAACCTCTGTGAGATGAACACTTGGCAAATCTTGAAGGGTGTACATTTATTCAAAAGTCAAGTTGAAAGCATATTATGATTCATTTGGTGTGAACTAAGAAGCAAAATGTGGCATATGTTGATCGACAATTCATTTTGCAAAATCCCAAGGGCAGGAGGGGATTATTGCACGTGAATGAACCTTTAATTCATCCAATGCAAATGCCCTCAATTAGTTTGTAGGTCAGATGTTAATTCTAGAAGATAAATTGATATCAAAATCAACTTCAAAGACCCCGCATCAGTCTGGTGAGATACATTTGAAATGAAACAACCACCAAACATGGATTGATGAGAGGCTCTCATGCAACAATCCCCTTTCACTGTTCCCAATGGGCGAGAAAATAAATGAGTATCGTCACTTAAGTAGACTTTTATCTTCAAATATGAGTTGTTAAAGTTATTCTTTGATACAATGGGTCTTTTGGTTGGGAGTTGGTGGTTTTGCATACAATGCTTTCCATGTTTGATAAAAAAATTGGTGGATTCTTGGAGTTAGTGTGGGGGTTTCAACATAAAAATTCTTATATCAGTTCATTGAGGGCCAAACTCACATTGGCATGCCAAGAGGTGCTAAAAACAAGTGTAGCCCTCAATGAACCAATGTAGAGTGTTCTTTGTTCAAGCCCCCACACCAACTCTAAGCATGCACCAAAAACTTACCAAACATGAAAATGTTGCACGCAAAAGAATCAACTCATCATGATAAATCAACATTATCATGTTGATTTAGATGATAACTCTAAATGTGATTTCCATGGGTTGTTTTGCATACAAAACCCATACAGAGACAATAATGCACTTGTGTGGTGCATGCTTGAAGTTAGTGTTTGAGTTGTCATGTGATTTGAGAATAACTGTTTTCACTCCAACTAATTCAAAATTGGACAACTCGTCCTTTCTTTTCAGAAGTTCCTTTAGGAAATCAATCTTCAACATCTGCATCATTGTTGTGCAAAAGAGGCCAACACTTCACAAATTAGTTTTGGGAGATTCCACCAACATTGCAGAAAAAAATATTGAAGTTACGAACAATTGTATAAGTACAAATCAGGCACAAACCTTTTTGAAAAAACAATTTCAGAAATATTATCACTCCAATGGTACTGTGGTAAAAATTTCCATATTTCAAATTTCTGAGGGTAGTATAGAGTTATTAGTATACAACTCACTGGGCAGCTAGACCATGTACAATAGAGAGTGACAGGCTTGAACCACAAACCTCAGTGTTGCTCTCAATTTGTGGTTTTCAATCCTCTCGATCACATAATTGTTGATTGACAAGGGGGAGAAATGAATTCACTTCCTACGCTAGTTTCAACCATAATTGTAGTCCCCACTGCTGTAGAAAACCATCATTTTGAAGTGCAAGTTAGTGGAAAAGTCATGTAGCAGCCTCTTGCAGTTCTTTGTGTCAGCATAATGTATCTTTATACACTTGAACAACTCAGCAATTTCTTTCCCGCTTATTATACCTGGGCACATGCACTCTGTTCTTTCCACCACGTGTTCAATCATCAAATAGAAGGAGATTCAAGAAATAGAAGTCAAAGTTCTTCAAAGGCACAAGAACACACACACATAACGATGTTTGTCACATTATTTTTAGATGAGAAATAAGAATTAGTGTGGTATTTCATAATTAACACATGTCATGCACATCCCAAAAAACGATGTAGTGGGGTGCACTTTAGTTCACTCACATTTTTTATTGCTTACCAATACACTTCAATTGTGTGAATTAGAAGCACATTAAACAATGCGCAATTTGAAAAGTTGAGACCCTCAATGTGCTCAAAACAATTCACCCAAAAATCGAATCAACGTGTATAGAAGGATGATCTAGATATGATTAATGAAAGTCAAGGTTTTCTTTACAACATGAAATGATTGCATACCCTCCCCCTCCCCCCTCCTCCCAATGGATAGTGTTGAGTGTTGACTTTAAGTCTCACTCAACCGATAATCCTTGAAATAATACCATCAACATTCATTTTGAAGCAACGGTTACCCACTTTGAAAGTTTGAGGCAGAAAAGTAGGTATCGGGAATCCGGTCATTGACAGAATTGGATGCATACACCTTAGCAGAATTATGTGTACTTAGAAGGGGACCTCAAGCGCCCGCATCAACCTCCAGCATGGGGAAAAAGGCTTTGGAATGTATATATTATTCTCATCTCCTTACACTACTACGTTATACAAGCTGTGCACCGTATTAGCTCTTGGAAATTCCAGTTGCCGTGTGGACAATGATTGTTGTTGGGCCAACAAAAAAGCGTAGCGGGCCTATTACAACACCGCAAGAAGGTCAATCATTGTGGGGGACACGAATCTTCCTATCCACAACTCACCTCAATAGTGCAACCATTTGGAGGTGGCTTGCCCACCTAGTAAGGTAGACTTTGGTTAAGCTTAGTGAGGTTCAGAGGACTCAATGGATTGATCATACTTGCTTGCTTAGGCTTACACTGAAGTTAACTTGACCCCCTGGAGTTTCAGTCACTGAGACGCAGGCAGAAAGAAAGGCAGGCAGGCAGGCAGGCCAGGGGGAAGGGGGAAGGGGAAGGGGAGGGGTGGGGGGTGTCAGGAGCTCCATCCCTTGTTATTTATGTGGGCCTCCTGCGTCAGAGCCTGGTGGCGGAGGAGATATAAGTTCTTGAAACTTGCGCAGGAGCCGCATTCTGTCAGGCTCAGCCAGCCCAGCAGCTATCATCTCCAGTCATACACTTCAGTACTTTAAGTTACATACAGCCTGAGTCCCAGGCAGGCTCCCTCCCTCCCAGCTCCCACTGCTCCCCAAAACCAACGCCAGTTGTAAACTCCGAATGTCATCATCAGCACTACCATAGCCCTGCTGCTGCATGCCACTTGATATACTTAACTTACTTAACTTACTTACACTGGGAATGACAAGGACCAGGCTGCCTCCTGCCGCACCCAGCTCCTCAAAGATTTAGCAAACCTCGGGCCTCGACCCACCCCTCAAGGCATCCCCTTTGGCCTCCGTGCCCAATCTCCACTACGACCTCAGAGTGTGTGTGTGTGCGCGCGCGCGCGAGAGAGAGAGAGAGAGCCCACATTGCAGCAGCAGCAGCAGCAGGTAGGGATGATGAGGTTGGTGTGAGGGGAGCATGGGCCCAGATTGAGCAACTGCCTGCGAGCTTGGGAGGCTGCAAGCTGGGGCCTGTTGGGTGGGTGGGTAGGAAGGGAAGCAGGAACGAAGTAAGTGTGTTGAGTGTGACGGAGGAGTGTGAAGATGTTGAGGGAGAATGATGGTGAGCAGCAGGCGCCTGTGGGGAGCTATGGAGAGATGGAGGAGCAGAATCAGAAGCTGGAGGAATTGCAAGGGACCTACGATGATGTGAGCGTGAACGGGAGGGTGAAGCGGCTGCTATGGCACGGCGGCTCTGTCTACGATGCCTGGTTCAGTGCCGCTTCCAACCAGGTTCACTTTCGCTTTCTCCTCTTGCACATACCACCTTTACTTACATTCTTTTTGGTACGATTCTCCTCCTCCTGTTGCCGGAAGCTCCAGATTGTCAAATAAGGCAGACGCCAGTCTTTCTCACAAAAGTTTCAGTGCGAGTCATGTGCTGCATTTCCCTGCTGATTGCGGTAAGGGTGATGCTCGTCAACATTTTCTGAATTTAGCGAACGAGCGAGCGATCTCCTTCAGCTCCTGCGGCCAAGTTGTCTTTGACTGTCCATCCAAAGTCTAGAGAATGGATCTGTGTCATCAGGATCGCTTAGAATGTGGGTAAAAAGTCAGCTACTAGCTGCTCAGTACACCGCATCAGGAGCATGGACTGTCTTTGTGACTGCCTCATAGTTTAACGCTGAGCTGTATTGGAGTGAGGGACGCGTTAATGTTGCTATCCTCGAGGACAGGTCTGCACGAGAATTCCTTCATACTCCAGCATCTACACCCTCAATGTCTGTAGACTCTGTTTCTACGATACATTTGTGGTCTGCTCTATGGCGAGAAGAGCCTCATCTCGTACTTGGATTATCCAGCGTAGATGCGGGTGTCAGAAGCTCACAAGGGTAAATTTAGCACAGTTGGAATTTAGTAAAGGTGGATGAAATACATAGTGTCCATGCCCATCCCTTTAGCGTACAGGAAGAGTTGAAGTGTGGTTGCTATGGCTTTGGCCTGCACTCTGCAGGTTGCCCAAGTGCTGTTGACGCTACCATATTCATTCGCGCAGCTTGGTTTCGTATCCGGCGTTGTCTTTCAAATCTTCTATGGTGTCGTGGGCTGCTGGTCATGCTACATGATCACCAGCTTATATGTTGAGTACCGAACTCGGAAGGAAAGAGAAGGAGTCATCTTCAAGAACCATGTTATTCAGGTACATTGTACCTTTCGCATGCTCTACTCAAATTTCATCGCTGCTGACCAGACTCCTTCCCACATTTACACTACCATCAGAATTCTTGCACAGTTTGTGAGAAAATTTGAACCCTATATATGTAGTAAGGTGATTATCACAAAAACATGTTTCTGATTCAGCAGCATAAAAGTACAAATATATCCATGCGGGGTGTATACGGAAGATTGTACACGATTGTGTTGTTGAATATGTTAACGCTTGAATAGTCCTCGTTGAATGATTCGCTTATAGGGTGTGTGTTGGCGGACGATGCTTGCAGTGGTACGAGGTACTGGATGGCTTGTTGGGAAAGTATTGGAAATTAGTGGGCCTTTTCTTCAGTTGCACCTACTTGCTCTTTGGTGCAGTCATCCAGCTCATTGCCTGTGCCAGGTCAGGAAATGTCAGGCAGCTCTATTATAGTGGATGCATGCTACACATTGTGATAGCATTCATGTGTAGTACTATTATTGTGTGATGTAATTCTGTAACTGTGTCTACATAAACCAACAGATTGGAGCAATCGGATTGGGAATTCAGTATCCTAAAAATCCCTCTCTGGACATTCTGTATTCAGAAATGTATCATTTATCTAAACGGCTACGTTCGGCTAAGAAAGAACCAGATGTATGTACGATCGTGAGAAAAGCTGGTGGACTGCTCTGCAAGGTGGGAGCTTTTCAAGTCATTAATCCTGCTACACAGTAAAAGTGCAGCTGGGATTAGGATTGCGAATTATCTATCAATACGCTTGTTCAAAATTTGCTGCCACATTTATCTGTGACATGACAATGGGAAGCTAATTGACAATGGCGTGTTGATATTTTATGGCTTGCAGCAACATTTTCTTAATTAATGACAGCATGAATAAGCGGGAGTGGACGTATATCTTTGGGTCATTGTGTCTTCTCACCACACTTGTGCCATCCTTCCGGAATTACCGACTTTGGTCGTTTTTTGGTCTGGTCATGATTTCATATACTGCCTGGTATATGACCATTGGGGCTCTCGTTCACGGCCAGGTGATCTATCTTTTCCCGGAGCTCAAGAAACCAGAGCCTTTACCTGATAATATTATACGATGAGTTCGGAGTAATTTCTGTTTCCTGACTTCTTGTAGATTTCCATTTTATTCTGGATTAAAAAAGTATATGAGAAGGTATCCTGATTCACGGGAATCCTGTTTCCATCACTTGTTCAACTCATCCTTGAATTCGATTTGCAAGTTTTATTAAAATGATGAAGGTTCAGGGTTTCCATGTGTCTTGTCACCCCACGTGTTGAAACATGAGAATGTAATCCATGGGAGTATGGTGCAAAAGTGCAAAAAGGACCACTTTTGCAGTGCAGTTTCATGTTTTGTTCATACATGTACAGATAGCTAAATTGGCGTGTCGAAGCTTTTTTCCAGGTAGCAAATGTTACACACAGTGCACCTACAACCAGGGTGTTATACTTCACAGGCGCCACAAACATCTTGTACACATTTGGAGGGCATGCTGTGACTGTGTAAGTCACTGTCACACCCGAATGTAGTTTATTGCATATATTCTTGGAAACACCATATCCCTCTTGTGCACCACAACTGTCAAAGTCAAAAGCTTCTTGGGCCAGCCTAAGATATGCTACTGCTATCGATATAAAGTTTATACAGTGCTAAATAGAGTTTAATAGTCCCACGTTGTGGTTTTTGAGGGGTCTTTTTCCCACACCAGATAAGCGTAAACTATACGAGGTAACACTGTTGGTGTCTATGAAACTTGGTTGGCTTGACGCAGAGAGATTATGCATGCTATGTACAAGCCCGCCAAGTTCAAGTTCGTCTACGTCTTTGCCACTCTCTATGTGTTCACGTTGACCATACCCTCAGCCGTTGCTGTGTACTGGGCCTTTGGTGACTCGCTTCTCAAGCATGCCAATGCACTATCATTGCTCCCCCGGACGCGTGCCCGGGATGTTGCTGTAGTTCTCATGCTCATTCATCAGGTCAGTCATAATACAATCCTGCTGTGAGACATACAGAGTTGAGCACACCTTTCTCTTACTCATCATTCACTGTCCTCTTAGACTTTTCAGGGTGAGGTTATCCAAGGATTGACCCAAGTAAACTGGCTTGATTTGTGCAGTTCATTACAGTTGGATTTGCAGTTACACCACTCTTTTTCATGTGGGAGAAACTAATTGGAGTGCACAAGACAAAGAGCTTGCTGCTTCGGGCAATTTGTCGTGTGCCAGTGATGCTCCCCGTCTGGTTTTTTGCCATTGCATTTCCATTCTTTGGCCCCATCAATTCCACTGTGGGTGCCTTACTTGTTACTTTCACTGTCTACATCATTCCTTGTGCTGCACACATGTGGACATTCCGCTCTGCAACTGCCCGCCAGGTACTCAATTCTAAACTCACATTCTTTCTCTCCTTTCTGAAATTCCTCATGTAGGAGCGACTGGTTAAAGGTCTACTGAGACTTGATTGCTTCTTTGAAGTCACTTAAAATGGTTCCAAGATTGCCTTGTTTCTATGACCGTGTACATCTGAAGGGTTTGCTTAGGATAGTTGAAAGTAAGTTCTAATTTTGGAGATCATACTTGGAGATTCTGCTATTTGTATTTGATGACATCGGTTGCATCTGTATTGGTTTTGCAGAATGCCATTGAAAAGCCACCTCTGTTCTTGCCAAGTTGGACTGGGGTGTATCTGCTCAACTTCGCTATTGTCATGTGGACAGTAGTTATTGGTATTGGTTGGGGAGGATGGGCAAGCGTGACAAATTTTGCACAGCAGGTGTACACTTTTGGTGTCTTCGCTCCTTGTTACCAGTGCCCACCTAAACAACCAGTTGTTCACCGCACGTAAAGAGAACACCCAGCAGAGCCTGCGCCACAACCCCCTCAAATTTTATATCATGTCAACATTGAGTATAAAATTTGTAATTTTTTTTGTTCGTAAAGACCTTGAGCTGTGCACCAGAAGACTTTAGCATCCCCAAAGCCAAACTAGAATAAGAAAGTTATGATCATGCATTGGCGAATATCTTACATTTTCTGCAACAAAATTATGGTAGAGGATGTCTGTTGCAACCTGTACAGCTAGCTGAAAGATCAGGAAACCCCATGTGGGCGTGCTTACTTCCTAGCAAGTCTACATGAAAGTATACATCTGCATTGCTAAGGGCAATTTTGTAGCATGTTACAGCCATCTGAGATGGTATTTCAAAGATATGGATGGTGCATTGCGGTTGGGAAGTCGATCAAGACTACCTGCTTCAGTTTGACACAAGTGTTTTGTGTTCGATACCATCCCCTAGTGACAAATCTACTGCAGTAATATTACTATATGTAGCTCATTGTCAAGCAAGCAAATTTTGTATATTGATGAATGTTGCACAATAATCCTTGCAAACCTGAAGTGGTAGCAGATAGGGAGCCCCCTCCCATTTAAAATTAATATGCTCATTGTGCAAATTTGTGTATGTTCGGGCTGTTGCATATGGGCATACTTGTCCTCCATTTCTTCCACACTTGACTGCAGTTCCTTGTGTCTAAAGGATTGGGTTCAGTCCAAAATGCATTCACTCCAAAATTGTATGATACACAACGAATTTGTAGATCAAACATCACTATCATTTATGTACTATATCCTCTCATGTGCATCTCATGCAGGAATCCCACTAGACGGGAAGGCCTGGATTGCAGCACACTTGGAACCACTTTATGTAGCAAATATCACTTGAGATGAGACCTTGCACATTGTGAAGAGCAATGTCAGTTTATGATATTCTGTTGATGCCAAATATTGACATTTTCTAATAGCATCAGTTTCCGTAAATAAAATAAAAGTAACATCAATGCATTTTTATATTGTTCTCCCTCTTTAGTATGACACGTTTGGGAAACACAAAAAATGTCATATTATCGAGGTGTCGTCTTCTCGTTAATATGACAAATGGCGTAAAATTGTCGTACTATCGAGGGAATACTAAAGCATACGCAATATGAGCTTAAAAATATATACAACGAGTTTAACCAATATAGATTGTATGAAATAATAACTTATAACTCCAAACAAATACAAATATTCTCAAGAACTCTTGAAATAGGAGTTCAAAGATCTTTGGTGTTGCCTACCCAAGTTAGCAATTGTCATCTTATCTAAATTCCATACTAGCTTTTGAAAACTAATAATTTCATTAACACCAAAATGTAAGGAGTTGTCTAATAAGAAATTAGACAACAATGATGCATGACGTTTAGCATCACTAAGCTTTACTAGTTATAGGTGGAGCAACATCATCCACATCTACTAAATGTAGATCAACATTAAGATCAAAGCCTCGTGCATAATTGATTCCCAAAGCAACATCCACCAACTCATCAATACTCAATTCTAGCTCAGTAATCTCTTCCCCTTCCATCTGAATGTAAGTCTCGATTGACATCTCATCATTACCCAATCGCAATTTTGAAATCAGAGCACCAAGTTCATCTGATTCTTCTTGCATTCTATTCTTCTCCCTTTCATCAACTAGGGCAAAATCAACATTCCATGTTGCATGTAATATACGCACCATGCTCCAACAATTCATGACTATCTGTGCATCCAACTCACTCCATACTTCATAACTCCACATGATAGCCTATCTGATGTTGGGCACCTTCCTGAAGTCCTTCAATGTAGCATCAACATATTGTGATAAAACCCACTGCAAAAGTTTCTTCTTGTACTGAATTTTGAAAGATGCTATTATACCTTGATCCAAAGGTTGAACTACACTTGTAACATTAGGAGGAAGGAATACCAAATTCATGTTGCTCAATTCCAAGGTTGAAAAACCACGAGACTTACCAACTTTGGCAGAGCTAACAACATGTGAAGATGCATTATCCAAAATCATAATCACCTTTCGATTTTGGCCTTTGAACTAATTGTTGAGCTGCAAAATTTAAGCTTCAAATATATCCCCCTTCATCCAAGTTGTTTTATTTGAGTGCCACTGAACATACTCATGAGGTTGCCACCTTCCAAAAACATCGTGGTTGCTTAGACATATAAATCACAAGCAACTTCAACTTATCAGCAAGAGCAAGTGTTACACGCTCCTTCTGTAACTTCCGACCTTCACCTTCCCTTGTGCTAATGTTTTATTAGGATGTGCTCTAAAATACAATCTAGTCTCATCCATGTTGTAAACATCTTCAGGCTCATAACAAAAGAATAGGAAGGAGGCCACTCTAACCCTAACCAAGTCCATTCTACACTAGTAACCCTAATTATCATTAAGTTCCCAATGATAAGTGAGGTTCCCAAGTAGTTCCCAAGTGAAAATGGATGTATTTTAGATGTATATAACATAGATGAAGGGAATTTTAGCATTAATTACCTCTTTAATATGACAAAATGGAGATTCTAAATGTTGTATTATCGAGTGTCGTAGTCATATAAAAGAGGTAGTTTTGAACTAAAAAGTTTGGTCGCGCAAACGTGTCGTATTAACGAGGTTAGACTGTACATTGACCTAGAATGTATGTTTGCCACCACTCCCGATTGTCCCAAGACACTGGGGAGGGGGTGGTTTAATGCCTATTTTCATAGGTGGATTGTGAGTAAGTGTTAATTGAGTAACTTGAACTAGGTATCACGTGGTATTGACTTTAGTCAAGAGGGATCTTCATACCATGTACGAACTAACGTGAGTGTAAGGAATGTTATTTGAGGCATTAGCATGCATGGTATACATAAGAGAGGGGTATTATATTTCTCTGATGTGTACATTTTACAAGGCTATTAACTTTTTTGAAGTAAAGGTAGATGTACAAATGGGCCCTAAGGTTTAGAGAAATTCCTGACAATAAACTTGTTAGTTTCATCCAATTCATGTTTTCATTCACTATTGTCATATGGTAAGAGTCCACAATAAAATGAAATTGATCTTAAAGTCCGGGAAGCCATGTCAATGACTACCATGTCCAATATTCTTGTTAAGGTTTGCATTTTGGTTCTAAGTTCTTATAAACTAGAGACTCTTGGAGCGCTCATGGGCTCCCTTGAGTTTGCTCTCCGGATTGTGGCTAAGTTATTGTGCTCTTGTTTTTGTATATTTGATGCAATCATTGATTTACATGCTATGGATGAAAAATGTTCATTGACTTTCTCATTGGAAAGTGGAAGGGAATTTATATGTAATAAAGGCCTATTTGAATCATGACTTATACAATAATGAGATCTCTCCAGATGTGTTCTTTCTAAATAATACACATCTAGAGTGATCTCATGACCATATTGCTTCTAGAGGTATATATAAGTGGGGTTCCCATCATATGCTTTTAGTTTCATTTGCCCAAGCATATTGTTTTGCAATGTGCATGTATTGATGGCGCAAACAATGCTCTTATATGCATTATTATTTTTGGACATATTATTCTTGGCTCATCATATGCTTGTTGAAGAGGTAGCTTGAATGCTTTAAACCATGGTTATGATGATCATGATAATTTGCCAAATTGTTTAAACAATTGAGTGATTCACACATTCAACTACTCCAATATTGTGGGAAGTATATGGTTGACTATGTTTGTTCAGTTCATTAGTGTGTAAGTTCTTGAATGGATTACTAGACATGTAATCACCTCGGGGGGGACACTTAGGAAAATTAGTAAACATGGTGCGTTAAAATATAGGGTGTGTTTTATTCATGAGCAATAAAATTTAGAAAATTATTGGATATAACTATGGACTATTTCAATTGAAAATCCATATTATAAATAATATTGGGGTATACTAAGTATTGAAATTTATCAAGATTTTAGATATAATATAGCATAGGGATTTTGATAGAATGATAGTTTGTTTCTGAAGTTCTTCCTTCCACTTGTGTGCAACAAACTAAAGTGTTGATTTTGGAAAACAACAATGTTGTTTAGACTCAGTTTTCTCAGCAATAGATTGCAGCCAACTTCGTTCACCCTAAACCTTGGACCCTAAAGTTCTAAATTTGTTGGTCTGCTTGTGACTGCAATGCACAGACTTGTGTTTCTAAACACAAACATTGTTGTAGTTCATGCTAGTAATTCAAGTTCATAGTTCATTGATTCTCATGGTGGTGATGATTGTTTGCATTGTTATTGATTTGTGGTGATGCTTGTTCATGCTAGTTCTCATTGCATGTCAAATGAATTTTGTAATGAACATAGGCAATCCTTAAACACAAATTAGGGTGAGCTAATTTTTTATAATGAACATAGGGTTGGAAAAAAAATCTTATGTGAGTTATAACTATAGTAAGGCATCATAATAATACACCATATTAGGGAATTATATAATTAAACGGTGTGTTCAAATCTAACATCTAGACATAATACCCCTACATTAAATACCCCTTTAACGCACGTGTTCACACAAAATATAGTGAAGTGTCCCCCCCCCGAGGTAATCACCCTCAATATGTCCAAAGATAAGGAGATTTGTGTTCAGTGTAATTCTCAACAAAGACTTTGAACTTTTCAAAATCATCAAAGGTCTAAAATTTGCTTTAATGAATCAAAATTGCACCTTACAACTATAGTCATCTATAAATGGAACAAAATAATTTTCTGCAAAAGTTTCCAAATGATCCACAAATGTCCACTAGTATCAATGGCCAACAACATTCTAAGGGCCAGACCACAATTGCTCGTTAGCTAGCATGCATGTAACTTAGCTAAACCCACATTTTACCTCAAATATCTTAATCGGATCTGCATTTGAGTTCCTACATAATTAAACAGATAGTTAACTATTAGAGTTATAATTTATGTTTGTTTGGGTAGCGTTTTTTTCTCTTCCGGAGAAAAAATGTTTCTCTCTTTTGGGTATTTGTTCCCTATAAATTGGGATCCCATGCAACACAAATTTTATTGGGCAACAATATAAGACCCTGATTCCCTCGGAAGCCTTCTTTGCTTTCCACTTCTAGAACTTGTACATAGTCTTGATGGCTGCATTTGCGGCTTGCATTGAGGAGGCTATGGTTGATTGAACAAATGAGAAGTCGGAAACATTTTCATCGATTTTGAGGTTCTCATTTTTGGCTTATGTGTGATAAATCGATGCAAGAGGCATTTTCAACACTCTCCATGTCAAGTGCTTTTGTGGAGATCCAAATATGGATTCAACCAAGCACAACCCTACCAATTCGAGATAAGTGGGCATCTATGAGAATTTTCTTTCCTTTACACCAAACACTATCCCTCACGCAAACTCACCAACATTTTCATAATCAGATTATTTATTGAAACACGATAGAACTAGAGATCAAATTGCACTACAAATACACATACACAAAGGCATATGAACAATGCTTGAAATGAAATGGTCGCATTCATTCCTTGCCTTGCTCTTTATTATATTTTTCCTCCTTGGATCATACTATGTGTGTGTGTGTGTGTGTGTGTGTGTGAGTGATATCTTATTTCTCATTTCTAATAAATCATATGAATTTATTCAAATCTTATTTATTTTTATACCTTAACATTCACCATCCTATAACTACGAACAACCTAATGTTCTACCTTCAACACTCTCACTTCGCAAGTAGCTCGGGGGGGGTAGTCATTGGTTGGAGTAGCAATATACGTGCGAACAAATGATAGGGTATTTTAAAAACATGGGGGCTAAAAAATATAATTGGACTTAAGAGTAATATAGGGTATCAAAAATGGCACTGGACATTTTTAAAGTACTATAGGGTATGAATAATAGGTAATCTAGAATTATAAGTAATGCAAGCCATTTTTCTATTAAACCAAAGTAGAAATTTACATAATGATAGCATGTGAAAAAAAGAAGAGAATTGAAAGTAATACCCCCCTATAAAATAATGGTTGTTCGCACCTATATCCTTAAATTTTTAACACACTGCCCCCCCCCCGAGGCAAGTAGTTAAAATTTGAGATTTCATTGCTCTTGATAACGATTGTTGCCTCTCATTTGCAAGTGTCATGGTTTCCAGTGACATGGCTTTACACAGTTTCAATAAACCACCAAAATATACTACATTGGCCCTTACTTCATCATGTTGGGACGATATGTGGTTCTTCAACCATTCTCTAGGTGCTAATTTGTGAGCTATCTTCATTTTTTTTAAAGGTTGTCCCTCTGCATATATACCTAATCTTAATTGCATTCCCTCAATACAATTGTTGTGGGGCAGAGGTGTTGAAGAACACCATTTACTTGTTGGTCATTTTCTTGCTTCTTGAATTGTAACTTCATTATGTCCCACTTGCTCCTCAATATCTTCACCAAGATCAAATGAAGGTGATTTGAAAGATTTGTCCATCTTAACCACCATGGGAGCCTCATTTCTCCCACTTGAACGCATTTCCAAATTACTCTCACTACTCATACTATCATCTATGAGCACAACATTTCTCATATGGCTGAACATATCCAAATGTGCTATCTCCACATGTTTATTTGCTCACATTCCCCTATCATTGGAAAACATTGTCATAAGTTGTTGTCCTTCATCATATACTTCACAAATCGATAAAAATGTGAGACAATGAATATATGAATGTTAATACCACTCACCATACTTCAAAGTACGTGAGCACCCTTCACATTCAAATGCCCGAGCCGACGATGTCTAAATTCACATGCACCGTGCTTCTTCACTTATTGTGCCAAATTGGTCGCATTTGTCTCATACAACTCAATAAACTTTATTTCGTAGATTGCCTTTATGTAGTCCCATTGTAATTATTTTTCCATCCAGACCTCTTACAATAAATTCACTTTAAGCCGAATTGCATTTTCAACTCATTTGACAAAAGTTTGCTCACCAATAATAAATTTGTTTGCAACTTGGGTACATGGAGGAAATCTTTAATGCAAATGCACATGATTTTGTATTTCACAATCACCTCAACTACCATAGAATATATTCATATCGCTTTTAGAATGCTATCATCACCCAAATAGACATTGTATGGAGCAATTACCTTATATGTGTCAAATGCCACCCTACGGAAAGTCATGTATTTCATTGTTCTTGAATTCATGATCCACTTACAAATGATATCCGATTGTGTTTCATGTTGCATCACAAAACCGTAGTCATTATCATTTTCAGTGTTGTCTACATTATCTTTGTCTTTGTTAATAGTTTTGTAAAAAAAATGAGCAATATGGCCCAGTTTGCCACAATAGTAACATATCTTAACATCTTTGTATGAAGATGAATTGCCCCCTTTGCCTTGATGCGACACCATTGCGGCATTATCACCTTCAAGTTCATTCTCATTATTCTTCAACATCTCATGCATCAAATGTGTCGCCATGTACTCCATAGTCAATTTCTTCATCAACATCGTCTCAAACATAATAATTAAGTGTTCATACGAAGGTAGCAAGCTCTCGAGTAAAGTCATAACAACATCTTTGTTCTCACAAGTACCTCTAAACAATCCAACTTATCTGCAAGTGACTTGACTTTGTTAATATGGTCCAACAAGTCATCACATTTTTGTATCTTACATGTGAAGGATTTGTGGTTAACGAAGAGAATGTTCGACAAACTCCTCGTCATGTGGATGTTGCAAAAGGCCTTCCATGCCTCCGCTAGTCTTTTGGAACTCCTAATGTGCGCAAGTTAATTGTCTGCCAAGTTGAGCATAATATTGGACATTGTCTTCTTCACAAGCCTTTGATATTCTTTATTCACTAAGTTGGGATCATTGTTGGAAGTGGAGTTTCCTCGGATTTGTCCGCAATGTTCCAAAGGTCCACGGATGCCAACTCCATCTCCAATTTGGGGTTCCAAAGGTTGAAGTTCTCTCCATTGAATTTGTCAATAACTCTAACACCGTTATCCTCAAGTAATGCCATGTTATGCTGAAAGATTTGGGATATAATTTTTAATCACTCAAATCAATGTTTTTTTAACGATTATATACACTCAATGACTTGACAAACATCAATCAACATGTCTTAACTAAATGAGTCCCTCTTGGACCCAAATGTGCCCTTGCACTTCAATCCACTCAAATCATGCCATTTTGCTCTAAAATATGTCCATCCACCTCAATCCTATTCAAATGAGGCAGTTTTACTCTCAAATGTGCTCTTAAACTCTAAATCCATTCAAATGAGGTCCTTATGAACTTAAAAGAGCATTTTTGCTCTCAAATATGCCTTTTTAATTCAAATGACCTTAATACTCTCAAATATGCATGATTTGCATTCAACAAATTCAAGTCTCTTCTTCAACTCAAATGACCTTAATATCCTCAACTATGCATAATTGCATTCAACAACCTCAAATCAAGTCACCTAAAACTCAAATGACCTTAATATACTCAAATATGTATAATTGCATTCAACAACCTCAAATCACGTCCTTTAAAACTCAAATGACCTTAATACACTCAAATGTACACAATTGCGTTCAACCAACTCAAATCAACTCTCAATTGTATCAAATATGTATTCAAGCATTACAAACACTCAAATCAACACTTACAACCTCTAAATGTGTACTTGTAAACCTCCAAGCCTCCAAGCACCAACCAATGCCCCAAACGTGCACCAATGCACCTCCAACATGAAGCACCCAAAAGCTCTTCCAAGCACTACAACCTCTCAAGATCCACTCCCTAACCAACTAGCAATCAAATCTCTAAATCTAAAATTTGCGCAAGTGAACCCATAATTTATTGAAGTACAATAGAACTAGAGATCATATTGCACAAACAAATACACATACATAAAAGCATATGAACAATGTTTGGAGTGAGATGGTCACCCTCATCCTTCGCCTTGTTTTTATTGCATTTTTCTTCTTTGGTTCATAAAATATATATGGGAATCTCAACTCTCATTTTCTCACAAAGCATATGGGTTTATTCAAACCTTATTCTTTTTATACCTCTTGCATTCACAATCTTGTGACTACGAGTAACCAAATATTCTACCTTCAACATTACCACTGGGGATATGTGTAGTGTAGATTTTTGGTTACAAACAAACCCAGGGAAACAATCAGGGAAGACTTAAAAGGTGACTTGTATACCATCTAGGTGTCTTAGATAAGGTTTATTAGGGAAACACAGGGTTAATTCACTTTATTTTGGATTATGACTGACAATTGGTTTACGGGTAAGGGATAAAAACTCTAAAAACCTCTCCATGTCAGTACATGCAAAGGTGATTGTCTCTCACCTCGCTCTAATTTCCCAGGCAATCGTTTGGTCGTGAATTCATTTTAATTGGACCAAGTGCGGTGCACAAGCATAGGCACAGCCATAGTCAATGGTCTTGCAAAAGTAACCCATTTTTGTCTCTTTACCGAAGTCAAGGGCACTTCGGCGTAGTCCATAGTCTTTCATTAATTAATTCCATTTAATGTAACTTGAACATGCAGTGCGGTAATCCTTTCATGATGGTCAGTTTTCTTTGATTAAATCCAATCTTAATTATGCGGTCCGACAATAGTCTTATACCTATTCTTGGCTAAAACAAACAACGGGCCCCTCAGTAGCAACAATAAGCCATGACCATATATAGAAGTTAACCTTACATATAAGTTCTTTCAATTTATTATTTTTAGTGCGCCATCATAATCCAATGCCTTCCGCTTTAAGAGAATAAACCATGTCATTAATTCCACTACTTACTCTGGGAACATTATTTAAAACACATATCAACTATCACCGGATAATTTCAATTTCTTATTTACTGGAGGTGACTCAACACCGGGTTTACTTGTTCATTGACTGTCTTGTCAAATAACTGGACCTTTGGTGTCCTCGGCAACGGTTCACCACTCCACAGTCCATAGCCTCCGCAGGCTGACTATTCGTTTTCTGCCAAAAGGCACTTATTTCACAGTAAAACTTCATCAATTTATCAAAACCATAGCCTGAATCCTCCCTCAACTTGACTATCTGATGACTTAATGGCCTGAGCCTTGCAAACATTTAAATTACCATCCCCTCTCTTTAAACTTTACTGTGCTATCACCTGAACTGAATGCATATTCAATTATGCTTCAATCAATTTAAGTATAAATGTATACGACGATAGCCTTAACACTCTGAACTATTCATCATGTGAAGACAATTGCCTTTACATGCATTTGTTAATACCACAACTCTCGAGTTCAATCAGAATCTCAGTTAATTGTAGGGAATGAGAAATTAATGATTACTACGCGCGGGTAATTTGATGGTAATTCCAAATTTGATTTTACTGTTTATTATAACTATGTCCGAATCCAATGCTGACTTGCATAAATCTTTTGCATAGTTAAGTTTGCTTTTTGACAACAATCACAAATTCCACGTTCATCAAAGAGTCAACCTTTCATGACATCGTAATCCAAATTATATTATTAAACACAATTCAAACAACACTCATCCAATTCAAACCATAGCCTTCATTTGATTTTGCTCCTCGCTCACATATCACAAAGTAACTGAGTCAATTACACATCTGCCTCTTCAATTAAACTGAAGTCACGGACATTATGTCAATCCTACTTATCCACTTCACAAAATAAACAAGTATAGTTCTTACACAATCAGACTATTGCCATGGCATACCTTAATGTCCAATTAACATGTTAGCACAATATTGCAACTAGTCTATGGCCTAAAATGCAACGGCTACAAAAACTCCTTAGGCAGTTTGCTCCGAGTTCACAAGGTAGATAAACAATTATATTTTTCCGTCCTTTACTAAAATCATACAACAACGACAGTAAAGTTGCCAGACACACAATCGATGCAGTTCAACGAGTTCACGATAATTCATGGAATCAACACAGTTCATTCTTGCTCGAAATAAATACATAACCAGACTATGGACCGGCTCTGGAGGAATCACTCCTTGGCCTAAGCGAATCCCTCGCTGAAAAATCTCAAAATTTCACGAAAAAAACTTCTAACTGAATGGCGCCTTCTCTCTCGAGTCTGCCTCCTCTTCTCTGGCTAATCCCTTCTTCAAACCTCTCTACTAGTATCCCCTAAAATCAGGCCATAGTCCTTTCCAACCGTTTTCTCGACACCTCAAGTCAATAGCCTCATTCATACCATTTGTTTTAAGCTATTTTGACTCAAAAGAGTTTCATGCACATTTAATTTCTAGTTTGCGCTAAATAGACTCAAAAATAGACACCACAATATGCTAGTATAGTGCATTTCTTTCTTGAATCCACAACATTGACTTGACGCCAATCTATACATGACTATTGAGATTGTTGCAATTGGTCTCTCTCCAATATAGCTTGTCTAGTATCCATCTCACTATACAGTGACTCACAAAAGTACTTGGCCGCTACATGTGATCGTGAAAATTGGACAAAAACTCTTAGACTAGTGAGAAATAATAAGCAAGATTTGTCATAGATACCATACAAGTTGTCAAGAACATGTTATCAAAAATTTGTGAAAAAAAAATCGAAATGGTAAAAAGAAATTGAAAGAAGTATGCAAAAAGCATGGCCAAGAACTTATGTTGATTAAGTAGGAAATCATGATAACACAAAGAAAACTCAAAATGAAAAGCTAGTAAGTAGCAAATGCTACATATGTACAACAACTACATGTCTACCAACGTGTGTATCCACCCTTAGCTGCAAGAAGATCAACCACCCTTGTTGGCATTGTGCAGATTAGTTTCTGCACAAATTTTACTTCAATGTTTTGCCAAACAACCTGGATCTTCTCCTACAAGTCATCTCTACTTTTGGGTGAATCACCAAACAATCGTAAGCGTCTATCTACTTCATTCCACAAGTGTTCGATAGGATTTAGGTCGGGAGATTGTGGTGGCCACTCCATCACAAAGAAATCTTGTTGACCTAGCCATCGTTGTAGAAGACCAGATGTATGCTTCGGGTCGTTGTCATGCTAAAAAATCACTTCTGCCTCATCAAGACCTTGTCTCTCAATAGTACCCAACAATTGCGAATGTAAAATGTCAAGATAAACTTGCGAATTCATAATGCCATCAATGTGGTGAAGGTTTCCTACACTTGCCCAACTCATGCATCCCCATACCATGATGCCACCTCCACCATGTTTAACCGTATGTTGCACATGACAATCACGAAGAGGCTATGTAGGATTTCTCCAACACCATTGACGGCCATCTGAACCAAAAACATTGAACTTGGATTCATCTGACCAAATGACATGACTCCAGTTTTCTACATCACAGTCCTGTGAAACCTTCGCCCACTATAAACGCTTCTGCCTATGCCTCTTTGTCAACAATGGTTTCTTCCTCTTCACTCTAGCACCAAGCCCTTGCCTCCAAAAACTTCTACGGACAGTCTCATCAGACAAACAAAGACCTTGAGCTCTCAAACTATGACCTACATCTGCTGCAATCCATGATTTCGGCTGATTGAGAGTCCTCACAGCAAGCCTCTCGTCCCGAATGCTCAAAAGACGTGGTCTCCCAGATCTTGGATGATCAGACACCTCCCCATTTTCTTTGAACCAAACTAGAATGTGGCCAATTGTGCTACAAGGAATGTGAAGATGGCCAGCTATGAAACGTTGTGAAAATCCTTGCTCACTCAATGCTATGACTTGGGAACGCTCATGAAAACTTGTTTTCTTCATTGTGACCGCTATAAATGTGAAGAATCTCAACTTAAGACTATTGGAAGCTCTCAAAGATCTATACACTCAATGGAAACACAAGTGGAAGAAGAAGTCACTATTATCAACATATGTAGTTGGCCACCCTTGAGATTATTTGAACCACTCCCACAAAATTGTACCACTTGGATTACCCAAAGGAAGCCACCTAATACTGCATTAAATGATGATGATTAACCCTAATTAATTTGGGAGGCGGCTTCATTAACCCCTCTCTACAATTGCATGCCAAATGGATTTACAAGTAGTGGCCAAGTACTTTTGTGAGTGACTGTAGTTTCCTTCAATATCTAGCTCCTAGAAGTCGACCAATACATCGTATAGGATGCAACACTCATGAGTTACCTTTGGGAGAAAGGAAATGTCTATGTAACTTTTCCTTTCATCCTTCCAAATGCCATTTATGAGAAATATCCGCTTTTGAAAGTTGATGGTTAAGTGTTGTATTTCCTCCTAGGGGAGTTCACTAGTGATTCACGTAGAAATGATGTACTAGAAAAGGTAGGGTGGAATGTATTCATAAGAGATAAATTTTGTATATTTTTTAGATGTACATTAGGCTTTATTAAATGCCCACAAGTAATTTTTATATAATATACATTACTACAAATTGTGCTAGTATACTTCTATTTTTTGGAAAATAGCCTAAAACATTTGGAATGAATAAATGCTTTTTTTTGGAGGATGAGTACATTTAGAGGTAAGTTAAGTTATGTAAAAAGAATAGCGAGGGTTTGTTGGAAACATGAATGGAATTCAATCATTGCATATGAGATTCAGTTTACTATGGATGAAGTATGGTATGATATGAATAAACTTTGGTTTGCTAGGGATCGAGAACACTCTCACCACAAAGTATTTTGCCTCGTGATGTTGCATGAAAAAAGGGGGGTGATTTTGAAACACGTGGCCATCATTCATGCAATCATGTTCACCAACATAGATGTCAAGGAATTTACAATCAAGACCCACCATTACTTGGAAAACAATGGAGTAATAAGACTTCATGTTCATATAGTTGAACATCATTGTTAAAACTATGAATGAAGCAATTTCTCAAATTGAGCTTTCAACACCAATACAAACACATTGAAGATGAAAGAAGCACCATGACTTCACCTATTGTTGTAGTCAAACTTGATATCATTGGTAGGTTGTAGTCTCCTTATTTGTGTGCAATCAATTGCTCCAACAACATTGGGTTTTCACGATCTCCTCTCATTGATCAATAGGGAATTTTTGAAGTGTTTATTCACCTTGCTATTGTAGATGATGTCCCACTAAACTTAGGATTGTTGGGATTCCCTCGTGCATAAAAACATACATATTGTTGATATGCCAATTCAAATAACTCCATGGTTGTAGTTTCCCATATCAATTTGAAAATACAGCTCCCCAATTCTCATAGACACAAGATGGCAACTCTAAAACTTTGTATCATGCTTCTCCTTGGTAGGTATGAGAATGTTGCAAAACCAATTGAAGGTGCCCGAAGACATTTGGGAGACATTTTCATGATTGTTAGCCAACGTCATCCGAACAAAAAATCTTTAAACCAAGCTTGGGATTTGTCCAACACATACATCCTGATCTAATATTTGCTTTTGGCTTAAATTGTGTAGCAACATACAACCGTTGAAGAATGCCCCCAAAAGTTGCAATTGGGGCACTCTCATCATCATCTTTGTTCCATGACCTTCTACATGTGCCAATATTAATATTGTGAGAATCCATAGGCAAAATAAATTTAGGAAAATTCGCCAACATGACTTGTTGTAGAACAAGCAATTGTGCTAACAACAAGTTGAGCTCACCACTCCTTGGGCAATGAGCTCTTTATTGGAAACCTAAACAACACATGTGGGTGACTATAAAATAAAATCCCCTATATACATAACTATTATGGAGAGAAAATGTGTATGTACTACTGGTAGGTTAGAAAATGGTCTCATGTATTTATACTTATAAGCTTCTCGGTTTGATGCGATAAATGCCTCCACTACATAACAAAATATAAATCGTGAAATAACCAGGCCTTTGTTACAGATACAATCAACTTGCACGTTCCAATGAGAAAATTATTGAAGATATTTTCATTCATAGGATGTAAGTTGTGATAATAGACCATACAACACATGTAATCGAAGCTAAGGCAATTATGTCATTTGAATTCACCATCGTATGATAAGTTAAATCATAAGTCCACGTTGACCCACTTGGAAAAACCACGAGTTCAAATGCGAACCTTGGTCTTTTAACAAGAATGGACACGGTAGTCATCGGAGAAGATTACCATATGACAACAATTGATAAAAATGTAAATTGGATGAAACTAGCCTATCTATCGCCAACTTTTCTCCAAACCTTAGGCTCGAGCCCGAGGGCTCGAGGCGATTACACCCCCTTACGTTTCGTAACCACATGCAATAATGGGGTATTTAGTGGGGGGGATATTTATGCACCTCTCAATATTGTTTCCCTCCCTATTTGTAGATAAAAAGTTGCTTTGACGTATTTTTTAGCACCCTATATTTATTTGTAATTTTTTAGAGAGGCTAATTTTTGGCACAATTTTTTTACATATAAATCGTACAAGTACCAAATAGTGGATGGACTACTATCGCATTGTGAAACTGACTATGTGAGCAACAAACATTCCATACCATTCAAATTGTCATTCATTTGGTTTTAATTAGTAATACCAATCCTAAACCATTCAAAGTACCATTCAAAACACAACCAATAGCACTTGGATACTAGGTAAAGGGTTACCAATAAACATGGAGATAACACAATTTACAAGCTGAAATAGACAAGCATCCAATGAGGTCCCACATATTCAGCGTTGTTGCAAAACCCAACGGTCGTTGAGGAGCACCAACACATTCCTTCCCCAAAAAATCCCACGACAGTTTCCTCCATACTAACGCACTTAATTCAAATTTGGACTGAAACTACACACTTCTTCATCCAAGTAGTCAAACCCATAATTATTCTATTGATCCTACTACACACTTTTTTGGAGATCCTATGTCTATGATCTTTTTCCCCCCTACTGATTACTAAAATGAAGGAATTATACACCACCCTATTTTACATATAATCATGTAGGGGACATATTTCCAATGCTATGGTAGATCTAACAAAATTATGAATTTTACCCTAAACGAATTAAATTGACCCTACTTTTTATCTCATGTGGTTTTCTAAAATCCCGATAGTCACCTCCCCGAGACCTTAGGGCCCCTATTATACATCTACATTTACTTCATAATTCTTAATACCCTATTTAGATGTACACACTAGAGAAAAAACAATGCATCTCCTTTATGTATATAATGTACACTAATGCCTCAAATAATACCTCTTTCTACACTCACATTAGTTTGTATGTGGTAGGATAAATCCAAACTCTAGGGCTGACATGTTGTTGTGGTGGGAAAGTTGGTAGACTTATGAAAGCGTGCCTAACACATAAAAAAATGGACATATGTTAGGGAATGAGTCCCAAATTACCATCAAGAATCACATAAAAACAATTTGTGAATAAACACTAAAAGCTTACCCAACGAGCTTGCAACCTCTTGAATGCAAGTATTTGGTGGCGGTGGAGGAGGAGTTGACCACCAGTGAAACCAAATCTCAATAAGAGTGTAAGACAAAGGAAAAAAAATGAAATTGAATTAGGAACAAAGGAAGAAATTCAAATGGACTATGACAGGAAACCACCATGCATAATACATCATGCAACAACTCTCATTTTCTCATTGTACAAATGTCTTCAATGAAATCCATGACAGGCTCCACCAAATGCACATAAGCCTGATGCACATGGCAAGAGGTTATCTCCACTATCCCCCACCATCCAAATACAAGGTTTAGAATCCAACATCTATGACCAAACTGGAGCATACATCTTAACCATGCCACTCACAAGACTACAATGGTTGTGGGATAGATATAACCAAAATCAAACGCACCCTATGCTCCACTTCTTAAATCCCCCCCTACAAGACTTTGCCACATAAATTTTGTGGCTAACCCAAAGATATGTTACAATCCTCCCAAAAAAGAAACCAAAAAAACATAACCCAAACAACAATCACCAAACTCTACACCCCTCAACCCTACAAGCTTTAATAGAAACCTATAACATTACACACTCATACTACTCCTCGCCTCTCACTTGCCCAATAACACTCACACAATATAACTCCTTGCACAGTTGAGATATAATATTTGGATCAATTGACCTCGCTCACTCGTCAAAGTGGAGAGGCAATGGCCTAGCCCACCCCCCATATCTTAAAACTGCTATCACATCCATCCATTGGACCCGCATGGCAACCCAAACAAACCAGAACACCACAACCATTATCATAGTCAACCATAAAGAGAACACCCTCCCCATCACCCATGCATAAATACGCATATTGTAATAGCAACCATTCCATCTAATAGCATACAATACAACCCCACACTAGAGTGGCCAAAATACCTACACCAATTAGAAAACCAATATACCACCATAATACGAATCCACAATCATAGCCCCCCACCAAGTAACCCACATACACCCAACACACTCACATCCAACCTACTTTAACCATATAATTTTAAAGTCAAAATTATCCTAACCCAAACTAACCCCTTTAAAAAAAAGTATTATACTCCCATGCATGGCACAAAGCCCCACAATACAACCACTCAAAAATCAACCATCCAATACAACCCTTACCAACAAAACTATACAATATCCAGCCCCCCTAAAATTCAAACCCCAACAATGCATATACACCGATGGCTCATTTGTCCCCCCTGACAAAAATGGCATATACAACACAACCGGATCATGTGTCTACTCTCCCGCCAACAACCTTCGGATTGCAGAGAGACTCCCAAGCTTACAAAACATCCTCATAGCCAAAGTAAATGCCATCCTAATAGCAATCCAAGGGACACAACACCATACGCAAGATACCCACATCTTTACAAATAGCCTTAATACCATATGCCTAATACATAACCACATACGACATCCATCATCCCAACACAACCACCCGGATAAATTACTTATTGCCGCTATAGTCAACCATATAACATGGTCCACACATAAAATCACAATTCAAAAAGTCATAGCACACACATGCATAATAGGCAATGAAATTGCAAATCAACTAGCAAATGATGGGGCCCTCCTAGACAAACCTGCCAACACACCCATAACACATATGGCCCATACTACACCATACTGGCTCAATGGGGTCCCAACAGGTACCCACACGGGCGCTATACGTAACCTACACACATACATCAACAAGGAACACATGAACCAAGAACTAAGACTGGCCCAATCCAAATTCACATTCATAGACAATGACCAAATCAACCACAAATTCTCCAACCAATTTTGGAAAAACCCCAAGACCACAGACACCCAAATCACACAAGCTCTAAAATTCCAATATGCCCATATATATGGGTAATCACCGAAAAAAATCTTCTAGCCTAACTTATACCCAAACCCGAATTGTGCACTATGCCCTGATAATACCATAGACACATGGCCATACCTACTCTCTACATGCTCAAACCCATACATAAAGGGACTGCGTATAGCATGCCATAATAAGGCAGTCCACCAAATTGCACGTACGTTACAATCAAATAAACACACGAGATGCTACACACTTATAAATGCAGGCGACCAAAACTCTAGACCACAAGACAACACAGTCCCACAATGGCTACTCCAATGCACTGCCCCAATTCACCCTACACATGCCTAGCCAGACTTAGACCAGACATACTATGCGTTCTAGGCGCTTCTATAGACAGCCAACCTCCCCTAACGCCAACCTCACCAAACGTCATACAATTCATTGAATTCACCTATTGCCACAACATATTCCCAAATACCGCACACGGTGAAAAAGTTGCTAAATACAACCCACTCATACAAACACTTAGAACAACCGGCTGGCAAGTCAACCCTCTCATCACCATCACAACATGTGTTAGAGGGGTTACCCACGAACAACCAATTAAAGACTTAGAAAATTTTAAAAATACCCAAAAATGAGATCAAAACACTTATGAAACATCTACACCAAATTGCCATTAAATACCTCACATACCTAATACTAAACAAAAGGAAGCTAGACAACAAACAACCCCTTGTAGACCCCCCCTAGATGATAGGTACCGCGCTGTTCTTGAAAACTAAAGGAGCCCACCTTCCGAGAGGAAGGAAGTACCCTAATGGTGACGCTTGGTCAAACATGAACACGGTATAGAGGAACATGCTCCCATTCATGTCGGTGTATAAACCAAACCTTGACGTTACTTTTATTTATTTATCTCCACTATTCATTTTGTTTCTAATCTATAGATAGAGTTGGGGCAACTTGCATGTATAATTCAGGTAGAGTGATTAAATATTCTACAATATGTAATATTTTGGTACATCATCAAAGGTTGAGGCATCCGTAGTTGACCATGTCCATTTAACTGCTGCACTAGGGTCATGTACTGCTAACATGGATGAGATCTATTTCTATTAGGCGAAGGGAGTTAAGCTTTATGTGGTGGCGGCTTGTTATTGATTACCCTCATAAGAGTTTTGACAATTGTTGTGCCAAGAATTAGCATTTAGATGAGTAGTTATGAGTTAACCTATAGATCGATCGTGTGTTACCCTAGGCTTTATCGCTTTGAAATTTGTAACAATTTCCATATTCATGAATTATTTATTTATAAAATTGCATTCTCCTTAGAATTTGTTTCTCTTCGCAAGAAAAATATTTCACTACTATTACTCCTCCTAAACAGATGCAAACTCTCTTATTTTATGAATTACATATGCCTTAACCTTATATACAATGGAAGATGTAGTAATGGTGAGGTTGTCACCCACCATTTTTGCTAAAAAAAGCCCCCCCAAAAAGGGCCACATGCCGTAGATTCCTCCCCAAAACAAACATGTGACTAGAGAAAGAGGATACAAATGTGGAAAGGTAGGGGACTATGAATGCACAAGGTGGGTAATAATGGTCAGTGTGTATGTTTGACAAATTTCATTTGACGTTCAACTTCAAATCCAAAGTGTCACGTGACGTTTCCAAAAACAAAAATGAATGTCAATTGACATATACATTTTACTCTAAAATGTCACCTCAATTTTGGGTTACCCAATTATTTAGAAAAATTAATATTATGAATATTCAAAATACAATCTTGATTTGTAACAAAAAAACTATCAATTGAGCGTAAGTATCCTTCGGTCTCGCATGTTCGTCTAAATGTTGACGATGGTAGCCCAATCCATTACGTCCACTTCAAGCCCACAAAGAGAGACCCGCATGAGAGCATCAAGGGTCTTCAAGTTCAACGTACTACGCGCAAGTGGCTTTTGATTGCATTTTGTTTGGAATATCCTTTCTTACAAATAGCTATACTTGATGGAATGAGTATAATTTTTTGCCAAAGTTGCATAAGTTTAGGCCAATTTGTGTGCCATTCCAAATTGCTACCACATATGTGCCAAGCCTCAAATATCGTTTGTTCTCACACTCATGTCGATGTAATTCCGTAAATTCCAGGAGTTCTCCCTTGCACATGTGACTTTCTTCTTCAGTGTATTGAAACTTCAATAATATCCTTTCGAGCCACAATTTGGAATTTGTAATTCAGTCACTATCATTGCTTGGATAATTACGAGGGCTGAAAAATTTGGCTGCATTGAATACTAGAAGGTTTGGGAAACGATCATTCAAAGCATGAACAACTCTTTGCACATAAGATGCGCCCAATAATATGAATTGTTGTAGTTCATTGGGCCCATCAATTGCCAATACAATACATGAATAATACAATCTCATGTATTGTTTTCATAACTCAACTGAAAATTTCTTGCAGATTCCCTCAAGAATTTTCCCAAATTCTTGCTTGTACGACCAAACATAGGTCCATTCCCGGATAAAAATAAAATTGAAATAGTGATATCGATGGTTGCACTAATAGTTGTGATATCAACCATATCATATTGAAAATTGATATTCAATTTATTCAACTCTTGTAAAACATCTACAAGCAAGTTCAAGTAAAAATGAATTGTACATTAAACACGATTTGAAGGGGATCTCTGCACTATGCAAAGTCTACCTCAAATCATCCCAATGTCAAGCTGAGACGTCTCAAAATTAACCCAATATCTAACAAGCCAAAGCATCACTCTTTGAGATCTGCTGGGACAAATTGTTCATTCACATACCTACACAAAATAGTCGTGGAAATACATCCGCAAGAGACCAGGAACAATGATCTTGTCGGCCTTGTACTTAAGCCTCCACCACCTCTCAAATCATCATCTCAGCTGTAGAGCCTTCCTGGTTACAAAGGAAATTCAAGAACAAGGCTAAACTTAAGTATGTAAGTGAGTGTAGGAAGTTCTCCTACTGTTATGGGTTATGTTTTCCGGATACTTGAGCTACAGTTTATAGTACTTAAGTTGCCTAGTAATACGTGTCATTTCAATTTCTAGCGTGTCAATTGACATGTGTTTTTTTTCTTCACAAGTCACAGTACGTGTCAACTTCTAAATTATGCATGTCAATTGACGTGCATTTTTTTTTGGTGCAAGTTTTTGCGTGTCAAAAGTGCAAAACTTGCAAAAACTTTGTCAAACATATACACTGATAATGGTGGGAGAACTTAGGGGAGGTGATGGGCATGAAGCCAAGGTGATGACATGGCATGTGCAATTAAAAAGAAAAGAAAATTCATTTTCTTCTTCTTAAAATGCTCCATGGGGGCATGGTGATGGAATGTGGGGGCTTATGAGCATGAACATGGACATACATGTATACGGCATATATGCATGGCCATGGGAGGCATAGTGGGCATGAGCATATGATTGTATGGGTGTATGAGGTTGGGTTTGTCTAGGACACTTTCATATGCACATTCAAAGAACACTAGTGGAATATTTAGAACTTATCGTCTCGTTTTTTAGGAAAATGTCACTCATGTAATGTCTTAGGGGGGAGGCAAAAAGTTTCCTCCCAATTGTCTTAGTAATGTCACATTCAATGACGAAGTTGACAACCAATCCCTAACAATTTCTTGTAGTAATTGTCAACTTTGACATGCTACATTCATTAGCTAGCCAAAACATGATCCTTCTAGGTAATGTCTCAATCTCGACATTATGAACATGGGACACTAGACCTTCCCCAATGAGCTTTTGGGGGAAGAGTCTCTAGTATGATAAGGGCCGGGACCCACAACTCACAACCTTTGGGCAACTCGACAAAAACTCTTTTGAACTTGACCAAAAAGTGATGCTTGCCTTACCCAACGTCAAATAAACTTGCCTTTGCATTCTTGAAGGTCACCTTGTTCACAAAACCCATATTGCATTCCAAGGCGAAAAATCCAATATATACATCACTTCCACTTAGTAAATAAGAATTGGCTGGGATTTAATTCTCAAAGTGACATTGTCAATGAAGCACTATGAAATTATTTCTTGGAAGTTAAAAATATAAAAAATCCTCATTAGCAATGAGGTGATAAATTTTTTGACTTTCCATTTGAAAGGGTCTTTGTCATTTTAAAATTGAACTTAAAGCGATGTGAAAATTTTAGCTAATTCATTTTGTGCTAGTTTAATTAATTCCTTCTTCTTTCACAAGTATTCATACACACTCACTCAATTAATTAATTAATCTAAAAATCAAGATTAAATAACTCATTGATGCACTCCAGATTCAAGATAACAAAGTAGGCACAGAATTCAGCTTAGGCCTTGCGTTGAAGTACATTAAATCATGCTTAAATAGTTTTTGTGTGTATGAGTACTTGTAGAAATTTACTTGTGAAAGGAGAAGGCATTGAATAAAATAGTATAGAATGGCGGATTCATCTCAAGTAACTTTGAGTAGACTAATTTCGAGTGATTGAAACACGCGGACTGCATAGGAGTATGTCAAGGACTTTTCATGTTGGCTGAATGAGGGTATGCTCATATGTTATGTGAGAATTCCCTCTCACCCAACCCAACAGATTCCATAACAATCTCAATTTTATTTGAGAATACAGTGGCCATGTCAAAGCTGGTGAGTAATGCTAATTATGCCCCTGCACAGTGCTCAGACAAGTAATAAGCTTAATAAGGGAGCACGATATGAGAAGGAGAAAGGCCTGCGTGAGTGCAAAGGAGCCCTGTCATCCCACGAACAAGAGTGCGTTGCAGCATCGGAGACGAAGCCAGCCAGCCAGCCCGCCCGCCAGCCAGCGAGCGAGAGGGCGCGCGCGAGAGAGAGAGAGAGCGAGAGACTGACTTGGTTTCCTTTGCATTGATTGACCTTCCTTCCAGCCTTCGCTGCTGCGCTGCGCTGCGTGTCTTTGCTTTCCTCCCTTCTTCACCGATCTGCTTGCCTTCGCATCTCCGTTGCTGCCGTTTTATGAGCATCCACCACCATGAGCGGCCATGACGCCAAATACTTCACCACCACCAAGAAGGGCGAGATTCATGAGCTCAAGGAGGAGCTCCATTCGCAGTACAAGGTCTCCTCCCTCGCCCTGCCCCCTTTTCTCTGTCACCAACACTACTTTTAGGTCAGCCCGCGCATTTTGGGACTTGATTTGTGAACGATGGCCAGCTATCTGCCCGCATTGCTTTGCCACATGGTGGTTTGGCAAGCGCGTTGCGCTAGGGATCTGTCTAGACTGGACGCAAATCCCCACTGCTCTAGCGCCTTACCCCTGGCTCTCATCTCTTGTGTGGTCACATTGAGCAACCCATTTCTCGCCTTCGTTGTTACGTACTTCGTATTTAGATTTTTTTTTGTTAGTCAAGATCATTGCCTACTGTGGACCGGTTTTCAGTGGTTTTCTTGCTGGAGTTCTGCCTCTGCCGATCAGGGGTTGTAGAGTATTCGACATTACAGGAAAATTATCATCAGTGAACTGTAAACCTAGTGTAACCACTAGGTTGAGTTTCAAGCATTATTTGTTCGCAGTTCTCACAGGCAGCCAGGAACCACGATCTCCTTTGTTTTTGAACTGCTTTGATCGGCACATGACCGGAAAGTATATTGGACACACTATAGAATCGCCTCGTGAATTGATGAAGATGGCGTACTCTCCTGAATAGAATCTTATTTTTCCTTGAAAACCTTCCATTGCCTGCCCCACGCTGGGAGTTTGGGATCATCAGAGTACGGCATGTAAAACTGATGGTCTGGCATTGGCAAGGAGATGGGGAGATCTGGTGTCTTGCTGTGTCCAGCTTCTTCTAGTGTGAATGACATGTATTCACGGCATTACAAACAAAAGTTTATGTGGCCACGAGATCATAATGGTGATGTGGCATGTGTAGGACAAGAGAAAAGATGCGGTGAAAAAGGTGATTGCAGCAATGACTGTTGGGAAGGACGTGTCAATGCTGTTTACGGATGTGGTGAACTGCATGCAAACTGAAAATCTGGAGCTTAAGAAACTTGTTTATCTCTACCTTATCAATTATGCCAAGAGTCACCCTGACCTCACCATTCTTGCTGTCAACACTTTTGTGAAGGTTTGTACTAAACTCTCTATATATCTCTAGTGTTGTGGTACAATGTGTCTGTGTCATTTAATAAATTGGAGCTCATATCACAAAGCTCCTTTCTCATAATAATCTTCATCAGGAAATTGACATTGTTTCATAGAAGATCCTAATGAGAGGTACGCCTTGAAACCCTAAAGAGTTATTTTTACTTTTTTTGGTAACTTTTGGTGAAAATAAATATCTCTAATTCCATGCTTTTCTCCCATTTCATCATAGTGACATGAAATGACTCCGGTACACCTTTTCTCATCAAGGGCTTTCCATTTCAATGGGACCAAACACGATTCTGTAGGGATCAGGGTCTAGGAGATTTCACCATGGTTGATAACCTCCTTCCTTAATATACTGATTTGAACATTCCTGTTGATGTCTTCTTTGTCAACTACTTCTATTTTCACCCTAGGTACCTGCTGTAGCAGGATCTGCGTCACTTCTACAAATGAAAAGATAGTGTCAGCAATTTGATGTGTATGTCTCTTGAGTGAGGCACTAAAGGAGAATTAACAAAATTCCTTTATGTGGAAGTGGAGAGGAGGATGTGATCATCATGTGTTTATAATCTTTTTCTCAATAGTTTGGTACTTGTGGTGCAGGATTCCCAAGACCCAAACCCTCTGATTCGAGCATTGGCTGTCAGGACAATGGGGTGCATAAGAGTGGAAAAGATTACAGAGTATTTGTGTGATCCACTACAACGATGTCTTAAGGTGAGTTTCAGCAGTTTTATACTACGATGTATTCCTCACCTCCAAGAAGTGCTCTGTGATTAGTGCAAACCTCTCTCGAAACCCGACTTAAGTGAGGCTCTTCTTAAATCCAGACCTATTTATGCTTGCTCTCCCATTACTGTGCAAGAATGTTGCAAATATGAGGGCTTAAGGCTAAAGGGGCTATGACTGCTTTTTGTCATAGTACCAGCAAATCAACCAGCAAGTTCTCTCCTACATGGTGCAACTGTACTTATTTCTACCGAAAAGGAAGACTGGCAATGGTAACTTCCTGTGTGTTGTTTTTTTTGGGGGGGGGGTGAGGGTTGGAGGGGAATGCAGGTGATTTGTCAAGTTGGTTGTCTATGTGTGATTGCTAAAGAAGGTGGTGTATATGACTGCAGGATGATGATCCTTATGTTCGCAAGACTGCAGCTGTTTGCGTGGCCAAGTTGCATGACATCAATGCAGAGTTGGTAGAGGAGAGAGGATTTGTGGAGGCTCTTAAGGACATGATATCTGATAGCAATCCGATGGTGGTTGCAAATGCTGTGGCAGCTCTGGCTGAGATTCAAGAGGGCAGCAGCAAGAATGTGTTTGAGATCACAAATCACACTTTATTCAAGCTCTTGGCTGCCCTGAATGAATGCACAGAGTATGCTCCATCTTGCTTTTGTCAAATTTACAAGCTCAGTTGTCTAGGGAATTGTTAATGATATTAAAAATAGATGATGATAAGGTTGAGAATTTCACAGGTGAGGATGCATGTTCTCCCTTAAAGCTGAGATTGTAATTAGGAATCTTTTGTTGTATTGTTGACAGGTGGGGTCAGGTTTTCATACTTGATGCACTATCCAAATACAAAGCAAAAGACGTTCGAGATGCTGAGAATATTGTAGAACGAATAACCCCTCGTCTGCAGCATGCCAACTGTGCTGTAGTTCTCTCTGCCTGCAAGGTAAAATGAGGCATTCATATTGGCAAGTTCTGATGGTTTATATTATTACGTGGCTGTAATTTTCCTGTGGTTATGCTTGCCATATCTTGGACAAGAGTTCACCTGTTTGTTCAGAGGTAGTGAACACTCACACATTGTCATGGTATACACCTTCATTCATAGGGATTTACCACTTTGCTTAGATCCAGTAAATTGAAGCTCTGACAAACACCTCGCCTTATTGTTGCTAATGGGTTACATCTTGAGGTTGGTCTTTGCATCAAAACTTGTAAAGGTCCCACAAAATATGCTATAAGCATGAAGCTTGAGAAATGCATGAATGTGCCCATTGCTTGTAGTAAGGTTGCAGTTTTGGTAGATGTGTTTGTTTATCATGGATAAAGATGGACCTAACAAATTACAAAATTTAGTTTTTTAATATAGAGATCTTGAATACAGGTAATTCTTCAACAAATGGAACTGATTACTAGCGTCGATGTCGTCCGAACTTTGTGCAAGAAAATGGCCCCACCTTTGGTTACTTTGCTTTCTGCTGAGCCTGAGATCCAATATGTGGCTCTTCGCAATATCAATCTTATTGTGCAGCGACGGCCGGGCATTCTTGCACATGAAATTAAGGTGCACAGCAACAGCTCTGTTACCCATATTAAGTTGTCTCAAAGCCTTCTCTTCTGTACTTCCTCATAAAAGTATCTGTGGTCCTGTATTTTCTAAGTTATATAAATCTTTGATGTATTTTTTTAAACAAGGTCATGTTTCTAAGGGTCTATATTGTGAGTACATTAAAGCAGATACTATGCCTCTGATAGTAAACTTTCAGCAGTTATCATCCTCATTGATGTCGACACTAAGCTAGTATATACCTAAACACTTGGAACACGTGCAGTTTCTAATGGCTTGTGGTGGACCCTTCAAACATGTTAATTCCAGAAGTCAACATTCTATCTTTCAACTCATTATCCTTCATATTTGCAGGTGTTTTTCTGCAAGTACAATGACCCTATCTATGTCAAGATGGAGAAACTGGAAATTATGATCAAGCTTGCTTCTGACCGCAATATTGATCAGGTATTACAGTATTTCTGTCTGATCATGCATTTATTTTCTCAGATCTCTTTGCATCACCAGAAGTGCATTAAAGACTCTTGAAGGCAAGCTTGTTTTATTTTATCGCTGAATGGGTTTCTCTACTTCTTTGTAAGCACAAAGGTGATGTGTAAAGTGTTTCTTGATGATTCAGTTTCATTGGTCCACTCTGAGACATTAGTATTTCCCTCTTCTTTGTGATGGACCTTATGCTGACATATATTGTGTCTCTTTTGATTTCAGGTCCTTTTGGAGTTCAAGGAGTATGCAACAGAAGTTGATGTAGATTTTGTACGGAAAGCAGTGCGGGCGATTGGGCGGTGTGCCATCAAGTTGGAGCGAGCAGCTGAACGGTGTATAAATGTACTCTTGGATCTAATTAAAATGAAGGTCAACTATGTTGTTCAAGAAGCAATTATCGTGATCAAAGACATATTCAGACGTTATCCAAACACGTAAGTTAACATGCAGTTACTAAGATTCATGTGGTGGGTAATAATTATTTGCAGGAACTGATGGCCAAACTCGTTATTTGTGATATTTGAAGATAAAACCTCAGATTGTTTACCTTATCTTCTTAAGTGTTCTGAAGATGTTACTCAACATATCTCTTATGTGGCAAAATTCATGTTGTTGTCAAGTTTTCACGACTGATGATTTTCTCAATGGACCTTATGAGCAGGTATGAGTCGATCATTGCTACACTTTGTGAAAGTTTGGATACTCTTGATGAACCAGAGGCAAAGGTACTTCATGAACATTTATTTAAAGTCAAGTATCTGATAACTGTTCCTCTACTAAATGATCCTGCATATTTCTGGCTATCTTTAGCCATTTATATGTTTAAGAATATGTATGTCCTTGCAGCTCTGTAAGGTATGGCTTTATTTACATAATTGTTTGAATTCTTAAAAAAAAAGTTCCACCCTGGCTTTCAAAAAGATCTGCACTGGACTTTTAGACATGAGCTCTGAGAATCTTGGATGCATGTGTGGATCAGTGCTATTCTGAAGCTTGTTACTTGAAACTCTTTATGCAGGCTTCCATGATATGGATTATTGGTGAATATGCTGAACGCATAGAGAATGCAGATGAGCTACTGGAGGGTTTTCTTGAAACGTTTACAGAAGAGACAGCTGAAGTACAGTTGCAGCTCCTAACAGCTGCAGTGAAGCTTTTCTTGAAGAAGCCAACTGAGGGTCCTCAGCAGATGATTCAAGTAAGGTCCTTTTTCCTACATGCTTCCTCCTGTCCAGAGTGTAATTTCCTATTTGATTTTGCTTATGTGTGGATAGGTTCTGACATTGTTTAATTTTGACTTCTGACAGATCTTTGTGTAGTTCATTAGCCTTAATCAGAAACATTCAGGTTTTATTTAACAATAGGTGGTTGGACTTGGGATTGCAACAAGAACTTCAAACAGACCTCAATGACTTTTGCTTGGTGTTTTGTTTTGCACTTTTTTGTGGTGATTAGGTGGTGCTGAACAATGCAACACAAGAGACAGATAACCCTGATTTGCGAGACCGTGCTTATGTGTACTGGCGGCTCCTTTCCACTGATCCTGAGGTATGCCATTTGACAGGAATTTCTGTTGCACATGTTGCTTTTTGGTTTTAAGTTCTGCTAATGACTGTTGCTGCCAAAGGCTGGAATATGTTTGCCAATTGACTAGTCAGGGTTCAGGACCAGTGTTGGACTGGTATGGCCTGTTTTTTTGGATACCACTCGGGTATATATAATGAGGATTTTCATCTTTATGATATTGGTAGAGTATGGGTATCTGAGGATATTTTTGTTTTTGATACTTTTGGGTCTATATACCATCCAAAAACCTTCATACCTGGGTAAAATTACCTTAGAATCCATATGGTATTAGGATGGTATTGACCCAAAATGTATTTTATTGATCCATGCATTCACCTATATACCAGTTTAACATTGGTCAGGACTTCTAGTTTCTCTCATTCTTGCATTACAAAATGATTAGTTGCTGACAACATTGTTCATACCTCATGCAGGCAGCAAAAGATGTTGTTTTGTCTGAGAAACCCACCATCAGTGACGACTCCAACAATCTGGAGACATCACTCCTAGATGATCTATTGACAAATATTTCTATGCTTGCTTCTGTCTACCATAGACGTGCTGATTCATTCGTAAGTCGTGCACGGGCAGTTTCTCAAAGAGAGGATGATGACGAGTACAGCGAGGGCCAGGACTCTGGACATTCCTCAGCTCTTGTTCCTGAAATGGCCACTGCCTCTGGTTCCTCAGGCCCCACATACCCTGCTGCACTCAAGGCAGTTCCAGTACCTGACTTATTAGGAGACTTGATGGGGTTTGATTCAGGGATTGATCCTGTTGAGCCAGCAACTACTGCGCTTTCTTCAGAGTGAGCATAAGCATTTTTTTTTTTCAGTTGATTTTGGTACTTCCTCTGTTCTGCACTTTTTAAGAGGCAATCGTGGTTGTGTATGGAAGTTTTTCATTCATCGCCAGCAGAAAGGTAATTCTTAGGTCTAGGTTGAATTTGTGAACCAATATATGCAAATTCTGTCACGATGCCCAATTACAAACATTTGGCATTTGAATGTTCTGAATAACTGTTGGTTGTGTTTGCAGGCCACCTCTACCTGTACTTCTTTCAGCAGGATCTGGCAAGGGTCTGCAAATTAGTGGACAGCTGATTCGACAAGATAAGAATGTCTTTTATAGTCTTAAGTTTGAGAATAATTCACAAACACCTTTAGATGGATTTATGATACAGTTCAACAAGAATACTTTTGGTCTGGCTGCAGGAGGGCCTCTTCAGGTGGGATTCCTTATGCTTCTGTAGATGTTTATTGTTAGAAGGAAAGTACATGTGTCAGTTTGATACTGTGCACCTTATCTACATTTTCTGTAGGACTCAACAGACGAGAAAAGGTCATATGTTGGTCATTGAGCACTTCGCTGGTTGACATTGGAGGTGCACAAACCTGTTTTCTATCTAGATTTTGTGCAAACCTGGACTGAACTGGTCATCTTTGATGAGAATAACTCTGCATAATTCTCCTTCAATTTAATAATTAGTCTGTGTGATTCCTTCAATATTCTGCAATGATGATCTGGAGTTGGGCTCCTATTGCAATATTATGACTATTTCCAGAGAAACTTTCTCATGAAAGATGTATTTAAAAGTGCTGGATTTAATCTATGCAGTTGCCTGTTCTTCAACCATCGGAATCTGCAAGCACATTGCTCCCCATGAAATTGTTCCAGAATGTATCCGAGGGTCCTCCCAATTCAGCCCTTCAAGTAGCAGTGAAGAACAACCAACCGGCTATTGTGTACTTTAAGGATAAGATTCCACTACAAGCACTATTTGTTGAAGATGGGCGCATGGAACGGGGAACATTTCTTGAGGTGATCTATCACCCTCCAACCTACTTTGGAAGAATCTATCTAGTTTTCATTTATTCAAAGGTTTTTGAAGTTTGCTTGGTCAGTTTCATTTGTTTCTGGATTTTTCCTTTCATCAAGCTTTTGTATCTGAGGAAACTTTCTTAAAATGTGATGCATCTTTGGATCAGACTTGGAAGGCCCTACCTGATTCCCATGAGGTTGCTAAGGAGCTGCCAAATGCACTGATAACAAATGTTGATGCAACTGTGGAAAAGCTCGCCACCTCTAACCTTTTCTTTATTGCTCGGCGTACTCTAAAGGACACAAATCAAGAGGTACAACATCCTATTGCATAATCTCTTAGCATGATGGTTTATGATCTTGGTTCAGTGCCTTATGGAATGTATTTAGAATCTACAAATCATTTTTCTGTGTGTACAACATATGAAAACTCAACAACGAGTGCATAAACCAATCTGTTACAAGAAGTCCTTAGCTTCTATTACAATCCCTAGGCATCTGAGAGGCCCTATCAGGGCCTCAACATGCTTAAATCCATGTACTTAAGCTACATACTTCCATTTTAAGCTAATTGTGTCAAAGGACACCCTATCTGATTCATCAAGTCCACTTTTTTTTATTGGATGTATACCTTTAATGTGTTTAAAGATACAGTTCTAAATGCACAACTTGGGTGCCCTTGGATGCAGAGACATGCTTAGTATATTGATCATCATATCACATATGAGCATTTTTAAAGGTCTTGGCATAGAATAATGTAGTGAATAAATTTTCAAACTCATTAAGACTTGGTAGGACTTGTTGAAATGGTGTAGATAGGTTGTACACTGACCCCTCACACCTTGAAGGTGGGAGAATAAGACCTGGTGAAGAGAATTCAAGGTTAAGTGAACATGTGGAGGCAGGACAAAATGAAATTGAATACCCTTTGTGTATTTGCAGTTTCCCATTTTTGTAGCTGTTTGTTTTTGGGTTCTATTGTGTTGTAGTCAATAACATCTGCTGCTTAAACGAAATGTGGAATTTGTGCAATTTTTAAAATATAAATAAAATTTGTTTTCTCTACTAGGGATATCTCTATAAGCATTTGAAGAACCTCAGAGGATGCGGATGTTCTGAATGTTGTCAACTAAAGTGATACTGTTCTTTATGCAGGTTCTCTATTTCTCTGGCAAAGTTCCTCCAAGTATTCCCTTCTTAGTAGAATTCACATGCAAGGTAGGCAATTCTGGTGTGAAGTGTGCTGTGAAGACACCAACTCCAGAGATGGCTCCTTTGTTCTTTGAGGCAATTGAGGCACTATTGAAGTAAGCTGGGCCATAGCATTTAGTCTTTTTTGGTGAATCTTGGCCACGTGGTGATAATGGAACTTTGTCCAGCTATGTCAGGTACGTCAGCTAAGTCATCAGAGTTTTGGGTCACCAGAAGAAAGAGGAATGCAAAACACATCATTTACCTAGTATTTGTCATCCTGTTGCTTTCAAGAAGCAGAGCAGTGCCAGCCTGTAAAAATGTAAGTTGACTGTTGTATCTGTGGCTTATCATCCATTTTTTAGATTTAGAATAAGTTTCACCCTTCAAGTCTTGTTGGGCTTATGGCTTGTTCAATAGGTAGTATGACTCACCTATACCCATTGGTACTCATTATCCTTGGTTCACTTGGGAGGTCAGGTGAATTTTTGCACATGGTCCTCATCCTGTCTTAATGCTCTAAACGTGCAATAAAAGATGAAAAAGAGTGCATGCTGCCTATGCTGTTGTATTGTACATAAACTTCCAACTATCTTTCAAATGTTGGCATCAGAATTTTGTGTTGAACTGTGTGCATGGATGAAGAGTTATATTAAGAAGGTTGTTGATGCATATGGTTATATTTTATGTTTCTACTAAACTCGGAAATGGGATGAAGACATATGAACACATCATGACTTTGAGCAAGCTTTAGAAGGTTAATACATTGGGAGGACTGCATTTAAGATTCTGAGAAGATAAATATCTGAGAGCAGCTCAGATTTGACCCACTCTCAGATAACAAGGACACAATGTATCGTAGTCCAGGATAGAACATAAGTCCGGATGCAAGCAAACTAGAACAGCTAATATACAAGTTAAGAAATCAACTTGGTTGTTGGAAGGATACAAACCGGTGAGATATCCTTGTGCATTTTCAGGTACATATGATGATGGCACTCCTCCATGATTTCCTGCAAAGGAGCATGAAAATCCAGACCTAGTGGCAATATTCTACAATGTTTTCTTGCCTTTTGTTTCCATGATTTCTGGTAGTTATGTGAGCTCTAATCGGCATTCACTTAAAGTTGGCATAGTTGCCTCAAGCCTACTGATGATGATGGGGTTGGAGAGGGTTGGACATAGAATTTGGCTCTATGAGGCATACAAGGGGTCCCCATATTTAATGTAGCCCACGCATTTAATATTTTACTTGCCTCTCAGTAGAATCCTTGGAAGTAAAGAAACTCTATTGTGCGTTCTTGAGTGTGAGGAGTTTCAAATAGTTTGAGTACAAGATTGCAGCGGTGTGAAATAGTCCTCTAGATCGCTCACTGGAGAAACCATCTTACACTAACTTCATTCAACTAATATGTCACATTTTCATTCATTTTGAGCACTTTGTCGATTTATGTTTTTTTAATATGTGCTCAGCTACTACACCCTTAAATCTGGGTTGCATGCCACATAAGAATGTTATATGTGAGTGAAATTTATCTGAAAAGAGGGAAATGTTGAAGGGCAAACTTTCCCACGATACTTTAGGGTGTAGAAATCCAATTCCAAGTTGTATATGCTCTTGGGCTAAAACCCTAAACCTGCAGCATGAGACCCATGGAGGTACACTAAATATGATGTTAGTGTCACCAATTCTAATTGTCTTGCTCACTACACTGTTTTTTGCATTTAGTGTTGTGTTACATTTAATGTTGTTACTATTCATTTACCTGCAACACTATCTACCAACCACTTGACAAATAGTGTTCCCTACGCCGCCACCTTCTCTACCTTGGCTGCGTTAAATGTGTGTACTTCTTGTATTCAATGGATAATTTCCTTTGCAAACATAGTGGCCGATCAAGGATTTGGTAATGTAGTGGTGGTAGAGATGGTGGTGGTGCAACCATGCGGCAACAAAACACAAAACATAAAAAATATTATAACACTAATTGTGGAGATGTAAAAATCTGAACATGGCCAAATTTTACATTAGTTCACAATTAGTGTATAGGTTGGCATTTAGTGTATGCAACATTAAGGGCGTCACTGGCATTTAGTGTTGTGGTTCGTAATTACTGTTGCTAACACTAAATGCAAAAAACAGTGTACTGATTGTAAACCATGGTGTAGTATCACCAGCACTGAATGTTAACCCGGCATTACTTGTCATTTCTTGTAAATGTTTTGGGGGATTATAGATTTCCAGTGTTGCAATGACTTTTCGTCCGAATTTCAATCATCCATGACAATATTTCATCACAAGTTGCTGACAAGAGAAGGTAGGGTTTTGGCCATTGGATGATCTCTTCCATCATCCATGACATATTTGTTCACTTATTTATAAGAAGTGTCATCCGAAAAGTTACTATACTAACATAAAATACCATATGACACTACTGTACTGTATATAGCGTATTTTAGTGTACTTTGTAACGGTTTTAAAAAACGCGAGGGCAAAGATATGCTTTTGATAAAATGAGGAAAAGCACCACTTGTTTTCGCCCGGGTTCGAACCGGAGACCTTCAGTGTGTTAGACTGATGTGATAACCAACTACACCACGAAAACCTCACGTTATTGGTCATTCATGTAGCAATATAATATACCATATTCAAAAAAGAGTTAATCGTAACATAAACACCATCAATTCAAGGTTCAAGGTGAGGTGACTGGCTGGATGCTTGGACCCCATGAGATAAGTGATGAAATTACTGTAAAGCCCAGTGCCTTTGGAAATCTGGGCCTGTGATAGAAACATCCACAACACAAGGTGATATTTAAGAAGAGATTAGACACAACACCGGGAGCAGGTTGGATCTCTGCAAGCCTTTTTTTCAAAGGACGTCTGATTGAAATTTCACACAACAATTCACTTTTGCGGGACTGGATAATAAAATGGGGAACTAAGGATTGCCGAAGTTGTTGGTTTGGATTGAAAATTGATGAAGTGTGGCAGCCTCCAATGAGCTATGCCAAATTGAACAACCATGGGCATGTGCCGTGAATACTTCCAAAAGACTAATTGCTATGTATACATCATGAAACCTTTCTAGCTAATCAGTTTGAGTAGAGTCCCTCAGAAGATGATGCGAAACTGCGGGGCTTCATTTCCTCCTGCGGGGAGGAGCTCCCATCTACAGGGCTCCATCTCATCGGAGACAGGGCAGTAACCAGCAAGTGTCTTACTGTCATCATTGTTGGCCGCCGATCCAAATTCGAACACACTTGTCTCCCCTTTCAACGCTGCGTTGGCATCAGGTTTGGGTGCTTGGGCCACAGCAGGTGACTCTAGAGCAGGTTTGCTTGGCTGAGGAGGTGGGGCAGCTTCCTCCGCTTTCTTCTGCTCTGCTTCTTTCTTCTTGCCTCCAAAGAACCCCATTAGCACCAACTTCTTCTGTGCTCTCCAAAATGTTTAGCGCTTCCAAAGATGTTCCTGCATAAATATATATACCAAACGTACTCAGTATGAGAACGGCAAGAGGAGATGACTGTGATGTTGCCACTGGCGTGGATATGGTGTTGCTGAATCTTCGAGTTGGTCTAAGTCTATACGTAATCCCGAAACGAGCATCCCGAGAATTAGAGGCCTCTAAGACTACTACCTCCTTTCAAAGGTGAAAACCTGTGACTGGGCACATTCAAGCCAGCTTGCACCTTTCTATCCCGAAGGCAAGCCCATGAAATCCCACATGGTTGGTTCAATGTATACGATTCACCCAATAACCCCACTATGATGCACCGCAAATCAAGTGCATCATAGTGGGTCACCTGTCCGGTACTAATCCGGACATTAGACGGCATAAACTCGAAGTGCCCATGGGATCCAGGTTAAGTCCTTCGGTTTAAGCCATGCTTCTCACAACGGCAAAGCTGACAACAAGAAACTCATAGGCAACTTGTTGAATGTTTCCATAAACACCGGGCAAAATTCATGTATCGACTGATAACGATGATGGTAGAGAACATTGCAGGTTGCATTGGACAACACAATATTCAAGCCTGCAACTGATCACAAGCACCACACACAAGGTGCTGTGTTAAGACATACGTCGTGCAGCAGTAAACATTAGTAACTATCAATCAAGAAAGGAGACCAGCTCAGTAACCACATTGGAAATTTAGAAAAGAGGGCTCTCAATACATGGCAATCCTGTGCAACTTATTGATATACTCTGCCATGAAGAAGGTCGGAATTTCACCAATCGATTCCTATTTTCTCATATGTTTATTGGCTGTTCACACTCAGTAAGTGTTTCCATCCCATGTCCAGGTTAGGAATATTCTTCAGGCTGTGAACACAGAGATCGGATTAACAACCAAAACTACTTGGTTCCCGTTAACTGAGTTCACTACCTTACTTCCCTCAAAATATGCGCAACCTGGAAATTGTTTGACAGATTGAGGTTGCTGAAGTGGTTTGAAGCCGAGTAGAAAAATACTGCCACAAACTATCGACCTTCAGAACCACGCATACAATAGATTCCAGGGAGAACGTCTCTAGAAAGTGGAGAAAGGAATCTGTTGTCCTCCAGTTAGAAGAGCGGAACCACCAATACCTCCAGCCGGAGTTTGTTCCCGTACTACCATAAAACAGAATAATGGAATTCGAATGAAATATCGATTTATACAAGTGCAAAATTTAGACATCTGATGCGCGCTCGGATTACATTAGATAGTGGTGAAGGACCAGACAAGGGTTCTCTGAACGCACTCCATCTTGACATTCATTAAGTCTGTTTAACAAGGAGCTTCACAAAGCCAAACAATCCTGTAGCAAGGCCTTCACAGAAAGCCACAATTTCACATCAAAACAAAACCAATTCACCAAAGTTCACAAAGCATTTGGCAGAGCGAGAGCGTACCTGCGCGGAGAATAGACACAAGAAAGCAAATACAGAGCACGACCTAGTGGGGATGGAGGATATCGATGAATGAAGTTTTATTTCATCGACCATTTGGATGCTCATAACTCTATTTGGATGAATAAATATACATCATCATCCAGCACCAACCCTTAAACCCTAGCGACTGTGGGTTTAGGGTTTAGGTTCGTCGATCGCAGTCTGCGGCCCCTTAGCTGCTCTGCTCCTCCCATATAAGCTTCCCTTGTCCACTTGTTGAGCAGTAATCTTCTCTCTCTCACGGTGGCTGTGTGGATCCTTCCCTGCAACGCCTTAAAATTTGCTACGTCACATCGTCTGTTCGTTTGTTTTTGTGGTCTGAGTAATCTCTAGGTGCATGGACAGGCCTTTTATTCTCGCAGATTCTCATAGTTTTAACGGAGGTTTGGGTGGAGGTTCCATCGGATTATTAACCCGGTGGACCCAGATGTTGTTTTGCAGTTACTTGTGTTTTAGGTGTAGTCATTGAACATGTGAATTTATTGAATACATACATTGTGTAGGATTGCCCTTGGAGCCGTAAGGTTAGGATTCTCGAGTATTTATCCTGTAAATCCTATCCAGGGTGCTGTGTTTGGACGTAATATGCTTGTTGTATCTGAGTTGCAAATCGCGCCACTGCGATGGTACTCTCAAATACGAAGTTGAAGAGAAAGAAGCGGGAGGAGGCAGCTGCAGCTGCTTCTTCGGCTCCGCCACCCGACAGCAACGCAACTGCGTCCTCCAAAGATGTTCCCAATGGAGGCCCACCTGTGGTTGAGTCTGCGAAGAAGAAGAGGCGACGTAAATCTAGGACCTCTGTTGCTGATGAACATGTTAATGAACATCCCGGTGAAGTTGCCGGAATGGAAGTTGACGTTATACTGGAGAGAAGCAACCCTAGTGCTGAGCTAGCAGTTATTGTAGCCGAGGTGACCCCACAAGGTGAGGGAGGAAAGTCGACGAAGCGTCAGAAGACTAAATCTGTTGTAACTGCGTCTCGTGGCGAGGGTAATGTCGCTGTCCAGGAGTTTGGAAAGGATGCACCTCGTATGTCCGCAGATATCGCACCAAAAATATTGGCAGCTCCTCGTGAAGGCGTGTCAAACTGTGAGCGTGATGGGGTTCCTGAGGATGGTCAATCACAGGAAGAGCCCGTGAAGCATTGGAAAGTTAGACAGAAACCAAGGTGGCCGTTAGTGAATGGGAAGAGGATCAAACCAGGCACCGTGGTAGACGAATCTTATTCATGTCCTGTTCCTGCAAGTGATGGAGCTGGTGCGAAATCTGAGCCGAATGGTACCTACGATGGAGAATTTGGACGAATGGTCTCGGACGTGGTGGTTCAAAACGGTGGTCCTATTGTGGAAGGTGATGAGCCTTGGCTAGAGAGTAAAAGGAAGAAAAAGAAAGAGAAGTCCAAAAAGAAGGTCGTGAAGACTAATATTGAAGTTGCCGTCGGAGATGAAGAAGCTTCAATCCAACCTGCACCCAAATGTTTGACAAGGTAATATTGAGCTTTCATTTCTCAATTGAATGGATTGTGACTTATTGAGTTTCCTTTTTCAATTGGTCGACATTGATGTATGATGTTCTCCTGCAGACATGAGGAGAAGGTGGATCCCAAGAAGGTTATGGTTGGTGGTATGCCATATTACGTCACGGAGGATGACATTCATGAATTTTTCCAAGATTGTGGCACAATATCTGAGCTAGACTGTATGACCTTCCCCGATACCGGAAGGTTTAGGGGAATTGCATTCATCACTTTTCGGGTGAGTTCCTTATCTCGCATTATCTTCATCATTTTGCAAGTGTCCATTATTCTTGCTAGTTGTGCTTGTGATCAGGTTACTGAGGCGATATCTGTCCGCGCACTTCTGAAACTTATTTAATCAATGTTTTAAATGCTTGAATTTGTACAATAGGATCACTTGTGCATGATGTCCGATTCTGCATGCAAATGATGGTATTTTATAGGAAGAACAGATGGTTGCATTTTGCAAACATATGCTGTTATTACGGAAATTGCTGATGCATGCGTATGACTCACAAAAACAGCAGTAATGCATTCTACCTTGTGATTGGCAAATCAGTGTCCGTGTGCTCTGATCAGCTGTTACAATGCTGTAGACTGCTTCCGTTTTCTTCTCTTATGAAAGATCCTTGTCGGGACTAATGCATATGATGTTCTATATATAGGAAGAACAGATGGCTGCAATCCAGTCACATGCTGTTGATACGAATAGTGCTGATGCATTTGAGCTGTACCTCTTGGACGTTATGTATTTTAAGTTATTGTAGAGTCCTTGTAAATTGCCAGGCTTGGAAACCTCAAATTTATCAGGCTGATGTGTTTCCAAAGTGTGTCCACATTAGCCCAGTCATACAAAGGATGACTCATCAACTTTACAGAGAACAGAGTTTGTCCATGAGACAGACCTGGGTGTTCCACACTTCCATGACTCTGATGTATGATTTGGCACATGGTATTCAATAATCCCTCCGTCCCAAAATGATTGTCCGTGTTCCTAACTTTGGCGAGATTAAAGTCCGCTGACCATTGACCGAGTAGTTTTAAGTATAGAAAACTAGTATTGACGGACTATTAAAATAGAAAACAGCAACTACTCTGGCATGCCCCCGAAAGTTGCAGTGTCGAAAGACTTCTTGATATATATGTAAAAATATCTGACTTTGATCCTCAAATTTTTAGCAAAAGAATCCGGGAGGTAGGACAATCATTTTGGGACATCTTATGTCTTAGTAAGTTAGGTTAACATGATACCTTAGGCGACTTTTATGTCTCTTTTGGAAATAGGCGGTTGTAATGCAATGATTACTGGAGAATTAGTCCTCGACAGATTCTGTATGTTCCAACTTCCATGACTCTGATGCATGTACTGTCATGGAAGATTGATTTGCCTACAATTGAATCTGGTCAATGGCAGTGTCAATCCCTTAATTATGCACAATGTTACCCGGGCAGTTCTGATACATGAGGAAATGGCCCTAAGCATGTGCTAGACAAACTTCTGTATCGTGTTACTTGCCTTATATTACTCCCATACTGCAAGCGTCAAAATGAGCAGGGACAATTTATTCGTCTTCCATCTTTGAATTGCAATCTTAGTTTACATCCTGGTTTTTGCAGACAGAGGAAGCTGCAAAGAGGGCACTCGCACTGGATGGTGCTGACATGTAAGTCTTCTCACATTAAAGGTTGGTTTATTATAATAGTGTTAGGCTTTTTAAATTCAGTGAGTTACGCTATGCTGTGTTGTGGTGATCTCAATTGTGGTGATTATTTTTGCAGGGGTGGTCGGTTTCTGAAAATTGAGGTCTGCAAGATCAGACCTAAAGAACTTGCGAAGAAAGATGCGTATCAGGAACCAGCCAAAAAATTTGAGGGGTGTCTATCTGCCTACATAGGAAACCTGGCATGGGATATTTCAGAAAAAGAATTGCGGAGGTTTTTCCAAGATAGCAAAATAGAGGCAATTAGATTTGCTGTAGATAAGGAAACAGGAGGTTTTAGAGGTTTTGGGCATGTAGACTTCGCCGATGATGACTCATTAGAAGCTGCCATGAAGCTTGATCAAATGGAGGTTCTTGGTAGGTCTATTAGGATAGCATACTCGGTCCCTAAGAGGAATAAAAAGGAGACTAGTGAAGTGGAAGCTGCTGTTGGGGAGCCCAAGAAGAAGAATTGTTTCACTTGTGGCGAGGGTGGTCATATGTCCTATAATTGCCCCAAGAAACTGTTAGTGTAGGCATACTTGGTTATTAAATTTATCCATCGTGTACCATAAATGCATGGAAGTTTTTCATCAACTTCCTTCGATTATTAGTTTGCCAATACTCGGTTGTAGTTTCTATTTTGGCAACAGTGGGGAATGAGTCTCTAACGAGATTGTTGATGGTGTCTAAATGTCATATGCATTGCTGATGTGGCAATTTCGTGACAATACCATGTGTTTCGTGACAGTACCATGTGTTCCATTTTAAAGAGTACTGTGGTTCATAAGCAAGGCTGATTTTTCACAAAGTTTTTACCCGTCCACGTCCAAAAACCTCGAATTGAAAGGCAAAAAAAATTGCAACCCGTCCCAAAACCGGTAATTTCAAAACCAACCCGTCCAAGGAAAGTTTAAAGAAAAAACAACCCGTCCCAAAACCGGTAATTTATAAACCAACCCGTCCATGAAAAGATTAAAGAAAAAAAACAAATTGATAAAGATAAACCGAAAGATGTTGGCATGTGATTGGTTGCACTTGGAAACAATAGTATCTTCCTTCAATTTTGTCAGTGTTCTGGCTTTATCTATTTTAGCTGCCACCTGCCCCATTTCATCCACATAGTTCAGAGAAAGTTCTGATTCTTTGAGGCCCAGGTTCCCCCCTCCAACAATGTTCAAGCTCGGCACTTCCCCCTCAAGCAGGTATTCAAGCTCTTCTTCTGGGTTGTCAGTATCTTCTCTATGTACATTCTCTCTGTATCTTCAACCAAGTTTCGAGATTGTGTTAGACCAGTGATCAGGGAGATTTTTGGGCAACATAATCGGTTGAGATCCTAGTGATTGCAAGTCCAACCCAATCTCTACCCAGCAAATGATGATGAGAGAACTCATATTACTGAAGAGTGGTTGGAGAGGTTGTTTTGTGAAGTTCCATACTTTTGAAGAAGAACAAGATCGGTGTCGGGGTGAGTGTTTGGAGATGGTGGAGACCATGAGAGAGATGATCCCAAATAAGTCTTTATTTGAAGTTGGGGAGTTTGCAAGTACCACTCCAGAGTGGTCAATCAATTGGCATGGTTTGAGTAACTTGTGGAGGAGAGTTATGGTGATTCCAGTGAGCACTGCAATATGTGAGAGGGGTTTTTCTAAACAATACCTAATCAAAAGTCATCTACGTACTAGTTTGAAGTTAGAAACTTGAGATGCTTTGATGCGCATTTCATGTGCAAATATTCCAGTTGAAAACATCAATTGGAATGTAGTGATGCTTGTTTGGAGAAACATGAAGGATAGGAGAATTCATCCACTTCTTTGAAGGGTAAGTAGCTCTTTGTTTTTAAAATTTTGAACATGTTTATATATACTAATTATTATTCAATTACTAAGTTTACCTTCAATTATAATCTTTGACATTATGTTAAAAAGGTTCTAAATTTTGTGGTTGATGAATTAATGTATGCAGGTGAATCAAGCACTTCAAGATTGATATTTTGATTGGGTATTAGTGGTTTGATTGCATTATACTTATATTCACATGTCATATATGACATAATGTAATTGATATTTGTATCATTTATTTTTTTGGAATAAATTTTTTAAAATGTTATTTTTAGAACCCGTCCAAAGTGAATTTGACACGTCCCAAAACCGGTTCATTTTCTAAGAACCCGTCCATTGGAAATGTTTTTTTTTATGAACATGTCCCTAGACATGTTAGGGACCTTGTGAAAAATCACCACTGTTCATAAGAAGTCGATTTATTGCTTGGGCTTGTTTCCGAAAGGTCCTTGCTTTCAAATAAATGATCCAATAGGCTGGAATAGTTCGAATCCAACCTTTGCTATCTATGTTTTATTTAAATAAAGAAAACATGTTCAAATGCTGCATGTGCAAATAGCTATTTTTTTTCCGACCAGAATGAGTCTACATCTACTGCCCCATGTGGTTTTGTCTGTCTACGTATCCCAAGGCAGTTTTTTATTTTTGCCTACTAATCTTTCCTATAGGAGGTAGGCCATGACAGTGTAATATTTCACCTCCAAACACAGTCCATGCTAACAATTTTCTTACATAGAGCGTTGATATCGCACCTGATATTGAAAGTATTTGTGCAACTGTAAGTGAATGATTGTCCTGTTTATGAAGTTCACAATGAAAAATCATGTGCAATTTACAGAGGTTATGATGAATGTGATCCAAGTTCTATGTGAAAATTTGACAGTAGAAAATAAATTCTTCACGAGTCACCATCGATTACCTATTCACCTTGGTCTCCAATCTGGGAACTCCCGATTTCATCAATCAATCTAGGTTTCTAAGCCTTCTATGCTGTCCCACATTGAGAAGCTGGTCACACCTACAACTTATGTGGAGCAGTCTAGAAGGCCAAGATGCCTGGACTGCAATCTTAACCTCCAAGTCATCATGGATGTGGAAAACCAGTGAACACTAGAAGGAATGGGGGTCCCTCATGACATACCGCTCTAACACGGAGGGCCCCCCTTGTGGGATATTTCCACATGCTCGTCATAAAAAAACTTTTGTGTGGGAATTTTAAGCTTTCGCTCGATTTTTGAGCTCCGCAACACAAATCGAGCGAAAGCTTAAAACTCTTACACATATGTGTAAGAGTTGTGTCACTTTAATGTCATGCACGAAGTCCGTGAAAGAATGTTCTATCTTTAATTAGGTAGGTGACTTCCTTCTAGGTCTAGATCTAGCTAAAAGGGAGTCACCTACCTAATTAACTACTAATTAAGGTCGAAGAGAGACATTACATGCATTCATCTAACATAAATGCACTAAAATAGCAAATACTTAATGGCAAGGAAGTCCGTGAAAGAATGTTCTATCTTTAATTACGTAGGTGACTTCCTTCTAGATCTAGATCTAGCTAGAAGATCTACGAAAGTAAACAAATTTGTTTACTTTCGTAGATCTTCTAGCTAGATCTAGACCGAGAAGGAAGTCACCTACCTAATTAACTACTAAGGTAGAAGATAGTAAGTAAAAACAGTAAGTAAAATAGTAAGTAAAAAACAGTAAATAAAAATAATAAATAAAAACAGTAAATAAAAACAGTAAATAAAAACAGTAAATAAAAACAGTAAATAAAAAACAGTAACTAAAAACAGTAAATAAAAATAGTAAATAAAAATAGTAAGTAAAACCAGTAAATAAAACCAGTAAATAAAAACAGTAAGTAAAACCAGTAAATAAAAACAGTAAGTAAAACCAGTAAATAAAAACAGTAAGTAAAACCAGTAAATAAAACCAGTAAATTAAACCAGTAAATGAAGAGTAACTTGGGGCCTCTATATACAAATCTTTTAAGTACTCTTCACATATCATGTGATGAGCGGTGGCTTAGTGGCTAAGGCCTCTACGCGGGAGCCAAGAGGTTCAAGGATCAAACCCCTTGGCCCCCGCCCTTGGCTTAGCCTACCTTGGTAGGTAGGTGGCTAGGCACTTGGAAGTAGGTGCTTTATAGATGGCTAGCCTCGGGAGGCGAGGAGTGCACTTATTAATGGATATCTCTTTTAAAGAGACATATTATATGAGATTAAATTAATGTACCTTTGGAATTCCCCCATAATCATAAATTACCGCGGCGATCGAGATCATTAATTACCACGGCCGTCAAACTTATTAATTACTGTCGCAGTCAAAGGCCTTAAACCACATTTCTAACACTCTTTTGTGCAAAAATAGGACTGGTCCAGGATGACACTACCTCCACAGGGCTGCAAACCTTCATGACACATGTGGAGGCCCCAAAACATTGTCATTTATGTGTCCTTTTTGTGTTAGAAAGGACCCCCATTCCTTATAGTGCAATCAATGAACATGGTAATCATCGTTCACAAATCATGAAAATGTAGTGCAACCCCCTACACTTCCCTACTTCACGCCCATCTCAGATTCTCATTCAGAGCATGGAGTGGCAACATGAGTTTACGAAGAAGGGAAAACATTGTTCACAAAGGTTTTGTTCAAATAACCACGAGGAGGATGTTGCAGTATCACCTTGACTCGCACGTATCAAGACACCACCACGAGCAGAGCCAACCTTGTCCTGGTAAAATTTCAAGTTGGCCTGGCCTCTTGCAGGAGTCACTGGAGTGAAAATACAAATTTGTGAATCCCATGAGGGGGTTCAAACATGGAAACAAACATTATTGGCAAGCAACAGAATGAGAGCACTCATTCATTCTCCCAGCCATTCATCACCAAATCAACCCTTGAAAGTAACATAATTAACGAGAAGGCAAAATCTCGGGGGCGTAACAAGAAGCAAGATTCAACATCAAACACGAGCGGACATTGACTTGAGGACACAGGCATGAAAGAATGACTGAATGCAATGATGGAGGGAGGAGTGACGGAGGTGTGGTTATTTATGGGGCGAAGGATGGGATTATAAAAAGGGCGAAGGGCAGCTGTTGCCGTAGCCACGTCCCTGAATGCAAGGAGGCCATAGCCATAGCCAGCCATAGCCAGGCAGGGGGACGTACAATTTATTCCGTCATGGGAACAAGTGTGGCCTGTGCCCGTTGCGCATACGGTTCACATGTCCAGCAGCGTCCGAAAAGTTTTTGAAGTTATTAAGGTTAATTGCCTACCTCTTTAAAAGGGCATAGGCTATTTCCCTCATGGCATAGGTTGCATCCTACAATATCAAATTTTTGTAAGTTGAAAACCTTTTGAGTTTTTAAGTTACCCGCCAATTGCCTTCAAAACTAATTTTTAGTAGGTTAAAATCCTTCATATCTTTTAATGTTGTAGGCTTTAAATTCAAAATTTGAGTACTAAGTGGTATCCTTGGCAGGAATTGAACTTGGCTAAGCCCTTCACCACGTTTGAAGGCCAAGGATTAACCAACTCTTTTTTAAAGAGTTGATTATAAGTTATGCAAGGTTGCTCAAATTCAAATGAGTTTAAGGGTGAAAGTCCTCACCATCTTCTGATTCAACCTCTACTCTTCCTGCAAGATATTTCTCAGGATTAGTAAACAAGAATCGAAACTTTCTTGAATCCTTCCACAAAGATATAGCTTCCTGCAAAATAAACTCAAAAATTTTGGTTGGTCCTTCAATCGCCACCCACATCACACTATCCAAGTGTGTTGTTGTCATTCAATTCCTATTCTTCTGCTTGATGTTATTTTGCACAGAGAAAGCTCTCTCACAAGTAGCAGTACTAACACATTGGCATCTTGCAATGTCGGCAAGCGTTAGTAGGTTAGGAAATTTCAGTTTCAAAGAAGGACTCCAACTTATAGATGTCCACAAATCCTCGAAGGTACGATCACTCCATTCACAACTGGGCTGTGGTATTTGTAAAGATCGGCGGGGAGGGAGTCAGGGCTATTATTGATATCCGCCTATGTGCCACCCAAGAGCCCTGAGTATTAGCCTAAAGATATGTACTTAGGCCAACTAATTTCCCAATTTGAAGAAGGATGAATGGCTAAAATCCTCTCTTTAAAAAAAATTGTAGGCAAAATTTCCTACATGTTTTTTATCACATAGGTTGATATCCTATGTTTTTAAATTGTCCATAGGCTCTTTGTCCTACACTTTCAAAATTTTATAGGCTAAGTCACAAATTTTGTAGGCTGCATTTGTATTAGCCTTAGGCTCTTGCCGGACGTTGATGTCCAGGGTTGGATACATTCACCCGAATCCCAATTCTATTACCACCGAATCGAAATCCAACTCACCATCATGCGACCTGATGCACTATACACCCAGTAATTTGGGGGCAAAAGTTGCACATTGTGGAAATAAACAATGATCAACTCCCAACCATTCAAGGTCAGCCCTACATCGAGAGGTACTTGTCGCATATGAGTGTACCTCTCATCCATCCAACATAAAAACTTGAATAAAAACAGGTTATTTACGGTATCATTTTAACTAGACTAATTTAAGTCTTTGAAGCCAATTTTGGTGTCAAAAATTAACTTCAAAAAGTAATCGCTAGATTGAGGATTTTTGGGTTGGATAAATGAGAGGTACGTTTGTTTGCGATGATTTCCTCTTGCCTTCGCCTATCAACCTATATTGTACTATAGAAAAAGGTTTGACAGAAATGTGAAATATTCTACTGGCTGGCCAATGTCATGCATCATTGGGGGCTTATCAAATGGAACTTTGGGATATTCAGAAAAGGGTTGGGAGTGGCCGGACAATATGGATAACCAAGACCCGGCCGCTCACTTCTTGTTGACACGTATAAAGAGGTCCAGATAGTCAAAGAGCCGAAAGTTTTGGGAATTTGGAATCCCATTTTCGGTCCTCTCTTCGGGTTCTCTAATGTGACCAAAATACAATGGAAGTATTACACTCCTGAATGTATATTATGCATCTACTGAACTCCAAAGCTTTAGAATCAGTCATGTAGAGGGTTTTTGTACATGATATTCTACAATTTTCAAGTTATAAATCGATATACTACCAGATGTTTTAGTTTTAGGTTTAAGATGTAAGCGAAAGAAATATGGAAGGAAATAAATAAATGTGTCATGCATTCTTTTCCTAAAATTGGAGAAGACCATTTGAAAATATGTACAAATATGTAGGTTGGATTTCACCCAACTCTAGAATCATATCCAAGCTTAACCCTTAACTTCCTGAGACGCCCGTTTTGGGCTTATGAATGACTCTTGAAGGCAAATCCATCCAAAAGGAAGGTGCTAGGAAGGTCACAATAGGTATCATTGTGTTCCTCATGAAATTTTCTTGTCCATGGCAATGATCCATTCCAATATGGAAAGATGGTCATTCACAAGAGATTTTAAAGTAAAAAATGAACTAACTTTTCTCTTTGTTGATACATTATTATACAAAGGAACTTCACATTATTTTGATTCAATATTGTCAATTTTCTATGGACTTTTTTTCTTACCTCAAAGTGTATACCTATTCTTAATATAATCTAGAAATTTTGGACAAGGAAATATTTATCACAATTTTTTGAAGTTTAATGATTCTAAATTATTTATGAACAAATTGCAAAAATTACTAAATATTGCTACCGTGTTGTGTGTTCTTAAAATCATTAGCAACAACGTTTCTTTTGGGTACAATAAAAAAATGACCCTTAGATAGCTAACCTTTTAGATGATCTAATGAACCCACAATACGCACCAGGAAGTTGAGGGTTAATGAAGCACTATGTGTAATTAAGGAGTCGGATATCAATTTAAGGATGTGGAAGTTTGGGAGCACATTGGTCTCATCATTCATCTCTTTTTTGAGCAAGATCCAAACATTTGAAATTGAGAGTCTCATTTTCAGATGTTGAGGCTATTAAGTTGTAAGGTAGGGAACAAACTGTGTCACGTGTGCACATTTTATTTGCACAATTTTGACAAATTACGTGAGGTTCCATTTACGTATGTATTCTTATTTTAGTGTCATTGTCGAGTTAGGTTCTTTACAGGATTTTGGATGTGAGCATTGAATCAAGACTTGGAATCCAATCTCCAAAAGTGGATCCAACTCTTGAACCTGAATTCGATTGAGGTGAGCTCCTCCTCACTTGGCCGGCCGTAGCATGGCCCCAAGTGCCCTTTTAACATCATATCATAAGGAAACGGAGGAAGTTCATGCACGCGGACCAATCCATTTGGCATGATCGAATGCATTGATGCCAAGTGTGCATGCTGAGGTGTCACTTTGGCTCTCCTAACGAGAGGTCCATGTCGTCCTTCTTAGGCCCCACCCGCACCACCGGCTAAGGACGACTAGTTACCTCATATTTAACTAAAATTGGACGAAATTCAAGTCCCAACTTATAACATGTTGAAGTCTATGGTAGGATCTTATGATAAGATTGTGTAGCAAGATCCTCCGATACAATATGCAAAGTTGAGTATGATAGTATTGTAGTAGTTTTTTTTATTATGTTATCACCATTCAAAATTTACTTATATAGATTTAACATCAAACAATAAATATATGATTTTTTATCATATTCTAATAGCATAACAATTAAGTAATCACAAAGGAATCACATATCTCTCATAAAATTTAGGTATATCAAAGTGTATCCATGGATCTACCCACAGAATTGAAGCAACCCAAAAAAATCCACATTTTGAAAATATGTCCAGACTTACTTATATACAAGTCAGTTATGTTAAGTTAGATGTTTTGCCGCCACATTGGACTTAGCTAGAACTAGCATTAGTTGAGGATAACATAATTGGCCTCATCTTGTAGCTCTCTCCTTAACCATTTTTGGGAGGAGTTGAACTTCACCAAATTAGTTATGTGCCCGACTTGATATTGGTAGGGTCTTGAACTCAAGTATTGAGAGGGTAGGGTTTTGGGCAACCCATGGCAGAAAGTAAAACTTAACACTAGGTAAGTTCATTGGTAGTGTGACCGCACAAAAAGAGTTTACAATAGTTAAGCAAATACTTTTCCCTAGCACTTCTTAGTATTAATTGCCCCTAACTGGCAATGAAACCAGGGCCTTAGATGTCTACAAATAAGTAAGGTAGAAATACCATAACCCGTTAAAATAAGGTGATTCGCATTGAAGATCTGGTCTGACAATCATGAGATAATTTTCCAAGATAGACGAGAAGGATTCATGAAGAATGCAAGTTGTTTCGTATTTTTCTGCCTTGTACAAAAAGTTCCACAATTTTTCAAAGTGGAAAGTTTGTCCAACCCACTTCCGGTTCACTAGGTTCTCCGCATTTCGATACAGAACATCACCTAGACCCGTTAATCATGAGTACGTTAGATCTTGCCTCCCATTGGCTACACTGCATTGAAGTTGCTGCCGAGCCATGCTCCATTTAAGACATGGCACTTTACCATTATGAGGCGGTGTAGTGGGTGGTTAACGGGTTATAGTATTTCTACCTTAGTGTGTATTATACACCACTCGCACATGAAAACTTGCCAACTTCAAGTGACGACTAGCATGCAATTAATATTGGGGTGTCCTAGTGTTTAATGGGCGTTGACCATTCCAAAGTGGCCACCTCCGTATTCAAAAAAAGTTCATTCGGTGATGACCAACTTGAAATGGCCACTATTTGCCAAGAACAAGAGACGAACATTAATTACATGTTGGTCGCCATTTCGAGTAGGCCAAGCAAGCCCTTACATCGGGGTGGCGAAGAATTTCCTTCAAGTCCGCCCAAACATTTGAGAATCACTTATGGCCAGTCATGGTAATGCTTGAAAGTTTCACAATTCTGGACCAAAGTCAGTCACTGTGGAAGTGCCTTTGCTTTCCCCAATTCTTGCTTCAATGCAAGCCTCACAGGCCCCTCGAATCTACTCATTTCTATTCATCAATTTCAGGATTTAAAAGTTGGTAGGTACTATGGACTATTTCAGCATATGAAGTGAAAATAAACCCTAAAAATGATAACTCCACAAGCAAAGGTTTAGGGCTACACTAGCTATGATAAATGTCGTGGGCTACATAATTGATTTTTTTCCACACTAAAGAACATTGGGAATAACATTGTGGGTGCACACTATTTACCAATCCAAAGTTGTGCACATCAGATGTCCACATTGAAGGCTATAATATTTTCAGTCAGATTAGAAATAGTGTGCAATGTATTGCTATCTATACAATATGTGTCTTTCTATCCTTGATGTGAGCACATGCATAGTAAAGGTGGTGCTCACCACCAAAAACCTACCAAGTGTTTCAAATGATGATATTTCCTGCAAAACTTGCTCGCGTTCTACAAACAAATAGTTCATCTTGTATAGCTTCTTGGGCCCTTTCCAAACAACCTAAAATTGATTCTTAATTCCTAACCATTTGGGCGAAGTATGCATTCAATTAACAAATTCTTTACATGTTTATTTTTAGATATTTTCTCCCTAAATTCTTATACTTAGGAAGTGAGATTAGGCTCTTTAGATTTCAATTTTCAATATCTTTCATTTGATACCTTACCCACAAGTAGAAGTGAGAGAATGAGAACATAGTGAGCACTTGAAAATTCAAGTGTAAATAGGGTTGCACACTAGTTTCTTACCTGATAGTGCTTATTATGAGCCACACTATATGGTTGCCCATGGTAAGTCACACTATATATTGCCCATTCTACTTACCATAATCAATTTACTGAATTTAGCACATTAAGGGTTAACAGCTAGAAACATGGTTGATTATTAACTACACACAAAAGTCAAGATGAATGTTGGACCGGGATATAGATGAATGCATGGGTATCAAAAATCATCATCAAAATTGGTATCAAAAAACCTACCCGTGAGCATCAAATTATTGTTATGTGGTGTGCAGCCCTTTTTTCCCCAGATACTAGTAGCCATTTTGCTATGATGGAGTGAATTGATTTACACACATGTTGAAAAATATTAGACTTTTGCTAAGGTGCCACCTCCACTCTTTGCAAGGAAGAGGTGGCACTAACTAACTTCACATGGGTGGAGTGGAGTCGCTTAAAAATTGGGACCCACCTCTAAGCTCCATTCTTAGGAGTAGCCAATGAGTTCCATTGTGAGCCATGGATGGAGCCCATCCTCCCATCCAAGGGCTCATGTCACCTACAGTTTAGCTAGGAGGGGTGAGTGGTGTCGCCACTTTCTCCTCCATTCTCCACCCCTGTGGTCGTTACCCTCTTGCTCTATCAGCTTGTACCTTGTAGCCTCTTTATTCATGTAGTGGCAAATAGTGACGCCACCTTTTGATTGCAGTGGAGTTTAAGAATTTTAAGTACCAAATTTCAAGTTTCAAAGTGGAAAGCACTATTGGTGCTTGAAGGCGCCAACCTCCCTCCCTACATATTTGCACTTGTATATGTGATTGTATGAGTTGCCTTTTTAAGCAATGATGTTCATTTTGGGTGTATTCGCTTGTTTAAGTGGATTGGTCCAATCATTTTGGGTGCATAAGGTACTTCAAGTGTAGGATGTTTCAACATTGGTCATCTTATATGTTCACAAACTGGCGCAATTGGGTGCACGTTGATATTTAAGAGGGTTGGTGCAACACTTGTTGGTATGTGCAACACATATGTTGCTAAGTGCTTGAAACGTATAAGGTATGTGCATGTTGATCCTCTCATACATTTGCAAACTAGTTGAACTTGGAAGCCTCTAGATTGTAAGGGGCTAGTGCAATTTGTTTTTGTGTAGCCAATTTCAATACGTAACCAACTTCCCCCTTACTTTGTGGTGTGTGTGTGGCCACTTGTAGACTATAAATAAAAATATGGGGCTATTATTTTATACATGGGGCCATTCTTCACCTTTTCAAACCATACATGTAGCCTTGGAGTTCTACCATGTACAATTGGAAGTCACCACTCGAATTGACAAATAAGCTATGTGCATTTGCCAGATACTCCCTTTGATTCATCTAAATGTAGCCACCTTAAACTTTGCAAAAAATCTTAAGGTCATCACCTTGACTGCTTCTGAACTCAACCTATAGCCAAACCTACTTTTTTTTTTTAACAAATAATAAGGGGTGGTCCAACCGTATGTCAAGGTGAGAGAATCTTTGTATACTCTGGTTATCATATGGATCAATACCATTCTTAACTGCGTTGATACTAGGACGGTTTTCCCTAGGTATGAAGAATCTTGCATGGTGTACATATCCATATGGTATCAAAAACAGAAATACTGTCAAATTCCCATAGCCCACTGGTTTCAAAAAATTTGAAATCCTCGATAATAGATACCCGAATGGTATCAGAAAAATACTAGTTCAACACTGTAGTGCACTAGACTGATTCTATGCAGTAGAGTGGAGTAAGTGGACCCCTGGCAGGCTTGTCCCTCAATTAAATTGTGCCGCCAAATCTCAGACAGTGCAAGCCTGAACACCGTTTTAGTCTTTGGAGGTGCTTCTCAGTTTGTACTTTTACAGACACTTGCCAATTGAGACATTTGTCCATTACAACTAACCTAATTATTTATTTAAGAGAATCTCAAACCCCTTTAAGTTGTGGACGAGCTTGCAGTCGGATTATCCACTGCTACATCCACAAGCCTGATAAGCAGCACATGATGAAACCAGAAAGGATCTTCCTTGTGTACAACCTCATTTCTAAGCCACCCACAAACAGGGGTTTTCATAAACATTAAACATTTTCGCTGTCATCTTGAAACTGCAAATTATTGTCCAGTGTTGGATTTGACATCTCGAGAGTCAACAGAGCCACATGGTGAAAACTTGCCCAGTTCAGATTATCATGTAGGAAACAACTAGGATTTGAATCTACTGTGGAATGGACGTTAATGTCCACAAGAAACCTTGCTTCCTCCAACATCAAAGAAATTTGATGCTCGAGGAAGTAGATCAAGTCCTGTAATTCCAAAAGGCAATTCAAGAAGCTAACAGGCATTTTGAGAGCATCATGTCCTTCTGAAAAGGTGGGAGATAAGAAAAACTACACCAAGTGTGAAGTGGCCAAGGCTGCTCAAGCCTACTAAGACGCATTATTATTTCAAAACTGAATAAATCATCATGACAATGGCTTCCAATTCACCACCAACCTATGAGGCACCTGTGGTGTAAAACAAGGGGCAACATTGAACTCCAATCACTCCTTGGGTTCAAGCGACATGCAAGATGTTACCACAGGACAAACATGCTCTATAATACATCCCTGCAACCTCATTGTTGCTTCAGGCTCTTTGATATAGATTCAGGGTCCTTGTCCAACATTGCAATCTTGGCCAAAACCGGTTCATAAACTGGAGGCCCAGTCTGAGTGTTGTTTACCACTTCTGGAGAACCATTGGTGGTTGGACTGGGAGGTGAATTTCCATTGCTGGAGGCCAATTCTTTAGAAGGCTTGGGCAATTTCCCATTCTGTGCATTGACTCCACCAAATAGTTGTTGCCTCAGTACATCATGCAGTTGGCCAAAAAGCTGCCTTTTAATCGAGTCAAATGCAAGCTCAAGCCGCTCAAGCTGCACACACAAAAAACATAGGCACCACTTAATGCACCAGAAGTGGAAATAAATTATCAATATTATATGCAACACAACCAATGAAAAATCATAGGGCACCAACTCTTCACAAGCAATCCCATTGAGTTAAAATATTACTCTAATGTGATAAACGTTTATGGAAATCTCTTGATTGTGCAATTGTAACAGACTTTCCAAGAGATCATTCAACACATTTCTACCAATGACCTTGTGAGGAATGCAATGACTTTACCTCCTCTGTGGCATTGGGATTGTACATGAAGAGGCCATAGTAGAGCTCAAAACTATCACCTACCGTATTCTCCACCTGCTCAAGCCCCACTTTCTTCAGCTCTAATCTCCACATAAGATTTTTTTCAACACAAAATCACCAACTTTTATCTTCATAATTCAATCACAACAAACAATATATGCACACATTTTTTGACACTATACTGCTTCCATATCTTATCAATCTATGTTCAGTGTTATCTAAAGACCACCCTCTGTTCACATGCTTGATAGACTTCTCTTTCACTTATTGAAAGCTCCCCAAACATCATCCCTCCAATGTCAACCTGTAGTACATGCCAACTTACAAGTCCCAGTAGGGTTTCATAACCCTTGGTGTTGATTGGGGTAGACTCTAGCCCAAGCTTGCCTAATACCCTGTAAGAAACACCACAACAATTTTATGTCCCTTACAAAGCGTTTTCATGCAAACATGCATTTGAATGAGCCTAACATGCCTCATTACATAAACAAGCACACATCTTACATACAGAGCAAATGCAAGCAGTGAAAGGAGCATCTAACAAGGAAATTGTTAAAACAGACACTTGCAGGTCAGTACAATGCAGGAAGTATGAGCTATAGTTGCTGTAGATGTCCAGCAAATGCAAAACCACAGAGATATGCCGCCCAACCTGCCAACAGTGTGGGTAATAAATTGGCTGCCAGCTGCATATTTGTCGTGTTCAGAGCACGACATCTCCACCATTCGACAACCCTGCTCATTCAAATTGTGATTGCCATTAGAGAAGATCATAGTCAAATTGTCTCCTTTATTCTCTAGCAAAAAACAACACCTTGCTAAAGTATTACAAAACCAAAAACACCATCTCAGGAGCAAGTACTTGAGGTGGTTTCTGTGCTTGAAAACTTAACCCTCAAAGGACACAGCGTCTCAATATACGACCATATACACACTTTATACAAGCCTCACCAAGTTCAGAACTCAAATTTTATATATTTCAAGTTTGAAACCTTATTTTATACATTGTTTAATGTCAAGGAGAAAACAAAAATATACTCATACTTGCATTGGTGATCAAAATACAACGTGTGTATTTACATCCAAGGACACCCAGGCTGCATATTTGAACTTGAATTTCAAAAACATCAAGGTATTCAACCGATTTGAGAAAGTGCACTTGAAAAATAAGTTAATTTTAGATAGGGCCACTTTTGCCACAATTAACTGAAAATGAAAGTATGTAGCTCAAAGACACGTTTTTGTACATGAAGAGGTCCAGTCTGGGCCTTTTGGATTAACTTCTAACCATTTGCATAGAACATCTTGCTCAACATGAAACTTGAGATCAATTACCTGTGTACCTCAAGGTAGACAGGCTGAGAAGGGAGACCATTACGAAGAATACCTCACTAGCAAAGATGTCCAAAAATCTGTCACAACGCCTCAATCGTGGACCTCCAGTAATGCGAACCTTGTCGTATACAAAGGGTAGTCCAGTCCAACTGTTTTTCCCACTCTCAGGGCCAAACATGGGATGAGTACAAAGTACATCAAACTCTGGTGGCAAAACCTGTTACAAATTCCAACATCGATTCAATGTATGCATTTAAAATCAACTGAAGTAACACCAAGACTAATCCTGTTAGATAAGTCATAGGTGTCTGGGGCACCTCAAACCAATCTTGCAAAGTTTTATGCCATCAGTTAAGAATGGGCAGGTTCAATACTCTAAGCGGAGTGGCATATCCTTTCTAACGCTGAGCTGTTAACAACAACTAAACACAGATCTTCTTGTGTCAGGATAAGTATTACCTGCAGAAAGAGGTTCTTTGGGAACTCCTTCACGGAGAGGACATCGACAAAGAGAGTGTTACGTTTGAGACGTTGCACAGGAAGTGAGCGTAGGACAGCCTCTGTTGACAAGATGGAGGTGCAAAGAAGGACCACCTCTGGATGCTCCTCACAAAAGTCATCTGCATCTCTGCAGTCCACCCAAACCTCCAGCTCAAAGACCAATCATAAAATTTCCCAGGAACAATTTACCCTGCCTAACGTTCTTTGTCTCTTAGTACCAAATAGCCTTGCAAGTATGGTGAAGACAACACTTATAGATATGGGTACCCAAGGAACAAAAGGCCAAGAATAACGACAGAAATCTTTAACTCGCAAATAGCATTGCACATAACACTCATTCCAAAAGCCCTAAATCTGGTTGTGCGTATCGATACAATATATAAATTTGGAGCACGTTTGTCTCAATACGTCAACAAGGCCAACTCAGTTCAGACACACACACCAGAGCCAACTGTTTTGTTGCCTCCTCGAGAATTACCAGTCAGACTTCTCAACACGGCGACAACTGACAGGTAACCATAATTGCACAAATAGATGTTTTATGTGCGTAGAAACAAACTCATAGGACACAAGATTCACAATGCCTGGCAGCTTGGATCTGTTCTCCTCGGATGACCCTCAAAACCCTTACTTTTTAGGTCAAAATCCTCACTCCACAACTTACACTCCGAATCGCACTGGCTTTGGACAATGTGACGACCGAAAACCAAAAAAGAAACGAAAATTGTCAAAAAACCGAGATTTTGGTGAGTAGTTGACCTTCAGAACCCTGCAACGCAAATTCAAAATGTATTGGGTATGCCGGAGTCAACTATCTGCCATACAGATATTGCGAGTTGACAAATTGACGCACCAATCACATAGTCGGAGAGTGCAATGGCAATCTGACCTGAAGAAAGCGGCACCCAATTTCTTAGCCTTTTCGCTGTAGTCTGTTCGGGAGTAAGCCAACACCCTGTGACCCTGCTTGATGATCCTCTCCGCCAGAAACTGGCCGAAGTTGCCAAACCCCACAATGCCCACCTTGAGCTTGTTCCGCTTCTCCAGCTCCTGCAACCTCTTGGACTCGTAATCGAACGACTGCGCAGCATCGATGGCGCTCACTTCCACCGCGCTCTTCCACCCCCGCCCCCACACACTACAGCCACTGGCCCCATGGCCGTGGTTGATGAGCGCGGGCATGGCGAACGAGGAGCCCCCCACCAAGCTCTGCGCTTGCGTGCTGAGCAGGGGCAGCGACGAGCAGCGACGCTCCGCAAGCGATGACGACGACAGCGGGGGCGGCAACAACAGAACAGTGGAATGGGCCGCGGCTTGGGCGAGTCGCAACAGCTCCATGCTCACCTCCCTGTCCCTGTCCCCCTCCCTGAACTCCGCTGCTCCTCCACCATCCGAAATCAAAATCCCTCCAGCCTCCCCTCTCAACTTCTCCCCAACCCCTCGTTGCCCCTCCACAACCTCTCCTCCGTCGCTCTCGTTCTCGCTCTCGATGCGATGTTGGCCCGAGTCCGCGGGCTCACCGTCAATCGATGCAGCGGGGGCGTGTTCTTCGTCTGCTTCTGCTCTTCTTGTTGTTGCTGCTGCTCCGGCTGTCGCAATGTGGCGCACGCGCGCTTCTCCTACGTTCATTGCTGCATGGCCTTTCGCGGCCCCGCTTCTTAACTTACATTGCGTCCCTGCTTTTGTTGAGTTACTCCCCCCCCCCCGGGAGTCGCGGAAGAGGGCCTAGCTTAGCTCATTAACCTAATAAGTTATCTGCGCCTCGATATGCACAACGTCGGCATGTGCTGGACGAGGTGCTCTATTTCATCTTTATTACCTAATCCAGGGTAGAGAGGTGTGTTATTCAGACACGGAACAACTGATTGAGCTTCAGAACATTATTCAGCTGCCATCAGCCGTTCCATTCTAACACCTAATATCAGTACATTGTTTCACCCGAGTTTTCCACCCTGAATTTGTCAATGCAGTGTCTTGTTGTGAGAATTAAAAAAGTACAATTCCAAATAGAATTTAGCTAATTCCCAATCCCACCCGGCATACAAACTCAACTGAATAATGTTATGTTGGGCCAAGTGGATTTCCCTATGTAGTCTTTTACCGCCCATTTTAGTGTTTAACATAATTTCTCTGTACACAAGATTAGTGCATTCCAACCTAGTTAATGTACAATTTTGCAATCTGCGCATTCCACCAACTAGAATGCATTGATCTTCAAGTTTTCTACATCATGAGAAGGCTCTGTGTGGAGGCCTTTCCACAATTTAAGGACACTTGATCTCGGGCTCATGTTCTTGGCCAAATGTCCTTAAATAAAAAAAAACCCCTTCACTCACAACTTTCTCCTATAGTTTTCTTCATGTACTCATTTCTTGTAGGTTATGAAACACACAATTAGTGTGAGATGATTTGTGCCCATAGCCATTTTTGCCTTATAACTCTTGACAATCATGTAATTGTCTCATTCATTATCAAAGTGAAGACTCTTGTGCATATTTCAGTGGTCATAAAGATCCCCCCAAAAATATATATATATATATATATATTGAGCATAGAATGGTTAGCATATTTTGAGCACATAGTCCAATCTCTTTTGAACAAGTATCTTTTTGGTGTCTTTTTTTAAATCCACACCTAACCACTCACCCACTCAAATATAGATGTCCATGCATAGCTATGTTGCATAAACGCCGATCTACCTTAGCGTTGAAACAATGCTTCCACGTAAGAATCAAGTGTCTTCACCAATGTGATAACACATGGCATACTTCGAGAGGGAAATTGTAAACATCTCCTTTCATATTAGTTATCACCACTCTCATTGCAATGTTACCTTGAATCCATTCTCTCACCATTAATCAATGTATGGGTGCTTTTGTTTTTGTTGTTGCCAGCTACTCTGTCACAAGCACATTTTTCTTGCATTCATTGTCGCATGGCCATTCCCCCACTACTTTCTTTATTTCTTTCTTTTCCTCTCGATCCTTATCTAAGCTTATTGGAGGACCTAAAGTATTATATGGGCCTCCATATGCACAAAAAAGTCATGTTTTGTAGAAGGCACTCGATTTCATCTTTACTATGTGCCACCACTTGATTTCATCTTTACTATGTGCCACCACTTGATTTCATCTTTACTATGTGCCACCACTTGGTTTCCATGTGGGGGTTTAACCCCTAAAGGACCAGGCGTCCAATTTTGGACGTTTTCGGTATTTTTGTGTAGGCCAGAACTCAGAGATATGCACCGATGTGATGAAAATAATTGCAATGGATGCGCAATGGACAGAGAAATGCAGCCCAGAAAAAATTCAAAAAAACAATAATTTGGTGTTTGTAAATGTGATGTAAATGTTCAAAATGCACTATTTGGCATTGTACAACTGCCCGAAACTGTACAAAGTATCCAATGAACTTGCGCCATGGTCGAATCTTGGGCAACCTTTATGTGGCCCCATTTTTTATTATGTAAAGGGTGCGATGCATGGGGGGAGGGGGGGCACGTACATAGAGGGGGTATATAATGACACTATAGCCATGAAAGAGGGTGGTATGGGGGATGCAATATTGAGAATGAAATATATAAATGGTTGTGGGCCACGGTACGAAAGGGTGGGATAAGAATCTCCATTGTCCACACCCTTTTTCCTTGTGTGCTCGCCATCCACAACTTCCTAAGTAGTTTAAATTACATTTAAATTCAAGAATGACATCATAAATTTGCAAAAAAATTATGCATACCCTTATTGGTTTTTGTTGCATACATGCACCGTACGGATTTCAGTGCAGTTTTATACATGCAATATTTTCATTATTTTGTAGTTGTATATAAAGCAAGGCCCATATAGCCAGCAAATTAGATTGAAATGATGGTTTGTCAGCACTAATAGTTGCCCAAGTCCGCAACTGTTAGTGTCGTTGCAAAATGTTGCCTAAAAAAAGAATATAATAATGGCAAGACATGTTCAAAGTGGTCAAGCAATGTTCGGGCAACTCAAGAATACCATCGAACCATCGAAAGACATATCAATCTTAATGGACGAAATTTACATAAAGGGATGGATATTTTTCCCTATCATACTTGATAAAGCTAACAACCATTCCATAAGGTTGGAAACCATGAAATGTTTGGCACGCTCTATGCACCATCCCATACATGACAGTGGCTCGAATTCACGGGGGGTTCACTCCATGTCAATTTGAACACCACGTGCGGCCAAAGTTTGCTACCCCTATATTACATGGAATAGATAAATTTAAAAATTATGATATTTTTTCTACATATACATAACCATTGATAATATCTTTTGTATATTTTTTTGAAATTTTTAGTCATCTTCATTTTTGTAGTAATTATTTTAGTTCAATTTTGCGTCATTCTAGTTAGAAACGGTATGTTTTATTAAAAAAACAGATCATCAAATTTGGTTACCATTTTTTACTATGTAATAGATACCGTGTATATCTACCCATGAAAAAAAATTGATAAAAGTTTGACCCATTTTGGTGATGCAACTTACCAAAAGTAGATTTTTTTTTTGGCCGCACGTGGTGTTCAACTTGACAATGGAGTGACCCCCCCGTGCTCGAATTTCCTTCAGATCCGTCCAAATCATGCTTGGTCCTTTAGGGGTTAAGTTGGTTTCAACCAATGTAGGAATAACATGTGGCAAATTTTGAAGAGGCAATTATAATCATTTCCTCCATATCTATGTTGCGCCTCCTTCTCACCATGTAACGTTGGCTCAAATTTGTTGGCTTACCATTTGGTTTGTTTGCAAATTAATTTTGTTGTTGTTGCTCGTGCAATGTCCTGAACTAGCATTTTTCGTGCATTCATCATTGCATACACAAAAACTCCAAAAGTAAATAGGATCAATATAAATCTTTGATACAAAAACTAAAAACTAAAAGAAGACAAACCTCTTTTTCAAATGAAACGATGAAATTTTACATCCAAACAAAATTAAAATAATATTGGAAGTTTCTTCTCTAATGAAGTGATTCATTGCAAGAATGATGACCTTATTCTTTATGTGCAAATTAGAGTATTTTTCTTATCATATACCAATTATGTATTTAATCATGGGGGGTACACCTACACTTGATTTATGTATACGCATGCGAGAACCTCCTATTTAATGGGGGGGGGTAATTTACTATCCTTTGTTGAATATTTTCCACCCTATAAGTGGCTAAATTTCTACTGGATTGTATTTTCTAACACCCTATCATAATGTATAAATTTTAGAGTCGCATAATTATAATCACCCTATCTTCTTTATAAGTAGTAGAAATTTCGTGTGAACAATCAGCACATACATTATGCATACAATACACTATGCATACATTACATTGCGCATATGTTGCTCTACACATTACACACATACAACCATCATACTATAAACTTTAGCATATTGCATATGGTTCTTGAACCCCCCATAAAACCCTAAATAAGTCAGCCAACCCTTCCATCGCCGGATGACAATACTTTTCATCCAAAGGCGACCGTTTTAACAAATTCATCCACATGTCCACATACATTTTGCCTATTTCTCATCCAATCGCACTAATGACAAATGATTTATGTTGGACCTATAAATAAATAAAAATCTAAACTTAATTCTATGTATGCTACTTCACATCTAAATTTTAAAAAGATACCACAACTTAAACCACACCGTACATTATATATAATTCCCGAATTTACGTTTAGAGGATGCTATTGTCTCGGGGGGGACACTTAGGAAAATTAGTAAACATGGTGCGTTAAAATATAGGGTGTGTTTTATTCATGAGCAATAAAATTTAGAAAATTATTGGATATAACTATGGACTATTTAAATTGAAAATCCATATTATAAATAATATTGGGGTATACTAAGTATTGAAATTTATCAAGATTTTAGATATAATATAGCATAGGGATTTTGATAGAATGATAGTTTGTTTCTGAAGTTCTTCCTTCCACTTGTGTGCAACAGACTAAAGTGTTGATTTTGGAAAACAACAATGTTGTTTAGACTATGTTTTCTCAGCAATAGATTGCAGCCAACTTCATTCACCCTAAACCTTGGACCCTAAAGTTCTAAATTTGTTGGTATGCTTGTGACTGCAGTGCACAGACTTGTGTTTCTAAACACAAACATTGTTGTAGTTCATGCTAGTAATTCAAGTTCGTAGTTCATTGATTCTCATGGTGGTGATGATTGTTTGCATTGTTATTGATTTGTGGTGATGCTTGTTCATGCTAGTTCTCATTGCATGTCAAATGAATTTTGTAATGAACATAGGCAATCCTTAAACACAAATTAGGGTGAGCTAATTTTTTATAATGAACATAGGGTTGAAAAAAAAATCTTATGTGAGTTATAACTATAGTAAGGCATCATAATAATACACCATATTAGGGAATTATATAATTAAACGGTGTGTTCAAATCTAACATCTAGACATAATACCCCTACATTAAATACCCCTTTAATGCACGTGTTCACACAAAGTATAGTGAAGTGTCCCCCCCCCCGAGGCTATTGTATACCTAAGAAATGAAGCCCTCTATGGAATATGCTAAATATAGGCCAGTCTCTTAATAGGGTGGGTATAGCACATCTTGCATTAGATTGTTAAAATGAGCCAAGTATTGGATCATTGATAAGCACTATGGGTGTCTACCTACTTCTAATGATAATGCCTACCTCTTTCTTTGAAAAGTAATCAACATGATACCATATATGGTACTAACATGGAAGATAAGATTGTTGACGGACGCCACCAAGTTGAGAAGATAAAAATCTTGAAGTAGCTTGCGTATTATAGGTAATGTACCCAACCCTATATTAGACTAAAGATTTCATGTTCTTGGTAGCTATGCACAAGTTTATTCAGGTATATTCGATGGTTTTATCCTTTTTTTAATGAATGAGTCTTTGTGAGGCTTACAAATGTTATGCACGCATATGTTTCTTATAAGAATTTGCAAAGTATCATCATGACATATACGATGAAGTCTCATCTTTAATTTTTATAGCAAGTGCCAAGTGTATGTTTATTAGGCTAGACTAAACAAAAATTGGAGATTGATTGTAAGCAAGTGGACAAGTGGGCATCCCCACATGTAATCTTAATTTGAATGAAAACTTATTGGAAGTCGTCATTTATATTGACGTTGAAACGAAGAGCTCTTTGCACATGTCATAGACACCATCAAGATAATAGCAACTAGAATTGAAACTTTGACATAATCTTGAGAACCACAAGGTTGTTTACTTATGACAGTATTCATGTCCATGAGCAAAGACAATGAACAAGATTGCTCTCTACAAATGAGTTGACAAGAGTGAGTAGCTAATGTCCTTCAACTTCATTTATACTATGAGCCTAGATCTAATGGGACCTTTTAGAATGTGCTTGGTGAAAACATCCAAATCCTTCTAAATGTGATAGATGGAGACATCACGAGGGACAAAAATCTTTTTGGATTGTTACACTCGAGCTTAGATCTTTTGAAACCTTCTAAAATGTGCTCAATGGAGACATCCAAATCCTTTCTAAATGTATTAGATGGCTATGTCCACGTCGGTACCCTTCCACTGGGTCCTTGCCTCTATAAGTAGTATGTTCTTCACTTGAGTAGCCACAAGGTAAGGGCATGTTTACACTAGTGACCAACGATAATTGACCCATCATTTTCTAAATTCTCTTATTGGTTGAGAAATGAGTGATGATCCCACTTCATTTTACACAAAGTCACAAAAATAGAGTGACCATGTTAGAAAATAAATGTTCTTAACAAATCCTTATAGATAGATAGATAGATAGATGATGTTCCTCAAAAATACTACATCTTGATCTAAGTGAGCTTTCCACTATGTCCCAAGACCAAGGCTTTTAAAAAATAACATGAATTTGTCTTGGTCATGGTCTTCATGCCACAGATCATGGCAATGCAAAATCCTAGTTCATTTTCCTCATAGACCTTGGTCACGCGTAAAACGGCCTTAATATTGCACTCATCATAATTACTTAGTTGCAGTCATCATAGTTACTTAGTTGCACCTTATGTTGTCTTAGACAATCTAATTGATGATGCCACTCTTCTCTCAGTTTGAGTGGTTAGGATGCGGCTGTGCTAGCTACCACTTGAAATTAGGGTTAGGTTAGAACATTTATATTCTAATAAGAAACCTTAGCATGCATGTATTCAAGTTCACTTGAAACGCAATTCATCTAAGGTAGAGGGCGCTTAAACCAACACTCTAAGCTATTGTACATACATATTGTTATGGGGTGATATTAAAAAAGAATATTAGCCTTTGCGCTAAACATATGTATAAAGACAAAATAAATTTAGCCTCAATTGAATATTTGATAAATATTCAAAGTCAAAACCACTACAGTCCACCCTCTATAAATGTTAGGCTTTGGAGTAAAATTTTCGTAACATTTATAGTGAGTTAACATTGTAACAGTTATAAAGGGAGCTTTTTGAATGCTTAACAAATATAAATTCATTACAATTATGGAGGGAGAGTTTTGCAAAATTATAAAATATGTGTATCAAATCAATCTTTTATTTTTATGAAACAAAATAAGAATCAATAGTCCTTTGGACTGATTCTGAAGCATTTACAATCTTCAAATGTTTTTCAATTTCAATCCAAACCCTCACAACCTCAAGACCTTCTGAACCCTCATACGGTACCCTCCACAATATAGTCCAGATGAATAATTTGATCACAAAAGTCAAATTTGGTGGCTTTTGCCACTTTGAAAGGTTGTGAGTCAATGTAATGGATGTCATCACACAATATTGGATGTATTTCGTAGGTTAACATTTATAAGTGGCAAATTAACAAAGAGGGGAGTAAGTTATTGTTAACATTTAACATAGTTAACATTCTAGTTAGCAATATGAGGGGAGTACGATTTTGTTAACAAATATAATGAGTTAACGTTTATAAGTGTAACATTTATCGAGGGTGGACTGTAGCTTCCTTAAACCAATCCCTAGGCCCCGTGTATGACAACCTTGCATATGATGAGGACCCCCACCTTCATTGCCTAGAACCAACACAACATAGTTGAGTACTAGACCCAAGCTAGATCAAAGCCCAACTAGTACCGGTGCGCAAATCCACATGGCCACCTCCATGATCCCACCCAATTCACTTGTAAAACCATCTCCTTGCATCCCGAGTACTGACCTTAACCGACCCCCTTTGTGTTTTGTGGGCATGTGTCCTTGGCTTTGTGAATAGAATGGCTAAAACCATTGCCCCCCCTTTTGGTGAATAGAACAGCTAGAATAGGCACCGACAAGCCATCCTAAACCCACTTTGAACCAACCTAAGATAGAGTGGAGCATGTTACCTACCCTACATGGAGATAGTGGAGGCTTGTATGAGGTGGCGCCACTAATGGCACCTAAAACCGTCACTCCAAGGGCCTAGGCATTCCTACACCATCAAAGAACGGGTCAAGGTAGTAGAGTGTTGGCGATTGGGAGGCATTTATAGGCGTTGGTTTTAGCACCCTCTACCTTATCATACAACAACAAGTCTATAGGTGTTATTTGGTATTTTTTTCATGTTCTCCAACTTCTATAGATTTACACAACAAAACTCATTTTGCATAAGCAAATGTATGATGAAACATATACAAAAACTAGATTGAAAATTGGACCTCCCCTGCTTTAGTTAGAAAGAAAGAAAAAGAAAAGGAACGTCAATGTTTTTACATTGACATGCAATGTCCGTTCACCACCTCCTTCCCATGCTTGCATGGGCATAGGAGCAAGGGTGGCTTAGTGCCTATTTTCATAGCTGGACCGTGTGCTCACTATTAGGTCCATGTGTTCTATGTTAGTTTTAAGTTTTAGCATTAGTGTGTAATTTAGTCAAGTGGGACTAGCTATTCTAATTTCCTTTTGTTTAGAATAATGTGTGTTAGGTACTTTATAGCAATTTGTGAGAAGGATTCCATTAGTTTATGAATTTTGGAGTTTTTGGATATGTAGGTCTTGAAGGTGTTTAGTAGTTGTTGTGTGGATAGTGCCTCGTATTGTTGGGATAGGAGTGGGTGTAGAATTGCGTATTTATCTAGTTTTCGGTGTGTAGCTTCAGGGGGGTGGGGGGGGGGCCTATCATTGCAGTAAATGAATTCGAATATTTGTGCTTTGAGGTTTGGGCTGGGTGTGAAAGGTGGTTTAGCTATTGGTAGGGCTCCTAAGAGGCATAGTATGTCTGGTTAAAGTCATGTTAGGCATTTACATCTTGGTAGGTAACATGTGCATGAGAGTAACCACAAGGGGATGGTGTTGTTAAGTCTGTGATCCTTAGTTTTGCTTGCATTAATCAAGGTAATGCACCGGGTTGTGGGGGTGGGCAAGAGTCTGTTTGCTAGTGCGTGTACTACTTAATTTTGTTGGTTTGTGGTTAGGTTGTTTATGTGCTTATTTAGGCAACATGATAATAGGTGGAGGGATGTGTCATTTTGGAGTGATGTGTATAGGTTACATGTTAGGGATATGTCTTATTTAAGGATGTTTTTTTCAGTAGTTCCCTAGTTCCCTGCTTTAGTTATGGTTATTGGAAGTGCATGTTTGTTGATTTCTTAAATGGATACATAAGTCCTCCCAATTGTGTCCACTATTGAGTGCAGTGCAATCATTAATATTTGAAGACATAGTCCAATCTCTTTTAAACATGTGTCTTTATGATATTTGCACTTTGATCCTCACTGAACCACATACCAATCAAATATAGGGGTTTCAATAAGAAAAGTAACCTCATAATACCTCCATATCTCAGAGAGAGACAGAATAATTAAGACAGAAAGCAGGAGTATCAAAGAGTTATTGCTCTGAGACAGACCTTAGGGTGAAGATTCACTTTTGTATAAGATCCAATGGTGGAGATGGAATCTAGCCATTGGAAGGCCTCTGTTGAAATCGTCTGACGAGGTGCATGGCAGTGATCGGGGAGATTTTTGGGCATAATCGATTGAGATCCTAGTGTTCGCAAGTCCAACTGGTCACATGTTGACATTTCTTCAGTTTTTCTATATTAATTTGAGGTATATTCCATAAATTCCTCTAAAGTGATTGGTAATTCTCCTGAAGTCTTGAACTTCAACCGGTTATTTCTCAAACTCAACCGGTTCATCTGTAACTAACTGCCGGTTCTCCCCAATCATAGGTGCATGGTGAACTGTCCAGTGATTGGGGACACATGGTAATTAGCGTATCACCTATAGTCCCACCTCTCCACATTACCACCCAAACTAACTGCCATTCAAGCCATTTGTACTATAAACCATTCCACCCCATCCCATGGTCTTCCACAAGTTTGCTCCCACTATTGTAGCTCTGGCAATGACAAAGCCAACAAACTCCCAAAAGCTGGACCCCTCCTGCACACTTTAGACCCTTTCCATTCATCATACCATAAAACCAAAAAGTTCAACTCCACAGTAATTCCACAAGCCACAGTTGGTAGGACTCTAAATAGATCTCAACTTACCCAAATATCAAAATTCTGATATGCCGAATATTGCAAGCACCAAGGCTGGTCTATCATTTTCCACTCCCTCGATGTATGCCTACTGTATACTCTTTGCAATATGCAAGTTGACGACACATGGCTCCAATTCCTTACTATTTGCCCACACTTTATTTCAAGCCTTTGTATCGCTCAACAAAGCTACTCAATACCCCTCCAATATCTCCATTTCTTCCATTGACAAAATTATACTCCTTCCCTTAAAAATGTTTCTGCCCGAATCCACAATCCCTGCATGGTTTTTCACCTACTTATGGTCCACACCCTGTTGTCCCAGCTTCAAAATCCTCCATCAAATCCTTTATGGAAGATCTACAACGAATTGCCATCAGATACCTTGTTCTCAACCAGCCCAAGTTAGATTGCGATCACACCCTAATAACCCCACCATAACCCACCTTGACCAATGTCCACCTGTTATCTTACAAATAAACCGAACTTTCTATCTCAATGGAAGCAACTAAATGGAACAAGTTCATGTGGCACCATAAGAGTAAGTGTTTGTCAGATGAAAAAGATGATGAATATTTCTAAATTATTATTGCTGCCACATTTCATAATCCCAGAGCTTCATTTCACAAATCTACAAAAATATGACAGAGACATGGTTCTTTGTACAAGGTGATGAATTGCATTTAGCGCAGTTCAATAATGGCACGACCTGTGATCTCTCCTCGATCTAGCTCGGCATACACTTTGTCTGCATCGTCCAATTTGCGTTTCTGTGTCACAGCTGACGCAATCTTCAAGAAGCCCATATCGGCTAGGCCCACAATAGTTGGCAGATCTTGCCTTGCCCTCCCTCCATATGACCCAACAATGCGTATCTGGGAACAAAATGTACCACTGTCAATATTGCAGTAGATACTATAGAAGAAAACACCACCTTGCAGATCATTACAAATCAGATAGATCTTGTACTTAACGGTTCATTTTAATACTTCAATCAAGTGGGGCTATGAGATAAGAGGCATGATAGATGTATACCTGTCGTCGAACAAGGCGTGTGATATCCACATCAGCTGTGACGCCAAAAGGTGCAAGACCAACCATGACAGCCCGACCTCCATCTCTAACAGACAAGGCTGCCTGCTTAAAAGTAGCTGGCTTCCCTAAGGCTTCCACAGCTATGTCAACCCCTCTTCCCCCCGTGATTTCCTGGAGAATCAATAATGAGCTTAGTGTTTCTTTGTCCCAGATGCTTTGATAACAAGTTTAAGACTAAACTTGTGTCTAACACAAGCTCTTCAGTAAATACGTTAACCATTTAAAGAGCATGACTACACATAGCAAAGGTGAGTCACATATCTTATGACTGCAAGTGGTTTGGCATTTACAAGTAAAAACCAAGCTGACAGTACCTCCTCTGCTTATCTACCTAGTGTTCCTACTACTATGAACATACATAGTCATATTGTATTTCTTGCAAGGAAAAGTGTGTAACGATGCCACCAGAAATATGGCACTAGAAATAGTAGCCATTAGGTATGTACATACAAAAATTGCAGCACTAGTATCTGTGTATCATTACACACAAGAAATCTGTTGAGCAATCTCATCAGCAAACCGGTTCTGAAGTGGTAAGCGACTCACCCTAATTCTTTCTGGAACATCTTCTGTAGAACCGTTGATGGTGTGTGTGGCGCCCATTTTCATGGCATTCTCAAGTTTCTTATCACTTATGTCTACAGCAATAATTATTCGGCCTCCAAAAGCACGTGCCATCTGCAGGCAGCTGAGCACCAGACCCTTTGTCATCTCCCTTGTCACAACATTAGATTACATGTGACACCAGGTGTGCCTTGCTTAATCATACATTCAACAACCTCCTTTTGAATGTGCTACAAATGAACACATTACATTATATTAAAATGTGCTAATAATTACGCAGTTCAACTGGCTCCCGTTTTGTGCAAATCTTTCTTATATACTTTGCATACAATCTGCCCCAGTGAAATTGGTGACACATACAGGACTTGTTGTCTTCTTGCCAAGATTATAAATATTACAAAATAACTGAAAGTGGACCCATTAGTAGTGAATGAGCATGTAGACTACTTTCATAACTCTTGGTGGCAAGAACCCCATAAAATACTAGAATGTGTACTGTGTCTGTCCAATTATAGATCTGTAACAATTCCAGCAGAAATTGCCTTTGCCATTGAATGTAATCCATTCAGGATAGGTAATACATTCTGTAGGCCTTCAAAGCACGACTGGCTTCAAAAGAAATTCAGAGAGGAAGCTTTAGAATCACTGTAGGACATTTAGTACCTGGATCCCACTCCACCAGTTCCTAATACAGCCACTGTTTCCCCAGCACGCATGTCAGCTGCATTTTTCATAGCTCCGTAGGCTGTGAATACAGCACACCCGATGATGGCAGACTCAGAATACGGGAGGGATTCTGGGATAACTGCAAGTGCATTAGCAGGAACCACACAGTACTCAGCCAGGCCACCCATGCTGTACATGTATACAGGGTCCCCTGCACATTTTTGGTAAATCCATTCCTTTTCTGTTAGTAAATGACCATAAAGACATGACTTGGGAAATGAAGAAGCTCTAGAGATGATGAAGAAACATATTTGGTGCTTCCACATGACATTTGCAAACAAGACATGGGGTATGCATTCCAACTTGGTTAGTGCTTACCACTGGTAGACAAGTATAATCGTGTAGTACCGTCGTATAGGGCGCCCATGCCTCTATTGTACTTGAAGAATGTCTCACACAGATCCTCTTGACCCTGCAAAACCCAGGCAGCGTAAGGCATTGTCAGTGCAATGGCTCAACTTCAACATATCTCTACCTCATTTGGCTTTAAGCTGTGCAGCACAGTGCTTAACCACTGGGCCTGGCAAAATGGGCTTGAATCTCTTTCATATCACTATGTTACAAATGATCTTAAAACAAAGTTGACACTTTACCAACTAAGTGAATAGAAGCATTCGTTGAGAACTAGGATCTGACTCTGATAATGCCATAAGACAAAGAATTCTGAAATTTTTAATCTTAGGTTTGAAGTACTTCAAAGAGGCCGTTGTTTCCATTTCTCAAAAGGCTACTGGAAATAGTGAGTAGAATCGGGATGCTTAGCTATCATTATCTTAAGAGAACTACATGAAACTCAGTAACTCATGCACAACAACGGATGATGAATTGTGCTATGAAAGGATGTTTGCATAATCTTCAATAACTTTTGAGCTCATAATCTGATCTCTGCTCATCAAAAAAAAGATCTGAACTCGCCCTCACGGCTGCAGAGCACTGACAATTTACACAAGGAATTCCATGAGAGAGACTAGCAGATAGATCGTACCTTCACACAGAAGAAACAGCCACCACACGGCATGATAAACGAACCCACTACACGTGATCCCACAGGCAATCTGCGAATCAACAGACAATTATGTCTCCTTACACCATCCTAAAATGAGTGTGGAACATGACCAATACATTTTATAAGTCCAAGGCTATCTGTTGCAGATCAAGCTACATCTCACATTTTGCCTTGAGTGACTCATACTGAACTTGAGATTCAGAGGATAAAAACAGCTCTTGCAGGAAACCTCTAGGAATTTGAAACCACAGGGACAGAGACAACCTTTGCACCGTGGCTGGGTCCGTGTGTTTTCCATGTTCAACAACCTCTCCTGTGATCTCATGCCCAAGAACGCATGGTATCGGATATGGTTGATCCTTGTTTATGACATGCAGATCCGAATGGCATACTCCACACGCTGTACTTCCAAGAGCCCTCAATAAGATCAGATTTCTGTGATAAACAAAGTGACACCTCCTATTCGCAACAATGCAATCTCCACATAGTTCTTCAAGGAAGAAGCGCATAATATTACTCAGCGTGCAGCTCTCGTTCTGTGGCCCTCAGATATAATAGTGGGATGCTCGAAAAGCTGCGCAGGGAGACTCAGACTGAGACTGAACTCCCAGCATCTCACTGTTATATTCTGAGGGCCCACGTCGCTGAGTAATGTTATGGGCGAAGGACAGTAACATTCTATCTGCCTGCAATGTGCTGAAGACTAAGAGAGATGATATTCAATTGCGAACTTCCACACACCCAAAATCTCATGGGCTCCTTATCATCCAAAAGAACCCATCAAGATAATATTTGACGCTTTCTCATTAGCAGCCAGCGTTTAGCAACCATCACTCTCAAACTACCCAGCTCTCATCAGGATTAATATAGAAACCGAGGTTCTCGCATAAAGCGTCTCACATGAACCCAAAAAAACCAAACAAAGCCTCGACACTGCGGACACCCTGACACTAGAGTTCATAGATCGTAAGATGCTAGAAATCATACCCCTGGGTGGATTTGACACAGATGCAATATTGAAGTAGATTGCAGTAACTAGTGAGGCCATAAACAGCGTGTGGAGAATGGCCTGTTCAATTGAGCATATTCGGATTTGAATTCAGCTAAACCCATCACGGACTACTTCACATAAGGATCCCCATATAAGGAGATTCCTAGTGTCCAGAACAATTATTTGCAACATTTCGGGAAAAACACGAAAACGGAGAAAGCTGGGAATCCTTAGCGATGATGCCTGCCATGCAAGTTAGAAGGAGTACCTTTGGTTTTAACCAAAACTTCGCCGAATTGGGGACGAGGCATTTTAAGTTCCTCGATGGTCATGGGCTTCCGGGGCTCCCATAGCACCGCTGCGCGCATGGTCTCGGGCAAAGTCCCGAGCAAATAGTCCTTGTCATTCACAGGTTTTGTATCGGAGCTTGTGCTGTAATTGTACAGGGGTGTTCCTTGTAATGGCCTCCACGCTGCGCTTACTGCCCTCCCTGCACATCGAGACAGCCTCGTCGCAGAGCTTCGCATCGCCATAGGTTAAATCCGTCTGCTCAAACAGCGCACATCCAGAATTCTGTAAGACCGTTGTCGACCTCACCCCTTCACAAAACCAAACACCTCATATCAGAGTAATGTGAATCTATAGGCTACTGAAGTTCCCAGAGAGAAGAGGAATTTAGTTTCGCAACCATTATGCTTCCACGGATTCAAACGCTGATCGCCACAGTAGCAGTATGTGAGCTGTGCAACTAGGTGGCATAAACCTCGCTAAGTATGACAGACGAGCGAGAGCCTGTGCTAGCTTCGAGGCAACAATTGTAGCCCTCGAAGGATCCTCTAAACAGAGGGAACCGAGTTTCTTCCGCATAATTGTGCACGACGGAAGAAGCGAAAGGCTTACCGGCGAACTTAGATTTGCACAATGACGATCCAGCACTCCCCAATTGTTGTATGTAGCAGCAGAGTGGTTATGATGTTCTAAGACGAAGAAGAGAGCATGCATGTGGGCCATCTCGCCCTAGCCCTCGCCATGGCCATAATCCTCTAGCCCTGCCACTGCTAGTGGAGAGTGCACTACACTATTCTATATAGTGGTTGTCTGACTCGAGGATAGGCGCGATGGTGACTCCTCTCCAGCACAGCACCTCAATACTCTCTCTCTCTCTCTCTCTCTCTCTCTCTCTCTCTCTCTCTCTGCACTACACTGCTATGCACTAAAGATACATAACGGGCGCGAGAGTGGATGATGAGGCATGACAGCAGTGAAACATCCATCAACTCTCATCCACTATGAGGCATAATTGATTTGTTTGTGGATGTAAACTGTAGGTTATGGATGAAGTTTCTCCACGTAGATAGAATAGCACAAGAGAGTTGTTGAAAGTGCCCTCCACTTGGATCAATAAATGGTTGTATGTAGGTTGCCCACACTAATTTATCTGCATTCCACACTATTTTGAATTGTCACTACCACAATCTCAAAGTATTGTAATTTTTGATCTATTCTTGTTGTTGTACATATGAAAAGCAAAGATACCAATTTTGTGGTTTTTGACCCAAGGTAATTGGCATGGGTATAAAAGCCAACATGTTCACGAAGGCAACCTAATTGCAGGCTAGGGCAAACCGACCCATACATTGGTACCTTACCGGATGTCTAGTGATGTCACATTCGAATGAATCGGCCCTCAACCTCATAGGGGGTCTTTTTGTATTGGAGCCACTTCATCCACGATATGTAGGATGGTTGATTTTAAGTGAGTGCCACGAATCCCCAGCCGTTCGCCCTCCCCGGTAAGGTACCGATATATGGGTTGGTTCGCCCCAGCCCTAATTGCACATGTCAATGTAGGTTAATTTGTTGATTTGTGTGGTCACGAGTCTAGATTTGAGTAGAATATAGCAACGCATGTTCTTGACAATGGACACCAAGGAAACCTTTGTTATGATGAGATTGGACTATGTGCTCAAAATGTAGATGCCTTTCTAGGTTTGATCATTAACATCATTGGGAGGGTCTATGTGATCAATCGTTTTGAGAGAGAATATTCACTTTGACATCTTGAAACTTGTGCATGTCATACTCCGATTTTGAAACTTGAAATGACAATCTTCATGCTTTGTAATTGCTAACCAAGTGAATAAATTTCCGATCTAATCCAACAACTAGATTTGTATGTGAGATTGGAAGTGCCCACAATATGGCCGCATACCATATTTCAAGATGCTTCACCATTTAGTGCCCACCATGGGTTAAATAATGTTATGTGTAAGACATAAGACTATCTTTTCTTTAATGTTCATTCTTTTTATTCTAGAATTGGAATGTGGGCAACATTCCAATGGTGTGTGGTGTGTGCTAGCCTCAAACCATGACGATTTCACCTAGTGGAAAGCATCGGGCTACTTTGTTGCACATAATTGTGACAACACCAAGCAAACATAATTGTAGTCATTCAATAGACGATCGTAACCGAGTATATCATATAGTCAACTTCAATTGCTATTTGAAAGCTTAAATGTTACAAACTACATACAGTTATATTGGCAAAGGAATGAATGTCAACAAAAGTAATCTAACATCCACAACAAGAATCAATGTACAAATTATGATTGAAATATGTCAAAAAATGGAAACATTGTGGAAGTCAAGCCTAAATTTTGAACTACACAATTATGGAAACCCTTAATCTTTTTCATGGAATTCATTTGTATCATTGGAGAGACATCAAACAAATCCACCAACTACAACAAACAATAATACATGCATTCCATCCCAAAAGGCATATTAGCTTCATAAAATTATTCAACTGCATGGTTGTATTCCATTCTATATTTAGTAGTTGACACGGGCCTCCACTATCTTGCCTTCATGTGAAGAAACGTAGAAAATGGGGAGAAAACTTAGAAAATAAGAAGAAATTGATGTTGGTATGAATAATGAATAGTGCCGATATGAATAGTATGAATGATTGTGAATAGTGTTGGTATTTTTAGTGAGAGGGTTGTTATAAATAGTATTTTCATTCAATAATACCGGGATGAACATTGTTTCATGTGAATAGTGTCAGGAATATAACTCCATCCAAATTTCCAAGGGTTAGCCTCGATCTATGAACAATGAACAAATATTCTTACTTTGTTCAAAGGGCCCACAAATATAACTGACATATTTCAAGGTCATGGAACTAACCCACATGGTTGAATAATGTTATGTTCATCATTGTGACACTTGACATTCAAGAACATTGTTTGCAGTGCTAATTGAATCAACCACCAAACTTATAGCAACAAAAACCAAAATAATAGTAACTTGAGGCAGTCAAGTGCTCATAGATAAGTCAACAAGAGGAGAACTCCAAACCTCTTCATGCATCAAAACCAATTTTATAACCAAAGCCTTGCAAAACTACTTTTTGAATAGGAGGTGTGTCACCAACATCAATTGCTCTTGCAATAGGCGCATTGCAAACATGACTTACCCATGAATTAACCATGTTGCAAATAGGCGTTTGTGTTGGAAACCACATAATTGTATATAGGGGAACATGTGATTAGTGATAGTAAATGATTTTTGGTAATACAATGTATTAGCATAATATAACCATGGTAAATTAACAAGAAAAAATTGAACTTTCCATATGATAATATGAAAGGAGAGTTGAAAGTAAGTGGTATGAACCAAAGGATACTCTTGAATCTATATGGGAAATCAACCACAACCATGTACAAGGGAATACAATTGAGATTGAGCATGATTGCTACATTAACAATTCCAAAACATATGCCAACAACACATTCCAATTTATTGACCATGATCTAAATCAAAACATTCCACACACAAGAATTTGTTCATATTTTGTTAATGAATAGTGAGAGTGAAATAAGATTGGATATACAATCTTTATATGATAGTTGAATTTTGAACCCATTAATAATTGCCAACACACTAATAAATTGTATCCACCTTAAATCACAAACAAAAGTCCCAACAATCATAATCAAATGCCAACATAATAGAAAAGACTTACAAATAATTACAAAACCAATTGAAAATGAAAACCAATGTAAGATTTGGCCACCATTGGAAAACACCCAAACCGCGTGGCATAGGGTGAAGGAAAACATGCAAATTGCACACACAACCTTTTTTCCCACTAATCATGGTTAATTAACCCTTTGTTGCACCTAGTGATCTGAGGGATCATGTCTTGCTGAGAGAGTTTTCTACATCACCATATCACACTATCATCTAGGTCTCCGACTCGGCGTGGTGATTTGTATATATTTCAAGAAGAGATAGGTGCAATTCTTGTTAAATTTTAATTTGATATGAAGGAGAACAATGCTTTGAGGTGAATTTGATCCTTAGAGAAGGTCATTAGAACTTCAACGAGGAGACAAGTTTTCTTGCCCATTGGTGTTGCCCCTTGTAAGAATAAACTATCTTTAGCAAATTTGGGGAACAACCCATAGCAAACATACTCCAAAGATGGCATTCAAGTTCAGTATGTTAGACACCCATCATCTAGTCACTGACCTTTGACCGCCTCTAGAAGAGGCATATGAACTTCAAATCTGAAAATTCAAATTCTCACATGTATCTATTCCAATTTTGTTCATGTGAGTATATTTTAATTGAGGATTACATCCATCCCATCATCCAAGTTTAGAAAAAATGATATCTCACTAGCTACCCCAACTTGATAACTTCAACTTTGCAACCATTGGATCTTGTTAAATTTTGTTGAAATGATGATAATTTTCTTCCCACACCTTCATTACGAAGTTGACTTCTACATGCAAGTGGCTAACCAAAACAAATATTGATGATAGCAAGCTCAAATGTCCTCGACATCAAGGGTGATATGAAGATTCCAAATTCCTTAGGATGCACCTTGGGGCAATGAATGGTAAAAACAAAGTCAAAAGACATAGCATGGAAACGTCCTTTCAAATGATGAGCACACTAAAAGTACTCTATATTAATTTATTAGTAAAAGTTTTGTCTTGATTTCCATGTAGTCTTCCTATCTCCTTTGCCTCGTCCTCTACGAACGGATGGCAATTGAAAAATGTAGACCTACATGAAGGAACTATGATAGGCCATTGCTTTATTGGGAAGTAAATTGCGACATGTATTTTGCACAAAACAACGTCATTATGCAATTATGTCAAAGTATGCAAACAACATAACTAACAAGACAAACGATCGAATACTATTAATTAAGGTTGAGGAATAGCTATGTCATGTGAGACATGTACCAACCGGTGAACACAATGGCAACTCATTGATGCTCCAACAAACCTTCGCAATTGTGAAATTATAAGTCTTGGCCCAAAACATCCTCACATCGTCCCTAAATTTAAGTGATTCATGGAGAAAGAGAAGCTTGGGAACATCATTGTTAAGGTATCCATGGCAAAGTCAAAGAGACTTGATGTCCTTCCCTACATGTTTGTTCCAAGGTGAAATGATATTCGGAGGGGAACATACACTTAGTAGCCTTTGGAAAAATCCGCAATTATCATATCAAAGCCTCGAATGTGCAAACATCCCATGACACTTTAATGCTTCAGCCCAACCAATACAGCAACAAGACCATGTGCAAAACATATTTTACAATTAGATTCACATAGTACATCAAGGCCTTAAACTTAAAAACTGATCGACATACTAAAGAAAAGTAGGAAACTCATTTTGAATGAAGCTAAGTAACTTATATATATATATATATATATATATATATATATATATATATATATATATATATATATATATTGCAATTATGATCAATAATTTCTTAACTAACCTTCTTTGCCCATTCAAAGGTTTTGTTCAAAACCAGGTTTTCATATGCACCATGATGCATCAAAGTTAAGATGAATGCATCCCGTAATAGATTAGCAAGATGGAGAACACTCGAGGATGATGCAACAAACTTCTTGCAAGTAGTGGCGGTGGAGAGAAAGGAGAGTCGTGGGGAGGGGGATATTAGCTAATATTACAAATTAAAGACAAGTTTGAGTAACAACCTAGGAGAGCACCACACCCACCAAATGGATGGGTAATGCCAATCAAGCGCCAATCCGGACAAGTTGGAGGTGGGCTTGCCAAATCTAGAAGCCCACCAATGGCCAAGTCCATTGAAACCAAGAGCAACCCATGGATTGGGTGTTAGCCTCGCCATACGTTTCTAGGTTGGCGGGCTATCCTTGCAATCATCATTATTGCATAGATTGTTTTAAAGTGATACATTGTACTTTCTAATAAGTGGCAAGATATTATGGCGCCAAGCTAGATCACATCTGCCCAGGGTTAGGCCCTGCCCCGGGCACGCCTCCTTCGCTGCCTAGATGAAGCCCATGCTCCTTGCCCGCTCCGCCCAACTTCAAAAATTAAAATTGCCCTTGCAATCCTGAAGGCCGCTTGTTCATATAACCCATATTGAGTGCACTTCATCTTCAAGGTCCAAAATCCAATATATATGTTCACTTTCATTGAGTAAATAAGCAATTGATTGGGATTTCATTTCCAAAGTGAAACCTTCAATAAAGTATGTAATTAACTTGGAAGTCAAAAATATTACAAAACCCTCATCAACACTAAGGTTAGAATTTTTGTGACTTACAATTGAAAGGGTCTTTGTCATTCTAATTAAGTGTGATTGAATGTAATAAAGTCTAATTAATCATAATTAAGCCCAATTAAATCAAAAATGCTTGACAAATTAATTAAGTCTAATTAATTATCAAATTCACTTACTAGAATTAATCATGATTCAATTCATATATGAAGAATTATGTGCTTAATTACACTTGTTTACAATGATAAAGACTCTTTCAATGTTAAGTCACACAAATTATAACCTCAATGCTAATGAGGGTTTTGTAATATTTTTGACTTCCAAGTTAATTACATGCTTTATTGATGGTTTCACTTAGAAAATGAAATCCCAATCAATTGCTTATTTACTCAATAAAAGTGAACATATATATTGGATTTCGACTTTGAAGATGACTCGGGGAGGTCACCTTGCGAAAAGTAGTAAACCACGTGAGTTAAACTATAGGGTTCATTTTATTCATTGGAGGAAAATTTTATATAAGACTTTGGATCTACCATAGCCTTCAATTAATGCTTGAAATGTCATTATATGTAAAATAGGGTATTGGAAAAACCCTCATTTTTTTCAATAGTAGATATAAATTAGTATGAATAAAATCATGGGAGATTTTTTTTAATATTAGGATGAATATAATCCCTAGTCCTTCTAGTAGACAAATAAAAAATAATACATTTTCAGTACAATATAGTGATGAAATCATCACTAAAAGCATATCACATGCGCATGAGGGAAAATTTTGCATGTGGGCTGAAATTATTGGTCCATTTTCAAATTGGTTTAGGGTTTCGGTTTCGAGCCTATGAGTGGTGGTGCCGCTTGCTCCCATTTTTCACTTTCTCGCTATGCAAGTTTCAAAGTACGCTACAAGGTTGTGTCTACGCTTGCTGCTCGCACTTGTGTTTAGGGTGTGCCTTTGTGTAAGGATTTGCTTGGTGACGCGGAGTTGGGATCAATTGTGTGCATCTTCATCTTGCACCTTTTGACCTTCATCGGACGGAGCGGAGGAATACCAAAGAATCTGCATCATATGATTTTTTAATTTTTGTGATTTGAATTGTTACTCAATTGCTATGCTTGTTTGTTTTAGGTTGCTTTCTAGTTTGGTTCAAATATGCTCATGTACATTGCATATGTCCATGCCAAACGGGGAGTGCTATCTTGTGAGCAATGAGCGGTGAGCGGTGAGGAAGGAAAAATATTTGGTAATAGGCCCACTGGTATCCCATAACCGTGGTATTTTGGCACAATTGTCACTACAACAAAACCATGGCTTAATGTCTCGGCACAATTGACTATCCGTGTTTATTTAACTGAGGTAGCCCGACCTCATAGTCAGGGTGGTTTTTGTGACTGACCATAGTCCCAAACCACCCTTGGTTTTTTTGACTCAGCAATCCAATCGCACTTATTGACTAACCATAGTCCACAGAGGAGGCATACATTATTGGGAGCAAGCAAACTATGCATTGAATATGTTTTTTTGACTTAAGACCCAATCACACATTTAGACTAACTACACTCTTAAAAACTTGAGGAAACATACATTATTGGTAGCAAGCAACCTATCTATTGCATTTGTTTTTTTTTACTTAGTAATTTGTATGCATGCATGGCACATGATCCTACATAAAGTTTGGGCATATCAAATACAAATTGAATTAGAAGCATGGCTATTTGCACCTTGTAATAACTACTTTGGACGTATGAGATACACAAGCCGGTATGACATTCATTCTTCATCTGAAGATGAAATTCCAAGGTAATCTGAATTGTCCTCTGAGTCAAATTCAAACTCATGAATATCTTGCCCCTCATCATTATCATCTACACTATCATCATGCTCCACATCACCTGCATCTAGTGTGGGATCTGCCAAGCCTGAATAGTTGCTATCATTCCCTAAGGTCAGACAAGGCACCTCTACCATTTTATCCTTGGCACATTCTACTCTTCGATTGCGAGGCTCGTTCTTCAGAACCACTTTCCATCCAGGTTCATTGCCGGGATCATTTGAGAAAAAAAAACCTGCTCAACGTGGATAGGAAATGCAAAAGAATCTTCAGAGGTGGGTAACATATGATTGAAGTTCACCAAAGTGAACCCATACTCATCACGTTTCATAGTAGCCCCTGCTCCTCTATGATTGGCTCTCACCCAATTGCACAACAACACTATCACACACGTGGTACCATAGTATAATTCCAAGATCTCCTCCACATAGCCTACATATTCAACCTCTGCTTCAATGGGGTTCCTGTCATTTACACTTGAGCGACACGTTGTCCCAAATACAGCTGCAACTCCAGAATCCATGGTAACCAAATTGGTCTCAGCACTCTTCACACGGATGTGATTTCCATATGCATACATAGACCGGTATGCAGTAGCTTTCATGGTAGGAGGTATGCTTAATTGAATGACCTCCTCTTCTATATTCTTTCCATCGTTGATTGCTTTGGAAATGCCTGGTAATATCCAATTTTCATAAGGCGGCAACGGCCTCAACTCATCTGGATATTGCAGCCTTGCCCTCCCTCCCCTCCTCCTATGACTATTCTGATAGTGCAATCGAGCTATGCCTTGAGCTTCCACAACGTCTTCGTACCTCCTGCCATCAAAAAGTTAGGTATAAAAGTCACGAGGGCATTTGATTTTGGCAATATTGTAAGAAATCACATATATGATAGGGTGTATTATATGATAGGACCATTGTAGACCAAAATTAAACATGGTCCGACTATCTATATGTATACATATGAGATCTTACTTTTTCCAAGGTTGTAATGCGGCTGCATTTTTCAAGACAAACGAGTGTGCCCAATCCCTCAAGATAGCAGGCATAAGCCTGTCATGCCCCTCTCCTTCTGGCATTTCATCATACATCTTGGGATCTTCACGGTCATCCCATACTCGCGTCTTTGTGCTCTTGGAGTCTTTTATGTACTCTGTACAAAATCCAAGCGATTCTTCGAATGAGTACCCCTCAGCCATGCTCCCTTCCAGCCTTCCCCTATTTCGTACGAAATTCTTCAATGTCTTCATGTACCTTTCTATAGGGTACATCCATCTGGTGTGCACAAGACCACATAGGTCCAACTCCTCTACTAGGTGGTACATCAGATGTGTCATTACATTGAACAAAGAAGGCGGAAACTCTTTCTCAAGGATACACAATGTCATTGCAACCTCTTCTCTTAGTTCTTTCATATTGCTTGGATCCAAGGTTTTGGCACAAATCCGTTGAAATACACGACTCAGGGGAATGATTGCAAGCCTTGGTCCCTTCGGCAGTATAGTGCGAACACATAAAGGTAGGACCTGTTGCATAAGAATGTGATAATCATGGGCTTTTAAGCCCTTCATTTTGTTAGTCTCAGGGTGTATTCTTTTTTTCAAAGAACTTGAGTATGAAGTGGGGGCCTTCAACTCCTGTATTATACCCACAAATGTTTGTCGTTCATCTGCGGTCATCACATAAGGTGCAAGTGGTAGCTCTAGTTCTCCATTCCCCATGGGAATGGGCCACAAATTTGAGTGTATGTTCATAACAACCATGTCTCTCCTTACAACCACTGTATCTTCTTCACCAAAAAGAATGTTCATTAAATGCTCAACGAGATTTTTCTCGCAGTGCATCACGTCCAAAGTGTGACGAATAAGAAGATCCTATAAAAACCATAATAAATTATCAATTATGTTACATACTTAGATTGGATACAAACTTATACCAATTCACGGTTGGCACGGGGGAGGGTCAATCGGGACTCGGCCGCATTGACCAAATTTTCGTCCCTCGCCAAACTCAACCGGTTCCTAGTCTTGTTGTGCACAAACGAATAACTACTCCAATTCCTTTCGCACGACGAAGAGGAGCACACTTGGGCCAATATTCGCTTTGCCACAGGGATCAAGTGGGTGCCACCTTCACCCACGAGGTCCCACCACTCGTGGGGTGGGATGTTGGCTTCCATGGCTAGGGACATATTGGCGAACACGCCTCTACGCTCTTTGAATGCTTGAAATTTGGCCACAACCTGACCATAATGACCGTCCATGTCCGTGGTCAACCTCCTCATGGCGTCTAAGAATCCGGATTTAACGGCCGCGTCTTCATGGACGACATTGTCGTTTAATAAATAGGGATTCAAGATTGCACCGGCATGGTGTAGGTCCGTGGTCATCATACGCCACTGGCTGTAGAAATCTTCTTCGGCCAAGATAGCGAGGTTGTGTGCTAGGTTGAAAGGAGGATTCCTTAGGCTAAGTACATGTTTCTCTAAGTTTTTCATGGTCAACCAGGACTTGTCCATTGCCGGCTCAACGCCATCAAACACTCTCAATGCTCTCAACACCTCCTCCGACATGTGGCGGTAATAATCGCAATTTGTCTAAAAATTGTCGTCATTAACCGTTGTCTTGATTTGACGTGCCTCCATTGCACTTCTCCTTCGATCATCGCTTCCTTTATTTAATTTGTTCACGTAGGCGGTCCAATCGAGATGAATAACCGTTTGTTCCAAAGTATGTTTCACCTTTACAAGCCGATCAATCATGAGGAAGTTGGTGGCGAATCGTGTGGACCCGGGCATCTTCAAGCCCAAATTGGGCGAGTAAGTGAGGAAGACCGCCGTTGGACATTGGTGGGCCCGGATGTATTTGACAATATCCTTCGCCTTGTCTACGACGTTTTTCGCCCATCGTTGTTTACCCCAATCCTTCAACAACAAGTTCAAACAATGCGCCGCACACCCTTGCCAATATATGTGTGGCCATTCCCGGCTAATATTGCTCGCCGCGGTTTTCATGGCTGCCGTATTATCGAAGCAAACTTGAACAACCTTCGCGTGGTCCACTCTAACGATGTAGCGTTTGACCTCGGTGGCCACGTAGGCGGCATCCTTTGTGCTACTGGTGGTGTCAATGGAACCAAAGAACACGTCGCCCGTCGGATAAATTTGCATGACGTACATCAAAGGACGGTGGACAACATTCTCCCATCCGTCCGAACAAATAGTGCACCCATATTTGTGGATGGATGATGTTGTCTTCAACATCACGATTTTTTGTGTATTGAAACGTGCATCGTCAAGTAAACTCTTGCACATTGCATGGTAGGCTGGGGGTTTGTACATAATTCTAGCCTCGGCGGTTGCCTTAACGGCCTAGATGAACGCGGGATGGCGGACAATACTAATGGGGATATTAGCCTCATAAAAGGCTTACAACCATTTTGTATCCAAGTCTCGTTTTGTCGAATTTGGAACCCTTCCTTTAGTCCCATTTGCCGTTGGGAACGTCGGTGGGGTTCGGGAGTCGTCCCAGACATCAACTCAGGTCCGGCATGAGAATTGCGCTCCTCGGCCATCGGCGCGACACTTATCCTAACCCTCTCCTATAAGTAAGTACTAAAACTAAATTAAGTAAGGCCCTAGAGAGACACGCACCTGGACTTCTCCAACGTGGGAAGATTCAATAATGCAAGAAATGCATTGTTCTTTGCAATCTTTTGCCTTCTCAGATGCTCGTAAGCCTGAACCTCCTCACATTTTGCCATAGCCAATGATGTAACGCACAAACTGGGTTGGATGAGTTGACAACGTCGAACCCCGAAAATCGTGCAAGTGAAGGGCGCGTTTAGGTCACTTTTTGAATTTCAAATTTTAAATACCCTATGTAGTCAATAAGGTACCTTTTGACTCACAATATGTGACATCCAGTCAATTAAGAAATATTTATAAGTACCTCTGTGACTTATGTAGTCAAGTAAGCACCTATTGACTAACCTTAGTCTACATGGCAAAGTCCTATGTATTGCAATATCCTACATGGCAAATAGTGTTTTAATTAATTTTTTGGCATACTAATATGTATATTATTATAATGTATCAATATAATTATTATGGTATTATCTAATAAATGTTACACCTAACAGGGTGGAAGGGGAACTTGATCCCAACACCATGGAGGATGCCCTTTGTGCTAGAGAAGAACTACAAGCAAATCGTCTTAAGTTGCATGAATATCGTTGTCCATGCAACAAATGTCATGGTTCTCAAGTGCTCAACCGAACGACGATACGAGCACATCTCCGAAAGTTCAAGCGTGACGAATTCTTCACACAATCAATTATGGTGAGTTTTTATTTATTCATAATATGTTGATAGTTGAATCAATTTCATTTTTTGCAACATAATGTAGATAACATGGATATCAAAGCTTGATGTTTTGCATTTATCTATGGTGTAGGATAAACATCGCCCACAAGTGAAAAAATCAATGAGCTTGGCATTAAAGGCTTTCCTTAGGGAAGGTTTTCCCAAGCAAGAAATGTCAGCTTCATTTGTACCTAAGGCCATAACCCAATTGGTCAATTTTGACGTGGGGAAGAACTATGGCCAATGGCCTACTCTACCAATCCCCCGGATGACCCCTTTCACATGGTGGAATCGTCAATGGGAAATTAGAATATCCACATTTCCGTACATGGGTTGGGATCTATTTACACTTCAAAATTTGGAAGCAGAAGAAGAATTGATGCCATTTACGGGGCCTTACTACACAACCAACCAATACAAAAAGATGCAAGGTTGTAAAATGCTATGCATTGAATGCAGAAAAAACATTTTACATTGATGGGAATGTGGAAAAAATGAATGTTGCAGGCTATATCAATAGCTCTACTGATAGGCGTGAGGAAATTGAGAATGTCATTTGGAAATATCATGATGTGGATCCTAGACCATGGAACAAGCAAGAACGGGGATATGTAATACTAGGTCAATTAGGCCTATCAAAGCAGGAGAAGAACTATTTGCATACTATAAAGTAAATTTTTGAGACTTTGAGGTTAGCAATGGACCAAATAAACCTTTTGGATGTATAAATTTCAAAACATTTTATTTTTGTCTTGGTTAACTTGAGAACTTTACACTTTATTACTTCATTTCAAAATTTGGCAGGGACCGGATCCCGAGTTGGCGCCATTGGGTTGTGATCCTTATTCACTGTCAAATCGTGATCCCCATACATTGGGTCGTCATGGCAATCGATTTCAAGCACCTTGTACAGGTTCATTCAATGGAAGCATAGGTCATGAAACCGAGTTGCATCGCATGTGCAATGAAGCATTTATCCGCTATGACGAAGTCCATGGGAATAGCTCACGCCAAGATGACATCCCTGAAGAGGTGGAAAATGATGAGGATGGGCATACATTGGACTCAGAATCGCATGTGGTGGACCCCAACTTGGATGAATTACTTAAGTGGGCTAACACTCCTTTGTATCCAGGGAGTAAAGTGAAGCTCTTACACGCTGTGTTGCATATTCTTAATACATGCACAGTGCATGGTACTACGAATGGCTGCGTAGATGAGTTATTAACTCTCCTTTCTGAGGATATATTGGAGACGGGCAATTTGTTGCCGAAATCAAGATATGAAGCCAAAAAATTTCTAAAAAACCTTGGATTGACCTATGACTCTATACACGCTTGCAAAAATGGATGCATATTGTATCGAAGGGAGCACAAGGATCTTGACAAATGCTCAAAGTGTGATTGCAGCCGATATGTGGAAGGGTCGTCCACAGTCCCGCGAAAAGTACTTCGCCACTTCCCTTTGATACCAAGACTTAAACGAATGTACCGTTGCAAATCCATAGCTGGGCTTATGCAACATCATGCACATAATCGACCAAATGATATAGGGTCTCCTGAAATCGGTGCAGAAAATGAGTATTTGGTGTGATCGGTAGCAGATTCCAAGGCTTGGAAGCACATTGACAATATGTGGCCTGATTTTGCTGTTGAGACCCGTAACATACGATTGGGTCTAGCTACAGATGGGATGAACCCATTTGGTGATTTCAACTTGAAACATTCTACATGGCCAATGATACTTTTAAACTATAATCTACCTCCATGGCTTGTGACAAAAAGATTTTTCGTCATGTTGGCTCTCATCATTCCTGGGAAAGAAGCGGTGAAGGATCATAACTTTGATGTTTATTTAGCACATGTCCTTGAAGAACTTCTCCAGCTATGGCAAGGAGTGTGGGCATATGATATTGCTGCAATTAATGGTAACCATCGCTTCTTGTTGCGAGCTGTTTTGATGTGGACCATACATGATTTCCCAGCCCTAGGTCTTGTTTTAGGGTGTGTAACCAAGGGTTACAAGGCTTGTCCAAATTGCGGGCCAAATACAATTGCAAGGTACTCGAAACCTATGCGGAAAATGACCTATACCGGTCATAGACGCCTACTCGCTCGCCCACATCCTTACCGAAAAAAGAAAAGTTGGTTCAATGGCAAGATAGAAAATAGGACAAAACCACGAGCACTCTTGACAGACGAGATTATAAAAAATGCTACAGAACGGGATGAATGGATTGCTAAAGGGGGAAAACCTGGAGCCAGAAATGACCCTGTACACAAGCATGGAATGAAAAGAATGTGTGCTCTATGGAAACTCCCTTACTGGAAGGTTCGTTTATCTCAAACTTTGCTCTTTATATACAACAAATACTCTAGTCTTAAAGATTGTCAAATAAACCAATTATGAGCTTGTAAATTATTTTAAGACGCATTATAGTCAAATGTTTAGTGTAGTCTATAGCATTGATTTGCTTTTAGACTATTTATGGTATAAATATATTCCAAAATTTTAAATGATTGATCCAACATATTCCAATATAGCAGTATGAAGAAGTATCTAGTGAACATGATATCCAAACACTCCGATTATTCGGCCGACGAGGATATAAATGGTGACCCCCCCGCGAGACCCGGCGGGAATTCCTCGAGGCCTTCGAACAACGAGAGCGATGGGGGACATGGTGGAGGGAATTTGGGCCTTGACAACCACAATGATCCGTTTGCATTCGATGGACTTGACGCTGAGGACGATGGTAATCTTCACATGTGGGCCAACATAGCCGGTCGGAAGTTTCTCTCCACTACGCATGTGCGTCTCGCTACGCCGACAACTACAATATCTGATGTACCGGTCGACATTCAACCCGTAGTGGATGAAGATGTAGTGGCCGAACCACATGTGGATGAAGCTCTTGAAGCGGCTCCGAACCGGATGGACATGGACGAAGTCCCACCACATGCTTCCCCCATTCATCCACCGACGAATATTGTCCCCACTCCTATGGTGCCGACAACATATGCACAACCCATGCAAACTACACCACCATTTCCCGAGCCCCACGGAGAGGGCACGTCCAATATTGTCCTTAACACTAGTCCATTGCGAGATATTGGGCAATGCCCGGCCGTTGCGCGAGCACCGGAATCCGACTCGGATGACACATTGGCGTAACACATTGCGCGTCGGGCCCCAACAATACCACGCATGGGCTCCCGGTTGGTTGGTGCCACCATGCGCGCCCCATGCCCCACACCGGCTAGGCCACCCCCTAATATTGCATTGACAAACTTTGGTCGGACCACGAGAGGTAAAAAAAAACGATAAAGGGATGTGCGAGAATGGAGGACTACCGGGGCCACCCCACTTGCACGTCCCCAAACTGACGGCATTATGGATGCAACGGGTTCAAGACCAATGGTATCGATTAGAATGCCAAGGGCTGGCACACGGCTTAGTCGAATTCCCGGCCCGGCAATTGATGGCCACGAGTCCGATGCCCGAACAGATGACAATGCCAGCACGGACGATGAATCCGGCGTAGGCGAAGCTCCCGATGATAGTGATTACCAAGCACCGCCCCCAAGGGTAGCTGTGGGAGGGCCACGGAGGACAAGGAATTCTATTCCTCAAGACAACGACAATGCCCCTTCATGAATGAATATTTATAGTAATGTCAAATGTCCTATGGTGTTCAATGAGATTAGTTGTTTTGGTGATCAGTTGTTGTCATATCTATTTTTTTGTATGTTTGTTGAAAAAAAATGTGAATTTCAAATTTGTATGTTGGATGTTGACTAGAAATTGAGCCTACATGCAGGGATTACACGTCACGTCGCGTCACGTCCTGTGACAGCGACGTGACGGCAGACCTGAAAACGTCACGTCCGCGGAGGGGTAAATCCGGCAGTTACCCCAGGGGTAAACTGACGCGGTCAACCCCCTGGTCGACTGCTAAGTCGACTGCAAAAACAAAAATTCCAAAAATTCCAAAAAAAATTCTGGACCGTCAGATCTTCTTGGCAAGAAGATCTGACGGTCCAGAATTTTGTTGGAATTTTTTAATTTTTTCTGGCAGTCGATTGCTAATTCGACTACTATTTGCAGTCGACTGCAAAAAAATTAAAAAAAATTAAAAAAAATTCTGGACCGTCAGATCTTCTTTTCAAGAAGATCTGACGGTCCATAATTTTTTTTGGAATTTTTTAATTTAATGTTTTTTTGCAGTCGACTGCTAGGTCGACTGCTATTAGCAGTCGACTAGCTGGTCGACTGCTAAAAGCAGTCGACTTCAAAGAAAACCTAAAAAAAAAAATCAAAAAATTCTAAAAAAAATCATGGACCGTTAGATCTTCAATCCAAGAAGATCTAACGGTTCAGATTTTTTAATAGATTTTTTTAATTTTTGTTTTCTGAAGTCGACTGCTCGTAGCAGTCGACTAGAGCAGTCGTCCAAAAAAGTAAAAAAAAAGTTACAAAAATTGGTACAGTAAATTTTTTTTACCACGTCAGTGCGCGTCACGCCCTGACGTGACGCGACGTGACGCAAAAAGGCCGCGTCACGTCCATTTGCACATCCCTGCCTACATGTATGATGTGGGAGGATGAAATGAATGTCCAATGTGCACTAAGGTTAGAAGTAGGACACATGGAATTGATTCGGAATGCAAATAGGCCCTATGTCATGGGCGAGGATGGAATTAATGTCCAATGTGCACTAAGATTAGGAGTAGGACACATGAAATTGATTTGGAATGCCAATAGGCCCTATGTCATGTGGGAGGATGAAATGAATGTCCAATGTGCACTAAGGTTAGGAGTAGGACACATGGAATTGATTTGTAATGCCAATAGGCCCTATGTAGTGTTGCATTTTTTATTCTAGAGGTCGGAGGCGGCATTATAAAAGATTTTTAAAAATATTTAAAAATGTTTTTTTATGTTTTTTTATTGAAAATCATCGAAGACATCAATCCGTGAGGTCCTTTATGGAAAATCATTGTCGAAAACATTCCCCTCTTCTAGGATTAGGTCTTCGAGCTCTTCTCCGCCCAAATATTGATCCAAGAATGAAGACATTGTAAATGCAAACCACCATTCACGACTTGTCCGATGTGCCATGTGGTGCGTTATGTATTCCAATATTTGCCAATTTGTGTGGCAATGCTCAAGGCTCAAACATTGCCATTGAGTTTGAATGTACTAATGCTATATGGTAATATGGAACAATTGTCAAAGTTGAGCGTGTCTATATTTGCCCTATTGCCATGGATTGGCTATAGTCGTGAACTTATAATAAGAAACATTAAAAATGCCTCAAAATTTGCCGAGTATTTTAAAATGTGTATTTTAAAATAAATTTAAAATAAATGCACCCCTAGCCCTATGTCATGTGGGAGGATGAAATGAATGTCCAATGTGCACTAAGGTTAGGAGTAGGACACATGGAATTGATTTGTAATGCCAATAGGCCCTATGTCATGGGCGAGGATGGAATTAATGTCCACACACACACACACATATATTGCAAATACTGTAGTAGTGATTTTGGTTAACAAACAAACCCAGGGAAACAATCAGGGAAGACTCAAAAGGTGATTCATATAACATCTAGGTGTCTTAGATAAGATTTATTAGGAAAAACACAAGGTTATTTCACTTTACTTGGAATTATGACTGACAATTGGTTCACGGGCAAAGGATAAAAACTTCTAAAAACCACTCCATGTCAGTACATGCAAATGTGACAGTCTCACACCTCACTCTAATTTCCCAGTCAATGGTCTGGCAGTGAGTTCATTTTAATAGGACCAAGTGCGGTGCAAAATCATAGGCACAGCCATAGTCAATAGTCTTGCAATAGTAACCCATTTTTGTCTCTTTACCGAAGCCAAGGGCGCTTCGGCGTAGTCCATGGTCTTTCATTAATTAACTCCATTTTAATGTAACTTGAAAAATGCAGTGCAGTAATCCTTTCAGGATGGGCAGTCTCTTTTAATTAAATGAAATCTTAATGAGACAGTCCGACAATAGTCCTGTACCTGATCGTAATCAAGGCAATCCTCACATTCTCCCTTGCATACATAGGCCATACCACCGATGCGGGCTAACACCTCCTCATACAACGAATGAATTTATTTTATTAACTTAGCATTGCAAATACATACTGACAATTCCTAAAACTAATTCATCCGCTAATTCATGCCATATATGATTCCCAAGACTAGTGCATAAGAGAGTCAATTAATGGAATTAGGATTAATTTCAAATTAGATTTTAATCTCATAAACCAGCAATAATCTTTGACTACACCTGACATAATATAGGTATTATCCCTCCAGTCGACAGATCCATTGACTCTCCACAGCAACCTCAATGAACTTTTCGTTGTCAATCGCTTTTCCTGTGTTACTGTTCGGTCACTGTTAGAAATTAGCTCAATACAATCTCCATCAAGAATCTCATACAGACCATGGCGGTGGCAATTACTCGAGTCAGGCCCCAACCTCTGCGAATAACCTTATAAATTCAACTTCACATTACAGATTATTAGATTTTGGCCGTAATTCAAGAATATCCACTTATTCTGTCCTTAGGAGAATATTATTAATCAGTGCTCTAACCAATTCGCTACACCGCAGTCAATAGTCTACAGGCTTGCGACAACTTTGAATTCTCCATATTACCCCAACCAATAACAAAAGAAATTTGCACAGATTACGTCCTCTCTTCTCTTTGGGGTTAACTTGACATTAATATTATGCCACAAATTTCTCTGACCCTTGGGTAATAATGCTCGGTGAATTAGTTACTGCAATCAATAAAGACCTCATTCCCGTGTGATACTACCAGTGATCGGGGAGATTTTTGGGCATAATTGGTTGAGATCCTAGTGTTTGCAAGCCCATCCGGTTACATGTTGACATGCTTCGGTTTTCCTTTATTAAATTGGGGTATATTCTATAAATTCCTCTAAAATGATCGGTAATTTCCCCACAGTCTGGAACTTCAACCGGTTATTTCTCAAACTCAAATGGTTCATGCGTAACTAACTGCCCGGTTCTCCCCGATCATCGGATACTACAATCCTTATGTAAATTAGTGTAAGTTTAAATTCCTTCAGATTGCAACCTCTGACCAATTTCATACTTTCTTTCCATTCAATATCTCTCCACAGAGCATACCATTACCTTAGCATTCTCACCTCTCCCTTACATCTTAAGAAATGCCAAAAACGGGTTGAGATAGAGATAATTAGAGATACTCATACCTATCAGATTCCTCACACGATTGCCGATTATTATCAAGCATCCTTCTTTTATGCCCTCAAATTATTACACTGCCTAACAGAAACACGAACATATTCTTGCACTTAATCATTAAACCTGCTCTACATACAGTCTGAGAGGTCATGGATAATTCAAGAGTCAATCAAAATATGGTAATCAAATATGTGCACGATTTAGAAACAAAAAGATTTCAGCATTGATCATAGTCCATCAACGAGGAAGAAATTGAGTCCCCGATACCTAATCAAAGTGTTCGAGAAGTAGAAAAGTGTATCTCCCATGCATCTACCTATACGAGAAATCAAAATGTAATTACACCAGCACTGTAGCAAGACGATAGTTACTCCAACCAGTACAAACACCCTGGGTCAATTGTCTCATTCACCATTCAATCACTTAGCCTATCGCCTAAACCAGAAGGAATCTCTCCTTTCTGGCGCGAGCAGAACTCGGTAAACAAAAAAAACATAGACTCACAGCCAACAGACAATAGACTCAAGATTCAACTCCAAAATTAACCTTTCATTATGAGAAAGTTACAACAGATAGCTACACTGCCTCCTATAAATAGTCTGACGTGAAGGACATCATACAAAATTAACTCAATGGCGACAATAGGCCAGTTCACACCCCCTAGCCTTGATACAAACTGCACCCCAAATACAGCAAGGACAAAACAACGAAAAAATTCACTGAGAGAGCTTTCAAAAAGTTCTATATATTAAGCATGTCTCTCCTCTTCGGCTTTCACAGCCCTCTTGCTCTAAGTTCGAGAGAGAGTTATGAGTCTTCATCTCCCTTGTATCTTCCACACGAGCTGGCCGAGGCTCGGTAACTTCCGTAACCGCCATAGACCATTGTCCCAACTAGTTACTGTTTCTAATTCTCCGAGTCAATTGCCTCTTCTCACTTATCCATTTAAATAACAACAAGATAAGTAAAGGCTCTAATCACACTTAATCCAGAATTGAACCAAAAAGGTTGAAAATTACTACCACATAGCCCCCTACTAACATTGTTGCTGGTCCTCCAGCAACCTATCGTCGGGTAATTTTGGGGCGGATTGTTGATGCAGAGCTGCCTCTTCTGCAGCTCTCTTAAGCTCCCGAGTCTCTGCCTTGCCGATAGCCTTTTGTAGATCCTCGTCTCTGGCAACCAGTTCCGGGGCATGTGTCCTCTGCCACCTCAAAAACCGTTCAAATGGGCCCGCTCGAGTATTAGGAAACTCATTAATCAAGCATTTATGGACCCCTGCAATAAAGTGTGTGATGGCCATAACCTCCACCAGTCTCACCCATCGCGTAGGCCGATATTGTAGCTTCAATAACAGCAAGAACTCGTGATGACTTTCGCTAAATTGATTGATGTCAATTGTCACGTTCCACTGTCCGCACCAATCTGCTAGAATATTAGCAAAAATTGCAGCTCAGTAGCACACAGGGTCACAATGGTGTCTATGCTCATGAAAGAACCTCTTGTAAGTGCCCTGACAATCGGCTGCTGTGAATTTGGGCCCAATAATTAGTGGCCAGTTGTACTCCACGCTGGAAATGGTTGCTGCTGGGTCCCACTTGTTGCGACGGGGACAAGGGCAAAAATGAGGGTGATTCGCCACGGCTGCGGGGGGTGTCGCAGACCATTGCCTGGAAACTCTCCTGTATTGGATGTCGGCTGGCACTTCTTCCGTCCGAGAGAGTCCATAATCCTCAAGCAGCCACGTAATGGCAGTCCACGTGGGAATGGGCTCTTCCTCCGGTGTATCAAACAAGTGAGAATATTGCCCAAGATAACGTAAAGTAAGGGGACTCCCTACCACGGGCAAGTCTATAGGCTGACGTGCGGTAGTAAAATCAGCCAGGGGTAAATCAAACTGGACTTGGCCGTTCAATTTAATAAGGGTTTTTTCTGACTCGACAATTCACTCAAATATCTCTCTAGTCTATGGACTGCCCTATCAAACTGGTATAGATAATGCGACACTGAAAAATCCTCACTTGGAGTCACTGCCAAACGCTGAGTGTTAGCCGATAAACAACCTGCTACAAAACCCGGTTTCTGTATCTGAACTAGCAAAGTGTGTAAATTATTCTCCCAAGGCTGTAATTTACTCAATGATTGACGATAAAATTGAGAATTGACCTGCGTCCCATACTCTTGCCATGACACCTTTCTTTTTTTGACTTGGACTGGAATTTGATGACCAAGTAGCCACTGATTCTCTACAGAGACGTAATACAGTAGAACTCTGGTTCCCAAGTCCCCTAGCACCATAAATGCAAAATAAGGATCGGACAGGTAGATTTCTCTCCGAGCTAACATTTCGGCGAACAAATTTTCTACTCCCCATACTTCACTTTGCTGCCACACTTCCTGGAACCGACTATGGTCTATCCAGGTACCTCTTTCCAGACCGATCAACAGCAGAAAAAATTGACATTGCCTCTCGTACACTTGAAATAAGCCTCTGGGCTCCTGGTACTTAGACTCCCAATTCCACAGCTCAATAAAAAATTCAGTAGATAAAACAGGGGGTTGAACTAGCTTAGCTACAGTGGAAGCCTCAAAAGTCTGACCATCAACTGCCACATGTTTTTGCCTCACCATTGTCTTGTAGTTAGCCACCTCAGCCTCTTGCATGGTTAATTTCTCCCTGAGGCTCTCATTTTCCCTTTTTACTTGTTCGGCCTCTGTCTGATATTTTTCCGTGAGCTCGGCAGCCTGCAGCAACTTCTGTAGCTGCAGCCGAAGAGCCGCATTGTCTGCTTCCTTTTCAGCTACAAATTTCTGTTGTAAGTCCATGGCCTTCTTCTGCTCGTCCAAAAGTACCTGCTGGTCCATCTTTTCTTTGACTGTTTGAGCTAATTCGAAGAGGTGCCTCACATTATTCTCCTGGCAGCTGATCAGGGCTTCACTTTTCCCAATCAATTGACCTCTCTTTTCCTGTAGAAGTCCCTGACACCTTTCCACCTCTAACTGTAGCGTCAAATTTTCCTTCTGATAGGGCACTGGGCTCGCCAAGGGGCTAGGTGTCCGTGTAGACGAAGATGGTGCAGCTACTGTATGCGCGGGTGGAGGTAGCTCTTGTCCAAAAACCGAAATGTAAAAGGCTGAAAACAGCTCTCCTGTGACAGGTTTCTCCTTTTGATACCGCTTAATTTCCTCTTCCGCCATCTGTTGTACGATCGAGCTCCAGTTCACCCTCCTCCCATTCCAAGTATTCATGGCAGCTGCAACTATCCGCTGAGTCATCATCTCCTTCTGAGGTCTAAAAACAAGGTAATGGTTAACAAATTTGAACCAGGCCCTCCAGTGGTGCTTCGCCTTCTCCAATTGGCAACCCTTCGGAGTCCTAGGAAAATCGCCCTCAAACATGTCCTCATGCTGTTTTTTCGTGATCCAGTGTAGGTCATCTAGCATTAGACCCTCCGTAGGTAACCTCAAGTGTCTTCCAACTGCCCTCACTGAGAAATCTATCGTCCGACCCCGCACTTGAGCTGTTTGAGTTTCCGGGGAGTAAGTCCGAACAAACTGAGTAACCGTATCCACATAGGCTGCCCGGGTAATACTCTGAGCCCAGCATAAAAAATCAAAAACTCCCGCGCTCTCCAGCTTCTCCCTATTGGCCTTCCATGTTTTTTTCATCGTCATGGTGATAGGTGGTAGGACCACAGGTTTGAAAGGAAGTGGCCTCGCCTCCTCTTCCCACTTATCAGGTTCCATGGTAGCACTACTCAACAAGACCATGGTCGCTCACAAATTCCCAGTAATAACTCAAGAAAATCTAATTGACCTAACCAAGGCAATTTCAGAAATATCTCTAAGCTGAAATATCAAGGTAACAATCCTGTAGAACCAACCAAGCTATCAGTCCATAGTCATTGCTGAGATTCACACAAAAGCTCATTGTTCTCTCCTCAGAGACGAATTGAGATCCAGATAATTAGAGATGAAATTTCTAACTGGCTGCAGGGGCCCTACCAGGAAGAAGATTCGACTTTTAGGTCTATAACTGAAGTGCCTCAAGTATCTAACAGTCCCTCATAATTAAGTTTTAATTAGTCTCTAACCTAACCTGTGGAAACATAGTTCTAAGTGTCTGTATCTCCATCAACTTTATAAACCACAATTTTATAGTCGACTTCTGATGTAAAACTCACTCCAGACCCTCAGACTTGGTAAAAAAAAATTCATTTCAGAATAGAAAATCCATTGTCCACACTTCCTTCGTAAGTTTACCCTATGATTCCGTTTTCCAGCTCATCGACATTCTTATTGTCTTGACCTCTTCTCTGTTTGGCCAAAATAATCAAATATCTTTTTAAAATCGCGGCTGAGACAAACCTAACTTCCCTTTGATTCTCTTATTTTCATATTTTGCAGGCAATCTCATGACTAAAGTTACACTGAACTATCAGAGACTACACAGTATCTCGCAATACACTCCATTTCACCCTTTTCTGTTTTGACTTCCCCAATGATTATAAACCTAACTCGCTCTTCAAAGATGAATTACAGATTTTAGAGGTTGCAGAGGAATTTCTCTAACTGGCAGCAGTGGGCCCTACGGGAAGGAAGAAATTTTTCTAGGCTAAGATATTTGAATCGTTTGAGTTTTGTGACATTTAAGTTTAACATTTTGAACCAGTCACTATCCTAGTCAAATCTGACCTCCTTCCTTTAGGCCTGAATCGCTCTTCTGAATTGTACGATGGGATCTAAAACTTTGCAGAAGAATGTCCCTACTTGGCAGTAATGGTCCTATCTTAAGAAAGAACTCTCCTTTTCCTTTTGGGATCCATCTTGGGAATTCTCTACCTTGTTAAACTACCAGCTATCTCTCCCTGTGCATCATTTAAGATAACTTCTGGTCCAATCTTTCAATCTTCCTTATTCAGTTTTGGTGTCCAACAACTTTAGACCTAGTCCTCTCTTCTAAGCTGAAATACAGGTGTAGAATTTTACAGAAAAGTTACATACTAGCAATAGTAGGCCCTTCTAGGAGGAAGAAGTTACTTTTTCATCTTTCCTCCCCTCTCAGACTTCTTATAACACACTTACCCTATCTGAGATATTTCCAGGCTGAATTTATAGTCTACTCAAAATTTAACCACCTGTTTCTTAACTTGGATTATCAATCTAACAGGTGTTGAACACGTTTAATGCTCTTCTAATTTCTCTGTCATTTTCTGTTGTATGTCTGCAATATTTTCTGCTCTTACTTCTGAAATTGACTTAAATTTCCAAGATACCTAACTTCCTCCCCCAACAGTGGTAACTTCTTCTTTCCTTTTTTTTCTTTCTTGGCCATGCTTCCCCCTTACTGAAGTCTCTTTCATTCTTATTCTTCTGTCAGAACTAATTAATATCTTAAGTTTCTGTCACACTAAAGACTTACAAACCACTAGTTTCTGACATCTTCATCATCTCTCTCTTGGCTAGGTTTCTCAATCAGTCATAGCAAGGCCATAGTCTCTTTTAACTTCAAGAATCAATAATTATCTGTGTCAGTCTATCGCCTGTGGGTAAGGTGAATATTTGCTTAAGATATTGCAGAAAACACAACAGAAAGTATACACTTATAAAACACATAGAGACTCACCTGGTGGGTCCGCCGAAGCTCCTCCTTCTTTGCTGTCGTGCTCTGCAAAATGGCAGTCTGGCGCACCCTTTTCACGTCAGACTCCTCTCTTCGTTAACTAACTGCCCGGTGAGCTTATGACAGCTAAGCTGGGATGACGAAACCCTAGCCTATAGCCCTTACGCGTCTGTTAACCTTCTTATTAACTTACTAGGCTGTGTTACGGAATTTAAGTAAGCCTATTGCCCCATATGTTAACTTTATTTTATTTATTTTTTGGTCTTATTTCAGCCTATTAGACTTCACCCAATTTCCTCAAAAAAAATTTAATTTTTTAATTAGCCATTCTAATATCCACTTGAGTTAATTTGACTAATTGAATAACTCTTTTTTAATAATATAACCATTCGCAAATGTAATCTTTCAGAATTTCAAATTTACTATATATAAGTATATTTACAATTTAAAGTTAGCTCTCTAATTATAAAAATTAGTAAATTAAGTAATTACCATGAATTTTAAAATAGTAGGGTCAAGTCATTCAAACCCTGAAAGATATAGAAGTAAGTAGTTTTGAACGTAGGAATATACCTTGTTCCATAAACACTTAACCTTGACATTAGAATTTAGGAGAACATAAACTTGTAAACTTAGGCCAATCACTCCCTGAGAGTTCCAAAGGATATTATATTATTATTAATTACTTAATTACTTATACTTATAATAGAGGCTCCCCCCTCTTATATTTCCGTAATTGTCCTCAGTTACGTATGGTACTTTTTCAGACGATAGCCATTAATGCGTGTGAGCAAGGGTTTGCCTTCAAAGTCCACTAAGTCAAATGACCCATTGTCATGTGCTATTTTGACTTGATATGGTCCCATCCAATGAAGTTTGAATTTACCAGGAAATTTTTGAAAGCGGCTATCATAGAGCAAAACCAAATCATCTGCGGTGAGCGTTTTATATTTCATTTTGCTATCATAGTAAGTCTTACGCCACTTCTGAATGGCTGCCATATTCAAATAGGCTTGGTGTCTCACTTCATCCATTTTTTCTAACATTGCTATCCGCTCTTGAAGGGATTCATCATCACTCAATCTTGTATCAATAGCAATGCGTAAGGAAGGTAGTTCCAACTCCACTGGTAGAATGGCTTCTTGACCATAGACTAGTTGAAAAGGGGTGAACTTAGTTGTGACTTTATACGCTGTGCGATAAGCCCATAGTGCGTCTATCAACTTGCTGTCCCAATCGGTCATAGAGTTTTGGACAGTCTTAGTAATGATCTTACACAAAATCCCATTAGTCTTTTCAGTTTGACCATTAGCACGTGGATGGTATGGTGAAGTGAGTCGGTGTTTAATTTTATATTTCTCTGTGAGTTCTTTGATGACATCATTGACAAAGTGTGTTCCACGATCACTGACCAATTCTTTTGGACAACCATAACGTGATAAGATCTTTTCTCTCAAAAACTTAGCTACCACGTGTTTATCGTCTTTTCTAGTGGCTTCAGCCTCTGCCCATTTAGTGACATAGTCCGTAGCCACTAAAATATATTGATATCTCCCGTGACGACTGGGTGGGTTTATAGGTCCAACAAAATCAATTCCCCATTTTTCAAATGGTGCTAAGGCTAGAATAGGTGTGAGGGGCATTGCTGAAGACTCGGTTGGTTTTCCTACCCTTTGGCAAACATCACATTGCCTTGTATATGTTATACAATCTGCGAATAGGGTAGGCCACCAATAACCACTTTGTAATATTTTTCTAGCAGTAACATCTCCTGCAAAATGACCTCCGGCCATATTATCGTGACACTCTTTTAAAATCAAAGGTATCTCAGAATTAGTGACACAACGACGTAAGACACCATCTTTTCCTTGTTTGTATAAGGTGTCAGCTATAATAGTGTAAGGCATGGCTTTGAAAATTAATCGACTCTTTTATTTCTCAGTAAAGTCCGTCGGGAATTTGTTACTTTGTAAATATTCAATTATCTCTGCATACTCCTGAGGGATCACATCAATGTAAAACAGTTGGGCGTCTGGAAATGAATCATCAATGGGTTCTGATCCAGACTCCTCATTCAGTCGCGAAAGATGGTCAGCGTTTGCATGACTCTTGTCTGGTCTAACTTCAACTGTGAAGTTAAACTCTTGCAAGAGTAATACCCATCGCGCGATTCGTCCACTCAATTGGGGCTTGTTAATCATATATTTCAATGCATCATGATCTACGTGGAATACAAATTTGTTTCCCAAGAGATAATGACGAAACTTTTGGACTGAGAATACCATGCCCAAAGCCTCACGTTCAGTGACAGTATAATTTCTCTCAGCTTGTACCAATTGACGACTAGCAAAATATATGGGGTGGTCATGTCCTTTCTCATCTTTTTGACTTTGGACTGATCCAATTGTCACATTAGATGCATCAACAAATATATGGAATTCTTTGTCCCAATTAGGGGGTACAAGTATTGGGGCTGACACTAATTTCCTCTTTAGTGTATTAAAGGCATGTGTACAGGTTGAAGTCCAAACTGGAGCTTCATCACCTTTCTTAAGTAACTCTGTCAAAGGCATTGCAATTATTGCATACCGGAAGATAAATCTTCTATAGTAACCAGTGTGGCCAAGGAATCCTTTGACCTCTGTGACAGTGGTAGGAATAGGTAGAGACACAATATTTGCAATCTTGTCAGGGTCAGTAGCTATGCCTTGTTCCGACACAATGTGTCCTACTAATCGGCCAAATGGCACTAGAAAGACTGACTTAGCGGCATTAATGGAAATGCCAAATTCCATACACTTATCGAAACACTTTTGGAGATAATCGGCATGGTTTTCTTCATTGCCAAAAACTGCGAAATCATCCAAAAAGATTTCCATAAATTTACGAAGGTACTCCTGAAAGGCTTCAGTCATGACACGTTGAAAAGTGGCAGGGGCATTGCATAATCCAAATGGCATTACAATATAGGCAAAAGTACCCCAATCCGTGGTAAAGGTTGTATACCAACGGTGTGGTTCAAAAATTCGGATTTGGTTATACCCAGAAAAACCATCCATAAAGGAGTAGCGTTTGTATCCCGCTACTGCATCTAACATGGTGTCAGTAAAAGGTAAGGGGAAATAGTCCTTCCGTGTGACACTATTGAGTCTCCGAAAATCTTGACAAATCCTTAGTTTCCCATTCTTTTTAGGAACTACTACTATGGGTGACATCCATTCACTGTAAGGTACCTTGTAAATAAATCCCGCCTCGAGGAGTTTATCTATCTCTTCTTTGACCATTAAGGAATATTTAGGATTCATACGGTATTGCCTTTGTCTCACTGGGGCAGTCCCTTCCTCAAGTACGATTTTGTGTTTAGCCTTGTTGTTAGCTTTCTAGATCACCAAAAATTATTCCAATCGGAGATCGTGAGCAAAAGTTATGGCCGTTTAGGTGACTAGGTGTCTGCTGCCTTAAGGAGACCCCACGGGTGTTCACCCGTGGGCAACCCCAAAACCAGGGTTGTCTATCCCGCCGTTGTGACGGTGTCGTGCCGTCACGACGTGTCGTGTCGTGACGGACCCCTCCGTCACGACACAATAGGGTCCACGTAGGGTCAACATAGGGGGAGCCGACTAGGGTGGGTAAAATACTTACCTTCTTGCCAAGGTGGCGTCCTATGTGGCAGAAAACGTCGACGTGGATGTGCATATTTCCCCTGCCACGTAGACCATTTTGCCATTGTGTTTATCATTGTGTTAAAATCAAAGTAATAAAATATTACTAAGGAGGGTGTGGGGCGGACGGGTGGGGCGGACGGGGGCGGACGGGGAAGGGGGGTGGTGCGGACGGGGAAGGGGGGTGGAGCGGACGGACGGGGGGGTGGTGCGGACGGTGGATGGGGGTGGAGCGGACGGACGGGGGTGTGGAGCGGACGGGGGAGGGGGGGGTGGGGCGGACGGACGGGGGTGGAGCGGACGGACGGGGGGGTGGAGCGGACGGGGGAGGGGGGGTGGGGCGGACGGGAGAAGGGGGGGGTGGGGCGGACGGACGGGGGTGGAGCGGACGGGAGAAGGGGGGGGTGGGGTGTCCCACCCGTCCCACCCGTCCGCCCCGCGTTCCCTCCCGTCCGCTACCCTCCGTCCGCCACACGTTCCCCACCGTCCGCTCCTCGTTCCCTCCCGTCCGCCCCACGTTCCTCTCCCGTCCGCACGCGTTCCCTCACGTCCGCTCCACGTTCCCTCCGTCCGCCACACGTTCCCCGTCGTCCGTACCCCGTTCCCATCCTGTCCGCACCCGTTCCCTCCCGTCCGCCCCGCGTTCCCCCCGTCCGCCCCGCGTTCCCCCCGTCCGCCCCGCGTTCCCTCCGTCCGCTCGGAGTTCCCCTACGTCCGCTCCACGTTCCCTCCCGTCCGCTTTCCGATCCCTTCCGTCCGCCCGCGTTCCCTATCGAGTTCCCTTCACGTCCGCTCCACGTTCCCTCCGTCCGCCACGTTCCCTCCGTCCGCCCGTTCCCCTCCCGTCCGCGCCTCGTTCCCTCCCGTCCGCCCGAGTTCCCTATCGCGTTCCCCACCCGTCTGCTCCTCGTTCCCTCCGTCCGCCCCCACGTTCCCTCCGTCCGCCCCCTAGTTCCCGCCCGTCCGCCCCTAGTTCCCACGTTCCCCATACGTCGTTTTCGTACCCTAAACCCTAATTCCGACCGGGATCCCATAATGATTGGGCTCCTCGTTGCCTATATAAAGCCGTGAGGCTTTAGTTCCTACCACTTTCCTCTCCTCCCACCACATAGGGACCCGAGACCTTGTTGCGTCCCAAAGGACAGCATCACCGCGCGGGTCTCAAGGGGTTTGGGAGGGCAGGGCAAATTGTGGGGGAACCCTCGCAATTTTTTTCTTCAGATTCACTCGCTCCCGTGATTTTTATCACGAGAGATTTTCACACTCACTTATTCACGTGATTTTTATCACGACTCATTTTCAGATTCACTCACTCACGTGATTTTTATCACGATGGAGGGGGAGGGCATTGCTCCTTACGAGAACGAGGATTTGAGGGTGCACCGTGCTTGGCTCGTAGGCAATGCATCGGCGAATACTGCCGAGGGTACGGGAAGCGATCCTGGAAGTGGAAGTACTGCAGCACGTCCACCACGTCCAGATCCCTTTCAGTTTGACGAAGAGTTCTTGGCTGTTGGTCATTCGGGAGGCAACCAAACACGGGGAAGCCGTGGAACACGTGGGAGTCGGGGAAACAGTGGACATAGAGGGAGAACTGGAAGGGGACCAAGCTCAGGCAGTTCCACAGAAATACATGCACCGGCTCGTTCGGAGAACGTGCCACCACAATCTCCGACACGGCGGACATCAAGACCGGAGAGCCCTGCACGTGATGTACCTCATGGTTCGGAGCAGACTGAAAGACGGGGATTAAAACGCCCAGCAATTTCGGAAGGGACGGAGGACGGGTCCGCGGCATCGGGTTCGCAATCAAAGAAAAGGAAACATAGAGGCAAACGCGACCCGCGGACCGATGAGGCTCGAAATCATTGCAGGATCGTGTTGTTGGATTGGTTTAGAAGTAACAGCATGGTTTATTTGGAGAAAAAATACCTCAATGATGGTACAAAGGGTTTAGAGTTGGCGAGGAACGAGTTGATGCTTATTCTCACGGAAGCCACGTCTGGACCGGAGTTTGAGGAAGCTAGGGGCATGAGCGATTGGAACACATGGATTGAAAAACAAGCTGTGGAAGCAATCTACAATCCAACGATGTCATATGAGGCTATGCATCCTGGAGAGGGAAGTAGTGGTGGGAGGAGGTCCGAGCTGTACATTAAGCTAGAGAATTGGAAAAGAGGCGTAATAGCAGCAAAAGGCACATCCGCCCGCAACCTTCCCGTTTTTATTGACAGGCAGCTGGCAGACAACATTGCCACTCAGGGCCGGCAGGGTGTCATATGGTTGCCTAGGAATGTGGAGATCAAACCCTTGGATAGGGAAATCTTCCAAGGGACCTTCGGAGTGGTGCGGAGAGTCACAATTCATGGAGCATCATTCATCCCTAACTGGATAGAGTGGGCTGGGAAGACCATGAAGGCCACGAATAGTCTGGAGAACCGAAAGGAGCGTTCGGTTGAAGCATTGGCATGCCCAGTAGATCATCCTGGGATAATCAAGCTACAATACCTCCACCCGAAAACATACGAATCCTATTCGATGTGGTGGAATGGAGGCTCCTTGAAGAACATGAGGGTCTATGACCACCAAGTTCCGGAAACTCACGAGCGCACAATCCTTCAAATGCCTGGGGCAGACTTTGAAGCACGGAAACGGTTGGTTGTATATCGAAGGCATCGAGCTTATTTGGCATGGGCTCTAATGTGCATTGTGGATGTAGTGCACAAGCATGACGTGTTGCACAATGACCTTAATCCCAACAATGTCATGCTGCATTTCCCACAAGACCGTGAGAACACGGTTTTCATTGGTGTGTGTGATTGGGGGATGGCATCATGGGGAGATGAAGACGCACCCTCCAACTATGGAAAAGAATCAGTGGATGAGATGAACAAGCACCGCATAAAATACAACTGTGCTGGTCCAGAATTATTCCATGTACGAGGGCAGCGTGGAACATCTACCTCTCCGGTGAGGATGGCTCGGAAACATAGGCACACGTTTCTCTCGGAATCCTTCTCAGTGGGTGCTTTGGCAAAGAAGATTTATGCCAGGGATTCGACTTCCTCGTTGTTTCAGCTAAACAGTGATCTAAATGGCTTGAAGATGCGGTTTGAGATAGCATTGGATGCATTGACGAAGCCCAATCCAGCGGAAAGATCAACCATCACACACGTAGTGAACATGTTGAAGTCGCCTCCATACAACATGGTTAACCCGACAATGTGCTTCCGTGACACTGCAAAATAGTTTTTTTTTGTTTTCTTTGCAGCAATTTTGGATCATACCAATTTTGTAACCGTTGGAGATGTAAATAAAGCCATCATTTTTTCATACACAACTTGTATATTGTATGAGATTTATGGATCTTAGTGCAATGTTCATACTCCATGAGGATTTTTGCTTCATAATCGAGAAGAAGTCTATGGGAGACTAACCAAGGTTCTCGCCTCTCGTGAGGCCACATCATTCTTTCACATTGTTGTTATCACATCCATGTGCTAAGTTCAAGTTAACTATAGTTGTTCGTGATATGTCTTGCCAAAATGCAATTACCTATATTTATTCTAATTTTGGTATGCCACAAAATGTAGTCAACTATAGTTATATCTAGTTAACTAAAGTTGAGCACAATGTTGCAATAGTTATATCGGTTGTACACGTGATCCTAAACATCTCTAAATGTTTTTTCTTGTACTCCACACATATTGCACACATACTTCACAATTGCTTATATTTATATTTATATAATTCACAATCACTTTTTTTTGGAAGTTTGGACATAGTCTCGGTTTTTTGGCTCTCAAAAATTCATATGAAGTCCAAAAAATGAGTTCTTGGTATCCATGGATAGGTAATGAAGTCCTCTACAAGAATATGCAATAAAAGTCCTCTACATAATAGTCCCCCCATCCACATAATAAAGTACACTAAAATAGCAATAATCAACTAAGGGTGAACGTAAAGTGGTTAAAAAAATTTCTCTTGGAACTGAGAAGTGGATGCATAGTTTCATATTGCTTTGTGCTTGTTTATCTCAACAGAAACTGTTCGGTTGGTGAATTAAAAATAAATAAATAAATCATAGAAGTGGTACAACATATTATACAAGTCATAACTTTATTATTGCGACAACGTTACAAATGCCCTTTATTAATCATATACATGAACAAACCATGCAAACTATAATATTCCACTTCATTCCGTCATCCCAACCTCGTAGATGCTCCTGGCTTCCGGCGAGGCTCCATTTTTGGAAGAGGATTCGGCTGAAGTAAATCAAAATAGCTAATCGTTCGGTCTTTCATCCGTTCCTTCAATGGTAGCCGATGAGGCGACAATCCTCTCCTCTTCTTACGAATAGACATAGTCTTTGAAGATTCCCCCGCTACCTTGACTATTTCAATGTCGATTGAAGTCTCCTCCACATCCACATCCACATCCACATCCCCGGGCTTCTCCAAAATATCCGCACACAAATCAATTAGATCATTTAGATCTCCACCCACGCATTGTGTGTGGTCCTTCTCCACCGCATCGATCTCAAAGTTGTCTGCATATCGTCGTTGTTCCTCCGCCGCCCTCATCCTCCAAGCTTGTGTAGATTGTGAGAAGGGAGTCATGACATACTCATCACGAAATCGATCCCTAGCACTTCTCTCATCTCTCTCACGCTCGGGTGTTGCATTGAATGGAATATGGGGATCGTCTAAATTGTGTATCTCCTCATCGCATTCTACACCCTCAAACATGACTCTCCCCTTTCCCATCCTATCCATGATACTCTACCTTCGTTATATGTATGAGTCTCAATGATCTACTTATATATTAACCTCTAAGGACTTGATGACCATGACCAATAATTGATGTAATCCAATATGTAGAGGATCCAATTCTCGTTAGTAAGATAAAGTCAACGCAATCGGAATAAAAATAAAGTTGGTTAGGTTAAAAATGTACACTTTTGAAAAAATCTTCCGACATCCGCATTGGAAACCTCTTTGATACCTCTTTGAACTTTCCATATTTGATTAGTTATCCACTCATTCAACAAATCACCAATTTGTGCTTCAATCATAGTGGTTCATATGGTTTCATAACCGATGTCACCCATCCGAATGCACTTTCCTTCAATAAATCATTAATTTGTGCTTCAACCTTAGTGGTTCATATGGTTTCATAACCGATGTCACCCATCCGAATGCACTTTCCTTCAATAAATCATTAATTTGTGCTTCAACCTTAGTGGTTCATATGGTTTCATAACCGATGTCACCCATCCGAATGCACTTTCCTTCAATAAATCATTAATTTGTGCTTCAACCTTAGTGGTTCATATGGTTTCATAACCGATGTCACCCATCCGAATGCACTTTCCTTCAATAAATCATTAATTTGTGCTTCAACCTTAGTGGTTCATATGGTTTCATAACCGATGTCACCCATCCGAATGCACTTTCCTTCAACAAATCATTAATTTGTGCTTCAACCTTAGTGGTTCATATGGTTTCATAACCGATGTCACCCATCCGAATGCACTTTCCTTCAACAAATCATTAATTTGTGCTTCAACCTTAGTGGTTCATATGGTTTCATAACCGATGTCACCCATCCGAATGCACTTTCCTTCAACAAATCATTAATTTGTGCTTCAACCTTAGTGGTTCATATGGTTTCATAACCGATGTCACCCATCCGAATGCACTTTCCTTCAACAAATCATTAATTTGTGCTTCAACCTTAGTGGTTCATATGGTTTCATAACCGATGTCACCCATCCGAATGCACTTTCCTTCAACAAATCATTAATTTGTGCTTCAACCTTAGTGGTTCATATGGTTTCATAACCGATGTCACCCATCCGAATGCACTTTCCTTCAACAAATCATTAATTTGTGCTTCAACCTTAGTGGTTCATATGGTTTCATAACCGATGTCACCCATCCGAATGCACTTTCCTTCAACAAATCATTAATTTGTGCTTCAACCTTAGTGGTTCATATGGTTTCATAACCGATGTCACCCATCCGAATGCACTTTCCTTCAATAAATCATTAATTTGTGCTTCAACCTTAGTGGTTCATAAACCCTAAACCCTAAACCCCTAAACCCTAAACCCTATGTCATTCCAAATTACTACCACATATGTGCCATTGATTTGTTCTCACACTCATGTAGAAGTGTTTCCATACATGGTTTGAGGGTTTAGGTTCCTAGCTTTCCAACGAACCCACCTGCTTTTTTTTTCGATGCCTACATTTTTTCATTATAATAATCAATCATTGACAAGATCTTGGCCGTTAGATTGGAGGGGTTATTTTGAGCAAGTAATAAAGTGGCATGCTCCTTTGAGTTTGGACTTTTGGGCTTGGCCTTTGGAGGCTTCACACTATGCCCAACTAAGGTTACCCTTACTATATTTTATTGGCTATTTAGGGTTCATTTCTTTGGACTCTCAACAAAGTTGGGTCGCTCAATCGCACTTTGATCCACTCCCGAGGGTTAACATTTATAGATGGTGACTATAGTGTCCGTTTTTTGGCTCTAAAAAATTCATATGAAGTCCAATTCATATGTGGTCGCAATTCTACGCTGTTCCCCTGCCGCCCCGTTCCCTCCCGTCCGCTAATCGTTCCATCTTTCATCCGTTCCCCCCCGTCCGGTCCACGTTCCCCACCCGTCCGCCCCGTTCCCCTCCCGTCCGCGACACGTTCCCTCCGTCCGCTCCTCGTTCCCCACCGTCCGCTCCTCGTTCCCATCCGTCCGCTCTTCGTTCCCCACCGTCCGCTCCTCGTTCCCACCCGTCCGCTCAGCGTTCCCCACCCGTCCGCCCCGCGTTCCCTCCCGTCCGCGAACATGGAGCGGACGGGAGGGGAACAGGGGGCGGACGGGGGGAACTGACGGCAGGGGAACGCGGAGCGGACGTAGGGAACGCAGAGCGGACGGCAGGGGAACGCGGAGCGGACGGAAGGGGAACGCGGAGCGGACGGCAGGGGAACGCGGAGCGGACGGCAGGGGAACGGTGGCGCGGACGGGAGGGAACGCGGGGCGGACGGGTGGGGAACAAGGAGCGGATGGGTGGGAACGAGGAGCGGACGGGATGGGAACGAGGAGTGGACGGGTGGGAACGAGGAGCGGACGGGTGGGAACGAGGAGCGAACGGGATGGGAACGCTGGAGCGTATGGAGAGGAGCGTACGGAGGGGAGCGTGGGAGCGGACGGGGGGGAACGCTGGGGGCGGACGGGAGGGAACGGGTGCGGACGGGGGGGGACTCTGGGGCGGACGGGCGGGAACGGGTGCGGACGGGTGCGAACGGGTGCGAACGGGTGGGGACGCGGGAGCGGATGGAGGGGCGGACGGGGGTATATAAGTGGAGGGGACCACTTACATACCTTACTCCACTCCTTCTGGGCGCCCAGACAACCCTCCTCTAACACAAAGTGCGGGGTAGCGGGGCTCTCGGAGGAGTTAAGGATCCCTTTTTTGGGATCCTTTTACACTACTTTTGGCAGGTTGTGGCCGGTTTTGGCAGATCCACGTGGCCGTTATTTGGCATATTCCTTGTGACGCGCCCAGTCAACTGGCCTCTGCGTGAGCGCCGGTAGCGGGGTGCTCGAAGGGTGTGCCGAATAGTTGAACTTTAATTTTTAGGGACATTTTTGAACTAATTCCACAGCAACACTATTTTGAAGTGTATGCTTGGATATTTTGTAGCACTATTATGAAGTGCAATTAGTATTTTAAAAAGTAGAGTTCTAGATTAGAATTAGAAACTCCAATTTGGGTGGAATTAGAATTAGAAACTCCAATTTTCAGACATGGCAAGTGGAGGAACTGGAGACATGGCAAGTGCAAGTGGAGGATCTAGTTCTGGGTGTTCCAGAGGACATGGACGCAAGGCCGCTGATTTGGAGTGGAATGTTTACGATGATCCCTCCCAAAAAGCCAGGGTAGGTTGGGAGAATGTACCACAACCGTGGTCAGCGAAGACTGCAATGCAGTACGTGGGCTTCCCTCACTTTGATCGGTTGTGGCCAAGACATTGTCACGAGCGACATTGCAAGGCCGTCAATGCGAGCTATACGCAGCTTGAAGACGTGGAGGCAAAATGGAGATTCCTAACGATACTTAGAAGTATCTCCAATTTGGATAGATGGCCCAAGAGTGCAATTCCAAAGTCGGTGGCGTGTATGATGTATGCGGAGCACGTGTTGCGAGTTAGGGTGGATTGGTCAAGTTTGGGTGCTCTGCATGATCAAAAATTTGGGGGTATTGGAATTGCATTCACTAAATGCACAGTTCCGGATATTCCATACACTCCCGTTTCGGAGTGGTTCAGGAAGAATCCTAAACTAGTGGATGAGCCTGGGGCACCAATTCCAGAAGGTCGGGAACCAAAAAAACCACGTACTCGCAAACGACCAGCCAATGACGTGGAGATGGCCATCGAGGAGGCGTTTGAGCATATGGATGAGGAGGGCATGGAGGTAAATGTCGATGTGGTTAACGAGCTGGTTAACCAGGTGGTTAACGAGGCCCTAAACGAGGTAAACCCTCGTCAACTTGGTGCGGACATGATGGAGAGCAGAATGGAGGCATTGCGCCAGCAACATGCCGAGGAAATTCGTGAGTATAAAGCAAGGATTCTCGAGCTGGAAAATCGACTTGCAACACTTACGATGGGGGAGGCTGGCAGTTCAAGTAGTACACCAATTAACATCCAGTCTTTGGAAGCAGAGAGGGATACAACTTTACAGGAGGCCATGATTGCAAAGTCACAAGCAGCGGACGTATGTACGAGGAATGAAGTAATGCAAGGAAAGATGGAGGCTTTGCAAAATGAGGTGGTGGACATGCAACAACAACTTCAAGTGGTCAATGAAGTGGTTGTCGATCACGAATCCAAGATTGGCACACTGGAGGAGCAGAATGCAAGGTTGAGGAAATTTCTATCGGATGCGATCGTGGAGCGAACCAATATGAGGACAGGGACATTGCTTTCTATGGCCAAGGCTCGTCAATATGAAGCTGAATTTGAGAGCATCCAGCGAGAATGGAACCGCAATCATAGATTGCGGAACTTGATGCTCACGTCATGGCCAGATCAAGAACATATGTACCCTAGTAGGTGGGATGATGAGGATGACTTGAAATTGCCTAACGGGAGCTTGGATTGGCGGCAACTGATCGACTCCGATCACCATTGGGATGTGACCCAAGTGCATGAATATCCATACAGCATGAGGGGTGAGTTGTTATGGCCGGGTCCACATCCAATGGTCTTCGACGGATCCGTGTGTGGGATTTGCGGCAGTCCATTTGGCCCAGAGGGATGCTTTCAAGTTGGATCGTGTGGGGGCCAATTCCATCCACAATGTCTGATAGTGACAATGATCAGGAGACGGCAATGTCCCCATTGCAGATCACCCTTCCACCCTCGTTTGTACCTCCAATTTGGCCTTCGGGATTACATGCCTAAGGACTGGGTGGTAAGGCCAACGGACTATCCCTTCAACCTTTGCGAGTTTGATGGGACTTCTGTTGAGTGAAATTGGTTATTCAATCGTGCAACGGTTGAACTTTGGAACGATAACAAAGATGGCGAATGGACACAAAATCCACGTCAAATTTTGTATGTTGCAGATGAGTTGTTTCCCAACAAGCCCCCAAACCATGGCATGAAAAGATTTTTGTACCAAACTTTTGGTTGGCATTGGGATGCGACAACCATGCAATTACGGAGAGGCATTCAACCTCCTTTTTACAATGCAAGTGGTGAACTATCAATATCGGAGCATGAGTTGGAAGAAGATGCACATGAGATGCCCATGGAACGGGATTCCCATTTTGAAGCGCACTTAGAGCAGTCGTACCATAAACACAGAACGCAGTTGGAGGCAGTTGAAGCACTCTTGAATAGAGTTACAGATGATGCGGTATTGAGATGGCTAAATGGGGGGCCTAGACCACGTAATGCCACTCCACTGTCTCCTGGAAGTCGTCCATATCTCACCCGTGAAACCACGCGAATGATGGAAGCCGGGGAATCATCACGAGCACGACGAGGATCTACTTCAGCTGCAATAGACCTCGATTCATATTCGGATTAGGCATTTTTGTAGCATGTTTAGAAAGTTGTATAGGAACGGAGGAAGACTTTGTACACATTGAACATATTTCATGTTCAAAGAATATGTAATATAAAGAGGAGTTACCGACAAGTTGTCATTTCTAAGATCGTGTAAAAGATAGCATATGGATGTCACATGTTTTAATGTTATTCGAAACTTTTAAAAACTCACTTGAATATTTGTAATTCATATGATAGTCTAACCAAAAGTACTATTGACTACATAGTCAATATTGAATACCACATAAAGATATAATTATATAAATATGCAATAAATAATTTTAAAAAACATGCAATAAATAATTTTATTACTATAATAAAATGATACAACTTCGAACGTAACGTTCGCTTTGTGGTCTAAATGTCTTACCAAAGGCCCTAAGGTTGTAACTTGTATCAATTTTGACGGAAGTAATAAATTATGGGAGTACGTGAGAGCACCGAAAGAACACATTTGTGCAAAACCATTACGTTCGAATCCGTACTGTAGGATCATTTGCTTCGACACATCTTGGGTCCTCTTCAGACTCGTCTGTGCTGAAATCATCATCCGTTTGGGGAGTCGCGCTTCGAAGATGCAACTCTCGGTCACGTTGTGAGAAAATTATCCTCTTGGTCGGCCGGGAGCCATCTGCATCTTGTATGCCATTTTCATCTAGATGTGGTCTACCCTCATCTTCATTGTAGTCTTCAGCAGTAAACGGAAGCGATCGTCCCTGATACCTCTTCCTAGTACGTTTGACACCTCTCGTAGTTCTCTGGCGCCCTCCACCCGTACCACGACTTGAGTGCACTTCATCTCTACTTCCATCTATAAAAGCATCCCCCGTTGTACTTCCGCCTCCAACTCCAAGACCACCTCTTCCATTGGATTGACTGTGTGGAAGTGAAACAGACGCGGGTGGAATTGCAATTGGTATGTTCTCAACAACATGTCGTCGTACAGAAGGACGACGTGGCGCCTCTATAGTAACATTTCTTGAAACATTGTGCATAGCAACCAAAGTAGCACCCACCGCAGTTGCACGTGAAACACCCAATCTAGAAGTATTGGCAATACTTCGAGTGAGAGGACGATGTTGACCTTGTGCATGCAATTGCACCGTAGAGGTGGATGCAATCCTTTGAAGAGCACGGAATCGAGTTGTAGGCATTTCAGGAACATTGGGCGTTGGATCTTCTATACGATGGTTGGATATGAGGGAGGCATCCATGGATTCAGAATGTACTCGGGTTGGAAGTGGATCATGTTGAACGTGCGTTGGCTCATTTACGGGTAGTACATTGTCGCCTTCACCAAATGAAAGAGAATCGCTCCGATGTTGCAAGGAATCTACTTCAATTCCCACATTCTCACTTGCCCCCATAGCAACATTATGGTCAGATGGAAACCCTTCTCCAGTGTGGAGAGTTTCAACATGCGGTCTTCCAATAGACTCCTCATGATCGTCATGCATTCCGTCGTTATGTTGGGGGACATCCGGTTCATCAAACTCAAACACCCCAAGGTTTCTATCACTACCATTGCCATCCTCATCTTCTGAACCATGATTCTCGGAATCGAGGTCATCCAAATCAAAGTCGATGTCATCAACATTATTGTCTTCATCATTTCCAGCCCTATCAGTTGGATCCACGTCATCTTCGTTGTCATCTTCTTCGTCAAGGTCATCGTCAGAATGGACCTCATTCAATTCGTACCATTGAGCAGGTCTTGGGCCCCTCCGATGTCGAATGAGCCTACTATTGGTATATATGTAGACGAGGTCCTCAGCACGACTATGCTTCAAGCGATTGCGACTCTTGTTGTGAACGTATGAGTACATGCTCCAATTGCGTTCACATGCGGATGCGGAACATACTTGTGCAAGGATACGTCTTGCTATTGTTTGGAGGCTTTAGCTCCACCTCCCATTGCATCCCACCATTCATGGAGAGGTGCGGCATGCACGCTCGGGTCAGTAGAATCAGCAAAAGGCCCTCGATTTTCAAGAAAATCTTGGTACTGGTGGAGGATTTAGACATAAGTGTCCTCATCTTGAGCAAGCCTGCGAAGAACTCGATTTAGGATTGTCCTCGAATTGTCATCCTCATGGAATGGGGCCCAACCACGTAGAAGCGGATTTAACATCGCTCCAGCCCAGTGTAGATCATTCAACATCAACCTCCATCTATTTTGAAACGTTACCATAGCATTTGCAGCAAGCTCAGGGCTTAAGCGAAATGGAGGTTTACTGAATCCACGAATATGGGTTTGTAAATCATGCATGACCCTCCAAGCCATTCCCATTGCAGGCGCCTTGCCGTCAAATACACGAAGAGCTTTAACAACCGGGATCACCATATACAAGAAATTTTCGCACGTGTTCCAGAATCCATCAGAACGTATAAAGCTTCGCACAACAGAGCCCTTCATGTAAGAGGTGCCAGATCTCCTCCTCATATCACGCATTAGAGTGATCCAATCCTCATCAACCACCATTCTTTCCAAAGCATTGCGTACTTGGAGAAGACGTTCAATCATGATGAAGTTCGTAGCAAAACGGGTCTCTACAGGTAGGCGGAGTGAGAGATTTGGTGACAACCTCCGGAATATAGCTTGAGAAGCATGATGGTTTTTAACAAATACACAAATATGGCGGGATTTTTTTACCAATTTTTTCACCCATTCCTCCTTCCCCCAATCTTCTAAGAGGAGATCTAGGCAATGTGCAGCACATCCTTGAAAATATAGATCGGGATTTGCTCGAATCAAGTCGCGAGCAGCGGAGGCCATAACTGGGGCATTGTCGGTGCAAACTTGGACCACATTATGTCGACCAACCTTTTCCACAAATGGTTGAATTTGAGCAGCAACGTAGACATGATCCTTGTGATTTCCCGTGGTGTCAATGGTACCCAAGAAAACGTCTCCCTTTGTGCCACATTGAAGAACGTTTAGGAGAGGTCGGTTTTGCACGTTGTCCCATCCATCACAACATATTGTAACACCGTATTTTTCAACGGAATTCCCCAGCTTCTCCTTCACTTGCCTATCTAGGTCAACCTTTATATCAGTTAACAACTTCGTACGGATGGCATTGTACGATGGTGGTGTGTAGGCTGGCATTCGATGACGGGCAGTTTCACGCACAGCATGAACAAATGCAGGATGTCTCACAATGTTGAAAGGAATGTTAGCTTCATAAAAAGCCGTTGCCCATGCTCTATTGAGGAGTTGTTTTGTTGACACATTGAACCCCTCCGTTATGTTGAGTTGACGTAGTTCACGAGGAGGAGTGCCATATATCACAACATCAGAATGTTGAGTGGTTTGGGACATAAGCAAAGGCTCTGTTTCACTAATTACGGAGCCCGCTATAATAGGCTCCAAAGGTACAATATCTGCCACCAGAGAGTCCTCATTTACAATGCCTACATGTAAGGGCACAATGCCTCCGCAATGTTCAAACAAGGCCCTAATATGCGGGGGTACCATCCTACATGTGGAAACATCAGAAGCACCCCCTACATGAGGTCTATAACCAAGGTGGGCCAACATTCTATCTCCTCGGTAAGATATGACGAACGGGCAAAACCTACATTTAACCTGCCTTTGTGATTTACCGGGAACCCTCCCCTTATCCTCGTACCAATGATCCCATGCATTGTTTCGGCGTGGCATGACTTCAACAAAACCTGCAAATACAAACAAGTTAGAGCAAGTCACTTTGATCGCATACTAGGTCCTGTTCAAGAGTGCCACGAGGGCAACCCTAATTCACAGACACTAGATTGGACAAAGTATACTCTGCATTCGGGTCTCACGCATTCAATCCTCACTCCTCAAAGGAGAATCAAAAGACTTGAGACACACTATGTCAGTGGAGGCAAAAATGGCACCTTGCACCCTCAATTTATAGTGTTCGAATCGGACGGGGGAGCGGACGGAAGGGGTGGGAGCGGACGGGGGGGCGGACGGGGGGGGGGGGGGCGGACGGGGGAGCGGACGGAAGGGGGGGCGGACGCGGGAGCGGACGGGGGGGCGGACGGGGGAGCGGACGGGGGGGGGGGGCGGACGGGGGGGCGGACGCGGGAGCGGACGGGGGGGGGGGGGGCGGACGGGGGGGCGGACGCGGGAGCGGACGCGGGGGCGGACGGGGGAGCGGACGGGTTGGGAGCGGGGCGGGGGACGTGGGCAGACGGAGGTTGGGAACGGGAGCGGACGGGGTTTGGGTACGGGAGCGGACGGGGTGGAACGGGGATTGGGAACGAGGGCGGACGGGTGGGAACGGGGATTGGGAACGGGGGCGGACGGGGGGGCGGACGGGCGCTAGTAGAATTTTCCCCACTTTCCCTTTACTTTGCTGACATGTCGTCACACGTGGACAATGTAAATCCTACGTGTCCGAAATTGGGTAATGTAATTACACAAAAAAATCGGTAAAATTCAAGTCCGGCAGGATAAAGACAGCATCCGGCATAATCCGGCATAATGTCGTGACGGATACGTGTCGTGACGGCACGACATTATGCCGGGATAAGCCTCCGTCACGACACAATAGACAACCCTGCCCAAAACCCAGTTGGGAGATCCCACGGGTGTTCACCCATGGGCAACCCCAAAACCCAGTTTGGAGACCCCACGGGTGTTCACCCGTGGGCAACACCAAAATGAAGTTGGGAGTATTTTGTCAATACTAACGCTTCATGAAGTTAACCAAAAAGAGAGTGTTTAATGTTGGGTCATCGAAGTACTAGCAAGAGGTTGCCAACACTAAGGGATCAACAACGGAATGTAAGCCATGAACCTCCACTTGGACTACAAACGCAAAAGGGTGGTGGTTTATGGCTGACATCGACCCAATGATCCATGCGCCTTCAGGTCCCCAAGGATTGGAACAAATGGGGCACATGCTCCCGTCCTTGATCCAATCGGGGACGCATGGCCACAACAAGGCTGGTTTGGCCGGGGGTATCACGATGCGGGATGATACTGCGGTATCCCATTGGAATTCATCCTCGGGTCTCTTGATCCACGCAATACTAGGGTAATTGTCGTCATCGACCGGGAGGTTCTCAGAATACATGAAATCCAATGGCGGCCACAAGGTGAAAAGAAGCCGTCGTTCGGGCCATTGTTCGCCGTGGTCCCTATAGTGGGTCAACTCGTCCATCAATGCCCTCTCGCGCGTGGCGTACATGATAGTGGCTGTGACCATGCCCATGTAGTCGTCCTCCAACAACCGGTTCCTCCTAATGACCCGGTCGTAATCAACCCTCATTGCCTCCAAGTTTGTTGTGGGCGACGGCTCCCCCCCTTGTCCATCACTAGGAGACATTGCTTGTGGCATTTGTGGCGCATCAGCCCTCGCAAGTTCAAGGTTGGTCAAACGTGCAATCTCGGCCTTCAACCCTTGGACCTCCTCGGCGTGTGCACGTCGGACCATCTCCAATTCCCGTTCGTGGTCCAATTTGCATTTTGCCAACTCCGCCCTCAACGCCTCCACAACGTCATTGTCGGCAACTACCAGTGGTGGGGTTGGCACCGCCGATGCCATCTCCACGTCAACGGGCGAAGATGGAGGACAAACCAACCGGATACCATGTGGCGGTGTCACGTGGACCCTTTGTCGCCGGCTAGGTGGTTCAACCGGCAACCCTATGACAATGTTGTGCTTGTCCATGTTTGTGTCGGCGGCCGGTGGAGTCCCCACAATTTGATGATTTGGTCCCGCAAGGAAATCAAAATAAGATCAGACCGTCGGAGGATTCATTGGAGTTTGCCATGCCAATGGAATCGGACGGCCAGCGTTCCGGCCTAGCACGGCACTTGGTATGACCGCGACCCGGCGTGCCGCCCTCAAGTCCGCGCTCATGCGGGGTATGGTGGACCAGTCGATATCCACTCCGAAAATTACCTCCGCGTAGACCATTTGGCATAACCACATTAGCATATGCCCGCGATCAAATTCCCTCGGTGCACCCCACAAGAAATCCCACACCTCTTTACACCGTTCTCCAAATATTTGATGGCTCACCTCCCTCCAAATGCCATAGCGTTGTCTAGACATCCGTTCAGCATTCGCGCTAGGAACGAACATCCTCGTCAAATGGGTCCACTCTACGTACCTTCGGACCGTGTTATATAGCCATGTGCCCCTCTCATTTTGCCAGCCGGAATTGGCGAGAATGTTCGGGTCCCGTGCCACTTCCAAATTGATTGGTTGCAGCCTACTCCTCGGTGCATTGCCGCGTCTTCTAGCGCCTGCCGACCCCGGTGTCGATTGCGGAGTCCCCCCCGGATCCAAATCCCCGCCACGTGGAGGTTCCGGCGGCAAGTTCTCTTCGTCTGCCATTGTTGCCCCTAAGCCCTAGCTTTGTATGCCTACTATAAATTAAACCTAATGTGGTAGCACTTCCAAAATAAGCGCCACCACCCACAATTTTTTTTCCAATCCGCTAAAACCAAATTAAGGCCGTTCAAAGTTCAAACTACATAATTAAATGTAAACCACTTTCAAAATAAGTGTTCACATATTACAATTTCCAGTATTGTTCAAAACGATACACCGATAACCGCAATGGGGTATAATGTAGACCGTATATATGTGGGTTGCAGTACAGTACACACATTAGGCAGTTACAGTATACCGTATGTACCGTATACATATTTCAGTACGTATGTCCACCTGTAGCCCTCCAGCTCACCTCTATCTCCTAATGGCAAGGGCTGATTAACAACCTGGGCCCAAATGGAGGGAGGTGGGAATGAGGGAATGAGGGAATGAGGGAATGAGGGAATGAGGGAATGAGGGAATGAGGGAAGTGGGGTCCATATATACCCCATGGAGGCGTCCTTTTGATTATACGCCCCCTGAACCAACCCATGGACGCCACGTGTCCATGGGTGTCTCTACGCGACTGCTCGTGAGCAGTCGCACCCCATGGTCGAGTGCTAATAGCAGTCGACGAAGGGATGCGACTGCCCACCAGCAGTCGTTTGCCCTTCTTTGTCGACTGCTAATAGCAGTCGACGATAGGGTGCGACTGCTTACAAGCAGTCGTCTGCCCTTCAAGTCGACTGCTAATAGCAGTCGACGAAGGGGTGCGACTGCCCACTAGCAGTCGTCCGCACTTTGTCGACTGCTAATAACAGTCGACTTGGGTTGTCGACTGCAGTTGGGCAATGGACTTGAAGGGGAGACGACTGCTGGTGGGCAGTCGCATCCCTTCGTCGACTGCATTAATGCAGTCGACGAAGGGTTGCGACTGCCCACCAGCAGTCGCCCGCCTGTCGTCAACTGCTAATAGCAGTCGAATTTCCATGTTGACTGCCCAAGAGCAGTCGACAACCCAAGTCGACTGCTTATAGCAGTCAACTAGTTATGGTAGTCGACTGCTCTTGGGCAGTCGACATGAAAATTCGACTGCCCTCAACAGTCGACAACCCTATACGACTGCCCTTGAGCAGTCGATTTAGTGTGTCGACTGCCTAGTAGCAGTCGCTCTAACTCGTCGACTGCCCACTAGCAGTCGACACTGTTGACGACAGTTTACCATGTGGTAGACTGTTTTACCCCCCCCCTAAACGGACGTGACGTTTTCAGGTCTGCCGTCACGTCGCTATCACATGACGTGACGCGACGTGATGTGTAATCCCTGGGCGCAAACATAGGCACAATCATTGACAATTGGTTTGCATAAAGTATCCCATTTTAGTTTATTTATAGAAGCCAAGGGCACTTTGGTGCAGTTGATTGTATCAAATTAATTAGCCTTTCTAGTATAACTACAAATGTTAGTACAATTACCCACTCAGGGTGAACAATGTTCCTTCATTAATCCTTTATTATGAATAAGTTGTCAAACTATAGTCTTTTATTGAACCATATCCACAACATCCACATTTGTTCCAGGCATCACTAAAATCCAATGTACCACCAAAGGTTATATAATCATGGTTTGGTTCTTTAAGTTAGCCTCCCGTTAGCCTTCATTATGTTGAACACAAACTAGCAACCCTCTTTTGGTTCAATATGTCAACTCTTTGAGTATTATAATTTATTTATCACAATATCAAATCCATTGTTTGCTTAATTCAATCCATATGGATATTGGATGCGCATTCATCATCCAATAGTAATCAAGATGTAAGGATAACAAGTTTTGGAAAATATATCCCACATCTACCAATTCTCAAAGCATATAGTAAATTCTTTATGCTTGCCTTATTGTACCGTCAGCTAGACTCGTTGCCTTCGGGACTTTTATCTTCACGATTATAACTAACACTTTTATATAGATCACTATCCAATACATCTTGATGTATAAAAAACATTAATGAACATTATGGAGTACTTGGTGTTTAAACCTAAAATCATAACTATGAGCTACAAATGGAGCACCACTTACAATGGAATCCTTGCAAACAATTTCTTTTAAATATGTCTTCCAAAGTTACTTATAGACTTAATAGGAACTTCAACTTTATTATTAATCTTCATAATACGTCCTGTAAGATCTAGATCAAAACGTTCATTCATATGTTGAACATGATGTATGCAATCAAAGAAACAATCATATGATCTAATGTAGAAAAAAAAATAAAGAAGAGAGCCAAGAAATACCCAAATATAAACTACCGGAAGCAAAGAACCAATGGCAAATAAAGCGAACACCCCTTTGTTACCATAGTCAATCGCCTCCACTAGTTGTCATTTTGGAATTCCCAAACTTTCATAGGTTGCACCAGGACCTCAATTTCTACACTCAACATAAATCTCTCTATATTATAGTGACGCCCTTTCTTATCTCATAATAATCACTTGGTGTTTGATTATTTCCTTGATGTTAAGAGGCTGATAGTCTTCACATAAGATTCACTTCATCATTCAGATAAATTACATGTAGTTTTATTCACTCTTTTTCTTCAAGGCCAGATGGAATTAAAGGTTGGAAATCCACTATTATTAGTAGACACACATTCACAAGTGATTTAATTACCCTCTCATCTCACTCATATGAGATAATCATTGCTACCTAATCATGCTAGAATTATGGCAGAAGGTTGATTCTAGATCTCCCACCATTCAATGCGTCATAGAGAATGAATCATACAAGCATGAACAAATGACTGGCTTTCACACGCTCCGCTTTAATATATCAAAGATCAATTAACTCATAGAATATTCTCTACTTGACAATCCTTACTCACTTAAAAACTATAGTCTAGAAATACACTCAAGCTCCTCAGGTTCACACATACTATCTTCACAAAATTCCCTCAATCCAAGTTACACACTTAAACATGAGTACACTTCATTCATGTGATTTACTCTCAAGGATGATGAATCAATAGACTAACCAACAACCACTTTGGTTGCCTAACAAGAGTTTCATTGTTTGACAATAGACTATGGGATGAATCACGTACATGCCTTCATTCAAACAAGTCTTTGCCTCAACTCTCAACTTTCATTTCCATGTAAGACAATGGTTTTAGGATACGATTGATACAAAGATCATGGACTTTGACTATGTAACTTGATACACACAATTAACAAATTCAACTTGATAATTAGACAACGATCTAATGAATCACTCCTCTACCAATACTTAACAATTCTCTCAACATACGTAAGTTGGAACAAAATCCAATCCATACATGATCTTGCATAAGCATAATGAAAAATTAAGTATATTGTCCATCCAACAAAGGTTCGGGAGATAAAAACAAAGCCATCCCCTACTCTACATAATGCAATTTATATATTGACAAGATGATACGTGCCATGTCCTAAGGCTACACATTCTCCAATCAATCCAATAGTTCTTTCAAATCCTCCCCTTTTCTAATCTCCTAACATATAGACTCCATTGACACATGTCAATTGAATATCCAACTCTTATTGAGTTCTTTTTACATTGTTTTTCTTATCTAACTGAAATTTGTCAAAAAATTGACTCCACAGTCATACATGTTAACTAAGAGTAAGGGTAAGTGTGAAGTGGGCAACTTACTTGTTGTGTTATCCTTGTGGTGTTAGGAGATGAGATGTGGTAAGTTTGTGCGGGTAGGTCGCCTAACTACATGGTGAGTAACGACACCACAGTGATTAAAGTTACCTCCAATGCATGAAACCTACCTAAACTATGTCGATTATTTAATATAGTATGATAAATGCATTAATATTTATTTATTAAAAAATAGAGCATATTTGACATTGTTGTTGATATTGCATTCCTTTTAATATACGAACAGTTGCTTCTCAACTTGTTGAATGAATGATAAAATCAATTTAACTCAGCAAGATAATTAAACTAAATACAAAAGCAAGAATTATTCTGGTCAATTGTTAGTTAACGATTGCTAACTCAAGTTAGCTTTCTTTGTAGGAAGAATACTCTTTGATTATAACATGTGTTAATGGGTGCCAAATCAAGTTCAAGTTTGGAAGTTGGGAATAAACCAATCTTTTGACAAAAAATAAATTAACATGTGGTAAGTCATTCTAAATATACAATTTTGAACTTTAACTCTACAAAGTCATGTAAACAATTAATGGATTTGATTTTATGTGATATGATCTGGAAAAATGAAATTTGGAATTTGATCATGATCATGTCCCATTTACACTACATGGATGGAGAGCTCAAAGAAATGAAGCTTCTCATTCATAGAGTCTGGGAGGCTCCTATGTAGGTCATTAATGCCCCCTTCCCACTTGACTTTAGCTAAGACTAAAAGTTGGTTCTAACAATCCGGCCTTCACACCATCGACATTATCTAGTGCCGAGCCTAGTTGGCAAATGATGTGGCATGGCTTAAAAGTGGAGGTTTTAAGCCTCAAGCACCGACCCTCCCATCGGTACCTAAACATGAGGCAAGAATATAGGACCTTTAAAAGTGTCGCCTCCCGCCCTTGTGATTGGTTGCTTTTTAGTCTTAGCTATGAGGGCACGAGGAGCTTCATTAACAAATACCGATGGTAAGATAGGTGTGTAGTAAGGCATTTGGGGATGGGACAAAAACTACCCAACATTTATTGCTTGGTAGATAAAACAATGAACATGTGTGAAAGCTACTTAACTAAAACCTACTTGAAAATCTCCGGAGCAAGTTCTTGTAGGTGCGTTGGGATAGCCGGATGACTCCGCTATAACCGAGGGAGCTTTACCCGGTTTTTAGGAAATACTTTGGGTCTTAGCTAAAGTCAGGTGGGAAAGGGGCATAAGGTCCACTTCACACATGAGCCAAGAGCCATGACCATGAAATTGTGAAGGCCCAAAAGAAAGTGTCCAAAGGCCGTCCCAAGACATCTCCAAAATCATGTAGTGTGGTCACAAACCCTCAAGTGTAGTGTGAAGTCATATGTGACCGGGCCCTCAATCAAATGTCATTTCAATGAATTTCTATTCAAGCATGCCCTCACACATGATAAAATAGAATAATTCAACGGTTGTGAGCATTCAGAGTGCCATGGTCTCCCGGTTTTGTGTTAGTCCTAAGGTAGAGGGTGCTTAAACCAACACTTTAAGCTATTGCACATACATATGGCTATGTGGTTGATATAAAAAACATATATTCATATTAGCCTTTGGGCTAAACATAGGTATCAAGAAAGAAAAAATATTTTTAGTCTCAATTGAATATTTGATTAATATTCAAAGTCAAAACTACTAGCTTCCTTAAACCAATCCATAGGCCCCGTGTATGGCAACCTTGCATATGATGAGGACCCCCACCTTCATTGCCTAGAACCAACACAACATAGTTGGGTACTAGACCCAAACTACATCAAAGCCCAAGTAGTAATGGTATGCAAAGCCACACGGCTACCTCCATGATCCCACCCGGTTCTGTCACCAAAAGTACTCCACCCTTCGATTTCGTCCTAGCCCGAGTGGAATAGTATTGATGACACTTAGCAAACTCCTTCCTTAGTAACTCAATGTATCATTCCAATATGCCTTTGGAATATACACAACGTTAATGACTTATGATTTAACCCCCAAGGCTACATCCAGAACAAATTTCAGAATAGTGTAACTTTCCCATTACTTCTCGGAATGTCCTGAAATTTTATCTGTAACTAGGGAGACAAAGCAAAAAACATCTCACCAATTTGTGAGCCTATCCCATTTTCTGTCCGACAGTTATGACCATTTTAGTGTGTCAGTCTACCCAGATTTCATAATGTCATAATTTCCTCCCACGGGCTCTAAAGAACTTCAAATTTTGGGAGCAATCACAAAACTAATTGTTTATGACCCCCTGAAATTTTAAACTATTTTCATTTTCTGCCAAAACGTTATGGCCTTTTTAGTCTGCAACTCTTGAAAACACTTCAGAATGATATATCTCCTTCTCATCTACTCGGAATGACTTGAAATTTGTACCACAACTAAGAAACCTAAGAACAAAGCATCCCTCAAAATTTCATGCATTTTCAAGCCTCTGTCCAGGAGTTATGCCCATTTCAGCTCGAAAATGTAGGCAAAGTTCAGAATGTCATAACTGCTGCTCCAGTACTCCAAACATCCTCAGATTTTGACCATGTTCATATAAACAAGTTGTTTACTAACCCTCTAAATTTCAACAAAGTATCTTCTTCTGCTCGGAAGTTATGCCCCTTACAACCTAGACTACTCAAAAGACCCTCTCATTTACCAACTCGTGTTCCGGCAACGTGTCACCAAAAGTACTCCATCCTTCGATTTCCTCCTAGCCCGAGTGGAATAGTTATGATGACACTTAGCAAACACATATACCCAAGAAATATGAACTCAAGTACTACAACTTGAAGCCATAAATTATATTAAAATCATTCACACCCAAACTAATGCTAACAAGAGGTCAAGCCCTCTTCAAGGCCAACTAGCCTTGGCTCCTAACTTCAAAACCATGCACACATATGTGCTCCTATCTTGCTTCCATACACCCACACTTATAACACGTGGGGTGCCAAGGAGCACGAAGGAAAGAGAGGATGAGTGAGGGAAGAATGAGGGATTATATAGTGAGTTTGAGGGGGTGAGCACCCTCAAGGCTCACGATAAGCCTTCGAAATCTCCTCCTACTTTGTAGGCTCTCATCTTATCTCCTAAGCCTTCCTCCCTCAAATGATCAACAAATATCCTAATTCAAACATTTAACTAACCTTGGCTTTCTACCTACCACACTTTACCAAGGTATGTCCTCATACTACTTAAATCCACTCCACACAAGCCTAATGCTTCAAACTTAGTTTTCTTCAAGCTTCACTCTTTTTATATTTTTGTGAATAATCATAAATCAACGAAACACTACTTGTAATGTTTTACAAGTGTTAACAACACATGTGGGCATCAATTTGGGCTCACAGGTTCGCTTGCAAAACCATCACCTTGTATGAGCCCAAAATGAGTGCTCATATTTTTTTTATGTTTAGAATTTAATTAGAATTGTAATTGGAGTGTTATTGAAACAATCAAAAGTATAAAAAGAGTGAGGCTTGGTGTGGATTTATGTTTAGGCCTTAAGCCTATTTTGTGTGGTTAATTAGAAGCTTAGTGATATTAGGGAGTGTGGTGGTCAAGTGAGTAGTGTTTGATGAAGCAAGAGGAAGGTCCTTGGATTTAAATGTTTGAATTAGAACGTGTTCTTGTTGGTTTAGGGGGTAAGGAGTTAGTGGATAGGATAAGGTCCTACTAAGTAGGAGAAGGTTAGGGGTTTGTGGTCTTGGATGCCCTCCCCTCCTCCTCCTCTTCTCTCTTCATTCTCTCCTCTCTCTCTCTCTCTCTCCCTCTCTAGGATTTTGAGCTCTTAGAGCTAGAGAAAAAGTGTGTAATTAGTAAGGGGGTATTAGAGAAATTAGTGGAATTAGGTAGGAAGATTAGGTAGGGGGCTTGGATAATTAGTGGAATTAGGTAGAGGATTAGTGGGGATTGGTTTCAAAGCTGCTGGCTTATTGTTAGGAGTCCGCTGGTTCTACTGTTCCACGGCTGGGCTTATTGTTGGGAGTCTACTGGCTTACTGTTTCGAGGATGGGATCACTGATTCAAGGCTACTGGTTTACTGTGGGAGGCTGCGAGCTTAATGATTCAAGGCTACTGGTTTACTGTGGGAGGCTGAGCTTAATATTTCGAGGCTGGGCTTACTGTTGGGAGTCTACTGGCTTACTGTTTCGAGGCTGGGATCATTGATTCAAGGCTACTGGTTTACTGTGGGAGGCTGCGAGCTTAATGATTCAAGGCTACTGGTTTACTGTGGGAGGCTGTGAGCTTAATAATTCAAGGCTACTGGTTACTGTTGGGAGTCTACTGGCTTACTGTTTTGAGGTTGAGCTTAATATTTCGAGGCTGGGCTTACTGTTTCACGGCTGGGCTTACTGTTGGGAGTCTACTGGCTTACTGTTTCGAAGGTGGCTTACTGTTTCGAAAGTGGCTTACTGTTTCGAGGCTGGGATCACTGATTCAAGGCTACTGGTTTACTGTGGGAGGCTGCGAGCTTGATAATTCAAGGTTGGGTTTACTATTGGGAGGCTGCTGGCTTGCTTTAATGCTAGGCTTGAATGATTTGGGTAGATGACTAAGGGAGAAACGTAGTGATATAAAGGGGGGGGATCCCGTGGTGTTACATTAGACTCGGTGAGAGTTAGTCAGTTAGGTTGTTACTTAATATTACTTAGATACTTAGTTCATTAGCAAGGTAGGAGAACACGAGGCTATGATTGTAATAATAGAGACGAGTGTTTGTAAACGCTTGTAATATTATCGTGGAATGGATTGGTGTGCACTGATTGATGGGAAATGTCATGGGTTCTCATGAGTTTGGTCAAATGGAGTTGTGGAAACATGAATGTGATATCCATTCCCTCACCCGGACTAGGACGCTTAAGGGTGGGTGGTTTGGCCTCACACCTTGCATCCTGGGAATCGACCCCCTTGCATCCCGGGAACCAACCCCCTTGCACTAGAAGGAATCCTGTCCAAATCAACCCTCCTCTGCGGTGAGGGTAGGGTCTGTGTGCACTGCCATTCTGACTGTAACCCGCAGTCTGACTGCCGCCGCGACTGCAGTTTGGGTATAGGCCGGTAAACGTTGGGTGCGACCCGGTTGACATGGGTGACGGTTGCCATGTCTACCCAATCGGGTGACCACCACCATTTGGGTAGCCCATGGGTTGCGGTTTTTGGGCGTCGGGTTTGGGTTTTGGGTAGAGGGTTGCCAACGGGTTGGCGTTCATGGGTTGCACAATGCACTTCCGAGGGTGGCCACCGAATGTGGGTGGTTGTCACCCATCTTGGTTGGCTTGGCACCCATGTTGGGTGTCAATGGCACCCCCCGGGCCACTTTCATTTTGGTCATTTCCTCTGTTTTCCTCTTATGGGTTTGTACTCTCCCAGGGTGACTGCCACCCAACACCCACCCGAATCTCCCAGATGGACGGGTTTCTGCACAGACATGAAGTATTGTTCCATACGAAACCCTAGGGTGTGAGGGAACAACATTTGCCTTGATTTACATGCAAAAGCTTTATTTGTGACCAGATTTGCCTCATATTTATGGGTCTAGACCGGCCACAATGGGAGATGACGACCGCAATCCTCCCGGTCACCGCAATCGCCATGAACATGGGGTGGACTCACATCCGCAATCCACCTCCTCAACATTGAGAGCCAGGCTCCATGTGCGTGGCCGCGGTTTGGGGGCGTTCCCTGCAAACACAGAGGTCGCTCGCACAATTGCTTCCCTGCGCGGCATGTGTGGAATCGAGCCACCTGGGCGTGCGATTGCTGCAAGTGCGGCCAATACAGGTGGGGTTTCTTGTGTTTAAGGCTATTCATGTGGGCACACTGCAACTTCACTTCAGAATTGAACCGTGGGATTTTCTTGTTTGCCGTGTGGGTCATGTGCTTTCGTGTTGTGCGGCAGTTTAGGTATGTGTGATTTTGCACATGTTCCATACCGGTGTTCACTTCCGTGCAACACCTTTGGCATCTTCACACCATCATAACCGGTTGTTTTCCTGGTTGTCAATCATTGTTGCACGGCACATCCGTCCATATACTGTTGTCGGATTAATAATTTGCCGCGAATCGTCTGTCATCCAGCTCCTCCCATCCTCGCACAACCTGGTGGTCGGTAAATGCATCGCCCCTTGTCGTGCCCTTGGCACAAGAAGTTCCCCGCAAAAAATGGCGTTTCAACTGGGGCAATGTGTCTTCAAAGCCGACATATGCGGGATGGGCAGCCAATTCCCCGCGTCGCACTCGTGCAAGAATATCAACACATAAATCCAACGTTGGTGTTCGACACGCCATTGTAAGGGATACCATTTGGACCAAGACGAATCCACATGTCGCACATGTTGTGGATTGTGGCCCGCGACCACTACAATGTGATGGGCACACAATAGAGGCACACATTGGAGGTTTCCCACCCAGCATGTCCACGGATGCCAGGTCTGGATGCTTGGAACTCCCTCAGCAAGGACGCCCATTGCTTGGAGATTGTGTAGAGACCTGAGGAAACTTGTTGTGAGGATAGCTAGTTAGGTGATGGGAAACACTACAGATGTTGAGGTGATGGAAAGTTTTGAGGCGCTTCACATTTATATAAGTAGCTAGAGGCAGCTAGAGCAAATCTATTAACGGCCTGCCGTGTTGTGATGTTTCATGAATTACACCCAATGATCGTTGGTTTGGTCGCATTGACAAACATCATGTCCTTAATTGAAGCATAATTAGGGGTGATCATTCACACTGTCGGCGACTAAAAAGTATATTTTCCTTTGACCTCTCATCCGCAAGTGCCTCATTGTTTAACCTCGATCGAATGTTTAACGTTGCGATGTTATAGGAAACACTCAAACAACTGCAACATGGCAAGAGTGCAGAGGCAATACAATATGCATGTATTTCTCCAAACCTCACGAGGGAATCAAAGACTTGGTTCATTATAGATTCGGCTCTCAACTTACTCCAAGGTTAAGAAAACTTACAGGCTAGGTCATAAGTATTGCTGCAGAGTCCAAGTATTGCATGATTTCATCGAACATATGCTTCACTGAGTAGAAGCATACGACTTGTTTTAGGGTTGTTTTAGAAGGGTCAGTATGTCACGTAGTTTCAGAAAACACAAGATGGAATTACTCTCCTTTTCATGTGAAATGCATGCAACTTTTAGAGCATCTCACCCCTGTCCAATATCAGTTCGTGCACTCAAAATTGATACAATTGTATATATACCACCACCAGCTGGGAATCACATGTAAGACTCGTTGATGGTGTCCAATATGCAAAGTTCTCCGATTTTCATACAAATGTGGAGCAGATTTAAGCCCATAGAAAGGGGACTCTTTCTTAACAGCAGTTTTTACCCCAGTTCTATGGCTAAGGCACATTGTTCAATGCTTTTGTGAGCAAAGCCTTGCAGTGGGCTTCCTCAAGGGCCAGCCACACAGAGCTTGAGCTCACGCACAAGCTTGCAAGTTTGGTGGGCCAAGGTAAATGAATACGATCTTTTATGTGTGCGCTGTGTGATTCCAAATAGTAGCACGCAATAATTGGGACAATCAGTGTAGTGAGTTATATTGAGTCCCAACCTACTTGCTTCTAGTTTGCATCTACAGGGTATAGGTAAAAAAACACACGTGTTACTACGAAGCTGTTTACTTTACTCTGCTTTTAATCGGTGATACGATTTCTCGAGAGACACGTTTTGAGAATAAGACACAGACCGGTATAAGATGAGAGGAACAAATTATCATAGCAGTGGCAGTGTGGAAGACGACCATAACCGCGTTAGCTAGTTTTGTGCAAAGCTTAAGCATGCGTAGGAGCAATGTTTTGAATAAGTAAATATCGTATGAACTTCTTGATGGATACTTGAGTGTGAATTATCTTAGTTCAGTGTGTGCTCAGTATCAATCTTCACACGTTAAACTCAACGAGACGGGTTCACAATCAACCCACATGTCAAAACCGTGGGTGTTTTGTCCGATTATCCACAAACCTCACAGGTGATGCACTACAGGCTCCCTATTCTTCCTCAGAGTAAGAAAGAGCGTAACCGTGGTGTACAAACAACTGGATATCCTACCTCTCAAATCTTCACACCTTTAGATATCGGGGGAGGCGGCAACCATGTGATCTTATCGCCACTTCGTGTGCAAGGAATTCCATGCAAACCCAATTAACACTATATTCGTTAATCGGAGACTTTGGGAAGTCTCAAAATAAATTTGACCCATAGTTTCGGATGTGAATATTGTGAACATAGGGAACATCGGGAACATAGGGAACAATGACAACATAATGTTTTAGAAATCCATATGCAATGAATATGTATGTTTCTAAATATAGTAGTTATATAATGATAATCAAAACTACATCAAACATGATATTTCAATGACAAAAATTCAAAAATATTTTGTTTTATCAGTTTTGCATCGAACAAAATTATTGAATCCATAAATAACCATTTTTTTTTTCACTAAAGACTCTTGGATGCGCATCCCAAACATAAAGGTCTTATTGAATTGGACGGCACATCCCAAACCTACCAATACTTAAAATAATTTGACATTGTTCATGAGAATTTGCAAATTAGCATCTAGAATATATAATTTGGATTCCACATCCGTAACAAAATATATAAAAAACATTTGATAGCGCATGGGAAGTTGGTTTCCACATCTGTAAACTAATACAATCATGCAATATAATTGTAATCTATAAAATTTCTATAAAGTGTGTCTAATATAGTATTCGACCCCAATGTCATATATTTCATGAAAAGATGAATACATATTTCAAACAACTTTGGTCCTAACTTGCGTCACTATCATTCCCCATCTTCATCTTCAGCTTCGTTTCCATTCTGGACATTGTTTTCTGCGGCAGCAATACGGGCCAAGTTGTCTTTAGCAAATTCTATATGTTTTTGTGGGATGGTCATTGTCTCCGATTTGGAACCTTTGCGTGGCTTCCAAGCACAAAGTATGGTATCCGTGTTTATCCAAACTGGTTCGTACGCCGAGTCCATTGTCCACTTGAAACCCTTTTTGGTGTCCCAACCTAAATATGTGCGCAACACATTTTGATCTTTGGTGCTTGGACGGCAATATTCCACCTCAATTTGACGAAAATTGGGGCTAGTTGGGACAAAATTCGGTGACGACAATGCTTTCACCAACCAAACCGGTTTAGGGTGCTCCTCATCTCCTGCTCGTACGAGGACCATGTAACCTTCGTAGCAATCAACAGCCACACGAAATGATGGAGCCGGACGATTTCGAGCAAGGCCAACGTAATGGTCGTCCGCAGCGAACTCTTCACGTACGTCTCCATTGCTGAAGAACATGGCCTCAGACTCCACGATTGTCACTCGGCTTTGTGGCCAAAATCCTTGTGTCAAATATGGACGTGTATCGACATCAGGTGCCAGCAATGCCGAGCGAATGCGATCCCAATACGCAATCAATGGTTCGTGGGTATCCCGAATGCGTCTTGTGATGTCTTCCTCACACAATTCTTTCCAGTACTCAATGAATCCAGATATACCTTTGATGATTTCCGGTCCATTCCTCATGGGGTTAGGTGTGCAAGGCTTTGGCTCCCCATCGGGTAGCATACATTTGCAATCTTCGTCTTGGCGCCATACGAGTATCCCTTCCTCTGGACCCCAATTCGGTGAAGTGCACAAAGCCTTGAACTGCATGGCCGGCAGACCGTCATCACGCATATAGAATCGGAATTGTTGAGCCTTGGTATGGCCTACCAATCGGTCACCTCCTTTAAGAATGAATGGTTTGATAAACGTTTTGAAATCGGGCACTTCTTCAATCAAATGCGGAATGACTGGCACATTATCCAAATCCATGTACGATTTCATTAGAAGAGGAATTGTTGGAAAATCTTCCTCGTGCAACTTCATACTCCAACGTCCAAATGAAGCATCAATGTCATCGTGCGTATGGCCAACCATCAAAAAAGACACGAAAACTTCCTTGAATATGCCTTTGGCTACGAGCAAAGACCAAAAACAAAACACGTATCGACATTTGTTGTCCTTGGCACAATTGTCAAGTTGCACGTGTAGAGTTGGAGGCAAAGGTTTGGCAAGAACAGGTTGTTCAGGCGGTTCTTGCAATGAAGATAGACAAACTTCCTTCCCCTCTAGCACTGCCTCATAAATCGGTGTTGTTCCACATCCCACGAAAAGAGCACGAGAGGATGATGTTGGTGGCCTCTCAAGATCCCGTAGAAGTTTTGCAAAAGACCCTACTGTATGGTTGGCATCGCCAGGGTAGAAGTCCAAGCCATAATGTGCATACTTGACGTCCACATGGCCATGTGCGATCATACCTGAGTTTAGATAAACACGTTCAAACATACAAATGAGACATACATTCCGAAATCATCCATGCGAAACAAATTGGATTTTCCCACAAACAATTGACAAAAATGAACACACATTTGCGGACGTGCATCCGTAACCCGTACAAATGTGTATGTGGGTGCGTAAAAAATAATGTGAAAGACTAACGAACCTGTGACAGCTATTGGGAGTTTAAAATATCCATATGTAGCCTTTATTTTCCGTGCATAACATGGGCACGCAGTCTTCGCATGGTCCATTTTGTCATGAATGATCGTCAAAACCTCGTTCGGCCTAATTATCGATAGTGCGCGGTTCTTATAGTAGTCTTGACGGTGTGCCTCCTGGTTGTTGACATGCTCAATGTATTTCCGTTGATGTCTATTGTGCGACTCAGTCCCTATTGGATGTGCGTCTCGAAGGCCTTTGTATTTCTCACAAGCAGTACACCTAGCAAACTTGTCCCCAGGTCTCTTCGTAATGTATTCCGCGAATTGTTGATTCTTGATCACACTCAGTTTTGACAACGAAATTGGCCCACATCCCACTTTTTCGCCAACTTCATTAACGTCCATTAGTATGTTCTTCCATTTCGTCCCTGTTGGCAAAACCATCTGAACAACCTTTTCCCCCGACGCCAGAGTCCTGGTCTTGTGTGGCATCGCATCCGCTAATGGCATAATGATGGTTGATAGTGTTGCAGCCGCTTGGAGTGTTGCCTCCCTAGGCTTCTTCGTGCCAAAATCGCCATGGAACCGAGAACGCCGTCCTTGGGACGAGTAGTTCCGGAACCTATAAAAATCAGCCTTTGAAACTGCATGAATAATATACCACGCCGTGCAACACACTTCTATATTTTCCAAGGTCACCACCTTACGACCTTCGGCATCAAAGTGCGTGTTGCGATGAACCTCAAGTTTCTTTGCGGATCGCATTCGAAAGTCCGCAAGCCACATCTCTTGCCTCAAAGATTTTATTTTGTCACGTGGAAATAGTTGGCAACACTTCTTCGCACAACAATCTCTTGTTGCTACGGACCTAATAGATGTTTCTTCCAATGTTTGATCTCGACGACGTTGCGTGGGTTCCCGAGGCACACGACAAGAATCATATTTCCGTACACCTTTTCTAAGACGCATTGTGGCCAACAAAGCTGCTTGTAGTTCCCCATAACGGCGGGAATGATTCCACAAGCTGACACCATCATGAAGAACACTTCGCAACGGCCATCGACGAAGAGAGAATCTCCAACCTGGAGGCACTTCCAATGGGTGGAAAGAATTTAAAATGCACACCCCAACATCTTCCTCCCCAAGGGGATATGCATCAATACAATCCTTAGGATCCGAGTTCCTACAAACACCATCAGCCACGGGAACGCCACAGCCATTGACTAGGACAACATCAAGATCAACCCACTGTTCTCATGAATAACCCTCACATGGTGGAAGGAAATCATCCTCTGCGCTATCAACAAACCCAACAGCAACGTCCGGACGAGACCTTCCAGTTACTATGTCGTCGACTACATTGGCAACACCACTTGTGGCTCCATGTTCCACGACAGATTCAAAATCGCTAGCAGAGGTTGATGGATCCGAAGACAACTCGAACGCACTATCACCGACGTCGGAATCCATGGCCACTACAAGAAAGTCAAATTAGGAGTATGTCAAAATATCCAATTAAGCATAGGTCCAAGTGTATGTCATGGATAGCGCAAACACATATTATCAAGAAAAACACAATACGGGCAATAGTGGCTTTCATGGCGTGGAAACAAAAACACAATGGTATACGAACGCGCGTCCGATTAACTCCATGTGGCAACACTGTCATTGCAGACATAGACATGGGGTTTGCGGCCGTGCGTCCGTAAACCTATGCATGTCCAGGGAGGTCACTGCCAGGCGTAAATGCTCTGGTAACCAATAGACCATAGGGTTAAGGACGCGCGTCCGATTAACTCCATGTGGCAACACTGTCATTGCAGACATAGACATGGGGTTTGCGGCCGTGCGTCCGTAAACCTATGCCTGTCCAGGGAGGTCACTGCCAGGCGTAAATGCTCTGGTAACCAATAGACCATAGGGTTAAGGACGCGCGTCCGTAAACCAATGCCTGTCCAGAGAGGTCACTGCCAGGCGTAAAGGCTTTGGTTACATATAGACCATAGGGTTAGGTTTGCGCTTACGTACACCTCTTCCTGTCCAGAGAGGTCACTGGGAACCGTAAAGACCTTGGTAACCTATAGACCATAGATTTACGGACGCGCGTCCTTAACCCTATGGTCTATAGGTTACCAAGGTCTTTACGGTTCCCAGTGACCTCTCTGGACATGAAGATGGTCTATAGGTTACCAAGGCCTTTACGGTTCGCAGTGACCTCTCTGGACAGGAAGATGGTCTATAGGTTACCAAGGCCTTTACGGTTCGCAGTGACCTCTCTGGACAGGCAGATGGTCTATAGGTTACCAAGGCCTTTACGGTTCGCAGTGACCTCTCTGGACAGGCAGATGGTCTATAGGTTACCAAGGCCTTTACGGTTCGCAGTGACCTCTCTGGACAGGCAGAGGTTTACGGACGCGCGTCCGTAATCCTCTTCCTGTGTAGAGAGGTCACTGCGAACCGTAAAGGCCTTGGTAACCTATAGCCCATAGGTTTACGGACGCGCGTCCGTAAACATCTGTATGTAGAAACTCAGTGTTGACCAAGAAGCCTACAGGTTCAGGGCATCAAGAGGTGTAGGTGACACCTACATGTATACCCAGGGCTCATGACAACACGAATTTGGACAAGTTAATATACCTACTGGTTTTTTCACAATGTCAAAATATTCTACTATGGTGCATAGGGTGAGGTAGGTTTACGGACGTGCGTCCGTAAACCTCTCTGACGGAAACCTCATTACTACTTCAAACACAATGTTTAGGGCTAATATAGAGGTTATACTCGCCAGGAGGGTTAAGGTTTACGGACGCGCGTTCGTAAACCTCCGGTATTTCCGGCGGCATAACCGGACCATTGCATCGGGGTCCGTACCTGGACGAGAAAAGCATCCGGCATACTAGAAGGGTCCAGGGAGCGCAACCCACATCTGAGATGCAAAAAGAGTCCCTTGGTGAGGGGATGTCCCCTTAAGTAGTGATCGTTCTTCCTCGGATCCGTTTTTCGACATAGGATACTAGCCGCCAACCAAAGCCTAAAAATAAAAACCTAAGGTTGCTATATTCCATGGGCCATGCTCACAATGGAACATGTATTCATGGCGGAGAGCATCCATAGAGCATGAGTCCACATAGAGACAAACCAAAGGCATCTATTGGCCAATAATATATGAGCATTATACATTTTTTAGGGGTGGTTTATAATATTGGAATGCCTAGTATTAAGAATTTATTGTAGAATGAGTAGACAAAAATTATAGAATCATGGGACAAATGGACCACAACAACAACAATAGTACGTGGAATATAAGAATATATGTAATTCAAAATTGAAAATTAATAGCAAATATTTGATTGGTTTGCATACAATGTAGTGGTATTCACCACAATATCATGTTATCTCATGTCATCTTGCATTTAGTATTGCAATTACATTGACCACCATCCTACCATTAAACCCGTTTAATCTACCCACCTATACACACGTATACATAATTGTATTAATAGATACACAAACTAGCAACGCCTAGACGCCATGAGAGCAACACATCTATTGTCCTAGGTCTGGGTTGAATTAAAATCAATATTGCCATTTTCCTCTCGAATCCTTAGTGCCCCCTTGAGTACATCAACATTTACTTCAAAAAAACTAAGAGCCTTCTTTATGTACTATACGTGAGAAAAAACATTTTTGAGTACCTTATGTATATTATGTACGGCAATGACTCAACAATACCAACTCTTACACTCACACTAGTTCGTATTTGGTATCAAACAAAACATTTGTATGCAATGGTACAAAACATTGTATCATTATTGGGTGTTGGGCTAATTTCGATTTAAGACCAAGGTGTTGGGGTTTATTTTTATTTCACATATACGTGTTAAATGACTTAAAACCATGGTATAGCCGCCTATACCCTAAACAAACATGAGGACATAGGGGTGCAAACATGGTAAAGGCCAAATAATTCAAACCTTTATTAATATAGTAACTTTAAATTTTGTGAAAAACATCATAAACATTCGAAAAGTCGAGCAAATATATGTTCACAAAGTATAATTCTAGAATAGTACGGTGTAAGTGGTGAAAATTTGAAAAAGTAGGTGGCATTGAACAAAGAATTGTCACGCAAACTTGTTTAAAATACGAAAACATTAAATCGCATTGATCGAGTTGTGTCAATAAATTATGTTGACCTCAAGTTCATAATGAATTCAAGGAGTATTATAAAAACAATGACAACTTGAAAATATTTAAGATTCAAGAAATTTATGTTCTAAACCATATAATTCAATCATTTGCTTTAAACCATTAGTTTTGATGAAAGGTTTTGAGGATCTCATATTGATATTCTATAATAAAGTACTTAACACAACAATACATGCCAACATGGAAACCATACTCCAATTTAACCAACATTTTGCGTCTACTTATAGGCTATAATACAAGATCAGACCTACATGTGCAAAGATTGAATTAATCTTGAAGGTTGTTTAATGTACAAGAGGGATTGGTGGTAGTGGGTTTGCATGTATTCGCAAACAATGTGACTCGCGCATAGTCTAGGATTGCTTTTATTTTAGGGAATTAAGATGTCGGAGGGGAAATGTATGTCACTTTGCGTATTTTTAGGGGTACGCTAGGATACAATAATGGTTAACAACTTCACCGTTAGTATCACCCTTCACACTTGGCATTCAACTGTGCAAAATGGGTTTATGGTTTATGGGTTTAGGGTTTAGGGTTTAGGGTTTGGGGTTCCTCATGTTGCACCATATTAACTTAAATATTGCGTTCCAATCCATATTCTCCAACTCTATGTTGCATAATGATACTCGCATCAAAGCATCCAAAGTGTCCTACTTTAGTACGACATGTTTGGGAAACACAAAAGATGTCGTATTATTGAGGGAATACGAAAACTTAAGTAATATGATCTTAAACATATACACCACGAGGTTAAGCAATATAGATGGTATGAAATAATAACCTATAACTCCAAACAAATATAAATATTCTCAAGATCTCTTGATATAGGAGTCCAAATATCTCTCGTGTTGCCTAGTACCCAAGTTAGCAACTATCATCTTTTCTAAATTCCCTACTAACTTTGGAAAACTAATAATTTCAATATCACCAAAATATAAAGAGTTCTTTAATAAGAAACTAGACAACAATGATGCATGACGTATAGCATCAGTAAAAGATATCACCATGAGTGCAAGGCAACATACTAGGCAGGAGGCCACTCTAACCCTAACCATGTCCATTCTACACTAGAAACCCTAATAATCATTAAGTTCCCAATGATAAGTGAAGTTCCCAAGCAGTTCCCAAGTGAAAATGGATGTATGTTAGATGTACATAATACAGATGAAAGGCATTTTAGCATGACCTACCTCTTTAATATGACAAAACGGGGATTCTAAATGTCGCATTATCAAGTGTCGTAGTCATATAAAAGAGGCAGTTTGAACTAAAAAGTTTGGTCACAAAAAAATGTGTCGTAATATCGAGGGTGTCGTGTAAACGAGTGTTGTATTAATGAGTGTCGCCCTAACCCATTGCCCCCTAGCCCCCCATTCCATCCCAACCCAGCCCCAATCCCATCCCATCCCCCCCAGCCCACCATCCCATCCCATCCCCTCATCCCATCCCAGCCCTCCATCCCATCCCCCCTTCCCATCCCAACCCTCCATCCCAGCCTCCTATCCCATCCCCATCCCCCTATGGCCCCATCCCCCTATCCCATGCACCCCATCCCAAGAGGTGCCACGTGCCCGCGCCCTCTCTCCCCCTCTCCCCAACCCTAAGCGACGCCGCCCGCTCACACCAGCGTCATTTCCAACGTTGTGCGCTTGGTGTTGGGCGGTGCTGGCGAATTTTTTCGTCTGCATAGTAGCATTCTTGCGCTAGGGTTTTTGTTGAGAGAGTGTGTGTTGGTTGAGGGTGTGAGCGAGTGTGTGTGAGTGAGTATTGTGAGGATTTTGTTTGGAGTTGTGCTTTCTTTTCTGAAGCAACTTGAGATGCTTGGGAGGTTTCAGAGCTAGAGAGCTTGAGAGCTTGAGAGCTTGGGAGCTTGAGAGGTTTGAGAGCTTCAGAGGCTTCAGAGATTTGAGAGCTTGAGAGCTTGAGAGGTTTGAGAGTTTGAGAGCTTGAGAGGTTTGAGAGGTTTGAGAGGGTTCAGAAGAGGAGTTGTAGTGTGGGAGCTAGCATTCTACAAGAGGTAAGTATTGCTGTAACATTGCTCTTGTTTTTCGTATGATTGCACTTCTGGGTTGTTGGGGTTTAGAGTTTGTTTTGTTAGCTTGACAGCATGTGTGCTTCATACGGATTGAGAGCATGTGAGGTTTCAGTTTGAAGCAATTTAGGGTTTGTTTGGTAGCTTGATAAAAGGCCATATTCCAGAAATCATTTAGTTTTAGGCATTTCATTATTCTAAAGGGCAATTGACATCTGAGATTTGAGAGTTGAAGGCTTTAAGACCTGCAAGAGCTTTGAGAGCATTGAGTTGGTCCACAACTTTCTGAGATTTCAAAGATATGCGTTTGGCAATAGAGGGCTTGAAAGGTTTTGCAGAATTTGTGATTGGGGTTTCAACAGTCGAGCGTTGGAAGATTGAGGAATGAGATTGAGGTATAAGAGTGCAGATTGAAGAAGTAGACTGAGTTGTTAAGATCGAGGCTCCAAAACAGCAAGAATGTGCATTGTAGAAATCATTGTCTCATAATTTCCGTACAGATGTCTCTATGATTCATTGTTTCTAACATATGTTGCTGGTGTTAATTTGTCACTATGCAGTGCAGAGTCAGCTATTGCTTTCAACTCGCAAGAGAGCCAAATCGTATTTCATGGTAAGAAACATTGTAGATTATTGTATAGTACCCTAAACCCAACAATGCCCGAAAAATGCGGAGCAACGAAATAGTGTGATGTTTACGGACGCGCGTCCGTAAACTCGGGATGTTTGCTCAAGACAGGCAATTCTAATGCACAAAATATGTGCAGAGTTTACGGACGCGCGTCCGCAAACTCGGTATGTTTGCTCAAGAAAGACAATTCCAATGCACAATATATGTGCAGAGTTTACGGACGCGCGTCCGTAAACTCGGGATGTCTGCTCAAGGCATGCAATTCTAATGCACAATATATGTGCAGAGTTTACGGACGCACGTCCGTAAATATATACATTGAATAATAGCCGATTTATCTAATGGCCATTGAATAATATGCTGACACAGATTCCGGACTCACGTCTGTAAATATATTCATCATATAATAGCTTGTCCATCTGTTGGCCTCATACCGCCGAATATCTTACGGACGCGCGTCCGTAAAAAACCGTCCAAACAATATAATTAGAGATCAAAAACACTAAGCCATGAACATATGAGGCGATTAAATGTCATAATAAAACCCAGTCATGCTACCCTCTCAAAGTCTTCATGAAAGAGGCACAAGTTCACTGGGAATTGTACGCACTGTGCAATGCAATGCATAAATTAATTACCGCACGACTAAATTCATGAAAGAATATTTTAATCTTATCCATGCTTACGGCCGCGCGTCCGTAAATAGACAATGTATGTGCTTTGTGTTCTGATCAGTATTGATTAAATTGAATAATATAAAGTAGACTCCTGTAATTATATCAACGCAAGATATATATACCTTAAAATATAGTGCTAAATGATATTTGCTAAATACCCAACAATGTACGTAAAAGAAATCCTCTCCTCTAATGTTCAACCTATATTTACGAACGCGCGTTCTTAAATTAGGCACGCTATCCTTGAATATATTACACTAACTTACTGTTTGTCCTATTCTTCAGATGGCATCCACGAAGAGACCCGCTATTGACATGTTCGCGGAGCTTCTCTCTCCTCCACTTCCAGACGCAATCAAAGATCTAAGCAACAACGACCACTACAAGCCGAAGGAAGATACTGTAGACAATTGGACAGTCATTGTAGAAAAAGATGAAAAATATATATTTGTGCTCAGATTTTTGTATCAATTAAGGACACCATTAGAAGAACCAGAGAAATGGGTCAGGCTAAAATTCTGGACAATAGAGTGCGCAGTAGCCCAGGGGGACTACGTCGTGATTGACCTCGAGAAGAAGGAGGATAGAATAACGTTCATTTTGCACGAGTCGTACCATCCCTTCAACAAAAACGAGTGTGAAAATAACAGTCCAGATGCGGGTTGCTTGAATCTCGCGAAGGAATTCCAAGACTACGCGTGCAATGCGCCTTGGACGGGTAAGCGGCTAGGACGCCTCTTGAACAATGTCACAAGAGTGAATGGCGCATTGGTAGAGGCCAAAAAAGGGAAAGAAAAGAAGAAACCTTCCACAACTGCGCAAACAAAACGTGTGCCTAAGCCCGTCCCAAGCAATTCAAGACCGTCCCAGAGTGGTGCGTCATCTGGGAGCAGACAACGAAGCAAACGGTCGCACTCGCTGATGGAGTCATCTGGGCTTACAGAGGGGCCAGACGTCAGCTCGTCTCTTGCTGTCGCCCCTCTCCTTAAAAAGGGCCAACGACCTGACGCCGAACTCTCGACAAAGATATTCCAAGAGTTCGACGAGAAGACAAAGGGATGCTGGCCACTGGGCAGGTATTTCACGTTCGATGTGGACGTTTACAAGTGCCACCCCGGGACGGAGAGTATGAACACGAGGGCTAAAGAAGAACAGGGGGTGTGGTGGCAAATGAATAACCTTATGAACAACCCCAAGTTCGACAGGCAAACGATTTGTGTGACGCCCAAGGACCCGGCGGTTGAAGTGAACGAGAGGAATTGGCCAATCCTCAAGGAAGGAGAGTTCTACATAGTCGACGGCCAGCACAGCGTGATGGCTGCAAAAGCTCTCCTCGAGAACGATGAGTGGAAAAGCCCATGGAAGGAGGCGATTCGATACTGGAAGGCATTTCTCGTGCATTCCAAGGACTCGAACCAACTGATCGCTATCTCTGCCTTCATGAACCAAGGCAACAAAGTGAGGCAGTTTGAGGCTTCATGGGCAGCCAACATCGTGGCTGGGAGGACCTTATGGATGGAGCACGACTGCCCACCAAAGGAAAGGGAGAACGCAACTGTGAAAAATCCTAAATGGCAGGTAGGCCACTATAATAGCTTTACGGACGCGCGTCCGTAACCCTGGCCCTTCTACCTTGAATGTTTTCATTGTCTGAATGTTCTCTTTGCTGATTCCTTGATGTTCATCCCTCTTGCAGACATTCAGCAATGCCATATTGACAAAGTTCTCCAGCATTGACATGAAGACCAGCGGCACGAAGACGGTGCAGGAATTAAAAGGTGAGATCAAGCTCATCACTGCATCAGAAGAGACATGGGCAATCTGGTTGAGACTCTTCGATGCTCACAACCACGGGGACCTGGTCAATCCAGACACGGAGAACACCTACAAGACTGACTCCAGGTTGAAAATACCACCCATCCTGAGAGAGTTCTTCCGTCCGCTCCAAGGGTTGCTCGACTCGGAGATGTACCGAGCGGCAGCGCACGTCCTTCTCGAAACTCCAAGAAGGACTCTGCCCTACCCAAAGATCTTCCTCAAGAGGCCCAAGCACATGAAGCCTTCCACGTACCACATGAAGGAGTGGTGCGAATACAGGAAGAAGAAGACCATGGCCATAATGGAGATCAGCAAATTGCTGCCCGCCTACAACCTCACCAATGCCGACGGGGAGATCGTGTGGGAGAATTGGAGGAGGTTGAAGGACGAGTACCACATCAATAGCCTCTCCATGCGAGCTCTGACAAGAGAGGCTTCCACCTTCCTGGCCCAACGATCCAGGAAGAATGAGAAGAAGGGCGCCATTGACGAGAGGGAGACGATGATGTACTCGAACTTCCTCAATAGAAAGAAGAACGCCAAGTTTGGGGGGGTTGCAAGATTTTGCACAGTTGCTACGCCTTTGAAGTTCGGCAAATGGGACACCCACGCCTCAAGAGCCTCGGTGAGAGACGACCCCCGGGGGTGTCCATTTGCAATCTTCGACTTCCGTGCAATCCCCGGAGCTTGGAAACAGGGAGCTGCCGGAACCCCTTTCTACGAGCCGTTCTTTGGAGCCTTCAAGGCATTTCGGTCGCCGGCCCTCCGCGAGCCAAATGTGTGGCTTTGGATTGTAGAGCAAGAGAAGTCCGCAGCAGTCGTGGAGCTCTACAACTCGAAGATGGACGTCGACTACGACCTCTACCACAGCACGTACATCCCGGCCAAGACGGAAGGGGTCACAGCTGTGCAAGAGGCCAGGGGGGTCAAGCAAGTGGGAGCCGTGCAACTGTATTTCTTGACGCACAAGTCTTCGCCGACTGGGCGGCCGCCTGTGAAGGCTACTGCTGTGTTCAAGAAAATGTACTCGTTACCCACACCACACCCTAAGGAGCTCGTGGAGGAGATGATGTACACAATCTACCCGGCGTATGAGCTTCGCATGGAATTCTACATCGGGATCCTCAAGGTTTTGACCGTTATGAGCGAGACTGTGTACAACGTCTTCGGCGGCACCAAATTTGTGTATGCAGCATTGGTGAGTTGCCTGCCCCAATGGAAATTCACGGACGCGCGTCCGTAAATTTAAGATTTATATTCATATGCATTGTTCCCCAACACCTCTTGGCTGTGTAATTTTACGGACGCGCGTCCGTAAAAGTACACTATTTCATTTTGTTACATTTTGTCATATCTGGCCTCATTTGTATGTCCCCTGATACATTTGCCCCTAACTCGTTGTTATGTTCCAGATGCTTGGGCTGCAGGTCAATTCGTTTGTGGATGTCGGCGACCAGGGATTACACGTCACGTCGCGTCACGTCCTGTGACAGCGACGTGACGGCAGACCTGAAAACGTCACGTCCGCGGGGGGGTAAATCCGACAGTTACCCCAGGGGTAAACTGACGCGGTCAACCCCCTGGTCAACCCCCTGGTCGACTGCTAAGTCGACTGCAGATAGCAGTCGACCTAGCAGTCGACTGCAAAAACAAAAATTCCAAAAATTCCAAAAAAAATTCTGGACCGTCAGATCTTCTTGGCAAGAAGATCTGACGGTCCAGAATTTTGTTGGAATTTTTTAATTTTTTCTGGCAGTCGATTGCTAATTCGACTGCTATTTGCAGTCGACTTAGCAGTCGACTGCAAAAAAATTAAAAAAAATTAAAAAAAATTCTGGACCGTCAGATCTTCTTTTCAAGAAGATCTGACGGTCCATAATTTTTTTTGGAATTTTTTAATTTAATGTTTTTTTGCAGTCGACTGCTAGGTTGACTACTATTTGCAGTCGTTTGCTAAGTCGACTGCTAATAGCAGTCGACTGCAAAAAAATTACTTTTGCAGTCGACCAAGACCAGTCGACTGCTATTAGCAGTCGACTAGCTGGTCGACTGCTAAAAGCAGTCGACTTCAAGGAAAACCTAAAAAAAAAAAATCAAAAAATTCTAAAAAAAATCATGGACCGTTAGATCTTCAATCCAAGAAGATCTAACGGTTCAGATTTTTTAATAGATTTTTTTAATTTTTGTTTTCTGAAGTCGACTGCTCGTAGCAGTCGACTAGAGCAGTCGTCCAAAAAAGTAAAAAAAAAGTTACAAAAAATTGGTACAGTAACTTTTTTTTACCACGTCAGTGCGCGTCACGCCCTGACGTGACGTGACGTGACGGCGTCACGTCATTTGTGACGCGACGTGACGCAAAAAGGCCGCGTCACGTCCATTTGCACATCCCTGTCGGCGACTACGACGATGCAAAGGCCCACAGGGTCAATGCCTCCAAAATGGACATCCTCGACATCGTGGACGTGCTACCTCCCCAGCCTGTGTTGCCGCTCGCATCGCGAATCGAGGCGATGCCTGAAATGGAGACGGACACTGACGCAGAGCAGGATCCCATCCACCCGCCTGAACGGCCCAGGGCGCACCAGGATTTACCGAGCCTTGTTCGTGATCCCACAACAGGTCATTTCCTCCTGGGCGCGGATCCAATGGAAACGGAGGAGCCGCATCCTACCGTCACTCCGTTGAGGGTCCCTCATGGTCCCAGTGCCTCGCCATTTGGGACTCCCACTTCGCGTGTTGGGTTTCCTTCCACTGCGGGTCCGTCTCGTGCTGCGGGGGTTAGAGCAGATGTGGATGTGGAGCTCGCGACAGAAGCCGGCTGCACAGCTTCTTCCGGGGGGGAGTCTCAGCAGGCAGAGCTCCCAGCTATGGAGGGCAGGGATGTGTTGGAGCTGATCTTGAGGCCCGACCTCTCTCTCTACCGTGAGACCCGACGGAAGAGAAACAAGACCCCTTACAACGAATACCCTGAAGGGGCGATCTTGGACCTTTCCGATGAAGACGAGGACGAGGTCCAGATGTACAATGCCATCTCCGCCTTGCCTAGCGAGCCCGGCAAGGTGAAGAAAGAGCCGATGTCCGTCTCCGAATTGGACGAGAAGATGGAGAAGAGAATGAGGGAGGAGCTTGACCAACGGCTCCGGGAGGCAAACGAGCTGCACGCCAAGAAGATGGCTGCCATCCAAGCTGAGATGGAACAATCCAGGTTGGAATCCGCTCGCAGGCACGCCGATCTCATGGCTCAGAATCAACAGTTCCTGGCCCAGAGCCAGCAATTCATGAGCATGATGCAGAGCCTGCAGGCGAGGCCTCCGTTGGTGTATGCACCTCCCCAGGCCGGCATGCCGATGCCCGCCGATCTCATGCCGCCTCCATCTCATAGCCATGCCGTGTACATACCAGAGCATGCCTATGCAACCCCCGCGTTGGACGTCCCACCCCTTGCCCAGGTTGCGCCCACAGCAGATCCCTCCCCCCGACCTACCTCGTCGAACGTCCAAGACTTACGGACGCGCGTCCGAAACATTGCTGAGCTGCCCTCCATTCTCATTGGAGGGGGCGCACCCCCTCAGAGGGCCACAGAGGCGGGCGCCTCTGATTTCGCGATTTCGGGGGCGGATGTAAATAGGGCGGGCAATGACACTGCGCGACACACCGACAATGTGGAGGAGTCGCAGGAGAGCCCGACACGCGATAGGACAAGCCACGAGGACATAGAGGCCCCCTCGAGGATGAAGATGTACATATGCGGGGCAGCCAGGACTCCGCGGAGGAAGCTTACGCAGGCACCCAAGCCTCTCAAGCAGCTGGAGACACATTGCTGGTCGACACAGATGGACTGTACGACTTTACGGACGCGCGTCCGGGAGCTGCGCCCATGGTGACGAGTCCTGCTGAGGGAGGCACTGCTCGCGCGGATCTCGCCGATGACGAGGTAACCAACCTTTGAGCATGCCTCCCTCGTTGCGGACGCGCGTCCGTATGTTCCCTGTGTGTCACCTTCGTGGCGGTGTATTTTTACAAGTTCAACTCCGGCCTCCCCCCCACGAGTGGACGCAAATTTTGTAGCGTAGGATCCATTAGCTTCAGCAGAGAAAGCGCTAGATTCTTGGGCTCATCGATAGATGTCCTTTGAAAATTGTATATCACCATTTACATTTATAAATCTTTTCGAACTACATAGTTCGCACAATTTTGGCATTCTGTTTCTTTGTTGAATTCATGAAATGTTTGTCAATTGGTTTTCGTTAGTAGCAACATTCACCTAGGTAAAATGTTTCATCACAGGGTCCGTCGGAGATAGCTCGCAACCCCTTTGGAAGACCAAATCGGCCCATGAGGAAACCGTTCATAATATTTGACCTCAATGGGGTGCTTTGCCATTCCAAACACATCCCGCATGGCGCGCCCAGGGGGCCCCTCAGTAGTCCACAAGACATGGATTACGGCGGGCGCTTGGATACCTTCATTAACAACAAGGCCGTCCGGGCCCGACCCGGCTTGAGGCGCTTCCTCCGTGACGTCCTTGGCTTGGCTCATGTCATCGTCTGGAGCTCTATGCTCATGGACAACACGGAGGCCATCGCCGGTTTCCTTTTCCGAGAACTCGCAATGCCTTGTTTGCTTCTCGGTCAAGAACACTGCGATGAGCTCCATGACCGTAGTGGCAGGATTGTACCGAAGGTCGCAGGAGGCGGCGGGCCGCAATTCCTGAAGGTCCTCAGGAAGAACCTCTGGGTCGGCGTCCCCATGTTGGAGGGGGTGCCCCACGGTTCTTGGCCAACGCCGGAGAACACTCTCCTCGTCGACGACAGCCCCGCGAAGAGCATCCTCAACCCCCCCGGCAACGCCATCTTCCCGGATCCTTGGAAAGGCGATAGAGACGACACCTTCCTAGAGAATGAGCTAGGTCCATACATTAGGAGGCTTGCATGTCACCCCGGAAGTGTCCCGGATTTTGTGCTCTCCAACCCCATTGGCAATAGGCCTCTCGGTCCACGAGATGAAGTATTTAGGATGTTGTACGGGTACGCCAAACTCAATAAATTAATTTGAGAACTTTGAACATTTTTGGACTTGTACTTGGATTCTCCTTGTTTATATCTAACCGTTCCCCCCTTTTCTTTGTAATGTATTTTTGTGTCCTAGTTGCCTCACCAAGCGTCCCAAAGTGTCGTCAATGGCCCGTCCGCATCTCCGTCGGTCCCCGGCTCCCCTTCCCTTGGTGTGAGCTACGTTGCAATGCCTTCCCTATTCCAATTCTCGGCCGTCGATGCCGCCTCTGCTGTTGATTACTCCAAAGACTCTGGGTTTGAAGATGGAGTCGTGGATAACCCTCCTGCAAAGGTAGCAAAACACAACCGCGCTCCGTCTCCGTCTCCATCTCCCCTCCGCAACGAGAAGCACGTTCGTATTATTGACTTCGATGCGTCACCATCCAAATATACCGTCCCCAAGGCCCCACGATCGACCAGACGCCTTTGCATGGATGAACCCCGGATTGATGTCCCGACGTTTACGAACGTCCCTGTCGTGCTTGTATCTGCCCCCCTCGATGTCCCCGAAGCTCAATCCAACACCCCCAATGCCAAGGTGCCCAACTTTTGGCCTTCTCCAGTTTTTCCTTGCTGGTTTCCGTGTATTAGTGCATTTGTGTTTCTTGGGGTTTTCGGACTTGCATCCATAACTTGTGCTCACTCATACCAACCCGCTTCATTGTATGACTTTGTGGTCATTGTTTCAGACCCCACCGTACTCGAATGTGGGCCGTCCATGCTCGACTTCTTCATTGGATAGGGGAACCCTCAAGACCGCTTCTTGCGAATCCGATCGTTGTTTGGCCCTTCGGAAGAGTGCAAGACATTCCGTTTCGCAAACGCCTTCGTATTCCACTTACAACACCACGTCCTACAATTCGGTAGCGCGTCGCCAAATATGGACGAACGGCACATATTCCGGACCAACAAACAAACAAGGTTACAGCCGCGGGCCCGAGATCTTCAGAGCCATGGAGGCCATTAAAGCAAAAGAAAAAGAGACGGCCGCAAAGGCTATCGCAAAAATAAAAGGAGTGCGTCGTATTGACGATCCAAACGTATAAATCATATTAATATGTATTTAATTGTCGAATGCACTGGTTGGTGATCGATTATATTTGAAGGATTTTGGCATAATATTGGATATTCCACTTGTATTTTGTATTTCAATCCTATTCAATAAATATGATACCATTTTTGTATACGCAATTGTTTTCATATATCCCATTTTCTTATTTCGGCGTGTGTGTCTCATGCATTTGTGTCTTATACTTGTGTTCAAAATTGGGAACATAGTATATTTGTAGTGTTTTCCTTCCTACAAATGTGAAAGCCACGTCCTTAAAAAGTCTCAAAGTCATCAAAAAGTCTCCGATTACCGAATATAGTGTTAATTGTTTGTCAAATCATTTCCGCACTTGCAACTCAGTCAATATCATATCTAAAATGTCATCTTTCTTGGAATCTATCATGTTTATTGAGAGGAGAAGACTAATTTCAGCACTTGGGTTTCAAAATGAGACTTCAATTAGTTCAACCTAGAGAAATGTTCTTCATTATTGCAAGTGCGCTCCATTATCCAAAGTCCCCGTCACTAGCAGCAATAAAGCATTGAGGCATGCCTCAAATGTCATTGGGTAACTCATAGAAGGTTGCTGGGAAACATGTTCCATGAAGGTTATCGCTCGCCAAAATTTCTAATGGGATGGTACAAAAACATGCACGTGCATTTCCGTTTCAGCTCTTTCTTTTGTTTGTACATGCGCATTGGTTGTTGGTGAATATTATTGAGTATGCACACATGGAGTGTACCCACTTTAGCCACACATCCGTTCAATATGAATAAGTCCATAGATATATGCTCAATTGACTAAATTCTGACTAATGCAGGCAAAATCACTTTGAATGCACAGAATGTACCATCGTATGATTTGCACAATAATGTCCAATCATCATTGGGTTCTTGGCAAAGAAATATGAGCATGATCGGATGCCGTGCATGTTGCAAGTACTTGTGATGTGTTGTCTGCCCACACGGTTACCCATGTGGGTGACAGTCACCAAATATGGTGAATGTGGCACCCACCTCAGCCATGTCCTCGGCTAGGGTATTGTATGTGCCTAGGTTAATGTGTGTTGTATGCGTATACTCCTTCCCTCGCATGGAGAAACCTTTCACGCCTGCCTGCCTGGGATTCTTTAGGCGTGCCAAATTATTGCGGCCTGCTACCGTTGGAGTTGTGAAGGCGAGTGGGGAGGTCGAGTTTCTTGCCGCTGTCTCCTTGCAACCTCTATTACAGTGCATCGAAGTGAGAGGGCAATGCAAATTGAGTCATGCAGATGAGGGAAGAGGAAAGGTGGGAGGGAACAATTGCGACCAAGGGATAGAGGATTGGGAGGCCAACTTGAACGGCCAAGGGCAAGGGGAGGCGGAAAGGCGGGAGGCCAGCTGTAGGCGAGTGTTTGGGGAAGGAAGGGAGGATAGAGAGTGCATCAGGGACTGTGGAGGTGGCGCGTAGGAGTGTGGAGGAGGGAGTAGGCGCTCAGGAGGAAGGCTTTGCTGTGCAACAACCAAACACCTACAAGGCAGAGCACAACAAACATGTGGCAAAGGTCCAGGAACGACTCCAACTACTATTAAGTGCAAAATCCAGCATGTGGGTTGGATCATTTTCTGGGTTTTTTTATTTTTGGATTGTGGGTGTTCTCTGTCTCCAGTTCGCTTGAACTGTAAACATGGCATGTGGTCAATGCCCACCCGCACAGTCACACCCGCCCGTTCTCCTCCAAACCCTAATACTACATACCTAATTTTGCCCTGTGCAACATCTGTCGACAACGTTTTTTGGAAGACCAGCAGGGTTTAGGGTTTCCCCGTTCCACTGTTTTGTGAGAGGTACTGCTGATGTTTGCATTGTTGTTTGTGTGTCAAGTTGGAATCCGATTGTGGGAGGAGACTGTGGGTTCTTGGAGTGCAAATCTAGGCAACCTCCTAAAACCTTGGTTTGTTGTGCGCCTTTTGTGATGTCTGACTCTGAGGGTGAGAAGATTGAGCATGAGATTGTGGTTGTGGGCCGTCAGCTTGCATTTGTGAACCACAAATTGCAGAGCCAATTGGAAACCATGAAAGATGTCATATACGAGTACGAGGCTTTTCTGGGGGTGGAGGGAATGCTCGATTGCTTGGGTTTCCTAGGTCGATTGGGGTCCCTTGGGATCGAGCCCGTTGGGAGTCCTGTCCCCGCTCAGCCAATGTTAACTCTTTCCCCCTCTCCTGCAAGCATTGTTCTTCCGGACATGAATATGGCAGACCTTCTTGCGGCCGTCCTCCCCTTGGTCCAGTATGACATGTTTTCTTGGAGAGAAGACAAATTTCTGGCCAAGCTTGGAAAAAGACCCAGATATGCTTGCACTCGGACCAACCCCCCCTGCAATCGCGTAGGTTTCCAGCATGTGCCTGTGGCAGTATTGGGAGGGAAGGAGGTGGACATGCCGTATGGGTTGTGGGAGGACTTGCATCGACAAGTCGTGCGCACGGACAATGCGCAATTCCTAAAGATTAACCACCCAATGCTTCATGTCTTCTACAAATCAATGGAGGCGCAACTTTGTGCTGTCACCAAATGCCGCCCGGAAATGCATCGCAAAACCCCGCCAGTTCCCAAGTTTTTTGGATAGGGCATGCAATGGGGACTGCAATTATTAGGGTATCCTTGTATTCTAGTGTTCGTCCAGTGCGTGCCAAATTCCAGCTCCATTATAGGGAGAGTTGCGCATATCTTGGTTGCATTTGTGGTTGTGTGGGATCAGATACAGCTGTGCAACATTCAAGATTGTTGCACATGGGTTTAATTCTTGCCATTAACAATTGCCACAACACCCGCCCTCAACCCTTCTGGGGGGTGCGTGTGGAGGACAAAATTTTCTTTGCTTCCAGTCGCACATGTCGCCCCTTCATAACTTCAAGATTTTTGTGGAGATTGATGTCTTCGGTGGTGTTTTGCCTCCAAACAATTGGATTGTTCCATGTTTGGACAGTTCACCCTTCAATTTGTTTCCATGAATATTAAATATGCATAAGAATTGAACTGAAATGCACGATGCCGGTGGAGGTGCAGATTCACTGTCCCCAAGAAGTCAAAAACCATCCAGCCCGAGCCTTCGTCTACATCGTTCCACAAATTGCCCAGGCGACGTAGTTCGAGACTCGCACAATTAACATCGTCTACCATGGTAGAGGCAACAACCCCTCTGGCTGACACCACACAGGAAAATGCATGCATGTCCTCACATGAACGTGGGATGGACCCCCATGTCCATGTTGGAGTCGGGTGCTCAGCTACAAAGCCTGCAGGGGCCAGCACAGACACCCATAAACGCCAATCTGCAACACCGGCAACCCAGGTTATATACAAAATGATGTTTGTGGGCAACCATAGTCCAACATTTGGTGTCTGCATTGTTGTTGGCAGAGTGTTGGGAGGATAGTGGCTGCGACGTGAGGATATTGGCTGTCCATGAGGCAATGAGGTTCATTTTCCCACTTTTATGTGCAACCCTGCTTCTTCAAATGGGTTGGGAGAAGGGTTACATATTGGGGAGTTTCCTACATGTTGCCATGAAGTGGAAATAGCCAGTCATGTGTGCATTCATATTGTTTTGGGTTTGTGGGGAGAATGCTTATCAAAGTGGGCGAAATGCATGCGCCCGCTGGTAGACTTGGCCATGCGTCCATGTGGGCATGAACATAGTTCTAGCATTCCTTAACGTGCATTCTTGGCGAACCCCATGTTAGAGGATTGTGATGGCGGAGGGCAGTGTGTTCTATGTGCCCATGGCCACCGCTAAGGCACTTTAATGTGCCATCGCCCGAGTTTGTGCTAGAGAGAGGGCTAACACATCAGAAGTTTTGCCCTTGTTGTCTCGAGGAACATTCTGGCACTCTGAATGTGCCCTTCATGTGCATTCCAATTCACTTCCTTTGCATGTTTGTTGGGGTTTGCAAATAAACAAAGTTGTACAATTGGTTGTTCAATACATCAAAGTGTTGAAGATCGTAATAGTGTTCCGGGGAGATAAACTGGCACTTGGGTTGGACCCCGTTGTGCTTCTTGTAGTTATTGTGAGTAATGTCTAGGGGCGTTTGCAATTTAATGTGCCTTCTCGATGATTTCTTAGTGCAGTTTCCTTTGGAGAAGCGCCCGCGGGTGGAAACATCAGAACCTCAACATACAAAGGCGACGGCATGTGAGCAACCCATGTATAGGAACCATCCACGCTCCGAGTTGTTGTCACAATGGCAGGACACAAGGGAAGACGGGATGGAAACGTGGGCGGTGGAACCCCATCCCTCGTAGGGACCACCTCCACGTCGAGGCTGGCAATTGAGTGAGCACATTGCATATAGAGAGTCCATATCGGATGCGACAATCGCGCACCCTGTGTATGCAAATATTGGGGACCACACATATATTCCCAACATCCATCAACAATCACGGGGACTTCCTTATCAAGGAAGTCAACAGCGTGCGGCTTGGAGCCAAGATGACAGTGAAGAGTATGATGAAGGTGGCTATATGCTGGGCGCCCGGTCACAAAACTGGCAGGAAGGGGCTTGGAATGCGGCGCATTGGGAGCACGATGGTCCCGAGTGTCCATCTCAACGTGGTGGGGGGTGGAGAGGCATGCCCTCCTTTGCACGTATTGCATTGAGTGGCTACCCTTCACATCCTTCGAGGCCACCCATTGCGAGGCCCATCCAACAACGTAGAGGACATCATCTGGATTTTGAAAGCACAAGAGATCCCGTGTATGTGGATCGCGACGGTTTTCAGGTGCAACCTTTGCAGCGGAGGGTTTTTTACGACAAGGGCGATCGTTCTGGATATGATCGACCAACTATTGGATATAACAACACCCAATCTCTTGGATTGTCCACTCCTCCCTTGCAAGGGTTGGGGCCCAATATGGGTGGACCGTACCCCATGGCTGCATGTGTGGATTTTAATGTGCACTTAGCTGTTAGGTCTCATCTTGCACTCCTCATTTTCAAGAATAAAATAATGTAAGTGAAGTTTGTCAAAGTGAAGCGAGCGTGGAGGCAGTCAAATACTCATATTTTAAGTTCTCACACTCTTGTTGCCATTTCTGAAAGTCTGGAATGTGTCCATACCTGAGTGTTTACTGTTTCTCTCCTAGTCGATGGGCACTATAGATCAACTTGTTTATTTTATCACTGTCAAAGAATTGGTGGCATCTTAGCCACTTATGTAAGGTTTCTTCAAACTTCTCTAGTATATTTGATTGAGAAAAGGTGAGAGGTTTGCAAACTTGTTCTTTTTCTTTATATTGAGAGAACCTATCATGCAAACCTGTGTTATGTTCTCTGAATATATTGGGTATTATAGTTCACATCTCTGACTTTTTTCCCTTTTCTGAGCACTAGAATGTTTGGTCTGTGGCTGTCTCAGCTTGTAAGATGTCTATTAGCAGTTGAAAGGAGATTTGTTAAATGCATCGAAGGGAAGTGTGTGGGAGGTAGAATGCCTCCTAACATGCATAGTTGGGGGTACAAGTATCTGAAAGTTGCTATGCAGAATTTGGTCTCAGGGTGGCAAGATGAAATTGAGAAACAATTACCTTTGCCACAACATGGTGCCTCACCCTCCATCTCCTTGTCCACTTACTTGGGAAGTTTTCAGAGTTATTTGAAATCCACTACAGCTGAATGTGTGGTGTCACTTGCAAATAGTTTCGGATTGATGGACAGGGGTCTTGACCTTGCCCTATCAAAGTATTATGGGGGGTTGCGAATCTGGTGCCCATTGTGCGCAGAGCTCTTGTTGATGAATGGTGTGGGGAGCAGAATGTTGGGACTTGCTTGATAGTGGATGTGCACGAGCTTGTTGAGCAAGCGAAACAAGGAGGTCAAGTAGTGAATGTACCCAGGTACAGTGAACTGGCAATTTTTCTAGTTGTGAAGATGAGTGTCAGGAAGACAAATTCTTCATAGTCTTGTTTTCATTAGGAGAATTCTCTTCCATTACTGTATGTTTGGGTCAGATTGGGTAGGGTTTTGCCTAACAATTACATTCTTCAGCCTGGGTGAGTTAGGCACCTTGTTTGGAATATCCAAGAGTCTAGACACATGAACTTGGAAATTTTTTTCTACCCTCAGCATTCCAGGCACTATCTGAAGATGATGAAATCTTGGACATAATGAACATGCGCACTGCTAGTGTGTGAATTGTTCAAAGCGAAGTTGGTAACGACGTGTAGTATTTTACATGTACTTAGATGCCAAGTATGGCCAAGGAGTTGTGCCACTCAAGTAAGTTGAAGGTGATAATGTTGAGAACCCCTTATAGCTCAGAGATTTCTTTTCTTAGCAGAGTTGATCCTGGAATTAGCAATAGAGACCTGGAATTGTTCTAGTGAGACCTAGTTGGGACAAAGCAACTATCAACCTATTGAGGGTAGGCTTTTATTGGAACCCCGTACTTGAGTGGCACAAATCCTAGGCTGTCAAGTATTGTTTGAGGCATGCACTGTGCACATTTTTTGGATACTTGTTCATTTACAAAAATTTCCCAATTTGTGTGTTGAAATTTACAAAAATTTCAACAACTGAATAACGATATAAATTTTGCTTAATCTTGCCTGCATGTATCGTATCTGCTCTTACAAAGTCTGGAAATGACTGTTCAATGATTGCATTAAGTGACATCTGCCAGGTACATAGCCCACGTGCCCACGATGCGGGTTCCAAAGCACTTGCAACCAGAGGATGATATTCCATATTGTTGTACTTGGGCACTTCTAGCAGCTGTGCGGAGGCACAATGCTGTAGTGGCCAGACTTGAAAGCAGAGGAGGACCTGATTGTTATGGTGACATGAAGCAAGAATGGATCAACAACGTCATATGTGCTGGGTTTGGAACTGGTGCGGGACAGTTTCCTTTGGAGGAGTGTGCGAGACAAATGGTTCTGGCTGTCAAGCACTTTGTGGAGAAAACTTCCAATTATTTCACTGAAGCAGATGGTGTATCGAGAACAGCCGATCCTTCTGGTTTGTTGACTCTTTGGGATGAGGCTGAGAAGGTTGAAGATGCTGTAAGTAGCTCCGTAGTTGGAAAAGTTCAGCAACCATGAAGTTTTGTTTGAGAAGATGTTTGGAAAGTATCCTGGATGAAATAAGCATGGGGACTCGGATGTGCTGTAGATTTATGTAACAAACTCACTTCCATGGAATTGGAAAGTGGATGGGTTGGTCAATGTACTCAAAAATTCCAGAGTATAGTGGGGAGGTACATGTTGATTGCATTTCACATGTTGAGAGAATCTCCCACTATGAGCTGAGTTCAGTTTTCATGCTGAATGTGGGAGGCAATGTACAAAGTTAGCGAGTCGGTTTAGAACATCCGTGGAAGCTGCAATATGTGGCCACACACATCAATTTTTGTACTATCTTCCAAGAACATACTGATTCATTTGTGTGATTCATCTATTCCTGGAATTCAGATATAATAGTCTTTTCTAACTTTTATATACACTACGCCCTGCTTTCAACAGTATTAAGGAAGATCTGTCATGAACTTTGTGGTCTAAAAATGCATATTAGTATCTTGTGTTGCATGTACACGAGTTCTTATGTCTTTTGCATGTAATTCTGATTGGATTGGCTTTGGAGTTGGTTCTCACTCCTTGGTTCATCTTCTCCAGAATCGAATAATTGGAGATTTGGAACAACTTGGCGGGGTGAGCCTTGTGCTTAGATGACCTGCATGGCCATCTTTGTGTGCGTGTTGCTTTGTTTTTTTTTGTTCTTTGATCATTTTCAAGCAGGTAATGGAAATGACAAACATTGTACAAGTCTCAACTTTTCTGCTCAAATGATTGTCTGTAAAACAGGTTGCCGGTTTTGAAAAGTCCTTGCATACGAATTTGGACCAAGGTATTAAGGATGACCCTGAGGAAGCTGAGAAGAGAAAAGCTGCATGTGGTGCAAATACTTACCCAAAAAAGAAGCCAAAGGGCATCCTGGTATGTTACGGAAATTGTTGTTGGATACTGTTGACTACTATTCATCATTTTTAATAAGTTTTACTTATTACTCCTAAAAGAAAGAACTCAAAACATACTATTTTCATTGCCATTCCTTCTAGCATATTATTTGGTGTGGTATGGTATATTTAAGGTACGTTTGACAACATCAGGGTGGTGCAACACATTTAATTGTCTGCATCTTAACCCTAAAAAGCTGAGAAGGATTTATTGTGTCCAGGCAACCACCTCTGCCTGTCCATACCAGTGTACAGGGTATGGTGCAATCTTTTCAGGTGGGGCATGTAGACGGCTTAATTGTTTTTGGAACAATCCTAACTTTACAAACATGCCATCAATACGATCAAGATCCAACGTTTTCTTTATTAAGCTGCTGAATTGGGATGGCCTATTAAGGTAATTTTGCGGAGATATGGGCTTGGTCTTAGGGGTTAAGCAGTGATTATGTATTATGATTTGATGTGGAATATGTGGACTATGGGCCTCATTAGCCCATGAGTGACGCGAATTATGTTTCCAAAATTAGCCTAATATTCTATGGAACATGCATGTACAACATAAGGGGTTGTTTGAGTAGCCAGAATATGGGTCAAAATCACCTCGGTGAAAGATCACGCTTTCAGGTCTAATTGGTGGACATGTTGTTTTGTTGTTGTGTCTCCTGTGCAAGTTTTTGTTTGGGAGGCTTGTCAAGATACTACTCTTATTATTCTTATGGTGGCTGCAGCATTGTCGTTGGGTACTGGGATGTGGGTTCATGTAAGCTAATCACTTCATACTTCATGATTTGTTTGTCGAATGTTTGGCCTTGAGAATCCAGCAATTTGGACTTCCATTGGTTTCATCACGATGATCAATAGGATCTAGGTGAAGCACTGACTAAACACATAGATCCACACCTAACCACACAACACATAAAGATGATTCTTAGTGCAGGATGATTGAAAAATCCAAATTGTGATGAGCTCGCCATTTGACCTCTGGCTCGGGTATCATATCTTGCAATGATGGACATTAAACAATATGACAAATTTGACACTTGAAAAACACTTCAATATTCTAAACACGCAAAAGATTGATGTGGGTTGGTGTGGGTCGGTTGGAGTGGGTTGGCGTGGGTTGACGTGGGTTGGCGTGGGTTGACGTGGGTTGAAGTGGGTCAGTTGGAGTGGGTTGAAGTGGGTTGAAGCGGGTTGGAGTGGGTTGACGTGGGTTGGAGTGGGTTGACGCGGGTTGGAGTGGGTTGACGCGGGTTGGAGTGGGTTGAAGTGGGTTGAAGCGGGTTGGAGTGGGTTGACGTGGGTTGGAGTGGGTTGACGCGGGTTGGAGTGGGTTGACGCGGGTTGGAGTGGGTTGAAGTGGGTTGGAGTGGGTTGACGCGGGTTGGAGTGGGTTGAAGTGGGTTGGAGTGGGTTGACGCGGGTTGGAGTGGGTTGAAGTGGGTTGGAGTGGGTCAGGATTGTGCTTGGATGCTACAGATGCAGACCTCTGGTTTGTACTTGGTGTTTTAGCACCCCACAAAGCATTGTAGCAGCATGCCTTTATTCAAGCTCTGCAGGTAGATGCTTACCATGCTGCTACATGGGCTCATCTAGGACAGGTATGGAGGCTTTTCCTGCTCCTTGCTTATGTGCTTCTTGTTTGATTATCAGATTTCAAATAAGTTTGAAAGGAGTGGTCCTATGGCAAGTTTACTAACCCTTATACTTGACTATTGTGCCTAATTGACTATTAATATTGTGACTTCAAAACCAGCTTTATCTTCGGGAAAGAGACTTAGAGTTGGCAAGGCAGGCCTTTGACAGAGCTCGGAGTGCAGATCCTACTTTGAGCCTTTCTTGGGCTGGCATTTGTACATGGCCTCAGTGACACGTAAGTATCTTGCTTAAGAGGCATATAGTGTGTCTATGGTATAGAGATGAGATTGATGTTTGCATGATGCATTTGTTTCTCTGCAGTTGTGGGATTATGGATATCTGTATGGGCGTAATTAATGACTGATGTTGTTGAAGTGTACTTTTCTTGGGCTCTCAGTCTCGTGTGTGAAGTGGCCCTTATTTCCCCGCCAAGAGTGGAAGCCATCCTTAAGCCCTACAAAGCGGCACCGCTCATCGGAACTTGGGGGATATGTCATAATTCTCAGTTAGGCTTACAACTTTGAGCTTTAACAATGCCTATGTTGGCCACTTTGGGATTGCCTTCGCTCACGCCTCGACGTCCTCGCCTCCTTCTCTTCGCACAGCACACTCTCAGGTACCTACACCTAACAGACAAAATGCTTTTATCCTTCTCAATTTTAGTTCAATCTTGTGATGCATTGGTCATTGGAATTGAAGGAAAAGAGCTCGAAAGCTCTTGAGGGATTTTCTGGAAGTTGTGCACTTTGTTCAGTCAGTCAGTCACGGTTTGATGTGCGGGATGCGTTTTGGACATAATGTATGTATAGGTTTTTTAGGAAGCGTTTACGGATCCTAATTTCCTCATAATTAGGTATTGATGTTGCGCATATTCCACGTCCTGGAATTTCTGGACATTCGGGCATCTGAATCACTTACTCCGGTATGTATCTCCGAGAAGAGCTTGAGAAAAATGAAAAAATATGTGAATAATTTGTGTTGGGTTGATGTTGGAATCCTTGCTTTTCTGTAGGTTAGGCGCCATATGGGCTAAGTAGAAAATTGATACCATGTAGTGGAATTGGTGCTCAGGAGTTGATGGTCTCGAAGAGTTCATGTGTTGGTTGATGTTGGGATGCTTTCTTTTCAGTAAAGTTAGGCGCCCAAATGGACTTAGTGGAAAGATGATACCATGTCGTGGAATCGGTGCTCAGGAGTTGATGGTCTCGAAGAGAGCTGGAAGAATTAGATGGATTTTCTGAGCGGAATGGTGCATTACCAGCCAATATTGGTGGGAGCAGGGTGTCTGGCTCTTGGGTATGCATATGGAAGGCATTGCCGGTCTTGGAGCGAGATGCAAGCGAGTGGCCCAATGGTGTCGGAGGATTTCTGTGCACAAAGCCAAAGTAACACGGGGGATCAGGGGTACGAGAAATGCAAGTGTTGCATGTCAGCTCCCGTGGCGCTGGACACGATGGCACTAAAACTGCATTCCGAAGCAGATTGCTCTCCAAAAGTCTACCCGCTGGGCCGGAAGAAAATTAGGGTACTCATCGAAATCTATCACAAACTTCCCGTAATAAAATAGATCAGTACTTGGAAATCCCCATGTGATAAACATGGTGGTGTCATTAATTTTGTAGTAGTAAGGTAAGCAGGCCTTCAACATACACTTTTCACTCTGCACCCACTTTTTGTAGGATATGAAACACTATCATTTTGAGACGATTAGTAAATCCAAATTGTGCCCCTGATAATTTTTGGAGCTCCTATGAATATCTTATTCATTGTCCAAGTGGAGATTCTCTTTCTTATTGAATGATCGTATAGGTCCCCAATTATGTTGACTATTAAGCTTAGAAAGGTTAACAAATTCTGAGCACGTAGTCCATTCTCTTCTTGACACATGTCTCTTTGGTGTCCGTTCTTAGATTCACACCCAACCATATACCACTCAAATATGGTGTCCGTTGAAGACCAAACACTGAATTAGGCACATCTACCTTATAGCCCTTTGAGACATTCGTAGTGAGCATCATATAATGTTGCAATCTGAGGTTCATATTGACAAACACTGTTTAGCTTAGGCCGATCCGAGTTTAACGATCCAAGTTAAGGCCTTGGGCTCAAGCCACCTCGTTATCTAACATTTTCTTTCATGTGAGTGTATGGTTCAGATAACTGGTGAGATTAGTGGAGTATAATGCTATTAGGTTTGGTTCTGTAATTCGAACCCATGTCAAGATACATTTGGAGAATCAGACATGAAACTCTTCTGCAAGATTAATCGGGCAATACCTTCCTCAATGAAGAATCTAAATTCATTCAAAATTGCTAACTGAACAACTGCTTACATGTATCTCAACAGATATTGTAGTGATATAATTGGCACTTTTTGACTTGAATTTTGTGACTGGAAGTGCAGATGGGTGGTAGAGTACCAGATTGGCAATAAGAGCATTGTCTTGGACCAGTGTGAACCAAAACAAAGTGTATATATATTTGGTTGCAGGGACTCGGTGATTCAGGTCAAAGGTAGGAGCTATTTCCAAAAATGAATGTAGCTTGTTTACTGCAAAGTTAAAGCACATCATGCTTTTTTTGTGGTTTTGTGCACCTGTAGAAACTGTTTTTTGACCTGAACAATATGTCTTCTATCGCAGGAAAAGTAAATGCAATTGCTTAGGACAAGTGCAACAAATATAGTCTGGTCTTTGATGTAAGTGCTAAAATTTTCCCCTTGCACAGCCATAGTTGTACCACTCTGGCTCCCTTGCAAAGTCGTGCATTCTTTATGCAAGGCCTTTGTCTGACCTTTATTGTCGAGGTTCCACCTTCTTGCTCAAAGTGTAGGTGTTCCACAAAGTTTTGAAGCAGTAAGATGAGAATATTTCAGGCTACCATGTATCTGGTTATTGAATCAAATGTGCCATGTGTATCCAAAGGTTTTAACAGAAGATTACAATATTACAATATGGACATTGCATGAAACTGATCAAACTTCATGCATATAGGATGTCCTTTCAGCTTGTGAAATTGTGAACTGCACGAGTGTTGAGGTGCAATGCCAAGTAAGCTTCTGAAGCACTTCTGTGAACTCTATTGTCATGTTTGGGCAAGAATCTTATAGATTCTTTGTGTGTAAGTTTTTATATCTGCAAATATGGCAAGGTGATCAACTTCTTCTCAGCTGGGGTTTAGGGATTTCGAATCTGTAGGATTCATCCTTCTAGAACATGTCCTTCATTTGCCAATCCACTGTTGCTTTGCGTTCTACTTAAACTGATAAAGAGTAAGAAGAGACACACTGTAAGGGTGGTGGCAATCGTCAAGGCAGAAATAAATTGACAGCACTACAAGCTCCTCTAAGACTATTCCAGGATTAGATGTTTAATAGTAAATAAGGTAGACATGACTAAATTGGCTACTTATCTTAATCAAGCACGCATATTGGAGTGGGGGGTGGTTAGATGCATGATCAAAACTTACTGAACATGGAAAGTGTTGTATGCAAAACAACCAACTCCCAACCAAAAGTCCCGTTAAATGAATGATAGCTCTATTATTTTGCAAGGTTGTAGTATCCCTTAACACTTTCTTCATTAGCCAGTACCATTTTCACCTGAGGTTTTTGCTGGATTGGGAACCAGATGGGAGAAATAACACTACTTTGAAAGTGGGTGTCTTGTTCTGCTTCAAATTTTCAGCTCTAGCTTCTACACATTTATGGATGTGCTGCATTGTTCTGCTATACTTTGAAGGGTCCTTCCTCTGGTTTGCGTTCTCACGCAGAGCCGGTATTGCGGCTATTGCTCGATCGCTCTCTTCTTCTTGGTGTGACCAAAAGAAGTACAGGTATGGAATACCTAGTATACTTTAACATGTTTTATATGTCACTCCTTTAATTACCTTTTCAAGTGGAATGGCAATTGCACCTATCAACCTGTCTGTCCTTGCTAGATGTTGTTCTTGAGCACCACAAAGGAAGCCGAGTGAGCGGTGAATTCTATGTCATGGGAAGTGTTATTGGCTTCTTGGTCAGTAGTTGGTCAGACTACAAGCTACTGTCCTTCTTGTGTTTCTTGTAGAATGTTAAGCAATCATTTAGTGGAAAAGGAAGTAATCGAGCGATGACAACTAGTATGTCAAATAGTGTACTAGAATGTCTTAGTGTGGGTATATGTGAGTCCCACACATCCGGTGAAATTTGTCACATGTAGTGCTGCTGTATGTCCAGCATGAAGCATTGCGTGTTTGACTGTGTTAAAATTCTTCTTGTTTGACTGTGTTAAAGCCACCTGTCGGGTTTAGTGTAAAGTGAATGCTAAGAGTGGAGCATACGCATTGAGTTTGTTGTGTATCGATGTAGTTATTATTTAAAGTTCCTACTGCTGATCTGTATCTCTTGTGGTATGTTTACAGTCTTGTGCCCTTCTTGAGAGGCATTGCGGAACAAGATTATGACTTGGTTCGGCCATTTGTGCCATATTTATGAAGGTTAGTTCTGGCTTCCTAAGTGTCTTTTCTACTGAACAGTTCAATAGACTTCCATTGTTAAATATCAACGGGTAACATTGTAATGATATGCCTTTTATATGGACGGTTTGGCCATTGTGTATGAAAAATGAGTAATCCATTCAGGCCCTAGTTAAGTAATGTATCTCTGTTCAAAAGGTAATTGAGACAACAGAAGCGGGAGTGACATGTCTGGAATGGCATCACAACATCCATGCATGTGCCACGGCATGTGGAAAAAGCTGGAATTTACCCTTGCATGTTTCTACTTGTTGCAAATTCTTGTCGGTAGACGAGTTCTTGAGCTAGTAGCAAGGCACCTTCCGATCAGTTCGACTCAAAGTGATGTGCTGAACTGTCAGTCCGATTGTCAGGGTTGTTGGTGTTATTCCTTAAGAAATGCGGCGTTTTGTTGTTCTCTTGCAAAGCTTTTTGTCATCTGATTACGAGTAATTCAGTTGAAGTACACGAGTTCCAGGCTAAGGTATGTGGGTGTTATTCGGTTGGTTTTACACGTTCCCCATATTCTTCCCATGAACATATTTATGTAACGGAAATTCGCATCGAATTGGTAAGACGAAGCATCAGTAAGAGTAGTGCGCAAGCATCTTCACCACAAATCGCAATTGAATTTTGTGTGGTCATGGGCCTCCAAGTGTTCTGTATTTTTTTTTGTTTGATTATGTTTGCAGGCAAACAGGAACACATAACTTCCTCAAAACAACTTCATTGATGGAATGGGAGAGATTTTTTGCAATGCCAAGATGCCGCCACAAATGGTCTTGTTGTCCACAATCATGATCATGATCCAACATTTTAGTCATATGAGAATCAATGGACGTAAACCTAAACTGGCTCTAGTACAAATTTCTCTTTTTATGTGTTTTGCCAGTGATCCATATTTGTATGTGAATATTTACTCACTAGTTTTCTGCATTGTTGAGCAGGTGCTGCTGGTTTGGGGAGCATCAGGCATGGTATGGGTCACAACATCATACAGGGAATAGAAGAAAGGCCTTCCTCTCCTCCATCAAGTCACTAACTGGTCACTGGCCGTGGTGGCCATTCTACTCCCTTTAAATTCACCCCACGAAATGCTCGCACGATTAAACTCGATATTCCTCGGCTTTGCCCCACTTTTCCTCCTCCTGTCGATTGGGCACGTGATTTATCAATTTGGACTTTGAGAGGCTTTATTTAGATCATTTTTACAGGTGTCTAAAGCATGGGTATATTTTATTGAAGGAATGTGGTCTACCCACCTACTGTTTGTGCACGTGGAGGCCACAAGGTCACAAAGAGAATAACAATTGTGTATGTGACACCACAATGGTTTGATCATCATGCATAACATTTAGCCTGACCATTTCAATTGTACTAAATACTTCCTGTATGGAATTGGCCTTGGGGTTGCATGCTAAATATTGATGCTTGTGTGCATGTTCTTACAGGTATGAGGCCTTGTTTTACACTGCTTTGGCCTCGGTACTTCTGTCATGGATAGTTGTAGAATCTGTAGTTAGTCACACCATTTTACCAAGCTTAACACTTTTATCTAAAAGGTCCAACTCAATGTATATGGTTTAGCCCTCTAGCATGAGACTCCCCAAGGTTGCACTTCACAGTGTTGAGCTTCAACATACAAGTGTTGGGCTTTGTTTTGTAAGCTATTTCCCTTCAGACCTTTCCTTTCTAGTGATGTTGAATGATTTTTTCTTCATGTATATGAAAAAATTGGGATCTGCAATGCTCATTGTGGCAGGTTGACATGAAGCACTGAACAATTCTATGGTTTTGGCAGCTTATATTGATCAATGTGGCATTTTTTGGAACTGGAAACATGGCCAGTGTGGCTAGCTTTGAAATCTCGTCGGTGTATCTATTCATCACTATATTCAATTTGAGTTAAATATCCACTTACATCTTTTTTTGGTTTTATCATAGTGAATGTCTAACCTTGCGAATGGAACTGATTTTATTTCTTGTGAGATGGTTTAACCGAAGTTTGTGGTATAACATTGTGAATTGCAACCTTACATTATGGGATCACTCTTGCTTTGCAAGCTATTTGACTATTGGAGTGGGTCGGTTGGAGTGGGTTGGAGCGGGTTGAAGTGGGTTGACGCGGGTTGGAGTGGGTTGATGCAGGCTGGAGCGGGTTGCAGTGGGTTGCAACGGGTTGGAGTGGGTTGCAGTGGGTTGGAGCGGGTTGCAGCGGGTTGCAGTGGGTTGCAGCAGGTTGCAGCGGGTTGGAGTCACGGTGTTAAAAGTTTAACAGTTTAACAGGTGAAGTTCAAAATAGATGTAAAATGGACACAATGGAGTTTTGAAATAGTTCCTGGACCGTGCTACTAAAGTTGCCAATATGTGGGGATGGGAGGGACAGATCGGGGGACCTCTTGCCTCTTGTTGAAGACATGTTGCTGCATCTCTTGCACGTGGAACTACATTGACAAGTCATATACTTCAAATGAGGAAATATATCCACTTAAGCAGGTATGAAGTAAGAGTCTTATTGAATGGCCACCTTCTCTTCTGCAATTTTGCAGCACACCTCTGCAAGGATGAAAATCCTAGTGAATCTTCCAAAATGTAGCCCTCACTCGATTTCAAATGTCGTCGTTTAGATTTGAATCCATATCATGATGCTATGGATAACACTTGCTGATAATCCTCCAAGTGGCTGAATTAATGAGGGTAATGCATTGTTTCTATCAGTAGTTTAGAGTCTCAAATTTACCCATAATTAGTGATACACACTACTGTACCCACTGTACCTGTTGACTTGAAAGCTATTTGAATTGCACATATGTTGTGTGCAATGGAATTTCAGTTTGTGTCAAGGAAGTGAACTTAACTTACTCCCCCAGCATATGTTATTCATTCATGCTACTCATACAATATCCTTATCAATGCCTGCACTCACAAGAAAAGTGTGTCAACTATGTTGGCCTCTACTCGAAGTTGATGATGAATGTAATCTCTTCTGCATGAAGGTATAAAGATCACCATCATCATCATCACTGCACCCTGTTTGTTTAGAATCATTTTAGGACATGTTTAGGACATGTTAAGAACCATATTCAGGATCCATATCCCGTATTGGGAATTTTGCAGACCACATTCAGTTGATGAAGATAACGTCAAAGAGGATGTCTCTGAAGAGCTCGACGTCAGGTATTTATGTTTTTTCTTGTACTTTGAGTTGTAGATTTGGGCTTATTGGGTCGAATGTTAGAGGAGAGGTTTACTACCAGTGTTGGCTTGTAAACTTCTAATTGGCCACTGATCCATGTTTGTCTAGATGAATACTTGTAGGTCAAAAGTGAACCATCTCATCTTAATATGGCTTCTTTATATGCTGTTTAGAAACTCAAGAACTTCACCTGCAAGCAAAAGAGAATTGTTGTACTAGGTCAGAGTTATGTTGTGTCCATGACTGGATGGGAACAGGGACAATGGACAAAATGTGAGATTTTGCTTGAGAGTACTTCTGCAAATATTTGAAGTATTGTCTAATTGGAGCAACCATCATGCACAACTGATTCCTGCAAAATTGGAAATTTTAATTTTGGAGAACAATCTGTACATGCTACCAGCTTTGAAGTTTTAAGTGAAACATCCAAGATAATATGTAGCAAACAATTCCCTAATGTTGTAGTACGATGGTTTTTTTGAGTTTCTATTATCACAAAATAGTGCATTGAATTTGATGGAAATTGGTTACTTAAGTGCATTATTGCTAACTGGGTGTAATCATTTCAGCATTGATTGAGGCCATATGTCAACAGACATGAGACTGAGTTTCAATTCTTGGCATTGCTTGTCTGTGGGATTAATATGTGCTGTAACCTCTTTTGATTGCTTGTGCATGTTGTGTAGTCTAAAGGACAAATGAACAAGGAAGTCAGGTTCATTTCTATATAGCAGACAATAATTTTTGTTTACCTGGTGTGTATGCAGGTGTTTACTTGGTTACCCACAGAAGCCTCCAAAATTGCACGTGATTTCCCAAAAAGGGCTTTCAAATGAGCAATCACATCGGCTTCATTCTTTGCTTGTAGAGCAGGTACTTAGTCATAGTGCCTGCATTTCAACTCTACAATCCATTTTGGCAAAATTTGAGCTGCAATGTAATTACTCTCACTCTGTCAATTTTTGTGTCAAAATTTATGTCGTGCAGCTGGTAGTTGCTCAAGTATGTAATGAAATGGATGGCTTGTCATGATTGTTATTGTAGGTTGCAATACTGGCTAGAGAAGGTTGTGTTATGGTATTCAACTTGACTGAGGTTGCTCAAGAGTTTTTGTCTAAGAATAAATCTACACACTCAAACTCTGGTGCTTGTCAAGAAAACACAAACGAGGAAAACTTGACTCAATCCATTCCTGAGATGCCCTCACAAGCAAGTTCATGCACCACCACAAATTGATGAGTGCAGATTCAGATAGTTGCTTCAGCTCTTTGCTTTTATACGTTTGAATTTTGACAGAAATTGTAGATTGTGAGACATCAATTGTTTCATTGTTTGTCCTTTTGGATCATATTAAAGTTGTAATGAGTTGAGGATATCCGATTGCCATGTCCCGACAAACAATACTTTTAAACGTCCTTTTTTGGGAGCAAGGATTGGTCACAAATGTTTCTCATGTTTTCCTCTATTTCTGATGATATGATCATAATACGGTAGGTTGTTCTGGAAGATAATTCTTCTAATGGTCTCCAAGTCGTGCATCCATCTCATACGAATTTTTGAATTACACAGGTCATACAATTGTCCCAACATGGTTGGGAGTAACAATAGTTTCTTCTCCAAGAGGCACACATGGGTTTTTGCAGGGCGCTCTTACAACATCTACAGGAGAAGACAATGACTGGCTCTCTGAGGACTTTGTGTTTTTGGACCTTTTTGTCCGCAATTGGGTTGAGAATGACAATCAATGGGATGACGGTTTTGGTCTCAATCATAGTAGACATAACTACGAGACTTTACAGCATGATAGGAATGAGTTGAAGCAAGGTAGGAAAAGTGTGGGTTTGAGGCCCCTCTAGCAGATCCCCAAAGATTGAGAGAAGGCAAAGGGAATACTAAACCGGGGCCAAATAATGGCTCTGCAAGACCTAAAGGACTACATGTTCTCAAAGAAGTGGATGATGAAGAGAAGATGGCTTCCCAGGTCCTGAAAGATGCACATTCAAAGACACTCTCAAATGTTCTTCAAGAAGTACGGAGATGCTTCTACAAGTCTGTCTCCCAAATGGGACTTGCTGTCAAGGTGAGGATATTTGCTAGACAATGATGTCCTAATTTTGGTTTATCATCCCTCATAACATTCTTAAGTAGCCTATTTGGGTTCACTGCAAATGCAACAAATCGTAGGTAGTCTGGATAAGTTAAGAATGATTCCATTGGGGTAACGCCTCTTCAATTGAACCCTGATAGATGGAAAGAGGCTTTGTGTCTGAAGATAGACAACATTGAGGTGTCGACTAATGAGAGCTTGCCACTTGACTATGCTCGGCAATCCTGCATGTACCCAAGGACCTTGATGCTTGAAAGTTTATTCTTGGACTGAGATTAGAATGAGAACGTCCTTGCACATGCTTAAGAATGCTATGTTAAACCCTTGTCCTTCAAGTTCTCTCTCTTTTCTCTCAGCAAAGCTCTAGTCCTCTATGGACATGAGGTTTTTTTTTGTAGAGATCATATTGAGATTGAGATTACTTCTTGTATTCATGGTCTTATATGATTCTGTATGATTATGCATAAATCAGTTCTCCCCAACCGAGGTTCCATCGCACTGGAAGATTCTGAAAAAGAGGATGGGGAAGAAGTTGAAGAAGACGATGGTTCCGAGCCTTTGATTGGATGAGGAACTTCTTGTGACTATGATTCGTCAAGATGCTGCAACACCGGCAATTCAGAAGGACTTACTCCTGGTATTGTGTCATTCAATATCATCACTTCTGACTATATGTTTATTGGTGGCAATTAGAGTTATACTTAGTGCATATGGTTTATTAAGTCACATTGTTGTCTATTCTCTTGACAACATTAGTACTATTCGAAGTCCAGGATAACCAGGTTGGATACATCCCAATTGATGTTGTACACAAGTGTGAGACCAGATTTGGTCCTTGCTGGTTCTTTCCTATTTTCAACATATTCCCTTATTCCAAATGCGCCATTTTAGAATAGGCTAACGATTATCTTTGTGAGAGATGGAAGCATGATGGATTTGGGTTGATTCTTCACTCTTCATACTAATGTGAGTGGAATGGCCCTTGCCCAGCTGGTGGAAGTTTGGCTTTGTCTGAGAACTAGTTATTAGTAATTGCGGGTTTGAGGGTTTTGAGTGTTTGAGTGTCATTTTTCTTTGGAATTTCCACTTGTTGCTGAAGACTACATCTATTATGTTCACTTCCGGTGGTAGGATCATGAGGGAATTTTTAAAGCACTTAAGTCTGAAATGAGGTGGTTGTTGTAATTCCAACATAATTGGTAGATAAATCAGTCTGTACTGGTAATGTGTGGATGTTTAATGCATTGTGAACTGGTAAGAAACATCTTTGCAGATAGTTGCTAGTTCCATGAATTTGCAATCATGTTGTATGGACCAACAATATAACGAAGTCCAGAAAAGAGGGAGTATTACAATGCTTGTCTTTAGTGTTTGAATACTGCTCAGTTGGAGCGCATAGATTCTAAACAACATACACCAACTAGGCATGCAGTGAAAAAACTCACAATCACCACAAATAAATTGCAAATTGCAAACCCACCCAACACTAACCCATCACTGGTGACGGCCACCCAACACTAACCCATCACAAGTAACGGCCACCCAACACCCACCCGACCCCAACCCATCACGGGTGACAGCCACCCAAAACCCACCCAACCCCAACCTATCATGGGCAATGGCCACCCAACACCCACCCAACACTAACCATCACGGGTGACGGCCACCCAACACCCACCCAACACTAACCCATCACGGGTGACAGCCACCCAACACTAACCCGACACAAACCCATCATGGGTGACGGCCACCCAACACCCACCCGACACCAACCCATCACGGGTGACGGTCACCCAACACCCACCCGACCGCAACCCATCATGGGTAATGGCCACCCAACACCCACCCGACCGCAACCCATCATAGGTAACGGCTACCCAACACCCACCCGACCGCAACCCATCGCGGGTAACGGCCACCCAACACCCACCCGACCCTTACCAACACCTACCCGACCCTTACCCAACATCAACCCGACCCTTACCAACACCTACCCGACTGCTACCCAATACCCACCCGACCCTTACCCATCCACCGAGATGTCCAACCTCAGTCGGTTAGTTCGGTGACCGGTATGCACCACCCATGGACGGGTGACTTGTCATACCCTCCATATACTCCAATATGGGATGTGTCATCACATGATAGGTGAATGGCATGTGTGCACCCACAATGGTGGCCATCTAGGTATGTCCACCAATTCGGGTAGATGGTGCGCACCACAAAGCACCCATTTCCGGCGTATGTCACCAAGTGGGCACCGAACCAATGTCACCCAAAACCCACCCATTGTGGTAGAATGGGCAAAGGGTATGCTTCACCCCTAGGATGGGGACCGTCACCCACAGAAGCCCCAAGGGGTTGAAAACAGCATTATTGGGTGACTTTAACTAGGCCATCAAGACTGCACCGGCAAACGACTACCCACCCATACCGGTGACCGTTTCCACTGAAATTCCTGCTACCTTGCAGGGTTGATTTGGACAGGATTCCTTCTAGTGTTGCATCCCGGGGAATGACCCTTTTGTGCTTTGTGGGCCTACCTCCTTGGTGTTGTGAATAGAATGGCTAAATAGGCATTGACAAGCCACCCTAATCCCACCTTGAACCAACCCGAGATAGAGTGGAGCCCGTTACCTACCCTACATGGAAGTAGTGGAGGCCACTATGAGGTGGCACCACTAATGGCACCTAAAACCGTCACTCCGTGGGCCCAGACACTCCTACACCGCCGGGTAACGGTTCAAGGTTGTAGAGTGTTGGCAATTGGGAGGCGTTTATAGGTGTTGGTTTTGGATGGGGTGTTGGATTTAGCACCCTCTACCTTACCTCCAAGAGATGGGTTTTGAAAATAATCCAAGTGACCATTAACATGATCCATTCGATGCCATGTAACAATCCATGTAGACTTTACATTCACATACTCTGTTGGTCCCTCAAGCGTAATGTGAAGCGAACTTGCACCAACTCCACCTTTTCCACCAATGAGGGTGCTTGAAGTGTAATGGTCATGGGCTCTCAGTCTCGTGTGTGAAGTGGCCCTAAGGGGCACTTTACCCGAGAGCTTGAGGGCCCATGGTCATTGAAATTTAAAATCTCTCACTGGTGGAAATGTCGAGATCAACCCACGTGTCACTATAGGGCCCAAAGAGACCAAGGAGGTTTGAATAATAGGAAACCCACATGGCATACAAGGGATAACATTTCATGGCCTATCAAACCTTGCGTCAAGCCCACCTCAACAATGTGAGTCTAACACAAAACCATGATACCATGACACTTTAAAATTTCAAAACCCGTAATTAGTTGTGTAGAGGGGTCCATGGAGAACATGGTGGTTATAAAATAAAATTCAGTTGGGAGCCCAATTGCATATGTCTTTTCACTACACTTGTACGATCACACAACATTGTAAATCAAATTTTTGTGGTATGGCCTTCGGATGATTTTCAAGGACCTTCACAATTTCATGGTCCGGCCTTCGCCCATAGTATAAAGTGGCTATAAAACTTGAGCAAGGAGGCAACTTTCTTGCCAGTGGGTATTGGATGTTGTAGGTATTCACCATAGATTGCATTTTGGGCAACATATCCACAACATCCCAAACCAAGCACTCTTCAACAATGGCATTCAAGTTCAATATGGGAGGCTTCCATCATCCAACAAATACATTTTGACCGCCTCTACACCAAACATATAAAATCCCAAATTGACAATCTAAATGTTCATTATTATATATTTTAATTATGAGCAAGCATATGTATTTTTGTTATGGTGTTCCTCCATCGTGTCATCCAAGATAATAATAAAAAGACAAGAATTTATAATTGTCACAACTCAAAATTTAACATTAAGGCCATTGGACATCTCAACATATGAATGAACGATAATAATAATAATAATAATAATAATAATAATAATAATAACAACTCTTTGCAAATGCTCATTGTAGGGTTGGCTTCTCCATATAAGAGGTAAATCAAAAACACAATGTTGATAATAGTGGGCTTTGAATGCCCTCAACAATGCAACATCAACTTGTTGACATGCACACTTGGATTAGGTTTAAATTTTAAATTTAAAAAAAATAAACAAAATGAACCCCCCCCCCAACACACACACACACACTTGCGCGCGCCACCACCAATGACTAAGGGCATGTTTACACTAGTGACCAGTGACCATGAGCATCACTTGCTAAAATCACTCATTGTTGAGAGATGAGTGGAGGTCCCACTTCGTTTTACACCAAGTCACCATAATTAGAAGTGATAATGGATGAGTGTGTCAAAAAATGAGTGAGAAATTGACATGAAAGTGACATGGAATCCTACATGTCCAAAGAGAACCCCATAGGTTGTCTTAGCAGACAATAAAGTGACCATGACCCAAAAAAAAAAAAAAAAAAATTTGTACCAAACTTCTATAGTATTTTGATTCTTGTTAAAAAAAACACTTTGTCTCGGTCTAAGTCCACTTTACACTATGTCCCATGACCAAGGCTTTTTAAAAGTGATGTAAATTTCTCTTGGTCATGGTCTTTGGACTGCCTACCCTAACCATGAGAAATCCTTAAAACGAAAAAAACTTCTTGTGGCCCTTGATCATGTGAAACGCCCTAAGGGTGAATTCACATGAGTTTTGAAGACCAAAGAAACTCCAAACTTGAACAATCCTATCATATGACAGTCAAAAATTGGTCCCAAGAAATTTACACTAGGGTTCATTTCCAAAACATGAGAAATTGAAATGTCGCCAATGTGGCACCACTTTCCCGTCGAATCTCGTCGGTCTTAACTCGAGAAATTACTCCACCCACATTTAGAAACCAAACTTCAAACTTAGGTCCAATCTTGAGTTCCAAAGTAAGGTTTCTTAAGGGTTGTTTTTGGATCCCAAGCTTCGTGGACCTGGACCTGTTGTGAACCCACCCTAATTAAGAAGAAAGTACCACGTACCAAGCACAAACCTTCTGCTCATGCCACATGGCCCTTAGTAGCATGTCATGCTGACACATGGCATGGTGGACTTCACCTGATGCACCAGCGAAAGTGACTTCTGTGGGATGTCGTCTGTTGATAAAGTTGCAGTGTTGAGCTTCGAGGCTTGGAGCACCTTTCTCACTTTACACTAGAGGCCAATACAGGAGGTTATTTGTTTTGACCACGAGTTATGATTAGATGGCACCTTCATAGATCCAATTTTCACATCTACCCATTCATTCATTCATGTCTGATTGGGCATGTCTCTGTCTAATTTCACCATCCACATCATCATTTAAGAAGTTTAAACCAATCGCATGATGACATATGACACTTTTGACAAAGTTATCTAATATGCATCTAATCTGACGTACATAGGATTTGCTGACTTTGTGACAAATATCAATCAAAATTGTTGTGCGATCAACAAAAACTATGTCTACTAAGAGTTAATTGGATTTGTGATTACAATTTGTGCATCACCCACACTAAATGTCATCATTAGTGTACCTCACGGGGATCAACAAGCCACTTAGAAATTCTTGTAGGTGATGTATATAGTTGACACTTTGTTGTTGACATGCAAATGTTTTGAGGTGCACATGGAATTTTGTAAAGATTATGACTAATAAAAGCATGACAAATGGCACTCTACTAATTTTTTTAATTAATATGTGTTGAACATGCTTATCACATACAGTAGACCAAGAGTTTGTCAATGATAAGTTATAAACTTGTCTTGATTTACGTTTCCCAAGTCTTCCAACCATGAAGATGAGTAAACTTTGACTTACAATATGAACTTGTTTGTTGTGATGTCATTATTATCTTGTTTTCTCTTATTGTGAAATTAGTATGGACCTATGCCCTCCTAGCCATTTGCACTTGTGGATATAACACATCATTATAACATACACCCCCACTTTCTCGGAACGGTGAGGAACACTAAGCTACATCATCACCAAACCCTCATTGTAATTAGATATTACATGCGAGTGTCTACCGTGTCCATAATGCAAAAATGTGGTGAACCATAACCCAACGAGTATTTTAAGTTTATCTGGTATCCAAAATAGCACAAAGCATTATGATAGGTTATTCTAGCGGGCTTAAATTCAATAAATCAACCACAAACTCGGAGGGAGATTTCAAACCAAGATGGTTTTTCCGTCCTTTTTACCTTATAACGCCATTGACACCACCACAACGCAAGACCGGCTAGGGCGAAACAACTTGTACACTGGTTCCTTGGAGGCAAGGGTTTAGGCATCCAACAAGGAATGAGTGTATGGGTTGGTTCGCCCAAATCACACAAGACCATTGTTGCTTTACCACACCTCGAATCGTAGACTTGCCATTGAAATTGGTTGATGGTCAACTATCTCTATCTCTAGAGATAATAAATTATGCCACTTTTGTTCTTTTAATTGGACCATCAAGTTGACATTAGCCTCTAAGGTCGAGGCATCCATAGTTGACCATGTTCATTAAACCGCTCACTAGGGTCATGTAATGCCGACATAGATGAGATCTACATTGTTTAGGCAAACGAAGTTAGGGTTTATGGTTGGGGCATCTATAACCAATAAAATAAGAGAGTTTGCATATGTTTAGGAGGAGTAATAGTGGGGAAGATGTTTCTTGCAAAGAGAAACAAATTATAAGAAGAATGCAATCCTTTTTAAAAACATCATGAATATGGAAATTGCTACAAATTTCGAAGCGTAACTCTCAAGGTTACACATAGTCGATCTATATGTTAACTTATAACCGCTCATCTCAATGCTACTCCTTGGCTATGACAATTGTGAAAAATCTTAAGGGGATGATCAATCACAAGCCACCACCACATAAACTTTAACTTTGTTCGCCTAAAAACTAAAGATCTCATCTATGTTAGCATTACATGACCCTAGCAAGTGATTAAATGGACATGGTCGACTATGGATGCCTTGACCTTTGTAGTGGCGGCTTGTGATTGATTACCCTCATAAGAGTTTTGACAACTGTCGTAGCCAAGCATTAGAATTTAGACGAGCGGTTATGAGTTAACCTATAGATCAACTATGCCTTACCCTAACTTTACCGCTTTGAAATTTGTAGCAATTTCCATATTCTTCAAATTTAATTATTTATTTTTCATTCTCCTTAGAATTTTTTCTTCGCAAGAAAAAACATTTCCTCATGATGACTCCTCATAAACATATGCAAACTCTCTTATTTTATCGGTTATAGGTGCCTCAACCTTATCTCACAAAGGCTACCACATTTTGCCATTTTAGGGAATTAGCCAGTTTGAAACCATCATGGGCGTACTTTTTAGTCCCATTAGCCTTTTGGCTTCCCATACTTAAATCAACTTCATTTTATTTTGTGTCATATACACTCTAACCTCCTTGATATCACGCTTGTGGCAACCAAAGTGCATGGCATATTAAGGAGGTTTGCAAGTTAACATGGATGTGTGATAATAGAAATTTAGTGTAATGTGTAACATCAAGAGAATCACACAAAGTCAACATTACAATAATGACAATGATAACAATGTGATGCATGCGAGTGTTGGTTTGAATTCTTTGGTGAATTATTTTATATCAAAACCCATGCTATATGAGAGGGAAATGTGACAACAAAGAAGGAGATTTAAATTGAGCACATCCATTCCCTAGGGTTTGGGGATATAAGAGAGGGAGTGACATTATGGAGAGTGATATTACGGAGGTTAGGGTGTCAGTATCTAAGGTTGTGGTAGGTGTCGCAAAGGTTGTGGTTAGCAGGTCAAGATACCATAGGGTAGGTGATATATGGCAAGGAGGCCAAGGCCTGAGCTCCCGACTTCGTACCTACCGGCTTACTGACCACAAGTCTCGGGGAGATCACTCCATTGTAGAGTTGAACAACCACGTGCGATCATTTTAGATGTAAAAAATGTAAAAAATGTAAAAATCATCACCAAAATGGGTCACAATTTTATCAATTTTTTTTCGTGAGTAGATATAAATGGTACATGTTACATAGTAAAAAATGGTGACTAAATTTGATGATTTGTTTTTTTAATAAAACATACCGTTTCTAACTAGAATGACGCAGAATTGAACTAAAAAAATTGCTACAATTAATGAATATGACTAAAAATTTCAAAAAAATATACAAAAGATACCATCAATGGTTGTGTATATGTAGAAAAAATATCGTAAAATTTAAAATTATTTATGACATGTAATATAGGGGTAGCAAACTTTGTTCGCACGTGGTGTTCAACTCTACAATGGAGTGATCTCCCCGAGCCACAAGTAAAAATGTTGGATGGCTGAAAGGTGTGCTCTTACGCAATAATCCCCTCTCTCCCTCATGTACGAGAGTTCTTCAATAGGACCCCCTTACTTTGTAGAAAAATTGACATTTTGAGTAAAAAAGCAAAGCACAACATAATTTGAATAATTGATGACACTACCTATCATAAATAATATAATTTTGCTAGTTTGTATGGTTCACTAATAGCAACAAAGTTGTTAACCATGAGCCTCTAAAAGAGTCAACATTACATTCCAAAAGACAACAGAAACCTTCACATCTGATTGGCTCCCTTGTGATGTGCAAAGCTTCCATGTGAATGGTGTTAAGCTAAAATACTTAGAAGTGGTCCAATGTGAATATGACTCGGAAACTCTATAATTTGAAATAGAAAACAAAGTTGAGAGGTTAGGAAAGAGGAGAGGACGGATGCTCCCATCTTACTTGGGGGGGGGGTAAAGAATGAGTTCCTATGAGTTCGGTAGTGATTGTATCGGTTACTTTAGCTAATGTCACTGCAGAGTATGCTCTGAACATGTGATTACTTAACCCGGATTTCTTTTTTTGGATTGTTTGATAAGATTTTGTGATTATGTCAAAAGGATGTAATCCAAATTCCCGATGAAAATATCTATCCAAATATTATCATGATGCATTCTATAATAATCATGTCAGTATCAACATTGAATTTTTATCTCTCTCAACCAATGAAATGTCATCTAGTCCAGTAGAGTCCCAAGCTCGAAGTCCCAATTCACAATCCATGCAACCTTAGCCGTTGAGAGAATGGAAGTTGGGACTTACCACTTCACACAAGGTTCCAAATCATGAGTTTTAAGCATGACATGGCAACCTACATGGCAACAATTTTTGGAGGTGAGGCTCAAGACTTGTGTTGGGAGTTGGGTTGAGCAAAAAGCTATACCGAACTTGCAACAAAAGTTCCGATGATTATTTTGCGTAAAATAATCAAAATATCATAAAAACCATGTTTTAATGGGCTCTTGAGACTCAAAAGTTGGGACTTGGGACTCCATGTGAACTGGCCCTCATAACAACATCATTGATATTCGTTTTGAAATACATAGCTTCCCACAATGACCCATAACACATGTTTCCACATTATGCACTTCTACCTGCTTATCAATACATGAACAATATTTTGTGAACCCCCTCCCTTGAACAAAGTAGTAAAATTTGGATATTGCTCATACGCTCATGCTTGCACTTGGAAAATTGGGTAGAGTTATATATTCCCAACACTATTCATAGAAAGCATTGTTCATCCTGACCCTATTCATTGAAAATAATATTCATAGTGGCAATAACAATAATACCGACATTATGCACACTATTCATACCGGCGTCAGTTTCTTCCCATGAAAGTAAGACATTGGAGGTCCCTATCACATGCTACATATAGAAACATGTTAGGACGAGACAACCCATTCACTGGTTCCATGGAGGCAAGGGTTTAGGCATCCAACAAGGAACGAGTGTATGGGTTGGTTCGCCCAAATCCTAGAATCACAACTCAACCATAAGACTAAATGATGTTATGATGAAATGTGAGATCTTTTGTCCTCAAAATAGTGTAAAATCATTGATATTCATTTCGAAATGCAGAACTACATACAGGTGTCCGTCCACATTAGGCACTTCTACCTCCTTATCAATACATGAACAAGGCATGTGGGGCCTTAGCTTCTTGTGGTCGGTGCCAACCTGCACTAGGTACACCACCCCTGTTGTCAGGCACAGTGGTTTTCCATGAGCCTCCTCAATCCCCAACCCTAACGCAGAGTTAACCTTTGTGGTTCGAAAGAATCAAGGGAAGGAAGGGTAAGTTAAGTGGGTCTCACCCAGCTCGTGGTCTGTGCTGTGTAAGCATTTGTGACGATGTGGAACTCCAACATGGCATTGCATGCGGAAAGAATCATCATAAGTTAATGTTTCCAATCCAGATTCTGCGTGACTCAAAAGTGCTGCCGTGTCGATACGAGTTGAGTTGAGTTACCTGCCTATCTATATCTTCCGGCCACGGCCATTGACCTAGCCACTTCTCGCCTGACAACACACAGCTTTCTTCTTCTTGTTTATTCATTTATTTTAAATATTTCATGTGGTGAATATAGTGAAAGAAATAATTGCAAACTCCAATGAGCACGACCACTTTTCATTTCATAATCTAGACTTCTAGCTGAGAATGACATAAGTTTTAGTCAATGATAAAGATGTGGTTGGTCATATTCCTAGCATTCTGTGTACTTATATGTACGAGTGTGCGTGGAGGTTGTGTATTCACAATCTCACACAATCAACTAACGCAGGCTTATGACCCTAAACTACCGGATGATGGTGGAGGGATACCCAAATCTCAAGGAGGAGGTTGGCGGTTCGAATCCCGGCTGTGAAATCTCCTCTCTACCTGACGGAAAACTTGCCAGGTGGTCAATTGCCTCCTGTGCTTTGGCGTTGGCCTTCTGTCTCAAAAAAAACTAACGCAGGCTTTTCACTTTGGAAGATTCCACCCAGGTTTTCTCAACCCTGTCCAACATAGGAAAGTTGGAACATGTGTTGAACTATTTGCTACCCTTTGGTCTTATTAACGTATGTGGGCCTTATGTAACAACCACTCTTCCTAATCGGTCAAGAATACACGTGCTCGATGAGATTTGATGATGTGCTCAAAGTATATTAATTATGTTAGGCTCAATTGTTGAACACATTCTTCACTTTGATATTTGATAAGTTTGCCTCTCAACTCCGATTTTGAAAATTAGAACAGAAATTTTTGTGATTCGCAATTGCAAACTAGATGAGAAAATTCTCAATTTAATCCAACTATGTTGGAGTTGACAATGTTCACACCATTGTCACATACTTTAGGTGCATGGGAAAAGGCTTATACTTATGAACGAACAAAAAAAGAGGGAAAGACATGTGGCACAATGAGGTTGGGATTGTGTACTTATAATATAAACATTGCTCTAGGTTCAATAGTGATCACAATTGAGAGAAGAAGGAAAATTGGGAGAAAGAGAATCTTCACTTTGACCTCTCATTACTTTTCCATGTGAACTTTGACTCTAGAACTTGAATTGAAGATCTTTACAATTCACAATTATTGCAAGAGACAATGCACGATTATGCATGAGACAATTCTCGATTTGTTAAGATTGTTTGTGGAGTTGGAAGTACCCACAACAAAACCACATAGGATAGACAACGATTCCAGGTTCACTAGTCAACATTATTGGGAGGACCTATATGACCACTTAAAGAACATAAAAATCTTCACTTTGATAATATTTTAAAATATTCATATGAGCTTCTGGAAATTATGAGGAAATCCTAACTTACGACCTCAATTGGGATTTGATAACCACCTCCTACTAACCGCTTGTTTTATAATATCGTAGGAGAAGTGGGCTAGTGGGAAAAAGTAAGCCTCTAAGATCCACCTACCTTACGTACTTACCTTAAGTTAGATGCAATCTTGGGCCGGTTCAGCCGGAGGAAGACTCAAGAGAAGTAAAAGGTTTTGGTGAGAGAGAGAGCGAGCGAGCGAGCGAAGCGGGCTGATCGACGCATGACGTGCATCGCCAGCACTGCTGGACCCAGGTTGGTCAGCAAGCGAAGAGTCGGCAAGCGGAGGAAACATGAAAGATCATCGAGGACGGGGATGATGGCCAAGCTAGCTTAATCCTGCTTTCCGCGCTGTTGAGAGCGAAGGGGACCGGGAGGCGTTGCAGGGTGAGGAACTCAGGTAGAGTGGAGTTGGAGCCGGAGAAAGGGCGAGGGAGTGAAGTTTTGGTGTTCGGCAGGAGGTTGCTGCGATGGATACTACTACGGACCTTCATATCCCAGCGGCACTCAACATCTTTTGGGGTCTCGCCATCGGGGTTGTGGGCGTTGGATTGCTGCCTCTGGGGCCTGTCAGCGAATTCGTGCTCAATTTGACCCGGCGAGGGAAGCTGAAATTGGCCACCACTTCCGAAAATTCCCCGGTTAGATGTCTTCTCACCGACTCTTGGAGCTTTCTAGCTCACTTGCGTCTGCTTCTTCTCTCGAATAAACATCCTCTCGTCCGATGAAAGGCGAAGTTGGCATTACATGCACTTAAGTTTGTCGTGGCCCTGTTTCGGAGGTTAAGGTGTTTGATCCCATGTTTAGGAATATCTTGTGAGTATTTGATCTGGACAGCTTCACTAAGTCATCATCCTCCTGTTCTTTGGCTATGGCATGACAAGTGGGCCAACTTCTTTAGAAGCGAGTTTGTGGTGTTGAGGAATACATAACTTACCACAGTGTTGGTGAACTCCTGTTTTGTCATCGAAGAGCCATTAAAGTATTCAAACATGTGTATGTAGTGTGAGAACTTTAGGCCCGCGCACACACTGTCCCTTGTTGGCACAGTTTGTGAGCTCTGAGCAATCCAGGCAAAGTAGAGGCCGATTGCGGTTCAGCATTGCTGCGGTGTACGTGGATAGTCACGTCACATGTGCACTTTTAGCTGGATTTTGGCAGTGGAAAGCAAGTTTGTGCACTATTAATTTGGAATTGTAACGTATTTCGCTGACTCCTATTTGCCCACGCAAGGATGTCTGTCCCGAAAAGTCGTAGAATTCGCTCTACCCATGGCGTTAACCCTTGCAATGGCTGTCATCTGCTGCAATTCTTGTCGCTCAAAGGATCCACTATCTTTCTTCATCTCTGGCTTTTCATCAGTGGGATTACCAGGGATCAATGATTTTGAACCGAGCGAGCCCTCTGTTCGGAAAGGATTTTTGTCTCCTTGGTGTCTTGTAATTAGATTGGAGTGGAGTTTTGCAAGATGTAGTACATGTATGGTGAAAGATGTCATATCCGTGGAAGGAGCACTAGAGCTGAATTCGAAGCGTTCACCTTCGTTTTTGCAGAGGTTTACTGTGCCGCAGCGGTGGTTCGGTCATTTTTATGTGCTGGGGACACTCATGAATACAACTCTCCTGGTCATCAGTTTCTTGTTTGCGTACCATTGCACGTTCCCGATCCAAACACACGACAGCCAGGTTTCAACAATCGTTGGCAGTTTGGGTGGTAAAACATCTCCCTTCTCAACCTTCCGGTCTGGTTCTCAATATCAATAGTTTGTTTTTCCTGAGGAATATGTGTGTGTATGTAGAGTAGAAGCATCAGGTTGTTATCAACTCCTCTACAGTTGATCACGACTTAAGGACGCACTCTTATATTAGAGACCCGAATCTGTAGAAGTCTCGACCTTTGACGTTCTGTGATCAAAACACTGGAAACTAAGTACTGCGAGCCAATAATTGGATGTAAGGCATGTGGTCCTATTGTGGGCGCTTCCAACTCTAAAGACATTTTTGGCTGTACAATCTGCTCGAAAATTATGTCATTCAGTTAGCAATTGCAAATCATGAAGATTGTCCTTTCAAGTAGCAGAATGAGAGTTGAGATGCAAAAGTCATAAGAGGTCAAGGTGAAGATTCTTTCTCTTTGAACAAATTGCATAGCCTCTCCCAAATGCGTTAACTATCGAACCTGGAATGGTGTCTATGTTTTGAGCATATAGTCCAATCCCATCATAACATGTGCCTTTTTTAGAGTCCGTTCTGACCACAAACCTTACCATATACCACTCAAGATGTAGGTGTTCAATTTACAAGAGTGACCACATAAGGCCCGCATACATTAGGTTCAGGAGTTGAGTTTCAGATGCGATTTACCTTGGGATGAGAATATTCTCTTGTTTTATTGTGTGGCAGGTGCCTCCTCACAGCGTTTAGATGGAGGTGTGGGAAATGTAGGTGACCTTGCAATCTACAGAGGGCGTGCATGGGAGACAGTGCTATTGCTTGTGATGCTAGAGCTTCAACTTCTTCGCAGGCTTCATGAGTCCATCAATTTGTTCCAATACAGCCCATTAGCTAGAATGCACATACTCGGCTATTTGGTTGGCATGGGGTATTTCAATCCTAACTTTTCATCCTACTACTTGTTTATAGATTCTCCTAATTTGTGATGCTATTTGAGCATGTCAGTGTGTATGTAGCCTCTGAATGTGCACAAATTGTGTAGAAATGTTCACATTTCATGGAGTTTGAATGCATGATGCACATAGGCCAGTAGACTCACAGAATACCTGCATTTTTTTGTGGGTAAATATAGCAAGGTGCATGGGAAGGTCAAAGTCTGAAAGAGAGAATTTCAATGCTCCTTCCTTGTTGCACACAGGTACTATTTGGCAGCATCTTTGACTCTCTTCTCCCTACATTTCCAAGATCAGAAATACGTGAAAATGTTATGCACCTTTGTTGTGCGAAGACTGGGACGTGCTTGGGTGTTGCACACAGGGCCTCCTCTGTTAAATGCTGAAATTGCATGGAAGCACTACCTCAAGACCCTCCCACATTTCGAATGGTACCAGTATGTGGGCATGGCTGTTTTTGCCTTGGGATGGATTCAGCAATATCGATGCCATGCAATTCTGGTGAGTACTCTACTTTCTCACTCAATATCTTCGGGCAACATCCTCGAGTTATTATAAAGGACAGATTTCTTCTAATGACATTTTTACTGGATTTCTTATCCTCTAATAATGCATCTCAACCTGCATTGTCAAGAACTTTTGAGATTGGAAGTGGACATTTGTCAAGGTTCCAATAGAACAGACTGTTCCTGTGCATTGAACAACATACCATGAGATCTGTTTGTTGTTCATAATAACAAGATCTGTCTCTAGTTCTTTTTCTTAAAACAAGATCAGTTTCTTGGTGAGTATTCCCTTTACTAACTGACCATTGATGGGGCGAATCATTTAAAGCCACTTTGCAATTACCTATGCCTGTTGCAATTGATGAAGTGAAAATACCTTTTTGAAGACACAATACCCTAGGGATGTGGTGTTTGATGATTCTATGGCAGGCCTCTATACGGTCAAAGAAGCCACACACAGGCTCTAAAGCAGTAGTAAAGCCCTACTCAATGGACAAGAAAAAGATTGATAGATATGAGATACCACGTGGAAGTTGGTTTGAGTGGGTGTCAAGTGCACACTACTTCGCTGAGATTGTAAGTTCCATATCCTCTCTCTTTCAATCAACCTACTCCAATCGATCGATCTCTATGATAGGCTTGAATGTTTTCTTTTTATTATCCCGAACCTTTTATTGAATGGCTATATTTAAATTATGCTTGCAGTCTTCAATAAAAGTCTCTTTGTTGTGTACTGGGTAATCAGGTTATATATGCTGGAATTCTAATTGTCAGTAGAGGCACCAACATTCAGATCTGGCTGCTTTTCACATGGGTGGTAAGTAAATCCTCTTTAGTTTTTTCAAAATGTTGCTTTCCGTTTCTCCTTATTCTAACCGCGCAGAACATTGCTGTACGTGCAATTTTCTGGCGTGACATTATAGTCATACCTTGGTGTCTCCGGTTTCTGTTTTACCTTTTCTGCTTTCCACCGTCTTGGGCTTTTTCTGCTCATTATATTGGGTTCCAATATATCGTTGCAGAGTTTTTAATTTTTTGGTAGCTATATAGGGTAAAATGGGAATTGTTTTTCACTAACCTGTCAAATTTGCATACCCAGTGACGGATCATACTTATGTTGCAAGAAGACTCTGCTTAGCCTTCCTGCACCTAAGCTAATTCATTGTCTCGTTCGCAGGTCTTAAATCTTACATTGTTGGCCACAGAGACACATCAATGGTACAAAAGCAAGTTCGACGATTACCCGCAGTCGAGAAGAGCCATTATTCCTTTCATCTACTGAGTTCCTTCCACATTTTCCTTGAATTGGCACAGATGCTGAGTTGAAATCCTCCAAATCATATCCAACTCGAATTTTGCTCTACAATGAAGAGCCCATGTTGATTTTACGATGGATGGGATACTGTTGATACTCTTCTATCCTAGCTCCTTCATTGTTCGGGACCTTGGATGAACTTTTCAGATGTGTGTAGAAGCATCAGGGTTGGTCCTTGTTAAATAGCAGCAATCAGCCTAAGAATCACTTTGGAATGTGCACAAATGCACTCTGTACACGTACTGTTAATCAAATCAAGAAATTTGCTCATCTACATCATATGCAATCCCCTCATCCCCCCCTTATTTATGTCACGAGTTTCCTTGCCTTCCTTAATTTCATGTTTCTGCATTATTGGTGTCTAGTCTGTCTCTCTTTGATTTGCAAGAGTAGCAATACCCTGGAAAAACCAGTTGATCTCATGTGAGTCTGATCTGGACCAAGCTGACCTTCGAGCACCAAGTTAACCAAATCAGTTGTTCAGGACGCCCACAGAAACATCTACATTACAGAAGCATGTTTGCACACCTCGGAGGGGAAACATGAAACGTTCTACGGCTTGAGGATATCAGTGTCTCCACAAGCATGACTTGTAAGGCTGGATTTGTGATAAGAGTATGAAGATTTCTATAATCACTTCTTTATTGAGAAATTCTTGGGTTCGTAATTTCTTGTGTGTCATGGCATCAGAGTGATGGACATGGTATTGAAATTTTGTGACGCGTTATGTGATATACAACATACACCCATGTTCCATGTTCCGTGTCCATCACCAAGTACATGATATACTGGAAAATCCCCCTGGCATGTGTGGTAAAATCTGGAGATTCTACAATTCTTGAGCAGTCTTTGCGTGGTAGACATTTATAAAAGTTAATGTCAGTCGCTTGCACACTTGGTTATATTCAGTGTCTCCGGGACTCACATTCTCCTTGAGATGAAGATAGCCATAGCCAGTTCTCATCAATAGAAGATCCTCGTGAAAAATATTGCAGTCCCTCATTCTTCCATTTTGATAAACAAATTCAGAACGAATTCAAGCACAGGAAGTCGTAAAGTGAAGAATAGATGGTTTGCTGAACACGTGATTGAACATTCCACCCGATGGAATCTGCACATTCTGATGGCCAGTCCACTGCTTGGAACTGCAGTGCCCGCCACAAATGAAATTCCAGCAGGCAGGGGAGGAGTACATGTTTACACAGTGCGGAAATTACACAAATTACCTTTGGAAGTGCTTTGTGGGTGGAAGGTATGTGTGCCTTATGTGTTCACTTGTCGTATGCAGCTAACTAGTTTGGGGTTTTAATTGGACTTTAAACACACATAAATTGGTTGGCTTATGATCTTGTGTCTATAAAAAATGATCATGCCATTCTAGGGACAATTGCAGAGCCTACAATTCACAGAGTCAACACGGGTGTGGTTGAACATACCAACAGGCATTTGGAGGGTCAAAAGTTGCATTCCATAGGTGGGAACTGCACTGCGCTTGAAATTTCGGGAGGGGGAAACTCGTTGGTTACACACGAAAATCTTTGGAAGTGCTTTACGAATGTAAGGTAACCGAGCTTAATTCAGTTATGTATCTTATCTGGATACCTAGATTTGAGTGGTGAGATGAGGATCTAAAAAAAACTCTCAAAAAGACGTGTTTAGAAGAGATCGGACTACGTACTTGAATTCCGCTAACCATTCTAGACTCAATAGTCAACAAATTTAAGGGATCCTTTGTGATCGAGTTATGACTCCATGATCCTGACATTTAATAATTTGTATGATTTCAGGGTTGGCTCCAAATCTCTCCGCGAGTGAATCTGGATTCTCCATCCACATTCGCAAATTATCCAAAATTTAGAGTTGGCGACGATCATAGCGAATGTTGACGAAATAGTAACCATTTAAGAGCAGTATACAGTACTTGGGCAAGTGGAGGACCGAGGGGAACTACAGCCTGGTGGATACAGGAGGGTGCCACGAGATCAATGTGGGCACGGACAGCGTGAGTGGGGATGGACGACTGACTCCATCTCAGTCGGGGGAGAAGGCGATGGCGATGGTGGGATGACACGTGAGGATGGAGAGTGGATGAACGACCGTTTCTGACGAACAGGAGCGAGACGGTTTTGGCTGAAGTTGAAGAGGCGGCCGATCGCTGCTGGCGGCCCCTCTCAGCTCTCCCAACCACCCTCCCCTCCCTTCCACTCTCGCTTATTTCATTCTCTCGTCTCCGTCTCCGTCTCGCACCCAAACAGCCAACACAGACAGCGAGAGAGAGATAGAAATAGAGAGAGAGAGAGAGAGAGAGAGAGAGAGATCCACACTCACACTATATTAATCCAAGTCGAAGATAAACGTAATCTGTTGACGTTGGATTTGGCGAGTGAGTTGTTGAATTCTTTGAGCTTGGGATTGAAGAATTCTCTGAGAGTAAGCTAGGACAGAAAAGTGATGTGAAAGTAGCGGGGCGTGATTTCATTATATTCCAGTATACTGGCTTTCATAAGAATTCAATCGATTTCTCCTTATGGTCATCATCGGCAATTACCAGGATAGGAGGACCAGGACACATGCCTGGGTTTGTTTCTAAATGATTGTGTAGTTCTTAGTCGTCCCTTTTTCCCCTCTTCAAGGGGCGTCGTCACTGACGTGTATTTTGAGTTTGCTAGAAACCGTATAACATGGAGAGGAGGGCTGCCACTTCACCCAGCTTCGGAGTCAGGCAAGAAAAGATGGGATCTTCAGGGCCAAGAAGGCGTTCTCAGTTGATGAATGCGAAGTGAGATTACTTTCTGCCAACACACAAAAATAAAAAAATAAATACTAACCATTATTGGAAGCACATACAAATGCTTCTCTTGTGCGTACCTTCACCCACATCAACTTTCCTGTCAATAGTCTCCGTAAGGTAACAAGATCATGTGCATACCTGCGTCAGTGGCTTCTGGATGTATAAAATAATCAAGGATGTACTTCGTGCTCTTCCAACAAATAATAAAAACTGTGGCAAGCACATTGTATCTCCAAGGTTACCAAGAGGAAGTACTCAGAGAACATATGCTACGCATGCATCCCCAAACGACGATGAGCACTTCCAAGGTGAAGTTGAATGACTTGGGATGAAACTCTCTCAACCTGTATCCCCTTCTCTCCTTGTAAGATATAAATGCATTGCATGAAGGGTTAGCTGTTCGAACAGGCAAACTTCCTTGCTTGCATTTCAGCGAGAAATTCTCAACCTAGAAACTAACCACCACCAGCACGACATTAAGTGCTTCATGGATCCTTAAGATAGTTGTTGAATACCTGAAACTAAGAAAGAACGTGGATGGATGACGAGTGACACAGTGATGTGAGATGCTGCAGACTTGGGATGAGGTCACCGGCTATGGTGATTGCTAGCGTTGTGTTCCTGTGGGCCGCGTGCTGGGTCAGCAGCACAAGCTGCACATCCCACGACATTGACTCCGAGTTGCTGGAGTCAGAGACCGGATGGCAGTTGGATGACGAGGAGATTGAAGTGTTCGATGGACCTGCACCTGCAACGACGCCCGTAGCCGCCGCACCAGCCCCCAAGTCGTCTGGAAACACCGTTGCACTTATCAACGGTGACTTCGAATCCACCAACCTCACTGGCAACGCATCCTTCACGTTGGCAGACAACACATCCACCGCCATCATCAACTGGCAACCTGGAGGTGCGGGTGTGCAGATCCTGAATGGCAACACGTACCAGATGTCAAGCTTCAAGAAGGGCATCTACGCCATCCATTTGAACAACCCCGCATCCACAGCTAACGGCACCCAGGGCTCCCTCTCCACCACCCTGGCCATCAACCCGCCTACAGGCAAATCCTACACGGTGCAGTTCGACTGTGCCCGATGCCCGGATGCCCCCATCAACCTTTTCACGGCCATGAAAATCTCTTCTGTCTCGGGCACCACCGTGAACAGCTGGGAGATTCGAAGGGCACCCTACAACAGCACCGACACGCAGAAGCAGATCACTTATGTGCGTTACAGCTTCGGCTACACGGGCACCGGTGCCTCCACCCAGCTCAAGTTCGAGAGCATGTCTGAGAAGTATGGGTGCATCTTTGACAACGTCGTCATCCTCAACGGTAATCATGCCCTGGCTGCTGCCCCTGGATCCGCCAAGGTCATCCTGTGGCAAAAGATCTTCCCCGTCTTCAGTGTGCTCGCCCTGCTCACCGTCACAACTGCCTCCCCGTCTTCAATCCTCTCTGCTTTGTAAGTAAAGCAGCAGATTCCGTGAAGAAGAACAAGTTTGCCAACAATCAAAGTCATTCTTTGCACGCAATCTATCTCCGTAGGAGTATTCAGGGTACGCTCGACAAGTACCGCATGCAGCATCGGGCCGATCGACGCAGAGAAACTTCGTATCGACGTTCTTGAGGAATTCAGTGAAAAGGCTGTACCTGTAGCTAGCAATCTTCATCTTGCAATCAAACTGGATTAGTTTAGTTTCTGTTCTCGCTTCCCCTCCTCACTCCGTAATTTCTTCTTTGTCTCTTTCCCTTTCCGTTCCCCGCCATCAACCGCACTTCGTCTCCTCTGCTAATTTCTTCAAAGATTACCATCCATGACTGGCAAGAGTCAGACCAATTTTTTGTGTACGAACATTATTTTTGAATGGTGATACTTACTACTTTTACTTTAAAAAAATATGGGGTACTGCTTTCTGTGGTGACTCGAGCAAGCAAGGTAAGGGCACCTGCTGCAGTTTGTCACCCACCTATATGTTATGGACACCTGACATTAAGGGTATAATATATAGACACAAACATATGTTACATGGTTTCCACGAGAAACTTACATCGGAGGCATAGCTAGCAACCTGACAAGAGCATATAATTATGATCGAATGATATCGGAGCTAGCCAAACTGCATGGAGAGGCGATCATCAGGTCCTGGTGATCGATAGTTTGTCAAGGTTGTATAGTTCCATCCTGATCATAGTGTTGATGATGCGCGCCGCCACTGTCTACAGAGACAATTGCACGTAAATATACAGGGAAAGGCAATATAGGCTCATGCTTGTTTACCTCTACTCTTGCTCAAGAGTGTGAGTCATGAAGGTCTCTGGCACATGGAATGACCATGACTGTGTCGGACTCCGTAATTAAGAAGACAAGGTGCACTGTTTATGGCATTTAGTGCCACATTAATAGTGCCACTTACCCTATTTTGAACTTCACCATAAGTGTCAACTCAGCACTTGGCGTTCAAGTGCGCTTATTAACATTTTGGCATGAGTATGTTCACTTGTGCTATGAAGTGCATGCCAATGTTACACAATGGTTTACAAGTTAACTCAAGTGTACACAAATGACACTTGCCATTAATATGCTCAAAAATATCTTCCCTTGCATATTAAAATGCAAGACTATCATCCAACGTATTGAAATGTGCTACTCTAAATGTCATAATGCAGATTTTTTTCACTTAAAGAAGTTACTTATGTTGATGAATGGAATCATATAGGCAATTAGCAAGCGTGACACTTTGAGACCTCTAGGCATCTAGTTTAGGCCCTTCGCAAATAGTGTACGTAACACTAAATACCATAAATGGTGTAGTGAGTGTTCAACAAATTAGCTTCTGCACCTGTGCACCCAACATGTACCTGTTTATCACATCATAATTATTGCAAAAATGATTCATGCCATTACATAGTTGGAAAGCTTATGTGATTAGGTCTTAGTGAAGGTATTCACGAGCGTAATTGGCAAGGCATGAGAACAGCTTTGACACAATACTAATCGCTGTGCACCCACTGGATCTACAATCACTTCCTTCTCAAAACGTAGCTTCCTGTCACATGAATTAATATGACAAGGGTGAGCAATGTCTTCGATTCCACAATCTCACACTCAACATTGTCGGTAATCAATTGTCAAGGTCACTTCTGCAAATGGCGGGTGATTTTGACATGAATTCCTGACTTCTTGGCAAAAGTGCAATTACCAGTAGCAGGAGGGCAAGTGGTATTTAGTGAATAATCTTGTGTGAAGCATTTGAGGGGTTTTTACAGGTCCACCTTCTCATCTGGTGGGATTTTTCTTGAGGTTTTAGATGCGATTTAGAGCAATGGGAATAGGTGGAGAAGTAACCAACTTGGTGTTCAATCTCCCTCTGGGATTCCTCTTTAATAATTGGGTTTCATGAGCCCAATGGGAATAGGCTAATTCTAGATAGTATGGCACTCCCATGCACACATATGTTGCTCAGTGACGATCTTTAAAAAGTGGGAAAAGTTTGCTGCAAGTATTCATTTCTTTGAAATCTAAGAGTCCAGTATGTATTTATGCTCCTGGCGTCTCAGTGCAAAGACCTAGAAAAGATGTTATAGTGTCATGACTTGATTCGATCCACAGACAGCAACATCTAACTCAAAAAAGCATCTGAAAATGTCATCTCCCTGATGCTACTAATCCTTCACCCATAAGCTATCTCAAAAGTTAGGAACAGAATCTACTTTCAATTGCAAAGTGTGTTGAGGGTTGGAAAAAGCAGGGAGAATTTAGGGTTCTTGGGTCAAAATTCCTGTCCTATTGACTTTTCTCCACAAGCTTACCTATTATGTCACTCTTTCGCTGCATAATCTGTCCAAAAATCACTGACCTCTGTATTTGGATTGTCAACTGAGCAATTACAAAAATTTGGAATGGAGAAACTGAGCAGTCTTGACTCATACCATAGCTTAATGTATACAAACTTTGCTAAATTCTGCATTCCTCAATAGATAGCATCCAGGATTCTGAAAATTGACAAAGTTTGTAAGTCAGATTCTTTCAATTTGATACCAAGTTTAATATTGATGTGCTCCAGCTTCCGACATGCATGATAGCTGTTAGCTACAATATTCTTGAAGTGGACGCTTTTTAATGCTAGAGTGGCCTACAACCAAGGATGATTGTGACAAGGACATAATCCAATCATATGATGAAATTCTGCTATTGATTCAAGATAGAGCAAAAGTGAATAAAAGGCAGCCATATTTTGTAATGCTCCCCTTTCAACTTTTGAAACTGAATTGCATACCTTCCAACCACCCGCAACTTCAGGGCAAGGAAAGACATGTTACATCTTGCTTTGGCTTTTGTTTGTTGAGCAGATAATTGTAAACTTGTTTGAGACTTCCCCGGGAGGGCCGAGCACCTGAGTGAAAACTTGCAATGTAAACTAAGCTTTGCCTAACATCACACTTTGCAACTATTCTAGCTCCCAAATCGGATTTCCCACAAAAATTACCTGCATGCGTGAGGACCATTGATTAGACTCTTCAGAAATGTCAAGTACGATATGATAAACTTCAGGTCAAGAAAATCTATTGCTAATGAAAACTAATGAGGAACTGCAGGGAGATAGGCTTACCTGCTGAATCGAAGAGAGAGAGCAAAATTGCTAAGCAAACACATACACTGATGTCTTCACCTGTTGAAACAAATTTGAGTGCAGTTACTTTGAGTATTCTTTTGAGAGATTGTCAATTACTAGTCTTGATTGTTATGTGGATGAAAACTTGTCAATCCCAGAAATCAAACCCCAAAAATGTCAGCAAGTACCCTAAATATCCTATTAGTGTGGGTGGAAAATCAGCATGGAGATAATTAGCATGGGCCACAATATTTTTCTGGTTGTGGAATTAACGTGGGTCCAAGACCATGGGTCTTTCCAAAAGTTTTCATGAAGACTTCTGACCAAAACATTGCATATTGGTTATAAGATAAAAGTAGCATAAAATAAAATAATCACCCACATTAATTTTCTAGAAAAAACAATTAATGTGGTCCACACAAATTTTCTACTAGAAATTTAATGTGGATTGAAAATTAATGTGGCCCACATTAATTCTCATTAAAAAAATTAGCATGGCCTCTAGAAAATTCTGTGGCCCACAGCAATAGGACTATTTAGTGTAGTTCCTTTCAACTATTTACATGTTCAAGTCCCTGACAGGTAATAAGTAACTTACCATCTTGACAGCAGATGAAGATTGAGAGCCCTCCTGCTAATTTTTTCCTTGCAAATTCGACAGCTTCTGAAAGGTGGCTTTTTAACGAGCTGCGATCTAACTTGGAGCTCTGCCATTCCACAAGAGTCCACAGGTTAGGGAATGTTACAATCTGCCACTCAGGAGAGTAAAAATCCAGCTACAAGCCGGAAGCTCTATGTAACAACAAGACATATTTGAAAAATAATGAATTGCCTCCCATTGAATTCTCTATGTAGTTTAAGAGGGAGGAGATTTGTTACAGCGATTGCTAGCCGAAGGTAAGACTCTTGAGGTTCTTGATTATATATTGAGGAAGAAGAGTTGCTGCAATCTATAACACTGTCCACCATCTCATGAAGACCATCCACTTGACCTGCCATTATGCAAATTACACACAACTCTTAAGCATAAAACTTAAACCCTGATATTTGTTTTTTCCTACGCCAATTTGAAACACTTTTTTTCAATCAAATGTTTTTTTGGTAGAGTATGGGTAAAGGCAAGCTTACAACATGCATAATTGCCAACCACAAGTCCAGTGGAACCTATCCAATGTAGACCGGGAAGAACATCAGGTTGTCGAACAGGAGCTACAATGCTTTGCAGTCCCGTTATCTCACTGGAAACGTCTTCCTTTGTAGTTTTTAATATCCAGTCTTCAGCTCCCAGTTGATAATCATTGTCAGTGCGACATGCACCAGCTAAATTGCTCATATCTCCATGTTTTGGTTCTAACATACAACCATTAGAAGACATTGTCAATGTTTCCAGCTCCACTGCATTACTGATAGTACTGCTCTCTTTTGCAGGAGCTGAGAATTTTTTGCAAGTTTTAACTCTAACTTGTGGTGCATGCTGGCCTCTCAATGACCTAGACACTCTATCCCTCTCTACAATCTCTGCCACTTTGCGGTTGCAATCCTCTGGACCACCAGCAACCAGGCCATCACAGTGTTTCCAGTATAGGGATGGGGTAAGGCCTCGAGCCCAGCTCTCTTCATCATCTGCAGCACCTGGGATGTAATTCCAGCTAAACTCAGCATCACTCATGCGCTGAGTGCAGGTTCCGGGTTGCGATGCTGACACCAGGACCATGGGGGTAAAGTCCCAGCTGGCTACATCTGCAACTTCGTTCAACCAGATAACTGTCTTCTGAGAGATCCAAAGGGTTCGCAGAGGCTTTCGCAGAGCACTGGCAAGAAATGTCAGGTCTGCACCAGAGGTTTTTAAATCATCTACCCAACGATCCATCAACCTCTCTATGTTATTCTTCTCTGTCTCTGAGACCCAAAGAGGCAAATGCAGTTCACAGTCCCAGTCCCCCGCTATTGTTGGCGTGCAATCATATTGCAAATCTAAAACTTGTGATGCAGACAAAAGAGAATCTGGTATGTTCACAACGCCATCGAAAGATATTTCAGAAACCCTGGAATGAACTCCAGCATCCTTCTGGCCATCAGAACCTACATCGCCATTGTCTTGCTGTTGTTGTGATCGACTTTCCATACTTATATTCATCGTCTTCCGAAGATCAGCCACAGCTCGATTGACTACACAAGCCCAGATGGGGATAGTCTTGGACATACTGTCTGGGAAGCGCTTCCCTTTTCTGGTGGCATCCACGATAACACAACCACCTCTCTCTGCTGCAGATGAGAGGTGAAACAAGCATTGTCAAAATCAAGACAAAACACTGTACAAACTTTGAGTAAATCATGATAACATATCAGAATTCCTGAGGGTATAAAAAAGGAGAATGCAGCTGCAGGCGATGACTTTCTCTCCTACACACATACCTGACTCTCAGCCAGGCATTTGCCGGTCGGGCAACATACCGCCACCCCACAGCCTTGGTTCCTGTGATGTACCTGAGGAATTACAAGACTGGCTGACACCCTGTGTGAGAACCGTAACCTAGAGGAAATTCAAGGGGGGGATAGGATTCAAAGGTCGTTTGCACTATGGGTGGTTTTGGTCATGGTTGCAATTTCCTTTCTTTGGTTCTATTTCCATGGAACAGGCATAATATATGCTGACCAAAACCACAACCACCTTTTATCCCATCAACCCCACTACTCTGCATGGTTGACCACCCTTAGGGTGTTCTTCATGATCATGTGGCACCACTAGAGAACCTCAAGGTCTCGGGAGAAAGTTAAGGTAACAACCACTTTAACACTACAATCCAAGGGCCACAAGAATAATAATCACTTTGATTTCTTCTCAAGTCCAACACCTAAACTAATGATAGATTGTGATTTAGAAGACCAACCCCACCATCAACCACAACCAAGAAGATTCACAAGACAAGCGTGAATGAAACAACCATAGTTGTGGTTGATTATTGTGGTAAACCACAACCACAACTGCAACCACCTTGAAGATGTAAACAATCCTTCAGCAATCCCCACACTGATAACTTAGGTTGAAGGAAGGAGGGGGATAAGAAAGGGACCTGCGAGGACAGCGACATGGAGATTGAGGCGCGTGACATTAAAAGACCAGTTGCCATTATGACCATCGGTAGACTTGAAGTAGCAGACGCCATGGAAGGAGGGCGCATACCAGGCGCCACAGCGGAGGTTCGCGAGCAGCGGTAGGCGGGGCCACAGCTGAGCAATCTCTTGCACGAACAGAGAGTCATGGTAGATGGAGCGCAGGGCATTGTAGAGTGATTGCTCCCTCTTCTTCATGGCTCTGCACACCTTGTAGATGCTATCCACCTCCATCGTCACTTAATTTCAATCTCCACAGTCCCCCCCTCTCGCTGTTTTTCGACAGGTCTCTATGTGTGTGTGTGTGTGTGTGTGTAACTTAGGGTTTTCTTCCTTGCTCGCAGATTTCTGCCCCAACCTATGTGCACAGCGATTTCCAGCTAATCTTCAACCCTAATTCAAACTCTACAAAATGCATCACCGTCCGTAAACTTCAAGAATCTCACCACTTCTCTCCAACATTGACCAAATTAACCAGCGAAAACATATTCACCAGAATTGCAAAAGATGATGCCCACCAGGCCCACACTAGGGAACTGCGTTCAGCTGTCTATGGAAGCCGAAGCAGAGACCAAACAAATACGGTTAAAAAATTTGTTTACCGTCTGGTCAAACGCAGGCAGTATGTTTATTGCGTTGGGGTTAAACTCAGCCTGCGTGGTCCGCATCACGGCTGGGGCGAACCAACCCCTATATTCGTACCTTACCGGGGAGGGCGAACGGCTAGGGATTCGTGGCACTCACTTAAAATCAACCATCCTACATATCGTGGATGAAGTGGCTCCAATACAAAAAGACCCCCTATGAGGTTGAGGGCCGATTCATTCAAATGTGACATCACTAGACATCCGGTAAGGTACCAATGTATGCGTCGGTTCGCCCTGGCCCCGCATCACTAAGGCGCTGTGAATGGGCCTTATGTGGTCGCGAGCATGGTGCATCCGGGCCGTTGAGCCACCAAGGCCCATCCAAGGGTCTCAATGGTCCTAGGTGGCGGGGGGAAGTGCTTGCCACCAAGGTGGGTGGGGCGGAGGTGGCACTTGCCACCAAGGCAAGGTGGGGCCGTGGACCTCATGTCTTTTTTCAAGGAGGCCGGCTTTAGGGTCTTGTCAGGGCTTAGGTGGCTAGGTGGCTAGGCGGACTAGGCAGCTAGGTAGGCTTACTTACTAGGTGGTTGGGCCTACTTACTAAATAACTACACTAAATATGATATTTTAGTGTTTGATGATATTTAATGTTGTTACCACCCTACCCTGCTCGACACTAATTTTCAATCTTGACAATTAGTGTTAGACATAAATGTGTTGCTACCTTCCCTACTGCCACCTCCCTTCATGTGAAGCACTCTTCTTCGATCACTTCAAGAATCTCGCTTTTTCTCTCTTCCTCTTCACTTTCTAGAATTCTTCTTTTATCATTGTTAAATTTTTTTTCATATCCTTACTAACACTAAATTTAAACATGTAACTTCCACATATTACCATAGTTGATATTTAGTGTTTGAGTTTACATTTAATGTTACTTACTTTCATAGGGTTATCAACAATTAGTGTATGCGTTCGTATTTAGTGTATCAAACACTAAATATCATATTTAGTGTAGTTGGTTAGGCTTACTTGCTAGGTGGCAAAAGACGACTAAGGCTGGATCAATTCTTTATGTACTCACACATGGATTTACAACTTGAAAGCAATGTGGGCACTTCCAACTTCACCCAACATTGTAACCGACTTAAACGGACATTTTATTTTTGCACCCACTTCTTGTACTAGGATACTAGGATGCCAAACATGCAATTAGTGCGAGATGATTAGCAAATCCAATTTGTGCCCGTAGCCGCTTTCCTCATAATTTGAGGAGCTCGTATGAATATTCTATTTTCTCTCAAAATGAAGATTCTCTAAGTTCAAACAAAGATCATTTAGGCATCCCCATTTAGACCTATTATCACTTTTGTATTTGAAGTCCGATTTTGAAAACTTGAAATGACAATGTTCACGATAAATAAGTAGAGGAAACCATTTCCAATCCAATAGGATAGATGTGCTTAATTAAGTTTGTGATCTTAAACGAACACTTGTGGTTGAGTGAAGTATGGCTGGAGCTTGGGTGTCAATCTAAGAAAGGACACCAAAAATGCATGTCTTGAAAAGATAGAGGAGAACGTGCTGAAAACTTATTGACCATGCTAAATGGAACAAGCAACATAAATGGGGATGCCTAAATGATCTTTGTTTTAACTTAGAGAATCTTCATTTTGAGAGCGAATAGAATAATCATACAAGCTCCTCAAATTATGAGGAAAGTGGCTACGGGCACAAATTGGATTTGTTAATCATCTCGCACTAATTGCATGTTTGGCATCCTAGTATCCTAGTACAAGAAGTGGGTGCAAAAAGAAAATATATGTTTAAGACCCGGTTACCTTACAATGTTGGGCGAAGTTGGAAGTGCCCACATTGCTTTCAAGTCGTAAATCCATGTGTGAGTACATAAAGAATTGATCCAACGTTAGTCGCCTTTTGCCACCTAGCAAGTAAGCCTAACCAACTAGTTATTTAGTAAGTAGGCCTAGCCACCTAGCCCTGACAAGACCCTAAAGCCGGCCTCCCCGAAAAAAGACATGAGGCCCACGGCCCACCCCGCCTTGGTGGCAAGCACCACCCCTGCCACCTACGACCATTGAGGCTCTTGGATGGGTCTTGGTGGATCGACAACCCGGATGCACCATGCTCGCGACCACACAAGGCCTATTCATAGCGCCTCAGTGACACGTTTGCACGGTGGCTTGCCTTGGTAGTACCCACTTTTTTGTTGTGCCATACAAATGTTCGTCCAGTTGCCCAACATTCCCAACTACTAAAAACAACTGAGGGGCAGTAAAGTTGGGCCATGTGCACGGGGGGGTCACTCCATTGTCAAGTAGAATACCACGTGCGAGACAAAAAAATCTACTTTTTCCTAAAAACACCACCAAAATGAGTCAAAATTTTATCAATTTTTTTTCATGTGTAGATATACACGGTATCTATTACATAGTAAAAAATGGTAACCAAATTTGATTATCTGTTTTTTTAATAAAACATACCGTTTCTAACTAAAATGACGCAGAATTGAGCTAAAACAATTACTACAAAACATGAAGATGACTAAAAATTTCAAAAAAATATACAAAAGATATTATCAATGGTTATGTATATGTAGAAAAAAAATCATAATTTTAAAAATTGTCTAAGGCATATAATATAGGGTAGCAAAATTGTCTCGCACGTGGTATTCACTCGACAATGGAGTGACCCCCCCGTGGCCATGTGCCCAGCCCAAGAATTTTCCTAGCTCCATGGCTTCTATTCAATGCCAAACACTAGAGCAACCCAACGAGCTTTTTAAGGAATGGGTCCCATGATAGGATAAGACCAGGTCCGTGAACAACAACCCTTGGGCAACCCCAAAAGAACCTTTTCAGAACCCGACCAGAAAATGATGCCCGTCTCGCCCAACTTTGAAAAGAAGAAGTTGTCCTTGCATTCTTGAAGGCCGCCTACTCCACAAAACCCATATTGAATGCAACATCAATTTCAAGGCCCAAAATGCAATATATATGTTCACTTCCACTTAGCAAATAAGCAATTGGGTTGGATTTCATCCCCAAGTAAAACCGTCAATAGAATATGTAATTAACTTGGAAGCGAAAGATATAAAAAATTCCTCATTAGCATTGAGCTGATAATTTTTTTGATTTACCATTGGAAAGGAACTTTGTCATTTTTAAACTAATTTTAAATAATGTGTTAATTTAAGCTTATTTTCTTTTTAATATTTAACTATTGTCTTTTTCATTCTCAACTAAATTTTTGCAATTATAGTTAATGATGCTTAATTACTTGTAGAAATTTACTTGGACACCGATCACGTGTGTAAACCACATTCGCCACCGCTTCCGCCCAAAATGATATGTTAAGCTTTTGAACATATAGCATGCTCCTTGCCAACTCCACGATGGTGCGATTTGCATGCTCCACCACTCCATTGTGTTGGGCCTATACAGATTGGATGTTTGTTTCTTAATATCATGTTCATTCAAAAAATGTTGAAATTCCTCAAAAATGAACTCACCACCAATGTCTAACATAAATGACTTGATCTTGTGCTTCGATTGCGTCTCTACAAGTGCCTTGAACTTCTCCAAACACTATCCTTTGGACTTCAATATACACACCCACATCTTCTTCAAAAAATTGTCAATGAAGGAGATAAAATATCTTACACCGCCCATTAATGTGGTCCTTACAGGGCCACACACATCCAAATGCACTATTTCCAAAGATTTAATTGCTCATTTTTCCCAATTAATGAGAAATGATGTCTTATATTATTTACCCTCAAAGTATGCTTCCCAAACCAATCAAGATATAGGACATATGTTTCCACATGTTCATGTCACTTACCTTGCTTTGAAGTGTATAAACACTCTTAACATTCAAATGCCCAAGCTAACGATGACAAAACTCAAATGCACCGTCTTTCTTTGATAATTGTGTCAAATTGGCCACGTCCATTCTATGCATCCTGATAAAATCCTTTCGGTATAAATTGCCTTCATGTGGTCCCATTGCAATCCCTTCTCCATTCATGCCTCTCACAACACATTTCATGAGGTTGAATTATACAACCAACCCATTCGACAAAAATTTGTTCACTGAGAGTAAATTTTCTTATAATTTTGACACATGAGGCCATTTTTTATGCAAATCATTTTGATTTTGTCTCTCACCATCACCTCAATAACAATGGAATCCATTCTAATTGCTTCCTTGACGCTATCATCATCCAAATAGATATTACATATAACAATTATCTCACATGTTTCAAATATCGTCGTATGAAAAATCATGTTTTTTATTGCTCCCGAATTCACGATCCACTTATATATGGTCTCTGAATGTATTTCATGTTACATTGCAAATGTATAGTCATCATCCTCTTTGATGTTGTTTACATTATTTTTGTCATTGTTATTTATCTTGTAACAATAATGCACAATGTGGCCTAATTTGCTATAATAGTAGCACGACTTGATATCTTTGCATGAAGATGGATTGTCTATTTTGTTTGACACAACACCATTGCGGCATTATCAGCTTGAGATTATTTGTCCTTCCTCTTGGACATCTCGTGCATCAAACATGTCATCACATATTCCATAATGAGTTTTTTCATTGGTATGGTCTTGAAGACAATGATCAAGTGTTTGTATGAGGTTGCCAAGTTCTCAAGCAAAATCATAACAACATCTTCATTTTTTACGGATACCTCCAAGCAAATAAGATGATCCGCTAGTACTTTGATCTTTTTGATATACTGGAACAAGTTATCAACTTCTTAAATATTGCACGTGAAGAAATTGTTGCAAATGAAAAGGATGTTGGACAAGCTTCTCGTCTCATAAATATTGCAAAGGACCTTTCATATCTCTGCAGTTTTTTTAACACTTTTGATGTATGCAAGTTGATTGTCCGCCAAGTTAAGCACAATGATAATCATTATTTTTTTGACACGCCTTTGGTGTTCTTTCTTCACTTTGGGATTAGCATTGGAAGGTAGAGCTTCTTTGGATTTTTCCACAATACCCCAAAGGTCCATGGAAGCCAATCCCATCTCCAATTTTAACTTCCAAAAATTGAAGTTCTCTCCATTAAACTTGTCAATGACTCCAGCATCCAAACCTTCAAATGATGTCTTATTACGCTCAAAAATTGGGATATACTCTCAAATATGTCAAATTTGTTTTTTCTAAGCGATTATATGCACTCAATAATTTCATAAACCTCAATCAACCCCTCTTGAACTCCAATGTTTTCTTGCACCTCAATCCACTCAAATGAGGTCTTTTTGCTCTTAAATGTGTCTTTGTATCTCAATTCATTCAAACCAAGTTTTTTTTAAATCTCAATGTGGTTTTCACCCTCAATCCACTCAACTTAGATCCTCTCAACTTCAAATGTGCCCTCTTGGTCTCAAATGTGCCTTTGCACTCTCGATCTACTCAAATCATGTCCATTTTAACTAAAATGTACTTTGGGACCTTCCAATTCACTCAAATCAAGCCCTTTTCAACTCTAATATGCTCTTACATCCTCAAACCATTTAAATCATGCTTTCTACAACTCAAATGTACCTTTATACCCTCAATATACTAAAATCACCTTCAATACCTTCAAATATGCACAATTACATTCAACCAACTCAAATCAACACTTAATTGTATCAAATATGTTTTCAAGCATTACAAACACTCAATGCAATATTTACAAGCTTTGAATGTGCACTTGTACACCCACAATGCTCTGAACCTCCAAACTTCCAAACACCAACCGATGTTCCAAATGTGGACCAATGCACCTCCAACACGAAGCAATCCGGAGGCTCTTCCAAATACTATAATTACTCAAGATTCATTCCCTAACCAACTCACAATCAAATTTCTAACTCCACAACTGGCATGAGTGGACCCATAACCTATTAAAGCACAATAAAAGTAGAGATTAGATTGCACAAGCAAATACACATACACAAAGGTATACGAACAATGTTTGGAATGAGATGATCACTTCCACTCCTTATCTTACATTTCATTCCAATTCAACATATTTGGTTCATACAATAAATGTGGGATATCTCAACTCCCACTTCCCACAAACCATAGGGGAAGTATGTGGGAAGGGCAATATTTTGGTATAGTGTAAAATGAGGGGTGGGATGGTAAATATAGGAGTTACTTGTGATTATTGAAGCATGTTGGTTGGATTGTTTGTCCAATTATCGCATATGATGGTAATAATTGTAGTGGATATGTGATTGATGTGTGCAGCTAATGTTGCCCATTTGATCATTTTTGGGAGTAGGTCTAGGGTTGTTATAGGAGTGTATCCACATCCTTTCCATTGAGTGGAGAAGGTTGGGTCTGTTAAGCCAAAGATGACATTTTTCTCATATGAAGAATGGTAATGTTAATGATTGCATGGAACATGTGAATGGACTAGAGAAGTATGAGTGTGTGATTTGGAAAGTTTGTATGATTATCAAAGATGAAAGTATGTAGTGGTTATGGATGAAGGGGGTGGTGGGTGGTTCGTGTCTTGGAAAATGGTTTGATATATTGATTAATGAGGAGGAGAATTTTCGTGGCAAAGTCTTTCATAGGTGGGAAAAGGGTGTGGTTCTTGGTGGGTTTATAGGTTTTCCCTATATTCGTGTTAATATGTCAAGTGGTATAGTGGTTTGGTAGCTTTCCATGTTGCCATGCATTTGGGCCAGAGGGGGTGTATTTGTATTGTGGATGACGTGGCAATGATAACTTTATTGCAATCACATTCTTGAGAATGGAGGATAAGGTGTGGAATGTCTAGGTTGGGACAAACATTTTTGTTTGTCACAAAATTGTTGGAGTTTTATGTTTTGTTTTTTATTATTTTTGTGTGAGTTTGTGACGAGTAGTAGGTTGTGTTCGTAGAGGATGGTATCAAGATTTAAGAGTTGTGTTTGTGTGATCCATTTGGATTGGTTGGTGTATGGGGTTTGAGAATGGCAGTGAAATTTATGTGTATGTTGTTTGGCTCCCTTTTTTTTATTGTGGATTTAAAGCTAGAGATGTATGAGATGGCGGTGCCTAGGGGTTGTGTAGTTGTGTTATATCTAGGGTGTGAGTAGAGTTTGGGGTTGTGAGGTGGTGGGGATGATGGAGGTGGAGGTGGAGGTGGTGGTGTGTGTTTGGTGGGAACAAGGCAGTGGCATGTAAAAGTGCATTTTTTAGTATTCTAGATTTGATATAGTATTTCTCTTGGAATTCTTTAATGGTGAGTATGCGTGTATTGGTGCGATCTTGAATTTGGGGTAGGGCAGTAATATTGAAGGATGAGAGGGTTTTAAGGAAATTCTTTGTATTGGATCTTTGTTGTGGTGTGAATGTGGGGTGAAATGGGTTTTTGTACATGTCTTCTAATAGTGGGGAGTTGTTGAGAGGAAAATGGTGTCTATGGAGTGTAGATGGATGTTGAAGTGTTTTTTAGTATGCAGAGGGATATAGTAGTTGGTGATCTAGAGCATGCTTGGTATTTTAATTGTGGGAGGTGTTCAACTTTGCGATATTTGTTGGCTATAAGTTTCACTATTCCTTGGTATATCTAACCTAATGGGCATGGGTCATTGAGTGTCTATGTGAGTTGTTCGTTAAGTGTAATGGCATATCTTTGGAGCAGGGATAATGCCTCAATGCCGAACATTTCACGGGGTAGCAAAAAAAAGATGTTAGGGGAGTCTTTGGGGATGGTACACATGGATTTTGTGAGTTTGATGAGGAGTTTATCCAATTTCCTAATTTTTGAGACATAAAAAGGGCCGGCATAACATGCATATTTGATGCCTGGGCGAATGACTATGTTGAGGATCTTTATCTTTTGTTGTAGTGATGTGGGTTATAGTATGTATTTTTTTTTCAATTTTTGTTGTAGTGATTTATTTTTGTATGGCCCATTTTAGAGATGGGACTAAGTCGGATTCCAAGGTATGTGTATGGTTTGTTTAGGGAGAGGATGGGAGTTGTTGTTGTTTATAGTTGATGTTTGGGCTTTAGGTATGTGATAAATGTAAGCGGTTGTAGTTTTGATATGTTGGGGCATCTTGTGACTACGCATTTGTTTGTGCCTAGTTCCATGTGTGTCCGGTCAGGGTTAGGGTGTCAGTTAGGGGTTATTGGGAATGTGGTGCCTCTTATGGCCTTTTGAAAAAAATGAGATGGTAGATGTTGAGTTGTTTTTTTTCATTGTTTTTTTGCAGTTTACGGGGCTAGAGACTCCCTTGACATTTAATTTGTAAGATGAAGGAGAGGGGTGGAGGTGCAGTACATGTTTGTATGGCACATTCACTTATTGAGCTTATGATGGGTGTTTTGTGTATGCTTGTATCCATTTTTCGGGATTGAAGGGAGTGGCCTTTTGTAATAGTTTGGTGAGTTGTTGAATGTTGATTTAAGTTTAGTTAATTGAATTTAGTGAGGAAGGCTTGGATATTTGTTTCCCATATGGGGTATATGAACCAGGGGGTTGTGTTGGTTGGGATGCAGGGGATCTGCAGACTGCGAATTGGGATGGGAGGTGGAGGGTTACTGGGAAGTGGTCCAAATTGAGGTGTAATTACATGTTGGTGCAACATATTTGGTACATTAAGTGTGTATTGGGATATAATACCCATCTATAAGGCTATGTGGTTATAGTTGGGTCCCCTTTGTCTTGAAAATATTGATGTGTTGGGGATTGGTATGAGGTGGAGGTGGCTATAAAAGTTTGTCATTCTTTGTCCTTATTGGTTGGTTGGATTATGGGGTGTTAGTTATGGTGCACAATGAAGAATATGTCCCCGTTGAAGTCCTCTATAAGTATTGGGAACTGTATTGAATGAACAATTAGGTTTGTTTAATTGTTTGTTGGATATCATTGATTATATTTATTCATTCTTCGTGTATTGGCATATATAAGTTTATTAGTACTATGGGGGTGAGAGGCTTATTGGCTACTGTAGAAATTTGTAGGTAAGGGATGAGTTTGATAGAGATTGTTATTTTGATGATGTTGTTGGAGAAGGCGAGTGATTTGTGTATCATAGTGATTAGTCCTCCTCTTGTTGGGGCGTATTGTATGTAAGAGCGTTGTATGCATGTGAGTACATCCAATGTGTTGTTGCATATGTATCTTATGGGTGTGTCTTTGGGGATGTTTGTTTCCTATATGGATAGAAGTAGAGATGGGATAATGTTTATGGTGGTAAGTTGGTGGGTGTCTCAAAGGCTTGTGCTTAGATGCCCGCGGTTTCATTTGAGGCATGTGATGGGGTGTGGGTATATGTTTGTATGTTGGTTTCTTGTTGATGATATTGTTGAGCCTGGATTTTGGTGTGATTTGTGTGAGAAGCTATGTATTGGTTGCATAATCTATAAAATGATTCTTTTATGACTTCTATGGGGTAGGCCAAGAATAGTCGATGGAGTGATGATTATGAGGGGGTGGTATTGTGTGAGATGTTGAGTTTAATATGGTCATATAATTTTTTGTATGAGTTGTTATGGTGCATGGACGGTGGTGAGCGATTGGGTTATGGGGCAAATAGTACTGGGGATAGAAGATTGTGAAGTATTCTTAGTATATTGAGACTATGTGCAAGGAATCCATTTTTTAGGGTGGTATTACATTGTGTTGGTATAGGGCTTATGGAGACTATTAGGTGTATATGATTTGGGGGGTGTGGTATGCTCATAGGAGTTGGGCATGTTTGGTTAAGTAAGGGAGCTTTTGGTTGAGATTAGTGTTTTTGTATGGGAAGTTGTATAAAGGGAAGGACTGTGTTGAGTAGTGTGGCATATTTAAGTTCTAGTGTTGTGAAGTTTTCTTGGTAGTATTGAGAGTATTTTCATTGGAATAATTTTGGCATATTTTAAAGGATGTGGTAGGTTCTAGGTTTGGGAAGATATATCTGGCGAGTAGAATGAAGGTAGAGGAGTTCCACATATGATAATGAATAGTTTTTCATTTATAGTTTTTAAGGTGTATATATGAAATGTGGAGGAGGGTTCATATAAAGTTTGTGTTTGCTATGGGGTGGTTAAGATGTTCTTATTGTATGCATGTGGGGGAGTAGGTGTATGTGAGTGTTTGGGTGTTGGGTGTTGGGTGTACTTTGTATGTATATTTAGTTTGCTTGTGGGTGGTATGCAAGTGGTTGTGAAAGTGTAAGGGCAATCTTGGTGATAGGTGGTATTTCTATGGTGTGTGTTGCCCATTGTGTGTTGTTGGTGTTGAGGATTTTTTTGGTTGTTGGATGCTTATGTGATATGTGAAAAGAAAAACTTGTTAATATGAGGACGGTACTATGTATTTGAAGTGGATATGTTTGTGGAAGACTTTATGTGATTTGGGATGGGAGTTAGGTGTATGTATCTTTTATTGTTGATATGGTTTTGTGCAAGCGTGTGTAATTGTGTTTTTTGTTAGCATACATTTTGGAAAAATGATAAGAATTCATAAAATAAGTATGAACTCTTTATTGATATAAATAATACACAAACAAGTAGAATGAGCCATTGATGTGAGCCTATGAAGGAGTTATTTATGGTATATGTTGTAGCCTTGATGGTTATTGTTGGTTGGTTGTGGGTTGTGGAAGCCTGGAGGGGCTTATTGTTGAGGTATTGTTCCTCCATTGTGCATTGGAGTTAAGTGGTCATGGGCCGGAGCACTTGGGAGGTAGCGGTGTGAACCACCAGAGTGGTCCACCACTCCGTGGGGTCACTTTTAGTTAGAATTTTAGCATTAGATGTTAGAATTAATAGTGAATTAAGGAAAAAATTAGTTCAATTAGCATTTTGGCTCAAAAAGGGGAAAGAAAATTACCGAGGACTTCGGCCTTCACCCGTGAAGGGAAAAATCTAGTTTTAGGTAGAGTTAGTAAAAATGAAAACTAACTAGAGATAGAAATTAGCTAAGTTAGGAAAATAAGCTAACTAGGTAAGAGTCTAGTTAGCGGGAGAAAAACGTAGTTAGTGAAAGCAACTAGCTAAGAGGATTAAATTAGTAGAAGCTAGCTAAGCAAGGATTAGTTTAGTAGTTGGTGTGGATCACGCAAGACAAGTGGAGGTGCTCGGAGTGAGAGGAAAATTAGCGCGAAGACTTTGAAGAAAATAGCAAGGGGGCCACTTGCCTCCTTGCCACCTTGCTATCAAAAATTAGAATGAATTAGAAAGATTCCCGTCCGAGCCACCTCGGCAACGGGATGGCAACCTCGACCGGGAAAAAACCCTGAGCCGAAATTTCGGGAAAGGGTTCGAAAAATGGAGCCGGTGGCGGAGGGATCCAACCCTTTTGTGAAAGGGTTTAAAAACCCCCTCCTTCCACCTTGAAAATCTCTTCTCAATTTGATTAGCGGGGGAAGCTCTACATCAATATAGTTAGACAAATCTCTCTCTCTTCTTCTAATGTTTGAGCAAAGCCCTGCTTCAAGGTAGTTAGGAAAAAAACCCTTTAGCATACATTCTCAATGGCCTAAGAGAAAGGCTTGAGAAACTCCTCTACTCTCTCTCCTAGTTAGAATGTGTGTTTATTAACACACCAACAAAATTCTTCCTTTCTTTTGTGGAGGTAGGTTGGATTGTAGAATTTCGAGTGAAGGCATTGTAGACCTCAGCTGCCAATGCCCTGAAGACTTAGTTCAGAAGCTAAAACAAAATACTTATCATTTTTTTCTTAGAGAGATTTCCTATAGCTATCTATAGTCATTTTTCATTTGTGATTTGGTCAAGATGACAATTAATTATGGATTTTCAAAGATGGAGTAGAAAAACTGGGTGGTCCTGTGGGTAGCGGCTGTTGGATTAGACCTGCCAGCCCAACTGGAATTTTAATTCTAAAAAATTATATTTTTCCAAGTAGAACTTTTGTCTAGCTTTCCAAAATTTCTTAAAACGTTTGATTTGAGCATGAATTGAATTAGATATGAATTTTTAAAGACGGGATACATAGTTTAAGAATTCTTGGTTGACTGCTGCATTACAGAGGGTTTGCTGAATTCACTTTGGCTTAACTTGTTAATTGCATATTTTTATCAAATAGATCTTTTCAATATATTTCCATGGTTATATAGAACGTTTGATTTGAGCATGATTTGAATTAGATATGAATTTTTGAAGACGGGATACATAGTTTGAGAATTCTTGGTTGACTGCTGTATTACAGAGGATCTGCTGAATTCACTTTGGCTTAACTTGTTAATTTCATATTTTTATCAAATAGATCTTTTCAATATCTTTCCATGGTTATATAGAACATTTGATTTGAATAAGATTTGAATTAGATATGAGTTGTTGAAGGCGAGATACATAGTTTAAGAGTTCCTGGTTGACTGTTGTGTTACAAGGAGTCTGCTGAATTTGTATTGGCTTAACCTACTGATGTCATAATTTTTCTAGTTATAGCTTGTTAATAGATTTCTAATGGTATAAGGAAAGCCTAGATCCGAGTAGTAATGAATTCACTATGAATTTTTTAAGTTATAAGTTAGATAGGTGGGTTGGAAGGATCGGTTGAATCGACCTTGAACTTCCAACCCTCATAACTTGTGCATATCTTATCCGATTAAAATATTTTTTAGATCATTGGAAAGATAATTAAGTACACTAAGTAAATATATTATGCTTAGGCCTAAATTACAGTGAAAAAAACAACACTTTATATTTTAATTGTTAACTAAGGTACGTTTTATTATCAAACTAGTTACAAAGAAGGAGGCAAGGTCGACACCCGGGAAGTGGAGCAAGGAAGGAGGTAGCGGCTCGGCCTACATCGAGCCCAAATCAACCGAGGAAAATTAAGATAAATTAACTAACCCTAGCCTTCCATTTAGGGTTGGAGGGAACGCGGCTAAGGTATGCATCTTTAAACCCACTCACCTATCTCGTAAGGTCAAGTGGTTTGACCACTTGACCACCAAGGGAGTACCCAACTCCATTGTCTTCGGGCCCCTTGGTATGTTTTGTGGTAGTAGCTTCATTTATTAGCAAGTTTCGTATGTGGTAAGTCGGATTAATCACCGACACAACCACTCTGAATGTTGTTTGTGGAAATGTGGGATTAATGACCCGCGAATCCACTATTATGTTGTTGGCCCCATAGATTGGGAGTAATGGCCCCAATTTATGAAGATTGTACAACAGGTTGAACCTACGGGTTGTCCGTCACCCTAATTCCATTAAGTTGCATTTCGTGGTCTATCCAATTTAAACACGTTTAACAATTAAAACATATAAAATAAATCGTAAACCCTTGTTGGCAAGAGAACCGAATCGGAAACTTAACTCGGTAGAATGACACCACCCTTCGAACCATTGATGTCCGAAGGGTTTGAGATGTCACTCGACCTTCAAAAGACCTGCACGAGGCCTTAGAAGGTTCCGAGGTAAGGGGTGCACCAACCAGGTAAGGGGTGATGTCTAATATGTTAATGTAGTGAGGTAGAATGTGCAAACGAAAGTAAGTAATTAAGAAGGAATTTGTGTGAAGGGTGGGACTTAGGCCAAGTTCCCTCGCTTAGAAAACTAAATAGAAATAAGTAAATAAATAGGAAGAGTTGAAGGATCCATCAAATTGTCGTTATTTCGTTCATTGAGCTAGGGTGGTATGAGTCACATCCGGTTGGTGTGTATCAGAACCATTCCAATTCACAAATTAGGATTGGCTTGGTTTCAAGGCTGGTGCGTCTACGCGTAGAATAGGTTGTAGGTTAAGGTTAGAACTAGATATGAACTTGGTTAGTGGAGTTTAGAGCCACACTAATAAAAACAAAGGTACAACCTCCGGAGGTACTACGACGCATATTTAATTTCCCTTAAAAATCTAAGTACCCACGTTATACACCTATCATCCGGGTTCGGCTTGGGCACCTACAAGTGCAGGCCACCTTCACTGAAGGGCTTATGTGATACTTTTAGGCTCCCTCGAAAGGGGGTGGCCCAAAAGTACCACAGGCGGCCAAAAATTGTACTATAGTGTAAGCATTGGTTTGAGGGTTGGAACTCCATAGCCATTGCATGGGGGGGTCACTCCATTGTCAAGTTGAATACCACGTACAAGACAATTTTGCTACCTTATATTATATGCCATAGATAATTTTTAAAATTATGATTTTTTCTACATATACATAATCATTGATAATATCTTTCGTATAAATTTTTTAAATTTTTAGTCATCTTCATTTTTTGTAGTAATTGTTTTAGTTAAATTCTGCGTCATTATAGTTAGAAACGGTATGTTTTATTAAAAAAACAGATCATCAAATTTAATTACCATTTTTTACTATGTAATAGATACCGTGTATATCTACATATGAAAAAAATTGATAAAATTTTGACCCATTTTAATGATGTTTTTAGGAAAAAATAGATTTTTTTGTCTCGCACATGGTGTTCTACTTGACAATGGAGTGACCCCCCGTGAGCCATTTGCTCCCATAGCCATACCGATGCTTATGGTTTGAACTTTGAGTGTGTTGGTTGCTGCCTCCACTCGTTTGTCCGTGTTGAGGTTGATTGCTGACACCATCGTGGCAAGTTTTCCATCAACTTTCTCCTCCCAAGCTTGCATTTTGTAGCTAAAGCTCTTTTCGGTGATCGGTGGGTAAACTTGTGTGGCATTATCAAATTTACAATGAAGTATCAATGAAAATCATATTGAAAATCGGACCTCCCTTGTTTTAGTTATGGTTATCGGAAGTCTATGGTTGTTGAATTCTTAATTAAATACACAAGTCCTTCTAATTGTTTTCATTATTGGATGCGGAGTAGTTAATCAAAATTGAAGGCATACTCCAACCTCTTTTACACATGTCTGTTGATAGTGTGTGCTCTTTGATCCTCATTGAACAACACACCACTCAAATATCGGTATCCAATTAAGAAAAGTAGCCAATAACACCCGCATACCTTACTACTTAAAGACCAACCTAGGATATGTTTCTTAGTGTACTGGCCAAGGTTGTCACTCTACCATAATTTTTGGAGGGCATTAAAATCCATAACTATTGTGAAAAGAAAAACACTGCTAGATCTTTATGTGCAGGGGGAGCCCCTAGACCTAGGCCATCGTGGAAATAAGGTCCACTTGGGCTCCCGCCCTTGGGGCCCTTATTTCCAAGAATAGTCGTCCAAAAGATACTATGACCATGGGTAACTTGAAATTACTTGTATGGGTATTCATAACCAACTTTCATTTATTACCTAGCATAAAAAAAAAATTAAAAAAGAAAAGAAAAAATATGTTTGCATTGGGGATAGAGGGGTCTATGCAAGACATGAGCAAATGGATAATGAAGAGAAAACTCTCATAACCGTAGCTTCGATATTTAATCAACCAAAACTCCATGTGCAATAGTGACAAAGGTTTAATGAATTGTGATAAAACTCATCAGTAGGAATGATTTTCATGTGTAGTTTGATGTTTGCATTTTTAACGATAATGTTGTATTTGTGAATTTTAGGATTACAATGTACGGATTTCCGAATCACCTATTGTGAATGCTCAAATTTGTAATTAAAGTTTTTGGAGTAACTTGTTGATGAACCCTTAGGTTGTACTAATGAAGCATAGCCCCCAATTCCATAAGAGTGATGGTTTGTTTACAACAACTACAAGGAGTCTTGAAGAGAGCAAATTTTAAAGATTGAGTTGTATCATCTATTCATGGGTATCAAGCTTTGTTCAAACTCTCGTTCTCATATTTGTATGATACCTCGCAAGGTGTCGAATGCTAGGGAAATTCATGTTTTCCATTTGTATCACCCAAAAACAAAGGAAATTGAGTGAAATTATTTAGAGTCTCATCAAGTTTGTTTTAGGGGTTGGTTGCAAGACCTAATTTTTGTATGGTGCAATTCAAGTTGGATAAAGTATCAGCTAGTTCGGTTTTTGATAACAACATGACTATGTCTATCGTGAACTTATTTTAATGACACATGTTGTCGTTTCTTTCATCACTTCATCACATGCAATTTTTGATGCGTTATTGTAAAACCCTAACTCATAGATATCTTCATGCATTTTATTGCGTCCATGCATTTAGTGACAAGAAAATATGATAGAAATATCAAAAGAGATTGAGTAGGAGAGGTTTTTAAAATTGTGAACGAAGATCGTGGTAAAGTATGCACTCGTATGAAAATTCACATTGACTTTGCGTATCATGAGGATTGGTTTCTTGGAAGCAATATTTGTATTCTACGGATGTTGGGTGTTTTCAACAAATTATCAACCACATAAAGTTTTTAGCATCAACTCTTACAAAATAGGTATGTCAATGCATTTATTGTTTGAGACAAATATTTCACTAAAACTTAATATAGCTATCACATGATCTCAAGACATTATTCCTTAGCACAAGCAATGAAAGCATAGTTTTCATCTTGTCACTGCATGGTTTATGCTCGTTTAAGTTGCATAGATATGATAAGGAATTTCATAATTATATGTTCATGTATTGATAAATCACAAGAATAAACACACTATCAATACACACTATTCTTATAAGGGAGTGTTTAGTGCAAGATTTGCATAATAAAATGTTATGAGAAACTAGATATATGAATATAAGTATAATGGCTTATTTGGAATGGAAAGAAAGCTTGACAAACACGGTGTCTTGATGTACGGAGAAAATTGAAGGCTTGATAATTTAGTGAAAGTGCATAGTCACCGTCAACAATTATAGAAGGAAAGATGAGTAAGATGACGACCCATCAACGTGGTAGCAAATTGGCCAAACAACAAAAGATGGCCTCAATCAATGCACAAATGCGGTTACTTGTGCCCAAAAAAATATCAGAAGATGATCATCTCGTGGAGTATGATGCAATTCTCCTAGACCGATTTCTTGATATCCTACAAGACCTACATGGGCCTGATGTCAAGGAAACAGTACGTAGCACAAAATGTCCTTTGATTTTTTTCATATTTTTAATAAACATTACAAGCATATTTTCAATTAGTTTACCTAATATCATGAAATTTTTATTTCCTTAAGAAATGAACAAGGGGCAAGAAAACAATTAATTGAATTTATAGTATATGTAGTCCAAGGAAGTATCATGCCCCATCACTGATAGGTATTGTAAGTATGTCCAACTCTACAAACCTAAACTAATTAGTAAGGGATTGATAAACGGATTTAACCCAATCCTCTGAGTAAAGTTAAACATATTTCATTTTTGTTTCATCCTATTTCATCCTACATAAGATGATATGTTAAACTTGTAAAATCAATTCTTTTATGACCATATAAAACTTGCATGACAATTGGTTTTTTGAAACAATAGGTACAAAAATGCTATGAGCTATCAGGTGCATATAATAAAATTGAAGGTCAAGGTGACTTGGCCAAACTAGAAGAGCTAGGAGAAGTTTTAAACAACCTGGATCCCGGAGACTCCATTGTTGTGGCGAGTTCATTTTCTCACATGCTTAATTTAGGAAACTTGGCTGAGGAGGTTCAAATTGCTTATCGTAGGCGAGTCAAGCAAGCCAAAAAAGGTGATATTGGAGATGAAAATAGTGCCCTCACTGAGTCTGATTTAGAGGAAACGTTTCGACGGTTGGTAACCCAACTAGGAAAAACACCAAATGAGATTTTTGAAGCATTGAAAAATCAAACTGTAGACTTGGTCTTGACAGCACACCCAACTCAATCGGTTCGGCGATCATTGCTTCAAAAACATACAAGGTACTTATATGCATAACTGAAGACCAAAACATATAGAGTAACTGAATATCCACAAGCTTGTCCATCAATATCATAATTGAGTCAAATTTATTATCATACTACCAATTAATTAATTTGTTAATAGAAAGACATGTAATTATAATTTGTCATATTGTTGATGATACAATAATTTTTTCCATTGTGAACTTCACAAGTCCATTTTTGAAAGATGCCCAGGTTTTTGAAACTTCAATGAAGGAGTTGAAGTCTATGAAACTTCTGGCAGGATTCGGAGTTGTTTGTCTCAATTGAATCAAAGTGATATCACCAATGATGAGAAACAAGAGTTGGATGAAGCTCTCTATCGTGAGGTATAATTTTATAGCATACAATTTGGATATTTTATGTGCTTTGTGTATATTAATTGCTTTAGTTTTCAAGCATACATGGAGTAAAGTTCGTTGTGTTGTTGACGTCTATCATAGATTTAACTTGGTGATATGCTCATGTTCTCGGGGAGATCACTCCCTTGTAAAGTTGAACAACCACGTGCGAACACTTTACATCTAAAAAATCCTACTTTTTACATAAAGCATCACCAAAATGGGTCAAAATTTTATCAATTTTTTTTCATGAGTAGATATACACGGTATCTATTATATAGTAAAAAATGGTAACTAAATTTGATGATTTCTTTTTTTAATAAAACATACCGTTTCTAACTAGAATGACGCAGAATTGAGCTAAAAAAATTACTACAAAAATGAAGATGACTCAAAATTTCAAAAAAAATATACAAAAGATACTATCAATGGTTATGTATATGCAGAAAAAATATCATAAATTTTAAAATAATCTATGGCATTAATATAGGGGTAGCAAAATTTGTTCGCACGTAGTGTTCAACTTGACAATGGAGTGATCTCCCCGAGCTCATGTTAAGCCTACATTTGAATCATTTTAGAGACTCCATCATATTGCTAAGGTATCCACTATATACATTAATCATGAAAGAAGTTGCACAAATCATGTGCAAAGTCTTGCCTCGGATGTGTATCATTTTTGTATTGTCATGTATGCTAAAATAATGGTGGAAAAATTAGTTTGTAAAAAATAAATGTTTAATGTACAAACATCAATAATGCATGGCATACTAGTCTTCTTGGAATTATATTGGTTACATAAAGCACAAATCCTAAACTACAATTGTTGGAGAATATAGATTCAAGCTGCATTTCGAACAGATGAAATTCGACGCACGCCTCCAACACCCCAAGATGAAATGCGAGCTGGGATGAGTTATTTTCATGAAACCATATGGAATGGGTTGCCCACCTTCTTGAGACGTGTGGACACCGCCTTAAGGGCCATTGGTGTTGAAGAACGCTTACCTTTCAATATACCTCTCATTCAATTCTCATCTTGGATGGGTGGTGATCGCGATGGTGATTTTCTAACTCCAACATCACCTTGCTCTCCCATGGTTTATCTTCAATGTGTAAAAGTCAAAAACAATTGATTGAAAACTCAAGGAAATTTTCAAGTGAGAAAACATTTATAGGATTCCATTTGAGCAAATTATTTGTGTTGGGGAGTTACGAGTCAAAAATTTGAGATCACATTTTGGAAACCCTCACGCAAAGATAAGGTGTTTACAGGGAATCCACGAGTGACCCCGGAGGTGACCAAAGATGTTTGCTTGTTGGCAAGACTAATGGCAGCCAACCTCTACTTTGCACAAATTGAAGATCTCATGTTTGAGGTCAAGATCACAATTATTTTGTGTTTGATTTCATTTGTATTACTTTCCTTCACGACTCCAGACACCGCTATGTAATTAAACTATGCACACAATGAACTTAATAAAACATGTTTCCAATATATGAACAAGAGGTGTTTGTTGAATTTGTAGATGAAATTATATGAAGCTGACTAAACTTCATAGATTCACTATCAACGATCCTCTGTTCAATTAAACTTGTACACTAAGATGCTCCATTATGATTTGCTATATGTGTTTGAGTAGTAATCATGTCAAACTACTCACACAGATTCTATGCTTGATTCTAGTTATCAATGTGGCGTTGTAATGAGGAAATCCGGCAACGAGTTGCACAACTAGAGAGAACCAGTAAAAAGGAAGCCAAACATTACATAGGTATTGTATACATATACTTAATGGTATGTGGGCCTTATGTAATCAATCTTCTTTATTGCACACCTATGTTTGAGTTGTGAGTGGACACCAAGAAGTCACGTATTACAATGAGATTGGGTTATATGCTCCTCCAAATATATTAGAGAGCCCTTGGTTAACTTTACACAATGGGGGAGGGGAGGGTGTTCTTATATGGAGTGGGAGTCATGTGCATACGGGACAACTTATGAGAGCCTCCTAATATACAAAACTTTCATGATAAAAAAGAAGATTGTATACAAAAATATAAACTAGTTTTATATATGGACATAATCATTTTTAAATCCTATAATGAATTACTTCAATTATGTATACAATGACATAAGCAATTTGAAAGAAATTACACATTCCTTCTATATACGCTCATAAATCGTTGTTTATTGACAAACTTGTTGAATCACGGGAGATGCCAATTATTGCTTCATGAATGAAAACATGTGAGCTTTTGAGGATATAAGGGACATCCAGTTGAGATAAACTCCTCTTGTGCAAAATCTTATGGGCCTTAAGATACACTTTATTTGTTGATTTTCACAAAACTAGATAGAACATTGTCAGTCATATTCTCTTCAAATACCCTTTTGTTCATCCATGTGGTGTCATATGGACTACATTGAGTGCCCTTCCCGATACTATACGACCTCTCAAAGAGAAAGATAATATTCACTTTGACCTCTTATTAAGTTTCCCATCTCAACCAATCTTTGTGGACCGGATCATGCATAATGTTACTTGGCACGTGAACCCTCAAAATATAACAGTGGAATGCTAGAAGTTCAATGTAAATCTAAATCTCCATGCGCAACTTTTCAAGTATCCGACTATTATATTTCAAGGGCCCACGAAACAAAAACTGAACGTTGAGTAATGTTATGTGAGACAATCCACAATCCAATCCAATGGCCAAAATTGAACGTGGAGTTGTAAGCGCTCACAATAGGGTTACATAGCGTAGATTATATATTAGGTGGAACATGTCATTGTCTTTTAATATCAAGCTCTAATCGTTCACTCATAGATAAGCACTCGAGGTTTGCGTGTTGTCTGAGGCATTAGGACAAATATGTTTGCATGATTGTAGAATTTTGGAAGACCATTCCTGCCACTGAACCTTTTCGGGTCATTTTGGGGGATGTTCGTGACAAACTTTACCACACGCGTGAGCGAATGCGCCAACTCCTAGCAAGCAGCAAAAGCGACATTCTTGTGGAGGAGACATTCACAGACAAATCACAGGTCATTTATCTCATACCCAAACATTGATGTTTGTGTACCTAATCCGCAGAAATACACACTACTTATATTCACAAAGGCCGTGTTTTAGGCCTACATAACTACGGAGAGGAGACTGGATGATGAGCTTTGATGGGTAGCAACAAAACATTTACCTATTCAAGCCGTTTATAGAGAGAACTACACTATTGTGTCTAATTAGTGTGGGCCACACTAATTCCCAATAAAACACACTAATTTCAAATTATAATTTAGAGTGGCCCACACTAATTTCAAAGGTGAAAATTTTGTGTGGGCGTTGTTGTTTCCACAATTGGATGAAACTTCATAATTCCATCCCGGGAAGCACCTCGGGAAGCGCCTAACACATCCCACGGAGGTTGTTTGCGGAGAACCCTAACACACACAGATGGATGACAGTACGAATTACATCCAAAGTGATGCAAACACTTGAAATTTAGTGTGGGCCACACAAATTTCCAACCCACGTGAATTTCCCACCCACACTAATTAGACACAATAGTGTGGTCTGCTCATGGATAAAAGTTGGAGGTCATTGATTATTCTTTCTCTACATGGATGATAGAATGCACATGAGAATTGTAAAATTGAGGGCATGGCAAAAATCGAATTATGTTGCAAAGGCATGTGTAGTAAAGTTGCGATGGTGTCATCATATTTAATTGTAGATACGTCAAGTCAGTTTAAACGTGAGTTTTGGGGTTTAATGGGAATGATTGAAAAAACATTGTACGAATTTCAGATAATGATGTGTTGTCACGATGGAATGCAGATTATTGAGCCTCTAGATTTGTGTTACCGCTCCCTTTGTGAGACAAGCGACAAAGCAATTGCAGATGGCAGCCTACTAGACTTTATGCGCCAAGTTTCATGCTTTGGTTTGAGCCTTGTCAAGTTGGATATTCGCCAAGAATCGGAACGACATAGTGATGTTGTTGATGCCATCACTAAGCATCTAGGGTTAGGATCTTACAAGGAGTGGTCGGAGGATCAAAAACAGGTACAATATCTAATTTTGTGCTTGATTTGATATTCCAATATCAAATTTTGTCTATGATGAGGAAGAAAAACTCTTTACTAAGGAGCATGGACTCATGGCATGGTCTTGATGAGAAATTGTTTTTATTTTATTTTAGAAATCTACTCAATTCATATCTCTCTCTCTCTAGCACATATTTTGTGGTCTTTCTATCTACTTACCTCCATGACAGCAACTCATGTGCATGGGTCAAACTAAAAGGTTAGTAAGAAGTGGTGTGAAGATAAGACAAGGACCAACACCAAAAATATGCCAAAATCAACTACGTAGCAAATTGGTCTCCAAATCTTAGCAATTCACAAATCATATGGATGGTTGCAAACATTCTAGTCTCTTACATTTTGTGCACTCTTTGAGCAGAATTGGTTGGTATCAGAGCTTCGAGGCAAACGGCCTCTATTTGGAGCCGATTTGCCTATGACAGATGAAGTGAAAGATGTTCTAGATACATTACGAGTCGTTGCCGAATTGCCTTCAGATTGTTTTGGTGCATATGTTATCTCCATGGCCACTTCATCCTCTGATGTCCTCGTGGTAGAGCTCTTGCAACGTGAGTGCCAAGTTCCAAAGCCTCTCCGCGTTGTGCCTTTGTTTGAAAAATTGGCTGATTTGGAATCTGCAGCTGCCTCCCTTACTCGACTATTTTCTGTTGATTGGTATTTGCAACGTATCAATGGAAAACAAGAGGTATTTGATCAACTCCTCAATTAACTCCACGTATCAAATGGTCTTGTCACAATTTAAATGTATGGGAATATGTAATTAGAAAGACAAGGTGGTTTGAGTCATGTGGAGGATATTAACTTAATGAAACAACCAATTCTCACTCTCATGCAAATTCAATGAGATATAGAGAGAGATAGTTAACGATGCTAAGGTATGCGCTAAGTGCTATTGCACCCTCTTGGAGGTGGAACATGGTATCAATACACATCTACACAATAAGAATGAAAACCACAAACCCAAAATTTGAGTGGTTAGTCCAATTCTTCCCTATTGCAATTCTACAATGTGGGTTCCACCTCTTGCAACCAAGGTGTAGGATTTGTTGGTGAAGCCATGCTAGTGGCACCCACACATTCACTCGACATTGTGGGTCAAAGAGATAATTTTGAATCTAGAATTGGTGTGGGTATCAAGGGAGTTAGGAAGCCCAATAGAGGAGGAACTTTGGACACTCTAGTTGTCTAATGACATCCTTCAAAAAGTGTTTGCTTTGTATTTGAGACCTAGTAGGCAAATTGGTTAACTTTATAGCTACATTGTGTTTGGCAAACCTATAGTTGTATTGTTTATTTGATACAACTTGAAGATGAATTAGAATGTTTTGACATCTTCCAACATGTTCAAAACCAAGTCAAATAATCTTTGGCGAAAAATTCATGTATATTTTGCTTTATGCAAAATTGAAATTGGATGACTTGTTATTTTTACGTAACCATATAATGTGGTTTATGCTTCCCAGGTTATGATCGGCTACTCTGATTCTGGGAAAGATGCAGGGCGGTTGTCTGCTGCATGGGAAATGTTCAAGGCTCAAGAGGACCTTGTCAAAGTTGCTAAAAAATTCGGGGTCCAACTCACCATGTTCCATGGGCGTGGAGGGACTGTGGGAAGAGGTGGTGGCCCCACCCATCTTGCCATTTTGTCTCAGCCGCCAGACACAGTTAATGGTTCTTTAAGAGTCACTATTCAAGGCGAAGTCATTGAACAATCATTTGGGGAAGAAGAATTATGTTTCCGCACCTTGCAACGATTCACAGCTGCAACTCTTGAGCATGGAATGCACCCACCAATTTCCCCTAAGCCAACATGGCGAAGCTTAATGGATGACATGGCTATTGTTGCAACCGAAGAGTATCGATCGATAGTATTTAAACACCCATTTTTTGTGCCTTACTTCCACACAGTACGATTACATAACTTACACGTTATACTATATTAAAAATATGTAAATTTAAATAGGTGTGATTATGGTAAGGTTAAGAAAACATACCCCCATATACAAAACTATCAATTTCAGTTTTGATACTTATCATAATTATACATAAATTATCATCATGCACGATATGTTATAACTATATGGTTATTATTTCCATGTCTATTGTACAGGCAACCCCAGAGCTTGAGTATGGGCGAATGAATATTGGCAGTAGACCATCCAAAAGGAAGCCAAGTGGTGGAATTGAGTCGCTTCGAGCTATACCATGGATTTTTGCATGGACACAAACAAGATTTCATCTTCCTGTTTGGTTGGGACTAGGTGGCGCATTCAAACATGCATTAAAACAAGATATGAAAAATCTTGCAACTTTAAGAAAAATGTATGACCAATGGCCATTCTTTCGTGTGACGGTTGATTTGATCGAGATGGTGTTTGCCAAAGGAGATCCTGGTATTGCTGCATTGTATGATCGTTTACTTGTGAAAGATGAGTTAAAACAACTTGGAAAAGAGTTGAGAAGCAAGTACGAGGAAACCAAAGAACTTCTCCTTCAGGTCAATTGTTTTGTGTTTATTTCTATGTGTAATTTGTTGATGATATAGCCCAAGGTTGTTATATATATATATATATATATATATATACATATCTATTTCAAATTTGTACAAGTTTGAATTTGTTGAATCTCTTACCCATCAATATTGTTGGTGTTCTTCTTCTAAATAGGTTGTTGGAAATGAGGATGTGTTGGAAGGCAACCCAACATTAAAGCAACGATTAAGACTAAGAGAACCCTACATCACCCCTCTCAATGTGCAACAAGCATACACATTGAAGAAAATGCGTGAATCAAGGGCACACCGAGATGAGCATCTAATGCAAGAAGAGGTCGACACAAGCAAGGTTTCATCAGAGTTGGTGACCCTCAATACCACCACTCAATATCCACCAGGGCTTGAGGATACCCTTATCCTCACCATGAAAGGCATTGCTGCTGGCATGCAAAACACTGGTTGAAATGAACTTAGGGACGATTGTAAGTAACACCTTATGGGTAGGACCATAAGTTAATTGGCAAGAAGAGGTGAATTACAACGGTAGCACATCACTCGCCATAATGTAGAATATTATGCACAACCAATTGAACGAGGAAAAAAACATCGTCAAAGGGTGACAATCACCCAAGAGGTCATGTGAAGATGACATGTTCTTATACCCTTACAAGCTCGTGATGGTGGAAATTAAGGATATGAAGGATTTTCTTTGAGCAAGATGAAGGCAACATGATTATGGGTGTTTTCATTGATTCACTCCAACCCTATCATCTATATTACACCGGAAGGTGCGGTCATGCAAATGGTATCCAAAGGAAATCAAAACATGTTGGAGGTTTTTTTTGACTTGATTCGATGGTGAGAAGAAATTGCAAAGAATGAAGGGCAACCATATGTGGAGGTCGGTTTTTTCAAAAGACTTCTAACTTCACAATTGAGTTGATTAACCAAGACACATGCGTATAGTGCTAGTCGAATGCGCAATTTTGTCCAATTTATGATTAGATCTTTAAAGAAATAGTCATAATACAACATTGAGTATGTTGTTTCATTTATGTACATGTAAGTTAGATAGGATATGATCACTTGAGGATTCCATAAATAGGATTGTAGTTAAGGTCAACTTTTATGATTAGATGGACCCACCATTTGTTGAAATTTGTTTATGTATTTTCACAAATGTTCAAAAGATTGAGTCAAAATGTTTTATACAATTGGAAAATTCTATCTTTAAGTCTAACTTCTTGGCCACCAAGTCCCAAGGTTCTTGATATTTGAGAATTACAAACAATTTCATAGTATCATGTATTTTAAAACATGACAATGATAAATCACATTATAATCAGCTTAGTTGTAACCAACAAACATAAATAATTTTATCAATAGTCTCACTATTCATAGGGGGCTAAGTGGGGGGGGTAGGGGGCGGGGGCACTCAATGTAGTTAGGATCAACCTACATAGTGATTGGAGTCAAACCCAAGTGAGATGACTCTAGAGGAAGGAATTGCACACAAGGGCTAGAAAACCCATGAAAAAATTACGCACAAGGGTTAGACAACCCATGAGTACATTGTGCAACTCATAAATGAATTGTGCACATGGGTCATACAACCTTGGAATGAGCTTTGCACAAGGGTTTGACAACCTAAAATGGACGTTGTTGCATATAAACTAGATAACTCCATCATTATTTATACATGGGAGTTCAACAACTCCCAATACAAATTTGAGCTAGACAACTCTTAATAAATGGATTGTGGATTGGATTGAATTTATATTATTCCAACTGAAAGATTGTGATTGAACCAAAAAGGGTTTAGAAAGTTCTAGAAAGGATAAAAGTTGGAGTATTAGAAGCAAAGATATGAACATATGACTTTACACTACCATATTTAGAAAGTAAAAATTATAAACATGGTATTTGTGAAAACGTCACATGGCACGTAAAAATGTCATGTATGTCGTTTTCTTGAATGTAAGGATGACCAATTTGAAAGTTGAACCGTGGTCAAATAAGTACGTAAGGTAGGTGGATCTTAGAGGCTTACTTTTTCCCACTAGACCACTTCTCCTACGATATTATAAAACAAGCGGTTAGTAGGAGGCGGTTAGTAGGAGGTGGTTATCAAATCCCAATTGAGGTCGTAAGTTAGCATTTCCTCATAATTTCTGGAAGCTCATATGAATAATTTAAAACATTATCAAAGTGAATATTCTTATGTTCTTTAAGTGGTCATAGGTCCTCCCAATAATGTTGACTTGTGAACCATTGTCTACCTTATGTGGTTTTATTGTGGGCACTTCCAACTGCACAAACAATCTTAACAAATCGAGAATTGTCTCATGCATATATAATAGTGCATTGTCTCGTGAAACAATTGTGAATTGTAAAGATCTTCAATTCAAGTTCTAGAGTCAAAGTTCACATGGAAAAGTAATGAGAGGTCAAAGTGAAGATTCTCTTTCTCCCATGTTTCCTTCTTCTCTCAATTGTTATCACTATTGAACCTAGAGCAATGTTTATATCATAAGTGACAATCCCAACCTCATTGTGCCACATATCTTTCCTTCTTTTTTATTTGTTCGTTGATAAGTATAAGCCTTCCCATACACCTAAAGCATGTGACCATGGTGTGAACATTGTCAACTCCAACACAGTTGTGAATAAATTGAGAATTGTCTCATCTAGTTTGCAATTGTGAACCACCAAATTTTTTGTTCTAATTTTCATAATGGGAGTTGAGAGGCAAACTTATTGACGATCAAAGTGAAGAATGTGTTCAACAATTGAGCCTAGCACAATTAATATACTTTGAGCATATCATCAACACGGAGGGGTCACTCCATTGTCGAGTGAATACCACGTGCGAGACAATTTTGTTACCCTATATTATATGCCATAGACAATTTTAAAAATTATGATTTTTTTTCTACATATACATAACCATTGATAATATCTTTTGTATATTTTTTGGAAATTTTTAGTCATCTTCAGTTTTTTTAGTAATTGTTTTAGCTCAATTCTGCGTCATTCTAGTTAGAAACGGCATGTTTTATTAAAAAAACAGATCATCAAATTTGGTTACCATTTTTTACTATGTAATAGAAACCTTGTATAGCTACACATGAAAAAAAATTGATAAAATTTTGACCCATTTTGGTGATGTTTTTAGGAAAAAGTATATTTTTTTGTCTCGCACGTGGTATTCTACTTGAGAATGGAGTGACCCCCCCGTGATCATCAAATCTCATTGTGCACGTGTCTTCTTGACCGATTAGGAAGAGTGGATGTTACATAAGGCCCACATACATTAGGGTTGCTTCACACTATGGCCGTCCAATTCGAGAGGCCGTGGGATTGAATGGCCAGACTTTGTTGAGAGTCCAAAGAAATGGGCTGAAAATAACCAATAAAATATAGGAATTGGAGCCTTCGGCCGGGCATAGTGTGAAGCCTCCAAAGGCCAAGCCCAAAGTCCAAAGGAAGAAGGAGCATCCTACTTTATTCCTTGCCCAAAACAACCCCTCCAATCTAACGACCAAGATCTTGTCAATGTTTGATTTTTTTATGAAAAAAATCGACAACCTCTCAACCATAATTTGGATTTTCATTCCCGTCCGACCCAAACTTCCTTCAAGAGTCTGTCACCTTGCTAAAAAAGTAGGCATTTTAAATTGCGACAACCTTTGGACTTTGGCCTCTAGTGTGAAAGGTCGAGAGGCCGAATTCTTTTTTTATGAAAAAATCGACGGCCTCTCGACATACTTTGGGTTTTCATTCATGTCCAACCCAAACTTCCTTCAAGAGTCTATTGCCTTGGTAAAAAAGTAGGCATTTTAAATTGCGACGGTCTTTGGACTTTGGCCTCTAGTGTGAAAGGTCAAGAGCTGAATTCTTGGTTTCTTGCACTCTGATTGGTGGAAATCAACGGCCTCTTGACCTTCGGCCATAGTGTGAAGCGGTCCTTAATAAGACTAAAGGGTAGCAAATAGTTCAACACAGGTCCCAACTTTCCTATGTTAGACATGGTTGGAAAAACATGGGTGGAATCGTCGAAAGTGAAACGCCTGCGTCAGTTGACTGTGTGAGACTGTGAATACACAACCTCCATGCACTCTCAGGGTCGCTTTACACTACGGTGGAGAAGTGCACCGGTTGGTCAAGAATTTTAGCCCAAGACATGGTTATTTGAGGCAAGGGATGGTATGCTAGAGAAGATGAAAATACAATAAAAAAATGCCTTAAGAAGTCTTGACCGGCCGTAGTGTAACCACCTAGAGGAGAAGTGTATTGGACAACTTCACCAAGAGGAGAAGTCCACCGGATAACTTCACAAAATGGTCATAGCCGGCCATAGTAGAAACCTTACCCCCTAAATGACCATTTAATTGAAATTTCAAAAATTGTATTGATCAAAAAAACAAAATGTATATGGCAATGTCTTAGAACTTCTTTCATGATACAATTTTTTTTGAAAATGTTCCACCTCTATAATACATCCAAATTAAGGTAAATAAGTAGGTAACATTATTTTCTTATTGATTTTTCAAGAAATTACATGTTGGTACAATCTAACCTCGTTAATACAACACCCTTGATATTACAACACATTTTTGCGAGACCAAACTTTTTAGTTCAAAACTCCCTCTTTTATACGACCACAACACTCGATAATGTGACATTTAGAATCTCCATTTTGTCATATTAAAGAGGTAGTTAATGCTACAATTCCTTTCATCTATGTTATGTACATCTAAAATACATCCATTTTCATTTGGGAACTACTTGGGAACTTCACTTATTGTTGGGAACTTAATGATAATTAGGGTTACTAGTGTAGAATGGACATGGTTAGAGCTCGGGGAGATCACTCCATTGTCAAGTTGAACACCACGTGCGAACAAAGTTTGCTACCCCTATATTACATGCCATAAATAATTTTAAATTTTATGATATTTTTTCTACATATACACAACCATTGATGGTATCTTTTGTATATATTTTTTGAAATTTTTAGTCATCTTCATTTTTGTAGCAATTTTTTTAGTTCAATTTTGCGTCATTCTAGTTAGAAACGGTATGTTTTACTAAAAAAACAAATCATCAAATTTAGTCACCATTTTTTACTATGTAACAAGTATCATGTATATCTACTCATGAAAACAAATAAAAATTGTGACCCATTTTGGTGATGCTTTTTACATTTTTTACATGTAAAATGATCGCACGTGGTTGTTCAACTTTACAATGGAGTGATCTCCCCGAGGGTTAGAGTTAGAGTGGCCTCAAGCCTAGTATGTTGCCTTGTACATGGGTGATATAGTATCACCAATATCTTGATGCTAAATGTCATGCATCATTGTTGTCTAGTTTCTTATTAGAGAACTCTTTATATTTTGGTGTTAATGAAATTATTAGTTTCCAAAAGTTAGTTGGGAATTTAGATAAGATGACAGTTGCTAACTTGGGTAGGCAACACCAAAGATCTTTGGACTCCTATTTCAAGAGTTCTTGAGAATATTTGTATTTGTTTTGAGTTATAAGTTATTATTTCATACCATATATATTGCTTAAACTTGTTGTATATATTTTTAAGCTTGTAATACTTATTTTTTCGTTTCCCTCAATAATATGACAATTGTATGCCATTTGTCATATTAATGAGAAGACGACACCTCAATAATACGAATTTTTGTGTGTTTCCCAAATGTGTCATACTAAAGAGGGAGAAGAATAGTGCAAAGATTTCTCTAAGGAAAAATATTTTATTCAAGTTGGAGTTCTCCAGAGGCCAAGTTTCTTGTCCGAGGCCTGAGGTTGCTCAAGAAACTTGACCTCCAGAGAACTCCCCTTGAAAAAAGTGTTGCCACGTTGGCAACCATGTCATTTTTTCATCCATGTACAAAGTTCTCCACCAAAGGACTCTTGGCCGTAGTGTAAACCACCACCGGACAAGAGTGTCACTCTCGGCCAATCAAATTTTAGAATTCCCCTAGAATTCATGACCGGTGGACTTCTCCACTGTAGTGTAAAGTGGCCTTCATACATATAAGTACACAGAATGCTAGGAGTATGACCAACCACGTCTTTATCATTGACTAAAACTTATGTCATTCTCAGCTAGAAGTCTAGATTATGAAATGAAAAGTGGTTGTGCTGATCATTGGAGTTTGCAATTGTTTCGTTCACTATATTCACCACATGAAACATATAAAATAAACAAATAAATAATAAGAAGAAAAAGTTGTGTGTTGTTAGGGTGACCAGTGGCAGAGGACGTTAAGTTCCCCCCCACGAACTTTTCGGGGTGTCAGGGTCGGGCAGGGGCAGCCGCCCGTCCATTAGTAAGTACATTTTACAATTAATTAGGCTTAATTAATTTGGTATGCATGGTTTCTGATTTAATTGGGCTTAATTAGAAATAATTAGGATTAATTAGACTTCATTACATTCAATCACACTTAATTAGTTTAGATGCGTATGAAAACTTTGTGAAAGTAAAAGGTATTAACTAAAATATTATAAAATACTAAATAATAATAATATTTAACATATTAAAATTAAATCACTAATTCTAGTTTCTTTTTAGAATGACAAAGAGCCTTTCAATGGTAACTTGGTAAGTCACAAAAATTATAACCTCAGTGATAATGAGGATTTTGTAATATTTTTGACTTCCAAGTTAATTACATGCTTTATTGACGGTTTCACTTCAAAAATGAAATCCCAGTCAATTGCTTATTTACTCAATGGAAGTGAACATATATATTGGATTTTGGACCTTGAAGGCGAAGTGCACTCAATATGGGATTTGTGAATAAGTGGCCTTCAAGAATGCAAGAGCAATGGTTTTTTCAAAGTCGGGCGGGCGGGCAGCAATTTTCGATCGGGTCCAGAAAATTTGGATTTTCTGGACGGGCGGCTGCCCCTGCCCGACCCTGACACCCCGAAAAGTTCGTGGGGGGGAACTTAACGTCCTCCACCAGTGGCTAGGACGATGGCCTTGGCCAAAAGATATAGATAAGTAGGCAACTCAACTCGTATCAACACGGCAACACTTTTGAGTCACGCAGAATCTGGATTGGAAACATTAACTTATGATGATTCTATCCACACGCAATGCCATGTTGGAGTTCCACATCGTCATAAGTTAAATGCTTACACAACACAGAGTTGGGTGAGACCCACTTAACTTACCCTTCCTTCCCTTGATTCTGCATTTAGGTTTGGGGATTGAGGAGGCTCACGGAAAACCACTGCCTGACAACAGGGGTGGTGTACCTAGTGCAGGTTGGGCTAGGGTGAACCAGCTCCTACACTCGTACCCCCGGTTGATGAAGGCTTCACGGATGACTCTCAAAAGTTCATCCTACTTTATGGGAAAGGGCCCCCCCTAAAGCGCCTATCTTTATGGCATGGGAAATATAGGACCCACACGAGTTGGCATCCAAAGCCCATATTAGATTATCTACAAGCAATGCATGAATCAACAATTAATATTGTCCCCTTTAATTTAGATAAAGATGAAGCCTTCTATGACATCTTACTCTAATTTCAAAATACTTTTAGGTGGCAAAGGTTTGAGAGCCCTACATTTTCGACAAGAGCAAGATATGAACCTCACATCTTCGTCGTACATCCAACGGCCATAAATGATGAGACAAATGTTCACTATCTATACATCTCTCTCAATTAGGGTTTAGGGTTTCAAGCATATATAAGAGCCAACCTCTCATTCTTATACTCATCCACTCCGAGTTTCACAAGAGGTATGCAACGAAACATTTCTTTCTAATATTATATTCTCTTGCAATTTTTTGTGAATATTTGATGATATTTTCAAAAAAGATAGAATTCATAATATACCGTCATTTTGAATTTTGTCGGATTATCGCTCCTTTGTCAGGTATAGCACATGAAATCAGAACTAATATAAGGGATCGTCAAGTTTATGGTAGTATGTTGTCAAGTATAATATGTAGTATCAAAGTTATGACTGAATTTCAAATAATGTTCATATTTTTTTAATAACATATGAAACTATATAGAGCTAGTATTTCATTATATATATTAATATTTGATATTGGATGTGTATTCAGATTTGTAATCATGGGGAGAAAAAAACAACTTTAAATATTCAATATCCAACATCAACCCCTATCAAATTTAAAGATCTTCAATGGACAGAAAAAACAAGGCAAGGATTCGCCAATTCGTATTTAGTTTTTTTTTTTTTCATTTTGTGGGAGCGTGTTCCGGATTTTATAGATGGTCAAGGCTTAGGGTTTGAGGGTAAAGTGCGATGGAATATTAAGAAGACAATTGTAGGAAAAAAAAATTCAACGTCCTCAAATTGATTCTTTCATTACTCACACGTATTATGAGTGTGCATATGGACCAGAAGATTATAGAATTGATCCATTGCATAAACTTTCTATCAAAAGAGGTTATCTTGCTCGATTCTCAATAAAACAATTGTATAAATATCTAGATGTAGCAGAGATTGCCTATTATGTTGTCGAACATAAGAGAAAATATGGATCAATAGCATACGGCCCCAAAGATCCGGATTCTACCTCTAGAAAATCTCAATTTGAACCTCGTATTAGTAAACAACTAGTTGTTTGGCTTAAGGATCAATTAGATAAAAGACATACTTCAAAGTATATTTATGAAGTCCATAAAAAATTTTGGATGGAGAAAGTGAAACATGGACAACAAATAACAAAAGATGATTTTTTTGATTTACGAAATATTAGATACTATGAATAAAGACAATGAATAGGTGTTTGGCACCGAAACAAGAACGATGCATTGAGTGTTCAAATGTGGGCATTAGAAAATAAAAATTCTATTTTTTTTCATAAGAAAAAGATGATGTAATTAGATATCCATTCACTTTAGGTATTCAAATGCAATGATAATTTGATGTCATGTTGAAGTGGGATAATGATGTAACTATATTAATGGATGCTACATTTGGCACCAACCATATAAAATATCATTTATTATTAATTGTGTTTGATGATTTTCGTCATAGAGTGCCGATAGCTTTGATCATAACATCAAAGCAAAAAGAAGATGATTTGATACAATGGTTGACGATTTTACGATTGAAAACCATCAATATTATACCCGAATGGCGACCAAGTTATTTTATTGTGGATGATGCGATTCATGAATGCAATGTTATCAAATAAATCTTACTTATATTTTATTTTATAAATTTATTTTTAAGATTTAGGGGTTATACCTATGATATTCAAATTTTTCTTTCATTAACATTTTATATTGGTCATGTAGATTTGTTTGGCGAGATGAAAATGTTCCTATTTTTCTTTGTGCGTGACACATTTTAAAAAGTTAGAAGAAAGCTACAATATCAAAAATCAAAGACATTTCCGTTCGAAATGCCATTTTCAATCTTTGCCGAATATTCATGTATGCCCAATTACAACACGGAGAGGAAGTATAATCGTTTTACAATCGTATCATCGTTTGTGCTCAACAAGCTTGGGACGCGGAGGTGTTATACTCCAAGATTTTGCCGAATATTTCTCAACGCATTATTTTTCTATTATAGGTAATCATCAATCATATTTCATATTCATGATTGAAATATATTTTTGATTTTTTAAAGAAATTATAATTTATATTTAAATACTAATATTCATTTTAAAACGTTATTTTTGTAGATCTTTGGACAATAGGTATGCGAAGAGTACCACATTCAAATATGGATACTCAATCCAATATTGAGTCTTATCATGGAGTATTGAAAAGATGGTTGAATGCAGATGTGCGGGGACTACGAGGTCGGAGGGTAGATTGGTTGGTGTGGCATCTATCAAATCCGGTTGCGAATCATTACATGTATTTGATGGAAAGAAAATTCAATAGCTTTGTTGTGAATAAAGCCGTTGAAAATATACTTCAAAAGAGTATTATCAAGGCTAGAGATATTTTGCCAACTCATACTACACCACCAACATATCATGGCGGAAATTGAAAGGTCAAATCATTTGATTTCGACTATTGGTATGAGCTTGATCATCCATATTCAAAATTCGTATGTTGTTCATGTCCATGGGGATTACGGGAAAACTTTTGTAAGCATCAATGTGCCATCATATTACAAAATATCGATGTTTCCGAAAATATTCTTTTAGAAGATTGTGAAACATATTACGGAACGAAAAGAGGAGGATTGATGGCTATGTTTGATGCATCTGTTCCCGAAGAATTTTTTTCGACGACAACGACGAAATTAATGGAGATCTTGAATTTTTGCACGATGACAATATTGTTGATGACGGAGTTGCAGATGTCAATGTTTCTCAACCACTTACGCAAGAAAGTACATTACGCCAAGTAGAAGACGTGCTTGCCACAATCAAGTCTGAGTGTGAAGAAGGAGGCCAACAACTCGCTCAACATACTCATGCAATACTTACTCGAGTTTTGGCGGACATCCATAAGACACGAATTCAAGGAGAAGCGGTGATTTACACCCGAATATGGTATTCCAACATATAGATGAAGACACAACAAATTCGGTACAACAAATGAAAGATTTTCACGAACATTATATTGGCAAAAAACGTAAGCTTCAATGAAATTTTAGATTTTAGTAGAAATTTCAAACGCAAATTTTTTCAATTAGACCAACGTGTTAACCTTAGCTTCAATCTTGCGGAGGTTATTGCACTTCTTCAATCTAGAATTTCAACTGGTTTTAAACCATTATGATGTACTTTCAGTCCAATTAACCTCTTTGGCTTTCAAGATTTCAAAGTCAATTTAATGTCACATGTATTTTCAAGAAAATTATATTGGTGAATGCATATCTTGTTGTTAATAAAATCTTGCATTTTTTTGTGAAGATTTAATGATATTTTCAAAGAAAAAAAAATTCAAAATATACCATCCTTTTGAGTTTTGTCGGATTATCGCTCTTTTGTCAGGTATAGCACATGAAATCAAAACTAATGTAAAGGATCGTCAAGTTTATGCTAGCATGTTGTCAAGTATGTCATGAAGTGGAAATAACCTACTTTTGGTATTTTAGATAGGACATGTTTTGTCCAATTGCATTCTTAGATATAAATCTTAGTTGAAAGGTAGGTGGACCTTAAATGGTTACTTCCCCCAACTAGCCTATTTTTTTAGAATATGAATCATATAATTAGTATAAGATGGTTAGTATATCCAAGTGAAGGGCATACCCATTTTCTTTATAAAGTCTTGGAGCGCATATGAAGATCTAATTCATTATCGGGGCGAAGATTTTTGTGCTCATTAAATGGTCATATAGGTTCCCTAAAGCATGTCGACTAATAAGCTCAAAATTCGTATCATCATTTGAGCCCATAGTCCAATCTCGTTTAAACATAGTCTTATTGGTGTCTACTTTTTGGATACTCACTTTTCTACATACCACCGATATATACTTGTGTGATTATGCACAATACTTATATCAAAGCAAAGAATGGTTGTGATATTATTACTTAGTAATCAAACTATTGTTCAAACAATCTTGATATTCAAAAAAGTTCTAATTTTTCAACACAAATCATCTAGAAATTCCAAACGCAAAATCGTTTCAATTGAAATGAAATGAATGTATACAAAATTGATAAAAGACGTTATTTTATCTTCTAAATCCTATAACTATATTATTTTTCATTTGCTTCAACATTATTCTCGTAGATTTCCTTCATTAAGTCGGGGTGACATGCCGCATAGCTAGCACATGCTTGTGCTATGCGTTGGGATCGCTCCGGAGCCTTCGCCTCATAGCGAATGCAGTGTGCATTCACTATAGATTGCACATATTTTTCGCGCCCCATCTCCAATCTAAACACAAAATATAAACAAATAAGATACTAAACATACTAGAAGTAGATCAATTCATGAAATAATAAAAAATATAAAACAAAATTGTAAAACTTACAATCTCATATGTTCTATTTTTTTGTTCCAGCGAAGAAGGTCATCCACATATTCTTCGCGAGATGTTTCACGTTCTTTCCACGTTAATTTTCCCCATGCATGCTTCAAAGGTCCAACCCCGGAAATACCTTTGGTAGATCTTAAGTATTCCGCAAACTCAGTTTCAGTGATAAGCTTGTTGAAACGAGCCGAAGAAATGTGATGTTCCCACTCTTGAATTTCAAAAATCTTTTCAAAACCGGATCCAATACATATGCCAAAATATGCTTCTCCTTATCTTTATGAACAACACCCAAAGAGTTCAAGGTCTCCCAAGCTTTCGTTGCCTCTTTCAACCATTTTTTTTCTTGTTGGTTAAGTTCTTTTTGTTTTCTTGCCATTTCGTTGCTCAAGACAAGGGCGTTGTACTTCTGATAATTCTGAATGCATGTTTTGCCAATGACCTTTTTAGGGCGTCCAGGTGTGTTCCAAGGTACATGTAAATTGTGCAAAAGCATGTGCTTGCAAAAATGGTTTTTTATAGTATACCCTTTAGATGTGCAAGTATCCACCATGCACAAGAACTTATCTTCTTTTGTTGAAAACGTCCAATCCTTATTCTTGACTACAAGTGGAAGATTGTTGGAATTTTCCACTAGGTTGACAGGAGTAAATGATGCCATCTAAACACTTCAAAGAACAACATTAAAATGAAACATAAACACACAAATGAATTTTGTATGATTGAAATGATATATTATGGTTACCTATTTAATTGGTTAACATTTCTATTATACATGCTATACATGACAGTACTTGAGAAAATGTAACATCAATGTTAACATTTTATTCTGATATTTAATGCTATACGTGACAATATTCGAAAAAACTTGACATCAATATTTCCATCTTATTCTGATATTTAGTGTTATACGTGACAGTAATAGGGAAAACTTGACATCAATCTATGACCTGCGAATTCTGCAAAGTGACAAACAAAAATCTCAAGTACAACATGATTCCCATATCAACAAGTGTGGAGCTACTAAGGTATTATATGAGCCTAATTATGTGATTACTATTCTTAATCAAAGACCCTTTATGTGAATGGTATATGGGAAGGCTTGTCTTTAAAAAACAGACACCCAAAAAGACATGTGTCTCATATTAGACTGTGTGCTCAAACCATAGACATCATCATTCTAGGTTCAATTGGGAGGGCCTACGTGATCACTTAAGAGATAAAAAAATCTTCGCTTTGACCTCTCTTAATGCTTGTATCTTGTGGAACTCTGATTGTAACACTACAAATGAAAATCATTGTGACTCATCACAACTTGCTAACCACATCATACAACAATTCCCGATCCAATCCAACAGCCAAAATGAAATGTGTACTTACATCAATTGTATGGCAGCCAACGTTACCAAACCCTTGCACGATGAAGGTTTTGCCTTTAATTCCAGGAGTCAAGTCCAGTTTTGATACCAGATTCTGCAATAAGAAATAGGGATAGCTAGATATCAAGACATAAGAATATTGATTTCCAATTCACAGGCCCTTGAATGTGATCCACTAGAGCTCTTATAACCTACTCATAAACTCTTAAAGTTTGTGACTACATTCAAGGAGAACAAGAAAACAATTTTAATAGAGTTTTTTCTTTACCTTGTCATTCAAAAACTCTCACAGACAGAAGAAGACACCGAGCCCAGTTGCCTCTTGCCTTCCATCGATACCTCCCTGCCAGCTCAGAATATCTAACACTACAAGGAGAACACGGAAAAATGACTATGGCCATATGACTACATATGACTATTGGACTCATGTTACTCATGTTACTCATGTTGAACCGATGTGATGACTAGAAATGACTTTAGTCATCATATGACTATGATCATAGTGAGAGCGGACAATAATTTATCGGGAACCCTGTGGAGAACGTCTCGGGAACATGTTCTCCCAATGTAATATGTTATTATTGTAGTCATACCAGTCCATATGACTACAACTGATACCCAGCTGACTATGGTGTTGAGGTCCCAATAGCGATTGGTTGGTGTGAGGCATTCGGATGACTGCCGTGTTTCTCCTTGTGGGGAGACCCTGGTTTTGTGTGGTTCTGTAGGCAGCGACATTTTTGTGGTTTAGTTGTGTTTATTGCAATACAACCATGATTTTTAACACATTCGCAAAGCTCATGACTTTTATTTAATATAAAGTACATCATACTTTATTTTTAAAAAAAAAACATACATATTGTATTTAGTACATATTGATCGAAACATGCATGTGGGGAGTGTCTTTTTCAAGCAACCTCCCTTGCTAGTGTTCGACAACCTAGTCTCGACTAGGTGGATCCTCTCCCCTAACTTCCAACGCCCTACTGACATCTTCGGCAGTCAAAACCGTGCATCCCGCCAACATAGGGTCCTGAGATGAGCGGTCAAAATCAATGCTTGTGTCGCCAAGACCGTGGTGGTCAGCGTCCCTGCCTATTTGCAGTGCTTGCAAATCTGGTCCTCCATCCACCCTTGACATGACTCTACATCCTCGTGGCTCCCTCCGCAAAACCACTTTCCATCCATCATTCGCCGCATCATCCACAAAAAAAACTTGTTGCACATGAAGGGGAAATGCAAATGAGTCCGCCGAATAAGGGATCAACCGATCAAATTTGAAGAGTGTGAAACCATACTCATCGCATTTCATAGTCGCGCGAGGGCCCCTCTTGTTTGCTCGTGCCCATGTGCAATACAACACAACGACCTCAAATTTTCCATAGTCCACGCTTATTATCTCCTCCACCCATCCAACATATTCTAGATTAGTTGTCCTCATATTCCTGTCGCTACTACTAGACCGACAAGATTGTAAAAACGTAGCGGCGACACCGCTGTCACAAGTAGACAAATCCACTTCAGCTCCACGTACTCTTATGTGATTACCGTATGCATACATTGACCTGTAACCTTTTGCAATTCTTGAGGGTGGCAACAACAATGCTCGCACATCATCGGACACTACATTCCCCCTCGCAATGTCCTCATCCACTGCGCCATGTAGCCACTCCATGAATGTTACATGTCGAGTATCGCTTCCAGCCTCAGTACGTTGTCCCTTCCTTTGCCTTTTTTTCCCCTGTTTGGCTTGATCTCTTCTGCTCATATCGGAGGTGTACCTTCTGCACCGTCCACGATTACCTCTAGTTAGTTGCACAATTATCCCCTTTCTTCCTAACACTTCTACTTAACTACAAGGAATAAAACATATCTAGTCATCTTCTGCAACACTGTCACTACACATAGTGCTTCTCGGCTTTCATATGACTATGAAACATGTACGGTGCCAAAGTTCTTACTCCCTGTAGTCTTGCAGTATGTCAGCGTTGTTTATGACAAACTCGTGAACCCAATGTTGTAAGTCTCCTGTCAGTACTCGGCGTCTTCCCTTGCCTTCTAAGAGTTCAGAATTCATGCTGGGCTCTTCGGTGTCGTCCCATACACGACGAGCCGTCACATCACAATTCTGCATGTACTCTGTACAAAAACCAAGCGCCTCGTCCATGATGTAACCTCTTGCCATGGAGCCCTCCGGTTGCGCGCGTTGCCGTACGTAACCTTTCAATGTTTTCAAGTACCGTTCAACCGGGTACATCCATCGTGTGTGAACTGGTCCACAAACTTGCAGCTGTTGGACTAAGTGAATTGGCATATGAGACATCACATCAAAGAAAGACGGCGGAAACACTTTTTCTAACATGCACATCGTTGTTGTTGTTTCCTCCAACAACTCGTCCATTGTTGACTGGTCCACCGATTTCGCACAGAGACGTGTGAAGACCCTGCATATGCGTATGATTGCCACTCGAACTTCCTTTGTTAGTACTGTTCGCAAACATAATGGCATAATCTGTTGCATCAAAATGTGGTAGTCATGGGATTTCAGGCCCCGTAACTCTCCATCTGCGGTGATCCTCTTTGATAATTGTCCTACATAATTACTCGGAGTCTTCAGCTCGCGAATATTCTGTATGAACATTGTCTTCTCTGACTTGCTCATCACGTATGAAGCTGTTGGTAGCAACGTCAATCCACTTCTACCATCCTCCACGGGATGAAGCTCCGGCCTTATGTTCGCTTCTTTCATGTCTAGTCGTACTTTCAGTGTGTCTTTTATACCCCATATTGTCTTTATGATGTTTTCGCAAAGATTTTTTTCGCAGTGCATTGCGTCCAGAACGTGCCGGATCAAGAGATACTGGCACATTCACGACACCTCGTTAGTTCATAAATCAGTGCTCCTTTCACCACATTCCATGTGTTTGTTTCAACATCTTCTTCGAAATGATGACTGCTAACAGTCATCGTGAAAACATGTAGTCATTACATACACACATAATGTCTACAAATAGTAGTTTTTTCATATACTACATAAGATTTGCATAGAGTACCTATCACTGACCTGCCAATACGGGAGAGCATATAGGGCAGACAACCTCTTCACTCCTGTCTGATGTACTGGATCGTTCTCTCCTCCTGGTTTGTTGTCCCTCGAGGCATTTAGCCACATTTCCCTTCCTTGAGCATGCCGCATTATGTCCTGACCGGTTAATGGGCATGGTGGTGCTCTCCACTCTTTTGTGCCATCAAATGCCCTCCCTTGTGCTCGGTATGGATGACTCATACTCAAGTACCTCCGGTGTCCCAAAAAAAGATTTTTCCCAAGCGCTGTAGATCGGCGTGTTGTCACATTGGGTCCACACTCCGTGCATCCTTTGTAACCCTTTGTCACTTGTCCGGATACAAGACCATACGCTGGATAATCGTGAATGCACCACATCAAGATGGCCTTAAGTTTGAAATTGCGGTGTCCATGTTCGCCGGAAACATCGACGGCATCGACACCACTCCACAACTCTTGCAACTCTTCAATAAGGGGTGCCAGGTACACATCTATATTTTCCGATGTCACACTCTCTTTTCCGGGAATTAAAAGAGCCAACATCAAAAAAAATCGTTTCGTCACCAACCACGGTGGGAGGTTGTAATTTAAAAGCACAACCGGCCAAGTGGAATGACTCAATGATTGGGTTGAGAATGGGTTCACACCATCTAGGGCCATGCCAAGTCGTATATTCCTCTCTGAAGATCCAAACTCGGGATACATAGCGTCTACGTGTTTCCATGCTTTACAGTCCGGCACACATTCCATATTCCCTTCCCAACCTCTCCTTGTTGCATGCCATTTGCTCAACTCCGCAAGGCGTGAACAACGATACATGCGTTGTAGACGGGGTATCAATGGGAAATGCCTTAAGACCTTCACAGCCCTTTTACTGTTCTCCGATGTGTACCGCATTTGCCCACATTTAGGGTAGTACAATGCATTTGCCAAATGCTTGCAGAAGAGACAACATCCATTTCTACAAGCGTGGATGGAGTCATATGAAAGCCCCAACATTCGTAGGAATTTTTTCCCTTCATAATTTGACCTTGGTAAATTGTTACCCGGTGGAAGAAGTTCACTCACTACCTTCAAAATTTCATCCGCACAAGCATTAGACACCCCAAACACTGTGAAGCAATTAAGAAGAAGCAATACTGCCACTAGGCGCGTTGATCGTGCACCCTCGTATAAAGGAATTTTTGATTCCTGTAGGACATCCGTGAGGTCCTCCTCCTCACACGCATCCCCTCCTATGGCGGGGGCATCTTCTCCATCGTTAATTCCATCATTTGACTCTGCATAATTGGATTCTGCATAATTGTTGTACCTTGCGAGACACTTCGTCACCATTCTCACAACCTCAATATCTTCGTCTTCGCTTACGATGTGTTCCGAATTCTCCACCAGCTGTCTACGACGGATGTCGTCCTCGCATTCTTCCTCACTTTCGGACACAATTTCGGACTTCAAACATTACAACACAAATGAGGATTGCATTATATGTGTCAGTATAAATGTACACATCCACACCAGGAAGCACATTTGCACTTGAGCCATTTGCAAATTCTCATATCAACTTCTGCTTGCCCTTTTGTGATCACAACTTCTAGTCATGAAGTGAAAACCTATGACTACCGTTTGTCATCTGGTTGCACCATATTAAAAACAGTGACTACATTTGGTTGCATTGGAGTCTCTCTCACATGCAATGTACATTAGGGAGTGCAAAGCAGCAGTGGTTGCGGCATGTACATAGGGTCTCCTCGTTTCCTACATGTTAGAATGCAGTATCGTAAGCTACTGAGAAGCATCCCATGAACATAATCACCAAAAATGACAAAACTATCAGTGGAGTCCACCATACATACCAAGATTGATTTCTTGAATTCCGGATCTCGACCATATTCTCGCAGATGTTTCCGGATGGTTTTCCGTAACAACACTTTTGCACCCATGCATTTCTTGCAAGGGCATGCATAACTTGCAAGATGTTGCCGGTCTGCCTCCTTTTCCTCCATGTCCCATAAATGCAGCTGCAGTAAAACTTGTCGTGAATCCAGATCCATTGTCAGCCTCCTCTGTGCACTTGTATAGGGCGTTGAGTGTTTTTCGCCCCCTCGTTCACCCTGTGAAGGACACACACATACCCATAAATGACTTTTGGATTCTCCATGGTTTCATCATGACAGCATTTCACAGCTTGCAAAGCAACTGAACTCGTGACATGTCTTGGTGCAGGATAGAGGATATGCGACTATGAGTCCCCCCAACGTAGTCACCAAAAAAAGGTGTCAATGTGGAATCGTGAGCGGTCTCTGACTAGGATTAGTGACAAACAATGTGCAACAAGTATGACTACAATCAATCATTGTACTCCTCGAAGGATGACTGCATGTAGTCATTCAGAACTACCAACCTATAACCTTGCATTGAAGAGAAATCCTGCACGGTGCTCCACCTTGTGTGCTCGCAGTTGCGTGCAAGGCGGACCACCTCGAACACGCAGCGTGAACCTTGCTGTGCGCCTCAAATTTCAAGCAGGCCATGCATGATTCACAAAGAATAAAGGCTATTAGGGGGTGAGAATGCACTTGCATGTAGCCATTCACACTTGCAAGGTCGGAGTTGTCCACGAAGAAGATAGCAAAGAAAAATGAGGAAGAAGAGAAGAAGGAAAAAAAGGGGGGAAGGGGTTTTTTTGGATTTTGGGAGATGGGCTGCCCCGACCACTCCGGGCTGCCTTCGGGCAACGCCATCAAAACCCAAAAAAACCAAGAAGGGTTTAAGTGGTCAAAAATAATTTATTTTGAATGGGGGTGCCCATTGTGCCCGGTGCGCACCGGGCAGCCCGTAAAATTAGGGATTCACGGCAGGGGTGCTGAGGGTGTGGAGGGGATCAACTCATTGCGGCGCCTTGCAGTGTGAGGACGAAGAGGGTGGCGGAAGCCCTGCCACGAAGTGATGCGCACCTGCTCCTTGCTTTGTTTTGAGATCCTAATGCTTGCGCGTCGATCCGCTCACAGGTGCGCATCTCTGGCTTTTCGTTTTTTGAGGTGAGATCTGTTGTTTGAATGCCTGTGAAGTGATCTTGAGTCCCGCAGTAGGAATGCCCTCCTTTGCTTCAAACTTTTATGTGGATGATTTGAGTCTACGATCCGCCTCCGGGCACAAGACCTTCCTGCCGCTGGACACCCAAATCCCTAGTTACCATCCTCCGTAGCTTGCAGTGGTGCCTCGAACCCATGAGATTTTTAATTTTTGATCCGACTCACTCTCCTTGATACATTAGATCTGATCTCATCAACACAGCTGTAACTATGATACCGCGACTGTCTCTGTCGCTTTTGATTGTAGTTCGCCACTTTTTCTTAGTCAAAGGACATGAAGTCTCCTCTGTGTCACCTATGGCAAATTTGTTGCACTCATGTGAATTTTGTTCACTTAGTAGTCGTCTGCTTCCCTTGTGAACCTTGCATACACTTTGTTGTCGAAGTTAGTGGGATTGTGACCAATGAGACACTTCAAATTTAAGTCTTCTCCCGCCGTCTGTTATTGCGAGACTAGCTGAAATTTGTGCATCAATCAGAAATTTGTACCAATCAGAAATGCGGTGTAAGTGTACCCGGTAAGTCGCTTTTGATCTGTGTAGCCACTTATGGGGTGGGATCAGGTGCACAGTCAAGTTCATCATGGTTAGTATATCTTTTTGTTGGATTTGAATTCCAGGCATAATCGAAGTTGCTAAGAAATGAAGACCGTATCAATAGTCCAACCTCGTCACAGGAAGGGCCGATGGTGCCTAAGAATCTCAGTTGTTACATTGTGCAAGGTTATGTGAAGTTGTTGTGCTCCCTGAATTCGCATATTCTTCACATGACTTCAGCATATGACAGTTTCGGAATGAACATATAACTTGTGCAGTCATTGTTCGAGGTCAGTTGCAGCGTTCTTGTATGACTCTACCGAACAGAGAATGAATTTGCACCAGTATCTCATTTGTGTCAATGTGTGAACCTCATATTTAGAAGAATCCCTTCAAGACACATGATGGCTTTTTGGTGTCTATTATGAGATCCACACCTATCCACATACCACTCAAAATATAGGTGTCTGATAAAGAGAAGTAACTGAATAACACCCACCGACTTTTAGCTATTTTTCTTTTGCACAATCATCGTGCTGAAATGTCAAATAATTCCTCTACCCTTACTCATATCACTTGTTGATCAAGTTGATTTGAAATTGGCATTCACTGGTAAGGACTTGTTCCAGCTGAGGTCTCTGTATTTTCTGGTTTTTTGTGCAGGAGTTGTGCCTAGTTCTTGTGATGATCGAATAGTGCACCCAGAAAAGGTTTATGGTATTGCTGGTGTCATCAGGTTGCTGGTAGGTAACCTCCTATATCTGTCAATTCGTGGAGCCTTCTTATGTGCCAATGAAGACATATGATGACTGCCCTACTTGAAGTGTAGTTTTCCCCATGATGAAATTTAAAAAATATGATGTTGAAACATCATGCTCCTGCAAGCCCGGTGTAGGATGTCTGCATGAATGGTATTGCTGGGTTTGAACATAGCTTGAACTTGTCTGAGGATTCTTAGTCTTGCTTACAACTGTGATCTTGTGATCCGAGCAGGTGCATACTATCTTGTAATAACAGGGAGAAAGGAAGTGGGAGAGCACCATGGATCACTCGTCTTTCAAGTTACTGCATTGAAGTTTCTCTCTTGCAATCAGAATTTGCAGGATGCTAGTGCAGACGAGGTATGTTGTCAACTTGTACTTCAAGATGACCTTCATGTCACGTGAGTGCAAAGTGTCCAGCAGCTATTTGAACTAGTCTTTTAACGTATTCAAATGAGCTGCCTATTTGGCTTATGTGCATTCTTCCAGACGGTTTAACAAGGAAGTGCTCACCTTGGAGGTTTATCTTGTTGGGGAGTGGAGCTTAGATATGGTTTCAGATATAGCAAACATTTTCCATGTGTTTTAGCCATGTCATGTCTATTCAAGAACCTCAAGAGTGCCTCATTGTCACAGTAATTAGTTATGGATTTTTGGAACATGGCTACCGATTCTGATCATTGGTATTGTTTTACTGCACTTGGAGCCATCAGCAGGCAGAGTGGTACTTCATCATTTGCAGTTGGTAGTACTTGTGCAGAAGCGGGATGAAGCTCACTTTCTGAGTCTGCTCAAAGTTGTGGAGACTACTCCCGGTCTTTATTTCTCATATGATGCAGATTTGACTCTGAAGTGAGTGCAGATTTCTTCATTTAATTTTACAAAGGGCTGGCTCATTGACAGATACATCTTGATGTTTGGCATAAAATTCATATTGTAATGCAAGTGACTTTGTTAGTAGCTACTGGAAGCGACCTAGTTCTAAATCTAATCTAGGTTGATAGTTGTTGTGGTAACAAAGTAGATAAATAGTTTAATGCTAGAAATCATCAAGAGAAACGAAGAGGATCAGGATGTTAAAGTGTAGGCCCTCAAAACAGTCCTAAGTCTGCAGCCATACGTCCCTTCTAAGTACTGCCCAAGCCCTTAATGGTACATATTCGTGCCTGTAAACTTGCAGTAAGAGCATTTATTTGCTGAGATCAATAATCAAGGCAAGAGGTTCACTTAGGACAAGAAAACGGGGTCACTTGCCAGATCAGAGTTACCTCAGGATGATAGCTTGTGCTTCTAAAATGAAAAAAAGGTGGCACAACTTTGGCCAGACGAAGACGTAAGTATGTCTATTTGGTGTCTAACATCATTGGCTTTTGCATCTCTGGAAGTGTAGGTTTGTACAATGCCGACCACTTTCTATTTTATTTTTGCCTTCAGTAACTAAATAACTTGACATTCATCAATATGATGTTGTTAGAGATATATTACGAATATCCATAAACCTGTATATCCCATGCCACATATAAGTATGGTTGTGTAAACTGCTTGAAGCACAATGGTGTCCAGGTTATGAGTGGCAACAGCAGAATGGCATGAATGTTCTTATATTGGGATTTTGGACAAAGAGTGTTATATGATGGCCGTGTCTGCTTGCAGTGCCCAGAAGACACATGGAACTGATCTGAAACACCTGCCTCTCTGGAAACAGGTACAATGTCTTCTGAGAATCTTACAATGTTCTTGTGGAATTTTTATCTTGCTGGGCCCTGGTGACTTGTGAAGTGTGCTATGGCCAAATTTAGCCTTTGAGTAAGGTGGACTACACTTGGTAGAATTGTTCTTTTAAAGAGTGAGAAGGTCACCTGCGAATGATGTTTAAAAGTAGCACTTTTCCATGTATGTAGAACAGAAGGATTTAAAGTCCTTAGACTAGGCCTCAACATGAGAGTCCTCAAGGCAAGATGATGATGCCTGAGAGGTTCTCAGGTTAACCGTGCTACTCATAAGCTGATGTAATTTGTTTATTTTAATCTTTTCAGGCTGAACAAAGGTTTTTGTGGAATCATTATCTGCTAGAGCAGTTGATTGACTTGAAGGTAAATAACTTTCCAAGATTCTTCAGTAGCTCTCGTCCTTCTTATTCCATTTGGAGATTATGCCTTCTTGTCTTTCACTGAGATGTACTGATATGTTGGTGGTTCATAACTTGTGGTCTGTGCAGTTGGAACCATTTATTTTACCAATAATACAAGGCAATATCCTTTACGACATTCTTTGGAAGAGTGTCATAGTCTGCTCTATTTTGTTCAATGTTAAAATCATTAGGGACTTATGTTCCATGTGATTAGTTTAAGTTGATATATGCTCATCGAGATTTCATTCTTCATTGGTTGTCCTTGACTACTTTACGCTTCCAGACTGCCCAGACTACAGTAAAAAACAAAATACTGAAACTAACCATAATCTCGAGGCGTTGTATGAAGCGTGTAGGTGAGCAGAAGACTGACCTATTTATGTTTGATCCATACAGACTCTTACAAGCAAATTCTAACTTGTTCCAATGCTCATCTCATGTGCCTGACTTGTTCTCAACATCTCTTGTTGAAGTTCAATGGAAGTAATGCAGTTAAGCTGATTGCTACATAACGTTCTGATACAACAGCAGTTATGTAAGATTGTGTCAATGCTGGTATTCAAATTCCATTTCATTTTGCAGGCACTCGCATGTGGAGAAGGGGAGCCAGAAAGGTTTAGCAAAAGGAAAAACACCAAAACAAGGCATTTACGTCCTTAGAGAAGTGACATGTTTTTGGGCCTCTGAATGTTACATGCAACCTTGTGATGATTGCACTAGGGGAATGAGAGGTCCTCTTGAAGAGGGTTGCACTATGAGGACCTAAAGTATGTGGGTGTTATGTGGGTGTGCATACTCACAACGCCATATAAGGTGTGTCAATCAAATGGTGACAATCTAAAAAACTTAATTTGTCTTGTGTTCCGCAATTGTTTTGCTAACATTTTTTATGGTTTTTCAAGGAAATAGGCTCAAAGAGATAGTAAACCACAACCACATCCAGTGTAAAGGAACCCTAAGTGATGTAATTTATTGCACTCAAATTTTACCTAGAGGTCGGGCTCCCGGAGCATATTACTGGATCTTCATCTGCACTACAAGTAGGCAGAGCACCACAAGTAGGCAGTGCAATTCAAGTTATGTTTTTATGTTTCTGTGTTTGACTTTTTTTTAGTGAACTCCTCTTTGACTAAATCAAGGGATACTTGTGCATGCAGGTTGTCATCTTTCGTGATGGTAAATACCTCAATTTAAAGGAGGATTTTTAGTGTATCTCGATCTTACTGGGTAAGCAAATAAATGACTCCATAAAACTTTGTTGACTTTTCTTTAGGACGCATGGCTTCCTTTATCAGTGGTCCTTTATATGATAATTTCATGGTTCCGGACACCCTTCTCTTGTGTTCCTTATATTGTAGCCCGGTTAAGCTCAGTGTATTGTGCTCCACATGTATGACCAGAAGTCAAATTACAAGAATCATGTGTACATCAGATTCATTTATGACTGGTTAGTTCCTTGTTGCTGATCGTTGTGTGCAAGTCTGAAGTTGTGTAAAATTTCCGACATCTTTAAATTCATGTCTTCTTAATGTGATGAAAATCTTTTGCAGTAATAGAGGAGAACTCTGTGGCCATTCTCCACAGCGGTACATAAGGTGTGTCTCGCAATTGGTGTCAATTTCAGAAACTACATTTGTCTTCTGTTCTTGGCAACCCCAAACCTTGTTTCATGCAACATTTCTTTATTGATGTAAAGGTTGGCTTGGCACTTGAGAGAGTGCAGGTGTGATTCGCACACTTGTAAACAATCATGTTGCACCTGCACTTTAAGTTGCAACCCGGGTGAGTGATATTGCATAGACTTGATCAGAGTGACTCTTCCCAAAGTCACTTCCATGGTTACGCATTGGTTGAGGCTTGCAATATAAATTCATAGGTTTGAGGCTGGGAAGCTCCAAAACCAGCATTAAGTGACATATGTGGTGACATTTGGTTGTCTGTTGTCACGCATTATGGGCCATGGGGTTTTAGTTTACACATGGCTAGAGGAAAGGTTAGCAATGAGGAGAGCACCGAGGTTGAATCGTCCGCCACCCCCAGCCACGATGACAGCGACAACGATGATAGCAGCGATGAGGACCTTGGAGCTCGAAGTGGACAGAGAGGTGCGGAAGAGGAGCCCAATGCATACGAGGCTCAAAGGCAACAACGAATAAGGCGGAATTTAGCGGTTTTCTCTGAGTTGGGCGTAGCTAAACTAGCATCTAAAATGATAACAGTTCCGCAACACATTGGTACCAGCAAGTGCGTATCCTAAACCCTTTACTTATTCAAAATTGCACTTGCAATGCGGGGAAAATGGCAGGAATGCCTGTTGTCTGACATGGTTTTCGGACTGCAGGGACGTCCTTCTTCCGAGCAGGGGAGGGCGGGTGCCCAATCGCAAGCCCTCCACATCACATTGCGAACCTCTTCCTAGAGGTCGGGTGACTAGAGCAAATGCCAAAGCAGGGAAAGATGGAGCTCGCACGGAGGGGGGTGTGGAAGAGGAGAATTCACAAAAGACAGAGTCCAAGGAGGAGCGCCCAACAAGTCCGATTCATCAACTGCATGCAAAGGTACATATCCTTCACACATAACTCCAGTTCCTTAGTTCATGCCTTTAAGAGCAGTCATTCTCAGGAACTATATGACTAGCGGTAGTCAAGTCTTTCACATTGTGCATTGCATTGGTCATTGTCACCAACGATATAACTACCACTAGTCATTGTCACCAACGATATGACTACCACTAGTCATTGTCACCAACGATATGACTTCCACTAGTCATTATCACCGATTTTGTTACTAGCAAAACTAATTCACATTGAATTCGTCACTAGCATAAGTGCTGAAGTGTGTCATTTACTCGGGATGCAGGGAGAGCGCATAACAACTGAGCCCCGAATTTGGGAGAAGAGAAGGGACCGTAGAGCTTCAGGGTTCAAGGCGCCCAAACCCCCATCACAAATATCAAATAAGGTTGATGCACAGAAACGTACGAGAGTGGCGGAGGGCACGTTTGAGGAGGACGACAGTGCCCACGACTACTTGGAGGAGGATGTCGGACTCGATGATTTGGTCATTCCCTCTTCTGCCGTTGATAACCTTGCAGGTGACGATCTCAGCGATGGAGTGAAAGGAGCAGCCAAGCCTCTGCAAGTGCAAATGGCGGAGCTGGAGGTAGAGCTCCTAACCGCGAAGCGTGCTTTGTTGCAAACTCAGAGTGCACAACATGCTCAAGGGTCATTCGGAGGTGCAAGTGCCTGTAGGGATGCGCCACTTCGGAGTTATGCATCCGAACAACGCAGTCGGAGACGTCGGATATCCAAACAACAACAAGACGAGGTTGTTGTGAGGGAGCAACGTGGCAAGAAGAGGTACTCCGTAGACGTCGACATGAAAGGTAATCCATGTGGCCAGAATCGATTCTTGTGGTTGACATGTCTGAGGGGGCATTCACAGGACGTGGACTTTAGTGAGGACAACTACAATGCACATAAGACCTCTATGTTGTTAAACATAAAGCAACGAGTGGACAATACATTTGAATACGAGGGAGGTTTGGGGAGAGTCACAGAGGAAGCCTTCCATTCAACTTTGAAAGGGCAACTAAAAATCAAGCGCTACCAACTCAAGAAGGCATTGCAAGCAGGCAAGGCTAAACCGAAACACATTCGGCAGGACCACTGGGTAAATTTGTCCAGGTTGATATCGGAGGACCGCAAGATGAAAGAAGCAGAGCGGTTGAAGACAAATCGCGCATCGGCAAAGAGATCGTCGTTGTTGGGCCGCAGCGAAGATGACTTAACAACCAACTTGGTAACATCTGAACTATTTAGTTTTCATGTAAATATGTTTTTTTTAAATTCATTGTATCAATATGCAATCAAAACTAATGCAAGGCTGGGAAAAAATGAATGACCACAGAGCTCAGACTTGGAGAGGGCGCCAACAGGGTCAGAGTTTGAAGCAGACCTTCAACCGCGAAGGGAGGAGGGAAAACGGCGGGCAGGCACGAGCCACATGTCCTCCAGAGCCCGAGGAGGAGCTGGAGTGGACCTTGACTCTCCTTCAAGTCGCGTCTCGAACGTAGGTGAGAATCGTGACCTGCACAAGCGGATGTTAGGGTTGGAGGAGAGTATCAAACTCATCATGGCAGCTCTTAAAATCGGGAATGTGGGGAGCATACAAACCGTGGAGGACAATATTGCAAGGGTGGAGACCTTGGACATTGCGAGGGAGGACATTGGAGGGGTGAAGACCTTGGACACCGTAAAAGAAGACATCGGAGGGGTGGAAAGCTTGAACAATGCGAAGGAGGACATTGAAGGGCTGGAGGACATATCCACAGCGTCGGAGAATACTGGAGGGGTCGAGAGCACGAAGAGCGCACAAGAGAAGATAGGAGGATTTGACAACTCAGAAACCTTGGAGAAGACCATTGGAGCAGTGCAAGGAGATAGTAACGTGAGAAACTTTTCTTTAGAACGTGGACCCACGAATACTCTTGCAGTTGTAATGTTTGATAATATAATAACTAGTATTAGTGATGATCTGCAACGTTTCGACTAGTTGTAGTCATGTTCGGAAATGCAAAGACTCCCAATCCTTATTTTGGAAATGCAAGGACTCCAAGTAGTCATATTGGAGATATAATGACTAGCATTAGTCACTCTCTAAAAGTAATGACTAGTAGTAGTCATGTTGGCGGAGCTAAATGCAAAGTATACCCGGAAAAATGAGTCATTTTTATTCTTAGAGGCAAAGGTTGATTTGTATGAAATAACAATGAGCGAACAAAAATTCTTGCAGAATGCGGTGAAAACTACAATCGAACCTGAAAAGAAGAGCGAGGGAGTAGCCACAAAGAAGAAGGATGATGGAAAAGAAGGGGACAGAATATCTTTGCAGGAGGAGCTTCGAAAAGGTCGAAGAAAGAGAGCCCGAATTTCGGAGGTTGAGAAACTCCAAATTGCAGGAGGAAGTCAGGTAAGTCCAACTAAACTAAGGGCAGCTGCACATGAGTAGAAGAGGCCACGGACGAAGATTGCGCAACACAAACCTCCGAAAGGGAATATAAGAACCGGGAAAATGGCCGACGCAGTTGACAGCCGTAGGCAACATGAGGGAGGAACCTCTAAAAATGTAAACATATTAACCGAACTTTGACCTTTTCTATTGCTTTCCGTCTTGAACCATGGGCTTCATGCATGTGGCATTCGTAAGTTTTTGATTCATGTGTTCTTGACAAGTGCAGGCAGTCATAGAGATTGAGACATCGCCCTACACATTCTCAGTATCGGATGTTGTGGAGATTATGGGATATGGGGTGGGTGAGGAAGGTAAATTAGTTGCACACGGGACGGTAATGAACCTTGAAGGAGGAACGGTGCACGGAGCTCCTATTTACCAAGGGTGTGTATCCGTGGAGGTAAATAAAAGCGTCGACGATGAGTATGTACTTTTTGTGAGTGTGGAAATGGATGACCCACCCATACGGAAGATTGGGGAAGCACTGGGGAACTTCATCATGTGGCCTACCGAGTTCTTACGCCCAGCATGTGTGCAGCTGTAGTTAAGTATACCAAATATACATTGGATATAGGGTGGTTGTGTGCAATAAGAAACCGCAAAGAGGTGTGAGATTTTGCTTTGTAGACGAGACGTAGATGTGCAATGTCTCCCACTGGATTTCTGACAAGGCATTGACTATGCTTTGTCATTTGTTGTAGTGAATTTTATGAATATATCGACGAAACACATTCAGTTTGTACAGTCTACCAAGTCATGGCAATCACCATTAACAGTCGTGCTATGATATGCTATGTTTGAATGCAATGTTTATATGACAGTACATCATGGAACTCAATGTCCAGTCATGCGATGTAGTGAAGTAATCCTTATTGATGACTACGCCTAGTTTCCTTATAGAAGAAAAGTTGTAATGCAAAACGCAATGTTGTTTCAAAATGTCACTATTTGTAGTCATATGCGAAGACCATATGCAATCATTGCAAATGAGCAAATATTCATGTATTGTAGTGCAATATTGAAATACATTGACTATGCTTAGTCACATGTTGTAAGGTGTTCAAATATGATGACTACGTTTTCCAATATGTTGGTGCGCAAAATGTTTGTCAATGATGACAATGTGTAGTCAGCATGTACAGAGCAAAAGCGTAAAATCCGATGATATTGATAACCATTGAGCCCCTTGACAAACATTATGACTACATATAATGACCTAAATGACTACACATAATGACTACACATAACGGCTACAAATAATGACTACATATAATGGCCTAAATTAAAACAAATACTACTGCACAAAAAATATAAACCAGCCTCTCAAAATGTAAAGCTTCAAATGAATCTACATTTTGGAAGAAATCATGTATAATGTGACTGTTATTTGTTGCAATATGACTAAAACCAGTTGTTAATGAACAAATGCACATCACAAATTAACAATCCCAGAGAACACCGTGTAGTCATGCAAATACAAAACATCATTAATTACAGTCTTGTAGTGATGACTAATTCCAATCGAATGACATTACTACACATGACTATATATGGTCACACATTAATAACTAGATATAGTGAGAAACGACGGGGCGTTGAGGGGCGGCCCAAAACGAGGTCCCAAAACCCCATGGGGAACGCTTCATTGGGAACAAAACCTGTCCGATATGATTGTAGTCATTTTGTCTGAAACGACTTGTCCGACATGACCAGGTTTCGGACTAGAAACGATGTTAGTCATCTGTTTACTTTACTACCGGATTTAGTCAGAAACCCCAGTCATTTTTTCGTGTTCTCCTTGTAGTGTAAACATGAACAATGCAATTCAATTAACATAATGACATGGTTAAATGGCTGTAACAATCTTGGTTTATTGATGCTGATTAGACTCCTCATATAAGATGTGTCGAAACTTTCTCACCTCCTCCAAGGGTTTCCCTGTCACGCATGTAGAACTATTAATATCAATCGGTTGCAATTGCTCAAAAATATCCTTAATCCAAGCCATTTCTTGTGGACCTATTCCATAATCAGGTGCAAGGACATCCTGTACAAAAAAAACATCATTGACTCAACAATTCCCAACTTCCATCCAGCGTATTTATTTTTTGTTTCCAGTGCAACAAAGCTGCAACAACTTTCATCTTCCACAAAAATCTTTTGCTCTTGTTAAAATACACCACTTAGGGAATCCAACGATTGTTACAAATGTTGAAAAAGGTCTCATGTGAAAATGATCTCACTTACAATGGATGGACCAATAAAATTCTTCTTCACAAGCTCACTTGTGTACCGCCTGATGATTGCCTCCTTCTCATTGGCAGAATATTTTGTGGGATCTGCAACAAAACTATATAGATCAATGAAGAAATTCCAAGAGAGAAACTAAGTATCATAAACCTAATCAAAACCTGCAAGAGAGTGATCAACAGAAAAGTAGAAACAAGCTAAAATCATCTCTAGTTCCACATCGACTTCACATACCCCGAGTCACAAACTCCAAATTTATGAGGAAATCTCTAGTTGGAGAGGAAATTTCTAACAGTCCCACAACCCTACACCAAGAATTTTGCAAAGTGACAAACAAAAATCTCAAGCACAGAAAACCAGCATGATTTTTTGTCGACTTCACATACCTTCACCCCGAGTCACAAACTCCGAATTTCTGAGGAAATCTCTGGTTGGAGAGGAAATTTCTCACAGCCCTAGCCCCACAACCCTAAACCAGGAATTCTGCAAAGTGACAAACAAAATTCTCAAGTACAGCCAACCATCATGATTTTTCTGGTTCGTGGAGAACAACCTCTGTACAGAGTCACGGCTGGAGGCAAGTCTTGTCTCTCTTGTGCAGGAGAAATTACGCCAACAACATTGCAAACTTGGTGCATTTGTGTGTACTTGTGGTGATTGGCAACTGCTTCATGGAGGCCACACGCCACTCAAATCCGTAGAAATGGGAATCTGGTATGTTCTTGAGCTGGGCTCAGTTCTATCTCTTCGCTCCGACCATACTCATTGTCGCAATGTTCTTCCACTAGACTGTAGACTGGGGAGCCGCTCGCAACAGCATCAAGGATGTCAATGTGCCACTGAATGAGGATGATGTTGCAGAAATATTTGTGCCCGTTTTGGAAGACTGGACGTGGCAATGTGTTGTCGGGCAAATAATGGTACTAGTTTTGATCACCCCGAGTCACAAACTCCTAATTTATGAGGAAATCTTTGGTTGGAGAGGAAATTTCTAAGAGCCCCACATACTTGCACCGAGAATTCTACAAAGATTGACAACCCACAATCACAATTGTACTCCTGATGCAAGTAGGCTTGCAAGTGTGAAGTTAGTGCGGAAGAAGAACCCTAAAACTTAATTATTGATTCATGCAATGCTTGTAGATAATCTATTATGGGCTTTGGATGCCAACTCGTGTAGGTCTTTCCCATGCCATAAAGATAGGCTTTTAGGGGGGGGCCCTTTCCCATAAAGTAGGATGAATTTTTGAGAGTCATCCGTGAGGCCTTCATCAACCGGGGGTATGAGTGTAGTTGCTGGTTCACCCTAGCCCACATCTATATCCGATCCTAATAATTCATGTGTAAAAAAGAACTTTGGTAAGATGTATTTGATTCGATCTCTTTTGATGTAGCCCGCCTTTATTTGAGCAATGTAAGCTGCATTATCTTCATAGATCACTGTTGGAGATTCTGAAACATTGGAAAACCATAAGAACCTTTGATGAAGGAATCCACCAGTCTCAGCAAAATGCATTCGCGGGAAGCCTTATGTAAGGCTATAATTTTTGAATGGTTTGATGATGTTGCTGCAAGACTCTGCTTCGTTGATTTCCAAAATATTGTTGCTCCTTGTCTGAGGAAAACATAACTTGTTTGTGATTTTTTTTATGTGGATCGGAAAAGTAACATGCATCCACGTATCCTTTGATGTTGCTATCATCTCCAACTTTATAAAACAATCCTAAATCCTCAATGCCCTTGAGGTATCATAGGATATGTTTAACACCATTCCAATGCCGTTTTGTTGGCTTAGCACTAAATCTAATTAATAAATTAATGGCAAATGCAATGTTAGGTCTGGTATAATTTGCCAAATACATCAATGCACCTATTGCCGCCAAATATGGAGTCTCAGGTCCTAAACATTTCTCCCCCTCATTACATGGTCTGAACTCATTCTTCTTCAGATCTAATGACCGTACCACCATCGGAGAACTTAGTGGGTAAGCCGCATCCATTGAAAAACGTTTGAGTAGCCTTCAAGTATACAAACTCTGATGTAGAAAAATACTTCATGCAAGGTGTTCAACCTGTAGGCCAAGACAAAAGGTGGTTTTGCCAGGATCTTTCATCTCAAATTCGTCTTTGAATTGTGAAACAATCTCGGAGATGACATTAGTCGTGCTGATGATGTTCAAGTCATCAACCATATACGGCCACAATAATTAATTTTGTGTGAGTCCGTTTAATAAATTTATATGGACAAACTTCATTATTTTTAAAACCCCGATCCATTAAGAAATCTCTTAGACGTTTGTACCACATCCTATCTGCATGTTTAAGACCATATAATGCCCTTTCAAGTTTAAGGCATTGTGGTTGTCTTTTAGAGTTTTGGAATTCTACCAACCCCATAGAAATCCTCAAATATATGTCAGTATCCAAAATGCCATACAAGTACGCATTAACTACATTCATCAACCTTATTTCCAACTTCTTGTCAACTGCAATACTTAAGAGATACCTGAATGTAATTGAGTCCATCACAGGAGAATACGTCTCTTTATAATTAATGCCTGAACATTGGGTGAAGCCTTGAGAAACTAGTCGTACTTTGTACTGGGAAACATTTCCAAACTAATCTCGTTTCTTCACAAACATCCATTTACAACCCACTGGGTTAACCCCTTTTGGCGTAGTCTCAACTGGACTAAACACCTTCTGTGATTTCAAAGACTCTAGTTCAGATATCATGGCCTTTTCCCACATGGGCCAATCACTTCGACTACAAACCTCAGTTACAGTAGTCGGATCACAATCATCGTCCAAGTATTGTGATATATAGGAACAAAAAACATCATTTAGGTTTACCAGCGTACGGTCCCTTATCTTTCATGTCTTTACAAAGTTAATTGCAATCTCTGTTGAATCCACCGGTGCTTCTCTTTCAGAGTCATCTAGCTTAATGCTTGGAATCACACCTCCGCATGCCACACGTACCTCTCTCTGGGCACGACGTTTGCGAGGTTGAAGATCTCTACCACGACCGCTTTCATGCATGTGGTTTAAATAGCGGGTCTCTCTAAACAAGCAGAAATGTTAGTAGTATAAATGTGTGACTTAGTTACATTTATTGCATTATTGAATGAATTGGATAGCGTATCAGCTAACTGATTCAAATGTAGAATGTGTTTAACCTCTCTTTCGCATGCTTGGGTATAAAGATCTGAAAACATGTTTGGAGTAGATATAACATTAAAGTTCAAATCTCTTCATGAATTTGATTGTCCTACCAAACATAAAAAAATTTCCTTATCGAAAAAACAATCAACAAATCTTCATCGTAGTAAATTTCCAATTGGAAGATTTAAGTATCTAATAATGCTAGGTGATTCACACCCAACATATATCCCCTCTTTTCTTTGAGGACCTATCTTAATTCTATGTGGCAATTTCCATTTGTAAGATCCAGTAACAAATTTTTCCAAAGCACAATATTCACAAGGTTTCATACCTTTCAACAAATTGGACATTTGAAGTTCGTGTCATTTTGTGTTGGGAAAAATTCGCTTCATCATTAAAATTTTCGGGTGTCCCATGCGCTCATGTCATATGTTCACACAAAATGTAGCAATCTCTCTCTTGGACGAACAAATTAAAGGAACGATGTACATACCTGAGGAGTATATTGGGATATTTTCAATTGAGCATCCATCATTATCTAAAATTTGCAATAATTCTTGATTGTCTTCTTTAGTTGCGAAGTTGAAAACTGTTATGTCAAATGTCCTCAAAACTTAATAAATTTCTTGTGGACGTTGGTGAGTAAACAACTCTAGAGACACGTATGCTTATGCTATCCTCTTAAACAATTTTTCTTCTTCTCTAAAACACTAGTGACTTTAGAGAAACAACATATTCTAATCCCAAATTCAGTGCTACAAATCCTATACGGAAATCTTATACACGCTCTATACTTCTATATTGTATTTCACTACACCATATTTGGCTACGCATTTCTTTCCTTCATCTTACAACACTCAACAAAAATACCGTTCAACAAAAATCCACTATAAAATCATAACTCCGTTGTTTCGAGCTTCATGCTGATGACATGTTACCAAAACGGGTATAAAATAAATACAAAATGAGAAGCACATCACGCAAGCAAGATTGCATCAACCTTGAGAGCTCCCCCCCCCCCGAGCTTTCTTTTTTATATCCCCAAAGGAACTCCTAACCTTATCCTTCTTTATCCATAGTATCTAGGAGATATTTTTAGAAGTCTTAAGTTTTACTAAACTTAGACTTAAGTTTCCTTATCTATATACATAGATCATTTCACTCTAAAATGACGAGGTTGGGTTTATGGACACCTAGTCATCGACAACAATGTCATAATAATTTAGTCTTACTGTATGATTGAATTGTGTTTTTATATTTAGCACGTGATAGGGACCTCCAATATCTTAGCTTCATGTGAAGAAACTAACGCATATATGAATAGTGTGAATAGTGTCGATATTATCACTAATATCCCCACTATGAATACTATTTTCAATGAATAGGATCAGGATGAACAATGCTTTTTGTGAATAGTGTTGGGAATATAACTCCATCTAAATTTCCAAGTGCAATCATGAGTGTATTGGTAGTATCCAAATTTTACTACTTTGTTTGGGGGGGGCACAAAATATTGTTCATGTATTGATGAGTAGGTAAAAGTACCTAATGTGGGAACATGTGTTATGGGTCATCGTGGGTAGCTATGTATTTCAAAACAAATATCAATTATATTGTTTTGAGGGCCAGTTCACATGGAGTCCCAAGTCCCAACTTTTGAGTCTCAAGAGCCCATTAAAACATGGTTTTTATGGGATTTTGATTATTTTATGCAAAATAATTATCAAATTTTTTGTTGCAAGATGGATATAGCTTGAAGCTCAACCCAACTCCCAACACAAGTCCTCAACCTCTGTGAGGCCAAACCCCCCACCCTTAAGCGTCCGTAGTCCGAGTAGTGGGTTTGGGCTCACATTCCTCCGCGGTATTGGATTTGGACTTGGATGAGTCCATAGTGCAAGGTTCACCCTTCAAGTGGTCTTGGATTTAACTTTGGTCTTTGCTTCCTTTGTCTTGCCATCGCGAGAGTGCTCCACATTCTCCATTAATTTGTGCACGTGGTTTATTTTTAAAGAGAGGATGCAAGTGTTAAAAAACACTATTCTCTATAGTCAATCTCAAATACATTTACTTGTGAAAGCCACACATAACACTAACTAGCATAATGTAACTAACTACTTGTCTATGAGCTAATTAAGTAGGCTATCTACTAAGCTCCTTCATGAACCCATCTCTTTACTTTCTAATTACATAAACCTAGCTCCTTCATAAACCCAACTCCTTCATGAACCCAACTCCTTAGCTTCTAACTTTATAAACCCAGCTCCTTCATAAACCCAGCTTCTTAGCTTCTAACTAAACAAACCCAGCTCCTTCATAAACCCAGCTCCTTCATGAACCCAGCTCCTTAGCTTCTAACTAAACAAACCCAGGTCCTTCATAAACCCAGCTCTTTACTTTCTAACTAAACAAACCCAGCTCCTTCATAAACCCAGCTCCTTCATGAACCCACAACTTTGTAGTTGTAATCCCCAACTACCTCACTAATTATTAAAGCCCTTAACTAATCTTCCTACCTAATTTTCCTAATTCTACTAACAACCCCTTTCTAATCACACAATTCTTCTCTAATCCTAAAATCCTAAAATCCTAGAGAGGAGAGGGGGAGAGAGAATTTCCTAACTTCACTAAGACTAACTAATCCACACAAGTATATTTTTGCACTCATCACAACCTCAAGTGCTCAACTCTTAAACATGGAACTTGCAACCACGTGTATTCAAAACATGAACTTTAAGTACCACAAATTGGAATCATGAATTAACTTTAAAATCCTTCACGTCAATACTAATTCTACCAAGAGGTCAAGCCCTCTTCAAGGCTAACAAGCCTTGGCTCTCAAACTAAAAACTAAGCACACACATGTGCTCCAATATGGCTTCCCACACCCACACTTATAACTCGTGGGGTGCCTTGGAGCACAAAGGAAAGAGAGGATGAGTGAGGGAAAAATGAGGGATTATATAGTAAGCTTGAGGGGGTGAGCACCCTCAAGGCTCACGATAAGCCCTTGAGATTTCCTCCTACTTAGTAGGCGCCAATCCTATCTTCTAAGCCTTCCTCCCTCAAATGATCAACAAGGATCCTAATTCGAACATTTAACTAGCCTTGGCTTTCTACCTACCACACTTTACCAAACTTGGGATGCTTCAACCCAAACTTAGCCTCCTTCGCTTTCCGCCGCCATAACTTTCTCCCCTTACTTTCCCAAATCGTTGCTCACCACTTAATTCAAACCACGATGCTCAACTCGTGATTTGATTGGTGCTTTGAGAATTTGCTTGTCCTCCACCTTGCATTCTTCCTTGGACCTTCCCCATTAAGTGGCCATGATGAGGTGGTCCACTTGTGCGCTCCATGTGATCCTCCATTCATCCCAATTCGAATGCACTTGCCTCTTGAGTCACTTTGGTTGTCTCCATCCATTTGTACTAGCCTACTCACTAACTACTCAATCCAAGTTCTCCTTACCTATCCTCATTCACTCAAATCCTTCCGAAGGTAAAAACACAATAACAACTCACATCCTAGCCTCTTACAACATGGTACTTCTAAGACTAACATTTCACTCTTTTTATATTTTTGTGAAGTAACATGCTACTTCAAAGTGCATCAACTAACGTTTCAAGGGTCTAAGACTAAATGTGGGCACCCTTTTGGGCTCACATAATTGGCGACCATCGGGGGATGAATCCAAACATCTCTTGCTCCAAGGGTAAGTTGCCTAGTCAAGCTCGGTATTCCTTACATCTACTTCCCGATGTACGGGTAGGAAAGAGCTCACCATTCAACGTTTCCAATTGAATTGAATTATTAGGAAAGACCTCATAGACAAGGTAAGGTCCTAACCATACCGCATCGAATTTCGCCGGAAATTCAAGCTTTCGTGCGTCTTGAATCATGACCATCATTCCCGGTGTTAGGGCCCTTCTCTTATGTCGTTTGTCGAAAGTAATCTTTCTCCTTCTTTGGATTGCCTCAATATGTTGAGCCGCCATTCTCCTCCCTTCGTCAAGTGCTTCCAAATCGGTTAGTCGATTTCGTAAGGATTGACTTTCGGTAAGTCTCGTACTCACGGCCACCCTAAGTGACTCGACTTCATATTCGATTGGTAGTGTCGCTTCAAGACCATAGACTAAGGAAAATGGTGTAGCACGCGTAGTTACCTTATAGGTTGTACGGTATGCCCAAAGTGCCGCCGTTAGTTTCGTATCCCAATCCCGCTTCGAGTCTATAACCGTCTTGCGTAGTATACTCACCAAAATTCCGTTAACCCTTTCCGTTTGTCCATTGGTTTGTGGGTGGTAGGGAGTAGTCTTCCGGTGATCAATTTTAAATTTCTCTGTCATCTCTCGAATCAAGTCATTCAAAAAGTGAGTACCCCTATCGCTTACTAGGATCTTCGGCACCCCAAACCGCGAAATTATGTTTTCGTACATAAATGTTGCCGCGTGTTCCGCCGTGTCGGTCTTCACCGCTTTGGCTTCCGCCCACTTGGTGAGGTACTCGGTTGCCACCACAATGTATTTCATTCCTTTTGAAGATTGGGGATGGACCTCACCCACATAGTCGATGCCCCATTTTTCGAAAGGAATTAAGGGTAATGATACATGTAAAGGCATCTCCATTCTAAGGTCGTTTCGGGCATACCGTTGGCAAGCGTCGCATTTCCTTACATAGTCATGGGCGTCCTTAAATAGTGTAGGCCAAAAGTAGCCCGCTCTAAGTATTTTTTGCCCGGTGAGTTGACCCGAGAAGTGACCGCCGCAAGCGCTATCGTGGCAAGCGATTAAAATCGCTTCAACCTCCGTTTTTGACACGCATCGTCGTAAAATACCATCGGACCCCCTTCTAAACAACCTATGGCCCACTACAACAAATTGCCTACTATTTACCCTCACCTTCCTTCTCTCTTCTTTTGTCCACTCTTTGGGCAACTTGTGGGTTGTTAGAAATTCCACTATGCCCGCATACCACTCCGGTGTAGAAGTGACCACAAAGAGGCTATCATCTACTAACATATCATTTACCGGATTTTTTCCTATCTCCTCCGACAACCTAGACAAGTGGTCCGCTTGTAAATGCATACGACCCGGTTTATATTCCACCGTGTAGTCGAATTCTTCTAATAACAAAACCCACCTAGCTAACCTACCACTTAACTCCGCCTTGTTAACTAGATACTTGATAGCCATGTGGTCAACAAAAAATACAACCGGGTTGCACATGAGGTAATGCCTAAACTTTTTAACGGAAAACACCATGGCTAGGCACTCCCTCTCCGTTGTAGAGTAGTTTCTTTCGGCGGGGGTCAATTGCTTACTCGCATAAGCTATAGGTTGATCCTTCTCTTTTTCTCCCGTTGCTTGACAAAGCGCACTCCCTATTGCCACATTACTAGCATCACAATAGACGTGAAAAGGTTTACCCCTATTGGGTGGTATCAACACCGGATAGGTGCTCAACCTATCCCGCAATTCCTCAAAGGCTTTTTGACAAGCATCCGTCCACTCGAATTTGACATCCTTTTTGAGCAAATGGGTAATGGGCACCGCTATCTTTGAAAAATTAGGAATAAGTTCCCGGTACCATCCCACATGTCCTAACAACTTAGAGATCCCCTTGGAATTGGTTGGAGTTGCCAAGTCGCTTATGGCCGCAATCTTATCCGGATCGGGTTCTCTACCTTTCTCACTAACAACATAACCCAACAACACTCCCTTATTCACTCCCAAAAATGTCTTATCCGGGTTCAATGCTAACCTCATCTTCCTACACCTAACCAATGCCTCCCTAACACAATGTAGGTGATCGTCCACATTACTTTGTGTGCTAAAATCGTCCACAAAGACGGTCATGGATTTGAACAACAAGTCGGTGAAGATATACATTACTAATCGTTGGAAAGTAGCCGGGGCATTACATAACCCAAATGGCATCACTACCCACACAAAAGTACCCCAAGGTGTAGTAAAAGCCGTTTTATGGATATCTTGGAGGGCTATGGAAATTTGATTATAACCCGCATACCCATCCATAAAGGTATATCGCGAATGACCTCCAACCTCCTCAAGCAACAAGGTGATAAAAGGTAAGGGGAAGTGATCCTTTTGTGTGCACGAATTCAATTTCCTATAGTCGACACAAACCCTTAATTTCCCATTTTTTTTCTTTACTAAGACCATAGGAGAAACCCAATCCGTGATTTCCACCGGCTTGATAAACCCGGCCTTCAATAACCTTTCCAATTCCGCTTTCACCAACAATTGCAATTGAGGATTCATCCTCCTCTCCTTTTGTCTAATTGGCCTCGCCCCCGGAATTAAAGGAATCCGGTGCTCTACCATTTCCCTAGGAATTCCCTTAAGCTCATCGTAGGACCATGCAAAAGTATCACTAAACTCATCCACCAAATTGCTATACTCCCTAACCTCTTTCTCCCCCAATTTGGAACCCATCTTCATTTGTCGGGTTTTTCCATTCTTTAATTTCACATCCACGTACCGCCAATCCGCTTCCGACACATGTGCTTGTTCCTCTTTGTTCCGATACCAATCGGAAGGCACATTGGGGTAATCTTTCACATCTTGACCTACAACTATCCCCGTAGACGTGGTCTTGAAATGTAAAGGCTCCTCCAATTTCGATGACTCAATAATCACATCCTCCTCTTGAGTCCCATCTACATGAATTAAACTAACCTCACCCTCTTCCACGTCATCTACCCAAGGTGTTAACCCACCGCTAACCCACTCTTCCTCGGTGAGCACCTCACATGGCTCCAACAATGAGCCCTCTCCTAAACTAACACTAGGAAATTCACTCCCTAAGCCTACTTGGTGAAATGTAACCATTACATCAACCTCGGACTCGGGGTACTCCCTTAGCCATTGGGCATAATCCCCATTATCCCCATAATTGTAAAAATTAGGACCTAGACTTCCCGAGCCCGAATCTATAACAACCCTTTGACCTTCGGGATGGACGACTCCCACCAATGCCTTGCCAATCTCATTCTCGTTTAAGTCATCAATTTCCTTCTCCAATGGCAAATACATCTCCTTCTTCATCCATCCTTCTAATGAACCAATGGACACTATGACCCTATTACCCTCCGGACCATAAGTGATGGATGGTTTAGGTCCACCCCAATTGACCATAGCATTCGCCATCCGCAACCAAGGCCTACCTAGCAAAATGGGGAAGGTGTCCTTGTTGGAGTGCATTTTAATGACATGGAAGGTGACCAAGTACTCCTCGCCTCCCGTAGTCATTCTACAATCCTTGATCATCCCCAAAGGCGTAGTCGAACTTTGATTTGCCATATTTATGACCAAAGGTGAAGGCCCCGTGAGTCCAAGTCCCAATTTTTTCATAGTATCCTCCGGTAGTATATTTAGACTACTCCCTCCGTCGACTAGCACATTAGGAACCACCTTATCTACTATAACAACTTCTATTTCTATAGCTTTCACGTCTCTTCCACCTTGTGATTGGATCCTAGCGGCTATTTTAGCTTTCACCTTCCTCATCCTCTTGTGTACCGGCATTCCCTCCTTTAATGTTTTCCTTGCCGTGGGTGAAATTTCCAATAGTTGGCCGAAAGTAATATCCGCCTTGAGTGCACTAAGGTCCGCCCACAAGTCGTACCTGGTAGATCTTTCCACCTTAGAATTACCCACTACGTCGAATTCGTCTACGGGAACCCCCGGTCCTTCCCATTCACCCACATCGCTATTATCCAAGTCATGTACCGCATTAGTCCTCTCCCTATCTTGTAAAATTATATTTTCCCTCTCCACATCCTTAGTAGCTCTTCTAGCTACCCTATCCAACTCGGAGAGATTAATCTCTTCATCCGAAGAGTAATTTCCTTGCTCTCCTATTCCTACCTCCAACGGGGCATCCCCTCTCCTAGCCCTAGTAGTTACCGCTAGTGCAGGTGCTTCTTCAACCACACCCTTACCCTTCACTAACTCATATGTAATAGCATTGGTGTGAGGAGGCCATTGACTTTGCTCCTCTCCAATTCTCGTTGGGAGAGGAAGCATGTCATCACATGTGGCCTCCAACACTCCATCCATGAACCTAACATCTTGGGAGTTAGATGGTCCCGGATCCGTTGGAGGCGCTTGTCTCCCGTTACTACCATTAGGTGGAACTCCTTGTCTATTTTGTATTGGAATGTAACCGGTTGTAGTTTGCAAGCCCGCCGGTGGATGAAAAGTTTGCCTAGCATTACTATGGTCATAGTATAAGTTAGGTGGCCTAAGTTCATTGGCCGGTACTCCTTGTGGCCTAGCACCTCGCATATTATCCCTTGCTTGTTGTTGTGGATTAGCCACCGGGTAAGGGACATTAATTATTTTGTCCGGTTGGCGACACGTATCCGAGGGATGACTTCCTCCACAATTGCTACAATTAAACTCTTGACCTTCGGACCAACATTGTCCTTGAGCGTGCCACCTTCCACAAAAGGGATGAAATTCCTTCTTCTCTAAATTTTGGCCACCTTGCCCTCTAGGTTGTGGTCCTCTATTGCTTCCATTTCCATAGTGAGGTGGCGCTTGACCTCGTTGATTTTGTTGAGGTGGGTTACCGTTTCCTCTTTGGTCACGGTTTTGTCCACTTCTACAAAATTGACGCGTGTGGCCCGGTTGGCCACATTGGACACACCATAATCCGGAAGAATGCCTACCCGACTCAACCGGGGGTGGAGGCCCCGGTTGTTGACTCCGGATCATTAATGACATTTGATCCGTGAGGCTTTGCATTTGTTTTATCATAGCCTCTTGGAATCCTAGTTGGCTAGCACCTAGTCTTCTCTCAACCTCCTCCAAGTGTGGATCCGTTCTAGGGGCCGGTAGTGCCAAAAGAGGTGCCGGTTCCCTAACCGCTAAAGGTCGGGGGCCGGTGTCCACAATGGCATATGGAATTTGGTTCTCATACTTAGCGGGTTCTACCGCTACCACCCTAGGGCGTATGGGGATGAATTGTGGGATCAATTCATCCTCCCTTCTCCATAGCCTTTCGTGATCTTTATCCAAGTTTTCAATATCTCTAGCCGCACGCTTGGCATCCGCCAAGGTCAAGGGATTCCTTTCTAGAACACCCCTAATAGTTCCGGACTTAAAAAACCCTTGAATGAAAAATTGCTTTAGCGTGTCGTCGTTGAGCATGGTACCCACAAATCTAGTGCACACTAAATCAAACCTCCTAATGTAAGCCGAAATTTCTTCCTCCCTTCCTTGCTTCAATGACGACAATGCCCTTAATGCGGTACTTTGACCCACTTCCGGCCTAAATTCGTTAAGAAACTCCCTTTGTAATTGTTCCCATCCCCTAAAATGTCCCTCGGCATGATCCCGATACCATTCATAGGCTTCCCCCTCTAGAGTGGTAGGAAACCACACTAACCAATAACCCGGGTCGGTTATGAGGAAGCTAGCCAACCGTTCGATATACCGTTCCATGTGCCGAGAGGGGTCCTCATCCTTGGTCCCATAAAATTTAGGGAGATGAGATGGCATATCCATCGCCGCTAAATTTTGTGGAACCACAATTGGTAGGCCTCTTGGCCTAACCAATGGGTCTATTGGAGGTATAGGAGGTATGGGCGGAATTGGGGGTATGGGTGGTGGATCCATCCCCCGTTCCTCGGCCATGGTGACCGGTGAACTATTCAACAATCCCCTATCAACTTCTACCGGGAATTCTTCTCTAAGTGTGTAATTTTCCGAAGAAGTTTCACCACTCAATTTGGAGGGAGTGATCTCCTCTTCAAGTTGAGCTCCAAGTTCTAAGGTGTCTAGAATTGACCTAGTCCTAGGTTCGACGTTCAAACAACTCTCTATTCTAACATTATCTTGTTCTAATCTATCACTGATTTTAGAGGACCGCCTCTTTCGAGTAGATTTCTCTAGTCCTATTATCAAACTTGGTTTTTGTGAGCGAGTCCTACCTTGCATTCCATAAGAATCGATCGACCCTCACTTGACCACACATAATCCTAGCAATTCCCCTCTTAATATTTTCACTTGTCTTGGTGTGGTTATAATTTTTTTAGGAGGTGAGGAAAAGAACCTGCAAGCCCACTTAGGTGAAAGAATCCCAATAGGGGATAGGCATGTTCATGTTAATTTTTTGGTTAAGTCGGAGCATCACCTCCGCACCTTCCCGCAAATCAACACTCACCACAATACCGATTGTGAGGGGGTGACCTTCCGAGTAGATTATGTTAAAAGTCGAGGCTTCACCCTTCAACTTCTCACACCATCCACAATTCGGGAATTACCCTCTACAACGGATAACAACAATCACGAGTACAAAAGGCATTCCTTAATTAGTTAATGAGTTCACTTTGAAGAAATAAACATACCTTGAGCAATCGCATCCCCCTGTGAGTTAGCACTCCCCTCAATCGTGACTCAATGTAACAACACCATAAACTTTGTGAAATATTAATTTAATCTAGAGCATGAAATGACAACTCCCAAAACTTTGAGACTCACCCCGAGGTGAGTGTCAAAGTTCAATGTCCTAAGGTGAATTTACCCTCTAATGTTTTAATGAGCTACTCGGTTATAGGTTCCTTTTAAGTTCTTAGCAAATCCCCAAAAAGGTTGAGGACGTACCTTCGCCGCGCTCCTTCCTCAAAAATGAATTTGCGTAATTGACAATGCAATTCATTCCAAGGAATAGTTGAAATACAATGAATTCAAATGTAACCCAAAGAGAGAATACTTACCGAGTTTCGGGTGCTCCTTCCCTTCTCTCAAGTTTGTGTCTCCAATTTTTCCTAGTTGCCTCCAAGTCTCCTAGTCGCCTCCAAGTCTTGTAACTACCTTCCGCTTCGCTCCCGGCGGACGCACCAATTATGTGAGGCCAAACCCCCCACCCTTAAGCGTCCGTAGTCCGAGTAGTGGGTTTGGGCTCACATTCCTCCGCGGTATTGGATTTGGACTTGGATGAGTCCATAGTGCAAGGTTCACCCTTCAAGTGGTCTTGGATTTAACTTTGGTCTTTGCTTCCTTTGTCTTGCCATCGCGAGAGTGCTCCACATTCTCCATTAATTTGTGCACGTGGTTTATTTTTAAAGAGAGGATGCAAGTGTTAAAAAACACTATTCTCTATAGTCAATCTCAAATACATTTACTTGTGAAAGCCACACATAACACTAACTAGCATAATGTAACTAACTACTTGTCTATGAGCTAATTAAGTAGGCTATCTACTAAGCTCCTTCATGAACCCATCTCTTTACTTTCTAATTACATAAACCTAGCTCCTTCATAAACCCAACTCCTTCATGAACCCAACTCCTTAGCTTCTAACTTTATAAACCCAGCTCCTTCATAAACCCAGCTTCTTAGCTTCTAACTAAACAAACCCAGCTCCTTCATAAACCCAGCTCCTTCATGAACCCAGCTCCTTAGCTTCTAACTAAACAAACCCAGGTCCTTCATAAACCCAGCTCTTTACTTTCTAACTAAACAAACCCAGCTCCTTCATAAACCCAGCTCCTTCATGAACCCACAACTTTGTAGTTGTAATCCCCAACTACCTCACTAATTATTAAAGCCCTTAACTAATCTTCCTACCTAATTTTCCTAATTCTACTAACAACCCCTTTCTAATCACACAATTCTTCTCTAATCCTAAAATCCTAAAATCCTAGAGAGGAGAGGGGGAGAGAGAATTTCCTAACTTCACTAAGACTAACTAATCCACACAAGTATATTTTTGCACTCATCACAACCTCAAGTGCTCAACTCTTAAACATGGAACTTGCAACCACGTGTATTCAAAACATGAACTTTAAGTACCACAAATTGGAATCATGAATTAACTTTAAAATCCTTCACGTCAATACTAATTCTACCAAGAGGTCAAGCCCTCTTCAAGGCTAACAAGCCTTGGCTCTCAAACTAAAAACTAAGCACACACATGTGCTCCAATATGGCTTCCCACACCCACACTTATAACTCGTGGGGTGCCTTGGAGCACAAAGGAAAGAGAGGATGAGTGAGGGAAAAATGAGGGATTATATAGTAAGCTTGAGGGGGTGAGCACCCTCAAGGCTCACGATAAGCCCTTGAGATTTCCTCCTACTTAGTAGGCGCCAATCCTATCTTCTAAGCCTTCCTCCCTCAAATGATCAACAAGGATCCTAATTCGAACATTTAACTAGCCTTGGCTTTCTACCTACCACACTTTACCAAACTTGGGATGCTTCAACCCAAACTTAGCCTCCTTCGCTTTCCGCCGCCATAACTTTCTCCCCTTACTTTCCCAAATCGTTGCTCACCACTTAATTCAAACCACGATGCTCAACTCGTGATTTGATTGGTGCTTTGAGAATTTGCTTGTCCTCCACCTTGCATTCTTCCTTGGACCTTCCCCATTAAGTGGCCATGATGAGGTGGTCCACTTGTGCGCTCCATGTGATCCTCCATTCATCCCAATTCGAATGCACTTGCCTCTTGAGTCACTTTGGTTGTCTCCATCCATTTGTACTAGCCTACTCACTAACTACTCAATCCAAGTTCTCCTTACCTATCCTCATTCACTCAAATCCTTCCGAAGGTAAAAACACAATAACAACTCACATCCTAGCCTCTTACAACATGGTACTTCTAAGACTAACATTTCACTCTTTTTATATTTTTGTGAAGTAACATGCTACTTCAAAGTGCATCAACTAACGTTTCAAGGGTCTAAGACTAAATGTGGGCACCCTTTTGGGCTCACAACCTCATATCCACAAATTGTTGCCATGAAGGTTGTCATGTCATGCTTAAAATTCAAAATTTGGAACCCTGTGTAAAGTGGTAAGTCCCAACTTCCATTCTCTCAACGGTTAATGTCGTGTGCCTCTCCATGAGGAGTGCCCAAAACACCATGGGCACAAGGGGGACCCCGGAGTGACACCTGGGACTTGTGACGCCGTTGGTGAGAGGGCCCAAATGATCCTATAGTGTGGGTGAGGGCCCCGGGCGTTAGGAACGCCTCTGTCGCAACCCTTGCTAGCTCATGGTACGTAACTTGGTCATTTTTCATTTTAGCAAGGATTATGAGCGCTAACCCTTTGCATACCGCGATGCAAATGATTAGCTCCCCAATACCGTTGTGAGCCCAAATTGATGTCCACATGTGTTGTTAACACTTGTAAAACATTACAAGTAGTGTTTTGTTGATTTATGATTATTCACAAAAATATAAAAAGAGTGAAGCTTGAAGAAAGCTAAGTTTGAAGCTTTAGGCTTGTGTGGAGTGGATTTAAGTAGTATGAGGACATACCTTGGTAAAGTGTGGTAGGTAGAAAACCAAGGTTAGTTAAATGTTTGAATTAGGATCTTTGTTGATCATTTGAGGGAGGAAGGCTTAGGAGATTAGATGAGAGCCTACAAAGTATGAGGAGATTTCGAAGGCTTATCGAGAGCCTTGTGGATGGGATGAGTCCCTACTTAGAAGGAGAAGGTTAAGGGGTTGTGATTGGAGGCTCTAATCCTCTCACCCTATCCTTATCTCATGCCCTCTCTCCCTCTCAACTCACTATATAATCCCTCATTCTTCCCTCACTCATCCTCTCTTTCCTTCGTGCTCTTTAAGCACCCCACGGGTTATAAGTGTGGGTGTATGGGAAGCAAGATAGGAGCACATGTGTGTGCTTAGTTCTTAGGAGAAGAGCCAAGGCTATTTAGCCTTGAAGAGGGATTGACCTCTTGTTAGAAGTAGATTGGGTTTAAGGAATTTGGAGTTTGATTGTAAACTTCAACTTGTTGCATTGAGATTCATATTGAAGTGAGAGAGTTCAAACTTGTTTAAATTTGTGGCATTTAGAGTGACTAGATTGTACTAGGTGCATTACATGTAGTGTTTTATTAGTTATGAACTTGAGCAGAACTTTATAGTGAGAGATTTGTCAATTATGGATGATCAGAGTGTTCAATGGGTATGAAAATTTGAGGGATTGTTTATTATAAAGTATGAGAGTTGTGGTAAAAATTTGAGAGCTTCAGTCATTGGGATGAAAGAGTTATTAAAAGTTGAAGGGGAGGGTGTCTAGGAACAAAGCAGCAAGGTTTGAAAATATGTATCTCTTAGAGGGTTATAGATATGGATACCAAAATTTGACACTACCTTTTGAACTTATATATCTATCTTGTGTCAAAATTTTAGATTGATTGGACGTAGGAGTTGGAAGTTATTAGAGTTTTAATGACCGGATGTTTTATCACAGCATTCATACTAAATAGTTAGAGTTAGAATTTCATGCATAACTTTTGCATATGAACTTTGTTTGTGCCAAAATTTGGTGTGGAGATTTTTGATAAGGTACTTAACAAGTGTACCAAATTTCACTTGAAGAACATAAGTTGGGTGGGAGTTATACTATTCTGAAGTTTAGTAGGAAGACATTGATAGAGATTTACATCAAGAAGAACTTAGAGAAGGAAGGGCAATGATAAGTATATAAGTATTTTTTAATACTTGTATTTAAAGCCTATGTGCTCATGGAATCCACAAGCGAAGTGTCATGTACTAATATGGAATCAACCATGATGACATGTGATAGCACGGAATCAATAAGCGAGAACTCATGTAGTAGTGTGGAGTCGACGGCAAGGACTCGATTCACAAGAGGGATATCTTTGAAGGCATGCGTGGCCAAAGCGGCCGGGTGGACATTAAAAAAGGCTAAGGATATAACCTTGCCCGACATTAAGGAATGTAAAACTACATAGTGTGGTGTTAATCAAGTTGTGTATATTCCAAGGGTAGATTGGAATTATATATTGGATTACAAAGAGAGAAGTCTCTACATGTCATTATAAACTTTTCCACTCGGGCTAGGACGAAATCGAAGGGTGGAGGATTTTTGGTGACAACCGTGGACCTTCTTAGTCCATAGGAGGGGGACCAACCCTCCTACACTTTCATTCGGGACTCACCCTTTAATCGGTAACCATTGCTAAGATGTGGACTTCCACGCATGAAAGTCCAATCTTATGTTGATCATTGCGTTGCCTCCGCAACACTACAACAACCCGAGCCATACTAGGCAACTACCATACATTGGGCCAATGCTAATGGAGGCCTTGCCGTTCGGCCTCGGGTGGGTTCGGCCATACCACCTCACCCATATAAGCCTCTAGGACTCTAGGCAGGGCCCCTTTCCTACTGTCAAGTAATCTTTTGTCTCTCTCCCAACACTTGGGGCCAAGTAGACATTTTCCCTTAGCCGTTGGGGCTGGAAGCCCTCAGCAGCTTTAAAACCCCATAACTTCTTCATATGATCTCTGATTCTAACAATCAACAACTCCATCGTCATCTATGTTTTATGTAAATACCGATGGACTATTCACTTGCCCCATTCGAGCAAGTATCAAGGAAGTTATGCCAGTTCAAAGCTTCACAGTCTTGGAAGCCACTCCCAGGCCACTGTTGTAGCAGGGCATTGTCCCGAGATAGCGCTCCATTCAAATTGCCATAAATTCTAGCTCACACCTCCAATTGAGGTGTTCTTGAGCATTCTAGAATTGGCACGCCATAAGCTATGCATAGCTTATGGCCTCACCCTCATGCCTCCTAGTTTCCGTGGGTAGAAGGTGTTTCCAATGCCCAGGGCCCTCACCCACACCAGGATCACTTGGGCCCTCTCACTAACGGTGCCACAAGTTCCGGGTGTCACTCCGGGGTCCCCCTTGTGCCGATGGTGTTTCGGGCAATCCTTATGGAGAGGTCCGTGACAACCTCCCACCCACAGAAACTAGGAGTCACAAGGGCAAGGCCATAAGCTATGCGTAGCTTATGGCATGCAGATTCTAGAATGCTCAAAAACACCTCAATCAAAGGTGTGAGCTAGGAGATATGGCAATTTGAGTGGGGCGCTGTCCCTGGTACAGTGGTGGCATGGGAGTGGCTCCCGGGACTACCGAGGTTTGAACAGGCATAACTTCCTCAATACTTGCCCAAATGGAACAAGTGGGGTGTTCATCGACATCTATATGAAACGTAAATGCCGATGGAGTGGTCGGATGTTAACAATTGAGTCCATACAAAGAAGTTATGGTGTTCTGAAGCTGCTGGGGGCTTCTAGCCCCAGTGCCTAAAGGAAAATGTCTACTTGGCCCCAACTCTTGGGAGAGAGACAAAGGTTTCTTGACGGTGGGGTAGGGGCCCTGCCTAGAGTCCTAGAGGCTTATATGGGTGATGCAATGTGGCCGGTTGAACCCACCTGAGGCCAAATGGCATGGCCTCCACGGGCATTGGCCCAATGTAGGGCATAGTTGCCTAGTATGGTTCGAGTTGTTGTAGTGTTGCTCCGGCAACGCAATGATCAACTTAAGATATCTTAAGAATGCAATATCAACAACAATGTCAAATATGCTCTATTTCTCAATAAATAAATAGAATTTCATTTATTATACTATATTATATAATCCACATAGTTTAGGTAGGTTTCATGCATTGGAGTAACTTTAACCATTGTGGTGTTGTTACTCACCTTGTAGTTAAGCCACCTATTCTCACAAACTTACCACATCTCATCTTCTAACACTACAACGAGAACACGACAACTAAGTTACCCACTTCACACTTACCCTTATTCTTAGTTAACATGTAGGACTGTGGAGTCAATTTTTGGACAAATTTAAATTAGATAGGAAAAACAGTGTAAAAATAACTCAACAAGAGTTGGATATTCAATTGACATGTGCCAATGGAGTCTATATGCTAGGAGATTATAAAAGGGGAGGATTTGAAAGAACTATGGATTGATTGGAGAATGTGTAGCCTTAGGACACGGCACGTGTCATCTTGTCAATATATAAATTGCATTATGTAGAGGAGGGGATGGCATTGTTTTTATCTCTAGAACCTTTGTTGGATGACAATATACTTAATTGTTCACTATACTTATGCAAGATCATGTATAGATTGGATTTTGTTCCAGGTTACATATGTTGAGAGAATTGTTAAGTATTGGTAGAGGAGTGATTCATTAGATCGTTGTCTAATTATCAAGTTGAACTTGTTAATTGTGTGTATCAAGTACATATTTAAAGTCCATGATCTTTGTATCAATCATATCCTAAAATCATTGTCTCTCATGGAAATAAAAGTTGAGAGTGAGGCAAAAACTTGTTTGAATGTAGGCATGTAAGTGATTCGTCCCATAGTCCATTGTCAAACAATGGAACTCTTGTTAGGCAACCAAAGTGGTTGTTGATTAGTCTATTGATTCATCATCCTTGAGAGTAAATCACATGAATGAAGTGTACTCATGTTTAAGTGTGTAACTTGGATTGAGGGAGTTTTGTGAAGATAGTATGTGTGAACCTAAGGAGCTTGAGTGTATGTCCAGACTATAGTCTTTGAGTGAGTAAGGATTGTCAAGTAGAGAATATTCTATGGGTTAATTGATCTTTGATATATTAAAGCGGAGTGTGTGAAAGCCAATCGTTTGGTTAATGCTCGTATGATTCATTCTCTATGACGCATTGAATGGTGGGAGATCTAGAATTAGCTTTATGCCATGATTCCAACATGATTAGGTAGCAACGATTATCTCATACGAATGAGATGAGAGGGTAATTAAATCACCTGTGAATGTGTGTCTACTAATAATAGTGGATTTCCAACCTTTAATTCCATCTGGCCTTGAAGAAAAAAGTGAATTAAACTACATGTAGTTTATCTAATTGATGAAGTGAATCTTATGTGAAGACTATAGCCTCTTAACATCGAGGAAATAATCAAACACCGAGTGATTATTATGAGATAAGAAAGGGTGTCACTATAATATAGAGAGATTTATGTTGAGTGTCGAAATTGAGGTCTTGGTGCAACTTATGGAAGTTTGGGAATTCCAAATGACAACTAGTGGAGGTGATTGACTACGGCAACAAAGGGGTGTTTGCTTTATTTACCATTGGTTCTTTGCTTCCGGTAGTTTATATTTTGGTATTTCTTGGCTCTCTTCTTTATTCTTTTCTACATTAGACCACATGATTGTTTTTGTGATTGCATACATCATGTTCTACATATGGTTGAACGTTTTGATCTAGATTTTACTATACATATTATGAAGATCAATAATAAAGTGGAAGTTCCTATTAAGTCTATAAGTAACTTTGAAAGATATATTAAAAAAATTGTTTATAAGGATTCTATTGTAAGTGGTGCTCCATTTATAGCTTATAGTTATGACTTCAAGTTTAAACACCAAGTACTCCATAATGTTTATTAATGTTTTTATACATCAAAGATGTATTGGATAGTGATCTATATAAAAGTGTTAGTTATAATCGTGAAGATAAAGTCCCGAAGGCAACGAATCTAGCTGCTGGTACAATAAGGCAAGCATAAAGAATTTACTATATGCCTTGAGAATTGGTAGATGTGGGATATATTTTCCAAAACTTGTTATCCTTATATCTTGATTACTATTGGATGATGAATGCGCATCCAATATCCATACGGATTGAATTAAGCAAACAATGGATTTGATATTGTGAGAAATAAATTAAAATACTCAAAGAGTTGACATATTGAACCAAAAGAGGGTTGCTAGTTTGTGTTCAACATAGAGAAGGCTAACTTAAAGAACCAAACCATCATTATATAACCTTTGATGGTACATTGGATTTTGGTGATGCCTCGAACAAATGTGGATGTTGTGGATGTTGTTCAACAAAGACTATAGTTTGACAACTCATTCATAATAAAGGATTAATGAAGGAACATTGTTCACCCTGAGTGGATAACTGTGCTAATGTTTGTAGTTATACTAGAAAGGCTAATTAATTTGACACAATCAACTACACCAAAGTGCCCTTGGCTTCTATAAAATAGACTAAAATGGGATACTTTATGCAAAATAATTGTCAATGATTGTGCCTATGTTTGCACCCCACACAAGGTCCGAGTCAACTGAACTTATTACCAAACTATTGATTGGATGAGTGGTGCGAGGTGTGTGACTGCCACAAATGTATGTATTGTTGTCAAGAGACTCTAAACCCCTGAATTTTGAATCATTGTGTGAACTAATGGTTGAAACCCCAAATAACTTGAAACAAACTTATGTATGCCCTAATTAAACTTATTTGAGACAGCTAGATGATATACACATCAACTTTTTAGCGTTCCTTTGAGTGTTTCCATGAGTTTTATCTTTTCCAAAATCTAAACTACAAGGACATGTGGCAACTTTTGCATCTATAGTTAAATTAACCATAGGCTTAATTCTTATGGTGAGCATGTGGTTATTTAACCACACAAAAATTCATATTTGTAGCTAACTTATTTTCAATATGATAAACTACTTTAAATTCAAGATAACACCAAGACAAGTGTGAGGAAAGTTAATTAAACTTCTAAACTTAGGCTTATTTTTATGAAGTTACCATTATGTGTGAACCTTGCTTTAGTGGCGAAAGTTTTATGAGAATATATTTACTCATGAACATTATAGGAGATTGAAGTCCACAGATTTCTAAAATAAAAAGTAAAGTATTTAAATCACAACCAATGCAAGATTAAGTAAATCTTTAAATAAATAATAAAAACAAACACTGAAATAAAAGGCATAAATTTTGTTGTAAAGTGAAACAAACCAAATATTGTAATTTAATGATAAGTTTTGAAGTATTTCTTGTATTATAGTCAGAGATTTAATTAATCAAAATGTTTAGAATGTGACTTCAGGACTTGTTGAGGCCCGAAAATCTGGTAAGTGATGGCTTTTGGACTTGTGGTGTCACAATTTGTTGTCACATCTACTCACATGCTTGTATTTTACCAAAGCGTTGCCTTGCAACAGGCAAAAGTCCACTGCCCTTAAGCACAAGACTTAAGCTCTACAACATTCATGTTGAAATTATTTTCTCCATGTAATTAAATGAATCTCCAAGTGACACATATTCAGAAATATATTACAATACAAAAGAGTAGGGGACTTCTTGTTCAAGTAGCATTTTCTGAAGCATGCACCTTCCTCTATGTCTTATTACAAAATTCTCTTCACATTGGTGTGTATTTACAAACTTTCTGGATTGGTGTTCACCTCAATTGTGAACGTCCTCATTTCAAAGTTTTGGCACTCTCTGCTTATTCTTTGTCCTATTATATAGCATTTACAGATGTTAACGCCTCTGAAATACTCGAGAGGGAACAGAAGGCAGCAGCTAGCAGAGCATTCACCGACCAAAGTCTACCTACCTCTGAACCTTCACGTCCCTTTTTCACAGATCCTGAGGTGAGATGGAAATACCTGTCAAAAATTGAGACTTAAATGTGGAGGTAAAGGAAGTTTTTCTCTGGTTGCTCTTCTGCCCGTCTTTCTGGGGTTATCATGTTGCATGTGAACAATTACCATTCTGAAGTTTGTTTACATTTCTTGATATCCTCCTCAAACGTGGTGTTGCTGACACTTCGAAGTGGTGATGTGAGGCAAGGTGATGGATGCAAGGGGTGGAAACAGTACTAGAGGTGGCCAGTTTCCTAACGAAGGTAGGCATCTTGTTAGATCTGTTATCATCTTTGGTTTGAATTTTGCTTGTATAATCATACTAGCATCGTCTGGCCCACCATTTTTCATCTTGGGCTGCTGTGGGAAGTGGGATTTGGAGATGTAATTTTTTTGTGGTGTCAATTTGGAGATGTGTTATTCTAGTGAGGATCCTGAAATTTTTGCAAGAAGTTGAGAAGAAGCACCCTGTGTACCGCATCTTTATGTTCTGGCAAAAGATGCTATGGTTTTTCTATGTGTCATCAAATTTGTTTCACTACCATGTGATTGGAAGGAGCTTGGGCATTTACTGGTAGTTTTCCTTCCTGATGACATTGTGGACATATTTGCAGCTTGGATTGCTGGTGGTAAAGGAAAGGGAACAATGTTTACTGTGGAGCAGTTGGAGAAGATGATGGAGGACCCTACTGTGCAGAAAATGGTTTACCCGTAAGTCTTTAGCATTTCTAAAGTGAAAATGGTTTCCATATCTGTCTTCCAGTTCTTTGAGACTGAACAAATCTAGCTAGTACTCATGGTCCTGATTTTGGATTTTGCAGATACTTGCCAGAGGAAATGCGCAACCCTACCACATTTATATGTGAGTTATGAGGTGATGGGCTTTGATGATTATGAAATAATTCAGAATCTTTTGTAGGCTGAGAAGATGCAGTGCAGAAGATTTACATTTGCAGGATGATAAGTAATTGAAGACATGTATAAACTCACATAGTATAGGGGTCGCTGTGCTGTTTTTTGCACTAAACACAAGTAATGACATGCGTGGTAGAGAAATAAGTATATAGAATTTAGGCTTAGACACATTGTGACCTCAACTTCTGTTTTGAAGGCTGATTGGGATTATATCTTTTGACTATAGGGATGATGCAAAACCCTCAATATCGACAACAATTGCAGGACATGCTGTGAGTTTCTCTTCAGCTATCCATGGAATCTGTGCATCAATTTCTCTTTTGTGACCGAATGCTGTAGTGGAGATTAAGTTTTCCTTGTTTGGCTAGAAAATTCAGCAATTTTCTATGTGACATTTATATCTTATCCACCTGAGTTGTGCAACAACAGGATGGGCGGAGACGGAGCTTGGGATAATCGCATGTCAGATATGCTAAAGAACTTCGACTTGAACAGCACTGAGGTCAAGCAACAATTTGGTATGTTCTCCACTCACCTGTATTGGTGAGCGAAGGTTTCAATAAATTATTCTGTACAGCTACTGAGATGACAGCACATTGGGAGCTCGGGGAGATCACTCCATTGTCAAGTTGAACACCACGTGCGAACAAAGTTTGCTACCCCTATATTACATGTCATAAATAATTTTAAATTTTATGATATTTTTTCTACATATACACAACCATTGATGGTATCTTTTGTATATTTTTTTGAAATTTTTAGTCATCTTCATTTTTTGTAGCAATTTTTTTAGTTCAATTCTGCGTCATTCTAGTTAGAAACGGTATGGTTTATTAAAAAAACACATCATCAAATTTAGTCATCATTTTTTACTATGTAACATGTACCATTTATATCTACTCATGGAAAAAATTTGATAAAATTGTGACCTATTTTGGTGATGATTTTTACATTTTTTACAATTTTTACATCTAAAATGATCGCACGTGGTTGTTCAACTTTACAATGGAGTGATCTCCCCGAGATTGGGAGCAAGTACTATTGAAGTTTTTAGCCGTCTATCAAATCGATTGTGATGTTGTAAGATTCAAATAGACAAAATTGTAATGCACTGGCTCTCAAATCTGGTTCAAGACTGCAGCTTGCACCAGAAATGATCTGGTTCTGGTACAGTCTGAAGCATCAAGGCAGTGGTGCTGCAATGGACTTTGAGCAATTGACCTAGCAACTCGAAAGCAACCCCATTGAGGAGTTTAGGATTTTTTGTTGATTGCAGAGCAAACTGGATTAACCCCTGAAGAGGTTGTGGCCAAAATCATGGCAAACCCAGAGGTTGCAGTGGCCTTTCAGGATCCAAATTAAAAGTACAGGCAGCAATCATGGATGTAAGTGGCCACCATGTCTCCATATCAATTTGGTCATTTGGAGATTTAGGTATTAACCCAGCAAGAAATGGGTATTAATGATAATGATTATCCTGATGATGTTATAGTGGCCCCTTGCTGCTGTCTATATAGTTGATAGTGTCCCTTATGATTTTCTCTGCTTCTGACTGCATGTTTGGTTCTGTGCAGTGCTCAACAAATCCCCTAAATATTACGAAGTACCAAAATGATAAAGAGGTAGGGTTGAGGTCTTTGCCGTATGGATGATCAGTCCTCTTTGTATTGTAGTTGCATTGTTGGATTGCAAGACTTAAAAACAATAGTGTAACAAGGGACTAAGGGATTGTTTATGTTGATCATTGTGTAGTTCATTCCACCAGAGTTGCATGTTTGGCCTGGACTTATTCATGATGTCAACTGTGCAAGAACATTATCGATCATTTGAAGATGTGGATGGCTGACTGTTTATTTTCGGTTTTGCAGGTTATGGATGTTTTCAACAAAATCCCTGAGTTGTTTCCTGGGATGACTGGATCAATATTAGACTTTGTTTATACTATTTTCAAGCAGAGGACAAGTTCCCAGAGGCTCGGGTTGTGTTAAAATGCTTGTCTTTGGGGTGTCCTTTCCACACTAATTTTGTTGTAGAAACATGCTTGGAGCAACACTGGTCTTTGTGAATTGAAACAATATAAATGGAGTCTTAAACCCCATGTGAGCATATTTGATAGGCAGAAGAGATGCAGCAACTACGAAGCATCAGGTTGCAATAATGAAGTGCCAATTTCTGTGTCAAATGCAGTTTCAATAAACAAGTTTTTCACTCATGACTTTGTCTGCTCCTCTTGTGCAACTCTTTTTCTCGTGGTGGCTACATCAAAGCACGTGGATTTGGCCATTGTTGACATTGTTGCTGTTATTCTCAATAGGGTGTGTCTGATGATCTTTTACAGATGCTTTCCTGATTCTTTGATCTACTGTCATTTGACAAAGCCAGTGAAAAGTAGAGGCAAACTTGCGTCTTGGCTCCCTTGATGATGGGGAATCGAACTTTTGTAATTGTCATTGAAAACCTTTACAGTGCCTAAAAGTACGTTAGCACCACATCGGTTAAGTGAATTTGGTTGGGTGCAAGCACGATAAAGTGGACAGCTCTTGATCTTGCTCAAGTTTAAGTGAAAGTGATCCAGAACTATATACTAACTTTGAATTTTATGAAATAGAAATTCATAAACATTAAGAAAACATATGAATCTACAAAGCCGAGCAATTTATGTTCACAGAAAACAATTTCAAACAATGTATATGTATTTTAGAAGACGGTGCAAGTGGTGGAAAAGTGGGTGACATTGTCAAAATCTTGTTTAAAATATAATTACATTTCATTAAATTGATGAATCTTTGAAAAAAAATATTACGATGACCTCAAGTTGATAATGAATTCGAGGAATATGAAAAAAAATTCCAAGTTCAAAATATTTATGGTCATGAAATTTACATTCAAAACTATATTTAGTTAGTTGCTTTTAAGCATCACTTTTGATGATAGGTTTTGAAGATCTCATATTGATATTTTATATTCGAGTACCTAACTTGACAATAGAGGTCATCATGAAAATGATCTATTTTAAACAACATTTTGCTACTACTTATAGGCATTTGACCAAGAAAATCATGGCTTTCGTATACCGGAACACTTTTTTGATCCACTTTACTATGCTTGCACCGGGTTGAGTCTTTGCTTATTGATGATCCTCTTCTCAATCCGAAGGCACTCAAGATTGAATCCACTTTGAGTGTGATCAGGCCTTAATTCTCATAGATTAACTTATCCATACTTTTTCAAGTGCATTGCATTAGTTGTACTGATGCGTTCATGTTGCTCAAAGATAGAACTTGGAACCTGACTATGTTCACTGTGTGCTTATTGAGGTTGTGAATTTGCTAAATTGAATTTAATCATACGCCACAAATGATTTTGCAATCTTGAAAAGAAAGCTTCAAGAGTTAGCCAACATGTTGAACATCAATTCGACATGCACATCAGAAAATGATGATGATCATCAAAATCCACTCAAGAAGTACATACATGAAAAGACAACGCAGGTGTCTTAGTCACGTGATAAAGAATCATACATGTTCTTGGAATAAACCAAGTAGGCACACGTGTATATGTATATGCTTGGTGACAAAAAAGTACTTGTTTTCACCAAGCATATCCTCAAGAAAGGCGAATGGTGCCTACTACCCACATAGAGTCAAGTGTACAACAAACATCTAGAAATTGTGTAAGTTGGAAGACACCATGATTGGTCAATTGCCTCTCTCTACACGACATTGAAGAGACCATGAATATCCTTATAGTTAGAAGGGACCCCAAAAGCGTTGATATAATGAGCATGCCTACCTTGGTCGTAGCATATACTAAGCATCTAGTCATACTAAACCCAATCCGTAGTGATTCATGCACACACTATGCACACCCCAACTGTACGTTGCTTCGGGTTGCTTCAAAGCTCCCAATATCAATGCGCATTGGTTGCAAAGCCTATATATTCGCACACCATATGATCTGTTTCTACACACATTTGATCTGTTCATCATCATGTTCCTTCAAAGCTTTTGACACATATATAGTAGCTGCAATTGCACCTTATTTCTGCACAATTCTTGCTCCATTCACAGTTGGTGGTTGATACACTTTGTAGATTTCCAAGGACAACGATGAAGATTGAGGTTATTGGCTTCTTGCCACAATGTGCTTGGCATACTTTGGCCATGACCTTGGGGATACTTGCAGTGTTCAGTATTGCAGCATTCCTTTTCGAGAGGTTCATGAAGAAAATCATTCCCGGGAGGAGCATGGACACTGAGGTTCAATCAATCCCACAAATCAGATGGACTATGCCGTTTATCGGAGAGGGTCTAAAGATATGGTGGAAAGGAAGCCTTGCCTTCTTCTATGATCACGCTGCCAGGTTAATCACTTTGGGTTCTTAGCTCTATAAATCCACAAATCACTACCTAACTAGGGCTTTGCTACGCTGTGCACTACCAGCAAGGACGTAAGGGAGACTAGATGTACGTATATAGCTCTATAGATCCTCAACAGCAAGTTTAACTTTGGGCAATTTACCACCTAAGGAAACATGTGGTGAGGTGGACGACACCTCCCTGTGACGTAAGTTTGTGAAGCTGATCTTGCAGGCTCCAAGATTCATTGGAGACATCATAAGTGTAGCGTGATGTGATCGTGTGAGCTCATCCACTTATTATGTACAAAGGTAGGTAGCATGAAGTGTTTGGACTTGATAATTCTGAGAAGTTGGAACTATACCTCTGCATGGTTGCAGGTTTGGAGAGGTGTATCAAATGTCAATATTGGGCTACAATGTCCATGTTGTCAATTCTCCTGACTTGATCAAGCTGGTGTTGTCATCACCACACAACGTTATGCAGTATCCAGCGGTGGGATTCAAGTTGTATCTGAGTCCACACATGCTCACTCAAGAGCGGCTGCTGGAGATGCATGGGTATGTGCGGAGGGCCACTGTGGCAACATATGCAGGCGAGAAGCTTCACAATAACTTGTCTCTCATCAATCAAATCGCCTCTGAAGCTGTTGACTCTTGGTTGCATCGCAAGAGTGTGAATGCTTTCAACGAGTTAAATAAGGTACTAACAGGCATTCGAACTTCTACATGTGCCTAATTTGGATACCTTTTTCTTTGCACCCACTTCTACAAAGATATGAAGCACACAATTAGTGTGAGATGATTAGCAAATCCAAATCATACCCGTAGTCATTGGCCTCGTAAATTTTGGAGCTCATATGAATATTTTATTCATTATCAAAGTGAAGATTCTCGTGCTCATCAAGTGGTCATATAAGTCCCTCTCAGAGTTAGCCAAAAACGAGAAGTAAATAGTTATAGCATTGCGCAATTCCAACTAGTAAGTGGCACTAAATACAATTTATTATGTTGCCAGCATTTTCACCATCCCCATTGCAAGGTGTTGTGAAGATTTACCCATGACTCCTGCTTTAAGAAGATTGCTCCTAATTAAATTTTAGAAAGACATTTGACAGTGTGAATATTTTCTTCTTCACACACAACTGGTATCAATGGATTCCTCTCAATGCCCTGTTTCGGAGCATGTTGGTTCTCTTTGTGTTTCTGTAAGTCATCAATTCATTAGAAGCATTAGAAGTGATTTAGAAACAGCTGTTCTAGTGGCAAGATTCCCCACCCTGGATTTCACTTCAAATACCTGTGATTCAGGTAAGTTTACGTACTAATTACAATCATTTCGAGAATTTTGTTGTGCAGTATGTTTTTCGCATTGTGACTACCATCGGGTGGAAGGACATGATGGAATTCGGAGATTTTGAGAAGATGCAGGAAGAGATGAAGATTGTCAATCAAGGGCTCTTCTGTGCAAGAATCAACCTTCCATTTTGTGACTGGTACAAGGCATTGAAGGTGACTGCAACTTGCACATTCAGTGTCCTTGAACCTCCTTGGCTAATTATTAAGTATAGCTGTCCTTTGCAGTATTCATCTCATTTCATAAGTTTCTGTAACTTTTTTTTAAAAGTTTTTCTTGTTTGATTAGGCACGAAACTCCATTGTGCCATGCATTCAAAAATGTATCACAAAGCGGATTGACGAAGGTCGCCACCATGAAGACCTCATTGGTAGTTTGATTACTAATTGTGGTGTAATTAAATACACACCTGATGAAATTGCTGGCATGGTCCTTACCATGTTCACAGCTGGCACATTGACCTCGATTTCCTTGGTTGCATGGATCATCAAATACCTTCATGACTACCCGAATGCACGAGAATTCATACAGGTGACAATGCCTACGAATCTAGCATTTTCTAAGAGTTTATTTGAATATCACAATTGATTGCACAAAGAACAAATACCTGCATAGACATATGTATTTTGAAGATGAGATGTGTGGACATCAACATTTATTTATTTATTTATTTATTTGGAGAAGAACAACATTAACTTAGTGGTAACCTAATAACTCAGTTTCACATAGCTATTGTGTCCATGTCATGTGTTGCAGGCTGAGAATGATGGAATTCAGAAGAAGTTGCTCGAAGATGATACATTGAAATGGTTCAAGATCAAATCATCAATGCCACTTACATTACAAGTAAGTGTTCGTACTTTGCAATCTATTCCAAGTATTTGACTTTACTGTCACATGAAACTTGATCATAGTATGTGATTTCTAATGTGGAATTCAAGATGTGTATGTAGGTAGCAAACGAGGTCCTCAGGCTTTTATTCACACACGTGTTTCCTAGGCGCGTTACAGAGAAGATCCATTTCAAAGGTATGTGTGCATGTTGTTCATGTTTTAATAAGCATTTGAAATTGTTGCTTATCTACCCTTCACTACCACCATTCGAGTCCAATGTAACGTATCCTTTGTCACTAAGAATTTTGGATATCTTCCACATTATTGGTGACAATGTGACAATGAACAACATATAGTCATGGGTGGCATAGGATTTGTTGCATAGTCAAATGAAATCGTGAAGTAGGTTGAAATGGGTGGAACCACGGTAAAGTGGACAGCTCTTGATCCTTGCTCAAGTTTAAGTGAAAGTGATCCAAAACTATATACTAACTTTGAATTTTATGAAATAGAAATTCATAAACATTTAGAAAACATATGAATCTACAAAGCCAAGCAATTTATGTTCACAAAAAATAATTTCAAACAACGTATATGTATTTTAGAAGACGGTGCAAGTGGTGGTGCAAGTGGGTGTCATGGAAAAGATAATTGTCAAAAACTTGTTTAAAATACAATTACATTACATTAAATTGATGAATTTTTGAAAAAAAATTACGATGACCTCAAGATTATAATGAATTCAAGGAATATGAAAAGAAATTCCAAATTCCAAATATTTAAGGTCATGAAATTTACGTTCAAAACTATATTTAGTCAGTTGCTTTTACGCGTCACTTTTGATGATAGGTTTTGAAGATTTCATATTGATATTCTATATTTGAGTACCTAACTTAACAATAGAGGTCATCATGAAAAATAATCTATTTTAAACAACATTTTGCTACTACTTATAGGCGTTTGACCAAGAAAATCATGGCTTTCATATACCAGAGCACTTTTTTGGTCCACTTTACTATGCTTGCACCCAAATGTAAGATGCAAGATCTAGTTTGTATGTTGGAAGAGAAGTATGGACAACCTTGTATGTATGAGAAATCTTTATATCAATGTCAGAGAGGCGGGGGCTTTATGTGTAATCAAATACTTCAATACTATGGAAGCATGCCTCTTCACTTGGAAAAGAGTGACTATGTTTGTGTTTGATGTAATTATAGGCTACACATTTCCCAAAGATTGTATTGTGTGGGCATCAACAACTCATGTCCACATGGACCCAAAGATTTACCCGGAGCCAATGTCTTTCAACCCATCTAGGTTTCAGGTTTGATATTTCTCTTGAAATACTTCAATCTATATGTGTTTTGTGTTTGTATATGGTCGTTACATTTATAGCGTTAGAGTGTTCTAACACATAGTGTGAATTGGCAGATGTCACCTTTAAATCCCAACAACTTTGTGGCTTTTGGGGCTGGCCCTCATATGTGCCCAGGTCAAGAAATGGCATTGGGCATGGCACTCATTATCTTGAACCACCTTGTCACTAAATGCAGGTAAATTATTGATGTTTTTGAAAGCAATGACTGCTATAACATTGTTGTTTTGAATCCCATGTATATGTTGTATGATTATTTGTAGTGACCTATGTATTCTTAGGAGGATTCCAAATAAATTTCATAATGTGCTATGATGCATTCCAATAGCATCATTGATAGTAACTAACGAGACTTAAATATGAAAACTTGCACTTTCATGAGCTCAAATTTGCAAGGTTGGAGATCCACTATGACTTACTTTTGATATTTTCTAAACTTGTTGCAATAGATTGACAATTTCACTCTACAATCCAATTGGTTTCATTATGTCTAATACTTCTTTATGGTTGATATGCAATGATATTATATTAAACATGTATTGATTTATGCAATTTGATCACTTTGCTATTCCGAAGGTGGGAGCGATTGGGACATGACAAGGATAAAGACATGTACAAAATCGTGGCGACTAGCAAACCCAAAGATGGGTTCCCAATGATAGTTACAAGCTGTACAAGTCCTTGAACAAAGTTGGGCAAGAGACCTAATGTTGGGTTCCCAAGAATTGTTATGAATTGGACACGTTCATGACCCTTGAAGTTGTGGGAGAACGAGGAGTCTTTTATTTAGAATCCTATCTTGACATATATTCAATAACAAACACGCCGATATGGTAAACCATGCCATGAATTGGATAATCATGAGAAATGGAAAAGCCTAGAAAGTAATAAACAATGTTCGGATATTGTCCCTTGTGAAATTTTGGTTACAATGTATTTTGGATGGAATACCACCACTATTCATGTTCACTTGTGGTTCCATGCCATTCATTGGGGCTTGTTATCATTGGTTGGTATTACTTGATTTTTAGAAATTTATGGGACTTTTAAATTGACATACCTTACATTTCTCAACAACTCTTGTTTGTTTTGTGGGCCCCAAGGACAAAGATACATGATGCTTGAATATGGGACTTGGGATGCCAAAGTTTCTTGCTTCTTAGACTCTTTATGAGCCTCCTTACTTCCTCTTGCCCATGTTAAAGTAACAGATACAATCACTACCGAACTCATAGGAACTCAATCTTTTATCCCTAGAGTAAGATGGGAGCATCCCTCCTCTCCTCTTTCCTAACCTCCCCGCCCCCACTCAACTCTATTTTCTACTTCAATTTATAGAGCTTCCAAGTCACATTCACATAGAACCACTTCGAAGTATTTTTTATTTATTTATTTTTATGATGAGACAGAAGGTCGACAGGCCAACGCCAAAGCACAGGAGGCAGTTGACCACCTGGCAAGTTTTCCGTCAGGTAGAGAGGAGATTTCACAGCCGGGATTTGAACCGCCAACCTCTTCCTTGACGGATGATGGTGGAGGGATACTTCGAAGTATTTTAGGTTAACTCCATTCACATAGAAGCTTTGCACGTCACAAAGGAGCCAGACGGATGTGAAGGTTTATGTTGTCTTTTGGAATGTAATGTCCTCTCTTTTGGAAGCTCATGTTTAACAATTTTGTTGCTATTAGTGAAGCATACAAACTAGCAAAATTAGATTATTTATAACAGATAGTGTCATCAATTATTCAAACTTATGTTGTGCTTTGCTTTTTTACTCAAAATGTCAATTTTCCTACAAAGTAAGGGGGTTCTATTGAAGAACTCTCATACATGAGGGAGAGAGGGGATTATTGCGTAAGAGCACACCTTTCAGCCATCCAACATTTTTACTTGCGGTCAGTAAGCCGGTAGGTACGAAGTCGGGAGCTCAGGCCTCGGCCTCCTTGCCATATATCACCTACCCAACGGTATCTTGACCTGCTAACCACAACCTTTGCGACACCTACCTCAACCTTAGATACTTACACCCTAACCTCCGTAATATCACCCTCCATAATGTCACTCTCTCTCTCATATCCCCAAACCCTAGGGAACGGATGTGCTCAGTTTAAATCTCCTTCCTTGTTGTCACATTTCCCTCTCATATATCATGGGTTTTGACATAAAATATTTCACCAAAGAATTCAAACCAACACTCGCATGCATCACATTGTTATCATTGTCATTATTGTAATGTTGACTTTGTGTGATTCTCCTAATGTTACACATTACACTAAATTTCTATTATCACACATTCATGTTAACAATGCAAACGTCCTTAATATGCCATGCACTTTGGTTGCCACAAGCGTGATATCAAGGAGGTTAGAGTGTATATGACACAAAATAAAATGAAGTTGATTTAAGTCTGGGAAGCCAAAAGGCTAATGGGACTAAAAAGTACGCCCATGATGGTTTCAAACCGGCTAATTCCCTAAAATGGCAAAATGTGGTAGCCTCTGTGAGATAAGGTTGAGGCACCTATAACCAATAAAATAAGAGAGTTTGCATATGTTTATGAGGAGTCATCATGAGGAAATGTTTTCTTGTGAAGAGAACAAATTCTAAGGAGAATGAAAAATAAATAATTAAATTTGAAGAAAATGGAAATTGCTACAAATTTCAAAGCGGTAAAGTTAGGGTAAGACATAGTTGATCTATAGGTTAACCCATAACCGCTCGTCTAAATTCTAATGCTTGGCTATGACAGTTGTCAAAACTCTTATGAGGGTAATCAATCACAAGCCACCACCACAAAGGTCGAGGCATCCATAGTCGACCATGTCCATTTAATCACTCGCTAGGGTCGTGCAATGTTGACATAGATGAGATCTATATTTTTTAGGCAAACAAAGTTAAAGTTTATGTGGTGGCGGCTTGTAATTGATTATCCCCTTAAGATATTTGCAATTGACGTAGCCAAGGAGTAGCATTGAGATGAGTTGTTATGGGTTAACTTATAGATGGACTTTGTGTAACCTTGAGAGTTATGCTTCGAAATTTGTAGCAATTTCCATATTCATGATGTTTTTTTTAAAAGGATTGCATTCTCCTTATACATAACATTATTCAGATCCATAACAATGTTATGTGGGACTAACAATATTCCACAAAATATTCCTCATGTTAGACTGAATGTGAGGAATATTCCATGGAATAATGTCAATCCCACATAACATTGTTATGGATCTGAATAATGTTATGTAATGTGTCATCTTGTCAATATGTAAATTGCATTATGTAAAGAAGGAGGGGATGGATTTGTTTTATCTCCTGAACCTTTGTTGGATGGACAATATACTTGAATGTTCACTATGCTTATGCAAGATCATGTATAGATTGGATTTTGTCCCAGCTTATGTATGTTGAGAGAATTGTTAAGTATTGGTAGAGGAGTGATTCATTAATTTGTTGTCTAATTATCAAGTTGAACTTGTTAATTGTGTGTATCAAGTTACATATTCAAAGTCCATGATCTTTGTATCAATCATATCCTAAAACCATTATCTCTCATGGAAATAAAAGTTGAGAGTGAGGCAAAAACTTGTTTGATGAAGGCATGTAAGTGATTCAACCCATAGTCCATTGTCAAACAATGGAACTCTTGTTAGGCAACCAAAGTGGTTGTTGGTTAGTCTATTGATTCATCATCCTCGAGAGTAAATCACATGAATGAAGTGTACTCATGTTTAAGTGTGTAACTTGGATTGAGGGAATTTTGTGAAGATAGTATGTGTGAACCTAAGGAGCTTGAGTGTATTTCCAGACTATAGTCTTTGAGTGAGGGGGAGTGCTATCTTGTGAGTGGTGAGCAATGAGTGGTGAGCGATGAGCGGTAACTTGTGAGCGGTGAGGAAGGTGAAATATTTGGTAATAGGGCCACTAGTATCCTATAACCGTGGAATTTTAGCCTAAAGAATTATGATTTCCGTGGAAACAAATGCACAAGTGATTATATAATGTAATACCATTTGAATACACTATGAAGGTATTACCATCAATTGAATGATCTAAAGGTTCAAAAATTGTTTCATTTGAAAATAAATTCTAGGACAATGTCGCTTATGTGAATGATTCATTTTAATTGTTATGTTTTTAAAAATTTGAAAAGAACTTTCTATGTGCATCCTAGTAAATGGAGACAATTTTTTGCAAACAAACAAGTATTTGAAATCCAATCATCCATTGAATCAAAAAATATAATATCAAAATGTGTCGCAAAACACAATGAAAGTCAGTCAAATGCAAATAATTTAACTAATACAAATGCACTTCATGATTCATCGCAACTAATAGACGTATCACTCTCTATAGCCTCGATATCTAAGTTATTGGAAATAATCATATTGTCTGAAATATCTGAATCGTGACCAGAATCATATGATGATTCTGGAGCATTAGCCATATGTATTGCTATTGCTTCTGCATAAGGTAGCAAACGAGGGCTAAGAGTAGGACTACGAAGAAATCCATGTAATCCAAAAAAATGAACAAATCTTGATTTCTTGATAAGTTTTTTGAATGCAAAACAACATGTAATATGATTGATATTGTGTGCGTGTGTGTATATATATATATTGACAATTCAAATAATGTAAAAAAATCCACACTATAACTTACTCACAATTACAAGACATCAACTCCTCATGTGGCAAAACATCACCATCAGCAACTTCGATTCAACATTATATTTTGGAGCATTATCAAGGATAGGTTTTAACACACAGTTAAATATTTCTTGGTCTTCCTCAAATGCAAGAAGATAGTGACCGCATGCACGAAACGCCAAAATTGAACCTCATGTAGAGCAGGTGGGGTCGATAACACGACCGCCTTTTGGAGACAAACATTCCATAAAGATTTGGAAGAAACAAGGAGCCTTCTGCCATCCACCTCTCCATGTCCTTCCCATAGTTTTATCTTTCATGGCAAGGTCATTATCTATCACCATATTGATTGCTACATTCGCAGTGGATATGCCTATTTTAGGGCCCTTAAAATTTAGAAACTTAAAATTTTGTTGATGTTTTGTAGGGTCATTCCATCTTCGGGCAATAATGTATGCAATAAAAACCTTGCTCTGCCAATAAGTTAAAGACATGTTAGAAATACATTCAAACTAAGATATACGTTCAAGTTAAAAATTTCACAAACTTTGATTGGTAAGATACTTTGAAGCAAAATATTTAAAATTATAGATTGCAAACGAAAACTTATAGATTGCAAAAGGGGACATGCTTGAAGGAAGATGAATTAGAGAAGGAAAATACTTAAGTGTAGGAAGACCAATAAAAGATTAAGAAATGTAACACCAATAGCAGCAATCAACAGCAAATGAGTAGCACTAGCAGCAAATGAGCAATATCGACAAAGGAGCAATACCAACAGCAATATCAGCACCAGTAGAAGAACAACACCAACAACAATAAAATATAAGTAGCAACACAAGTAGCATTAGTATTAACAAAGTAGCAGCAACAATATCAGCACCAATAACAACAAAAGAACATCACCACAACACCACTAGGAAATGAATTGTACGATTAGAGTGGCGGTTCGACATAAAGAACTAGAACAGACCCTGTACGTTAATGCACAGGATCTGTGTGCCTAGTTGGAGGTCTTTCAAAATTATGGACATAAACCCTGTGCGTTAACGCACAGAGTCCATGCGAGCGGCTATATACGTCCGAAAATTGTACAGGGTCTGCGTTGGCAACTTTGGCAAAAAAAAACCAAACAACTAAAAAAACCAAAAACCTTTGGCATGGGTAAACCGTGTGCGTTAATGTACAGCGTTCACATCACCATTTCTAATGATGTGGACCATATGCGTTAACACACAAGATTTGCGCTGACAACTTTCAAGCATATATAGCCGTTCGCATGGATCATGTGCGTTAACACACATGGTTCTCCCTTCTAAATTTCAAGCTCCCTTATTTGCTACCATATATCTTGTGCGTTAACGCACATGACTCTTCCTCGAAACTTATAACCTCTCTAAGTCGCTACCATATACTCTGTACATTGACGCACAGGGTTTCCCCTTCTAACTTTTAAGAACTGTAAATCGCCGCCACATACCATGTGCGTCAACGCCCCGGGGAGTGCACTTAATGCTAAGACTAGGAATCACGTGAGTGCGTACTTTCGACCCCCCTATGTATGTACTAAAAAATCATTTAAAATTTGTTAAAATAATATGAAGTTGTTAAACACAATCTAAAGTTCTTGTTGTATAAATTTCAAAAAAATACTCACTTGTAAATATTTTTAAATTGATTTTTGAAGCGAAAAACAACACATTTCAGTTCAAACTTCTATAATTTTTTTTAATAAGATTTTAAAAACTTTTGGTCCTGAAATTTACACCAAATGATAGATATATACGTAATGATTTAGCACCTAAAAATCTTAATTTAAAAACTATTTCAAGGTCAAGTACATAGGGGGGTATGCTATTAAAACGCACTCACGTGTATTCCTAGTCTTAGCATTAAGTGCACTCCCCGGGGTCAACGCATAGTGTTTTTCTTTTTAACTTTCAAGTTCTCTTACTCGCCCGCACATACTATGTGCGTCAACGCACATGGTTCTCCTTCTTAACTTTCAAGGTCTCTTATTCGCCGCATATGCCATGTGCATCAATGCATATGGTTCTCCCTCCTAGCTTTCAAGCTCTCTTATTCACCTCACATACCATGTGCGTCAATCCATATGGTTCACTTGATTAATATTTACATAATTTTAAATCATTCCACAGTTTTTAATTCAATATAAATATCATATTCTAGCTCATCAACATTTAATACACTATCAAATTGTATAAAAATTAAGATGACTTGCATTTTTTTGTTGTATTTTCTGAACTCGTCTTTATGTCCAACTCCGATATACGATAATCTGCATATTTTTTTATTTTTTCCACCTTCATCACCTTCTATTGCTATTGTTGTTATTATATCACAATTCAGTGTCTTCACAGTCTCTTTTATTGTACTCAACAAGTTTTTTTTTATTTACTTGCATTTTTCTTTTGTACACTCAACCTGAACTTCTTTTTCTCAAACGTAAAATACAAAGCTTTCCTACGTTTTTTCTTCGACCTCACGGGTGTTTTTTCTATATCCTCTACCATTCATCTTCATCTATAGGGTTGACTATCGTTGATGCCTTAAAGCTCACAAAGTTAAAGTCAGATCTTGCATCCGTTGATTTTGAAAATATAGATGTTTGTGATGTCAAGTACTTACCATCTTCTTTTAATAGTGACGTTTTATTTCTCTTGCCCCCTGTGGCATATAGAGGTCCAAATACGTATGGCCGCTCAATGGACGGTATAGACAAGATGTGCGACGGTCATCCTTGGTGCACCACCAAAACCACGAATATCCAAAATTATTTTGGACTGTCATTTCGGCGCTCTACTTGTGCAGATCATCTCCAATATTATGATAATTATTATGATTACATGCATCGTAATGGGGGTCTACGCAACAACACCGAATGGGCCGGTTCAACTCCTCTCCCATTTGATGTTGGTAATGTTGCTTCTACTAGGTCTATTATCGAATATAAGGTATGTCGTTCCACACCTATGTGCATTGCTTTGTACCATGCTCAAAAAATATACTTTCATTCCACATCTATTAGGATGTCCAAATGCATTTGTCTTGGTGTACATGATTACCATGTGGCCAATGGCACATGCCGTGAATCATTAGACATGACATACCAGTGTGTTGCAAATGAAGTATTGAAAACTTCCACAACAAAAAATTTAGCCATAGTCATGGAGCGAGTAAGCAATTCCTAGCCGATTACCTTCTTAAATCTCCCACAAGTGGCGAAGGTCATCACTTAGTTGGTTCGTCCTTAGAGGTGGTTATGGATAAATTTAGCACTCTTACATCCCCAAATTGTTGTAACTTTGTATCTGGATCAAAACGTTTTTGTGTAGTGGAATGTGAACTATGGATAGTATCATGGCACTCAAAGACCATTATGCTTTCAAGTTCGTCCGTGGTAGTCGGTTTCCAAGGCAATCAAAGGATAAAATATTTATTTTCAAGATATTTGTAGATCTTCTAGGTAGTAGTGTGGAGCTTGTGAAAAAATGCAAGTCGGGGGGACATGAAGAATTCTTGGATTATGTTTGATCATGTCAAAAGTTTGAAGGACTGGACGACAATGACTTGTCATGTGTATAACAATCATTAATGTAAAGTGTTGACCATTGCGTATTGTTACATGCAATCCGAAGATGGTGCAGCACAAACTCTCTTTTGGAAAAATTTGAATGTTGTTATGGCGGAAAATGGTGTACCAAACATAGATTTCAAAGGGTTCATAGTTGACAGTGCTCAAGCTAATTGGAATGCGGTGATGATGATTTACGGGGACGGTGACCCAAGTCTACCCATGGTCGCAAGTAAGCTTAGTACATATCTTTTCTATTGGATTTCACAAAAATGTCCTCTCATGCATTGGAAAGAAAGAGAAATGGATGTATTGCAAACATCTTTATTATGTGTTTAGATTTTTATGCAAGGTGAATTACGAGAGTGACAAGTTCATTCATGCACTTATATATACCTACAACGAGGTCATGCGACTATTTAAACTTGCTGGTATTGTAGAGTCTGAGTAGTATTGCGAGTGTTCTATTAAGCCGCACGTATAAAAATGTCAATAAATAACATGTATTGGTTTTGATTATTATAATAAAAATCATCAATGGACCAAAAGTATTCCAAATGATCCACAGTAATACACCTCCTTCATTCTTGCTTCATTTAAAATGTTTCCAATTTACAATTGAATATATGCAATTAATGTAGTACCAAATTTAGTTTATGGACCCTAAACCCATGCACCTATACTAAATTTGGATTCATTACTCATGTGTTACCGCTCACTACTCACTGCTCATCGCTCATAAGATAGCTTCCCTCTGATAAATAAATTATAATACTCTAAGAGTTGACATATTGAACCAAAAGAGGGTTGCTAGTCTGTGTTCAACATAAAGAAGGTTAACTTAAAGAACCAGATCATGATTATATAACCTTTGGTGGTACATTGGATTTTAGTGATGCTTGGAACAAATGTGGATGTTGTGGATACGGTTCAATGAAGGACTATACTCTGACAACTCATTCATAATAAAGGATTAATGAAGGAATATTGTTCACCTAAAGTGGGTAATTGTGTTAACATTTGGAGTTATACTAGAAAGGCTAATTAATTGACACAATCGACTACACCAAAGTGCCTTTGGCTTCTATAAATAGACTAAAATGGAATACTTTATGCAAAACAACTGTCAATGGTTGTGCCTATGTTTGTGCCCCGCACAAGGTCCGAGTTAACTAAACCCATTACCAAACTATTGGTTGGGTGAGTGGTGTGAGGTGTGTGACTGCCACAAATGTACGTATTATTGTCGAAAGACTCCAAACCCCTAAATTTTGAATAATTATGTGAATTGATGGTTGAAACCCCAAATAACTTGAAACAAACTTATGTATGTTATTTGAGACACCTAGAACACCGGTTTCATTAAAGTGCACATAAGCATGTGCATTTTATTTGGGGATTAATTTTAAATATTTTATTCCCAAATTTTGAAATGAATGTGCAATAAATTTGTACTTTGGCATAAATACTTTCAAATATTATTAGTTTCAAATAATTCCAAAAAAAGCCTTATACACTATATGACCATCATATTTATATTGTGTTGCACCTTTTTAGTCAAAAAATTTTAAGTTATGAAATAAATCAAAGGAGTAAAACACATCCTTTTTTGCATAGCTTAAAATTTATTGTTTGTGAATTGAATGAGAATTGCGACACATACACCTCACCCTTTGGGTAAAAACATGAAAATAAATTGAAACTAAATGGCATAATACATGCTTCACCATAGAAGCAATAACATTGAAGTTGATGATGCCAAAAAATAAATGACATACTTGTGTCACCTTATATTTAAAAATCTAAAATCAATAAAGTCAAACAAAGGAGTGAGGGATGTGCCTCATCCTCCATAAATATAATTTTGAAATTTCTAATTAAAACAATCACTAGTAAAAACATATCAAGTTGAGATTACCATAGACATGGTGGAAAATTTAACAAATTCATATAATCAATGAAAAGAATCTGGTATTCAAAGTATAATATCACAATGTATACCATAATAAAGTTCAAACTATGGTAGTTTATATGGCAATAACGTTCAAATCATACAAATTTTTTGTTAAGCAATTCCAAACAAGCAAGACATGTATTTTAATTTTTTGTGTTGTTTTATAATATTAAAATTTTGAAAATAGTTTTAAAATAATACACCTTAATTTATAATAATATATAGAATATTGAAACATCAAGATATATTGCAACAAATATTTTCCTCTCCAAACTATATATATTTATATAATAAAATAGAAATATCAACTAAAATAGTTCTAACCATCCAAAGAGTCTAAACCTAAACCTAGAGATACATATTCTTTTGTACATCTGAATGTACCAATACATTTTCTCCAAACTTTGTTGCTCCAAGTATACTAGCATTTACTTCAAGTTCTTCATCATGATTGAATCTAAGACCTCATTCAACATATTTATATCTAACACGATCTTTTGGATTTACAAAAAGAATCACCTCATGTGTAAAAAACTTCATATTTCCATCAGTCCATAATTTCGCACCTTCATTCCAAAAATATCCATTTTTATTTGCTTGAGTTGCTGCAATACTAGATTTTCATTTCTTTCACAAAGTACCACATTCAAGGGTAGAAATATGTTCTTTATATTTCTTTAATAAATAAGAGTATTTTTTCACTTCATCTCCATTATCACCATCATCATCATCATCATCATCGTCATCAAAATTATTTTAAAAATTTTATTTATCCAACTACAATGGGATTTTGTCAGGTAGAGCTTATCTAACTTTGTCAACATAACGTTTTTCCACTTCTCAAGCCAAACTTCCATGTCCAAATTTGATTTCATCAAAATGAGTTGCTTAACTCTATCACTGATGTTTTCAATCAAATGTGACAAACCTTCCATCATCAACATCCAAATTAAAAAAGAAAAAAATGACTGATTAATTCTTTAACAACTGCTTGACAACGAGCCAACCGATTTTTTGAACACATACTCCAACCATTGGATGGCTTAATATAGTATGAGTGAATACTTTGTGGAATTTCCTTGTCCTTGGCAAAATTTTCCTCCAAAGAAATATTAGGTGGGTATCGTAGAACCACGATGAATTGCCCAAACTTCAACTTAAAAGCATTTGAAGGCTTCAAATGCTTCTTTGGGGGGGCCCTTGAAGGCCCATCCCCCTTATCCCGTATGATATCACCCCAATCTTACTCCTTACAATCACATATAAACCATTGTAAAAACATAATGTTATACTCTACATACACTACACTTTACACAATCACAACAAACTCAAAAAAATTAAATAAGTTTAAAAGGGGTATATAGCATTAGCCTCGTCCTAAAACCAAAACTTCAAATTTTTAGAGAAGTTGACAAGATGTGAGAAATCAACCTCACCCTAAAAGCCACAAGTTCAAAAGTTTAGCTTTGTCAACAAAGAGTGAGGCATGTACCTCACCCTAAAAACCACATGTTTAAAAATTTTACACTTGATAACACGGGCAAAGCATCTGCTTCACCCGTCAAACCACAACCTCCAAACACTTTAGATTTCCTAACAAGGGGTGAGTCAAATGCCTCACCCAAAAATTAAGGTTTGTTGACAAAAGGAGAGGCATCTGCCTTACACTAAAATCACAAGTTCAAAATAATTCATATTTGTTAACAACAGTGAGACATGTACCTCACCTAAACCACAAATTCAAGAAAATTTTGGTTTTCTTCACAAAAGCGAGGCATATGTCTCTTCCTTAAAACACAATTTAAGAAAAATTCATATTTGTAAACAATGATGATGCATGTGCCTCATTTTCAAACCACAAGTTTGAAAAAATTCAGTTTTGTCAACAAGGGTGAGGCATGTGCCTCACTCTAAAAACATAAGTTTAAAAAAATATAGATTTTTTAATAAAGGTGAGGCATGTGCCTTATCATAAAAATCATAAGCTAAAAATAAACCATATTTGTTAACAAAGGTGAGGCATATGAAAACTTCAAAACCACTAATTGAAAAAAATCCAAATTTGTTGACAAAGGTGAGGCATGTGCCTCACCCTAAAATCACAAGTTTAAAATTTTATGATTATTAATAAGAGGTGATACATTTTTTTTTATTATAGATGAAGGAAAAGAAATTCAAAGTTTTGAAATTGAAAATTAGGGATACTAATTTCGAAGGTTTTAAAATGAAGGTGAGTGTCACATATTTCAAAGTTTTCAAAATGAGGATGAGGTATTTATAACTAAGATTTAAGATTTTAAATTACATATAATAAATATATGATGTTATTTTTAGTAATTAATACATTATATTATTTTTAAATAAACGAATTCAAATCTAGAGCTGAATCCAAAAAAAATTAAGAATTAGGTATTACCTCAATGAAAATGTTGAATTGAAGTATACTTTGAGTTTGGTTGGGAGTAAACGTGAAATGCGATATTAATTAGATCTTGATATGAGATTTAGAATTCATGCGCCTATAGAAGTCGAATGTAAAGTCGAAAGTCAGATAAATAACAAATGAAAACATTGGAGTTGTTTGGTGAAATGCATTTATGGGAGAACGCGTAGTAAGATGATAGAGCTAAAGTAACGAGAATCTACGGCAACAAGTTAGATAATTTAATACTAGTGAAATATCCTAAACTTTCAATACACAACAATCAGATCAAGGAGTGAGTGGGTATCAAGGAAAACAATGTTGACGTCGTAGATTACTAAAGCGAGATAAATAGAAGGCGCCGGAGTAAACAAACGTTGAACTAGATAGGCGCCGGAGTAGACAAGCGTCAGAGAAGAACGATGTCGGAAAAGAGAAGCAGGTAGATATGAGTGAGAGAACTTAATCTAAATCCTAAGCGGCGTTTTTGGTAAGTTTGAATATGCAATTTTTAATCTTATATATGTTGATCAAGTTTGTATTGTTCTACCATGCATAAATTTAAGAATTTAAACTTGAATTTTTTTTTTAAATATATAATTTCTATAAATATATAATTTGATGAAAATAAATATTATAGAGACAACTTTAAAACACAATTTATTACAAAATATATTATAAAAATAAAATCTATATTAATATCCACATTTGCTCATAGTCAATTCAACCAATGAATGATTGAGGCGCATGCCATATCTTGCATAATATTTAGTAATGGTTTTTAACTTAGGGCTAACGAGATGATGGACATGTTACATTTCCTTGCATTTTGGTATTTACCCTTATACATACTAGAGCGATGAAGCACATGCCACACACTTCACAAAAATAATTAGCCTTGGTCGTGCCTAAGGGATGAGGCAAATGCTACACCCTACACATGGGTAATATGTCTTGCTCATGCCCAAGAGGGTGAGGCACATGCCGCATCCAACATGACAATAATTAGCTTTACAAGGTTTTTTTTTTGAGACATAAGGCCGACAGGCCAACGCCAAAGCACAGGAGGCAGTTGACCACCTGGCAAGTTTTCTGTTAGGTAGAGAGGAGATTTCACAGCTGGGATTCGAACCGCCAACCTCTTCCTTGAGATTTGGGTATCCCTCCACCATCATCCGGTAGTTTGAGGTCTTTACAAGGGTTTTTAGAGGTGAGGCACATGCCACACCTCTATAATGGTAATTAGCTTTGTTTGGATTTGAGCTGTAATTAGTTTTACTCAAGTTTCAAGGGGTGAGGCACATGCCACACCCTCAATATAAATAATTATCTTTGGTTGAGTTTGTGGGGCTAAGGCACATGCCATACTCTCTTTAACAATAATTAGTTTTGCTCAGGTTTGTGGGGGCGAGGCACATGCCACACCCTTTATAACAATAAATAACTTTGTTCGGGTTTGAGGGGGTGAGGCATATGCCACACCTTCAATATCATATAATTAGCTTTGTTTGGATTTAAGAGGGTGAGGCACATGCCACACCCTTTATAACGGTAATTAATTTTGTTCGGGTTTGAGATGGTGAGGCACATGCTACATTCTCCGAATGAGTAAGTAACTTTGTCTAAGTTTAAAGGAATGAGGCACATTTTATACCTCCAACTACATGCAATAACTTTATTAAATGGATTGTCAATCGAGTCTTACCTATACACTTTACGTTTGTACAAAAGAAGTCTAATGTATGTTTTATTTTTTCATTACAATTTTTTTTACTTAAGTTATTATTGAAATATATAACATCTCAAAAAAATGTTCTTATGAGACTTTGATATATCATGAAATAAATTACATAGATTCTTATTTGGATTCAATGGAATCAGAAGTTGGAGGTGGATCTCCTTCATTCATTTGACATCGTACAATTAGAAGTTGTGAGATGCAAAATAAGTATCTTCTTAATTGCGAAGAATTATTGGAGGACCAAAGGTTTGTTTTTATTTACGACATTCATGGCAAACAAGTTGGAAAAGGACTCTTACAAGATATGGTTGTCGGTGATATATTACATGATAAACCAATATCTCCATATGATGCAGCGGTTTTCATACAAGATATTACAATCCCATAAACTTGAAAGTTTCATTTTGAATATCACTTAAACCTTTTAGAATAAATTTGTAATATTAGCTTCAACTTTGTACTTTCCACAACTTCAAAGGTGATGCATTTTTTTATTATAAAATACAATGTTGAAGTTGAAACTTGTCAAGGATTGATGTGAATGGGATTCATTTTATCTTGTTGATGACCAATTATTTATTTGTGTCCTTTGTGTAATTAGAAATTCAAACTTGTTCACATGCAATGATGTTTTTCCACAATTTAGCATGGATAAAATACCTCAATTTTTTTATCTTGACCATAGAATATATACTTAATATTCTTGGATTTACAACCATATTTACATCGATAATATTCAATGTTAATTTATAATTATACATAATTCCCATAAAAAGAATTCCTCATATTATTGTAGAATCAAGTCTTCTCACAGAACTTACCAAATTATAATTTGATTAATGACCAAGCACATTGAAATAAATGTACCCATATTTATAATTTCTTAATATATAACCAAGACAGTTATAATATGGTCATATTTTCATTGAAATCTATGCGTTCGCAATAATTTGTTCATGTGCACTTTTAACGAAACCGGTGTCCTAGATGATATGAACATCAACTTTTTAGTGTTCTTTTGAGTGTTTCCATGAGTTTTGTCTTTTCTGGAATCTAAACTACAAGGACACGTGGCAACTTCTGCATCTATAGATAAATTAACCATAGGATCAATTCTTATGGTGAGCATGTGGTTATTTAACCACAAAAAAATCATATTTATAGCTAGCTTATTTTCAATATGGTCAACTACTTTATGTTCAAGATAACACCAAGACAAGTGTGAGGAAAGTTAATTAAACTTCTAAAGTTAGGCTTATTTTTATGAAGTTACCATTATGTGTGAACCTTGCCTTAGTGGTGTAAATTTGATGAGAATATATTTACCTATGAATATTATAGGAGATTGAAGCCCATGAATTTCTAAACTAAATAAGTAAAGTATTTAGATCACAATCAATGCAAGATTAAGTAAATATATAAATAAAAGAAAAGAAAAGGAATATATTTTATTGTAAAGTGAAACAAACCAAATATTGTAATTTAATGATAATTTTCGAAATATTTTTTGTGTTATAGGCAGAGATTTAATTTATCGAAATGTTAGAATGTAAATTCAAACCAAAATTAGTCAATGATTTATTCTAAACATATTGACATGATGTTAAAATATATCATATATATGAGGAGTATATATACATATATATTTTGAATGTTTCATCACATATTTTGAATGCCCCACCTAGAGTTCCCAAAGATGGATGGAACCCAGTCATCGACAGTTCATTCGTCATCCCAGTTTATCAATAACCTTATTTCCCCCTGTTTGGATAACGTCTCAACCCTACAACCCCACGGTATAGCAAGATACTCAGCGGTAGGGAGAAATATCCTTCAGTTTCTGGAACTGGATGGCAAAAATAACCGTTGGATGGAAAAGATAGTCCCAGGTCGGTAGCAGCATCCACTGGTCGGAGGGATCTACTGCTGGGACCCGTCCTAACTATTAAGAGAGAGGCCGCGCGAGTTTCGTCTCTTCGAGGGTTCACCTCCTCGTCAACATCGCGGTAGAGATTGCGGCACAGCTTCTTGGAATCGCTTGGGAAGCCAGAAATTTAATCGCACAGAGAGGAGCAAAGGCAGGGGCTGCCAGCGCCCGCAAGCGGCACCAAAAACGCTCCAGAGTCGCATCAGAGCGAGCTTTCAACCCGGCCATGGCCATGGAGTCGCGGCTCCTCCAAGCTGGCGCTGCGTCACCTTGCGGCTTTGGGGCAGCAATGGCTCGCCGTCCCTCTGCCTTGGCCACACAGAACTTTAGGGTTTCGTCGCAGGTTTTTTTTAAGGGAGCGGAGGTGCGGGGAGCGAGGGATTGCGTTGCAAAGAGGGAGAGGAGGATGGAGAGGCCTGCAGTATCGGCGAGGGCTGGTAGTGGGAGCCGGAGACCCGTAGGTAAGCTCTTTGCTCATGTTTCAACTAAGGGATTGCCCTGGCAGTTCCTTCTCATGTCCACCCCGCTTGCATTGTGGAACTAGGGTTCATGGTTTATGACAAAGTCCATGATGCAATTTTAAATTCTTGAGTTGGAAGATGCAGTGGTCTTCCATGCAATGCCTTGAATGCCAAGGAGTTTGATATTTTTGCAGTGCATATACTGAATTTAGTTGCTATTTCGGTGCACTAGGTGTCCTTCGTTTCATCAGCATTCCCTTGCTGGAACCTTAGAGCACATGGAGGTGATTAGATTTTGGACTTGTTAATAAGTTCAGATTTTAAAAATCATGTTTTGTAATCAAAGATCACAATTTTGGCTACAAATTTGAGATTTTGAGCACAAGGAGCAATGTGGTTAGAAAGGATCTGGAAGATAGATATGGTGGGTGTTGGAAGGAATAATGGAAGTGGATTTCGAGTGTAAGTGTAAAACTGAGCTTTTTGATAAGCACCCGGGGGAAATTAAGGGTTGCCACCAATTCTGTACAGCAGAAGAAATATTCTTCCAGGGATGTAATTCACGTTTATTTTTTATCCTCTGAGTTGGCATGGATGATGACCTGGGAAGAAGTGCTGAAAAGTTCAATGATATATTTATTGAAAGAAGCGTTGTTGTCAGGGTATGTCATGCAGTTGAACTGAGTAGTTAAGGTTTTGCTGTACCCCAGCTCAATACATAGTTAAACCCGTGGAGAAAGTGGTTGTATAGATAAGTTAGTGAATTGCCTCCCCTTTCTTGTGGAGACAAGAAGTGGTTTATTTCATGGCCTTGCACTGGGCTTCATGTGCTGAATCTGTGGATTTTTGTGCCTAGGGTTTGTGGCCTCACAAGAAATTGATGACTTTGGTTTGTTGATGTTGGTCTCAGAGCAACAGGATAGTAATACAACAGAGTACATTGAAAGTTCTTCGGAAGCTCATCACGGGTCTCCTTACATGTGCGTTCCTCACTTGGAAACTGGTGATCAATTACTGCAGAAAGAAGTTAACCTTCTTGTGATTTTACCATTGGGTTGAATTTTTTGCATAGAAATGATTTCTTTCCTATATTATTTCATAAAAATATACACCCAATACTCTTACAAGAACAATACAGTGACTGGTGGGAACTCCAAGTGGGCTATGACAGAGCTCATTAATTGCATCTGCTACATAATATTTCTGTATAGGCTATAAAACATCTGTAACATGTAGCAGTCAACTAAAGCTTCTGTTTAGTCATGACTATATTGGTCTATGCCTTGTTCTTACGTAGACTTGTTCACACCTCTGTGTCTTCATATGAGTTTTCTTTGTGAGACACCTGGAGAGGCAGTGAGGCTGGTTTCGCATTTTAGTATTTGCTGGAGACTCTATGTGTGTATATAAACCTTGTTAATTATTGGGGCTACCTGGTGCATTTTTGAATTTGATTTGATTCTGGATCTGCAGAGGATCACCACTTTTGTGGGTCGGAGTTGGTGTGGGCCTGTCTGCACTCTTTTCATTTGTAAGTCTGCTCAGCATTCTGTGCCCATTATTATGGTATTTAAACGTCTACAAGATTCGTATTAGTTATGTCACCCTCTTTGAACTATACTATCTTCTGGGTTTCTTTGCGAGATTGGCTTCTTACCGCCAGTGTGCTCTTTCATCAGTGCTACTTTACACCAATGTAAGGTTGCATGGAGACACATAGGAGAAAGCTCAAGTTCAAATGACTGATCTAGTGACTTTGTGTGCTTTTGTGGCTGGAATATACTGCTGGTGTGCAGGGTGCCAATAGTGTCAAGGTAATCACATACTACACTTCATTACTAATATTCTTTCTTCTCTTCTATGGTTGTTCTACATTCCACTTTGCTTGGTTGGATAGTTCACTGTTATCATTATGGCTTGACTTGCAGTCAAACATTAGCATAGTTTTTGTGATGTCATGAGCTTGTCAGCACTAAATTTGTGACTTGGTGGTGCAGAGATATGCAATGCAACAGATGTTGAAATCAATGGCAGGGCCTGGTGGTCCTGGTGGCCCTGGGGGCAATCCATTTGGGGGTGCTGGTGGCAATCCATTTGCGGGCATGCCCATGCCTCCACCTGGTGCTGGATTCCCTTTCCCCATGCCTCCTTCTCCCTCTCCCTCCCCAGTAAGTGCAGCAGCTGCAGCACCCCCTGTTGATGTCGCTCCTACTGCTGTGACCTCTTCTCAACCCTCTGCCAAGAGTGAGGTGACTTCGGAACCTGCTGAGGCCCGAAAATCTGGTAAGTGATGGCTTTTGGACTTGTGGTGTCACGGTTTGTTGTCACATCTACTCACACACTTGTATTTTACCAAAGTGTTGCCTTGCAACAGGCAATAGTCCAATACCTTAAGCACAAGACTTAGCTCTACAGCATTCATGTTAAAATATTTGTCTCCATGTAATCAAATGAAGCTGCAAGTGACACATATTCAGAAATATATTACAATACAAAAGAGTAGGGGACTTCTTGTTCAAGTAGCAATTTCTGAAGCATCCACCTTCCTCTACGTCTTATTACAAAATTCTCTTCACATTGGTGTGTATTTACAAACTTTCTGGATTGGTGTTCACCTCAATTGTGAACGTCCTCATTTCAAAGTTTTGGCACTCTCTGCTTATTCTTTGTTCTATTATACAGCATTTACAGATGTTAACGCCTCTGAAATACTCGAGAGGGAACAGAAGGCAGCAGCTAGCAGAGCATTCACCGACCAAAGTCCACCTGCCTCAGAACCTTCACGTCCCTTTTTCACAGATCCTGAGGTGAGACGGCAATACTTGTCAAAAATTGAGACTTAAATGTGGAGGTAAAGGAAGTTTTTCTCTGGTTGCTCTTCTGCCCGTCTTTCTGGGGTTATCATGTTGCATGTGAACAGTTACCATTCTGAAGTTTCTTTACATTTCTTGATATCCTCCTCAAACGTGGTGTTGCTGACACTTCGAAGTGGTGATGTGAGGCAAGGTGATGGATGCAAGGGGTGGAAACAGTACTGGAGGTGGCCAGTCTCCTAACGAAGGTAGGCATCTTGTTAGATCTGTTATCATCTTTGGTTGGAATTTTGCTTGTATAATCATACTAGCATTGTCTGGCCCACTATTTTTTTTTAATCTTGGGCTGCTGTGGGAAGTGGGATTTGGAGATGTAATTTTTTTGTGGTGTCAATTTGGAGATGTGTTATTCTAGTGAGTATCCTGAAATTTTTGTAGGAAGTTGAGAAGAAGCACCCTATTTACAGCATCTTTATGTTCTGGCAAAAGATGCTATGGTTTTTTATGTGTCATCAAATTTGTTTCACTACCATGTGATTGGAAGGAGCTTGGGCATTTACTGGTAGGTTTCCTTCCTGATGACATTGTGGACATATTTGCAGCCTGGACTGCTGGTGGTAAAGGAAAGGGAACAATGTTTACTGTGGAGCAGTTGGAGAAGATGATGGAGGACCCTACTGTGCAGAAAATGGTTTACCCGTAAGTCTTTAGCATTTCTAAAGTGAAAATGGTTTCCATATCTGTTTTCCAGTTCTTTGAGACTGAACAAAGCTAGCTAGTACTCATGGTCCTGATTTTGGATTTCGCAGATACTTGCCAGAGGAAATGCGCAACCCTACCACATTTAAATGTGAGTTATGAGGTGATGGGCTTTGATGATTATGAAATAATTCAGAATCTTTTGTAGGCTGAGAAGATGCAGTGCAGAAGATTTACATTTTCAGGATGATAAGTAATTGAAGACATGTATAAATTCACATAGTATAGGGGTCGTTGTGCTATTTTTTGCACTAAACACAAGTAATGACATGCGTGGTAGAGAAATAAGTATATTGAATCTAGGCCTAGACACATTGTGACCTCAACCTCTGTTCTGAAGGCTGATTGGGATTATATCTTTTGATTGTAGGGATGATGCAAAACCCTCAATATCGACAACAATTGCAGGACATGCTGTGAGTTTCTCTTCAGCTATCCATGGAATCTGTGCATCAATTTCTCTTTTGTGACCGAATGCTGTAGTGGAGATTAAGTTTTCCTTGTTTGGCTAGAAAATTCAGCAATTTTCTATGTGACATTTATATCTTATCCACCTGAGTTGTGCAGTAACAGCATGGGTGGAGATGGAGCTTGGGATAATCGCATGTCAGATATGCTAAAGAACTTCGACTTGAACAGCACTGAGGTCAAGCAACAATTTGGTATGTTCTCCACTCACCTGTATTGGTGAGCGAAGGTTTCAATAAATTATTCTGTACAGCTACTGAGATGACAGCACATTGGGAGCAAGTACTATTGAAGTTTTTAGCCGTCTATCAAATCGATTGTGATGTTGTAAGATTCAAATAGACAAAATTGTAATGCACTGGCTCTCAAATCTGGTTCAAGACTGCAGCTTGCACTAGAAATGATCCGGTTCTGGTACAGTCTGAAGCATCAAGGCAGTGATACTTCAATGGACTTTGAGCAACTGACGTAGCAGCTCAAAACCAACCCCACTGAGGAGTTTGGAATTTTTTGTTGATTGCAGAGCAAATTGGATTAACCCCTGAAGAGGTTGTGGCCAAAATCATGGCAAACCCAGAGGTTGCAGTGGCCTTTCAGGATCCAAAAGTACAGGCAGCAATCATGGATGTAAGTGGCCACCATGTCTCCCTATCAATTTGGTCATTTGGAGATTGGGTATTAATGATAATGATTATCCTGATGATGTTATAGTGGCCCCTTGCTGCTGTCTATATAGTTGATAGTGTCCCTTATGATTTTCTCTGCTTCTGACTGCATGTTTGGTTCTGTGCAGTGCTCAACAAATCCCCTAAATATTACGAAGTACCAAAATGATAAAGAGGTAGGGTTGAGGTCCTTGCCGTATGGATGATTAGTCCTCTTTGCATTGTAGTGCATTGTAGTTGCATTGTTGGAGTGCAAGACTTAAAAACAATAGTGTAACAAGGGACTAAGGGATTGTTTATGTTGATCATTGTGTAGTTCATTCCACCAGAGTTGCATGTTTGGCCTGGACTTATTCATGATGTCAACTGTGCAAGAACATTATCGATCATTTGAAGATGTGGATGGCTGACTGTTTATTTTTGGTTTTGCAGGTTATGGATGTTTTCAACAAAATCTCTGAGTTGTTTCCTGGGATGACTGGATCGCCATATTAGACTTTGTTTATACTATTTTCAAGCAGAGGACAAGTTTCCAGAGGCTCGAGTTGCGTTAAAATGCTTGTCTTTGGGGTCTCCTTTCCACACTAATTTTGCGGTACAAACATGCTTGGAGCAACACTGGTCTTTGTGAATTGAAACAATATAAATGGAGTCTTAAACCCCATGTGAGCATATTTGATAGGTAGAAGAGATGCAGCAACTACGAAGTGTCAGGTTGCAATAATGAAGTGCTAATTTCTGTGTCAAATGCAGTTTCAGTAAACAAGTTTTTCACTCATGACTTTGTCTGCTCCTCTTGTGCAACTCTTTTTCTCGTGGTGGCTACATCAAAGCACGTGGATTTGGCCATTGTTGACATTGTTGCTGTTATTCTCAATAGGGTGTGTCTGATGATCTTTTACAGATGCTTTCCTGATTCTTTGATCTACTGTCATTTGACAAAGCCAGTGAAAAGTAGAGGCAAACTTGCGTCTTGGCTCCCTTGATGATGGGGAATCGAACTTCTGTAATTGTCATTGAAAACCTCTACAGTGCCTAAATGATTATGTGCCCAAAAGTACGTTAGCACCACATCAGTTAAGTAAATTTGGTTGGAGTCTTTGCTTATTGATGGTCCTCTTCTCAATCCAGAGGCACTCAAGATTGAATCCACTTTGAGTGTGATCAGGCCTTAATTCTCATAGACTAACTTATCCAAACTTTTCAAGTGCATCGCATTAGTTGTACTAGTGCATCCATCATCTCGCCACCTCCGCACCCATTGAGTACCACAAACCCCCCCCCCCACAAGGCCCAAGTACCTCCATTCAAAATGTTGGACCACCTCTCCAACTACCCCAAGGTCACTTACACCAATACCTAAGCCCACAACCAACTAATACACCCCTCACATACGAACCACACTACCACTCGCAACTCCCACCCACCCAAATTGCATACAACCTCATCAATGACAAAATTGCCCAAGAAAAATCCATCACCCATGCAATCCTCACACAAGAACTACCATTCATACTAGAAAGTCTCATCAACAAAATAATGAAAAGCACAAACCCCATACAAGGACACTACCACAAACACATCACACTACCAACGTCACCAATGCCACAACACACACAAAATCCCCCAAACCTCACATCCACTTCCCTCACTATAATCATATGGAATGCATGACACATCAGTTTAAGCCTACCATGACTTATTGAAATGATACAAGCATACCCCTCCCCCCCCCAAATAAAATTAAAAAAAAATAAAAAATCATCCATATACATGATACAAATTACCAAAGAAAAGATCCACTAGACACATAGACACAAAATTCCCCCACTATAAAATCCTTTATAATAGTACAAATGATATTGGCACATGTATGAGAAGACCAGCAATACCCTATACCCCAAGCAGAGGCGGACTTCTAACCATGATACACAAATCAATCTACTCCACATAAAACATCCAAAAAATCTCCACCCCACTAAAACTATCCCCATATATCCAAACCATTCAAATCCTCAATGAACCCATCCAACCCATTCTACTCATCCACCTATACATGCCCACCCACCCCGAAGACTTACACCTCATACAAGACATCAAAAACCACATTAAAGAAACCACCAAAAAATACACAACACACACTATACTCCTAAGCGGGGACTTCAATAGGGACATACACATGACGAGAAGAACCCAAAATGGACTCAACCAACCCCCCACAATGAACAACCTCCACAAGCACACAATTACTAGTAACATAGGTCTACATCCCATCCGCAACAACATATAATTCACCAGACAAGGATGACAAAACTACACAATAACAAGCCACATTGACGGCTTCTATACCAACAAATATACGTCAGTAACAAGTATAACAAAACTAAACTTGAACCAAAATTTCTACCACCTCAGACCAACCCTAGAATCTCATATCCCATACCTCCAGATGAACTCCAAAACCTCACTACGACATTCCAAGAAACAAACATGACCAAAATAATAAACCTAAAAATAAGACTAAGCACACCCTTCTCATCAAATCAATGGGAACAAGCCCAAGAAGACCTCCAAGATATCCTTAATAACCTTAGCACATGCATAGAACAAACATGTATGACACCCCCCCCCCTTGACCTCACACACCGTACCTGATTACAAGGAGAATTTTTGCCCCGAAAGCAACAAAAACAATGGAAAAAACAACTAAACATATTCCACAACATCTGCAAAGCAATAAGATGCATCCCACCAACCCGTAACCCCCAATGGCACAACCACCCAAATATTAAGCATCTAGCTACTCTCCCCACCACAATCCCCCCGCCCCCAATGCAAAATGATGACATAGAAACATGGATAAACACCATAGCAAAATCGCAAAAGCAACAAAAATAGAAGCATATAAAATCACATCCAAACAAACCGCCACAAATTGCAAAAAAAAAACATCAATAAATACATATCTCTACTCAATACAAAACCAAGAATAATACACAAAAGAATATTTAAGGACAATCACCAAGTCACAATAGACTGCCTAAAAGACGAACTAGGTAATATTTTCACAAGCCCAAAAGACATCTCACATGCAATACACCGTACCCAACAAACATCCTTCCAAAGACAAGTGCCTCTTTGCGATGACCCCACATATCACCCATCTAAATGCACAGGCGTTGTACGGAAATACCCTTGGCACCACACAAATGGCCTCAATTTGGTGAAAACGCGGCCCTACAAACCACGAAATATCATCCCAATTCACTAGAGAAGTCATTGATGTAAGCCTAAAGAACCTAGCCAAAGGAAAAGCGCCAGGCCCAGATAATATCCTAAACAAAATCATCCAAGCCCTCCCGAACGCATTCCACGAACTCCTCTTTCAATTCTTCCAACAATGCTACAAACTCAAACAAATACCATCGGTATGGAAACACATTAAAACCATCCTATTATACAAAGAAGATGACCCACTACTTATCTCCAATTATAGACCAATAGTCCTAGCTTACACCATATACAAATTTTACACATGCACCCTTTACCTCCTTTTTAACCAACTATGGAGAACAACATAAAATACTACACTACAACCAAGAAGGGTTCCGACCACAATGTAACACCACATGCCAAATACAAATGATAATAGTTGCTCTAGAAGATGCAAAGCACACATCACAAGACATACATGTCACATACATAGACTTCCGAAATGCCTTTGGTTCCATAGACCACGCCAGACTTCTCATCGTCATGGAAGACCTAGGCTACCCAAAAGACACAATAGAACTAGTTGGAAACATATATGCAAATTCTGCAACATCATTTTATGGGAGCTACTTTGGTACCACTCCCCCAATACACATTAGTAGAGGAACAATCCAAGGAGACACACTAAGTCCATATCTATTCATAATATTCCTTGAACCACTACTAAGATGGTTGGAAGTAGGGTCATTTGGATATCACTTTAACACCTCCAAAAACACATGCACCACCATGGCATATACAGATGACCTAGCTATCCTCACAGATGACATAAACCACATCCAACCCCAAATTAACAAACTCCAAAAATTTGCAGAATGGGCATACATGGACCTAAATCTAGCAAAATGCGCAATCACAAGGAGCCCAAACAAAGCCAAGCTCAAACCCACCATCTTTACATCACTAATACATGCACAAAGAATCACATACAAAGAGAAACAATTCCCTACACTGACTCAAAATGATCCGTATACATACCTAGGCATGCAACTAGTCCCATCACTAAAATGGCAAATACAAAAAGACATAACCATGAAAAAAACAATTGAACAAAGCAAACTCCTATTAGCTCCTCCGCCATAATTAGACAAAAAATCAAAATCCTTGACACTATAATTAAACCAGGCACAGCTTACGCATATTACGGCGCACCTTTCTCTAAACCATATACAAGAAAAATAGATAGAATTCCGAAGCAAAATCACCAAAAAAATACGCAAAATCCCATAAAACACCGCCAACATACTTACTCATCTAAACACTGAAGACTTTGGTATAAATACCACATCCATACTACCGGACTACCTAATATGTACATGTAAACAACTAATTCAAGCCCTCAATGACCCATGACAACTAGGCAAGATCTACCAAGGACTCACGGAATATATAGTAACCAAATATGGAGGCTCCCTTAACCTACCAAAACTCACATACCAAGCGTGTTCTAGATCCCTCAATGCTAAAACTTTCTTCCTTCTCAAAAGAGAAGTTGAAATCCACATAGATACCCAAGACAAAACCTTCCCTATCAAACAAACCCCACTTGAACTACAATGGCGTTCCAACCTAAGCTTTACCCTCCCTCCCCAGAGAAGAACAACAAAAATCCAGAAAATACCTAAATAAACTCTACCAATACAACATCGCCACAATACAACAAATACAAAACCTAGATCAAACCTCAATCATACCAAAAGAAGAATTCAATCAAAGATACAAAACACTCTCCAAAACATTAAAAAAAACCCCTCCATCAAGCCACCAACATCTTCCCCACACACCAAAGAAGGGAAAACACCCTCCAAACCAAAGCCACACGAACACAGCTCGTCGAATCACTCACCCAACCGCCAAAAACACAAAAGGATCCCCCATCTACTCAGTCATCAATGAAAGAATGAGGAAAAGAAGAGACCAATGGGGTGCACAACAATACACCAACAATTCCTATGCCAATGGCAAACACCCAACAAACTCACATAAAAATGGTTTGATGGGCAATACCTATTAAACACAAATAACCTAACCTACGAATACAACCTATCACTAGCCAACACTTACCTCCAAAACAAGTTCAACAACAATAAACTCCATCAATATCCAAATAACTTCCACATTCCACAGACCAAAGACCCCCGTTTTGTCCGCCCCCTAATCTAAACACCACACCTCACCTTGGTATCACAAGAATGCAACCTAGATAAAGACATAATAGCTTCACATCCCACAATACAAATACAAGAAGAAGAAGTTAGGATCTTCGACCACACGGGAACATACATATCCACAATCTCCCTTGAAAGACTCAAATGGCTATGGGAACGATACACGGAAAACCAAACAAATCCACTCCTTGCCACCCTCCAACATCCCCCACAAGACTTCGCTACCAAAATAACATGGCTCATCAACATATACGGCACAATACTCCCAAGAAAGAAACTCAAAAACATTCTACCCATTAGCCAACACCACAACATACATCCCTTTTATCACAACCTTCCTAATAAACACATTCCAACTCACCCACTCATACTACTCATCAACCCTAACATGCCTACTCCTACTTGAAAGCTATAAATCATCACACACTAGAGAAAATATATGTGGATCACGAGGTAATGCACTATCCTCAAAATGGATAGGAGCAGGATATGCTCACCCGACAAATCACCTTACAACAACGGAATCTATACATTGGGTTAGAATGGCAGCCAAAGAAAACCCAAGCAACTTAACCATCATGATTCTCAACCATCAAGACTGGACCCCACAACAACTAGACCTAGCAAAGCACCCAGATATCCATACCATAACCACCATCCCACCAAACATTGTACAATACCCACCAACAAGTTTACGTTCAAATTTTCGAATTCCAAGTGCCAGTGAAAAAAAAGTGCAACTTTGAAAAATCATATCTCCCAATTTGCAACTCCAAACTTCACAAAACTGCCACATGTTTGTTTAGAAACAAGTTAACTACATTCTAGGTGTTATTATTATGCAAATTTGAGCCATGTGTCTAAGAAAAATCAGATTGCATTAATTGCACTCCAAGTTATGTTTGTAGCTCCTACACCATGAAGACAACATCCATTCTTCTTGAGCCAACACACTTCAGATTTTTGTGAGTTTGAGCAACCTTTCAACAAAAAATATATGGATCTCCAACAACCTTTCAACAAAAAATATACTTCGTTCAAGCAATGTGGTAGCTTGTGGATACAATGTGAGTGTTTTTGGTGAGTAGTTGCAATTCTAGTGGTTTTGTTTCTTGAGCTTGCAACTTTGCACAAATAGTAGAATTGGAAGGATTCATTGCTTCTTTAGGATTTTGGTGGGCATAACATCAACTAGAAGAAAAGAATTCACTCAAATTTGTAAGTGTTGATGTTGCGCAAACTCTCCCGACTTAAACCCCATTGAAAACCTATGGAAGATTGTGAAAGATACTAATTAAAAGGAAGAGCTACCGCAAAAGAAAGAAGAATTAGTCAACACCATTCAAAGGGCATGGGAAGAAGTGTCTTTAGAGATCATTGAAGTTCTCCTTGCTAGCATGCCTCACCGTCTGAAGGTTGTAATCAAAGCTAATGGTGGTAGCACTAGATGGTAGATAGTTTGTCAAAAAAATACTATATTTATATGTAAATCTATAAGTTTTTTTGTAAATGCCTAATATATTAATACAATAGATTTCATTATCTCTCCAACACACTTTCTGGTTTGTGATTTGGATCATTTTTGAGCAAATGGTGGCAATTTGAAATTGGAGATATGTGCCTTGTTTATGCAGAATGACTGTTGTGAACGTAAACTTGTTGGTGGGTACTGTACATATCTTGCCGCACTGCAATGGCCCCCATACTACAATCGCCCAGAAGCCTCATTAACAACAATTGTATGCGTACGTAGCCAAGACTTCCCACCCACACACTACACCTTCGCCCCACTCCTCCAACAAATCATCCACATACCATCAAGCCATATTAAATTAATGCATTGGACAAATGAATAAACTCCCCTGAAACATCTCATATGACACCCATAGCACCTCCAACACACAAGCACCCACTACAAACAAAATACAAACCATCCCAAAGTATTTACACAGATGGATCATTCATCCCACCAGATGGCAAAGGCAATGGAAACCTCGCAAGCTGAGGAATGTATAGCCAACTCAACAACCTACAAATAGCAAAAAGATTCCCAAGATTCCAAAATATCCTAAGAGCAAAGTTGTATGCCATCTGGCTAGCACTTGCCAATACACAAGAAGTCAACCATAAATTACACATCTTCACAGATAGCCTCAACAACATATATCTCATCAACAATCACAGTAGACGCCCATCCTCCTTCAGAAAGACATTTGAAAGTGTGAATATTTTCTTCACACACAACTGGTATCAATGGACTCCTCTCAACGCCTTGTTTCCGAGCATGTTGCTTCTCTTTGTGATTCTGTAAGTCATCGATTTATTAGAACCATTAGAAGTGATTTAGAAACAGCTGTTCTAGCAGCGAGATTCGCCACCCTGGATTTCACTTCAAATACCTGTGATTCAGGTAAGCTCACGTACCAATCACAATCATTTTGAGAATTTTGTTGTGCAGTATGTTTTTCGCACTGTGACTACCATCAGGTGGAAGGACATGACACAATTCGGAGATTTTGAGAAGCTGCAGGAAGAGACGAAGATGGTCAATCGAGGACTCTTCTGTGCAAGAATCAACCTTCCATTTTGTGACTGGTATAAGGCATTGAAGGTGACTGCAACTTGCACATTCAGTGTCCTTGAACCTCCTTGGCTAATTATTAAGTATAGCTGACCTTTGCAGTATTCATCTCATTTCATAAGTTTCAGTAACTTTTTAAAAAAAGTTTTTCTTGTTTGATTAGGCACGAAACTCCATTGTGCCATGCATTCAAAAATGTATCACAAAGCGGATTGACGAAGATCGCCACCATGAAGACCTCATTGGTAGTTTGATTATTAATGGTGGTGTAATTAAATACACACCTGATGAAATTGCTGGCATGGTCCTTATCATGTTCACAGCTGGCACATTGACCTTGATTTCCTTGGTTGCATGGATCATCAAATACCTTCATGACTACCCGAATGCACGAGAATTCATACGGGTGACAGTGCCTACGAATCTAGCATTTTCTAAGAGTTTATTTGAATATCACAATTGATTGCACAAAGAACAAATACCTGCATAGACATATGTATTTTGAAGATGAGATGTGTGGACATCAACATTTATTTATTTATTTATTTGGAGTAGAACAACATTAACTTAGTGGTTACCTAATAACTCATTTTCACAGAACTACTGTGTCCATGTCATGTGTTGCAGGCTGAGAATGATGAAATTCAAAAGAAGTTGCTCGACGATGATACATTGAAATGGTTCAAGATCAAATCATCAATGCCACTTACATTACAAGTAAGTGTTTGTACTTTGCACTCTATTCCAAGTATTTGACTTTACTATCACATGAAACTTGATCATAGTATGTGATTTCTAATGTAGAATTCATGATGTGTATGTAGGTAGCAAACGAGGTCCTCATGCTTTTATTCACACACGTGTTTCCTAGGCGCGTTACAGACTGAGGATATCCATTTCAAAGGTAATTATGCATGTTGTTCATGTTTTAATAAACATTTGAAATTGTTGCTTATCTACCCTTCACTACCACCATTCAAGTCCAATGCAACATATCCTTTGTCACTGAGAATTTTGGATATCTTCCACATTGGTGGCAATGTGACAATGAACAATGTATAGTCATGGGTGGCATAGGAGTTGTTGCATAGTGAAATGAAATCATGAAGTAGCTTGAAATGTAAGATGCAAGATCTAGTTTCAATTGTATGTTGGAAGAGAAGTATGGACAACCTTGTATGTATGAGAAATCTTTATATCAATGTCATACAGTTGGGGGCTTTATGTGTAATCAAATACTTCAATACTATGGAAGCATGCCTCTTCACTTGGAAAAGAGTGACTATGTTTGTGTTTGATGTAATTATAGGCTACACATTTTCCAAAGATTGTATCATGTGGGCATCAACAATTCATGTCCACATGGACTCAAAGATTTACTTAGAGCCAATGTCTTTCAACCCATCTAGGTTTCAGGTATGATATTTCTCTTGAAATACTTCGATCTATACGCGTTGTGTGTTTGTAGATGGTCATTACATTTATAGCGTTAGAGTGTTCTAATACATAGTGTGAAATGGCAAATGCCACCTTTAAATCCCAACAACTTTGTGGCTTTTGGGGTTGACCTTCATATGTGCCCAAGGTCAAGAAATGGCATTGGGCATGGCACTCATTATACTGAACCACCTTATCACTAAATACAGGTAAATTATTGGTGTTTTCAAAAGCAATGACTACTATAACATTATTGTTTTGAATCCCAGATATATGTTGTATGATTATTTGTAGTGACCTATGTATTCTAAGGAGGATTCCAAATAGATTTCATAATGTGCTATGATGCATTCCAACAACATCATTGATGATAACTAACAAGACTTAAATATGAAAACTTGCACTTTCCTAACCTCACATTTGCAAGGTTGGAGATCCACTATGACTTACTTTTGATATTTTCTAAACTTGTTGTAGTAAATTGACAACTTCACTCTACAATCCAATTGGCTTCATTATGTCTAATACTTCTTTATGGTTGATTTGCAATGATATTATATTATTAAACATGTATTGATTTATGCAATTTGATCACTTTGATATTCCAAAGGTGGGAGCGATTGGGACATGACAAGGATAAAGATATGTACAAAATCGTGGCGACTAGCAAACCCAAAGATGGGTTCCCAATGATAGTTACAAGCCATACAAGTCCTTGAACAAAGTTGGGCAAGGGACCTAATATTGGGTCCCCAAGAATTGTATGAATTGGACACGTTCATGACCCTTGAAGTTGTGGAAGAATGATGAGTCTTTAGATATTCTATTTAGAAGCCTATCTTGATATATATTCATTAACAAGCATGCCGATATGATAAACCATGCCTTGAGTTGGATAATCATGAGCAATGGAAAAGCATGGAAAGTAATAAACAATGTTTGGATATTGTCCTCTATGAAATTTAGGTTACAATGTATTTTGGATGGAATACCACCACTACCGTACTCGGCCGTCAGGGTCGGCAAAAATTAAATAAAAAAATAGAAGTTGAAAAAAATCGGGAATTATTGGAGAAGAGAGTTGAAAAGAAAAGTTATTCATTGAAGAGCATGCCGAATATTACAAAATTGAGCCAACTTCATTAAGTAAAATTCCAAAATATTGCATACCGTAGCATCATAACTAGTTCATGCAAAAATAATTTTTTTTAAACCAGATGTTATGAGCCCGGAATTTTTGTTATTTGCAGAGCAAATTGAATTTACCCCTAAAGAGCTTGTGGCCAAAATCATGGCAAACCCAGAGGTTGCAGTGGCGTTTTAGGATCCAAAAGTAACACATACAAAGGATCACTAATTGAGATTAGGGCATTCAATTAGGTTAAACACACCAAGGCCGCCACAAAAGGGTGAGAAAAAAGAAATCTTTCATTATTGTGAACTAGCCTTGTATTAAAGCGTTGAATCTTTTACAAATATTTTTTGAAATTGTTGAAATTTTTATTAATTTATTTTTACCATGCCTAACCCACTTTCTCCACTTTAATTAATTATTCGGCATGAGATGTTGACCATGACGGCCGAGTACGGTATTCATGTTCTCTTTTGTTCCCATGCCATTCATTGTGCCTTGCTATCATTGGTTGGTATAACTTGATTTTTGGATATTTATGGGACTTTTAAACTAGCATACCTTACATTTCTCAACAACTCTTGTTTGTTTTGTGGGCCCTAAGGACAAAGATACATGATGCTTGAATCTAGGACTTGGGATGCCAAAGTTTCTTGCTTCTCAGACTCTTTATGAGCCTCCTTACTTCCTCTTGCCCATCTTAAAAATTGAACAAGATTGCCTTATAGTGAATGGGTCTTAAATGGTTACTTTTTTCCCAACTTGCCCACTTCTCCTAGGATATGAAACACGGGATTAGTACGAGATGATTAGCAAATTCAAATCTAGGTTGTAGCCACTTTTCTTATTATTTTTAGAGTTAATATGATTATCTTATCCATTATCAAAGTGAAGATTCTCGTGTTCATTAAATGGTCACATAGTGCCCCCCCCCCAATTATTTTGACGATTGAACCTTAAATAATAGACATATTTTGAGCACATAGTTCATTCTTTTTAAAAACACATGTCTTTATGGTATCCATTCTTGGAGCCACACCAAACCACTTATCACTCAACAAATATAGGTGTCCAATTAAGAAAAGTAACTAAATTAGGCACATCTACCTTATTAATAATTGCTTTCATTGTCCCCAAATGGAACAACTTAGTCCCCATAATATTATTAGAGCTATCACTTCATCATGCATAACATTATTAAGCAACTAAATGATTCTCTCTTTCCAAAGAAAGTGGCTACAATTAAAAAACTTGATAATTTGTAGTTGCTTGTTGTAAAGTCTAGAGTACACTCTCCAACCTCCCTAATATCATGCTTGTTGCAACTAAAGTGCACATGATATTAAGGAGGTATGCAATGTTAACATGGATGCGTGATGATAGAGAATTAGTGTAGCATGTGACATTATGGATTAACACAAAGTCAACATTGCAATTACAACAATAATGACAATGATGACAACATGATGCGTGCGAGAGTGTGGTTTGAAATCTTTGGAGAATTATTTTAATGTCAAAATCCATGATATATGGGAGATTTAATTGAGAACATCTGTTCCCTAGGGTTTGGGGATATAAGAGAAGGAGTGACATTAGGAAGGTTTGGGTGTACACAACATGAGTGCTCCTCATAAATAGGGAATCCCAGAATTGAAGAATAATTATGCTTTCATGATACACCCTAAACTCCATAATATCAACCTCCATAATGTCACTCACTCTCCAATATCCTGAAACCCTAGGGAATAGATGTTTGTAGTTCAAATCTCACTCCTTATTGTCACATTTCTCTCCCTTATATCACGAATTTTGTCATTAATGCAAACCACAAAGAAGTCAACTCACACCCTTGCATTGCGCCATGTGTCAATATGTGGAGTGTCACCTTCTTATTCTTATTCTTCTTCTTCTTCTTATGCCACTTGTTGAGTGTTGGTGCATGCATATGCCACATTACCCGGGAAGGCCAAGTGAAGTGGACCACACCACGCCATTTTAATATGTTGCACTTTGTGTTATTCCATAGTGTCACATGCTACACTAATTCACTAGTATCACACATCCATGTTAACACTACAAAACTCTGTAATATCACGTGCACTTTGGTTGCCACAGGTGTGATACTACGGAGTTTAGAGTGTACATAGCCGAGTAATGGTAATCCAAGAGCCCATTAAGAATAAGGAAGTTGGATGGATGAAGAAGGAGGACATGAGAATGGGAGGATGCCCACCTCACAATAATGCATTCATCCTCATCCTCATCCTCATCCTCATCCCACCCCCTTCGTCTCCTTCACAATGTTCGCCTAGGTTTAGGGTTTTGGAAGGATTTGCCGCACTGGGGTTGGGAATCAAGCCTGCTTCCGTTCAATTCAATTCTGACTACCTATCATCAATTTCCCCTTCCACATCATTTCCAACATCCAGTTAAGAATCTTCGGGGCATGTTCATCGAATTCTAGAGGTTCGTGAAACTCGCTTTTCAGCGCTGCTAGTTGTCGGTGTGTTGCCCAATTGCAGTTCTCTTACGACCTCATCAAGGTGTTCCTATTTTGTTTGGTTTTCTTATCACAGATTCTGAAGTATCTAAGGCTGGACTTAGTTGGGATTGACGAATTCCGCAGCCTTTAGTTCCTTTAGTGTAGGAAAAGGTTTGCCAGGCACAAGGTTCCTTCTAAGACATTCTGCTAAGGTCCATTCTGTGTTCTTTTCTTACCATGGCAATCAAAACACCATGGCAGAATGTTCAAACAGATATCCTGCATATCCCTCTATGAACGTGTCAATTTAATGTCTCATATTTACAGATGTAAAGCAAGCCAAGCTGAATGAGTGTACAAATTCTGAAGTATCTGAAGCTGGACTTAGTTGGAATTGAGGAATTCCGCATCCTTGAGTTGCTTTAGGAGGAAAAAGGTTCACCAGGCATAAGGTTCCTTCTAAGACCATCTGCTAGGGTCCACTCTTTTTACTTATCTTACCTCCACAACCTAAACACCATAGCAGAATGTCTAAATAGATGTTCTATGCCGGGCGAACCATATCCCTCTCAAAGAATATGTCACCATAAAGTGTCATATTGGCAGATTTAAGCAAGCCAGTTTGGACGAGTGTACAAATTCTGAAGCATCTGAGGCTGGACTTACTTGGAATTGAAGGAATTTTGCAGCCTTGAGTTGCTTGAGTGTAGGAAATGGTTTGCGAGGCATAAGGTTCCTTCTGAGACATTCTGCTATGGTCTTTTCATTTTTGTAGTTTCCATAATGTAGCTGCCCTGGTCCTGATATGCTTACAAGTTTCCATCCTGTTTTCTTTTCCTTCCACAACAATGTAGACACCTTAGCAGATTGTCTAAGAAGATGTCCTAAGCCGGGCGAACCATATCCCACTCAAAGAATGTGTCACCATAATGTATCATATTGGCAGATTTAAGCAAGTCAAGCTGGATGAGTGTACAGATTCTGAAGTAACTAAGGCTGGACTTAGTTAGAATTGAGGAATCTTGCAGCCTTGAGTTGCTTGAGTTTAGGAAAAAGTTCGCCAGGCATTAGGTTCCTTTTAAGACATTCCGCTATGGTCTTTTGTTTGCGGGGTTTCGTGATGTAGCTGCCTTGATGCTGATGATGTGTATGTGTACGTGCTGATGGTGTGGTGCAGGTGGAAAAGGGAGGGAGGGGCAAGAAATGAAGCTTCTCCGGTTAAATGGGGCTCCTACTGCACAATTCGCTAGTCCGATGAGGGCCATTTGCGGGAATTCTGCAATGGCGGAGCTTGGAATGATTCCTAGCAAGTACAAACTATGTTTTGGATCAAGTTTTGTGTATGCCGGATGCCACGTCGTTGGACCCAATAGGGCAGTTCCTAGCTTCTGGAGATTAAGCACAGAATATCGAGAATTCTTGTCATTGAGGCGTGGATATGGGCATGTGGTGCCTCTTTCTGTGTGTTCTTTGGCATCCATGTCTTTCCCTGTGTCAAGATTTTCAACTTGGCAATTGCCAGAGGAGAAGAGGAAAAGGAAACTGCCGGCTCCAAAAGTTGCAGGAACTTCCCTCCAGGATTATTTTAAGCCTCCCTCTCTCAATATTGAACCCACGTAAGTTGCGTTTCTGATCTTCACATGAACTCTTACAGCTTTTCATCTGTTGAAGGTGGCTAAGAAGAGTAAGTACCTCCGCCAAAACTCCAAGAGTCCACTTTCTTATATTGATAAGATTTGAGAACATGCAATTTCGTGACATACTCATGAATTTGCCACATGTGTAGAGTCTACTTGCCTAGAGTTGATGCTCAGTTGAAGCTAGATTTTAGTTTTACTGGCTACTTAATCCGTATAGTTGAAGGAACACCTGGAGTCAAATTGATCACAAATCCTTTGATTTACTCAGAAACTGGTGAGGATTATGCAACATGAGGTGTTGTAAGCTGGCAGGACCTTATAATATAAATCCTGTTGAGTTTGGCAATTTTGAGCCAGTTCCAGGGTGATTCAACTTGATTGAATGCAGTGATTCTATGATAATGATACATTGCCAAGCAGTGTATTATTAACCTGATCATTGGAAGGGGTTCACTGCATGAACTTTCTCTCTGCAGTAAGGTGGAACACTTGAGGTTCTCTTGAGAACTTTTTTGTGCGAAGTTAATATCTTGATTTCTTTATTCTTCATAGTGTGCATCCAGTGGTCTCTTAAAACAGTGGACCAAATGTGTGGATTACAGGGCAACTGTCATTCCTTATCTCGAGGATGCATCCAGGAAGGTGGATGGTGGGAGATTATACGTAGAGACTTATGGATGCCAAATGAATGTGAATGACATGGAAATAGTACTTGCAATCATGAAAGACGCAGGCTATACGGAGGTTGTTGAGAAACCCGAAGAATCTGATATTATATTTATCAATACTTGTGCTATACGAGAGAACGCGGAACATAAAATCTGGCACCGTTTAAATTACTTCAAGCACTTAAAAACCAGGTTGGTGAGTTCTTATTGTCTCCAGAGCTTGCATTCAATTGTGGTTGCTGTTACCTGTCACACACTTTTGAGCTGCCACAGTGAATATATTAGGACTTTCCATTCAATAATTCCTAGAACTTGTTTCAGGGAGGTCCTTTATCAGTTGATTGGCAAATGTACACATGAAAGAAGCACATGCACCATGATCTTGATGTGTATGAACTAGGTATATGTAAATTTTAGCAAGCTCCATGAGCTTGTGCCATTGCTGAGAATCTAATCTAACTACATGTGATATGCACCTTCTTTAGTTGGTTACATTTATATTTACTGACGTCCTGTGCTTCAGGTGGAATAGGGATCCAACCATAAGTGCCATGCGGGCACCTAAACCTCCCAAGGTTGCAGTGCTGGGATGCATGGCAGAACGATTGAAGGAGAAGTTAATTGTTGCAGACAAAATGGTTGATGTTGTTTGTGGACCTGATGCTTACAGGTCAGTTCTATTCCTGCTGTGGTGTGTTTCAAAGAACAATGTAAATCATTAACCCTTTTGATGGGGACTAAGTATGCATTTATGCAGTTGTTATGTTGACGTTTCATTCCTTTTAAAATGATTGCAATGAAGTTCCCTGATATCATCAATGTTTGTTGACATTACTAATATGATGAATCTGAACAGGGATCTTCCACGCCTTCTGTCTCTTGTTGATGAAGGGCAGGCTGGGATCAACACTCTTCTTTCACTTGAAGAAACCTATGCAGATGTTTCACCTGTGCGAATAGCAAAGAATTCTGTGACAGCATTTGTATCAATCATGCGTGGTTGTAATAATATGTGCTCATTCTGCATTGTCCCCTTTACAAGAGGGAGGGAACGGTCTCGTCCTGTTAAATCTATCATTCGAGAGGTAGTCTTTCTTAATTTCTTTGTGTAGGTACTATTGTTTCAACCTTAAAAGAATGAATTTTTCAAGATTGGAATTGGTAAACATGGGTGGTGACTATTTCTTTTGTCGTCATTCAGAGTATTGCAAGAAGTGGATAATATGAGAGCACCTTACTGTTTGTAAGATAGGATGGTGTAAGAACATGATGGATGTGGTTGATTCTATCATTTATGCAGAAAAGCCTGGTCAATATGGTTGTTTTCATTTTGTATGTACTGACAAAAGATTTTTGGAAACTCTCCTAGGTTGGTGAGCTGTGGGAGCAAGGTGTCAAGGAAGTCATTTTGCTTGGTCAAAATGTCAATAGTTACAATGATGCGTCTGAAAACCTTGAGGAAGATGACATTAGTACTGGCCTTGCTGCTGTGGATAAGGGAAGGGATCAGGCAACAAATGTTGCTATGAAGATTGATTCTAAAGACAAGGCAAAAGAGAAATATGCGTCAACTCTGAGTCCAGGATTTTCAACAATATATAAAATCAAGGAATTGGGTTTGAGCTTCACTCATCTTCTTGACAGTCTGTCATCCGAGTTCCCGGAGATGCGATTTCGCTTCACTTCTCCCCATCCAAAAGACTTTCCAGATGATCTACTCTATTTGATTCGGGACCGTGCCAACGTTTGTAATATGATCCATCTGCCCGCACAGAGTGGGAGCACCAGAGTCTTAGATCTAATGAGACGTGGATATACCCGAGAGGCTTATTTGGATTGTGTTGAAAGGATACGGACTATTCTTCCTGATGTCAGCATAAGCAGTGACTTCATTTCTGGTTAGTTTTCTAAACTGTCCAATTGATGTAGTGGGTCCAGCAGGCTTTATTGTGCTCCATTTCTATTGACTACATGGATATTTGTGCTCATGCAAGATGCTAATCTATAAATCAGCTTTAATTTGTATGGTTTGTGTTATGTTGTGGTTGCATGCAATGTACTCATCTACAGGTTGGTTCAATATTTTTTGCAGAACTATAGGGCGTTGCATTGTGAAGACATTTCACAGATATCAGCATATTTACATCAATGTTTCTATGTCTGTGGTGCAGGATTTTGTGGTGAGACTGAAGAAGATCACGAGGATACCATAAAATTGTTAGAAGCAGTTGGTTATGACATGGCATATATGTTTGCCTACAGTATGAGAGAAAAAACTCACGCACATCGTAATTATGAGGATGATGTTCCTGAGCCTGTGAAGCAGAGGCGATTAGCAGAGATGATTACCACTTTCCGGCAAACCACCCTTCCAAGGTTTGAGTCACAGCTGGGGACTACACAGCTTGTGCTTGTGGAGGGTCCCAATAAGCGAGCACCAGATACAGAGCTGGTTGGGAAGAGTGATAAAGGGCATCGAGTTATTTTCCCTAAAATACCTGTCTTAGATGGCCTCTCTGGTGCTGCATCAAGTGAGGATGGTTGTGATCCTTTAATTAAAGAGAAGGATTGCCAAGCTATGGTGAACTTGAAGCCTGGGGATTTTGTTGAAGTACACATTGCAGAAACAACTCATGCTTCACTTAGAGGAGAACCTCTTTTGCGGACGAGTATTACCCAATTTTCTCAAAAGTACCAATAATTCTTTAATAAAGGTCTTCTGTAGATTTTTGCTTCAAAACCCAGAGAGGATATTCTACATGTCTGATTTGGCATTGCTGAGAGGTTGTTATAAGATTTATGCAAACATCAAGACTTGTCGTAAGTCGCAACAAATCAGTTTTGACTGTTTCTGACAAATCAATTTAATGATCTAGCTGGCTACACTACTGCACCAAAGCCACAACAGTGAGCTGCAGTGTGACGCACTTTGCCAACAAAAGTCTGGACACATGTCATACTGGTCTGTGGCTGGGTTTCAATTAATCAGTTGTCTTATCCTGTATGGAGTTGTCTACTGTTCATGGTCAGTGGTGTTTCTGAATTCTAATCATCCACTATTCATGGGTTTGAGTTCTTGTAAGTACTTCATTATCATGCCCATTAACTTATGCAGAGGTCCACATGTAGTAGGGGTCACAGAGGTTAACAGGAGTTGGATTTCAAAGTTATACATCATGCATCATTTCTGAAATCAAAGCTTGACTCAAGTCCATCAGCAGTCTGCAACAGCGTCCGAAAAGTTTTTGAAGTTATTAAGGTTAATTGCCTACCTCTTTAAAATGGCATAGGCTATTTCCCTCATGGCATAGGTTGCATCCTACAATATCAAATTTTTGTAAGTTGAAAACCTTTTGATTTTTTAAGTTACCCGCCAATTGCCTTCAAAACTAATTTTTAGTAGGTTAAAATCCTTCATATCTTTTAATGTTGTAGGCTTTAAATTCAAAATTTGAGTACTAAGTGGTATCCTTGGCAAGAATTGAACCTGGCTAAGCCCTTCACCACGTTTGAAGGCCAAGGATTAACCAACTCTTTTTTAAAGAGTTGATTATAAGTTATGAAAGGTTGCTAAAATTCAAATGAGTTTAAGGGTGAAAGTCCTCACCATCTTCTGATTCAACCTCTACTCTTCCTGCAAGATATTTCTCAGGATTAGTAAACAAGAATCGAAACTTTCTTGAATCCTTCCACAAAGATATAGCTTCCTACAAAATAAACTCAAATTTTTTGGTTGGTCCTTCAATCGCCACCCGCATCACACTATCCAAGTGTGTTGTTGTCATTCGATTCCTATTCTTCTGCTTGATGTTATTCTGCACAGAGAAAGCTCTCTCACAAGTAGCAATACTAACACATTGGCATCTTGCAATGTCGGCAAGCGTTAGTAGGTTAGGAAATTTCAGTTTCAAAGAAGGACTCCAACTTATAGATGTCCACAAATCCTCGAAGGTACGATCACTCCATTCACAACTACCTTGCACTTTGAAAGCAAAGAATTCTTGCTTACAAGCTGCAGCATTTACCAATGGAGGATATGTTGTGCCCCCGAGTATTAGCCTAAAGATATGTACTTAGGCCAACTAATTTCCCAATTTGAAGAAGGATGAATGGCTAAAATCCTCTCTTTTAAAAAATTTGTAGGCAAAATTTCCTACATGTTTTTTATCACATAGGTTGATATCCTATGTTTTTAAATTGTCCATAGGCTCTTTGTCCTACACTTTCAAAATTTTATAGGCTAAGTCACAAATTTTGTAGGCTGCATTTGTATTAGCCTTAGGCTCTTGCCGGACCCTGGTCTGCAATGTGCCGGTCCAAAGTTCCTAATGTTGTCTTTGAGAAGCACAATTTGATTTTCCATGCGTGTGTTAATCTTCAATGCAGGGTCAAATTCTTCCATCCATATGCAAACGAAAGTTTCTCACTATTATGTAAAATCACTAATAGCTTCACTCCAATAGATGGCTCTGCAATGTGTTTCGAATGGCCTCAAAGTATCCATTGATAGAAACTTAACACTAAACTGCTGTAAAAAGCCAATGAATAACAACAGTGGACCAGGTTGTTTCATGCCACAACTATCTATCTACTGTCTTTAATAGAAATTACATACATCAATAATATGCTCTTTCCAATCTTCTTTCACTATTATTCTGAGAAACATATTGACATGGGAGTTACTCCTGATGCGCAAGGCATGGTCTTATGATGCAAAAGAGTCACACCATCACGTCTTAGGATGCTTGTGTTGTCCACGGAGTGTCTTCTGTTAACCTGTGAACAACAGGAGTGTGTCATGATTCCTACCACAGACAAGATGAATTTGTGGAGTGGAAGAAGTTGTTGGCCTATATGGTCGAGGTGCTTACCTGGTTTCAGGTTTTCTGACGAGCACGTACACTGCGACTCGCAGGCTACAATAATCTGGATGCAAATCCGATTCTTGTAGTCTGCCTACTGAAAAATCGTCCAGAGCAATTTTGAAGAAAGTCTCCATCACTGCATCTGTGCAAGGTAAATCAGGAGAGCATCTCAGCATCCGAGCCTTGCACATGTTGCCAATCTTGTATCAATAACGTGAAGAAAAAAAGACAACACAATTGACTGATGTAGGTCAATTTACGCAACTTCGTGTCACAATCTTGTGGTTCAAATGGTGTTACCATTGCGAAGCTCTCCAGAAATCAGCACTGTGGTGGTGGGTCCTGTCAGTTCTCGAAGAGTGTGGAGCAGTTGTGACACAGCATCCTCATTGTAGATGACATCTGAAGCAAAAACTGCCAACAACAACCCACATCTTCCCATCAGGATATCTACATTTTTCACCCACAAGAGTACATCATGAGCTTCTTGCCAATTTGCAAAGCCTCCTGTAGAAGCTTAAATGCAGAGTTTTTTGGTACGAAGCTAAACATGTACCAAAATCAGGAAGAGGGTCAATAAACTCGTCATCTAGTGTGTCACCCCAATTCAGCTCCAAAACTTGTGCACTTCCAATTTTGGACAAGGCACAGACGTTTTCGTCCACATTCTTCTGGAGGAGCCGAAGCCGATCATTCATATCTGTTAAAATCACGTTAGCCCCTAGCAGAGCTGCAACACATCTGCCCAAGCCCACAACATGCCCGTCATTCCAAAGCATCCAGAAAAGTAGAATAACTGCACTGCCAACATATGTCCGCCAATACCATTCTTCAACATCCACGACTTCCACAATTTATCGTGGTTATTTGAAAAGACAAGGCTGTCAATAAATTTTAGAAGTACATCTCTACTTGATCCACGCCTTCCCTCCGTAAGGCTAAAACCTGTAAGCTTTTAAGTGTCCGATCTTAATCCGCTATGCAGCAACGGGTAGTCCCACAAGAACTGATGTGCTTGTACAACCTCAAGCCCATGCCAAAAGAGAGGAAGAACTGCAACTGCTAAACGTTTATCCACTGATCCATTCCTCATCCACCCAATTTCACATTGAAAATTCCTCCAAAGCTAACGTTAACATTAGAATAGACGAGCCTGCCAGTTACAGTTTTCAGAAATTGCGTCTCTACTTGATCAATTCCTGCAAGCCACAAAACCCTAAACGCCTAAACCATATCCCTGAAAAACACGTGATAATCAGTTGCCTACATCGATCCTCCATCACTATAATCCCCACAGCCCTACTCGTTTCCACTCTTCATGTGATTTTAATGCGACACTAAACTTGACAACAATCTGCAGCTGATATGCTTGAACAATCTCAAGTTCATAGCAAAGAGAAGTGCAACAGTACCCAGTCAATCCGCAACCAGCTCCCAATTCTATGCATTTTTTGCCCTGCAATTGCATCCCAAGCGTGTCAACAGCGTGCTCCAGTAGCTTGGCAAGCACCACTCCGCTGTCCCACATGACTCCCCCGGTCACGCCAGATGTGTTCTGTCCATGGCCAACACCATAACCCTCACTTCACTCAGAATGCCATCAAAGATCTCTCTCTCTCTCTCTCTCTCTCTCAATTATTCAGCATCTGCGGTGGGAAACATCGAGGATTCAAGTGTTACCATCGAGGAAGGTGCCTGCACGATGTGGAGCAGTTGGCCACAAGCATCCAAATCGAGTTGCAGAGAGCCTTGCGAAACGAATGCATTCGGTTTTAGGTTTCCGGGTTGCCGAAATGCCCAGAGAAGCAGCGTCTCCTCTGATGCGTCTTCCACGAGCATCACTTTTGCAGGAAAAGCTCCCAGGTACGCCATAGCCCCTTCCTCATCATCGTCATCGGCAGCCATAGTGCTAACCTTGTCTGTAAACCTTCGATTCGAAGCTAAGAGAACTCTAACACAATCGACGGCCTCAACAACTGTTTGTCCTTGTGTTTTCAGGAAATTGTCAGGACTTTGTAATGAACCACGTGATCGGCCCAAGGTGTAGAATAAAATCAGGACTAAGTTAACCTAAGTGAATAAGTCAGGTGAACACAGTGTACCAATTTTTGTTCTCTGTAAGGTAGCACCTTCGATTTCAACCACCATCATACAGCACTCTAGAGATCGTTGGTGCACCTGTGGCTTGGTTGGATGAGTTTTATGCCTTCCCAGTAACCTGTGTAAGGATGATGCCAACTCGGAGTTGGTAACCTTCTGACCTCCGATTCGAAGCTTAGAGAAGTGAACATCAATCGACGGCCTAAATGCCGCAACAATTGTCTATCCAATTGTCTTCAGGGAATGTAAGGGCCTTTAAATGAACCATATGATCGGCCCAAAATGTATAAGAAAGTAAGGACTAAGTTAACCCAAGTGGAGTGGGTAAGATGAACACAGTATACCAATTTGTGTTCTATGTAGCACCTTCGAATTCAACCACCATCATACATCAATCCAGAGATCGTTAATGCACCTGTGGCTAGGTTGGATGAATTCTGTGCCTTCTCTCTGAAGGCAATCCCAGAAACCTGTGCAAGGGTGATGCTAGCTCGAAGTTGGTGATCTTCAGATAAAAATTTTGGGCCGGAATCTCTGAAATTCAGGGCTCTACTCACCACAAATGCAATGTCTAGAAAATATGTTCTTTGCTATTCACTTTCATATGTGTACACTGTACACAAAAACATGTAAGTTAGTTTGACTTCTTCAATTTAACAACTTGTATTTTCCTGACCAGCTCATGAAGGACGGTCTCGAGAAAAAGAGGGTAAGGATCAGCTATATCAAGTAGTAAATTGTAATTCAAGTGCACAAACATCAAGATCATTTGAAACCCAGATACAGGAGACTGCATTGATCTATAACCCAACATAATTGAATTGTTTGTTTTAAGGCAATTCTTGCTGCATACTTTAAAAGAGGTATATAATGACAACCTAGGCATACACATGCACATTGCACGAGGGGGAAATGTGAAACATGCTTCTCGAAGCTCATACCAACTAAGTTACAAAGAACACTGATGTGCCTTACAATTTATATCAATCTTCTGATATGCCCTACCACAATTCCGAAGATGATAAAGGACAAACAGCACACTGGCGGTCCCCCAATGTTACATAGAGCTGTCTGGAGCACTTTGGTTTGTCACTTGGGAGGGTTGCCAGGGGTGCAAATTCGGAAGGAACCCAGTTTGCTCCTCACAGCAGCAGACATTGAGAATTCAATGCTACAACCTATCTAAAGAGGCTCATAATTCATAAGTACTAATTACAACATCTACGTTTGAGTCTACAAGGTGACATGATGTAGGGTTTTACAATCCATCCGATCATTCCATAACCCCTCATAGCTTAGATTGTGAGCATAGGAACAACGATGTACAATCCTTGAATAGCACATCCTCGGAGACTTTTAAGAATCTCTCATTAGGAGTTTCACATGCTAGAAACCCCTGGCATGATGCTATGTCGCCTCTGCTAGATCCTGGAGGAAGCCTCTCTGATTCCTGTTATGCCAAGCAACAGTGCCAACAATGAGGCGAGCTATGGCATGCACACCATTGTAGCCGATTAGCCATAGCAGGAGAAGCACAATTGCGTTAACCAAGTACCGCTCCCACCAATCCAGCATGTACAGTCCCGTGGTTACATTATAGAGAAATATCTTTCGATCTATCCATGCCCACAGTGAGCTCAACCATCCCCTTCGTACCGGTTGTCTCCGAGGTGCAACTTGATGGTTTACATCGCCGTTGGCATGGAGTTGAGCCACAACAGATGGAGAAGAAGCCATCGCCAAATACAGTCTTTGTCTCAAGGCAGAGTCTACAGACTCAAGGAGTAAGCCCACCTGTGATAACCAAAATTCAAAGTAAGGATCCTGGCGTCACCATTCACATTCTTGAAGTCATATGAAAGCATAATCTTGCACCTTGTGGACAGAATTCCTTCAGCGCACACCACAAAGAACACATCCACCGAAATTCGAAAACAGTAAACCCAACGGCATTTCTCTGCACATCTTTTTAATAACCGTGAAGTAGGAACCAGTTTGCAAGGAGCTCAGAATACAAAAACCGCTAACAGATGACCATCACCATGCTTGAATGCATGTCCACATCAAAAACCTTCACTCCAGAAACACTGCACTTAGCAAAATCACATTTCAACATCTGTAACACGATTTGCTCACACCTCACCTGCATGTGAGCACTGACACACCGCAAGCCAACACCTGCAAGCACATCAACAGCAACTGCCAGCTCTCGCTTGCGATGACCATCCTAAAACCCTAGTCACTTGGATACGCCACAACTTATTCAGGGTTGGGAAAAAAGATCAGAAAATCGAGGGAAAAAATGAAATGTGAGGGCATCGTACATGTATGTGCTGGTGAGAAGTTGGCTGTTGGCAGGGGCGGGGTTGGTGAAGGGCCGGTAGGTAGCCATAGCTGCGAGGTCGTTGCAACCCTAATGCATCTCGTGAGCATTCAAGGACATCTCTGCAAGACTCCTTTGCTTGTGAGAAGGCTGTCTCTTTGCACACCACCTCATTCACTAATAAGTTAAGTTGTCTCTTGTTCGCCTTTATTCTAGTGAGGCATGTGCCTCTATAATTTGGGGGCACTTCCAACCCTTCGCACATTTTTAGCCGTTGGATTGGATCAGGCGTTGTCTCCTTTGGCTTGCAATGGTGAATCGCGAAGATTGTCATTTCAAGTTTTGGAATCAATTCTGAAATGGAAAAGTTATAAGAGATCATAGTGAAGATTGTGTTTTTCTCTAAACGATTAGATATGCATGCCTTCACAATTGTCTTTAATCTTTTAAGTGTCCATGACGATTGAGAGGTCGTTTCATGGAGGGAACTCCTTCCATTGCGCTTGGGTGGGGTCGCCCCATAAGTTTTCAAAAATTGCTACTACGAGTAATCGAGGTTGATGAATCTAACAACACATTGTCACTCTAAATTTTCGAAGGCGGTGTTTGCAAATCATGATTGAATCATACGCATATGCCAACATCATCTTTAACTTGTACGCAAACGGGGGTTTTTTTCCCAAGATTTTCCAAGTAATCTTGCAATGCTTAAAAGATTGAACAATATGGTTTTATGTCAACTTTGAGCATAATGTCTTAGTGCTTGCATCACCCCACTCTCAAGTCAATGCACTTTGACTGCTCCCAAAAACCACATATGGAGTCCAATTTCAAGAATTCAAAATCCCACACATGTGTATTAGGAAACACTATCACATATGACCGGTGAAAACAATCTACACATTCATCTTGTCACCCAAATTTAGAAAATGTTAATGCCCCCCTGATATTGAAATCTTTACTTTGTGGGGGTCTCATGATTTGAATTTCCATCCAACCTAGGCAGCTTCAACATAAATTATATTATTTCATAAATATTTGAGTATAAATGAAATTTCTATTTTAGACAAAGGAAATTTAAGAAGAAATTGTTTGAAACAAATATATGTTTTTTTAATTTGTCAAAGTCTATCTTTGGATATTAATTAAATATCTTGAATTTTAAATTTAAAGCCACCCAATGAGGATGGTATAATCCAAGTACCCCATCAAAATATGTGGTGGTATATGGGTTTTTGAAGTTCACTACACCGATTATCCCATTTAATGTGTGCTACTATTCGGAGTTACGTAGTGCAATAACGTTCAATTTTTACTAATGAAAGCTCAATAGGTTGTTAAGACATTATAGAACATAGGTGACTTTTCTTGGTAGAATATTACATTCTCGTTAAATAGTTAGCACATTGCGTAACTTTGAAAAATAACACGTACTAATTGGGATAATTGATGCAGTATGTGCTCCAAGTGAATTCATGGAACTACGTATAGAGGAAGTGCCTCAAAACGGCCCAAATACATTGCAAGGTCGACTTGGGCCTCTCACACCTCCTTACCCCCCTTGGGCAATTTAGGGTAAATTATTCAACCTCGAATGATGTTTGTACTTTGAGCATATCATCTAATTTCATCATAGCATATGTCTCTTTGGTGTCCGTCCAATATCATAAACCTTGTCATATACTACTCAAACTTAGGTGTCTAAATAAGAAGAGTGATCACATAAGGACTACATTGCCTTAATATCTTTGTAAGGTATGTGGCCCTATTGCAAGCACTCCCAACTCACGATTTTGGTTGATTAGTGGATTTGGAATCTCATCCAATTACCAATTGCAAACAAGTTTTGAGATTTAGCATCGGAGTTGAGTTGTTAGAGTTCTAAGAAGTCAAACTGAAGATTTATTTTAGACAATCACATAGGCCCTTGCAATTGTATTTATTGTTGAATCTTATATGATGTCCATCATTTGAGCAAATTGTCCAATCTCATCGTGCTTTTGGCATTTATTATGTACTACAAGCCTTGTTGTGGGTACACCACTCATGTATAAGTGTCCCACTGAGAATAGGTGGTAACCACATAAAACCGAGGCACTCACTTGATTTCTTTTGCCAAGTTTAGTCTTGTGTGAAAACTAATAAGTTAAAGACCCGTTGACTCCTGGCCCAAGTTTGCACCCATGCATATGACACATCACTTTAATGTGGTCCCCCTAGATTTGTGGAACGATGAGGAATGGTGAAACAACAGCCTCACCACTACCACCACATTATCCATTGTTTAGTCAGTAGGGCCAACACTAATATGAGGAGGGGGGTTTAGGGTGATGTGATGAAAGCCTCATCCATGCAAAGGAGTGCAAATAATGAGTTGAAAACACTCCTCGATGTTGCCAATGCCACGGAATGTTATAGCAACCTTTCATATAAAATCTAATTATATATATTTAAAATCAGTCGGTGGATTGAGTGCCACAAGTCAACAATCCATTAGAAAGACATGATAATGAAACCACAAGACCTCTTAGTTGAAGTTTGATAGTTGCAATAGGAATATTGTTAACAAGCACATACTTGGAGCATGTCATCTTCTGGTGCATCTTTCACGCTCCATACTAATGAGGGAATTCATGCATCATGCAAAGAACATGTGAATGGAGGCTCTATTGCCCCTTTATTGCCAACTCCACCAAATGTACAACATGTTTGCTTGGTGTTGGATTTTTGTGATATTCCAAACAACCTCCTCTAGATGAGCATATCTTCTACAACTTAGTCATTAATCTTTCTATTCAAGACTTTATACATGCACATTGTCTATTCTTTCTTCAAAGATCATATAACAATAATTACACGGTGGTTGTAGTTGTGTTTAGAACTTGGACATTCATGACCTCCTTCATGGGCCCACATCCATTCACTAGGAGCATTTGGGTTTTTTGTTGACAGTCATTATAACTAAGGGCCATGACATTGGAATTGGATGAAGATTGAATTTGTGTTAGAATAATAAAAGGTAGTGGCCTAGACAATAATGACCACTATCGTTGGCAATCACAATACCTTGAAGTATGTGGTTCACATATTGGTCATTTGCCTAGTTGCGGTGTCCAAATAGTAATCTACATTATGGCCATCAATGTCCACATAGTAACATCATGCGCAACCTACAAAAGCCAATAACATGTAGCCTCGCTCATGGAAAAATGATTTCAAGGTGACCATATGCAACATAACAAGTACAGCTACTATTCAACTTTTACAAGTTGCGTTGCAAAGCCCATATATGTAGGTGAATTTATCTTCCTAATGCCAAGGGTACCAATTAGCACATGTGTTATCATTAACGCAACTCTTTTGCTACGCATGACTAATGATTTCTTTGGAAAAACATCCCCTCTCCCTCCCCCCCCCCTCAATTTCAGGAAAAAAAAACATATGCCATACCAAACAATTGCAAAGGCTCATTACAATTTGCCAAACACGATAGGTGGTCACATTCCACCCATCATGTGCACACAACTCCCATGTTTAAACAATTCCAACATTCTTAATCATTGTTTATGGATTCATGTCCCCCATGTGCAACCATTCAAGCCAATTCAACCAACACATTGACTCTACAATTAAATCCATGCACATTTCAATATTCTTGCATAGTGGGGTCAATGAAGTGTATCTCCTTTCATTAAACTTTGGGCCAATACATGTGGCATACAATCATATTCTGTAGTGTCTCTTGCACATCTTCCCTAACTATCTTCTCACTACCTCTCACAAATAGTTGCATCCTTCTTCATGAATTGTGATCCTACATGTTGCACATAAATTCTTGGATATTTTTGCTATGACACCAAGGGTGCACCAACATATACTTGGAGGAATCATGCCAAATAACGTGTTCTCCTAGACCTCGCCCCATACAAATCAATTTTGCACATGGTGGTTCCCCTTAGCTCACGTTGAGTGTTTGGAAGGACATAATTGCAGTCATGGTTGGACATGTTGTCCGGTTCACCTAAGGACCCATGCCCTACGTAGTGTCGCCATGGAACGCATGAGAAACTCTTGGTGCGGTCCTAGCTGGCAACCACATCCCTCACCACTCCATGTCTTGCCTCACTACCAAATGCCGTATACTCAAGCTGCAACAACATGGTCTGCGATTCTAGCTCCTTGTTATGACTCCCACCCTCTAGACCAAATATTTTAATACCAATCTTGTGGCTTGTGCTCCGGCTTTGTTTCTTGAGCACCACCTTCCACCTAACATCATAAAGGTCATTTATGAAAATAATTCGCTTAACTTGCTCTAGGTTCGCATATGGCTAGAAATTTGCATGTTTCTGGTGGGTGAAGTTTGCCAACCAAAAGCCGTACATGTCCATCCTAATGCTTGCACTCCCATTATTGTAAAGAAATATCCAATTTCCTCATAAAGAACCATCGGGGTGTCATCATACATGACCTAAAACATTTCCATTAGCACTCCAATGTATGCCAACATGGATTCTATTATACAATTATTCATGGTGCTTGACTGGGAACCTTGCTCTGCAATGAGGGCAACTCCATAATGGAAGGTCATGTGGCTGTACTTTACATCCATGACCACAATTCGAAAGCGATTGCCATGTGCCAAACAACTCCGGAAATTGAGAGTATGAAGTGAAGGAGGGAACCCTATTGCAATCACCCTTGCTTCCACAATAACCCCGCGTGCGTGATCAAACCTTACCCGGTCCTCCAACCATGTTGGAATTGGCAACATTGTCGCAAGCTCTCATAGGTATGCCAATCTCGCTCAGCCACGACAGTGATTCAATATCCATTAAATTTTGCATGTACATCATGCACTTCTCTTTGCCTTGCCACCCACTCCCTATCACCCACATGCCATCCCAACACAAACTGCCACAAATTTCAACAGTGAGCCATGATAACCGCATCCACAACTAGGAAATCTCACATGTGGAACTGTCGTCATAAAGCCACAATATATAGACATCAAGTTTGACCGCTCAAACAACGTGAATGGGCAATTGCAAATAGATGCAAGTTCATTACAATATATAGTCTCCACTTAGTTCCATATTGACAAATTGAGATATGCATTGGTTGGAGAGTTTGCACTACCTTCATTGCTTCAATATGAATTTAAACATACAACCCTAATATTTAAAGTTTTGGCATTGAACAATACATTAGAAAAATGCCATAATGTACCATATGCTTGCACACTAGTGCACACCTCCAAACCATCACAAATTAAATGGCCCAGTCCTAGGCTAACTCACAATTCTTTGGAGGCTACCACATACCACTATAGAGTGTCATGCTAAGAATTCATGATAAGTGAGGTGCATCACATAACTAAACATGGGTTGCACAACTATTACTTCACATGTAGTATGGTTCGATGGCTGCTAAATTAGTGACAATGTGTTCATGTACGGCATGGAAATCAAACATCGATTAGTTATCTACTTGTGCCTCACCCTTGAAGAACAACTCTAGCAACTATGAATTCCTTGTCATTTGTCCCACACTATGTGTCAGCCATAAACCCCCACCCTTTGCATATGTAGTCCGAGTGGAAGTTTATGGCTCACATGTTTTTGTTGATCCTTAGCCTGGGCAACTCCACACTCATGCTCCAATGAATTTAAATACAACACACACTCTTTTTATTTATCTCACAGGGCAGTAGTGTTGAAAAACACTTATGCACCTATGATGACTATTACATGCTACCACACTAACCCCTTCTTCCTCCTCTAATCTCCTACACAATGGGTGTCCTACTCCACACACTAATCACACTTCCAGTGCCCTAAGGTGCCTCCTTAATCATTAAAGTTTAATTAACATCCGATTAGCCTACCACCCGCTGATTCCCCTTCCTATCTTGCCACGTGGTTGGGACCTTGCCCTTGCACAATGGGTCAACACCCACACCCTTCAAACATTCACTTCAACATTCTGGCCCTCTGTGCTGAGTGCCCAAGCCCCTGCCTTATCTGCGGTTGGCTGCCTTCGGCAAGCAGCTGTTGACCCAGCCTCAGCCTTCACCCAGCTCTGCAGTGAGCTTCGGAGTCGTGTAGGCCATCCGCTGGTGTGGCATTCACTCCGCGGCCTCAGAACCTGCCCATCTGAGTAGTCGCTCCTGGCCCACACTCTTGGCCCACATTCTGTTGCTGCTTGAAATCAGGCTTTTAGTCTCTGAATCCGAAATCGCACCTTGAGTTGCCTCCCCTGAGATGGCAGTTGGAGTGCCTAGTCTGAGATCGCATTCTGAGTGCCTAATCCGAAAATCACATTTTGAGTTGCTGCCTGAAAGCAAACTTTAGTTGCCGAATCCAAAATCACACTTTGAATCGCTGAACCTGAAATCGCATTCGGAGTGACTAATCTGAAATAAACTCTGAGTGTCTGAATCTAAAATCAACTTTGAGTAACCTGAATCTAATCCTGCACTAACCCTGCTGCCTGAAAACCGAGATCGGGGCCCCCCTTCTCCTCTGGCCTTCGGAGTCCTCTTCCGCTGGTCACCTGATCCCGGAAATCCAGGGTTTTCCCCCTCCGAGGAGGCTGTCCCCCCCTCCTTAAACCAACCCCCTACTGGTCCTAAACAAACATTAACTTCCAGCTACAACTCTCAATTCGCACAAAAACCAAACAAAGCAACTCCAAATTCTACCTAACCATCAACCTAACCATCTACCTGGGCCTTCCAGCCTAAATTCCAACACCACCACCACTCGAGTATTCAATCTTAATTTGAAACAAAACCTAAGAACCTCAATCTTTTTATGTTTTTAAGCAATTTGAGGAAATGCAAAAGTGCTAGGTTTAGTGGGTCTTTGATACTAACAGCAAATGTGGGCACCATATTGGGCTCACACTATGCAACGAATATGCAGGAAGGTTGACATGTACTATTTGCACAAACCCATAGCTTTGTCAATAATGTACCCTTCCACCATGTTGGGCTTGGGAAAGGTTTGGTTCTGAACATATCATTTTAAACCAATAAGTACCTCTCTACAGGGTACTCCTCCTCCATGAAACCGGTGCACACATTTCTAGTTTGTCAACAAGGTGAATTCCTAGGTGCAATATTATATCCCATAAGGTGCAAACCAAACTTCTAGTATGCAAAGGGTTTATGTAACATATTGCTTCAACCAAAATCTTTGGGTACTTCACCACCTTCACACATACCTTTTTAAAAACATTGCTAAATATTACGATTCATGCCCTTGGAGTTGGGTGTTAAACATGGTTTAAAGCCATGGGCAATAGTTGTTGATATAAAACATACATGTTGTGGGATTTTAAATTAATCAATCTCCTTTTTACTACATGCTTCTTTAGTGCCAATGAATACCCACATGGAACCTTCACATTGGCAATGCATAATAGAAAACAATTACGGTCTACTAGATTTAATACATACATTGCATAGGGTTTTAGTTTGTTTCCTTCAAGGATGTCACTGCAAGGTTGCAACCTCGCCTTGGTCTTATGTGCACCTCCTCCATGTCAGCACAAACCACCCCAATATCCTTTCTCCAAGAATCTGTCACATTGTGTTCCACATGTATAACGTCAATGGTATGACAAAGGGTAGGTGTTGCACATGTACACACCAATGTAGAGGTTATTGGCCCACTGAATATAGTCTCAAAAATAGAATAGGCAACCTCACTCAATGGGTAGAGGCTGAATCACTCATGCATATGCCAATGGAAAAGGCACCATGCATTCACATGAACAACAGTGAGAATACATGACTCTTTGTATTTCCCAATATGCCATGTTGAAGAGTGTGCTCCGCTTCTTCATTTCACTCATTTGTGTCGAGTCTTCTTGCCTTGAGAGTGACTCCATCATCCATGGATTTCTCTTGTATTGTGGCACAATACAGAATTTCATCAATGGAAAGAGGCTCAAGTGTTGAACCCCACTTCGGAATGTAATCAAATGCCTTTAGTCCTCACTTGAGTGAGTGCCATGCGTGTAACCACTTGCGATAATGACAATTGTATGTTGTTTTCCGTGCACTCAAAGAGTATCTTGCAGTTTTTAAAGGGCTACAATGTGAACATGCAATGTAGTTCTTTGTGGTGCATCCACTAATGAGGCCCAAACCGAGAAAATATGTCATTGTGAATAGACATATGTTGCGCGTAAGAAACCAATGCATCTTGCCCCTTTCTAATGCATCCCATACCTAGACTCCAAAAGCCCATACCTCTTGCAATTTCAATGATTGGCCTCATTGCATGTCATTTAACACTCAGTAAGCAAGTTAAGTTGGGGCAGAATCTAGGTTGCAAGGGCCCATAGTAGGTCATCCACGCATGCTTCCAATACACTATGACACTTGTAGATGCTAGCACTACGAGCAGGGTGCCCAACAAGGATAGTGTGGCACTTGCATATAAGGGAATCTTATCGTCCTCTCCCAACCCATGCAGGAGTTTGTGTTTTTACTCTGTTTGGTTGCTCTTAGTTTTCATGCAAAAGGAAATCCCAAGCTACCGTTCAACTTGTAGGTGGGAAATCACATCCGCCATTCAAGCCTTGGACACCCGGGACACATCATCTTCTTCCGCATCGAAGTAAACCTCTTCGTCATCCTCTCCTTCTACAATATCCTTCATTGTTGACAATGATGAAGGCGACGGTCATTAGTGAGATTGGAATGGGAACAAAACCAATAAAGGTGATGAAGGTGACGGAAAGGGCCTTCATGACGATCTGTTGACGTGGTCCGAGCCATACTAGGCAACTATGCCCTCATTTCGGGCCAATGCCCATGGAGGCCTTGCCATGCAACCTCGGGTGGGTGAGGCCACACCACCTCACCCATATAAGCCTCTAGGACTCTAGGCAGGACCCCTACCCCACCGTTAAGTAACCTTTTGTCTCTCTCCCAACACTTGGGGCCAAGTAGACATTTTCCCTTGGCCGTTGGGGCTGGAAGCCCCCAACAGCTTCAGAACCTCATAACTTCTTCATATGGTCTTTGATTTTAACATTTGACCACTTCATCATCATCTACATTTCACTTAGATGCCGATGGACTACTCACTTGTTCCATTCGGGCAATTATGGATGAAATTATGCCAGTTTAAAGCTTTGCAGTCCCCGTAGCCATTCCCATGCCACTGCTGTTCCAGGGCGATGTCCCAGGACAACGCTCCACTCAAATTGCCATATCTCCTAGCTCACACCTCCAATTGAAATGTTCTTGAGCATTCTAGAATTGGCACGCCATAAGCTACACATAGTTTATTGCATCACCCTCATGCCTCCTAGTCTCCGTGGGTGGGAGGCATTCCCAACGCCCGGGGCTCTCACCCACACTAGGATCACTTGGGCCCTCTCACCAATGGCGCCACAAGTCCCGGGTGTCACTCTGGGGTCCCCTTTGTGCCCAAGGTGTTTTGGGCAATCCTTATGGAGAGGTATGCGACATTTGTGGTAGGAGCATTTTATTGTCCTTGAGCCGAAGTCATGAAGCAAATTGTGGTAGGAACAATTTGTGGTTCAGAACATGTATTTATTTTTTGGCTTGAGCCAATAAAGTTCAACTTTAGTGGTGCAAAGACAAAAATATGAGATGAGGTCCTAGTCTTGTACTTGTGCTTGGTTAGTGGAAGAGGAGGAATAGATATACCAAACTAGGTTGGGTAAGCCGAGTAATTGGGGGCCATGGATGGGAGGGGCCTTGAATAAAACCAAGAAACCTCTTAGCCATGGGTTTGTCCGGGCGGGGACAAGGTGATGGCGCGTGCTCATAAAAGTGCTACATGCGAGCTAATGAGAGTTGGTGCATGGGAGTCATGAACCCATGTCTTGAAAGTGCAAAGTGGGAACCGAGTCGGGCGGAATTTGGCATCACCCCCGTGTGATTGAACGTGGCTTAACAATGGAAAGTCATCTCGGAGTTGCAACCGAGTCAACTTAGTGGAAGCGTTGAGGTCCGGCCTAGATGTGTCAAGTTAGGCTCGTGGAGCCTAAGGGGGGGAGCCCCAAAGGAGGGGCAACCCAAGTGAGTCCCAAAGTTGGTGGGCCTAGTGTAGGTTAGGTCCTTGGAAGAGAGATCCAAGGTCGCTAACAAACCACCTTGGAACGACACCTTTGGGACTATGCCAAATTTGAAGATGCATTGTGGGGGTCGCGCCCTAAGGTAAACAGCCGCACCATAGAGGATGGCAACTTGAGAATTGGTGTGCCGACTACGAATATAGTCGATGAGGGCATCGACTCCATTTGGTGAAGGTGAGTGTCGCGTACCTCTCCGTAAGGATTGTCCGAAACACCTTGGGCACAAGGCGGACCCCAGAGTGACACCCGGGACTTGTGGCGCCGTTGGTGAAAGGGCCCAAATGATCCCAGTGTGGGTGAGGGCCCCGGGCGTTGGGAACGCCTCCCACCCATGGAGACTAGGAGGCATGAGGGTGAAACCATAAGCTATCGTAGCTTATGGCGTGCCAATTCTAAAATGCTCAAGAAAACCTCAATTGGAGGTGTGAGCTAGGAGATATGGCAATTTGAGTGGAGCGTTGTCCCGGGACATCGCCCTGGAACAACAATGGCCTAGGAGTGGCTACCGGGACTGCAAAGCTTTAAACTAACATAACTTCGTCCATGATTGCCCGAATGGGGCAAGTGAGTAGTCCATCAGCATTTACGTAAAACGTAGATGATGATGGAGTGGTCAAATGTTACGATCAGAGACCATATGAAGAAGTTATGGGGTTCTGAAGCTGCTGGAGGCTTCCAACCCTAGCAGCCAAGGGAAAATGTCTACTTGGCCTCAAGTGTTGGGAGAGAGACAAAAGGTTACTTGACGGTGGGGTAGGGGTCTTGCCTAGAGTCCTAGAGGCTTATATGGGTGAGGTGGTGTGGCCTCACCCACCCGAGGCCGAACGGCAAGGCCTCCATGGGCATTGGCCCGAAGAGAGGGCATAGTTGCCTAGTATGGCTCGGGTTGTTGTAGTGTTGCTTCGGCAACGCGATGATCAACATGAGATTGGACTTCCATGGATGGAAGTCCATATCTAAGAAATGATTACCGATTAAGGGGTGAGTCCCGAAAACCAAGTAGGAGGTTTGGTCCCCCTCCTACGCACTAAGAAGGTCTGTAGTATGGAGAGCTAACCATTCGCATGGCGGAATGCGAAGGATGAGCGCTCGTAATCCTTGTTAGAAATGAAAAATGGACCAAGAAACTTAAGGGACGCTAGCAAGGGTTGCGACAACAACTTTGGCCATCTCAATGTCGCCATTTAATTTGTGGTTCTTATTTGGGAAATCCTTCCCCTCCCCCCCTTACCAGTGCTTTTGAATCCCATTTGGGTGCGTCGAGTTTCAGACTCAACCACTTCCCACTCTTTGTTGCTGAATCTTCGGTTGGAGTCAGTCACCATCAAACCCTACCTGATTATATTCAATAATTATAGAGGTGGTGGGAAGAAGGCATTGATGCCAAATGCAACTCACAATTTGGTCAACCTTGGGATGGGGTTGATGTCAAGCCCGTTCCAATAGATCCAAAGGCAACCGTCAATTGGAGGGCATTATCCACAAATCCATTACCAAACCCCAATTGGGCAAATGTATCTGTATGGAGTTGGGCCTAGATCTCCATTGCATCTCATATCAATCACGTGATGCAGGGGGCCCCATGCTCCTATGCGGAGTGTCATTCACTAGTAGAAAACTATGCCCAAAAAAACCGCAATTGAAATTAGATGTAGTTCTTTTGACTAGCTTGATTTGCAATCGCTAGATGACTACAATTTTTGTTGCGGCTGCAATTTAATTTTTTTGGCTTGTGTAATATAACGTTCAAAAGGTATTTTCAAGACCTTTCCAATGGTATATTACACGCCCCCAAATTCCTAGAAATTTAGTCACTAAACCGAAAAAACAAATTTGCAGTCGTTTAGCGACTACATATCAAGTTGGTCAAAAGAATCGCAGCTGATTTTGGTTGTAGTTATTTTTGACATAGTTTTTTACTAGTGACTGCAGTAGGCCATGCGAGTCATTGCCTGTACGTCTAACTCGTAAACTATGGCACCATTCAATTATGTCCACATACATGCACATGGAGGCTTCATCTCCCAGCAAGGCTTTGCATTATAGCTATCATAAGGGCAAATGGAGCAAAAAGATCCCCCACCCCCTAGAAGTAGTTGCCAATTCAAGGGGTTTGTTCCACCAAGAGCTCAGATGACAACATCTATCGATGTTTGAGCCAAACAATTTCTTAGTGATACCACAAAGCAAGCAACAATAGGCTACACATTGATTTTTGAGGAGCAATCCATATAGGGACATGTGGCACACCTATAGTTTGTTTAAGAACAAATAAAGAGGGACATGTGTGCAAATTGAAGATGAAGTGGCATGCGGCTATAAATTCCTTGTGCCAAAGATACCTAAGATATAATATTTGGGAATTTGTGAATCAAGATAAGATGTTAGTTGCATCACGTATAAAGATGGTCACCCACAAAATGTTCCAATACGAGCCCTATCCATTGACCAATGACAATGTGCTAGAAATCATGCAAAGTCATGTGAACAATTCAAGGTTTAGATTTTGCCATTATTGGTCACAAAATGTAACAATATGATCCCACACCCTTCCATTAGTTCTAATAACTAGAAGAAGTGTAAGAGAATCATGAAGAGCCGTGAAGGACATGAAATATCAACAAGGATGACATTTGCTAGCGTAGATGTGGGGATGAGACATTACAGTGGGAAGGAGGTGCCCCGTGAGGCAAGCCATGTAATTTGCCATTGATTGTTGGCATTGGTTACTTTATGTTGATGTTTGTAAATGCATAAGTGTTCCAACACATGCACACAATTATTAACATGCCATGGTGTGATTGTTGTTTCATCCAAGGGCCTCAATTGAGCATGACATAGATTTGGAAATGTGTCAGTCTTCATAATGTGGGTGTGGTAGGTTACGAAGCAATGTGGTGAACACTACATTTGTGGTTATTCTCAAAGGCATGAATGGGGCTATCATCCCATACAAAGTATGTTGCAAATGCACATGTTATCTTTTGCTAGAGCATGAGTTTCCTTGATGCAGATGTCATTTAAGTGCATCTTACGTAAGCAGATAATTGCCTAGTATTCGCGAACATAACACACATGTGAATTTACAGTGCCCACTTTGGATTTCTCATTGATTGGCATCTATAATATAACGTTCATATGATTCCATAGTGGTTGGGTTTAATTGTAAACACAATGCTAAGGAGTTGGTAATGAACCAAATGCTCAATTTAAATGAAATGGTTGGTGGGATGCTCCACTATTATTTGAGAGGTCATTACAAAACTCAAGATGAGTTCTTATTTTGGCGCAATGAGTGTATGGGAAACGTCAAAAAGTTGAGGGAGAGAGTGGTTTGACAAAAATCTTGGATAATTTGGTTTTGGGAAATCCAAAGTCCGCCCCACCCCCATGAAGTGGTTGCACTTGCATTAGTGAACTTGCATGATTCTTTCAACATTGAAAACCATCCGACAAAAACATGGGAGTTTATGGCAACTATTGCATGTGTTAGTGCACTTGGATTTCGACAATTGCCATGTAAGGATTTGGTATATATGTTTGAGGTTGTTGATGTTGTTCTAGTCACCCAAGTGATGTTGTCCATGGCAGCCTGAGGGAAGCCATAGGCAATCTCTCTTGGTACGCGGAGGGGGCCAGAGGAAGGTCGTGGCAAGGCATTGGCATCCAAATTTCAGTGTGGGATGCCATTATCTTCACAACAATTGGATCGAAGGCCTTTGTCCCAGTTGAGTGTTGGGTGATGCAACACCTGAATATTTCCCTTGCCATTATCTTGGTTGTGGTTGACATTATGTTGTTGCATTTTGGTAAGTAATCGTGAGTGAGGATTTCTAATGGCCCTGCTCGTGTCATCATTCTTAGCAAGGTAGCTTTGGAAGTCAAAAATAGATGTTGGCCCACCCTATTCTACATGGAATTCACCCAATTGTCACAAGGCGTCTTACAGAAAGAGTAGTACATTTTGCAAGCGACAATGCAGGAGGCTTAGGGAAGGTCGCAATTGGCAAATTGCGCTCTCTGCCTCTGTTGGCACAACAGTAGAAAAGATCTATGGTCATTTTTTTTAACAAATGATTGTAAGATACGTGTGTGGTGGGCATTGTTGGCATTATTTTGTGGAAAAATGGCAAAATAATATCTATCTAATTGCCAACTACCACATAAAGTTGGAGGGACAAGCACATGTGGAGTACCCAACTAGTAATGAGGGATGTCCCTGATAGAAAACCTATGTTATGATATGAATTATGGGTGGGATGTGGCTCATGGCATGCCTTTGCAAATCATGCATATATGAACCAAAAATGATGAAATGTACATGTTTCCCCATGATCAAGTAGATATTGTGAAGCACCCTCCACTAGCCGTGCTCCCTTCCATGCCAAGGTATGTGGTGGGGAGCTTTGTGGAGCTCTTCCACCTTGAATGTGGGTGGCAAAAGGCCAAGTAGGAAAGAAGATTGAGTTGCATGGGGTTGAAGGGGGGGGGAACAAAAAAACAACAACCTAGACGGTGCATAACTCATGACAATTACAGAGGTGGTAGAGGGCAAACATCCATTGGTGTTGGAGTCAACAACTGATCCCCCCCTCCATGGGTCCAATTTGACTGATGGGTGCAAGCATAGTAAAGTGGACCAAAAAAGTGCTCCGGTATATGAAAACCATGATTTTCTTGGTCAAACGCCTATAAGTAGTAGCAAAATGTTGTTTAAAATAGATTATTTTTCATGATGACCTCTATTGTTAAGTTAGGTACTCAAATATAGAATATCAATATGAGATCTTCAAAACCTATCATCAAAAGCGACGCGTAAAAGCAACTGACTAAATATAGTTTTGAACGTAAATTTCATGACCTTAAATATTTTGAACTTGGAATTTCATTTCATATTCCTTGAATTCATTATAAACTTGAGGTCATCTTAATTTTTTTTCAAAAATTCATCAATTTAATTTAATGTAATTGTATTTTAAACAAGTTTTTGACAATTATCTTTTCAATGACACCCACTTGCACCACCACTTGCACCGTCTTCTAAAATACATATACGTTGTTTGAAATTATTTTTTGTGAACATAAATTGCTTGGCTTTGTAGATTCATATGTTTTCTAAATGTTTATGAATTTCTATTTCATAAAATTCAAAGTTAGTATATTGTTTTGGATCACTTTCACTTAAACCTGAGCAAGGATCAAGAGCTGTCCACTTTACCGTGCTCGCACCCTAATGCAATTGGGTACCAAATCAACTGGCTGTAATGTACCTTTGGCGGAACATGTTTCTTGGTGCCACTGAACAAAACGTGTGTGCTTAAGGATTTTTGCACACATAAGGTACTGAGGCCTTAAAGCAACACTTTAAGAAACTTTTGCTATTTCAAGAAGTGGAATATTTTCAAGAAACATTCATAGATTAGCGAATGTATACATAGTCTACGAAAATAATTCAAAAAAATAAATTCACATGCAACCTATGGAAATTTGCAAATTCCTCTTACGGAAAGAACCTTTTACTCTCCACTAGGGGGGTCTATTGATGTTGGAGTGCTAGGTGAGAATCATCACAAAATCAACCTTACTGTGGGCGAAGATCATGTATTAAATGAAGGTGTTGTCCCCCTTTTGTGGATCACTTCTTACACCACCTCGTTGAGCGAATAGATCCCCACTTAGCGAAAGCCGGTGCTCTTCTAAAAGCATTTTTACAACCTACTTACACCACTACTATGAATGGCAAAAGTGGTGCTATTTTGTACTTAATGCTGCATATGATTAATTGGTTTCAACAATGACTTATTTGATGGCACCATTGCACTCACTTGTTAATGGCTTAAAGATGGAAAAATAGGTGTCGCCAAAAGGGAGATGTTTCTTTAAGGCCTCAGTACCTTAGTGCTGCAGCACTAGTAGAACATGCTTTTGGAAAGTATGTTGGGCAATGCTGAGCCATAGGTGTTGAGGAACGCATACTCAATTTCCATGCACCAGTTGAGGCTAGATTTGAAACGTCTTGCTCATGTACTGGATTGACTTGAACCAACAAAGCATGGTCCCAAATGTTTTGTGAATTTTGGTCTAGACATGGCCCATAGGAATAGTTTGGTTGGGACCGTGGAAGAATGCATGCAATCCCTGTGCCGATTGTGCAGAGGCAGTTTGTATAATACTGTATGTGTAACACATTCGCATACAGGCTGATGTCAAGCATTTTCCCAGGCCATGGCCATGTCCAACTTCATCTCAGATGTCACTACTCTCGTCCAAACCTTTGCTGTTGGAATCGGGGACAGTATTGATAGTGTGCTCCTTGCCTGTGCAGATCTGTAGAAATAGATGTGAGCTTGGAATCTTTTGGGCACATGAAGTTTGAGTGAAGAGAGTCCATTTCCTAATGTGCTGCATGAATCCAATAGTGGAACAACTCAACTTTGCACGTTGGAAAATTCTAACACATATATATGGGGCCTCTAACACCTTTTGATAATTCCATCAACCTCAATTGAAATTGCAGATGACCATGGATGAATCTCTATGTACAGTAACCTCTCGCTTAAGTACGCACCCGTTTAAGTACGCATCCCGGTTAAGTACGCATTTTTTGGCAAAAAATTTAGGGTTCAAAATTTATTAGTACGTGTGAAACCAATCTTTTGTCTATCGCCCGGCCGAATGAGGCAATTTTCGAACTTTAATGAAGTTCATCCGGCAACTCGACTCTACCTGGCGTCAGGAGTGACAGTTGGCGGCTCTTAGCGTCAAGAATTGGTTATCGCCCCAACCGTCTTCTCCTCCCTCGTCGACATAGGGAGGAGGCAAGCCAGAAGAAGACAGGCTATTTTCCAGAGTAGAAATTTGACGTAGTCTCCCAGTTAGCAATAGGCTTAGCGACATCAGATCTCTGTGATAGAGTCTGAGGGCTATTAGCAACTCCGAGATGGAGTAGTAGCAATAGGCGTAGAAGAACTGAGTGATTCAGTCTTTGGCAAATACACTTTTCAATATGATTGAAGTACTTCTTGAATGAGCAATAGTCTGATGTGCATGTTCATTGTATTTGTGTTACCATTGCGATTAAGTCGTTGTTAGGGCGAGTGGTCCTGAGTTAAGTTGAGTAGTCTTGAGATGTGGAAGTCACAGCCGACAGAGAGTTTCAGTCTCTGACAAAGGGAATTTGAGTAAGTCTGAAGTAGTTCTTTGATGAGTAAAGAGTTGTGTGATCGCATGTTATTGTGATGTTGTTGGCTGTAAGTGAGTGTGATACAATCATCGTCAAGATCATGGTGAACCATCTGAAGTTGAATTGAGTCCTTATCATTGACAAATGCTGAGATGTTGTGTCGTAATCTGAGTGGAAAAAGTATAAAAGCGAGTGCAGAAAAGTGAGGATCTTGGCAATAGGCCGCGAGTGTTGGCAAGTATTCAGTGTAATTGGTTGAGTCAGGAAGTTAGCCGTGAGGGCAAAGGCACATTGTGCAATCTGGCGATAGGCCGACAGAGAGAAAGGAGGTTGATTGAGAGAGTTGTTCAGAGAAGGCAATGTCAATTGAGACAGAGTCTTTCTTGGGTAGAGTCGTGTTGTAATGTGTCGAAAGGGCAATAAGTCTGCTGAGATTGAACACCTTATGAGCAGGCTATAAGCTGCGTAGTAAACACTTAGCCTGTGAAAGGAAAGTGAAGATGAGAGATTGGCATTTGGCCACACTCTGAAGCCGTGGGCAAAGAAATATGACCGCTGAGGGTCAAGAGATGAATTACTCCCAAGAGGGAGATGTCGGGCCATTGGCCTAGAGCAAGCTCTGTGGCGATAAACAAAGAGGATATGAGAGTATGAGGGAAGCCTGAGATAGGCAGGGCTATCGCCGAGAGTAATTACTGGGCCATAGCCAGAGTAAGTAGTCTGAGGGCTATAGGCACTACCAGAGAGAGAGAGAGGCAAAGGAAATTACCCTGAGAGGGGATATCGCCTGATAAACCAAGTAACGACTATCGCCAGCCTCTCAAGATAGAGATTAAAGGCTGACATGAGCTTGACTACAGAGTCAAAAAGAGAGAAGGAAGCAGATTTCACCCTGTGAGATAAGATTATTTGCTTTCCTATATTATAACTGATATAAACTTAATAACCAAAGGTTATAGCCTGATTATCCTATACATATTTAATGTATTGACGGAATGGATGTTCTTTGAGGAGTACCACCAGGTTTATCAGAAGATGGTGATGGTGGTTACAGTCTTTCGAAGAATGGCTGATGAACGGAAGTAAGTATAATTGGAATTAATTTGAATTACCTATAAAGCATAATTCCTCACAAATAAGGACGAAGATGGTTACCCCAAAGACGTTGCCCCGGACATGTTGTCCTGCCTATGAGTTACTTGACAATTTGCCAAGCTTTTGAGCTTCACGACTGAATTAGGTCCGAGCCTTAGAGTGATAGTACCTACCTTGAAGATAGGACAGACAACACTCACTACAGAACCATCACATATGAACCAATGAGGAAGAGAAAGAATGGGATAAGTAACATTGAAGAGAGTAAAGAATGAGAATCACCCTAAAATGTTATTGTGAACCTTAATCCAATGTGACATTAACCCTTATAGACACTATCTCAGTCTTCCTGGAGACTTAGTTCCCTGGGTTTTGTTGTTTTAAGCCATAGCAAAAGACTAACTACAGTACGCACCTAAGTACACACCTACCAGCTAAGTATGCACAAACCACGCAGGTTCAAGTTGCGTACTTAAGCGGGAGGTTACTGTAATGTGTTTTGATTTGTGAGCAAAGTACTTTGAAATGGCTCACCTGACCACCACAATCGACCCTCGTCTGTTGTTGCTTGTGTTTGATCCCATCCCAGGTAACTACGTGTTAACCCATCCACAACGTCACAAAATGTAGTTATATTTAGTGTGATGACAACTCCAAATGCTCTTAGTGGTTGCCCATATGTTATGCATAAAAATACGCACTGCAAATCGGTTATCAGTTAAGTCCATGACACACATAGCCCGTTGGTCCTATCCCATTCAAGAATTCCCTTGTTACAAGGACGTAGGTTGTATTGTAGAACTAGCCACTTTTTAATAGGTGGGCTCATTTATAGATGAATTGAATTGGTGAGAAGTGAAGTAAATGAATCATTTTCAATTGAGATTGCAATCATAATGCAAACTTTTTTGCAAATCATATGTTATGATTCTAACCCTTCATGTTGAAATAGTTCCCTTACATCTTCATTGTTTTCTTTGTTCCAGATCTCCCAATTAAGTTAGGCAACTATGTTATTAAATCATTCAATTCAATCGTTACCCGGGGTTGTTATCGCTATTTACTATTCTTGCTTGTATTGAGAATCCTCCAAGTGATAAATTAGAACTATTGTAACCTCGGGGAGATCACTCCATTGTAGAGTTGAACAACCACGTGCGATCATTTTAGATGTAAAAAATGTAAAAAATGTAAAAATCATCACCAAAATGGGTCACAATTTTATCAATTTTTTTTCATGAGTAGATATAAATGGTACATGTTACATAGTAAAAAATGGTGACTAAATTTGATGATTTGTTTTTTTAATAAAACATACCGTTTCTAACTAGAATGACGCAGAATTGAACTAAAAAAATTGCTACAATTAATGAATATGACTAAAAATTTCAAAAAAATATGCAAAAGATACCATCAATGGTTGTGTATATGTAGAAAAAATATCGTAAAATTTAAAATTATTTATGACATGTAATATAGGGGTAGCAAACTTTGTTCGCACGTGGTGTTCAACTCTACAATGGAGTGATCTCCCCGAGATTGTAACTACAATTAATTTAAGCTATTATGAGAGGGGTAGGGATGGGGGGATTGGGTGTCATGTATGTCCTTTTATTTTTCTATTCAATTAGGTTTGTGTTTGTTGCATTTCTTCTATGTTTGATCCAATCTATTTTAAACATGTATCTTTTGGGTGTCCACTATTAGATTCACACCTCATCACAAAACACTTAAATAAAAGTGTCTAGTAAGCTACCAAAATATACAATTTTTCTTCATGCTATCCTTTTTTAAACGTCCCTCCCCCTAATATTCTAACCTTTTTTCATTTGTACAAATTGAAAGAATTTATGTTCTTAAGTAACCCTCTTGTTGTTGTTTGGAAAGGACATGCATAGATACAAACTATTTCTTTAATACATGGTAATATTGTAATCATGTAAGCCATTGTGCATATCTATTGTTTTAAACGAAAAGGTTTTATTTTCATAAAGCTTTGATTCTAGAAAATTGAACCTCTAGGTGTGAGATTTAAAATGTTATGGTCTCCCAAAAGTATGCTAGGGTTACCTCAAATGTCAAAGAGGACCCAACCAAAGAAAACACTCCTAGCAACTGAGATAACATTAGGTGTTTGCTTTGGCCACATACGATTCCATGTGGACTTTTCATCTCGGGAATGGCATGGGCCTTGGTCTAAGTGTAAACCCAACTTGGACTAGGCACAATTTCTCAACCAATCAAGAGTTAAAGTGTCCCCTCCTTTGGTCTTAGTGTAAACCACCCCTTAGATCGATTTGGACTCTTCAAATCCAAAGTACCATAGAGGATGATCTATTTCATCTTTATGAAGGCTAGAATGGAGTTTCCACTTGGGATTCAAGAGTCTCTCATCCAATGTAGGGATGACATGTGGCATGATATAAGGAGAACATAATTACTTATTGTCAGAATGGAGAGCCTTCTATGATAATCAATATTCATGCTAAGCGAACTTGTGTCTAGAATTTGATGACTAATTTTGTGCTTTGGATACGACCTTAATATCCTACATTGAGAAGGGAACCATGACCATACGGCGAGTTTCAAAACTGGCTGCTTATCCAAAATGGAGAGCATTTCCAACAACCCCATGCTACTGGTATATTCACACGAAAGCATTTTGACATCCATAACCTCTGATTTCTGTCCATAAGCCGACCAATATTGCTTTGTAAAACGGCTTGAGTGTGTGGATGTCTCGATGCTACTGCAGCTCGTCATCCAAGAGGGCCACCCATCAATTGTTGGAGAAAGTAAGCAATAGGCGACGACTCATTTGAAAAAGAGTCGTATGGAAAGGAAAAGAAGTCCAAACTGGGACTTTGCCTCCAAACTTTTGCACTTTTGACCTTGAACAGGTAGCCAAAGGTCAACGCCGGGCGATTCTCAAGGAATGCCACCTGTGGAGTCTTGGAATTTGGGCATTTGTGACATCCTAGATACATATAATTTGAGAAGGTCTGTGAGCTGCCAGACTCAAGCCTCCTGTCATATAAATTCATCTCAGTCTCTCTCTCCTCTCTGTTATCAGCATTATGATTTATGGGTTCATAGTAGAAAGGTCACCAGTACTGTAAGCAATTCACTCTTACCAGGTTGCGCTACAACGGATTTCAAAGACTTGTGAAGCCTTGCGATTTGCTCTCTGCTGTGATTATTCTCATCATCTTCTCAGCCTGAAACACAGGCCTCATCTAGTGTCCACTGCATCCTCAAGAAATTCACCACAGCCTTCAGGAAGTGAGTGTTAGTGACATTTTATAAAAGTTTTGAAATTGATGTGCTAATTATCTCACATGCTCCTGGTCCAAAGCATTCGTAATTTTGTCAGTAGGTTTCATGTATTAGTGTACACTTGAGCAGGCCCATGGAAGGAGAGAAGCACAAAAAGGTCAGAAATGGAGAAATGAATCAGAGTGAAGCTTGACAGAGTGAATTCAGAATGTGAGCATGTGGGATCTTGATTGTTTGGGAGCTTTTTGTGGTGTTTCTGGTGCAGGCAGGCATCATGGGTCCTCAAGCTGTGAAGGTTGATGATGTGGAATTCTCAGCCAAGCTCACACCACCGTCCTCTTCAACTGCGCTCGAGTTGATGGGTTATGGTGAGTTTGGTGTCATTGTCTTCACCGAATTGGTCAGACCCAATCAAAGTTTCTTTAATTGTTGTAAACCGCATCAATAGGTTAGTATCCTATGCATTGCAAAATTATGAGCTACAAAAGTTACTCCCCTGGTAGCAACTTGTGATGAAATATTGTCATGGATGACTGAAATTTGGATGAAAAACCACTTGGTAAGTGACAGTAATTGTAACACTGCAAATGTATAATCCCCCAAAATTTTCACAAGGAATGACAAATAATGTTGCATTAACATTTAGTGTCGGTGACACTACACCACAGTTTACAATTAGTATTGAGCAAGGCAATTAGAATTGGTGACCCTAAATATCATATTAAGTGTAGTTTGTTATGCTGATAGTTCCCACATGTGCCATTAATGATCTGTGCAGGCATCACTGGCATGGAGATTGAGACAGTGGAAATCAGGTTTACAGCCATTGGCTTCTACGCAGAGCCCACAATCAGCGAGCACCTGCAGAACTGGAAGGGCAAGCCTGCTGCCGAGCTTACGGAGGATGACAGTGGTTTCCACAAAGAACTCATCCAAGGTACAAAAAAGAGTTCTTTGAACCACATTCCCTGTCTCAAACAGCCTCAAAGGAGCCTCTGCCTTGGAGGGAAGAAATTTGTATCCACATGTCATCATGTGATTTGTTGGACTGTTGGAAGAGATGACATGGAATTGAATTTAGGCAGAGATGTGCCAAAGTAGACCTGAGCGTATGGTATTCATGTGTGTGCAGCTCCTGTGGAAAAACTGGTGCGGATCTCCGTTATCAAGGGCGTAAAAGGAACTCCCTATGGTGGTGCTTTGCAGTCGTCTTTGAGAGACAGATTGGTGAACAATGACAAGTACGAGGAAGCCGAAGAAGAGGCCCTCGAGAATCTAGTGGCATTCTTCCAACCCCACACCTTCCCCAAGGGCTCCAACATTGTCTACCACTGGCCTTCCCCATCCACTGTCAAGGTCTTTTCTTCCTCCTTTGCCATAGCTCCCCATTTCATGCAAACACTCACTCGAAGAACCAAGTCTTGCCCACTTCGTCTCATATATGTATCTTCCTAAATTACCTCGGTAGCCAATTTTGGGACAGGTCTCGCTGACATGTCATGACGCCTAAATCTTCCATAGTCAGTGCCCTTCGTACCAGGTAGCCAATGTTCCCAGGCCATTCATTAACCATGTCGCAACTGGCTCACAGTATGCACCTAATATCCTCCATAGCCAAGTACCCTAATTCGTACCAGATAGCCGACGTCCCCATGTCATTAACCTTCTCGACTGGTCCCAATCATCCGGCTATGTCCGGTATTGATGTGGCTACCAGCTGGAGTCGTTAGTCGTGCTCATCCCATACAATACCTGGTCCATTTCATACGATAAACCTGTGTTGATGGTCTTAGGATTACAGCAACTTCTGCTCTTGTCAAATTCTTTGCCAGTGTCAAGCTGCTGCAGACACTTAACTCAAGTTTTTGTCTGTCGATTGCCCATTACAGGTTTCCATCTCAGAAGATGCCACACTGCCAGAGAAGGTGGCTTACACAATTGAGGATGCCAATGTGGCGGAAGCACTGTTGGACCTTTACCTAGGGGAGAACACCATCACTCCCTCCACTCTAACGTCCGTTGCTGATGGAATTGCTGCTGCCCAACTTGTTTAATCACCAGCGTTGCCACATTGGCCACCGACTTTGACCGAAATTCTAGTATTGCTCTCTCCAGTTTAAATCGAAGTTAAAATTCCATAAGTTGATAAGTTGATGCCAACGGGGATCCAGTACAAGTATAGACTGTTATTTACAGAGACAGGAGGTTGGCCCACTTGAATAGGCTCAAGCATTGTATACCATGCTTCAGGTGTTGGTACCCGTGTTTCTGAAATTCTGCGCTTATACAGAACAAGTTCAATTTTTTTCTTGGGAGAATTGCGAGCAGTAAAATCATATATCCACTGCTTGCTGCATCTTGCCTCTGGCAGAGATTTTGCTTCTACCGACTCTTAGTCCCCATACTGGTATCAAAGGCAGAGGTAATTATAGCCCTAAATCTCTGGAAACATGAACGTTGTCCAATATGTCATCAAAAGGTATGTTGCTGCCACTCATGGTGGTTATGAGAGCTAGTGAATTATTGTATGGCAAGATCCTGCATGTGGTTCAATTTTGGATGCTTTTCCTCTCCGTTATTTCTGTAGAGTCAAGTTACATGTGAGCCCATGTGAGCAATTCAAAGTCGTGGCTTTCCCATAGGTATTATTGCACAAATTTTGAAGCATTGGAGAGCAAGGAATTCAACAAATATTTGTTGCAACATGATGAATCAGAAGTTGGCAATGATTTATGAGTTGTTTGGTTGATTAATCCAGAAAACAGTGAGCAACACACTGAACCAAAATTTCCAAATCAAGTGCTTGAATCTGACAGGAATGAGGAATAATAGATCGGCATGGCCACAAGTAGATGCAGACTTACTGAGATATATGATAGATCGGCATGGTGCACCGCAAGTGGACCCAAAACATGCTTGAGAAGTTTCCATTTCTAAGTGTACAATTTGATACTCGTGTTGCAGCCATTAGGATCAGAATCGTCATACATATGCAAAGAGAGGGAGCCACTGCATAAGAGCGTATCTCTCAGTCATCCAACATAAGAAATAGTCTAGTCCAAGTCATTTGAAATGATTCACCTGCAAACCTCTACAAAGTCAACTTTTTATGTTGGATGACGAGAGGCACACTCATATGCAATAATTCCCTCTCTGTATGGTTGCCATTCAATGAATTGAAGATCACCTACATGCGTCATTTATGAATAGTGTGGGTTACACTACAGTAAACATATAATATAGTCCTTAATTATACCTCACCAGATGGCCTATCCCATCCTATAGAACACCGTGGTCTTGTCTCATATGTGCAAGACTTGTAATTCCTTGTACTCAGAAAAGCTACTTCAGCAAGTTTCGCTAATCAGTTCAAAACCACACACCTCTTATTTAATGTGCTCTTTGATGTACTATGCGATGATCACATTAGTGCTGCTGATTTCGAAGTTCATGTCGGGTGCAAATGTTATCTCTTTTTAGGGGACTGTTCAATCGACCACGTAGTTTCTTAAAACGACCACAGAGACACGTCGCATGGTCACATGACTTGTCAGAATTTGATTTTTCATCGCACACATGAAGAGGAGCAAGATATCGGCTTTGTGTTAGAATTGATAAACTTGTTGAACTAAATGAATCAAACAACTTGGCCAACGCTCTTGTATGGATTGTTTGTGGTTGTTTTAACTAGTGTGTGGTCGATTTAACAATCCCCTCTTTTTGTTACAAAATTGTTACATGAGATGAGGGTTAGAGGGAAATAGTGCAATGGGGTGAAATATTGATGCAATGAGCTAGGAACAAGCTCCACTCAATTAGTTGGGGTCGGTGTAGGTTGTGATCACACTTTTCTTGAGAGCCATAACTCCTATTAATACTCATCTGAGAGAGGGATTGCATATGAACATACCTCTCATCCATCCCACATAAAAGCCCTAAACTAATATGTAGTCTGGAGGTTTTTTTTAGTTGATTTGACACCATAATTAGTTTTAAAGACTCAAATTAGTCTACTCCAAGAAATTTGAAATGAATGGACAAAACATATAAGGGTCGAGTCTTTATGTTGGATGAATGAGAGGTACGTTCGTATGTGATATTTGTGAGAGGGAATTATCATATACAAGCGTACCCTCATCCATCCAACACATAAACTTGAACTCGTTGTATGTTTGTGGCCAGTTCATCTCAAATGACTTGGATTAGACTGATTTGGGATCTTTAAAATTGATTATGTTGTTAAATTAATTTCTTTTTTAAGTAATCTCTGGGCTACATGTTATTTCTAGGCTATTATGTTGGATGAATGAGAGGTACGCCCATATGCAATACTTCCCTCTTGCCTACAATCATTCCTTCTTTCCGTACACATCATGCTATTACACAAACAAAGGAGAACAAGATAGATGTTGTTTTAAGTAAATATAGACATTTTTCAAAATATGGACTTCTTGGTTGATGCAATTCTATCATAGGATCCTACGATACCTCTAACATACATAACTTTTATGGAAGATGTGTGAACCCTTAGTGCATACTTGAATTTTATGCTATTAAAATATGATGAAAGAACTCAAATGTCTATTTTTTGATGTTAAATATATATAAATAAGTGTTGAATAGTGAAAATACAATCAAAACAATTGCTATAATATTATCATAATCAACTCTATTCTATCATAGGATCTTACCACACAATCCTATTGTAGGGTCATATAATAGAATTCAACATGTTATAATTTGGGACGTGGGACTTAGTCCAATTTTACTTAAGTACGTGTTATAGATAGAAGGGCATAACCACACGTGCAATAGTGACTCACACATTTGTGCCGTGATTGGTTTAGGGTTTCTTATGACCGCCACACAACTTGAAGTTGAAGTCATTGTTGAATGACTTGTCATCTGAAGTGGCACCCGCGACTCTTGTGATAGCTTCTAGGGGGAAGTACTTGAAAGAGAAGGTTAATATTCAAAATATTGCAGCCACATTATGCGGGAAAAAAACCTACAGGTGTGTGATGTTGGGTGTCTGAAAAGATAAAGATCTTCACAAATCCATAGGCCCAATTCCTAGCCAGGAACTATTGAGTCGGTGCATGTCGTGTGGTTAGGCCCTAAGTTCCACCACTTTATCCATGAATTTTTTTTTTTGGCAGGTTGCAGAGGTGGCATCCTGATTTATAGGTAACTTAACTTAGGTGAAAGTAGCACATGAACGATACCTAGCATGATAGCCGAGTGTGTAATTGATTCACTTAAGTATAAGTTATGTGCAGACAGAGATAGGTGACTCAATAGTTGACTTGTCCACCTGGCATGTGACTGGTCTCGGAGTCAGGTGAGACATGAGACCGAACTGCCAGAGTCGAATACTAATTAGGTGGCATCCATGATTGAAGATGACTCCTGCAATGTGGTCGGTGGCGGCAGCAGCAAGGCCTTTAATTTCAAAAGCACACCCTAAATAACTTAACGACTTGGGTCGCAGGCTCCGGGGAGATTTCTGGGCATAATCGGTCAAGATCCTTGTGTTTCTTTCCGGCCGGTTACATGTTTCGATCTTTCGGGTCTTTCTTTATTAATTTGAGGTATATTCTGTAGATTCCTCTAAACTGATCGGTAATTCTCCTGAACTCTTGAACTTCAACCGGTTATTTCTCAAACTCAACCGGTTCATCTGTAACCAGCAGCCGGTTTTCCCCATTCATTGGTGGGTCACTTGCTGTGAACAGCTTGTTGCCCAACGTCCTTAACCCTTAAAGGTCGGAGAGGCCCTCTCAGGGCCTCGTTGACCCTAAATTATTTGACCATAAGATAGCGTCAAAACATGTCGGAATTGCAATTTTTTTTCCCCAAAATGTGTATCTCAAAATTCCATATCTAAATATATATGCCGATCACACTAAAAGAATTACATGGAGGTCTGAAATGGGGTAAACATAGGCTGATGGGAGAGGCCCTCTCACCCCCCCCCCTTGACCTTTAAGGGTTAATGTCATTAAGGGCCACTTCACACATGAGATTGAAGGCCTTTGACCAATTGTTGCATTCTAAGATCTCTCATTGGTCGAAAAGGTTGAGACTGTTCAAGGTTACTTTACACTAGAGGTGAAGGCCTAAGGGTCCAAAGAAATCATGGATGAAAATACGTGGTAGACTATGAATAATGTTTCATGGTTTGTCAGAATTTGCATTAGGTCCACCTCCAAGAGGTAGGCTTTGACACAAATTCCAACAAATCATGTCATTTGAATAACGGGTACAACCTTTGGATGAGAGCCATGGGTCCTCACAATTAGAGTAGAAGCCGCCCATGACCAATCACTTAAGAGATTCTACGCTAAATAGAGAGAAGTATAAGGCGGTGCAAAAAAAAATTGGATAGCAATCAGGAGGATTGAGAATTCATCGGTAATTTCATTTCTTAAATTGAAATTACTATGAATTTTGAAGCCAAAGTTGGCCCAAACATATTACCAATGTCTAGAGTATGCCATAACTGCTCATTTTAACCGCTCATTCCTCCTCACTTTAGCAACTTATTCTCCACCAAGCAACTTGGGGCCACTTCACACATAGGCCAAGGGCCGGGACCATGTATAGTAGAGACACCTATTCCCAATCAGGACCCCATCAACAATCTATAGGGTACTGGAATTTCCATCAAGTTGGGACTGAATTCGATCAGGCCGAAACCAATAGTGCCATAACACATTTCCTGGTTTTGAGTGCTAGAGTGAGGAGGAGGAATGAGCAGTTAAAATGAGCGGTTATGTCAAACTCTAGACATTGGTAATATATTTGGGCCAACTTTTGGTTTTAAAAATTCATAATAAATTCAATTTAAGGAATAAAATTATTGAAAAATTTGCAATCCTCTTGGTTTCTATCTTCCTACATGGGAAAATTTTGCACCGCCTTATACTTCTCTAGATTTGGTGCAGAATCTCTTAACTGATCGGTTATGGGTGCCTCTACTCTAATAGGCCCCTGGCCCACACTCTGTGTAGTGTATAATAATAAATACAATGCGGACTCCGCATTTCAGTGCTTGTAAACATTGGACAAATTCAATCATTCTTCAGCATCAAGGCAGAACAGGCTGGCTGCATGTGTGCTATGGTGAACCCTCCTGTTCAAGCTTTCTTTTGACACCCGATTGAGGTGCGTAAACCAACACTTTAAGCTATTGCACATACATATGGCTATGTGGTTGATTTTAAAAAAACACACATATTAGGGGCGGTTTACACCATGGACCATGAACTTGTCCCATGGCCATCCGAAGCTTGTGATTGGATGTTGAACTCGTCCCGGGAGTAGATCGGTTTACACCAAGCAAAAAATGTCAGAGAGCCCATAGATATTGAGGTCCCCAAAAAACAATATTTAAGGCCTATTCTATCCACTGACATGGTCCAACGGCTTTTCTGTTGGGAGGGGCAAAAGAGGTGGTCTGGAAAAAACCAGCCAGGGGCCCATGGCAGAAAAATGCCAAAAAAAATTTAATATTTTTTCATTTGCCTCGTAGAAGCCGTTGCAGGTTACTGTTAAAACAAACTAACGGTTTAATTTCAGGGCACAGTGAAAAGGCAGTTTTAGGAAGGATTTGTCATTTCTCTTTCTTGCAGCATAGTTCTGATAGAGTGATAGAGTGAGATTTTTTTTGCAGAAATGGAAGGATACTTTGTTGATGAGGAACCGCGTAGAGAGTCACAAGGAGAGTGGTCACAAAATTCAGAGTGGATGCAACGAGTGTCAATTCCAAATTTAAGAGAGAATCAAAATTCGATTTCCCAACTGTTGCAAGGTCCGAATTTGCTTCCCAGTACTTTTAGGGCTAAACATAGGTATGCAGAAGGTGAAAAACTAGCCTCAATTGAATATTTGGTGAATATTCAAAGTCAAAACCACTAGCTTTCTTAAACCAATCCCTAGGCCCCGTGTGTGACGACCTCGCATATGATGAGGACCCCCACTTTCATTGCCTACTATCAACACAACATAGTTGGGCACTAGACCCAAGCTAGATCAAAGCCAAAACATGACCAACTCCACGATCCCACCAAGAACTGACCCCCTTGGTTTTGTGGGCTTGAACCGTCCCCCACCATGGTGAATAGAATGGCTAGAATAGGCATTGACAAGCCACCCTAAACCCACCTTGAATTGACCTAATATAGAGTGGAACCGTTACCTACCCTATATGGAGGCAATGAAGGCTGGTATTCGGTGGCGACACATATGGCACCTAAACCCGTCACTCTGTGAGCCCAGATACTCCTTTTTCATAGGGAACGGTTTAAGGTAGTAGAGTGTCAGTGATCGGGAGGCAATTTGGGTGAACCAACCCATACACTCGTTCCTTGTTAGATGCCTAAACCCTTGCCTCCAAGGAACAAGTGTATGGGTTGGTTTGCCCCAGCCTCGGGAGGCGTAGAGGATGTTGGTTTTACCATCCTCTAAGGTAGGAATACCATAACCCGTGAAAATAAGGTGATTCGCATTGAAGATATGGTCTTACAATCATGAGATAATTTTCCAAGATAGACGAGGAGGATTCATGAAGAATACAAGTTGTTTCATATTTTTTTGCCCTGTACAAAAAATGCTACAATTTTTCAAAGTGGAAAGTTGTCAAACCCCCTACTTGTTCACTAGATTCTCCCTACACCAAACACGGTAATCCGCATTTCCATACAAAACATCACCTAAACCGGTTAGCTTATGAGTACATTAAACTTGACTCCCATTAGCTACACTAAGTGTACACGCATTGAAGTTGTTGCCTCGCCATGATCGGTTTCAGAAATGGCACTTCACTATTATGACGGCGGTCTAGTGCACGGGTAGAGGGTGGTTAACCGGTTTGGGTATTTCTACCTTCCCTTATGTATAAAGGTACTTGCTATGGTTCCAACTTCCACTACACGTTAAGCAGATTTCAAATATATGGCATCCTCCCACATGGTGCATGTGCCAACATTCAAAATTCAGACCATCCCGTGCACTTAACTAACGTACCTAGGGAGCTGCTTCATTTCATTGGCCAAGCAGTTGTGATATTGTTGGGAACAATCTATGAGTTAAGGTGTGCAGGTGTTGTTGGGTTTGTATGTCTTGTTCTTTATCTTCTATTCATCGTATTCACGTCTTGAAAATATGTGTTGAATTAGAAAATGTATGATGAAACATCACCAACAACAATCATATTGGAAATCGCTCCTGAAGTAGTTATGGTCCAATTGTGGTTATAGAAAAAAAGGTTGATGATTCCTTAACAAATACATAGGTTCTCCCAATTGTGTTCACTATTGCATCTTATTGTTTTCAAGTATCCAACAATTGCTTCTAAGGTATGAGGGTGTTATTTGGTTACTTTTCTTAATCATACACATGTATTTGATTGGTGTGTGGTTGGGTGATGATCAAGGAACAAACACCATAAAGACATCATCATAAACTACTCCACACTCACTATATTATGTGACAAATACATATTTCATAAACATGGGTAGTGATTATCTCTATTGATCATGTTTAGGTGTCATATCCTTAATGGGGTTGCATAGTTCCACTATGTGTTTTTTTTTTCTCTCTCTCTCTCTCTCTCTCTCTCTCTCTCTCTCTAGGAGGAATTGCATCTTCAAACGAGGGCTCATATAACTAGGCTCAAGTGGCATATATACTATAGTCAGTAATATACGCTTGAAACTGGGTCTTTCTTTCCTTACCTTCAATTGTAGCTTGTAGGGATGTATATGAATTGTATTTAGCCTCGTTGTGAATGATTTTTGGATGATTTTGTGGGTCAAGCAATTCAATCATTGGCTATGTACAATATTTATTGGGATCCGACCTACTACATGACACATGTGACCTATATGGCCTCGGCACTCATATGCCTTGCCTTATATAGGTTTCTTGATAATCCTAGTAGCAGGTCTCATCACAACATATACCCAATCCATAATGATAGCAAAGGGTAGAAAACATGGAAACCACACTCTCATTGTTGATGGTGGACAACAACAATTGTCGACAAATTCCTAGTAGAATGCAAAGATGTTGCACGAATTATGGTTAATTTGAACTTTGAAGCAATTGGTGAAGAGATAAATATCACTACGTCATTTATGATATTTTGTGTCACTCACTGTTTGGAATTATGCAAGCCTAAAAACATTTCCGTGTAGTGCTGGCAAACCAAATTCACAGATTCTCAGTTTTGACATTTCTAGTACTTTAATTAGCAGTCAAGATTCTGAAGGACAGTGACCAGCCTTTTAAATGTGTGAACCATTCTTTTGCAGTTTGTACAACACCATGATACTATTCAGTAGTTATTCAAGTTGGCATGTCTTCTAAGTTTGAACACGAGATCCACATCATTGTCCTTGTTACGAAGGTAGTGCATGAAATCAGTTCATACCAAAGTACACAGATCATTTTGCAATAGGGATGTATTTACATTAGAATTTTGAAGATGTTTTACAAGTTTGGAATTTGAATTTGATGTTTGACATTGTTCAAAATCTGATCCTTGCTTGCTCACTCGCTCGAGGAATGATTGATTCAAAATACAAATAAATATACAGTTGAACAGGAAAGTGCACAAGGGAGTCGTACATAAAACGAGAATGTGTAACCTGCATGTGCAGGTTGAGTCCTCAAGCATGGGTAGCTGCATGCCAGAAAAAGGCTGGACGTGGTTTCTGAGTCGGAGACAACAGAACCAGAGAATTAGTACTCTCATCCACGACATATGGCTCAAGAAGCACCCCAACAGCAAGACCTGCAGCTTTTGTGTCGGGATAAATGTTGAACTACTTGACTACAAGAGGATTTCTCTATGATGGAATGCACACGTCATTCGACAAGATAATTCTTCATATTGCAAAACTGTGTATGGGGACTAGCTAACCTGCAGAATGACAATCGACAAGTTCTGAATATGTCCTGCAATAACAAACCCAGTTAGTTATGGGATGTGTATAATATATTCATATGTTCATACATAGTCTTCGTATGATTGCGTATAAATGAATGTATGGGTTGTTGAAGACCACTTAAAATCAACATATGCAACATATGGGACATGTTTGTGTTTCTGCATCACCAAAATCAACTCAAATAGTGGATCTTCTTGAAATTTTACTTGTTCCAGGGTTTTCCTTGCTACGAATTCCTATGCAGATTCTTTGCTGGTGCAGTGGAAGTACTATATGGACATGTCATTCCATGTGGAAGCCTGCAATTCAAGACACTTAGCAACTCTGCAAAAAGCACAATCAATGTTCTCATAACAAGGACACACTACATCTTCCTTGGACAAGGCTTCACATTCCCAAGTCCAACATCAAAATACACTTGGCCTCTCTTCACGGAGAAGGCTAAATCTCATGTAGTAACGCACAGCTGGCTCGCGCATCGCCACCGTGGCACGCGGGCCCCGCGGGGATGCCTGGCCCGTTTTACCCCCCAGGGCTTGGGACATTGCGCAGTGTCTTGAACCCGAGTCGCCGAAACACTGCAACACCGGAACACTACCCCCCATCCATCGCCATGCCATCCCCCTCATGCCATGCCATCCCCAACCATGCCCACACCATGGGTTGGGGGCCCACCAAGATGTCATCTCCCGTCAACATGGTTTTCTTGTCTGTGTCACAGGTGTAGGGTTTTGTTCATGCAGTGTATCGTAATCAGAGTTGTCGGAAATCCCCGTAGTACTGTGGAATTTTGATTTCACGTTTGTGCTTGTGATGTTCCGTTTAGGGTTTTGTGTTGGGTGCAAGCACGGTAAAGTGGACAAGTCTTGATCCTTGCTCAGGTTTAAGTGAAAGTGATCCAAAACAATATACTAACTTTGAATTTTATGAAATAAAAATTCATAAACATTTAGAAAACATATGAATCTACAAAGCCAAGCAATTTATGTTCACAAAAAACAATTTCAAACAACGTATATGTATTTTAGAAGACGGTGCAAGTGGTGGTGCAAGTGGGTGTCATTGAAAAGATAATTGTCAAAAACTTGTCTAAAATACAATTACATTACATTAAATTGATGAATTTTTGAAAAAAAATTACGATGACCTCAAGTTTATAATGAATTCAAGGAATATGAAAAGAAATTTCAAGTTCAAAATATTTAAGGTCATGAAATTTACGTTCAAAACTATATTTAGTCAGTTGCTTTTACACGTCACTTTTGATGATAGGTTTTGAAGATCTCATATTGATATTCTATATTTGAGTACCTAACTTAACAATAGAGGTCATCATGAAAATAATCTATTTTAAACAACATTTTGCTACTACTTATAAGCGTTTGACCAAGCACTAGAATCACTATATTCGTTGATTTGAGACTTTCTCTTGTCTCAGATTAATATATGGACCACAACAACATGGTCTAATGTTTGGGTTGTCCTACCTAAACCATCTTGATATGAGTTCTTAATTGGGTTCTTGATATGAACACCCGCTTCAAAGTATTTGCATCTTACAACATTCTCCAATATGTGTGTGATTTAATCCATGTTCTTATATTTGTAACTGTCTCAAAATGCCGAAAAAGTCCCAAATTAACGAATATAGTGATTAGAGAAAAACGCACATTTTATGACTGCAATTTATGATTGCTTTAAGTCATAAAATCCCAAAATATGACTGACGAGGCACCGGGGGGGGGGATGACGCGCGCGGTGACTGGGTCTACTCATTACCGACGAGTCGCTTCGGACATCAGTCATATGAATATATACGGTAGTTTGGGCGTATAAAAGGACAGAATCTACGATTCCGACAGCACGTGGAGCATGCCTTGACTGGCTTTGAAGTCCGTGCCTTTTTTTGACATGCCCGGGCAGGAAAAAAAAACCAATCCGACGTGGCATGTGACTATGTGTAGTCATATTTTTTGCTAACGTGTAATATGATTGTGACGAGTCATAATTTAGCCGACGTGGCAGACCACGTGGAATGTGACTGCTAGTTTTATCACTGATTGTAGTCATGTTTTTGTGGCGTTAGCCGAATTTTTTGTTGGGATGCCATTATTATATGACGGCCTATAGTCATATTTTTGGTAACATGTATTGCATAATATGACATGATGGAGTGATATTTTCTGCGATGGAGAGTCACATTACGTGGTTATTTATACGCGGTTGTGACTGTATTGGGTTAGATCCGCATTACTTCTAGTTGTGAATGTCAGTCACATTTCGAATACATTTTAAGCGGTTACGACGCATTCAAGTCATGCATTACATGACTGAGGTAAGTAAGAAAAAAATTGTCACAAGTCTATACGAATATGTAGCAAGTTCATTTTGCATATACATGTGAAGCAATCATTGGAGACACAAATTGAACAGATAAATATAAATAAGTTCAATGATATTTTCTAGTCAATATCTCGAAACATATCCAAATGTGCCAGTCTCTGCCACATTTACCATCAATATGTAAACTACCTAATTGCGAAAGGTTTGTTTCATTCCTCCGACAGAGCCTTGAGTGCTTCCATAGACCACTTGGTGATGGACTTCAACGCATCGTCCAAACGCGATCAAAAGTAGCCGCGGATGCGCCTTGAAGTTGTCGACGCTCCAGTCGAAGTCGCGGGAGTAGCCCCGTAGGCGCGTAAGCCAGTCGGGTCTGTGCTACCCTGTCGGTCATTTGGTTTCGTCCACGTCAACCCACGAACGCCCACGCCCGTGTCCCGCTCGTCGCTCTTCTTCAAGTTCTGCCGCAGATTCTTCAGCTTGAATTGTCGGTGACGTGCTTTTTCGTCGCCGCGATTACCACCTTTAATTTCCGCCGTCCGGCCAAGGCTCCGCACCTTCTCGCAGAGGTGTCGGATTGGCTCTTTTTTTAGCCATATGCCGTAAAATGCTTACCTCCCGGAGCTCCATCTCGTCGAGGAACTCGTTTCTGTGCCATGCGCCATCGTCTTCCTCCTCGTTGTATGCCGATATTTCGTCAACGTCCATCTCACAAGCTCGGAGAGTATCTTGCATGTTTTGGGACAGCAAGATATCTTCCTCATCGGCAGCCGTGCTCTCCTTTCGGTTTGATTGCAGTGGCCAAGACTTGGGTTCACTTGCATTTTTCTACACACCCAGACATACAAGTCAGTATATGACTACATGGAGTGACGTGATATTACTGCATGGAGTCACCCTACATAACTGTACTAAGTTACACGATTGCATCCAGTCTTATTATATGACCTTACGGAAAGATATGATTGCATAATATGATTGGACAAAGTCACATGACTACTTAGAATCATATTATATGACTGCACTAAGTAACATGTTCGCCTAGAGTCCGAACATGACTTCATGGAGTGACATGCATATGCGGACATATGTTATCAACATTTTATTTACATGTGATTGGAGTTAGACCCAATGAACGCGAATGACTAAATGCGACTGCAAATGCAAGAGATTACGGGGAAGGTCAGTATCAATTGAGAGATAGCATTAAATGTTACTATTTTTACCTTCCGCCTCTTTGGTTTCAACCGCTCATCTTCGTGTTGTTCGTCCTCATCATCATCGATATCCGTCTCAGCAAGTTGTTTTTTTTCCTTCGCTCGGATGGTCATACCCCAGCCACCATCCTGCTCTAGAAATGGGTCTGGCTCTCCAAGAGGCACGCCACAGCTACTCTCAAAAACACGCGCAAGCTCATTCGAAGTCATTTCCAAAACCGGCAATGAAATTGCCGGGAAACTAGCAATTGTGCGAAATACTTCCACTTACATGCCATCAGGAAGATTAGCAATTTTTCATGTCAAATTTCCTAGTACATTGTCCATTTCGGCAGAAATGGAAGAAGTCGCGAAGACCACACTGTTGAGTACGAACGGGAGTTAATACATGGACATTACATGTCACAAAAATTATGAATCCAAAAAGTGACAATGCTGGAACATGACTCCAACGAGTCACAATGTCTCAACATTTTTATGACTCCAAGGAGTCATAATCATTAGAATGTGATTGGAGTGCGTCATGATGACTCTAAACTATGACTGGAGGGAGTCATAATGTTGCCTCTACAGGTGAGCTCAGCTTTCTCCTGGGATATTAGCTTGAATTTTTCTTTATTTACCTCCTAAAGGTACTACTGTAGTACTGGTAGTCCAATGGGAAAAGAGAGTTGGCTATATGTATGTACCAAGAAATGCATAATTTGAAGTGATCAAAGAGGATATAAAGTGAGTCTGCATTTGATCCACATATATATCAACTTAGGATGCAACAAGTTCTAAAATTGAAAAGGAATCTGAAGAAAAAGAATAAGCAAGGGATAAATATTAACATGAAGACAAATCATCACAATTAAAAGGACACCAACCACCCAGGCAATCCCATTCCATGTGGCCAACACTGGTCTCAAAAGCCACCATGTGACAAATAGCAATAAAACTGACTAGCCAGCCACAATCTGCAAATGATTGTTATTGTAAATTTCAGATCAAAGGATCATGAGATGAAAAACTTATATAAGAGGTCAAGGTGAAAATTCTCTCTCTAGTTCAATTGATCACATAGAGCTCCCAATTGAACCTAGACTGGTGTCTATATTTTGAGCACATAAACCAATGTCCTCATAGCACATGTCCTTTTTTTTGTGGCCACTCTTAACTACAAGCCTTGCCATATACCACACAATATAGGCATCCAATTAAGACGAGTGACCATATAAAGCTCACCTATCTTACATTGACACATTGCACTACATCCAAGATATTATCCATGAGCACACCACTCAAAGTAGGAAAAAATTTTACTTACAAAAAGGGGTAGAAGTGGCCGCGCAATAGGTATGTACAAATCCTCTCCAAATGTATTTTCTTTCTCATGCTGGTCCAATTGCGTATCCTGCTAATCACAATTTCCTAGAATTAGCACACTGCATCGGTATATCTTTTAAATGTAGAATCATTTCAAAATTAAAAGGTTAGTTGTGCACAACCTTGAGTTCAAAAGCATCGAGTCAAGAGCAACAAAACAAAGCCTAATACTTGGATGAGCATGTACCAAGAGACACACACACACACACATACACACATGGAAAACGTGGAAGACACAGGGCTTCCGAAACCTACAAAACCAACAGAACTATGAAAGCAACAGAGTTTAAGGTTTTTGTTGAATACTACATCACTCAACTACCCAACAAAATGTTGAATGCTACATCATTCAACTGCCCAACAACAAAAGGAAAATAACAAGAGGAGCATCAAATTTTGAAGGAAACTTGAAGAAGCTTCACCAAGGAAGCACTGGAGAAGGTTGGAGGGAAGTGGAGCTTCGGAGAGACGTTCAACCACGGCTTTAGGTCCACTGTCACGGAATTACAAGGACAACGCGCGGTTATAGGGTCCCGTACCCACGGTTATAGGACCATCAGCGTTTAGTGAAGGAGAACTTAGGATTTTGACTAAAGGACTATTATATTAGTATTGAAGGAGATATTATTGAGCATTATGAAGTATATAGGACTAGGAATACATTCCAATAGTAGAAGTATACAAGATTTTGTTAAAGACAATTATGCTAATGAGAATATTTAGCAATTATGAGGAAGAAAGGATTTCATGTACATTCCGTTAGTGGAAAGATACAAAATCAAAGCATTATAAGATTTAATCAATCGAGTATGTAAGCATTGATTAAATTCTTATAAATGACATATAATGTAGCCACGGCAAGGATATAGCGAAATCTTGAAAATACGAACATTAGAGTAACTTGACGGTTATAACCGTTTGTGATAAGTACAATCTACGAACGTCATAAATAAATAGATATTTAGGGAAGTGGAGTTAACAACCACTCTAAATATAGATTTTGAGAAACTTCATAAGAAACTCCGCAAACCACAAATTCTCACTATCTCCGCAACCCATACAGACAAACAAACAAACAAACGCAATTCTTGGGCATAACCTCAACCCAAAAATTCCTGCAAACATCTACTTAACCCACAAACTCACAAACCATCCCACCTTCACTGAAACCCTTCGAATTGTAGTATGGAGAAGCGTCCTTGAGACCTCCACCGAAACCCTAAGGAAGTTCTCACCACTCGCCACGGTTGGATGAACTTCGTTTGGATGAAATTAGGGTGGATGAACTTTGGTTGGGTGAAAGAGGTTCACTTCAGTTGGATGAAGTGAAGTCCATTTTCATTTGGGCTGATTTATTTGGGTTGAATTAGGTTCAATTAGGATTAATCAGGCTTAATTAGGGTCAATCACTCTTAATTAATTTGAATGTGTATGAGAACATGTGAAAGTATACGACATTACTTAAAATATTATAAAATATTCATATAAAGGAAAAAATCATTTTAACAAATTAAAAATAAAGGATTGGTTTAAAAATAATTCATAAATGTTGAGTTTTTCACCTAAAAAGTTTTTATTTTAGATTTTTTTAGTACTATAAAGGTTAAAGGAGAATAAAAATTTCAATTTCAATTTTTAAATGATAATTAATCAGGAACTTTTGATGCCACAATTTGGTTCACTAGACATTACCAATGTCTAGTGACTGTGTCAACCGTTCATTTTGGGTTGAAATCATCCTCATTGAAGTACACATCCTGTAAGAAATTATCCTCGTTGAGCTACACGTGTCATGTGGACTTGTGTGCACTCCAGTCTCCAGCACAAAAGGTGTTAATCTTTTCCACTTGATCCACTGGGGCCTCCGTCTAGTGATATGACTGTTTACAGTTATATGACTGCCCTGGGTTATATGACTCCCCTGTCGTGTGTATCCACCTAGATATGTGACTGCGTGCATGTGAGCACTCCCTGCTTGTAAGGTATTCCTATATCACAATTTGACCCGCCGCGTATACCGCGCACTCCACAGGATGGTAGAAAGGGAGTTCCAAAGCTTGAAGCATCTACAGTTATGGCAAGAAGAAGAGGTCCAAGCAGACGCCATGCAGTTATCCAAGTACCCATGTCCATGCATGGAGTGTGCGGGAGGGAAAGTCCTCGATCGAGCCACAATTCGAAAGCATCTTTGCAGTAAAAAAAAGACCCTATGTTTACAGCCTCTATCTTGGTAAGTCATTCCAACAAACCACTTTTGAATGAGCGTAAGCGGGTGGTCCTGCTTTGGGCGAGTTTTCATCTTTGTGTACATGAATTTTGTAGGCCCAATGGAGACCCATTGTAAAAGCTACCTGCATGACATCCATGAGAACCTTTCTAGGAGGACACCAAACGCCAACACACGCCATGCCAAACACAACGTCTGCAAGAGTACGAGCCTTGCAGAGGTGGCGGTCAAACGTGTATGACGGATAGTGATGTGACGGGCCCATCCCAAAACTTACACAATTTTCATATTGGAACAGAGAATGGGAAGTAAGGGTGTCCAACTTCCCATTCATGGGTTGGGGTCTATTTGCACTCCAACCCACCAAAGAGGGAGAGGAATTGCTTCCCTTTGTAGGACCACAGTACACCTTGGCAGAATACATAACTTTGAGCAAGGCACAACCTCGAGTGAAGTCATATGCGATGCAAGCTGAGCCGGACTTGTACATCGATGGAGATGTAATGAAGGGGAATGTCGCTGGCTTCATAAATAGTTCCATAGGGTGCAAAGAGATAGGAAATGTGGTGTGGGAACAAATAGGACTGGGGGTATGTAATTACCATAGCCATAAGGGACATTCTGGTCGGAGAAGAATTGTATGCACACTACCTTTTGAACCCGCACACCGCGTTGTAGGCTGACATCCAATAGTCCATCCATGGAATGACTACACTCCGTCATGTGTTCTCTAACATGACTACACCAAGTCATGTTTTGTATTGACAAAATTTTGTATCAAAAGTTATGACCACGGCATACATGTATAGGTGGAACATGACAAGTTTTCCCACATCCATTGTTTGTATATGTGTGTTGCATGGGAGTTCATGTATTGATTTCCACAATGTTTTCCCACGGAAATGGCAAGACGAGTACAACCCTATTGACTTGTTCTCCCATGCACCGAGGAGTGGTCAAGCAATCCAGACATACCCTAAGCCCATCCCAAACGATGGACAAGATGGAGAAGTTAAGGTTCTACGTATGGTGGCAGAGTGCTTCAGGAAGTATGATTGCCTCAATTTTGACGGACACGAAATCGAAGCACTATACATGACGGACTCGGGGATGCATTGGTTGAAAACCCTAAAGGGGAGGATGGTTTCACAACGAACGACAATGAAGGTAGCGATGAGGAAAGGGAAGAAATGAATGACCCCATGGAAACAAGAAGGAGTACCATGAACAGCAAGGACCCCAGTGGGATAGACCACGAGATACTCTTACGCGAAGCTGGAACTCCACTTTATGAGGGAAGCCCCTCGAACTGTCTCACATCCACACTCATGCTACTATTGTGTTGCACCACCTTCGCCGTACCAAACAACTTTGTGGATGAGTTGTTGAAGTTGTTGAAGGAGACAATTTTACCCAAGGACAACACACTACCGAAATCATTTTACGAGGCGAAATGCTTGTTGATGAAGTTGGGGTTGTCCTACAACTCAATACATGCGTGTAGAGGTGGATGTTGTTTGTTTCGGAAAGAATTGGAGGATGCAATGGAGTGCCCAACATGCCACAAATCGCGGTACGTAGATAACTCCAAAACAATTCCAATCAAAGTTTTGAGACATTTTCCTTTGATTCCTCGTTTGCGAAGGATGTACAGCTGCACACGGCTGGCGGAGCTCATGAAGTGGCATGTAGGCGGGAAAAGTGAGGACAAGGTGATGAGGTCTGTGGTGGACTCGAAGGCTTGGGACCACGTAAATAATAGGTGGCCGTGGTTTGCGGAAGAGGAACGGAACGTTAGGCTTGGCCTTGCATTCGACGGCGTAAATCCGTTTAGGAACCAAAGTCTCAGCCACTTTACTTGGCCCGTGGTCATGCTCAACTACAATCTTCCCCCTTGGTTAGTGACCAAAAACTTCTTCATGATGCTTGCGCTAATCATACCAGGAAAAGAGAGTGTGACGGACAGGAACGTGGATGTGTACCTTGCACCGTTGATTGAGGAGCTCCAAGAGCTTTGGAAAGGGATCGACTGCTTGGACGAATCGCAAGGACACTCCAAAGAGAAAACATTCAAGCTACATGGCATGCTTTTGTGGACGGTGAATGACTTCCCGGCGTACGAATTGATTTTCGGGCAAGTAACAAAAGGACATAGGGTTTGTCCTGTGTGTGGCCCCAACGTGACAACACGGCGTTCCAAGGCGTTGAAAATGAATGTTTACCTTGGGCATAGACGACAACTGCCAATGACCCACCAATGGAGACGAGAGAGGTCCATTTTTGAACGGCAGCCCGAGATGAGACCACTGCCAAGAAGGATGAGTGGTCGAGAGCAATTGCGATATGCGAATGAGTGACAAGAGTGGATGAAAAAGCATTGCGCAAACCAAGGTGGACAGACGCTAGACCCCGTACACGAACACGGAGTGACGAGGAGGACATGCATGTATGACCTTCCATACTGGAAAGTACATGTATGTCATGATGAGAATTATGTGAGTGGACGTAGTCATGTACAGTCACATGATTGCACATAGTGATATTGTGATTCGCACCGTCAAATTTCTGACTTGCTCGAGTCATTGTGTAGGATCTTCTAATTCAACACACATTGGATGTCATGCACTGTGAAAAAAACATCGCTGAGAATGTCATGAAAACCATATTTGGAGAGAAGGACACACTTGGAGTTCGTCTCGACATGAAGGAGGCGGGTATACGCAAGCATCTTTGGCCCGTACAAGGAAAGAAACCAGGCAACGTCATTTTACCTCGGTCCTCGTACGTTCTGACAAAAGAAGAACGTGAAGTCTTTGTGGAGCACGTGCGTGCATTGTGAACCCCCACCCACTATGTGGGTCAGCTGAGGAAGCGCGTAAACATGGATGGACACATAGAAGGCCTGAAATCCCATGACTACCATGTCCTCATGCAGCAAATGTTGCTACTATGTGTGCGCTGCACAATGGGAAAGGAAGTTCGGACGTCAATAATAATGTTGAGCCGTGTATTCAGGAGGGTATGTGCTAAGTCCATTGATCCTCTTGGTTCCGAGAGGCCCCCCCACGACATATTCCGAAATCCACCTTCATAGTTAGAAACAAAACTTCAGAAATGGTGCCGATATGGCCAACCACTACCGCGCTCTTCGTTATGCACTTCAAACTCGTCTGTTTCCACCCCTCGAATTGTTGTCTACAAAAGAGTCCTCTCCAATGGACTAGGCCCACTTGCTTCGCGAGGGGCTGTGTATAAGTCGGGCTCTCTAGGGGAGGATGGGAAGTTGGCTTCGTAGCCAAACGTGGATGGGAAGTTGTTTTGCGCAAGGAACCGAGAGGCGTTCGGGTATTCTCCAAACAGCAGAGAACGGATGAAGTACAATGCATAGCATTGGGCAGGACTTCAGATTTTTCCGGATTGCAAGTGACGGGCTTATATGACGATCTCGTACCGAAGACACCCATATTGGGCGATGCAGTGGAAGTGGGGCCAGGAGTGGTTGCTAAAGCATTAGAATGTCTAGAGGGACCGGACGACGCATCGGTAGATGACCTAGAGTATTGCGACTATGACGGTGATTTAATCCCCGTCCGAGAAAGAGAGTTGTATAAATGAAATTTAGGTGGGTATATATTTGACACGTGCATATCTAGTGACGTGTTGTCTTGGCCACATAACACACACATTAATTGCACCATGTCCTCCCGTTGCTCGCTCATGTATCTGTAAACTTCTACATCAAGTACATAATAAACGAAGACGACATGCCAAAGTTACACTGGAATCCTTGTTCAAAATTTCCAGGACAATCACATGCATCAGTCCAAGGTTCATATGTAGACACAAGACCCTCGAACCTTAAAAATTTGTGACATGCATACGTACAACGCCATCGCGTCCTCTCAAATTGGTTGTGCCGTGACCGCACATGTTCAATTAGTCTCTTGGCAATAATTACTTTGAATACTCCTCCCCAATTTCCCCCCTATATTCTCTAAAAAATCAATCTATTAATTATTCAATAAATAAACATGGGCCATTCCCAATTTTCATTGCCGTTCATATTGTAGAACAAAAAGTACTTAATTTTGACCAAAATTTGTCATTATTAAAGAAATACCCCAAACCATAATACTAGATAATGAGTCATGGGGCAAAAACACAAGCGGCCCGTCTAGGGCAGCCTACATTTTCAAGGGCTGCCCAAAAAAGGGAAAAAAATGGCCCTCGTCAAAATGTGACTGAAGAATATGACTCACAGAAAAATGTGACTGCCACATATGATTGGGCGTCCACCAGACACGTTCCCCGTCGTTCCCTATGAAGGCACACATCGTTCCCTATGAAGGCACACGTCGTTCCCATACGCCGTATACGGTACATTTGCCGAATACTATAGTGTTATATGACTGCGAGTCATATTTTTGAATTTCATCCCCCCCAAAGGTCGAGGCCTGGCCAAATGTGACATCCTATAGTCACCAGTCATCCCCAGTCACATTTCCCTAGTCACAAAATACCCAATCTGTTGTAGTGAAGAAAATCATGGCTTTCATATACTGGAGCATTTTTTTGGTCCACTTTACTATGCTTGCACCCTGTTGGAGGTGAAGGTTTCAATCATTCAGTCCGCGGAGTCCGTTTACTACGACTATTGCACTGCTCGCACTTGTTTTGGTTATTCTTGGAGCCAAAAGTAATACATTTCTGCAGAGGAGCGCCTCATACAAATCAACAACCGCGGGAAAGATGATGGGTTGTTGTAAGGTAAGCTTCCCACACGATTTCATGTGCCATGGTTATGTTTTTTTAGAAATTTTCGCAAAGTCGAACAAGTCTTGGGATCTCGTTGGAGGTTCCACTTTGCAAACCCGCTAGGTTTAGGATAGAAAGTGTTCTTTGGGGTTACAGTTTGTCTTTGGAGCCCACAACTACATTGCACAAATTTTTATCGGTCAATGGAGAAGGTTCGCCTTCGAATTTCCTCTTCCCACTCTGACTGTCACTTCGTTGTTTATCTCACTTTTTAAGGGTTAGGGTAACCACATACCGTAGATTCCTTAGCCGATCACATTTCCATCCTCTTAATATTGTGCTATATTCTTGTCAGGTTTAGGATTCTGTTGGAGGTGGTTTTGAGTTAGTGTTCCGAAATTAGGGTTAGGTTGTTTTGTGACATTGTGTCCGAAATTGCAACAAGGTTTTGGATTCATGGTTTAGGGTCGATTCTTCATCTGTATTCACTGTGGTAAGGCAAAATTCTCTAATAAGCTTAGGCTCAATCAATACAGGTTCGAAGAAGGATGCGAATATGCTAAGTATTCGGATGGGACGCCCGCTCTTTTACTACCCTATCATGACTTCTTTTTTGGACAAAGGAAGATGGTAGAGGTAATGGCCAAAAGAGCAGCTGGTCCCCGCGTGAAGAAAAAAAAGATGAAGGTAAAATATGGTTTTGGTGTGGACAACTCTAATGCGGGAGAAGAAGAAGACCATGATGTTAATGATTCTAACCTTGCATGAGACTTTGGTGATTTTCAGTCCTCAAAACGGTCAAATTACAGTGTCGCTGATAACAACATTGACAACATGCCCAAAATTATACCTCCACCAACTGATTTATTGTTCGGTGCAACGTCCTCGGAGGTGGAGAAGGGGCTTTTAAAAGGGAGACAAAACAAATTGTCTATAAAGGCTGATAAGCGAGAAGAAACAAAACAAACTGAACTTACTAAAAATACTGTGCAATAAACTGCTACTGGTCGAGGTTTGATGAAGGTATTTGTCGAGGTCACCTTCAAACCCTCAGCCTTAGACGGTGTAACCCGCTGCTGACCGGTTTACATGAAAGTTACTCCCACCAAAATTAGATCATCTTCGATTCCAATATTTGTGAAGGTGTCCGTACTCTCTTTGTTAACTTAATCTTGTAGCCTATAATTTTAATGCTCTTTTAAATTCTCATGAAGTAGTTGACCTAAGGTTGCAAGTTTATGTTCCCCGAAATCTAATATTAAGGTGTTCCTAAGAACCAACTTTCCCTAGTTCCTAATCATCTATTAGATCTTGCATCTTTCATGGTTTGAATGACTAGCAAGATAATCTTATTCCCTTCAAATCCAGAATGTTGTATTAAGGTCTCTTCATAAATCTCTAAGGAGAAAGTGTCTTAGGTTTTCAAGGTTATGTTTTCCTAAATCCTAATGTCGAGGTTAAGTGTTTCAAAGGAAACTCTAAACGTTGCATACAATATCTTTCATGGTTTGTACGCTTCTAATCTTCATTACTTTCCAAGAGTATTTCGAGAATGTCCTAGCATTTCTAGTTCACAAGTATATTCTTTAATCCTATTGAAATTTTGAGAATCATCTTATCTTTCCGACATTCATCATATTAATATCCTTGGCCTCTTATGAACCTTCAACATTCCAAAATCACTTAGGAACACTCGAGGATATAGAATCTTTGTTGATACCCGCATTCACATGTGTATGATCATTCGATTTCCACTCAAAAATGCTTATTTAATATTTCCTAAGGTTTTCCAAATCTTTGCCGAAATTCCCAAGTGTTTCCCTTAGTTGCCTTAAAGTCCCCTTAGGCTAATTCCCTTTGATTTGGCTTTAACACCGTGTAATAATTAAGTATCTAGTCATGCCCGGTATGACATGCCCGATTGCCGGCATGCCCATACCTTACCTTCTCCATCCATGAGTGACCTTTCGCTTCACTGTAATAATTTACTTGGCCGGCTTTGAAGATTTACTCGAGTGTACCGCCGATTAAATTCCCCTTCCTTATATTGATTCGGATCCTTGATGCTTCGAAAATTTCCTTTTCATGAGGCCTTTAATCACCGGAGGTAAGCCAAATCCGAAGTCCCCTTCTCTTTTGCCTTGATGTGTTTGTATTTCCAATATTCTCCGAGTTAGGGCTCGATTTTGCCTCGGCTAATCGCATTTAATTTTATAATGCCCTCCGAGTTCGGGCTCGAGTATACCTCGGCTAATCGCAATGGTAGTTCTAATGCCCTCCGAGTTAAGGCGCGAATAGCCTCGGCTAATTATGCAATGTTTGAGAGAGACCAAAGACTCTCGACACTCAAGTAGAGTCTTCGTAGTGGAATGAAGTGTATTAGGTGTCTTAACTTGGCTTCTTATATAGTGTCCAATATCTACCATTAATTGGATGTGGCGGTTAGGCCTAATTTTCCCTAATGCCAAATATAAGTTTTCGGCTATTTTTAGCCCTGGATCCGGTCACATTCTAATTTTAGCATGTTCGGATATATTTACAGCAGTGATAATGTTCAGATATGAAATGTACTTGTGGGATTCATTCGTTAGGATTATTTGTTTAATCTAGATGTGTCATGTGGCACGGTTATCATCCGTGTATCTCCTTCATCCGAGATGAAACTATTCATTGAAAAGGGAATGGTTTATGTTCATCTTAAAAGGATTTTCATCCTCTTAAGGTATGTCTTTCATCTACCCTTGCTAGGTGTTCATTAATAATCTAACTATTTCTATCTCACTTATTGCTCGTCCGTTCCCGGGTGTTCCCCATGATGATCTCCATCCTTAGTCGTTCCTGAACCACCTTGGTGTGTTCCCGGTACGCTCCCTCGTTCCGGGCCGCTCTCGGGGAGGCTCCTTGTTCCCGGTACGTTCCCGGGTGTTCCCTCGATGAAGCTCCTCGTGTCCGGTACGTTCCCTCGTTCCCGGGTGTTCCCTCGATGAAGCTCTTCGTGCCCGGTACGTTCCCTCGTTCCCGGTATGTTCCCTCGATGAAGCTCCTCGCTCCCGGTACGTTCCCTAGACCCTGTAAAAAACATGTTGGCCGGTCCTCTATTCATTCACCGGTCCGGTCCTCGACTATCCCGTTGGTCTGCTACGCTGGCCTACTCCTCGGCCGCCACCTGTCTTCTCCTTTCGCTATCTGCTCATGTCTGCTGGATCGGCTCTCCTACTCGCCGTTACCCGCATGCTACCCTGGTCTCCGATATCCCCTCCTTATTGATTTCCTCTCCCAGAAGACCGTCGCTGTAGCCTTCTCTGCTCGCCAGATGTTCGCAGCTCCCCTGCTGGTCCTTTTGCCTTGTAAATCAACTTCTGTTTGTCTGTGGCTTTGTGACTCTACAGTATCTTCGGAGGCTTAAGATCCGGTCCCCAAATTGTTTAAGACCAAACGGGGCAGAAAATTCGTATAGAAGCTAACAAAAAACAACTAGAATGTGTCGATAAGAGAAGTGCACTATGCTCAAGAATTCTTTAGTGGGGCCGTCGGGATCTGTATGCGAGGGCCCAATGTCATGACGTGCAAAACTTTCTTCACAATTCACCAGTATGGAGCCACAGCCATTGTTCTGGACATAGAAACCATAGCTATAGTCAGACTTACAACCAACGAAGAAACGAAGATTAAAATTTATAGAGGTAACAACGACTCTTCTATATCTAAATTGATGAAGCAATCTCACTACTATACAGTTACATGTGACACATTAGAAGATGTTAACAGGATTTTCGACGATGACGTCTCGAAAGTCCGGCCAAATTCTTTCTCAAACGTGTCTCTACTAAATGACTTGATTTGCGAAGCAGGGATTCAAAATGTTGGTTTTCAAGACACCATATTCAATATGCTTCTGTGGGACGACGGATAGGAGTCCACTTCGGAACTCTTTTTTTACAGGGCAGAAGACAATGGAGCTTCAAAGCCATTTGATTATCACACGGGAATGGAAGCGAAGTTCGTTGCTCGCCGAAATGATTTGTTACGCCAAGAGATAGTTTACGTGACTCGAGAATAACAAATAGTTGAAGTTGAAGTTTTCTAATTGAAGTTGAAGTTTTTACAAAGGCTAAAAACTTTGTTCGAAACTATCAAGGCAGTTCGGGATATCATTATGGCGTCTATAGAATCTCTTATGAAGAGTATAATTGTAAACGAGCCATACCCTGATCTAAAGCAGCTTTGTGCGTACCACTAGTGGATAATCGACTGTACAAGTTTTTAAGAAATAACCAAGGGATATTTAAAAAAGGTGAAGATCGATAAAAAAACAAAGGTCAATCGGGTAAGGGAGGAATTTTGAGAAACTAATACAATATTACGAGAAAATATTCTTGAAGACTCGTCTCTCCTCTGACGTATACTTCACGCACACGGAGATATTTTTGATAAGCTATCAGCCATGCCTTCGATCCATAACAGTAAGTATTTTATACGTGCTCGAATTTATATTGTAAGTTCGTGGTATACAGTGGAATACAATTTACGATATCCTTGATTTCTACAGCTCATATATATACTGTGTGGTAAAATATAAATACCTTAGGTTTCTAAACCAAGGGTGATTTTATATATTATTTTAAAATCACAAATACTAATTTTAAGATTCGAAAGTTTTGGTAAGTGAAATGGATCTAGATAGTCTTATACGTGCCTAAAACTCCACTCCAAGGTTAGTTACCATGGATTTAACAACTTAGACTTTTGTAATAAATTTAAGTAAATTTAATGCAAACCAATGTAACTTGAAACCTATTATAATCATTGATAAATTTAAGCATATTCCGTATAAAATATAAAATAAACGAGGTTTAAGTTGCCTCATGAAAAAACCTATAACTTAGTACTAGAATTTTAAAATGAATTGAAATTACTTAGACTAAAAAAATAACTTTAAGACGTATTTCTGCATATAAGATCCTAGATATGTAACTTTCTAAATAATCTTACGAAAATCTCTATAATTTTATAACAAAATTTTGAATAATTTTAAAACAATTTGGGCTGAAAAAAAGACTTAGAGACCTATCCAAAGATATTAAGTTTGTTAAAAATATATGCTCAGAGTACCCGTGGTGAGCCTTCGAAGTCAATTCTGTCTAACTACTTCCTTCTATCAATTCAAGGTTATCTAATATTTAAGTATTTTTTGGAAACTAACTAAAGACTCAAGATTCAAGAATATAAATTAAACATTTGAACAAAAAATAGAAACAAAAAATAAGTATTTTTTAAGAAAAAAATTCATTTTACTTAGATTCTACAATACTAAAACTATCACTCAAATGCCTCACATCAACTAATTTTATGTAGTCTTCCATTCAATAGTATTACACTATGATATAAAAGCTAGTGACTACGTCCTTCATTCAAGTGAGAGTAGACAAAAGATCATTTGTTACTTCCAACTTGAGGTAAAAAATGTAACTTTCATTTGAGGTTACAAATGAAGGTTTAACCTTCGGAGGTCCGACCCCTCTGAAGGCCAAAATCGGATGAGATAAGTAAAAAAATCAAAGAGAAGTTATATTGAAGTGATGTAGGAGTCAAAGTCAAACACTATTTTAAACGGTTGCCTCAAGGGGGAATGAGCCTCTTCGTTGACTTAGGCTTCGGTTGACTCATTATAAAGTTTCTTACCATCTATTCCCCTAGGATCCATTTCTTGAAGTTTTAATTCCCTCGGACTTTCATCCGATTAATATTTATCTATCCATTGACTTATTAGTATCGAAGGACACTTATCAATAGAACCTTCTATCATCGAAGAAATCTTTATTAAGTCAAGATAAGATTTGAACTACAATTAATCAAATCAACATGTATCTCCATTACTTTCAATCCTCGTAAATGTCTTCACTTTAGAACCTCTTGGGATGACCTCTGGTTCTAAAGAAATATCCATTAATTTAATATTTCTGTAAGTCAAATAAATCCTCAATCTTAATATCTAATTTTAGTTTGGTGCTCCTAAATAATCCGTAAATAAATCATTAAAGTCTATTACTTAGACCCTCTTCTCTCTAAGCTAATTTTTATCACTAAAACCTTATAATGAAGCATATTACCATCTAAATAATCTATATAATACTAATGTAAAAGCTATTTGCTAAAAGAATCAAATATATCCTTCACACATACCGCCACATTTAAGAATGTGCAGAATGATGAAAATTGTTGGATGTTTCATCTATAGTTCAAAGCAGAAATTGTGCGCTGGAGGTTTTTTTGATCCCGCTTAGCTGCGAAAGAACCAACAATTTTCGTTCTACTCATGAAGGTGCTCTTCTTACATGAAAGTGGACTATACCGCCAATTGACATGCCTTATGTACGGTTTAACGAAGAAGATAATTAAAAATAGTTGCCATGAAGACATCAAAATTATGAAAGCAATGTCTGTAGTTGTCTCCTGGTGATCATTCACATTCTCTAGTATTGGCTTAAGGGACAAATCTAAAATATAGACTTTAATTATTTATTGCGTAGATTCAAGAAGGCAAGGCTTAGAACTTCGTATGCGACGTTCTTGACTGGGTATAAACTGTAAATATGCGCTGGCAAGAAATATGTGTTATATGTCCTAAACACAAGGCTTCTTTGTAATGATAATTTTGTATATTTGCATTTTCTTCCCTCTCAATCTTCTCACTATTCTCATTTTTAAAATTTTATTTTTTGAATACCCTTCACTAGTTGAACATGATCCACTTTAACAATATATATAACTTTTAATGTCCAAATCCAAATTTTAGAAAATTTTGTATGATATTTTTATACGTTGTCATTTGTCTATATACAAAATTTCATAATAAAATAGCAATACACAAAGCGTAGCAAGGTTTCTTCCAAAATCTAAAATTTTGCCTTCAATGATCCCTCAAGGTCCGGTTACAACAAAATTTATAATTTTCTATGCATAACTCCAATAGTCGCAAAATTTTGATACAATACAGGTAAGATGTTCAGAAAACTACCTTGTAAATTTCAGCACCATAGCTTGTGTTGTTGACGAGAACCAAATCTTCAAAATAAGATTCCAAGGCTTTTTAGTAGAAAGACATTTGTAACACTACACGTGATATTGCATTGACCACTACTATTGAGGATCGTCAACAGTAGGAATCATGTACTGGAAGAGAATCCCCAAGCAACTCAATGACCACCAACGTTGATGATGAACATCCGTTGCACGGCGAGGAAATATTACCAAACCCTAAATTAGCTATTCATAGTGGATGTGTACTCGAACTCGGTCTAGGGAAGGGCGCAAACAGATGTGTGGTTCTCGCTGCAAAAAACGATGGAATTTTTCGTGATAACAACCAAAAAGAGGGGGAGAAAGGATCCATCCTCAATATTGCCGGATCATCGTCGGTAAGGGCGTTGGCATATACAATCGAGGAGACAATGTTATATGATAACGGTCTTCATAATACTATAAACTCGTGCTTGAAACCAATGTTCCGGCTCTAAAAAATATTATAGAACTAGATGCTAGAATAGAGGGGGGATATGAGCCCAAAATGGTTGCTCATATTTGTTTTATGTTTAGGATCTACTTAGAATTGCAATTGGAGTGTTATTGAAACAATCAAAAGTATAAAAAGAGTGAGGCTTGGTGTGGATTTATGTTTAGGCCTTAAGCCATTTTGTGTGGCTCATTAGAAGCTTAGTGATATTAGGGAGTGTGGTGGTCAAGTGAGTAGTGTTTGATGAAGCAAGAGGAAGGTCCTTGGATTTAAATGTTTGAATTAGAACGTGTTCTTGTTGGTTTAGGGGGTAAGGAGTTAGTGGATAGGATAAGGTCCTACTAAGTAGGAGAAGGTTGAGGAACTTGTGGTCTTGGGTGCCCTCCCCTCCTCCTCTTTTTTCTCTCTTCATTCTCTCCTCTCCCTCTCCTCTTGTGATTCTCTCCCTCTTCTTTTCTTCTTCTTCCTCTCCTCTCTCTCTCTCTCTCCTCTCTAGGAATTGGGAGCTCTTAGATTAAAAAAAAGAAAAAAAAAGGAATGTGTGAATTAGGAAGTAGGTTAGTAGAATTAGTGAGTTGTTGTTAGAGTAATTAGTGAGGGGGCTTGTTAGAAATTAAGTAGGTATTTGGTTCATCCGACGGGGAGGTCTTGGCAACAGCTGGGCCTTGTTTAATCCGACTGGGAGGCCCAAGGGCAGCAGCTGACATTGTTTAATCGGCCTGGGAGGTCTCGACAACAGCTGGGCTTTGTTTAATCAGACTAGGAGGTCTCGGCAACAGCTGGGCTTTGTTTAATCGGACTGGGAGGTCTCGGCAACAACTGACCTTGTTTAATCAGACTGGGAGGTCTCGGCAGCAGTTGGGCTTTGTTTAATCAGACTGGGAGGTCTCGGCAGCAGTTGGGCTTTGTTTAATCGGACTGGGAGGTCTCGGCAACAGCTGGGCCTTGTTTAATCAGACTGGGAGGTCTCGGCAACAGCTGGGCCTTGTTTAATCAGATTGGGAGGCTCTCGGCAGCAGCTGGACTTTGTTTAATCAGACTGGGAGGTCTTGGCAACAGCTGGGCCTTGTTTAATCAGACTGGGAGGCTCTCGGCAGCAGCTGGACTTTGTTTAATCAGACTGGGAGGTCTCGGCAGCAGCTGGGCTTTGTTTAATCATACTGGGAGGTCTCGGCAGCAGCTGGGCTTTGTTTAATCGGACTGGGAGGTCTCGGCGGCAACTGGGCTTTGTTTAATCGGACTGGGAGGTCTCGGCAACAACTGGACTTTGTTTAATCAAACTGGGAGGCTTTCGGCAGCAGCAGCTGGCCTTGTTTAATCAAACTGGGAGGCCCAAGGGCAGCAGCTGGACTTTATTTAATCAGACTGGGAGGCTGGGGATACTTAGCTAGTTGGATTAGGAGAACGGGTTGGGCTTGGAGCAAGGTTGCATACCTTGGAATAGTATGGGATCTAGGCAATTGCCAAGGGGTTGAAATTGCAATGTTATAAAGGGAGGAAGAACATACTAGGTTGACAATAGATTATGTTACAACTAGTTAATAGAGTTAGCACATAACGTTAGTTAGATGATTAGTCATTAGCAAGTTGGTTGACCACTATACATTATAAAGTGGCAATAGGAGATGGACTTGTGATTGAGTTGTGTGGAATTGTACTTGAGTACGCTAATAGCGCCATGATAGAGAAGAGTGTTTCTTAACACTTGTAATCTTGTTATGGAATAAATTGGTGTGCAATGATTGATGGGAAATGTAATGGATTTTTACGAAGTTGGGAAGAGGGAGTTATGTGAACATGAATGTGATCCCCATTCCCTCACCCGGACTAGGACGCTTAAGGGTGGGTGGTTTGGCCTCACAGGGGAATTGAAAACAATCCTTACGGTTTTATTAATCCTCTGAAGACTGGCATGCCCCTACTATACCCATGGCTAAGGTTGAAGAAGCGCAAGTTCTCGTGTCCGATAAAGCTGTCCAATCAAAGGGATTGCCATAACAACGGTCTACTGAAAAGCAGTCAAATCTGATTTTGGCAGATAAAACGGGCCAAGGTCCAACCCCATTATTTCCAAATATTCAACGAGCCATGGTGGAAACTGGGGTGTCTCATGATGACAATGTATGTGTCACTATGACACAGGTTAGTCAAACCATGCACGATGTAGATGAAATACCTAGAGAAGGGTCCGAGTTGGATTTTAGCATGTCCCAATGGATGGACACACCCATGTCTTTGGGGGGAAGGACTCCACTTTTGGGGGGTGTCTATTTTGTCCGCAAACACCTCGTAAGGGAATATACCCGAATGGGCTGCTGATTCCATTTTGTAAATTTAAACTCGTGTTTCGAGCATGAAAAGGGATATGAAGGTTGTTAGATACTTGTTGGATCTCTCTCGAGGGTGTTGTCTTCATGGTAATTCGGCCACCACTTTGGGTCCTGGAGGATACATGGAGGTCCGACCTAAATTTGTTACAAACAACATTTTTGACGGTATGTCTTCTTAATGTTGCATCATAGACATAAGTAAATTCAAAAAGTGTTCTCTTTCAAAAGTTTGCGTGGGTCTGGATATCGATAAGCTTATAAAAATGATTCCCTCTGAGGGAAGCGGGACAATTGAGCAATTGGTCACAGTTTTTTACAACCAGTTCCAGAAAGAGATTGAAGTAAAGCATAAAGATATTCGCAGCTTGAAAAGATTGAAAACCCGTCTAGGAAACGACATAATGGACTTTGTATTGTCTCGTGTATATTTGGGATGTCTAGAGTGCTATCGGCATGAAATACACATCATTAATTCCTACGTTTCTGGCAGTCTGATGGGTGTCATGAAGAGTGGGTCCGGTCTTCATAAACTTGCGAAAGACTTATTGCAACCGCCTCCAGGGGTTCACGAGGTTAAGGACATAATCCTAGTTTGGATCCATGATTGCTACTGATTGGTTTTGGCACTTCAGCCTCATTGAATTCTCCATTTGGACTCCTGTAAAGACACGGTGCATAAACCTAAAGAGGATCACTTTGAATTTGTTAGGTAGATATGCATTGCATGGCAAAACCTGTCACATACCTCTCCATGAGGAGTGCCCGAATCACCATGGGCACAAGGAGGACCCTGGAGTGACACCCGGGACTTGTGGCGCCGTTGGTGAAAGGGCCCAAGTGATCCTAGTGTGGGTGAGGGCCCTAGGCGTATGGAATGCCTTCCACCCATGCAAACTAGGAGGCATGAGGGTGAGGCCATAAGCTATGTGTAGCTTATGGTGTGTCAATTCTAGAATACTAAAGAACACCTCAATCGGAGGTGTGAGCTAGGAGATATGGCAATTTGAGTGGGGGGTTGTCCCGGGACAGCGCCCTGGTACAGCAGTGGCGTGGGAGTGGCTCCCGGGACTGCCAAGCTTTGAATAGGCATAACTTTCCCAATACTTGCCCAAATGGGGCAAGTGAGTAGTCCATCGGCATCTACGTAAAACGTAGATGACGATGAAGTGGTCAATTATTAGCATCAAAAATCATATGAAGAAATTATGGGCTTTTGAAGTTGATGGGGGCTTCCAGCCCTAGAGGCTAAGGGAAAATGTCTACTTGGCCCCAAGTGTTGGGAGAGAGACAAAAGGTTACTTGACGGTGGGATAGGGGCCTTGCCTAGAGTCCTAGAGGCTTACATGGGTGAGGTGGTGTGGCCGAACCCACCTGAGGCCGAACGGCACGGCCTCCATGGGCATTGGCCCAATGTGAGGGCACAGTTGCCTAGTATGGCTCGGGTTGTTATAGTGTTGCTCCGGCAACGCGATGATCAACATAAGATTGGACTTCCATGGGTGGAAGTCCATATTTTAGCAATGGTTACTGATTAAGGGGTGAGTCCCGAAAACAAAGTATGAGGGTTGGTTCCCCTCCTATGAACTATAAGGTCCGCGGTATGGGGAGCTAACCATTCGCATGGCAGAATGCGAAGGGTTAGCGCTCGTAATCCTTGTTAGAATTGGAAAAATAACCAAGATAGTTAAGGGGAGCTAGCAAGGGTTGCGACAAAACCTATGAGGGGTGGACAAGTACGTGGTAGATAATGTTACGTCCATAGATGTGTTCCAGCAGTTGGGCAACAACAAATGTGGTCATCTATGCATCCACAACATCATGCTATACCTTAAGGTATGTAAATTGTTTTTATCTTCCCGCGAGTTTTTTTGTCCTATGATTAATTATTGATTCGTGATACTAAATAAATTTTAACCTCTAAATTGATTATTTTATGTCATGGTAGTTTCGAATAAGGAATTTGTCCAAAAAGGAGGTCCAATTGGTTGGCCAATATCTCAAACCTTTCGGGCCACATGACATGAACGTTGAGATTCCTGTATTCTTCTCTAGGGAGATGGATGAGGCAAGGCGAGATAAGCAGTTCAAAGCCCCCTTTCGGCCCTTGCGAAGCAAAAACAAAATTTTAGGGGATGACAATGGTTTGCTGATGAATGGAACACCTCTTCCACCTACAATTTGGATGCGTACACAGGCTTCAGAGAAGGCTACGTCTATAGATTGCTTTGAAGAAGATTAAAGGATGTTCTTTCTACATTTGTGAGGTGTAGTTGTATTGTTTCAGTTGTATGAGGGATCAAGGGCAATATCAAACCTATACATTATCGAACATTGTAAGTTGAATACCGAAATGAAAATAGACATTGTTTGGTTTAGTTTTATGAATTCTTGAATGGTTACCAGTTGTTTTTTGGGTATTTTTGTGGACGTTGGACTTGTGTACAGTGGCATGTCAATGTCGGTGCTTATTGCATAATGTTACGTATTTGGCAAAGTTCTCGTGTCTCTTCAAAACACTCGAATGACGGTGTGACATTGTTGTAAAGTCAGAATATGTAATGTCGGCCCACTTTTGCATTTATATTTGCAGGTTAGAAGTTATGTCCAATACTTGCACCCGTCCAGGTAGGGGAACTTTAACACGACTTCAAAAACACCCTTGAGTTTCGAGAAAAATCTTCCACATGGGTGGAAGTGTGGTGGTACAAAATGGTGTAAAAAAAATTTATTTAACATAACACAAACTGTACATGAAAGAGACATGTGCATTTCCAACCTCAAAACATTGTATAGTCATGCTCGACTTTAAACCAAACCATTGCCCTCTACACACGGAAGTGGTTTCTCTACACTATCACCTACCTCGGGCTGTAATTGCTCAAGTTCTCAAGTCCCTCATTGCACATGCCCTCAAAAAACTCGGTCCACAATGATGTGATCTATGCCCTTGTCCAATGGTCCACCAAGCTTTCACTTTGGCGCATGGAACCTTCTCCGTGTGCTCTGGTACGTGATAATGGTCTCTGAGGAGTTGCGTCGGTGTGAAATGACTCTACGAGTATCTTGCGGCTCTTTGTTCGTCTACGGTGCACATCTCTACTTGAACAATGTGACTCTACATGGGAGGAGTCGGCAATGCGCCCGAAAAAATATCTACATGATCTTTTCAAAACGTAGAAAGCAAACAACCATGATGTAGAGGGAGCTAGAAACCAAAGGGAGTACAATCACACCTCAAACAAGAGGGACGCTAGGGAATCCATGTGAAGATGATGGCCTTCTCGGTAGGAGATTGCACAGGAACAAAACATGCACATTATGTGAGCCCAAAAGGGTGCCCACATTTAGTCTTAGACCCTTGAAACGTTAGTTGATGCACTTTGAAGTAGCATGTTACTTCACAAAAATATAAAAAGAGTGAAATGTTAGTCTTAGAAGTACCATGTTGTAAGAGGCTAGGATGTGAGTTGTTATTGTGTTTTTACCTTCGGAAGGATTTGAGTGAATGAGGATAGGTAAGGAGAACTTGGATTGAGTAGTTAGTGAGTAGGCTAGTACAAATGGATGTAGACAACCAAAGTGACTCAAGAGGCAAGTGCATTCGAATTGGGATGAATGGAGGATCACATGGAGCGCACAAGTGGACCACCTCATCATGGCCACTTAATGGGGAAGGTCCAAGGAAGAATGCAAGGTGGAGGATAAGCAAATTCTCAAAGCACCAATCAAATCACGAGTTAAGCATCGTGGTTTGAATTAAGTGGTGAGCAACGATTTGGGAAAGTAAGGGGAGAAAGTTATGGCGGCGGAAAGCGAAGGAGGCTAAGTTTGGGTTGAAGCATCCCAAGTTTGGTAAAGTGTGGTAGGTAGAAAGCCAAGGCTAGTTAAATGTTCGAATTAGGATCCTTGTTGATCATTTGAGGGAGGAAGGCTTAGAAGATAGGATTGGCGCCTACTAAGTAGGAGGAAATCTCAAGGGCTTATCGTGAGCCTTGAGGGTGCTCACCCCCTCAAGCTTACTATATAATCCCTCATTCTTCCCTCACTCATCCTCTCTTTCCTTTGTGCTCCAAGGCACCCCACGAGTTATAAGTGTGGGTGTGGGAAGCCACATTGGAGCACATGTGTGTGCTTAGTTTTTAGTTTGAGAGCCAAGGCTTGTTAGCCTTGAAGAGGGCTTGACCTCTTGGTAGAATTAGTGTTGACGTGAAGGATTTTAAAGTTAATTCATGATTCCAATTTGTGGTACTTAAAGTTCATGTTTTGAATACACGTGGTTGCAAGTTCCATGTTTAAGAGTTGAGCACTTGAGGTTGTGATGAGTGCAAAAATATACTTGTGTGGATTAGTTAGTCTTAGTGAAGTTAGGAAATTCTCTCTCCCCCTCTCCTCTCTAGGATTTTAGGATTTTAGGATTAGAGAAGAATTGTGTGATTAGAAAGGGGTTGTTAGTAGAATTAGGAAAATTAGGTAGGAAGATTAGTTAAGGGCTTGAATAATTAGTGAGGTAGTTGGGGATTACAACTACAAAGTTGTGGGTTCATGAAGGAGCTGGGTTTATGAAGGAGCTAGGTTTATGTAATTAGAAAGTAAAGAGATGGGTTCATGAAGGAGCTTAGTAGATAGCCTACTTAATTAGCTCATAGACAAGTAGTTAGTTACATTATGCTAGTTAGTGCTATGTGTGGCTTTCACAAGTAAATGTATTTGAGATTGACTATAGAGAATAGTGTTTTTTAACACTTGCATCCTCTCTTTAAAAATAAACCACGTGCACAAATTAATGGAGAATGTGGAGCACTCTCGCGATGGCAAGACAAAGGAAGCAAAGACCAAAGGTGCGAGGGAGAGATTGACATAAGTCACATAAGTATTTCTTAATACTTAAAGGCTTATGTACGGTATGGAGACACCAAGTGAGACCTCTTATAGTAGCGATACGGAATACACAAGTGATAGTTCAAGTGGTAGTATAGAGTCAACGGCACGGACTCCATTTAGGAGAGGGATATCCTTAAGGGCTTGTATAGCTAAAGCGGCCGGATGGACGTTAGAAGCAAACAAAGACAAAATAGCACCCGAGCATAAGGAGGTTAAAATAACATAGTTAACTTGTGCATTCTCCACATACGTATTGAAATCGTACATTGAGTTGTTAAAAGTGAAATTCCAGTTAAATCCAAGACCACTTGAAGGGTGAACCTTGCACTATGGACTCATCCAAGTCCAAATCCAATACCGCGGAGGAATGTGAGCCCAAACCCACTACTCGGACTACGGACGCTTAAGGGTGGGGGGTTTGGCCTCACATAATTGGTGCGTCCGCCGGGAGCGAAGCGGAAGGTAGTTACAAGACTTGGAGGCGACTAGGAGACTTGGAGGCAACTAGGAAAAATTGGAGACACAAACTTGAGAGAAGGGAAGGAGCACCCGAAACTCGGTAAGTATTCTCTCTTTGGGTTACATTTGAATTCATTGTATTTCAACTATTCCTTGGAATGAATTGCATTGTCAATTACGCAAATTCATTTTTGAGGAAGGAGCGCGGCGAAGGTACGTCCTCAACCTTTTTGGGGATTTGCTAAGAACTTAAAAGGAACCTATAACCGAGTAGCTCATTAAAACATTAGAGGGTAAATTCACCTTAGGACATTGAACTTTGACACTCACCTCGGGGTGAGTCTCAAAGTTTTGGGAGTTGTCATTTCATGCTCTAGATTAAATTAATATTTCACAAAGTTTATGGTGTTGTTACATTGAGTCACGATTGAGGGGAGTGCTAACTCACAGGGGGATGCGATTGCTCAAGGTATGTTTATTTCTTCAAAGTGAACTCATTAACTAATTAAGGAATGCCTTTTGTACTCGTGATTGTTGTTATCCGTTGTAGAGGGTAATTCCCGAATTGTGGATGGTGTGAGAAGTTGAAGGGTGAAGCCTCGACTTTTAACATAATCTACTCGGAAGGTCACCCCCTCACAATCGGTATTGTGGTGAGTGTTAATTTGCGGGAAGGTGCGGAGGTGATGCTCCGACTTAACCAAAAAATTAACATGAACATGCCTATCCCCTATTGGGATTCTTTCACCTAAGTGGGCTTGCAGGTTCTTTTCCTCACCTCCTAAAAAAATTATAACCACACCAAGACAAGTGAAAATATTAAGAGGGGAATTGCTAGGATTATGTGTGGTCAAGTGAGGGTCGATCGATTCTTATGGAATGCAAGGTAGGACTCGCTCACAAAAACCAAGTTTGATAGTAGGACTAGAGAAATCTACTCGAAAGAGGCGGTCCTCTAAAATCAGTGATAGATTAGAACAAGATAATGTTAGAATAGAGAGTTGTTTGAACGTCGAACCTAGGACTAGGTCAATTCTAGACACCTTAGAACTTGGAGCTCAACTTGAAGAGGAGATCACTCCCTCCAAATTGAGTGGTGAAACTTCTTCGGAAAATTACACACTTAGAGAAGAATTCCCGGTAGAAGTTGATAGGGGATTGTTGAATAGTTCACCGGTCACCATGGCCGAGGAACGGGGGATGGATCCACCACCCATACCCCCAATTCCGCCCATACCTCCTATACCTCCAATAGACCCATTGGTTAGGCCAAGAGGCCTACCAATTGTGGTTCCACAAAATTTAGCGGCGATGGATATGCCATCTCATCTCCCTAAATTTTATGGGACCAAGGATGAGGACCCCTCTCGGCACATGGAACGGTATATCGAACGGTTGGCTAGCTTCCTCATAACCGACCCGGGTTATTGGTTAGTGTGGTTTCCTACCACTCTAGAGGGGGAAGCCTATGAATGGTATCGGGATCATGCCGAGGGACATTTTAGGGGATGGGGACAATTACAAAGGGAGTTTCTTAACGAATTTAGGCCGGAAGTGGGTCAAAGTACCGCATTAAGGGCATTGTCGTCATTGAAGCAAGGAAGGGAGGAAGAAATTTCGGCTTACATTAGGAGGTTTGATTTAGTGTGCACTAGATTTGTGGGTACCATGCTCAACGACGACACGCTAAAGCAATTTTTCATTCAAGGGTTTTTTAAGTCCGGAACTATTAGGGGTGTTCTAGAAAGGAATCCCTTGACCTTGGCGGATGCCAAGCGTGCGGCTAGAGATATTGAAAACTTGGATAAAGATCACGAAAGGCTATGGAGAAGGGAGGATGAATTGATCCCACAATTCATCCCCATACGCCCTAGGGTGGTAGCGGTAGAACCCGCTAAGTATGAGAACCAAATTCCATATGCCATTGTGGACACCGGCCCCCGACCTTTAGCGGTTAGGGAACCGGCACCTCTTTTGGCACTACCGGCCCCTAGAACGGATCCACACTTGGAGGAGGTTGAGAGAAGACTAGGTGCTAGCCAACTAGGATTCCAAGAGGCTATGATAAAACAAATGCAAAGCCTCACGGATCAAATGTCATTAATGATCCGGAGTCAACAACCGGGGCCTCCACCCCCGGTTGAGTCGGGTAGGCATTCTTCCGGATTATCGTGTGTCCAATGTGGCCAACCGGGCCACACGCGTCAATTTTGTAGAAGTGGACAAAACCGTGACCAAAGAGGAAACGGTAACCCACCTCAACAAAATCAACGAGGTCAAGCGCCACCTCACTATGGAAATGGAAGCAATAGAGGACCACAACCTAGAGGGCAAGGTGGCCAAAATTTAGAGAAGAAGGAATTTCATCCCTTTTGTGGAAGGTGGCACGCTCAAGGACAATGTTGGTCCGAAGGTCAAGAGTTTAATTGTAGCAATTGTGGAGGAAGTCATCCCTCGGATACGTGTCGCCAACCGGACAAAATAATTAATGTCCCTTACCCGGTGGCTAATCCACAACAACAAGCAAGGGATAATATGCGAGGTGCTAGGCCACAAGGAGTACCGGCCAATGAACTTAGGCCACCTAACTTATACTATGACCATAGTAATGCTAGGCAAACTTTTCATCCACCGGCGGGCTTGCAAACTACAACCGGTTACATTCCAATACAAAATAGACAAGGAGTTCCACCTAATGGTAGTAACGGGAGACAAGCGCCTCCAACGGATCCGGGACCATCTAACTCCCAAGATGTTAGGTTCATGGATGGAGTGTTGGAGGCCACATGTGATGACATGCTTCCTCTCCCAACGAGAATTGGAGAGGAGCAAAGTCAATGGCCTCCTCACACCAATGCTATTACATATGAGTTAGTGAAGGGTAAGGGTGTGGTTGAAGAAGCACCTGCACTAGCGGTAACTACTAGGGCTAGGAGAGGGGATGCCCCGTTGGAGGTAGGAATAGGAGAGCAAGGAAATTACTCTTCGGATGAAGAGATTAATCTCTCCGAGTTGGATAGGGTAGCTAGAAGAGCTACTAAGGATGTGGAGAGGGAAAATATAATTTTACAAGATAGGGAGAGGACTAATGCGGTACATGACTTGGATAATAGCGATGTGGGTGAATGGGAAGGACCGGGGGTTCCCGTAGACGAATTCGACGTAGTGGGTAATTCTAAGGTGGAAAGATCTACCGGGTACGACTTGTGGGCGGACCTTAGTACACTCAAGGCGGATATTACTTTCGGCCAACTATTGGAAATTTCACCCACGGCAAGGAAAACATTAAAGGAGGGAATGCCGGTACACAAGAGGATGAGGAAGGTGAAAGCTAAAATAGCCGCTAGGATCCAATCACAAGGTGGAAGAGACGTGAAAGCTATAGAAATAGAAGTTGTTATAGTAGATAAGGTGGTTCCTAATGTGCTAGTCGACGGAGGGAGTAGTCTAAATATACTACCGGAGGATACTATGAAAAAATTGGGACTTGGACTCACGGGGCCTTCACCTTTGGTCATAAATATGGCAAATCAAAGTTCGACTACGCCTTTGGGGATGATCAAGGATTGTAGAATGACTACGGGAGGCGAGGAGTACTTGGTCACCTTCCATGTCATTAAAATGCACTCCAACAAGGACACCTTCCCCATTTTGCTAGGTAGGCCTTGGTTGCGGATGGCGAATGCTATGGTCAATTGGGGTGGACCTAAACCATCCATCACTTATGGTCCGGAGGGTAATAGGGTCATAGTGTCCATTGGTTCATTAGAAGGATGGATGAAGAAGGAGATGTATTTGCCATTGGAGAAGGAAATTGATGACTTAAACGAGAATGAGATTGGCAAGGCATTGGTGGGAGTCGTCCATCCCGAAGGTCAAAGGGTCGTTATAGATTCGGGCTCGGGAAGTCTAGGTCCTAATTTTTACAATTATGGGGATAATGGGGATTATGCCCAATGGCTAAGGGAGTACCCCGAGTCCGAGGTTGATGTAATGGTTACATTTCACCAAGTAGGCTTAGGGAGTGAATTTCCTAGTGTTAGTTTAGGAGAGGGCTCATTGTTGGAGCCATGTGAGGTGCTCACCGAGGAAGAGTGGGTTAGCGGTGGGTTAACACCTTGGGTAGATGACGTGGAAGAGGGTGAGGTTAGTTTAATTCATGTAGATGGGACTCAAGAGGAGGATGTGATTATTGAGTCATCGAAATTGGAGGAGCCTTTACATTTCAAGACCACGTCTACGGGGATAGTTGTAGGTCAAGATGTGAAAGATTACCCCAATGTGCCTTCCGATTGGTATCGGAACAAAGAGGAACAAGCACATGTGTCGGAAGCGGATTGGCGGTACGTGGATGTGAAATTAAAGAATGGAAAAACCCGACAAATGAAGATGGGTTCCAAATTGGGGGAGAAAGAGGTTAGGGAGTATAGCAATTTGGTGGATGAGTTTAGTGATACTTTTGCATGGTCCTACGATGAGCTTAAGGGAATTCCTAGGGAAATGGTAGAGCACCGGATTCCTTTAATTCCGGGGGCGAGGCCAATTAGACAAAAGGAGAGGAGGATGAATCCTCAATTGCAATTGTTGGTGAAAGCGGAATTGGAAAGGTTATTGAAGGCCGGGTTTATCAAGCCGGTGGAAATCACGGATTGGGTTTCTCCTATGGTCTTAGTAAAGAAAAAAAATGGGAAATTAAGGGTTTGTGTCGACTATAGGAAATTGAATTCGTGCACACAAAAGGATCACTTCCCCTTACCTTTTATCACCTTGTTGCTTGAGGAGGTTGGAGGTCATTCGCGATATACCTTTATGGATGGGTATGCGGGTTATAATCAAATTTCCATAGCCCTCCAAGATATCCATAAAACGGCTTTTACTACACCTTGGGGTACTTTTGTGTGGGTAGTGATGCCATTTGGGTTATGTAATGCCCCGGCTACTTTCCAACGATTAGTAATGTATATCTTCACCGACTTGTTGTTCAAATCCATGACCGTCTTTGTGGACGATTTTAGCACACAAAGTAATGTGGACGATCACCTACATTGTGTTAGGGAGGCATTGGTTAGGTGTAGGAAGATGAGGTTAGCATTGAACCCGGATAAGACATTTTTGGGAGTGAATAAGGGAGTGTTGTTGGGTTATGTTGTTAGTGAGAAAGGTAGAGAACCCGATCCGGATAAGATTGCGGCCATAAGCGACTTGGCAACTCCAACCAATTCCAAGGGGATCTCTAAGTTGTTAGGACATGTGGGATGGTACCGGGAACTTATTCCTAATTTTTCAAAGATAGCGGTGCCCATTACCCATTTGCTCAAAAAGGATGTCAAATTCGAGTGGACGGATGCTTGTCAAAAAGCCTTTGAGGAATTGCGGGATAGGTTGAGCACCTATCCGGTGTTGATACCACCCAATTGGGGTAAACCTTTTCACGTCTATTGTGATGCTAGTAATGTGGCAATAGGGAGTGCGCTTTGTCAAGCAACGGGAGAAAAAGAGAAGGATCAACCTATAGCTTATGCGAGTAAGCAATTGACCCCCGCCGAAAGAAACTACTCTACAACGGAGAGGGAGTGCCTAGCCATGGTGTTTTCCGTTAAAAAGTTTAGGCATTACCTCATGTGCAACCCGGTTGTATTTTTTGACCACATGGCTATCAAGTATCTAGTTAACAAGGCGGAGTTAAGTGGTAGGTTAGCTAGGTGGGTTTTGTTATTAGAAGAATTCGACTACACGGTGGAATATAAACCGGGTCGTATGCATTTACAAGCGGACCACTTGTCTAGGTTGTCGGAGGAGATAGGAAAAAATCCGGTAAATGATATGTTAGTAGATGATAGCCTCTTTGTGGTCACTTCTACACCGGAGTGGTATGCGGGCATAGTGGAATTTCTAACAACCCACAAGTTGCCCAAAGAGTGGACAAAAGAAGAGAGAAGGAAGGTGAGGGTAAATAGTAGGCAATTTGTTGTAGTGGGCCATAGGTTGTTTAGAAGGGGGTCCGATGGTATTTTACGACGATGCGTGTCAAAAACGGAGGTTGAAGCGATTTTAATCGCTTGCCACGATAGCGCTTGCGGCGGTCACTTCTCGGGTCAACTCACCGGGCAAAAAATACTTAGAGCGGGCTACTTTTGGCCTACACTATTTAAGGACGCCCATGACTATGTAAGGAAATGCGACGCTTGCCAACGGTATGCCCGAAACGACCTTAGAATGGAGATGCCTTTACATGTATCATTACCCTTAATTCCTTTCGAAAAATGGGGCATCGACTATGTGGGTGAGGTCCATCCCCAATCTTCAAAAGGAATGAAATATATTGTAGTGGCAACCGAGTACCTCACCAAGTGGGCGGAAGCCAAAGCGGTGAAGACCGACACGGCGGAACACGCGGCAACATTTATGTACGAAAACATAATTTCGCGGTTCGGGGTGCCGAAGATCCTAGTAAGCGATAGGGGTACTCACTTTTTGAATGACTTGATTCGAGAGATGACAGAGAAATTTAAAATTGATCACCGGAAGACTACTCCCTACCACCCACAAACCAATGGACAAACGGAAAGGGTTAACGGAATTTTGGTGAGTATACTACGCAAGACGGTTATAGACTCGAAGCGGGATTGGGATACGAAACTAACGGCGGCACTTTGGGCATACCGTACAACCTATAAGGTAACTACGCGTGCTACACCATTTTCCTTAGTCTATGGTCTTGAAGCGACACTACCAATCGAATATGAAGTCGAGTCACTTAGGGTGGCCGTGAGTACGAGACTTATCGAAAGTCAATCCTTATGAAATCGACTAACCGATTTGGAAGCACTTGACGAAGGGAGGAGAATGGCGGCTCAACATATTGAGGCAATCCAAAGAAGGAGAAAGATTACTTTCGACAAACGACATAAGAGAAGGGCCCTAACACCGGGAATGATGGTCATGATTCAAGACGCACGAAAGCTTGAATTTCCGGCGAAATTCGATGCAATATGGTTAGGACCTTACCTTGTCTATGAGGTCTTTCCTAATAATTCAATTCAATTGGAAACGTTGAATGGTGAGCTCTTTCCTACCCGTACATCGGGAAGTAGATGTAAGGAGTACCGAGCTTGACTAGGCAACTTACCCTTGGAGCAAGAGATGTTTGGATTCATCCCCCGATGGTCGCCAATTATGTGAGCCCAAAAGGGTGCCCACATTTAGTCTTAGACCCTTGAAACGTTAGTTGATGCACTTTGAAGTAGCATGTTACTTCACAAAAATATAAAAAGAGTGAAATGTTAGTCTTAGAAGTACCATGTTGTAAGAGGCTAGGATGTGAGTTGTTATTGTGTTTTTACCTTCGGAAGGATTTGAGTGAATGAGGATAGGTAAGGAGAACTTGGATTGAGTAGTTAGTGAGTAGGCTAGTACAAATGGATGTAGACAACCAAAGTGACTCAAGAGGCAAGTGCATTCGAATTGGGATGAATGGAGGATCACATGGAGCGCACAAGTGGACCACCTCATCATGGCCACTTAATGGGGAAGGTCCAAGGAAGAATGCAAGGTGGAGGATAAGCAAATTCTCAAAGCACCAATCAAATCACGAGTTAAGCATCGTGGTTTGAATTAAGTGGTGAGCAACGATTTGGGAAAGTAAGGGGAGAAAGTTATGGCGGCGGAAAGCGAAGGAGGCTAAGTTTGGGTTGAAGCATCCCAAGTTTGGTAAAGTGTGGTAGGTAGAAAGCCAAGGCTAGTTAAATGTTCGAATTAGGATCCTTGTTGATCATTTGAGGGAGGAAGGCTTAGAAGATAGGATTGGCGCCTACTAAGTAGGAGGAAATCTCAAGGGCTTATCGTGAGCCTTGAGGGTGCTCACCCCCTCAAGCTTACTATATAATCCCTCATTCTTCCCTCACTCATCCTCTCTTTCCTTTGTGCTCCAAGGCACCCCACGAGTTATAAGTGTGGGTGTGGGAAGCCACATTGGAGCACATGTGTGTGCTTAGTTTTTAGTTTGAGAGCCAAGGCTTGTTAGCCTTGAAGAGGGCTTGACCTCTTGGTAGAATTAGTGTTGACGTGAAGGATTTTAAAGTTAATTCATGATTCCAATTTGTGGTACTTAAAGTTCATGTTTTGAATACACGTGGTTGCAAGTTCCATGTTTAAGAGTTGAGCACTTGAGGTTGTGATGAGTGCAAAAATATACTTGTGTGGATTAGTTAGTCTTAGTGAAGTTAGGAAATTCTCTCTCCCCCTCTCCTCTCTAGGATTTTAGGATTTTAGGATTAGAGAAGAATTGTGTGATTAGAAAGGGGTTGTTAGTAGAATTAGGAAAATTAGGTAGGAAGATTAGTTAAGGGCTTGAATAATTAGTGAGGTAGTTGGGGATTACAACTACAAAGTTGTGGGTTCATGAAGGAGCTGGGTTTATGAAGGAGCTAGGTTTATGTAATTAGAAAGTAAAGAGATGGGTTCATGAAGGAGCTTAGTAGATAGCCTACTTAATTAGCTCATAGACAAGTAGTTAGTTACATTATGCTAGTTAGTGCTATGTGTGGCTTTCACAAGTAAATGTATTTGAGATTGACTATAGAGAATAGTGTTTTTTAACACTTGCATCCTCTCTTTAAAAATAAACCACGTGCACAAATTAATGGAGAATGTGGAGCACTCTCGCGATGGCAAGACAAAGGAAGCAAAGACCAAAGGTGCGAGGGAGAGATTGACATAAGTCACATAAGTATTTCTTAATACTTAAAGGCTTATGTACGGTATGGAGACACCAAGTGAGACCTCTTATAGTAGCGATACGGAATACACAAGTGATAGTTCAAGTGGTAGTATAGAGTCAACGGCACGGACTCCATTTAGGAGAGGGATATCCTTAAGGGCTTGTATAGCTAAAGCGGCCGGATGGACGTTAGAAGCAAACAAAGACAAAATAGCACCCGAGCATAAGGAGGTTAAAATAACATAGTTAACTTGTGCATTCTCCACATACGTATTGAAATCGTACATTGAGTTGTTAAAAGTGAAATTCCAGTTAAATCCAAGACCACTTGAAGGGTGAACCTTGCACTATGGACTCATCCAAGTCCAAATCCAATACCGCGGAGGAATGTGAGCCCAAACCCACTACTCGGACTACGGACGCTTAAGGGTGGGGGGTTTGGCCTCACACATTAGCACAATGGACGTCAATAGTGTACTCCGTGACACTAGATTCCCATAATTCCATATTTCCTTTGATTTTCCAACAGGGGTAGTGTCATGTGAGCATCTTCTAATCTGATTTGGGTGTTTTAATTAGCAGCCAAACATTCTAAGTTGTTTGGCCACATTACTTCCCTTCCGCTCCAAGAAATCCTTATCTCGAACAAGGCTAAACCCCCTACCATCATTGACGGTTTGTAGCACTGGCGAAGCCTGGCGTGGGTGAAGTGTTCTGGACTTCATTTTTGCTTTTCAATGCGGGCATTTTCGCTTTCAATGCCTAGACTTCTTCAGAGAGGTCTATAACCAATTGCCTCAAAGCTTTGTCGAGGTCCTTCGACGGAACACTGGTCCGAACCGGAGTTTGCTTTAGGGTACCTACTGGGGTAGTGTCACAAGGAAACTGCGGATGACGCTACAGCATATAAGGGGTGAGGAGTTGTCTCATACCACCTATGATAGCTCCAGTTTGTTTACCATAGAAACATGCAATTGTACCTTCAGCAATATATGGGCAAAGCATGAGCAGAACCTTCACGACATGCTTACATATATTCCCCCTTTATGCCCAAATACAATTACACCCTGCCCATTGCTCTGCATGATTATGTACAACGTATCTAATGTGCCGGTGCTCGGAAGAAGTCACTAAGGCATAGTTCCTTGGAAGCACATTCAATGTCACATCAGAGTCTGGAATGTCACATGCCTTCATCAGTGCCGTGACTGCAAAATCTTGCATTTTTTTATTGTCTACAAAACCATTCTCTTTTCGAAGGCCTTTATACCAGAAGTGGTCGTGCATTTTATCTGTAAGAGCGGTAACAATCCTTCAACATGCCTTCCAACCATGCGACTTCTCTCTAACTTTAGCATTGATTTTAGAAACCCATGGTACCCTTCAATAGCTGCATTCATATCTTGGCCAGCATAAGGTAGGTTCTGGTAACCTACCAACCACATGTGAGCCTTACTTTGCCATTGCTTTTGCATGTAATCCCATAAGTCTTTCTCTTTAGGGTATTTTTTGCTCAACTCATCTAGCTTATCTTTTGCCCAAGTCGTTGATTTAGAGCCACTAGGCAAAGTCTTATCATATGTCATGAGACCCAACTCTCAAAGAACCTCTACACGTCGTGCAATGTCTTTAATCTTGTAACATGAATGTTGCTACCATGCACGGCGAACTTGCCACAAGCAGAGGAAAATTGGAGTTCCGGGCCACATCTCTCTGAAATAGGGCAAAGGTCAACCATGTCAATATAACCACATTTTTTGAGTAACAACTTTCACAATGAAATAGAATGACACATAACAATGAATGCAAGATAAATGGGTGGAACATATGTTTGCAAGTGTTTGACTAACGAATAGGTCGGGTTAGAGAAACATATGTTAGTGCATTGATCTCCCCTGCGCACAAACCACAATACATGCGGACGGTTTCCACCTAGGCAAATTGTTTTCATATGTTGTATCAATGATGCCATCCAGGGAGTGAGGTCAGCCTATGCGCATCGTGAGGTGAGAACCCAGGCCACCGGAATGCCTTGATGCCATTCATCAAATACCATGAGTATGTAAAATTGGAACTGCAGTCTGCAGAGTTGTAGTCAATATTAGGGTATGATAGGTTCGTGACACTACATAAACAGAGTAGTATCACGAGGGCGAATGAAGAGTAAGATTTGCCAATTTGATTACACCAATAAACACTACCTTCAGATCATGTAAGAAAACAACTTCACTAAAAGGTGCAAGAAGTGAACATACCTTCTTGTCATTAGTCCCAAACGTAGCATCAATGGAAACACATCCATTATGCCCATATTTGGCCATCATCTCTCTTTGCCACTCTATTTGTATTCCTATGGTAAAGGGCATGTTCTTCCCATTCAATTGGCCATCGACTTGGACGGGATTGGCCAAATCAGTCTCAATATAGTGGAAGATTTTATCTGGGTTCTTTTGGACCCACATGCGGACACTTTGAGCGTCGTTAGGGTGCAACATATACGTTTCCTTTGCTAGCTTCTAGGCAATGTTACGAATGTCTTTTGGAGTGATAAGCAGACCCCGAGTTATTTTTTTACCCTATGGCTCGCACTTCCGTAGAAATTTAAGGTGTTTTTTCATAATATGGTGGACAATGTAACCCTCGTGCAAGCATCCGTCAATGAATTCCTTCACAATCGGCGACAAATGGGCTAAGAAGGCACCACGGTCACCGACCTTCATTCCACTGTGAACCACCAGCCCATCCTTGTCCACATGTTTGAAGTCAAAGATACAAATCTCTGAAATGTGAGGCGCATGTAGGAGGCTCTTCACCGTAAAGCACGTTGTGCACCCCCGTTTAATGGATAATCCCCACTTCTTCTGCGAGTCTCTTCTTTTGGTGGAAGAGGGACCTATGTTTTCCCGACGTTTGTGTTACATTCATCTTGTGGTGTTCCTTCTTTAAGCGTTGGTTCCTCCTCGCTTGAGACAGGTGGCCCTGTCACCTCCGTCGCGCTATCATGGTGTACAACATTTTCGTTGCCCACTATAGAGGACTCCGCACAGAATGCGGAGTTGGCACAATCAAATACAATACAATCCGAAGCAACACTGCTAGAGTTATTAGGGTCACCGCGACAAAGGTAGTCCAACTTGGCTATGGAGAACGCCTGCTTGTTTGCGGTCTCCAGAACACTGGCGCATCAAGCAAAGAATGTTATCACACTAGGGTCATCCAACTTGGTCGCCAAGTGTGAGCCCAAAAAGCATCACTATACATTGAAAAGATAAAAAATATAGAATAGTGATATTTATTAAAGTAATTGTATCAAGCATACCGCTTCTAGTAGTGTTAGGATGTTTTAGAAATGAAAATGCCAATGGGATGTTTGGCATTTTCATCTTTATCGGGTTAAATCACTACATATTAACTAGTTAGAGTATTTACTAGATAAAGTGTTAAAGTAGTTTCCATGTTTGTTAACACGGTGGTGAATAGGAGGCCCAATCACAAGAAGGTGCCTAAAGCGCGGGAGGATGAGCAAGCAAAAGCAAACGGTGGGAGTTGATTGGTGATAAAAGGTGACTTTATCACCTTGTCATCCTCACCTTTTCCTCCACCACCTCGAGCCCCCTCCATCATCCAAGCATCATTCTCACAAGTTCTCTCCAAGGAGCCACCTATTCTCTCTCTCTCTCCCAAGTTGCTGCCCCATTTTCCTTGAACCATAGTAGTTAGCCAATTTGTATTTTAGTTTTGAAATTTTGAGTGAATCTTCCTTTTTATGTTAGCTTTCCAACAAGCTAAAGCTTGAAGTATTTGAAGCTAGCAAGTAGAAGTTATGAGTGTTTAAGTGAGAGTGTCTTAGCTGCCTCATAAATCAAGAGCATTGACTTTGAGGGCCCATAGCTTCTTGAGGGCACATGCAGTTGCTATGAAATTTAGAGGAGTTATATATTTTTATGTTAGCTTTCCAATAAGCTAAAGCTTGAAGTATTTGAAGCTAGCAAGTAGAAGTTATGAGTGTTTAAGTGAGAGTGTCTTAGCTGTCTCATAAATTAAGAGCACTGACTTTGGAGGCCCATAACTTCTTGAGGGCGCATGCAGTTGTTATGAAATTTAGAGGAGTTAAAGATATTTGTGTTAGCTTTCCAATAAGCTAAAGTTTGTTGTATTTGAAGCTTTTAAGTGAAAGTTGTGAGTATTTGAATGAAAGGATGTTGCTGCCTTATAAATTAAGAAGTCCGACTTCCATACACTATATTATTAAAGTTCTTAGATAATTCCATTTAAAGTTTTTTTTGTGGTATATGAAGTTCTTTTGAACCTTTTAAACAAAAGGAAACATAAGTCTTTTATATCTTTTAACATTCTCATTCTAAGTGTCTATTGCTTGGAAGGCACAATAGACGCGGCAAATATCTAATACTAATAAAAATTTATTGTAACGAGCTTAAGTTTCTCTAGACCAAGAGAAACTTAAGCTTCATTCAAACTCTTTGGTGTATCTTTGAGTTGGGTTTCTCTAGACCAAGAGAAACTTAAGCTTCATTCAAACTCTTTGGTGTATCTTTGAGTTGGGTTTCTCTAGACCAAGAGAAACTCAAGCTTCATTCAAACTCTTTGGTGTATCTTTGAGTTGGGTTTCTCTAGACCAAGAGAAACTCAAGCTTCATTCAAACTCTTTGGTGTATCTTTGAGTTGGGTTTCTCTAGACCAAGAGAAACTTAAGCTTCATTCAAACTCTTTGGTGTATCTTTGAGCTCGGTTTCTCTAGATCTAGAGAAACTCAAGCTTCATCAAACTTACGATTGAAGCATTATCACCATATTTAGTATTTGTAATATACACACTCGAATTCTTATTAGCGCTTCACTCCAGAGCCTGTAAGTGCAATCAAGGATCCGCCGGCGCAGAAAACGCAAGGGGGGAATAATTGGTTGACACCAAGACACTACCACCATCGGCCCCATTCGGTAATGCATTACTAGTTGTGTCTGAGGTAATAGGGTCCATGCTAATAGAAGCAATGTCACCTTGTGCAAATTTGTAGAGCATAGTGAGAAGGGATCCTAAACCCTGAAAAACGGAATTCCCTTCTTTGCCGACCTTGGCTTTGTCAATAATTTTTGCTACAGATGTCTTTCGCGGAACTGAAACCTTCTTAGGGGATTTTGGAGCAGCTGCAGGTTTGTTGAGATCTAGAAGTTTCTTCTTCCTCGAGGCACGGCGGGATACAAACTTCACCAAATCTGGGACACTGGTAAACCCACATGAATTTGTAGTGTTGTCCACTAAAGGGCCGACTATGCATCTGTCATGCTCAGGAGACATGCATTTTCTTGTCTTTCTCCAAGGGGTTATTTGGCAGACTACTTTGTGTTCTTTCTTTCCCACATTGCATACCCGCAATGAAATCTGGCACACGACTCGTGGGGATATAACATTGTTGTACAACGGAATTGAGCCCATGTTTTCCATGATGAGCCTTAAATTATAGTGCTCAAATCAAGTCTCTCCGCCCAAACGCGGTTGTTGGAGGATGTTGAACAGAACGTTCAATGTTGGCAAGAATCTGGAGACCAAATTCATCAAGCTTGGGCTTCTCCTGGTTCTCAAGGTTTGTTCCAAAATTACGGTCCACATTAACATTGACTCCAGTGACCCCCCCCCGACAGCCCTCTGTACGTCATCTGGGGTACGTGTTGTATCCACGCTCATGGAGGTGAAGGAATGAAAGACCCTAAACCTCTAAAGCAGCGTGGAGGATCATACACGAGTTCTACCGCACCCAAAACCTAACCCTCAACCCTAAACACTAAACCCAACCACAATTGCACGGAACACTAAGGTAGTGTTAATCCCAAACTAATCACATTGTGAAAACAACACGATTCCTGCATGGTGCTAGACAGGATGTTGACGCAAACCAATAAGCACGAAAAGAAGGCGACAACAAGAAAATCAAAACAATATGCATACAATGGCGAGCTATGGGACATTGCAGGCGGCGAAACCCTAGTGCGCATTCCGAGATTGTGTGTAACGATCCAGAACATCTTGATGGGCCCCTGACCCATGGTGTGGGCATGGTTGGGCATGGCATGAGGGGGATGGCATGGCGATGGATGAGGGGTAGTGTTCCGGTGTTGCAGTGTTCCAGCGACTCGGGTTCGGGACACTGCTCAGTGTCCCGGACGTCAACGAGTTACAACCATTATTTGTTGCCCTGGGGGGGTAAAATGGGCTAGGCGCCGCCACGGTAGCCACGCGCGAGCCAGCTGTGCGTTACTACAAGAGATTTAGCCTTCTCAACTCTTCACCGCATTGCCATTAAATAAGTTCCATCGCATTCCAAGCAAGTTTGCTATAAATCCTTAACAAACCAACAAAAAACTAGAATAAAAACATTGTCTATTTTACCCAACTTAAATTTCCTTTCCTTCTCTCCCTCACATTACATCATCCACATACTAGAATGCAGGCAATGTCCCTCTCCCACATGTGAAGACACTCGTCGTTAACATGGTTGTCAGCATCTCTCTCTCTATTGAAGGAGGCTTGTTGTTGTTCTAGCATCTCCACCATAACCCCACCATTGCCACCACGTCTTCAACACTACTTAGAGGGAGTGGAGAAATAGTGATCACACAACACATCTACATCTTCCTCAACGTAGATTTAGGGGGACCAAAACAAAGAAGGCACTCTATTTTGATTCAACAACATAGAGAGTTATTGCCCCAATCAAACAAATTTCAATTCACTAGAAAGTGTTCTTTTCATAACACCTCATGCTTCATATTAGCTTTTACAATGTTACTTATCGGTATCATCTCTCTCTCTCTCTAGTCTTGTAATACATCACTTGTACATATTTTGAAATTATAATACATATCATGTACAGAGCAACACTTGATATTACAGCTATCATTGATGCCTTTGCCACTAAAGTACACATGTATTAAATATTTACGTATTATGATTAGCATATTTCTTGTAGAATATCATATATGCAATGTTCGAGATGATAAATGAAGCCAAATTATGGCCCCCATGTGGTTGTAGCCATTTTCACTCATTCTTTGGAGCTTGTATGAATATCTTACTCATTCTCAAAGTGAAGATTCTCCTTCTTCATAAATGATCATATAGGCTCCTCCAATTATGTTGACTATTGAGCTTAGATTAACATATTTTGAGTACAGAGTCAAACGAATGTATTTCCGGCATGCACGTTCTTAGATCCTTACCTAACCACGCATACCATTCAAAAGAACATGTATAACTAACAATCAAGAATATTTGGACAAACCACTTGTCCAAAAATAATAAGGAATGTGGACTTGTGAGGTCAAAAACATCAAACAACAACACAACAAATACACTTTTGAATGTTTATATTCCATGTTCGCCAACCACCATATTTGTGTAGTTATGCTATGTAATGTACATCATATTGGCAGTTAAAATTGTCCAAAATACATGCATAAATCCAAATACACTCAAATCCTAGTTGAATTCGATTAAGATAAGTAACCGAATTTTTCCCATTTTCCTCCAATTTCAATGCCGCTTCACCTAGCACTCCCCAAGCTCCCCCATCATTGTTTTGGAGTGTGCATTGGAGGGAGGCATGGTGGCTATGGTCGGGATGCCCTTATACACCATTATAATGGGTCCCTACTAGAAACATGCGCACCAAATCGTTGAAATGATGTGGTGTGGTCAGACTAGTACACTACATTTGAATGTCGCGGTCTCCCTTCCACCCAAAGTCCACTAACTTAGTTAACTTATTACCCGGTCCACCGGAGTCAAGTCTAAGTCTTTGATGTTTCTATTTTTAGTGCAGGAAACCAGTGTCCGGGGAGATTTTCGGGCATACTCGGTTGAGATCCAAGTGTTCTCCAAGTCCAACCGGTTAAGTGTTGACATCTTTCACTTTTTCTTTATTACTTTGACGTACATTCTTTAAATTCCTCTAAAATGATCGGTAATTTTCATGAAGTCTTGAGCTTCGACCGGTTATTTCTCATACTCAACCGGTTCATCTCTACCTAGCGGTCGGTTCTCCCCGTTCATTGCCCATGACTGACCTTCTTCTTCTTTTTCTTTTCAAAAGAATCAAATTAAGCTCATAAGTTATAACCAAAGGATCATGCAACTCTCAATTGGTGATTGCATTTTATAATTCGAGAGCATCACCACACGTTGTACACCAAACATCAACACAAATGGGTGTTGAATTGGGCAACTTTAGTTTAGAGGAGAGGGTTCTCTCTGATACGTTTTACATGTTCATTCTATATAATCACTTTAAGTGGTCGGTCTCATGACCGAAATTCATATTTTGCAATACAGAAGCTTCTACGTGGAAAGAGTTGAAGTTGAGATTTTACTTGGTCAAAGATTGTGAGACATTAATAGTTAATTGGTAATAGATTTCCTAAATCTCGTGGGAGATATGTGGATCCTTATTGATTACTCAAATAATTGGACATTTGAGTAATCAGTAAGGATCCACATATCTCCCACGAGATTTAGGTATATCATAAGTGTATCGACGGATCCATCCATAGAATTGAAGCAACCAAAAAGTCCAGATTTTGGAACTACCAACTTTACTTAGATACGAATTAACCCCAAAGTTCTCAGAGAATACTTTGTACAATGTGTGGCATGTTTGTAAGTTGCATTAAGTTCTTAAAGTACATTAAATAGGATATTTAGTGTTTGATACACTAAATATGAACGCATACACTAAATATCAATAACCCTATGGAAGTAAGTAACATTAAATGTAAATTCAAACACTAAATATCAACCATGGTAATATGTGAAAGTTACATGTTTGAATTTAGTGTTAGCAAGGATATGAAAAAAATGATAAAAGGAGAATTCCAGCATATCTTCTAACACTAATTATCAAAAAAAATTGAAAATTCGTTTTGAGCAGGGTAGGGTGATAACAACATTTAATATAATCAAACACTAAATATCCTATTTAGTGTAGTGATCCACACCAATTCACATGTGGAACCTTCAAATGTTTCCATTTTGAATCAAGATGTTGGACCCTTGTATTCTTTTGATGTTTAATTTATATTGACATGAAATGCGATTCTATTGCCATATCCATCCACACAGATCAAGTGATACAATGTGGATTTTGTGAGATGTCTCCTTATCAAGCTTGGCATATGGTCTTTTGAAAAATTGGCGGAGTTTTTTCCGCTTCAAAATATGAATTCATTTTCCTATAACCCTCAAAACATATGAGAGAGCCCACACTAATAGCAATAAATTTTATAAAAACAAAAACACAAAACCTTGAAATTCTCCTCAATGAAATCACTATTTGGCCTTATTTCTTATCTCCATGCACTCACACTTACCCATGAATGTATGCACCATTTAGCCTTATTTGATATACAAATGACGGTCCTTGTCATCCACGTGTCAAATCCTTATTCGGGAAGGTGTTGAGAAAGTGAGGTTACTAGATTTAATATCAAGAGGAGTGTAGGTGGGCAAGTCATTGGTAAAACCTATAGTTAGCTTAGAAGCATATGAATCCAGAGGAAGTTCTCCAAATTTGACCAACAAATTATGATATGTTGTCAAACAACGCACTTTGATGTGAGACATCATATGTATCTTCATGCCCTTCTCACAAACAATCTGATGAGAGTTTTTCAAGTCACCTCCCCAAATCTTAGTACCATATGTGAAAGTTGGAAACACCAAACCCTTTAATAAATAGGATTTGAGTTCCCAGAATATGACTCCAACTATTGCTTCTTTTCTTAAGGTGGCCATCAAGGCTTTCATACCTGCAACTCATCGCCTTTTTACTTGATGGCTCAAAGTAACCATGTAAACATAAATCAATCCCAAGGTATTTATATTCATGGGTTACCCCAGTTTGGCCCTTGCTGAGATGCAATGCCTCTTGGATTAAATCCCTCTTTGCTGCAGCCAAAGATCACGATTTCGGTCTTAGATAAAATCAACAATAAAGCTAAAGGAAGTGCAAAACTCAGATAGCTTGTTCATAATTCTTTGTAAGCTCTCTCTTTATTTAGAGGGCACAATGACATCGTCAACACAAAGGAGAGTGAGAACATTTGTGTTAAATAAACATGGAGTATCCCCATTGGTCTCCTCCAAATATTTTTCAAATCATCAATGTGGAAGCCAAATAGTGTGGGGGAAAGGGGACATCCTTGTTTAAGAACAATGTCAAACATTACTTCACCATGTGTGTCACCATTAATTCGTAGTTTTGCATAAATTGATATACATGGCTTTTACAATTGTTTTAAATGAAGTGGTATGCCTCATTATTGGAGGCATTTCCAAAGCTTGTCATGTGGAACCATGTCATAACCTTTTTTGAAATCAATAAAACAATAATTAAGTCTTTGACTTACAAATACTTCTCATTCAATCAAAATACGTAATGTATGAATGTGGTCCAAAGTAAATTTACCTTTCCTTAAACCTACTTGTCCTCTTGCTCTAACCCTTTTCAATTCCGCCCAACATTGAGCTTGTTTTCTAAAACAAAGCATAGAGTTTGCCAAATATTGTGCCTAGCATTACAGGTCCTATAGTTCCCCATGGAGTTTTTTCCACCAAATTTAAAGATTATTTGAATAATGTTGGTAGTCCACGAGGCTAGGAAATCCTCTCTAACAACTAAATGGGTTGCAAATGGTCTCTTAGTCATTAAATTACTGTGTGATTGGATGGGTTTAGACCCGGTTTAGATCATTTGCAACCCATTACAGAAACTCGGGTTCTAACCCATGATTATCTCTTGCCTTGTAATTTTCTAAATATTTTAGTGGCCCATTTTCTCATGTATGTAAAAACGTATGGAAGTTTAGTGTTCAAAATAAAATAATCATTTATACTTTGTCTTGAGGTGTACAAAATAACTATTGCTTCTTGTGGCATAAATGGGAGGGACAAATCATCTTTTTCTTCAAAGCTTTCCTAAAGCAATTATGGGTCCCTTGTTAGCAAATGATATAGTATCTTTTTGTTGGCGTTCCAACTAAGAGCATTTCTTATGCTAGATCGTCGTGTAGTTGAAAGTTATTCTTGAAGTATTGCCAAGTGACTAGAGTTCAAAACAATACGATGGTTTTGCCGAGTCTCTCAATGATCGCTATCAAATCATGTTTTGGACGGTATGCTTCTTTATTTGCCACCTAGTTTCTTAGATAAGATTGGTTGAGCCGCGCGTAATATCAAATGTAACCAAGCTTGAGCATGCTTGTCTAATGAAGTGTAGGTCTTGCCTTGCGGAAAATCGAGTTCATGTTTGACTATGTGGCCATGAATTTGTGGAAGACATGTAAGTTGAAAGTGAAATTGTTAGGATCTTTTATCATTGGGATATTTTTTTAATGAATTGACCTTGGAATCAACATTAGAGACCCCATACTACATTGTTTATGGTATTTAGTGTCATGGACACTATTTGCAAAGGGCCTAAACTAGATGCCTAGAGGTCTCAAAGTGTCACGCCCACTAATTGCCAATATGATTTCATCGTCAATATAAGTAACTTCTTCAAGTGAAAAATATGTACATCATGACATTTAGAGTAGCACATTGGATACTTTAAACATGGCATTTGTGAAAATGTCACGTATGTCATTTTCTCAAATGCAAGAAAGGCCAACTTGAATTGGTCTTTGGAGGTAGCTTTTGCCAACTACAACTTTATCCAAGTTCAAGTGCATTCTCAATTCTAGAAAATGAGTGAGCATTGAGGGGGGGGGGTTCACATGTCAATGTGACGTTTCATGAATACTATGTTTTTAGATGATAATCTTGCGTCTTAGTATGCAAGAGGAAGCTATTTTTGAGTGTACGAATGGCAAGTATCAGTGGTTACATTTTAGTAGGCAAGAGGAAGATATTCTTGAGCATACTAATGGCAAGTGTGATTTGTGTATAGTTTAGTCAACATGTAGACTATTGTGTAACTTAGGCATGCACCTCATAGCACTACTCAACATACTCATGCCAAGATATTAGTAAGTGCACTTGAACGCCAAGTGTCATGAGGTGACACTTATGGTGAAGTTGTTAACCATCAATGTAACCTAGCATGCGCCTCAAATAAGGGTAAGTGACACTATTACGCATGTGGCAACCAAAGTGCACATGATATTAAGGAGGTATGCAATGTTAACATGGATGCGTGATGATAGATAATTAGCGTAGCTTGGGACATTATGGATGAACACAAAGTCAACATTGCAACAATGACAGTAACGACAATGATGACAATGTGTTGTGTGCGACTGTGCGGTTTGAATTCTTTGGTGAATTATTTTAATGTCAAAACTTGTGATATATGGATGGGAAAATGTGACAACATGGAGGGAATTTTTTTAAAACATCCGTTCCCTATAATTTCGGGATGTAAGAGAGGGAGTGACATTAAGGAGGGTGACATTACGGAGGTTAGCTTGTACCATAATTAGTGTAGTTTAATGAGATTGAATTGGGATGAGTTACCAATGACTCTTAGGGTAGGTTCTTATCAAACCCCCTTCCATGACTACCATATAGAAAATTAGTGATTGAAGAGTGGTGTGTGACACTTTACTTTTGGATAGAGAAGCACGTATGGTATAGGAGTCTTAAATGGTTATGTTTTCCAACTTGCTTTTTGGGTGTCCATTTCTTAGATGCACTTCTAACCACATACCACTTAAAATATAGGTGCCATGTTCGATTAAGGCACACCTTCCTTTGCACTCTTAAAATGAAATAAAGTAAGAAGAGGCTCAACAGCTTTAAAGGACGTTGAGGATATATTATTTTAGTGAATGGATCCGTAGTAGATTCTCTAGGAAACTGTGCACTTTTGAATCTAATACTTGCCTCCCACATTGTAATCTATGTTTGTAGGTGGATTACTTAAATAGGTGTAGGATAATGGACATGATGCAAGTTGTGGTTGTTTTGAATACAACTAAATATATCATTCATTTGAAAGTCACAGTGGAGTCCTGCCGCTTGCCGATACGTTAGCCCGGATGGAGTACGGGAAAAAAAAAGAAAAAGCAAAATTTTGTCTTCTAAGGTAGATTGGAGTTCATCCACCATAGCAAATATGTGGACACCTATGGTATCCTAGCCTATGACCGAGAGCTACACGTTGGTGAATTTTCACAATGACCTCTTCTATGGTAATGAACGATTTAAAATTTTTCATGCAAGGTAAAATGAAATATTTGTCTATTTCAAAATTTTGGAAATTTTTAAAATTAATTTTGAATTACATATGATTTTTTAAAGATGTTCCCTAGGGTATCTTATGATAGACCTAAAGAAGTTTAACGTCAATGCTAATACAACTTATGAGCATTCTATAATTATCCACAAGCAAGTAAGAGGTTGTAAGAAATCCAACATTACTAAGCCGTAGACTGACTTTGACCTTACTATATCAAGAGACATCCTAAACGAACAACTAATCTCATCCAACACGTTGTGGCAAGGTCTCATGTGCCTTGAACCGAGACCTATGGGCCTCAATGACCACCTTCCTCTCTCCCCCTCCTTCTCCTTCTCCTTCTCCTTCGTCCTCTTCCTTCCCTCCTCCTTCCCCCTCTTCTTCCTCCTCCTCCTTCTTCCTCCTTATTTAACCTAAGACCGTCACTCATTTAACCTAAGACCGTCACCTATCCGTGGGCACATGTCATCCACCTAGGGAACATTATTTCTAATTTGTTCCCTAGAGCTCGGTTTAAGGTCACATATCGGTAATAGGCTAGGATACCATATTGTATGGTGGTTTTGCAACTAACAACTTCATATCGCAATGGGAAACCCAAGACGTCCCAACACCAGCCCAACATCACATTTTGATGCTATCATACATGTGTTTCTTGCTTTAAAAGAGTGGCAACTCTTTCTGCCTCACATGAAAGAGAGTATATTACCTTCATTTCAAGGACTTTGCCAACTATGAATGTGAATTGTGCTTGAAGCAACCATTGACATCACCCTAATGCAAAATCATTGATCCTTACCTAAGGGATACAAAATTATGCCAATTTATTGAATGCACTTGAAAATAAGATACATTTTGTGTTGGAGGGTCCCCTCTACAACTCCATTAGAGATAGGTTCCGTTTCTTATTTCAAAATGTAGTACTAGGTAGTCTCAAGTCTTTTTTCCAATTGCCCCATCAAGTTGATATTACCCTGATATCTTACCGATGCTATTGCACTCCGTTACTCTAGGGAATTGGACTTTTTGACACCATCTTGATGTACTTCCGATCCCATAAGCCTTTTGGCTTCATGAACTTTAATATCTATATCATTTCATTAAAGTGACATTGATCTTCCATGTTTGCAATCAATCAAGAAACATGATTCATTTAGAGAGACCCAACAACAATACTCATGAAAGGTGTACTGCACACTATAGAAATATTTTCACCAACAAGTTGTAAATTTAAAAAAGTTTGCAACCATATTCACAACTCTTCAACCAATTTCAACGTTGTTATTTTATACAGCTTAAGTTGTCTAACTTTCATGTTTCTTGGATGATATACTTAGGATGATTGAGCGACAAGTGTCCATGTTGTGAAATACATAGCTCAACAAAGGGACTGGCAGGGTGGACACTAAATCACCCCACCAAGCTTTTCGGGAGAGGGGGCTACCCTCGTCCCTAACTCCCAAACGGAAGTGGGACAGGGCCGCCTGTCAGGCGGGCGGGGCAGGCTGGCCGTTTTTTCTTCCTGCCCGGACGGGCGGGCCGGCTCGAGGCTTGGGCAGCGGAGGGGCAGCGAGCCGGTTAGGGACTTTCAACTCCAGCGCGCTCCATCCACTTCCCCAACAAGTGGATGGGGTACTGAGTGAACAATAGGGTACGCCCCATCCATAATGTGGAAATATGGATGGGGCTTCAAGTGTTTAGGGTAGGTTTTGCAACGCTTTGGTACAAATGTTTTGTTGAGTGAGAGTGGTAAGGTGGAGTTCGAAGTATGTAGAAGTGTACATGTTTGCATTGTATTAGAGAGCATTGATAGTTTATAAAGTAGCCCTTCACAGAAGTTATAATCTTTGTAGGATTGTACTAAGGTTGAGAATTTGAACAACAATATTTTAGGGTTCATACATTTCTTTAGCTCCAAGTGTGATTGAACCCTATTGCTTTAGTTGAACTCTAATGTTTTAGGGGAAACTTAACGCTTCGTAGGTATTTCATGGACATACCGTCAACCTCCTCAGAGGATGGCTTCTTTTATCCTTCGGATTTTGATGATGACTTAGAATTTGTGGTAGGGGTAGATGAACTTTTTTGTGATGTTTTGGGTGGCCAAAATCCACTATTGCCATATTATGGAGTACTAGATTACTACTCAAGTGACAATGAATCAAATGGTGGAGGAGAGAAATATAGTTTTGGAGATGAAGAAGTGATGGATATAGTGAGGCAACAATCATCACACGACTTGGACTTTGTTGAAGAAGAAGGCATTGAAGTTCTTTCATTTGACAATGTAAGTGTTGAATCAATGCCAAATGGTTTTATTTTTACCAAATCTAGTTTGGCGCTCATGATTCAATGTGTAGTATCTGGGTTGCAACCTACTTTTCTTCAAATACGGACTGCTGATCCCAATTTTCTACCTATTCTTCAACACCATGGTAGACCTGTTCATCCCAATGATCCTGTACACATTGTAGAACTTTGGGTACGGTTGCAAAAAAATGTAAAAGTTTTAGATAGTCCACATGGACTTCTTTTAAGCCCATGTAGTGATAAGATGGGGCGAGGCATAACTTCTAGTGACCTTTGGCATTCTATTGTCAAGCAAGCCCATTGTTATGTTAGTGGCAAACATTCCTCTTTGAAATCCACGGTGCATTTCATACGAGAACAATGGTCTACCAATGTAAGAGTGGGTGGGATCCTGTATTATTTCATAGAAAGATGCATCCAAACTTGTGCAACTTGTAGTGGTTTAGGACCATTTTGGGATGAAGTTGTTAAAGTTCCATTAGAGAAGTTGCAAGACACTCTTAATAATATATGTGCGAAACATATAGTAGTTCGTAGAGTCAAAACTACGAGGCAAACAACATCTACGTTGGTCACGTACTACTCTTGTCATAGAGGGGGAAACAAAGAATTAGGAGAGAGAAAGAAAAAGTGAATTATATCCGGCGGGAGAGAAAGTCTTCCAAGTGTGATTGTGAGTTTGTTTTGAAAACAATTGTGTCTTCTATAAAAACAAAGTCATGTGTTGAAGTTGCTAAGCAAGCGATTGCCGAAATACATGTGCACTCCAAACATTCTGGTCACAACCCGGGAAGTGAGGGTGACAAATATTTCTTACCAGTTCATCCTTTGGTGCTTTCATTTGCAGCTGAGAATTTAAAAAGGATGGTGTCTCCTTCAACCGTAGCTGTTGCTTCACTCAAAGAAGCAAAAAAGTTTAAAAATATGGTGACCTATTTTGAACAAGTCACATTTCGATTTTTTATTCTTGTGGAGGAGGTCGAGGCATTATCATATTCTACTAGATTAAGTGGTGCGGTCCTCTAACCTTTTGCTACCTTCATCATTCAAGATTATTTATTTGTATGTCATTCAGATTTTTGTATGTGTTATACCTAAGTAAGGTGTCTTGTATGATCCTTATAGATGCCGCTCGAAAAGATGATTGGGATGCCACTCAAGTTGAAATTCTTGGGCTACAAGCCAAAGGAAAGGTGATTTTTTACCAAAAGTATGACAAGAACCACAAAGATATACGAAAAAGACCTTTCATTGTCGTCATCCAAGATGAATTCATGAGAGACATTGCTAAGAGATTTTCTACGGGGAACTAATGGTCGTTGGATTCTATCTTCAAAACCAACAATTACGATCTACCATTATACGTTGTGGTTGTTCCGAATGACAACGGCCGGGGCATGCCAGTTTTCTATATGCTTTGTTCTAAAGACAAAGGACAAGGCCATCAAGGTATTGCTATTGAAATTATTTTGGAATATGTTTTCAAAAACATTGGGAATATAAGACCTAGTGCAATTCTTATAGACAAAGATATGACATCTTTGAATGCCATAACAATAATTGTGAGAAATTATCATTTTTGTTGGAAAGATGAACGAATAGGAGGAGAACAAATTGCATGTCAAGTTTTACTTTGCCACTTCCATGCTATGAAAGCATGGAGTGAGCATCTTCTCCCCCGTGTTCCATTTGATAGGAGAGATGAATTGTGGCAATTGCTTATGACACTATTACATTGTCCGGTAGAAGCATATTTTGATTTCAATGTTCAAAATCTCTTTCGAGCGTTTGAAGCCATTCCGGAAGTAATTCAATACTTACATTCGGGGTGGACTAGCCCTTCTTCGCCTTGAGATCGTTGTGGCCCAAGTTTGGCCGCATGTTTTCTTACGGAGGCATGGACACCACAAATCATGTAGAGAGGCATTAGGGGTGGATAAAATACTCATTACTTATGGGTAAAGTAAACCGCTCCCTTCGGGATTTAGTGGTGGCAATAATAGGGTCGCCAAGGATGGAACTCGGGTTGGAGGACCCACACTTCTAGATTATTTCAAATTACGGCAAGGCACAAGTAAGTAACATCTAATCAAATTCGAATCATTTATTTTAAACCAATAAAATGATTTTAGAATGAGAAGTAGATAATAAGGTTTTTGTGATGTTTAGCAAATCTAATTATTTTTTATTTCATAAAACATAAATTTTTGATATTTTGAACGTTTTAAATTCTTCCAACCGGTTTCAAGAATATTAAACATATGTTCATTTTGAATTTTTTGTGTAGGTGACTCCGGAAGGTTTTCAAAGAGGGCAAATGACAAGGCCCATCAACGGCGTCTAAAGGGTGGAGAAAGGATTTGTAAATTATATGTTACAAATCCCGACGGATTTCTTCAAATTATTAACAAAGATTTCATTCTCTTCCGCATTCGAAGTGAGACTAATCCGGACACCACATATAATGTGTCTTTAAGTTGTCATTATTGTGATTGTCCAGCAATAATTCCAACTTGTAAACACATTATTGGATTACAACTTATATTGAAGAAATATTTTTCGACCGATTTCAAGTTATTCGATCTTGTTGATTCCCAAGTGCCGTCTCAAGAACCGGTTGTTATAACATTCAACCTCGAAGACTCGCCAATACTTGAAGAAAGCGCCCCAAGACCAATCGAGATTCACACATCTTTTGAAGAAGAACGGAGGATTCAACTTCTTCAGTTACAAGCAACAATTTCGGAGATTTGACAAACACTAGAGTCCAATTTGGTACATATTAGTGCGGAGGAATGGAAACACAAGATAGAGTTAAGTAACCGTTTCATTGAGTCATTGAAAGAGCCGTTTACATTTGATAGACCCGCCATGATAGATCTTCCTACCAAAGGTTCTATTTCTACCATTCAAGCTAACGTGAAGCGCACAAGAATGGGATTTGGATCAAGTGCAAGGTCAATTGAAAAGAACTATGAAAATAGTAACGATGTAAGCAAGGGTGGAAGCATGGTAGATCGACCTCCTCTCAAATGACAAGGTCATACATTGGTATCTACATCCAAATCCAAAAGGCCATTTTTTCCATGGGTACCTAAAATCCTTTTGTCAAATATGTATAACAAAGACTATGGTAGAAAATGGTGATGTTTCTGTCAATTGCCGCAATTGTGATAGTGACATTATGGTGAAACAAACATGATGTGGATTTCTCTATCAACTTCAACATTCTTAAATTTTAAGTAGTGTCTATTTAGTTTCGATGTATTACGTGTTAATACAATATTGGTAATTAGATCGTCTATTGTTGGTTATATGTATGAAAATTATCATGCTTGTTTCTCTCTTTACCGAATACAATAATTGTTTTCCACTTGAAATACTTAAGTTTTTAAAAATTGTTTATGATTATGTATAATTCTGGGAAACTAGTAGATTCTTTTGACAATGAGCAAACGGAAAACAAGAAACACGCATTATATTTTATCTACACATTTAAAATAACACAATCAGAGATCCAATCATAATGAACACCTGACATACCTAAACCCCAATAAAAACCAGTTAATAAACTTGAATGAAACATGAAGATTTTACTCTTCTCATTGAAATAGAAATTGGTTGTTACAAATCCATTTATAACAAGTGATAAAAACAAGAAGTTATGTTGGAATCCAACTACACAATACTTATAATTTTTTTTCTGGACCGCTATTTTGTAGATTTTCCTCTTCCCTTACCCTTTCCTCTTCCCCTCCCTCTTCCCCTACCTCGTCCCCTCACTCGTCCTCTCACTTTTTCCTTTCCCCTAGATGGACCGGGTTCAGGAACAACCGTGGTTGGATTCTCTTGTTTAGGTTCTTCCTTGATAAATCGCATGGCGTGCTGCAACCTCCAAAGATCTTGTTTGTTTGCAATGCATTGTTTTTTCCATTCTTCTTCTTGATTCCATAAGAGTGTGGCATAATTAAACTCATTTGCAAGCAACAAGCAACAAAGGTCTTCCGCCCTACTTTGTTTTTTCTCTACCCATGTATCTTCTGCAATATGGATAAAGTACAGCAAATATATGTCTTAGAATATAATTATATATAAATATCAACATCAATACAAATATGGTTCATTATACGAACACTAGTGAAATAGGGACACAAAAAACAAACCAAAAAATGAAAAAAGAATAAAAGATAGAAATTGATATGAAGATACCTTGAAAATTCCATGGAGCGGCGAAAAAAGTTGTTTCCATGGTTTCCAGTGAAAGAGACCCCTCATACTTCTCCAAAGCATCCGTACACGGAGGGGTCACTCCATTGTCAAGTTGAACACCACGTGCAGCCAAAAAAAATCTACTTTTGGTAAGTTGCATCACCAAAATGGGTCAAAATTTTATCAATTGTTTTTCATGGGTAGATATACACGGTATCTATTACATAGTAAAAAATGGTAACCAAATTTGATGATATGTTTTTTAAATAAAACATACCGTTTCTAACTAGAATGACGTAGGATTGAACTAAAATAATTGCTACAAAAATGAAGATGACTAAAAATTTCAAAAAACTATACAAAAAATACTATCAATGATTATGTATATGTAGAAAAAATATCATAATTTTTAAATTTATCTATTCCATGTAATATAGGGGTAGCAAACTTTGGCCGCACGTGGTGTTCAACTTTACATGGAGTGAACCCCCCGTGCATCCGTAATTGTTTTGACAAAAGGATGGTCGAAATTAGCAAGCACATGGACAAGGGTTTCCAAATTGGAAACCCTCAAGTGTTTTAGAGGGTCCAACAATCCGGCACGTTGTGCTAGAACTAACATGTTCTTAGTGACAATCGCCGGCAAAGGATGAGGAGGAACAATCTTATTCTTCTCCTTCTCAAAGTCACTTGGAAGGCTTCGATCGATCCGCTTGAATGCCCGAGCACGGGCATTTTTCTCGTTCTCCACGGCGGCATCCTCCCTTCTCCTGTCTTTTTCATACTCGGTCCTCTTCCGCTTGGGGGCCATAATTGAAGTTTATGAATCTTGTACAAACCCTAAACAAGCGAGCTAATTTGTTATCTTTTTTGCCCTTCACAACAAACATACAAACTTGGAAATTCTTTGCCCTCCAACAAACCTACAATCTTATAACGTCTTTCTCCTTCACAACAAACCTCTAAACTTGTGCCTCCTATGCCCTTCACAACAACCTTAATACAAAAAACCATAGACCTCTTATCACCAACAAACACCCACCTCATCAATCAATGCACAAAAAAAAATGAAGATACTAAGAAACTAATGTACTATAAAGCAACTAGAACCCTAAGTCCTCCATGCACTTGTTGGGGAAGAGGATGGGACGCTTGTCACCAAAAATCCTCCACCTTTCGATTTCGTCCTAGCCCGAGTGGAAATGTTTATAATGACATGTAGAGACTTCTCTCTTTGTAACCCAATATATAATTCCAATCTACCCTTGGAATATACACAACTTGATTAACACCACACTATGTAGTTTTACATTCCTTAATGTCGGCCAAGGTTATATCCTTAGCCTTTTCTAATGTCCACCCGGCCGCTTTGGCCACGCATGCCTTCAAAGATATCCCTCTTGTGAATCGAGTCCTTGCCGTCGACTCCACACTACTACATGAGTTCTCGCTTATTGATTCCGTGCTATCACATGTCATCGTGGTTGATTCCGTATTGGTACATGACACTTCGCTTGTGGATTCCATGAGCACATAGGCTTTAAATACAAGTATTAAAAAATACTTATATACTTATCCTTGCCCTTCCTTCTCTAAGTTCTTCTTGATGTAAATCTCTATCAATGTTTTCCTACTAAACTTCAGAATAGTATAACTCCCACCCAACTTATGTTCTTCAAGTGAAATTTGGTACACTTGTTAAGTACCTTATCAAAAATCTCCACACCAAATTTTGGCACAAACAGAGTTCATATGCAAAAGTTATGCATGAAATTCTAACTCTAACTACTTAGTATGAATGTTGTGATAAAGCATCCGGTCATTAAAACTCTAATGACTTCCAACTCCTACGTCCAATCAATCTAAAATTTTGACACAAGATAGATATATAAGTTCAGAAGGTAGTGTCAAATTTTGGTATCCATATCTATAACCCTCTAAGAGATACATATTTTCAAACCTTGCTGCTTTGTTCCTAGACACCCTCCCCTTCAACTTTTAATAATTCTTTCATCCCAATGACTAAAGCTCTCAAATTTTTACCACAACTCCCATACTTTATAATAAACAATCCCTCAAATTTTCATACCCATTGAACACTCTGATTATCCATAATTGACAAATCTCTTACTATAAAGTTATGCTCAAGTTCATAACTAATAAAACACTACAAGTAATGCACCTAGTACAATCTAGTCACTCTAAATGCCACAAGTTTAAACAAGTTTGAACTCTCTCACTTCAATATGAATCTCAATGCAACAAGTTGAAGTTTACAATCAAACTCCAAATTCCTTAAACCCAATCTACTTCTAACAAGAGGTCAATCCCTCTTCAAGGCTAAATAGCCTTGGCTCTTCTCCTAAGAACTAAGCACACACATGTGCTCCTATCTTGCTTCCCACACACCCACACTTATAACCCGTGGGATGCTTAAGGAGCACGAAGGAAAGAGAGGATAAGTGAGGGAAGAATGAGGGATTATATAGTAAGTTGAGAGGGAGAGAGGGCATGAGGTAAGGATAGGGTGAGAGGATTAGAGCCTCCAATCACAACCCCTTAACATTCTCCCTCAAATGATCAACAAAGATCCTAATTCAAACATTTAACTAACCTTGGCTTTCTACCTACCACACTTTATCAAGGTATGTCCTCATACTACTTAAGTCCACTCCACACAAGCCTAATGCTTCAAACTTAGCTTTCTTCAAGCTTCACTTTTTTTATATTTTTGTGAATAATCATAAATCAACAAAACACTACTTGTAATGTTTTACAATTGTTAACAACACATGTGGGCATCAATTTGGGCTCACAACGCTCTTGAGCCTTGCTTGCTCAATTTCAAGACATTTTAGAGAACAACTATAGTTAACTAGGAAATTTTCAAATCAATTTGAATAACAACTATAGTTAACTAGAAAAATTTAAGACCGGATTAAAAAACAACTATAGTTAACTAGAAAAAATTCAACCAACTACAACTTGAGAGTTCCAAAACATGTAAGGAGTCAACCAACAAGTTCTTTCATTTTTGAGTTAAAGTATATTACATAACTTCTATAAGAGACCTTATGTTAGAATCAATGCTTGTCACCCATGCCAACCCATCCCAAGACGGAATAGACTTCGAACTCCACCTTACCACTCTCACTCAACAAAACATTTGTACCAAAGCGTTGCAAAACCTACCCTAAACACTTGAAGCCCCATCCATATTTCCACATTATGGATGGGGCGTACCCTATTGTTCACTCAGTACCCCATCCACTTGTTGGGGAAGTGGATGGAGCGCGCTGGAGTTGAAAGTCCCTAACCGGCTCGCTACCCCTCCGCTGCCCAAGCCTCGAGCCGGCCCACCCATCCGGGTAGGAAGAAAAAACGGCCAGCCTGCCCCGCCCGCCTGACAGGCGGCCCTGTCCCACTTCTGTTTGGGAGTTAGGGACGAGGGGGGGCTACTCATAGGATCATGGCTGGGGCATGCTATCCATAGCCCTCGGGCAACTTTGGGAAAACTTTTCTAAACCTAATATAAAAAGGATGCCCACCCCGCTCAACTTTAACAAACAAACAAACCAAAAAAAGAAGAAGAAGAAGAAGAAGAAAGTTGCCCTTGCATTCTTGAAGGTTGCATTGTCCACAAAACCCATATTGAGTGCACCTCAACTTCAAGGCCCAAATCCAATATATATGTTCACATGAATCACATCCACTTACTAATGAATAATTACATGGGATTCCATTCCAAAAGCAAAACCATCAATCAAGTTGTAACTAACTTGGAAGTTTAAAATATGACAAAAACCATCATTAGCAATGAGGTGATAATTTTGTGACTTACCATTTGAAATTACATTAAATTATGCTTGATTAGTTTGCATGTGTATAAACACTTGTACAAATCTACTTGTGGAAGGGTAAGACCTTGATTCAAAATTTATGAAATGAAATAGCTGAAATTAACATGTTAATATTAAATTTTAGTTCTAAATGACAAAGGCCTTTTCAAATGGTAAATGACCACTGTTACCCACATAACATTATTCAGATCCATAGCAGTGTTATGTGGGACTGACAATATTTTGTGGAATATTCCCTGATATTTCCCACATTCAGTCTGAATGTGGGAAATATCAGGGAATATTCCACAAAATATTGTCAGTCCCACATAACACTGCTATGGATCTGAATAATGTTATGCACACTAGTAGGACTATTTAGTATTTGTATTTGGACTGTCTAGGTAGTAGTACCACAACATTTCTTTCATGGATCTAGATCTAAAATACCGAAGTAGGTGCCGAATTAGGTTTTGGCCTTGCACTTAACTACGTTTAGTTAGGCTAAATTAGTTTGAGCGTGAACACTTGTAGAAATTTACCTTTAAAAAGGAGCAGGCATTAATTTAAATTTCATTAAGTACATTATCTAAAATTAGAACATACTTTTAAGTTCAATTTAAAAATGACAAAGGCCATTTCAAATGGTAAGTCTCGAAATTATTGCCTCATTGCTAATGATGATTTTGTCATATTTTAAACTTCCAAGTTAATTACACCTTTATTGACGGTGTCACTTTGGGAATGAAATCCCAGTCAATTGCTCATTGCTAAGTGAATGTGAACATATATATTGGAATCTAGGCCTTGAAGTTGAGGTGCACTCAACGTGGGTTTTGTGGACAACGTTGCCTTCAAGAATGCAAGGGCAACTTCTTCTTTTGAAGCTAGGCACGGCAAACAACATCTTTCGGTTGGGTTCATAAAAGTTATTCCCAAGTTGCCCGAGGGTTGCAGATCACATCCCCCAACCCCAATCCGATGAGTAAACCCCTCCCCCATGAAGCTTGATGGGGGTGCTTTAGTGTCCACCGAGTGGCAGGGAGTCACAATCATGTAAAATGGTTGTTTAAGATTTGGAAGGGGGAATACGTGGCCGATTCGTAAGCAAGGAAATGTTGTCTTTGAACAATCACAAAATAATCCCACGAGTTCAAAATAAGTCAACATTTATTTTATGTTCTCTAGAGAGAGAGACGATGCCACAATCACTAGGTTGGTGGGAATGAGGGACACTTCACCTTTATCATACATGTGAGCTCAAGTTTGTGTTCTCCACAAAATGGTGAGTATCTAAAATCTTGAGTGTTTGACACCGGCTACAAGAAGGCATCCTTATATAAATGTATCCAAATAACTCGGTTCACCATGGAGATGAATATCTTCAATGTTATACCCAATTCATAGATAAGCTATGTTTCTTTTTTTGGGTTGACTTGACAACACAAAACGGCTTTTAGTGTTTCAAAGAAACCAAAGCAAAACATTGGTGTGAAAGACACTAGAGACAAACCGCCATGGATGAATCTAGTGTGGACTTTGAATAAAGTGTGCTTCGCATGACATTAATAAAATGGAAATATGCAGTTGCCACGTGTAGTTCAAAACGGCGTAGCACATGTGTTCATGATATGATTGGGATGTGGTTTGATTTCTTAGGGCCACTTCACACTATGGCCATCCAAGTCGAGAGGCTGTGGGATTGAATGGCCAAACTTTGTTGAGAGTCCAAAGAAATGGGTTGAAAATAGCCAATAAAATATAGGAATTGGAGCCTTCAGCCGGGCACAGTGTGAGGTTTCCAAAGGCCAAGCCCAAAGTCCAAACCTTTGGCCATGAACTCCCACAACCTCTCGACTTGGACGGCAATAGTGTGAAGTCTCCAAAGGCCAAGCCCAAAGTCCAAAGGAAGAAGGAGCATCCCACTTTATTCCTTGCCCAAAACAACCCCTCCAATCTAATGGCCAAGATCTTGTCTATGTTTGACTTTTTTATGAAATTTTTTTGACATCCTCTCGAACATAGTTTGGGTTTCCATTCCCGTCCGACCTAAACTTCCTTCGAGAGTCCGTCGCCTTGGTCAAAAAGTATTGCCATGTAAGCATTTTAAATTGCGAGGGTCTTTGGACTTTGGCCTCTAGTGTGAAGGGTCGATAGGCGGAATTCTTGGTTTCTTGCAATCTGATTGGTGGAAATTAACAGCCTCTTGACCTTCGGCCATAGTGTGAAGCGACGCTTATATTACCCTAGAGGGCGTTCTAATTTATCTTTACGAGTGCTGGAATGTAGTCTTACGTGGGATATAAGTGGTCTCAACTAATGTAGGAATAACACATGGCAAACTTTGAGAGGGAAATGATTCAAAATTTGTTGGAATAGAGAGTACTCTATGATATGTATTGGTCTCGTCTTAACATTTCATGTTGCAAGCAAGTTTCAGAGGCTCCGAGTCACATGAGATTGGCTCCTTTTTTTAAGCTACCATAGGAAGTATCAAAGGCCCTTATTTAACACTTTCAGTAGTTTCATGCTTATTGTATATTTTCCCTTTTATATTTTTGAAATCATTGAACTCTTTCCAAGTTACTTTGTATAGGGTTTGGCAGTCATGAGCTTGATAGTGTTGAGTTTGAGCTAAGGGCCACTTCACACATGAACCAAGAGCCGTGACCTTGTAATGGTGAGGACCCTTGACTCTCATCCAAAGGCCGTACCATAGGTGTTGGGAAAGCCGTTTTATGTAGTCACGGGCCCTCAAGCATAGTGTGAAGTGAGAATGGACCATGTTGTGGGACCATTGCATATTTTGTTGGCGGAAAAAGAGGGGAGGATTTGGTTTAATATAATATGTCTCCAAAAAATTTCAATTTAAGAGAATTACTTGGTGGTGTTGTCCTGGAATCTATTCTGGAATCTTCCCTGAAATCTGCCCTGAAATCTATCCTGAAATCTGTCCTGTCGGAAAAAAATATTAAAAAAGTCATGGTCTCCCGGAATTTTCGTCAGACCCACCTCTTGGAGTGGCCAATGAGAGCTCTTACATCGCCATGGTCAGGGGCCTTCGGCCTTGTGTGTGAAGTGGCCCTAAGCATTTGTCTAAACATGCTTTGTTGAAGCCGTATTTGTGAGAGGCTAGGTTAGGAGAATCACCAGACCAATGGTTCCAACCCGCCCCCATCATGTTCTAGCAGACCAAGTGCGGTGAAGACGTCACCTCTCTCTTCCAAATCGTTGCATCATCCAACTCTTCCACCAAATCCATTAGAGTAGATGATTATTGATGCAAGCTCATTTGCTCAAGTAACAATACAATCAAACCTCTATAAGTGTTACCCCTATAAGCGTTATAATTTCATATATGTTAAGAAAATTTTACTCCCCTACAAAAACACAATTGGTAAGACTAGTGAGTGTTATGTGTTAAGTGTTATAACATGCCTCTACTCCCTTCTTTGTTAATTGCACCTTTATAAGTGTTGATTTTGAGAAAATCAAGGTAATAATATATGAGAGCAAACATTTTAAACATGTAATCACATTTATCCCATATTCTTTGCAAAGAAGTCAAATATTCTCTCTTATTTAGAGATCCTTCCTCCTTGTGCACTTTCAAGGGAGTTACCACATTGACAATTCAAAATTGTTGGAGGCACACATGTGTTCTTTCAATCTCTATTGAGAGGGAGATAGAGGAAGCTAGGCGCTTGGTAGAGGTTGATGAAGTTGCTACTCTACTTCATCAACTGACGTTGTTGTCATCTGATAGTGAGGTGGGTGACGTGATGGGTGCTCATGAATACCTCAATTATGAGATGGAGTTTGATTTAAACAACCCCTATGAACCTACCGATGAGGAGTTTTTGGATATGTGTTCCTCATATCATCAAAAATTTGATGTTGATGAGGTTATGGTTGATGTGGTAGAAGAAGTTGTAGGATTGAGTGTTGCTGAGCGTTCTCTAGAGACTTTGAAGAAATACTTTGAACAAAGACCAAATGATACCCTATCACACAGCGGCCTTCACATATAGAGAGCTTGAAAGCCCTCTCTTTGCACATGTGAGGTGTAATGGGTTGGCGGCCAAGGTGTTGGAGTAGACCTAGAATCCTTGGCCCGGCACCCCTTGGCCTTGTCTTCTAGGTTGGGAAGGGCCCACTTATGTGTGAGATTTGGTTTTTAAATGAATGTATTCATTTTCAAAAATTTACCACATAAATTTACCACAGGTCATTGCGACATGATGCAACTGACAGGGCCATGATAATTTCATCCTAAACTGACACGCCCTTGACTGTAGTCAGATTGATCAGATTGTGTAAAAAATGAGTCAGTTTGCGCGTCAGATTGGACCCCATATCCTAGTAGTGTAAACACCCTTCCAAGACCAAACTACAATAATAGATCACTGTAACATTTATAAATCTAGCCACTACAATACCTCGTGTTTGCATCCTTCATAAAGAATGCTTTGTTCTCACATTTAGCACCCAAGGAGGTCCTTGCACCACCTTGAGTTCGAGTCCAATGCCATATGGCACTCATCAACTCTATCTCTATTGCGGCAACCCAACTTCAATCCACAAAAACCAATTGGTATTTGGGTACCAATACATATTAGGTTTTCATAAATCAAAAATATATATTTTGGCACCTTCCCTACATTTTTCCTAGGTACTTGAAGAACTTCTTTGGGCCTTCAAAAAGGCCAAATGTCTCCAAAACGCCTTGAACCAACATTTGTAAGTTGCGGAGTGGCCACCATGCACTCCATCCATTGATGCTTACAAACCCTAATCTATGGTGGACATTAAACCTCACCCTACAAACTTTTAGGGGGAGGGATCTAGGTTGGGACAAAGGTCAAGACTCACGACATACAACCCCTTGGGCATCCCCAACCAAAAAAAATGATTTTTTAATTTTTATTTTAAACCTAACCGGGAAACGTTGCCTACCCTGCCTGACTTTCAAAAATATTGGCTTTGCATTCTTGAAGACCATTTGTCCACCAACCATATATATATATATTCGCTTTCACTTAGTAAATAAGCAATTGATTGGGATTTCATTTCCGAAGGGAAACCATCAATAAAGCAAGTAATTAACGTGGCAGTAAAAATGTTTCATTAGCATTGGGGTTATATTTTTTGTGATTTAGCCTTTGTGATTTAGAAATTGAACTTAATGCAATGTGCTGATTTTAGCTCATTCCTTTCATAATATTCTAATTAATGTCTTCTCCTTTCACAAGTATTCATACACAATTCAAACTAATATAACCCAATAAAAGGTAATTCAATGACAACGGGGGTAATTAAGCATAACTAAGCACAAAGCCTAAATTTATACAAGTATCCGTATTCATTCAAACTGATTAAGCCTAGTTAAGTGCAAGTATGTGCATTAAACTTGATTAAGCGTAATGAAACCTAAACAACTATAATTAAGCGTATCAATGCAAGTTTCTCAATTACATCATAATTCATTAAGTAGGAAATTTTGATTAATTCGACTTAATTAGTCAATTCCTTAATTAACATTTATTTCTCATAAATCTATTAAATACCAATCAATATTGCTCACAAGGCCATCTTGCCTTAAAAGATAATTATTGGCGACGTGGCTGTAGCCCACCAACAATACTTCACTCATTGCCATGCATAAAGTTTTCATTAAGCATGAGGAGAAGATATCCATCATTCCATCATAAATCGCCATGTGTAAAACCTCTTCTGGATGAGCCTCATGCATTGGCTGCTCTCCTAAAGTTCTTCGTGGCACGGCCTCAACACGTTGAAAAACCAACCAAGATGGGCACTTACTTTTTTTTTTTTTTTTTTGAGACAGAAGGCCGACAGGCCAACGCCAAAGCACAGGAGGCAGCTGACCACCTGGCAAGTTTTCCGTCAGGTAGAGAGGAGATTTCACAGCCGGGATTCGAACCGCCAACCTCTTCCTTGAGATTTGGGTATCCCTCCACCATCATCCGGTAGTTTAGGGTCATCTCGGACCACAAGATGGGCACTTACAAAAGTTAGGAAACTTGGTGGGCTAAAGATAAGGTTTGATTAATTCTTAGGAAGAAAGTGTTAGAAAACATGTACATAGGGTCCCTTATTGATTAAAATACCTATGTAAGAAACATAAGCATGAACTTAATACATGTCCTTATGTGGGCATTAAGAAAAAAATATAGCGTACCAAGAAATGGGTCAAGGATTTAGGTTATGTAGGATCATACTTATGGTCTACTTGAACTTGGATGACTTTATTTATCATCCCTCATCAACCAAAAAAGATGGAACCCAATTCTATTCATTTTGAGACTTCAACCTCTAGTTTGTGCCCATTTCTTCTCTTGGTTCAGGAAATAATGTTTCCTTGCATGTTGTGGAAGGATTTAGAGTTTGCCGCATTTCTTTGCATGTTCAAATCCAAATGATGATGATGTGTCAATAGTTGCAAGTGAACGACTCTTGGGTTCACATTCCAATACAAAGTATATGTTATGTGCAGGGTTCTATTGGCCCTTTGCCCGGTGGACACTGGGCCATTAACACTATGAATAGACACTTTAATCACGCCGACCCTACAAAAAGGTCCGGAGTTTCTATCTATCTTATGTGCAGGGTTTAAGATTGAAGCACTTATGTTGTGGTCTGATTATATTTTTATGCAAATAAAAAATCTAAAAAATATTAGTAGGTTTTAAAGTCACCAAAAAAGGGACCAACTAGTCTTTTGAAGGAATCTCCCATATTTGCCACTTCCAACATTTGTGACAGTGATCTAAGTATAAATTGGAGAGGGAAGTCATTTGCTCTATTATGGGGCGACAAAACTTTGAGGAAAATTTGAGATTTTTTCTTGAGTTGGATTCTACTTGGGGAGCCCACAAGTGATGAGAGGAGTAAAGAGATGCACATGCATATAGGTGGCAAACAAAATGAGAAGATCCTTAGTTATATAAAACTAAACATGTTGACGCCTAAATCTCAAGTAAGCCTTCCAAGACTTTCCGGTTACACTAAAACAAGGGACCATCAAGGGATTTCAATGCCGGTTCATCCCCGTACTTCATGGTCAACTCCAGTGTGCTATGAATTTATGTCTCCTTCATTGTATTTCATTGTATTTGTACATAGGGGATACCATTGCTTGCCCAAATCCAGAGAAGAAACTAGATGGATTTATGCCCCCAACAAAATAAGTGCAAAGAGTATGTTAAGGTGCTCTACAAGATGTGAAGATATTTCGATATTGCAAATTAATTAAAGGATATAATAGTAGGAGTATCATGTCTCCAGTTGGAATTTTGATAATACTATTACCCCTCATACAAGTAAGAATAGGGTTAATTAAATTGACAAAAATTCCCTCTTTCTTAATAATAATAATAAGATGCATTCAAATAAATGTCCCGCACTTAATAACCCCCAAATGTATACCCTCTCCGCAAATGTGTATGCCACCACATACACTTAGTGCCCACCAAAAACCCATGTGAGCTAGTTGAAGCACCGGAGTGCCTCTTGGTCCTTAGTTGTAGCTCCCTCTCCTAGAATATTTGGAGCTTACAGTGACTGCCAAAACTAAGTACGAAAAAGCCTAGTCTACCTTTAGCCATTCATATTTTATAATTTATTGCATTTAATGCCAAATCAGTTGACGGCTCAAGTATACATGCATGTAAATGATGTGGCTACCAAATTACAAGTCCAACAATGCAAGATAATTTGAGAAAGATCTAGATCAAAGTAAATTAGCTCCAAAACTCAGTTATGCTCACACTTGGATTACGCAATGAATGCTACAAATCTGACATGTACAAGTGGTTTTCTGGGTCCGATTTTTTGAGTGGGCATGTTCTTGGCCTTCACATTTATAATTGTGTCCCCATTCAGTGCACATCATGTATGCAAATTGAGCAAAATGGTTTCATTGAGGTCTCTCTCTGCTACTGGTAGAAAGCAAATAGAAGAAGCTACTTTAGAGAAGTTGAGGAGGGGTGAAAGTACTAGAAATGTTGCTAGAGACTTACATGTATCCCAAAGTTGGGTTGCACAATTTCGTAAGCAACATTTGAGTGAATTGAGTGATGTCAATCACAATTTTGGTGGCAGGCCACAAGTGTACAGTGCAACTGATCGTAGAGCTTGTGTGAGAGAAATCACTGTGGGTGGCTTAGAAACTGCACACAAAGTTGGAAATTACTTGAGAGAAAAGCTTCATGTTGGTATGAGCGATAGTATTGTGAGGAGAGTGTTACGAAAAGCAGGTTTGAAATGTAAAGCAAAGCAAAAGAAACCAAAGCTCACACTTCTTCAAATTAAGGGACGTTTAGAATTTGCTAGACGTCATTGCTATTGGACTGATGATGATTGGGATCGTGTAGTATTCTCCGATGAAACAATAATCAACCGATTTTGCTCTGATGGTCGTAGTTGGTGTTGGTTTCGTGATGGATAGAGTAGAAGTGCTGGAATGGTGCATTAAACTGTCAAGTTTGGAGGTGGGGGAGTGATGATGTGGGGTTGCATGACTCCGAGTGGCCCTGGTATGATGTGTAGGATTGAGGGAAGAATGGATCAGTACATGTATAGAGAATTTTTAGAGCGAGAGTTGATTCATACGCTGCATGCATACAATTTGGATCCTGCCAATTTGATTTTTCAACATGATAATGACCCAAAACATACATCCAAGAGTGTGCACCGTTGGCTGAATTCGCAAGAATTTACTGTTTTGAAGTGGCCGACGCAATCTCCATACTTGAATCCAATCGAACACTTGTGGGCAACTTTAAAACGTCGACTAAACCGATATGAGAGACCTCCCAAAGGAATGTTAGAGTTGTGGGAGCGTGTTGAGTACTGTTGGGTTTCAATTACTCCCAATGAGTGTAAGAACTTGTATAGGAGCATGCCTAAGCACATTGCAGTTGTTATAGCTGCTAAGGGTAGGTGGACAAATTTTTAACTTTGTTCCAGCTTGTGTGAGCAAAACTGAGTTTTGGATTGAACTTCACTTTACTTTTTGTTTGTACATGCATACTTGTGTGTAATAGGCCTCAATTCCCATGGAAGTATGAGTGATTGCAATGGTAATCCTATGCAATTTATGGTTTCATTTTTGGTGCATCCAATTTCCTTACATTGTTTGTTGAATTTCAATATGTTGTGTTTATACTCAGTTTTGGCAGTCACTGTATATCTTCAATGCCATGAAGCAATTCGACCAATGTATGAAGTGTCTTCCATGGGCGAGTTAGTGTTTGATAAGGTCACTTTTGACAATATTGGTTTTAAATGAACATATGTAGCTCAATACAATAACACATTTTTGTGCATGTCAAGGTCTAGATAGGACCTCTCAACATTTAGGGTCTAGAAGATACTTACACCCATTCTTAGCCAATCTTATTGCTTGCAAACTACTCAATATGTATAGTTAATTGCCATAAAATTAGTGTGGCCTTGCAAAATACGCATGTGTCATTCACAGATACGATATTTGACATTATACCCTCAATGTTGTTTTGTGTTCAAATCAACATCAAGGTGGTTTGTTCTTCTCGTTGCTGTTGAACTCAAAAGCTTGCATACCTATACTTGAATACTCCTTAATCCTGGTAATTTATTCCTTGACTTCTCTAGTTTTCAGATGCAGTTGATGGAGAGTTCTATTGACTGCCACCAGATGCTTCCAATTCAACTTAATCCACCTAATTTTAAGATGATTAGCAAGCAGGAGCGCAATGTAAATCATGGTTGAAGGGGAAAAATCTTCCCACTGTTTAATAACTTTGACATGTGTTGTCCTAGTCCATTGCACCCATGTATATGACTTAATATCCCATATAACTTAACTACATACATCCATGCAACATATGCATATATGCCTCCCATGCCCATGTGTACCTGCATAAATGATACATAAATCAACAACATTTTCCGGTAACACCACTAAAGTCACGAGCCCATTAGAATTAACCCCATACACCTTGTCACAATCTCTAACAAACCCCTCGCCCTAATCCTTCTCATTCACATTTACATGCCATCACATGAAGAAGACATACCATTGGTACCTACCATACAAACAACAATAGAACAAACAATTAATGCCCATCATACACATATCCCACTTCTTGTAGGTGATTTCAACCGAAATATCTTCCTTACCAGATGAGGAACCCAACAAAACACCACCCCACTAACACAAGAAGACGGAGAATGGCATGCATTCATAGCAAGAACACAACTAACACCAATACCCAACACATCCACCTTCACTCAACAAGAATGTCCCAACTACACACACACGAACCTTGTAAATGGATTTTACATAGCCAAAACACACTATAATTAATACCAATGCCATATAAACACCCAAACTATGTGTCAACTCGGATCACTTCCCAATTACCCTAAAATTACCCCCCCCCAACTTATTAGTTAGACAATCCCCCATAAAGACAAACCGATCCCCCCACACAGTATATATATATCCCATACTAGATTCAAAGGTGAATGCATTCCTAACTAAGTTCAATGAACTAAACTTCACAAATACACTCCAACTTACAAATGTCCTCAAAGAAAACACACTACTATCCCATGACCAAAGGACTAAAGTGCAAGAACAAATCAACGACTGATCCATCAACAACTATACCTTACAAACATGCGCATTTCCCCCACCAATGGACCTAACCGCACAAACACAAAAGCATGGAGGTTTCCTACCCCACAAAAACCAAAAACAATAGAAAAGACACTTCGATACATATCACTGCATCAAGCAAACCATAAGAACCACCATCATACCCACACCACCTAATTGTGACACATAACAAAATATCCGAAATCTACATAATATCCCCCACATCCCCCTCCCCCCTGTTAAGGTAGAATTTAGCATTGTGTTTTAAGAACAAAAATATCCATAGTAAACCAACCCATCAAAAAGTGACTAGTTGGTCACAAATTGTCGAAAGGGCAAAAAATGCCAGTTTACTAGTTGACGTCAAATCTGTTCCTAATGCAATTAGTTGTTAGAATGTCTACTAGTTGGTTTTTTATTGTTTTACTACCGAATAGTCTATTCAATAGTAGTAGTAATTATTTGGTGTTAGTAACTTGGTTGGTCAGATTATAACTTGTAGGTCCAAAGTTTTTAAAATGGCATTGCGAGTCTTTTACTAGTTGACCGTTTTTTATGACCTCAGTGTGCCAGTTGGTCTTGAATTGCACAAAGAGCATAAACGCGTCAGGACAACGAGTTGCAACGTTTTCATAGGGTGGCAACCTACCAAGTTGACCCACCTAGTAGGTAGATGTTTTGAAGTATATAAGGATTGTCCTATAGCCTTTTGGCTCTCTTCGTTCACATATGCGAAGATAGCTTAGACTCTTAGAGAATGTGTGTATGCTTGTGAGTTTTAGAATTAGACAAGTAGCGTCTTGGAAATGTGTGGCAGTCCGGACGGACAACAATCTTGGAAAACAAGTAGTAAATTGTTGAAAGAAGGATTTAAAGAGTAGACTCATTGTTGGTATTCTCCTAGTATTGTTCTTCTTGTAAGCTAACATAGTCTTTAGTGTTGACATGATGAAGGTGTTGAATGTGTTACTAAAAGTGTGCATCGGATAGCTCATGATGTATTACCTAGGAATGCATTAGGAAGTGGAGAGGGTGGGTATGCAAGGACATGACACTCATGGGAGGACGTCTAGAGCAAGTCGTCAGAATGGCCTAAAAACTGTACCATAGGTTGGTAGAAGGTTAGAGAGGTCAGATCCGGACTCGGTTTGCAAAAACCACCACTAGAAGTTGGCGGATCTGACCAAAAATGTTAGCTGGTCGGAAATATGAAAGTGGTCAGAATGACCCGAAAACTCTACCATAGGTTGGTAGAAGGTTAGAATGCCAGATCCAAGCTTAGATTGTGGAAATGACCTCCGGAAGTTGGCCGATCGGGCCAAAAACGTGAGCTGGTAGGTAGTGTTCAGGGCATATTTTCAAGCCTTAAACGGAAGTTTAAGGGGATTATATGTTGGAGAAGCATTATGGGAATGAAGGACTAGCTTGGGAGGTGTTTTTGCAAGGCTTGGACATGACCAATGGCGAACTAGTTAATGGAGCAAAGGAGTGTGAAAACCCATTAACACCCCCTACCCCCCACCCCAAACAAATAACCCCCAAGAGACACAACAAAAATTGAACAACATTGCATAAATAGCAAAACATGGCCAATGCGAAGCCAAGAAAGTCATTTCACACCAAACCGCACACAACTACAAAAAAAAATAAAAAACTATATATACATATGTATATATGTATATATATATATGTATATATATATATGTATATATATATATGTATATATATATATACATATATATATATATGTTATGTATATATATGTATATATATATATATAACCCTAGACAATATACTTTAAAAAATCACAAAAGGATCTTTAACCCACAAGACATCACACCACTTGACTGCCTTGTAGACAAGGAAGGCCACCTAGTTATACATCCAACCAACATGTGTATACCCTGCATACCATCCCATCAAGAAAAGGAAAAAAAAGCGTCAATGTTTTTTTCCCGAACATGTGATGACCGTTCACCGCCTCCCTTTGATGTCCGTGTGGGTGTTATGGCATCATTCTCATATACCATCCCAATGATTGTATGTGCGCCATTTGACAATACCCATGGCACACAAAAGAATTACTCATGCTTGAAAAATGCACTACACCAAACGCCCTACTAGCATCAATGTTCACCAAAATCATCTACAATACGTGCCTTAAAAACCTATCAAAAGGAAAAACCCTAGGACTGATGGAATCCCCAATGAAATCCTAAAAGCCCTCTCCAACAACTTTCACGACATGATGTTCCTATTCTTGCTACAATGCTACCATCAAAAACCCATACCCAAGGAATGGAAACATACTACCACTATCCTCCTGTATGAAAAGACAACCCCACTATAACCACAAATTATAGACCAATAGCCCTTCATGCACCATATACAAATTACTTACAAGCACATTGACCTCCCTACTCACTACATTTGGCAAGCACCACAAAACCTAGATTGTGCACTATTTTGCATCTGTCATAAAATGGCATATAACATTGTTGAGCCTTCACGAGGTTGTTCTCATGCCCCCGGAACTAGGGTGTGTATATATTGGAATCCTCCTTGAATGATCCTAGGTTTCTTTCTTTCTTTAAGTTGATGAAGAGTCTTGGTGAGGGTTACCATGTCCCTTCCGTAGGAGTCTCCACGCACAACCTAGACCACGGAGAGGATAATCATTGAGGAGGAGTGGGTTACTAATTTGAGGGGCAATGTGTGTGTTGTGTGTGAAAGAGCGAGAGAGCGAGAGAGCGAGAGAGCGAGTGATATAGATCATTTTCTTTCAAGCAAAAATTTAAAATAGTGTGTGAATTATTTTTATTGTTGTATATTTTTATTTTGTTTTGCACAAATGGAGGTTTACATTGCAAAAATGTGTGAGAATATACCCAAAGTGAACACATTGTCCCACAATCATACATTGGGGGTTTTAATGTATGACCATGGTACATAATGCTAGTTCTAGGTTGTTTGTTGGTTTTCGACACGCCTACCTTATGAAAGGGAAGAGCGTGAAAGAGTGGCAGTTTGATTTTGTAGAAAGGACTAACAATTTGGCTTCAAACTTGTGGCATCTACGAAAACTCATCCATAATGTTTCATATACTGACATGCAATGTCCTTCCCCATCTCCTACCCATGACCATATGGTCTTAGGGAGCGAGTGATTCATTCCAACTAAACCCCACTAGAATAAATCGAGATCTCTAATGAAATTGAATTGTACATCATAATGGTTTCAAACCAACTAATTCTCTAGAGTGGCGGAATGATGTAGCCTCTGTAAGATAGAAGCTAATGTCAATTTGATGGTCCAATTGAAAGAAATGCTTGAGGCTCCTTTCGAACTACTTTTTCAAATAGTGATGGAAACTTAACTCTAATGATGGAATTATATAGAAGACATTCTAATACGAAATGTGACTCATTTTCAATTGCATTATAGCAACAAAAGTGGCATAGTCTAGTATCTCTAGAGCTAGGCATAGTTGTTCATCGTTCAATTTCAATGGCAAGTCTATGGTTCAAGGTGCGGTAGGCAACAATGATCTTATGTTGTGGTGGTGTAAATGGTTTGCTTCAAGTACAATTCACATTTGTATTTGAGAAGATCCTCGAAGTGGAGGTATTTTTGTTTCTTCCTCAAGAGATGGAAAGAGTTATACTCTTTAGCAAGAAAAACCTCCTTGATATCATCATATGTTATTTTTGATATGGTTGGGTTGTCATGGGTTTCCCAATGAGATGGATCTCATAATGTCTTCCACGTGGTTGTTGATTTGTGCCAGGTGTTAAATCCTTGTTCGTCCAGGTGTTGGGAAAGTGAGGTTGCCATACTAACTAACGAAGAGGAGAATAGGTGGGCAAGATGTTGTTGATAGCCCATAGTGAGCTCGAGACCATATTATTCTATGGGAAGTTCTCCAAAATATGATAGGGAGTCGAAGAACGCACTTCGACGTGAGACATCATATGCACCTTTCATGCCCATCTTGAAAACCCTCCAATGATAGTTTTTCAAGTGACCTCCCCAAATTTCAATTCCATATGTGAAAGTTGGAAACACCAAAGCCTTGAATAGATGGGATATGAGCTCCCAACATGCGACTCCGACTATTGCTTCCTTCCTTAAGGTGCCCATCAAGGCTTTCATACCTGCGATTCTTCGCCTTTTATTAGATGACTCCAAATAACCATGTGCATGGAAATTAAAATTGCTTCAAATAAAAAATTCCAAATTATGAAATCATTTAATGGAGAATTTTGCGTAGACACCACAAATCCTTGCCCTTAAAATGTGCAAGAGGATTAAGTTAGTGCCGTGAAGGAAAAGTGGAATTAAGAGGATTAAGCTATTGCCGAGAATAGTCGTAGGAAGGGCAAAGACGCGCATCCGTCCATGATACGGGCAACAATCTTGGGTGCAATAGTGATTTTGGGGATTAAAAAAGACATGGGAATGGGCTCTAGCAGCATACAGTACTACGGGCATTCGGGAATAAGGAAGCCTGGTTCAGGTTTCCCGCCATTGCCCGTCCAAGCATTTTCTAAAACAAAATATGATTCTTCAGCTTCCCAACTCCCAATCAACTTAAGTTACGGTTTGGCTATCATGAGGAATTTCCTTACTATTTGAGATGAATGTGATTGATATGAGCTTCTCGTGAAGATAAGGGACGATGGGAATCTACGAACATGTGTTTCCATCCACCAAAGTATTAATGTAATCTCTGACTAAACAAGGGAGGGGATCTCTAGTAGTTACTCATGGTCGACCACGTCCTTCGGTTTTAATTCCGCAAACCTTAAACTTGGCTGCATGTTTTGTGCAAAGAGGGATGATTTAAGCCTCTAAAGATTTGCTATCAATAGAAGCATTTTGCCATTCCACTAAAATGACATCCGTTTGCATGTGCCGCGGCATTCACTACTTGGCTTCATCACAAACTTGGACAATCCGAGTTATATTATGGTAGGATGTCATCTTCGCATAAATTTGGTTTCTAGAGCAACAAATCATCAATCAGTTAAAGTAAGTATCCTCCCATAATACACTAAAATCTCTCTCTATCTCTCCCCCTCTCTCTCTCTCACTCTCACACACACACATACATATATATATGGGTTTGAGACCTTATTATGTTGATCAAATACAATGTATGTATTTGCATCAAAGGGTACCCTTGTCGTGTATTGTATTAACCCTTAAAGGTCAAAGGGGGGGGGGGGGGGTGGGGCCTCTCCCATCAGCCTATGTTTACCCCATTTCAAACTTCCATGTAATTCTTTTAGTGCAATCGGCATATATATTTAGATATGGAATTTTGAGATACACATTTTGGGGAATTTGTTTTTGCAATTCCGACATGTTTTGACGCGATCTTATGGTCAAATAGTTTAGGGTCAACGCGGCCCTGAGAGGGCCGCTCCGTCGTTTAAGGGTTAACTCTTTGATAACATGAAGGTTTTCAACCAAATTAAAAAGTCCAGTTGAAAGATAGATAATTTTTTTTGACATAAAAATGGAAGCATGTAGCTCAAATACCCAGGGGTGGACTCTTCTTTGAAAACCTAAATGGCATGTGTGGCTCACTATAAAACTAGACCCCCTATATATGAGAAGTTTATAGAGGAAAAACAAATGTATACGTACTAACGGCATGTTAGAAAATGAAATCATGTGTTTACACTGAGCTTTTCGATTTGATGTGACAAATACCTCCACTACATATACAAAATATAAATCATGAATTAAATAGGTCATTATTACATGCAAATTCCACTCTCATTTTCCAATCCGAAAGTCACTTAACATCTTCTCATTCATAGCATGTAACTCAATGATTGCATCAAACAAACAAAGACAAAAGCACGATAAGTTAGTCACAATCCGGAGAGCAAAACCCAAGGGAGCATGTGGACGCTCCACGAGCCTCTAAGGGAGTTCTAAGGGAGAGGTACTATGTCTTCAATTTGTTATTTGGGGGTTGTTTGGCATCATACACTCACAATAGGCTCAACAAGGGGAGGAAAACTTCATTGTCCGAGAATAAACTCCAAACACTCCGGTCCATTCTTTTTCTTTACAACTTGTCAGGGGACTCGGGAACCCTAGTTGACAATTGAAACTAGGGCTTGGGACCCAACTCCCCTCCCCGTTTTGAACTTTCCGGTTAACTCTAATATGCCTAACCTCATAATACCTCCACTTTAAGTATCCTCCCTTAGTATTTCTTTGCCATTAGCAAGCCTAAGGATTACGACTACGGTTCGACTGATGTAACTTCTTCTCACCCAACCCTCTCCACCAACCCCTCCCAGTTCTTAATCAAATGTGCTACCAACCAATTGGTTCTTAACTAACCAAAAATTATTACAGAAACTAGAAGAACACCACACTAACATAAAACTACTGCACATTTAGAATACTAACAAACACATATAATTACTAAAGTATAACCATTCTTCATGCCACATCACAACAATGGTGGACAACGCCTCTTGTAACGTTTGATGGAGATTGCTCCCTTGAGGCCCCGGATTGTTTGGGCTAGTTGCATGGGCTCTCAAGCCCAAGGTCCTTTGTCATTTTTTCCTCTACGTCACATTATGTGTGGGTTGCTCATTTGGAGTGTCATGGCCTCCTTCAAGTCCTCTATCCGGATGCTCACGGTCTCTTAATTGGGTTTCAAGAACAATTTGAATTGAGTGAGTGTATGTCATTGTCATCATAGTTTTGGAGCGTCATTCGGGGCCAACCACTTCCTCTCAAAACACACTTAGCAAATCCTCATCTTCATATTGCTACACTAAATTTGATGTTTAGTGTCATATGGTATTTAATGTCACCGTGGTAATTTTCTGGATGACATTTCTTATGAATAAGTTTACAAATACTATCATGGATGATGGATGAGTTTGTCCATTGGCCAAAATCCCTACCTTTTCTTGTCAGCAACTTATAATGAAATATTGTCATGGATGATTGAAATTTGGATGAAAAATAACTTGGTAAGTGACAGTAATTGCAACACTGTAAATCTATAACCCCCCAAAAAATTACAAGCAATGGCAAATAATGTTGGATTAACATTTAGTGTTGGTGACACTATACCGTGGTTTACAATTAGTATTGAGCAAGACAATTAGAATTGGTGATACTAAATATCATAAATAAATAAATAAATAAATAACCAACGTCGGGCAATCCAACGTGAATTTGAGCTTGTTGGCCCTACCCTACACAAGAATCCTCTTGGTGTAGGGTGGGGTTCACTGCCTACCTTGCGGTGGGTGGATTCTTGGCTTCTTACCTACCTAGCTAGTTTTTTTCGTCAAGTAGAGAGAAGATTTCACAGCGGGAATCGAACCGCCAACCACTCAATTTGGAAATGGGTACCTTTCCACTATCACCCGGTAGTTCAAGGTCATCTTAGACCTCATTAAATATCATATTTAGTGTAGTCGTCATCCTATTCAGTGGGGTCATCCCAGTTGGGACGAACCAACCCGTACACTGGTTCCTTGGAGGCAAGGGTTTAGGCATCCAACAAGGAACGAGTGTATGGGTTGGTTCACCCAAATCGGTCATCCCCTTCCCATTCTTCGTCAATTGTTCCACAGGTGACAACTTCACCTTCTTCCACCCCTTATGAGGCAGCCATATCATCTTTCTCTTCCTCAATTTGTCTCTTTTCCATGTAAAATGACTTGGCAACTTCGTCTTTTCTCCATGTCATGCTTTTGGCCGACCTATTTAACCCCTAAATGCCCGGGCTATTTCCAAAAAATCAAAGCATTGTATATGAGTAAAATTTGTTTACTTGAAGGAGTGCAACTTCTAAAGGAAAACCCTGCGTAGATAGGAAAATGTATATTGAAGCTATAACCACAATTTCAATGCAACTGGACCATATTTAGAATAGTTATGAATTCTTGCATGTACAAAAGAAAATAAATTGAAAATAAATATACCACAAGCATAAGATTTCATTCAAATCTCATTTGTGGCATGGATAGTATGTATTCATTAGCAGCTAAGAAGTTGCAGAGGAAAAAGTTACAAGAGGCACATGATTGAAGCACCCCTAGTATAGAATCTACAAATGATGTATTTTGATCAATCCCAACGGTCAAAAGATGCATAACTTAAACATCTTGTGAAAGGACCATCTCCAACAAAGGTTTGAAAATTGATGATTTCGCCCTTTGACAAGAAATCAACCACTTTGTGACCACCTAGACATCTAAGGGTTAATAAGTGACCATAACATGTTGTATGTTGCTTCTCCCTCCATGTTGATAACAATGAGATGGAACTAATGGTAACATGTTATCCAAATTTGGTACTCCATCATTGATTCCAATGGTTGTTGTGGATTTCTACATGGATTTCTACATGGCATCAAATGGATCGTGTTTCATGGTCACTTGGACTATTTTCAAAAACCACCTCTCGGAGGTAGGCCTAACACAAAACCGGGAGACCATGGCACTCCGAATGCTCACTACCGTTGATTTATTTTATTATATCAAGAGTTGAAATAGCATTTGGTTGAGGTCCCGGTCACATATGACTTCACACTACACTTGAAGGTGCGCAACCACACTACATGATTTTGGAGGTGTCTCGTGACGGCCTTTGGACACTTTCTTTTGGGCTCTCACAATTTCATGGTCACGGCTCTTGGCTCGTGTGTGAAGTGGCCCTAATGACCATGGGTGGCACTACTCTTGGCTGATAAAATGCAAGAAACAATCAATATCGGAGAACAAAGATGCTCCCGATAGTTGCTTTGGTGTAACTTCTTAAGACGGTGCTTACTTAAGCAAGTCGTGAGTGGCGATCCATTATAGTGTCGTCTTTTTGCCACGGTATTTAAAGCGAGGCTAATGGTGTGTCCAAAATGACAAGAAATCAGCCAAAATTTCGGGACCCATAATATGGAGATACTGTTGCCAAAAACACGCGCGCATGATGGGTGTGTGCTAGGCTAGCATAACATAATAATGTTTGAAACCCGGGCAGCTCCAGGCCCGCCTGGGCTAAAGCAAGCCCGGCCTATAAATACATTGCTTACTCCAAGGGCCACCTGATTAGCCGAGGCCTTTATTATGGGGCTGGCTTATGAGTAGGAATGAGCAGTCAAACACATGCATGTTACATGGCGTAGGCCGAATGTTAGCAAGATTCTTGAACCATCTTCGGTTTCTCTCCGTTAGGTTTCTTTAAGCATTTCTGGGACTCGGAGGGGAGGGGGAGCCTAGCCTGCAGCATCAAAGCAGCTGATAACCGTGTCTTGGTCCTATGATTAGGTAGATGGGTCTTTAAACGGTTACTTTTTCCACCTAAGCCGCTTCTCCTAGGCTACGAAACCTGCGACTTATGACGAGATGGTTAGCAAATCCATATCAAGGTCATAACCACTTCTCTCATGACTGTTGGAGCTCGTGTGGATAACTTGTTCATTATGAAAGTGAAGATTCATGTGGTCATCAAATGGTCATATTGGTCCTCCTCGTTATGTTGATTACTGAGTTTAGAATGGTTTCTAATATTTTGAGTATGTAGTTCAATATCTTTTGAATGCAAATTTTTATGATATATGTTCTTGGAGCCTCACTTAATCATATACCACTCAAATACAAATGTTTGATTAAGATAATAACCAAATCAGGCACGTCTACCCTAGCATTCTTTATGATAGCAATGTAGGTCCCATGTTCTAAGTATCAAAGATTATCTAGAGCGCTCATCAATTTTCCATGAAATACGAAATACAAAAATAGGGACCGATGTGGCCACATTCCCTCTACACCATATCGCCACACTCTTTGAGCCAAAGAGTAGAGTAGAGCACCCATAACCAATCACTTAAGAGAAGTATATGCAATGCAAGTTTTCCCGTTGAGGAAGATAGAGATCAAGGGGACTACAATTTTTTTGATAATTTTATTCCTCAAATTGAAATTACCGTGAATTTTTGAAGCCAAAAGCTGGCCCGAACACGTTACCATGTCTACAGTTTGCCATAACCGCTCATTTTAAGACAAAATCTTCCTCAACTTAGCACTCAAAACTAGGGGCATGTGTCATGGCACTATCGACTCCCTTGTGGTACCATAACTGAAGTTGGAGACTTAGGGTTAGTTTCCACGTAGACAACTCGCCCACTGGATTCTAGTGGAAATGTAGATCCCCCTGGTGGCATCTAGAGTAAAGGCTCCCATGATCAGTCACTCAGGAGATTTTGTGCTAGAGCTAGAGAAGCATAAGGCAATGCAAAATTTTCATGTGTAGGAAGGTGGAAATTAGGAGGATGGCATTTTTTGGTAATTTTATTCCTTAAATTGAAATTATTGTGAATTTTTGAAGCCAAAAGTTGGTCCAAACATATTACCAATGTCTACAGTCTACCATAACCGCTCATTCTTCCTCACTTAAGCACTCAAAAACCAAGACACGTGTCATGGCACTATTGGTTCTAGCTTGATCGAAATTCAATCTCAACCGTGTTGAAATTCCGGTACCCTATAGATTGCCGATGGGATCTTTATCGGGAATAGACACCTCTACTATACAATTTCCACTAGAATCTAGTGGGTGAGATGCCTACATGGAAACTAACCCTTAAAAATCATGAAACATGAAACCTTATTTTAAGCACCCATGAAAAGAAATTACCAAAAACAATCCCACCTTGATGAAAATTACGGCACCCTATAAATTCCCGATGGGACCCTGATCAAGAAAAGGTGATTCTACTCTACATACATAACATTACTCAGCTCTTTGACTGCGTTTTGTAGGACCAATCATGTGAACATAATATTCCTTCAATTCCATGATTCCATGTTTGTGGGGGAGCACACATGTTGGGTACAATGTAATTTTCGACAAGTACCTATGAATTTATACATTTTTAAAACTGCAGCCTCTTTCTTTGGGAAAAGAGCATTGTCTAGCTGCTTCTGAATGTTATGTACTTTATGAAGGCGCGCTCATCAGAAACTCTTTCAGTGATTCCACTTATCATTTCCCCCGTCCCCCATTCAATGATTTGAAGGGCCCACCCCTCGGGATTAAACACATCAAAATCAGAATAAGAGGCTTCTGGTCATGGCATATGAGAAGTGCGCAAGCGGCCATGTTGTTTTAGTGGTGCATGGGTTCTTAGGGATCAAAGAGAGAGAGAGAAAAAACTTTCAATTGGAGAACCAAATGCGAGAGTGCACACACTACCAATGAATCACACATCCTGCTTTTATTACTTTTCTTTAGTTTCTAGTCGTATATAATCCTGTGACTGTGAGTTTAATCTCAGGGGGAACTTGGGAAGCAGTGTTTGGAGAGAGTTTTGGGCATCATCGGTCGATATCTTAGTGTTTTCAAATCCAACTTGTTACATGTTGACATTTTAAGGATCCCTGGTCTGAGATGACCCTAAACTATTGGATGATGGTGGAGAGATACCCAAATCTTAAGGAAGAGGTTGACGGTTCAGTTCCCAGCTGTGAAATCTCCTCTCTATTTGCCATGTGGTCAACTGCCTCTTGTGCTTGGCGTTGGCCTGTCGGCCTTCTATCTCAAAAAATAAAAATAAAAATATGTAGGATCTTCTATATTAATTTGAGGTATATTCCTTATATTCTCCTAAACTGTTCAGTAGATTCTCATGAAGTTTTGAACCTCAACCCGTTATTTCTCAAACTCAACTGGTTCAACTGTAACTAGCAGCCGGTTCTCCCCGTTTACTGCTTGAAAGTTGGCAGGCAAAATTCTGACAAAGTGGCTTTTACTTTGGGGCATGGGGTCGAGTGCATAAGTGGTCCTTGTATGTGTTGCAATTGGGATTGTGTATCGAGTGTTATGCCAATTCTTTTGACAATAACATTGTTACTACATGCCTTGACGTTCACTTCGAATTTATGTAGAGTGGTAGCGTAAAATTCTGGGTTCTAACATTACTCAACACCCTCACCCCTATTGTCGGGAATTTTGCATGAACTATTCCCACTCATGTTGGGTTACCTTTGCAAATTGAACAATACTCAACCAGAGTGTTACTCATTATGCATGGGTGTACAAACATGTGGGCTTTGAAATTATTACGTCACTAAAAAAAATTTGTGTTAGTTTAATTTCTTTTTGCCAATCCACATGCATGATAGTCGTGTGGGGCCCGACACTAGCAGTGCATGTCAATATTGTTGTGAACATAATATGTCTAGCTTGACTTGTGTTTCCCTACTGACAAAAGTTTGTAGCCTTCCCTAGATAGAAAAGGGAGCATGTGTAATGTTACGTTTTTTACATCTATGTAACCTTATTTATTGAATGAAAGGGCTCTAAGATCACAAGCAAACCTTTCGCTATTGTCGTTTTCAAATCATACAACTAAATATGAGTGGTTTGTGGTTAGGTGTGGAGGTAAAAACACTTGTTAAAAAGATAGGTATTCAAAAGAGATTTGACTACGAGCTCAAAATATTGTAAATGTTCTACGATCAATAGTCAACACAATGGGGGAGACCTATACGAACATTTAATCACGCCAAAAACTTCACTTCGACATATAGATCCAAAAATGACAAGGCAAATGGCTATGGACGTGATTTGAAATTGGCAATTGTCTCACACAAATTGCTTGCTTCGCAACCTATGAGAAGTGGGTGCAAAGCTTGAGCCGACCACTTAACACCCCTTACCTTAGATAAACAAGTCCTCTACATGTTGAAGATTGATTTATTTCAACGACACCCCATCGTATGGAGTCGGGGTCTTTAATGTTACTTATACAATCAAATCTTCTAGAAATTGATAGTTTCACATGATGGGCAACTTTACACAAAACCCACAAATTCTTTGGCCTCATTGGGTGGGATTAGAACTTCTCAACGTCTAAGTAAATTCATTGTTGAAAATGTAAAACTTCTAGGTCAACTCAACAACGAATTGAATGGTATGTAATTTATTCTTAAAGTATTAACCAATGTGATTCATAAAAAATATATGTTGAGATCTATCACTAGTTTAGCGAAGCCTGATTGGAAAGAATCAGCCCTCAACCTACACGGGGTTTACATTTTACAAGAGTGTTGTCAATCATCATACCATTACTCAGCGTTGTGCTTCCGTTATGTGGGCCATGGGAATATAACCACAAGATGTTGGCAACTCAATTTCAATATGAGTCCTCCCATGTTAAATTCACGTGGCCCATAGAACAAAAGCACAATGTTGAGTAATGTTATGATGATGGACAAGTGTACCTATATGCCATGAAGTCGAAGCCATCATTTGGTTGGTCGCGAGAAATAGTCCACCCCATTTGTATGTACCTAGTATATAGGGTGGTGATGGCCTATTACTACGCCTACGAAAGTTCAAGTCGGTCTACTTGGTCATTATACGTACACATAATGCAATAGTACGTTGCTTCGCATTCAATTTCACCAAAACATTGAAACCTCTTGTCATACCGCCCACAAACATAATAAACACCTCGCACTACAGGGATCACATGGTCTCACCACCCTCCGATAGAGAGTTTTATGATTTATAAGGATAATAGAGTCCAACTTAACACTTATAGATATGTATATATGTAGTAGAAACGATGTAGCGGTGTGATCAAACAATTCTAGTATCATCCTCACTTACAAGACCTTGAGTCTTCTCTTTGCAAAATTGCTTTGCCCCGCCTTCAAACCTCTTATCGTACCAACCCCAATCATAATAAAGTCACCCCACATTATTGGGATCACATGGATATATGAAATGCTAGTTGAAGGATCTATGAAGATAATAGATTCTAGATCCAATTTCATAGATTATGCAACCATCTAGATAAAGATATCAAATGCTAAGACCAACGCATGCAAATCCCGTAGTGTCATCACTTACAAACGTTGAGACTCCATGACATTTTTTAAGGAAAAAATACGTTTTCTTCTATAAACATTTGGACTTACCCTCATCATTGCAACACTACGGTGCAATCATCTAGAATGCTACTACACACACGCTATTGGATCTACTTGGAGCTACGTGTGTATCTCTTGATTCATAGTGAATCATAGTGTTACAAGGAATACATTTCATATTTTGCATGAATTTCCCACGTGTTATTCTCCGACCAAGAGTAGTACACGGCTACTTCTCTAAGCACATATGATATCATTATGAACATGGTTGCAATGGGTTTCATGTTTGTCAAAAAATTGGCAATAAAAGCACGTGGTAACCTAATTCTATCAAGTGTATATCTCCTAATCGACCAATAGAATGAATATACTTGCCATTGTTAATAAACATATGAATTATGCCAATGACCCCATGTCTTTAATTTCTATAAATGGACAACTTAAAAAATGTTGAACTCCTCATAGAACACATACTCATAGTACCTTTACCATTTCAGCTATTTATGGGCGAATAATATGTATTTTTTTCTATTTATTAGAGACGACGATCCCAGATTTGAGGGCAAATAATTTTCCCATATTATTTTTTGAGATTTTAAAATGCAATTTCCAAATAATCTATTCTCTTAGAAATAGTTTAATTAGTGTTGAAGTGATAAAGGTACTACGGTATAATGAAATTGGAACTTGTGACTTTTGGGCATTAGGACATGACCCCACTTACAAGTGTCGAATCCAATCTACAATGGTCATATATTCCATTTGACTCGTGTTAGTGCGGTCATGTGTTAATGACTGCCCGTGCTAAGCATGGGAATTGTGTTCTAGGACCATGTTTCCTTGTATTGGGCAGTGATTGGTCGTTCGAGACACAAAGACTATAAATTATTGGTACGTAAAGATTGAAACATCATCTCTCGTTTCTATTTGCATATTGTTGTGCATTCATGTCACAAATGTCATCGAACACAATTGAATGATGCATTGGAGCTCCCAATCATCAACCATCATATGAACGATGATGATAACCTTGTACTATTTTCATGATTTTATTTACTTGTTGTTGCTTTTGATTGTGTTTCTCTTCAATTCATTTGACAAGCTACATAGTAAAAGTTGTAGAATATTCGATGTAAAAACCCAACCACCCATTTACGAAGTGGGCTCTTTTTTGGGAGGTTGGCTTTTGGTCATTATCAACCTTCTCTCTAAAGATAGTTGGTGCCATAGTCAAAGGTTAACTTCACCAAGGCAATCATATACGGTAGGTGATGGAGATAACATATTAGGAGGCCCTTTTTTCCCCCATGTGTACGAGATGTTGTAATATGCTCAACAAATCTAAACCTGGTTGCTCTAAATCTTAACCCTCAAAGGACGTGGGGTCTCAATATACGGACATGTACACAATTCTATGGGCTTCACCAAGTTCATAAATCGGAGTTTATATATTTATGTGTTTGAAACCGTATTATGTACATTTGTCTTATGTCAAGGAGACAATCAAAATATACTCATACTAGATGTTGATGATCAAATATAACATATGTATTAGCATCCAAGAGCACTCATGTTGTGTATTTGAACTTAAATCTTCAATAACATCAAAGTGTTTAACTTGCTCAAATATTGCACTTGAAGAATAAGTTTATTTTAGATAGGGTCATGTCTGATATGACTAGCTAAAAATGAAAGTATGTAGCTCAATTACAATATATTTTATTTTATTTTGCTTCGAGAGGCTTAGTATGGGCCTATGAGACGCTCAGGGGTTAACACTAAAAGGTCCAAGGGAACCATTGTACAACCTAAGTACACCATTTGTACGAGTCCTCATCAAGTCTTACAATTGTATTAGTTCAGTTTCAGAGGTTGAAACTATATTAAGTACAACCATATTCATAAAATAGAAGAGAAATAAAATTAAATACTTGTCAACAATTCAAGCCCCGATATTAATATAAGCCCGTTAGTTTTATAGTGTACCCGCCTTTTCTTGTGTGACACTATAAGGTGTATTGACTCCCTTTTGGTGGATTCAATGCATCCAACATGTTTTGGAGTGTCAATCCATGGGAATTTGGTGTGTGTGTGTAGATAAGTGTCCTAGGTCGAGCTAGATTTCTTTTGAATAATTGATATATTGTTGTTACCCAAAAAAAATCAATTCTTATTGTTTAAATTGGATAGCTTATGTATTGAGTTTGTTGTGCATGTAGTGATTACTATAAGAGGACTAAATTCATAGCCTTTAACTCTAATAGCATTTATGAGTAGGTACTATTTGGTGTGATTCGGGTTGTTTGTGTATTTGTCATGGCATAATGTGACTTCATTAGTTTAAATTAGATGTTTTGGTGTGGGTATCAAGTTCAATGGAGTTCGCTAGGGCTCCTAGTGTACATGTATTGTTTGGTTTGAGTCTAGCTGTGCATGTGCATTTTGATGTGTGACATATGCAATATTCATGTTACATACATTTTGATGTGTGGTATATTCATGTTAGTATCGTGTTGTCCTTGTATTTGTTGTTGTTTGCGCCAACACTAATGAAGGTGTAATTCCTAGTTTGTTTGCATGCTTTTATTAGATTTGCAATTTGATTTATGATCTTATTGTGTGCTGCACTTCTTAGGAGATGTGCTCATGTATGTTTTTGGTTATTGTTATGACAAAATGTGCAATTTGGATTTTATATTATGGGAGCACAACATAAATTTTATACGATTTCCTATATATTGGGCATATCCAAACTTAAGGAGTAGAGCAATTTGTGCATTTGTGATCCATGGCAATGAAAATATAGTCATATGTGATGTCGATGAACAATTTACTAAGTTTATATGCATCTCTCAAGGTCACCTAAGGTGTGTATGTGAACTCAAATTCTTGAAAATTTGTATTTATTGAAGAAGTTTATTTTGATAAATGAAAAATACAAAATTACGGGGTCACTATTGACACAATTAGTTGAAAATGAAAGCATGTAACTCAAACACATATTCTTTGCATGTCAAGGCCCATATCGAGCCTTGTAGAAAAATATCGGTTGAAAATTTTGGAAGAAAAGGCTCCATTGAAAACTAAAAATGTAAAAATGTTGAAGTCAACCATTTGAGAGCATGGCAAAATCGGCAACCTTTGAGCCATTATTACAAGAGGATTCATTTGTATCTAGAATAGGACACTATGACTTTCATGACATGTTGTTGTAAAAGAATTGGATTTGTACAAGAAAAGTTTCATGACTATCAGCTTAGGGTTTGTGCGGTCAATGTAAGCTCATCCATCATGAATGAAGGGGCTCTAGTAAAAACAAGTCACCTAAGGTAGATGGGTCTTCAGTGGCTCATTTTCTTAATCAAACCCCTATGTTTGATTGGTATGTATTTTGGTGAGGATCAAAGAGCAAACATCAAAGACACATGTTTAAAAGAGATCAGACTATGTCTTCAAATACGAATAACTACTTTACACTCAACATTGAACACAATAGGGAGGTCTATGTATCTAGTTAAGGAAGGAATCAACAAACATGCACTTCCCATAATCATAACTAAATCAAGGGAGGATTGATTTTCAATCCGGTTTTGCATACGTTTCATAATCGATTTGCTAATGCAACACAAGTTCTGCTATTTAAATTCAATCCTTGTAAATTGAAGAACATGAAAAATGAACCAAATAACACCCAAATACCTTACAAGTTGAGGACCAATTTAGTCCTGTTAATCTTTTGGCTTCATGGACTTTAAAGTCAATTTCATTTAATTCCAATTATAACCCACTATAATATTTTGGAATCTTTGATGCTATTTAGGCATCAAATTCATCTATATAAAATAAACTCCATGATATGTCCTATGATCGGGGAGAACCGGTAGTTAGTTGTAGATGAACCGGTTGAAGTTCAAGACTTCAGGAGAATTACCAATCACTTTAGAGGAATTTATGGAATATACCTCAAATTACACCAAAAGGATATCAACACGTAACCGGTTGGACTTGCAAACACTAGGATCTCAACCGATTAAGGTAGAAATACCCAAACCAGTTAACCACCCTCTACCCGTGCAGTAGACCTCTGTCAGAATAGTGAAGTGCCATTTCTGAAACCGATCATGGCGAGGTTGGCTACTGCAATGCGTGTACACTTAGTTTAGCCAAATTTAATCACGTTTAATGTACTCATGAGTTAACCGGTTGAAGTGATGTTTTGTATGGAAATGCGGATTACCCCTGGGGAAGTCACTGTCGAAAATTTAGATAACTATGAGAGACCAAATATAGGGTGACATTTATTCATGGTTGATAATTTTTTTTTGATATACCATAGCCTTGAAGAAATGTGAGGTAGCACATTATATATAATACAGGGTTACTTGTAATACCCAAAATTATGTTTATAGTATTTCTAAAATAGCATTATAGTAATTGGTAGGGAATTTTTATTTTTTTTAGGTTGAGTTTAGGGTAAGAAAAATTTAAGAACTAGATGAAAAATGATCACAAATCCATCTACAAAATGGATGAACTCGTTGTATGAGGGTTATTAAGTGTACTTTTGAGGAATATTTCATTGATGTTTGTATAATTCCCTGGTTGTTCCTCCCACGTAAGACAAGAATTCTTATCATTGTGCATTGACCCCTACGCGTTTAAAGAGCTCCGTGGGGCCATATTTGGTGAATCTATGGTGGATTGATGGACTTGTTCTAGGCAAGAGGTTGTGGCATCCTTTGTGATGATCGTTTCTCAATTTTCACGTAGGACTCATAAGTAGGCATTTCAAATTGTCTTCACACTTTGCATGATAACATGTGCAATGTTAGTGCAACTATGTTAGTGAACACATTATGAACACTTTAGTGATGCTTGTTTGTTTTGGAATTTGTGGACTTCTTTCAATGTTTGGATGAAACAATTAAGTACGCCATTATCAATGGGCTTAGACATGTAACCAATTATGTAAATAACATGTTTCTTGTATACACAGCTTAATTTTTGTTGCGTGATGAATTTCATTTCTAATGCTATAGTACAATGCTATTGTCCACGAAAGAAAATTCAAATAAATATAAATAATGAAGGGTCTGAAATATTATGGAGATTTTAATTTATAATTACACATAGGGTGGTAAGAAATTGAAGAAAGTAGAATTATTAAGAAATATAGGGTCCACTAAAATGCAGTAAATGAGCTACATAGCCCCCCCAAAAATATGTGTTGTACGCTCATGTGTCCCCAAAGAATACACTAAATGACTTCCCCGAGGGATTACCATGTTCGGTGTAAGCAAAATCTAGTGAACGAGTAGGGGTTTGACAAACTTTCCACTTTGAAAATGGTAGAATTTTTTGTACAAGGTAGAAAAATATGAAACAACTTGCATTCTTCACACGGGGGGTTCACTCCATGTCAAGTTGAACACCACGTGCGGCCAAAGTTTGCTACCCCTATATTACATGGAATAGATAAATTTAAAAATTATGATATTTTTTCTACATATACATAACCATTGATAATATATTTTTTATATTTTTTTGAAATTTTTAGTCATCTTCATTTTTGTAGTAATTATTTTAGTTCAATTCTACGTCATTCTAGTTAGAAACGGTATGTTTTATTAAAAAAACAGATCATCAAATTTAGTCATCATTTTTTAGTATGTAATAGATACCGTGTATATCTACCCATGAAAAAAAATTGATAAAATTTTGACCCATTTTGGTGATGCAACTTACCAAAAGTAGATTTTTTTTGGCCGCACGTGGTGTTCAACTTGACAATGGAGTGACCCTCCCGTGATTCTTCATGAATCCTTCTCGTCTATCTTAGAAAATTATCTCATGATCGTAAGGCCATATCTTCAATGCAAATCACCTTATTTTCACAGGTTATGGTATTTCTACCTTATGCCCAAAAATCTCCCCAATCACTAGCTAGGTCAATGCATTTTTCACCTTCCTGATGGATGAGTGTCAAATCCCTAGCCATTAATTGCCACCCATGTTATCTCCCGTGTACAGAGTGCAGAACTCTTACATATACTAAACACCAGTTATTGAAACATTTGTTGGAGCATTGGGTGCCGCTTCTTGGTTGGGTGTGAGGCCACATAACTTAAAGAGGGAGCCAGGCAGCCATTACAAAGCCCAGCCAAAACCCTACTGAAAAGCGGGTAAGCTGCTTCAAGGCCCATGCTCGTCCACAAGGCTTGGTTCAAGGCGCATAGTAATGGCCATTAGCAGGTCATTACTCCCCCACACAGTCCACCAATGACTCAAAGAGGACCGGGACCGGCATCAAGCTCATTAGCCTCGTGGTGCCCGAATTCTGACCGTAACAAAGTACTCCAAAGTTAAGGGTAGTGGTGCTAAGGACCGTCACTTTGAGCCATGCTCAAATATACTATTATTATATTGGTAGCAATTGATAGGGGATTCCAATGCACTTATTGTATACCTTAAACCCTAACTTCCCACGCCCAATTTCCCTCGGATTTGCCCTAGAAATGTGACCTCAATTTCAGCAACCATCACTAGAGATCTAACGTTTTTTTGGGACAAATCCAGCCGTATAGGTGTGTGCAAGTTAGAGGTGGCTACTCATAGTCCAAATTTTAAACGTTGAAGTTTTGTTATGTAGGAGATTATAATAGGAATGTCAATAGTGGTCTTGAGGGGTAGCAATTTAGAAATTGAATTAGGGTTGGTTTTTGATCGAACCCGCACTCAAATCATCTCCAAACAACAAAATGTTGGCTTCATTCAAAAGCGGGGCAATATACATTGTCAAATGAGCTCACACATCTTGAAATCGTTCTTTTGTGATTCTTTTGGGAAACTTTGCAATTTGAGGCTCCGGTGCCACAACTGCGCACCTTTCATGTGGATTTATACCCACCAACACATGTCCAACGAACAATTCCAACTATAGATGTTTACGATATGTTGCGTTTGAGTGTCGTGCAATTTTTCATATCGATTGGGAATCCCTTGCACAAAATGGATCAACAAAAAACATGTTTAGGGTATGTTGCCCCTAAATTGCGGAGGTGACAAGTGCCAAGTTTTGGTTCGTGGACCTGTTCCATTGTAAACCAATTGATAGCACACTCCCATATTTGAGTTAATCCAAAATAGCTAACTTTGTTGAATAAAAATTATCCACGTGGCATAACAAGCATACCTGAACACAAACAAGATGAATAGTTGAAACAAAAAAGAAAACATCCAAACCAATGTCAAAGGGGTTGGAGCGAATTGCTCAAGACCATATTATGGTTGCATAGGACATTAGGGGTTAATTGAATCCCATATGCAAAAGTTATAAGGCTCAAAGTTTTATTGGTAGATGACCCAAAACCAACGTGGAAATTTGTTAAAGGTTCAAAATTACATGGGTTCATAGTTTTATAAGGTGGTGGACATTCTCATAATCAATAGGCATATACTTGCTATGCATTATTCTATGGTGTTGGTTTTGGCACCATCTACCTTTGTGCTTGACACAACACGAGCTCTAGACATGTTTCCAAGAGGCCAAGGATTCATGCCCAACCATGTAATTTGGAGATGGAATTGTTTAGAAATCCTTATAGCTTGGATTTAATTTTTTTTCAATTGGCTTGACCACAACATTAGCATTGTAGACCCTAAATTAGTTCAGGGAGATGAAATTGGGATGAAGTAGTCATAAACCTACAAGGGAAAGGGACATTTTGGACTCCCCAACAAAACACCCATGAATCCCAATCCCCTTTCCAAATAGATCTATGTTTAATATGTTTAATAGATCTATTGAATTTAGCATTCAACTTTAGATTTGTTGAGTAAATTCTAGTTGAGATGAACTACACCAATCACGCCCATTAATGTGGGATAAAAGTTAGGGTGGGTAGAAGACTCAAACAACACACAATATATAAGAATGTAGGGTTATGTGTCCTCTTTTTGGAACAATGTTGCAAGATGGATCACATCATTAGAGGCGAAGAAGCAAAAACTAAAACGCATGCACTACAAGGTTATTGAATTGTTCTTTGCATTCCCCTCTTTCCAATGGTAGCTTTACATAGACACCACAACACTCTAGCCACGGCACTCTTTGACTTAAAGGTGTAGAGCGCCTAGTAAACCCTCAAATGTCAAGGAAGTCCATATGAGGCTCCAAGGACAAAAAGAAATGAGAACTTGTTGTTAACAACTCCATCTTTAGTGATTTATTAGAAACATGACCCTTCAGCTTTATTCTTGTAATTAGATGATGGAATTGATGTATAAGTTAGAAATTGTGGCTAAAACGAAGTGAAGTACGTGAAGAAATCCAACATACGATACTTTGCAAAGTCTAGTATTTTTACTTGTCATTTCTTACCCCCCCCCCTCCCCACCAACTACATCATACAAAAGTTAGTTTTGAGTCTTAGGAATCTATTCAATGAAAGGAAACCTTGCTATGAGTTGTATATTTGCAATAAACAAACATGCATCATTTTTACGGCATGCCAAGATGTTGAATTAAACAATGAAAGGTGACTTTCGTAACAACCTTCATTGGAAGTCATTTTATCTTACGTTATCTTAATTTCCAATAAAATACCCTTTGACCAAGCAAGTTGTGAGTGCATAATAAGATGTAAGCTACGGGGAACAAGGTCGTACATTCAAGTCGATTTCACATGTATGCTAGCAAAATGCTTGGATTATTCACTTGTTATACCCGGTCCCACATACTAGGTCCCACATACTAGCAACTTTACGAAGGGCTTATCAACGTAATAAGCATGGTGTATGGCTGTGTATGATAAGTGCCTAATACCATGGGAAGGAAAACGTGTTTAGGGTGTTTCCTGCCACAATATGGTGGCAAGCTCCCTCCAATTGTAGTTGAGAAGGACGGGACATGCACAATATGAAATTCACCATCAAATTCTTAACAAATTTGACTTGACTTGGGGGGTCAAAGGTTTTATTATGACCGGAGCAACTTAGTCGTTACTTGGAAGGATAGGCCTTAGATGAGCATTATTTCTTAATTTCCACTTGGGTTGCGCTATTTTGGCTGGGTTGGTTGTATTTTGGGTTCTTTTTGCAATTGAATTTTCAATTTGTGCCCCCCCAAAAAAAAACCCACCACCAAATTATGGACCCTCCGACGAAGCTAATTATGTAAGCCCTATGTTCCGTCCCTCCCATTAAGTTATTCATGCCTCTTTTGTTTGGCACCGGAGATGTAGGTAGCTCTGCATGTGGGGGGGGGGGCATGGTGTTTGTTGGGATTGAACCTTCAACCCCATATGTATCGGAGTCCCCCCCTCTTAGGGCTTCCCACCCTTGCAATTTGCTCCTCCCCCTCAATGCAAAACAATCCTCATAAATCCCTAGCTACAAAATAAGAATGAAAGAACTCTAGCATCACCAAATGGGATATGTTTCTCTTTGTTACAATTTAGCACCTTGGATTCCTATTGATATTTGTTTCAATAACACTACGTTGTTCATGGTAGTTAGGGGTTGTTTTCACCATGCATCATGAAGTCGTTCCAAGGCCATGTAGAATTTGTGATTGGTTGTTGAACTCATCCCGGGATCACTTCAGTTTACACCAAGGAAAAAATATCAAAGTGACCATGGAGTTCAAGGTCCTCAAAAGACATAATTTAAGGCATGCATTATCCACTAACATGGTCCAACGAGTTTTGCAAGTTGATTTTTTAAGAAATTTGACCATGCAAGTTGGACCATCACGTCATGCTGTGGAAAAAGGCTATCTTCCATGATCCAACTTCATGGTCCATGGTGTAAAGCAACCCTTAGTGTCACATATCGATCAACTTCATAAATTGATATTGAATTTGCGGCTTTATCAAGAGTGAAGCTTCTCTTACTCACGCTAACTTACTATGGAATCGTTTTATTTTCTCTCTCTCTTGCTTACTAATCGAGCCATGCAAGCCTAATGTTCTACTTGGAATATAAGTACTTACCAAGCCATGCTTTCTATAGTATACCAAGCCATACTATCCAAATCACCTATGTGTCCTTTATTTGTAAAAGACTAAATCTGTAGTAAATAGAGTCCACACTATGATTACAAATAGAGAGTGACATGAAAGACCTCTAACAATGTAGTACCCCTCTCCCATGCCATAAATATATAGCAATAGTAACAAAAGAAAATGACATATGATTTACTTAATGACAAGAATGTAGTATTCTTTGGTCACATGGCTTAATTGTAAAAAAATGCTATTGAACAAGGTTGTCCTCTTATATTATGCATACTATCACCTTCCTTTCTCAAGCATCTAAGCGTTGTGGTAACCAACCTACTTGGTGTTTTCTTGGGGTTGGCCTATGGTCCTTGGCACGAGGACCCTTGGACTTGCCCAAGATGTAATTATTCATCTATTCCAAACTGAAGAATAATAGCATTTGATTTCAAACCCCAAATATAGAAATACAAATAGGTGATTGTCGTGGTTTGATAAGGTAAGTGGGTCTAGTTTTGTTATGGTCTCACCTCAATAATACGACACTCAATAATACAACATCTTGATTATACGAAGCATTTCTTATCGACCAAACTTTCTAGTGTTAATTTGCCTTGGTATTATGACTATGACGCTCGTAATACAACATTTTTTGGGGGTCCATTGGGTTTAGGCAATTTTGGGGGTCCATTTGGCAATTTGTCATATAATAGAGGTAATTAATGTGCATAACTAGGATATGCCTTGGGATCGGGGAGTTCTTCCAAGTGCAAAATGAATCCACTAGTGGGTTGATTTAACTAACTTGACTTAACTAAAGTTAATTGTTTTAAACCTTGGGATCCATAACAAAAATTGCACTTTTAGGTTTGAACGGAGGTTGAAGGTTTAGGGATTGCAGTTGTTGAGACCGGGTTTTTATTTGATTGAAGAGCCAATTGAGGGGAATGATGTGGATGACAAACAACACCAATAATCAAGCTTCCTCCAGCCCATGAGTATGCCCAATTACTACCAAATTTTGCAATGGAACAATCTTCAGAGTTTTTAGTTGTAGATGTGATGAACATGAAATCTTGAATGAATAAATTGAACATGATGTCAATTTCCAACATCAACAAACATCATCATAACTTACTTTCATAGTGTGTCATACGATGAAGACATCATCATGGGACAAAATGATCTTTCATACTTATGTATCTTAATTGTGTATACATAATGACATTTTACATTGAAATAGGCAATTTTCTTGAGAAACCTCGATAATACAACATTTGAGGCCAAAATGCTACGTTCTTGAGAATATGACATTTGGATAATATGACACTTTCTTGTGCAATCAAACATGTCATATTAAAGAGGGAGAACAATACTTATTTTGATTGGACAACCATAATCGAGTGGTGTGAGGCTAAGATTGGATCTAAGGGCCGGTTCACATGGGGTCCCAATTCCCAAGTCCCAACATGGAGGCAAAGTCCCGACTTGTGAGCCACAAGTAATCACTAAAACATGGTTAAATATCATTAAAGTTGGATCTTGATTATTTTATGAAAATATATTTACAGGACTTGGGTTGAGAGTCGGGTCTAGCTTTTTGATCGACCCAACTCACGACCCAAGTCCCAAGCCTCACATCCAAAAAGTGTTGCCATGTAGGCATCCATGTCATAGTCGGGACTTAGGACTTGGGACCCTATGTGAAGTGGTAAGTCCCCACTTCTATGCTCTCAACGGTTGAGATTGCATGGACAAACCTCATGTGACTTGGGACTTAGGACTTGGGACCCGTGTGAACCAGCCCCAAGAACATACACCAAAAAGCATGTATTTTAAAAAGATTGGATTACATTCTCGAAATATATAAAGTATTCTAGACTATAGAGAGAGAAGGGGTCATTCAAGAAGAAAGAGAATCTTCACTTTGATAATGAGCAAAGATAAGGGCCACTTCACACATGAGCCAAGAGCCATGACCTTGTAATGGTGAGGACCCTTGACTCTCATCCAAAGGCCGTACCATGGGTGTTGGGAAAGCCATTTTATGTACTCACGGGCCCTCAAGCATAGTGTGAAGTGAGAATATATTGCGGGACCACGACATATTTTGTTGGCGGAAAAGAGGGGAGGGTTTGGTTTAATATAATATGTCTCAAACTCTATCAATTTAAGAGAGTTACTTGGTGGTGTTTGTCTGTCATGGAATTTGTTATGGAATCTGCCCTGCAATATGTCTTGAAGTCTGTCATGGTGGAAAAAATATTGAAAAAGTGATGGTCTCCCGGAATTTGCGTCAGGCCCACCTCTTGGAGGTGGGCCTGACGCAAATTTCGGGAGACCATGAAACCTTATCCATAGTCCGCCATGTAGGACTCCATGTAGACTTTTCAACCATGAAGTCTTCTTTGGGCCTTTAGGCCTTCACCTTCATGTGTGAAGTGAACTTGGATGGTCTCCGCCCTTTCGACCAATGAGAGCTCTTAGATTGCAATGGTCACGGGCCTTCAGTCTTGTGTGTGAAGTGGCCCTAAATCTCGGGGAAAATGGCTACAACCTCAATGGGTTTGCTAATCATCTGGGGCTAATTGAATGTTGAATATCATAAGAGAAGAGTCCATTTTAAGTTTACTTACCCTAACTTAGATGCGATGGGAAGTTGGTCTGTAAAATAGCAACCGAGCTGGAAGTTAGATGGTAGGACCAAAGTATGATACCACCTGGCTTGTATTTTTTAAGACGTCTCATGGAATGCATGTTTCAATGGGGAAGATATGATACTTGGCACGTGTGAGCTTCTTTCCATCTTGCAGACATATTGAGAATCAGGGCCACTTCACACATGAGCCAAGGGCCGTGACCATGTTTAGTTCTCATCTAAAGGCGTTACCACCGACATGGTATGCTGGAATTTGCATCAGGTTATCTCTTGGACGTGGGTTTGATGCAAATTCCAGTAAATTGTGAAACACTATTCATAGTATCCCATGTAGGAATCCATGTAGACTTTTCGTCCATGATAATTCATTTGGGTTCTTGGGCCTTCACTTTCTAGTTTGAAGTTGAACTTGGATGGTCTCGGTTTTTTTGACCAATGAGAGATCTTAGAATGTGATGGTCACAAACCTTCAATCTTGTATGTGAAGTGGTCCTTAGAATCATGTGAGGTGAAGTTGGGCAGACATTAAACCTCCCCATGTCTTAGTAAGATTCTTATTTCATTGCATTACTTAGATAGAATGTGACATTCATTCATAAGTGTGCTAATATAAGCATGTTTAGTGATTTCATCCATTCTTGATTATTTCAATGGAAGAATATGGCAAACAAACAATTTTTTAACATAATATTTTTTGAGTTTTTAATTCATCATTTGACAAAAATTTGCCAAATTAATTTGCATTGCTGAAAAAGGGAAGAGAGTAGGTTGTCTGCATGTGACAGGATAGTTGTGCTCTTGTGAGAGTTCATCCATGTCCCAGTGTCCTAGGAAATACCTTCTAGTTAAGAGGTCCCACTTATTCCTCATTATGGCTCTAAATCTCAAAAGGGATGTTGTCAACGATGTGTGTGTCTCGTCGCCCATATAAACCCACAACACACACTCAAGCAACTTGAGATGCATTTATTCCATCCTATTTATACAAAAAGTGAGTCATTTGGCATTTTCCTATGCAAAAGGTAAGCATGAATGCATTTGTTTCTTGGATGTAATACTTGTTCAAATATTTGACTATATGTTAGTAGCATGTATGTAAGTATGTAATAATGTCCACATCATTTCTTGTCCTTGTACAGTAAACAACAAAAATGACTCATGTTTTGTATAGGCAAAAAATATGCTACACAATGATTGTTTCACTTTATGCATAAATGCTTCATGAATCCCAATCCATGCATTTTGGGATCTCCCACATATTCCCTTTCCATAAAAACCAACACTATGTACCACAACCATACACTTGAGGGCCTGAAATGTATGACAATGATACATACTGTGGTTTTAGATCATGTTGGTTATGAATATGCCTGCCTTATCATTCAACAAGATGCTTAACGATGCAATTAATGCTAATCTGGATCTGAAGCTTACCAAAGCAACTTTCTCGGAAGTGTGAATTCAAATTGTTTTGAAACTGAGCTTAACCTCGCAGCAATAAAGTCCAGACTCCACACTACACACTATTCATATTTGAACACCCTCGGTATGGGAGCTGCATGTAATTTGAACTCCACGACTCTCAATGAACGGGGAGAACCGACCGCAAGTTCCAGATGAACCGGTTGAGGTCTAAGACTTCAGGAGAATTCCCAACCACTAAGGGCCAGTTTACAGCATGGACCATGAAGTCGGACCATGCAAGATGGCCTTTTTCTATGGTCCGACTTGATGGTCCAACATCCATGGTCCGATTTCTCAAAAAATCAATTTTATAAAGCCTTCGGGCCCCTCACTAGGTGTAAACTAAACATGGATAAAGAGGAATGACCATGCACCAAAAAATGAATGTGCTGATTTTTTTGATGTATGCCCAAAAAGGGCGGTTTTGAAAAAAAAATCAAGTTTGACTATTCTCTTGTCTTCTCTTGTCATCATCTTCTCTTCGCCAATAAACATTTCATTAAAAATTCTATTATAACATCATTTTGGGCCCCTTGCCTTTTTTTACTAGTTCATCTCTTTTATCTCTCCCACCGCAAAACCCGTTGGATCATGTCAGTGGATAATGTGGGCCTTAAAATATGTCTTTTGGGGTCCTCAAACTCCATAGTCACTTTGACATTTTTTCTTTGGTGTACACCAAAGTGGTCCCGGGACGAGTTCAACAACCAATCACATATTTTACACAACCTTGGGACGACTTCATGGTCCACGGTGTAAACAACCCCTTATGAGGAGTCTAGGGGATATATTCCAAATTATTAAAGAAAAACCGAAAGACCACAACATGTAACCGGCTGGACTTGAAAACACTAGGATTTCGACCGATTATGTCCGGACACTGACATCCATGTAGCAACAGCCTTGGAAATGTGATGGATCCGGCATCCTTGTTCCGCCAATTCCTTGAATCCAGTGAGTGAAAGAGGAGCGACAACAAGAGCTTGCTCTTTGGAATCCGTGTGAGGTGGTAGCCCTAGAGCACAACAAGAGCCAAAGCGGCCGAGAGGATTTGAAAGCGCATGGCGCCTATGCAGTAGTAACATGGCATTGAATGTTGGATGTTGTTTATATTAATGAGCTCTTCATTCTTTATGGCACATCATGACCTAAAGTTTAAACTTTCAAAGTCAATGACATACACCCCGATCCATTCACAAAGTGATGGCCATCACCAGAGCCCCTATTCCTATACGGAGTTGCTAAGATACATATGATATTTAGTGTCACTTACTATTCGGAGTTACACACTCCTATATTTTTTTACTATTATTGTAAATTCTTACAAAGTATTTATGTTGATGTTTTATAATGTCCAAACAACTAGTTCGATCTTTGTTGGTAAAAAAAGAGGGAGATGTACATTGAATAGTTATAACATTGTGTCATTCCAAATAATAAGTGACATTGAATATCATATTTAGTGTACTTTGCCCCGAGTTCAAGTGACCATCTTGGAAATTGCGATTATTGAAAAAGATGCCCCCTGTAGATTGATATCCAATTTTTTGTAGCGTAATTTTGCTACACTTAGTATCCCAATTAGTGGGTGTGTTACTAATTCCTGAGACACACACTATTTTGCTAAATCACAAATTAGTGAGGGTTGAAATAATTACTGAGTGGTACTAAATTCTTGAATTCATATTTATCATACATCTCAAGAATATTTGTGTGTGCTCTAAGGTTTTTGTAGAGTGCTTAACTTGTTTTGATGAGCTCGAAGAGGGTTCTTTTCTTTTTCATTTCAATTGGCACCGCCCACCCCTGAGGCATCTCCTAGCACTAAGAAACTGAAGAGAGCTTGCATTGAGAGTTTATGGCACTTTGGGCTTTCCGAAACCATAGATCTTATGATGATGCTAATTTCATAGCATAATAAAATTTAGTATCACCTTCACTAATTTCCCACACGTGCTATTAGTCCACCCCCACTATTTGCAATAATCAATGTATATCAATTAAGGGTCTTTGACGTTGCTTCCAAAGACACATAATCTTATAATAAAGATAAAAATGTGAGCCATAGAAAAATTCACAGTGGACAACTTTACATGAGGTAGGCAAGGCTAGTTTGCTTAGCTTCCTTAATTGGACACCTATTTATGACTCCTAATTCGCGGTATAGTTGCCCTAATCCGGTGGATGAGTAATACATGTTGATTTACCCGTCACCTCAATGATAGCTGGGTTAGGGTGAGTTTCCACGTAGGCTGTTTGCCCACTAAAATCTAGGTAATAATGAGTCAGAGGTGTTCGCATGTTATTAACCACAAGCTACCACCCAACCACATTCTAGCAATCCACTAGAATGTGGAGGGTCGTGGACATGGCTTATTTTAGAGCCATGGCTTAATGCCTTTAGTGTAAACAAACCCTTAACATATGCTTAATGCAGTTGGGTTACTACGTACCGTTCGCTGGCTAAAAGCGAACAAAAAAGTGCCCCATGGTGGTTTGGAGCCGTCCAATGGCTGCCCACCAGTAAGTGTGGGCAGGGCATGAAAAAAAACTTTGGGTGGAGGACATAATCTCTTCCCCAATGGAAATTACAGGGCCCACGTACCTTGTTACCCGAACATAGGCAAAGATTTGGGGGGCGAGGGAAGCAGCGAAACAAGGAAGGGCGCGGGCGAGGCGAAGACGACGGTGGTGTTGACTAAGAATAGGCGGAGCGAGGCGATGTGAAATTTCCACACGCAGAAAGGGAAGCGACGATCCATGTGGCCGACGCCGCCTTGAGCGTGTTGCCTTTGCGCCCGCCCGCCCGCCCGCCCGCGACTTGGCCGACCCAGTCTCCCTCCCTCGCTGCTCCCCCCCTTTCCTCTCGCATCACTTCCTTACTTACACCTCGCCCGACCTACGCCTCCTCGCACACAGCCACCCTCCTCAACCGTTTCGAGCAACATCGCTGCCTGCGACGGACGCTCGACCGACCGACCGCCGTTGCAGCATTCGATCCGTCTCTCTCCAGGTTAGCTTCCGAGCCTGTCATGCATCGCGAACCTGTCTGCCACTTTGCATGTGCGAGGAGTGTGAGTGGAATCTCCTGATCTGGTAGCAGCAAGGTCCGTGTTTGGTTTTGGGTTTGGGTTTTTGGGTGTGGTGGGACGTGGTGGGCGGTACCACCGGGTGTGTGGAGCAGGTGGAGATGGCGTTGGGGTTGCGGATGCGCGTTTTGTGTGAGCAGCGGGAGAGTTTTTGTGTGACTTGGGGTTGGGTGAAGAATTCGGATAGTTCACCAAGTGTCTTCATTGGTAGGCACGTTTCAGGGGTGTGGGTGCGAGGGATGTGTTGATCTGTTACAGATCGGAACACTCGGATGGTTGAGGGATGGTTCCTTGTTTCGGACCAGCATGGCCTGGACATTTTGGTCTTTTCGTGGCTTAGGTAAACGAACATTTCTGGTGGGATTTAAGTGGTTGGAGATCGCCTTTGTAGAATCGAGGAGAAGGTGAGCAGGAAGCCAAAGTCAGGTGGTAGACCGTAATTCCAGAGTAAACTTCCAATGCTTCTAATCTGACAGAGGCCTCGACCAGGAAAGAGTCGTGGTACTGGAAGTGCGGAATCTTACAATGCTGGTCCACCAAAGGCCACTTTGTTTTGAAATTGGGCGGTTTGGGAGTTCCCAAGCTGGTAGCTTGGACGCGTGGGCGTCCGTATTCTGTCCGTCTCTATGAATATTTTCCTCGATCTGACTTTCTGTGTACAAAGTCAGAAATTTGCCAGGCGGATGGGCTAGGAGGTTCATGTCTAGTTGGATGCTGGTTCATAACCCGATGCACTGAGATGAAATGGGGAGTGTTATTGGCATATATGGCTTGGCTACCTAGTGATTATCAAAGTGTTTGAAGGAAACACTCTTGACCGCGTTGGCCTCTGAAAGGTGTACAAGGGTGTTCTCTTTCTCTGTGAGGGAACAGTGAAGCTCTTACGGAAGCCCATCTTGAGGCGGATGAACCGATGCTCATGATTCTGTGGTGAAGTTCGAGGAAGATCCTCGTATATTATCTCAATTCTATTTTTTCCACTATTGCCAATCTTGCCTTGCCCATTCAAGGGAACTTTAAATCTGAGGATCACTTGAAAACCTGTAGATCTGTGACCTTCAAGTTTGCGGGTGTTGGAACACCTCCAAATTTCAAGCGATGTATCCACTAACATTTAAATGCTAATAATGCGTATACTTGCGAAGCGTGCGGGTTTCGTGTGCATTCAAGTTTGCTTGACTCGTGCGAGGTCATCGTTAGATCTGGAAGTGGATGTGACCACGTTTCTTATCTTCTTTTTGGAACTTTTGTGGCTGAGTATCCACATTTAAGAGTTCGTTGAATTCAGATTGTAGGTTGACCAAACACAGGACCTCGTTACGCAATCTTTTTGAATTTGGAAGCTCACCACGTGGTCCTTGGTTTTGCAGGTTTGGATGAAGCCAACGTGTTTCAAAACACGACTCCATGATCAATGTTGGCGATAAATCGCACGAGGAGAAGCAGAGGAGGCCCGAACGCAGCATTGTCATCACAAGTGCATATTTCGGTGGTTATAAAGCATTATCAGGGACAGAGGAGAATCGTTAACAACATCAACAGGGACACAGGAAAATCGTTACCAACAACAGGGTTAAGTGCCAATGCATTGTGGATGCATCCGGAAGCAGAAATGTTAGCAGGGGCGCAAGGGTAAAACGAACGAAAGGAGAATGGGGTGCACGGCGTCGAGAAACATTACCATAGATAGGGACAGGGAGAGGTTCGGGAGCAGAAGAAGGTTAGGGAAGAGCAGCTCCTTCACACCGCTGCGATCAGCCTCCAAGCAGCAGAATGACATGCATTACGACTACCACGTGGTGGCGCTCACATCGAGCACTTATGGAATAATGAAGCTTTTGGAATCCAAAGAGGTCAATGAGCACTTGGTGTCGGTCATCGGTGGCGGTGGCGACGGCCAGGGATACACCAAGATGCGTAAGTCAGACTCCATGCCCGCGAGGGACAAGCAACCCAAAACTTGGACCGACATGGCTATGGGATGCTCGAGGTTTAAGCTCGAGCAGCTACGTAACCAACTCGAAGAGGATAAGAAACCTCTGACCCAAGACAAGGACTCATCCCCCGAACAGACAGAAACCGAGACGATCAACACATGGGAACTGATGGAAGGCCTTGACGACTTCACACCTCGAGCTTCTCCATTGACAACTACCACCATAACCACACAAGACACCGCGGCTGAGGTTCTGGAGAAGGTAACCTCAACACCGAAAGTGAGAACTCTACCTAGGTCACGCTCTCTTTCCGCTGTCGATGGGTTGAGAGTGCTGAACAAGGCAGGAATAGTGCCAGATATTCAATTGACGATGGAAGCAACATCGACATTGCTCTCCAACCGAAGCTTCGATCTCTCGTACTCAGGTAGCGGTCCACTTAACAGTAGTGGTTTGCCCACTGGACAGGTGATGGGATTCCCGGTCAACAAATCAACCCTCCAGCAGCAGCATCGCCACTCGGAAACAGTTTTTCCCACCATCTCAGATGGGTCACTGGACGAGGCGGTGGATAGCAATTTATTCGACCCAGTTATCTTGGCAACGTTTGCAGATGTCGGCACCGATGAAAGAACCTCTTCTGATGAAGATTGGTGTCACATTCGGAGCAGCGACGGGGAGGCTTCGACTTCGGCTAGCACAGTAGACGACGACAGTCCAATGCAATGGGCTCGTGGGGGAAAGAAGACGCCCACATTTGATGATAAGTTGACAGTGGCAGACTCGCAATCTGGAACGTACGGTCCACGCAAGATGTCATTCGCAAAGGTGGCACCATCTGACCCTATCGAGCAGTTTGAGGGGAAGTGGGTTAGGGATCCGTTGGATGAATACGAAGAAAAGTGCCCACCTGGTGGTGAAGACCGTGTGGTACTTTACTTGACAAGTTTGCGAGGCATTCGCAAAACATTCGAGGATTGTCATAGCTTGAAGATGATTTTGCAAAGCTTCGCGGTATGGGTGGATGAGCGTGATGTTTCTATGCATGCCGAGTTTCGACAGGAGCTGAAGCACCTTACGGGTGGTGGGCCTGTTCCGGTCCCAAGGGTTTTCATCCGAGGTCGCTACATTGGTGGATCTGACGAAGTGCGGAAGCTCCACGAAGATGGAAAATTAGGCGATCTCCTGCAGGACTTGCCTGTGGTGAATTTCAGGAAAGCTTGTGATGGTTGTGGTGGAGTGCGGTTCGTGCCGTGTCCCGAGTGCAGTGGAAGCTGCAAGGTGATCTTGGAAGGTAACGAGGTGGCAAGGTGCCCGGATTGCAATGAGAATGGCTTGATCAGGTGTCCGGTCTGCTTCTGATAGAATTCCTTAAGATTTGGGGAATACGGACATAAAGGATGTATGTGTCATTGGAAAGTGTGCCATTGATGCAATGCAAGGTGGTGGCCAGTGACGGGTCATGCACACGGGAGTCGGTCCACCAAGCCCATGTTTGTGAGCTTCGGAAAGAGTTTGTATATACACAATACTGTGTAACCCAGTTTGTAGCAATTGACAGTTTTGGTAGACAACTTTAGGGATATACGGTTCTTAGGGGATGAATGAACCCCATTGAATCGCGTTGTTGTGGGGATTGGGCCACCTGTGATGTGATCATCGAGTGGCAGGTGATCGTCGAGACTTGGGCAAGATAGCCGACTCAGGGTTGGTGGTGAGATTAGGGTTGTCATCACCTTTCTGGTACTGTTTTCCCTGGTTACATCCTCTTGTATAGTATCTAAATTTGAATATGAAGGAATCCTTGCTCAACCCTGGCTATTGGGGAATTGCACAGGATTCTATTGTTTCTCACGCACACTTTGTGCTTCTGTTGCTACTTCTCACGAAGCTTGTCATTTGGATGGATTTCGTATGACAATGTATCTAAGTGTAGGTTATAGAGGTTGAAGTTACTCCTTGTGAAGAGTTTCTGTGTTCTGCCTACTCGGGACTCGGGTTGCATGCATTCACTACAGAAGTTTTTGTTGTATCCTTCTTGTGCGAGGCTTGTACCTGATGGTTTTGTGCTTTATATATGTTCCGGGTTGTTATAGCATGTACAGTTGGGCCCTTTGCTCAACCCTGGTCATTGTGGAATCGCACCTGTTCCAATTGATTCTCACATACATTTCTGCCTTGGTTGTGTTGATTCTTCTTACGAAGCATGTTAATTTGATGGATCCTACATGACAATGCACTCCAGTGTAGGTTTCAAAGGCTCAAGTCACTCCTTGTGCATAGTTTCTATCTTCTGCCTACTTTGAATTTTTGTTGCGTCCTTTTAGTGCGAGGCTTTGGATGACTCGACCTCTCTAGCTAGTCTATGACCGATCTCTCATGAAGTACTTGAAGCAGTTTTCCCTTCCAAGTTTTGGAAGATGGTTTCGTGACTTGTCTGTATGAGAAGCCTCTTTAATATTCTGGAACACTTCATTCTACACCTAGATGGTCCTAGGTTGGGTGCTTCACGGAGTGTCATGCTGCCCACTCCAGATACTTATCTTCAGAGCCTGGAGAATCGGCTTACAGACAAGCAAATTTAGCGGATGTGGGTTGTTCCGTAACTGAGTAGCAGGCATTGTATTTTGATTTGTCAACTTGAAAGTGAAGCTTTGTTGAATTTTTACATACTGCAAAGGACAGGATATTCCGAAGAGACTATTATCCAAACTAGCAGTCAGCCTCTAACCACGCCCAGGGTATTGGTGATGCCTTTGTGCAAAACCCCAATTGTTTCCGGTATGTTGTGCGTGCTCTTCAGCACATGAGCCACTAGGTACTTGTTTTTCTTTACAGTTACTTAGGGGTCCTCCATCCTCACTGATGAGAAATTCGAATCCCTTTGATTAACCAGGCAATAGGGCATGCCCCTGCTTTTGTACATTCCTAGTAATAAACACAGGAATCTCTCAGGGTCATGGTCGTGACTACTCACTTTCGCTCATCAACATGAGCCATGTGAGTATAGTTTGGCCTCCTGCAATCAGGGCTTTTCACTAGGAGCCAAACAGGCGGCCCATAATTGGTGGCAATCAGTTGCTAAACTTCAGGAGCAGCTTACTGAGCCGCATAAGTCTCTGTAACCTATGTGTCTTGGTTTGTTTGGATGAGTGCATGTGCAGCACAATATGCGGTAACAAACCTGATGAGGAGGACAACACAGCAATCAATGCCAGGTTCCCATAATTTATTGTGAGACGTCAAACTTGACCCACTTTGTTGTCAATGTTTGTGAGGAAAATTTGAAGGTAAAACTTCAAGTCACCGTATTGGGCACAACCAATAATGACATAAAACCAAGATCAAAGAATGTCAAATAAGGTAACGATTTGTGTGTTCAATCTGATTCTGTAATCTAGTGGCATATTTCCAACAATATGACACTCTAAAATTTGATCATTCTGTAAATTCTAAATTCTTGTGGGTTGCAAATATACATACCATGATCGTTAGAAAATTTCATATATATATTTATATAAGAAAGCTTCGATTTGTGCTTAATACAGAGGACATGAGAGGTATTTTGGATGTGTACAGTTGATGTTGAAAGCATGCAGAAAACCAAACGTCAATCTATCAGAGATTTTTAGGTTCCATGAAACCAACGCCTATCTATGTAGGTAATCTGCACAGGGACCTCTGCACCAGAGCTTGGTATCTTATGATTTGTGAGCAACTCATAATTGAATCCAATTATGAGCTCCTACCAACGACTGTAGCCTGGCTATCCATTATTGGATCTACTGGTCTTATTGACGTAGCATAATTCAATTCAACACTTAATCTTGTGAGGTTACAGTTTGCAAACAACTGGTGAAAGTGGAGGGTTGGGAATGACTGTCACCTACGCAAGGATTTGTCAGAATCTGCAGTGCCTTGGCAAGATATCTTTCACCAAAATCATTGGTTGAAAGTGCAAGGAAATTTTAATCAAACATAAGATGTTATTGCAAAGTTGGAAGAGTCTAAGTCAATAAATAATTTCATGGACATCTATGTAAACTGTGAGAATATTATTATGAACTCAATCATGTCTAATTGTTTGAGAATTCTCTTAGAATCTACAAACCTCAGATGCGCAATTACCAGATAACGGCAGTGGTCTCGACTCTCAATGCGAATTCTGGGCCAAGCAATCTAGTCAACACAGTCATCATGCAGCCTTAATCATCACAGCAAGTGTGTTGAAACTTGAAACTCATAAACTTTGTGTTGGATATGACTCTTCAAATTAATGGGCAGATTCTCAATGACAACAGAACATGCCCCCGTTAGCTTGGACATATAGCATATACAATGAGCACAACACGCATTCTTGAGGTTGGGTGTAGTAATTATTCTTCACATCAAAATCATGAAATGCTTTTATGACTAGGCAGCAAGTTTTTCAGAGGCATTCGATGACAGGTTGAATTCATCACATTAGTGCAGGAGATGTGGAGTTCATTCATATTTGCAACCATGAAATGATGGGTAAGGTCCATGCACTTCAGTACTGACTAAGTTATTGCTCAATGTTATCAACTCTAGCTAGGACCACTTTCAAAATGATTAGCCACTCCACCAACCCAAGAGTAGGTCAATTGTGTGGATTCTGGCAGAAAAGCTACTGTGCCTAGTACCTATCTCTTTGAGTACTTATGTAAAAGAGCAATGATAAATGTAGGCATTCGTTGTTGCAAAGCAGTTTCGAGAGTCTGACAGTGCTATTGAATACCTAATACTCAATACATAGAAAATCTTCTTCCAAAAGACAATGTCATCACTACGGGAATTGCATGGCCCTTACCTATAATATATATAATGCAGGTCACATTTTTTAGCTCATTTCCACACTAAAAATAGCAGGGAGTGTATTGTGGGTGCACACTAATGTTGAACATCAAAGGCCTACATTATAAATTAAAATATTTTTACTAGATTGAAAGAAGTGTGCAAATGTATTACAATCTATTTGACAAGTGGCTTTTTCTCTTTGAAGTGAGCACATGTCTAAAAAAGGTAGTGCTCATCATTACAACATGTCTTCAAGAAACATCTCCAATTGTTTCAAATCCTTCAAATGTTGTTTGATTCCACAAACAAACAATGTATCTTGTAGAGCTTCTCATGCTCTTCCTATAGACACCAAGATTGCCTTGTAACTCTTCGCCATTTGGGGCAATGACCATTCAAGGAGCAATTTCTTTTCATGTTGACTTTTTAATGTTTTCTCTCTTGATTCTTGGAGTTTGGAAGTGGGTTTAAGCTCTTTGGATTCACATTCCTAACAACCCTCAATTGATACCTTACTCATATTTAGAAGTGAAAGAATGAGAACATAGTGAGTGGTTGAAGATTCAAGTGTAACTAGCATTACACACTATTTTCATGCATGATGGTGTATATTGTATGGGCCACACGATAGGTTGCACAGGGTAAGTCACACTATACATATGACCACAATATTTATCATAATCAATGTAGCACGATAAGACCATGTGATCTCTATAGTGCATTTTGTGTTGGTTCAACCTTCACCCATTCATTAGGATGGTTGATACTTTTACTCTTGCACAACCGCTTTACATGACGAGTCTCGTCAAAGGTAAGATATATATGACTTATGTAGTCACACTTTTCAACCAAACACTTACATTTGAGTGATAGGTGTATGACGTGTCTTGTACTTAAGAAGATTGGACAATAAAAAAAACACATTTCACAATGAAATTAGACTATGTACTCAAAACATAAACATTGTTCTAATTTCAATTATCAACACAATCAAGAAGATCTATGAGATCATTAAAAAGAAGAGAATATTCTCTTTGACCTCCTATAACTTTTGCATCTCTACTCGAATACTAAAACTTGAAATGACAATCTTTATGATTTATAATCGCTAATTGGATGAGACAATTGTAGATATGATCCAACAGTCAAATTTGTCAGCGCAGTTGGAAGTGCCCGCAATAGGGTCACTAATTGATGTTCTTATCATTAGTTTCAGGGTTAGATTCGTGTTCCTTAGTTTGATGCCACACATATAACGGAGTTCGCTCATGACCCCCTGGAGTCGAGATCTGGCTCCCAGTCTGAGTCTGACTTTGTTGTCATGACCAAGCGTGTGGCATTCTTGCAACAAATCGTTATAGGTGCAGAGTCTCTCATGAGGTAATGATATAGTATACTAAGGGCAGCAAATATCTGATGCTCAGAGTCCTCCCTGGATGTCTTCTGGTAGTCAACTGGTCTTGAATTGTTACTCTTCTGATTAGCCCAGTTCTCCTAAGATATGAAACAAAGTGATTAGTACAAGATGATCAGCGATTCCAAATCGAGGCTTGTAGCCAAATTTTCTTATGATTTTCAAATTTCATATGATTTTTTTACTCAATATGAAAGTGAAGACACTACAAGTGTATGAGTCGTACGCAATTGGCCTATGTCATTGAAAACTTGTCTTATGTAATTGCCAAATTTGCAAATCTAGCACGACGGTAGATTTGCATTGTTCTTTCATCAACATGGGACAATTGCGTACGACTTGTATGTCAAAAGTGAGATTTTCTTTCTTCTCAAATGATCACATAGATCCCCTCATAGCCCTCCATGGATGTCTTCTGATGCCCTTAGGACAGTAGATGGGCCTTGAATGGTTGCCTTTATCATTAGCCCAATTAACTTTGGATATATAACACGCAATTAGTAAAAGATGATTAGAAATTCAAATTAAGGTTGTAGCCATTTTCTCATTATTTTCATAGTTCAAATGATTTTTTTACTCAACATTGAAGTCAAGATTTTCTTTCTTCTTAAATGATCACATAGGTCAACTTAACCACATACGTCCTAACCACACATTATTCTGATATGAATGTCGGATTAAGATAAGTGACCAAATTAGGGTTGGTTACCGAGCACTTACCTTAAAACCATAAGACCATGTGAGTCCCACTAAACACATCATGTATCACTGAACAAATGTGCAATCTACCATAATGGTTAAATTGCAAAACATTGAGTGACACAAGACATATTTGTGGGGCTCACAGGGCTGTAGTGGCAGTGAATGTCATTGCAAAGATGCACAATCAACAAGTTAACTGAGCAATCCTTTGGTGAACGGCAGCAGCCAGACATCTCATTTCCCCGATGATCATAAGCAGCCTGCAGAAATGGAAGAGGAGATGGCCCATCGATCCATAGTTTGACAGCTGCAATTATGGAAGGTTGTACATTCTAATGAAAGAGAAGGATCATACTGATATATAGGTAGTTGACGGACGATTCATGTGACTTGTGTTTAATTCCTTGATCAAAACATATCTTACATATCAGCTCTTGCCAAGTTCACTAAATACAGGGGACTGGAGAGATTGTTTCTGTGTCCTCCTACTCCTTCAGGGCATGATCGGAAGATTGTCATGTCAAATTTCAGAATCAGGGTTGAGATGCAAAGTTATAAGAGGGTATGTACACATATCCCAACTTTATGACTTTTAGTGCAAGGTTTGAGAGGTTATAAGAGGGCCTATAGTGCAAAGTTATAAGAGTATGTACATAGTTCGGAAGTGCAAATACAAGCACACAGAATAAAACAGTCTAATACATTCATAAACTCCTCATCACCCAATGCATCTTTTGGTGACACCTTATTAATGAATGCTAGAACCCACTTAGGAGCATATGGGATAACATAGTTCCCCCCGCCCCCCACTCCCGTGGCTATATCATTGCATTTGTACAACACGACCATGTCAATGCCTCGCCCAACTCAAACCCGACATCCTAATCATCACTACCAATTCCCCCCATAATACCATCCACTACACCACCGACCATGTCAATGCCTCGCCCAACTCAAACCCGACATCCTAATCATCACTACCAATTCCCCCCATAATACCATCCACTACACCACTCAAAACTCTAATGTACACTTCATCGAATTCACCTTTTGTCACAACCGCAACCCCTCATTAACAATACAATGCAAAAAAACTTAGATACCAACTATTGGTTGAAACACTGGAAAATGCCGGATGGTACATCACCCTCACTATCCTTACAATTGGCATATGGGGAGGAATCCCATAGATACTATCACCAATATATTTGGACAGGGCTACATCCCGCTCAAGTCATGCATGCCCATGATAGGATGCAACAAATCCACTGCTCAACCAATGAAGACATGCAAACCATTGACTTCCTATACTACCCACCTATACACAACACCAAAACCCCCATGGTTGAATTATACTACAAGATGCCCATAGCCCTACTCTGCAAACATGTTTCAGGTTTGCATATGAGCTCATGGCTATGATCAAGGCTCTCTCTCTCTCTCTCAGCATGGAAAAGAAAATTGCTTATGTTGGCCAAAGTATGTTGTTTAACACATGATACCACCACAATGAAGAGATGGGCTCTTTTCACTAGCCATAACAAGGATAACTTCATTGCCCATTGTTCCTAACCTACTATGCTCCCCAAGCCCCTTGGTACCCAACATGTTTTTTTCTTCTAAAATGATTGATTGACCTAGTAACCCCCACAATGATTGGGTGGAGAAACACCAATCATTGTGTTCCTCAAGGAAGTAAAACTACACATGTTATGGCATTTAGTGGCACCTATGCAATAGTGCCACTTACCCTATTATGAAGCTTATGCTATTTTAAACTAATGGCCATCAACCTGCTAATTAGTGAAACCTCATGACATTTGGCATTAGTATGCTCAAATAATATTATGAGGTCTATGCCTAGGCTAAGCAATGGTCAACAAGTAAACACGTGACAATTGGCAATAATACATATGCTCAATAACATCTTCCTCTTGTATATTAAATTGTAAACACATGACGGTTGGCATTAGTATGCTCAATAATATCTTCATCTTTTATACTAAAATGAAACTATTATCTCAAGCACTCCAATCGGGGGTGTCGCGTATCTCTCCATGAGGAGTGCCCAAAACACCATGGGCACAAGGGGGACCCCGGAGTGACACCCGGGACTTGTGGTGCCGTTTGTGAGAGGCCCCAAGTGATTCTAGTGTGGGTGAGGGCCCTGGGCGTTGGGAACGCCTCCCACCCACGGAGACTAGGAAGCATGAGGGTGAGGCCATAAGTTATGCGTAGCTTATGGCGTGCCGATTCTAGAATGCTCAAGAACGCCTCAATCGGAGGTGTGAGCTAGAAGATATGGCAATTTGAGTAGGGCGCTATCCCGGGACAGCGCCCTGGTACAACAGGGGCCTGGGAGTGGCTCTTGGGACTGCGAAGCTTTGAATTGGCATAACTTCTTCAATACTTGCCCGAATGGGGCAACTAAGTAGTCCATTGGCATCTACGTGAAACGTAGATGACGATGGAGTGGTCGATTGTTAGAATCAAAGACCATATGAAGAAGTTATAGGGTTCTGAAGCTGTTGGGGGCTTCCAGCCCCAGCGGCTAAGGGAAAATGTCTACTTGGCCCCAAGTCTTGGGAGAGAGACAAAAGATTACTTGACAGTGGGGTAGGGGCCCTGCTTAGAGTCCTAGAGGCTTATATGGGTGAGGTGGTGTGGCCGAACCCACCCGAGGCCGAACGGCAAGGCCTCCATGGGCATTGGGCCAATGTGAGGGCATAGTTGCCTAGTATGGCTCGGGTTGTTGTAGTGTTGCTCCGGCAACGCGATGATCAACATAAGATTGGACTTCCATGGGTGGAAGTCCACATCTTAACAATGGTTACCGATTAAGGGGTGAGTCCCAAATGAAAGAGTAGGAGGGTTGGTCCCCCTCCTATGGACTTAGAAGGTCCGCGGTTTGGGGAAACTAACCTTCGCATTGCGGTATGCGAAGGGTTAGCGCTCATAATCCTTGCTAGAGTTGAAAAATGGCCAAGTTACTTAAAGGGACCTAGCAAGGGTTGCGACAAGGGGGGAGGGGGGAATTTTATCACGTGACACTATTAGGCCTCTAGGCATCTAGTTAAGACCATTTGCCAATAGTGTATGTGACACTAAATACCATAAGTGGTGTGGAATAATTTGGAAGTCACATTGACCAAACAAGGTATTGGCTTGATGTTTTGTATTTTGGTATAGGAGGATTAATAAAGATTGACATAATTTATTAAATTTTACCAAAAAATTAAATAAAAACATAGGTAGTACATTAATTTATCATAAGAAAATTTTGTACTTTTATTAGTGGTTCCATCAACTCATGCAACTGAGTTTTGATGTTGTTTTTAGACTCAATTATAGTCCAATTTTACTTTAGTCATTGTTGTGACACTGTCACAAAAAATCCTCCACCCTTCGATTTCGTTCTAGCCCGAGTGGAAAAGTTTATAATGACATGTAGAGACTTCTCTCTTTGTAACCTAATATATAATTCCAATCTACCCTTGGAATATACACAACTTGATTAACACCACACTATGTAGTTTTACATTCCTTAATGTCGGGCAAGGTTATATCCTTAGCCTTTTCTAATGTCCACCCGGACGCTTTGGCCACGCATGCCTTCAAAGATATCCCTCTTATGAATCGAGTCCTTGCCGTCGACTCCACACTACTACATGAGTTCTCGCTTATTGATTCCGTGTTATCACATGTCATCGTGGTTGATTCCGTATTGGTACATGACACTTCGCTTGTGGATTCCATGAGCACATAGGCTTTAAATACAAGTATTAAAAAATACTTATATACTTATCCTTGCCCTTCTTTCTCTAAGTTCTTCTTGATGTAAATCTCTATCAATGTCTTCCTACTAAACTTCAGAATAATATAACTCCCACCCAACTTATGTTCTTCAAGTGAAATTTGGTACACTTGTTAAGTACCTTATCAAAAATCTCCACATCAAATTTTGGCACAAACAGAGTTCATATGCAAAAGTTATGCATGAAATTCTAACTCTAACTACTTAGTATGAATGATGTGATAAAGCATCCGGTCATTAAAACTCTAATAACTTCCAACTCCTACGTCCAATCAATCTAAAATTTTGACACAAGATAGATATATAAGTTCAGAAGGTAATGTCAAATTTTGGTATCCATATCTATAACCCTCTAAGAGATACATATTTTCAAACCTTGCTGCTTTGTTCCTAGACACCCTCCCCTTCAACTTTTAATAACTTTTTCATCCCAATGACTGAAGCTCTCAAATTTTTACCACAACTCCCATACTTTATAATAAACAATCCCTCAAATTTTCATATCCATTGAACACTCTGATCATCCATAATTGACAAATCTCTTACTATAAAGTTCTGCTCAAGTTCATAACTAATAAAACACTACAAGTAATGCACCTAGTACAATCTAGTCACTCTAAATGCCACAAGTTTAAACAAGTTTGAACTCTCTCGCTTCAATATGAATCTCAATGCAACAAGTTGAAGTTTACAATCAAACTCCAAATTCCTTAAACCCAATCTACTTCTAACAAGAGATCAATCCCTCTTCAAGGCTAAATAGCCTTGGCTCTTCTCCTAAGAACTAAACACACACATGTGCTCATATCTTGCTTCCCACACACCCACACTTATAACCCGTGGGGTGCTTAAGGAGCTCGAAGGAAAGAGAGGATGAGTGAGGGAAGAATGAAGGATTATATAGTGAGTTGAGAGGGAGAGAGGGTATGAGATAAGGATAGGGTGAGAGGATTAGAGCCTCCAATCACAACCCCTTAACCTTCTCCTTCTAAGTAGAGACTCATCCCATCCACAAGGCTCTCGATAAGCCTTCGAAATCTCCTCCTACTTTGTAGGCTTTCATCTAATCTCCTAAGCCTTCCTCCCTCAAATGATCAACAAAGATCCTAATTCAAACATTTAACTAACATTGGCTTTCTACCTACCACACTTTACCAAGGTATGTCCTCATACTACTTAAATCCACTCCACACAACCCTAATGCTTCAAACTTAGCTTTCTTCAAGCTTCACTCTTTTTATATTTTTGTGAATAATCATAAATCAACAAAACACTACTTGTAATGTTTTACAAGTGTTAACAACACATGTGGACATCAATTTGGGCTCACAAACACTTATTGTAAACACTTTGATAATCACATAAACCTATACATAAGCATCAATATAGGGCAAGCAACACTATTAAGCCATTGACACTACACTAGATACTTAGTTCAATGTGTTCAATAGGCTTTAAACAATGTGGTATATCAATTACAGTGGCATACATGATTTGCTTTGTAGGAACAAAGTGTCCTTTGCCACCTTGTTTGGTTGCCACCCATGATGCAAAGATCATTTAGGGTCCACCCACACCTCCTAGTTAAGGCTTTAGTTAGAGTATGTAACCACCCAAACTAATTATATTGTGCCAACACTTCCTGGTGAAGAGAATTAGCTAACATATGAGGTGATTAACCTATATGAGAGCTAATTAATCTCACACCCACACCAACTAGTTATATCTTAGGTTTGAATAAAAGGCACCAAAGTAGAAGTAGCTAACCTTTTTGGACCTTTCTTTTGAGAAGGTACCTTAACTTGTCCATAACCCTGATGCTAACTAACATTTTTACCAATGACTAGCCCAAATCCTTTCTTAAATGCATGCCTCTCATTTTCCCCATCTCTTCTCCGTTTTGCTATGAGGTGGACCACGCTATTTCGTACATCATACTAAATAAGCATACATTTTAAATTATTAAAAATAGTTAATTTTCTTAACTATGTGTTGCGGGTGGATCCTTACATGGGTCATTGATGAATATTGGAGTATAACTAACTTACCATAAACAATGTAACCCTTTACCCAATATATAAATGATTGCACAAACGTTGTACATAAACTATCTTACAAAAAAATCACAAAAAATGGATGAAAATGAAAGGATTAGGCTAGACACCCACCTCTTTGAGTTGGGCCCCACCAACATTGCACGAGGTGAAAATGCTGACAATTGCACTATACCATGTATTATATCTATTCTTTGGATGATTGACCCTGAACTAGTTTAGAGGGATCCACTTAAAGTTAACTAATTTCATATCTATGGGGTTCAAGTTTATATTATGCCCCTTTACATTGGTAATAGTGGTGGGGCCCAACTCAAAGAGGTGGGTGTCTAGCCTAAATTGCATTTCCCAACACCTACCATGGGGGTTGTAGTACAAACATGTCCTCATAGATTTTATTGTTGAATCATACTATATTAACCCTCATTAGACTAATTTGGAGCCTCTGACCACAGTCTAAATGTTGGTTGAGCTTAACACATAAATACATGGGGCTCACACATGAATCAACGTTCTCACCCTCCCCAACAATAGGTGTTGTCAACATGTACATGTCTAGCCTTGGCCGAAATGAAAATATTGCATGACATTCCACTAAATAGTCCTACTATTGTGGGCCACAATATTTTTCTAGAGCCCATGCTAATTCTCACAATGGAAATTAATGTGGGTCACATTAATTCTCAACCCACGCTAATTTCTAGTAGAAAAATAGCATGGGCCACATCAACTATATTTTCTAGAAAATTAACGAGTGTGATTTCTTTTAGATTGTGCTACTTTTTTCCTATAACTAATATATAGTGCGTTGGTGAAAAGCCTTCATGAAGACTTAGGGCTAGTTTAGACTACAATGAAGAGGTGCACCGGTCAAGAATTTCAAGGGAATGGAGCAATATGATTGGCTATGAAATGGGTTCCTCACTGACTAGGGTTTACACCACAACCAAGACTTCTCCAATGGAAAACTTCCAGCATGGATGAAAAAATGACATGCCTACGAACATGGCAACATTTTTTGCTCAGGGAGTTCTCCAAAGGTCAAGTTTCATGGGCAACTTCAAACCCTCGGATAAGAATCTCTCTCTCTCTCTCTCTCTCTCTCTACTTCTTGATTTACGGGCACTACGGGCTGCCCAAGAAATAAAGGAAAGTATACAAGATTAAATTCGAGGAGACGGAGTCCCAGAATGCACCTCAGCAGGGACCTTCCGAATACTCCTTTTGCTCTCCTCCACAGTACAGACTGCGAGGGATGGACGAGTAGATAGACTGATAGAGAAGGGAAGAGATTGATCCGGGTATGCAACCTGTGGATAAATGGAGTTCGACAACTGAATGTCTATACAAATCACAGTATACTCGAAAAGCCTGATTTAGTCTGTGCGATTTCGGTGTTCTGAGGAGAGTAGCGTGATGAGGAGTTAATTCACACCGCTACAAGATCTCTCAAACTAGTACAAGATGACTAAGGGCAGCTCTTCGCAAGACGAGTTTAAGGTGTAGATCGCTAGATTCTACAGAAACTACACGTGAAGAAATAAGCTGACCACCTGTGGAATATTTGTTTCTTGTACTATATCAGTTCTTGAATGCATGATGCTTTTCAGTATATGCAATTCATTATGTAGAAGTATTTTACCTATCTCTTTGGAAGTAGCATTGCCTTGTTGACATCGATAACAAGTAAGATGGTCCGCCTACACCTGTTGTACGCTCTACTAATTTATCTCTTGGTATTTTGGGAGCATGGGCACAGGTGAGGACCTCTTCTACGAGTGTTGCGCACCTTCCGAAGAAAAATGTCCAATCACAACAATATTTCTTGATACTTCTTTTTGAATCCCAGAAAATTGTTGATGAGTACTATCATTCTTGATAATAACTTCCTCAAAATACTCTACATACTGATAAATACTCTACATACTGATAAATAATGACAGTCGCCATATACTTGAGACATTCCGCTATAAATTGATATAGTGTTACATTGGAACCCACTGGTGCTTTCCTTGATAACCAGGAACCATTGTACGAACTGTATTAACAAAGTTGATTCCGGAGTTTATAAGTATTGTTGATTAAAATAAAAATGGACAGGGAAGGTTTAAGAGTGGATTGACGAGCAGGTTCAATTCGATAACTCTCTTCTTGATTGTCCTAAGCCGAAGTTTTCTTCACTGCGTAATGTTGTGTAATGCATTTTCAAGAAGATTACATACTACTATTAATAAGGGGAGGGAGCATAGATGATCGATCTGGTTGATCGATCTGGTTGATCGAACTACTGCTTCATAATATCCTCAAGATGGGTTTGATTGTTTGGATTCATCTTTGAAGAAGGAGTATGTATTTATGATGCGAAGTTAACCGTATTCGGTCTTAAAGTACCTCCAGAATATATGTTGGCCCTTCAGAAGTGGCGTACACACACTCAGAAGGTGTGGGGATACCAGTAAGAAGCGGAGAAGGGAAAGTATTTCCCGAAAAGAACTCGATTATTCTGATGAAAGATTGAGTTAATATAGTGTTATTTTATTCTGAAATGGATTGATGACTGTTTGCTACATTCGGTGATAGTATTATTTCCGGAAAAATGTGGACAATGAAAATACAGGACAAAGTGATGTTCCTAATAATTACATATGAATATCCTTTTGACCTCTTACAAATGAGACTGGGGATGTGTGTGTCTTTTGACCTTCTACGGGATAAGAAAAATGGGATATACAGTATCAATAAGCATATATGGATCTCGGAAGGGATATCTGTTCAATCCTTGAATAAGGATGAGCCTGTAACTTACAGGGATAGGATGAACATAGGTGGGTTTGAATACTCACTTTAAGATAACAAGGTGATGAGATGTTTCACTCAGGGAGGTCTTAGCCCTCTTCTGTGCGATGATCGTTAAGGGAAGTGACGTGGGTGATGCTAGATTATAAACTATACTGGGCCCATGAGAGTTCTTTTGATGACAGAAGTAATATTCTCCTGGGTGAATGGACTCGGTTTATAACTACAGAGTTCGGTAAGGACTTGATACATGATGTAAAAAGAGATGATGATATGTTCTTGAATATGGACATTTCTGACTACAAGGAAAGATGTCCTGAAGTTATTCGGTGGACTCACGGGCTATAATACCAAACGCTAACGGGAAATTCCACATGCCTGTTTCTACAGCAAAGAGTGATTGACTTAGAGATACACAGGAATTTACCACAAGATTGTCAAGACCCTAATCTAAATAGGGATGTATGTTGTCTGTTAAGTTACTTTACTTAACTCTACTTAACTTAACACAACCCCACGATAGGTATGACATAACCAATCGTGACCAATCCTGACAAGATTTGACTGCTCTCTCCACACAATGGCAGTTTTTTCCATCGTGTCCGCCATACCAACTGTTGCTTGAAACAAACTTTGGCTTGGGCTGAAATTCTTGGCTGACCGGTGCACTTCTTCACCGACGACCGTAGTCTACACCGGCTGTAATAGGGCTTAGTCTATTGTGGTGAGTGTACCTAATAAACAAATGAAGGTACCATGTAAGAAATGGCGGGGAAGAAACAAATGCCAGGTCAGCCAGCCTTCTATTTGTTCCCGCCATTCTCAATACCCAGATTTATCTACATACCTCGTACCTAGTAAGTACCCAGCAGCATCTGCCTATGCTATGCTTCCTTCTTCCCACCACACCCAGGTCGCAGGTGGCGGTACCTTCTTGGAGCCGTTGCAAGATTAGATTTGATTTGAATTGCATTGCATTGAATTGAAGTGCCCCACCACCCGCCCACTCTTTCAAACAATTGGCACTGCCAGAGTGCACTGGGGTACTACACTCACCCCTTTTACTTTAATGAACATGTTGAGTAACTAGGTCACTACTGTAGTGTTTCCGTTTGCTTATAGCCCACCCACACTTACTGGTGCAGACCACCAGTGAATGGTGAGTACCGGCACTGGTTGCAAGGCTGGGGCGAACTAACCTGTATATCGGTACCTTACCGGGGAGGGCGAACGGCTGGGGATTCATGGCACTCACTTAAAATCAACCATCCTACATATCGTGCATGAAGTGGCTCCAATACAAAAAGACCCCCTATGAGGTTGAGGGCCGATTCGTTCAAATGTGACATCACTAGACATCCGGTAAGGTACCAATGTATGGGTCGGTTCGCCCTGGCCCTGGTTGCAACTAGTGGCTCTCACTGGCTAAACCATCTCTAAAAGTGGCCCCTACTGGTAGGAATCGTTCACTAATGGCCCGCACCAGTAAGTGTGGGTGGGCTATTAGCTAAGGGCCACTTCACACACGAGCCAAGAGCCGTGACCATGAAATTGTGAGAGCCCAAAAGAAAGTGTCCAAAGGCCGTCCCAACACACCTCCAAAATCATGTAGTGTGGTCATGGACCCTCGAGTGTAGTGTGAAGTCAAATGTGACCAGGCCCTCAACCAAATGCTATTTCAATGAATTTCTATTCATGGGGGTCCTCACGCATGATAAAATAGAATAAATCAACGGTTGTGAGTGTTCGGAGTGCCATGGTCTCCTGGTTTTGTGTTAGGCCTACCTCCAAGAGGTGGTTTTTGAAAATAGTCCAAGTGACCAAGAAACATGATCCATTCGATGCCATGTAGAACTCCTTGTAGACTTTACATCCATCTTGCATTCACATACTCCGTTGGTCCCTCGAGCGTAGTGTGAAGCGAACTTGGACCGGCTCCGCCTTTTCCACCAATGAGAGTGCTTGAAGTGTAAGGGTCACGGGCTCTCAGTCTCGTGTGTGGAGTGGCCCTAAGCTAAGCTAATAAGTGAGTAGGTGCCAAGTCCTTGAAAGGTTCACCATATGAAGGGAGTTGTACACAACTCTAGTCTTATGTACAGTACAAGTTCACTTGTATCACCTTTATTTTATTTTGTTCTTTGAACAATTTGAATAAGTCAATTTCTTAAGAAAACCCTAGGAGCAAAGGCCAAAAGGTGGGGGGCTGCCAACTAGAGTTAAGAAATGTTCCTCAACTTAGGATCCTTGTCTTTCCCAAAAATGACCATATTGCTCTTATGACTAACCCGCTCCCTCGTGCACCATGTAAGGGCTGGTTCACATGGGGTCCCAAGTCCCAACATGGAGGCGAAGTCCCAACTTTTTAGCCTCAAGAGCCCATTAAAGTACGCTTTATGACAAATCTTGATTATTTTACACAAAATAATTACCAAGACTTGTGTTGAGAGTTGGGTTCAACTTTTTACTGAACCCAACTCTCAACACAAGTCCCAAGCCTCACCTTCAAAATGTGTTGCGGTGTAGGTATCCATGTCATACTTGGGACTTAGGACATGGGACCCCATGGGAAGTGGTAAGTCCCAACTTCCATGCTCTCAACAACTGAGGTTTCACGGATTGACCTCATGTGAACTAGGACTTAGGACTTGGGACCCATGTGAACTGGCCCTAAGATTTGTGGAATGTCATCACTTAGTATCGAAGTTGTGCACGATGTTTTGTTGGACAATAGCTTTGTCATGGTCTTTCTTCGTCCTATGAGTCTGATTTATCATACGCTAGAAGAAAACTTGCCCATTATGACCATCCATTATGACCATCCATTGCAATTCATGATGGAGAATTGGACAAATAAATGATCGCGGTTGTTAAGCATAAGTTTTTGGTTGCCAATTGTACAAAATTTACAACCAAAAATCTCCAGTTGACAACCAAATTTATTTGTTTATGCATATTCTCCCAATGATAAAAATATGCTAATGCAACCAGTCTATGTGGCGGTACCTTTTTGACACCACTAGAACCAATTTGCCCAATATTTCGCTCTTTGAAAAGGGAAGTTCACCACTTTATCATAATGCACTTATAGAGTAATGAGTAAATAGAGAAGTGTTTCAACTTTAATTGCTAATACATACTAGTCTTTAAATGGTTCGCCATATGGAGGGAGAAATATATCACTCTAACCATAAAGATAAAACTCCCACATGAACAAACCCCGGACAAAGTGAGCAATTAATGGCCATGAATGAGATCACAATGAAAACCCAAAATAGACAATCTTTGGGGTGCACAAGTTAAAGTCCATGGTGTAAGATCAAATTAGACATCTTACCATTCTAACTATTGTGTTTGGAGACTTGCTTTGGAGCAAATGGCAAGAGGGAATTATCACATACAAGCATACCTCTCATTCATCCAACATAACAACCCTTAAATAGTATGCAATCTAGAGGTTATTTTCTTCCAGTTGATTTGACAATGGAATTAGTTTTGAAGACCCTTAATCAATCTAGTCCAAGTCATTTCATATGAATCAGCCACAAACCTCCAAGGGGTCAGGTTTTTATGTTAGATGGATGAGAGGTATGCTTGTATGCAACAAAACCCTTCTTGCCAAAGTGAACCTACAAGAGAGAGTTGCAAATGGTGATAGTAATGCTACACCCATACAACTACAACAATTATCCCAACTAGTGTGTGTTATTGTTCGGAGTTATGCAATGCTACAACTATTTAATGAGAATGTAACATGTAACATGATTCTATATGTAAAACTCTACTGGAAGTTTGAGATTGGCAAGAAGAAAGCATAGGATGCGAGCATACCACCTTTTATAAATGAACTATTGTCACCCTTTGTTGTATTCCGTAAACATGTCTTAAGTTTACATTCAAGCTTGCACCTTTGATCAAGGGTGAAGCGTCTTTCATTCACATCAACTTAAGGTTGACAACATTTCTCTCCCTGAATTTCCGTTATTGATTGTCTTTTTTTGGCACATCATATGTGAAACACAATTAAAGCATTTCAACTCATAATTAAATATGATATCTAATTACATCAATGATTTTAATTTGAGACTCTATAATGCTTACAATGTATGCAATGTATACAACAAAATTGCTTGGGTCTGATCCTTAAGTCATTGTTAATAAAGTGACTATACAAGTATTATTAGTTTCTAGCCTTGTAACCTTGATTTATAGCAAATGAACAATATGTTTTGTATGTGAGAAATGTGAAATTATTAAAGGTCATTCTTCTACATTTCACCAACAAGGGAACACCTTGTGAACCAACCAATGTTGAGTTGGGGTTGGGTTCTAACCAGTTTTGGGTGGTATTGGTATTGAGCACTTGTTGAAGGGTAAGGATACTTAGCTCAACTTTTATATTCACCACTAAAGGGTATCATTTATCTGGTCAAATTTTGGTGGCTTACTGTAGGTAGGGTAATTAAGGTCATGCTTTAATTATCCTAGAGGTATTTAACAAGGTATTTGTATGTAAGGAGTAAAAGATACAAAATTATAATGTTTTAATACACATCCAATGTATGGTTCACAAATACTATGACACATGTGAAATCCATCATAATTGTTTAGATGTACACAACAAATAACTTCATGAGAAAATGCTTCCTTGTTAAACCTTAAGTGCAACATGCACATATAACATACTTTCAAAACAACCTTAATGTACAACTTTAGATTCAACCATGTCTCAACAAAATAAAATACAACTTTGATGAAATGGCTTGACATTTCATACAAGGCTAGAAAAAACAAATCAAGATCAAATTTCAATTTGGAAAATGTTCATATACCTTCACACATCAATGTTCCAAAAACAAATTGCAAACTAAAACATAACCATCCCAACCTCATAACAACATTCTGACGTGTGCATCATGAAACTATGCATCTAGAGTTTTGAATGTTTTCTTAAGACTCACCAAGGCCTTCCAAATGACTAGTTGTATAAATAGTAGCACCAACACGAGTATCATTTAGTCAACTCATGATAAACAATATGAGCAAGTCCAAATTATGTCCCTGAAGCCTACAATGACGAAGATCGGTGACCAACATGCAATAACTTAGACCCATCATGTCTCAATTTGACTGCCAATGATGTGTCTATCTTGTAGTATGGTCTTGTGATTTTTGCATTAAACCTCACCCACCAAAGTTCAGGCATTTGCTACTAATGAGATCTCAAAGTTCTAATGAAGAAAAACAAAACAATCTAGTGGCAAGGCTCAATATCGTGTGACGCGGTAGACAATAATAGAGCGATTATAAATTGTTTACTATGGTGCTTTGATTGCCTATTTCATTTGCAAATGTTGACCAGACCTCTTTATTTGCTCCTCAACTTCTAAAGGATAAATAGTCAAAGGATTTCTAAGATCAAATCCTATCACTTAGCCAACAAACAAGTTGTGATTCCAATAAAACACTTGTCTTTGAATTGTTTGAAGGAGCTCTAGGGTTCCATATTATCCAATAATTGGATAGAATAACCCAAAGTGAAGGGGGTTGACAACATGATATCTACAATAGAGCATTGATGTGGAGATGTGAATTAATGCACGGGGAGGTCACTCCATTGTCAAGTTGAAACCACGTGCATACAAAAAAATCTATTTTTTCTAAGTTGCATCACCAAAATGGGTCAGAATTTTATCAAATTTTTTCATGAGTAGATATACATGGTATCTATTACATAGTTAAACTAATAACCAAATTTGATGATCTTTTTTCTTTATAAAAGATACCGTTTCTAACTAGAACGACGCATAATTGAACTAAACAATTACTACAAGAATGAAGATGACTAAAAATTTCAAAAAAATATACAAAAGATATTATCAATGATTATGTGTGTGTAGAAAAATTATCTATGGCATATAATATAGGGGTAGCAAACTTTGTATGCACGTGGTTTTCAACTTGACAATGGAGTGACCTCCCCGTGGAATTAATGACATGGTTGGAACGTGCTTACTTGTTTCTTGGGGGGGGATGTAGACAGTGCAATTTGGTCACTCCATAATGCATATATTTTCATCTATTTTCTACTCATATTGGCAACCCATCACATCCATCATAAGTTGCTCACTTGCCACGAATCAAATAAAATTCAACTATCATTATGTATCATTGAATTTACATTGCAATCGGTGACCATTTATTTTGAGGTAGTTGCGTGAGAGAAGTGCGGTATGTTGGATGATGGCTATGCCTCGGGGAGATCACTCCCTGGTAAAGTTGAACAATCACGTGCGAACATTTTACATCTAAAAAATCCTACTTTTTACATAATGCATCACCAAAATGAGTCAAAATTTTATCAAATGTTTTTCATGAGTAGATATACACGGTATCTATTATATAGTAAAAAATAGTAACTAAATTTGATGATTTGTTTTTTTATAAAACATACCGTTTCTAACTAGAATGACACATAATTGAGCTAAAAATTTACTACAAAAATGAAGATAACTAAAAATTTCAAAAAATATATGAAAAAGATACTATCAATGGTTATGTATATGCAAAAAAAAATCATAAATTTTAAAATTATCTATGGCATGTAATATAGGGGTAGCAAACTTTGTTCGCACGTGGTGTTCAACTTGACAATGAAGTGATCTCCCCGAGGGCTATGCATATCGAGCACATTGACTTTCAACTCTATTGAAAGCCACATATGATCAATTTACATGTAGATTGTTGTTATTGCCTTTAATTATTGTTCATTACACCAAAGAATGGTAAAAAATAAAAAATAAAAAATACATAAGGAATTTCAGCCATTGACTATCAAAGAGTGACACATTGAGTCATGAAGCATATAGTAAGCTCAGTGGTGCATCAAGGCACATACTCATGTCTCCCAAGGACCCACTAACTAACTTGCATTGACATAGCTCCCCGTCACACACAAATCGTTTACCAATGGGGTAAGGGTATTGTAAATAACCTAGAAACTTATACTTGGCAAGTCGTGCTATTATAATAAACATATGAAATGTCCAAGAATATATGAAATGACATCATGAAACCTTGCAATGATATGTGCGCAAACATCAAGTGGGTATCAATGTATCAACATTGTTATTAAGGGTGACAAATTGGCTAAAAATCCATGTGTCTAGGTATACTCATCACTTAGAAATGATGCATTGCAAAGAAATGATCTATAGCACGAAGCTTTTGATTTTGGTCAATTTGCTCATAGACATACCCTTATTGCCACCCATGTTGGACCTACACTGATATATGCAATTAGGTTTGCGTTCTCGAATAGCTTGCCTATTTGTCCAAGCAAATTACTTTGAGTCAAACCAAATAGCATAAAATTAGTTATTCAACTGTAAGGCAACCACAATATGAAGAAAATAATAATAATATTGTGGGAGTAAATATTCAAAATAGTGTGGAATGTCAATATATTAGTACGGGGCAACCTAATTGCACATCACAATTAGGTTGCCCCGTTTAGAGACAATTTTCATATTTTTGAATTTCTAATTATAGACTATCATCGACTCGAGGATAATCTTCCCATATATAGTCAAAAAATCACTTACAAATATAGATTCAATCAAGAAATTAATGAAAAACATAAAATTAAGCATTAAATTGAGACTATGAAAAGTCTCAATTTAACGAATTTGGTCATACTTGTCAATGTAGATACATGCACACAACATTACTCTGCATGACCTCATGAGGTAGAAGGCTTTGAAGAATTTAGATAATATTACGATGAAACATTTTTTTTGTGAGATAGAAGGCCGACATGCCAACGCCAAAGCACATGAGGCAGTTGACCACTTGGCAAGTTTTCCATCAAGTAGAGAGGAGATTTCACAGCCGGGAATCGAACTACCAACCTCTTCCTTAAGAGTTGGGTATCTCTCCATCATCGGGTAGTTTAGGGTTGTCTCGGACGCGATGAAACATTCAGGTTGACAAAAAAAAGAAAAAAAAGAACCATATCCATAACATTATTCAGATCCATATCAACGTTCCGTGGGACTGACAGTATTCCATGGAATATTCCCTGATATTTCCCACATTCAGACTGAATGTGGGAAATATAAGGGAATATTCTGTAGAATATTGTCAGTCCCGCAGAACGCTGATATGGATCTGAATAATGTTATGTCATGAAGTGTGTTGAGTTTAGAAGTGCAAAGAATCAAGCAACCCTTGAGGCTGAATTTGTTAGTATTTGATGCGTTAGTGAGGTGCTTTGCAAGGGGAGTTTATCTCACCTTCAATGACAGTTATTCCCACCTTCTACATGTCGGGATAATTCCTTCCTTCTCACATGAAGTTGACTAATCAAACCCTTCGTCTATCTTTATAAATTACTTCAATTCTTTCCAACAACATTATTATTATTATTATTATTATTGAGGTTACTTATATGCTTTGAACTAACCTAAATTCAAAGCCTCAAAGCGTCTCCATTTACCACTAGGTGTCGTTAGGTGGGGCTGGGGCGAACCAACCCATATATCCGTACTTTACCGGGGAGGGCGAATGGCTGGGGATTCGTGGCACTCACTTAAAATCAACCATCCTACATATTGTGGATGAAGTGGCTCCAATACAAAAAGACCCCCTATGAGGTTGAGGGCCGATTCATTCGAATGTGACATCACTAGACATCCGGTAAGGTACCAATGTATGGGTCGGTTCGCCCTAGCCCATTAGGTGGTAGGGCTGGGGCGAACCAACCCGTATATTGGTACCTTACCGGGGAGGGTGAACGGCTGGGGATTCGTGGCACTCACTTAAAATCAACCATCCTACATATCGTGGATGAAGTGGCTCCAATACAAAAAGATCCCCTATGAGGTTGAGGGCCGATTCATTCGAATGTGACATCACTAGACATCCGGTAAGGTACCAATGTATGGGTCGGTTCGCCCTGGCCTAGGTGGTAGGTACATAATATTTGAGCTTTTGGGAGTAGATACTTGGGAATGTATAGTATTACTATACTCAACCCTAATAAGTTGACCTCCGCTGAGGGCACCGTGGGTGGCAGTGGAACCTACACGACTTAACAGCTTTGAAGTGAAGGGTTTGAATGAAACTAGCTACCTGCAGCCAGGGCAGGGAGGGTGGCATGAAGAGCGAGCGGCCGACTTTTGGAGTTAAGAAGTATCATATCATATCATATCATATGCGCATCATAAATAACAACACTGTGTGGAACATCTGACACAAAGTGGATGTCAAATCATTGCCTAAATACAGAGCAAGATAAGTTAACATATGATGTGGTAGCTAGCTAGCTAGTTCATCCAGCCAGCCAGCTGCCAGTGTCATGCATCCTTCAAGTAACAAGAAGCTCATCCAGTGTCTGGCTGTTGTGTGGCACAATCCACAAGGTAGAACAAATTTAATGACCTGCAATGCTCACCAATAGGGTCTCTGGGCAGGCTTGTTCTTTCTTAGTTTATGATACTATGTTATCTGTGTTATGAATTCACTTGTTTTTTTGTGGATCGCTGCAGACACAACGAACGATTGGCGCATCCCGGCCGCTGGGGGCCTTTCGGGGTCCGGACCCTTCCTTGACTGTTACTTGCTACACAAGCTTCAGTTTATTTCCAGGGCAGAGATTTGCCGACCCACACAATATATTTATGCTTGAACAAGTTCGATGCCTAAATTTGCAGTTTGTGCAATCAATAATGCGCCTTAATTATTGCTACTCAACAATCTTTTAGGTGAGAGGGAAAATGTCTGTGCACGTATTTCAACTCATGTAGCTGAATTAAGGGAATTATGCGCTTTACTGGTTTCAATGGCGGTTGGACAACGTGGCTGGGACCAAGTCCTGGCTCGGACCCAGATTACAAATTTGAATCAATTCAAAATGAAACAACCACAACATAGTAGTTTTTGTTTTGTTTTCTTGAAGGGCGGGGGTTTCTTGGAGGAAAGATTTATTTGGGCTGGAGATTAGATGCAACTGAAGAGTTTAACTTTAGGGTTATAACTTCTCGTTGTGCAAGCGATTGACCTAGTTTATCTTACTATGCGTTAACCAACTTTGGGTTCACATATGAGTTTGCGGCTATGATCAAGGAACACCCAAGTTTTAAATACACCCAAGTTTTAAATGGCTTAAAAGTTAAGGAGATTGTGCCTCCATGTAGGCTTAAATTGGAACCTCTTCCTATGAGGCTCTTAGAATATGCATGGAAGAGGTCCCAAACTAAGGAACATGAATACGGAATTTAAACGTGAGTAATGTCAATTTTTCATGGATGTCTTAGGTTAAAGGTATCCAAGAGGAACCACCTACGACAAGAGGTAGTAGCACTTGTCCCACAGCCCTGCTTCATAAACCCGTTTTGGTTATGATCAAGGTGAAGCCTCTCTCTCTATATATATACTATGTATAGCCTTAACCATAAACGAACCAGACCGGTAACTTATGTTAAACCCAAAGTAAAGTTACTTTAGGGTTAGGTTAATCTCAACTAACGAATATCCACCATAGATCAGGACATTTGCATCTATGGCCACAAAGGATTACCTAACTCTATATTAAGTGAATGAGGCCATGAGGACCTCCTTCGCTAGCTAAACTACGGTGGTTGTTTACCCTAAGTAACTTTTGGGCTTAGTGTAAGTGGTGCAAAATAGTTGAGCTGGGAGGTGTATGTAACCCAACTCTAACTTCGAATACACAAGGTTCAAATGGCTAAGGAACAGGTAAAGTACTCCATGGAAGTACGTGTATTCTTTTTTGCAAAATGTATGTTCATGTTGTACATTATTGTGTGACATAGATAACAATTGGGTTCTATTGTCATTCACCTCGTGTACGTTACTAATCCTCTCTTTGGATTTGGTTGGTGGCATGGGCACAAGTGAGGCGGACCCTTCACAAATTTGACAACATATTTAGGTTTTGCATATCAACTTTTGTCAAAAATAGTGTGTATATAGGGCTTAGACATTCTTTGATGATGAGGAATGTTAGGCAATATTTTGAGTAACGATAGGACCTTGAAGTATTAGTGAACAAGGTTTATACTTGATGGCGTGCTTTGGATATGAAATACATTACTTTGTGTTAAGGGTGCAAAGGTAAAACCTTAGTAATATAGATTACTTATGGTTGTTTACTTTCTTAGAGACATACCAAGAGAAGACAATGACCATGGTAAGTTGATCGCTAGGCAAGGGCACGGCCATGAGGAATGACCCCACCCACCCTCCCCGGTTTCGAAAGGTACATAGATATGCAAAAGAATGGGTTGGCCTCTTGATAAGAGGATGTATTGCACAAAGACTAAGCTTGACAGTAAGCATAGCACTAAGCAAGAAAAGCCCAACTCTCTCTGTGCGAACGTCAAGTCTCGAGTAGGAGACAATGATAGTGATGCGGGCGCTACATAATCTGATCTTGAGCGTACCATCACACATAAAGAAAAAAAAAGGAACATCAATGGTTTTCCATCAACGTGCAATGTCCTCTCACCACCACTAATGCCATGTCCATGTGGATATGGGTGTGAGGCAACTTGATACCTATTCTCATAGGTGGAACATGGGTTAGTGTTAGTTGCCTATTATACATCAAGTTTATGTGTTAGACGTTTCAATCCATTGGCACCATGGCCTAATTCTTTTCCAGTCTCCTATTGCTAAGAATGATACGTGTGAAATATTTTATAACGATTTGGGAAAAAGTTTCCATTAATTCATGAATGATATGGGGTTACGAATAATATGGAGGTCTTGGAGGCACTTGATAGTTGTTGTATCACACGCTTTTGGCATTGCCCAACGAATGAGTGACACCTAGGAGAAATGGGTTGTTGGCATCCGCATTAGTGGGTCCTCCTAGGTGAGGCAGGACGAGTAGCTCCCAATTAATGTGAGGCGAGACAACAAAAGCTAGGTAATAACTTCTTATAGGAGGATGTTGCAAAAAACACCCGGTGATGGGGCACCGTAAGCGGCCCATTAGGCAATGGCTTGGGCGAGCACTAAGCCAAACAACTTGTTGCAAGGCAAGTAGCCTACGGAGGTTTGTTTTAAGGGAACCGGGTCTCCGAACAACGTCTCCGAGACTTAACAATAATCACATTATGTAGCAGCCATATATCAATGCATGGGTTTCCAACACCACTAGCCATTCAAGACTACTTGATTGGGGTCGACACTAGCATGTCCTTGTGTTTAGCATGCATGTGACTATAGAGAAGGTGGATTTTTTTAACACCATATCGCCACTCCGTTTCACATACTCACACTCGGGGTCCCCAAAATACATGGGTTGTTCATTCAAGACTAATTGCCACAATATTTGAAAAAATATCATGGCAATCTATGTATAAGCCCATATAATTGTTGTATGGATTAAAATGATCAGTTGTGTACTATGCAACAATTTTAGGATGTTACGAACTTTGACTTGTAAATTTACTCACAACCATGCATGTGGCCAATAAATCAATGCGAAGATGTGACAAATATCGTCATACATTTGTATAACCCCACACTCACATGTGCACTTACATCATCATCATCATCATCATAATAATAATATGCCCCAATTACTTTTAGAAACAAAAGATTGTTGCTTTAGCCACACCCACTTAGTTACATAATAAAATCAACATGTAGTGTGTCTTCAGTCATGTTCACAAAAATAATAAGCTTTATTCCTTCCCAAATCAACTCATTCAAGCTTCGTGAATGAAACTATGAAAGTGGTTGGCAGTGAACTTTGTTTGTATGCCGTATATGATAGTTCACATGTAATTATGTGCACAATAAGATTATGACCAATTAAATTGTGCTTAGCTCCAATTAACACCTCAAACTTCCCTAAATATTTCAATTAGTGTGGGCTACGATAATTCTCTAGAGCCCATGTCCATTTTCAACCCACACCAAATATTCAGTTTCAAATTAGTGTAGGCCGCAATATTTGATTTCTACGAAATTGACGGGTAAAAACAAAATGTGCTTATATCTAGCCCAACCAAAACACACACACACACACATATATATATAACCTGAAACCAAGACAACTCTCAAAACCAATAACTAGACTACCTGAACAACCGAAGTGGGTGGGACGCATTGCTGTGGTTTTTTTGGTTTTTTTTTGCAAAAACTTGCAATTAGATAGAAACTTGTAATTGGTTAGAGACTTGCAACTTGCAATTTGATACTTTCATTATCAATACATAGTGCTCTAGTTATTAATAGTAAGGCAAATCATATCACAATTAGAGCTAACAACACAATTTTTAGTTCAATAGTTGTATTTATTTCAATGTGTGTGTGTGTGTGTTGGGGGGGGGGACTTACAATCTGCCTAGTGTTTTTTTCTACCTAAGAATTATTTTCAGTTCATACAACTAGCATATATATGCCAAATACCTCGACTTATATGTTAAGGTGTTGGTGCCTTACAAATAGAGATAGATTGATTGAATGATTGAATGATTGATGGGTTTGTTGATTGATCGATCTATTGATATATTTAGATTTGCAAGCAGTCCAATGATTCAAGCGATGCAAACTCACACACCCCAAGTTTGTTCGATCTCAATGCCTCCTTACGAATTTGCCAAGATTGGGCTACTCAAGGTTGACTTACACACATATCAAGAGCCATGACCATGAAAATCTAAGGGCCTTTGAAAATCATCCAAAGGCCATAACGTGGAAAATAGAAACTCAATTTTGTCATTGATGGGCCCTCAAGCTCAGTGTAAAGTGAAAGGGACCTAATTTTTATGGGCCTAACACAATATTTGGTAGATCATGAAACATTTTCCACTTGTTTTCACATAAGATATCACGTAGATTTGTTGTCCATTCAAATTTCTTTGGTCACTTAGGCCCTTTGAGGTCTACAATAAGAATTTTATTTAATGTCATATGGTATTTTATATCACTATGGTAACTTTTCTAATGACACTTTGTGTGAATAATTTCACAAACATTGACAACCCAACTTACCTTTAGTTCATGCATTCATCAATTGTTGAAACAACGTTCGGTAAGTACTGCATCCTAACATTTTTGTAATGAAATAATGTCATGGATGACTAAAATTTGGCTGAAAAATCACTCAGTAAGTGACAATAATTGCAACATTGTAAATGCCCCAGTTCTTTTTTTTCTTACGAGAAATGAAAAATCATGTTAGGTTTACATTTAGTTTTGGTGACGATACACATGCGGTTTACAACTAGTATTGAGCAAGACAAATAGAAATGGTGACACTAAATATAATATTTAGGGTAGTGTAAAGTGAACTTGGACCGTCTGCGGCTTCTTGATTAGCCACATTATTTGTATATCATGGGTCAAGGAGAGAGAGAGAGAGAGAGAGAGAGAGAGAGAGAGAGAGAGCCTCTCATCCATCCAATAGGTTTATTGCCGATTCATCTCAAATGACCTCAAGTAGACAGCCTACTTCAACACATTCAAAACTAATCCCAGTGTCAAATCAACTTTAAAAAAATAAACCATTTAGCTACATACTATTCAAAAGGCTTCTATGATGGAATGAATGAGAGGTGCACTCGTATACGATAGTTACAATAATTCCCTTTCTCCTGCAAAGTGGCCCTTACATATATAGCTAGTGAACACTGCGTTAATTATGATTTAAGAATAAGGCATATATACAATGATGCCCTTTCTCCTGCAAAGTGGCCCTTACGCTGCGCTAATTATTGTTTACAATAAGTGAAGTCATCAATTACACTTAACACGATCCCGATCGAGTCACCCGCTGTGGCTCATCACAAGTCGATTGAGTGGCAGGTTGACTTGATGTATCTCTCACGCACTCGGATAGCCACAAGGATCCTCCTGCAATGTAACGTACTATGTAATCTATGTCACCAGCTTTGCCTTGCTTGTTGCAGTGCTGCAGCAGACCTGCACTAACCTCTTAAGGCCGAGAAGGAACTTTTTTTTTCCTTCCGGGCAGCCACCTCCGCCTGCCTATACTAGCATACACATTTACGTCACGATCTTGTGATTTGAGACACATGGGTGGCATACAATTTGTGTGAATAACTGTGTTTGTATAAAGATGTCACTTGCACGGTCTATCGTTAGAAGTATACGTTGTTGAATTGGGTTGAGTTGTTTTAGGCAGTTTTGGGGGAGGTTTTGTTGAACCTTTAAGGTTAAAGGAGTGATTGATTAAAATGGGTTGTGTGTGTTTTGGGAAGTATATTTAGAGGTATTGAATGATTCTTTTTAATTTTTAAAATTGAGTTTTTTCTTCCACTTTGTTGGTTTGAAATTTCCATATTACCTTAATCATGTGGGTTGTATCGTGTAAAAATTTGCTACTAACATTTTTCTATGGACTTTGTAGTGTCTAAACATACAAAAGTTATTATGAAAAGAAAGTAATAAAGTTAGTCATATTTCCGCCATACGATAATACCCGTGGTGTTAATCAATCAAAGTATAATTCATTTGCTTTTGACGATTTATACATTTATTATCATCTTTAGAAGGATTTTTTTTAATCTTATCTAATATGAATCCATAGTTATCTTTATATCCAGCCATACATGTGTAGTTTTAAAACCACCCTTATCAACTACCATTTGTATGTGAGCTTAAATGAGTTCCCACCAAGCCAAACCATGTAACCCATCTTTGATATTAAGGCATTACCCCCCCCCCGCGGTGGTCTTTTAGGGGTGAAAAATAATATGTCCTAAATGATTAGGTAGTTTTTTTATTGTTTGCCATGGCACTCAACTTGGAATTCAAAGTTAGAAGATCGGCATAAGGAGGTAGGGCAAGCTAAGGTAGGTGGGCGTTTTCTTTAGGTAGTTCGAGCATCTTGTTGTACTCATCTTGTTGTACTTCCTCAACACATCGATTGTCGAGGCTATAGTTAAATTATTTTTTGTGAACCAAGAGCAATCGCCACAATGATTGTGAGATTATTACTTTGTGATAAAGCTAATTGTTATATTTGAGTATGAGTTATACATCAAGAGTGTATGTATGTGAAATGGGAAGAGTGTTTTATGATTGAGTTACAATTGATTATGGATGTGAGAAAGAGTATGATGTGTGTGTAAACCATAATCGATCTGAGAGAGAGAGAGAGAGAGAGAGAGAGTGTAGTGGAAAATAAGTAAAGAGGAAAGAATTGGGGGTTATAAAGAACTTACAATCAATAAGGTGGAGAGAGATAGATATATAAGATTGAACAATATGCTTCGAGAAAGTGCTAGCATGGTGAAACTATTGTACGAGAGTTTAGAATATTTCAGTGCAAACGAGAGGAATATTAGACAAGGTTCATATGAGAGTAAATGTAAATGTCCACAAAATGTATCTATAGATATTGAAGAACATACAGAAAACCATTGGCCGAAAAAGGTTTTAAATCCTTGCGTCGCAAAAACTATAACCGACTAGTACCTTAAGAATGAGAGATTATGAGTGATTGAGTCAAACCAAAGCACAAGCATACTAAGAGGATGATGGAGAAAGAGACTATTGTCGATTGAGAATATAAGAAAAAACCTTGTGATAGGGAGAGATAGAGAAACACCAAGGGTCACCAAAGGAGAGGAACCATTTGAGAGTAATTAAATCATGTGAAAGGCATATGAAGTGTTAGATAGATAGAAGGTCAAGAGTTAGAACAAGAGAGAGGCCACTTGACTATTGTTGAAACTTTGTGAAACCCTCTTACAATTGAACATGGTGAGAATATAATCACGATCGGTTGAGTAATTATGGGGATGATATATAAGTAGAGTTATGGTTTGTCACCTACCAAAGATTGAACTATGGTTTATCAAGAATATTTAGGCATGAGTTGTCCTTGGGTTAAGTAAGATTCTCATATTGATACATAGTCTAGGAACTATGTTCTATGAGAGTGAAATGCAATTCAACCAAATTAATTATGTTATTGTTTGTTACCCTTGTTGTTGTCGATGTAGGTTGTGCAAGGCAGTCAAGGCTATAGCTTGATCTTGATTCCAGCTATTAATTGCATAATTATGAGTAATAGTTAAAACTCGAAAGTAAAGAATAAATAATTTGTCTTGCATTGGAATTAACATTGACCAATTGATGAAGGAATTTGTTTGATTTGAAGATGCATTGGCCAATGGTTACAAAGACAAATGTTACATTCAAAAAGATCATTGTTACCAAAGACTATTGTTACACTTTACTATGAAGAAATGAAAACTTACATACCACAGTAAAAAAAGACAAAATGAATAACTGAAATTGAGGTCCTAAGAGGAACCCTTGAAGATAAGAAGAGTGAAAGACATGTCAATTGTGTTTTTTGGAGTGAAATAGAAATCATTTTGTTTAATTAATGAATTGTAATGTGACAAATGCATGTAAGAGACACCAATTAAACCTTTCTTGAAAGTTTATACCATGGGTTTTGGTTGTTTTAAGTCATAGCAAAAACCTAATATAACCTTACAACAAAGAGAGGTGCACGTATGTTGACGACCTAAACTCTACAATAACATACATTGACTTTATTTGAATTATTGAGGATATTGTCCAATTGCAATACGTCACATTCTCAATTATCATGATAAAGTGCAAGTGGTTTGCGGCTTGTCATCCTAGTCCTAGCCACACAATTAAGCAAGATGAATATGGATTTACTCTTCTTAAATCCTCAAAGGTGTTGCCATCCTCAACAACGAGGGGGAATCCATTTGTCTTCTCTACCATGGTTGAGCAAATGCTTCTTTTGGTTGACAAGGATGACCATGAATGACTTATTGTTTTGCATAAATAAGCTAGACCTAGGAGGGCTTGGTGCAACAAAATCACGTTTCTCTTTCCCTAGGAGGTTTTGTTTTGGAGTGCATATTTGAAAGGGATTTTAAGATGATCGCCAAGCCCAAAAAAGAAAAGGAAAGGGTGGAAAACACGTGGAATTAACCCAAAAGCAAATTGCAAAAAGGGTGTTCAAATATATCAAAAGATTTTAGATGAGGAAGTTGAGGGTGAAGGAAAAGAGGAAGATGGTGGGGGAGGATGAGGACGAGGAACAGAAGAAGAACGCAATCAAGTTATTGAGCTACAACCATATAATTTGATATGACATCCTCAAAGAGATAGACCTTGTAAAAAACACTACTGTACTTGATGGGCGAGAAGAAGAATAACTTCGGTCACCGGAGGAGACCGACGTGAATTAAGTGTCTGTTCGATCCACCCCCAATCCGATGCCCACATGACAAAGGTATGGAAGCAAGGATCTACTCCCCCCTTTCGAGAGTAGACACTATCACTAGTTCCTAGCTAGCCACTAGTGCCTTGAAGATACCGAACATGGTATCCCCCCAAAGGGCTTTGAGGTACCCATACAACAAGGTCCAAGGACCCCCCACCATAGTTGGGTGGACTAAGGTGGTGAGCACCCACGCCGGCAAGGGGAATGGAACCCACGACCTCCTCATTGGGGGCCGTGAGCCCTAACCACCAAGCCAAGGCCCGTGGTGCCTCTTGATGGGCGAGTTTATTATACTATGGACATATGGATAATTATGTAGGAGTAGTATGGTGATCTAGGGACATGTATCAAATTGCATGGGAAATGTGGGGAACGTAGGGACATGATGCCATGAGATGTGAGGACACGATGTTTGGGAAACTTAGGAAATACGTCTAACACCTACATGAATATGGATTATCCCTCTATGTTGAGCCTTGACACTAAGATATAGCTAGAAGGAGAGCTCGCCCCTTGATGTCCAGTGCCCGACCCTCCCTCACTGTGTGGAGTCTTTCACGCCTAGATTGATTCCAAGCACATCCCCTTTCCCAAGCCCACCGTTAGTCTACATAAGGCCTATGATTATTGACTACCAATTTTTACAGCACACTGGTTGGGATTGTTGATCTCATGGAGAGCTAGATGGATAGAAATCAAATTATGCAAGTGTCAAGGAACAAGATGTGGGTTTGGATGAGTGACAAAGTAAGAGGAATACAAAGTTTTGAGTCTCCTTTGAGCTCCTCTTGCTATCATGAACCCAAAGTTATTAATCAACGATTCCCTAAACAACTTTTGCAGACTCTAGTAGCTCAAGTTGAACCATAAAGTGTGACAATTTGTCACTCAATCCTAAACCCTATAATGTGTGCAAGTGAGTAGCTTGCCAACACAACACATGTTTAAAGTAATGTGTTCAAAACAATATATGTTGAGGCCGAATTTGTTAGGATTTGGTGCGCCAGTGAGGTGCTTTGTACGGGCGATTTCTCTCATACCCCATCAAGGGCCCTGGATGGGCTGCCCCAGCTGCAGGGGGGCCCCGCACCGGCCAGGCTAGCTGGGCACCGGCTGGATCCCCGGTGTGGCCATGCTATCACTTCAATCTCAACCCAAGAAGCTAAATTAAATGACATGACACCTTTTTGGTGTTTTTTTGGAATCACTTCAATTCTTTCCCCCAAAATCAAAAAATAAGAAATCAGAACAGTGGTTAATGATTTGATAAGCAGGTGATGTGGAGCTGAGTCCACTGTTTCCCTCGGCACCAAGTTGAATGTTTGAATGTTTGAACGACGAGCTGCGTTGCAAAGGCCGAACTTGGGAAAGGGGCCGTTGCTTGGAATCAACTGCGGGCAGCGGGCAGCGGGCAGCAAGGGCCTCCTTCCCTCCGTCCAGGCTGACTGCACCTGAGTGCCGAGGTCCGCGCCGAGTGTCACTTCCCACAGCCTCAGCCGCGACACGTACTTGTGAGCTCTCTCCTTTGGATCCTTGCTTGGGCAAACTCCCTGCTCCGGCACTTCTTGTAACTGAGAATTTGTCATTTTTTTGCCTTGGTTGTGATTGACGGCATGGAATATGGACCAGGGCCGAAGGAACTTGCCTTGTTAGGGTTTTGGAATTCTTAGTGACTCTGGATTAGTGTAGTGTGCAATCAAGCCCGAAGATCTTGCATTTCAGTTGGGTAAGGGTTGAAGGACCTCAGCAATGATCCTCAATCAGTCAAAATGAGTAAGGGAGTTAGAGTAAGACATAAGATTGCACTCCTATTTCTTCATTTTAAACTTTTGCACATAGCTCTCTGGACTGAGAAGTTTGCTAGGGATAATGAATGAGTCCAGGAGTTATGTTGTGTCGCAGGCACCAAGGGGGTGACGTGGTGATCTCTTCGCTCTGCAGCGCCGCTTGCTGGCCACTGCATTGGCCGCTGTCGCGTTTGAAAGGTGAGTTTGATCTCTAGAGAGAGAGAAAGGAGGATTGTTTCGGTTATCTGTTTACTGCAAAGGTATGTTATTGCAGATGGTCTCTACCTCCTTACGAGGGTCGGAATCTGTCACTTCGTATATGTTGAAAGTGAGGAAGGCACTTCGAAATGAAAGATGTGTGTGTTGCTCCACTTTAACCGGAAGAAGTCTCTTGATTGGAATTGCAGTTTTCATATTTATCGGATCTAGCTCGGCGCATCCTCACGCTGCTGCTGCCATTGCCCCGCAGAGACTCGGATTCTATTTGGTCTTCAGAGTCATTATTGACCCTGACACAGAGCGAGTATGAGTCAAAGTCTGATCGAGCCAATCGGCTGAGGGAGATCCGAGACTTTGCGAAGTAACTTTGTAGCCTGCATAGTCATCTGCAGTTCTTTGGCAAGCGATAATGAGGAATGTTGAAACCTTCAAGAGTCGTATTGAGGTGACAACGTCGATTACCGATGTGAATGTGAATACGTTTCACATCGTCAACGGAATCAGGTACGAAGATATCACCAAGTTTTGAATTTGATATTGTGAGCGAGCTATTCGCTGTGCTCCAGTAGATATGTATCAATTCCTGAATGTTTGCTACTAGCTCCCAGTGAGTCTCGGCGACATATTCGCAAAGAGCGCCCTACATTTTGGCTGGTGGTAGCAAGTAGACTGGGTGTGGGTTTGGTCTCAAAATTCCTCTTTGTCAACATTAAAAATAGATGCTGGCTACTCTCACATCACATGTAACCGCGACCGTGAAAAGCTCTTGGTGCTATGGTACCCTATTCAATTTGTTCACTCAGACTCGCACTGAATACCTGTGCAGGTCATTTCCGAACATTGCTACCTTGGTTGGTGAACATCTGGGCCCGTAGTATGACTAATGCGTTCACTTACTCATCGGGAGATCTCACCAGCATGAAGCTTATTCCCGTCCTTGGAAGCCAAATGGCCTGTAGTGCTTTACGATCGGCATCCAGTGTTTACGAGATGTGATCATTAGCAGCTATGGACTTGTGAAGTCAACAGTCCATGTAACTCCAAGATTTAAAGTGCTGCTTGTCAGTGCTGTTTGATGAGAGGGACAGCTTGGCAGAAGGAATAAGTGGATTGAGATTGGGAAGAATGTTTCTTTTATGTGGCCTGAGGTATGGATCATCATAGATAGAGGAATTCCTGGCCCTTTTCAGGGCCCATGTTCCATACAATGAAGGATCATGTGGGGAAGGGATCTGCACTGGAGATGGAGGGGAAGGCGGAGGTAGATAGGAATCCCGGTCCGCTGAGATGCAGGTCATGATTCTGCGTATAAAAGTTGACGGCAATCCTCCACAGGCAAGATGTGCCCTATGTGTGAGAGGAGGGCTCTTATGCTGGAGCAACAACAAGCACTTGGGGAAGCTACTGTACTCCCAAACAATCTGGCAACAGCAGGTAACCACTCTGGTATATCTGCCTATTTTCGAAACCCTTTTAAAACTTGTAGGAACTTGACCCACCAATGCTGCTCGCCCATGTGCGAGAGCCAGCGCACCTCAATACATTCTGTGCGTGCACCTCGCATATCTTCTGTCCGACCTTCACCAAGCCCGCAACATTCTGGCGATCTATCCCACCTCCTGCAGGAGGAACTTCAAATTTCAGAGTCCACCCTTTTTTCCGAAGAGGCTAGTATAGCGTCTGAATGCAAGAAGCCAGAAGAACTCAAGCTACCTGAACACCAGCAGCGGACTGAAAAGAAGAGACATAAGAAAGGTTTGTTGAGGAAACTAAAGCATTTCACCCAAAGTTCGTCGCACCATGTGGTTGCCAAGGGAAGAGAGCTTCAGCAGGAGCCCAGCAGCAATGACTCAAGCTTTACAGCTTGTGGGAAAAAGGTCATCTCAGTTGCCAACTCCGTCGAACTCGAAGAGAAGCACAGAGAAAGTGTAGATAGAACACCTGCAGCTTTGCTTTATGCCCCTGAGAGTGACCTAGAAGCCATATCAGAGCTTAGCCTTAACTTGACAGAGACAAATGTGTCGCAGACAACCTTGCTTTCCATGATGAACCTTGGTGGTAGTTTTAGCTCCCCATGTGTGTCTTATGATTATGGGACACTGAGGTCAAGTGCATACGATGATGATGCCAGCAGTTTTGCAATCATTCCCAGAACTAGCATCAATACTAGTTTGCAGGACTGGGCAAGTGATGCTAGTGGGTTGTCCAATCGATTTGGAGAGCTTGACATAGGGTACCTATCCTTGGAAGAAAGTGGAGAAGCTCCTGAATTTGATGATACTGTGTCAATCTCCTCCTCTCAACATGAAGATATGGATCTTAACATGCACCCTCAAGGTATCTTCATCTCAGTATCATCGCGTCTCATTTATCTTCATTACCTCTGTTCGTCAATTTGACTAAAACGTTTGGTGTACTTTCCAAGGTAGTGGTTTGGGCTTTTACTTGAGTTCAGTAGCATTCACATCATTGGGATTCATCAAGCACTGTAAGTACACTAATCATGACAGAATGTTTAATTGTTTGAGGCCCACCATTTACATGAGTACTGTAGATTTGCACTCGATGATGTCAACTCTTTAAGTTATACTGTGCTCTTTGTGATGAACTTTTAGATTGTCATCAACTCTGCATGCATATTCTCGCTCAAGCAACATCAGTCTTTGAAAATGTTGGATCTCTGGGAAGAAATTCCTGAAGTCGGATATTGGATTTACTCTATTCAAAGCGCTTTGTGATTGTTAGCATGTAATGATTGTGACATCAACTCGTTTCTGATTGTGCTCCTTCTGTGCTTTTTTTAACAGATGATACAGTATCTGAATCCGACTTAGACGAAGACTACAGCATCGGCACTGACTCCCAAGAATGGTGCACTGAAGCTGAAGATGCGGTGTCCATTTTACAAAGGTCCAGGGCACACAGTAAGAAGCAACTAGATGATCTAAGCAATCAGCATGTGTACCCTTACTTGAACACCAGCAACAATGTCCCGACAGGTGCACAGAAAGCGCCTGAGTCCAAAGAAAAGACTGAGCCACCTGATGTCACAGAAGGTACACCAGAGTTGCCTAATCTTGCAGAGCACATATGCTCAAAATGTGGTCGCAAAGAATCGGTACAGGAAGAGCAGCAGCAGCCCACGACGAAAAAGGTGACAAGGAAGGAAAACCCTATGTCAGCGTACTTCCACACATACATGAAGGGGGCAGATCATGCAGTGATGGCGGCGAAAGTGGTAGTACTTCTTGGCAAGTATGGAAATAGGAAGGGGCTTAGAGTAGCTGGTCTACAACCATCACCGAGGGATCTTCTGAGGAAAGAGGACAACCTAGACGAAAGATTGAAGACAATGGTGGCCCCAAATGAAGATGCGGTGGTTGCTTTTCAGAATGAAGTTGCAAGGATGATGCTGGAAGGGGTGGATGTACCAGCCCTCAACATGGATGTGGAGCAGTTTTTGGAAGGGTACATGAAGCTGAATTCCCCTTTTTATATCAGCCTCATTGAAGACTTCTTCAAATCAGTGTGCGTGGATTGCTTTGGGCAGATGACTGAAGTGAAGCCTGACCCATTTCGACCAGAGCATCGGCGTCCCTCCTGTGCTGTATTGGGTCAAAAGAAGAGGAAGAGCACCAGCAACAGATAATGATCTGATTAGGTTGGTAGGGCAACTGGTGCCGGAATTACAGATGTTCAAGGTGTCGTGAATTCTGGTTGGCTGTCAAAACGTGTGCACCACACTGAAGGAAGGCTGTGGCCGAAGGAGGTGAGAAGACGCCACCAGATTGGTACATCACAGATTGTTCCTCTTCTCCTCTGAACAAGCCCATTCCCCTTTGTACAGATTCATTCTGCCTGATTTTTCGTCCATTGGTTTCCTCCCCAGGACTTGTAGAATAATATGGTACATCGATATGATGTAGTGTGATGAAAGGGGAGGTGCTAGACTCATTTCAGTCTGGGTCTGGCATACAACTTCCATTGAAGTTATACTGAAATAAATTTTCTTTCTTGCTGTCACATTTCACCACATATGGTTCCTCTTGTGTGTGTGCCCATCTTTTTCACCTTGAACTTTCTTTAGCTCTATTTTCATTAATGCTTGAAGTCCTACCTGATTGACACTGGATCAGAGATTATGTGCCATTTCAGTAACTGAGTAACCTGAAAGATAGAGATTGTGGGAGAGTTGACATAGGTAACTCAATAGCACTGGACCTTCACCTCGTCACAAGATGTTATGATTGTGGGAATGTGTAAGCAGATCATCGCAAGCTTATCTGTGTCATCATATGCAAGGAATCTGAAATCACAGCAATAATATTTGTTCTCACTCTACAGTGTTGATATATTTCTCATAGCTTAAATTGGCCTCATGTAGTGAAGGTGTTAAGGATCACACTCTCAACAGTCACTGTAGCAGGCGTTCATGTTAGTCCAGGCAATTGACAACATGAATGACAATAGACTGGCACCTCTGATTTTGCACCTGACTAGATATGGCTGACAACATGAATGACAATAGACTGGCACCTCTGATTTTGCACCTGACTAGATATGGCTGACAACATGAATGACATAGATACCATGAGCTTCATAGATAGTATAGCCTCAGGAATGAAAATGTACTATGTCAACCTGAGTTACATGTGCATCTCCATTCTTTGAGTTTGAGAGAGAAGAGAAAAATGGATTGGGAGATTATGCCCTCATTTGGATGACACTCGGAATGATTCTTATGGGAGAATGGCAGTTTCTTGCGACAAGGAATGCTCAAGTGACAATCTGAAGTTGATGACCCAGGCAATTGTTGACAGTGAATGTAGCACCAATTGTTGCCAAAACAAAGACACAGCCCATACATTGAGACAAACGATAGGTAAAGAAAATGGTTATCCAAGTGCCAACAAAGGCTGGAAGGAAAAGCAATGCAAGGGAAGTGGCCGAATCTAAAGACTCCAATGATACAGATAGAACCAAAGTAGGAGGGGCCGCAAATGGTATCAGTTACATGTAGAGAGAAGAATCATGGACACAAGTGACAAGATCACAAAACATACAATCCTCTACCCAAAGGATAATTGTGAATCCATACCTGCCATTGATTTGAGTGAAACAAATTACCACCATGCCTGCTATTGTTGACCTGTTATGGACAAAGAAGACACTTTAGGACCATTTGCGCAAAGACTACATGGAGAAACTAAAGGGAGGGGGAGGAAACATAGTTCCCAATTGTTGTATAAGAGCTATTGTCTATTTGCATTAGTCTGAAGAAGAACCAAACTGGTTGGCCCAATGAAGAACCAATACTTTGGTGTCCAATGATTTCAAACTTCATGACAATTTCAGTACACTTACACCTTGTGGATGGGACACATGTATGCAAGTATCACACATCTCTCACATTTGATAAATTAAAAAAACCTCAGTGGTTGTTTGATGAGTAATGTGGGAAAGTGTAATACTTACAAGCAAAGTGCAATTTTGTAATAATTTCTTATTAATTATGTTGAATTTATGCAAAGTTGTTTGGACAAATTGTACATGCATAAGTTGTGTTTGAGGATATGAGCAACCAAAACACATCGTGGTTGTGTGACACAAGCATAAATGATGTTTATGTATGCGCCAACATGAATGAACCAATGTTAAAGGGATTCCAAGAAATGTGAAGCCAAGGAAGGACATGCACTTCTATTGCAATTAGTAGAAGAACTTGAGGAGAGAAAACACATTCTTAAGTTGAATATTTATTTAGTACATTAAGATAATCATGATTATGAAGTCCAAGACTAATTATGCTTCAAATACTATCATGAGCAACATGTTAGGATGACCTAAGGCCATTACCAACACCAAGGGTTTTGCAAAGTGACGACATGGTGCACTAGAATGGAGAATATATGAGTCATGGAAAATGATAATGGTAAAGATAAACAAAACATTAATGCGCATTTGTCCACACACAAGCCCCTGCTAGAAGTTGACGGTTCCTAGAAGATCGAGTTTCATACAACATAAGATGAAGACCTCAACTATTCATCTAGAATACACCGCATTCATGAGGGTGTTGGTATGGCATATCAACCAAGTAAGATGCTCTAAATGTTAGGTGAAGACACACAAATGGTGGCATATGATGTTTCTCTTCTTCATCTTGGACACATCTCATGTGAACATGTGGCTTATCTACAACCCTCGGGGAGATCACTCCATTGTCAAGTTGAACACCACGTGCGAACAAAGTTTGCTACCCCTATATTACATGCCATAGATAATTTTAAAATTTATGATATTTTTTTTGCATATACATAACCATTGATAGTAACTTTTGTATATATTTTTGGAATTTTTAATCATCTTCATTTTTTGTAGTAATTGTTTTAGCTCGATTCTGCGTCATTCTAGTTAGAAACGGTATGTTTTATTAAAAAACAAATCATCAAATTTAGTTACCATTTTTTACTATATAATAGATACCGTGTATATCTACTCGTGAAAAAAATTGATAAAATTTTGACCCATTTTGGTGATGCTTTATGTAAAAAGTAGGATTTTTTAGATGTAAAGTGTTCGCACGTGGTTGTTCAACTTTACAAGGGAGTGATCTCCCCGAGCTACAACCATATGATGTAAAAATACACTCCATCTTGCCTACACTTTTAGTTGGGGATGGGCAAGGCACTAAGGTCTTCATAAAGAAGGAGGATGGCATGTAAGTTGAGTACAAACTAAGGACCGGTCCTCTAGTTCATGTTCCTGAGAATTATGACTTGCAATGGATGTGTGCTTATTGCATGCTATGAACACATTGGACTTTAACACTATGAGGGCATTCACCAAGGGATGTGGGCCTTATGTGCAATCACTCTCTTTGATTGGACACCTAGCACTTGATTTCTAGTGCACCCTGCCACCTATGGTCCACCCAATCATAGTGAGAGTATATTGATGATTTGAATATTTTCAACCAATTAAGTGGGAACTTAGGGGCTTGCCCTTTTTTTGGGGGGGAAGGATATAGGTGCCGGTTGGTTTGTCCACATTTGTTCAAGGTGTTCACGTTTGAAAAAGGGGCAATGGTCTTGGGGGGCTTCTAATTCTTTTAATGGCCGTTTCGGGATTACATATAGACTTAACCAACTCAAAAATGAAGCAAAACCATAATTCACGCCGGTGGTAGCATTGTAGTTGTCTTTATTTCATTCTTTCTTTCAACACTTGTCCATATTTTTGTGGACTTGGAGTATCCAACGAGTTGTACCCATCTTGGAATATGAAATCCAATGTTGAATTTGGTAACATTAAGGCATTTCAGAGACCTAGCTGTGAGTAACTGGACCCCATCCCAAGGCTTGGCTTAGCTTACCCACCTGGTTCCTACAATAGTCACGTAGGGGACCAACACTACTAGAAAACATGGTCCTAGAATACACTTCCCATTTCACATGGGTGGTCATTAGGACATGACCCCATTTACAAGTGTCGAGTCCAATTACAACAACATTAAAGGTTTGTAGATAAGACTAGCAACTCGTGTTAGCCCTGCTATGCTTTATATGTGGACTCTAGGCTGGTTGAAGGCCGAATAACCTTCATGTACTAGGCAATGGTGGGCTTAGTTGCTTGAAAATGCCATCAATTGCTTTTACAATGGTGCAACATACAATCTTCAATGTTGGATCCATTTGCCATGACCTAGTTGGCCCATGGAGAGCTACACTAATAGTCCTATTACTATGGGCCACAATAATTTTCTAGAACCCATGCTAATTCTCATACTAAGAGTTAATGTGGGCCATGTTAATTTTCGACCCGCACTAAATTTTCAGTAGAAAATTAGCACATGCCACATTAATTCTTTTTCTAGAAAATTAATGTGGGTGGTTATCTAATTTTGTGCTACTTTTGTCCTATAACTAATGTTCAGTGTGTTGGTTGAAAGTCTTCATGAAGACTTAGAGGGATACCTAGGGTCTTGGAGCCATGTTTATACCACCTTGACTAGAAAATTAATATGGCCCACATTATTTATTTCCACACTAATTTTCCACCCACACTAACATGACTATTTAGTGTAGTGAGCACGTGCCAATGATGTTTTCACCCACTTTGATCCCCAGATACTTGAGTTATTTGAGTAGTGTATTATGTTCCCTAAACCCTAAACCAGGTAGGAGGGCACACATACATCACGTCTTTGAGCTTGGGGTGGCAACAACACGCCACCTGCAAATTTCATGAAGTTCTCAAGAATAAATTTTGAGGTGTTGAACACAATTGGGACCTCGTTTTTTCAACAAAATAAATGTTTTCACACCAATCCATTGACCCACATAGGGGGGACTTGAATATGGTATGCTAGTATACTTTAACCCTCAAGCGTCCAAGAGGCCCAAACTAGGACTCTCCAAGCACAAAAATATGTATTTGAGCTACATAGTTCCATTTTCAAAATAGACTTAATCTTCAAGTACATTTTTTGAATCGGTTGAATACTTGGCTGTTATGTTCAAATATGTAGCTTTTCATGGGTGCAAATACACATGTTGTAATTTGATCATCAACGTCAAGTATGAGTATGTTTCTATTCCTCCTTGGCATAAGACAACGTACAAAATAAAATTATAAATCTATCAATATAGGTCTTTCATTTTTAGCGTCTATGTATACTCATCCATCATGGATGAAGGGCCTCCATTGAAAAAAAATCCACTACAAGATTGAGGGTCAATTCATTTCAATTCAACACCATCAGACTAATTCAAGGTCTTTGACTCTATTTCCAGAGTCAAATTATCTTAAAATAGTCATTCATTGGTTATAACACAATTTGGTGCATTTTCACCTTCACAAAGGTTGAGTTTATGTAGACACCGCGAATCCCTAGCCATAAATATAGATAATATGATATCTAAACAAGGTGAAGCTTGGATAAATTGTGTATATGACTGTATATTGAGACCATGCTTCCCTTAAGGCTATTAGAAATGTGGTATGACTACGAATTAGAAGAGTAGGAGAGCAAATGTAAGATTTTGGGCAATACCGTATGTGATAAGCATGTTTGGCACTTTGGTGATGACATGCCAATTTTTTGAGGTGAGACGTAATATGTTGTAGAGGTTTTGACTATCGTATATAGGCCACTTACCGCTCACAGCCACTGACCGTGCACTTTACCGTGTTGTCACCGTTCACTTTTAATCTCGACCGTCCAATCTCCGTGCTCTTTTAATCTCATCCTTCCGATTTCTTAGAGGTGATCTCCACCGTCCAAATCTTGAACCCCCTGCTTCCTTCTGCTCCTCTCGCAGAATCCATCGCCATTGTTGTGAGCGCTCCTCACCATCGCCATTTGACTCAATGAGCTTGCTTCTCGACAATGTCTCCAATCTTAGTCACATTCTTGCACAACCTCTACATTGTCACTCATACTCACTCATGAGCGTTTTTTTGGACAATGTTGTGAATCCATTTGAGAGAACGAGACGGTAGTAGTGTGGCAAGGGTTTGAAGTTAGCAATGTAGCAACGTCGACGCCGGGGCGGAGGGGGAGGTTTCCGGATTTGACGAGCTTGATGAAGAGGTTGGTCTTGCGCTTGTGTAATGTGGAGACGACATCCTCGCGCTGTGAGACGAGGATGGTTGGTGGCCAGCCGATGGCGTTGAAGTAGTTTGTGATTCGGTGCTTGCCGGTTCCAATGTTGAGGATAGTGCCGAAGTAGTCGACGGATCAGTGGACGCCTAAGCCTTTCTCCGCGAATGCCTTGTTGAAGCAGACTTGGTAGAAAGGTACAAATCTTCTTACAGAGCTTGCTAAAGACGGTGAGGTTAAGCGGTTTGACATTAACTCATTTCTCGGTTTCTTATTACAAATCTTGATGTGTAGTCGATGTTAAGCTCTTCCTTCAAAGCGTTGTTGGACCTCACCTTAATTGCGAGCTCTTCATCTTCTCTTCTACGTTGAAATTAATGAGGTGATGATATGCTGTGAACATTTGTAATTTTTGAATAGACAAATAAATTTCGAAAGCTTGTAAATTAGTAGGAGTATTACTCTATGAGCCTGTGTACCTTTGTTGCTTGCATTCTAATTGCTGACATAATTCTGATCACGTTTGGAGGAGATGGAATGTTGACAAAAGAAATTGGAATTGAATCGTGAGGAATTTGTTGTGGCAGGTGAGGGACTCCAAACTGGTTGGTAGTGAAGTCATAGTTGCAAATTGTTGTTTCCAATGAAGTGGTAGTCTGGATGGAGTGGTAGCCATGGCTAGAGGTCCTCAAAAGCGCAACCGAGTTCAAGCTCAAAAGCCTCACGTTGCATCGTACAATTTGAAGCCTTCAGCTAAACCAAAGCCAAAGCCCTTACAAAAACCTATTGCAAAGAGAAAATATGTTGTACAGAAAGGTTTTGCTAGAGGCCAATGGACTGAAGAATTGATGCAAACTACTATCCAGAGTATTAAATCAGGACAAAGATCAATTAGAAATCTACAAAAGTTGAATGAACATTGATTGTGCACGGTTAGTGGTTAAGGTAGTTAATTTCCAATGCCCAATACAGTTGTATAAACAACTATGAAAAGGTCATGACTTTTCAATAAAAAATTCATTTTACTTTTCAACACTAATATTAAGTGAGCCATTAATTTAATTCAAATACCAAAATTGAAAAACTGTGGTACCCACATCATAAAATAAAAAATCAAAGTCAAATGTGCACGGTTAGTAGCCTGTTTACGATAATAGAAGCATGGCACATGCCACTTTGCTCAAAATTTAAGTTTGTTTGTGTTGAACCTGCCCACCACCTACCGTAGTTGTGTGGTTTATTTTTGTTCCACTACAAAACTATCAGGAGGGTGGAGAGCTCTCTTAACACTTTAAAAAAATTGCAGACAATTTCTCCTCCGATTGGCCCAAGTTTATGAAGGTAGCTTCCTTGGTTGTGCTTTTATGATGTGATCAATGAACAGGGAGAACCAGCTACTAGTTACACATGAACCGGTTGAGTTGAGAAATAAACAGTTGAGTTTGGAATATAATCGGTTGAAGTTCAGGACTTCATGATAGAGGAATTCAAAGAATATACCCCAGTTTTAACAACGAAAAACTGAAAGTTGTCAACATGTACCTGGTTGGATTTTTTTTTTTTTTTTTGAGACAGAAGGCCGACAGGCCAACGCCAAAGCACAGGAGGCAGTTGACCACATGGCAAGTTTTCCGTCAGGTAGAGAGGAGATTTCACAGCCGGGATTCGAACAGCCAACCTCTTCCTTGAGATTTGGGTATCCCTCCACCATCATCCGGTAGTTTAGGGCCACTTCACACACGAGACTGAGAGCCCGTGACCATTACACTTCAAGCACCCTCATTGGTGGAAAAGGGTGGAGCCGGTCCAAGTTCGCTTCACACTACGCTTGAGGGACCAATGGAGTATGTGAATGCACGATGGATGTAAAGTCTACATGGATTCCTACATGGCTTTGAATGGATCATGTTTCATGGTCACTTGGATTATTTTCAAAAACCACCCCGTGGAGGTAGGCCTAACACAAAACCGGGAGACCATGGCACTCCAAACGCTCACAACTGTTGATTTATTCTATTTTATCATGCATGAGGACCCGCATGATTAGAAATTCATTGAAATAGCATTTGGTTGAGGGTCCAATCACATATGACTTCACACTACACTTGAGGGTCCGTGACCACACGACATGATTTTGGAGGTGTCTTGAGATGGCCTTTGGACACTTTCTTTTGGGCTCTCACAAGTTCATGGTCACGGCTCTTGGCTCGTGTGTGAAGTCGCCCTTAGGGTCGTCTCGGACCATACCTGGTTGGACTTGGAAACACTAGGATATTGACCGAATAGGCCCATAAAATCTCCTTGGATTCTGGATGTGATTGAAACCGTATACTAACATAGAAATGGTTCAGTGCCATTGGGAAAACTACACTTTATACGCCGGTCTTTCTAATTACAACTGCTCTTATTATTCAAAGTTTGAATTTGATTGGCATTCTCTCAATGACAGGTATGCTCTCGTCATTCAAAAGTGTAACCTATTTTGCATTGGTTGAATGCAGTGAAAGCTGAAGGGCACCTGCTTGATGCCATCTTGAAGCTTTTAGTCACTACTATGGTAACCCGTCCTAATACTGCGCAGCTGCCCTAATACTGCGCAGCAATTGCTCATTTCATCCGTTATTCATCGCTCCTTTCATCCTATATTCATCAAATATTCGTCGCTCTTTCATGCTCTTTCATCCTTGGTAGCCTTTCTTTCGTTTTCTTTCTTTCTTGATCTTCTTTCTTGATGCTTGCTGCGAACACATGCTCGAGGCCAACGGACGGCCCGTGCCGCAATTTCTTCTTCCGATTTTTGTGACCTTCTGCTTCCTCCGAGTCAAAGTATGCATTGAAGTGAGATCAAGGGATTGGAAAGAGATCTTTGGCTGGATCTGCAATGGCAACGGGTAAGGAAGTCAGGCGCGTTTGAGTTGGTATTTTTTGTTGCGTTGCTGATAATTGATAGAGGAAGGCTCTAGGTATGGCCGGTATGACGAGAATGACCCTAACGAGTGTGTGATGCATTTGCTTGTGACGAGATTCTGAGATCAAGGAGGTCAGTGATCGGAGGAGCGTTTGGAGTGCCGCTTTCTGCTGTAGATCTGTTAGTGGAAGGTTTTGTGGAAGGAATGACCTCTTGACCCCTGTCTGTGTTGTCAACTGTGTCTGTCTGTCTGTGTTGTCTGTTGTGTCTCTTTACCAATTCCGAGTTGTCTAATTTTACACCCAATTGTAGGCCGTGTACGACTGGATTGATGATGTTGAGGGATTATTTGCAGCTGTTGTGCGAAAATGAGGATGCAACAGTGCTGTAGTTGCATAGGTTTGGACACCCACGATACAGTAAAAGCCATATGAGCAGGATTGATGATTGATACAGCATTCATACATTGCGTATTTGTTTTGTGACTGGATTGATGATGTTGGGGGTTTACTTGCAGCTGTTGTGCGAAATTAAGCACACAACAGTACTGTAACTGCATAGGTTTTAACATCCGGGATACCTTGAATGCCATACGGCCAATTATGAACATCAGGTTACAAGTTTGAGTCTCTTTTCAAAAGCAGCATTCTGTACTTTAGGAGCATTCACTAGTCGTGCTCCTGTGCAGGTTGATTGGAACTGAGAAACTGAGAATATCTTCTGGTGGTGTTGTGCAGATTAAATTAACACTTTACGACCCATCAAAATCTTCAACAGATAAGGGACTAAGTTGTACTGCTCCAGAATGTACTACAGCCTCAAATGCGCAAGGGTCTAATCTAGTTTGTGACTCAAACTCGCTTTGCACATATTCGACCCTCTATTTGGATTTGCTTGCTAATCATCTTGCACTATTGCAATTTCCATATCCTATGAGAAGTGGGTGCAGAGCTAAAAGTGTCGCTTTAAGACCTGCTTGCCCTAGTCTGTTTCAAAGTCACGGCACTTATCCTCGCTAATAGACCGAGGGTGGGTACAGAGTTGTTTTTGGTTATTAATTGGACTGATCTATGGTGGGTATGGTTGTGTCTCTTTACCAATTCCGGCTACTGTGTTCTCAACTCGGGTGTGCTAGGGTTTTCAGGTTCATGAGGGGCGTGGCAAGTGCGAATCTGAAATACAATCTGAATCACATGAATGTCATGCGCACAATAATCCGCGGTCAGACATAGCCAATATTCAATTCTGTCATCAACGATCTCTATTTTGTGCTCTTTCAGGTTTGCAGCCATGGAGCTCCAAAGCAACTTGCTCGTCGAAGTTGCGGACTGCCGGTTTCATCTGCATAAGGTACTCATCAATCTTCCGTTTTCACGCTCAATTACATTCCGTTGCTGCCAAGTAGTTTTATAGCTCCGCATTCAAATTGTACGCATTTTTATGAAATTGTGAGGGCCCTTGTAACTCATTCAAAGGCCGGACCAAAATGTGTGTGTGGAGGAACAAAATTCAGAGCTCAAAAGTTGAGGTTCAATTAATTTTGGAGTTCAAAAGTTACAGTTCTTGCTTCTTGTAGCCACTCTAGTCACCAAGTTGTGGAAGAAATTGCTGTAGGTGAATACTTAAGTGAATCCTTAATGTGCTAGTTTTTTTTATTTCAAATGTGCAAGTATCTATGCAGCCGTTGTGATCCATCTCACTGTGCACTGTTTAGCCTGCAGGTTGAGAAGCACAGTGCAAGAGGATCTGAGCACAACTGCATCAAGTAGTCATTCTCCGAGGGATAACATAACCTCAGAAATATTTGGATTCACTCGCATTGAAATGGACACTGTGATTCTACCACGTTAGTTCATATCCCTCATCCTTGCATATTAATTAGTTGTTACGTGAATCTGAACATCTGGAAACACCTCTGACACCATCATGTATAAGACACTCTACTCTGAGTTGTGTCAACGTCGGCAACCTCATTGTCTAGACAGTGTGGAGTGGAAATTTGTATACTATCATGGGCTCATCTTCTCTGATTCTATTTTTGTTGCTGGGCAACTACAGAATGAAGTTAGTTTACCAAGCAATTATTTTTCTGGTAGAGTCCACATATCTGCACAGCTTACCCCAGGTCAGTGTCGTAATTTGGACCAATGCTTTTATTAGGTAGTACCCATTCTCTACATTTCCATCAGCAGAAGGCTCCATGATTTTGTCATATTTTACTTCTTCGCGCAGGTCCCTTGTGAGTGTGAGCAGAAACGACATTCCAAGAGCTGCTCGAAATGGATCCAACAGCCTTCATTTTGACGGCATGGGCTATTTCAAAATTGTATGTAGGCATTAATTCCTGTCAATTGAGGTTGTTTTGTAGTGTTGATGGAACTGTTTTTTATACACAAGTGAACAAGGATATGAAGTGAAGGATTTGTGGAATTGAACATGAAGGCAAATTAAAATCGCCGCCCTAATATTGCGCAGTTCATTGCGCGCGCAATGAACTGCGCAATATTAGGGCGGCAATTTTGAAATTATAAAATATCTACCCCCTTGTAATCGGGCAATATTATTTGTTTGGATTTCATCCATTTTGGAACAATTTTTCATCCATCCAAATTACACTTCATCCCACTCGATGTCCCAAAAAAAAGAAATTAAATTTTCGATTTTTTTTGCCCGAAATGCCTTGTTGACGTCAGCAGTGCGCAATATTAGGACCGTCTACCATAGCATGAGTCCCAAAGCACACATCAATCACAACTCAATTTTTTTTAATTCTATCAAAATGGTAGATTTGCAGTTTTTGTCAATTGCACATGACATGCGATATGGGACTTGTTATGGTAGTTGTGTTATTGCAGTTTGGAATAAGAACCAACATTCTTGAATGTAACTATGTCTTGGAGCTCAAAAATAGCATTGAACAACACTTGATTCAAGAATATCAAAATTATGAACTGATCTTGTGACATAGTGACGATGTGATGAATTTGATGTCAAAATTTTGTTTGGAGAGCAAATATGTTAAGTTTTGAGGTTGTGTGTGTGTGTGTGTGTGTGTGTTGTGGCATAAAAATTGCACTTACACTTGTTCATGCAAAATTGTGGGTATGCATTAATTATGGTGCATATCATTTCTAAGCTTTATGACAAAGCAAGGATCCAATTAAACAAAGTGAACACTACATGAAAACATTTGATTGCTCAAGCGACTTCCATGCTCTTCTAGTACCCTACTAAACAATGATTTGCACCTTTGGTTCTCCTTGGTGATTATTGTTTTAGGCGGACAAGGTTGTAGATGGAGGCTTTAAATGGGGCACGTGGCGAAGTCCGTTCATCAACTTCCATGATAACAATATAACCAAATTGGACCTAAAAACATGTACAACCTGTATCAGGAGCAGAAGAGCAACCCTACATAAGCTTAACAATGAAATGTTACCATCATCAAATCATACTATGGATATACATGCCTTAATTGGTTATCTTTATGTATTGGTCTAGTCATTGTAGGATATTAAACATGCAATTAGTACAAGAGTATTAGCAAATCCAAACGGAGGTTGAAGCCCACCTTCCTCATAAGGCTTGGAACTAGTATGAATACCTTAATCATTATTAAAGGCAAGATTCATGAGTTCATGTTATGTTGATTATATGTGCAATGTTTATAAATATTTGAACCCAAAATCAAGAAAAGTGGTTCTCGCTTATCACAAATATAATAACAACCGCAACAATGCTATATTTAGGTATGTCTTAACCATTTCTATTTATAAGAAAATTTGGTTTTAGAGGTCATTAAGCTTTTCATGTTTTACCATCATACTTTAGGGTTAATGGACCTTAGTTTCAGACTCAAGATGGTGCCCAAGGTTGTGAGCCGTGTTTTCTTGAATTGGGTCCAACAAGATTTGGTGGGAAAGTGGTGACACATTGATGCTACTTCATTTTTCATATGTAGGACTCGACTTAGTGTAAGCTTCTTGGGTACAAAAAAATTCTCATGACAAACAAGATCACCCAATTTTGAAGTTTCTTTGGTTACGGACCCTAGTGTAAATCCACCCTACCGTAGGGCTTGAATGTTGTATGGGTCCAAGAAACTTGGGGTACATAACACCCATAATGGATGCAAGTTTGAAGTTTGTCAAATTAAATGGAATAATATCTTGAATTAGGACTGGCAAGATTTGGTGCGAAAATGGTGTCACTTCATATTAATGAAAACTCTATCAACGCCACTTTGCTTTCTCATGCTTTGGACTTGGACTAGGCTAATGCAAACCCCTTGGGTCCTAAGTTTTGCCCTCAACCAATAGGGGTTGTTGAATTCAAAGTTTCTTTGGTCTTGGACCTTGTTTTTGCACAATGCAAACCCACCCTAAGGGCCACTTCACACACAAGCCAAGGGCCGCAACCATGTAATTGTGAGGCCCTTGACTCTCATCCAAAGGCCATACCAACTATCTAAGGCCCTTGTCTCTGACATGGTTTGCCATGTAGGAATTCATCCATGATAAAAAATTAAAAAATTAAAAAAATTGGGATCTTGGACCACCTTCACCTTCTAGTGTGAAGTGAACTCGGACAGTCTTGGCCTTTTTGACCAATGGGAGATCCTAGAATGCAATGGTCATGGGCATTCAAGGATTGTTTACATCATGGACCATGAAGTCGTCCCTTGCTCCTTTAAAATTTGTGATTGGCCGTTGAACTCATCCTAGGACCACTTCGGTTTATATTAAGAAAAAAAGAGTGACCATGCAACTTGAGGTCCCCAAAAAGGCTTATTTTCATGCCTACATTATCCATTGTCATAGTCTAATGGGTTTTGTAGTGGGAGAGGCAAAAGAGGTTCTCTCGTTGCAAATGTCAAGGGACCATGGTAGAGAAATGCCGTTTAATCTTTTTAATCTCTTATTTTTTGCTAAACAATTTTCATAGTTGCAAGGAAAGAAGGGACAAAGAAAAGGAGAAGGTCAAACATGAAGAAAATTCCCAAAACTGACTTTTTTGGACATTTAAAAAAAAATCAGCACATCCATTTTTTGATGCTTGGTCACTTCTCTTGATCCACGTTCGGTTTACACCTAGTCAGGGGCCCAAAGACTTTAAGAATACATTTTTTTTAGAAATCCGACCCATGGAAGTGCTACCATGAAGTGTGACCATGGGAAAATGCCCTCTGACATGGGACAACTTCATGGTCCGTGATGTAAACAGCCCCTCAGTCTCGTGTGTGAAGTGGCCTTAAGTTCTTCCCTTTTATACAATGACACATCATAAGTTACATGTAAGTTAGTTACCAGTGTAATCCAGCGCCTCAGAGTAGATCTCCGAAATTGTCCGAATGGCTAGAAATTGGACAAGCTGCTCCCCATACATAGAACAAGGGTGAGCTGGCCTTGGGCCCAGTCCTCCCTACAATCAGGGCCCTGATTGAGGCGGAGGGAGCTTTATATATCCTCCTTCCGAGCTTTTGCTTGGCACTCTCTAGCATCTTGCTTATATATATACTAGTGTGCGAGGCTGGCCAACCGCACCAAATCCTGTCAAGGGGGGCGGGTCAGTGCATCGTGCAAATATAGGGAGAACTGCACTGCAATTGGGGACGAAGGGAGGATGGTGAGTTGGGGAATCAGGAGGGGAGCGCTGACATGGGCAGGAGGGCCGTTCTTATTGCAGCAGGCCCCGCGACTGACTTCCCTGCAGCCCACCTGCTTGGTGTTCTCGGCATGCCGCCATCGAGGGAATGTAAAGTAAGTTTGAGTTGGAACTTAGTGGCATCAGCGGCATTGATGCCGCTTCCTATCTAGGCTCACAGGAACCATTTATAATGCGTTATGCTAAGCTGAAAATCATGAGTTGACGCTGTCGGTGAAGGATTGGGGAAGTGCATTTGCTTCTCAGAATTCAGGTGAGTGTAATGCCGTGGTGTGGGGCACTTTCCTACTCCATAAACAAGTTTTAACCATAGGATCAAATTGGCAGCTACATTCTTGGGAAAGAGTTGGAGTGACTTCATGCGACCAAAAACGCAAGAGCTCGCAACAGCACTTTAGTTCTCTTGTGAGAGAACTTCCAAGTCACTTGAGTAGCACCTCGCTGGCACACCAAATCCTTGGTTCCTATGTGCCATTCCGGCGTAAATTGTATCACTCTATTCTTTATGATTGACTTGCTTGGCTTCCGTGTCTTCATTTAAAAGAAATCTTGTGGTTTCTAGCACACCATGGGTGCCGAAGGGTGCTGCCATGTAGTTTGTCCCAAGCATACTCCTCCCATTTGTTGTTGTATCGCCTACTAGTATCAAGTTGGGATTTCCCTCAACTTGGTTATCCTTGATTGCGAATCATGTACATACGGTAACCTTCGGCTTTAAAGTCAAAGGTGAGATGCAAAAGTTATGAGAGGTCAATCGACCACATAAGCCCTCTCAAATGTGTTAAACCATTGAACCTAGAATGTTGTCTATGTTTAAAGCACATTTTCCTATCTCATTGGAACACATGTCTTGTTGCGAATACGGGCGCCTTTTGACAAACTTCTCAAACTTGCTCTGAAGTCGAGTCCACAATGATCAACGTTTGGGGGGGGGGCTAACAACATATTCAACATAATGTTGATGAATCACAATAATTAACAATCTGTAATTTTTAAATTTTAAATTTTTTTTTGGTATTCATAGTTGGCTATCGGGAGGCCTATCGATACAATATCTAAATGTTTTTGAACTTAACATGTTTTATTTTCTCGTGGGTGGTTTTGTTTGATTTCCCTTAGGAGTGGAGCGTAGGTTTTGCAGATGGTTAGAACTAGCACCAATGCTCAATATTATGCAAAGTCCACGATGGCCTTCCTTGCCGGAGATTCCAAAGAGAAGAGAGCTAGTTTGAGCATCATTCTACCTATTGTCAATCATGAACCTATAATGGTTGTCAGTTCCTCTGGCGGTCATGCCATCGTGGTTAACATTGTTGGATCACTCAATGTACCCACACATGCATTGGCCGAAAAATCTTCATCCAAAGTGTTGTTGTCCTTATCTGAGACCTATAAATATAAAAGCAAACCTTGAGGGAGCGTCATGAGAGAGTTCGATAGTCATGACCCCCCCCCCCGCCCCCAACCCGAAGATGTCACATGTTCTCAAGCAATTGAGAGGTCAAGAATCCTCTAATGGTGGCATGGACGAACTAGTTTTTAGAATACATGGCCCATCCCACAAAACAGTGGCAACGTATACGAATGAGGCTATGAACTCAATTGACGTCGATGATCCTCCTTGGCATGTGATGGATCGTGTTCAAGTTAATATCGATGTTCCCATACATGTTCTATATTTGATTTCCCAAGGAGTTGTGCGGGTTGATGCCTCCATGGGTGAAGACACCAACAAAATTGTTGAGCACCCCTCCTACACCCACACCTTACATCACCCATGGAGCCAATGATGCGACGGAAAATAAAGCGCATGTTGTGTATGTTAATTACTCATCGGTATCCAAAGACAACCTTGATGCAACAACATATGACAACATATCATGTACAACCATGATTGAAATATGTTCTTCACTCCATGTGTTAGTAATTGAAGTGAAGTTATATTTTCTTTGAGTATATTATGATTAATTTGGCTTACTTTGGAACCAATGAATTGCAACTCTTGGAGCCAAGACACCTGACACAAAGGTCAAGTTGAAAGCGCTTGAAGATGTTGCTCCAGGGGGTACTAGTGCACATATGGAGGCATGTGCTCTAGGTGACACAGAAGGAGGGGAAGGGTGCCTCAAGACCTGCAAGTCGAGGTAAGGGTGGGGGTAAGGACAAAGAAGAAGTGAAACAAAGCATTATATTTATATTTAGTACCATGTTTTATTGAGTGTAAGTTATATGAGCAACAAAACAACCATTTCTTTGAGGCTTTAGATGGTTGAGGTTAAGTGGTCCGCTGTGACACACCAGTTGGCGATTATTGGTGCAAAATTGTTATTTTCAATTAATATTGATGGTGCTCACAAAATTTTTTTTTGAAATATGTGGCATATCACGACTATAAATATTAAATTTTGTTCAATTTTTCATGGTTGTATTTTTGGCCACTTTCCCAAGTTTGGCTGCATTTCCCAAGTTGATGATGTTGTGAAGCATATCACAACTATAAATATTAGATTTTGTTCAAGGTGTCATGGTTGTGTTTTTGGTCACATTCCCAAATTTGAATGCGTTTTCCAAGTTGATGATGATGTGAAGGTTGTGATAGTCATCAGTATAAATGGCATAACAACTCTTGACTTATATAGGACACGAACACTTACAATTTCTAGGTGTTATATCAATTACCATGTGGAATTGATGCATGCAAACACTCAATTACTGAGATTACAAAATGGAAAGTCTAATTTTTAGACTCCATGCCACTCCAATAATCCAAAGATACTATGTGGTACTTGATTTTATTGGGGTTCTTTTGAGGACAACCCCCAATGTGCAAGGTGGTGGGAAGAAATATTCCGAGCCCATTAATCAGACCAAGTGTACAATTTGTGGTTATTCGTTTGGACTTGTTGTAAGCAAGAGGAGAAGAATATTTTTGACACAACTTTCAAAGCACGCTAGCGTCAATCTGTCATGCCACAAGAATTTTCCTATCACATTCTCCCAAGAGCATTGTGAAGCCTCTAAGTATAAGGATGTGGACAAAAGGTTTGCACCTTTATGGGGGCACATGGCCATATTATTATCATGGTAGATGAGAGTCCATACAAGAACTTGTTGAATATTCCTTTCAACATTGTGCACCCGCCAATTTTTGTAGTGACCACAAGTCATTTTCCGCATAACAATTTTGATGGCCACATTGTGACACATATGTTGGGGATGGAAAAAATTCTAGAGATACACCAAAGGGAATCAATGGCAATTATCTAGCGAGTGCATGTTCCTTGAAAGCCAGGTGGGAAGGAGGTTGTTGGTTGGTTTCCAAAGGGGATTGTGGCCCCCCTGAGAAGGAGAGGCCTCTACAATGAGCAATGGAGCATCCTATTGGTGGACCCAATGATAAAAAAATATCAACGTATGTTAGTTAGTGTAATGAATATGCATGAGACAATTACGTATGCATGTATTTGCTATTGCAGTACGTATTACTATATGTGGATGGGTAGAGTTGGTCGATGTAGTTAAGCCAATCAAACGTAAAACTATAATAAAGCTAATTATCATTACACAATGCTCGATGTCACAAATGTGATATAATCTCCTCATGGTACAAATCGACATTCACTAGGTTGGCTTGTAAGGTGCATATCAGTAGTGTTGTTGATAGGAATGCCAACAAATTGTCAATTATACTCATCATGTTCCTATTGGTGTTGAAGTTGGGGTTCTCTAACCCAATTTGTGCAAGAATCCTTTAGCGTACTTTCTCAAGGTTGAGATCTTTGTCATCATAGTTGAGACATAACAACTAGAGATGGAAGCATTCAAGATGGATTCAAAAAGAAGGATGGTAGGAGCTTTCTCTCAAGCCAAGAAGAAGGAGACATGAAAAAAAATCATAACTAATGCAAATGATTTCCATATTATATAAAATGAATTGACTTATGCTCAATATTTTTTTAGTTTACAACAAATGCTTATTTTTTAAAGAAATGTGTACATATTTCTAGAGAAATTATAGAATTTCTACATGCTAAAATTACTCACAATGTAACTCTCTAGAGTAGGGCCACTTACCTTAGACCTACACCTTACCTCATGTACCTACCGATCGTCAATTGGATAACATTGTGAAACTTTCAGATGGAGATCATCGGTCCCAAAGGTTGACATCAAATATGCAAACATATTGGCAATGTGGATGGCAAGGAAGAGTCCAAGGAACTTTTGTACTCATACATAGACTAGACCTAGAGTTATGGTCCAATCTCAACCTTGTCGGAATATGGGTTTTGATCAAGCGATATCACCAAAATGGTCAAGATGGATAGTGATGAGGCGACAAGATAAATGTTGGATTGGTATACATGCGAATAAATACTATCAATACACAATATCAAAATCGTTGTCAAATATTAAGCTTTCCGACCGACATCCAAATTGTAATACAGGTCGGACAGTGATGCTTGTTGGGTATCACAAGACGAAAGAATGGTCAAGAATAAAGACTCAAGGACTTGTGCCACTCATGATGTAAGTTGAAGTTGAGAACACTTGATATTTCTTATATTTTGAAGTTTTTTTCTTAGCAAATCCGATCCCGGAATTAGCATTAGAGATTTTGAATTAGCCTACATTCTATGCCTGATTAAGTGTGGCATTAATAATTGATGACTTCATACTAATTGAATTGAGGTGCATGACTTGTCACATAGCAACAAAATATCCCATGCCACCTCTTTTAGTTGTCTCCCAAAGATTGCAAGGTGGTTCATTCATTTGGTTTGATGATAGATAAGGTGAACCATATTAAATCACACATATAGTGTAGTAAGATTAAACTGGAATGATTAACCACTGACCTTTAGGTTTTACTAGACTCCCTTTACATGAGTGGTGCAATCATTAGACATGAGAGAATCTTTGTATACCCAAGTTGTTATTTAGTCAATACTATCATAAATTCATAATAATCACTATATTTGTTAATTTGGGATTTTTTTGGCATTTTGAGATAGTTACAAATATAAGAACATGGATAAAATCACACATATATTGGAGAATGTTGTAAAATGCAAACACTTTGAAGCAAGTGTTCATATCAAGAACCCAATTAAGAACTCATATCAAGATGGTTTAGGTAGGACGACCCAAACATTAGAGCATGTTGTTGTGGTCCATATACTAATTTGAGACAAGAGAAAATCTCAAATAAACGAATATAGTGATAATACCATGTTCATACTAATGTAATTACACCTAGATAGGAGGGCTCTTGTATGGTTTATAGACCTAAATAGTATCGACAACTAATTGATCTTCAAATGCTTGGGTATCACAAAATTGTTAAAACCTCATCATATTTACCCATGTGGCATTACCCAAAAAAGGCAGACCAAGACCAACACTGGATGGGAAGCTCCACCGGATCTGTTGGATTGGTTTCAAGTGATAAACATGTGCAATCTGGCTCTACTTTGAATTTTGTAATGAGTGATGAGATGTATGATGATGTTTGAGACCCAGATATTTTTTTGCTCAATAACATCCTAATACCATGTTCATTACTAAAGTAATTAAATCTGTGTGTGAAGGTATCTATATGATATATATATAGAGAGAGAGAGACCTAAATGGTATCAAAACAAAAACACCTTCAAGTAAGTTACATATACCCTGCCGATACCAAAAACATGTAAAATCCTCATTAAATATACCCGAGTGGTATTAGAAAAAAGCGACACCAGTCCAATGCTGGACTGCAACATCGGATCTGTTGCTTGGTTACAAGTGTTAAGCGCGTGCAGTCTGGCTCGTAGACTCTGACTTCTGTTCCGTGTACGGGCAGGTATGGTGGTTGGATATTTGGAAAGGGCCCAACCACGCATTGAATTCCCAATTTCATCAACACACGAACCGAAGTACAAGGTCATGCAGTCCGTGGCCACCCTCATCATCACCTGTCTGTCTGTACCACAACACTCGCTTAACTAAGTTACTCAGAAACTTATAGGTTAATTAAGTACCATGACTGAGTGAATAAGGCCCCTTCACCTAGCTAGCTTATCTTAGCTGCTTATAAGTCGATGCAGGCCTCCACAGTCATGTTCATAATCAAGGTTACGTGTAATTAATGTTGTGAGAGATATCGATTAACAGTCTCGGAAATCTGTGGACACTGTAGATTGCACCCACCACCAACCCCATTCCACACCTGAAGCTGACACCCAATAATTTGAGGTAGAGCATAACCCAGTGATGTACTTCAAGTGTGATTCAATTTGCAGAATGGGAATGCTAACTTATGTCAGCGAGCGTTTATCCGGCTGCGGCCCAACTCATATACATAAGAGCAGCCACGTGTAGGGTGAAACCTGTATAATTTTTCAAGTTGTATTCCTAACTTGTAAATATGCATTACGGGACTTAAACATGATAAAATCTATGTGAATGTGAAGAAGTTGTTGGTAGAGCCGGTCTCCGGAGCTCATGTGATGGGCTATTATATGTACTTCTTTTGGAGGTGAGCCTGAGCCTGCAGCATTGGGTGCAGTGGAAGTAAAATGTTGCCAAGTAACAAGAAAATTCAGCATGGAGGAGGTGAAGAGGATATTTGGATTTTGAGAATATGGGGGGCATTTAAGAAAAGGAATAACCTATAACATGCAGCATGGCCGAGCTACAGTTGCGACGAAGTCAGTTCCTTTGAGTGAGTTAGAGTTTGTCTTCTGACTAGGGTTATCAGATATGATTGTCATTATAAAAAGCTCTCAATCCCCTTCCCCAATCTACAGGGCCACCTACACTACGATGGCATGCCATGCATTATAATTTTTTGTTGATGTGAAGGCTAAAGGCATCAGCCGCACGTGTGCACATTAGGACAAACAATTCTGTTGCAGAAGGACAGTGCTGTGACAATCTATCAGACTCACCTGAGTGACGTAGGGACTGCAATATAATAGCAGGAGCCATGAGCTTATGACAGAACGCCCTTGGATTCCTTTGGAACACCAGGGTGGAGGAGCACAGACAACCAAGTTAGGCTGCTCGGCCAGAATCTCGAATCACAAGGTGTCCTTGGGAGAGAGCACGACCTCGTGGATCGTCAGTTCATCTGAAAAGCCTCTCTTTCTCATCCAATCACAAGGCCCCACGGCCGTAACCAGTCATTCATCCACGTGGAGAGCACTACCAACAATTTCATGGTGTTTTTCTATCCACGCAAAGAACATTGCGTCCATAACTTCTAGTTTCAATTCATGAGCAAAACCAATCGTGTTCCATTGAGTAGGTGGATCTTGGTGTTACCACAACTCAACATTCATCCATTCTCCGCTCACCGGTTGTGTAGTCCATAAATTGGAATGTGGACGTGAAGCATGTTCATACTATTTATTTATTTTCCCTTTGTTTTCTTTTGGCACTATAAATGAATAAATCCGTTGCCAGAAGAAACAAGTACAACCACAACACCAAATCTGGCAACACACCACTTTACATTGAGCAATCTCTTTTCATTTATTAAACTTTTTTCCTAACAAATCTTGTTGTCAATGACTATGGTCTAGTTACAAAGAACTCAAGAAGATCTAACCAATGGTATCTTGTATTGCAAAGTTAGCCTTTGTATTATCCTTAGGCAATGAATAATAAGAGAAAAATAAGGAAATTCATTATTAATAAGAATATGCTTTATTATGTTTTATTATATCTTATTCTACGTTTTCATATTTAATAATACTCTTCTAACACTCTCCTATTGCATAATGAACCTATCATAAGTTGTTAAAGCCTTACTTTGCCAATGACCTCTACTTATTATACATGTGTTCCCGCCCCCAACACCAAAACTACAAGGTGCAAATGATACACATACTCATATTAGGGCCTCCTACCCTACAATTAACATGGCTGTCCCTTGTGGTACATATCACATCCTTGGCTCCCCATGTATGATCAAAGCTATTGCAAGAATCAGGAGAGCAATATTTGGAGCTTGCTCATGCTCTTCTACGGGATTCTTGCAATCAAGTGAACCTAATATGGAAATCCTAGCCAATCATGATTTGAATCCGCCTTGAAGTCCTCTACAAAAGACTGAAGAAGACTACACTTGGGAGAAAAACTTCGGATGGCCATAATAAACTTCAGATTGCACACCATTTGCACCATCTTCTAAAATATGTAGATTTTTCTTGGAAATTTTTTTGTCATCATAAATTGTTTAGCTTTGTAGATCAGTGTGGTTTTTTCAATGTCTAATTTTTCTTCACAAAGTTGGTGTACAATTTTGAATCACTTTCACTTAACACTAGGCATGGATTAGGTGTTGTCAGCTTTACCATGCTTGCACCCACCATCTCCATGCAACAACCACATGTTTTCATGCCTTTGAGCCAAAGGGTATCCAATAGTTCTCCATCATGCACCACTGGATGTTTCTTCCATTTAAGATGAGGCGATGAGTAGAGATTATTTAACTATAATCTCAGCATGATCACATGTTGGACACAATGAAAGGCATGATGGGTGGGCCAAGCTAGCCTTGCATAGGCAAATCCGGGATTTAGGATAACGGGTCCCATGCACATAATCTTTTCTAGATCCTAAAATTCTCTCAAAGTTTGAGAGGTGGAAAAAAGAGGTCCCAAAATTTGCACCCAACTTTCAAAATAGGCTCCAAAACACGATGAGCAAGCAAGCTCTTAATAGAAAACTTTTTCAAAGAACGATCAAACCCACGATTTCGTCTCTCTTTGAAGGACTTTACAAATAACTCTAATACCTTGTTTGTTTATTGTGGGATTTGGTTTAAGATGTGGCATTTTGGGATAACCCATGTGCCTCTCTCGATGTTGATGTTACGGTCATTCATATATGTGATTTTATTCTTTTATTTGGCATGAATTAGCAGCATTCTCTTTGCGGTATTCTGTATTGCATTGTATTTATGCAATGCTTGCTATTTTGTATGTCATTACAATATCTAGATTGTTCCTAAATTTTGTGAACCATCATGGAGTAGCTTGCTTTTCTTATCAATCTGACTCATCATTGTTGTTCATATACATTGCACTCTGACTCATCATTGTTTTTGAAAAAAAATATAAGAGGTAAAAACAAAACAACAAAAAAACTCTATCTCTTGAAATCGTCATAAAAACCCTCCCAAGTATCCCCACTACAGTAGTGAACCTGGAATGGGTAATACTTTACAAACAAGATCCAAATCTCATCATAACACATATGCACTCTTAGGGCCGCTTCACACTATGGCCGTCCAAGTCGAGAGGTTGTGAGATTGAATGGCCAAACTTTGTTGAGAGTCCAAAGAAATGGGCTGAAAATAGCCAATAAAATATAGGAATTGGAGCCTTCGGCCGAGCACAGTGTGAAGCCTCCAAAGGCCAAGCCCCAAGTCCGAACCTTTCGGCCTCTTGACTTGGACGGCCATAGTGTGAAGCCTCCAAAGCCCAAGCCCAAAGTCCAAAGAAAGAAGAAGCACCCCACTTTATTCCCAATCCAAAACAACCCCTTCAATCTAACAGCCTCTCAACCATAGTTTGGGTTTCCATTCCTATCTGACCCAAACTTCCTTTGAGAGTCCGTTGCCTTGGTAAAAAAATATTGCCATGTAGACATTTTGAAAACTGACGGCCTTTGAACTTTGGCCTCTAGTGTGAAGGGTCAAGAGGCCGAATTCTTGGTTTCTTGCAATATGATTGGTGGAAATCGACGACCTCTTGACCTTCGGCCATAGTGTGAAGCGGCCCTTACTAACAAATCTTGCCATAATATACCACTTCAATATGAGTGTCCAATAAAGAAGAGTGTCCAGATGTAGCCCAAATACCTTAAGTTTGCAATCATGAGTGGCCTTGCTCTTAATCACTAATTGTATTTATTAAGTTTTAATCCTTCAAGGAGATCTCAAGCAAAATCTGTACAAGGCTCAAGCATTCACCTTTAGAGAACACATCAACTTTTGGTATGGTTATCATTAAGTTGGAAGTTATTTATCTTAGGTCTCTAAAATAAGGGTGGATTAAGTTAGTCAAGATTAGGGATAGCCAATCAATACACAATCTAAGTTGGCAGCCATTGATTGACAATGTTTATGTAAGTTAGATAATAATGTTCTTTCATAACCCTATTTCCACCTTAGAGTTATCTGTAAATTCTAAGAACCAGGGTCAAATACAGGGTTTTGTGTGACTCTAGGGCTCTTTAGCGTTCCTAAGAGCATCTCCACTGACGGAGCCACGAACGGGCCACTTCCATTGGTTATTTTAGTTTTGAAAAGCACACTTCAAGTCAATTTCCACTTCCAAAGTTTGTATATAACTCTCAGATTCTTATTGCCCGTGGATTAAGATAGAGGGTGCTTAAGCTAATTCGTAGAAAACTAATTCATTACACATTATATGAATATGCTACAATGTTTTAGATCACTTGCCCCTGGCTTCTTAGATTCCTCCCTTAAATCCATATTTTGTACACTGCAAATGGTTCTCAAAACCATCCCAACACTTGTCCAAAATCATCAATGTTTTCTGTCCGAAACCGTCCCCACTTGGAAATCAACACTTCACCCAACAAACCAATGCAAGAATATGTCTTGATTTTTGTATGCGGGAGTCCAATAAAACATATAATCAACCCACCCTTAATTATGTCATAACATTCATTCAAAACCAACCACATTTTCTCCCAAACCCCCCCCCTCCTTCCCCCTGCTATTGTCCAAAGGGTCACCCCGCTATACATCATATACATAAGGGCAATTCTAGGTGTCATCCAATTACATTGTCTTTCCACCTTCTCAATGGGCGAGCTTACGTAGGCATAGAGTTGCTTGCAAAGTCCCTCAAAGGGTTTAGTTCCTCTTTGACCAAACCAAGACCAAACCATAAGTTTAGTCCCTCTTTGAGAAACCTTTCTATCAAGGTAGACATGCATAAATCGAACACAACAATAACCTAGACACCTATATATGAGTGGCATGTGCTTAGGTTTATATCAAAAAATTGTCACAGAAAAAGACATGTGTTTAAAAAGATTGTGTACTCAAAGTATACTAACCATTGTAGGCTCATCAATCAACATGATTGAGGGGACCTATATGGCCACTTAATGAGCATGAGAATCTTTCACTTTGATAATGAGTAAATAAAACGCAAGGCAAATTCTTCAAGGTGCCCGTAGAATTTCCATATATACATCAAAAGAAGTTACTTCGTATTTCTGTGGCCATTGACCAGTTCCAAGCTCAGTTGCGTGGTTATATCTTCATCTTGCCTGCCGCAAGCGACGTAAGTTACTGTTGTGACTTGCATATTATTTCTGTTTGAAAATTCCTGCGCTGTAAAGAATATCTCGCAGTTATTAATGTGGACAATAACTGGTGGAGACTTACAAACACTTAGGGCCACTTCACACACGAGACTGAAGGCCCATGACCATTACACTTCAAGCACTCACATTGGTGGAAAAGGCGGAGCCGGTCCAAGTTCGCTTCACACTACGCTCGAGGGACCAATTGAGTAAGTGAATGCAAGATGGATGTAAAGTCTACTTGGATTCCTACATGGCATCGGATGGATCATGTTTCATGGTCACTTGGATTATTTTGACAAACCACCTCTTGGAGGTAGGCCTAACACAAAAATGGGAGACCATGGCACTCCGAACACTCACAACCTTTGATTTATTCTATTTTATCATGTGTGAGGACCCGCATGAATGGAAAATTCATTGAAATAGCTTTTGGCTGAAGGCCCCTTTACACATGGCTTTGCACTACACTCGAGGATCCGTGACCACACTACATGGTTTTGAAGGTGTATTGGGACAGCCTTTGGACAATTTGTTTTGGGCTCTCATAATTTCATGGTCATGGCTCTTGGCTCGTGACCACTGCATTCTAAGGTCTCTCATTTGTCGTCGAAAAGGTCAAGACCGTTCAAGTTCACTTCACACTAGAAGGTGAAGGCCTAAGAGCCCAAAGAAATTATCATGGATGAAAAGTCTATATGGATTCCTACATGGCAGACCATGTTAATGATATGGTCTTTGGATGAGAATCAAGGGCCTCACAATATGTGGTCACAATCCTTGGCTCCTGTGTGGAATGGCCTTTACATGACCCCTAGTAATGTTTCATTACACGTACTGAGGGGTAATAATAAGAACATGTCCCATATATGTCGGTTGTTGATTCATTCCACTTTAAGTTCACTGAAGTCATTTGACCCCAAATTAGGGGCTAATTTGGTTTAAAAGAACAATCCATGGGCTCTACAATGAGATCTACATTTTTCATTTCCCTTCTCCCAGTTTATCTTCCCCCTTGGTAGGTGTAATGAACATTTACCCCCATGATCACTGACCCCCCCCCCTCAATTTTTATTGACAACCATCTGAACACAACTTTCAACATTAATTTCAATCATTACAAATGTTTATGGATATTGATAAGTAAATCAAGCATTGGGATTGCTTTAAGGGTGGGATTACACTAGCCAAATCAAAGAAACTACAAATTCAAGTAATCTTATTGATCAATCGCAAAAATTTGGACCCAAGGAGTTTAACTAAAGTATGAGTCCAAAATATGAAAAAAATGACATCATGTTAATGTAGCATCAATTTCCATGCCAAACATTGTTGGTCCCAACTCAAGAATATACTCCTCTTAGTTTGAGAGACCAAACTTTTAGCTTGGATCCAATCTCAAGTCCAAAAGCAGGGTCTATCAACGGATCTTTGGACCCTCACCCTAATGTACACCTACCCTAACTCGAGATTATATTTGCATTTGCATTATGAGCATTGCATATATGTTCATTGTAGCAAATGAAGACCGGAACTCACATTTTTTTTAATCTACAACGAAAAGATGGCTTAAACCCAGGGCCCTAACTAAGAGGTTAAACCGTCTATGGCCGGAATAGTACTCATATGGGTGACCTTCCTAACATTTGATTTCTGGTGCACCCTACCACCTATGATCCTTCCAGTCATAGTAAAGGTATCATGGTGAATGGTATATTTCCAAAGGAGCATGACAAAACCTAGAGGCTTGCCCTTGGGGAAGATAGGTGCCAACTGGCTTCGTCCACACCTATTCTAGGTGTTCATTTTTGAAAGGAGGCAATAGTCGTTGGGGGCCCTCTAATTCTCATGATGCCCATTTTGGGAATACATATTGACTTAGGGCTAGTTTAGACTACAATGACAAAGTGCACCGGTCAAGAATATAAGGGAATGGAGCAATATGATTGGCTACTAAATGGGTTCTTCACCAACCAGGATTTACACTATGGCCAATACTTCTCCGGTGGAAAACTTCAAGCATGGATGAAAAAATGATATGGATGCCAACATGGCAACATTTTTTTTCCAGATGTGAAATTTCTTGGGCATCCTCAAATCCTCGGACAAGAAACTTGGCCTCTGTAAAACTCCAACTTGAGGCACTTGTTTATTGTTTTTTCCATCTTGTCCATCATACCAACCGTGGCCTCAAATAACCTTGTCTTGGACTGAAATTCTTGAACGAACGGTGCACTTCATTACCGTAGTGTAAACCAACCCTTAGACCAACTTCAAAACAAAGAAATGCCGTAATTCACGCCAGTGGCAACATCGGAGTCATCTTTCTTTTTTACCTTATAGCCAGTATTCTCAGCGCTTCTGTACTTCTATTTTAAGCGAACGTTGTGTTTGTGTGATCACTTTGTGTTTGTTTCTTGCTTGGACCTCTTTATTGTTGTCAGGGGCGAACTTGAACACGAGCAGTATTGAAGAGCAAACTGGTATTAAACCCACGCACAGGCACCGGTATTATAACATTCCCGGACATTCAAGCCAGAATAGGTTAGTAGCAAGACACATGAAATATCATGTAAGTTAAGTATCTCCTTCGTTTTCTGTAGAGACTTTATGAGGTTCGTAGGTCCCAAACAAAACGCATAAAACACGACCCACTCATAGGAACCATCAGATCCAAATGATATCAAGTTAAGGTAAAAATACCATAACCCATGAAAATAAGGTGATTCACATTGAAGATATGGTCTTACAATCATAAGATAATTTCCCAAGATAGAAGAGAAGGATTCATGAAGAATGCAAGTTGTTTCATATTTTTTTGCCATGTACAAAAAATTCTACAATTTCTCAAAGTGGAAAGTTGTCAAAACCCCTTACTCGTTCACTAGATTCTCCTTACACCAAACACAGTAATCTGCATTTCCATACAGAACATCACCTAAACCGGTTAACTCATGAGTACATTAAACTTGACTCCCATTGGCTACACTAAGTGTACACGCATTGAAGTTGCCGCCTCGCCATGATCGGTTTCAGAAATGGCACTTCACTATTATGACGGCGGTCTAATGCACGGGTAGAGGGCGGTTAACCGGTTTGGGTATTTCTACCTTAGCCAATTGCACAAGTTAGTCATCACAACTTAAGCTAGAGGAACCATACACAACTACGCCATCAAAAAGGGGGGGGAGACTATCACACAAACAACCTTCCAAACAAAGATGCTAATGAAAAATATCCAACAACCTTTATTCAAATACTTTGCACATCTCATTCTAAACAAACACTATGAGAATTTGTGTGTCATGCTACTAGGCAGTGTCGTTGAACCATTATATGGCACATACACATAACTAAATGGCCATTGCCCGCTGAAAAATATTCCATTGACACTGCGAAGTGGCTTCATAACATTATTCAAATCCATATCAGCGTTCTGTGGGACTGACAATATTTTGCGGAATATTCCCTGGTATTTCCCACATTCAGACTGAATGTGATAAATACCGGGGAATATTCCGCAAAATACTGTCAGTCCCACAAAATGTTGATATGGATCTGAATAATGTTATGTTGGGACACTACCTCTAAGGGAAACAAAAACTTTGCATAAGTTTCCACGAACGATTGCTACCATTGCATGGTATATGTGAGAGTTTGCATGAGCCATGAAGAAGTATGGAAGCATAGGTTTACTTCATTTAGATAGACTATGTCTATACTTACAATCAACTTATTGTGAAGAGGAGTTCACAAGATGGTCACATTGTGACAACGGTGACAAGAACATGTGGCATGTATTTGAATACATGTCATTTGTATAAGCCTGAGTCTCCCTATGTTTTATAATCAAAATGTGTATGGGATGTACATGCATATCTCTGCGGGATGCATTGAACCTTAACACATACGACTATACGTGAGTGCACAAAAGAGGTTGTGAACACACATGATTCTTGGTTTTAATGAAAGGTGCACTCCCCGGGGCATATCTATGTATGTATGAATTGATTCAAATGGAGGATTGTAATTGATAGACAAGTTGATGAACCCTTTATTGACCTTAGTCGTTTATTGGGCCCTGCACGGGCTCTCTTTCGAAAAGAGAAACCATTGTGGAACCACTAATGTCTTCATTTGGGACCCCATTCAACATGAGATTCTTTATGTTTTAAGAATAATTGGAATTAAGTCTTGTTTAGTTTTGTTTAATTAAAGGAGAATGATGCTCCGAAGTGATTTTGAAGATCATAGATAACATGTAGAAGATCACTGAGACTTGAAAAAGGAAGCAAAAAAAATTCTTAATAATCAACTTTCAAAGTTTTTTTGACCAATGATGCATGCTCATCTCACACATAAAGAAACAAGCTTACATATCATGATTCCTCATTGCCCCTCATAGTCGTTTACAAAATAGTGTACAAGGTACCTAATTTATTTGAGCTCTTTGAAGTTTTCTTATCGTAGCCACTTCAAATCCTCTTCAAAATTTGCTGACATGGACATATTTGTGCTCAAAAAATATAATACTATATAGTTTTTTTTAAAGATGCCTATACTCTACTTCACTCAAACTCTTTTGGTAAGGCATGCTTGAGTTGGTTACTCGTCTTAAATGGACAACTATCTTTGACTAGTGTGGGTGCAAGCACGGTAAAGTGGACAAGTCTTGATCCTTGCTCAGGTTTAAGTGAAAGTGATCCAAAACTATATACTAACTTTGAATTTTATGAAATAGAAATTCATAAACATTTAGAAAACATATGAATCTACAAAGCCAAGCAATTTATGTTCACAAAAAACAATTTCAAACAACGTATATGTATTTTAGAAGACGGTGCAAGTGGTGGTGCAAGTGGGTGTCATTGAAAAGATAATTGTCAAAAACTTGTTTAAAATACAATTACATTACATTAAATTGATGAATTTTTGAAAAAAAATTACGATGACCTCAAGTTTATAATGAATTCAAGGAATGTGAAAAGAAATTCCAAGTTCAAAATATTTAAGGTCATGAAATTTACGTTCAAAATTATATTTAGTCAGTTGCTTTTACGCGTCACTTTTGATGATAGGTTTTGAAGATCTCATATTGATATTCTATATTTGAGTGCCTAACTTAACAATAGATGTCATCATGAAAAATAATCTATTTTAAACAACATTTTGCTACTACTTATAGGCGTTTGACCAAGAAAATCATGGCTTTCATATACCGGAGCACTTTTTTGGTCCACTTTACTATGCTTGCACCCGTGTTGTAAGACGTGGTTCAAAGAATGAACACAAATACACAAAGACATGTGTTATTTAGAAATTAAACTATGTGCTGAAATATGCTAGCCATTCTAGGCTCAATAATCAACACAACTGGGAGGACCTATACGATCATCTGATGAGAAAAACAATCTTCACTTTGATAGTGAAGAAGTTATTCATATGAGCTCCAACAACTATGAGAAAAAAAACGACTACATCTTACAAAACTTGGATTTGCTAAGTATCTTGCCCTAATTTCATACTTCATATCTTACAAGAAGTGGAAGCAAACCTAAAAAACAATCTGTTTGTTTAAGACCTGCTTCCGTTAGTGCGATTAACTGCAAACTTAGGTCGTATTATTGCATGAAATCCTTGACGTCTGACTTAGACACACACAATCATGCTTGTCATTTATTGTTGCTTGAATTCCTCACAGTTATAAACCTGCCGGCAAAGATTGGAGATTGAACAGGCCCAAATTCCCAACAGTCGCCTAATGATGGATTCAATCATACCTCGTAAATGCTCCCATAAGTTGGCAACACAATTCATTCCTGCTTTTGAATTTTTGTTGTCAGTGCCCGTGGAGATGTTTGGCATAATCGATCGACATCCGAGTCAGTGATTGGGGAGATTTTTGGGCATAACCGGTTGAGATCCTAGTGTTGGCAAGTCCAACCGGTTCTATGATTGGGGATAACTGGCAGTTAGTTACAGATGAACCGGTTGAGTTTGAGAAATAACCGGTTGAAGTTCAAGACTGCAGGAAAATTACCGATCATTTTAGAGGAATTTATAGAATATACCCCAATTTAATAAAGGAAAACCGGAGGATGTCAACATGTAACCGGTTGGACTTGCAAACACTAGGATCTCAACCGATTATGCCCAAAAATCTCCCCAATCACTGAACCGGTTACATGTTCACATCCTCCGGTTTTCCTTTATTAAATTGGGGTATATTCTATAAATTCCTCTAAAATGATCGGTAATTTTCCTGCAGTCTTGAACTTCAACCGGTTCATCTGTAACTAACTGCCGGTTCTCCCCGATCATAGATCCGAGTGTTTCGGATTCCAACCGGTTACATGTGGTGATCTTTCAGTTTCACTTTATTCTTTTGAGGTATATTCCACATATTCTTCTAAACCAATTGGTACGCTAATTATTATCCCCAAATAGGTAGTGTGTATTTGAAGTTAAATGTTTAATGAGAATGTAATATATCACCAAGCAAAGTATTGTATGATTTTATAATGTCTGAACAACCTATTGGATTTTTGTTAGTAAAAATTGAATTCATGGGTAAGATGTTATTGCATTGTGTACCTCCGATAAGTAGCGCGCGCCCTAATTGGGATGATCAGTGTAGTTATTGTGAAGTCTTGAACTTCAACCGACTATATTTCCAAACTCAACTGGTTCATATAAAACTCGTTGCCAGTTCTCCCCATTTATTGGTCCTTGTAACTAGGAGCCGCTTTACACATGGATTGATAGTTGTGACCATGGAAAGATACATGTCCTTGAAAATCATCCAATGACCATACCATGGGGAATAGAAATCCAAGTTTACAATTAACGGGCCCTCAAGCTTGGTGTAAAGTGAAAGTGGAGCATGTTGAAGGACCGTAACATATTTTATGGGCAATCCAAAATAGTCGGTAGTTTGGTATCCCTACCATGGCAATTATATGATTTTTAGGAGCCAATGACAAATTAAGTGCTTGCCATGGTCCCTAGTTTTTTCAAAGCACTCCCATCTCTTACCCCAAATTCCAAGGGGTTGCCAAGGGGATCCATAGCCCTTAACTTAGAAAAATTCAAGCTCAAGAAATTTGTTTCTTATGTAATTTATGCAAAGTACTCCAATCTCTTTTCAACACGTGTCTTTTTAGTGTTCCCTCTTAGATCAATAACTAACCATTCACCACTCAAATATAGGTGTTTGATGATGAATGGAGAGAACTGACAGCTAGTTACGGATGAAGCGGTTTAGTTTGAGAAATAATTGGTTGCAATTCAAGACTTTTAGAAATCACCGATTGTCTTATAAGAATCTATATAATATGCCTCGGATCAATAAAGAAAAGACGAATTTCTCAACACATAACTGGTTGGGATTTGAAAACACTAGGATCTCAACCAACTAAGCTCAAAAATTTCCCCAATCATGCACATCTATAGATTAAAAAGAAGAGAAAAAAAGAACATTGGTGTTTGAAGTTACACCGACGTGAATGGAACCCGTTGTTCCTTGCCTTTACCATAGTTTACCAAACTATACATCAATGAATAGGGAGAACCCAACGCTACATTAGATATGCAATCTAGTGTCACCAATTAAAAGTTGTCTTGCTCAATACTAATTGTAAACCGTTGTATAGTGTCACCGACACTAAATGATAACCCAACATTATTTGTCGTTCCTTGTTAATTTTTTGGGGGATTATATATTTATAGTGTTGCAATTACTGTCACTTACCATGTTATTTTTCAACCGAATTTCAATCGTCCATGACAATATTCATCACAAGTTCCTGACAAGAGAAGGGATCACTATATTCGTTAATTTGAGACTTTCTCTTGTCTCAAATTAATATATGGACCACAACAACATGGTCTAATGTTTGGGTCGTCCTACCTAAACCATCTTGATATGAGTTCTTAATTGGATTCTTGATATGAACACCTGCTTCAAAGTATTTGCATCTTACAACATTCTCCAATACATGTGTGATTTTATCCATGTTCTTATATTTGTAATTGTCTCAAAATGCCAAAAAAATCCCAAATTAACGAATATAGTGATAGGGAGGGTTTTGGCCAATGGACGAACTCATCCGTCATCCCTGACAATATTTGTTCACTTGTTCATAAGAACTGTCATCCAAAAAGTTAGCATAGTGACATTAAATACCATATGACACTAAAATATGATATTTAGTGTAGTGTTATATATATATGAACCGGTTGAGTTTGACAAATGACCAGTTAAAGTTCAAGACTTCGGAATAATTGGTCCGAGACGACCCTAAACTACTGGATGATGGTGGAGAGATACCCAAATCTCAAGGAAGAGGTTGGCGGTTCAATTCTCGGCTATGAAATCTCCTCTCTACTTGACAGAAACTTGCCGGTGGTCAACTGCCTCTTGTGCTTTGACGTTGGCTTGTTAGTCTTTTTGTCTCAAAAAAATACAAGGCTTTGGAATAATTACGACCATTTTTAGAGGAATCTATGAAACATACCTCAAATTACTAAAAAAACTGGTCAGACTTGGAAACACTTGGATCTTGACCGATTATGCTCTAGATCTCTCCGGACAATTGACCCATCTATCTACCATAGATGTACGTCGCTTGGAGCCGTTCGGGAGAACGAGTCAAATCTCTATTCCGAGCAAGCGATTGAGTGAGATATGCAATAATAATATAGACATTCAGATATCTGATGAGCAGTGCCTGGTTTTTAAGTACAATTTACTGAAGTTTACCTCTTCGCCGGTGAAGGGAGTTGATATATAATATGTTGTTCCAGATTCAAACTGGAAGAAGTGCTGAAATTCTCAGCTAAGTTAGCTGCCGGCTCCTTGATGAGCACACAAGCAGCCGTTTGCATGAATGTGGAAGTTGTACTTATAGCTCCCTTTAGTTACACACCACTCCTACTCTAACTCCAAGAGCGTTTGTTGAACTGCACTGTTTAGTGTCATTTACTATTTTGGATTTACACAATGCTATATAAATCCGTTTTTACCAACAAAGATTTAAGTAAGTTTGTATGGACATTGTACAACATGAATGACTTTACTTGATAAAGCCTTACATAACAGTACTCAGTTGCCCTGACTTCATATTCAATTTGAAGCAATGGGATTCTAGCATATGGAGTCTTTATTCTTGAATCTATTGTTGGACCCATCTAACACAACTCTTCGGTTGAGTGATGTTATGTACTAATCTCCTCTCGGCTACTACTGTAGTATCGTATTTTTTGTACTAAAATTTCAGGTAGATAGGTCTTAAGTGGTTTTTTTTTGTGTGTGTGGTTGACAAAGCCCACTCCTCGTAGGATACGTAACATGTGATTAACACAAAATGGTTAGCTTAGCAAACATTGTTGGACAATATGCATGGCATCATGTCCACATAGACATATATCACATAGGACCTGTAGTCCATTTTTTTACACAAAATAAGATATTTTGACACTCATTTGACATGACTTTGATAACGTTAGAGTTATCCAAAGAGGATAGAAGCAACCATCCAATATTTAGTGGTACATCTTGTCTTAGGTGTGTTAGAAGCAAAAATATTAGCTCCGACATAATTTTGGATATAAACAACATAAAAAACCCACCAACGTTGCTACTCATAGTTAGTTATACAACAATAGCATGTGTTTAGTTATAGGTCTTAACCATTATTGGGTTGATGTATTGGTGAATGCATAATATCAATAACCGGCATCAATAATGATATCAAAGAACCTACCATGATTGTCAAAACTGTCACTACTAGTCCAATGTCAATATTTGGTGGGTACGTCAAGGTAAGAAAAATCATTGTATATCTGAGGTGTTATTTGGGTCAATATCATTTTTAGACCATATTCGTACTAGGGACACTTATGCATGGATATAAAGATCCTTCAAGGGTGTATAGACCCGAATATTGGTTTTTTTTTAAATGGTCATCATCTCATATCTGATATTAAAAAAAATGAAATCCTCATTATAGATACTCGAATAGTATTAAAAAAACATTACCATACCAACACTATATCGTTTATGGTGTTTAGTGTACATGCATAATCGTGTCACTTACCCTATTTTGAGGTGTATGGTAGGTTACACTAATGATCATCAACTTCGCCATTAGTGTCACCTCATGACACTTGACGTTCGAGTGCGCTTACTAATGTCTTGGCATGAGTATGTTCGATAGTGTTATGAGGTGTATACTATGTCACAATGGTCTACATGTTGACTTAAAGTGTACACAAATGGAACTTTCCATTGGTATGCTCAAGAATATCTTCCTCTTGCATACTAGAATGTAAACACCTGACACTTGCCATTAGTATGCTTAATATTATCTTCCCCTTGTGTACTGATACACAAAACCATCATCTCAATCACCCCAATGTGTTACACTAACTATCATAATGTAATTAAGTTTTCACTTGAAAAAGTTACTTTAATTATGTTGACAATTAGTGGACATGACACTTTGAAACCTCTAGGCATCTAGTGTAGATTGTTTGCCAATTGTGTGCGTGGCATTAAGGACATGTTTACACTAAAGGCATTAGGCAATGGCTCTTGAATGACCATGGTTCCCTGCTTTTTGGACGAGAGCACATAGAAGTCCATGAACTATAGCCCAAAGTCTTTTGGACGTCACAAGCCCTTAGTACAAACCCAAATTCTTGCCGCGCATTCTACCATGCCTAACTTCAAGAGTTGTCCTGAAAACTCCCTACAATTCCAGCCAACATTCTCCATACTTGCCATGTGGAATTCCATGTAGATTTTTCATCCATTGAAAATGGTACAAGTTGTAATCCAAGACTTCCCTCATGTAAATCTAAAGTGGAAGCCCATGTCACTCTCAACCAATGAGAACTCAAGGATTCTCTAGAGCCATGGCCTAATGACTTCCATGTAAACATGCCGTAAATACCATAAACGGTGTAGTCTTCGAATCGGAAAAAGATGCACAAGAATAAAACCGCCTATGAAACTCATGATTTTTGGTCCCTTGTGTTTCACCCTCTTAGGTTGGGCACATGCCCTAGGCGGCTCTTGGAGGACAGGGGCCGCAATAGTACAAACTAAACATTTGAAAGCGACAATATAAATTTGAGATAAAAACACTTTTTTTTTTATCGTCGAGTAAAACACATGCACTGTGTTTATTGCATTGGGGTAAAATGCAAGCTTGTTTATACTACATTATGCAACATGCGGTGCCATGCCTTGGATGTAGCATGGATTTAGTTGCACATCACCGTTGCTTGGCCTCCCAAGCGGCTGCCTAAAGCTAAAGTGGGCCATGTGCCCAAGCCTTCTATTTGATCTTTAAGGATAATTCTAGTGAGTCAAATGGGTTGTGTAAAAAAAGATCAAGTCCTCCATTTTCTTACTAAAAATAATATGCATTTCAAGAGAAGGAATGTGATGTGCTATTACTACTAGGTAAAGAACATTTTCAAAACCTAATGATTGTTTGATGTTGATCTTTAAGACACCATCAAGAGGCATCCTATATCTAAGAATATTCCAAGGATCCATTCGAACATAACATTACTTCGTTGATGAGTTGTGTTCAACTACCTTGACTTCAAATTCAATTTGAAGCAGTGGGATTTCAACATCCAAAGTCTTTATTATCAAACCTATTGTTAGGTCCATGAACACAACTCATCAACTGAGCAATGTTATGAATGTGAACATACATGCTACATAGCTTCCATTGTTTCTTCCTTGATAAGACAAGCGTTGCTAGTCGCCTCGACGAGTCTCGACGTCAATTTGAATGCGCATTTTGTCTCTCAATAAGACGAGCAGATTGTGGCCATCTCACGTGGATAAAGGAACTTGTATGTACTTAACTTACTTTTAGCATACTTCAATGCCATTGAATACTACAAGTATATGAGTGTTAGCAATTGACCCACGTCACTGGAAACTTGTTCTTTGTAACTGGAAAATTTGCAAATGTAACATAGTGGTGGAATTGCATTGTTTTTTCATTGATGCGGGATGATTGCGTAGGACTCGTATGCTACATTGATTACCCCAATTATTGTGTGTGACTATTTGGGAGTTACACAATGCTATAACTATTTATCGAGAATATGATATCTTACAATGCAAAGTTATTTATGTTTTATCATGTCCGAATAACATATTAAACTTTTGTTAGTAAAAAAACCGGACTCCTAAGTAAGGTGTTATTGCAATGTGTAACTCCAAATAGTAACACGCACTAATTGGGATAATCAGTGTAGCAGTGAAAGTTGTCCTGACCGGTATGCCATAAGTTAATATCCCTTCAAAGTAACTTGAATGAGCACAAGGATAACTTAGTAGACATGCGTGAAGAGAGTCATAGTCTCATGACAATTATGTTGGGGTTGGACCCCATCATTGGGTGATCCTTTTTCAAACCCTAAACTCTATAAGAGATTGAGCCTCTCTAATCCTTATGGGACGAGTGGGTATTGCACATTCAATAAGATACGTTACAAAGGCTGCATGTTTCCAATGCCCTTGGATTATAACAAAAGAGAAGTTGTGATGCGCCGTCCAAGGATTATGTTGATACAATTGCAATTTAAAAAAAAGTATATATCATTCCATGTGAATTTAGAATTTAGAATTTCAAAAACTTAATTGAAACTTAAAATCTTGATGTTTTGATGGAAACTTTACACAATTGGTCATAATCGTGAACGTGATTGAGTGATGAGAAGTCAAGCATTGCGTGTTAAGCTGTAATTTTAAGTATTTTTGAATTCATGCATGAATTTGACAATTTCAACTACCAATATGACATACACTAGATCACAAAACTATGTAAATAAGGTGGTTGACAAACATGGGATACAAACATTTGTTGTTGTTGTTGTTTGTTTGTTTGTTTGATATTTTTGTCTCCGCAAATGCGCATCTCCTATTATTTTTGGACAAGTGGTTTGTCCAAATATACTTATGCAAGTGACATAATTATCAAAATGTTTAATGAGATGTAAATACTTCACGAGACATAGAGGATAGCATGTGATAAATCTATGTGATCAAAGTTTTAATAGTGATGAATTGTTGAGGAAATACTTTGCTAAGAGAAGCACTTTGTCACTCATCCCAACCCATGGGTTGCTCTCTCTCTCTCATAATTTAAAAATGATAAACAACCGTTATGACCATAACATACAATATGCCATGGCCTTACCATTGATCCATTGAATCATGACCATTACATGATTACAAAATCTAGGAGTGTGGATTTAAAATTGAGTACCTCCATAAAATCATAAAACCATCTAGTGACATATGACCGATGGTAAGACCGCGGGACCGTTGTAGTGATACGCAAACTACCAAGTACTTGTAACCCATAAAGCTATATTCCTTGACTTTCCAAAAAAAACTCCAAGAAACTCAAAGGAATATGTTATTGGATTGTGACGATGTGGACTGGATATCGAAAGCAAACGCTTAAACATTTCCAGGTACCAAATGCAGACACGTGAACATGCCATGGCTTACCATTGATTCATGGTCACTGAATGATTACAAACTCTATGGATGTGGATTCAAAATCTATGAATGTGGATTCAAAATCTACTACGTCCACGGATCACAAAACCACGTAGGGGCATGGTACAAAGAGTAAGATCACATGACCGCGTTAGCAAAACCCAAGCTGCTGAGAAAGTATAACCCATAAAATTACATACCAAGGAATCCCAAGGAACTCCAGGGAACGGATAACTACACTAATTATGATATTTAGTGTCATGTGGTATTAAATGTCACTATGGTAACTTTTCGGATGACACTTCTTATGGATAAGTTTACAAATTACTGTCCAGGGTGATGGATGAGTTCATCCATTGGCCAAAACCCTACCTTCTCTTGTCAGCAACTTGTGATGAAATATTGTCATGGATGATTGAAATTTGGATGGAAAAATCACTGGGTAAGTGACAGTAATTGCAACACTGTAAATCTATGATCCCCCCAACAATTACAGGCTGGGGCGAACCAACCCATATATTGGTACCTTACCGGGGAGGGCGAACGGCTGGGGATTCGTGGCACTCACTTAAAATCAACCATCCTACATATCGTGGATGAAGTGGCTCCAATACAAAAAGACCCCCTATGGGGCTGAGGGCCGATTCATTCGAATGTGACATCACTAGACATCCGGTAAGGTACCAATGTACGGGTCGGTTCGCCCTAGCCACAATTACAAGGAACGACGAATATCGTTGGGTTAACATTTAGTGTTGGTGACACTATACTGCGGTTTCCAATTAGTATTGAGCAAGACGATTAGAATTGGTGACACTAAATATCAAAATTGGGGTAGTTTGTGACTCAAACATTCCCAAGTTATCAATCAGACAGAGAATGGGTGCCGCATGGAGCGCAAATTCTCCTGGTGGTTGGATGAACGACTCAACTAGATGATTGCAAAATCTATGAACGTGGATTTAGAATCTACCATCTGTTCTGTCTACCACATGGTGGCATGATACCAATGGTGAGACCACATGGACCGCCATAGTAGAACCCAATCTCCCGAGAACATGCAACCCATAAAGATACATACCAAAGAATTCCAAAAGAACTCCACGGAACAGACAGCCGGTTTGACACTCGTAACATTCCTAAGTTATTAATCGGACAGAGAATGGGTGCCGCAGGGAGTTGCAGGTTCGTTTGGTGACTAAATGAACTACTCAACATCGGTTACTTATGGGTATTGAATCTGGGGCGAGCGAGTCGAGTTGAGACGCATCATCATCATCATCATCGTCATCATCATCATTTGTGGGGAGAGAGAGAGAGAGAGAGAGAGAGGAGCTCTGGGATGTGTGCAGATGATGGGGTCATCAAGAGTAGCACATGAGTGACATGATGAGAATAGCAAACAGCCATGCCTCAGATGCTGCCTTCCTGGTTTCTCTCCGATCCCTCTCTCTGTCTGTCTCTCTCGCTCTACCCCTTTCTCTCCACTTCGTCACCCTCCCACCATCGCCGGACGCTGGGACTCCAGCCTTTGGTAAGTTTTCGTGCTACATGTTGCACCCTGAATCTATGTCAAGTTAGCTTGTTGGAGCTTGGTATGCTGCTTGAGTCTACTTGGCTCAGGAATTGAGGATCTGGAGGAGCACGGTGTTCGGGGGTTAATGGGAGAGTGTGGATCCCGTGCAGCATTGATTGGAGCCTGAAATCTGGAGTTCTGAGCCTTGTACAGACGGACGGACGGAGGGAGCTTTGTAGTATGTACGCTTTATTTTTATTTTTTTCGTCTTGGGACCACTTATTGAGGACCGTTTCCTTTCATTAAGGAAAGTTGAGAGGCATATTATGTGAGTTTCGCATTCATTTATTTTATTTATTTGTTTATGCGCAGGGCCTTGTTGGCGCTATGCTCACTTTCATGTTGATGATGTCTCTCGTCTTGGCGATGTAAGTTAGAGTTTCCCTCCTTAAACTCCCGAGCAGCAAGGCTCCATCAGCACTCGCATCGCATCCTCCGGTAAGAACTCCCCCCCAAGTTTGAAGTGTACTTAGATCGTTGAAGACGGAGCTCCTGGGTTAGCTATGGATGGGCTATTGAGAGTTGTGATAGATGTGTTCGCAGTCTTCATCGCGAGCTCCTTGGAGAGGAGGTCGTACTCCTGCACTTGGAAGTCACTATGAACCTTTCTCCTTGCACAGATCTGAAGATTCATATATCCGAAGGAATGCGAGTGGCCGTTGAATCACCGCAAGTATGGTTATTGGGATCCAGGGGAACAGATCAGAGAGATCAGTAGGTCTGAGTTTATAATGTGGGGAGGGTCGTACCTCGGGCATGGGAGGTGTGCGGAGTGGTTTTAAGAATGATGCAATCTAAAGCCCTAAGCCTCTGGACAGGTCATCGAGTCAGGTGGCAAACGTCGATACCTCTCCATCATTTGTGTACCTAACTAGCAAGTACTCACGAGTCAGAATTTGGAATATGAGCAAACTGGATGTTCAGGTTCGGTTATCCTAGGCAGGCTGGAAGAAATATGGTTTTGGGGTGGTCCGCCATATTGGAAGACATGCTACTCAATGCCAGGAAACCTAAACATCTTTACTACCATATACTCGCATACCAAGATTAATGCTTGATGCGCTTCATTAGTTTTAAATTTGTGGGCAATGAATAGGCTAGAGAGGACTTCTTGCAATGGATCTGGGTGGTAATGATTGATGGTGCTGGAACTGCCGTTATTGATCGGGAGATGTTGTGTCATTTCTTGTTTGGCTCCTGGAATGGCGCCTGGAGATTGGGGTCAGAGATCGCGAGGGAGGAGAGAGGAGAGAGGGTTAGGGTAAAAATGTACCTACTAATTGGGTCCGTGAGTAACTTCGGACGGAGAGTGCCGACATCCCGGACTGAAGGAATCTTAGTAGTTAGTCTTGCCTCTTGTGAAGTTTAGAGGGGTGTGTGTGTGTGGGGTCTGTGTTGAAGTACGCTTACTTGCTTTTGGGTTCAGACATATACTCGAGTGTTGGAATGGCGAAGCTGCGTGAATGAGAGGCTGTGAACCAGCCGAGATGTAGAGTAATTCAGAAACCTCGGCCCGCAGATGCTGAGCAATAAAATGAATAGTTCTTTCTTGTTCGAGGACAAGCCTCACTTGATTCGGGGCAGGAAGACGAAGAAAGAGGCGCCCAAGAGCAGCACCATGGGGGCGAAGGAGAAAGCGAAGGAGAAGGAGAGGGAGAAGGCACAAAAGGACATGGAGAAGGATACAGACAGCGATGGCGATTTCCGGTTCGACATTCCCTCAGCGATCGACATGGAGCCAGATACCACCACCACAGTTGAGTTTTTCACCACAGATCGGAGGACCGAGAGTGGAGACGCTGCCCACTTCATGTCACAACATGAGGAGCCCATTGCTGAGTTTCTAGCCCAGACCACAACCGCAACCGCAACCACCACCACCTCAACCACCACCACCAATGCCAACACAGCTCCAAAGCCGAGCTTGGAATCAAGCGATGACGCTGCGAATCAGGTTGAGGTCAGGAAGCATGTAGTTATGGTGGGTGTCAGCACCACTGAGATCAGCGAAACCAAGGATCAGCAAGAAATCACGAGTCATGTGACAGCAAAGAGTGATCTTTTGCGCAAGAGGATTGCTGATCTTAAGGAGGCAGGGTTGGAGAACTTGGAGAATGGGCATGGCAAGCCAATTGCACCAACCAACAAGATCACCTCCACCGGTGCCTGGTTGTCCAAAGTGCGACCATCCTCAGATCCCGCTGCACAACTGCAACATGCTGCAATCAAAGTCCTCTCGAAAGCTGACATTGAGTTGGAAGCAGCATCCGCTGCCGCAGTTGCAGTCGCAGCGAAAGCTCAGCAGGAAGCTGCTGCAGAGATGGAGAGCAACAACATGGATGTGGCAGCATTGGAAGACGAGCTGCTCTCTGCCTTCAACGCAACGCCACCAACAAGTTCTTCATCGCCAATGCCACCAGGTTTGTCTCTCTCCATTACCCATGGCCGCATATCCCTTGCCACAACTTTTCTTATCCCTGCCCTCCCCGGCAGGCACCGAGAGTTCCAAGTCATAATCGCAGTCTTCTAACTCGAGTGCCAGCTATGGCTCCTCAACCCGGGTTATGACATCTTAAAAGTTATAGGGAGTGGCTTAGGAGTCTCTTCAGGTGGGTTTTGTGAATATGGTCTAGAGTTGGATATTTTAACCCACTTCAATCCATCTTCTCTTAAATATACCCACCTTGTGCCTTCAATGAAGACGGAGATGCAAGTGGGATCATGATTATTGACGAAACCATTTCGTGCCACCAGGTTTGTCACTCTCCATACCAATGGCAGCCTACCCCTTACCACAACCTTCCTCAACCTTGCCCTCCCAAGCAGGCTCCGAGAGTTCCAAGTCACAATCGCAGTCTGTGAGTACGCAGTCTTCTGTCTCGAGTGCCAGCTATGGCTCTTCAACCCAAACAGCCACTTCTCAAAAGAAAGGAACGGATGTGAAGGGAATGCCATCCAAGTCGCCTCTCCGAGGTAGATCCACCGAGGTTAAGGTTACTCCTCGCGGTGCCAGTCCCTCTAGAGGTGGCAGCGATGGGTTCCGGTCTCCGAACAGGGTGCCATGGTCAACAGACACGAAGCGGGGTGACAAGAATGGATTCAAATCTCCCACCAAGGAGCAACTCATCGCTGAGCTCTCCAAACGGGAGCCTTTCAAGTCACCTTCCAAGGACAGGTTTCTGAACGATCTTATGCGCAAGGACACGGCCCCCAAAACCCCACCACCTCGAAAGGATGGGTTCAAGTCACCAGTTCGGGAGGCTATGGCGACGGCTCCTGCGAGGAAACTCCAAGGGTTCAAATCTCCCACCAAGGAGCAGCTCCTGTCCGACCTCTCCCGAAAAGATGGATTTCGGTCTCCTGTCAAGAGCCAGTGGCCTGCTGTAAACCCACGAATCACCGAGGGGTTAAGGACCCCACTCAAAACACAGATCTCATCCGAACCCACGACCACCACCATCAGCAGCAGCAGCAGCGGCAGTAGCATCTCTCCCAAAACTCCAGGCACCTCCACAGAATATGCTCCTCGAACCCCAAGAGCTCGAGTTTCATTAGCAGACAGCAGTGGTTGTGGTAGAGATCCCACCGGAGGGTTTAAGTCGCCGACCAAAGCACAATGGTCATCCGATGTGGCTCGTAAGGAGAATGGGTTTAAGTCTCCCACCAAGGAACAGTGGACGTTGCGAGCCACCGAGAGGACGGAGAGTGGATTCAAGTCTCCTGTAAAGAGTCAGTGGGGATCTGACGGTAATGTCAAACCTCGTGAGAATGGGTTTAAGTCACCCACGGTGGGCAGGTCGGTGTCTGTTTCGGAGGCTAGGCGAGCACCCATAGACATGACGATGCGAACTCCAGGGAAGGAATCACAGTCTAAGTTCACCAAATCAGATGAGAAGGCTAACTACCCTGCATTGAAAGCCAAATCTACATTCGTGCCTACCACACCTACAGATTTCCACTTCAAGTGCGATGAGAGGGCTGAGAAGCGAAGGGAGTTTTACGCCAAGCTTGAGGAGCGGTTGCGAGCTAAGGAGGAGGAGAAGCGGTTGTTGGAACAGAAGAAGATGGAGGAGAAGGAAGCTTGCTTGAAGGAGCTTCGGAAGGCTTTGGCTTACAAGGCTAACCCTGTGCCAACATTCTACCAGGAACCGCCCCCACCCAAACCTGAGCTGAAGAAACCACCACCAACAAGAGCCAAATCTCCCAATTTCACTCCTGCCAGACGAAGGTCCAGCTGCACGGGTCTGGAGGGCACTCCTGGAGCTGGAGCTCCCCCTCGACCTTCCTCTGATTCCAAGGTGCAAGCCCTCCATGGCCGGAGGCACAGTATTGGAAGTGTGCACAACACCGAATCTGAGAAAAGGTTGCAAAATGCAGGCAAGCTCAACAGATCCTTGACAACACCGCACAAGAAAGGGACCAGGGGAATCACTGACAGTGATCAAATCTCCTATGAGAGTAGTGAGTCTCGAATCAGCAGTACCAAGAGAGCTCCCCGGTCTGTTGCGAGTGATCAATCCTTCGAGAGTGTAGATCAACCTGCCAAGATTGCTCCTCGTGTGGAACTCAGCCCCAAAGAGGATGAGGTGAATTACAGTGATGAGCTAATGGACGCTGATATGGATGCTCAAGATCCTAGTGGCAGTGCTGCTCAGGTAAATGGGCAGCATGATCATCGCCATGACCTGCACCATGAGGATGACAGCATGTCTGTGTCTGTGAGTGATCAAGCCTATATGGATGAGTCAGTGCACGACGACAGGAATCAGTTAAGTAATGTCGACTCCGACACCGTGGGTTCGGTGCGGGACATCGTGTCCGAGTTTTCCAAGAGACTAAGCACCCCTGCTGCCTGACACTGGAGGTAAACACACACCTCAATATTTCTAGAACTTAGAAACTGCAACATGTGAAAAGGTGGCACCACCAGCTCATGGGTTTGGGCTCAAATTGCAACTCTGAAGCTTCCAGATGTGCTCCGCAATCTGCACTGGTGGAGCCGTGAAGGGGCAGCACAAATGCCGGCTTGCTTCATATGGTTAAAGCTCAAGGGAGTCACCGTGACTGATTGAAGTTGGGTAATTTTCCTTCACCGTCTGCCAAGGAGGAGCATCCAAATAGGTCAGTCATCTGTGAGCAATAAATCCTTCAACTTTAGTCTGATTCACCTCCCGACCTGAAACCGCAGGAAGATTGTGTGCTGCAGGAAGGTTGTGACCTGTCTTGGGGATTTAATATTCAGCATTGATCTAGCATGTAAATCCATCTTTTTTGAATAGTAAATTGGCCACAAGGTGATCGTTCTGAATCATAAATTTGTTTTTTGGGTCAACATTATCCTCAAATCTTCATCCTCCAGAAAACTGGAGGTAAATACCTCATTCTAGAACTTAGAACTGGAAAATGTGCACAAATGTGGCACCACCAGCTAATGGAGCTAGGCAATCTGTACTGGTGGTACCATATTGCAAGCTTGCTTCCCATGGTTAAAGCTTAAAGTGACCGTGACTAATTGAAGTTGGGTAAAATTCCTTCACTGTTTTGGCAAGGAGGTGGTGAGTTATCCGTGAGTAATATATCTTTTAACTTCAGTCCGATTCACCTTCGGACCTAAACTGCAAAGAGGTTGTGTCTTGGTAACCTAGTGTCCAAAGCTATCATTCATCTAGCATTCATGTAACTTTTTTGAATAGCGAAATTGGTTGCGAGGTCATTGTTCTGAGCCAGAGGTGTTTTGAAAAATTGTTAGGCTAGAAATATTCAGGTGAAAATGCAAGCGGCCACTGTTTAATGTTGAGTCAGTTTTGTTACATTCCCTGAGGGTTCAAAATCTTATAGTGCTAAGTCAATATTGAGCTCAAGATTCATCGACGATGATTGAAGTTATATTTCATCCTTTAAGGTCTTCCAACTATCAAATATAAAAGTAGAAAATAAAAAAGTGCATTTGTGTGTTAGGAGGGTATCAATTCAAGTTGTAGTTTGATATGATTGAATGTATGTGAAATCAATGTCGATATATGGATCTAGAGGTTTGTGATGTTATATTGCAACAAGGTGATTGATTTCCAATTTCACAATGTAGTCGAGGCACTCCAAAAACCTCACCTTGTTCACTTGCCTATACCTTTCCTCCTACTAACCTTATGGCTTTGTCTAAGAAGCTTTGGGCTTTCAAGTCAGGCACTTGTGCTATTTGGAGGATTCAATTCTTAATACAAATGTAAAAATACATATATTTTTTCTAAACTTTTATGCTATGTTGTAGTCAAGTATACTTTGAACATGTGATGAATTTGACCATATGTGGTTGACTCCTTTTCCCCACCTAGCTACATCTGTTTTCCAATGCCACTAAACTATACATTTCCATGAACATAATTGAGTGACCTTGCTTACTTCGGCCAATCAGCACATTGGCCTCCATCTGCTGGCCAATGACATGAAAACTTGACTGACCTACAATCAAATTATCAATTTGATTAAATAGTTCAAGATAGCCGTAGTAGCTAGCATGATCACTTGAAGAGGAAATCATCTTTTTGGCATCCTATGGTTTATACAGAAGTTATTGAAACTTTCATAGTACGGTAACCTTTCCGGGGTTCCTTTTAGTGTGCAGATTTAGGTCTCGATTTTCGTTTCGAACTTGATGTGTACGCCACAAATTGCTTCTACTGAGTTACCACAGAAATACCGCCCGATCATTATCATATGGACGATCCAAAATGTCAACTCAATGAAGCTTTCAAGCGTTCTTGCAGAATGGTGAATGTTGTGCAGTAAACTACATGTGAAAGTGCACAAAATAGGATTGTGATGCATAGGTGGTCTTTTCTTTGATCATGGGTGTCCAAGTAGTTCAGTGATGACCTAGTTCTAAGCTCTTGCTTTTCCCGACCAGTGTCCTGGGAGGTTTTTGGGCATAATCGGTCGATAACCTAGTGTTTCCAAGTTCAACCGGTTACATGTTCACCCCTCAAATTTGCTATGATGCTTATGAAATATACCGTTGGACTGGGTCGGCAAGGTGCTGTGGAGGTTGTGGGGGAGGTGCAAATCAAATCAAGACTGCATGTTCAAAGGAAACCCTTTGCATGAGAATCAGTGTGTACCTGAGAATAGGCCAGGGATAGGACCCACCTCTTTGAGTTGGGCCTCCACCAACATTACCCAAGGTGAAAACGAAGTCAATTATATTATAGCATGTAGTTTTGTTTTCTTTAGAAGATTTGACCCCGGAATTAATATCAGAGACCCCAAATTAGTCTGCAGGGCTCCACTTGAGATAAATTAATAACCAAAAATACGGGATTTAGCTAAGGATTTCACTAGCACCCGAACCAGCTGCAGTACAATGGCAAGTGCTTCTTCACGTCATGGCTGGGAAATGATAACGGGTACTGGAGTTTCTATGGGCATTCAAGTGCCAAGGCTGCATGGGACGACATTTTTGTTCAAGCCGGCGGGAAGAGCTTCTTTCATCCGTTCTTCCCCACCGATGGCTCCTACTACGGAGTGGAGGGAATGGTGTATGATGTCTACGGGTCGACTGTGGATGGCTACTTCGGATGGAGGTTCTGCTTGGAACTACTTGGACGGCAATTACTCTGTGCCCTGGTCTCTCTCCAGGCGACAGCGACTCTCTTCAAGTCAGCAACGATTTGGGCAAGGCACACATGGCTGCGGTGTCTCCGTGGTTCTTCAAAAACTCTCAAAACAACGCCGAATGTTGTGCATCCAGCTGCAGTGCATATGCCACCCCGGATGTGCAGTCGGACTTGCCATGCCAAGTGAAGGGCGATTACCATGGCTCCGGATTGTGGCTGCAGACGTGGAGTCAGAAAATTGCGAGTCCTCCTCCGCTGGTGGAAATTGTGACGTGGAATGATTGGTACGAGGGTCACTACATTTCACCGCCTCTGAGCGTGGGAGCTAGACTGGCAACTGGTGTGAACGTGAGCAGCTTCCCCCACCAAGCGTACCTGGAGCTGGGCAAGCATTACATCGACTGGTCCAAGAGTGGCACTGAGCCTTCGTCCCAAACGCAGGGCGTGTTTGTGTATGGAATTGGGTTCCAGACCGGGACACAATCCGCCACCACCCGGAGAGGCTCCGTCACTTACACTCTCACAAATGGGAAGCAAATCAGCAACTCTGGCCCCAGCAGCTACAACTTCAATGCCTACTCCATCTTCTCCACATGTGCAAAATGGTTACTGTGGAGCGCCATTGAATACCGACTCTTACATCACTTCGGCCATCCAAATCTGCAGGATAACCTGAAGCAGTTTAAGGATATTGAGTGCTAGTTGGGAAGACTTATCAAGCGGCACTGCGTAGACATTTGGTCCCCATTCGGTGTATGCATGTGTAATTATATTCCTCACCAAGCTCTATTTTCCCAGCATAGTACACTCTAAACTCCATAGTATCACACCTGTGGCAACCAAAGTGCACGTGATATTATGGAGTTCTGTAGTGTTAACACGGATGCATGATAAGTGTAGCATGTGATATTATGGAATAAAACAAAGTGCAACATTGTATTATGGAATTTGATGATTTCATACATAGGACATGTATAATCTCCCAAAGTTGCACACATACGCAAAGCTTTTGTACGATCGAGTAGTCCAAGAAGTCCATAAACACTTTGTATAGGACCTTGGTGCAATACCCCAACATGGAGAAGATCGGGAAGATTATGAAGAGGGTGGTGGAGAGAATGATACATTTATGGATCTACCAAACTTCGGAGATGATGAAAATTGGTTAGGTTCTCTGGTGGGTGGCCAGGCAATTGAATGATCTTGATTTTGGGTTAAGTGAAGCTATAGAAGCTTTGGATGTAGGAGGGAGGCATTTGGGTAGCGATGGCATTCAATGTGGGCTTTATGAAGATGATGAAGAAGAATCAAACTTGATGATTTTTGGGTGATAATAGTTGTGCGGTGGACTTGTGTGTATATTTTTGGATAAGTGACCCTTTTTGGGAAGTTAAATCTTACTCTTTTTTTGCCTTCAAGCAAAACACTTTGTAGATTTCAATCTTAGTAGAAAATTGCAATTGTTTAGATGGTGAAAGGGAAATTGCTAGCACTGCTAATTTATGTCATGTGTACGCCATAATGAAGTGATGATATTGATATATGTGCAAAAAATTAAACATTGAAGACAAGAAGCTCAAGGTGTAGTAGTTTCGATTTAAGAGAGAAGAGAAGGACTTTACCTTGATCTAATCTATTCATAGGAATTATAGAATATTTTTTAATTTAGCATAGAAAACCTGAAAGATGTCAACATGTAACTGGTTGGTCTTGGAAACACTAGGATCTTGATTGATAATGCCCAAAATCCTCCCCATACATTGACGACCCTATATGCAAAATTGTTGAAACTCGGACTCATAGATCCCCCTATAATGAGCCTATAATTTGGCACCACATCAACCCTCGGGCGAAATGGATCCACTCTTTTCACATACTGATTGGCGATTATAAGGGACATGCATTTTGCACATTTGAGCTCACTAGAAATTCATCTCAAGAAACATACATGAAAAAGAAACATTAGTATAAGGGACGGCATCCAAATGCAGCCATGCATGCAACTCACCTTGTCTGCCCTTTCAAATTCAAAGAGATGGTGTTGCAAAGGTCAACAAATTCTTCCCTATTGATTTGGAGACAACCAACACATCAAATTCTTGATGTGGATGAAACCCCAAAGATTTGATGAAGAATTTCACTATCTGCTAAGAAAATATTTACAATAATCAAAAATTGGTGTATGAAACGAACCTTGAAGTAACCACTATCGTCCAATGCATAAAATATTACTTTTATATCTTTATCAACAATTGATGGAAGTGTCCTACAATAGCACTGATTCCGTGATGCTCGATGTCATATTCAAAGGAACTCAACTTCTAAGGATATGTAGAAAGCATAATTAATAGGGCTTGCATTTGAGATTAGTAAGCGGCGACCTTCACAATGAGTAATGCAAGCACTTGTACAAATTCAACTCCTTAAAGAGCTTCCCACATTGGTGGATTGAATTGCTGAGAGATGTGCAACACATGTGAGAGGGAGAAGACAAGGTTCAAGATTAGGGTTTAGGGTTTAGAACAAATGATATTGTGGGAAATCTACAGTATCATAACACATGATCCATCTTCACATGTCAACCTCCCACTTGACCTTCCCGAGCAATATGACAAATCCATGCACCGACAATTCAACAAGTGACATAAGAAGAAGAATAAGAAGAAACATAATAATAATAAGAAGACACTCCACAATATTGACACATGGCGCAATGTGAGGGTGTGGGTTGACTTCTATAGTGGTTTGCATTAATGGCAGAACCCATGATATGGGAGAGAAATGTGACAATAAGGAGTGAGAGTTGAACTAAGAACATATGTTCCCTAGGATTTCGGGATATTAGAGAGTGAGTGACATTACAGAGGCTGATTTACGGACTTTAGGGTGTAGTTAATTCCCAAAGTAGGGCTTGAGCGACTTTAGGATGGGCATTAATATGTGAACTCCAGTGAAGGGACTTTGGATCGGTGATGCTAATTCTTTGCCACCAGTTGGCTCTCAGTATGTAACCGCTGTAACTTGAATGATATTGGAGGGTTTTCAGCATCTGAAGCATTCACCATTGATGCCCTGATAGTTTATGCTTGTTTGAAAATGGGCAAAACAGGAGCTGAAGTGTCTTATACAGTAGTTGAGTGTTAACGGTGTTGGGAGAAGTACAATGTCTTTTAACATTCATAAGTGTTACAACTTAAATAGAATATGTTTCAATCCAAAACTCTCTCTGCTCTGACACATGCAGCGTACAGTATACATATTACTTTTAAGGTATACATGTCACTATAAAATATTTAATAGTAAGCATTGTCAAGACAAACATTGCACCTCATGGGTCATGGTAATGAAAAGGCAATTGGAAAATTGAGACATATGTAAGCTTAGTCCACCATTCTCAAATCTGCCTCTTGGAGGTATCATCAGATCTATAGATACACATGCTGGCTTCCTTTGGAGCGAGCGTGAACGAAGATCCTCTTTGCCCGTGGGCTATCATGGTTCATCACTTTAAATTGGCTGCACTACTTAGACATGAACAGTTTTTTCTCTTAAATATCCTCCCAATTAGATTACTGATATAGGGGCTTGCAATATGCTACTTTGTCTTTCTGCTAATGATGAAGATAAGAATTGATAGGCCTAATTTCATCCTGTATAGAATAATTTACATAAGCAAGATCTTGCATCTCCCTCCATTGGGATTATTTTGTCAGTCAGTCTCCTCACTAAGAGTTCACTGAGAGTTCACTAAGAGCAGTATTTACACAATATATAGTACCTAGGTACACATAAAAAACTGTGCTACAGGAGAATTGTTACTATTTACATTCTATATATAAAACTTGCCATCAATAGATTTCACTTTGATTGTACCCAAGGTACGATCACCACTATTCTCACAAACATTCTATGAACATTTCAATGTGCATGTATCACCTTAAGTATCTCCCTCGATATTGTAATATGAGATCCATCTCAAAATGCCGCTTGGCACTCAATAAATCAATCACAACCAAGGCAATTGCAAATCCAATGCACTAAAATTGTGACAAATTTGTTCTTGCAACTTTGTGGGATACAACTCTATACAATCACGATGATCCAAAATTGTGGACTCATAAGCCTAGCCAAATTAATATGCTGCCCTTTGTTGGACCCTACGGATAGCGGTAGCAGCGGAGATTGTGGAAAGGGTGAGCAACACCCAGCCCACGTAACTGGAAATAAGAGCTCCCACCACTCTATTGCAATATCCACGCAGAGTCCCACATGTGCTAGGCCATCCTGTTGTAGACTCACCCCTGTGCTCTATCCATGTAATTGTTGTGGCCGCGACTGCTGCAGACATTAAAGCACTTGCCAACAACTGTAACACAAGACTGGCACCCAAAACCCAACATCAATATTATGCCTTGTTTAGGGAATTTGGTACCTACACTTAAGTTAGTGCTTCTCAGCATGTAAGCACAGTTTCAATCATACTTATCTACTTGGGTCTTTTTGGTAAAAGGATCTCGACACATCTTAGCATGTAAAATTTGAATAGCATATGAACAAATTACGTGTTTTCAAATTGTTCAAATTGCATCTTATGCCATGCCAACTACCTACTGCATGAACCACATATAGAGGTGTTATTCAACAATATTTTTGGAGGCGCTAATTGTTGCCATTGCGTATCCTCCAGTGATATTCGTACTACTTAGTCTGAACAACCCAAACCAAGATTATGAATGCAGTAAGTATTATAGTGCCCTCTGCAAATGCACTACTACAACAATATATTAAATGAGCAACTAAAAGGAAGTTTGGGACTTACAAGGTCCAAGAGGAAGGTAAGCCATGCCAGTGGGGCCAAACTCAAGGGTCCCGCACGAAAGCAAATGCCAAACAGTGATGCAAGGGCTGTCAAGGCCGTGTAAGCACAAACAATGGCATTTGCCAACACAAACCACCTGTATTAAATAGGACGGCCCATAATCAATATTTGAAGCTCTCTTCTATTATAACATGCTAGGAGTTTTCGCTTCAATGTGGATTTGCACCGAAGTAAGTCAGAGGGTCCTGGTCCAGGACGATTCATGGGTTTGTGAGGATAGATGACAAGGACATGAGGACGCCTGGACATCAATATGGTGAAGTGGAAACGTGATAATGGCACATCCTATGTTGCTTGGCCCTTAACATACAAGTAAGTGGTATTTCTTACGTGGAAGGTCATCATGTATATTACAATTTACAGCACGGACTCTAATGGATAATATTATAGCATGCTCTCTACTGCAAACATAGATTCTTCCATGGGGAGAATTTCTCAAAAGTCGTTAGTATTTCCAAGTTTGCAGCCCCGGGAGTGCTTCCTTAGCATTCAAAACCATCAATTTGACCAAGTCCAAAGAAGAAACAGAGAACACACTGGGCTCAACATTGAAATCAACAGTTTGCATGTTACTGAAACATGCATAATACCATACATGTGCCCATGAGGTTAGGCAACAACAACAACTCTCCTTGACATGCATGAATCATCAGAGGTTCTACTCAATTTAGGGCATGACACATGGCACAAAGCTTTGAAAAAACAAATACTTAGTGCTGAATTTGACTCATGGGCACATATGCTAAATAATAGTGAAAACGGTTTCTGTATCTTGGGGTGGGTGTGTGAGACTTACTTGAAGGCAGTGAAATCGGTCCACTTTCCTCCCAAAGAGCGGCGGCCCATAGCTGACTCGTTGGATTTGATCATGGTGGTGAGAGCGGCGGCGGTGGCCATGGCAGCCGGCAGCCAGCAGACGCAGAAAGAAGTTGAGGAAATGGTGGACTCGCTGGCCTTTCATGCCCCTGGAAGAATTATATGCCGTCCCTCCAACATTTTCGCTATAGACTGAAGCACCCGGCGACTTAATTGTGCTCATTGGCTCACTCACTGGGACACTGCTGGTATCTGCCATCTTGATGCTCGCCTTTACTTGCTTCACAAACTCAACCTTCCACTCAGGTAACCTCAGTGCTTGTTTTGGCAATAGTACTAGTCCCTGGTCATCAGCCAGGGAAGCTCACTAGGGTCAGGTGGCATGGAGACGAACTATAAAATGCTTGATTTGGGCCATCTATTATGTGCTATAAAGTCCTGTACTTACCACAAAGACAACCAGATTTCCATTCAAACGTGACATATCGGTAGGCTCTCCTTCAAAAAATGAGAGACTTATAGGCAATATATCTTCTCAGTGGGTCAACTCCCAGAAATTCATAGAAACAAGTGAGAGTTTCTTGACATGGTTATGTCAACTTTTTATAACCCACGGCCCACCTTTCTTTTGCCGATAATCGATACACTAACTCCACATGTCAAAGTACATACTGCCAAAGAAATTAACACGGGAACATCAACACCGCAGAAACATGACTATTCTAGCTAGGTTGAATGTCACTGGAATATTATTAACATGTCTGTGTCTCAAAGTCCCATCAAATTGCTGACCATGAGAAGCAATATGTCACGTGTAGACTCGATTCCAAAAGTACGACTCCAACTATTAATCCCTTCCCAGCACCTAGTCGAGGAGACTCGACACAAGATAATTTGTTGTGTACATAAAGGCTGCATACTGACAACAATTACAAGATTTGAAATTTACTTTCAAAGACAAAGCTGACGTATAATGCAGAGGACAACAACACGTTCGCCCCAACAAACATTTCTCTCTAAGCCACGATTCACCGTAAAGCTGTCTATATAATGCCCACTTTGCATACATGCATGCGACTCCTACCTAGTTATTAGCAGTTTGCAGTTACTCCTTCATAACGCACTCATTGTCAACAAAAAAAACACTCGAATCCAAAATTCGCTCCACCATGCAACCAACTAGACCACCAACAGTAGACTGGTAACAAAACCACACAGTCACACAATAGGTAGCTGGTAAATCTCTCACTTGTGTCGATCAGGTTAGAGGATACGCGCTTTCCTACTGGAGAGCACGTAGTTCACAACTCCATCTCAAAATTCATTTATAACTCTACTTCCATGAGGTCTTCTGCAGACATTCAACAAGAAGCTGACCACACACCACGACATAAGAATTCCCCAACACCACAAGTTCATGGCAAAACTGTTCCAAACAAAATTAACATTCCGAATTCTGCTCCAAAGAAGATTTTGTCCTCATCATGCCCATGTTGCCTGCCTCTCTAAGCATGTCAAACACAAAAATTTATGAAGCCGGCCACCCCAAGTAATATATATGTCAGTTTCAAATTCATCAGGCAGTGCTGGTACTCATGGCTTACGTACTAATATTCTTGAGCCGAAATGTAGACCCTGCTAAAACGCATGTAAAATGCTGTTGCTGCTGCTGATGTTGCTGCTCAATGATGATGTTACAATGAATTCACCTGAATTTGTAATGTGAAGGAGAAGAGAAGGTTTGCTCATACTAGAGAAAACTTGTTGCAGAAAGTGGGGGAGCCTTATTTGAATGCATGGGGGCAAGGGTGAAAGGGGGACAAATAAGGGGAAACTTGAGAGGCTGCGTTATGGGCAGCGTCCACCTGGCGCCTTCCACGTAGGTGGAAGGCGTCCAGCTCAGCATAGGATCTTTTTCCTCCATCCTGTCTGAGAGACATCTCCGAGTCTTACATGGAAAGGGAAATGTGTTGGAAAATCCCCGCATCCAAGTTAGAGCCCAAGTGCTACAGGAAAATTGCTAAGTGCAGTGCACGAAATTGTAACCTTGTTGTATATACCATACGTTCAGGTGTGCCATTGTCCATGTCATCTTTTACGAGATTGGAACAACCAATCTCATGATGACACGTGGTGCTTTTTGGTAAAAAATTAATCATGGATTCTTGTTGAGTTTGACATGCACATAGGGTAGTTTTATGTAGTAAATGAGGTTCTAGTGAATTATGACAACACTTAAAATAAAGATGAACATAGTTATAATAACAAGAAGGTAGTGAGAGGTGTAATGTGTTATCTAAGGTTTAAGAGTAGGTCGGAGAAGCATGTTTTTAGCTAGATTATGTCATGAAGTGATAGTAGGAGGGTTTGAGAAATGCAAGGGTTCTTACCTTAGAAGAAGATTTTGTGTTATGAAAGGGTTGTCTTATCTCATAACATGGAAAGATAAGAACTCTAATCATGAAAGAAGAGAATTTCTGAGGCAGTGACCATCAAAAGGATCACAAAATAATCCTTTTGGGTACTTCCATATTGACTTTAGAAGTAAAACGCATCAAACATTCATCATAATCACAAAGCTCATTGTTGATGAGAGAAACTTGGAGAAACTTGATATGGCTGGCAAGAATTATTGATTACTATAGATTGGTGGAAAGTTGCAAGCATAACAGAGTTATCCTCTAACTCAAAATGACTTTTTGGTGGGAAGTTGGTTGATTTGCATCACAACACCTTCCATGTCTGGTAAGTTTTTGGTGCATGCCTGGAGGTAGTGTGGAGATTTGAATGAAGTATATTCTATATTGGTTCATTGAGGGTGAAACCCATATTTGGCTAGGACTTCAATCAACCGAAATAGGCTGCTCTTCATCAAGTTCAAACACTACCTTCCAAGCATGCACCACAAGTGGCAAGAAATCATTGATTCTGCATGCAAAACAAGCAATAAGAAAATTAGAGGGGACCAACTGCAAAACAAAGAAAAGTCCCATTAAGAGTTGAAGGATAACTCAAACGTATGATTTTGAAGTGATCAAACTGTCGGAATTGTATGTTGAGATGTGAGCACTTCATGACGTATAGAGTACAACCATACATGCAATTTAGTGATCAAGCTTCAGGAGGTGAGAGACAATTTCCAATAGCTGCATCTGGGAAATATAAACGTTGCAAAAGATTCAGTGACTTGTTTGTACAGTATCTGAATTCAAGCTACCGTTCTCCTCACAATTGGCGCATCATCATCATCATCCTCATTGCACTGACGATTTATGGCACCAAAAGCGGATACCCTTTTCCTCTGCAGAGATGTCCCACCTTCTTCATGCTCAGAAAGGTTGAAGAACTGCCTGGCAACCATTACACCGGCAGGGTCGAGTTCCCAACCGTGCAAATCAATTTGTGGCCAAAAATGGTGAATGATTCTTGCAGCGGTGCCCGCTCCGAGACCGAGGATTCCAATCGGACCATCTGGGAGGAGGGGAGGAAGACACGCAAACAGATCGTAGTATGAGTTTGTGATCGCTTTTTATGGCTGGTACACGCTCTGAATGTTGCCCGGCTTATCCAGAAGAAGAATTTTTGTGCCTGCAAGCGGGTGGTCTGCCTTTCTTGCCACCTCCAACACCTGCACAAAGTTGTCTCTGATGGGATTTGGTAAATTATAAGTTGGAAAAAGAAAACCTTACAACTCAGTTTAGCAGGTTGGATGAACCGAACAAGAAGAAGAAAGAATGGAGCTCATTTGTATTTCTGTGAGTGCTTGAACGATGATGGAAGCTACCATGTTGCAATGTTCTGGACAATTCTCTGACCTAATGAGGTAATTGGGAGCTATGGAGAAAACCTAAAACTATAGCTGCAGGCTGGACAAACGGAAGGAGAACAAGAAAATTGGAGCTCATCAGTGCTTAAACCCTGATGAAAGCCCCCGTCGCAATGCTCAACACAATTTGCTGACCAAAATGAGAAAATTAGCAGCTATGGAAAAAACCCCACAAGAACAAGAATTCAGCTCATCGGTAGTTCTATAAACCCTGATGGGAAGCCGCCCTGTCGCAAAGTTCTCAACAATTTGCTGACCAATATGAGAAACCAAAAATGAGAAGAAAAAAAATGTTAGCAGCTATGAAAACTACCCGAATTCCAACAGATTGGACAAACCCAACAACAATGCAGCTCATCAGTATTTCTTTGAGCACATAAAACCCTGATTAAAACCGCCATATCGCAATGTTGTACACAATTTGGTGACCAAAATGAGCAAATTAGCACCTATGCAAAAAAGACTTAAAATCTAACAGATTGGACCAACCCAACCAACAAGAACAAGAAGAAAGCAGCTCATTGGTATTTCTTGAAGCACTTGAACCCTGATTGAACCGGCCATGTCGCAAATGTTCAACACAATTGCTGACCAAAATGAGAAAATTGGCAGCTATGGAATTGAATACCACAGAATGACACATTTACATTCTGCTTTGAAGGAGAAACTTCGGCTACAAGATTCATATTCAGTTCCAATTGACACTTACAAGCTTTTGAATTTGGCCAGCATTTGGACATCTTCGTCCTGTATATCGATGCCCCATGCAACCTCCTTTTCCTCCTCCTCCCCCTCCTCGCCATCACCACAATCGAGCACCACATCTCCAAAAATTGAAGAGCTGAAATTCTGACCTCCATTTTGACCACCGTCCTTCACTGCTCTAATTCCTCCTCCATGTCTCCACTCAACAGAATATCCAACTCTGGAATTCCTCAATTCCTCTTTGGCACTCGGAGGAAGAAGAAGACTCCCACAGGTTCCCTTCTACATTCTGCAATTCTGTGCCGGTATTGTTGTGTCAAGGCAAGACATGGCACTGAGACATGGTGGTGGGAAATATTACTTGGTGTATAGAATTGTAGGTTAGGCAAAAAGGAGATGATTTGCAGCGCCATTCCTACTTAAACCAAAAACAATTACAATTGCCCAGAAAATAAAACAACAATTCCGTGTGAGTGACGATGGGGATGAGAAACTTATGTATGGTAAGGTAGACAACCTGTGTGTGGTTGCTTTTCTTATTAGAATAATTATATAGTAGAGGGGCCTATTCCTGATCAGCAATCTATAGTGTACCGGAATTTTGATTAGGTTGGGGTTGAGTTTCGATCAAGCTAGGAGTGGATTTCAATCAGGCCGGAACCTATAGTGCCACCACACATGTTCTGATTTTGAGTGCTAAAGTGAGGAGGAATGAGTGGTTATGATATACTCTAGGCATCGGTAATATGTTTGGGCCAACTTTTGGCTTCAAGAATTTACAATAATTTCAATTTAAGGAATAAAATTATTGAAAATTTTGCAGTCCTCTTGATTGCTATCTTCCTACACATGAAAGATTTGGACCACCTTATACTTCTCTAGATCTTGCAGAGAGTCTCTTAAGTGATCGGTTATGGGCACCTCTACTCTATTTGAGTGGTATGTAATTTGGTGTAGCTCCAAGAGCAAATACCAAAAGAACGCGTTTTAAAAACATTGGACTATGTGCTCAAAAAATGATAACCATTCTACACTTGATGATCAACATATTTGGGGGGACCCATATGACTGTTTAATGAGCACGGGAATCTTCACTTTGGTAATGAATAAGACATTCATACGAGCTCCAAAAATGATCAAGAAAGTGCCTACAACATCGCTTTGGATTTGCTAACCATCTCATACTAATTGCGTGTTCCATATCCTAGGAGATGGAGGCTCTTCGGGAAAAGTAACCACTTAAGACTTCTCTACCTTAGATGGGCCTTATTTGTTTGGTTGCTTTATGTTCTTTGTTACCTTATAGATAATACTTGAATTTGCGAGGTTGAATTTTTGTGCGTCCGCAAATGTCAAGTAAATGGGCTTTAACTAGACACTTTTATCTCTGCACCCACTTCTTGTAGGATATGCAAATATGTAAGATGATTAGCAAATCCAAATGGTGTACATGGCCGTGTTCTTCATATTGTTTGTAGCTAATCATACATTATCAGCATATGAATCCTAAGCAATCATCTTGTGCTGGTGAAAGAATTATGCAAATCTACCACCATGGTAGATTGTTTTAAAAACTTTCTAAGGACACATGATAATTGCCCCTGACTCATATGCTTATAATGACATGAATATATGATTCATTATGAATGTGAAGATTCTCTTTCTCAATTCAAAATCTTTCTCAATTATGTTGACTACGAGACATAGAATGATTACAAATTTTGAACACATAACTTAAACTCTTTTAAACAAATTTTTTTTTTGACGTCCATTCTTAGATTTACACTGAAACATACACCCCTTCTCTACTAACCCAACTCTCAACACAAGTCCTGAGCCTCACGTCCCAAAAACGTTGCCATGTAAGCATCCACGTCACACTTATGACTTAAGAACTGGAACCCATGTGATGTGGAGAGTCCCAACTTCCTTGCTCTCAGTGGCTGAAGTTGCATGGATTGACCTCAAGTGACTCGGGACTCGGGACTTGGGACCCCCTATGAACAAAGGCCCTGAGATAACCAAGAACTTCAAATTCCCAGAAGTCCGACCTCATCTTTATCCCACTTGCTGCATGAAATCAATTGCAACTTAGCGTACCATGGACACTTTCTCTGTCTGCACGGCACTCCCCGACTGAACCTAAGTTAGGGCCAACAGGGAAACCAACGTTTTCTTCTCAGCTTCTTCTGTCTACGCCCATTTCCTTATTAAAGTCATGCTATGTATTATCTGGATGGCTTTCAATTTCTACTGGCAGCAGGCATGTGTTGTAAGTATGCAAATACCGTCCAAACCAGTGCCCGGGAAGTTTTTGGGCGCAGTCAGTCGATATCCTAGGATTTAAGAAGGGACACCCAAGAGACATGAATTGATCATGAATTGGATTACTTGTTCAATCATAGTTTACATAAATTGGAGGGATCGACGTGGTCTTCTATGGCTCAATGTTAATGGACTCTAATAATTCATGGCAAAATTTGTAGGGATTAACCCTAACTTCTACATATGCATTTGTGGATGCAAATAAATTTTAGCCTCACGATCCCGAGTAGTATAAGGTAGCAAACAACCAAGAGACCCAAATAACCAAATAAGACCCATCTACCTTAATATTATATCGCGACTGAGTGTATCATGGAATCATAACATTATTAAGTAGCTAGATGATGGTCTCTTTTTAAAGAAAGAGGCTCCAATTTTTTTGAATAAAACTCTATGTTCATAGTTGCTTGTCGAAAACGTCATAGTACACACAACCCAAGTGCTCCCCATAAATGGGGAATCCCAAACTTAAAGGAGAATCATTCTAGCCAAATACACAGTCCCACAAAATGCAACCAACCAGTTGAGTAATTTTAATATGAACTTCTCTATTAGTTACAGATGAACTGGTTGAGTTTGTGGAAATAAGCGGTTGAAGTTCAAGGCTTCATGTAATTTACTGATCATTTTAGAGGAATGTATAGAATGTACCCAAATTCAATATAGCAAAACTGAAAGTTGTCAACGTGTAACTAGTTGGACTTGGAAAACACTAAGATCTCAACCGATGATGCCCAAAAATCTCCCCAGACATTGGTGTCATCCCAACAACGTACATACTATTGAGGGCCGGTTTACACTATGGACCAAGATGTCGACCCAGGGCGTTGTACGAGCATTGATTGGCTGTTGAACTCGTCCTGGGACCACTTTGGTTTACACCAAGGAAAAGACCATGGAGGTCGAGGTCCCCAAAAGACATATTTTAAGGCCTAATTAATACATTGACATGGTCCAATGGGTTTTGCGGTGAGAGAGGCAAGAGAGGTGTTTTGGTAGGAAAAGGCAAGGGCCCATGGTAGAGAAATGTCGTTATAATACCTTTTTAATGAAATTTTTTTGAGGGCTTTATATACAACTCTTCCCACTAGGTAAGGCTTACAAGGCACACTTTTCAACATCTATATGATGTAATGAATCTTGAGGAGCAAGTCCGCCCCCTATGTGCCTAGATCATATCATAGCCCATGAGATATACCATTTCTTCCATGCCTTGCCCCTTAAACTTGCTCCCACATGTTTCATCAAACAATGTGGGACATCTAGAACTCAAGAATTTGAGTACACCTGGTGAAGCAAGTTGCAAATAATGCTCAATGTACAACACAAGGTACATGTCACATGTAAATTACATTGAACATGTACAAATTAAATCGCTCTTTTTTTTGTAAAAATTGTTGTGAGAAGATTTGCAAGCCATATCTTCGACACATTTAACAAGAAGTGAAGACAAATAAAGCCCAAGAGAAGACAAGAGAATGAGCAAACTTGATTTTTTTTTCAAAAATGTCCTTTTTGGGCATATATTAAAAAAAATCAGCACATTCACTTTTTGGTGCATGGTCATTCTTCTTGGTCCACAATCGGTTTACACCTAGTGAGGGGCCCCATGCTTTCAAAACTGATTTTTTAAGAAGTCAGACCATGGAAGTTGGACCATGAACTCGCACCATTGAAAAGGGCCCTCTTCCATGGTCCGACTTCATGGTCCATAGTGTAAACCAGCCCTGAGATGCCCATGAACCTCGATTTTCCCAAAAGTCTGATCTCATCTTCTCCTCACATGCCGCTCACTACTGCAGTACCGATCAGTGTTCAAGATTGAAGCCCTCATATGAGTTTCGTTTTGAAGGGCTCTCAAATTTCAGTTGAAGGGCTTGTTCAAATCCAAGACATCAATCTAAGAATATAGAAATGAAATACAAAACTCATATTAAACTTGCGCATGAGTTATATGTTACATGTTTCTAGTACAATGTGGAAAATTCAAAATCAACCATCTAACTCCACTTCTCATAGTGACAATGCCCTATGCCTGTTGGTTCTTGTGGTGGGCATATTAAATCGAGGACTTCAAGTGATGTCTTCATTTTCAATTTGGGGTTGCGTTTTGAAGGGTTGTTGTGAGAGAGGTATATTTTGAAGGGCCAAATCGCGTTTGAAGGGCATCGAAGACTTCAATCTTGAACACTGGTACCGATACCTCCAGAAATTTAGTTTAGAATGGCGACTTACTGTACCATGGACAATTTCTCTGTCTGCACTGCCAGACTGAAGCCGACAATCAACTAGGGAACTGCTTTCTCCTCAGCTTGTAACACAGTGTCCCCATTTCTTGCGGTGGACGTTAAAGTCCCCCCTACGAACTTGTAGGGGGAGGCAGATATGGGCTGGGGCCGCCCCCAGATTTTTTTTGGATTTTCTAAACCCGATCGAAAACTGCTGCCCGCCCCACCCAACTTCGAAAAAAACATTGCCCTTGCATTCTTGAAGGTTGCTTGTCCACAAATTCCGTATTGAGTGCACTTCACCTTCCAGGTCTAGAATCCAATACATGTGTGCATTTCCAATTAGTAAATAAGCAATTGATTGGGATTTCATTCCGGAAGTGAAGCATGTAATTAACTTGGAGGTCAAAAACATTACAAAATCCTCATTAACATTGAGGTTATAATTTCTGTGACTTACTATTTGAAAGTGTCTTTGTCATTCTAAAATGAAACTTAAATTAGTGTGTTGATTTAATATGTATATTTTATAATAGTTTAGGTAGAGCATTGTCTCGACCAATGTGGGTACAACAAGTGGAAAATTCTTCCTATATATATATTATTTATTTTGTCGAACCAAACAACACCCTATGGTGGTACTTAGTACCCACCAACCCACAAGTGCCAAGTGGTGGGCTAGCGGCAACTCATTGCCCACTCGGGTGAGTTTGGGATGGTTTTCCATGTAGGCCACTCACCCATCATATTCTAATGGAAATGTAGATTTCACTAGGTGAATCTATGTTTCCACTAGACTCTGGTTGGCGAGTGGCTCACATGGAAACTAACCCTTTCCATGTAAGCCACTTGCCCACTAGATTCTAGATAATAATGGGTCGGAGGTGTGTGCCATGTAGTTAAGCACAAGCCACCACCCAACCACATTCTGATGGTCCACTAGAATGTGGAGGGCTGTGGACACGGGCTAGTAGACCTATGTCTAGAAAGAACCGGCGGTTAGTTGCAGATGAACCGGTTGAGTTCAAGAAATAACCGGTTGAAGTTCAAGACTTCAGGAAATTTACCGATCATTTTAGGGGAATCTATAGAAGATACCTCAAATGAATAAAGCAAATCCGGAAGATGTCAACATGTAACCAGTTGGATTTAGAATCACTAGGATCTTGACCGACTATGCCCAAAAACTTCACGGGCACTATAGCAGACTTCTATGAGCCCACTAAAAATCTTTAACCTACAAGTGCTAGTCACTAGAGGATTAAGACTGGTTGAAGACTTGAGAGAACCAATGATGGTCTAGAACTCCATCCTTGATAACTGGGAGGAGGAGGTTAAGTAGGTGGGCCCGGATTTGAGAAGATGGGAGTAGCTAGTTGGCACATACGAACCCTACCCCACCATAATTCCTCTATATTTGGGCGGGTTAGTCCTTGTTCACAGTAGAATATGGTGGGCGAGTGGCGTACATGGAAATTCACCCTACCTTGCCCATGCCTAGTCACCTAATTGTAGTACCGACAACTCCGTCTCAGGCTAAAGATGGTTCAATAGATTGCTTCTTTCTTTCATCTCATTCATTTCTTGTGGTGAGAGGCTCCATTGCATCATTGTTGTGTGGGAGGCTTGTGTCGCTCGTTTCTCATAGATAAAGGATTTCGTTTTCATAAGGTATGTGGGCGTTGTTTGGTTCATTTTTCATGTTCTCCTATTTCTACCGATCAAATTGTGTTGCATTAGCTAATCTACGGTGAAGCATCATCAAAACTCAATTGAAAATCGGACTTTCCCTAGTTTGGTTATGGTTATTGGAAGTACATGTTTGTTGATTCCTTGAGTGAATATTTCATAGCAAGTCTCCTCATTGTGTTCACTGTTCAGTGTAGAGTAGTTGATAAAATACGAAGACGTAGTCCTATCTCTTTGAAACATGTGTGTGTACGTTGTTTGTTGTTGGATCCTCGCCTAACCCCACACCGACCAAATGTAGATGTCTGATCAAGAAAAATTACCAAATAACACTCGCATGCATACCCTTATGGCCTGGCATACGAACTGTGTGGATGGCAGACTTGTGTTGGGTTGGATTGCTTGTACCATCATCGCAACACGGTGTCCTGGTGCACTAGTAGCATTTAAGTAGTAGCAGGAGCCAAGAATCTTTGTATTCTTGTGCATGCATCTGCTATTTATCAGCTTGTCTCAACACCAGGGTATCTTCTTCTTCTTCTTCTTCTTCTTTAATAATAACTTGTCCTTCCCCTCCCCCCTGACTATCAAACATTCAGTGATTGGTTTTTATCTCCTTTGAGGATGGGTAGTTTAATTGGATGTATGAGGTTGATTGGTGCACATGTTTTGGTGGGGTTGTAGCAAAAAATGGGGAGAACCGACTGCTAGTGCAGATGACCTGGTTGAGTTTGAGAAATAAGCGGTTGAAGTTGAAGAGTTCAGGAAAGTTATTGCTGATAAATTTAGAGGAGTTTGCAAAATGTTCCTCAATTTGACAATGAAAAACCACTAGATGTCAACATGTAACTGCTTGGGCTTGGAAACACTAGGATCTCGACCGATTATGCCCAAAAATCTCCCCAAACACTGGGTTGTAGACGTGGGGGGAGGTTTTGAACTTTCTCCAAGGGGTGATTCAATGCACTCCATAGAGAGAGATATCATACCTCTTATTTTTGCTAAATGGAGAATCAATCAAACCTCCCTATGCAGTGGTTCTTGTCCTGCGTATGATTAACTAGTCTGTCAAGGTTGTGGGTGTGGTGATATGGTGTTTTGAAGGTGGTCATCTTGCGTCATGTATTAACCGGAACGGTTTTATGAAAACATGGGATGTATGGAGCCCAAGAATTCGAGGCAACCATATAAGTTGAAGGTGAAAATACTAGAATTTCTTGTAGCTCAGAAAAGTCTCGTTTAAGCAAAATTTGACCCCGGAGTTAGCATTGGAGACTGTAAGTTAGTCTAGTGGGATTAATTTGGGATGAATCAGCCATAAGCCTATAAAGGCCAAGTAGGTTTTATGCGGACCCCTTAAGATGGCTTCCATGAATCCTAAGAATACCAAAACATGTGCACCAATCGATTGTGCACCAAATTAAACATTGTGCTACAATCGATTCAGTGTAGCTCCCTCGTTTGGTCAACATGTGTATTGAACTCTTCTATTGTAGTTATTCATCTGTTATTTTATTTTTTGGAAGCAAATGAAATGCTTTATTTCATTGCTAGACACAATACAAGGCCACTAGGACCTGAAGCATAGGGGCTTCTATTTTAACTTTACATGCTACCATGCTACCTAGTAGGTCCTAGAGTTCTCTTCCAAAAAGTGCTTTGCATTGCTAGGTCCTAGTTGAAGAGATAAATTGTATTTTTTGTGAATGAATAGAATTGTATTTAACTAGAATCCACATATTATTCTTCTTTACACATGCGTAGAATTGGTCTTAAGAGTTCCGTTCCATGCATGTTTTGCCTTCATCTTAAGTGAGGATAGGTGTGTAAGGACTTAGTATTGGGTGTGAAACATATTATATTAAACCAAATCCTCCCCTCTTTTTCCGCCAACAAAATATGCAATGGTCCCGCAACATGGTCCATTCTCACTTCACACTCTACTTGAGGGCCTGTGACTACATAAAACGACTTTCCCCACACCCATGGTACGGCCTTTGGATGAGAGTCAAGGGTCCTCACCATTACAAGGTCATGGCTCTTGGCTCATGTGTGAAGTGGTCCTAATTGTCCACCATGGCTCATGTGTGAAGTGGCCCTAATTGTCCACCATGGCTCTCACGATCAACCGCCTTCTACACAGGTTCTTGGTAGTGGTGATTCGTGGCTCCTGAAGGGTAGTGATGTTCTGAACATGATTTACACAGCAAAACTCGCATTGGATTAGCAAATCTACGATGAAACATCTTTAAAAATCGGACCTCCTTTGATTTTAGTTATGGTTATCGGAAGTGCATGTTTGTTGATTTCTTCACTGGATACATAGGTCCTCCCGATTGTGTTCACTATTGAGTGTAGAGTAGTTATCGATATTTGAAGACGTAGTCCAATCTCTTTTAAACATGTGTATTTATGATGTTTGCTCTTTCATTCTCATGGAACCACATGCCACTCAAACCTAGGGGTCCGATTAAGAAAATTAGCCACTTAAGACTCATCTACCTTATATTCAACATTTTAATATACCTCCATTGCAATTTAATGTAGAAGGGTCAAATGTTTCAATATGATTGAGTTCATCTAGGGCACATGCATGATCCCTCAACACCTTCTTGACATCCCTTTTATTTTCAATGTACAAGCACCAAATAAATAAATAAATAACCAACGTTGGGCAATCCGACGTGAATTTGAGCATGTTGGCCCTACCCTGCTTAAGAATCCTCTTGGTGTAGGGTGGGGTTTACTGCCTACCTTGCTGTGGGTGGGCTCTTGGCTTCCACGGGGCGATCACACCCCCTTACATTTCATAACCACGTGCGATAATGGTTTGCTACCCTCTATTATATGCCATAGATAATTTTAAAAATTATGAATTTTTTTCTACATATACATAACCATTGATGGTACCTTTTTTATATATTTTTGAATTTTTAGTCATCTTCATTTTTTTAGGAATTTTTTTAGTTCAATTCTGCGTCATTCTAGTTAGAAACGGTATGTTTTATTAAAAAAACAGATAATCAAATTTGGTTGCCATTTTTTACTATGTAGTAGATACCGATTTTATCTACTCATGAAAAAAAATTGATAAAATTTTGACCCATTTTGATGATCCTTTATGTAAAAAGTAGATTTTTTTTTATCGCACGTGGTGTTCAACTTGACAATGGAGTGCACCCCCCGGGTTGGCTTCCTACCTACCTAGCTAGTTTTTTTCCGTCAAGTAGAGAGAAGATTTCACAGCAGGAATCGAACTGCCAACCACTCCATTCGAAAATGGGTACCTCTCCAATATCAACCAGTAGTTTAGGGTCATCTTGGACCGACAAGCACCAAATGCTTTAGTAGGGTTGTAGGCATGGTTCAAGTCAAACAATCCGACTCCGTAATTTTCATACGACCTTTTATTATTTCTTGACATTTGTAATGAAAGACATCATTCAAGTCATTTCTATTATCCAATTCTATCGATCTCAACAATTTATAGAATAATGTAGTGGTCAATTCCCCCTCTCCGAATTTCAACTTCCCCCTAAGATTATGCCAATCACAAATTCTTGTTGTTTGGCGTGAAAATTAGCACACACTTCCATGTGACAAGGGGTTCAAATTTTTTATCATCAATTGGTTCGTGGTAAACTTCGCCAACACACGGAAGTCATGTGCTCTTATAGCATGCCCACACTTATCAGTGTGGGTGACCAACGAACGGCTCCTACCAACAGGGGCCAGTTTTGACTCCGATTTGACCAATGATAAACAATGTAACCAGTGTTGGTAGGATCCGTTCACTGGAGGCCCGCACCAATAAGTGCGGGCGGGGTATCAATAGCACCCAATCAAGTGAAGAACCAGGTTGAAGTTTGAACACTTCCACCTAGACGCTAGGAATGCAGCTTTCTAGTGCATGACCTACGGTGATGCGTGCTTAGGTGGAGATCTAAGAACTTATCTCATTGTAGGTGTCAGGGGGGTTTGGTCTACAGACCAAGCGTGCGAAGGGAAGACCCATTTTTGCAGCTATCAGTTCCGGTCACGCCTTCCTCTTGGGTGCTCTTCCGTCCGTGTGCGGGAGAACGATTTCGGAGAAGCCTTGCAAGGAGCCCAAATCTGATCTAGTTACCGAAATCTCTTCCCACAGGTTTTTTTGATGCTTGCAGCTTCTCCGTGGACGATGGATGTTCAATAGTAACCATTGGTAGGAGCTGACCGCGGGGATCGGTTTTGGTTGCCGGGGTGGGAGGAGTTGCCACATGCGGAATAGAGATCTGTGCAGACAACTGAGACTTGGGGAGAATCGGTCGCAACAACTTGTAAGTATTTGTCTGTGTTTCTGTTATGTATACAGTTTAACATGTGAGAAGTTGGCGTTTGTAAGTGCTTATTACCGAGCGGAACTGTGAGTGCACGAGGACCTGTACCGACAATTTAGTTTTGTGCCCTGGTTTTTGTTCCTTTGGGTAAACCTTAGTGGCAGCAGTGAGGGGTACGAGTGCTGATGATCTAGTCTCGATTATCCTAGGGGCCCCGACAAATTTGTTTGTGTAGAATCCTACCCTTTAAGCCTATTTCGCTAATGTCTACCATCGACTCCGGCTATGGAGATGTGATGGACACTTCAATTGTTGTAACTTTGTGAAAGAGCAAGCACTGGAAGTTTGAATTTACAGACACGGCTGTGGTGGGAAGCTGCACATCCCAAACGCAAATCTCCATTGCAAACTAACTGTTCCTGTTCTCGTGGTTGGTGATTCTTTCGCAGGCTGTCCCTAGGTCTCTCATTTGATGAGAACTTAGAATGGCCTTTATTGAGAGCTTCGCCCCTTAAACCGCACAAATGTCGTGTTTGTGTCAGGGACTCTAGACATTTCCAAACTGCATGATTTTATGTTGGCTCACTTCAAATGTATGTTGGTATGCCTGGGGTTTGATTCCATATATGAGATTGTGTGAATATGTGAGTGTGATGTTGCATCTGTCGCATGGTTCTGAAGTGCGGCTAATTTCGGGTAACGGTTGTTTTTGAAAAATACTTGGGTAGAGTGCTACGGAGGGGACCCCATCCCTCTCTGCCGTTCGGTTCTGGGCGATCTGCCTTGAAAACTCCATGCAGCAGAGCAAGTAGGGTTTGCATAGTCTGAATGGCGGAAGAGTGATTTTGGTAGCCGTGGATACTCGTGGGGGCTTTGATCCCTGACTCCCTTTCATGCATCTGCACAAGATTATTTGCATCCAAGGTGAGTCTCTTATATTCCAGGGGCCATAAGAGTACTCCTTAAATATCGTTCTTATATATTAGTAGAAAGTCAAATTTGGCTACCTTCAGATCGAAGTCTCTCGCAGCCTGCCTGCCAACTTCTCCGATTCAGATCCTGGCCATGGCCTCTCTTGTGCCACTCTCGTATTGTGAACAATTTTTTGCAATTCTACTCTGGAGTCTTAGTTGCCGGTAGATTAAGACATTGGAACGGGTTGGAAAAAGTGGAGGAGATGCCTCATCTTGCTGCACACCAGTCTTCATTGTTGGATAGGGGTCCAGACTCCAAAGTGTGTGCTGTGTTTGGAAAAGGACAGTGGAATTAACTGAGTGGAGGAGATATTAGAGGACGTTGAGATGTCGCCTCATTGGGAGTAAAGTATGTGGGTGTTATTCGGTTCATTTTCATGTTCTCCAACTTCTACCCCTTAGATTTACAGAACGGAATTTGTGTTGCAATAGAAAATCTAGGAGGAAGCATGAGCACAAATTGAACCGAAAATGGACCTCCCATGATTGAATACTGGTTATCGGAAGTGCATGTTTGTTGATTTCTCAATTGAATACCCGGGTCCAGCTCCCAATTGTGTTCACTATTGAGTGTGGAGTGGTTCATAATATGAGGACGTAACTCGATCTCTTTTAAACATGTGTCTTTGTGGGGTTTGTTTATGATCCTCACTGAACCATAAACCATACAAATAGAAGGATCCGATTAAGAAAAGTAACCAAATAACACCCTCATACCTTATGTACAATGTTGGATAATTTAGGTGAGTTGCAAAGAGCAACCAGAGTCGTTACACTGTATGGCTATGTCTGCTTATATGAGGTCCGAGTGATGTGTTTCGTTACCATTGTCAAAATATGATAATGTTCAAGAGCAAGGACCTGATATATTAGGCTTGGCTAGTTGTGTCCTCCTAAAATCGAACCGCAATTGACGAGCACTACTACCCCTTTCCCATGTCACAATGGTTAACAAATTAAAGGACAAAAGAACAAAGGATCCACATCATAACAAATGTGGAGTATTCACCGTCACGTGGCTCAAGTGCAACTTGCGATAGTTGCAAGTCTAGTGCAAAGGAATCGCCTTGAAAGAGGTTCCTCTTTGTGTGTGTACACAACCACCTTCCATTTCTCAAGCATCCAACCTACTCGGTGACCTCCTTCCATGCTTGAGCAGAAGTATTTCAGTGACATACATGCTTGGGAGTCGGTTTTTCCCTATTCACAATGGAAAGTATCCACACGTTAAAACAAGTTCACTTGCAAGTGGGGCTACCTCCCTAGGGTTCACTTGGTGAAACCGACGTCCAATAGGAATTCTTAATTTGAATATTTAGACTTTTGTTTCTAAGGCTGAATGTAGTATCTCTATCCCCCTGTATTTTATTTTATTTTATTATTTTCTTCTAGAGGAGAGGTTTTCGTTCAATTCACTTTTATGCGGATTGCGGTAAGCAAAAGATGATCATAGACAGTTAGACCAAATGTCACTCTGGATCGGATATGTTCCAAAACAGTGTTAGGTGGTGGATTCAACCTTCTCAAACCTAAGTGGTCTTTGTTGTTCTGGAAGCTTGGAGTAGGTGAACCGTCTTTCCGTATTTTTCTAGTGTGCAGGGAAGTTATCAAACTGTTTAAGTTAATTGTAACCTGTGAAGGGTATGCAACGTAGATTTAGTCTAGTATTTAATTGATCTTGTGCTCCACAGTGTGGGATTTGTCGAACTTCATATATATGTACACAATCCAGGCTGCTAAGCCTCCTGATTCCCATGAGGACCGTGCCCACATTTGCAAGTTATCATGTTATATATATATCATCTAGGCTGCTAAGTCGAATGAGTCCCATGAGGACTGTCCCCACATTTGCAAGTTCTCGTATCAATAGCCGGGGAGATTTTTGGGCATAACCAATCAAAATCCTAGTGTTTCCAAGTCCAATCAGTTACATGTTGTGATCTTTCGGGGGTTCTTTATTAATCGTGAGGTATATTCCATAGATCCTCTAGAATGATGGATAATTCTCCTGAAGTCTTGAACTTCAACTGGTTATTTCTCAAACTCAATTCGTTCATCTGTAACTAGTGGTCAGTTCTCCCCGTTGATTGTCTTGTTTAATCCTTCCAACTATTCTTATTTGAAGTGAAGGAGAACTTGCAGTAGCTTGTCATATATTCACCTAGTGCTTAAAGAAAACGGGACATACAATTTCCTCAGGCATGGGCGAGCTTGCTTCAATATTCGTTGGTATAGTTGGTTAGCTTGTGAAATTTTGGAATTGTATTCGACACAACTTACTACAAAGAAGTGAAAATTTGGTCATATTGACATTGGTGAAAAGTTATATTTGATAAGTATCTCACTCTAGGCCATTTATATGTACCCAAAATCTTCGAATAGTTCCTTTCAAATTATATGTAGGTGAGCAAATGGGTACAAAGTTGGAGATTTCAAGTAACTTGGGGAATCAATAGCCTATAATTTAAGGGCATGGTTGAGGTCCCCATACACAAATGATTGTGCTTGTATAAAATAAAAATATATACATGTAAGAATTTTGATTTTGATTTTTAGAAATTATATGCCTATTCTAAGGGGGTTAAAGTTGTGATGGGTGCCTCACAACTCTTGAAAGTCTAGATCCGTCGTATGGTATATTGCATAACATACATTTGACATATCACTACATTCTAATGAAGTAATTGTCCTTGGAGCATTCAAATTGCATGCTTAAGAAAGATTATTGTGTTGAATTGTTATTCAACCTTTAAATATACAAGCATTTGACTATTCACAAAGACATATTTTTTGTCATTTATATCATGAAGGCTTGGATTTTTCTCTTTTACCGATAGAAATGCACCTTGGAGAATGCAATCAACTTGCCGAGTTTCAACGCTTGATAACAAATACACAGCCATAATTTAAAGTGCATTAAGACATGTTTCATCACCTAGCAAAGTGTGGGATCTTTTCTCAACGATTTTAGGATACCTTTACAAAGCTACTTAGAGCCAAAAGACATATCCATTATGGCATTGAGGAATGAGAGGAAAAGAAAAGACAAAAAATTGCATGTGTGGCTTTACACCGGCGTGAATTTGAGCCGTTGGCCTTAGATTGATCATGGTTGTCATGATGCGGTTCAAGGTGTATGTGCCTATTTTTGTGAGAGGACTCATTATGTTTCCAAGTAAGGGGGAAGGGAAAATGTAGTTAGGAGTGGTGGTGATTATGGGGGAGACATGGGTGCTTGTTTGTTTTCTTTTGTTGAGTATGAGGTCAGTAAGATGTTCTATGGCGTATTGATGTATAGTTTTATGAGGCGTTTGGTGTTCTTTTTTGGGATCACGAGAGTGTTTATTTTAGTGGTGGGGTGTAGGTGTAGCAATCTTGCATATTTGGCAGTGATGTGTTTGGTGAGTCATTGGTAGATGGTTTTTAATTGCCCTGGGTCATTGAGGGTTTGTATGAATTGTTGTTTGATACAATGTAGGTAGTTGGGGGAGGAGGGAGGTTGTGTTGATGTCAAAGTGTTTGTTGTTTAGGTGGGTGAGGATGTTGGTTGTGCTTTTGGGTATGTTGCAGATTTGTTTGGTTCGTTTATTGAGTATTTTGTCTAATTTGTTGATGTTGGGTTTGGAGAAGGGGGCAATATAGTAGGCATAAGTGATTCCGGATTTTATCACTATGTTGAGAATTTTTTATTTTTTAGTTTAAGCTAGTTGAAGGGTTTGGGAGTAGTTTGCTTTTGTTGGTGGTGAGAAGAATTTGGAATATCTTGCATTAATTGTATTGGTGACGAGAATCATCAAAACCTAATATGGTACGTAGTGTAATTTGTAGCATGTGAGAATTGTCATGAAGTGTCGTTTTATTTATTTTGTGGGTATACATATTGTATAGAAAACTTAGTTGGCTCCACTTTGTAGTTGCTTCGGGCGATTGACTAAGAAATAACTAGATTAGCCCCATTTATGGCCCAAATCCATGAGTCATAGCATTGGTTGGCAAGGCGCACTTGATTGTTGCTTCGCTAAAACTATTCATTGGAAGTGGCAATGTGTACAATGTACATTCTTGCATATTATGTATATGTGACCTATTTACATTTTGTTTGTGAAGATTATAGCGTTTTGAAACTTCAAATGGTAGTTGACACTAAATAATGCATTTTGTGGATTCTTGAAGTTTTGCAACTACCATGACATTCATTCTTGAGATTATAATAAGAAATTTATTATTGAGATTGTGCTCTTTTTCATCCCCAAATTTGGAGCTTGGAGGTTGACCAAATTTTGCATTGTCTTTTGGAGGGAACTTTAACTAATATTATTGCTAATTATTTTGTAATTTTGTTGAATCTACCTTGCTCAAATTTTGTTATTGCAGATTAGGTTAGTCGTTATTCACTTACAGGCTATGGTGTGCAAATCAACGAAGTATGTATTGGTGGACTGTTTTGGTGAATAAGAAGTGTTTCATCATGGCCAAGGCTTTGCAATTCGTTCGCATGATTTGGGGTTTCATAAGTATTTGGTTCATAAAGTTTGGGACATATGTAGGAAAAGGACGAAAACAAAGCAATGAGCTTGGAGATCTTTTGAAATGGCAAAGGGAGGAAGTAAGCAAACTTCAAGAGGTTCTCAAGGCGGAGCAAGTGTTGAATGAGAAACAATGCGTAAATCTTGTTGAGAAGCTTGACCAAGTTACGCTTTATGTGAATGAGATGATCACATCCACTAAGGAGACGACTAATAAATTTGGGCTTGTGCTTGGGGAGTTACGTCGCATTACTCGAAAAGCAAGAATATTGGTCCAAGATTGTGGGAAGCAAGAATGGTGCGATGTAGTGGCATTCCAAATGAACAATAGAGAGGCCTTTCGAGAACTTGTGGATGATTTGCAGTGTTTTTGGGATGCAATGTGCGAAAAGTATTTGGCTATCTATCTAGATTCACAAAATTTTAGAATCCCATATATTGATTTTAGTGTGGCCACTTATGACAAAATTGAAAGTGATGAAAAGGCCTTGGTGGAAAGGCTTGAGAAACGACTTGAAACGATGCCTAATGATTCCGAGGAGTATGAATTGGCAAAGCATTTATTGAGGAGATTGCAATTTGAATTGCCACAGGTGAAAGGTGCGGAATTGGATGCTTTGGAAATTCCAAAGGATGTCATGAAGCCCATATTCTTAAAACAAATAGGACGTGGAGCAGCAGGTGAGGTGCACAAATCAAGATGGTTGGGACTTCAAAGCGTAACAAAAATGTTAAGTGTTCTCCCCAACTTTCGCAAAGAGGCTGGCATCTTGGCATGCTTGGGGCATCCAAACCTGGTGAAATTCATTTGTTGTGGAAGATTCGATGAAACTCATGAGGGTAATGTGGATGAATCGAACAATGTCCCAAGAAATTTGTTTCTAGTAATGGAGCTCATGGAGATGAGCTTGAGTGATTTGGTGAAGAAGCAGAAGAGGCCTTTACCATATCTTGTTGCAATTGATATGATGCATGAAATCGCAAGGGGCATGTGTTATCTTCATGACATGCATGTTGCCCATCTTGATCTAAAGCCAAGCAATGTGCTTCTAAGCTCGGTGTCAACACTTGGAGGAGTCAAGGGGAATATTGGCTATGATTTTGTCAAATTGACAGATTATGATACTTCCAAAACGGAGGTTCAAAGCAAACCGGAATTACAAGAATTTACTATCGGTACACCAAAGTACATGGCACCTGAGATGAATAACAACAACAAAGAAACATCACCTTCAAATATGGCATGTCCTTTTCCAGCTGATGTATGGTCATTTGGTATGACATGTTCAGAAATCCTTTCTTTAAAGGAACCATTTTCAGACTTACATAATGGAAAGGATATCTTGCAAAAAATAAAAGAATGTGGGAGGCCTGAGCTACCTATCAATTGTGAGGAGCTTACCATGTTGATCGAAGAATGTTGGATTGAGGATCCTTCACAAAGGCCAACATTTTCTAACATTTGTAAGAGGCTCACAACCTTGAAAAAGAAGTTCATGGTTGGAATATATTCAAATGATATACCGCAGTTTGACAAAGGTGTGACTTGTTCCCCAAGCACCCAACTGAAGAAGGCCTCCGACCACATGAACGTCTTTGCTCCCAAGAAGGTAAGAACACATTCCATTACAATATGCATATTGTGTATTTTTGAGATGTCAATTTTTTAATTGTTATAATTGCTTCAATTTGCTTGGAGCTGAAGACATGATAATTGAACCAAAACATAGGACCCGGTGCAAGCATGGTCAACTAGACCAATAGAGGGGTCATGTGTGTTGTAATCACAAAAATCTTGGTCAAAGGCTATAAAGTAGCACCAAACAATCTTCCAAGTAGATTTTCATAGCCCTTTATGATTGTTACAAGTATTCAAATTTACGATATCAAAATGCTATATTCAAAATCTATCACCACAAATATGTCCACACACAAATGACTACATTGGGTTCTAGAAGCAAAATTCATGACCTTACATATAATTATTAAACTTGAACTAATTTCGTCCTTGAGTTCATGATGAACTGGAGGTCTCCATCGAAAAGAAAACTCAAGCAATCAAATTAATGTATTCAAAGCCTAATTTGTAGAAACTTGACCACGCAAATTGTTTTTTTTTTTCCAGTTTGAGCTGCTTACACCATCTTCAAAAGTATGTACATTATTCTTGTATAGATTTTTTTGGAACAAATTGTTGAAGTTTTAAAACATGTTTTGTAATACCTTTTAGAAAAGATTCACAATATTCATATATATTCATTTTTTTAATCTTCTATCATAGTGTACACTTCTTGGTCCAATTGACATGATATGTGAACTTCTTCATACAGGTGGATGCGCGGAAAACACAATATGAAGTTGTGGTTGGTTTTGAAAGCAATCTTGCAAAGGTGAAAAACCACCTTAAGCGAGGGAATATTGTGGGTCTCATTGGTATGGGTGGAATAGGGAAGACCACCTTGGCTAAGGCCATATTTGATGATGTGAGGTCCACATACGATGCATCATGTTTTATTGAAAATTTGAAAAGTAGAAATTCACTTGAAATCTTATGTGAAATTTTACAAAAGTTTGGAAGGGACAAAGAGTCCACTTGGACATTGGTGGATGCACAGAAGATAATGAGGGAGTTGTTGGCTACGAAGAAAGTCCTTCTAATATTGGATGATCCTAGAGATGTAGCTCAAGTGCATGAAATAATACCAACAGATGTTTCTTGTGTCAACAATGGCACCAAAATTATTATAACAACCCGTGGTTGGGCTTTAATTGAAAATCGTGTGGACGCGAATGGTAGGATAGATGTTGAAAAGTTAGATGGAAATGCAGCGAAAGAACTCTTTGATTCTTACGTTCTTGTGGATGGAGCTCAATTGCCACCACGACTCTTTGATCTACGTGAGAAAATTATAGAAAAATGTAATGGGTTGCCTTTGAGCTTGAAAGTGATGGGTGCATTCTTACGGGGAAAGGAGAGGATTCGAAGTTGGGAAAGGGCTTTCCAAAGGATGAAAAGGGGTAGGCATTTGGATGGCGATGAAGGGCTTTGGAGTACCTTGATGATTAGTTTTGATGGATTGGAAAACAATGAGAAAAATATGTTTTTAGATCTGGCATGCATCTTTCCCATGGGCATGCGTGAAGAAAGAGCCTTGCATTTATCTACCAACTATGGTGCCTCTCCAAATCATGTGCTTGATATATTGGCGAAAAAATCCTTGGTTAAGATAGAACAATCTGGAAGTATAACAATGCATGACCAACTACGCGACATGGGGCATATGATTGCCGAGACAAACGAGGAATATTTGGGCACTCGAATTTGGAAACTAAACATGATTCCTTTACGAATTGGATCAACACATGACAAGGTATGGTGCCAATAAAGGTTGATTTTTGTGAAATGCAAGTACAAATATGTTGGTAAAGGTTTGTATTTCTAAGTTGATTAAATTTGACATTTGACACTTGTGTAATATGCTGTGAATTGATTTTCCCATCTCATCTAAACACGGCCTTTGAATTTTATTACCATTCTTATTAACGAAACATAAATTTGACATTTGTGGTGTTTTTGAAACCCAGAACTACAAGAAAATAGAAGCAATTTATATAAATAAAGAAATTTCACAATGGCTCACGGACAATTCCATTGGCATGAAAAACCTTGATGTAAGCTCCTTTCGACTATTGATATGTGGGGGATTGACAACAGTACCGGAGATATTGGCAAATTTGACTTCTTTGACAACATTGTGTTTGTTTGAATGTTGGTGGTTGAGAACATTACCGGAGGGATTGGGGAACTTGACTTCTTTGACAACATTGGATTTGTCTGGGTGTTCGAGGTTGACAACATTACCGAAGGGATTGGGGAACTTAACTTCTTTAAAAACATTGGATTTGTCTGGGTGTTCGAGCTTGACACCATTACCGGAGGGATTGGAGAACTTGACTTCTTTGAGCAAATTGTTTTTGTCTGGGTGTTCGAGCTTGAGAACATTACCGGAGGGATTGGGGAACTTGACTTCTTTGACAACATTGCGTTTGCTTTGGTGTTCGAGCTTGACAACATTACCGGAGGGATTGGGGAACTTGACTTCTTTGACAACATTGGAATTGTCAGAGTGTTCGAGCTTGAGAACATTACCGGAGGGATTGGGGAACTTGACTTCTTTGACAACATTGCGTTTGCTTATGTGTTCGAGCTTGACAACATTACCGGAGGGATTTTGGAACTTGACTTCTTTGATAGTATTGGATTTGTCTAGATGTTGGAGCTTGACAACATTATCGGAGGGATTGGTGAACTTGACTTCTTTGACAACATTGGATTTGTCTTGGAGTTCAAGCTTGACAACATTATTGGAGGGATTGGGGAACTTGATTTTTTTGACAACATTGAATTTGTCTAGGTGGTGGAGCTTGACAACATTACCAGAGGGATTGGGGAACCTGACTTCTTTGATAACATTGGAATTGTCTAAGTGTTCGAGCTTGACAACATTACCGGAGGGATTGGGAAACTTGACTTCTTTGACAACATTGGATTTGTCTAGCTGTTGGAGCTTGAGAACATTACCGGACGGATTGGGGAACTTGACTTCTTTGAGCAAATTGTCTTTGTATAGGTGTTCGAGCTTGAGAACATTACCGGAGGGATTGGGGAACTTGACTTCTTTGACTACATTGGAATTGTCTGGGTGTTCGAGCTTGACAACATTACCAGAGGGATTCGGGAACTTGACTTCTTTGACAGTATTGTCTTTGTCTGGGTGTTCGAGCTTGACAACATTACCGGAGGGATTGAGGAACTTGACTTCTTTGATAATATTGTATTTGTCTGGGTATTCGAGCTTGAGAACATTATTGGAGGGATTGGGGACCTTGACTTGTTTGACAACATTGGCATTGTCTAGCTGTTCGAGCTTGAGAACATTACCGGAGGGATTGGGGAACTTGACTTCTTTGAGCAAATTGTTTTTGTCTGGGTGTTCGAGCTTGACAATATTACCGGAGGGATTGGGGAACTTGACTTCTTTGACAACATTGGAATTGTCAGAGTGTTCGAGCTTGAGAACATTACCGGAGGAATTGGGGAACTTGACTTCTTTGATTACGTTGGAATTGTCTGGGTGTTCAAGCTTGACAACATTACCGGAGGGATTGGGGACCTTGACTTCTTTGAGCAAATTGATTTTGTCTGGGTGTTCGAGCTTGACAACATTACCGGAGGGATTGGGGAACTTGACTTCTTTAAAAACATTGGAATTGTCAGAGTGTTCGAGCTTGAGAACATTATCGGAGGGATTGGGGAACTTGACTTCTTTGACAACATTGGAATTGTCAGAGTGTTCGAGCTTGAGAACATTACCGGAGGGATTGGGGAACCTGACTTGTTTGACAACATTGCGTTTGCTTAGGTGTTCGAGCTTGAGAACATTACCGGAGGGATTGGGGAACTTGACTTCTTTGAGCAAATTGTTTTTGTCTGGGTGTTCAAGCTTGACAACATTACCGGAGGAATTGGGGAACTTGACTTCTTTGACAACATTGGAATTGTCAGAGTGTTCGAGCTTAAGAACATTACCGGAGGGATTGGGGAACTTGACTTCTATGATTACATTGGAATTGTCTGGGTGTTCAAGCTTGACAACATTACCGGAGGGATTGGGGACCTTGACTTCTTTGAGCAAATTGATTTTGTCTGGGTGTTCGAGCTTGACAACATTACCGGAGGGATTGGGGAACTTGACTTCTTTGAAAACATTGTATTTCTCTGGGTATTCGAGCTTGAAAACATTATCGGAGGGATTCGGGAACTTGACTTCTTTGACAACATTGGAATTGTCTAAGTGTTCGAGCTTGAGAACATTACCGGAGGGATTGGGGAACTTGACTTCTTTGACAACATTGAAATTGTCAGAGTGTTCGAGCTTGAGAACATTACCGGAGGGATTGGGGAACTTGACTTCTTTGACAACATTGAAATTGTCAGAGTGTTCGAGCTTGAGAACATTACCGGAGGGATTGGGGAACTTGACTTCTTTGACAACATTGCGTTTGCTTAGGTGTTCGAGCTTGACAACATTACCGGAGGGATTGGGGAACTTGACTTCTTTGACAACATTGGAATTGTCTGAGTGTTCGAGCTTGAGAACATTACCGGAGGGATTGGGGAACTTGACTTCTTTGATTACATTGGAATTGTCTGGGTGTTCAAGCTTGACAACATTACCGGAGGGATTGGGGACCTTGACTTCTTTGAGCAAATTGTTTTCTCTGGTTGTTCGAGCTTGACAACATTACCGGAGGGATTGGGGAACTTGACTTCTTTGACTACATTGGAATTGTCTGGGTGTTCGAGCTTGACAACATTACCAGAGGGATTGGGTAACTTGATTTCTTTGACAACATTGGAATCGTCTAGGTGTTCGAGCTTGATAACATTACCGGAGGGATTGGGGAACTTGACTTCTTTGACAACATTGGAATTGTCTGAGTGTTCGAGCTTGAGAACATTACCGGAGGGATTGGGGAACTTGACTTCTTTGATAACATTGGAATTGTCTGGGTGTTCGAGCTTGAGAACATTACCGGAGGGATTGGGGAACTTGACTTCTTTGACAACATTGAAATTGTCAGAGTGTTCGAGCTTGAAAACATTACCGGAGGGATTGGGGAACTTGACTTCTTTGAGAACATTGCGTTTGCTTAGGTGTTCGAGCTTGAGAACATTACCGGAGGGATTGGGGAACTTGACTTCTTTGAAAACATTGGAATTGTCTGGGTATTCGAGCTTGAGAACATTATCGGAGGGATTGGAGAACTTGACTTCTTTGACAACATTGAAATTATCTGGGTGTTCGAGCTTGAGAACATTACCGGAGGGATTGGGGAACTTGACTTCTTTGACAACATTGCGTTTGCTTTGGTGTTCGAGCTTGACAACATTACCGGAGGGATTGGGGAACTTGACTTCTTTGACAACATTGGAATTGTCAGAGTATTCGAGCTTGAGAACATTACCGGAGGGATTGGGGAACTTGACTTCTTTGACAACATTGCGTTTGCTTTGGTGTTCGAGCTTGACAACATTACCGGAGGGATTGGGGAACTTGACTTCTTTGACAACATTGGAATTGTCAGAGTGTTCGAGCTTGACAACATTACCGGAGGGATTGGGGAACTTGACTTCTTTGACAACATTGGATTTGTATGGGTGTTCGAGCTTGACAACATTACCGGAGGGATTCAGGAACTTGACTTCTTTGACTACATTGGAATTGTCTGGGTGTTCGAGCTTGACAATATTACCAGAGGGATTCGGGAACTTGACTTCTTTGACAGTATTGTTTTTGTCTGGGTGTTCGACCTTGACAACATTACCGGAGGGATTGAGGAACTTGACTTCTTTGATAATATTGTATTTGTCTAAGTGTTCGAGCTTGACAACATTACCGGGGGGATTGGGAAACTTGACTTCTTTGACAACATTGGATTTGTCTAGCTGTTGGAGCTTGAGAACATTACCGGAGGGATTGGGGAACTTGACTTCTTTGAGCAAATTGTCTTTGTATATGTGTTCGAGCTTGAGAACATTACCGGAGGGATTGGGGAACTTGACTTCTTTGACTACATTGGAATTGTCTGGGTGTTCGAGCTTGACAACATTACCAGAGGGATTCGGGAACTTGACTTCTTTGACAGTATTGTCTTTGTCTGGGTGTTCGAGCTTGACAACATTACCGGAGGGATTGAGGAACTTGACTTCTTTGATAATATTGTATTTGTCTGGGTATTCGAGCTTGAGAACATTATTGGAGGGATTGGGGACCTTGACTTGTTTGACAACATTGGAATTGTCTAGCTGTTCGAGCTTGAGAACATTACCGGAGGGATTGGGGAACTTGACTTCTTTGAGCAAATTGTTTTTGTCTGGGTGTTCGAGCTTGACAATATTACCGGAGGGATTGGGGAACTTGACTTCTTTGACAACATTGGAATTGTCAGAGTGTTCGAGCTTGAGAACATTACCGGAGGAATTGGGGAACTTGACTTCTTTGATTACGTTGGAATTGTCTGGGTGTTCAAGCTTGACAACATTACCGGAGGGATTGGGGACCTTGACTTCTTTGAGCAAATTGATTTTGTCTGGGTGTTCGAGCTTGACAACATTACCGGAGGGATTGGGGACCTTGACTTCTTTGAGCAAATTGATTTTGTCTGGGTGTTCGAGCTTGACAACATTACCGGAGGGATTGGGGAACTTGACTTCTTTGAGCAAATTGTTTTTGTCTGGGTGTTCGAGCTTGACAATATTACCGGAGGGATTGGGGAACTTGACTTCTTTGACAACATTGGAATTGTCAGAGTGTTCGAGCTTGAGAACATTACCGGAGGGATTGGGGAACCTGATTTTTTTGACAACATTGTTTTTATCTAGGTGTTCGAGCTTGACAACATTACCGGAGGAATTGGAGAACTTGACTTCTTTGACAACATTGGATTTGTCTAGGTGTCCGAGCTTAAGAACATTACCGGAGGGATTGGGAAACTTGAGTTCTTTGACAAGATTGAAATTGCCTGAATGTTCGAGCTTCTTGACATTCCCGGAGGGATTGGGGAACTCGACTTCTTTAACAAGATTGGATTTGTCTGGGTGTTGGAACATGACAATATTACCGGAGGAATCGAGGCTCTTAACATCTTTTACAACATTGGATTGTCGTGTTGTCCGAGCTTTGCAATCACCCTAGACGGTTTTTGAAACTTAACTTCTTTAATAACATTGAAATTGTCTAGGAGTTGGACCTTCACAATATTATCAAAGGAATCGGTGAACTTGATTTCTTTGACAACATTGGATTTGTGTAAGTGTTTGAGCTTGATAATATTGCTGGATGGATTGGAGAACTTGACTTCTTCGATAATATTGGATTTGTTTAGGTGTCAGAGCTTGACAACAATACCTTAGGGATTGGGGAACTTGATGGCCTCGACAACATTGGATTTGTTTGGGTGTTGAAGCATGACAACATTACCGGTAATAGGTTTTAGGGAAGAATGAGCTAATTTCTATAGGGATTAATGTTTCTAATAACAATCTATGGTCTTGTGCTCTTTCAACCCTTCTTGATCACATCAAAGTCATACTCTTATGGTCCATGTGTGCTTTCTCTATCATGTATGTTTCCGTCCTATATGTGAATTCCTTTCACTCTAATTTCGTGCTCTACTCCAATCTTGAAGCTCAATAGCTTGGCGAGTAGTCAATGACTCGTAGTTAGGATAAAGTCCGGGGTATTCAATTTGTCTTTGAGTAACTGCATAATCTTTAACTGCCGTGAATTATACTTGCAGTAATCTCACAATTAAGTTATTTTAATCAACTTACAATCCTTGTGCAAGTCTTCAAAAATTGTAATCCCTACCTTCATCATCAGGTAGTCTTGTCAACTCAGCTCAAGAATCACCCACACGTGTTATCACAAAGCAATGCATAAACAAATTAGGCTATAACCTTTGTTTTGTGCTTTAATATGTTCAACATCAAAATAACTACCATGGTGAGTATATAGTATAGTAATAAGAAAGAGGATCTTCACTTGAATAACAAAAGATATACTCATGAGCTTCAAAGCTCATGAATGGAAGTTATGTATGGGAACAATTTGGATTTTCTGATTTTACCATGTACTATTTTTATACATTTCATATCCTACAAGAAGTAGGTGCAATGCTAAAATCAAAACTCCTCCCAAGAACCTCCGCAAGGCTTAGTGTCTTTTGAACTTTGGAGTTCATAAAAAGATTTGGGAGTTTGGTTATGTGTCTTGTAAAATCAATGTCAAACCTCAACATTGCAATCAACTCTTAACCCTTGAAGGTCCTAGACGCCCATTTTTGGGCCTTGAGGGTTGTAGGAAGGTGCTTGAGGTTAGCTAAATTGGTAAAATTTAGATTAGAATATACGAATTGTATTGAGTCTTTTCACACTTGTTATGAGCACCATAATTGGATTTTTTTATCCAACCACAAGTTGCGATTGCACTAAGCAAATGGCATAATCTAATTTGTATGTATTTTCATTCTAATTTTGTTAGGACATCCATCATGACATATGGTGAATTCAATGAATTTGATTAAAAAAAAATGCTTGGCGAGGGTGTTACCAATGTTTGACTATATGTTGGGGTGCCAATCATGATCATGATGTACACATTCATGAATTGTAGATGCAATTAAACAACCATGTAGTGTTTTGTGGACATAATTCTATATATTACCAATCCTACATTTATGAGTGTGAAATACCAAGCATGGTTGCAAGATTTTAAGTTACCACCCATGTTAGTGAAGCTAGTGGCAATCATCCAAGTAAGTGTGTACATTTCGGAAAATCCAAAAATGTCCAATGCTACATGATTCTAAGTTATACCAAAAGTGTTGTGCACCATTGTCAATGTTATTGTGGGCATGAAATGTGCCCAAAAGCATGCAATCAATTTATATTAGCAAACATGTCTAAAAACCTCCTATAAACTTTTTGCTATTGATTGTATTGGTCAGACCAACTATATATAACAAGGCCATGTATCTCTTTTAAACTCCAAACAAAAAGTAAAATTGCATGTATTGAAAAACATGCAGTTGCATTATGTCCATTTTTTTTTGATAATGTCAATTCTTCTACTTAAACATCAATTATATCAATACATTTTGTTGCATTGACCATGTGATCTTTTCCACCAAACTTGGTAAGTGGGTATTAAACAAATCATAGTACATAGATATGGAAATGTTATATATATATATATATATATATATATATATGTTTGGTCACGTACAAATACATATATTGAAATAGATACTATGTGTATTGATGCATATAACAATATTTTCACTTCCTCTTTGTGATAAGTTAGATTTATATATTTCATTTTGATCTCATAAATGAAGTGATAACAAACTTTAATACTTGTTGGGGGCTTGTACGAATTGTCATGTAGACCATGCAAACCTACTAAGTCATCATTTGAATAAGAGTCCATGAAGATGATTTTGAACTTCAAGATACATTTACCACCCAACATCCTACAAATAATTGGTCAAATAGAGATGACCAACTTTAGGCCCCTATCGGAAGAAAAGATTGGATTCCAACTGAGTAAGGTAGATGTGCCTAATTCCAACACAATAACAATTAGGACCCTTGTTCTTGAGTGGTATGTAGTTAGGTGTGGATCCAAGAATGGACACCAAAAAGACATGTGTAAAAAATAGATTGAACCACATGCTCAAACACACTAACCATTCTAGGCTCAATAGTCAACATGATTTGGGGGGATACATATGGCCATTTAATGAACACACAAATCTTCACTTTGATAATGAATAAGACATTCATATGAACTCCAAAAACTATGAGGCAAATGGCCACATGCACGATTTGGATTTGCTAATCATCTTGTAGTAATTGCGTGTTTCACGTCCTACAAGAAAGTGAGTGTAGACAAAAAAAAAAGAAGTATTCAAATAACACAAGTCTACCTTAGATGATGTTTTCCACTCACAAAGCCCAACTTTGTTCATGTAGATATTCATGAATCCCATGGTTCCTTGCTCATACAAGAGTTTAGGGGAGATGATGATGATGATCCTGAACAATGTCTTGATAAACTTGTCTATCATATAGAACACAATCCCTAAGAGACGGAAGAACCACGGAGCCATGCATTTCACACAGTCATCTTCGTGGAATGTGGTCCATAGAGGAGTGTAAACCAATGTTGGACTGGATTATAGGTGAATGCATGGTATCAATAATCAACATCAATAATGGTATCAAAGAACCTATATGTGGGTATCAAACTTGTCATACCAATCAAACTATTGATATTTGGTGGGTATGTCAAGGTGAGAGAATCTTGTATACCCGAGTTATTATTTGGGTCAATACCATTCTAAACCATATTGATACTAGGGTGATTTTACCTAGGTATGAAGTTTTGGCAATGTACATAGACCCGAATGGTGTTGAAACCAATATATTGTCAAATACCCATACCCATATCCATACCCGTGAAAACATATGAAGTCCTCATTATAGATATCCAAATGATATAAAAAGGCGACATCAGTCCAACATTAGTGTAAACCTTGACTCTTGGTCATGTTTGTGTGACATTTATAAAAAAATATGGGTACATGATGTTCCCTAGAGTCGGACCATCTATTCCTGATCATGACCCCATTGGAAATCTATAGGGTGCCATAATTTCAATTAGGTTGGGACTGATTATGGCTATTCCTTTTCGTGGGTGGTCAAAATAAAGTTCCCCGTTTCACAGTTTGTGAGGGTTAGTTTCCATGTAGGTCACTTGCCCACCATATTTTGGTGGAAATGTAGGTGTCACCAAGTGAAATCTACATTTCCACTAGAATTTGGTGGGCGAAACGGCCTACATGAAACCTAACCCAAAATCTCCAACTTCAATTATGGTATCACTAGGGAATCAATAGTGCCATGACACATGTCCCTGATTTTGAGTGCTAAAGTGAAGAGGAATTTGTCTCAAAATGAGTGGCTATGGCAAACTCTATAGATTGGTAATGTGTTTGGGCCAACTTTGGCTTCAAAGTAAATTCAATTTGAGCAGTAAAACTACCGAAAAATTTTCAGTCCTCTTTATTTCTATCTTCCCACGCAGGAAAAATTTGCATCTCCTTATACTTCTCCAGATTTGGCGCAGAATCTTTTAAGTGATCGGTTGTGGGCGCCTCTACTCTAATACAGAATTCAATGCAGACTGCACTACCAATTCGAACAAGACTCCTCCGAGCCATTTTGAAGCTGCAAAGCAGTGCTCGGAGAAGTGTTTCTGTTCGGACCGAAGTGGGCAAGTGAGACCGTCGGAATGTAAATTCAGGCTAACAAGTGCCTGAAGGGAATTGAGAATTGACATTCTTGAACATGAATTCCATCGGCCTCCTCAGTCTTGCTTTTCTTTTTATAGACATAACCAAGACATATCAGATCTGCATTGGGAAGAAATCTGGTCCTGATGTCAAGTGATAGGCGTCGGGTGCTGCCGAAGTGGGATATATTCCTAACTTTGATTCCACAAACGAATGCGATCTTGACAATGTCATTCAACACCTCTTGAATATGTTCAAGGTGACACACGGCGCTATGGAATACTACGTGCACTTCTAGGTTCACCACAACCCATCTACGCGTTCCATTTTCATTGATCAAGCTTGTCATATTGTTGATATCCTCAAATGGTTCCATCTGGATACAACAAATTTGATCTCCACTCTTGCATATACTCATGTTCACCTTCAAGAAACCCAAGGTCCTGATGATCATGAATTGTTTTTTTCCATCCCATTTCGAGAGGTTGTAGGTTGTCTTTTGTATGCAATGGTCACTACCAAGCCTGATATTGCATTCACCGTCAGTCGTGTAGCCAAGTTCACCAACAAACCTCGCGAGTCCCATTGGACCGCTGTCAAACAAATATTTCATTACCTTGCAGAACACCCACCATGGGTATTTTAGTTCCATCACAAAAATCTCTCTCAAGGGTTATTGTGATGTTGATTATGCTGGTGACCACAATGACAGAAAGTTTTGTACAAGCTATCTCTTTATTCTTGCCAACGGCGCCATCACATTGTGCAGTAAGCGGCAAACTTGTACCGCGGACTCCACTACAAAGGTAGAGTTTGTTGTTTTGGCCGAATCCGTAAAGGAAACCATCTGGCTTTGACACTTATTATCCAGTCTTGGATTTCCTCAAATCAATCCTACTTTCATTCTCTCAAATAATGAAGGAGCTATACAGCTGGTCAAAAATCCTCGCTATCAAAAGCGAACGAAGCACATCGAGATGAAATATTATCTGATTCGAGAAAAGTATGAGCGGCAGCAAATTGATGTTTATTACATCAACACTAAGCTGCAACTCGTTGATCTCCTAACAAAAGCTCTCCCTCATGAGACTTTCTAGAATCTCTGCACTCTTCAGGGCCTTACTAATCCTCTGTGTTCAATGAGTGGGAGTCTATGTTATGATTTCTTGATCATGATGAGCGTTTACCACAAATCATTAGATGAACAAGTGGGAGTGATGAACATATTTGTGTTACTATGACATTCATCCAATCATTAGTGTTAAACTAGTTGTTTAGATATTCATCCAGGAAGCTTCTAGAGGAAGTAGGTTGACACTAAGATACATGCGGCACAAGCATCTCTCTAAGTATCTTGTGTATGTAGTATACCATGCGTAGGAAGATGTAAGAGCCACCTTTTGTATGGCAATCCATAGCATAGTGATTTGAGTATAAGGCGTAGGAATATAGAAGATGTGTGCAAGCATAGTAAAGTGGACTAAAAAAATGGTCTGGTATACTAAAACCATAATGTTTTTGGTCAAAGGCCTAAAAATAGTAGAAAAATGTTGTTTAAATTGGATTTTTTTATGATGACCTCTATTGTTGTCTTAAATACTCAAATGTAGGATATCAAGTTGAGATCTTCAAAACTTATCATTAAAAGTGATGTTCAAAAGCAAATGGTTGAGTTTGGTTTTGGACGTAGATTCATGACATTAACTATTTTGAAGTTGGAATTTTCTTTCATATTCCTTGAATTCATTATGTACTTGAGGGCATCATCACAAAACTTTGTAGAAAACCATCAAGTTTATGTAATTTTATCGTATTTTAAGCAAATTTTAGAAATCACTTGTTCAATATCACCTACTTGCACACCACTTGCACCGTATTCTAAAATATGTAGACTTTTCTTGGAATTTTTTTTGTCATCATAAATTGCTTGGCTTTGTAGATCAATTATTTTTTAAAATGTTTATGATTTCTTTCCTCTGAGGGCATTTATGAGCAGAATGCCGCAATCCTCAAGCCCTATCCATGATCATCAAGTTAGTCCGTCCATTTGACATTCCATATCAAAGGAATCACCTTTTTAGCTACACCCTCATACCTAAAGGTCTACACCTACCTGGATTTGGGAAATAGTGTTGGGCTTTGGTGAAAATGCCCTAAAAAACGGATTGTGCTTAATTTCGTCAATAAACGTAATGAACCTTGCCTATGAGAGTGAGGTTCAAACTAAAATTTATTAACCATTCACACCTACTATTAGTTTTAGGGAGATCCTTGGTCACTTATTAAGTGTTTTTTCATCCAAATTCCAATCATTCATAACTATATTTCATCACAAAAATGTTAGAATGCAGAATATACCATTCTAACATTTTGCATTCTGACATTTTTGTGATGAAATATTGTTATGAATGTGCATATCAGAAAAGTGCTGCAAAAAAGCATGGCAACAAAAGGCATGATTCATCACTATATTCATTAATTTGGGACTTTTTCGGCATTTTGAGACAATTACAAATATAAGAACATGGATAAAATCACACAAATATTGGAGAATGTTGTAAGATGCAAATACTTTGAAGTGGGTGTTCATATCAAGAACCCAATTAAGAACTCATATCAAGATGGTTTGGGTAGGACAACCCAAACATTAGACCATGTTGTTGTGGTCCATATATTAATTTGAGACAAGAGAAAGTCTCAAATTAACGAATATAGCCGTATTCATACTGACCACTATAAAACCATGTACAAGTGCAACACTTTAGAAAGACACTACAACTACAACTACATGAAGCAAATTATTACAAGAGTATAACATGAATGGAAAATGCAACAAGAAAATTAAGCACACTTTTGAAACTACATACAAGTTTGCAATTTAGGGTTTGATATTGCATTGTCATCATGCATCACACGAGAAGGCTTAGGGTGGAAACACAACAAGAGTGAACGTGCGTTCATAAACACAATACCCACTCCATGGCAATTTAGCCCCAAGCCAAAATGCATTGTCAAACCTATATACTACTCTTTGTTTCCCTTGTTTCATAACACTAAACAAAAAACCAAAAAACACGAGTCTTGACAAATGGGAGTGCAAGAGTGTAAGATAAGGAACACAATCAATACTGAACGTTGGGAATTTCCATCCTTTTTGGGCATATGATGTTGCAAATTTAATCCACATATCATGCCCCAGGGGCGGACTCTTCATTGGAGACCTAAATGACATGCATGGGTTGCTATGGAAATAAACCCTCTATATACAAGAAGTTTAGAGAGAAAAAAAACACCATGCTAGAAAATGGACATGTGCATTTATACTGAGTTTTTCAATGTAATGTAAGAAATGCCTCTACTACACATACAAAATATAATTCTCCAAATAAATAAGCATCTCTTACATATAAAATCCACTTTCACTCCCAATAAGAATGTCATTGAACTTTTTTCCATCCATAGCCTATAACTCAATGATTGCATCAAGCAAACAAAGACAAGAGCACAATAACTTAGCCACAATCCATAGAGCAAAACTCAAGAGAGCCCATGTGTGCTCCAAGAATCTCCAATTTGTAATAACCTAGAACCCAAATGCAAACCCCAACAAGAATGGACAAGGTAGTCATTGAGGACTATTACCATATGACTACAATGGCTGAAAACTTGAATTGGATGAAACTAACACATCTATTGTCAAAAAAAAATCTCAAAACCCTAGGGCCTCTTTTGTACATCTACCTTTACTTCAACATTTTTAATGGTTCATTTAAGTGCACACACTAGATAAAACTAATATATCTCCCTTATATATACTATGTATGCTAATGCCCCAATTAATACCCCATTTTACACTCACGTTAGTTCATATGTGGTATGAAGAGGACTTCCACCCCCAAGATATCATGAAGCGTGCAAAAGTAAGCCTACTCAACATAAACCCTAAGGCCCTTATCTTGAACCCCTATATTATTAATAAAAACAATTGAATGGTCCACATTTGAATTTCTATTATTGGTGATGGGATTATACATTTTTTACGGTCCCTTAATTATGTGGAAGTCTTTTATAAAATTTATGTCAAATGAATCAATCCTCCCTATATTAGGGTGCACATCAGTTTTAAAATGCCCTAAGTGACCTACCTGGGGCAAGATTATGACCAAAACATCAACTACAAGGCTTGGAGGGTTGCATACTTGCTCGCAACCTAGTCTGATATTGAAAAATCAACTTGCATTAAATCATATCTTCCAAATTTGTGAGATGATGATCAACAACACCATGTCCCTAGCAGTCAACAGAGAGAAATTTGAAGGCGACCCTCTAAGAACCCCCTAGATGGCCTTTGAGTCAGTTTAAGATGTAGGGTGGTCGGTTGGAGCTTAGTCATCCAAAACAAATTCGGTTCATTTCTCCAACTTGTTTACCCCTCTCGGTAAAAAATCGGACCCCTTGAAAACTAAACGGTTAGAAACACAAATTTTTGTTTGATCATCCATTTAGAAAAAAACAAAAAATCTAAGATTTTATAATTCATTCCCAATATCCATGTCAGGGATTGAACCTGGCAAAGCCCCCTATCGGTTAGGGGCCAAAGATTCCCAACCCCTCTAAATTCTAAAGTCATTAACCACCAAAGAACATCAAAGGATAAACACTTCTTCACTTTATATATTAGTTACTATAATATGCAATATCATTTACAATATACAAAACCAAAAGTACCATAAATCACACATACACAAATTAAAAACATTCAAAAGTTATTATTTTAAAATATTCAAAAAAACATAAGTGTTTATCACCGATTGTGCATATTGATGGTTGATGACCTTGGGATCTAAAAGGGTTAAGGGTTAGTACGCAAACATAATACAAACATCCAACATAGATGTCAAAGTTTAAATAACATATATCATAATTTCAAAAGCAACTCAAGGGTACTCATCAATTTTAACGCCTCCCAAACCATATTAATTCCTTTCGGGATGAGAGAAGAGGTATCTAAAATTCGTGTTGTTCTTCTATATACCCATGGCCTCTGCAAAAATACCATGACCATCCTAGATTGGACCTTCTAGTGCTACTCAAAGCATACTCTTTAGATTCTTCATTAGCATTCAGTTATGAATGTTTTGTGTTGATGCAATTTTGGACTAAGAATGTCTTCTCACAACCAATAGTGCTTAGACATTGCACACAGGCAATTTCTGCCTAAACAACCAAAATTTCATATTTTCTTTTAAGTGTGTCATTCTATGTTACCATTGCCTACACGTTCTTGAATGATTTTTCACCCCAATTTGTGGTTTTTGTAACTTGAAGACAAAAACTCTTACTTTACTGCAATTGATTTTATTAAAGGTAGAAGTGTTTTGCCATGAAACTCCCGTGGCACTCCATAATGAGCACAAAGAGTCTCTAGTTCTTGTACTCCCCAACATGCCAATCCAACTTGCCGTGTGGCATGTTGGTAGGTCCCAAGACCTTAAATGCATCCATGATAAGGTTGCCCTCAAATTGCATCTCTAAAGCCTCACACACAACAATTGCAAAGCTCTTTTGAAAAACCAAAGCGTCAATTAAGTTTTGTCCAGTGCGATTGTGGACCATGTTGATGTCATGAAATTTTGCGCCCCTAATTTCATTGGGCAGACGATGTAAGTATTTCCAATTGGTCTAAATTCATGTATGGTATGGTAGTCTATCTCTTTGTTAAACAAAATGACATTGAGATCTTACGTTTATTCTATAAAGAGCATATGAATTTGTGCAATATCCGTTCTTGAAATAGAGCCCACAATCGTCACATTCACAATTTTATGTTGAATGATACAAGACAACATTGACAACAAGTGTAATATGTCTACTAGAAAGTAGAGGCAATAAACGCATTTGAAGCTTTGGAGGTTCAAGTAAGTATGTTGAATAACATCATTCTCTATTCCAATATGGGTGTCTCTATAATAAGTGAATTACAAAGAATGTTGATTACTTACCACGTCAAAAGCCAACAAATCTTATGATAGCGTTTAAATTTTTTCCGTGTGTCATTCAATTTTAATTGTAGTATTTGAAACGTATTTTTGCGCTTCAAAGACTTCTTGAAGTGTCCGGCAACAACGTTGATGATGTTGTCTATATCTTTTGATAGTTCTTGGCAACTTGAAGCCTTAGTATCATTCAAGGCTATAAGATTTATTTTATGCGCCACGCAATAAATTGAGGTCGAGAATGGATTCACTTGGTTCTTGAATTGAGCAACTATTCTTTTATCACTATATTCGTTAATTTGAGACTTTCTCTTGTCTCAAATTAATATATGGACCACAACAACATGGTCTAATGTTTGGGTCGTCCTACCTAAACCATCTTGATATGAGTTCTTAATTGGGTTCTTGTTATGAACACCCGCTTCAAAGTATTTGCATCTTACAACATTCTCCAATATCTGTGTGATTTTATCCATGTTCTTATATTTGTAACTGTCTCAAAATGTCGAAAAAGTCCCAAATTAACGAATATAGTGATTTTTCCTCTTGTTAGTCATTGTTGCAACACCATCAAAACAAAACGCAATATACTTATCAACATCTAAGTCCCATTCCGTCATACTTCTAGTTAGGGTTTCAAAAATGATTCTAACATCTTTCTTACCATCATCAATGTGCAAGAGACCTAAAAATACACATTGGGGCATACCTTCTTCCACAAACGTAGCAAACACCACCAAATGGTTGGTCACTAATATGTTAGTTGATTCATCAATCATGACGTCATAAAATCTCAAGTCTCTAACTCGATCCAATACCTTCTTTTGCACAACAGATGAAATGCAAAACAATATTTACGTACACAATTTTTTTTTCATGATAAAAAATCTTAGTCATATTGGCTTTCACACTAACTAACAAAACACACAATCCAAAGAACTTATTAAATGGCATGAGCTCCTTCCCTACGTAATAAACAACTTGAAAAAAACATTGCATCACTACATCGTAAGTTCGATTTGCTTCAGCAATACTTCTCTCCATTGTGCGCTCATCACATTATTGAACCTAGAGCAACCTCTTGTGCTCCTCCAACTTCACATGATTTTGGAAGTCAGTGATGCGGATGTTAACGGACCCAATGGTGGCAAAAACTATGCGCCCACCTCTATCCTTGCAAACTTTACAATTCCCCCCCCTAATATTAGCATTGAATGCACCATGAATCTCTCCATTGACTCACAATGACTTGTAAAGGGATCAAGCCAAGACAACTTGTGCAATCATATGAGGAGGATCCATTAGCTATAACACTAAAAACATTGCTTTGGGAATTGCGATAAAACATGATTTTTATTTTTTTGGGTCTTTTAGCCATATAATATTAACACCTTTGAGTTTTAACACTTAAGCAAAATAACATTGAATATGATTGCCCAAAACCAAATAATTTCATGAAACCACAAATTCACTTAGAGGTAAAGAATGAAGTGCCTTGGATAAGAAAAATAATAGATAGAAAACATCACAAACCAATCACAAACAACAAACTATTATATCGATATCAACAAAGTTGAGTATATGTGTTGTTCGTCTATGTTGCCTTGTGCCCTGCACACATACACCAAAAAGAAACACGATGAACTACTTTCTAGTCACCTCATCGATTCATAAAAGAAAAGTGCAGCATATTCAAAAGGCTCATTTGAAGGCTTATGTATGCCATACAACACATTTCCAAATCATCCACATCAATCATTATAGATTTGAGCAACATTCGATATTTATGTTCATTAGAATGGGAGTTACGAGATGGAAAATTTATATTGTGCCCAACAAGTGAAATCTTTTGTTAAAGAAACCTTCCGTTGTTTTATCATTTGACAAGACACAATCTGGAGTAAAACTAATTCATCTACATAACAAATCAACAATAAACGCACACATGATCCATCATAATAAATTCCAAATGCAAAAAACTAGGACTTTTGCGACGATTCATCCATATGAGACCATCATCATACTTTCAAAAATCTATTACAGGAAATGCATTGTTAAGCGGATTACACCACATTTTCACCCACATCTTAATCATCACAAATGAAACATCCAACACTTTGTATCCGACCTAACTTTGTAATATATTACTGTCAACTACAGATCTATCAATGACAATGCAAATGATGGTTGCACAGAATGGAAATTGAAAGTATGCCATCGAACACACTATCTATGAATTTTTTTCAATAAATTTAGACTCTACAAAACCACTCGGCGAGGAAATTGTTGAGTCACAAGCTCCAAAGTGAGTCAAACTCCATGTGACCCAATTCAGAAGGCTTTGTTGGATGCCTCTGCTACCTACCTGCGTTTCAAGAGTTTTTCTTGCATTTGTTGCAATCCAATGAATGGGGAGAACCAACATCTAGTTAGACTGCAAGAAATTTACCACTTGTTGTAGAGGAATTTATGGAACATATTTCAAATCAACAAAGAAAAGCTGAAAGATCACATGTAACTAGTTGGACTTGGGAACACTAGGATTTAAGCCATTATGCCAAAAAATCTCCTCAGACATTGTTGCAATCCAATATGAATGTTCTTGATTCATGTAGATAGGTTTTTTTAGATTGGGTTCCGATTAACAAAACCACATAGGGAAGACTAAATAAGTGTCAGATTGAACTCTAGGTGTCACTATTAGGTTAATTGATGGGTCATAATGACTTTAGAATGAATTTGGAGTACCAAACCTAGGTAAGACCTTGTTTGATGTGAATTGAATAGAATTAGAAGATTTAAGGAGGGGATTATTAAGGTCACTCAATGCAGTACATGCAATTGCTCAGTCTCTCCCTTACAACCAACCATAGTCTAGTAGTCACAACTCGCTATACCATGGATTTTTTTCAATGCAGGGAGTCATGGCTCATCAATAGTATTTTTGAGTATCCAATAACCACATTAATCAAGGTCAAGGGCACGCTGACACGAGCCATAGTCTCTCCTTAAGTAATTGGTAATTTTAATAGATCATGAAATATTGTAGAGCAATCCCATGGGTTATCTGTGTTTTTTTAACATATCTTTGATTTAAGGAGGTAGTGGGGACATTGTCCTTACCTGTACCAACTGAAGGACAACACCTGTAATGTTCTGGAGACTATAGGCCATCACACATTAGTATACATGCATATGCCGTGGTTCATTAATCCTTCAATTTAGTTTGAATACATGTTACGTAATCATTCGATTTGTTGGCATCCACCAGTAATTCACATATTGTTGGTTTATGTTCCTTTTACAATGAACTTTTTATTACATTAATCCCTTGGAGTTCATATTATATTCCCAGGCTAATTTTATGATATGCCCATGTATCCTCAAAAATGTCAACGATTAAAACAACTTAATTTAAAGGACGTACAAAAGTCAATGGTCAATTTGTAAGACCATTAGCCGTTTAGAGTATTAGCTAAGTGTAGGGAATCCAGTCACTTTAGTCTATGTAAATATGGCCATGTGACAACTCAGAGGACTATAGTCAAGAGGTGGCATGCGATAGTCAAGAACCTAGTATGTGTTATTCGTGATGGTTCTTTCAAACTTTCTTTTTATAGCTGCACTGACTAGTCCTCACGTTGCTTATGAGATAACTCCCCTTCTGAACCCGCTACGTCCCTTCATGTTCCAACCGACCCTAGCCAAATTGTAGCTCCAGCCCTTCACACCTTTTTAGTGACGCTTCCATTACTTATGCCCCTTCTCAGGCTTCTTACTCATTCAATGAAATAATTAGGTGACGTTATTAAAGACGATCAAATACATACTCATATGAGCGATTCTATTTCAGACAATTGTATTTTTGTTCAACAATTTAGACCACACATGACTTCTCATCATGGTTTCTTTTATAATCAAATCATTACATCACCTTTCTTAATTCCAGTATTAGTCCATAGTGAAGATCAAACATTGGAGCGCACTATTCCTATTTCTTTTCGAAGAGCAATCACTTATATGAATTAATACTTGAGATAATTTGCCTATCCCTCAAATTACAATCTCACTCCTTCAAGTTACATCTTCAATGGGACAATTGTCAATCACAAGGGTTCATTTGTTGCAACTCTTTTAACTTTGTCGATGGTGCAATTGTAGTGGGGCAGAACCTCATCCTCTTCCCAAGGGTGCAGATACACGAATTTCACAAAGATCTTCAAAGTATTGGTCCTACTCAACTGGTTTGACAGACGTGATACCTTCTAGCGACCAGGGCTTCGTACCCATAAATTCAGACTATGCTTTGGATGATCCCATAGAGATGATTGCCACCCACAACAAATGCTTACATATCAAAATATATCCTAGATGATGGTACTTGACCAACTTACCACTAACAATCTTTCAACTTTTCCTTACTGCCTCTCACTCAATTTGAGCTTATGGCCAACATACACAACTATCTAACTGTATTAAAATCATTCAACCGATGTCAAAATATTCATAGTCTATAATTCACACAGGCCAGGTCAATACCCAAACAAATGATGCTCTCAATATACTCTCATCATGAGTGACCATATAATAGTTCCACAAGGTTGACTGAGAGAATGGTCACCAAAATTACTTTAGAGGAGAGACGGTACAAGGAACAAGAGCTTCACACTCAATCAATGCAATCAGACTATGGCATTGTTGTGAGCCAAATTTTTGGCTGAATAGTTAAACTATGGGTAGATAGGTAGTAAGAGGATGAAGTAACATCCAAGTAGATGAAAATAATTAACTATGGGCTATAAAAGGTAGTTATAACTATAGGCATGGATATAGGTGCCCATAGTTGGTTAGAGGGCAACTATCGTCATCTCTACCCAACCAAAGGGGCTGGCGGAGGAGAGAAAGGCATGCATTTCTCCGAACAGTTTTGAGCGCATAGTTGAACTTATAGACTTGTCTTCCTCATCACAGTGATTGTGTGAGGATAATAGTTAAACTATTTTCTTTGTAACTTGAGTAATCACCGTAGTGATTGTGGGATTATTGATTTCTATTGAAGCACATTGTTATTTTGAATCATAAGTTATTGAATGATTGAAGTTTGGTCGAACTATTGTCATATTTACTGATTGAGTGAATGTGATGTATGCCCGGGGGGAGCACTCCCCTTTTTTTTTAGTGAGCGTGTGATCAAATGAAGGGGTATTATAATTGCTTTGGACCTAAAAATTAAAAAGGGCTTCAAAGTAAATTAGCCTCACCAAAATGGGTATTTGAATCATTATAAATAATGAAGGGTAGGTGAATATACTAAATTTTAGTTGAATTTTAAATCTACAATAGGTTTGACAAAAAAACAAAAGTAGATTTCAATTTTTTTAGAAGTAAATTAGGTTGGTCAAATTGGGATCAGAATGGGGTTTGGATGTACAATCTAGCATTTTCAACAACAACTGGGATTTCTAGTTTTTTTTCTAGTGTTATTGTTTGGGCGGGCCATTGCAAATCGTCTTGGGGTTTGGGTGTTGTCAGCCATAAACTCCCACCTTTTTGCGTCTGTAGTCCAAGTGGAGGTTCATGGCTCACATTCCTTTGTTGATCCTTTAGTGTTAGAAACCCCTTGCAAATACTCCAATAACCCAAAAATCAAACACTATCTTTTTGGTCAACTTCACGGAGTGTTAGTATTGATAAAATACTCCCAACTGCATTTTGGTGTTGCCCACGGGTGAACACCCGTGGGGTCTCCTCAACTGCGGTTTGGGGTTGCCCACGGGTGAACACCCGTGGGGTCTTCCCACTGCAGCACACACCTAGTCACTTAAATTGCCATAACTTCCACTCACGATATCCGATTGAGATAATTGTTAGTGATCTAGAAAGCTAACAACTAGGCCTATGATTCATCTAAATATCAAAATAACTGAAAATTCCCTCTTCTATATATGAGCTTTCAAAATCAGATCTTTCTGAGTTACGCGGCAGCTAGGGTACTTCCTTCAAACACCTATAACTTTTGTTCGCTAACTCCGATTCCAACAAGCTTAGGCTTTTTGGAAAGCTAATAATGAGGGCTACACTCACTTCCAATCTTCTCCCACGGGTGAACACCCGTGGGGGTTCCCTTAAGGCAACAACACTCCCCAACTTAAACTGCCACAACTTTCTCTCACAAGTTCCGATCAAAATAATTTTTAGTGTTTTGAAAAGCTCATCACAAGACCTATGAATCATTCAACTCTCAACATAAATTCAGGTGTTGCAATTTTTATGCGCTCTCACAAAGTCAGCGTTTGAAAGTTTAAAGGCAGTTTGAGACACTTTCATTCAAAGTTTCATAATTTTTGCTTACTAACTCTGATTCTAACAAGCTTAGGCTATTTGGAAAGCTAACAAAGAGGGCTACATCCCCTCAAAATCTGAAGTCTAAATCATAACTTTAGAGTCCACTACACTGGATTGAATGTGGCCCAGCTACTTAAGAGTGTGTTCAAAAACACACTACCTTTTTTCAAGAACTCTGACTCTAAGGATTCTAAATCATGTCTACATAAATACTTGCTGATCTTCCTAACAAAATGAAGAGAAGAAGAAAGAAAGAGAGCTTCCTAACTAGAAATTGCAAGGGCTTCGCCGTGCTAACTCAAAATACGGGGAGAGAGAATGAAAGGAGAAGCGGGGGTTTTTATACCCTTTCAATGAAGGGTCGGACCCCTTCTCCTTTCCTTCAACCGAGGGGTCCGTCCCTTGATTAGTGGCAATTAAGCCCTCGGTGGTGAATGGAGGGAGGCAACCGTCACCTCGTTTGGTGATAATTAAGCCCTTGGTAGTAAATGGGGGAGGGCAACCGTCACCTTCTTTGGCGGCAATTAAGCCCTCGGTGATAAATGAGGGGAGGCAACCGTCACCTCCTATTCTTTTCTTGGCCGCTTCCGGAATTTATCTTTCTCCGCCGCCGCTTGACTTTTGCTCGCTTGATTGATTGATCCTTACTTAACCCACCTACTTACTAACCTACCACCTTAACATTTCCGATTCGGTTAAAGGGCATTTCCATTTTATCCCTTCGGCTCTAATTTCCATTTTGTCCAAGGTTCTTACCCCAAGGGTAACACACCCCTAGCTTTTGCAACCCGGACTATCCTAATCCCAAAACAACACTTAATCTAATTTCTAACTTCCTTAAACCTCAATTCAACCCTTTAAATCTACTTAAATTTAAACTCGAAATTCACTCCCAACAAAGCATTCAACTAACTCAGTCATCACTAATTTTTATGTTTTTAATGTTTTGAAAATGTTAAACGAATTGTGAGCACGAATTTGGGCTCACAGGTGTAGAGTTCAGTGTTTTCAACAACACATGGGGTTAGGGTTTAGTTTATTTTTGATGTTATTGTTTGGGTGGGCCGTTGCAAATTGTCCTGGGGTTTGGGTGTAGAGTTCAGTATTTTCAACAACACCTGGGGTTAGGGTTTAGTTTTTTTTCAGTGTTATTGTTTGGGTGGGCCGTTGCAAATTGTCCCAGAGTTTGGGTGTAAAGTTTAGTGTTTTCAACAACACCTAGGGTTTCTAGTTCTTTTCCGGTATTATTGTTTGGGTGGGCCGTTGCAAATCGTCCCGGGGTTTGGGTGTAAAGTACATTGTTTTCAACAACACTTGGGGTTTCTATTTCGTTTTCGGTGTTCTTGTTTCGGTGGGCCGTTGCCAATCGTCCTAGGGTGTGGGTGTAGAGTTCAATGTTTTCGACAACACCTGGGGTTAGTTCCTTTCCGGTGTTATTGTTTGGGTGGGCCATTGCAAATCGTCCTAGGGTTTGGGTGTAGAGTTCAATGTTTTCAATAACAATTGGGGTTCCTAGTTTGTTTCCGGTGTTATTGTTTGGGTGGGCCGTTGCAAATTGTCATGGGGTTTGGGTGTAGAGTTCAATGTTTTCAACAACACCTAGGGTTTCTATTTCGTTTTCGGTGTTCTTGTTTTGGTGGACCGTTGCCAATCGTCCTAGGGTGTGGGCGTACAATTTTGTGTTTTTCAAATCAACACTGCTAACGATCTTGTCCATGGTAATGCACACTTGAGTTTGTATGTAGAGTTTTGTGTTTTCAACGACAGCGGAGGTTTTTAGTTCGTTTCCGGTGTTTGTGGCAATGTGGGCCTTTGCAAATCGTCCTAGGGTTTGGGTGTAGCCTCTCTTATCTTCTAAGAGCACGTAGAGTTTGTGGTTTTAGGGTTCAGGTATGGTTGTGATTCCGCCCCATAGGATCACGTTGTATTTGTTGGAGGGGGAGGGTGTAGATCCGGACAATGGGGGCGCGTCGACGCTATAGGCACTTTAGATTGTGTTGGAAACCAATGATGCATTGGAATGGCCTTTTGATTTTTGGGACGCCGAAGAAAAACAGTGCGTGCGGAAGAAGTTGGAGCATTTGAACGGGTTTTCTAAAGAAGTACACGTTATTTGGGTCGGATAAGGAGAAAATGATGGAAACAAACGCTGTCGACTTGGAAACGGGTCGTTCACTGCCACCACTGTGGACGCCGCCACTACTATTGTAACCGAAGATGCCATAGCCTCCCGAAATCGGAGGTGAAGGAGTGGATCCAACACTTTTGTCCGAGAGGTCGCTTAGGGTTATAGGAAGTGCAAACTCCACCGACGTAGTTGACAACCCTCTCAAATCCACACTAATACCAAATGATGTCATGGATCGGTATTTAGAGAGGGCAAAGAAATTGAGGGCGGAGTTGAAGAAGGTCACTATGTCTGACCACGAGTGGTGGTTGAAGACGTTTGACATGAATGGCAACAGAGTGGTCAAACTGTGGTGCGGTGAGTGCAAGAAGGATTGCGGGGGTGGTAGCAAGAATCACGCCAAAGCACATATAGACAATTTGTTCAACAATTTCAGGAGATCGCAAATTCTCAGCATAGTCCATGTTCGAGATTTTTGTGTTGCCAAAAACATTAATTTCGATGACCATCCCTAGTCAGAGGCCAAGAATGGAAGGCCAATTATCCTAACGCCAGAAGATCATAAACGGTTGATTAATGAGGGTGTTTAGATATTGGAAAGGGTGAATGTTGTTCTTCCAGATGGGCACAAGAAATTCACAGTGTTGGGAAATTTAGCAATAGAGGATACCATGTGTTTTTGGTTTAAAGTGAAGTGCCAATATTGTAGGTACATGATGGTCCTCTGCCCACCAAGGAAGACATTCGAGGTGAATCTTAGAAATCACCTCGAAGGTCCAAAACACAAAAAAAGTTGTCGAAGTAGCACAACAACTGTTCAAGGAACCAACAAGGACAGGTCGCCCTGGGCGCCCAATGTGAGCCCAAAATGGTGCCCACATATGTTCTTAAGTCTTTGAGACCATTAGAAGTTATGTTTTAACGGTTATTAATTATTCACAAAAATATAAAAAGAGTGAAGTGTGGTGTGGATTAAGTTTAGACATTAGGAGGTGTTGTGTGATTGTCTCAAGGTTTAAGTTCAATGAGGTAATGCCTTGACTAGGTGAGTATGGAGTAAGGTGAGGCGAGAGGGGATCCGCGGGTTAAATGCCCACATTAGGATCCACCTTGTTGGTTTAGGAATGGAAGAACCTTGTGGATGGGATGAGTCCCTACTTAGAAGGAGAAGGTTAAGGGGGTTGTGATTGGAGGCTCTAATCCTCTCACCCTATCCTTACCTCATGCCCTCTCAACTCACTATATAAGCCCTCATTCTTCCTTCTATCTTCCTCTTTTCTTCGTGCTCCTTGGCACCCCACGTGTTATAAGTGTGGGTGTGTAGGAAGCAAGATAGGAGCACGTGTGTGTGCATGGTTTTAGGGTGAAGAGCCAAGACTAGTTAGCCTTGAGGTGGGTTTGACTTCTTGTTAGGAGTAGCTTGGGTTGGAAGAATTTAGAGTGTGATTTATAGTCTTCAAATTGTAGTACTGGGATTCATAATATCCATACTTATAATTATTTAGACTTACAAGGTTATGGTTGTGAAACATTGGATCATTTAGTTTTGTTGGACTTACAAAGTTACATTATTGAAGTAAGTGAGCTTGTGTGTGTGTGGAGTAAGAGAGAGGCACGTAGGTATGCGAGGTTATAAGGTGAAGAGTCAAGATCAATTAGTCTTGAAGATTAGCCTTACATTATTAGATGTGATTTAGACCCAAGACATTTATTATTGCATATTCATGTAGAGGACTTCATTACCTATCCATGGATACCAAGAACTCATTTTTTGGACTTCATATGAATTTTTGAGAGCCAAAAAACCGAGACTATGTCCAAACTTCCAAAAAATAGTGAAAAAATTCAGATTCAAAGGGAACAGCGTAGAATTGCGACCATATACTTTTTTGCAATAGAAATATTATTGCATAATCATGTAGAGGACTTCATTACCTATCCATGGATACCAAGAACTCATTTTTTGGACTTCATATGAATTTTTGAGAGCCAAAAAACCGAGACTATGTCCAAACTTCCAAAAAAATAGTGACACACTCTTATAGTTTTTGACTTATGATGTTTAGACTTAAAGTGTTGGATTCATTAGGTAGGAAGGAATGTGTATAACTTTTAAATGTATTGGTGATTGACCATTGAGGTAAGTGTTTTTAAACACTCGCACTTTTTTGGTTGAAATAATTATACATTGAACTACCGAGGAGGGAGTTATTATATGTCAGTCCAACATTCTACACTCGGGCTAGGACGAAATCAAGGGTGAAGGACTTTGGGTGACACCCAAGCAGGTCCATCACAACAAGTTCTCACTCCAATCAAGGCGACCTTCACACATGGTTTAGGTCGGCTTCATCAAACACCATGGAAGGTACATCTCAAGTCATCGATGGGAATATGCTTGTTAGTTTGATGTGCTATGGATTTTAGGTCCAACTGTTGAATACGGGGGTAATTCCTATGTTGTGAATGCTTTACTTGACAACCATGTCACCAAAAGTCCTCCACCCTTCGATTTCGTCCTAGTCCGAGTGGAAAAGTTTATAATGACATGTAGAGACTTCTCTCTTTGTAACCCAATATATAATTCCAATCTACCCTTGGAATATACACAACTTGATTAACACCACACTATGTAGTTTTACATTCCTTAATGTCGGGCAAGGTTATATCCTTAGCCTTTTCTAATGTCCACCCGGCCGCTTTGGCCACGCATGCCTTCAAAGATATCCCTCTTGTGAGTCGAGTCCTTGCCGTCGACTCCACACTACTACATGAGTTCTCGCTTATTGATTCCGTGCTATCACATGTCATCGTGGTTGATTCCGTATTGGTACATGACACTTCGCTTGTGGATTCCATGAGCACATAGGCTTTAAATACAAGTATTAAAAAATACTTATATACTTATCCTTGCCCTTCCTTCTCTAAGTTCTTCTTGATGTAAATCTCTATCAATGTCTTCCTACTAAATTTCAGAATAGTATAACTCCCACGCAACTTATGTTCTTCAAGTGAAATTTGGTACACTTGTTAAGTACCTTATCAAAAATCTCCACACCAAATTTTGGCACAAACAGAGTTCATATGTAAAAGTTATGCATGAAATTCTAACTCTAACTACTTAGTATGAATGCTGTGATAAAGCATCCGGTCATTAAAACTCTAATAACTTCCAACTCCTACGTCCATTCAATCTAAAATTTTGACACAAAATAGATATATAAGTTCAGAAGGTAGTGTCAAATTTTGGTATCCATATCTATAACCCTCTAAGAGATACATATTTTCAAACCTTGCTGCTTTGTTCCTAGACACCCTCCCCTTCAACTTTTAATAACTCTTTCATCCCAATGACTGAAGCTCTCAAATTTTTACCACAACTCCCATACTTTATAATAAACAATCCCTCAAATTTTCATACCCATTGAACACTCTGATCATCCATAATTGACAAATCTCTCACTATAAAGTTCTGCTCAAGTTCATAACTAATAAAACACTACAAGTAATGCACCTAGTACAATCTAGTCACTCTAAATGTCACAAGTTTAAACAAGTTTAAACTCTCTCACTTCAATATGAATCTCAATGCAACAAGTTGAAGTTTACAATCAAACTCCAAATTCCTTAAACCCAATCTACTTCTAACAAGAGGTCAATCCCTCTTCAAGGCTAAATAGCCTTGGCTCTTCACCTAAGAACTAAGCACACACATGTGCTCCTATCTTGCTTCCCACACACCCACACTTATAACCCGTGGGGTGCTTAAGGAGCACGAAGGAAAGAGAGGATGAGTGAGGGAAGAATGAGGGATTATATAGTGAGTTGAGAGGGAGAGAGGGCATGAGATAAGGATAGGGTGAGAGGATTAGAGCCTCCAATCACAACCCCTTAACCTTCTCCTTTTAAGTAGGGACTCATCCCATCCACAAGGCTCTCGATAAGCCTTCGAAATCTCCTCCTACTTTGTAGGCTCTCATCTAATTTCCTAAGCCTTCCTCCCTCAAATGATCAACAAAGATCATAATTCAAACATTTAACTAACCTTGGCTTTCTACCTACCACACTTTACCAAGGTATGTCCTCATACTACTTAAATCCACTCCACACAAGCCTAATGCTTCAAACTTAGCTTTCTTCAAGCTTCACTCTTTTTATATTTTTGTGAATAATCATAAATCAACAAAACACTACTTGTAATGTTTTACAAGTGTTAACAACACATGTGGACATCAATTTGGGCTTACAAACCCCCACTTTGGTGGTAAATGGTACCCAGAACCATATCTTCGTGTAGTTGTACAAGTCCATAGTGGTGATGTGTAGGTGAGTGGTACATTTCTGCATAGAAAGTGTAAACGCATGGCAGTGTCCCTTGAACCTTTCCCAAATCTAACTTGCACTATGTGTGCCCAGATCCCATGTGAACATGATTTCTAAATGAGAATCATAAGAGAGGACCGGGCATTGGTTAAGAAGGGCCACATAAGCATTTTAGGAGGGATATGGTTAGGGCATTTGTTTGTATATGAAGTGTGCAAACATACAAGAGAGTTGTCTAGAAAATATTGGCTAGAGAAACTACATTATTGGCATGCTAGAACAAGGATTGTGCAATTGAAGGCCAGAAGACCAACGATGTGTGAAAGTGCCATAAATGCCTCATCAAAAAATAATCTGATTCAATTCTATAACAATGTAATTAGTGCCCATAGGACAGGAGCATTTGGGGGCAAAGCTAGACTGTGGGACTTCATGAAGGATGTGACAGGGAACTTGAATAAGAAGGGTCTTGGCAATCACTTCAACAAAAATAAAAAATGCTTTTCACAAGCAATGTGATTTATTTGCCCTCAATTTTGCTGGACCTAGTTATGACATTATTCGAAGGGAGTGTAGAAAAGGTGTGCGGTTCATATTAGGTGACCATGCAGAAATCTTCGAATCGATTGCCAACATCTATAGGGAAGCTAAAGTTGCGCATGGGATAGTGGCCCCATCCCAGTAATACTTGCTGAGGACGAAACAAAGGTGAGGGGGCGGGTTTCTTGGGAGGCGAGGTGGGATACTATGGTGGGTTTTTGTGGGCCGAAAGAGGATCACACTTGTATATCTCATTATAAACCCACTGCCGGAGTTGGTGAAGTAGGTTATAACAAAATGGTAGACTCTTTTAGGTTGGACAAGTTGGGAAGGTTTGTGAGAGTAACTGTTGTGAACCCCATGCATGATAAGCTCCCTCGATTAGTGTTGGTTGCTTATTGTACTTGCGGTTGTTTTGATGCACGTTGGGTTAGACAACAATGGGATAGAATTGATGGGTTGTGGGCAAAACATTGCTATGCGACTATGGGTCCCATTATAGGACATGCTAGTGATGGGGACTCCCGTAGAAGGCAGTTAATGCTTCTAGATTATAAAGGGCCAAGGTTAAGTGTGGATTGGGAGGGCTGGGTTTTCACTTCAACAATGAATGATGATGGAGAAGCAACCGACTTGCATGACCAAGACTATATACACAAATGGTAAGAAATTGTTGAATTCCATCGATAGCAATGTCCGTATTTTGAGATTAGGGGGTGATCTGGCCCTTCACCAACACATTTGCCAAGTGTTCAACCGCTTCATAGTGGATCAACATAAATTACTTCAAGAGGATTATGATAGAAAGGACCGGCAGAATTGGGCTAGTGCACAAAGATTGTGCTTGCAGAAAGTTTGAGATTGCCTTCGGTCCTTTCGTGTGTCTACTGATTTGCACCGTGAACGCACACTTGGAACTGAGATGTAACTAGATATATGTGTTGACTATATTGATATATTTCTTCTCCGCATCACGACCTTCGCGCTCGGATTGTCAAAGCAGGCAAGGTCTCGTTCTTTTTCCGAATTTGGAAATTGTGGATGAGGCACGGCAATCATGGGGTTATGGGGAATATTGATCATGTGGACCCAAAAGTCTACTTCGTTAGTGAACATGGTTTTTAGATATACAAATGTCATGTCATTTCATTGTTTTGCTTGTTTGCCATTTCCGTGACAAATATCCTCACTTGAGTGTGCCATTTCACTTAACTGGTAGTGACTCATGCAAGATATTTTGCTCAAAGGTTGGGGGCATGGTAGGCATGGAGAAGGCATATGATTTTCATGAATTGGTGGGTTGTGCAAATACTGTTAATCATTTGTCGCAGATTGAATATGGAGAGAATGAGATTAAGTTTGCGAGGGCACACAACAAGATGAACAACTTTTGGGCAAAGTTGCATAAATTGGGGGAAGACGATATGGAGCCTGACCTTGGAGACTACAACGCAGTGTCAACTAATGCGGACGTTGTGAAAGCCTTAAAGCAAGGACGAAAAGATGCACAGAAGATGCTTACTACTTTGAACATGGGCCCGAATCCATAAGCTGCATCAAAGCTTAAGGTATGGTTTGATAAACCATGGGTAGTTGAGCGGGTGGATAAGCAATCTTTTGCATGGGCGACCTTTTCAAAACCTCTACGTGGCGAAGATGGCGACATGGAAGTGCTTTGAGAAGATTTACATGAGAAAGAGAAAGAGCACCTCTGGGTGAAGGTGCTTGATATTGAACCTCCTGTGGCAGAGCATGTGGAAGAGGACCTCTTTGATGATAGAGTCCCAACCATTGCAATTGTAGAGAGTGAATCATGTGACATTATTTCCGAGATGTTGATGTTCACAACAAATCTCAAACGACAGAGAGGGGAGAACCATCAAAAATGGAAAATGAAGCTTTGATATCAATCGGCCATGGCGGGTATCGGACTACTATGTGAAGTTAAATTACCAAGTTAGTAAGCCATTTAAATTAGTAAGTTATGTAGGAGGCAAGTAAACATTAGTAGCATTATTAGAAAAATTAATAAGCCACATAGCAAGCCACTTAGGATTAATGGTGAAAAACACTCGCCTGGGCCACATGGGTGAGGCAAACGGAGGTGGAAGTAATTAAGGGCCAAAAAATGACTTCTTGGTTAGCCTTAAAAATCCTCCCTTACCTACATATTACATATGTAGATTTTAGGCTACAATTTACCACATTTTGAATGTAAAAGAAGATGGGGATTATATGAGCTCTTTCCGAGGATGTCCAGAAGAGCTATGTACATTTTCTTAGAGAAATTAAAGATATGATAAATTAAGAGGATGGCACATGTTAGACACCTCCTCTCAATATATATAGAGTTAGGATTAGAGTTAGAACACCTTACCTTATTCACGTCGATAGGCTACACAAGAGCTAGGTCCTTTGTATCTTTACCATTTTGGAATATACGAGCTTCAAGCTCAACCTTCTTCATAGTTATTCAAGGTAGAGGCAAAGTAAAATTTTTGCTTAGACATAGTTAAGTTGAGAGATTGTGAATGCAACTTGAGATGTTCTATAGCAACTCACATGAGGTGAGATAGATACATAAGTTAGAAAGAGGTAGCTTATGTAGCAAATTGATTTGAAAAACTTGACATAGAATTAAGAGGCAATTATGTAAGGAGTGGCTTATGGAGTCAAACATATGATGAGGAAATTGTAAGGTGATGGAATGCAATTGTATGAATAATGGAATGCAATTGTGTAAGTGTTAAGAGACCATAGATACTCAACATGAGGTGAGAATAGACACGAGAGTGAATAGGAGTTATGTCGAAGTGATTATTACAAAAATATGTGAGATTTGAGAGATTCTACGTGCGAGTATTAACAATTGAGAGACTATAGACGTGAGGAGATTGGTTGATATACAAGGCAACTATAAAGAAAAGAAAAAAAGAGGTGATGAATGCAAAATTGTATGCGGCCAACTATTGCATAAAAACTAACCACCACATAATTCCTCTCATTCTTCCTAATACAAGAAAGTTGTTTGGTAATTGATAAATTGGAAGAACCCCATGATCAAATCATTTCAATTACAAGTATATTATTATTCTACGATAAGCGACTATCACTAAGTATCAATAAACTATGTATACCTTACAATATCTAAGAAGTTAATTAATCACAACTTGAATGTCTTTGGAATATAATACGGGAAGTTATGAACAAGGAATGAAGTGCGATGAGTTCTTTATTCACTTTGATTTGATTACATGATGATGTTTCTTTAACTATTAATTGGTTATATTATGACTGTGCTAAAATAGAATGCAGCCAATTATATCATATATGTGCTAAAAATATACTGTGTCTAATTATAGCCGAGCTGGAGATGTGGTGTGAGTGATCTAAAAATAGACTATATCACTTATAGTTACGATTCCAAGTACCGTTGATATGAGATGAGGATTCTTATAAAGAGGGATTGGAAATTAAGAGGAATTACTAAATTGAGAGAGAAGGACTCAAAAATGCCTCCTCAAGAGTTGATAAGAAAGTGGAAGATTAGTAGAGGTATTACTACACATGTAAAGAGGAAATCTCCTCTACATGGAAAGAGAGTGACTAATAACAACTTCATTATTGTTAAGTTGTTATCTACATATGTTTTAACGGAGAGAAGATCCGGTAATGGTAACTAGCAATTAGGAGAAAGGCTACTTGGCAACTTGAAGGACTATTCGGTAATTGGAAGAAAAATTACTTATTATATGAAGAAAGGTTACTTGTTACTTGAAGAAGGTCCCGCGCTACTTGGACACTTGTAGTAGGTTGTTTGGATACATTGAAGATGGTCACTTGGTCACTTGGTCACTTGGAGAAGACTACTTTGATACTTGAAGAAGGTTACATGTTACTTGGATAATTGACACTTGAAGAAATAGTTACTTGTTACCTCGGTACTCGGCGACTTGAAGAACTTACGACCATTTGGATACTCGAAGAAAGTTACTTAAGAGAGGTTTACTGAGTAATTGAAGAAGGACATGAGAAGACAATTACTAGACTAATTAGTGATTTGGAGGAAGAGTTAACTAGTTACTTAAAGAAGAAGAAGAGACAACTACGACATATAAAGACAACGCAACGACATACAAGGATTAGTGGATGTGATTTAGATTAATCTTAGAAGTAACACTTGAGCTTAAAGAGACAACTGCGGCACATGAAGGAGTTCAAACAAGAAGAAAGTTACAAACAACAAGTTGATAGATTAGAGGCAATGAGACTACTTGAAGAGATATCATCAAGAGAAGAAGTTCATAGGACTTTTAAGTTATACTTAAAAGTCCATCGTGATGGATACAAAGCAAAGGAGCTTTTAAAAGAAGAACGAAGACACCTACCAACACAAGGAAAACAACCAAGATGAAAAACAACAAACGACAAGGAGATTAGGTAGTTTAGTTATCATAATCTGGACGACGCTCTAAGTCACTACAATATGGTCAACCCTAGGAACAAGTGGAGGTAGTTGAGCTCTACAGTTGAGCAACCACGAAGAATATGTTCAAGCAATCTATGTCCTAGCAACAGTAGAGGCATTTGTGGAGTTTGATGGCCACAAGATATTCAAGTCTACTCTAGTTGGGCAGCTCAATGGCAACCCCTTCTTGTCAAAGGACATGTTAACCCGTGTAAGAAATTCTCTGTACTTTAACAATAGTGATGATTATCTAAGAGCTGCTCAATACTCCAATACATGTTTTGTTGGAATTGGGTCCGATGTCGGGGTATATTTTGTACAGTGTAGTACAATTACGAGGCCGTCCACGGTGACTGCAGCAAAGAAAAGGGAAAATTTTCGAGCCAAAAAAACTGGTAGGGTAGCTTCAACTATGCGAGGGGTGGACAAGGGAACCTGATGGATTGGCCGTATACAAAAAATGCGGAGGCATGCTAGTGGCACCTCCTGGGGTTCTTTGAAGCAACTATTAGACATTGCCAACTGTGAGGTACTGGTAGGAAAAAAAAACTAGTTTTGTTTCTAATGTGGAAGTCATATTGCATTATTATACTCGAGCACCTGGTCGATATAAATTTAAGTATAACTTAACGAACTCTAAATGGATTAGTCTTGGCTCGATAATAACCAATGTCACACTTACTTATAAGTGTGAGACTCAAGTTTATAACTTGGACATGGGTGATGATGAGAACTTGAATGAATATGTATCGAATAAGAGATTCGAGTAGCAATTTATCATTTAAAGTGTAAGTTAATTTCAAGTCTTAAGGTACAATCTAAAAACCTTAACTAAGATCCGTTGGAGGGCAAGTCTAGTGCCATCAACAGCGGTAATTCCAGCTCCAATAACGTATATTTTAGTTGTTGCAGTTCTAAAACTCGTGGTTGGTTTTCGAATAATAGTTTTGGAAGGGGGCATTTGGATTTCATTTTCAGAGGTGAAATTCTTGGATTTATAGAACCCCTGCCTACATGTGAGTTTCACATACCTATGAATTTCGCATGAAGCACTGAGGTGGCTGCTAGGCAGGGGTTTGGTCTATTGAGTTTAGGGGTTAGAGATTTGTCTGAAGGGGTTGGTTTTAGTGGAAACTTTGTGGTCCTACACTAAAACATGTTTCACTACCTACTACTAAGGGTTTAGTTTGAAGTTTTTGCTACTAATGTTTGAGAGTTGAAGTTGTGGGTAGCCCTTGGACATTGCTCCTCGATAGCCAAGTTGCATGTATCTTCTCCCTTGCAACTGCTGCATATAAGGGTTGGTCCTCCAGGTGAGTTTCGCATATAAGAGTTTAGCTTGAAGTTTATGCTTGAAGTTTTGCATATAAAGGTTTAGCTTGAAGTTTCGCATATAAGGGTTCCAACTAGTGCATATAAAGGTTTAGTTTGAAGTTTTTTCTCTTGAGGTTTGAGAGTTAAGCTCTGGACAACCCTTGGACATTGCTCCTTGAGAGGCGAGTTGCATGTGTCTTGTCCCCTGCATGTGGTGCATATAAGGGTTGCTCCTTCAAATCAATTTTGTTTTGCTGGGAGTTTCACATGAAGCACTGAGGTGGCTGTTAGGTAGGGGTTTGGTCTATTGAATTTAGGGGTTAGAGATTTATATGAAGAGGCTATTTTAGGTGAAAATTTTGTGGTCGTAAACTGAAACATATTTCAGTTCCTACCACTAAGGGTTTAGCTTGAAGTTTCTACTCCCGAGGTTTGAGAGTTGAAGTTGTGGGTAGCTCCTGAACATTGCTATTGCTGGGCCTTTGGACTAAGGGTGCGTTTTCCAAACCCAACTTAATTTATGATTTTTGGGTTGGAGCACATGTACTTGTTTGTTGGGTTTTGAGTTTTGCAGGATATTATATTTGAATACTCAGGGATATTCGTTGGAGTTTAGTAATGTTGGGGAATGCAAAGTTAACTTTTCTTGGATTTAGGGTAAAATATGAATGGAGCGCACATTCTGAAGTGGTTTTTTTTTGCGAATTATAGGGATTTGTCATTGTGGGTAATCTAAATTTAATCCTTGACCCGTTGCAATGGAGACGACAAATTGTAATGTGGAAATTATTGTCAATGATGCCCTCCTTGCATATGTCTCTGAATTCTGTTGTGATTCTGCATGTTTTTGGGTTCCTTTTGAGTGTCGTGACGTGGACCGGGGCGCTTTGCTGAAGTTGCTCCCGACATTGGGGAGTGTCTCGAAGAAGACATCGGACAACGCTGCCCACATGGTGCAGCTCGTTGCACTTTGGTTGGCGTCCCACAACGTGGAGCAAGTCGCAGGGATGATATCTTTTGATGAGAAGATATCATATGTGCTCCATGAGTTTGACATGAATATGGAGGTATTCATGAAGGATTGGAAGCTTGACTCCGCGCTCCCGGAATACTTACGAACAAGCTCGCTCTACGAGCTGCGCGTAGGAGAACTGCATCGTCTCTGGGCAGTTCTTCGTGGAGGATGGACGGAGGAGATTACATCGTGTAGAGAAAACGGCCTATCCAAGTCTACCGATGTGTGGGTGACATCGGCACATTGCACTTGAGGTAATTGAAGCCTAAACCTTAAATTTTGTGCACATTGCAAGTGTTTGTGCAGTATTGATTGAACATATTGCACATGTATGAATGCCACTGATATGATTGTTTTCTGGTGTTATGCAGTGTAGTTTAGAATTTAGTTACAAACAAACCCGGGGAAACATTCAAGGTAGATTTAAAAGTGACTTGTATATCATCTAGGTATCTCAAATAAGGTTTATTAGGGAAAACGCAAGGTTATTTCACTTTATTTTTGGGGTTTAGACTGACAATTTGATTATGAATGAGGAATAAAAGCTTAGAAATCTTTCCATGTCAATACATGCAATTATGACAGTATCTCACCTCACTCTAATTACCCAAGCAATAGTTTGGCAGTGAGTTCATTTTAATTGGACCAAGTGCGGTGTACAAGCATAGGCACAAACATAGTCAATGGTCTTGCATAAGTAACCCATTTTTGTCTCTTTACCAAAGCCAAGGCCACTTTGGTGTAGTCAATAGTCTTTCATTAATTAATTCCCTTTAGTGTAACTTGAAAATGCAGTGCAGTCGTCCTTTCAGGATTGTCAGTCTCCTTTGATTAAATACAATCTCAATTATATTGTCCGACAATAGTCTCTTACCCGGTCTTGGCCAAGGTAATCATAATTTCTTTCATTATGTCAATAAGTCATACCACATATGCGCATTAACATGTTCTCACATCATCCATAAACTTATCTTGTTTATTTAGTGTTACAATTCCACACTCTTAGTTCTTAAAACAAAGAACTTACCGATTCATTTCATTTAATATTCTCACAAATATTACTTAGGATGGTCAATTTTGAATGTTGATGAAGTTTTAAGTTATCCTTAATTCAAATTGAGATTTTATTCAACAATCAATAATTATCGATTTCACAACCCGCACGTCCTTTGGTCTTCTCAACATCTTGTTAGCCCTTCGCAATCAATAGTCTCAATAGGTTGATGGTTCACTTTTTGTCAAAGGTTAAAATGGAACAGTTTCTCCATTTACACTAACATGACCATAGTCTTAATATTTGCTCGATACAACCTTTCAACGCAATGACAATTCAAACCTCTTTGCTTTGAAATCATGACCCAACAAAGTTAGATTTATTTGTACGAGGTTGATTCACTGTATTGACTTCAAATTCGATTAATGCAAGTATAGATCAATGCGCAATTGAAGTTGATGACTTGCCTAAGTTACACGCTTGAAGACATTGATTATTAGCCAATCATACTTGAGCAAATCAGTCAATTGTTTGTAAATTCATTATTTAAAGGCTATTCTGATTTCTCTCAGATTTCTTTCCTTTCCCAAGTAGGCTATATATTCATGTGAATCACTTACAATATTTATAAGGCAATGGACTCACCAACCCTAACTCTCTGGTTTAATTCTCGGAAATTATTACCAGAATCCAAGCCTATTCTATCATACCATCTCTCTCCCAGACAATGGCCTCGCAATCATTCACCTGGGCTTGACAACTACTTAAATACTACGATCATGCGATAGCGTGCGGTGATATTATTCCCAACTTTCTATATATGGTAGATTTAATCACTCAAAAATCATGCCTTGTTCCTTATATAAAACAGAATCCGATTTACAATTGAGAAACCAAATTAAGGCCAGAGCATAGTCTTAGATTAAACAAGAGCCTTCTAGTTTGATTCTCCGATTTCTCTAATAATCATCAACCACACCAACAGGGGCAATTCATACTTATTTCATGATATCACAATTTTCTCAAGTAAATTCAAATGTTGATTTCTACTAGACTTGCTCACTCCAGCAATTTACAGCCACAAGACGATAGACTTGAAATATAGCTCCTGATTTGTCTTTGTATTACTATAATTTCCACTTCCAACTTACTTTGCCTCACACGATAATTTTGATACAAAGATGATGCACAAACTCAATCCAAATTCAAATACCCTCTAGTTCATGCACCATGGATCATCTTTGTATCAAAATTATCGTCAAAATCCCAACAAATGTATTCAGGGAAAAATAATTAGATATAACTACGGAAAAATCTCTAGTAAATATCTAAAAACAGACTTACAACCCCCGGCTCTCCCAACCTCGCTCGCTCAACTCTTCGAGAGCTCCTTCTATTTCTCAACTCCTATATATTTCCATGAGAGCTTGCTTGATTTCTATAACTACCACAGTTGATATCAGACTATTGTCCTTACTAATCAGTCTTTCTGATCTCTCAAGACTATTGCCTATTCTCATTGGTTTTTTAGGCAATTTCTAGTTCACTAAAGACTTTGTTTCCACATTTTTCATAATTGAGTCAAAAAGTCAAAATTTTACTACTACATGCAGGTTGAGAACATTAGTCATGCGCATCCACATTGATGCAATCATAGGGCTTTCAATTGTCTTGAAGTTATTTTTGTGACCCTAACTAGTTTTCTATAGAAACACCTTAAACCCTAGACATGACAAAATGGACACTTGCTTTTTTGCACACCTTGTAAATGACATGCATTGTGTTTGTGAATACAACCCACAAATATAAGTGTGTTGCAATTTTATTTTTTTATTTTTTTGAAATAGATGTTGTTTAGTGATATTTGTTGATATTACTAAAATTTTGTGCACAACAGTTTTCGCACTAGACATCGCAGTATAAATGTTTCACAGTAGACATTTACTCTAAACCATGCACCAATCTGGTTGTATTTTGTGCATATTATGTTTGCTTGCTTTAAATGATTTATGTTGGAATTCTTTCCATGCAATATAAAGTGTGTTGCAACTTTCTTTTTCTTGTTCTGAAATGGGTGTTGTTTAATGATATTTGTTGACCCTAAATTGAAATTTTGTGTATAGCATATTTCGCAATAGACATCGCAGTAGAAATGGTTCGCAGTAGACATTTGCACTACATGCACCAATCTGTTAGTGTTTTCTGCACATTGTACGATCTTGCTATAAAGGATGTGTGTTGGGATTCTTTCCTTGCAATATAAGTGTGTTGCAGTTTTTTTTTTTTTTTTTTTTGAAATGGATGTTGTTTAGTGATATTAGTTGATCCTAAACTGAAATTTTGTGTATAGCATATTTCGCAGTGGACATTGCACTACATGCCTCTTTCTTTCTTAAGTTTATGTTGTGAATTATACTATTAGGTGTTTCTTCTATTCCTACCTCTAAGTAAATTCCAGTTCTCGTACACAATGACGTGCAAGTTGTATCACAGGTCGGATCACTTGAATGCTCATATGTTGTATTTATAATGAAGATAGCCTACAAATAATTGGTCCAACAAAAAAATTATAATGAAATGTAGGGCACATGAAATGAATAGAATTTAGAAATTTAGGTAAAGATAGGCCTACAAAAATGTGAAAAATTTACATACATAGCCCCATGTAATAAGGGCTTGAACGCACGTGATCCTCAAACACCCTATGTAGTGCTCCCCCCAGGGATGTATGAGAAAACTATTGTATGTGTTGAGATTGCAATTAATTGAATGTGAACTTGTGAATATAGTTGAGTAAGTTGAAGTTGTGAACCAGGAGTGTGAAGATTGATGTATGAGAAAATTATTGTCTGAGTGAAAATATCTCTTTAGTCTGAGAGATAAGAATCGAAGGATAAACACATTTAAGATAAGAAATTGACTAGAACTATGAGCAGAGAGTCTAATTGAGTGAAGAGCATATGCAAAATCCTTGGCCGAAGCAGGTGATAGAAAGCGAGAGAAAGGTGAATTGATAATTACCTCAGAGTGAAGCTAGATAAACTATAGGCAGGAGTCGCCAAAGAGCAGAGTCCTCGATCCACCATGGATAAACTCATTGAGGCAAAACCTAGTTGAAGCCTATAGTTAAGTGAAACTATTGAACATTCTGTGAGAGGGCGGAACTAAGTAGCCAAGGGTTACTTGAGAAAAAATCCGTTGAAGAATTAAGTCATGTGAAAGGCATGAGTGGTGTGAGGAAGCCAAAAGGTTGAGCGACGGTTTGAGAAGAAACTATTGGCGATAGTTGAAGCTATGAGAAACAGAGAGGGAGAAGACAATCATTAAAGCTTGAGAGAAGCAAAGAGAGGGTAAAGAAAGAGGGAAGATAAATAGTATAGGCAAATTACAATTATAGTGAAAGTAAATACCATAGTCTTGTGGTAGTAAAATTTGCTAAGTCTGTCAAATTAGAGAACTTTATTGATTGAATGTGATGAGAAATTGATTCTGATCAGTCGATTAGTGGTGGAATTGAGAAAATAAAAGTGATTAATTGAATTGAGTAGGATGAACTTTGAATTATCAAGGAGATTAAGGCATAAGTTGTCCTAGACTTAATTAGAGTTTTATATTGATACATAGTCTAGAGACTTTGATCTATGAGTATAAAGTGCAAATTAACCCGAACAACTATTGTCTTGTGTGTTACCTTGGTTGTTGTTGTTGCAGGTTGTGCAAGGCAACCGAGACTTTAGCTTGACCCTGATAATCGTTGTTTGTTGCATAAGTTGTGAGTAATGATTAAATCTTGGAATTAACAAATAAACAATTTGTCTTGTATTGGAATTACATTGACCAATTAATGAAAATATTGTTGTGATTTGAAGATGCATTGGCCAATGGTTACCAAGACAATTGTGATACTCAAAGACTATTGTTCTCAAAAGACTATTGTTCTCAAAAGACTATTGTTCTACAATCTCATGACGAGATGGAAAGTTATAGCCCACTGATAAACAAACAATATTGAACGAGAGATTTTGAGAGGAAACCTTAAGAGAAAGAAGAACAAAAGATGATTGAGTGATGTTTTAGAGTGAAAATAACAACCCTACTATCTGATTAATGAACTATAATGTAACAAATGCTTGTAATAGACACTAGTAAAACCTTCTTTGAGAGTCTGTACCCTAGGTTTTAGTTTATTTAAGTTATAGCAAAAACCTAACTACAACTATATACTCTGATTATGGAAAATTTTCCACTCTCTTCACAAGAGGGATTCTAGGACTCATGCACTTGCTTCCGAATCATTCTTTGACTCCTCCCCCTGACTTTTTCCTACAAAGATGTATGTACAAAATGATGAGAGGCTCAACTACCAAAAGTTGCACTTGTCTAGATGGCCAAGTTTGATAAAAGCTTTTTAATTCTCACATTTCGCACATGTCTATAGCCTTTAATCAACACTCTTGCTATCTCTTGTTAATAGTCAGAAAAAATCCTCCCCTCAGCTCACTAATCCTCTGTTTTACCTTAAGATCATTAATTTTTAGTGTATTTTCACTTAATTAGAGCTTATAGACAAGATTCAAGCTAAACATTAACAAAATTTCAAAATTGAATAGTTTCCATTCAAAAATTTGGATGACAATTCAAGAATGATGTCTATACTCGACGATGCTGATCACAAGCAACAACTCAACTACAAAATTGAGTTGATGAGGCAATCCTCCAAGTTTTCTTAAGATCAACCAACTAGCCATGTGAAGAGAGTCCACTTACTTGCCTCCTATTTCAGATGGCTCCGAAGGAATCTATTTGCTATCTACTCGCTCGGTTCAAAGTGAATCAATCATCTTGCATTTTTTGCAACTCAATATGAACATTTTTTATTCACAAATGATGATGTATACTTAACTACGAGTTTCCAATGAGTTACTCTTGAGGTCATTGATTTATGGTGGTAATGAACGGGGATGTGGAAGCGGACATAAGGGAGTGGTGATATGAATCATCGGTAGAGGGAAGAAAATATGAAAGGCAAAGCTGCAAAGACTTCCATGCTTGAGAGAGGAGAGGAGAGGAGAATGAGTCAAAAAATGGTGGGGGGAGGGGGAGTACTTTCTCCTTGATATGATGACCCTCCCCATACATGCTCGGGTAGGTCACTCTATAGGATTTTTGTACACCACGTGTAGCGGAGGGGTATTTTTTTAAGGGCTATTTACCTCCAAGGCAAGAATTAAAAGCTCCCTATAATTACTTAATTCTCTAAAATGACCTATTTTTTTGCACCCTATCATTACTTATACTACCTATGTTCTTGCAATTTTTTGTAGTCTACATTTCTTTTAATTAAAAAAAGTTAATTTAAAAGTGTATGCAATGCAAAAGTGGTGGGAAAAAGCATGGCAACAAAAATGCTACATACATAGCATTGCAAAAACTAAGTGCAAAAATTTATCATACATGTAAAGGACTTGTGCTTACCAAAACAAATCTTAACTTGTGCAAAATATGTGTATCTTTAACCACATCACATAAGAACAAGTATGATAACATGATGCATATCATTTCAAGACCATAACCTGAATGACATCATACAATTGCAAGTGATGAAGAACACAAGGATATTTAAGCATAATGAAATTTAAAATTTGCTTTAATTTTTGCAGTTCTACAGCCCATAGAACATAACCTTCATGCATAAAAAAAGACTTAGGGTAGAAACACAACAAGAGTGAGCATGTGTTCACAAACACAACATCTGCTCCGTAAAAGTTTGACCCAAACACAAAAAACCCGCAACGATTACAACTATGCAGAAGTCCTGTGGTTCCTTACAAGTCTGTGCAGGTGGGTTTAGGGTATGCAAAACAAAATAAACCTATATAACCCTGTCCCATACCTTGGTGTCCAATCATGTACCAAAAAAACAAATGGTTGACGACAAAAAAACATACAAACATCAAGATCTAAGAATAGGGGTTACCCAAACTCCCACATTGTCAACCAAACCATCATCATGACGGACAAAGTATTCTTGCGGCCAACTTGACTTGAGGTGCGGATGGATTGCATAGAGGTCCATTATGTCAAGGTGTGCAAAAGACCTCATGCAAAGGCAGTCGGGCATCGGGTTATTCAAAACCCACGATTTATGCAGTAGCTCCATGTGGGCGTTGAAGCTATCGATGATTGCCAACCCTCGAAATGCACGCCGGTGTGGAGGAAACACATCGACATCGGCTTGTGCAAGAAAAAAAACCAAATTCCACTCTGTTGCCCACAAAAAATTTCACGCAGTTGTTGATGACGGCCAAACGCGGGAGAAGCTTCAAATTGGAGGCGCGCTCCTCATCTATGAGGTCCATGTGATCCCAAGGGTGCTAAGTGTGGCAACGGCTCAAGATCCAACGCCGATTTCTTTTCCAAACGAACCTTGAGTGAGGCATATGTTTCCTCCTAAAAAACCCTCAACTTGTTCTAATATTGCGGCACAATAGAATCGCCCTTGATAGTCCACATCTTCACTTGAGTTGCCATCTGTACACCAACATGGCCGCCCCAACAAAAGCAGAACAATCAATTACAAGTTATGCACGGAAACTCCAAACCCTAAACAACCTCCAAAACAACCGTCAAACCTTCAACCAAGACAATTGAAAACCTATATGGAACTTCATGGCCACCCCTGATCCTAAAGCAACTACAAATGAGACTCTACAAAGGAGATCCTAAACCAACTACAACAAGACATACTTGCTAGACTTTGTTACCATAAGCTTCAACAAGGAGGAGCTTCAACAAAAAGTTGCCCAAAATACAACGGACTCGAGAAAGAAACAAAACCCTAGGTATTTTTTACAAATGGCAATGCAGGAAGATGACCAGTAACATGCGCTAAGATTTTCATCCATTTTGGGCAAACGATGAGCCATTTTTCATCCATCCCTCGTGAGGCATGCATACAAAATTGATCCTACTAAACATACATCCTAGGATCCTTATTTTCAGCCCATATATCAATTTTACAAAAAAGAATGGCCCACATTTTAAACCTATCTACCTTACTTGTAATGGGATTTTCTACTTTTAATGAACCCTTCATTAATTGGAATTATTTTATAAATTTTATGTCAAACAAATTTAATCCTCCCTATATTATGCCGCACATTGTTTTTAAAATGCAATAAGTGAACTACCCAGGCATACATGGCTAAAATTTGGTCCATACCCTTGGGGGTCAGCTGGTATTTGTCAATACCCTCGGGGGGACATTTAATATCCAAGGCTTAGTTACTTCACCTGCCGATAATCCGTTATTCGAAATGAAGACCGGTTGATATCCGGTTTCTTCCCGTAATTAATTGGATGCCCATCCGGTTATACTCTTCTATACCCGGTTTTTGGTCCATATTAGTTGGTTCATTTGTAAGGAATTGAAGGTTCTCCCTGTTCATTGGTCCTTAGTGTAAGTAGATGACCCAAGGGGGAAAAAATCTAGTCAAAGTTGGAATACCAACGAAGTAATTTAACATTGTTAATAAGGCATCAATTGAGGCACCATTATTTGTTAAGGGTGGTGAGTGGGTGACCTCAACAAAATCCCTGGTTGGAAGGTCCTTCACCAATCATTGCAAGGTTCTCCAACACTAGATGAACTTCAAAAAACCATGAGGCATCAAATTCTAGGTCAACATGCTTGGTGGATTTGGACTTAAAACCCCACTTTTAAGTCTGTTAGCTCTCTTGCCATGTAGGCATGGTATAATACATGGCAAAGGTGGGAAAGGCGGGTACCTAATAATACTTTTAGTTCTCCTGTGGGTGCCCTACCTTCCAAAACGATACTTCAAAACATGAGCTCTTCTTTGAGCTCCATTTCTTGGTTTGGATCATTAGTGTTTCCCTCCAAAATGATGCCATGTAGGAGACACCTCACTTTGCCTCTGCTTGCTCTTGGAGCCTCATTTGAAGGCCTTTTGTCTAATTCACACTTCTCAGCCAACATGATTGCTCCATTTTGTTGGACCCCCATCTACAGTGCCCCTCAATTTAGATAATTTTACAAACATAAACTCCACAAATTCAAACAAACGAAATCGCCAAATTTTGATTGCGTATTTTGCCTTGAGAGCGGGTGAAATTGATAGGATGAAGATATGGTTACAGACGAATATAAATAATCTTCATCCACAATCTGGATAGAAAAGGCTTTCCCCTTCCCCTCACTCCAATGGCTCCCTCACCACTTTACAAATCCTCCTCCCTTTACAAATACCAGAATAAATATCATCAAGCCACAGACAGCGGCGCTTCACGGAGGGACGCTTCTTATCTATTCTATTGAGCGAATGGGTTAGTAGGCCGCCTCACAGACTGCTAACTTCGTGTGGTGCGCATCGCTCACAGACTGAAATCGGACCGAACTCAACTCCTCACACACAATTCGATCACGCCATCCACCATCAATCAGGCCATGGTGGATGGAGGCCATGGCGTGCAGTAGCGGCGGATTGCTGCCCCTCGCCCACCTCCGCTCACCGCAACAATCCCCACATTGCCTACGCTCCCAATTCGTGCCCAAATGGAGCTCCAAGTGCAAGGTGACTTCTGGATTCGCAACGTTGAAGGTGCGCAGGAGGCGGATTGCGTTCTGCCGGGCGGGGCTGGGGCCGGAGCTGGTGGAACACCTACATGGGTTGGTGCTGGGCGTGGGCGTGGGGTTGCCCTGCACCGTCATGGAGTGCGGGGACGTTGTGTACCGGAGCACGTTGCCAAGGCAGGGGTGGCAGATTACCACTCCCGGGGTGGCGCTCACCTTGCTCATTGTCACTTACCTCTGGGCTACTCCGGGTGAGCGTTGTGTTGGGGTTTTGTGGGTTTCATTTAGTTTTTGGGTTCAAAGATGAGAGGGAATGTGCAGAGGGATGTGCCGGGGTGACGTGAGGATGTGAGTGACGGTGTTCAGCTGGAGCTCAGTTTGAGACGAGAGCTCCATGTGTCAGGCAGGATTTTAGATAGCTGCTCCTCGATTGTGTCGAGTATGGTGTGATTTTGGCAACCAATTTGACTTGCGGATTGCGAACCAGATTTTGGGCTATGGATTGTCAACTGCTAATGAGGGTTGCGTCTGGCACAAATGGGATGTACAGTTTCAACGGGTTGCCGCGAGAAGGAATGGTTAGAAGGATGTGAGAATGTGAGGATGTGAGTATGTGAGTGGCGGTGCTTCCTTAGCTGTAGCTCAGATTCGAGCCTCGAATTTGAGACGATAGCTCCATTGCCTGGACAGAATTTAGATAGCCGTGGTCCCTCGGTGGTCGAGTGTTGTGTGATTTTGGCAGCCAATTTTACTTGCGGATTGCAAACCAGATTTTAGGCTGATGAATGTTGCAAATTGGAATCTTAAAATTTATCCGAGATTTCGGGGTTACAGCGAATGGGAATGTGCAGAGGGATGTGAGGATGTGAGTGATGATGCCTGCTTAGCTCGGTCTGCAGCCTCGAATTTGAGATGATATCGCCATGGCCTAGGCAGAATTTGGATAGCCGTCCTTGGGTTTCCGTGTGATTTTGGCAGCCAATTTTACTTGCGGATTTCGCACCAGATTTTGGGCTTTGGTACTTTAACTGCCAATGAGGGTTGCGTTTGGTACAACTCGGAATCTAAAGTTTCTACCCGGTGGTTCACTGAAGCACCCTAGGTTTGTCAAGTACCAAAGGTCGGCCAAGGCAGACATTAGTCGGAGTAGGCAAACATCCACCGAATCGAAGGTTGTGATCATTTGTTTTTGAACATGGCGGAAGTTTGCATTGGGCGTAAATCAGCAAGATTAAGGGATTGTGGTGCAAACTCGTGAGGGGGGAATGATTCACATGTTTGGCTCTTAACGTCACTCCGCCATTATTTATTTTCCACACTGCAAACGATGTCTCTCTGCAAAGGGGCTTGCGTCAGTTTGATCAATTTCACACGAGGATTACTGTGTGTCCCATATCAAAGCCTTGTATTACATGCGAGCTCATGTTCAAATTCAAGTGTATATCGATGGGTTGCATCTTATAGGCCCAACTGGTAGTCATGAATAAGGTTGAAGGATTTCATACAACGCATCACATGAAAATGTCAAAAAAGTTCTGGAAATGCATAGCGGGCCGGGGGGGGGGGGAATGCAAAGCTGCAAATGACGTAGTTGCTACGTGGGCAGGAGTTTGAACGAGACTCCCTGGAGTCGGCTGATATAGTTTGGCACCCTGAATTTGAGTCTAGACTTATGAAGCTGCTTTATCGTATTACAGTTGCTAAACTACTTCTTCTCTTTCATGATGCAGGGGTTGCCCCAGGCTTCTGGGACATGTTTGTACTTGCTCCCTTGGAGCAGTTATTTAGGCCAGTGTTTCGTAAGGAGGATTTGAGTATTCAGAAGAAGCTAGGGGAAGGGGCCTTTGGTACTGTTTACAAAGCATCTCTTACAAACAAGCAGCTACTCAAGAAAGATGGACCCTTAGTAGTTAAGAAGGCTAATGAGTATGGAGCTGTAGAGGCTTGGATGAACGAGCGTGTAAGGCGGGCATGTCGCCGGAGCTGTGCTGATTTTGTACAAGGCTTTCTTGACACAAGTGCTAGTAAAGGAAAGGGAGAGGAATTCTGGTTGGTGTGGAGGTACGAAGGGAAGTCAACTTTGGCTGACCTGATGGCCAACAAGGACTTTCCCTACAATGTAGAAGATGCTATACTGGGAACAGGAATGGGAGATGACATGCCCAAGGGTCCTGAACGTCGTAACAGAATCCTGAGAACAATTATGCGCCAGATCTTGAGTGCCCTTGCTCAACTGCACTCGACTGGCATTGTACATCGTGACATGAAACCACAGAACATCATATTTTCAGAAGGTAAAGAAGAATCATATTCCTCCATCTCCTTCTTTACCTAACTGCAACATAGATCATTTCAGCTCCTTAATGGTAGATGTCAATTAGTTGACACATCTGATAATTACCGTATTTCCACATCTGATTACATCCTAGTGATGTGATTACTGCTGGAAACAGAGAAAGCTTCTTATTTGTCGGACAAATTTGAGTGCCTCATTTGTCTGGAGGTCTTCCGGGCCTCCTTCAATGCATTCATCACTTTTGGCTCTCATTCTGGGTTGTGCCTCCAGATTATATCCATGCTGAGTAGTGTTGTGGGTGAGGTTAGGTTTGAAACTGGGTTTCCACACTTGGTGAAGGCAGTTGGGACAAAAGTGGGACAATAGAGTTTTCCTTCAACTCAATGGGTCTTTTCATTGGGAGTTGGTCCCCTCGGTGGGACTTTGATATTTCATTGGTAGTTTTGCAATCAATAACAGTAATTTCTTTCCACTTGTTCCTCATGCTCAGGGGTAGTGTTTGATTTTGAATGAAGAGCAACCTATTTTGGTCTATTTAGGGCCAAACTTATTTTTAGCATCTCGTGGCATGCCAAAATGAGTGTGACCCTAATTGAACAGATATAGAACCCTCCAAGCATGCACTAAAAACCTACTCAACATTGAAGGCGTTGGCAAAACAACCAACTCTTGACCAAAAGTCATGTTGAGTTAGAGGATAACTCTAATGTGACTTCCATTTCAGGGGTGGCTTAAACCCAAGGCCTTAACCCAGATCCCATGGGAACTTTGAGGTTAAGCCTCCTAAGACTGGAATAGTGCTCTGATGGGTGACCTTCCTAGCACTTGATTTCTGGTGCACCCTACCACCTATGGTCCACCCAATCTAAATGGGGGTATCCGGATGAACTGGATTTAACCAACCATGTGGGAATCTAGGGGCATGCCCTCGGGGGAGATAGGTGTACACCTTTGAATGGAGGCAGTAGTCTTCAGGGGCCCTCGAATTCTTGTGATACCTGTTTCGGGATTACATATAGACTTAGACCAACTTGAAGATGAAGCAACACCATAATTAACTCCAGTCACTGCATCGGAGTCATCTCTTCTTGACTTCCATTTTGTCTTGAGTTTTGTTCAAACACACATTTTTAGAGATGCTGGTCTCACAAGTGGTTACTGTGGCAGAAACGAAGTCCTTTAAGATTATCGACCTTGGAGCAGCTGCCGACCTGAGGGTAGGAATCAATTACATTCCCAAACAGTTTCTATTGGACCCAAGGTATGCAGCACCAGAGCAATACATCATGAGCACACAGACGCCGTCAGCACCTCCTCTTCCAGTAGCTGCTGCTCTGTCCCCTGTGCTATGGCAGTTGAATTTGCCAGATCGGTTTGACATGTACAGCACTGGGCTCATTTTCATGCAGCTGGCGTTTCCAAGCATGCGCTCTGACAATGGTCTCATGGCTTTCAACCGGCAGCTGAAACGAAGAGACTATGATATGGCGTTGTGGCGGGAGTCAGTAGAGGCAAAAGCAAGTCAGGACATTAAACAGGGATTTGAGGTTCTGGATATGGATGATGGTGTCGGATGGGAGCTTGTACAAGATATGGTCCGATTCAAAGGTCGTCAACGGATTAGTGCAAATGCTGCTCTATCACATCCTTACTTTGTAAGAGCTGGTTTATTGGGTACCTCCTTAATGCAAAGGTTGAGGCTTGATGTACTTCGAGGTTCTCAACAAGAGAATGAGGGTGTTGACTGGGTGACGGCACTCATGGCAAAGTCTGGAACAAAAAGTGTGGGAGGATTCACTGAAGCACAACTACAGGATATGCGGGTATGGCGTGGCCTCTTTTATCTTTACACATTTTGTATTGGACGATAATGAGAATTTTGTGTTCTGATGGTGTTCTGAGAACTTTCTTAATGCAGCAATAGAGTTATTCTTTAGCTCAATGGGAGTTGTGGTCGAGAGGTGGTTATTTTGTATAGAGCACCTTCCATGTTTGGTAAGTTTTTGGTGCCTGTTCAGAGGTAGTGTGGAGGTTTGAAAAAAAAATTCTATATTGGTTTGCTGAGGGTCAAACTCATTTTAGTATGCCATGAGGTGCTAATATGAGTTTGGCCATCAATGATCCAAAATAGGTTGCTCTTCATTCTCATCCAAACACTACCTCCAAGTATGTATTACAAAGGGAAAGAAATTATTGATTTGTTTGCAAAACAACCTAACAACCAATAGGCGGTCCGACTCCCAATGGAAAGTCTCATTGAGCTACAGAATAACTCTAATTTCATAAATACAGTGGAACAAGTTGGCAGCAGAGTAAATTTAATTTGAAGGAACTGCTGATTTTAATCCATTGTTGAGGAGGATATGAGTATCCTCGAAATTGAGTTGGAGTCTTGGAAGAGGACCATCTTTATTTCGCATTATATTGTCCTTGAACAAATAATCATATGTGGTCATTGTCTTTGGCTGTTTGGTTCAGGAGAAGGAGCCAAAAAAGAAAAATTCTATTCAGCGCAATGCTATGGCATCAGCATTAAAGATACAGAGAAAAGCGGCACGGACTATTGCTGCAACTGTAGATGATATCCAGAAAGGGGAGAAACGGCTCAATTGGTGGAACCGTTGGCAAAATTAGAGAGGGCAAACTTAATGATTATCTTGTAATTTAAGGGTGGATTGGGTTGAAGTGATGCACTTCTCTTGGCATCGACAACTACAGAGTAGGTGAAGGAACCAGCCACCTAATTGCCGTGCAGGAATTGATTGTGCATGATGTTAGGGATGAGATTCCTCTCAGCACTTTCAAATGATAGTTATTGTGTATGCAGGTTTGGAGTGTGTTGTCCCTCGGATGGTCTCCACTCTGGAAGTGAGTATAGTAGACAGCTAGACTACCACATTTGTATATGCATTTTGTAACTTAATTGTGGGATGTCTGATTGTGAGAAGAGAAAAGTGTTTCTCCATTGTTGGCAGGTCATCTGTTGCTAGAGTGAACATGTCTCTTCATGTATCATCCTAGACTTGGCCGGAGGATCTAGAATAGACACAAATTACAGCTGCTCCTGTAATTATAAAGTGGTGTTGGGATGCCATGTTGGTGCATCAACTAAGGGATGGTATCTCTGGTATTGTATCGGGATGATAAGGTTGCATTCATTGAAGTGCCAAACACTCCACAATTGCTTTAAATTCTATATCTCCATGAACTAAATGCTCCGGACAATAAAGAATCGAATACACTATTCCTGTTGACTCTTTGGCAACAAATTTTCCTAATACAACTAGGTCTTCCACATCGGATGTTAAATGGCCCCTTACAAACTTTCAGAGGGGTGGTTTGACAATGTCAAAAGTTGTTCAAGGCCTAAAATTAGATCTGCCCATTGTTGATGTCATTGCCATCACCCAACGGAATTTACTTCGTACACCACATAGTGCCATCCATGCACGTCCACTAGAGGATGGAACAAATGGTAGTTGATAAGTTCTGCAGAGCTTGTCCTTTACATCATGTTCTTTAGAACATTGTCATTCACATCTTGTTCTTCATATCAGCTTTCCTACGAATTTTGGATCTGGTCCTTTCCCATCTTCGATCTCAGAGACCTCAATGTCCACTCTTTGTTGTTTTGTGTGCTCTACGGAGCGGTATTGTTTTTGCATTGTTATTTGCTTTCTCCATGTTCTTTGATCATCTTTGTTCTTTGTTCTTCGATTCACATGAGATGTGTGATGAGAGATGCATTCTTTGACGCAATGTTGTTGCGATCAGTAGAGGGCCAATAGTTTGTTGTCCTTTACATCTCAAGTGAGTTTAGGTCTACTTTGCTTCCCTCCTTGCATCCCTCCTTGCCTCATTCCGTGGAAATGGTTTCAATTGACCATCATATTGCAAGTGCCCATCATCCACATCCTATGTTTCATGGAGATCTTTAATTCTTTGTCTATGTCAAATGACGAACTTGCCCAAAATGATCTTGTAGCGTTTTGAGCAAGACAAGCTGATCTAACCATGGTGTTGAAAGAGAGAGTTCAAAATCCTTCTTCCAGCACATTTTGCATGAAAGACTTAAACATGTGCCAAATGGTAAGGGGAAATACAAAATCTCTTTGCTTGTTGTCATTTTGTAGGACAACTTGGATGATTCCATCAATGGGGAACAATGCCATCCTCAATTCCCCTACAAATACACCAAAGACATCTTAAGGGATAACTTGCCAATTTTTTTGAGGATCCCTCACGCAAACAGTCTTGCGTCCTTATTGACGTACCCGTTGTTTTTCATGTTCTTCGTATGAATCTCTACTAACTAAGGAACTAAATGTAATAAATATTTTATTCAACATTCAACATTGTGTGGATATAGTACTTACATGGCGAAAGTATGTGTCCTTCATCTATTTTCTTTGTCCTACGTGAAGAAGTTTAATTGAGGAACCTCATTCCATATGTCTTGCAAGTAGTGCATGTCTAGTTGGTGCACCCTCAACGACATCTTTTTTTCTTCTTAATACAATATATGTAAGCTAATATATATATTCTCACACACATAATAACCCATCATTTCTCATCAATGCAACCTTCAAAATATCATTAATCACCCTCTTCCTTTTCCATATTAGATACAAGTGCAACTTTGGTCCTAAGGATAAGTCCAAAATAGTGCCCTAGGATATGCAAGTGCTATTGAAATCTATCCAAAAGAAACTGAAGAAGAAGTTAATGTAGAAAAAAAGGAAGAAGGTCGTACCAAAATATGATTCATTCCTAGTCAACAAAACCATTTGTCCAAAGGCTCGGGGTACGGCAAGATTCTTGCTGGAAACTATGTGAAGCAAGGATATCAATGTTGTTTTGTGGCCAAGAAGCCCTATCTGGATAATTCCTTATATTTGTCGATATACAAAAACACCGAACATTTGAATGCCCAAGGTAAAAACATTGTCATGGCTCCATAATTAGTGGCTTTCAATATGCACTTGGATCCAGATTATCCAAGGAATTGAAATTCAAAATTCCTCAAATGCATGCCTTTGGTCTATCACCTGCACAAATTATGCAAAAATACACCAAAGAAGTCCAAGAATTGACTTTGTCCAATGGAGTTGTGACCTATGACACATTCTTGTTGCCTTTTGATGTTAAAAACATTTGCCATAAGCAGGCCGAAGAGCTTTGGGAGAAACATTCCTCTAATCCTATCAATGTCCAAATGTGGACAATGGAGAATCCAGAATACATCTTCTACTACCAAGAGCACTCCCTAGTGGGCCTTAATTGCCAAGTATATGAGGACTCACCTTTCATTTTGGGCATCCAAACTGAATGGCAACTAGAGATGATGCCAAAATTTGGTCACAATAGCGCTCTATCAATTGATGCCATATTTGGGACATCGCAAACATGGGTGAGGCATACCTTTGTGTCCTTTTACATTCTTGTTTGTTCTTCACTATCTTTCAGTGTCCTTCATGTATGTTCCTATATGTAAAAGACCCCTCTAGTTAACATTATTAGGTAATGATTTGTATTAAAACTCGTTCTAACCTATGCAATATGCCATCATTACAATATCCATTATACACGGTTATGGTTATTGACGAATGGAGAAATGAAATACCTGTTGTTTTCTGAATCATTTCGTGAACACACAAACAAGACCTCTACCTTCTTCTCCAGGCTCTTTACTACATCAAAACTATCAAAGACAATTGGAACCCATCTACCATTATTGTTGACAATGCACAAGTTAAATTTAACACATTAAGGTCCATTGGTTTCTCATTGTCCAAATTTTTCAATTTGTTGCACATGTTCTTCAGTAATATATGAATGTTCCATTGTCATTTCTCGTCATTTCCAATGTATTCATACTCCTTTGGTAAGATGAATTCATAGAAGTGCAAACTCAATTTCATGATTTTACAAACCAATTTAGCATTGGGTTCTACCATTTTCATTGCAATTGCACACCAAGTCACTATATAGATAACGAATTTAACTTGAACTTTCAACCAATTTCCCTACATGTTGTTAACATCTTCATGATTTGGTGCCCATATTCACAATTTCACAAAATCAATTTCATGAATTGTATAGCTTGATTTCACAAAGAACGGTACATCATGTAAAAGATTCTCTTAATTGCTCCCCATGACTAGCTCTACCAAAAAATTTGTTGACCTCTCTTATCCAACCTTGCAGGCTTGCACCATGTCTACAATGATTGCTTGTACGTCATCATTAATGTGAAGGAGTGATGTCCTTCATTGTTAAAATCATTTGGTTCATAGCGCATCAACTTGAGGATGAATCTAGCTTGACTTCGAATGGCTTTGAAACACAACTAATAGATACAAGGATCATCATCATTCAGTTGATGATGGAGAGATTATACGGTGATGTTTGCATCTACATGAAGCCTCTCTACTAACCATTGAATGTGCTCATCTTGTAAAATTGGATAGCAAACACCGCCTTTGTGTTTGGGCGCTAATTGACCATTTTCTTCAAAAGCTCTGATTATGCTCATAATAGTTTTGCTCGGGGGGTTCACTCCCTCTTATATTTTGCATACACGTGCGCTCAGGACCTATTTATCGGGGGGCTATTTACCTTGCAGAAAAGATTATAAGGTATGGTATTTTTCAAAATAAAGGTAAATGCTTGTATTTTAATACACCCTATCAGTAATTATAATTTTTGGGGGAATCATTTAAGAATACCCTATTTTACTTATACTAGCAAAGAAAATTGGAAAGAAGATTGCAATTCAAACAACGCGCTGAAATTTTCCCTCCCGGCATGTAGGTAGAGAACATTAACTCCACATTGGATACGTTGGTTCAATAACGTTCAAGCCGGCCAACTTGCAAAGTCATCCATCCAAGCTTTTTCAACAGAAAATTACCTCTTTTTATCCACTAGCACAGACCCTACCCTAGACCCGCTACCCCTAGTAATTGTTTTCATGCTATTTTACATGTACTGACTAGATAAAAGAGACCATTATATGTGATGGTATTTTACATGTAAACATGTTTCGCTATTTAAAACCCCCTATACATAATGAAGTTAATCATTCTCAAGCAGTCTATGCTATGATGATGCCCTCAAAAGGTGATTGGCACCTTCACGCATCTAATCATCCCACACTCAAAACCCTATGCGTATCTTCAATCGATTATACACCCCAAACCCTAGTCCTCAACATCAAATCGCCATCACCATCAAATCACGCATATCAAATTGCCACAGGCAAGACAACAAAGAAGGAAAAAACATGTGATGAAAGAAGTGAAACTTTGTTAAGGTTAGAGAGATACATTGTAGAACATCTATGCAGGACATCGAAGTAGAGCAAATGTGTGAAAGAGAGGCATCTACCTTGGGAAGAACACCCAACCCCAGAAGAAACAAACCAACCCTTTGAAGAACTTGGCCGCACCCTCGCACATCCATCGTCGTCCTCCACTCCTCGAGGGGTGTGTCCATTGCCGTTGACTGGTGACATGTTGCACCAGTCATCATGATTGACCATGACACTAATTTTTGTACCTACCCTATTAGCCCCCTGAAAGTTTGTAGGGGGGGTATTTAGTGTTCGCCATCTTCCACATTCAGATATTTTCTTGTGTTAGTTTAACGCATTTGTGCATAAATAATTGTTTTGACAATAGGAATTGTTAGTTTTGTTTTTTATTTATTTCTAGGAACTTTGCAAAATTAGTCGTTCATCAAAAAAAAATTATGGTAGTAGGAGTTATCCTTTAAGTCTCTCAAAACATCATGTTTTGGTATGGAGTTTTAGCCCACTTTTGATCACTTCTAATATTTAAGGAGTGTTCAAGTAGTGGTAGATCCCCAATTTGGTGAAATGAAAGAAAGGTTTGACAAAATTTGCAACATAATAGAGTTGATTGTAAAGAAATTAGGGAAATTAGGGGAAGTGCAAGAGAATCTTCACTTTGACTTCTTGTAATTTTTTTATTTCAATTCCAACTCTAAAGCTTAGTATGGAAAAATTCATGTTTCACAATGTTCGACTAGCCTACCCAAAAAAAAATAGAAGAGATTTGTTAACCCAATTTTTTGTCCATTAGTCAAATTGACATGATTGCTTCTAGTCTTCTGCTCACCTACACAAATTATGCCCGAGTTTGTGCACCACACTATTGAACTTATTTCCACACTAAAAATATTGGGGGTGCACATTGTTTACAAACCCATAGAATTGAACATCAAAGGCCAAGTCATTGAGAGTTGAAATGATCCATTGAAATTAAAATAGTGTGCAATTTGTTGCCACCTATTCAATAAGTGGCTTTCTCTCGAAGTGAGGACGTGCCTAGTAGAGGTGATGTTCACCATCAAAACTTACCTTGAAGGAACACATGGTGATGGTAGGAGGGTCTGTATGACCATGATTGGTTGGTAGATTGCGTTGTGTGCTCGAGGTTGTGGATGTGATTATGTAGTTTATAGTTTTTTTTGGCAAAAGAGGCCATTAATCTACTAGTTTTATTACATAAGTTTTCGTCCCCATCTTGTCCCGTCTAATTTGACAACCATGTATGTAATTGCCATACATGGTGGTATGCCATGTATTGGTACATGGACCGTACATCATCATACAAAGCAAACTAGACAAAATAAGGCAGACATGCCTGTTACAGTTACTTCTAGAAGGTTTGGCCTCTTATGATATTTGATCCAAGAAAAATACCCAAGCAACTAGCAAATCTTGTACAAACCCAATATACATTCAATGCCATAAGAATGAGATTAAGGTGATTGAAACTCAAATTGTGATAAAATTCTATAATTACTTAAGACATGTCTACCTTACTAGGATACAGCTGGAAACTAACCATTGATATTAAACTAAGCCTAAGTTAATCATATCTTTATTTCAAAAATTTGTCACAAGGTCCATAACATTACTTAGATGATGAGTTGTGTTCATGGGCCCCGTAGTAGATTTGAGAATAAAACCTCCAGATGTCAAAATCTCAATGCTTCAAATTGAATTTGAAGTCAAGGAAGTTGCACACAACTCATCAATTGAGTAATGTTATGTCCATAGTTGATTGTTGTTGACATAACATTATTCATATCCATAACAGAGTTTTGTGGGACTAACAGTACTCTGCAAAATATTCCATCATTTGGGCTAAATGTGAGGAATATTCCGCAAAATATTGTCAATCCCACAGAACACTGTTATGGAGTGATAAAACCATTTTGAGACTTTATAGTGTCCAGAGTGAGCTTATTCTATTCTATTCTATTCAGAATTTTCTTGTCAGATTGAAAATTATACAAACCTTTCATATGAAGAGGATCAAGCATCAGTGTTATCCAGATTGTGATGAATTACTCAAGAAATGAACCCATGCAGCCACACATATGTATGTCAAACCTCCTAATTTAAGAAAATGATCAGAACTCTAATTTTGCCAAGTCCATTTCCTAGGCATTTGTTACTTAAACAGGCTATTTAGAAAGAACCAGTGATGACCTGCCAACAAGAGATGCCATGAAAACAAGCATCAAGTCACAATGTTTTCAGACCGTACTCATCAAATCCCTTGCTTCTTGGTTTTTTCGTGTGCAGTTTTCTCTGCCATCGTTCCTTGTTGATTATGTCTCTGCACAATTGAAGATCAATGCTACACTATGTAGTCCTATTACTGTGGAGCACAGTAATTTTCTAGAGCCCACACTAATTCTCATAGTGAGAATTAATGTGGATCACATTAAATTTCAAGCCAACACTACATTTTCAGAAAAAATAAAATTAGTGTGGACCACATTAATTCCACCTTAACTAGGAAATTAATGTGACCCGTGCTAATTTTCCACCCACACTAATAAAATTATTTAGAGTAGTTTTGATGCAAGCACATCCTCACAGTGCAGATCATGATCACAGCATCACACCAAAATGAAAGTAAAGTCCCGGATAACTCCAAGCTTGGATTCTTAAGAGCTTAAGAGCTCACTGTTCATTCCCATTTTTAATTTTAGTACAACTTCTCCACACATTAATTGTAGCATTAAAATGGTTGACAACGGTCATCGTTGGATGATGGATCCACCCTGGACACCAGAGATTCTCTACGCGAGCGCCACATTTCAAGATTCAGCCTGAAAACCAACGTTGTCGAAGATATTATTCAATTCCAACCCAAATATGCAAAAAAATAAAATCTTTGTTATAGAGATCCATGTCTGATTGATGTTATGGGCATGGTCAATAGTTGGACCATTCAGAATCATCAGAAAGCACTCTTCTTTGGATGTTGCGTAACATCCTCTCATGAGCGTTCATCACAATGTCAGATTTTTTGAGGGAGTCCGGCTCACTCTTTGCTGCAGGGATGATGTTGTCATTTGATGATGGGTCCCTTTCTTCAGTTCTTTCCACATCCTCTGCAATCAAATTTTTGCAGGATTATATTCTAAGTCAAACAAACCACCATGAGTGCGAAACTCAAAATTGAATGCATGTATTATTTTCATGTACACTGACACTTTGAAAGTTTGATTATGAAATAATATTGCATGTGTTTATAGTAATTAGAAAGAAACCTGAAATTGAGCTGTATGAATTCTCATTGGTTTTGTCCAACTCTGGAGTTCTGGAAGATGGGCTTGCTTTCTCAAACGTTTCTCCGTAAGATGAGGGGACACAAGGAGAACCTTTGGAAGGAGATCTTAAGCTGACTAACCTGCACTTTTGGAAATCATAAATTGAATATCAAGGAAGTCCATTTCTATAAATATAATCAAAAACAGCTTTACTATATAGGAAGGCCATGGACTAAGGCGTTTGAAAGCTCTGGAGTTCTGTTCAAATTCCGAAAGAGGCACATTTGGAAAATTTTGAACATACTACAATTAAACCCTAGGGGAGGTCACTGTAATTACGAACTACGTACAAATCCATCAATGTTCTTATCATATAGGGTCCTTAAACAATTTGTTAAAGGAATAATAAAATATGCATATGTTAGTTCTAATATGGGCACCCAACAATGTGATTGAAGAAGATTTTAAAAAAGACATACGATGTATCAAATCAAGAGTTTAAGAATTTTTAGAGATTTCTCATGGATATGTTTTTAACAACCTCCCATAAGAAACCCCTTGAAAGCACATGGTTAGTGAACCCCTTATAGGTATTAAACTCCCTGGGTACAAACCTCAAGTGCCGATGATTCGACTTGGCAACCACATCATTAGTGCTCCTCTTCTTGACGTTTTTAATTTCATTGCAGACGCAATCAAACATGAAGAGGAACTCCCGCATAGTTTTGAACAACTCCGTCTGCCTCTCCTCCTTGATGGTCTCACCGAAGTAAGCCGCAACATCTCTGAGCTTCCCAAGTGAGGTGGCGGCAAGCACTTGTAGGTTGCCCACCTCCACTTTGGTGTCCCTTGCGAATGTGACCATAACCTCAAGAAATGGGTCGGCCACATCTCTCGATATTGCACCAACCTCATCAATTTCTGTGTTCATGATCTCCACGCCGCGTTCAAGCTCTTTCAAGCTCGAGTGCACACGGTCGAGGCTCAAGTTGGCAGCGGTTTTGACTTCCTTCATTTCGGTGGATAATTTGCCAACCTGCGTAGCAATATCCTTCATTTCATTTTGCATGTAAAATCCAGGCACAAAACTCAAGTGGCATCGATGACTTTATGGGGGACGCTAAACTTCCCCCCACGAACTTTTCGGGGTGTCAGATCCGGGCTGGGACAGCCGCCCGTCCAGAAAATCCAGATTTTTTGGACCCGACCGAAAATTGTTGCCCGCCCGCCCGACTTCGAAAAAACCATTGCCCTTGCATTCTTGAAGGCCACTTACTCACAAATCCCATATTGAGTACACTTCACCTTCAAGGTCCAAAATCCAATATATATGTTCACTTCCATTGAGTAAATAAGCAATTGACTGGGATTTCATTATCAAAGTGGAACCGTCAATAAAACATGTAATTAACTTGGAAGTCAAAAATATTACAAAACCCTCACTAGCACTGAGGTTATAATTTTTGCGACTTGCCATTGAAAGGGTCTTTGTCATTCTTAAATGGAACTAAAATTAGTGATTTATTTTTATATGTTAAATATTATTTTATTTTTATATTTTATAATATTTTAGTTAATACCTTCTACTTTCACAAAGTGTTCATATGCATTTAGACTAATTAAGTGTGATTGAATGTAATTAGGACTAATTAATCCTGATTAATTCTAATTAAGCCCAATTAAATCAGAAAACATGCTTACCAAATTAATTAAGCCAAATTAATTATAAAATGTGCCTACTAGGATTAATCATGATTTACTGGAATTAACTCCAGTAGGTACTTTTCATTGAAAGGGTCTTTGTCATTCATAAAATGAAACTAAATTTTATTGTTTAATTTTTAATATGTTAAATATTATAGTTTAGTTAATATCTTCTACTTTCACACAGTATTCATATGCATTTCAACTAGTTAAGTGTGATTGAATATAATTAAGTCTAATTAATTTTGATTAATACTGATTAATCCCAATTAAATTAGAAAGTATGCTTATTAAATTAATTATAAAATGTACTTACTGGAATTAATTTATTGGATTACATGGATTACATGGATTCATGTAATCCATGTAAATCATGTAATTCAAATCAAAAAGCATTAAATCAAAAAGCATGCTTACCAAATTAATTATGGAAAGTACCTACTGGAGTTAATTCCAATAAATCATGATTAATCCTAGTAGGTACATTTTATAATTAATTTGGCTTAATTAATTTGGTAAGTATTTTTTGATCTAATTGGGCTTAATTAGAATTAATCAGGACTAATTAGGCTTAATTGCATTCAATCACACTTAATTTAGTCTAAATGCATATGAAAACTTTGTGAAAGCAGAAGGTATTAACTAAAATATTATAAGATATAATATAATATAATATTTAACATATAAAAATAAATCACTAATTTTAGTTCCATTTAGGAATGACAAAGACCCTTTCAATGGCAAGTCGCAAAAATTATAACCTCAGTGCTAGTGAGGGTTTTGTAATATTTTAGACTTCCAAGTTAATTACATGTTTTATTGACGGTTCCACTTTGATAATGAAATCCCAATCAATTTCTTATTTACTCAATGGAAATGAACATATATATTGGATTTTGGACCTTGAAGGTGAAGTGCACTCAATATGGGATTAGTGGATAAGTGGCCTTCAAGAATGCAAGGGCAATGGTTTTTTCGAAGTCAGGCGGGCGGGCAACAGTTTTCGGTCGGGTCCAGAAAATCTAGATTTTCTGGACGGGCGACTGCCCCAGCCCGGATCTAACACCCCGAAAAGTTCATGGGGTGAAGTTTAGCGTCCCCCTGACTTTATTCATTCATCACTATAAACAGTAGAGTTAGCCGTAAAGAAAGGGGAGGAATTAGGGAGGTTTTGGAGTCATTTGAGATGGATTCCTCCATTTTTTAGTGTACAAGTGGAAAGTTTTGAAGGGCCTCTTTGAGTTTTAGATGTTAAGTCGTTTCATTTTTAAATAATCAAGAATCTTCTCATGTTCTCTGCCACATGTAAAATATGCACATTTCTTATATAGGCATCCTTTCATCACTTATGTAGACCGCAAATAAAATCAAACTAATGAAATAAACTCAAGGTTCTCAAAGTTTTGTAGCCTCAGATAGAAGCAAAAGAAGTTTCATCCCTATTTCTTGGTTAGGTCAATGACAGTGGGCAGATGTCACATATGTAAGAAGTGACAAATATCGGAGATTCCTTTTAAAGTGGAGATTTAGTCCCCACTTTTGGTGGCTTAACGGTTAATTCCAACATCACATAATATTCTGGTTCAAGAAGATTTTTGAATTTGTCCATGAAGGAATGAATGAGTGTGTTAGAGAGAGAGATAGAGAGAGAGAAGCTGCGTACTTGTGGATCAGTTTTGAGAAGCTCAGACACCACAAAATGGAGAAGAGTGGTTTTTTTATTACGGCCCTTGACATCCATGAGCTTCAACAAGGCATCGAGCTTGAAGCCCCTGGCAGCCCCTCGAAACGAGCCCCCATTCAAGTGGTTGCCCACTGCCAGAACCATCTCCAAGATCTTCACAAGGCTCCGGCTCGACTTCAGTTGCTCACATGCCTGCTCCAAGAGCTCCAAATCTTGTTGTGTCTGTTCCATGTTTCACCAAACATTTTCCACAAAGTTCCAATGGCAATCAAAGCTACACAAGTCGTGTATTATGATTTCATTCAAACCACATCTCCGACTTGACAGAATAGACTATAGAGATGAGATAACTCCGATGTTGTCATAGACATGAATTATGAACTAGGTCGTGTATACATGAGCCATGCCACGGGCTATAGTAGGCGTCCAACCCGCTCAACCACACTGGTGGCGAGGTAGGTTTTGGGTGCCTACTACATTACTACAACTGATGGTAGGGTAACACATATCCATTATCTGATTACATTACTAGAATCCAATGGATTTAATGTCATATTCATTTGTCAACTTTGTGACATTTTAAGTTTCCACTAAGAGAAAGTGTCATATTTGTGACATTATTGTGCTCAATAAGTTGACATTAATGCAATCAAAATGCATTAGTGCTATGTGGTCAACCATGGGAGGGCCATTTGCTACGCAATTGTAATGAGTGATAAATTTCCTCCTCATATCCAATAAGGAATAGCACGTCAACAACATCACGTAGCTCAACCATTATGATAATGTTTTGTCTTTGAGTGAGCTTTTATGTTTTGTATGCTACCCTAATAAAGATGCATGGGACATGCATTACAAGAATAAGGAGGAGCCCAAAGAATTTTGTTTCTTTTCAAAGATGACCACCTCAAATGGGTGTAGGACACCTAACCCACACTGTCACATCTCCTCTAAGAACAAACCCTGAGTGAGATGCAAAATGTCGAGTTTGCATGGATATCCCCACCAAAATTGCATGCCAAAGTATAGCTGCTCCTAGAAGTTAACGTCATTAAGGTAATGGAAAATACAATCTAAAAGATCCCATGAAATATGGTAGTAGATTTAAGCCACTCTTATTGATGGAAAACAACAATAACTCTAATTTAGACTACACACTTGAATGCTTGATCACTACAATAAATCGTCCTATTAGAGTGGGCAAAAAATTAATGTGGGTCCAAGACCCCAGGCCTTCCCCTGGTAAGTCTTCCCAGAAACTTCCAACCAACACCTTACATCAAATAAAGTAGTTATCTTATAGCAAAAGTAGCATAAAATCAAATGATTATTCACATGAATTTCCTACATAAAAAATTTAATGTGATCCACACTAACTTAAAATAGAGAGTTGGTGTGGGTTGAAGATTAATGTGGGGTTCTAGAAAAACTATGGTCTACACTCATAAGACAATTTAGTGCACTAGTAGTATGTTGAGAAAACATGCTCACTTGTTCAAAAGTTGTTCTATATTGTAGCTTGAACATGAATGCCTTGATCCGATTCTCATGCCTTGGGATGCTTAAAAGCTCCAAGTAATACCTTTAATTTCACACTGAATATACATTATCTCTTGTGAAACTTAAGTAAGCCAACCTCTTATTATTTGCATGATGAAATGAAATATAGACTTGATTTGATGCAAATAGCCTCAACTGAATCAAATTCTCCGAAAACTATATTCACATAGATATATTCATAAGCACAAGTCCTTACTTTTCCACTTCGGCAAGCATAGAGGTGTTGCCTTGGTAAGTTTGCAAGGAAGCCACATCCTCCTCGCTAGGCATAGTGTTGTGCATCACATTGAGAACCTCAGCAGTCAAAATCTTTTGATCCATTGCGCAAAGTGCCTGACAAAGCTCTGACAACGGGATGCGCAGACTTCGCAATTGAATACTAATGTTGTGTGCTCTTTTCAAGTCCAAAATATGCACATCTTGTGGCTTTTGGATCCTTGTACCAACAACCTGTTGTTGTAGCATTCCACCACCTCATAGCGATCAATACTCATCACCTCACGTTATAGATATGAACCTCGTGATCACTCTCTTACAAAAATTTGAACTACCTAAGAATAGAATCATATATTTTTAACCTATTCCTAAGAGGGGATATTATAAGTAGTATATCCAAGGAATATTCCACAAGCTATGTCATCCATGTAAGTATATAGCTCAATGACTAATAGAATGCCCAAAAATACTTCACCTTTAATGTGTCATTGGGCACAGAATCGTTTAACGCAAATAAAGACTCGAGCTCTTGCAAGTCCATCTTCACACCTTCAAGGGCGGTCGTTGACCACACTGTCTTGTCCGTGGAGGTGGAAGTGATCTTGTCCCAAACTAGTTGCTTCAACTTCAATTTCTTTTGGTTGTCCTCTTTCCTTAGGCCACCCTTGCTACCCCCTGGTAACGGAGGTGGAGGCGGGGGTGCCCCTCTAGCGGTCTCGCTAAATGCTCCACATAATTTAGCTGATGATAGGGGAGGAGGGACTAGGCTTGGAAATGACGTGGTGGGATTGCTTTGAATTGGTGAAATGATCTTTTGCCGAGGTGGAGGTGGGGGTGGCGGAGGCGGAGGGGGAGGGGGAGGCGGCGGGGACGGTCTTGGGGGCGGGGGTGGTGGAGGAGGAGGGATACAAGTCTTTGATGATTTTTGTGGAGAAGGTTGAGGAGGACAAGTGGTGATACTTGGGGTTATTTTTTCAACTGTGATGTTTTTTGACGTGGAAGTTGGGTTTGGTTTTGAGGTAGGCTTACTTATAGATAAGGCTTCATGTTGGAGTTGAAATGGATATTCTTTTTGTAGTTTACATATAGAACTTGGCAAATTTGTAGCATCAAGGATTCCTTTCCAATCTTCATTTGAAAATTCAAGATGGATATTTTGGGGCGTTGATGGCCGTGAATTTATGTTGGTTGTGTCAAGGATGCCTTCATCTGTGGAATGTCCCAATCCTCCATTGACATTTGTCAAAGAGTATTGATTACTTGATCTCTCAAATTCTCTTGAGATGCTACATATTTTAGAGAGACTCGTTGAACCTTCTTTGCACGAATCCATCACCTTGGAGTCAAATTCTTTATTTTTATTGTTGGAATGAATGGCCAAAATCTCCTCTTTTGAACATGTATTTTCTGACGCAGTTGATGCAATTTCCAACAAATTCATGATCAACCCACTATCAAATGTTGAGTCAAGTTCCTTCTTATATGGTTGACGTGATGTAGGTGGTTCACTGATAAACTTTGATAGATAATTCGGGCTCCTAAACTCCAAGATATGATTTTGGTCTCTTTCAAGAATTCTTAGTGGTGGCAACTTCTTTAACGACAAATCTTCAATACTTTGACTTCGCTTGTCTCTTGTATGTACATTACTCGTGTTTGTACAGTGATTGTGAATGTCAATATGCATATTTATATTCCTAGTTGAAGAGCAACAATCAACTAGTATCTCCTTTCCACATGCGATGTCAATGTGTGGTATAACTTTGCATTGCAATCCATTATATTCTTCTTTGCATTGGATCGATCGGATTTTGTCATGGCAATCACTTGATTGAGCCAATTCAACATCCACTTCTCCATTAATGGGATTACTGTGAATATAAGAATCTTGAACGTAAGTATCGTCATTATCAACACCATCACAGCCAAGAACAAGATACATAAAGCTCGCTAGAATTGCCAACCGGGGGTTATCTTCATGTTGCAAAGCATATTTAAGGAGTTTTTTCACATGATGACAGTTTCGAAAAACGCTCAAGTTTTGTGGCCTCTTCATGTTCTTCTTCATTTTTTGGCAACAAACAACACCAACTGAAGAGTCTTGAGCGTGCTTGTGTGATACCATGAAGTGGTCCATAATGTTTTGTAGCCTTTTGAAATTTTTCTTTGAGGCCTTTGGTGTACACTTATGCTTATATTTGAAACTCAATTGTTTCCCCAAAATTTTGTGTTGAGATCTCCATCCTTTGGTTTCATGGTCATGGTGCCACTCTTTTGAATGTTTTTTGCACACATTTTTGTAGTTTCTGTAATTCAAACCATAATTTTCTATGATTCTTTTTCCTTTACGATGTGTACGTTGGTCTTGTGTTGAACTTTGTCTAAGACATGAGCTCTGTGGAATAGGTGTATCTTCGTGCACTAAGTTTTTACATTGTCTCCCATAATCACAAATTTGATTAAACCCACAATCCTCATCAAACCGATGCTTCCAATAGTTTGGAACATAACAACTTATCTCAAAGTCTTTTTCATTGCCATATGTTTTTTTTGGAGCCATGTCATTATCAATCATGAAAGGATAAGCTTTGGCCAAACTTGTGATATTGGTAATCGTTGGTGGTAGTGCATTCCTAGTCTCAATACTGCCGTTGGCTTTGGCAACACATGATAAACTTTGATAATTCAAATTTAGAATTGGAATTTGCGAGACATTTGAAATATTTTGTGAGAGAAATTTGTGTCGGCCTTTGCCGAATTTTCTCTCCAACAAAGATCGGAGACTACAAACAAGAGAAAACTATAGTCATTTCAAGATTCACACAAATTTTTGTGTTTTAATAGACTAGATCATGTTCTTTGTTTTTGCATTAAGCTATTGATTTTCAATCCAAGCAAGTAATAGAATATTTTGAACAAAAAATACTTCATGCACCATTAATAGCTTTGATGGGCACCGAATATTTCATATCAAAGCTTCAATTGATGGCACATACAAATACACCTTTTTTCATGTACTGAAATTTTTTTGATTGCAAAATGGCATGTATGTAAAGGATTCAAGGATGGAGTATCTAGTTGACTCAACTATTAAAATGTTGATACCAAAATAGAGGATCACCTTCTTGAGCATTCTATTTTCCAATCTTGAGATATGTGAGAAGTATAGTTGACACCTTTGAACACAGTTGTTGTTTTGTGGTTTGGATCCAATGTTGTTCCTCGTAATGTGTACTCCATCATTGGTACAATTGACATAATTTCTCGAATTCTTCTTCAAAAAATATGCCTAGCATGACAAACATAAACCGGATTGCTAAGTCAATGTTTTCATGGCCTCATATTGTCAAAACACCACATTTTTCATATAGAATCAGGAAAAAAATTATATTAATTAAGAAAATGGAAGTGATGAAGCATGTTCATTTTCTTCTTTAGATGGTTACCCATATTTATTGAGGTTAGCATAATACTTTATACAATAAGAGCATAATAAACAAATCACATACAATACCAGTAAAATTCTCTGTAGATTGGAATTCTCCTCCTTGTGTATTGTGAGAAGTGGACAACATACGCCCATAACAAAATACATATCGCCAGTCTTCAATCATTGTTGTCAAAAGCATACTTGAGACTTGAACATTTGTCAAGCGTCTGGAAAATTTGTCAAGATATTATCATCTTACATATGAATTGAGAGCTTATGCTTAAGTAAATGTCAAAAATACGTTATTGTGTACATATCATCATTTGAGCAAATTATTGACAAGTATATTGATTCTTAATTCCACTCATAAGCAAAGGGCAAGCAAGTTACATGTCAAATTTATAACATTTATTCTCAAGATGCAAAGTTTAGAGTTCTCCATCAATATGACTAAAACGATATGTACTTACATACTTGTGAACAATGATGTTATCGTCGAAATTTTTCAACAATAAGGGGCCGACTGTTGAGCCAAGTTTTTGTAAGCCAATCTCACTTTTATCAAGAGCAGTGACACAGAACAATAAATATGAGAGGCTTCTCAACAATGCATGATTGGAAGGTGGTAGACGATTTAGGAGCAAACGGAGAACAAATGCACGAGAATATGAATTTGGAATTGCTGCACTCACAACAAACTAAGATTAGCCACATTTTAGATTTGCACGAGTCAAATCACATTACATTGAATATGCAAATAGCTTTGAAATGGAGAAATCCTCAAAGCTTTATAAATGTATAGTATTTTGTGACTCATATCTTGTCAAGCAATAATTGATATTACTTGCAGCAACTTGTCCAACCTGCAACTCCCATGAAAGCATCATAAAGTGAGTCCGTAAAGAGTGAGCCATTGAGCTCTTTGAGATAAAGCATCACTCCCGCGGCAACTACGTGAGGGTCCAAATATTTGAAAACCAAGTCGGTTTTTTCTGAACATTATACACAATCCTTCAGAAATCCCAGGTCGAATGTTTAGACTTCTATGTCACTCTTTCATAGACACAAATCGATGAAAAAGCACGCCAAAACCTCTTTAATTACTTGCACATAAATATTTACTCCATATTTATAAGGTAACTTCTTGTGAAAGTCACTGTGCCCTTAAACCTCAAAGTTAATTTGTTTGATGATTATATTCACATCAGTTTGAGCATTTATGAACAAAAATGTTAAATCCTAATTTGAATGGTTAATAAACATTGAGATCAAAAGTGTTTTCATATCACACCTACTATTGGAAATGAGCTATGTGTGAGAATGAATGAATTATTTACCCTAATAAACTAGGTCAACGTTAATTTATCAATCAAAAAAAAGGCTAATGTGTCGCTACCATCAGAATTGCAAGGTGTAAACCATTTTCTCACAGCAAGCACATCCTCCAAAAGCGTTGGAATTGTGAACAAACCTTCAACTTTGGTAGCTACATCAAAACAACAATCATAGAGGCATTTAAAAACATATTTCTCAAAACATTTTGTACGTCATCATTAAGTGAGGTGTGTTGTTAAACAATTGCCACCAATTTACAAAAATCTTAAGCTTGATGTTTGTATTCATACACAAGAACATTTCTTGTCCCTTTACGTTCAAGTTCTATATGTAAAGTATATGAAGATGAAAAGCATGACATACAAGTTGCAAGCAAGTAGCTTGTAGCTCGTTGCAAACCAATGAAGCTCATAGTGGAGTCAAGTGCCATTGGTTTGGCAAGATCCTTCTTCAGAATTGACATCTTCAACCACTATTGACTCTGCATTATAACATTAACAATTTTTTATTTAGTACATTCATTTTGTCAAGGTATATACAAGTTTTGTGTAAAAAAGAAGGCTATATGGATTTTCTATTTTTTTCACTCCAAAATTGCAGAGAGTGACAATCTTCATAATGAGATTCAATGAAGCAAGAAATAAATAAGGATCAAATAGACGAGCACAATTTAGGGTTTTCATAAACCCAAAAATCAAGAATACAAAGAATTGTCTATGTTGCCAGTTTAACAACCGAACTACATTCCCGGAGCATGAACCCACATGCTACAAATATAAACTCATTGCAATACATTGGGTAGCATTCCAAAATTTGTATCTTTATATAGAAAATATCAAAATTTGAATCAATGTCACTTCCACAATCATAACCTTATCATCCAAAGTTTACAATTTCCAATGTATCAAATATATGAGCTATAATGCAATCAAATGTAGTGGTCTTTGTTCATTTCCATTGATGTTGAACATGTCAAAGTTAGTTTTGTGAGCTAATCAGAGAAATAAACTAATAAACTAATAAACTTATCATAAACATGAGATAAGAAGGTTAGGCAATTACTCAATGAAATGTGGATAACTATAATTATGTTTTGAGGAAGCCCGTATTGCATTCGTTATTGGAAGTTAATGAGTTGTCAAATTGGGTCCCATTGTCTGGTATTTTTTTAAGAGGTGGTTGTGCTATCTTTACATGGAGTAACATCAGAATTGCCTCTAGACATTTTCTCACACAAGAAAATTAGGTGGTTTTATAGACACCATCGATACCCTAAGGGCTTGGAAGGCCTACCAAGGCTCATACTCTCACAAGATTTGACAATAGTGTCCAACAAGAACAATTGCATTTCAAGAACATGCTTTCTAAGATAGGCAAAGACACATCTAGTCTGTCGAAAAAACTATCATAGGGAAGTAGGCTGCAAATGTTGGACAACACGTGACATGCACTTGCCTCATTCCTGAAACATTGATTGGTACACATTAGCATGTTTGCTCTGATGTCATCCTAGGGTTAGCATGGAAATTTCTACAGCTTGCAGCCATGGGTTTATGAAACATATTCATATGTTTTTGGCATCCATCATATCAACATGTCAATCTCTTACATTAACCTAACCCATTCAGTTTTCAAACAATTATGTTCAATGAAAAGGTATTTAAACCAAACCACCGTATCAACAACTTTGTAAAAGAGACGAAATGACATACTCTGTATAAAACAATCTATGTATACAAGAAAATGAGGAAATCGGAGCATTTAGCAGTTTAATGAATGTGCAAGATGTCCTTATGAAAGATGCGAAATCACAACCACAACTGTCAGGTTGGTTAGGTTGGTAAGCACATCCAAAACCAGCACTAGAATTGAAGCCAGTATTATGTACCACAGCCATACATTTGAAGCTTCCAAATGTATCACTATGGTACATAGTCTAGGTTCAATATTGATCTAAGGTATACCTTAAGTGAGTTTAGATCTTTGGCTCCATTTGTGAACCAGCCATGAAATCGATATAATGCAACTAACAAAAATATTGGCCCTAAAAATTTAGTCAAAATTTGCATAGCTATTTCTTGAATATTTCCCAGTTGAGCGTTATACTGCCTGCATCTTCCCTAAAAACTCTATTGACCTTTCCAGGCTTTCAGAAATGTGCGAGATTCCAACAGGAAACAATTAACGGATACTTTGAAGGACTGCAATTGATGCTCATGTCATGCTGAGAAAATTGCCAAAATATGCAGGCAAGTGAAGATTTTGGGTGGCCATCAGACTTTGAATTGCAATTGCAGAGAACACTCCTAGGTGTAACAGCAAGCCATAAGACATTGAAGGCATATATTCTACTTCAACTCTACAACCCACTTCAATGCATCTTCAGATTCACCCATTTGAAGGCTGGTTAGTGCTGTATAAACTTCCTGGGACACTGCGCCCACAGCACCATCATTGTATTTCACCCTGCATAATTACCACGAAGTAAGAATAATATTACATCCTCTGAAGTGCTCTAGTTCAACTGTGATTAGAATGTGCTGCACAGCTTCCTACACCTACCTGGAAATCAACTCTACATTAGTTCTTAAGTTGGAAATTCAGAGCCATTCCCCACCCTTGAGGAGATCAAAGGCTAATCACAATATACAACACAGCAAAGCTATGATGACTGCCCCACAAAGATGTCAATAACTTACAAACAGGAATGGAGGCTCAGGCTAAGAAACAGATACTATAGTAAAGCCTATTACCTCCTTTCACCATATGTGATGCTGCCCACAGGGTTCACCACCACAGCAGTTCCAGTACAGAACACCTCATCAGCTTCCAATAGCTCATCCACAGTTACCGGTTGCTCATGTACCTATCAACATGACAATGTTAGTTTGGAGACAAAATTATGAGGGATAGGTGGGAACAATTTGACTGAACCAAGAAAAAAAGTACTCTCCTGCAAGAAAGTACTTGAAAACACCCAGACAAACCAAGTCTTCCACAAGAATCTATTCATTACTGAAATCCTGCAAATACTCCAGGCCTTGTTCACACTTTATGAATGAAATTAATGACACAGTGCATGTGATGAAGACGAGCAAATACCTCATATCCTCGAAGGCGAGCTAGTTGGATGACGCTCTTCCTCGTGATTCCAGGCAGAATTGTTCCCTTCAACTCGGGTGTTGATATCACATTGCCCTACATAATCAAAGAGGTGAGGTTAGAACTGCATCTAATTCTCCTCAATGTATGTCAAATAACCACCCATTTTCTTCCCCCTAAGCAAGTACAAAATGAAGAGAACAATTGAAGCCCAACTATCTGCTTAGTCTTCACATACTTAACATCAAGCAAGTTCAGTTGGTTGTTTCCCACATGCAATACCTATTTAAGTAGGTTCAAACTCAAGCCTATATGGTTCCGGAGGAACAAAAGATGGAGCTGAGGCCTTGCCCTGGGGTACTGAATAAGTTTGGCAAATTTCTTTCCAGACATAAATAAATGGCTTCCTTCAGATTGTGGCAAAGAGAGAGATGATGCACTTTATTACTCACAAAGTAAGAAATATATATATATGCTCTTGTGGACAAAATTTACCATCCAAAAATAATCCAAACGGTGAAAAGACAACTACATCCTTGTTAACCAACTTCATGATTGCTCCGCAATCAGTTACAAATGCAGATGAAACCAATTACACCACCTGCCAATTGCACACACCTTAACCATGAAGATGTTGCAGGATGAAACCTCCTCAACATACTTGTTTTCTACTGCATCCAGATACAGCACATCTGAATAACCCTTTCCTTTCGCAGTCAATTGTGTTTTCAGCACCTGCATCCAACTCCAATTATTCAACCTAGATTCCAGAGGCATCAACATATTCCACAATAGAGATTGATGCACCGATCCACCTAAGGTGCTGGTAGAACTGAAGTTCAAAACCAGTCATCCCTCTATAGTACCTATTAAGTGCAGTTCCCAGTTGAGTGAAAATAATCCCTTGAGACCACATGATGACCTGCTCAATTTCAAGTGAAAACATGCAAACTTACTGGAGCATAGTTAGAAATAGTCTTCACTCCTCCAGTGCCACCAGGGGCTGCCCGATGGAAATAAGTCTCTACTTTCAAATCAATTGGAGCTAATCCTCCCTGCCAATTGATGGACAGAATAACAAAGCAAACGTTTAGTACAAACATTGCAAAGTTAACACACACTTCATGAATCTCAAGAAGGAAACTGGGAAAACTAGAATACAAGAATTTGCAGATAGAACACCCAGATGCAAGTCAAGAGCAATGACATGAGATGACATTCATTATAGATTTTCATTGATATTTTAATTTTGAAACTTTCATCAAGTTATATCACCAGAACCAGTTAAAAACCCAAGAAACTCCATAATTTTTTTCAACGAATTACAGATAACACAAACAATAAAACACGAATGCGGGTTATTGTGGCTTACTTTGAAGTAGGATCCCACAGGCGAGACATAAATCAGAAAAGTATACTCCGGTGCAGGTGCCAAGCCCAAAACAGCACCAGTGCCAATGAGCAAGGGCCGGATGTAAAGGGATCCCTTGCCAGCTGGAGGAATCTGCCAGAAGAGGACACAAAGCACATCAGATGCAACCTTCTAATAACTATTCCATTCTTTTGACAAAAGACATTAATTTCTTCAATCAGATTTTGACATCAATCCTATTTTTCTACAGCAGCACATGCCAAAATGTAACCAAATTTTGAAGCATTCTTATAAGGGCCATAGATAGCCTAAAATTACCTTGCAACGACTAAACCTCAAATTCATACTACATGTTTAAGCCACAGGCCTTGGACTGCAACTTAAGAACAATAACATTGAGTGCACCAAAGTTGAGCAAATGAAGATTGGTGCAGCTAAAAACCCAAGATCCAATCTTATTCAGATACTCCAGTAATAGGTCAGGACACTAACACATTCGACTTTGGTTCAGGGACTTTTGGAGAACAATGCTGAAATTTCTACCAACACTGTCGTAGCTGACAAAATATGGAATAAATCAACACAGCGTTTTGCCCATTTGGCAAACTTGGTCTCTTCACAAAAAGCCAGAACTTTGAGAGAGACTGTTGACCAATGTTAGTCAGGCCAGAAAATTACCCAGCGTTTGTTTGCCAGTACTGTTTGTTTGACAGCATTCACAAAGGTGTTGACATCTGGGGCTGGCATGCTCATTCGGTCAGCTCCTGATATCATCCGCATGGCATTCTCTTCTGGACGAAACAGTAGTATGCGACCATCCTCTGACCTGTAGGCTTTCATGCCCTCAAACAAGCCCTGTTTGCCAGTCCAACATGCACTTAACATTATTGAAATCCACAGAATACAGGAGGAAGTCAGGATACTGTGACTTTTTACCAATAAATGAGCCACTTCTCAATGTACACATTCTTAAAACTGGTAAGCAACTCAATTTCCATTCAAAATTAGCAATATCACAAACTGTTACAGAACTTCTCATCAGTTATACTAAAAGTGACCACTTATTTACCTCCACTAAGTTACATGTTTTCAACACTAGAAAGAAAAACATCGAGTGTAAGCAGTTGTATTGATCAATAGAGCACATAATATAGAGCTCAACAGTTAAACACCACAATATAAACTAAATCATGACGAAATCAGCTCTCATTTTGTAATCCCTTTAGAGACCTTCTAATCTCAAGGTAATAGAAATGCAAAAATTCAAAAATGCACAATAGAATAGAAAATGTAAATATTCAAAACTGTCTAAAGGAAGAGAAGAGGAACTGACCATTCTGTCCCACATGACTCACAATGAACACAAGTAGCCCACTTGGTTGGCATCTCACCTGTCCATAGTTCAATACCCCAGCAGATGGACTCACTTCCAAATTTCCAAACTGTTGTAGCTCACCCTGCCGCCATTCTCCGTCCAAACCGCACTTCATTACATACATGAAATCAGTTGGGTGCAGACCAAAGCCAAAGTTGTCCCAGTCAATGCCTTCCAGTGCCTCCAAATCACTATATGCAAGACAACAAACACAAAATATAATGGACTAATCAATAGTTATTTACAAGGCCAAGTTTAAGATAGCAACAAAGGTACAGTGCACTGGAAGGACAAAACCATTCCCACATTCAAGCGCCCAAACAACTTCCAAGATTCAAATATTGATCAAAAGTACGGTAAATCCTCTGAGCAGTTCTCAGTGTCCAGTACCTGGTGGTGTTTAGGGCGTCCGCTACTGCTTTCACACTTTGCACCTGGGACCCTCTCAATTGGCAGCTGACATTTTGTGTAAACGACAACCTACTGTGGTCATCTGTCTGAAAAATCAATACACCATCCACCATTTTAATTACAATAAATCTCGTTTATTCAAACCTGCAAACCACAACTGCTTTGCTTGCTAGATCCATCAGGAACTCTGTATTCTAAAGGAGAGGATTCAGATGAGCCAAACGAAGAGAAGGCCAGACATGAGGATGATAATGCTGCCACAGTGATACTAAAAGGATGCAGTGGGACATAAGGTGTGCAATACCCATGTCCCTAAAACCCCAGACAGTGAGTTGCAATGTGATCACCATGACTAAAAATTACAGCAAGTAGTGTTGGCTAGAGTCTGTAAGAATTGTTTCTTGAAAGTGATACTAACATTACTAAGTTCTCCAACACCAAATGGCAAGGAGATTCTGCACACAAATCACTGTGCTCTATCAGTCTTCTAAACCAACACATGAAGTGGAAAATATTACATCCGTGACCTGGACCTGCTCCCATGTCCTTGTGAAATTCTCACGGAGATATGATGGAGATATGAAGTTATTCTGGACAATATTTCTCCACTCGAGTATGGGGAGAAAGACCAGATATGGGATGACAATGCTGTCTCAGTGATACTAAAGGATGCAGTGAAACATTAAGTGTGCAATAATCATGTACCTTAAACCCCAGATACTGCGATGCAATGTGATCACCATGTCCAAAAATTTCAGGAAGTAATGTTGACTAGAGTTTGTTAATATCTTTTTAGAAGTTATTCCAAACATCACTTCAATTCTACAACACCAAATGGTAAGGAGATTCTGCAAGCAATTCACCCGTGCTCTACTAGTCCTCTCAACCGACACACGAGTGGGCAAACCTTCATTCATAGCCTGAACCTCCTCCCATGTGCTTGCGCGAGAGTATCAACATCCTCAAGGATGGAGATGTCAAAGAAAGTTTTATTCTGGACAAAATTTCTCCACTCAAAGTGTTGAGATCGAGCGTACAGGGGCAGCTGACCGTCGCTTAACCCTGATGATGTCGTCTTAGTTCTTCAATGTAGCGAACGTCTTATGCCACCAACTCATTTAAATTGCTGTCAAAGTGGTCGCTTAAAGATGCAGATTACAAGGAAAAACCGTAACGGTGACACTAAAACCCTAACATTAGAAGCCCCTGAGGATGTTGATACTCTCGCGCTTCACCCGAATTAGTCTAGTCCAAGTCATTTGAGATGAATCGGCCACAAACCTACAGGGGTCAAGTACTTATGTTGGATGGATAAGGGATACGCTCATTTGCGAGAATTTTCTCTTGCCTCGTGCCTTAACCACTCATGGGGAAGAGCAAGAGATTGACATCCGCAGGGGTTCTAATGTGGGGGCACTAAAACTGGCCAGGGCGGATGCAAAACCCCCTACACTCAAGAGGCCTAAAATGCAACTCAACAAACATTCAACAACATTGCAGAATGTGCCTCCTACAAGAGGAGACATCGCGACAGAAAATATATCGAGTTCCAGATCACTTACCACAGATAGGGTCTGCAACCGAGAAGACTGCCTAAACCCTCGATGCTGCAACGAAGATGAAGAAGGAAAGCGTGTCAAGGAAGACCCCGCTCGCACCGGCCTTGCATCGTGCAACTGCTGCTCTTGCAACAAAGGTGACAACAATTGCCTCCCACACGCCATAACCATTGCTGCTGCACCACCGCAAACTCTTCTCTTGTCGAAATTCGACCAGAACTTTCTCTCTAGTTCGCAGCGATGGCTGGCGAATGGCTCAAAATGATTCTTGCAGCTTCAGGAATGATCTGTGTGCAGCCAAGCCTCAAATTCTCGCAAGATGGAGCTCTGCGCGCGAGGCAAGGGTGCTCCCTACGCTTCCCTTCCCTTCCCTTCTGCAACATCGCCACTGATACCCGATTCAGGTTATCTCAACTAGGGCTTCATCCGTTAATCACCGGATGTAGAATCTTCGTTCACATATCTCGTCCATTTGGACCATGCATTTCTAATGTAGCTTCTCAGCCTACGAATGAAAACCTTGGCATCACATCTACATGTCATCCATCATGGTTTTTTGGCAGTTCCCTGTGTGGTTTTTAGTAAGTTTTGAGGAGTTATTTTCTATAAGTGCCATTCATTATTTTATCCCAATCCAGCCATAGATGAAAGGCACTTGCTTGTTGTGCAAGAAAGTGCTAAGATTATGTTAATGAAGGTTGTAAGTTATATGCTCAATGGGAAGCTGCACTAAACATGTGCCTTAGTGTGGCACTTAAATTGGTGTGCCATGTTGGTTAGAGTGGTCTCTAGGACATGTCATGTAGCATCAAGTACCATGTGACACCCTTTCCAGCTATCACCTTGTAACCATAAGACAATTGTATGTGAGTCAATGACGAATAGTATGGGTCGCACTAAATCAATTGCGTTAGTGTAGTCATGACATATGTTGTAGATATGAGTAACTTATATCATTTTTTGATGTAACATACCAAATTGAAGAAGACTCGATGAGAATAACAATTTTTTGTGTGACACATATGCTAATTACTAGGATGATATAATATTTATAAGAGTGGAAGTATAGTGGCATTTCATATTAAGTTTTCATGTAAGGAATGGTTTGATTGTTATATCTAATTAACACTTTAAGATTTTATTTCATAATTGTTTAACAAAAAACATGTGATATCATTTGTATAGAAGCATAATTATTTAAGATACAACATAACATTCTTTAGCAAACGATATAGCACGTTAGGTGATTCTTGTGATGATGGGAATACTTTCTTAAAAAACACCAAAAGGATTCCTTTCATCGTGGAGTTGTTTTAGATGTGACCTATGTGTGCGGATTGCCAATTCATTTATGACAGAAGAAAATCATCAAAAGTTCACTTACAAAACATAGATCATCGATTTATGTATGTTCAACAAGTAGCAACTTTGTGAATGCTCCCTTTCCCGTGGCCTCATATTGGGTGTCTTTGGTTATTCAATGCACGTGTGAGCATCATTCAATCCCCCCCAATCCTAGCTACAATAACTATCTCAATCCATGCACATGGTACTAATTCTTGAAACACACACTATTTTGCCAAGTCTCAAAATTAGTGAGGGATATGAAATTTTATGAAAACACACTCATTTATCATGCACTTTAAGTAAATTAGTGTGTGCTCTAAGGTGCTTGTAAAGTGATAAAAAAAATAACAAATATATACAAACACATGCTTGTCAATAAATAGTGATGAATAGTGAACAATGTTGCTATGAATAATATTTAAAGTGAATAATACCATGATGAGCAGTGCTTTCTAAAAAAATTTGGTGGCACTAATTTCCTAGCATAAAGAAATTCAATATCACTTTCAACTAAATTCCCACATGCACTATTAGCCCTCCCTCACTATTTGGATAATAAGTGTAGTCATTGATCCCTTTCCCAAACCCCTCCATGACCTCTCCACGACCCACATTTTGTTGGCCAATGAGGTGTGGACAATACATAGAAGGACAAACACAAGAAAAGCAACTCACCTTAGTTCTGAACTACCCACATGTCATTGCAACTTCTTACTTTTCTCAATTTAATGTCAATAACATCATTTTTTGTTACCTTTTTTGTACATGTTGTCAAGGGAAAAGGCGACATCTTCTCAATTGTATACAATATTATGAAGGTTTGTTCTTCACAACATTGGTAATTAGTGCGACTTAAAGTAAACCACAATAATATTAGGCATGTAGCTTCATAGTTGGCGGAAAATGAAATTATATCCAAAGTACAAAAGCAAGGGAGGCAATGCATTACGTTGCCGTTGTGTTTGTCGATGTCAAGTCTACGCAGGGTACACCGTTATTTTAAGCTTGTATGTCTAGACAAGATTTCTCGGAGTTAGCTCACTCCACCTTTCAAACAAGTACAATTACTACCCCACAAGCACCTATTGCCCATGTCCTCGGCAATACCACCGACCCAAAACTAGGCTTGACAGCGACAGAACAGAACAACACTCTGGAGCATACAACATCCCATGTGCAAGAAATCCCCCCAAAAAACTTAGAGCTTGGACCGTCAGTAAGCACCACTTGAACTTTGTAAACATATGACATTAACTTCCTGAAGTTTCCCTCACCTGTCCCGAAGGCCATTGACAATCCGATCCGGAGTCCCTTCCACAAACACTAGCAAAAACACCAACATTCAAATGGCACTCAAAATCGGTTGCGGAAGAAGCTTTGACCCCCAAAGAACAACCTATAGATAAGGGGAAAGATAAAGACAAGGCCCAGAACAACAAACATACAGAATCAACCCCCATTACAAAACAGGGCTATTACACCGGTTGACTAGTGTAATACAACTTTTTGGCCATAGCCTAGTAGTAGGAAGGAAAATACTTTTTTTAATGATAAAGTAACTAAAATGATAGATGAAAGCTAGTTTAGGATGATATAGGAAGGCTATAGCCCGAGGAAAGTAGTTGTAGGAGTTACAACCGCGGGAGCTCCGAGCTTGATAAGCGGGCTATTGTCAGAGAGAAGACACTTCTTGTTAAATCTACCAAGGCCATAGCCGTGGAGAGTCAGGCTATAGGCAATAGAGTTAGAGTCGAATGCATTTAGTTTTTCAGACTTAGGACTGCAGCATCACCGCTTGTGATAGGGGATGTAGTCAACAAATTGAGTTAGAATTGATTAAGTAAAGAGGATTATACGATTGATACAAGTATGACAATAGTCTGTGTATGACATATGTGATTGAGCAAGTGCATTTCAAGAATGTGTTAGAGCCCTGCAAATGAAGAAAACGCAATGTGAGGGAAATATGTGAGTAAGATGTGAGAAGCTGTTGAGCAAAGTGAATTGAAGGCGAGAGGATTTGTTGGACAAATCGAAATAGCTATGCTTAAGGATAAAGATATATCAAAGGAAAGGAGAGGCTATAATTGTATTGTGGAAGAAATAGGGTGAGCCAGAGTCGGAAAATCATATCCTTTGACTATTGAGAGGAAGAAAGTTGTCGAAGGAAATGTGTAGGCTATAGCCAGGGTTAATGGAAGCCTAAGGGCAATTGGCAATTTGTGAGAGAGATAATTCCAGCGTGAATCAAAATCAGAAGAACTTACGGGAAAGGAGATTGACTATAGCCTAAGTAAAAAAAAAAAGGCCATAGTCTGTAGCACGGATAGGATGCCATGAGCACATTTGCAAGAGATTGAGGAAGAGCTCGCAAAAGTAGTGAACCATAGCCAAGAAAATCAAAATATGGCCAAGATTGTAAGGACAAAAAAATCAGTGTAGAGAAGAAGGAACCGCAGAGGAGGTTAAATCACATTAGCGCATATAGAAGAGGGAGTATGCCGAGAGTGGCAAGAGAGGGAGAGCCCGAACATAGAGAAGTTTTGTGCAGCCACGGATCGCCAAGAGCAACCTAATAGACTATAGCCTATGAGGGGCAGAGAGAGAGAGAGAAAGAGAGAGAGAGAGAAAGAGAGAGAGAGAGGGAGATCCTATGCAACCAAAGAAACCAAAGTGACGAGTGGACAAGGAAATTCAATTAAATAACTGATTATGAAATGATGATAAAATAGTTCAAAGTTATCATTACTAAGAAAGACAAGAAGTTTGGAGGGATTGACAAGATATGATGGAAATCGGAGAATCATGATGGTGTTGAGTTGGTGTATAATCTAATCAACAAAGAGCATGCTTTGATATGATTAGGAATGAAAATGATATGGTTGGATGTTGAGAGGAATTAGGCTAGCCGTCGAAATTGATTGTGTTGGAATCTAATGGTCATAGCCTATGAGTGTGAAGAAAGGCAAGGGTTTTACTGCTCGTCCAACTTTTTGAGGCTGTTGCAATTCACGGCCTTGACGTCCCATTGCGACTTGGCGCTCTATCTCCCCGGGCTATTGGCATTACCTTCTCCCATCAGTAAATTGGTGGGAATCCACGACTCATGGTTGCTCTTGCCACTCACCTGCCCCGGCTCAACTGGTTCGGAGGGAAGCTCTCCCGACACCGGTCATTTCAACCCCTCGGGCATTCCCCTTGCCGCCTCTCTCAACCGGCAGGCTTGCCTCTTTCCCATTGACTGCTTCATGGGGGGCCAGGTGTTTCCACCCCTCTTGGCCCTCATTTGTTCCTCCATTGCCCGGCTCGGCTCGGGCCGGTCCCAACGTCGGTTGATGACTGACGGAGCCCATGGGGCTCCCCCCCTTCATGTTTTTGGCTTTTTGTTGGTTTTATTTTTTTCTTCACCCTCAGTTCGCTTGCATGAATCAACCATTGGGCGGATGCTTGTGTCCCTTCCCCACCGCATCTTGACCTCTGGTGATGCAGGCTCAAGATTGGTGGCTCCCTTCTCTTTCTTGGGGGTTTGTATTTTGTTACCTCTCATTTTAAACCTTGGTGAGGTCTTCACAGTACCTTTGCGTCCTCATTTTGCCACGTGTTGGCTTCCAGGGACAGGAGCTCTAGACTAGTCCTCCCTTCTTTGGGTGAATTTTTATTTTGTTACCTCTTTTTAAACATCGGTGAGGTCTTCACAACACCTTGCCGCATTAGTAGAACGGTACAGACCCGGGTTTGATTCCCGGCCGGTGCATGCGTTGCAGGGATTTCCTTCCCAGGATTCTTGTCAATGGACTAAAGTTTTTGCAAAGTGATTCTAAAAGCTCATGAATACATGCTCGTTGGTGAGCTCAAAGAGGCTGATGATGATGATGATAATAATAATAATAATAATAATAATATCTAAACCATTTTAATCATTTCATCAGTCTCGTCAGTGGGCTGAAGTTTTTGCAAAGTTCACGATTCTAAAAGCTCATGAATACATGCTCGTTGGTGAGCTCAAGGAGACTAATAATAATAATAAGAATAAAAATAAGAATAATAAGAATAAGAATAAGAATAAGAATAAGAATAATAATATTAATATTAATATCTAATTTTTTTAATCATTTCATCAATCCGCCCCACTTAGGGCAAGGTTCCATATACTGGTCTTGGTCCATTTTTTGAGAAATAAATGGGTGGACAGGTGGGAAAAGGGTGGTGCCATGTGCCCATCCCCCTCACCCAAGGACCGGTACCCCACATGGATGTGTCCCACATTGTACGTTGTGCAAGGACGGGTCGTCCTAATGGTCAAGAGGAGGACATGTGCCGGTTAGAGAGCTCCGGTGACTAGATCGGCCAGTCACCTTGGGTACACCCTTGGGTACACCCTTGGGTACTAAAGGCCATATTGTTCTTCAAGTCCTTTCTTTTGAGGGGTACTCCTAGGGCTCCTTGCTCTTGCATCATGCACTCTTTGTACACTTAAAGCCTAGTTGTGAGAAGAAATGAAAAGGAAAGAAGAGATAGAAAATGATTATATGTTATATCGTTGGAGTTCTCATCGTGAACTCAAGTGAACTCATGGGAACGTGTATCTCATGATGTTTTCAAGAATTTGGATCTTAATAACAAAAATACATATATAAAATGCAATGTGATAGTAAGTGTCGGGTTTAATAGATTAAAAAAAAACTACTAAAATGTATAAAAAATCACTTTTAAACAACATACAATCACAATTTCAACTGAAAATAAAAAATATGTAAATATTTATACATTTCCATAGATGACATCCGTACCAACCTATGGACACCAAGAACACATAATTTGAAATTCATTCAATAAATGTATGGAAATTCTTGTGCAAGTCAAATATCAAAAGTTTAATGACGATGACCTTCATTACCTGTCACCTTCATAAAGTGTGACATCTTATTACTCGCCAAATTTGGTGAGAAAGTAGGAAATCGGAATAAACCGGCACCCCACATAGAAGTACCTCTCCATTAAATGGGTGAAATCACCCATTTTTTTTGGATGATGTCACCCGTTTCTCACCCATTTAAAAAATGGACCGGCACCGGCACAGGGAACTTGGCCCTTACTCACTGTCAAGCATCTGGTAGAGAACTTGCACTGGTAGTGAGCTTGCACTGGCAGTTTCCGGTCTTTGGACAATTTTCCGGTTGTCGAGGAGGAGGGCCTATAGGCCTTTCCCGAAATGCCGCCCTCTGAGGCGGCCACGTCGCCCCAGAGGGTTAGGGTTAGGGTTAGCCTCCTCCTCGACGAAGTTTTCGAGGAGAGGAGAGAAATTCTTTGTTAGATGCTCTTTGGATGTGTCAAGATGTGGCGGATTCTCTCGCAGCCTCGAAGAATCTGCTAAATTCAGGGTCTAAGCATTTTAGAGAGAATTAGAGCCTGCAGGTACCAAAATTCAAAGGTACTGCCAAAAGAACTCCAAGTTTTTGTTTTTATTATTTTTGGATATGATGCACTGATGTGACCTCCTCCACCGAAGTAGAGATTCGGAGCATGTTGCAAAAGTGGGTGTATCTCAATGATGAGGTGTTGTTTTTCCTTTCTGAATTTAGGGTTTTCTTTGGCCCACGGGAGCACCTCCAGTTGATGCATGGCAGCAAGCATGGAGGTCAATTGCACTGCAATGGAGTCAAATGCGTTCGGCTGTCAAGGTGAGATTCGGTTGCATTTGTAATTCAATCGCTTCTTTAGCTTTCAATAACTGAAACCGATGTAGATCCCTTGAAGGTCTAAATGAAGTTATGTACCCCTTTGGTAACATTGATTTTATTTGTGTATTCAAATAACAACTGTCGTCCAGCAAGAAGCTCATCAAATTGCTGGAAGAATATCCCTACTGCTTAAATCAACAGACTTGGGGAAGAGCTATGAAACGTTGAGAATTGCAACGAGCTTGATTCCTCACTGGGGTGTAGGTTAACCATACAGCCATGTAGGATATGAAAAAGGCAATATGTACAGCAATTGTAGGTTTTGGAGTTATCACATGGTCGAAATGAACTTACATAATCTGCGGTAACATTGATTTAATTTGTGAATTCACATTACAACCATGCGTCCTGCAAGAAACTCATCAGATTGCCGGAAGACAATCCCTACTGCTGAATTCACCAGACTAGAAAAAGAGCCATGAAATGCCGAGAATTGTATATTAGCTCGATTTGTGACTGGGGTATAGGGTTAAGCATATGACCATGTAGGATAAGTATGGCGAAGGCAATATGTACAGTAATTGTAGGTTTTGGAGCTATTGAAAGGTCGAAATGAACTTATGTATCCCGCTGCACATTGATTTGATTTGTGAATTCACATAACAACCGTTGTCCGGCAAGAAGTTCATCAAATTGCTGGAAGACTATCCCTACTGCTTAATTCAACAGACTTAGAAGAGCTATATAACACTGAGAATTGCATTGGAGTTCGATTTCTGACTGGGTTATGGGGTTAAGGATATGGACATGTAGGAGTATGACGAAATATGGCAATATGTGCAGCAATTGTAGGTTTTTGAGCTATTGAAGGCCTAAATGGACTTATGTAACCCATGGTAACATTTGACTGTGACTGCACAACAGAGAGTTCCGGACGTACCAATTCAAGGGTGAATCAAATTGATGCAGCAAAACTTGACATAGAGATGACGAGCATGCTCAGAGAGCAGCTCAGTAAAGTGTTTTCATTATCGCAGGTATGTAACTATAAAAATTTGGGGGATTATCTCTTTGCACGCATTGTTGCACATTATGTCTGTAATGTGATAGTTGTGGTATATTTATGTTGACAGACTGCAAGCAAACAGTTTGCATTCTCATGTTGTCGACATCCAGGTACTTTACCACCAGTGTATACAGTGCTCATAGTTCGTGGATTTGTTGCTTCTTTTGAGGCTAACTGTTGTTGAAATTGTTATTTATTTGGTTGGTTGTCTCTTGATGCAAGAGTAGGTGTTGCTTATGCATTTTCAAGGACTAAAGCATTTGTTTGTACAGCCAGGCCTGTTGTCACGTTATGAACCAGAGCTAAATGCCTTCTTGGAATTTATGGTGTGGCGGTTCTCCATCTGGGTGGACAAGCCCACACCAGGAAATGCACTTATGAACTTGCGCTATCGGAATGAGAGGTCATATAAGTCTATTATGAATTCTGGCAAAGGTACTTTTGAAGTTCTTAAAACCTGAAAGACCAGGGTAGTATGTTACAGCAGTGAGCAAAATTCCCTTCAGTTACACTTCCTTTTTGTTGTGATGTCTAGCATTTGGTAATTTGGTTTGGGCAAGTGTAGCTATACAATCAAACCAAGCAGACAAGGTGAAGCAATCATACATTGTTAGGTTGAAGTACCCTACTGATCACCCTGCACCTGTTCTGCATTTTGGTGCAGTGAGGACGGGTTTGGAAGGAGCTGGATTGTCAAAATTACAGAAAATTCTATATTGTTTCTTTATCGTGGGAGGCCGCTATGCATGGGCCCGCCTTCAGCTTGTATCTGCCTTTCAACGCTCATAAAAAACCATATGATACTAAATATCATATTTAGTGTAGCTAGTCAAGCTAGACAAAATGATCACATAAGGGAACCACGTAAGGCACAATCTGCCATCGGCAAGTAAGACGTGTGATCAAGAAGTTGGACTCGAACACGTGTGATTTTTTGCTATGTGAGCCATGTGTGGAAGGATCTAACACGGGCCAAGAAATGGGCGAGCAGATGTTGGACCAGTAGGAGTGGGTTCGTGGTTTTGTTGCAAGGCTAGGGGTATATGCGCTAGTCGACAATTGTTGATGAACAAATATGATGGAATGAGAGAAGGGAAATAGAAAAGAGGAGGACAAGGGGGGATGTTGAGGAAAATTGATATGATGAGTCTAATCTTGCGGAAGATAAAGAGGGAAATTGCAAGTGAGTAGATGATGTTTTTTGCACTCACAAGACTAATAGTATCTAGGTTTCATCAACAACAAATATCTGAATCAAAAGGAGAGGGAAAGTCAGAGAGAGAGAAATAACAAAAGTGCGGTCAAGAGTTTCCATGAATCCGGAGCTCATAAAAAACACAAAGATCTTGTCAAGTACTCGATTCGCAAGTGCAGCTTGCATTGACTCTGCGTGCATCTAAGGTATGTGGGCCTTATGTGTTCACTAGACTTTGAATCTTCCTAATCGGACACCTATAATTGAGTTGTATATGGCAAGGCTTGAAGTCAAGAATAGACTCCAAAGAGACACATGTTATGATGAGATCATAACATTACTCAGTGACGTGGGCCCTCAAAATATAACAATGGGATGTTGGGAGTTCAGTTTGAATTTGAGTCCCCTTGCGCAGCTTTTTGAGCATCCCACTATTATATTTTGAGGGCCCGCGGAACGAGAGTTGCATGATTCTAGGTTCGGTAGTTAACAATAATTTATCTCATCCAAAATTGATCAATATTCTTATGGTGAGATGTACTCGAATGAACAAGTGTAATGTTCACTCAACATTGTCCATCAAATTTCGGAACACATCATTGTTTCCAAGACCGCCAATGTTGGGATCAGATGTGGGAGCTTAGTGTGCATGTTAAGCGTTTATTAACCACGTAAAGGTGATCCATGGATTTTCAAACCTAAGATATGATGCCAGTTGTTTTATTATCAATTCCAAAGTGAATCTGCAGTGATCTGACTGTTTGGATTGCAGAATTGGTTCAACATTTGTTCGAGTGGAATGTATACAGGTGTATGTATAGTTCCCCTTTACACTGCCTGTAACTAGATAATGACATACTCAAATGTTTGACTTCGAAATGTTGTCATGTTTTGACTCAAACTGTGTGCTGGTTGTGAATGGTTCTTTAGATCTTAAAAATAATGTTTATATAAACTGTGGTGGGAGTCAATATTTGGAGGCAAGGGTTTAGGCATCCAACAAGGAATCAATATATAGGTTGGTTCGCCCAAATCGAGTCACCACCACCTTACCAACCCTTGTTGGAACAAACAGTTACACTTCATGCCTACAATCCCCATCAGCTGTTTAAAAAGATACAAATAATTTACGTAGTTGAACCAAATCGCACTATACGGTTAGTGCCCTCCTTTCGCAAAGGTAGTCTGCCTACCAACTTCTGTATCACCAACTTTTCTTTTTTTTCTATTTCAAAATACTCATTCTCCACAATTTTTGTTTCACGCCAATGCACCTACAACGATCGCAAAGTTACAGTACGTAAATATTGGAACTAGGTTGAATTCTAACATTGCCTTTTCTGAAGCTCCCGTTCTTTATTTTGTGGTAGTGTAGTGTAAATGATGTATTTACAATATATCGATCATGGGCCCGCGGTATACCGACCCCGCCTCCCCTACGGGGCCCTCCTCCTCCCACCAACGGAGGGGCCTCGGCCCCAAGTGGCTCGTTGTAATTCTATTTAGCAGCTGAGTTATTATATGTTATTCCCACTTTTGCATTAGGTTCTCTATATATTCAGCAGAGGAGTCTTTCCCACACAATTGAGTACCTCTCCCACTGATGAGGTGTTACAGTTTCGGATGTATTTGGTAGAGTTAGCGCAATTTTACATTCATGTGCGCATAGTGTGAATCATCGACTGTCGTTGTAAAAGAATTTCTCCATGTAGTGGTGTGCATGAGAGGCACAATCATGCATCAATGTTTTTATTTTGTCGAATTTCGTTTCAGTTGATCTGGTGTTGCAGATGCATTTGCCTTGTCTTTCAAGGGTTGCAACTCAGTCCCCCACTTACTGCTATCATGCATTCTTCCTAAGTCAACTTGCACGGCACAACAACCCCAAGTACTAGTGGCTCTTGGTTTGCTGATTCTGGACGCAATGTATCTATCTTACTGATGCGACCAATGTAATTTGCACTGCCTTGCAGCTTCTGCTATTCACATCGAGGTTAACATGGAGAGTGCTCAATTGTGGTGGTGGAGGCATCAGTCTGCAGAAGGGGGAAATGTCGCAGTTCCGGCGCTGTGGAGTTTGCTGGCAATTCTGGTACTCGTGGCGTTTTATGTGAATCTGCAAGCTTTGCAGCAGAGAAAGAAGTTGCCGCCAGGACCTCGGGGATGGCCTTTAGTTGGGAACCTCCCCCACCTCACCAAGTTTGGGCCCCCACATCGATCCCTCACGACGCTTGCCGCCAAGTATGGGGGCCTCATGTATCTTCGCTTGGGTACGTACATGTGCCTTCACACGCTTGAATTGATCAAGCATAGCATCGTTAAGCTTCGTAAGATTGCTCCACTGCATCGTGAATCAAAGGCACTTTGATGCAGGCATCAAAAGCTATGCCATGGATGATTGTGCATGTGGCCCACAATTGTAAGCCTTAATCTGAGATTAATTGTGCGAGAGTTTTACGTCTTAAGATAGGTTCGCAATTGGTTATTCTCCGGGTTCATATCTAGAAATGAAGACCTGGATTCTTGGAGATTTGTTCCTTCATTTCACAAAGAGAGGAAATGAGGTGACAAGGTTTAAAAATATTAAATGCTATGTAACTAATTCATCTTTGACAAGCATGTTTCTAAGGTTCAAACTCGATTATGGATGGATGATTCCAAGATAGAAATTACCTTCACTCAACAAGTACGTGATTGGAATCTTACAATCTCAAGATTGACTACCAGGTCGGTGTGATTTAATTCTTCCGACCTATTTTGTTTTACAGGTTCCGTGCCGTGCATCGTGGTTTCCACTGCTGCTGTGGCGAAGGAGCTGTGTCAAACCAACGATGCTGTGTTCTCATCACGGCCCTCGCAGAAATTGGCCAACATCATCCTGAGCTTTGGAAGCACTGAGCACAAAAACTTGGCCGCCGCTCCTTACGGACCTTACTGGAGGCAGCTCCGCAGGTTTTGTACTACCGAGTTGTTTTCGGCGACGCGTCATGCTTCATATGAGAGAGTCAGAACAGAGGAGATTCAGAACATGATGCAAGCTCTGTTGGAAGAATCCAGGAAGGGAGATGCAATTGACCTCAAGAGCTGCCTGTATGGTGTGAATGCCAACAACATGACCCGGATGCTCATCAAGAAGAGGTAATCAATTGGGGCTCTCTCTCTCTCTCTCTCTCTCTCTGAAGCGTTAATCGTGTCTCAAAGTTCTCAAAGATATGTTCTGATGTTTCTGATCCTCAAAGATGTGTTCTGATGTTTCTGATCCACTCCCCTTCATCTACTGCGATTGTCACCCGGGCTGGCAACTATCTGTAGCTGCTGGTCCATTTCTAAGAAGCATTATTTGGGAGCTGTTTTCGAGTTATGAACATTTTTAAGACTATAAATTTCTAAGAATTTTTATTAAAAAAATTAGAAGCAAAAATCAACACCTAGGGGATTTGGATGGTGATCCCTGTTTAAATTTTTTCTGCTTCTTATTGGTTCTAAAGATGGCTTTTAAAAGTTCAAATCTTTTCTAATTTAGAGTCCACAAATCATGTCACTGGATTCCCCTCAATGTCCTCTTTCCAAGCATGTTTCTCCTCTTTGTGAAAGAACAAATCACCACCTCATTAGAAGTATGAGAAGTGATTTGGAAACAACTGTTGTAAAAGGGAGAGAGTTGGCACCCCGGGGATTGTCAAATGCTGCAGTTATTAAGTAGTTGACGTTTCTTTGCCAGGTACTTCAACACAGGAGTGGAGGATCAACAGCACGAGAAGGGAGAGTTCGAACTGATGATGGCTGGTCTTTTTGACATCCTAGGTGCCTTCGTGATAAGTGATTTTGTGCCGTGGTTGAGCTTCTTCGCAAGGCTGCAAGGCTGTCACTCCAAATTTGAGGATGTCCACAACCGCATGCAAACAACGGGAGCCAAATTGGTTGCACTGGAGAAGCACAGAGAAAGCGCGAAAAAAAGGGAGCTGCAACAGCAAGAAAAACACGAGGAAGAAGCTGACTATGTGCCAGATTTTGTTGATATGTTGATGAATGCACCGCTCGATAATGGGAAGCTCTATGCAGACAGGGACCTCATCAGTCTGATCACGGTGAGGATGCCCATTTTGGGACAAAGTGCTCACCCCATCTCTCTCTGCCTGGCGTTTCTTTGAGTTGCTACCTCCTACTACCTTCTACCCTCACTAGCTCCTCCCAAGTTGCTCACCTTGTTCATTGATTGATGGTTCTCAAGGACCTTGATGGTGAAAAAAACCCTTAATATTCCCTGCAAGAAACTTAAAACACGTGATATCGTAACACATGATCATCCATTAGCTTAAATCTTTACATTCTCCTACTAGATCCTCAACGTAGGGTTTGCATGGTAAGTCGCAAGAAACGAAGGGGACATAAAGATTATGCGGTCCCTCTGCAACACTCTACCAATTCATTTTTGCCCCTAACTTCTTGTAAAGCCTCTGTTGACCCGTCTGCCTTGAAATAGAGCTCTCGGTTTCATTGACATTTTTGGGCCATAACTTCCCTTTTTTATGACTTTGTAAATGAACATTACTGGTGGCCATATCAAACTTTATTTCATTTGTCAATATCATATCTAGATCATGCACATAGATCGTAAGCATCTATAATGGTTTGAATCAAAGTATGCATTGACGACTTGTAATCTTAGTGTTTCTTGTTATATTTCCCTTGATATATTACAATATAAAAATTTCTAGTCAATCATCAATTGATTCATTTGGCAAAGCCTCACATGCATAGCACCTAATCATTGCTCTTCATGCGATTTATTTGATTGATGATTTTCAGGCTCACATGGTATTGTTTAATATGTACAGGGCATGTTCGCTGCAGGAACGGAAACGAGCTCAACCACAACAGAATGGGCGATGGCAGAGATGATGTTGCATCCTGACATGAACAAAAAAGCGCAAGATGAGCTCAACAGTGTGGTGGGGCCTGAACGTCTTGTGCGAGAAACGGACATCCCAAACCTCCCTTACCTGCAAACCTTTGTGAAGGAAGTATTCCGGATGCACCCTCCTGGGCCATTGTCGGTTCCTCGCGAATCGACGCAAGCATCAGAGTTGCTAGGGTTTAAGCTCCCAGCAAAAACCAGGCTACTCCTCAACGTGTACGCCATCCACCGGGACCCAAGCATGTACACAAATCCAGATGTTTTCAATCCAGACAGGTTTCTGGAGCATCCAGAGGTGAGCGCTGTGTCGGGCTTTGATTCCTTCCAATTGGTTCCATTCGGTGTAGGCCGACGCATGTGCCCGGCATCCAAACTGGGCAACCTGATGGTAACGCTACTTCTGGCTCACCTTCTCCACAGCTTTGAATGGTTCTTCAACGATGGTGAAGATCTGGAGCATTTCGACATGGGTGAAGCTAATTTCGCACTCACCGTTTGTAGGAAAACTCCTCTGTGCTTGGTGGCCAAGCCCAAAGCTCCTGCATTTTTATACGAGACGAAATAGAACTCGAACATGTGCATAACATATTTAAGACATGGGTATGCTAACGATTTGCTGAAACGGACAACCTAAACAAATTGGTTTGACTGGGGTTTGTCTTTTGGATTAGTTAGTTATTAGCTGTTTAGTTAGTTTCAGGTTAGGGTTAGTAACTAGTTGCCGCATTAGTAGGTAGTTGATAAACTGAGAAAAGATGATACTAGAAGATTCCAGAAGGTACATTAGCATTGACAATCACTACAAGTAAGAGTTGAGAAGAGCACTACAATGCTTATTGTGGTTGTAATCTGTCTTGTGAAATATATTTGTGTCATCACCACCTTCTTGTGTATGTTAAGATTACAAAATTGTCTAAGATAATCGAAAAACATATTCAACTTAAACATAACATAACACAACTCTTTGATTACGTTTCGTGGAACCCAATATTACATGAGCATGATTATCCTTTAATTCTGGGAGTCCATGTTTATGGAGAACACTTAGGTTGTGTATTGTGAACTTTCCGGCAAGCAGTTGTAAATCATCAAAGTTTTTTAATGGCAAGTTTCTTTCTTTGCAAAACGACCATCATGTAGTTGCTTAGTAATGTTATGAATGTGTATGAATTTAGCTTAATGTTCTTGCTGCAAATTATGACTTTTTATTCCTCATCTAGGGGCTGCCCATAAGGAGCATAGCAATGTTATGTGCAAATTTTGCTACCAAGAAAAGATTCATACAATCACCACCTTCATCCAATTGCTAAATGATCTTTCCTTCACAAGGCTGCCAAGCAAGATGAGATGGTTGATTTCCAATTTGTTGGCCCCCTTGAATTTCCACAATGTGTCATGCATGCAAATTGTTACTTGAACATTAGTTAATGTTACCTTGGTATTATGGTGTCTTATTGTTTCATCTCTACTTTCAATGGAGGACCCCTTTAACTATATCCCATTAATATTTAGAAAAAAATAAATGCCACATCATGACCTAATAGGTCTCAACCCCAAGTATCTTTAACCTCATCCCTAATACCTCTCATTGTCCACGCTTGCTCTCATTGGTTGTTGTGATTTATTTTCTAGATTATTATGGGACTAATAACCCCAAACTCGTATTTCATAATTCACAAGAAATTTCTACAAGTTTCAAAATCTTTGTGAGAGGAAATAATCCCATACTACTATACCTCTCATTCATCCAACAAAAAGTTCTAAAATAGTACACCCTAAACTCTGTAATATCAACCTCCATAATGTCACTCACTCTCTAATATCCCGAAACCCTAGGGAACGGATGTTCGTAGTTCAAATCTCACTCCTTATTGTCACCTTTCTCTCCCTTATATCACGAATTTTGTCATTAATGCAAACCACCCTTGCATTGCGCCATGTGTCAATATGTGGAGTATCACCTTCTTCTTCTTCTTCTTCTTCTTCTTCTTCTTCTTCTTCTTATGCCACTTGTTGAATGTTGGTGCATGCATCTGCCGCAACGCCCGGGAAGGCGAAGCGGGATGGACCACATCACACCATTTAATATGTTGCACTTTGTGTTATTCCATAGTGTCACATGCTACACTAATTCACTTGTATCACGCATCCATATTAACACTACAAAACTCCGTAATATCACGTGCACTTTGGTTGCCACATGTGTGATACTATGGAGTTTAGAGTGTACGCAGTTTGGATATTACTTCTTTTAGTTGTTTTGACACTGGACTTATAGACTTCAAAGATCCTGAATTATTTTAGATAAAGTGATTTCATATGAATCGACCACAAACCTATACTAGGGGTCAAGTGGATTGCCAAATTTTTGAGCTCCATCTCTAGGCTAAACTTAGGGGCACTATAGATGGGGATCCAAGGGGGAGGAGGGTCCAACAAAATGGAGTAATCTTATTGGTCGAGAGGTATAACTTGGATGGAAGGCCTTTAGATGAGGGTCCAAGACCAAGATGAGGCAAAGTGAGGTGTCTCTTACATGGCATCATTTTGGAGAGAAACACTACACTAAATATTATTGCTATACCTTTTTACTATTAATGTTATTTTTTACCAAGGAAAGATGTTAATATTCCATGATGTCCAAACAACCCATTTGACCCCTATTGGCAAAAAATGAAAAATACAGTAAATAGCTAGAACATTGTCTAATCCCAAATAGTAAGTGACACTAAATACAATATTTAGTGTATTTGTCTGAACTAAGAAATGAAGCTCAAAAGAGAGCTGACGTTTTGGAGAACCATTTTGGGAGAGTAAGATCCAAGGGAGGGTCCAGTTCAAGGATTCAATTTGCCTCAAATTGCTTCAAACAGGTCCATATGTTCTTGGACCGTGGACCCCCATCTAAGTTAAAGCGCCCCTTAACTAATCCCTCGTTCATTAAATCATTCAAGTTTCCTGCTGAAACATACATTCGTAACACGCAGACCGATCAGCTTCACTGGCAGATGATCGCGATGAGCAGGATGCCAGATTCCACCGGACCTGAACTGGAGAGCATTGTTGAGGGTGCTGGAATCGGGAGCCCGCTTGTGGTGGCAATTACGCTGCTTCTGGTTCCATTAGTAGGGTGTTGGATCAATCACTCCCTGCAGAGTTCCAATAATAAGAATCGTAAGCTTCCTCCGGGACCTCGGCCATGGCCTATTGTTGGAAACCTCCTCCTCCTCACTCGCAGTCACCTGCCGCACCGATCCCTCCGTGCGCTCGCGGCCAAGTTTGGTGGCCTCATGTACCTCCGCCTGGGTATGTTTCGGACATTTCCCCCATTTGCATACTATACGACAGAGTTCGTATTTTCAGGAGCTCTTTCGTTCTCGGCAGTCCTGTTGATGTCCTCTGGCTATCGAAATTTCAATTATTCAGGAGAAGAATAGGTAGATTGCCTTCAACATGGCACGTCAGCTGAAACATGTCTCCGTTTTTTTCCTCACAAGGTGATCATGAAACTAATTTCATCTAGGCCATGGTCTTGAAGAGTTAGGGTGACAGCCATAGCCTTTTCATTTACTAGAGAAACTTGAAACTCTAGATCTTTCTCTGACAATTGACACTGATGTGCTTGTTGCTCTTTGAGATGAAGTCCTCGTTGCTTCCAAATTTCAGTAACAGATTCCAGTGATTATTGCAATTGTTCAGGAGAAAAATAGATGCCTTCAGTAGGGCACGAGAGCTGGAACATGTCTCCGATTTTTGAGTCAGAAGCCGACTGTTAACCTAAAAACACTTAGGCCATGGCCTTGAAGATGTAAGCTGAGAATCATAGCCTTCTCAACTTCCGGAGAAACCTGAAACTCGATATCATTCTCTGGCAATTGACAATGATGTGCTCGTTGCTTTTCCAAATCAGATTAAGTCAATTATTCAGGGGAAGAATAGGTACCTTCAGCAGGGCAGGTGACCTGGAACATATCCCCGTTTTGTTTCTTAAACGCCGACCTTAAACCTAAAGATATTTAGGCCATGGCCTTGAAGATTAAGGGTGACAACCATAGCCTTCTCAATTTCCAGAGAAACTTGAAACTCGATATCTTTCTCTGGCAATTGGAAATGATGTGCTTGTTGCTCTTCGAGTTGAAGTTCTTTTTACTTCCAATCTGATGACGAAGTCGTGTACATTGCTTCCTGCATGTAGGATCCATTCCGTGCATTGTGGTTTCGAACGCTTCCGTGGCAAAGGAGCTCTTTCAGAAAAACGATGCAATTTTCTCATCGAGGCCTCTGCGGTTGGCTGCCACCATCTACACGGGATCCACCAACTACAAAAACTTGGCGGGTGCACCATATGGAACAAGTTGGCAGCAGCTCCGGAGGTTATGTGCAAATGAGTTATTTTCGTCTAGGCGTCATGCGTCCTACCAGAAAGCCAGAAAAGAAGAGATTCAGAATATGATTCATGTTCTGTTGGATGACTCCAGAAAGGGAAACCCTGTGAACCTCAGAAGCTGGCTGTTCGGTGTGACTTGCAACAACATGACAAGAATGATCCTTAACAAAAGGTAAGTGAATTGCCCATTGATCTGTAATTCATCACCTCCGTTCTATTGATTCCTTCTCAAATCCAATGGAACTACTGATTTCAATTCTGTCAAGCTTCAAAGTAGTATTCAATGCTTATGTCACCAATAGGTACTTTGGAAATGACGCAGACAATCAGCAAGAGAAGGAAGAACTTCAAACTCTGGTTACTCGAATTTTCGCTCTACTTGGTGCCTTCATCATCTGTGACTATGTGCCCTGGCTAAGCTTCATCACAAAACTACAAGGCTGGCACTCGATGTTTGAGGATCTTCGTGACTTCAAGGACAAAGTTATGACGAAACTGTTTGAGGTGGAGAAGCACAGGCAGCGTGCCAAGGAACAGAAGAAGGGACATACCGACAAGGATTACGTGCGAGACTTTGTTGATGTGTTGTTGGAAGCACCGCTAGAAAATGGCAATCCCCTCCCAACCAGTGACCTCATCCTGGTGCTGATGGTAAGGATATGCAACCTTCACATCCTGTCCTAATTGTATGCACACCAATTCTTGAACAACATAAGCTGAGTATGAACTTTAGGGTTTGATTGAGAGATTTCAATGTCGTGTTCTCAGGATATGATTGATGGTGGCACCGACACCATTGTGACAACAGTGGAATGGGCCATGGCAGAGCTCATGCTGCACCCAGCAGTAATGAAACAAGCACAAGACGAGCTCAACACTGTGGTCGGCACCAATCGTACCATGCAAGAATTGGACATCGTGAAATTGCCCTACCTGCAGGCAATTGTCAAGGAAGTTTTCTGTTTACACCCCGGCGGTGGCATTGTCTCTTCCACGACTATCAACTGGAGCATCACCCATCCTAGGGTTTCACCTACCTGCACAGACAGAGCTTATCCTAAACCTCTTTGCTATCCATCGCGATCCGGACGTGTACACAAACCCAGACACATTTGATCCCCAGAGATTTCTGGACCATCCAGAAGTGAGCACCACATCGGCCTATGATTCGTACGAGCTCATCCCATTCAGTGCCGGCCGTCGAATGTGTCCAGGGCACAATTTGGGCAATGTGGGCCCACTCACTGCTGCTGGCCCACCTCGTCCACAACTTTGAGTGGGCCATGCCTGAGGGAGAAAGTGCAGAGTCTTTGGACATGTCTGAATGTTTTGGCCTGGCAGTATGCAGGAAGAAAGCCCTTCACCTGGTTGCAAAGCCCAGGAGCCCTGCTTTCGTGTACTGATTTTGAGCTTTTGCAGCATCAAATTCTTCACCAGTGTGCACACCATTGATTCCTAACATCCTTTGGCATCACACCAAAGATTTCTTGTACAATATGATTTGGTGTCTGGGCTTGTGTGCATGGTTAGTTGGGGCATTTTAGAGAAAATCTGCTAGAGTTAGAGAATTAGATCAACGCTACAAAAATCTCATGACACCGGGAATGGTTCACAGATATTCTTTTCAGAATACTGTGAACAACAAGGGGCTGCATATATTGCATTTCTTTTTGACATCAACTCTTAAATCATAGATGTGTGTACAAGAACATGCACATCTGGGTGTTCAACATTGGGATTTGCAGAAGCCATACTCAAGATGATTAATACATGTGTATTGACAGAAGTCTTGCAAGATCCCCAAGTCTGCCAGCCCTTCAACAAATGGAATCAGTGTTGTAAAGGTATGATAATTTTGTAAATAAAGCATGGAAGCAGGAGCTTCATGTAGTGCTGATCTAAAGTGCAGATCAGATTAGAAAGCCTTTGAATGGATATTACAAGAAGGCAGGTAAAATCGCAATCACCAACAAATAGTTTGAAATCAGTGAGACAGGCATGAGAGTTACAACTCTTTTCAGTAACAGGCAAGAGCCAATTGGTTTGGTGAAACTTGTGTGTTTGATTCTGCTGCGATTCACTGAAAATGGTTAACTTGGATATATATGTACCATACAATTTCATCTCATTAAATGCTTTTTCATGTGATTAATTCAGTGAATCATATTTATGCAACTCTCTATGCTTTGTGAGCATTCTGGCATCTATGGTATTCCTGTGTAACATGAGAGCCTGATTGTAAATTGTTGAATCCTCGTCTTTTGAGAGAAGCGTTCTCAAATACATTTAAAACATCCTCAAGAAGGACCGATAGTAAGAGCCTTCCAGTTTGAGAACATGTAACATGGCCCCAAATTAGGGTAATGAATATCTTTTAAAAGTTGGCTAAATCTACAGCCAGAAGTTGTCGAACAAAAATGCAACAACCGGCTTCACAAAAGCTTCACAAAAGCTTCAGAATAGAGCTTTTCGTGCCCAAAACCTATCACCTTCAATGAAGAATTAGAGTGTCCTTCAGTAAAATGTTTTGTTATCTGAGTGCAGCCAAACACACGAAGCTCACGAAGATTGTCGCAAGCATCAGCTAGAAAGCCAAGGGCCTGGTCAGACAAACTCCTACACCAGGAGACATCGAGAAGCTCCAAGCTTTTGGCATGAGTAGCCAATTTCAAGAGCGTGAGATCCCCAACCTGTCTGGCACTGTTGAGTGAGAGATCAATCAATGCACTGCCGGATGCCATCACAAAAGCTGCAACAGCTTCATCTGTAAGCTTCGCCCGCTTCAAGTATATCTTTTGCAAATTCCGACAACCATCCGCAATACGGCCAATCGCAGTGTCTGTCAGGTGAGGCAATGCATCTAAATCCAAAACTTTCAAGCCCGGACAGCATGCTGCTACCCCAGCAACTGCCACATCCGTCAGAAGTCGACAGTCAGCCAGCCGAAGCTCCTCAAGATTAGGTCCCAACGTCACAGCCAACTCACTCACAATTTCATCCTTCATGCCTCCAACTCCAGACAACGAAAGCTTTTGCAAATTCGTCATCTGCAACAAGATGGGCAGCAATTGCATGGCATCCAATTTATCACAACCCTCTAAAGAAAAAGATTTCAGCTTCGGGCCAAGGACATCACCAACTGACTTCACACTTGCAATGGACAGAAGTGAACACTGGGTCAAATCCAAGGATGTGAGATTCGGTGCAGCCTCCACCAATGCAGCCACCCCTTGGTCGCTCAACCGATACGCACCTCGAAATGACACTGTTGTGAGCATTGGAAGATTCCCTGGCCCAGTGGCTATGGTTGATGTCAAGCACTGGGCAGAAAGCCCCCTTCCACAAAACCCCAGCTCCAAAACCTGAAGACGCTCAACCGCACATTGAGCCATATGGGAAGTAAGATCCGCTTCATTAATCAACGAACAATCAGGCACTTGTACCTCCACTGGTTCATTTGCAAAGAAAAGCCCAGCAGCGTCCGGAGTCATCTTGCGCCGACTGCACAGACCTGCACTAACCCTCTTCTTGGTTGCCTCTGGCACACAGTCAAGTGACACCACATGCTCCACATTATCACATAGCAGCTCGATGCACATATGGTGTAATGATGGCACCGGTCTTTTTTCGAATGCTGGATCGCATGGTTTCCTTGATGGTGACCACTGCACAACACTCTGAGTGGATGATGCTTTGGATGTGCCTGCTTGGCCTGCTGCCTCTCTTCGAGCTGCGGCCGCCGCGTCACGTCCTTCCACAAGACGTCTCGCTGTAGAAAATGGCCCTGGCCAATCCTCTCTTTCTCTTTCTCCTTGAGCTTGCGCTTGCGGTGCGTTCGCACCAGCGGCACCAGCAACATCTCCACCATCCTCATCCCCTGCAAAATGCGCGAAATGTGCAGCCCGTCGCCTCGCAATCTCCCTAAACCTCTCTCGCGCAGCATCCTGAGGATTAGGATTGGCATTAGCATTGGCATTTCCAACATTGGCATTTCCATCCCCTGCATCATCATTTCTATTATTCCCTCCTCTCCGCCTGCCTCTCCCTCTTCCTCTTTCGCGCCCTCTCCGCCTTCCTCCTCTTGCTGCTGGCTGCTCCTCGGCAGCTCCGTCCTCCTCATCGCTGTTGTTGTCTGCAGCAATCCCTGGCATGCCTACAAGTGCCTCAATGACGGCCGCATCGAATTCCTCCTCTTCCTGACCTATTTTTTCTTCTTCGTCTTCTTGTTCACCAATTCCACCGCTTCCTTCACCAACCTCATAATTCTCTTCTTCCAACGCTATAGGCCAATGACTACTTGCACCTGCTTTCTCTTTACCTTTACCTTTCCCTCTCCCTGTTCTGCCTGTTCCTGTTCCATCATTAAAAATAACTCTCGCTCTACCTCTACCTCTGCCTCTGCCTCTGCCTCTGCCTCTTTGCCCTGCTCGAACAACGCTAGAAGAAATCATAACATCATCATCATTATCATCAACAACATCATTCTCCCCATCCTCCACCATCGCCACAGGTTCTCCTATCACAACAGGCTCACCAATTTCCATCAGATCTTCTGCTTCCACAGACTCAGATTTATCGATTCCACTTCCACTCGCCATATTGATGTTGATATTATGCTCACCGCCTTCGTCCATCTCGTTCTCACCTTCTGGCCGTTTCAAGCGTTTGCTCCTCCTTAAGCCACCATCGAGAGGAAGATACATAGCAGAAAAAGGAACAGGAATTGGTTTTACTCGGAGGCTAATGAGGTTGCGCAAGTTGTTGCTTGGCGAGCACAAACAACAAACAACAACAACAACAACAACCACAACAACCACAACAATCACAACAATCGAGAAGTCCGACTACGGAGAGTCGAGAGGAGGAGCAATTGGCCATGGCGACCGACACCTCCCCCACCGTGTTCGCCATTCACACCGCGCTTATTTTAGGGTACCGGGAATGGTCACTTTTGTTTAGGGCCCACTTTTTGTGCCTCCTTGGCAACTTTTTCGAAGTCTTCAATCGGAAGCTTTGTCACACGTGGCACTTTTACTTTTACTTTTACTTCTTAAAAATTAAAATTAAATAAACAAGTGTTATAGAATTCAAATATGGTCATAACATTACTCAACTAATGAGTTGTGTTCATGGGCCCTGTAGTAGATTCGAGAATAAAGCCTCCGGATGTTGGAATCCTAGTGCTTAAGATTGAATTTGATGTCAGGGCAGCTGAACACAACCCATCAGTTGAGTAATGTTATGGTGATTTATCATTAAAATTGGATCTTGATTATTTCATGCAAAAGTATTTGTGCACTTGTGTTGAGAGTTGGGTCAAGCTTTTGCTCGACCCAACTCTCAACACAAGTCCCAAGCCTCGCCTCTAAAAATTGCCATGTAGGCATCCATGTCATATTTGGGACTTAGGACTTGGGACCCCATGTGAAGTGGTAAGTCCCAACTTCCATACTCTCAACGGCTATGATTGAATGGATTGACCTCAAGTGACTTGGGACTTAGGACTAGGACCCCATGTGAAGTGGTAAGTCCCAACTTCCATGCTCTCAACGGCTATGATTGAATGGATTGACCTCAAGTGACTTGGGACCTAGGACTTGGGACCCCATGTGGACCAACCTTGATATGTGCAATTAGGTTGCCCTACACTATTTATTGACTTTTACATTATTTTGAATAGTAACTACCATAGTAACAAGATATATTGGTTATTTTAAAATAAATAAATTGCAATTGCTATATGAATGAATATAGAAAGTTAAAAGTTTTGTGATATGCTTTGACTCACCTATTTGCGAAGGCAACCTAATTGCACATATTAGTGTAGTACACAATGAGAAGACATGCACAGAGATTGAGGACGTTGTCCCACTACTCCCCATTGTTACAGGCTGAGACAACATGCATTGGGCTCATACTAGCTTTGGTGTTATGATAGGTCCTCAATATTACTTTGTACCATACACATGCCCACTCTTATCATTGCTCTCAACTTTGATCGTTGGTTTTATTAATAAAACTATAAAATTGAGCTCATATGGTTGTAGTTATTATGGTGTTATAGTAATGAGCATTTTCCTCGGGGCGATCACACCCCCTTATGTTTCATAACCACTTACGATAAAAGTTTGCTACCCTATATTATATGCCATAGACAATTTTTAAAATTATGATATTTTTCTACATATACATAACCAATGATAATATATTTTTATATATTTTTGAAATTTTTAGTCATCTTCATTTTTGTAGTAATTTGTTTAGTTCAATTTTGCATCATTCTAGTTAGAAACGGTATGTTTTATTAAAATAACAATTCATCAAGTTTGATTACCATTTTTTACTATGTAATAGATACTATTTTTTATCTACTCGTGAAAAAAAATTGATAAAATTTTGACCCATTTGGTGATGCTTTACGTAAAAAGTAGATTTTTTTTATTGCACATGGTGTTCAACTTGACAATGGAGTGCACCCCCCGGGGGCATTTTCTTGGTACCATTAACACACCCACTCTCATCATTTGCTCTCACTTTTTATTGTTGGTTTTATTAATGAAACCATATTAAAGCTAACTTTAAACTACTGTCAAAATTATCACGGTAATCAACATTTGTTTTAGATATTATGCCTCTTTGGATTGATGCTCTCACATGCATTTCGAATCAAAGGGCACCAAATTCATGTAAGGTTTGAACTTTTTCCAAAGTGTTCCACAAAAATATAAAAATAAATCAACGGTAACTTTTAGCATGTTACCGAAGCGTGACCAAAGCTTTGAAAGCAACACCTTATTGAGATTGACAAAAACAAGGACAAATTCCACCTGCAAAACACATGAGAATGTGTCTCTACTTAGAATCCGTTTCCAGAGGTAAGGCCCTTGCAATTCTTAATCTATTTTTTCCTTTCCCATAACTTAAAAGTGTTGGTCCATTCCATGGACTCAACTTCAAGACCGAACAAAGACACATGCATGAGTGCGTCCCTCTATTTATTTATTCATTCATTCGTTCATTCTCATATTTTTGTCAGGCTTGCCTTGCACTGCATCTTGGATTACATTTCACCCAAAGACATTGGAAGAACTTTGTTATAGGAATGAATCTAGCCTCCGACACGATTGTTTGTCATGACTGGATAATCAGTGGAGTTACCATGTGAAATGGACCACAACAATTATGAATGGACACAATATTTAGTGTGGGTCAATCTAACAAAATTGCTACAAAATTCAAGATATGATGAAACCTAATGGTTAAGTCATTCCTGAGTAACACTATTGATATTGTACAGGAATTTTTTATACTGAATACCCAGTAGTTTGTATGCAATTTCCATTGCAGGCTACGCCATTTTAATTACTATCTCTAATAGTGTGACTGTTTGCAATAACTTAGTGTGCAATGTACCTAGCAATGAATGAGGAGAACCGGCCACTATTTACAGATGAACCGGTTGAGTGTGAGATATAACCGGTTGAAGTTGAAGGCTGCAGGAAAATCACCAATCATTTCCGAGGAATTTATGGAATATACCTCAATTTAATAAAGAATAACTGAAAGATCACAACATGTAACCGGTTAGATTTGGAAACACTAGGATCTTCACTGATTATGCCCAAAAACCTTTCCGGACATTGATACCTAGTACTAGTTGTTGTTGGCACACAAATTCATTGTGGGGAAATAACACATTCATGATGGCCACACTAGTGAACACACATTCAATGTAGCTGAGTATTGGTAAGTATTTGTCCTCTTCGTGGACAATGACATGGGAAGAACTGGCCACTAGTTACAGATGAACCGGTTGAGTTTGAGAAATAACCGCTGAAGTTCAAGACTTCAAAGAATCTACCAATCAATTTAGAGGAATATACCTCAAACTAATGAAGAAAAACCAAAAGATGTCAACATGTAATCAGTTGGACTTGGAAACACTAGGATCTCGACCGATTATGCTCAAAATCCACCCCGAACACTGTTCGTGAAGGTGAGAAGACAGCCCATGGCAACATATTGTGTACTTGCCTCTCCTTATATGGTACGTAACTAACTGACTTTACGTCCACAGTCACCTAACAGAAGGCCCCAATTTGACTTTTGAGACTTTCAGCATTGAAGATTATTGAGTGCGAGAGTTAGGTCTTTGAGTTAGGTCACCAGCTTCCTGACCATCATATTTTCTACCTCAGAGAGACACTGCCCGGGAAGTTTTTGGGCATAGTCGGTCAAGATCCTAGTGATTCTAAATTCAAGCGGTTACATGTTAACATCTTCCGGTTTTTCTTTATTCATTTGAGGTATATTCTATAGATTCCTCTTATATGATCAATAATTCTTCCGAAGTCTCGAACTTCAACTGGTTATTTCTCAAACTCAACCGGTTCATCTGTAACTAACCGCCGGTTCTTCCCGAGCACTGCAGAGAAACACTAAGTTAGAATTCAATGTGTGGAGTCTTGGGAGAGACTCAAGATAGACTCAGGAAGGAATTCTCGCAGACTAAGTTATGAGCGTACCTCTCATCCATCCAACATAAAATTTTGACCCCGTATAGGTTTCTGGCTGATTCACGGTAAATGACTTGGACTAGACTAATTTGGGCTCTTTAAAGCTACTTATGGTGTCAACTCAACTAGAATAGTGACCTCCGGGTTGCGTAGTACAATAGTTCAGGCTTTTATGTTGGATGAATGAGAGGTGTAATGCTCATATGTGATAATTTCTTCTCTCTGGACTCTTGGTAAGGTTATGTGAATGTCACGTGTGATGTTGTGTTCTAGGTATAAGTTAGCACAATGAGAACAAATTAAACTTACAAGAGTTTTTTGATGGAAACTTAGGTTTTGGGTACCTAAGTTCACATAGAAGTACATGCCTAAGTTCCCATAGAAGCACATACCTAAGTTCCTATTTTGTCTAATTAGAGTGGGTTACCATTTGGAGTTATGTGTTGCTATAACTTTTTTTACCAACATTATCGGTTTATTACCAACTAAGTTATATCATATTCTTTGGTGTGCATACTACCTACTAATGTTTTTTGAGTAAAAAAGATGCTCGCAGTAAAAAGTTATAGCAAAACGTAACTCCAAATGGTAACCCACACTAAATAGACAAAATAGAGTACCTTGTTAGCACAAAGAAAAGTTACCAGAGCCTCTTGTTTTTGAGAATTCTTGTATCAGAATGAAAAATAATAAATAAAATAATATTGTTAAAATAATAAAATAAAATAAAATAAACTATGCAAAAAGCTCTCCATAACATTATTCAGATCCATAACAATGTTTTGTGGGACTGACAATATTTTGAAGAATATTCCTCGCATTCAGCCTGAATGGTGGAATATTCCGCAGAATATTTTCAGTCCCACATAACACTGTTATGGATCTGAATAATGTTATGTCAGGCTCTGCATGCGCACTTGTTAAGGTTAAGTTAATCCAAATAGTTATTTTATTTTCACTCCTTTTGAGAAAGATTTCTGCTCAGGGTATGGCAGCTCGCAGATGTAAAAATTAACTGTAAACCAAGTCATTTACCAGGTTTCATGAACTATTTTTCACTTAATACCCATCTAAAATTTGAAATCCTGAACAAGCTAGCAGTCACGCACTTCATCTCCATTGGTCATCTGTGAACTTCAAACCCCAAAATCGACAAAAGAATGCAGGGTTTAAGGGCTTTTAAGGGCTTTCAAGTTTCAATACTTAAACCCCTTGATGAATGCCATAGATTTTATCATTTTTTGGGTCCCCTGCCATGTATCATTTGTGGTTTTGAATGCTGAAGTGGCTAAGACCATGCTGAACTTTTTCCCACAAGGCATAATGCATCTACCAGAAGGTCAGAACAGAGGATCTTGCAAGGTTCAAAGATGGAAAACACCGGGAATCTCAGAGGCTCACAATGTGGACTAATTTCCAACACCATCACAACTTGACTGTTTGTCAATTACAGGTGCATTATCTATCAATTGAATCATATACAACATGATGATTTAAATTCCTCATGTGTAGGCCTCGACCTTGGTAGCGAATTTTAGAAACATGTCATGATTATAGATGTTCAGATCTGCGTATCCAATCATTGATTAACTTGGTGAGGTCCTAGAGAATTTTCATAGGTACTACGGACATGGAGAGAAGGATGAGCAGAACTTAGAACAAAGAACTTGCGCTCCAGATTAGTCGAATCTTCTGGCATTTTCAGCTGCTTCGTTGTAAATGACTATGTGCAGCCATGGCTGAGTATCATCACAAGGTTGCAAGGCTGGCAGGTGAAGTTCGAGGACATTCGCAAACTTAGCATTCACAGTCACAGAGAACTTTTTTGAGATGGAACTCGATCTGAAAATGCCTGAAAATGTGCAAAAGGGGGAGGTGTAGCCCTAAACCCTGGGGCTCTACATCACTTAAGGGGGACCAGTGAAACCTTCAATTACAGCACCTCATGCCCTGCCCCTCATGTTGGTGTTATTCGGTCCTTTCTCCAACTTCTACCTGTTAGTTTCACACGGTGAAACTTGTGTTGCATTAGCAAACCTACAATGAAGCATCAGCAAAAATCAGATTGAAGATTGGAAGCTCCTTGGTTTAGTTACGGTAATTGGAAGTGCATGTTGGTCGATTCCTTAACCGAATAGGCACATAGACTCTTCATTGTGTTCACTATGAAGTGTGGAGTAAATAATAAAATTTGAAAACCTAGTCAATCTCTTTCAAGCATGTGTCTTTTATGATGTTTGTTCTTTGATCCTTGCCTAACCACACACCAATCAAATATAGGTGTCCGATTAAGAACAGTGACTGAGTAACACCCACATCCCTTAAATCAAATAGCCCACCGGCTCACCATCTGTCAAGTTTTAAGCACTTCGTCATCGGATTGGCACTGATGCACTAATTAATTTGCTCACATAGGTTCCACACAATTGGCACAACCGTTCCACAAGCCTACATAGTTTTCCCTAAGTCACTTACTTACATATCCGTTTTTCAGCTGTTCTTGTGCTTTTCTGCCCTACTCACAAGGATACATTTTGCAGCAGTGAGCACAGACAACACGCAAAAGAATTTAAGGCAGCAGGGAAATGGTGACGAGGATTATGTATCAAACTTTGTAAATGCGCTTTTGACAGCACCATCGGAAAATGGGAAGCTCCTTCCAGCACACCCAAGACATATAAACATACTCTTGACAGTAATTAAGGCCCCTGCAAATCTGGCGACTCCAACAGCTTTGGGATGAATTCTTTTGTTTCGATCTGTCATTTGTTAGAGGTGCAGGGTTCGATGTTCAAATGGTGCAATGTCTTCATGGGTGTGTGCATCGAAGATTTATATTCACAAAAAGTATAAGACACACCATGTGCTCTCACACAGTCTGTTAACAACCTTGAAGAGTGATTCTCCTTCACTCGACACTCACCTATGGTCCAGAATTATTTAGCGGAATGCAATTAGAAATTGGAGTTTTTTTAGTGAAATTGTAACTGGAAAGTTGAGGTTTCTACTGATGTTGGGCCGGTATATAGGTGAATGCATGGTATCAATAATAAGCAACAATAATGGTATCTAAGAACCTACCCATTAGTATAGAAATCGAAATACTAGTCAAACATTGATATTTGGTGTGTATGTCAAGGTGAGAGATTCTTTGTACACCCAAGTTATTATATGCGTCAAGATCATTCTAATCCTTATTGACACTAGGACAATATTATTTAGGTATGAAGGCTCTTGCATGGTATATAGATTGAATGGTTTCATGAAACAAAAAAATATCCTCAAGTGCCCAAACACTATTGGTATCATAAAATGTGAAATCCACATTATAAATACTTGAATGGTATTAAAAAAATAGAAGTAACAAAATTAATAACTAGTCCAACATTGGTTTCTACACCTCCTTCATGACCTTCTCATCTAGGTGCAAAGTCATAATTATATAGAATTGAGACGAGTCCATTTGCAACCATGACCACCACTGCCTGTCTATTGCAGCTTGACAACGACAACTGCACAAGCATTAATCCGTCTAATTTGTAAGTTGCATATGCAGAAATATACATTTTGTATTAGTGTCTAAGGCTTCCAACTGTAAGCTACTGTAGCGTCTTGTAGTTTTTATGACTTTAGAATCAAAACATGAAGGTTTGAATTCGCATTTCACAAATATCAACAGCCTTTAACTTAGATGTTGTGAAAGATCAGCTACAACCTCACACCCTTTATGCAAAAACGTGTAAGATGTGATCACAAATACAATTAAGCACTGCATAGATTGATGTCTTCACGAGTGCCATATATATAGGCGACTTAGTAGTCACAATGGCGCATTGCTTTTGTGGAGACAACATAAACAACAACGGCATTCTACTGCTATAGATTCCAGGGGACTTTAGTCCCCGGGATGGCAACTCTCCATTTTAGAACACTTATTTCAAATCATTTCTAATAATTCTAACGAATTGATGATTTTATTTTTCTTTCACAAATAGGAGGAAAATGCTTGGAATGAGGGAATTAAGAGGAATCCTTTGATACAATTTGTTTCTGGATTAAAAAATGTTTGCACTTTCATATGTCATTTTTATGACTAATTAGAAACATTTTTTTCTTCTGAAAACATGGGTCGCTATACAAATCCCTAGGTGTTCAATTTCACTTGTAAGAAGATTTCTAAAAAATTTAAGAATTCATAATCTAGAAAATGCTTATAATAAAAAAATAGCTCCCAAACGATGCTTCTTAAAAATTGTTTAGCAGCTCTAAACCATGTTCTGAAATGATGACTCCTGTGAGTGCTACATATAGTTCCCACCCTGGGTCTACAATGCTACAATGCTATGCATGGAGAGAACTCACATTCAACTGCACAATTTTCAGGCTTTTGAGATCAGTTATGTGCACAACTTTTGCCACGCCCTGAGTCTGGGTTGAGGAACATTCCAATATTAGATTCAGCAGGGACTGTGCATAACATTATTCAGATCCATAACAGTGTTATGTGGGACTGACAATATTCTGCGGAATATTCCTCACATTCGGACTGAATGCTGGAATATTCCGCAGAATACTGTCAGTCCCACAGAACACTGTTATGGATCTAAATAATGTGCAGTGCACAAAGAAGCATTAAGAAACATGGCTGTCGTGAAACAAGCTCTGGTACACAGACATCTCAGAATGCGATCTGTAGGGTTGAGGTACTAAGTTAATCTTTGAACGAGGTTGTGAAAATGCACTACTTGTATGCTCGAGGAATACCAAATTAACTTCATACACGTGCATACTCTCAGAAGGCATGTCTCTGCGTAAATTCGCATCATCTTCGAGGAGGTTCCACCCAATCACATGATGACATGTAGCACTTCATTTGCTTAATCTGGGCCACACTTAGCGTATAATAAAGAACCACACAAGACACCAGCATCATCTACGCCCCACGCAACACCACCCACTGTCAGAAGAAATTTGGAAATCCTATAATTCTGACAGGTTGTTTGTAATATGAACTCTTGCTTCACACTTAGCTGATTAAAATATGTTCAGATCAACTGTTCTATTCTGATGTCTGGAAGCACACTGAGTTACATTTCATTAAGGTCGAGGCATCCATAGTCGACCAGGTCCATTTAACCGCTCACTAGGGTCATGTAATGCTGACATAGATGAGATGTATATTTTTTAGGCGAGCAAAGTTAAAGTTTATGTGGTGGTGGCTTGTGATTGATTACCCCCATAAGAGTTTTGACGATTGTCGTAGCCAAGGAGTAGGATTGAGATGAGTGGTTATGGGTTAACCTATAGATTGACTATGTGTAACCCTCAAATTTACGCTTTAAAATTTGCAGTGATTTCCATTTTCATGATTTTTTTTAAAATAATTGCAATCTCCTTAGAATTTGTTTCTCATTCCAAGAATGTAAATTCCCGCTATTACTCCTCCTAAACAAATGCAAACTCTCTTATTTTATCGGTTGTAGATGCCTTAACCACATTCTTTGCTAACAAATGCTAACATATATTAAGGAGAGCAACGTCTTCTTAGCTACATAAGGTAGACATGAGCATTTCTAATAAACCGCCCCAATCATAATACATATAGTCCCCTAAAGCCGTGAAGTTCCACATTTGTAGCCGTCATTCTATAATTTGGAATGTTGGAAATAAGTATACTAAATAGTCCTATTAGTGTAGGTGGGAAATTAGTGTGGGCCACACTAATTTTCTAGTCAAGGTGGAGTTAACGTGGGTCTAAGACCCCTAGTCTTCCCCTAAGTCTGGAAGAAGACTTCCAACCAACACATTGAATATTAATTATAGGACAAAAGTAACATAAAATAAAATAATCACCCACATTAGTTTTTTTATAGAAAACAATTAGTGTAGCCCACACTAATTTTTTGCTAGAAATTTAGTGTGGGTTAAAAATTAATGTAGCCCACATTAATACACATTATGAAAATTAGCATGCGCTCTAGGAAATTGTTGTGGCCCACAGTATTAGGACTATTTAGTGTAGTGACCAGATGAGAGAGGAATTATAGCCATTGAGGAGTTCAATGTAATGGAAAAAGTAAGTTCAAAGGGCAAGGATTTGGGTTCCTCGAAAAGGGCACTAACTGTACTCAAGTTTTCGTCTATCAATTATAAAAATAGGTTAACCTATCTTGTGCATATGGATTAGGAGAGAATCTTGCCTTTGGAAATTTACTGTAATTTCAATACTTCAAAATGAATTGCGAAACACTCTAGTATCACACATGTACCACACTTATGCGAATTTGCTTCAAGTTATCGGAAATGGGTCTGTCTACCTTACATAGCTTACTTATGATGTATCCCTTCATTGTAGACATAGTTACAGAGCATAGAGACATGTGATTGTACAGGTTCTAGTCGTCGCCATGTGGCCACCAAAATTAAAACATTCACTGTACCATTTATGGTATTTAGATTTTAGTATTTACATTATGACATTTAGCATAGCACATTGAGATACTTGAGAGGATGGTTTTGTGTTTAAGTGTGCAAGGGGAAGATATTGTTGAGCATACTAATGGCAAGTGTCATTTGTTTGCATCTTGGGATGCAAGAGGAAGATATTTTGAGCATAATATTGTCAAGTGTCATTTGTGTACACTTTAGTCAACTTGTAGACCATAGTGTAACATAGGCATACACCTCTTAACACTATTGAACGTACTCATGCCAAGATATCAGTAAGCACACTTAGTGTTCACTAAATGCACTTACTAAATGACACTTGGCATTCGACTTATGTTCAAGAACATCTTCCTCTTGCATACTAAAATGTAATTACATGACACTTGCCTTTTAGTATGCTCAATAGTATCTTCCCCCTTGCAGACTATGATGCAAACTATCATCTCAAGTATCCCAATGTGCTATGCTAAATATCATAATATAAATATTTTTTCGCTTAAAAAAATTACTTACGTTGATGAATAGTACCATATTGACAATTACCGAAGGTGACACTTTGAGGCCTCTAGGCATCTAGTTTAGGTCTTTTGCATATAGTGTACGTGACACTAAATACCATAAATGGTGTAGTGCAATTTTTGGGTGTGTCCCCAAAAATATGCAGGCCACTTAGAAGGTTGCATTGCAAGATTATATATATATAGCCAGGTTTGTTTGAATGCACAGTTGCCAACATTATAACACTACCTTTGCCCATATGATATCCACCCAGAGCAATATATGTTGCTTCATGTAAGTTATTTAAACTCTAGCATGTATGAAATAACATTGCCACTGATTGTGCCTTGAAAAGCACCCTTTTTGTGGGCGTTTTGCAGTCTTTACCTCAGATGAAGCAATATCCAGGATCACGAGTCTTGCAACATTGAACTTGTTTTTCCAATTTCGAAAGCATTGCAAGTTCACTTCATTCTTAAGATGTGCCACAGGCCTCGCCACTGTCTACTTCCACAGAAGCTGGCCACGAAGGTTCACATGCAGGAAAAACTGTGTAGACCATTATGTTGCCAAGAACGTTCGCTACAAAATTGTCAAAAATGGCAAGGGACACGTTCCATTCTGTGACATTGTACTAGTTCTAACTACAATTATTTCAGTTAATTAACCAAAGCTTAAACCTATAGCATGGAGTCTCAACAGATTTATAATCTCATAGTTCCCATTAAGTATATATAATGGACTACCCATGTGGTCCAGCTGCTTGCTGTCACAATTAAGAGGAGCGCCACATTATTTAACTTAACAAGCATAACAATACTTGAAACGAGTGTCAAGATATTGGATTCTTAATGCTGATGGGCATGTGATTCTGATGATGTGAGCTACAAGTGTCAGGTCTTGTTTGAGCAACAAGTAATTCAACTGTAAAATGGTGGAGCCTCATCCAGCTCGCAACATGAGTGGTTGGGTAGGCTGTGTACTGACATTATCCGAGATGAGTGTCACACAGCCGGCGGTGAAAAATTATTGACAAATATGACGAGGTCGACCCATATGACTTGGCATTATCTCCGGTCATGGTTTTTAGTTGCGAATTATAGCATCATGTGAACCTCCCATTGAATATTACAATGGCACCATATAACACGGACGATTCAACTCCGCAATTGATAGGGATAAGGTTCTGGCTGCATTGTTTGGATTGGCAGAACCTCAATTGCATGGCCTGTCTGTGGGGATTAAAATCATGACACCTAGAATGATGAACAGCACAGCTTAGCACCTGCCTTTGTGATAATTTAAGGTTAACCATGTAGCATATTTTATCGTAACTTGCCAAGCAGGATGATTTGCACTCATCCAAAACTGCTCCTCCACCATTTTTCTGATTTCGAGTTTAAGTATTCAAGGTAATTTGCACTTGCATGCTGGCTTTTGTGATTCAGATTCAGTAGAGTAGAGGCACCCAAAATCGATCAGTTAAGTGAATCTCCGCTAGATCTGGAGAAGTATAAGGCGGTGCAAATTTTTCCCATGTAGGAAGATAAGAAGATAGAAATCAAGAGGATTGCAAACTTTGCAAATCATTCGTGAATTCATTCTTTAAGTTGAAATCATCGTGAATTTTTGAAGCCAAAAGTTGGCTCGAATATATTATCAATGTCTAGAGTTTGCCATAACTGCTCATTCCTCCTCACTCAAAACTAAGACATGTGTCATGGCACTATTGGTTTCGGCCTGATTGAAATTCAGTCCCAACTTGATTGAAATTATGGTACTCTATAGATTGCCGATGGGGTCCTAATCGAGAATAGGTGCCTCTACTATAATTAGTTTGGACACGACCATGAGAAGAATGAATTGTGTGTTGATTGTGAATTGCAGCAGCATAAGGTGCGTATTAATGTCGGATTGGTATAAGATGTGAATGTATGGTATCAATACACAATATCAATAATGATATCAAATAACTTACCCAATTGGTTTGAAAATAGTAATTCTAGTCAAATATTGATACATGGTGGATATCACAAAACAAGAGAGCCTTTTTATACTTGAGTTCCTATTTGGGTAAAAACATGTGTTACCAACCCAACATTGGTACATATACCCAATACCAACATTGATCCTAAAAATAATAGTACTATGTACCCCAATTGTCTACAATTTGGGACTCAAAATTATGATAGTGGTCATGTGTACATAATGTTGGTTTTAGGTTACACAATGTGTGTGCTCCCCAACACATAGAACACTTAAGATTTGATCATATCACCACTCAACTATATTGTCTTTGGTTGTACTAACATTCAGTTAGCCAAATCACTCTCCCTTCATATTATCAACTAGCATGAAGATCACTCTACAACATGTAAACAACTTTCTCTTTCTTTTTGCATGTAATAATGGTTCATAATGTTACCCATGATTAATATAAGGACAACAGGCTCACATTCACATCAGTGCAACACTAATGGTTCTTTCTTTTCTTTTTTCATGGTTCATAACATTCCTTAGCCCAAAGGGCGAATTTTGTGAGCTCATAATGTTTCAAGAACTTGAGGACATTATTCACATGGAACTCAAGTTCAAAGTTAAAATTAGGTATTATGTTACTACATAGGGTTTTAATTTGGTGATAGAATAGAGAACATGAGTTGGGCCCACAAATTTTTAACCTAAGTTGAAAAAGAAAAAGAAAAAGAAAAAGATGAATTTTTAGGTTGAACTAAACTACAAACGTTGCATTTAAAGCTTACGGATCATACCTACTTGATATCCTAGAGGAATTTACCTTTAGCGGACTTGAATCTTTATAGTGTGAAAAATCAATATCTTCAACTTGTGAAGATTTTTTATCCACTTTATGTTAATTGTAGACCAATACACTGATTAAGGTAAATAATGTGGGTCACACTATTGAACTTATTTTCACACTAAAATATTGGATACAAAGATGCAACATTATAAACCAATCCACATTTCTTAACATCAAAGTTGTGTCAGAGTTTTAGGGTCCTCGTTGTAGATTACATTCATTTTTATTGGATTGAAAATAACGTGCATTTGAACAAGTTTCAACCCAAGGGAAGGACTTGGTGGGTAAATCAAAGGGACATGATAAACGTAACTAAGAGCGTTGAACATTTTCTTGTGTGATGGTGTGTACATCATGGACCACACTACAGGGCCACCGAGAGTGAGTCACGCTATACATCTACTCACACTATTTACCATAATCAATTCACTACTAGCATACAAGTCCTACATAATCGTCCGATTTCAATGAAAGAACAACGCAGATCTACCACCGTGCTAGATTTGCAAAAAAAAACTTAAAAATCAGTGACACAAGACAAGTTTCCAGTGACGCAAGTCAATTGCCTAGAACTCATATGCTTGTAGTGAATGTAAATCCTTCCCACACACTATTTGCATGGCAAGGTGTGTACTGTATAACGGTGACGTCACAAGGACTATAACGTCTGAAGCCTTTACTAGAGCCTGTGATCAAATTGACAAACACAATATTTGTTTCTTATGGGCTCACCTTTCAAATGCACCAAGTACTACAATGTCCCCACTAACCACTAATTTGCTGACACCTGTTGCAATTGTCCCCTACCACCTGGCCGGATGTTGTGCTCATCGTGCACTCAACCACCTTAAATTTACTCCGGACTCGAAAGCGTGGCATTAATATTTGTTGCATTTTGGTTGCATTTTGGGCAGTGGTCCATCGTCATTGGAAACTTTTCCTACATCACTGAAAAAAATCTGCAACTCTTATCACGTGGTAGGCCTGCCTTGTTCTTGTTCTTCTTCCACCAACGTAGGACGATTGTCTAGGACTCGTATGTATGGTGGTAGCTACTGTTGATTCGGAGATATTGTAAGGCCCGCCACTCTTTACACTGCGGTCAAGGGTTGTGTGACGATGAAATCGTGAGGGACTTCAAAAGTCACCCGAAGGCTGTACGATGAAAAATTAACATTGAATATGATTTGATCACGGTTCTTGAAGTATTGTTTAAAGGCATACGTGACTTGGCTCTCAGCTGACTATTGTCTCGTTGCCATCTTATATATGTGGACCCTTCTACACATTAAGTTATAATAAATCAACCTGGTGAGGTTTTTGACGTGTTTTGGTCTCCCAGTTTTGCATTAGACCCACCTCTTCGAGATGGACTTGACACAAAACCAAGAGAACATGAAACGTCATTCATTGCAAGCCATGTGATGAGATTTCATGTAAACTAGTCCATTCATTCAAACATCCTTGGGTCCCTTAGGACCTCAAGCTCTAGTGTAAAGTGAAGTGGGATGGTCTCGACATTTTAGATGCAGCAACGAGATATTTTAGATTCAATAGTCACGGACCCTCAAGCTATAGTTGTAACGTACCCCCTAAAGGCTCTACATTCCACAAGCATTTCACTCACGTGAAATGTTGTCACCAAAGGCGGGGCTTTGGAATCTCCAACTCACTTATTCCTAAGTCATCACCCATCAACTCGTTCAACCTTGACGTCACGAAAATGTACGACAATTTATACGATTGGGCATGTAAAATCGCTTTTTGAATGGGAACTTGCACATATAGCTTTTCCGTAAGTGTTGCCTAATGGAAACTTAAAAGCGTGCACCTCAATTTCTGTACTTCATCCTACCAAGCTTTACGGTAAGTGTCTTTAAAGGCTCAAATGTAGGCCTCGACAATGATGCACAAAGGTGGATATTTTAAATTGTATATCAATATTTTTAGATGATCGTGTCAAAGTGGCCGCATCTACAATGAATTAATTCTTTTAGTTACACTTTACCAACCGTAGATTCGTATCAATACATCATGGTATCTAGATCTCTTAGATATTTTGTATTTAAATACAAAATCAATACTATATGGTCTTTTACAGAACATGTGAATATAACTCTATGTCCTCTATATGGGGTGTTGATATTATCAATTACAGGTCCAAGGAGTACCTTGTGTTGTACAACCATCTGATACAACACATGGATTATTAATACATGGATTTCTAATATTATTGTTAGTAGTAGTAGTATTACCAAGATAAACATCTATACTAGTCGTTGAACTAATACAACTCGATCTAACATAATTTCTAAACACAACTTTAGTTTGAACTCTCTACATATTGTTGCAACACTGTGAAAAAACTTCTTGGAAATTGATGTAAATTATATAGAAAAGCTTTGATCTTGTGTATTGTAAGAGTTTAGTATTGATAACCAATGGGACCCACATCTTGAAGACTTGAACCCACGCATAATTTACCTTATCGGTGATTAAAGCATTGCCATAGTATGCCATGGGAGCACAAGCCCGTGACAACCCCCATCAATGAGACCTCATGGTCAACAAGGGTCATAGATTAGGCATGTCTAATGAACTTGTCTGTATAAAAGGACATGTTAAAGTGGACCATATTTTTTAGAAGTGACAGCCCTTTCTCTAATTATTCACATGAAATCATTAAAGGGGGGTAGTCTATGTAGAGGTATTTAATATACATGGACAACGTCGTGGTGGTGGTGGTGAGCCATCATCTCACTGTTCTCCATCATTCTAGGAAAAAATGAAGGAACCATGTTAAAATGATGTGACCACGATTAGTATATAATGTGCAGAATGTGATGGGTTGGGGACCACGGGTGCAACAGGACGACATGGACCCAAGCTAGTACGACACCTTCCCCAGTTCAGTTTGAAAGTGTCTAGACTAAGGGGGGTTATTCTAGGTAGAGGTATCTAATATACCATGAACAACATCGTGGTGGTGGTGGTTTGCCATCATCTCACCATTTCCCTGGAAAATGGAAAGGCCACATGAAAATGATGTGACCACGATTAGTACATAATGTGCATGAACATGACGGGTTGGGGACCATGGGTGCAACAGGACAACATGGATCCAAGCTAGTAAGGGCCACTTCAAGCACTCTCATTGGCGGAAAAGGTGGAGCCGGTCCAAGTCCACTTCACACTACGCTGGAGGGACCAACGGAGTATGTGAATGCAAGATGGATGTAAAGTCTACATGGATTCCTACATAACATCAAATGGATCACGTTCCATGATCACTTGGATTATTTTCAAAAACCACCTCTTGGAGGTAGGCCTAACACAAAACCGGGAGACCATGGCACTCCGAATGCTCACAACCGTTGATTTATTCTATTTTATCATGTGTGAGGACCCGGTCACATACGATTTCACACTTCACTTGAGGATCTGTGACCACACTACATGATTTTTGGAGGTGCCTTGAGACGGCCTTTGAACACTTTCTTTTGGGCTCTCACACTTTCATGGTCACGGCTCTTGGCTCGTGTGTGAAGTGGCCCTAAGATACCTTCTCCGGTTGTCTTGACTCAAAGAAGCCCCCATACTTCACTGAAATGTCGATAACACCGAGAAGTGAGTGAGCATCTCATCATGTGCTAAACGTTTAGTGGGATGGGTGGAAATTGTCTTCCACGATATCATATGTAACTTCTGTACGACTCTCAAAACACTGCAGATTTTTACAGGTCTCTAGACTCGATGAATGGTTCGCCACGAAGTTAGCATTGCCTCAACTCCAAGATGGAGAGAGGAAATAATCGTATATGAGTGTACCTCTCATCCATCCTCATAAAAACTTGACGATTCATGCAATTCTACGGTTTGTTGCCAATTCATCTCAAACGACGTGGAATAGATGCATTGGGGTCTTTTGAGCTAATTCCGGTGTCGAATCGACTTAAAATAGTAACATGCGGGCTGCATACTATTTCAGGGGAGTTATGTTGGATAAATGAGAGGTACGCTCGTACATAGAACCAAATTGAGTGTTGCGGCAACCCTACAAATAGGCTGTATTTGTGTCAGCAGCAAGTGACTGCAAGCCTAGTTACTGTAGTCTAATTCCCTTGGCCGTGCGTCTGCTTTTGCTGTAAACATCTCATTACATCCTAGGCATCTGGCTATGCCACTCCCACAAGGAGGGAGTGACAAGTACACTCGGATCGATGAAGAACATGTATCGACTCTAAACTCCATAATATCAACCTCCTTAATGTCTCCTCTCAAAACCCTAGGAAATGGATGTTCTCGATTTAAATCTTATTTCATATTGTCACGTTTCCTTCCCATATATCATGGGTTTTGACCATCAAAGAATTCAAACCACATGCTCGCACACGTCACATTGTCGTCAGTGCAATTACTGTTATTATTGCAACTTTGACTTTGTGTTGTTCCATACTGTCACATGATATACTGATTCTTTTTTATCACGCATCCATGCTAACATGACATAACTCCTTAACATCACGTGCACTTTGGTTGCCACAAGCATGATATTACAGAGTTTAGGGTGTAGTAGGCTAGATATATATTATACGCCTATGCTTATTCAAACCTATAAGGTTACTTCTCAACTATGCTTTGAATAGTGAACCCCCTTCATCATCACATAAATATTCAGATAAGGGAAATGGGTGTATGTTCATAATACCTACAAAGTGGGAGGGCAAACATGGGGAAGGGAGGGTGGAAATGCAAGCTATTATTGTTGAGCTTGGAGATTATTAGTTAAAGCTACGTTAACTCCTAAATCGAAGTCAAAGACCTTGAAGTAGTCTAGTGAGGTTTAATTGAAATGATTAGCAACCAACTTATAGGGATTAGTCATTTCTATTACCCTCTTTGTAGGTGTTAGGAAATTGAACCGAAAGAAAATTGTGTAGAGGTGTCACATTGTCATTGGAAAGATAACTACAAATACTCTAACAAAAACACATGAAGTTTATGTTCCCTCCCATCCTTCCTTCCTTGTAATTTTCTCTTCCTTTTTCTCCTTTTTACTTCTTCCCTTAGGTCTAATTTAGACTTTTCCCTCATATACATTGTGTTCAAGCAAGCTCTCATAAGTTCTAAGATTATACATATGCATTTGAAGGAAAAAGAAAAGGCACATACGAGGTGATAAAGTAATGAAGGAAAATAAAAAAAACATGCACCTACAAGTTACACATAAGATATGGTACATTGAGGGCCTCGACTGTTCAATCTTCATTCAATGCATCCTTCAAAATTGTTTCAATGACCATGATCATCCAACAAATGTGCAATTTCCCTATCTTATCCTTCCACACCCTTGATTTTCCCTTGCTCTCATTGATTGTTGCTTATGTAATTTCTAAGTATTTATGGGGCTCCCTACTATAAGATCATCTCCACCCATGAAGCCACAAACAAATCTCTAACATGGTTTGCAATCTTTCAAGACAAGATCCCATGTTACATTTCATCTCCACAGTCTTTATGAATCAAATTCCTTTTCGCCCACCAATTATGTCAGAGAAGCTCTCTCTCTCTCTCTCTCTCTCTCTCTCTCTCTCTCTCTCTCTCTCTCTCTCTCTCTCTCTCTCTCTCTCTCCTTTGCACTTGCCACACTTGGTGAGAGAAGACCTCTTTGTTGATAGAATTAGTGGACAATTTGACATTCTAAAAACATATAGGGGCTTTGCATGGGGCATAACATGTGACATTGCCTTCAAAGTCCAAAATAACTAATGGTAGAGGCCCATGCCCGCACTAGAAAGATGATGGGTCATTGCCACTACATTGTTTCTGGTATTTAGTGTCACTCACTATTTGGCATTACATTGTGCTATAATGTTTTACAATGGATCTCATTGTTTACCAACAAAGGTCAAATTGGTTGTTTGGACACTATATAACATTAACATATTTACTTGATAAAAAATTACATCAACAACAAAATATTATAACCATGTGTAACTCCAAATAGTAAGTGACACTAAATACCATAAATGGTGTGATTCTTGACCACTACAAGGTATACTTAGGTATCCAAATTTATTAAACTTAAGATTTGAATACCTAAAAACTATCTCGTAGAGGCCAAAAACCATTGGCTATGACATGTGAACTTTGTAGTGTTGTTTATGACATTATGAGTGGAGATGCCATAAGGTGAGTGCACCTATTAAAGTATATATAACCAAAGCCAACACGTAGATATCTTGTATAATAGTACATATTGAATATGAGGATGTACACCACCTACACTGACATATGCAATAGGTGTTGGTTAACGTCACTTATAAATAAAACTTCTAGCCCAAGTTAAAACTTTGCATCTATGGTATACAAACAAAATACTCTTTAGTGCATAGGAATCCTTTTGAACTTGCAAATTTTTTACCATTATAATAATAGAAGATGTGCTCATTGCTTATTTTGGGATTTTAGGTGTGCCGACCTTATGGATATAATTCAAATTTATTGCTATCATATTGTTAAGGTTACAGGCTCGGGGTCAAGCAAACATCCTCCACACACAAACCTGCACAATTGTGGTCTGAGACGACCTTAAATTACTGGATGATGGTGGAGAGATACCCAAATCTCAAGGAAGAGGTTGGTGGTTTGATTCCCGGTTGTGAAATCTCCTCTCTACTTGACAGAAACTTGCTAGGTGGTCAACTGCCTCCTGTGCTTTGGCGTTGGCCTGTCGGCCTTCTGTCTCAAAAAAAAAAAAAAAAAAAAAAAACCCCTGCACAAGTGAGCAAAGCACACCATTCATAACATGGCTAGACAATGTTGCTTCCTACGTTGCCAAGGGGAATAAACCAACACATGTGACGGAGAATTATGGCCCAACAAAGCCCTTACTCTTAGGGTGAACTATGGAGGAGCTTCATAGCATGATGTTGGGCTTTGTTATTGGAACATATGGTGCATATGATGGGCATGGTTGCCTTTAAGTGGGAAGGCCACTTTGATTCCCTTCAAGTGAGAAGCGTAAGCAACTCTATGCTTAGCAATGATATGCTCTTATGCATGAATCATTTGAGCAACCATATCTATTCTCAAAAGGATACCACTACACACAGCAACGTTGTGTTTAGAATTTGAAGAGTCTGGAACAACTATGGCAGTATACAAGCACTATGAGAAATTGCGGTTCCTTACATGATTCTTCAACCAAACAACCAATTTGACATTTGTTGATAAAATATGAGATATACAATAAATACATATAGCATTGCATAATTCCAAATAATAAGTGACACTAAATATCATATTAAGTGTCGTTCTCTTCCACTTGATGGTTTTATGATCTACTGCTAAAGTAAAATTTCAAGTCTTTTTTATGATTTCAAACCTGTCTAGTGGAAGAAAACCAATGGTAAGGAACCATAGGGAAGCAGACTTGCCAAAGCTCTAACTAATTGCATGCCTATCCTCGCCTCCATAGCATCATTCAAATCCATAACAATGTTATGTAGGACTGACAATATTCCACGTAGTATTCCCGGACATTCCCCACATTTAGACCGGAATGGAATACTACGTGGAATATTGTGAGTCCCACATAATAGTGTTATGGATCTATGTACTCCCTCCTCCCGTATAAAAAATAAATAAAGGAAAATCTATATAAAGTTTGTATTTAGTTAAATTAATATAAATTAATGTTATGTCTTGTTTCACGCCCAAAACTAAGGGCCGCTTTACACCTAGAGGCCGGGCCAATTCGTTGTGTAAGAGGCTTGAAATCCTCACTTGTGATTGGCCAAAAGGCTCAAATCGGTCTCAACCCCTTTACACCTAGAGGCCGGGCCGATTTGGTGGTATGATTTTTTAATTAAAAAATGTATGTTATGACACGGCCCGAGCTCATTGAATTGGGTGCACCCAAAATGGAAGGCCAATTCTTGGCCTCAGGGCCAATGTCATATTTCACTAAAAAAACATTCTTAAATAAAGTATGATTCTTTTTAGCGAACTAGATCCGTTGGATTATGTGGAAATCTAAACGGCTCTATGCTAGATTATGCTAGATCCATTGGATTATGCTAGATTTATTGAATCGGCCTAGCTTCTTGGCCCTAAGGCCTTTACATATGGGAAAATTGGCCCCCATTATAATCTTATTATAATTTGTAGTTGAGGCCGGCCTCCAACCCATAAAGGGCTGAAATTTCATGCAATCGGCCTCAAGGGGGTTTGGCCCGGCCTCTAGGTGTAAAGCGGCCCTAAGATTGTCGAACCTTTAGGCAGCGTCCTGCTTTACACACTATTCTGTCCAAATGTTATCGGTTTCTCCAACACACCAAGTTAGGGTTGCTCCTTGACAACAAATAGGCTGCATTCGCGGCAGCAGCAGAGTTGCTGCTTAGTTACTGTAGTTTAATTCTCTCAACCTTTGTGTTTGCTTTTTAACAAAGAGGGAAAATATCGTATACAAGTACCTCTCATCCATCCAACACAAACCTCGACCCCTATAGGTTTGTGGCTATTCCATCCTAAACCCTAGACTAGTAGCCCTATCTTTGAAGTTGATTCCAGTGTTAATTCAATTTAGAAGAGTAACATGCATACTGCATATTATTTCCATGGCCTTTATGTTGGATGAATGAATGAGAGGTATGTTCATATGCGATAATTGTAAATAGATAAATAAACATTTAAAAAAATCTTGCACAAATGTGTTGATGTGCATGCAATTGGCGAATCTTTTTCATTGATCGAATGCAACATTAACCCAAAAAACAATCCCTTCAAATTAAGGTCATGTGTTCAAATATCACTTTGCAACCAAAAAAAGAAAGTGGCAGGATTTTATAAAAGACATTCATGCAATTTATATGGCATTCGTTTGGAGGTTAGATCCTAAATATTGTGTCCTACTAATGTAAACTAGTTTATCCATTTGTAATTCATAAGAAACACACACCAACCTATGATAGAATGGAACTTGACACATAGATAATTATCATCATTATTATAATATATAAAGTACTCACTCATAAGTGTCTTGGTTTGATATCCTATCTCATTCAAATGCACGTAACCTTCAATTTGTATCACCTATAACTGTCGTGATCAACTTTCATGTTTTGATACACCCCTGGGGGGGGCACCTTTCATAACACGTATGAGTATATGTGAGTGCATAAAAGGGGTATTAATTTGAACTTTTCCATATTGCGTATACATATGCTACACACATTATAACTCATAAGTATGTACATGTATGAAGGACCTCTGGAAAATATATAACCTTCATACTTGTATGATAAGGTTACTATACTTCAAGGATAAGTATTTAATATTGGATGAAATTAGGATGAATAATTTTCCCATTTCCTTATCTCATTCATGTATGTATGGAAGGGGCAACATTAGGGTTTTGAAAAGGGTGGTTGAGTTGAGAATGGGGCCACTTCTTGCTTGGGGTTGCAAGAGGAACAACCAATGCTTCTTTGTGGCGCTTCTTTGTGGTTCATGCCTTCATTAGATCATGGACGACATCAAAATTGCGAAGGTGTTTCATTTTTGATTGGCATTATTAAGGGTTGTGTTTTAGGGCCTTAAGGCATATATATTGAGACACATAGTACTACCTTAAGGAGATTTATTTCCTGCATTTTTTTTGTCATCACTTAAACACGATTCCAAATTTTCATTAGATTTTGATTCTTAACCGGGTTCTCATATTTTATCGTATTTTCCATATTTTCATCTCATGTCATGTGCATCCCATTATTCATGTTGCATTTGAAGTGTTTGTTGCATCTCTAGCCACTACAACATTCAAAGGCACGTAATATGCAAACAACTTGTCTAAAATCTTTAAAAATAATAATTCTCAATTAATAATTGGGATGAACCTAGCACCCTCTACTTCCTTGCACAACGAAACATGTGTTGCATTAGCGTATTTACAATGAGTATATATTAGTACATTATTTTATAAGCAAAAATTACCAAACTACACACCAATCATATATAGGTATTTTACAAGTTTGGATGATCAAAGTGAGCAATTCTTTGAGCACATTAAAGATGCCCATGATGCAGTTGAACCATTTATTGACTTGGAGGAAGACTCTAAGCGTGGGGGAGATTCTGATGTTGATCCCCATGGTGGAGATTGTTTTAGGGACTTTGCACAACCCCCTAAGCTGACCCCCAATTTGAACGTATTGAGAATGATGATGGTCAATGAGATGCATGGGATCGGGGAGGGGGGTATGGCGTCCCCCGAGATGTTGGTTATTAGAGGTCGCCAACTTAGTGGTCTGAGGGCCTGGTTAGTAGGAAGTTATAGCGGGACGCAATCCAATGATAATGATGGCCCACCACAACCAGGGCTAGAGTGGATTACCTTAGCGCATTAGGGGGAACTCTTATGGGGTCACCCTGCTTCACAACACACGTCGGGAACCAGAGGACATTAGGGAGGGTGTTGATTTGGGCACCATGGATGGTATATATGTCGAATGCACGGGTAGAAAAATCATGAAGAATGGAAATTGGACGGATGAACAACTAAAGGCAATCCTTCTTGCAATTGGTGATGGGGCTCCCATAAAAATTGTTGCTAGAGTACATGGAATATCCACTACATCCTATGGGACCATGATACTAGAAAAACAATAGGTAGAAAATGTGACAAGTTGGGTGTGCTACCATTTTAAGAAGAGAGTGAACTTGTAAATTGGAGTCTCAAAATGCATAGACTAAGTCATTCAATTAATTTGAGTCAATGCCATTTGAGGTGGCTGAGATCACCCAAGACCATGATACACCATGTCAATCTTGTCGTGGATCAATGCCTTAAGTTCTAGGATTCCTAAATTTTTAAATATTCAAAAGTAGGTCATTTAGGCGGAGTTTCATAATCAGGTGTGAGGATGGAGTTTGTATCGCCATGCAAAAAAGAGGCATGGATGATGGGAACACTATTCAATGAGTGGATTAATCACTTCCTACTTCACATTGGTAAAATATATGGTATTTCTAATGAGAATTATCATCTACTCAAAATGGATGGGCACAACTCACATGTTACCCTAAATGTAGTGTACATGACCCAAAAAATAGGTCTAGATGTCTTAACTATTCTTAGACACACATCCCACGTTACATAGCCCCTGGATGTGAGTATTTTTAAACCATTCAAGACGGTGTTTAGAAAATACCGAGGGTTTTGAACCCTTGGGAATAAGGGGAAAGGTGCCACAAAGGAAAACCTAGCCCAATGGGTGTCGTTGGCCTTGAAAAAGGCTATGACTCTAGTGAACATTAGGAAAGGATTTTTTGCCATAGGAATTTGGCCTTTTAATTGTTCAACCGTGGAAGATAAAATGGGGCCAAACAATTTGTTTGTTACTGCAGCAATTGAGGTCAATGAGGAGGAGGTGGGTGATGAGCATGTGGAAGAAGTGCTTGGAGAAAGGATAATAGAAACTCAAAAATGTGGAACTTGATATATGGCGGCATTGAGAGATGACGAGAATGACACAATGCGAGGTGTAAAGTCGTAGCGGAAGAGGGGGTGGAAGATACCAATGAGGAGTTCGTGATGTCATAGGAGTTGGATAGGGTTCACCCAAATGCAACGTTAAGATTGACATTGATTTTGGTCCTTCCACAAATGATGTCCATTCCTCGGAGGAGCCGTGATACATTATTTATAGACTAATCTAGGCCTATAATTATGACTAGTGATGAGTACATAACCGCTCTAGAACACAAGAAAGAGACACAAGAGGAGATAGTGAGAGAAAAAATGAAGAGAAAGGTCGACTTTGAGATTACCAAAAATCGATAGGATGGAGAAAAATAACATAAGGTAGAAATGAAGAAGTTGAGGGTTGAGGAACATGCATAAAAACATGGAGTAATGTGGCCAGCTAAACGGTGCACCAAAACAAGGGGTGAAATTGCATAAGACAATAAACGTTGATGAACCTCTTGGTAGGGGAACCTACTGGGCCCCATGTTGTGGTGTGGCGCACCCATTATTAAAGTTGAACCAAAAAATAAGCATGTGGAGGAGGGCTATGAAAAGAAGAGGAATACCTTCAAGTGAAAAACTATGTCCTTTGCAAGAGCCTATTTGGGTGCATTACCTTGGAGCCCCTCGTAGAGAGTGGCTAGCCCTGGGAGTCACCACTACCAATTATGGCCCCGCATACTGGTCTCACAACCCATGTGTATCACTCAAATTTGCAAATGAGACTCCCACATGTGAGAAATTCAGGGGGCCAAATGTCTACATCCTAGGTAGTATGCACTCTAGACAACCAAGGTAGAGGGGGTCATTAGTTTACCCATGTGGGCAATGGAACACCTTACTTTGATGATGGTGGTATATCCATTTAAGCTAGTTGAACCTTGTTGGAAAAATATAGAAGATATGCTAGATCAATTTGTAGACATTTGTTGAACTACACTCAACTCTTGGAAATAATTATTTACCAAGTAAAGTTGTTAATGTCTCAAAATGTCCAAATAACCAATTTGACATTTGTTGATAAGATATGAGATATGTAGTAAATAGATATAACATTGCGTAATTTCAAATAGTAAGTGTCATTAAATATCATATTTAGTGTAGTGCTTAGTAGTCATTAATGGTGAAAATACCGGTTGGTATCCCGCGTCAAGTTTGTTGCCAAGGAGGTAGGCCCCCAAACCCAAGGTGGTTGGATGAAGGCACAAAAGGGGTCGGGTTTGTAGTGGAAGGGAAATAGTTTTGTAGCGGAGAGGGGTTGGTTTTGTGGCGCAAGGGGGTTGGGACTACAACCCAAGGCGGTCGGTAGTGTGGCCCAAGGCGGAGCGGGAAGGGTAATTAGGGGTAGGGTTAGGGTTAGGGGACGGGACTGCAACCCCAGTGGAGCGCGGAAGGGTGATTAAGGGCAAGGTTAAGGGACGGAATTAAATGGCAAAGAAGGAGGTTACCCCACTAGCTAAGGTTGAGGCTAGGTGATTAAGGACTTGGTCCTCGGCATATAAACTCACATCTCTGGCGGGGCCTGGGTAGCAGATAAAAGAAGCTACTAATTTTGACTTTGAATATTCAACAAATATTATTTTGTGGTTAAAAATATTATCTAATTATTTACACGTATTTGGAGTCCAAAGGCTAACATGGATATATATATATAACACAACCACATAGCCATATGTATATGCAATGGCTCAAAGTGTTGGTTTAAGCACTCTCTATCTTATGTATCTTACATGTAATCTATTGTACAATAACATGCTCCATGAGATCAACTGATGAGCCTAAATATATAAAATCTCCCCATACCAGTGAATGGGGAGATATTTAAGCCAACTCGGTCGCTATCCTTCCTTCTTTCTTATCAACCAATTATTTATTAAAATGCGTTGGTTATTCCTTGTATTCTAACTCAAAATAGTTAGAATACAAAATATGGTTCACTTCATTTCCCAGAGTTCTGATTTTGAGCTGGTAATTTTGGGAAATCAAATTAGTTGATCTGTAACTTATAGTGGTTGGTTCTCCCCCATTCATTGTACTGTAAGTTCAAGTTTGATTGGGCGGCATGTCTCTATCTACATTCAAATTCCACATGTATTCCACATATCTTTTAAGATGTTCCAACCACTCACAAGATTACATGTTGGCAATTTTGGGTCAAATTATCAATCAAAGTTACATCTAACATAATGTTCCTTCCATGGTCTGCCTTGAACAAAACTTGGTCTTGCACCTCAAAACGTTACTAGCATGAGCCCTCGACAATCATGTAGCTTCGCTGAAAGAAATATGTAAGTCTATTATTGCGGTAGATTTTAAGAATTTATAGCGACATAGAATAATTTTCTAGTGACGCAAGGAAATTATTATCCAAGATTCATATGCTTGTGGTGAAACAACTTCAAAAAGGGAGACAATCACCTTGGTTTTGAAACTTGATCAACAAAGGCCTGAATTTGGCATCCCTGTGATTCAAAACTCTGAATTAGTTCCGGACTCATGTGGAGGCTACACACGTTCGAAAATGTTGGCTTCAAAACGAAGACTGGTGGACCAAAGTAAATTTTTTTGACCTTGACATGTGTCTAACCTTGAGAAGCTTGGTTTCCATTGTGGTCCCTCTTTTATTGGGTATAAATGCGCATTCTCAACTTTGGTCCAAGACGGCAGTTTTGTAAGGCTTAAAACCTCCGTTTTCGATTGGAATTTAGAACAAACAATTTTGAGTAGAATAAAGAGGGACCAACCTTGAAACTAAACTCCTCAAGATTAGACACATGTCAAGGCAATAACTCTTTTATCATGGCCCACATAACTCCGTTTCGAAACCGGCGCTTTCAAATGAGTGTGGCCTCCCCTTCAGAATCTGCCAATAAATGAGCAGTGTTTCAGACCCACTCATCATCAGCAGTCGGTGACCAGATATGTATAAATTACTCTAGATTGGGCTCATGAGGAGTAGCAGACAGCTATGTAGCCATTAATGACTGCAAAAGTGATGTAGATAATATAACACTTCCCCAGACTTTGCTGATTAATAAGTAAGATCACATAGCATCAGAAGCAAAGTGGGATCATCAGCTTTGGATCACCAACGTAGTAGATGACTTGCAACAAGCTGCCTGTCATAAAATTATCGGGAGGCTTCATAATAATATCCTTGTTCTTTGGAAAATTGAAGGAGGAGAAGGAGCGTGGTGGTAGAGAAATTTCAAGCCGTCATAGTAAGTTAGTACGGTACATGTTAACGCTTTGACTGTCGCTGCTGGCTTCAAAAATCTTTGCGCTGCCATTGTACTTTTCATCGATCACAACTAGAGCTTTAAATTAATTATATGGTGGCTGCCATGAGTGGGCAAATTGGTCTGACAAATCTGGGACGGCCACCGAGTGGGGGAGGGTGGTGAGGTCACATGCAAAGTACTAATAAGTGGGTTATGCACTAAAAACTGACTGACTGCTATGACAAATTAAAGCTGTAATAAGTAGTAAGTACTACTACTACCACTCGCAAGTGCTTAATTTTCTGTTTCGTCCCAGTACGGATGATCAATTGACTCACTCCTGCAAGTAGGATTGCCTTGTACGGATCATCAGCTCGATCACCAGCTCCTTCACAGGCAGTTATTGGGTCTGAGCTGTAAGGGTTTTGATTCTCTTTCTCACTGATTGAGCTGCAATTAGGAAGATCTGGATCTGATCTCAGAACTCAAAAGCTTCAAATCCTTGAACCACCTTTGCAATTAACTTATTGACATGCTTCCTGACGGTAGTGATCAAGGTCAACTCTGACGCTTCGAGGTGGCCAGAAAAATCACAAGGCAGGACGTAGCTGCTAGAATAGTTCCACTTCCCGCAGCAGCTTTGGTCTAACTTATGTACATGTTCCATGCTTCCAAATCTGAGACTTTATTATATAGTTGCTTGCTTAGAGGAAGCTATCCCCCTCTTGTCTTGTCTTGTCTCTCACTCTTGCTTCATCTGCATTGCACCGGGTTACTACTGCAGTCACATCTTCATCTTCACCATTTCTGACACACACTCTACCTCTCCACAAATCTTAAATTTCTATTTTGCTGTGGAACCTTCTGCGAGGAGGAGTTCGTCGCTACAAATACTCCAACCTCAAATTTTGCAGGTCCACAAACTTACGTTGGGCTGCAATCCACATGATAGATTGTTGCAGCTGCTCCGGGATCTTTGCACCGGCCAAACAAACCATCACCACCTCCGCTTCTTCCTCTTCTTCTTCTTCGCAGATGTCCAAAAATCGCAGCGACAGAAGTAGCAACACTTCACACCTCACACACAGACTCGCCTTAACCTCCCTCATAACACCTGTACAAAACCTCCATATCCCAAGACTAGCAGACTTGGTGGAAACGCAAACTGCAGTGCCATGGGGTTTGAGCTGGAAACACAAGGTAGTTTAAGCTCCAGCGATTACCAGAGCAGCAGCAGCAGCGGCGCAGAGTCGCAGCGAGAGGGAAGTAGAAGAAGAAGCAGCAGCCTCCTCCGCCATCAGTCTAGCTCCTGCTTGGCTGTGCTGCGAGGCCACGAAGGTGACGTTTTCTCACTCGCCCATTCAGGGCAGACGTTGTACAGCGGCTCAGATTGTGGTGAAGTGCGAGCCTGGAGATGGCCACTAGTTGCTGCTGGTGAGCTGGATCAGTCGATTCAGGGGAAATTTGGTACTGCGACGCAGTTCGGGTGTGGTGAAGGGAGTGTGAAAGCCATGGTGGTGATCGGTCACAAAGTGTTCACTGCTCATCAGGACCATAAGATCCGCGTGTGGAAACGATCCAAGAAGACGGAGGTTGGAGCATGTACAGGAGCTTCTCACAAGCTTGTCGCCACTTTGCCTACCGTCAAAGACTACGTGGTCACCTGCATCACTCCCAAAGCCTATATTCAGGTCTGTCTGCCTGTCTGTCTGTCTGTCTGTCTGTCTGTCTGTCTGTCTGTCTGTTTGTCTCTCTGTCATCTTCTTCCTCCATCTCTCCTCCCACATTTCTTTGGATCATATCCGGGATATGAACAAGTATACTTGCTTGAGCTCAAGCTCAAGCTTCCAAGCTTACAAAAGCAGAGGAGACTAAATCCATGCCCTTCTCCAAGTGCACACAGCTTGCAAGTTTGGTTGAGCAACGTGAAAGAATTTGGGTCCTTGCATGTAGTGTCTAAAAGGGTGGAGCTTTGGCTCCTCCTTTATGTTAGACTGATTTCCCCAAGTTTGAACTTGTTAAAATTACACTTGAAAATTCTACAAGCTCAAGTTCAGTCTGAAATTTGAAAATCATTCCAAAAAGCTATGTTCAGGTCTGTGTGTTTGTGGTGTCTCTTCCTACATTTCTTTGGACCATATCCAGGATATCGACGCTGATGCACATCGCAACTATCCTTCTTGCGCACAAGTATTAGCTAGCATTTGCGGACAATCTCTCGGCCACCAATCACTTTCGAATAGCTGCCCCGGGGTAAAATCATCTGAGTTACTGCTTGAACAAAAGCAGAGGAAACTACTTTCATGCCCTTGTCACACACAACTTGAGCTTAACCTCAAGCTTCCAAATTTGGTGGGCCAACGTAAATGAGTTTGGACCTCGAATGATGGAGCATTGATTTTCCTTCTTTTGAATTGATTTTAAATATCAAGTCGGAACTTGAACTTGAGACACTACACTTGAAAATTGTCTACAAGTTCAAGTTCGGGCTTGAAACCAATCCAACAAAAGCAGGGACCAACCTTGAGCCGAAGCGCCACCATCTACCTTGGCCACAAACTTGCAATATTAAGCTTGAGCCCAAATTGGTCTGCAAACAAAGGCATATATTTAGTCTCCCCTGCTTTTGTTCAAGCAGTGATCAAGACGATTTTATCGCGTGGGAGCTATTCGGAAGGGGTTTCTGGCGGAGAGGTTGTCTGCACATGTTTGGAGATACGTTTCGCTCCAAATGTTTAGTGCCGGCTCTACATGAAATATCAGTCTTTTGTTGATCTCTGGTCGATATTCTTAGAGATAAAACGATCCATCATGTATCGAGGTGGGAAACCCATCATGGAGATATGAAATTTCGTTTCCCGACTGAGATCTTCCATAGTCATCCGGGGTATGGCAGCTTGATGAAGCATACTTGGTGCTCGAGATGAATCATCGTATCTTCTCTGATTTTAAATATTTTGATTGAGCAGATGACAGAGCAGATAGAGCATAGAGGTAATATATTCCTGGATCTCCTCTTGGCAAGTGATGACCATGCCCGAGAGCGACATTGTTTTGTGCGCTTTGTTTTTCGAGAGACCAAATGGAGCCTAGTTTTCTGTGCATGATCAATATGACGGAGTGTGTTTGATGATGCAATGATGATTTTCCAGGTGCGGAGACACAAGAAGGCGCTGTGGATTGACCACCACGACACAATATCCGTGCTGGCCGTGGGGAAGAACGTGTTGTACTCGGGGTCGTGGGACAAGACCATCAAGGTGTGGCGCCTGGCCGACTTGAAATGCGTGGAATCGATCGCCGCGCACAGTGATGCCGTGAACGCGCTGGTCGTCGACCCCCACCGCGGCTTCGTGTACAGCGGCTCCGCCGACGGCAGCGTCAAGGTGTGGGAGCGACGCAGCAAGCACATGATCAAACTCCCCGCCCGAGTGAGCAGCAGCAGCCTCCGCCACGCGCTCGTCTCCATTCTGCAGCCCGCCAAAGTGTCCACCATCAATGCCCTGGCTCTCGCGGGTGGCCCCGACGCCACCCACTCATCAGGTTTTATACTCACCACTCCCTGTCTACAATCACTGAGTCATTTCCTTCTCGTATGATGCTTGCAAATTCATCACAGTGAACGGGGAGAGAAACGACCAAAAGTTACAGATTAACAGGTTCAGAACAGATTAACCGGTCGCTCATCCATGGAGGTGTGCCATCGTACATAAATCCTAGATTTCTGTGCATAAGCTGAAACAGTTATGAATGATACTGGCTCGAATACATGGATGACGAGCTGCTCCCACGGGGAGTTGTCCACTCTCCTCTCGTTGGTGATCTAGTAGTCCGTAATTTCCATGGGGAAGACATTATTAGACATTGGGTGAACCCCAATCGCTTCCATAAATCGTAGTGGTTAGGCAAAGTGATTTGGCTGGCATGTTATTTGCAATTGGATATGAGGAGGCACAATATTACCCATAATTGATGGTCTTATCATGGCTTGAGTCTTGACCACTACGTTCAATGATGGACAACTGTTCCCTTGTGCCCATGGGTTGTAAGCACCCTGTACCTACCTCGCTGCTAGCACTGCCACTCAAGGCCATCCAAGGCCTGACCAAGTGATCCATCCAATAACCATACTATGTGCACAAATCCAAAGATATTCTAATTGCATCCGCAAAATTTACCAAACTGTAGGTTGAATAAAATTTCGATCCTTGAATAAGGAATTCTATGAATCTTGTAGTGAAGAAGAATGTGCCTTATCAAAGCTTATTTTGCATTGGATGACTCTATTACAACAATTTCATTTTTCTTAATACTTTTTTTTAGACAAATGAAACAAGAATTACATTGCCAAAAAACATACAAGGCCATAAAAAAGAAGAAGAGTGAGCATCCTAAGCATGATTAACTAAGCCAACATTGGGTGCATTTTGGAATTCAACCTATGGTAGAGCTGGAGGTCGTTGCTGCCCCACATAGCATCAAAGTTAGCAAGGACATCATCATGAATGGCCTCCCTCTTTGAGTCTCTGAGAGATTTTTTCCCAAGCAATTCTAGAGGTATTACGTTGTGGACATTTGGATTGAGAGGAATGATCTTATGTTCAACAACATTAGATGGGATGCCAGTGAGGTCTTAACATAACAAATCCATGCTTGATTATGAACTTCAACTCATTCGTTGATTTTTAGCTTCTCATAATTTGCCAAAGCTTATTTTGCTAATGTCCCTGCTTCTTATTGTGTACCAGGAGTTGCTTCGAGCCCTTGCATCCTTTACGCAGGCTTGAGCGACAGCTCCATCGCCGTGTGGCAGATGGATGACGAAGGCACAGTGAACCACATGAAGAATGTGGCCATGCTTCGCGGCCACCGGCTCGCGGTCTTGTGTTTGGCGTCGACTGGCGACCTGCTCCTCAGCGGCTCGGCCGACAAGACCATCCGTGTATGGAGGCGTACCTATAACTTCTGCAACGTCAACAACATTACCACTAATCTTGAGGATGAATTATATGGGTTCGTGAGCCACCAATGCATAAATGTCCTGGAAGGCCACACGCGGCCAGTGAAATGTCTGGCGGTTGCACTCGACCCCGTGCTCGGGACTCTTGCCTACAGCGGGAGTATGGACCAATCGGTCCGCGTGTGGTCGGCCACTCCTGATGAGGACGAAGAGAGTGACATGAATTCATCCCCTTCCTTGTCGTCGCGGGGGGATGAGTTTATGACCCCGCTAGTGAAGAGCCCCTTAATCCCCTTGTTTGCACAAATCTCCTCCACACACATCCTACCCTCTTTGCAAGCAAGCAAACCATAAAACCCAAGCAGAAATTATGGGATAAAGTGTTGCAGATGGGACCCCATCTCTCTCGGCCCTTTAGGTTTGTCGCTTGCGGCCTACCATGCGTACCTTACAGAGCGGAGCGAGCTGGATCTGCAAAGGCCAATCAAACAGTTGTCAGGTTGTGGAGGATGTTGTGCTTCAAAAAGTTCTTGCAGGGAATCTTAAGGGTGGACCAGGCCACCATGCATGGGTTCTTGAAATAGAAAATCAAGTCTATTCGTACTACTACTACAACAACAACAACAACAACAACAACAACAACAACAACGTGCTTATTGAAGGTCCATGTTTGAATTTTTTTTAATGAAAAATGAGCAAGTAGAAGGTGGCAGTAGGGAGGTAGTGAGGTTAGAAGGTTGCTGCAAAGGTGCCAAACCCCTGACAACCCAAGGAAACAACTTGTGAGATATCAAGCATAAAATCCTATGGAACGGAACGAGTACAGTTTGCAAAGGCAGTATGGCTGTCAGGTCGTGGAGGGCATAATCTTGTTTTGAGGTTCTTGCAGAAAATCTGAAGGGTTGACCCGACCACATGGATTCTTGTAGAAAAACATGTGTTGGTAGATGGTGATGATTAGGGAGGTAGCTAGTGAGATCAGGAGGTTTCAGGGGCAACAACTCAAGAAAATGGCGGGTGGAGAGGGATGGGTTCCCCTTTGTAGCACTTGTCCCCAAATTGCTGCAATGTCAACTAGGGAGGTGGGTCTATCTCATGTGCACTGACCGGGACCAACATCTGATCATAATTTACAGCCGTTCCGTGTCTCATGAAGCAATGTCCAATTATCATCACATGATTTCAGATGAATTCTCTGGACAACCATAGAATTTCTCCAACAATAGATTTAGTGTGTTGTCTGTCACCAGTCCAAACTGCGGTACTTTTTGCTTGGAAACCAAAAAGGATTATGCCATTTCTTGTAACTATCTTTAAAATTGTAGATGATCCTGGGTTAAGGTCAGATTGGGAAACATAGAATATTTGATTCCGGAGCCTAGATCGTCACCTTTCTCAACTCTAATTACAACGATTTCAAGTCATTTGATATTGATTTGCATTTGTTAACATGCTCAAACTTCTAATGCTCGAATCCATTGGTTGGATGATTCCATAGAGTTGGAGGTGCCCACATTAGCCTCGTCTACCTTACTAAGTTACTATGTACCCATTGCTAATCCCATCCAACAATTTAAAAAGAGTATGTGACTCAGAGGTGTCGTACATCCTCCAGATGTACGTTCCGTGTAGTTTTATTCCAAACCCAGGGGTAATTAGTCGCTCTGTCGGAGTCTGAGTAGCGCAGCTTGAGATGAGATAGACTGAAAAATGGGAGAGTTGGAGAGGGAGAGACAAATCAATCTCTCTAAAATAAGAGGATTTTTGTAACTGTAAATTTGCATCACAATGCCATCAGCTAAACAAGCGCTCAAGTATCAGGGCAGAGGCGCGGGGGGGGGACAGATTTGTTTTTCTTGTTTTGCGACTGCAATGTTAACAATTTTGGGGTGTGTAATACACCGTTGGAAAGGTGTTCTCAAGACCTTTACAACGGTATATTACAAGCCCCCAAATCCCTAGAATTTCAGTTGGTAAATCTAAAAAACATCTGCAGCCGTTTAGCGACTGCAGAGCAGGCTGGTCAAAAGAACCGTAATGGGAAAACGATTGCGGTTCTTTTTCGCAATGTTTTCTACGAGTGCATTGAAGGAAGGTTGGGCATATGCTTACTATTGGCGATGATTGGATGGTCGATTTGATGACCTCTATATCGAAAAGACCATTGCCAAAGCTTTGGATATTAATGACATTATGAAATTTTTTATGGGGATGTCAGCTTGATAAGTCCAAATCTCTCGATAAATAATCAAATTCGACCACCTATTAAAATTTTAAAATAAAATATGCATTGCACACTAAAATGAAAAACTATTATCTGAAGCATCTCAAATGTCATAATGTAAATAATTTTGTACTTCTAAAAGTTACTTATGTTGGCAAGTAGTATCATATTAGCAATTAGCGGACGTGACACTTTGAGACCTCTATGCATCTAGTTTAGGCCCTTTGCAAATAGTGTATGTATGTCAAGAACATATAGCATTTGCATAATTCCAAATAGTAGGTAACACTAAATACCATGAACGTTGTACACCTACTCTTTATAATTACACAATGCTTTATGTTCTTGCCATACATATTGGTTTCTTTTGATAATGTTACATAAGTTGTTTGAACATTATAGAACATAAATGACTTCACTTGGTAAAAAACTTGGGGGTTGCACTCATTCTTAGAACCAGGAACAACGCGCATGCATGACCATGAAATAAAGACCCCTAATATACAAGATTACCTCCCTCATAAAAATGATATACATACAAATATATAGCTAGAAAATCCCCTCAAAAACCCTGGGTACTCAACTCACATATTATATGGCCCTGTTATAATCGCTTATAATCAGGCCTATGTAAATTAGGCACATGCCTAAAATGCCTAATCTAAGTCATATTAGGCATGAAACTAGATTTGGATTAGGCATATTAGGCACAATGCGTAGATTCGTACAAATAGAAGTCCAAAGAGGCTCAGATCGAAGAGTCGTGTAGCTATATGATTGTTTGACAATGTACCCCTAGTAACTTCGATGTCCTTCTATTGTGTTGCGGTGGAGTTGTGTCAACTTTCCCAAATACGGCCACAATCAAGGGCGATTACTCCGTCGTCGTGAACTAAGCAAAGGAACATCTAATGCAGTGTACTCACCGATTTGAATTTGGAAGACATCACTCAACACTGTAAGCAACAATTTATGATAACTTGGTGAGTTCAGCGTGTTGTTTGCACTGAAGGATTCCCTCCAAAGCAAAATTGATTAGTGCAGAGCGGTAAACGTCCTTTTCGTATTTCAAATATTCACTTGATATTAGGCACATTCCGAATTTAAAATTAGGCATATTAGGAATCTATTAATAGAATGCCTAATTTACATAGGCTTGCTTATAATGCATTTTAGTCCAATCTCAAGTGATATAATTTGTTTTAATGTAGGAAACTCTTGTAGCCCTTCTAGCAAGGAACCCAAAAATGTAAATATATATAGGGAATGAATATTCCTTGAAGGATATAATTGCATTAAAAAATTAATTATATTATTTTTCTTAATACAAGTACCATAGGTCAAACTACCCAAATTTTTGGGCTTTTTAATAAAAATTTAAGATTTGTTTATTATAAATAAAACATTGCCAATGACTTTTATTTTTAATTAGAGGCAACTACTCATGTGGATCTTTTAAAACAATGCAAAGGCATAGGTTAAAAAATAGGCATTTTAGTTTTTTTAATATGTTGTGGAGTTTTTAAGAAATAAATAAATATGCAACCCAACTTTTTCTATATCTCATTTTATTTAATTTGGTCTTCACCAAACTTTTTGGTCCTTTTATTTTTGTATAATTGATATAATTTTTTACAAAAGCCGTCCTCTAAGCCGTTTTTAATCCGATGCCCCCTACATATGATATGGGAGTTGCGTATCCTGGTCAAATACATATACAAGTGAAGAATAAATAAATCTTTTAGACCCCAATCATATGTATATGCCAAGATTATGTGGAAAATATGGCGTAAATACTCTTAGCAAGACATATTTATTTATCTTTGATGAAATTATTGAAAACTTGTTCATTCATTAATGTAAGTGATACAAATTTGTTTTTACAATATAAGTCATTGCAGTAATGCAATGATGGTTTCCAACTCTACCATTAAACGATTTGTCAAATCATAGGTCGACATAGATCCATTCTTATTTTCATACCAATATAATCCTATTTCCATATTGGAAGGTTGGTCCAAGAGGTCAATTGGTTGTCAATACTCAAATCACCTATTGCCAATTTTGTTGTGCATCCTATAGATCCTTCCCAAAGACCAAGTCTTGATGGTAATGCTTTGGCCAACTTGCTTATTTTCCCTCTTTTCTTGACTTCTTCAACTACTCCTTGTAAGATAAACAATGCCACATGATCACATCTCAATTTCAATGAACAATCATTATTCTCCTGGCTCTAGATAGTTGAACTTTAGGTTTGACATACAACATACCAAACTTAATTCTAGTGAGCCTATCATTGTGTCAATAATATCAACGTGAATCACACATGAATAATAAGATCAAGGGTTGCAAGAGCTGGAGACCTTGACAAGACATATACCGATTCCACCTTTGTATTCAGTTTTATCCATTGGCCAAAATCCTACCATCTCTTGTCGGCAAGTTGTGATGAAATGTTGTCATGGATGATTGAAATTTGAATGAAAAATCACTTGGTAAGAGACAATACCTGTAACACTGTAAATCTATAATCCCCCAATTTATTTATTTTTACAAATAATGACAAATAATGTTGGGTTAATAATTAGTGTCGATAACACTACACTGCAGTTTAGTATTGAGCAAGACAATTAGAATTATTGACACTAAATATTTTATTTAGTGTAGCAGCTTGTCTAAGGATATTCCATTTTCCCTCATGTAGTCATTTTCTTATGCAAGTGACTACAACTCTCTGGCAAGTCGATGCCAAGTTATTTTTGGGAATGGAAGCTTTCCCTACTAGTGAGTGATGTTATGATAGAGTGTGATCGAGACTAATTTCTTGACTTTCATAAATAGCCAAAATTTTATTTTCACAATGTTCATAACATTACTCAGCACCTACTGTTTGTTTAATGGGCTCTTGGAATATAACAATTGGATGCTCGGAAAGTCGAGTCTTCTGAACAAACAATGGTTGTTGAGTAATGTTATGTTAGTACATTATGATTGTAATATTATATATACCAAAATCATCATAAGAATAAAATCATTGCAATAAAAAATTAAAACACACACTTATGTAGCTCCACATATCTCCATGCATCCCCATGTGTTAGTAAATGAAATTAACTGTTATACAATAACTTGAATCCGCAAGTTGATGCCATCAATCACAATATTCAAAAAGGTCACACTTAAACAAGCCTAAGGGCCACTTCACACATGAGCCAAGAGCCGTGACCATGAAGTTGTGAGAGGCCAAAAGAAGTGTCCAAAGGCCGTCCCAAGCCACTTCCAAAATCATGTAGTGTAGTCACGGGCCCTCAAGTGTAGCATGAAGCCATATGTGACCGGGCCCTCAACCAACTGCTATTTCAACAAATCTCTATTTGTGTGGGGTCCTCCCACATGATAAAACATAATAAATCAACGGTTGTGAGATTCCGGAGTGCCATGGTCTCCTGGTTTTGTGTTAGGCCTACCTCCAACAGGTGGTTTTTGAAAATAGTCCAAGTGACCATAAAAAGATGATCCATTTGATGCCATGTAGGAACCCATGTAGACTTTACATCCATCTTTCATTTACTTACTCCGTTGGTCCCTCAAGCGTAGTGTGAACTTAACTTGGACCGGCACCGCCTTTTCCACCAATTATAGTGCTTGAAGTGTGGTGGTCACGGGCCCTTAGTCTTGTGTGTGAAGTGGCCCTAATATTTAGTGTACAGGGCGCTGCGTCCACCGACACCGGATGCTGCGCGGGCCGCGGGTGGCGGTTCCTTCGTGTCTGTGGGCATTCGTGTGCATTGAGCTGATCGGCCTAGCAACCATGTTATCGCTACAGTACTTGGAATCTGAAAACCTGCACCCATTCTGGGGAATGTAACAATCGGTAACTTACACAGTAGCTTCAGAAGCGGAGGAAGGTGGGCCCTGGCTTGGCTGCTTCAACCGAAGAAACGAAACGCGTCCACCCACCTAAAGCTACCTTAAGTTACACGCACAAATCATTCCAGAAACAATCAATTTTCTTCATTCTTCACCTCATCAGACTCGGCCACTGGATTATGAGTCACCAATCTGCGTCTTCGCGTGATGCATCCTGCTGCAAGTCGGGCTTTCCACGAATCTGGACTTCACCAAGTGGCCCTCCAAACACCATGCCAGATTGTATAAAAGCCCATCTGCTGTTTCTAGTGAATCAGCTCAATTCCTAAGCAATTCATCCGAAATTTGCAATCTTTGCTTGGTGAGTTTGGTGAAGGTGTTGAGAGTTTTGTGCGAGGAATTTTTAGACAGAACATCTTTGGATCGTCTTTGCAATCTTTGCATGGTGGGATAGGTGAAGGTGTTGAGAGTTTTGTGTGAGAAGAAGGTTAGGTCAAGGTGATTGTGGAGACAATTTCCTTGGTTCTGCAACATCGTGAACTCGTACACACATATCACTGCAGCAGGGAGGTCTATGGACCCGAGGAGGGATTGGATGGCGGAGTTGCCTGCCTCTCTCGTGAAAGATCTGACCGAAACCTTCAAGGACTTCGACAAAAACGGTGATGGCAAGATCTGCAAGTCCGAGCTTGGGGCTTTGCTCGGCTGTCTTGGGGAGGATCTGACAGACGCAGAGCTGGAAGAGATGATAAGGGCTGTGGATTCCGATGGTGATGGTGAGATTGATTTGCAAGAGTTTATCAGACTAAACGTGGAGTCAACAAGTGGTGCTTCTGCCAGGAGTACTATGTCAAGCAGCAGCGAAATCACAACGGGAGAAGAACACCATAGCGGTAATTCCAGTGCAATTCGGGAGGCTTTGCAGTCTGCTTTCGATGTCTTTGATGTGGACAAGAATGGGCTGATCTCCGCTGAAGAGCTTCACCGGGTGATGGTGAGCCTCGGCCACAAGGATACGTCGTGGGAAGAATGTCGATACATGATCGACTGCGTGGACCGAAATGGTGATCACATGGTCGATCTGACCGAATTCCAATCTCTTATGGCTGCTAACTTCTCCTGAATCAGGAGCTGTGCAACGAATCAAAGTTGGAAATCTCCAACAATTTTAGTACAGAGTATCATCGACTAACATAACAATACTAAAGCCTCCCATGCGAGTTCTTCTTTCCAAGTAGACAACTTAGTTTAACAGGGTGCCTTCGCACTAACTAGGATCAGCCAAACCCCACCCCAGGTAGTGCCCAACCACAACGACGTTAGGAGGCTCCAAATTTTGCTATTGAATTTGAATATGGAGCTGCCATAATTTTAAGAGAACAATCCGGGCACAACCATAAATCGAGGGCCATGCCTGTGTTGTTTAATGTTATGCACCTCCTTTGACACTTTTATACTGTCAAGTATTGTCGCTGGACACTACACCATTATTGTGACCAAGTAATCCCGGGTAGCGCGCGTGTTGCAGGGTGCCCCATCCCTTTGCCCTTAGTTTCTAGGTTGCCATTTAAATCCTACGGAGAGGAGCAAGTAGCCATCTAGCCTAGCTGTTAGAGCACCGTACATGCCATCATGTTTTTGAGATTCTTGTAAAGAATCTTGAGGATTTTCGACCCACATGTTTGGGTTTCTTCTTCTCATAAACAAAGAGCATGGAGAATGTGAGCAATAGGGAGATTATATGGAGTTTTGAAGGTTGTAAGGGGCGGCAAGCCAGAGAACTGGAAGGCAGCGTGGAATGGACATGGATGAAATTTGAGTAAGAATGTGTCATGTACCAACAATTTTTTGTTGAATTGGCTCAGGTGAGGCTTGGCTAATATTTGTGCATATAATTTCCGAACAATCTTACAGTATTCATGATCTGTCATCTGTATTCCAGTGATTCGACTTGTGTACTTGCACTGCAAGGTTTGACAATATATGACTATGCAAGCAGGTTGGAAGATTTTCATTTACATCTTGTCAATCTATATCACAATAGGTGACAGATAGATTATTGCATTCAGCTTTTGAGCTCTGAAATTAGATATGCTGAGCTATGGCAAGGATACAATCCTACCCTGCAAGTTTTTTCTGAAAGTTTTCTACTACAGCCCCACAATGAGTAATCACATAAACAATGTAAACTCCAGTTCGTAGTGTGTAACCTCTCAATGCTTGTGCTGTTCCCTATACCACATGTTTTCCTTGAAATTTTAGTGTGCTTTCAACATTGTTGCCTTTTTATTATGGTCTGATCCTACTTCCACATGCTAATTTTGTTACTTGATCTAAGTCAACTTAACAACATCATCTTTTGAATGAAATAAAATTGATTTTAAAGTCCAAGAAGCCAAAAAAATGCTAATGGGATTGAATGTGCAAGGGTGTGCCTTGTGGTGTCAATTACTTCTTTGAAATATTATTAAATACCATATGGTGGCCCTTGCCACTTTTTAAAAGTTCCTTTTAATGAGCTTTAAATTTGACATTTGAAAGTGTAAACACTCTCTAATTCAGATACAATGAATATCTCTCAATGCCTTCTTTCTAGGCAGTTTGCCCCTCTTTGTGAAATACCAAACCATCAATTCATTAGTAACATTAGATGCAACTTAGAAACAACTGTTCTAAAGATGAGAGTTACTTGGCCACCTGGGGAAGTGTGCAATCCAATAGAGTTGCAAAATGACAATGTTCTTTCATGAAGTATTGTCACATGACTAGGGCAAAGCAAGTTCCTTCCTTAAAATCGTCATCTTGTTGGTCGCCAATCACTTGCTTGCTTTTGAGGACCAACTCAAAAGTGGGGAATTACACGAGCCTAATTAACCCTTAGTACGTGATGACAATAGTGAGAGAAATGAATCCGAATAACACATGTCTACCCTAACCCCACACAATAAGACATAGGCACCATGCTTGGTGTTGATCATAACATTAAGTAGCAATGCTAGGAGGGTACCCTTTGAGTACCTGCAAATTTACCTCAACAAGAAGGGAAAACCTTGCAAAGCAAGGGTGAATGGATAGATAATTAATCAAATATAGAAGCTTCAAAAAGGTATCAAATTGTTTAGATCGTAAATTAGCCTAGATTAGAACCTTTACCACCACTTGGCATTAGTTTTGTCCTAGAAACCGACATAATTATTTCTAAGCACTGAAAGTAACTACCCAAATAGATTAAGAATAGCCTAAGTAAAACTCAAACTTAGTGCTACCTTTGCTCTTGAAAGAGCATGAAACTGGCACGCGCCAGTTTGATGCTCTTTTGAGAAGGTCAATCTGGGCTTGCTACTTAATGTTATGATAGGTACCCTTCAATTTCACTAAAAATTTTATGGTATTTAACGTCACTTACTATTTAGAGTAACATGGTGCTATAACTTTTTAATGGCAATTTAAGTTTTCATCAAATCAAATAAAGATATTAATGTTCTATACTATCCAAACAATCAATTTGACTTTTGTTGATAAAAAATGAGATTTATCTAGTAAATAATTATAGAAGGTATTAACTATGATAACAGTTAGGGGTACAACAATTCAGAATGTTTTGGATGCAAGAACTTGCTTAACCCTAACTTGTTGTGCACATTATGTAATTTAGGGTGTTTTTGTGGGACATAAATTTTGGAGAAGGCCCAGGAATCTAATTGGAGAGGGAGAAGAATAGAATTAGCCCATACATTTTTGGGAACAATACCAACTTGATTGGCGGTGCAAGCAGTTACATACTCTGCCCACCATCATGGAGACGATGCATGGGAGCTTGTCAACCACTATAATATGCATATCAACAGTTCTAGGTGCGGTGATTCTATAATATGTTGTAATTTTGTTTTGTCATAACATTATTCAGACCCATGCAGTGTTCTGTGGGACTGACAGTATTCCGGGGAATATTCCCAGAATTTTTCACATTCAGACTAAAGCGTTTATAAATTTGGTAGTACATAGGTTTACACTGTTTAGGGTATTTAGTATCACTTACTATTTGGAGATATACCCGTGCTATAATTTTGTACTTAGATTGCAAGTTTTTATCCTGGGGGGTGCACTCGTTGTTAGATTAAAGTATGAACCCACATGGGTGCACGTAAGGGGCATTAATTGTGCCTAGGGGTTACAAAATATACATAAGGTGCATGTATTATTTTGTTCTATAGTAGCTTTGTAAATATACTAGGCATATTATTCATATAATCCTAGTTGTATTTATGCCTTTAGGCCCATTATAGTCAATTATAATGAAGTGAGTAATCTACAAGAGGTCCAATTGAATATTTCATCCAATATGTGAACAACATTCATCTATGAAATTTAAGGTTTAGGATGAGAGGGGGAAGACCACTCTTTGCAAACCCTAAAGGTTTCTCATTGTGGAGCTTGCAAGTGGAATGAGGTCAGAGCTCGTAGGTGGTTTTTCTTCTCTTCTTGTGGTTGTCTCTTGTTCTGGTAGTTAGATTGTTGCTGTAAACTGTGGTGTTTTGGGATCGTTATAGTGTCAATATTTGGACGTTGGTTTATGATGCCCATCTTCATCTTCAACATCAACAGTTTCCAGCCATTGCCTTAATTTTGCTTCTGCTTTATTACTGACATCACATTTCGATTCAACCGAGCAGGTTGGTGTTTCTCAGGGACGGCCATCACCTTTATTTATTTATTTATTTTTATCATCCATGATGATATTTGTTCATTTATTCATAAGAAGTGTCATCCAAAAAGTTACCATAGTGACATAAAATACCATATGACACTAAATATCATATTTATTGGAGCGACACTAAATGTCATAAATACAACGATAGAGCAACTTGAAAATTGCTTGCCGATAGTCACCTACTTGGGACCTTGGCCATTTTTCCACTGCAGATCCGGTCAAAGTTACAGCCGGGTAAGTCATGTTAGGCTAACACTATAGCTGCCTCTTAGTAAAAAGCAGGAGATACCATAACAACCCAATTGCAAGTCCATGGCCCAACAAACTTTGGTAGCTTGGTGACTAATGTTATGAATAACCCCTAATAGCTATATTCGTTAATTTGGGACTTTTCCAGCATTTTGAGACAGTTACAAATATAAGAACATGGATAAAATCACATAGATATTGGAGAATGTTGTAAGATGCAAATACTTTGAAGCGGGTGTTCATATCAAGAACTCAATTAAGAACTCATATCAAGATGGTTTGGGTAGGATGACCCAAACATTAGACCATGTTGTTGTGGTCCATATATTAATTTGAGACAAGAGAAAGTCTCAAATTAACGAATATAGTGATCCTAATGGATGTAGCAAAATCTTCCCAAAATCGTCTAAAACAATTCACTTCAAATTAGAAGCTTACAAAAGGAAATTGGCATCTCTTATGATAGATCTAACTATACGGATGGAAGCTTTATAAAGTTAGGTTGTTCCATCACATTTTCAGGCATCCCTGTTGTGTCCAAAATCAAATGAATATATTTGTATACATGTTCATTGGTATTGTTGGACAATGGTGACTGCCTAGACACAAACGTTTGCCTTGGTCTTTAAAGGTTAGTAAGTGTACACGTTGAGGCATGACTTGTTTTTGGCTTCTTTATCATTCCAAGATGTGGGATCATGCCAACAATAGTCAATACTCATAACTCGATGGTCAAAGGTGAGAGCTTTGTTGGATTGTGTCATTTTGTTGTGATGGTATGGTTTGTGGTTCCATATGCGTGATTTGTGCACAATGCATTGTTCAAGTGGTGTGGATCGCTTGGGAAGTTGTGCAAGGGTGTGAGTGCATGTTGAACTAGTTGTGAAAGCTCTAGCTACAGCTTGTGGTGTCTAGATAAACTCATTTATTAAGAAGCTCTTGGGAAGATGAAAACACAACGGGCCATTCTAGACCTTATTTTATTTCTTCTGAACATATTTAACTCCAAAAAAAGACATTAGAAACCCCAAATTAGTCAGGTGTCAAGACCTGGTTGGAATGAATGGGCTTCAATGTACAGGTGGCTTGTGTTTGCTAGAGCCATTGAATGATGGATGAGTTGATCACCTAGACCCCACATTGAAGTCCAAGCCTTTGTTGGAACCTCACAAATTCATTCCTTTGCTTTTGTCACCTTATGTATTACTAGATGGGACAGATGAAGTTTTTCTCGACAAAAGCAAACAAGTATGACGGAGCTGTTATCAGAATTTCAGTTGATCATGATAGCACACTTGGCAGGACAAGAGGTGCAAATTCATCAGCACTGAGTGTCCCAAATTAAAAAGGTAAACGTGGGTAAATTTAATCCAACAAAAAAATTAGCCGCCCACAACCAAGAGCAAATGTTGAGTTGATTAAAAAATTATATCCTGATAAAACTTCCCCAAGTTCCAAGGTCTGGCTACTGAAACAAAAGCACCTCCACATTGACGCCTCCAGGTTTTAGCCCTCCTAGGTTGAGTCCTCTAGATCTGATACTGAGGCAGGAGTAGATTACGTATGATCAGCTCAAACATACCGCTGAATATCGCCAATGATGCAGTTACTAATGTCTTTTGAGTTTTCAAAGTATATATATTTATTGACACTGATGTGAAAATTTGTATCTATTATACCACTACTTGAGAAGAAGAAAGTTCATGCATATTCTTGACTTCCGATAGTTGTTGAGTGTTTGAATGTGTGATCCATTCAACAAGCCTTGAGAGGCGTGCCACACAGCCCAGGGTTGCCAGGTCGGAAGACTCTAACGCGGAGGGTGCTCAAAGGCTTAGGAATAGGACCTGCGGTAAAACCATCCATTGTCAGAATTTGCATTAGAGCTCAAATTATACACAGTATTTTGAACAGAACAGGACAGAAAGCTGATGGCTAGAATCTCTCTGCCCCTCAACTTGCAATTTTGGCAGACCAAGGTAAAAGAATGTGACACCTCACATGTGCCCAAGATGGTAGAGCTTTGTCTCAAGGTTGCTCCCCATTTTTTCCAAATTGATTTTAAGTTTGCCCAAACTTCAATTTGTAGAACTTTCAAGGCTGACAGTGACTATAAGTTCAAGTATTTTAGCTTGAACTTGAAGATCAATCTAAAAGGGTTCAAATTCTTTTACCTTGGCCTACCGAATTTGTAAGCAAAGGCCCAAGCAGCCGTCCGTGAAGGTTGTCTTCTATTTTTTAAGGGTGAGCCCACATGTTTGGTTTCTTAATAGTAAAAAATGAGCAGTTGAAGAAGGTGAGGAGTTGGATGAAGTGCCCATGTAATGAGTTTAGAGGTGTATATAAGAAGCATCGACCCATGGAAACAAGGGTGGAGAGGGATAGGCATTGCATCACTAATTCATTTATGCTCTACCTATTATATGTATGAAATTAGAATGTAGGGTTACAAACTAGCTCTCATGAATCACAAAGACTTAACAAATATGTTAGAATTTGGCTTGTACTTAAAAGAAATCACTCTTTGGACTATTTGGATTGAAAGGAATGACCGTACCTTCAACAAAACTAAATGGGTCAAGAAGAATTTAGTCCAACGATTCATTTGACAAAGGCTCCTTGACCATCATAACATTATTCAGATCCATAACAGTGTTATGTGGGACTGACAATATTCTATGAAATATTCCTCACATTTAACCTGAATGATAAAATATCCCGTAGAATATTGTCAATCCCACATAACACTGTTATGGATCTGAATAATGTTATGATGCCCGCATTGTGTGAGACAAAGCCTTAGAAAATGTTTAAAAAAAAAACAAAAAAAAAACATACATCTTCAACAAAGTTCTAGACAACTTGGACATGGTGTGGGGGTAACGAACTACTTTACCATAGGTCAACTATTGGGAAAATGACTTAAAATACTAGCCTGGCGCCTAGTAACGTGGGCTCAGTGGTTAACCACGTGTAGTCTACTGTCTGTCATGCTTGAGGGTCGTGCACCGAAGAGAGTTCCTCACTCTTGTTTTTCGGGTCATGGTGGCTTCGTATGTTTTTTAGAGTAACTTAGAATGACTTGTTTCAATGATTTATCTTCACCCCAACCCAAACCAATAATTCAGTAAATCAATAAATAAGTAAATAAAAGCACACACCTGAGAGCTGGTTACCACTGAAGTCGGTTGACAAGTCCTCCTCCACAAAGGGACCGTAGTTTGAGGGAATGGAGCCGGTGAACTTGTTGTTGGCGATGTCGAATTCGGTGAGATTGGGAAGGTCACCGATGGAAGCAGGCAAAGTGCCTGACATCACGTTCCCACTCACAGCGATCCTTTGCAACTTCTTGAGCTTACCAAGCTCGGCGGGTAAGCCCCCGGCGATTTTGTTGTCAAAGACCACGAGCTCTGTGAGAGTGGCACAGTTGCCGATCCCCGGGAGGAGGGCGGACACGCCGGTGTTGAAGATGATGATGCGGCGAAGGCCTTTGATGTTGCAAAGCTCGGCTGGGATGGGTCCAGTCAGGGCAGGGTTGTCGGAGATCTGGATGTAGTCGGAGAGTGTGAGCTGGCCCAGCCACTTGGGGATTGCACCGGAGAGAGCGTTCTGGCTGATGTCGAATGACTCCAGTTTCTTGAGTTGGTTGATCTTCTGGGAGCCGATCACTTTCAGCTGGTTGTTGGGCACTTGTAGGGAGGTCAGAGCCTTCAGGTTACCGAATGAGTCCTGCAGTGATGATCATCAAGAACGACAATCATGATCATGTTCATTAACATTTAGTGATCATCGTCATAAGAAAAATTATGAATCCACTATTTTTTGAGATTCATATGGCGATGATTTTGATGATCAAGCAAGCATATATCCCAAGCCGGGCTTAGCAGGGAAACCAGGAGGAAGACACTATAAAACATGAACTCAGAATGACAACGACCATAAGGTATAATCTAACCGGTTACATGTTCGTATCTTCTGGGTTTCTTGAATTAATTTAAAGTTTGATCTATCGATTCCTCTAAAATGATTGGAAATTCGCCTGAACTCTTGAATTTCAACCGGTTACTTCTCAAACTCAAACGGGTCATCTGTAACTAGCGATCGGATCTCCCCATTTGTAATTGAAATACAAAATCAGAATTCAGTGACACCATACCACCTGAATGCTGCTAATTATAAACCAAAAATCACAACCGCAATGGCAATGACCACAAGCTCCTCCCAAGTCGATTGCTGGGTTAATTGAAAGAACGAAAACTTTTGAAGTCACCCGTGCCTCGCTCACAACACTATTAGTCTCAATGGACACCTTCGGTCTCAATCAGCCTCACGGCTCAATTATCCCAAGCCGGACTTAAGAAGGAACCAAGATATACAAACTCAAAGTTGAGTGATACCCGTAGCCATGACCATCCCAGATGTCGATGTCAATGTATTTCGTCGTCGTTGGACACGAGCATAACGAATATAGACCGTAGCAGCAGCTTCGGTGACATGGTCTTGCCTTGCTACGGACTATGAAAGTGCTCCTCGTGTACAATATCTTGTAGATGATACTAAGTGCTTCTAATGAACCAAAAGCTACAGCCGCAATGGCACCGACCACCAGCTCGCCCACAAATCGATGGTTGGGTTAATTGAAAGAGAGGAAACATGCAAGCTCACAACCTAGCCTCAATGCACACATTCATAATCACTACTTTTGTAATCTCACGTCCCTATTGACCAAACGAAATACATTATTCATCTACTTACGAGACAATTCAGATGTGAACAACCTTGGATATTGGTGACTGGATTTCATGTTCTTTAGTTTTCGACCCAGTATTACTTTCAAAGAAAAAGAAATCCAAGTATGTGACATGCAACTTAACTTACCGGGATACCACCACTGAATTTGTTTCCTGAGAGAATTATGTGCGTCAACTTGGATAGAGAGCCAAGCTCGGTGGGGATGCTGCCAATGAACTGCGTATCGATCAAATGGAGGGAGGCGAGATTGGGCAGAGAGCCGATCTGTGGAGGCAGCGGATACGCAAATCCAAATGCCACATTGCGGAACTCGAGTTGTGTCAACGCTTTCAAGGAGCCCAGAGATGCCCCAGCTCCCTTGAGCCCGGATTTCACTTTGAGTTGGCCATTATTAGCGTTTGGGAATGTGAAAGCATCCAGAAGGTTTAGTATTGTCACCCTCCCTGCTTGGTTGCATGTAATTCCCTGCAGTAAAGAACATCAATCATCATGGCCAACAAAATCATAACAGAAATGGTAGTGCGCAAAGCCTAGTCCATATACGTGAGGTTGAGCCAAATACTAGAAATGGTCCAGTGTGAATGGGACCGAGGAACTCTCTAATCTGGAATAGAAACTTGAGGCACAACGGAACTCGAGAAGAGGACAGGAGGGGAGCAAGAGAGATTGATATCTTCTTCTAAACGGTGCTTGATGCTCTCAAACGAGTCTGAAATTTCTTTCCTCCTCAGAGCTCATGGTTTGGTGGTTCATGCCACAACATATTTCTCTAAACTTAAGTTATTACATTAAAAAAAGAACAAAAAGAAAGAAAGAGGGCTCTGACGTTGCCACCGGCATGAATTATGATGTTGCTTCATTTTCGAGTTGGTCTAAGTCTATATATGCTTCCGAAATGGGCATTACGAGAATCAATGGATCCAGGAAGACTATTTGCCTCCTTTTGAAGGTGAACACCTTGAACGGACCAGTACCTATCTCCTCCAAAGACAAGCCCCTACGTTCCCACATGGTTGGTTGAATATATCCGGCTCACTGGGACACCCCGCTATGACTAAGTGGATCATAGGTGGTAGGGTGAACAGGAAATCAAGTGTTGGGAAGGTTGCTACTACATAACATATTAGTAACATATTTCTTTTGAGCTTTGCAACGCAATTTTTGAGAATGGACTTGAAATCCAACACCCCAAATACGCTGAATGCATTCCTACCGTGTTTGAAGACAAAACATATTGTCTGAACTGTTCCAAGCATGCCTATCTCTCTTGTATTGAACCAGCAGTGAAGAATGGTTGTTAACAAGTTAATGAATTACTAACCGGCCAAGTGCAACAGTCAGTGGTTGTCTTCCACGGTGCCAGGAAGTTGTTTTTGTCGATTAACTGGCCTTTGAATGTGAGAAGCGCTGCTTTGTCACCCGCATTGCACACGGCAGCTGATGAGGATGAACTTACAGCGCCACAAAGCATGATCACCAGCAGCAACGACCCGGAACCCAGACCCCTCGATGTCCATGGCTTCCCCATTCTGCACAAATACTCTTGGAATGGAGCTGTGGGCAGTGACTGGTCAGTACGCTGATGTTTGATGAGTTCTGGTGGTGTTGAATTGTATTTGTAGTGGCTCCAAATCAGGCAAGATTTAGATTTTCAACAATTTATTAGCGCCCAATAAGTGGTTGACTTTTGATCCTCATCTGGAGTTGACTTAACGCCGCCATCGTTCGTCAAGACAAGCTCGACTGTCGCAACAAAACAGCCACTTGCAGGTTAATTACCGATTAACTCTGCAAAAATGAAATCGAATATGATGTATACTTGCAAAGAGACACACACTTAACGTCTAGATTTATTCTTAGCTAGAGATGAGTGGAACTCAATCCAAGGAACATACACTAAGCATGTCGTCACTCAATGGTAAATGACAACTTGCTTGTTGTTAAGAATGGGCACCAAAATGAATGAACCTATGTGCTTATTATATAGACACCATTGTAGATTCCAGAGTTAACACAGTTGCAAGGGCCTATGTGATCACTTAAGACGAAAGGGAATCTTCACTTTGTACTTCTATAATTTTTGTTACTTGCATCTCAACACCAATTTTGAAACTTGATGTGACAAGGCTTCATGATTTGCGATTGTTAAAAGGATATCAAACAAGACAATTGATTCCTGGGCTAATTCAACGACATAAATTGTTAGTGGAGTTGGAAGTGCCCAATGCCCACATTACCTACATGTATATACCTTATTAGAATCTTACCAATTTCTCTAGGATTTCATGACGCCAAATTGCACCAAATATAGTAAGATAACTTTATCCCTTTAGAAAAGAAAAGAAAAAACTTGAAAAAGGGGATTAAAAAAACCAACGAAACAATGTGGTTTGGCGGGTCAGTGCCAACCCCGCATTAAATGTCACGAATGCAACCTATATGGTGGCTAACACATCAGCCACAATATCCCCTCCCTCGTACCTAACTCCTTTTTTTACGTAAACATTACATCCTATCGCCAATTTAAAATTTGGATACAACAAGAACATAACATCATTCATATTCATAACAGTGTTATGTGGGACTAACAATATTTTGCAAAATATTCCATCACTCAGGCTGAATGTGAGGAATATTCTGCAAATTATTGTCTGTCGATCTTTTTTTCCAAAATCTGTAGTGTAAGTGTGATAATAACAAGTAATATGGATGAAAAAAGGCCGGATGGACAACAACTTTTGAATTTTATGGCTAGTCAAGGTTCTCAAAATTTTCAACACTATGGAGTTGTTAGGAATGGAAAAAATCCATGACAAGCTCATTTAACATCAATGTCAACAAAACAATGTGACATTAGGAGCTTCTTTGTCTCAAGTGAGTGGTCTTTACCTGATCTCAATGACACATTATGATGTGCTATCTTTGTTGTTCAAGCTTTTGAATTTGATTTTATATTTAAAAACATTAAATTCTCATCTTTGTTATTTTCTTTTGAACATTGTAAATTTTATTTGTTTTTCTACGTATTTCTTTGATAATATCACATTATGCATAAATCTTCCAAATGTGACATTATCAAATATGTCACACCTTGTTTATATCACACTTTTTGGTGAAACGGATGGTGTGACATTATCAAGGTTAGACTGTACTCATTATAAAAAGTAAAAGAAATAAAAAAAAATACTGGTTCCTACCTACCACCAAAGCCTTGTTTCCGTACAAAGTACAGAATCCGGACATGCAATCCAAGAGCTCCTAATTAAGTTACTTTATTTAGAAATTGGGTAACTCTCACTGAGTCACTCACCCAGACTCAAAAGTCCATGGCTTCAGCTGAGAAAGCCTCTGCAGACATGCTTTCAGATTCTTGAAATAGAATACGACCTTCAAGTGACAGCTGCATTGCCCCTGTGAAGGGTTATCTTGCCCTGCAGGCTAAACGGTGACTGGTCCATTCTGATTAGAAATTTATTATTAGTATTATCATCAAAATAAACGGTGACTGATCGCTGCGTCGATCGTTGGGAGTTGGTGGGCCACTTGTCAGGGAAGGAGACCCAGGATTTATGAAACTGGCATTGACATTTGATTAAGTGATCCAGTGTTTTTTTAATTTGGCTAAATGTCGCCAATTTTACACCTAAATTGTGAGCGACTAAAATTACAAACGGATACAAAAAGGAAAAATCAAAGGGTTGTAAACTTGTAGCCAGTCGAAGTTTAATAGCGGGGGGGGGGGGGGCATGGGAGTCATGTTGTTGGGGGGCCAACCCACGACCATCGCCACCAAGTGGCTCGTGCAGAAATTGGGTGGCGGCCACCTAGACCTCTATCTCGTGTGGAGGTAGACAAGCGGCAACTTAGGTGGAGGGGTCTGTCATGTCTCTTGCCTCCTACCTATCACTATCTTCTCGCCATCTCCCACTAGGGTTCCCAATTCAATGTTGCTAGTTGTGTCAACTCGTGTCTGCACTAATTTTGCTCCTTGCTCTTAGATGGTTGTTGGTTTCACCATGTCCTTGTAGGTTTGCAAGTGACACATTGAGATTGCAATTGGGATTTGCATCAGGCATTCAAGTCTGAAGGATCATGCCAACATTGAAGGCGTTTCAATGGGCAGCAAGTTGTTGCCTAGGATTCTAGTGTTAGAGCCTCCCACATTTACCTCTCTCCTTTGAATTGTGAATGTTGCAACAGCCACAAGGCAAAATCACCGAGTTGCAAGTTTTGTGACCTTGATTATGGCAGCAAAGGCATACCCAACTACTTAGTGCAAGGTTGCGATCCCATTCATCACATTATAACTGCCGATTAGGGTTTAGGGTATCATTCAACAATTGGGATTTTGTTGTACTTGGAGCCTGGTGTGCGGAGCAATGCGAGTGTATTGGGCACATTTGTGCTTGAGCTTTGAATCAATTATTAGAGGCAACAATGAGCATGGTGGTGTTTCGCAAGTGACGTCTTTCAAATCTATGAGGGGTTTTTTAAAAATAATAATTATAATAATAATTTGTTTTTCCGAATTGCAATATGATTGAATATGAGATCTTGCATGTTTTGGACTTCTAAGGGTGATAAGCAATATATGTGACCAACATCTTGGCTTTAGCTTGCAAGATTTGTTTTTGCAACTTTGTAGTGAGGGTGCTTAGAGCCTTGAGGTTTCATCTTGGTTTCTTTGTGCAAGTTAGTTGAGCCTTGTTCGTTCACAACTTGCACCTTTGCATTGTAGGCACCCCTACTCCGTTTTTGGATGCTTTTTGTGTGTGCATTGTCCACACTTGAGGTTCCAGGGAGTATTTTCCCATCCTTACCTTCTGATTTACTTCCTTGGCTGGATCTTGGTAGTTTTTTGGTTGTTTATGGTATTGACACCCTTGTTGTTGCAGTCTCATGGCTCCCCCCTAGCTCCACCCAAGAACTTTAAGTTTAGACGTTTTTGGGGCCCCAAGGATTGTGTGTCCAAGGTTGGAACTCCTTTTACCTTGCTTGGTCCATCTTCACAGTCCTAAGGCAATGTTCAGATCATGGATGCCAGCATAGATTCACTGACATCAATCAATAAAGGTAAAAGGAAGGTGTCCCGCACATCAATTGCTAAGATTCAAAGGAAAGAATATGAGGCCAACCGCTAGTTTAAGGATACATGGGTTGTTGTGCACCCTTGGGCAAAGAATGTCCTTGGTTCAAATGGGGCAACTATTTGCATGGTGAAATGCAAAACATGTAGTCACCTAGAGGGCAAGGATAAGTTCCTACAACCAAAAATTGGCAATCTTTGGAAGCATGTTAGTCATATGACAACTCTGGTTGATGGAAATGGGTTGAAGAATGGTGACCATCACATGAAAAAAGATTGCAAGCATGCAAAAAATGATTGGTTGCAAGTTTCGTAGGTTGGGTGACAATGTCTTAGACCAACTCTACCACCATGCAACCTTGGAGAATAAAAGAAAATGGGTTCAATTCACCACAATCTTGCATTTGATGGTTGAGGGGAAGTATTGTGAAATTATGAGGCTCTAAAGAAGTTGTTTGATGTTTTAAAGATCAAAAATTGTCCCAAAAAACACTAGACCAATGGATTGAGATGGGGGATGACTGAAGCTCATGAGAGTATGATTCAAAGGGAGACCAAGTGTTTTGTTGAGGCAACAACCTTTGTTGCAATTAACATTGATCAAACCAGCATTGTTGACAACCAATCGTGGTTGAGCTTGCATGCCTATGTGGCGAAGGATTGGAAAAGGGTGCCAGTCTTCATCTCCCTCCAACGTGTGGTAGTTGGTGGAACTTCTAAAAATTTGATTTTGAAGGCTTGTGCAACTGAGGGGACCCTGGATGATGGAGCCCTTGCCAGAAAATTGGTATGCTTTGGTGCAGACAGTGTGAATATATTCTAGGGCCATTGCACAAGTGTGACCACACAACTAAAAGAGAACTATGCCCCATTCATAGTGGGCATCCATTGTTGTGCACATCAAGTGAACCTATTTGTTTGTTACTATGTTTACCTTCCCCATAGTTGCCAAGTTTGAGGAGCTTCTCCAATCTTTGTACTATTTCTTCAATAGCTCCCCCAAGAGGTAGTTGGAGTTCACCAAGTTGGCCCACACATTGGAGGCAAAAGGGCATAAGATCCTTTGCAACGTGTGAATCAAGTGGGTCAACATGTTGTTGCCTACCAAACATGTGCTCTTTGAGTACCGCTCACTGGTGGCAAACCTAGATTTGGAGGCAAGCAGTTGCCATGCTACGGCAAAGATAATGGCTACTTGGCTAGACTTGGAGGTAATGTTAGGCCTTGCATGCTTTATACCCATGCTTGAGTGTGTGCATGCTCTTATCAAGCTTGCACAAGTTCATGATATATATCTTTGTGATTTCCTCATTGATGTGAAGGTTTGTCAGGCTAGTCTATGGCGCATGTACATGGATCCTAACATTTGTTGGACCGGCTCATAGTTTCAACAATTCAATGAGCTTTTGGATGCCATAGGTGACATTGTTGTCACTACTTGGATCCCCGACTTGAACAATCAAGAAGAACACAACATGGCAACAAGTTCAATGGGCAGACTCATATAGTGCATGATAGGTCTGATGTTGATCCAACCAAGCTCCTCCCAATCACCCCTACCTTTTGGTTCTTATGTCATAAGGGAGGTGAAACGCCAATGCAACATGGCCATTGAGGGACTAAATAGAGAGTTGGAGCAAAAGTTCCCCAAACAAGACCTTCTAGTAGCTCTTGGATTATGTTACCCTCAATATTGGCTTTCCAATACTTGGGAGACCACATTCCCAACCGACTTGCAAACTATTAAGGCATTCTATTGCAAGGCTTAGACATTTGGTGACAAAGAGCTCTTTGAACCAACACTACTAGATGGGGACCTCCTGGATTCACAAGCCTCATTCTATAGAATAACCATGATCAAAAAAGTCAATGGGCTTGTGAATTGCCCATTGTTGAGAACCCATTGGGGATGCTTTGGAAGAAGCTGCAAGGTAGCCCCTGGTGGCTAAGCATGTTTTTGAATATGTGAAACTAGCTGAACTAGCTATGTACTCATATTGGGAAGTGTGGAAGACGAAAAAGTTTTCAGCAGTATGGCATATGTGAAAAATAACTCAGAAACATGTTGACCAACCACTTGGAGTGTTCGGTGAAGTTGTATGCTCATAAATTCTACACATGATTGCAAAACTCCCCATATCAAGAGGCCATAGTTGACTAGAAGTTGGAGACTAAGAGAGGTCGCTATGGAGGAGAAATGTGAAACCTAGACTGTTGGCACATTTCTCACTTCTAGTTTAAGTAGTCTCATTTTGTTGCTCATGCTTTAGGTTTTTATCACTTATAAATGTGGTTTCGTGGTTGTTGTGGAGACAGAGCTCCAACAACCACATACTTTTGACATGCAACTCACAATAGGTATAGATCAATAGACCTTTCATGTGAGATATGATTAGTGTTGCATTCTAAGTATTCAACAACTTGCATGTAGGAGCTTGGAGGATGAATGTTGAAGAGGGACTTTAGCAAACCCCCCTTTTGTGGAACTTGGAAGCCCAAGCTTGGTTTTTTGGGGGATTTGATCAACACATGAGCATCATATAACTTAGGGCACACTTACCATTTTCTGGTGATAGAATAGGAAGTCAATTGTGTAGGATTGCAACTTGGAGGGTATACATGTTGGATTTGGATTTGAATTTTGAATTGTCTCTATGGAGTTGGCACTAAGATAAATGATGTGGTAGGGAGCTGGCATACTGAGTTGTAACTTGTTGTGACATGTGCACAACAAGGCATGGGGTGTAGCTTATCCAATCCAACAAGGTCCATTCGCAGAGTAGTTGGTTTATGTAGGAAAGGAGGATTTTAGCTGCCAATTTCTAACTTTTTTATATTCATTTTATTTGTGGAGTTTGTTTGGTTTCTTCTTGTGTGATTTGTTTTGTGTGCAAATCCATTGCATGTTGCAATGGCAAAGGTCCTTGTGATTGAAGTTCGATTCCCCCACACAATTTTGACATGTTATAATTGATTGATGAGTTTTGGAACTTCGGTCTTGGTTGTTGATGTTAAAATAATCCCCAAATTACAATTGTTTCATATTCGTTAAACATCATGATGGCCATTTGTAACAACAAAATATATGCATAAGAGGCCACTTGGCTTCATTATTTTCATGTTTGTTGCCAAGTCTTCGACACCGATATCTGCAAAATTCGTCACCTCCTCATATTGAGTTTGATTAACTTTCGCCACATTTTGGCCACACCAAAGGACTTAACCATCGCACTCTGGCCCTCATATTTTCTACGAGGGCCAAAGTGCGATGCCCCCCCCCTATTTTCCACATGTACTTTAAGGTGTTTGGGGCCATTGTGGCAAATATGGATCCATTTCATTGGCTACTATCGCTTTCTTAAAATAGTAAGGGGGGGGACATTGAAGGGATTTGAAGTTGAAGCATGTCCATTGAAGGTTGACTCAATCAATGTCGTTTATTAAATTTCTTTCATTTGTTCACGTTTTGCTTGAGAACCCTTCCAATGTCTACAGTCCACCCTCGACATTTGTTAACACTTTGGAGCAAGGAAACTTGTAGCATGTATGTGGTGTTAATTTGAACTCTTATTGGGGTAGCATAGACAGTTTGTAACACTTACATGACTTTGGAATTAAAAACAATAACACTTATTTAAATAGAGGATGAAAATACATAAGATATAAATGTCATCATACAACTAAGCGTAATGAAAGAACAAATCTATAATAAATTGATGGGATTCTTGTGCATGCCAAGATCATGTTTCCTTTGAAGTGTTTGAATGCTCTGGATGAGAAGTGTAACATCAGTAGGTTTTTGTTCCAAAAGTTGTTTCAAGGTCACTAATGCACTTTCAACATCCTTGAAGCCTACTCTACCTACCACCAATTTGCATATTGTTGACTTCTTCAATGGGTTCATTATGACTCTACATCAATCTCTTTCGTCAAGCATACCTATAATTTCCTCCTCAATAGGTATGTAGCGATTGTTTAGATCAAATTCCAATTCATAGTTGATGAACCCATGTGTATTCATAGTGGATCTAGTTGCACTCTTCACAAATACCAATGCTAGTTGTTCCAATAAGGTACTAGGCTTTAGAGTTTAGGGTTAGGATTTACATCAATTTTATTCTAGTTATGAAGTGAATTCATTGAAGACGGGAGCATGATTTTTATAAAGTCTTAACACTGACTAGTGCATTTCTTGAGTTTCTTTTGGGGGGGGGGGGGGGGAGCACAATTCTCCTTTACACATGCAATTTTAATACTTGTCAGGGTAACACATGTCAACGGTGGACTGTAGAACCTATGCCAAGTTGGAGATATTTCTTTTTTTGAGGGACTCAAATGGCAACTTTATATTTGATGAAAACATGATACACCTCACAAACATCTCATTTGCCTCAAGCCAGGTTTGGAAGCAGTGCCAGGAGAAAAGACCTGAACAGATTCCGGACTTAATGTCCAGATTAAGACACACTTGCACAACTAACCGTAACCACAACAGTCACCACAAACCAAAGGTGCCCACAGCTCCCTTGCAATGCAGTTTCAAGGTCCAGAATGAGCTACCAATACCAACTTTGTCCACACTTTTCTACGTCATTGTAACAGAATCTGGCATTTGATGAGAGGAGCATGCCTGTGGAGAATCTGGGTGTCTGACAATGCTATGGTGTTCCATCATAGCCAGCGGCATTCACACCAACTTGAAGACCTCATGTGGAACCGTCTTGTTGCATGTGAAATGTTTCTTCTTCATGGCCTCTCATGTTGCATGCATCTCTCCAGTAAAAATTGTCCATACTATCCACTATACCTGTTTCGAGTTTCTTTGGATCTTCACTTCTCATCTTGACAGGCCTGTTTTACGGATATGCTTCACGTTGGTTACATCATATTTTTACAAGTGTATTATTCACATTCAAGACTGTTTCACTTATTAAGAGAGAACGGTTTCTTTTATGAGTTTAAAGGAACTGTGACTATTCAAAGCCCTTTATCCTGCAGCAAAAGTTGAGCCAGCAGTCACCAAATCACAAAAAAGCCTTTGAATAGGCGTTTTGCTAGTTGTTTTGTGCCTACAATATCAACTAAGTTATGTGGACCCTCATATCAGGCAGAGTACTGAAGCAGATTCCTGTGTCAAGTATAGCTTCAGATAAGTACTATATATCTTGACTTAACATAAAACACTTTAGGGTACACTACAAGAGATAATTCTGTAGATGATAAGTAATTAGTAAATTCCTGGTCCACAGTTTCCATAATCTCATAAAAATTGTTCATGGAATTATGCTGTCACTGCAAAGCATTCCAACCAAGCAGGCAAAGGATAAACTTGTAACTTTATGAAAGATGGTCACAGAGCCAGGAACAGTTTGTGAATGAAATGCAACAATCGTGGTTCATTTTTGCAACAAATCAGACATGGTAAATTTCGTACAAAGAATCAAACCACCTGAACAAACTGTTGGAAGCATATTAACTTGTAACCTGCATTCACACCAAGGCAACTCTTGCATTCCGGATATGTGTGCCTCTGCGAAAACCAGACCCACACAAATGTTACTAAAATTTGCATTTTGTGATTCAGTAACTTGTAAAACTCCAAGAAAACTCCAAAATGCAATGATTGAGCTCTTGATAAAAAAAGCAGTGCATATTCCATGCCACAAGTTTTCTTACCATAGCAGTAAGAATACAGCATCATCACTCCATTCATTACCGAAGTGGGTCGTTCTTGGATTGAACTCTGGGTTTTTTAAGAACGCAGCACCTCCTTGTCGGCCTCAAGACATTTGCAAAGAAACCAATGTATCTTAGAGCAAACAAAGGTCTCGGGTCCTCCCACAAACTTTCACATTGTAGATTTCATGTCGTCAGTGAGCTCAACTATTGTTTCTGCTCCAACTGGTGGAAGGTGTCTTGTGGTCGTTGAAAAGTTGTTACCCCTGAAGTTACTTCAGGAATTCATCACCATGTACCATGTCTTTGTTTAAGAATTGGTGTCATTTCAACCTGCAATTACACATTTGGTCTCCACACGTCAACGAGCTTATAACACTAGGAAGTAACAAGTCTAAAATCGAGTTACCAAGGACTTTTCAAGGGTTGTCTCTCTCTCTCTCTCCCCTCAATAATTGGCAGCCAATGAAGATTTATAATGTATGTGGACATGCATGTGGGACTTGATCAGCATGTGGAATTGGCCCAAAAAACTTTGAAAGCTGGTCATTGAGAGAATCACTTTACAGTGATCATAGGAGTTGGCTTAACCAAACAAAACAATGGAACAACAGGGAGAATAATAGCAAGATTTCTTTTATATCTTCGTATTCATACTCAGTAGCATGTGCCATGTAAAATTACACTACTCTTGGAGGGTTCCGTTCCGAATCCCATTTTTCGGAGAGAGCCCAATGTTGATTCTCGTGTCATTGAATTAAAATCTCCCTCCTGCTTCACAACTAGAGGCTCAAGAGGCTGCGAATGTGATGCCTCTGTACTCCTACTACTTGGTTGAAATGCTCGCACATGTGGCTCCAAATAGTTCACAACATCCTGTTTCGATCATGGTCACAAACATCAAATACATCATATATTGTAGCGGTCAAGCCTGGCAATTTTGCTGATGGGTTATTCCTAATTGGATACCATAATTGATTACCATGCCATGTTCTAATCATCACGTCTAGCAATGGACACATGTTGCCTTGCCATTGGCTCTAGTAGGCACCCAGTACCTACCTCACCATTGCCACAGCTCGGTACCTACTACAATCCATGGCATGGCTCCTCACATCCAGTTTCTAGTTTGTCGTGCTCATGCCAAAAGGTTTTGGTGTCATGTCTAATTCTCATTGGATACAAGGAGGCACTCACAATCTATGACCCTGCCATGAGCTAACACTACATTCGGTGATGGACATGCATCACCCTGCCATGGGCTAACCGCTACATCCGGTAATGGATATGTGTCACCATGCATTGGTTGGAAATAGCCACCCAATATCTATTCTGGTGACGTAGGTTGGGTGCCTGCTTCAGTCCATGGCAAGGCTCATCACATCTAATAGTTCTTAATGTTTAAGCCAAAAGAATTTGTTGTCGAGTCTATTCCTAATTGAATACGAGGAGGCACATTATCACTTGTAATCAATGACCCTACCATGTGCCTACTACATCCTCTGGCAGGGCTCCTCACATCCATTACCTAGTTCATAATGTTTCAGATCCCACATCACAATAGTTGGAAGTGCTTCAGAAAAATCTCTAGAGTTATGCACACGTAGGAATTGCTTCGCAACTTTCTAGTTGGTGACAAATGGAGTAAACCTCAACAAAGACTTACAGTCTGAACCCCAAACCCCACAACGACTTAGAGTCATTGTCCGTGTGAAGCACAAATTAATTCGCATTCTCCGTGAAGCACAAATTAATTAATTCGCATTCTCCGTGTGAAGCACAAATTAAGCATATGTTTTAGAATAAGATTAACCTCTCCTCTCATATATATGCATAAGAACTATCCTTGTGTCACATACCTTCATGGATGGTCTGTCATTCTTGCTAAATGATGCACAGACTAGTGCAACATTAGTCATGTCTGAAAACACCTCCGCGTTGTAATCTCCTTCAAGCGCCGGATCTACAATTGATTCTATTCCTCCATCTCGAAATCTAGGTTTAGCCTTCATACAACAAATTGAGAATAAATCAGTGACATGAGATAGTTGAAGCATCACTTTTTAGGAATTTAAAATAATCCCGAAACAGTTCATTCAGTTGCAAAAGGCCACATTTTACTGCGCCAATTACTACAAGTGAGGAACTTACCCACTCAACCAAATTGGATTCTTCTTTCCTGGTATGATCAATAGACTCTTGACCAGTTATGATCTCCAACACAACCACTCCAAAGCCATAGACATCGCTTGCAGTTGTCAATTGCCGCCTCAAGAAGTATTCTGGATCTAAATATCTGCCCCAAGGAATTTGAGAATATTATGTCAGCCAAGGTAGGACAAAAAATTTAAGCATCAGTCAAAGGCGAAGAAACTACTGCTGACTTCAAAAGCACTCACATATTAGAGTTATTAAAAAAACCCTCTGGATCAAACTCCGGGTGAGTTTGGCTAAAAGGTGAGTTTGAGAACTTATGCACAAATTCACCCAAGTTTCCAAAGATTTAAATGAAACATTCTAAAAGAGTGAGGCCAGGCTATAAAAACTGGCATTTGTAACATGTCATACTAGGATGGGTGGGCCAAGCTAGCCTTGGATAGGCTGAACCAAGATTTAGGGTGACGGGTCCCATAGGTCAGACCCTTTTTTAGATTTTAAAGTTCTCAGTTTTTTGGATCAAAAGAGTTTCACCGAACTTTCACAATTAGGCTCCGACACAAGACACTTTAATGAGCCCTTCATTGAACAGTTCCTCAAACAGTGGCCAAACTCCTAGTGTAGCCCGTCTTTGAGGTACTTTGAAGATAACTCTCTTACAATTCCAAACTATCACTGAACTAGAATATATGATTCTTGAAGTCAATTCTTCAACTCAAGGGACTTCGAACTCCAGCTTAAAATTTCTGTATAGAGAAAAGTATAGGTTCTCACCCAGCAGTGCCTGCAGGCCGGGTCGAAATATGAGTGTCAAACTCCATTGTCTCCTTCGATATACCGAAGTCGGCAACTTTGGCATTTAAATATTCATCAAGGAGGATATTGCTGGGCTTAATATCTCTGTGAATCACAGGAGGATCCTGCAGATAAAACAGTGGTTTGCACTTCAAGGGTGTTCCTCAAAAAGAAATCTAAACAAGGTGAAAAATAATTGACCTCCAAATCTTAATGCTTTATAATTGCTGACTTGCATCAGTGCCACATCACACTCCAGCTGCTTTTTTTTGATGGCTTACCAAGAACCATTCTTGTTAGAGATCGAAACTTGAAAGTTTTGCCAATTAAATAGGAATACTAATGGCATTTGCAATTGCTTAAGTGGAATACATACCGCAAAGGAATGCAGATAATCCAAGCCTTGGGCTATCCCAACAGTGATCTCTAACCGCTTATACCATCCTAATAACACTCCTCCCTTTGCCCCTGTATACAATGAATTATATGTTGAGCATCCAAATACCTAATTTGAAATAATCTCTAAACATGGCACCATGGTAATCTTAACACCAAATTTTTTTATCAAACTTCAAACACGCTGTGAGACCATTGCAATGTCATATAATAAGAGGGTGATGTCATCTCACGTAGTAGTCGGTCATGCAGATTCCCATTCTTCATGTACTCATACACCAATATCTGTAAGCAAATAAATTTTCTGTGTCAGCAAGAGAAAAACTCTTTGCACTTTTCAAGCCAAGAATGGTTGGCAAGGTATTACCAGTCATCTATCAATTGATCATCTATCATAAAACTCTCAATCTGAAGGAGTATTGTATAAGGTTTTAATAACATGTTCTCTTTCCATTTCATACAATTTATTTTATATTTTTATTTAATTACTCTTGAGCAGCACAACATGGTCCCAAAATCTTAGATGTATAACCCCAAAGTTGATCGCATCTATCATAAAACTCCCAATCCGAAGAAGTACCATGAAAGGTTTGAATAAGATGTTCTCTTTCTTCTCTATGATTATCCAGAAATTTACATTATGTTTATTTTAATTGGTTGTAAGCAAGCACAACTTGAGCCAACGTTGTGGATCCTTGTGTGAGACAAAAATCGTGAGAGCTATTAATCCACAACATACTTGAAGCTCTTGCTCTTCACAAAATCCCTCAAGGCGAACAAGGTTCCGATGATGCAGCCGACTGAGCAAAATAACTTCATTCCGAAACTCCGAGTGACCTTGTAAACTTCCTGATGAAGCACGCTTGATGGCCACCGTCTTGCCATCAACCAAATTTCCAACAAAAACCTTCCCAAAACCCCCTGCACCAATTTCATGTTCCGAATTGAAGTTCCCTGTTGCCTTGGCAAGCTCAGCTAAAGTAAATTTGTGTACGCCTTCCGGAACAATCCAGTCATCCTCTGCAACTCAGACCTAGAATAATTAGCTGTAGTTCAAACGACAGGTTATATGCACCGCAAGAAAGTCAATAATAACATAATTGTGAAAGTGTAAACACTAATCCTCTTTTATCCAGTAAAGACATCGCAAAACTACTGTGTGAAATCATAAGTCAAGCATTTGAAGCTGTGACCACAAAAAGCCCCTATTCAACAGTGACGGCTCATGAGGCCCAGTCCAGGGCTAACAGGTCACGAAATTGAGATATTAATGATAGGCAGACAGATGAATAGCCACTCATGGCAATTCTATCCGGATCTGAATCTGTCTAACTCATTCAGTTGGACAAATTATCTCATCAATAACAACAGTTTGACATCAAGTACCCTTTGTACTAACCTTCTTCCTCTATCTTGTCAATTTGATTGACAATGTCAGACATGACTATATCTTCAATAACCTATATGTTAACCTTATATCCAAACTCATCAACAAAGTTATATATTTTGTTTCAAATCGAATTTCAAATTGTTGACAAGATGTTGAGCTCAATATTTTGTATGTGACATTTGCCACATTGTAAGGGTGAAGACAAGTTCAGCAGATTAATGTGATAGTTAGTTGACTTTTAACAAGATCTCTTTCATGAGAATTGGCTTCTGAGGTATTGAGACATCTCACCTCAAATCATCCTGCTTTTCATAGAACACGCAAGGCTTTGAAGACCTAAAGTTCCTGGAGTTACAGAAGCATGGAGGATTACCTGCGTGCAGCATTGAATTAACAAAGGGATAATAAAAGGAGGATTCTGTAAAAAGGCGTGAAGAGATATACCATCATCATTTCGATGGAAAAGAAGGAAGGGGTCAAATGGAAGCCTCTTGTGAACAGGGTTCCATTTGCAAAGAGCCACCAGTAAAAGCAAGATTGCAAGCGCTCCAACTATGCCCCCAATTACTGCCCCGTATGGAAATACATTCGATCCACTGCCACTGGCTGGATCAACTACAAGCACCACAACATGACCAGCCCACAAATGATCAGTATACTGGCCCAGACTATTCACCATCAACCAACATTCATAAGATCACTCCGAACCAATTTTAATGACACACTAATCAGATGTTTAGTGCACCTAACTTGATGCGTTATGGTAAGCAATGTGCTTCAATTCAAAAGTTGAAGGTTGCATTTATGATCCATCATGTTGTCACTATGACCCACAGATGCTCAGGTGTATTAATTGTTGGCAAAATGACCCACAGACACTCCAGATGGCGGATGAGATTGAGATTCAATCAACCTTACTCATGACTAGGCTTTTTCAGTGTTTATCAGCAGATGCAACATAAAATATGAAGGTATTGTACCATAATTTGCTGCCTTGCAGGTGCAAATTGTGATATTGTCATATATGTAGTTCCCACTGGGACAAGGAGCGCATCCTGCACCACAAAAAATATTTAATATAACCAACCAGAAAGCATAATGACACCTTGTCTGTGTTAAGAGTGTCTCCAACAAGCACTTACTCTCTCAATAATCGGCATTCTAGGTTTTATTGGACCAAAGCTCCATACTCTTCCCATCCACAAAGCTCAGATGTTATCCAAATGTTTGTTGCCCACCAAACTTGGAGAGAGAGAAGAGGCAATCTTCTTAACCCCTACACACCCTCAGATATCAAGTGACCCGAGGACTTTAGAGGATTGTCTCTCTCTCAATAATTGGTGGCCAATGAAACTTTACAATTTGGAGGCTCATTGAATCCCGTACCATCCACTATTCTGGCGAAAAAATCTCTGCAGAAAAATGGACGGTTGCAGAACTCCCTTGTGTTGTCCGTATCCCTTGTTGAAACATTTGTAAAACAATTTCCAGTATAATTTCTGGACAAGGAATTACAAACGATTAGTAAGACTGCAGAAGTTTTGTTCTTGTGAAATGGACCTCACAACATTGTTAGATGGACTTCATCAGAATTGATGATTGGACTCTTTAGCAAGGAAGAATCCTATAGCATGTGTAATAGCAAGAGCGGTCACATTCTTTTTGCAGGCTGTTTCAAACATCATGAATTTGTAGAGAGTTTGAGGAGATTTACAAGAAGAAACCTTTAATTTCTTGATTAATTAACATACTATTGAATATGTTGTAAAACCGGATTTATTAGTGCCAACTGGAATTTCAAACAATCTGTTTTTGCAGTATAAGGAAAGAATATGGTGAAGAACTTACACAAGGTTACCAAGGTGGAAGGAAGGATAGCTGCCATTGAAATAATTGCAATATCTGCACATGAAAGAGAGTTTTATTATGATTGAGCAAAGAAATTCTATTGATTCACAGAGAAGAATATCTACGCCAAAAGTCAAGGATCCATTAAAGCTTTGGATATTCCAGAAGTGTGTATGTTTTATTCTGAAAGCTAAAAGCCACTTATGAGTAGGGTTGACAGCCTTGTGTAATAATTAGTTTTTCTTAGCACATTGAGTCAGGTTTTTACACACTATTATGGAAAATATCTGTCGATTGAAACACAAAACTCCGAACTTTTTTGCAGTATCCAGAATTGGGAGAACAGAGCTTCTAAACTTACAGGCTTATGTTGTAGCGGGTGGACTTGACAAGAGGCATACTTGAATTAAAATCAGGAAATGGACCTTCAAAGGAATTTCTTGACATATCACTGCGTCCACAAAAAGATCAAATCGATTTTATTAAGAGTGTACAAGTAGATCATTGTGCGGTGTAAGAGCAACAATTACTAAGATTGAAGGTACCCAAACATCAAGCAGACACAAAAGCAAACTTAAGAAACAGAAAATATGTGGCATGGAGTGAAAGAGAAGGGAATAAAAACAGCAACAATGGGAATTATTGGCACGTTCTTCTACATGCCCACCAACTTCATCAAACTCCTTTGTGTAAATAATCTGAAAGACTTTGAAGACCCAGAAGATTGCATAGATTTTGGACTTACAGTTGTTCAATTGATAGATTCACAATCCAATCAGGGAAGGGGCCAGAAAGAGCATTGTTGCCTACGTGTCTGTCAACAAACAATATCAAGGTCAACAAGGTCAATATAGAAAACAAACAGTAATACTTGGATACAACATTAAAGGAAGGTGAGGTATCGTTACACACATCAAGGCCCCACTATGTTCAACAACACTATATTAACTTAAATAGGTCAGGAATTAAAATCATACAAAGGTTAACTGAGAGAAAGTCGTACAGAATCCTTAGCGTTGTGAGAGACTGCCAACTTGATGGAACGTATCCCGTAAGATCATTTGCATATAATAGCCTGCAACAGAAGGAGCCAATAGAGACCATTGTAAGATTAGAAGCGGTATCACCTCCAAGTTCTTCAGTAGGAATCACAGGTACAAATGCACATAACGGTACTTAGAGAGAGGGAGAGAGAAGACGCCAGCATAAAAAAGATGCTGCAACTTTGGGCATTAGAGTTATCCTTAAAGTCTCTCAGGAACTCAGCATGTTTTGGTAGGCAGTTTCGCCCCACTTTTGACAATTTATAATGTTTAAGGAACATTCAAAGTGGTGCCAGAACCCCTAATTTTGGTGAATTGAAGTAGAGGTGTTTGACTTTGGCCAAGAGACCGTTCTATAAAATTGGAACTCCTTGTCAAACTTTCAAGAGCACCATTTAAGGTGTCTTCAAAAGTTTGTCATGAAATCCACTTTATGTAGCCGTCTTTTGGCCAAAGGCAAACACCTCCGCTTCAATTCACCAAAATTAGGGACTCTGACACCACTTTAATGCACCTTAAACATAATAAATTGTCAGAAGTGGGGCGAAACTTCCTAACAAAACATAATGAGTTTCTGAGAGACTTAAGAGATAACTCCGTTGCCTCTACTCGTATGTGAGCTCGGGCGAGTTCATTGAGCCAGCCAATGGACCAGGGGTTACTGCCCCTTGTTAGGGGTAACAGAACTTACATCTTATTAATACTCTTCATGTTTGACCAGGATGCTGGAAGTCCTCCCCAGAGATTGCAGTCATGAAGGTTCCTGCATTCCGTGTTCCATTCCAGGACTGAGTTTTGATCTTTCTCAAGCATCAAGACAATAGCTTGAGTGGTTGGACTTTATCTCCACCAAGCCATGCTAGTGTTACCCGCTATGGTCCACCCAATCATTGCGGGGCTCACCAGATCAACTGGTCATTTCAAAAGCCATGGGTATCGCAGGGCCTGCGAACAAACATAGTCAGGGAGGGAACAATGGGCGATCAAGTTGCCCCGCTTACGGCCGTTAGAGAAGAGTCCACCTCTTGACTGAGGCAGTCAAGTGGCATGCAGGTGAAAAGACTCTATAATTCATGCTAGTGTTGCGAGGAAGAAAGATGACTCTGATGTTGCCGCCAGTGTGAATTATAGTATCGCTTCATCTTCAAGTAGGTCCAGGTCTATATGGAATCCCGAAAGGGGAATCACACGAATTAAAAGGGCCCCTGAAGACTGCTGCCTCCTTTCAAAGGGGAGCACCTTGAGACGGGCACGGACAAGCCGGCATGCACCTATCTCCCTCAAGGGCAAGCCCCCATGTTCCCACATGGTTGGTTGAAAATATTTGGTTCACCCATATACCCTCACTATGCTTGGGTGGATTTTAGGTGGTAGGGTGCACTTAAGCAGCTTAACCTCAGAGGTCCCATGGGATCTGGGTTAAGGCTTTGGGTTTAAGCGACTCTTTAGTGTTGGCAAGCGTACATGTTATCCTTTAGATCTTTCTCGTATTAAGCACATCACAGACCTATGAATTAGGAGAAAACTATGCAAAAGTGAAAAAGGATTTTAGACTCACAGATATTGTAGATTGATCAGGTTTCCAAACTCGGGTGGGATTGGTGATGCGAATCGGCTCCCCCACAATGTCCTACATCAACAAGCACAAATTGGGCAATTCAGAATTACCAGCCAGCCACCGGTAACATGGTCACAGATGAAAATTTTAAGCAGAATTTCAACCATTGGTCATGTTGAGTTCTCCTAGTGTAAGGCTTATTCGTAACACACAATATGCCCGAGTTGCTGATAGCATCGATAAAAAACATATCAACTTTTTGGGCTCACAATTGCTGTAATTTTACAAGGGATCCCAGGCTTGCAGCTGGTAATGGCCCAACAAGCGAATTGTTTCCAAGGTACCTGACATAAACAACAAACAAATTCAGAAGCGGAAATATTGTGGATAGAGACTGCCAGTTTTTAAGCAAACATTATTAACTATAAGGTCTCAACTGCAAAGTCAAATCAATACAGTTTCACTCACAAAATTTGAAGATTTTTCAAATTTGAGATAGCATCTGGAATAGGTCCAGAAACTCCTGCAACGTCCATCCTTCTGCAACACAACTCCCAACAGAAAATTTCCATGATAATTTGAAAGCAAACCAGGCAACAACAAGCATAGAGACAACTCTTTACATGCATGTAGTGTTATCTCAAGACACATTGACCACACATGTTCAAGTGTCCAACAAAAGCTACCCCAATGTATACACTTTCATGGAAAGATTTAACAATGTGAAATTTCTCGTAGATAAAAATAATTTTCAAAAATTAAAGAATTTTTAAGTATTAAAATACTAATTTAATTAAATATATTACCAAAAAAATAAATAAATCAACAATCAACAATCAACAATCAACAATAAAAAACTCAAAATGCAAATCATGAAAATATAGACCAGAGGTGGAAGGGTTCATAGGGAATATACAGCTCTGTGAGGTTCTCAAGTTGCAGTACTTCCAGTGAGAATGTCATATTTAAATTACACCTGCCCAAATTGCTGCAATAAAAATATATATGAGATATTTGGAATCACACACTTATTTTTCAATGGTAAGGAGAGTTGTAATGTGCTGTACAAAAATCCTATATTGATTACCTAGTAATACTGTGTTTGTCACCAAATAGTTACAATATAGGAATTTGATGGATTCCTTCAACAAAAAGCTCTTAAGTAACAATTTTGATTACTCAATTACACACTGGCTGTACTAATTGAGGGCATCGTTTCCAAATAATCACAGCCTGTTCCAATCCACTAGACAAAATGCAGAACTCAGAATTCCTCGGGTATACCTAGCCTATACTTTGTGAAGTACTTAATCCTTTGAAATTTACAATGAAGAGTTGGTGATCGAGTCACTCACAGAACTTGAAGATTTTGTAGGGCCGTAAGCTCCTGAGGAAAGGGTCCCATGACGTTGTTGAAACTAAGATCCAATACTACTAATGAGGTCAATTGGCCAATGTCCGAACTTATAGGCCCACTTAGTCCAGTGTTTGTCAGGTTTCTGAGTAAGAAAAATGGTAGCCATGTCAATAAGAAAAATTGTACGATCATCTGGATAGAAGAAATAGTCTTGATCAGCTACGCAATACAAAATCACCTCAAGCTTGTTAACCAACTACTCAGGATGTCACTGAAGTTAGAAGGTTGCTTATATTAAAATCGGGGGTCAACAACACTGTGTATTTTGATACTCCAATTTCTACAATGTTATTACATAACTTGCAGCAAGAACTCTTGGGAACACCAAGTCATTGCACAATTTCCTCCAGTATCAAGAATTTGTAATTGAAATTGATCAATATGAAGATTCTTCATACAAATTGGTGACTCGTCCTCCCGAGCAAGTCACGCCTTCCCAATTCAGACATGGATCAGTCCCTCCTACCCAGGTCGTAAATGTGCGTTGCCAAGACCTTGACATGCTAATAAGAGCATCCCCTGCCCAACAAACAAGCCCATAAATTACTAATCAGGAATTGAATTTTTGGACATCATGTTGACCTACATTGGAAATTGAATCCTACTTCACCACAAATGAATTTTATGTGCAATTCTATGATCTGAGTACATTTAAATGTACATTTGCCTATATCTCTCAAGGTGCATTTACACACAAATACTCGAGTGGTTGGTTGTGGTCATCGTTCAGGCCCACTTTCAACAACAACTACAATTTATTTCGTCTACACACAACTACTCTTGTAGTGGAAGAGTGGATTTGACCTCAATTGATCGTCCCTCCTATTGGTGCAATCCATGCTGTGGAGACAAACACTTCATGGATTCTAGTGAAAACTTTGTCTAAGAGTAACCGCCTCCGTCGAATTCTCTCCCATACTTTGGAATTGAAGTTCTCTCCTGGTGCCACATAGTAACTACAAACAAAAGTAGAAAGTAGAAAGTAAATTACAACCATTGCAACTACTCCCAACTACACCTTATTTAGGCAAGGTAGAGTAGTTGTGTTTTTGGTTGTCATCAATGCACCTTTTCCCTCCTTATCCCTCAAAACTAGAACCAAAGCAAGTCTGTCCATGGGGGTACTTGAAAGAGGAGGCAATAAACCTTCTAGGGTTGCACAGCATGAGAAGCAATTCAGCAATATCACCAATGCCACCAGCTCCAACCGCCACGTCACCATCCATCGCCCTGTTGCATCAGAGCCAAATGTCAGGTGGATCTCTTCATGACATTCTTCCGTAGCCTATTTTGGTTCGGACGCAATTGTAATAATTCTTGGGTAATCCAGATACACTAAGAATGATTCCATTTGGAGTACACCTCGTAAATTGAATTTTGGTAGTTGGGAGAAGGCTTTGTGTCCAAAGAAGATAGGCAACAATGAGGCGTCAACTAATGAAAGCTTGTCACTTGACCTTGATTCTTGGAAATTTTTTCTTGAAGCTAGAATAGAAAGAGAACGTCCTTACACATGCTTGAGATTGCTGTATTGAAATCCCAGGTAGATGCTCCAAAAAATGTAAATAGTAATAATGGAGAAGAGTACAAACTTGTGTGTTATAGTTACACAAATCTGTCTTAACTTCAATCTCTGTTGCATCTCTCAAGTCCCAGATGCATAGCTTAAGCCTCAAGGGATTTAATCAACCATCATCTCAGAAGTGAAACCTGTCTCTGGACAGGTTTCTGGAGTTTCATCCTTCTTGAACCAACCAGCTCAAGAAATTTGTTCACCGGTTTTTTGAAGGCTTTCTCAAATCCCTACCGATTCTGATCACCCTAAGTGACAAAGGAACTCATCTTGTATCTGGAGCTGGTGCATTGGGCATAGTCAAACTAAATAAACATTTTTGGGGTATTCCACATTCAAATCCTTTGGCGCATTTAACCAATATCTCAAAAGTGAATGGGTAGAGACAGGTTTTTGGGGTTTGGTCCCTCTTGCCCCAACCAGCTCAAGAAATTTGTTCACAGGTTTTTGGAAGGCTTTCTCAAATCCCTACCGCATCGGATTACCCTGAGTGACAAAGAAACTCATCTTATATCTACAACTGGTGCGTTGGGCATTGTCATACTAGGTCAACAATTTGGGTACATTCCACATTCAAGTCCTTCACGCACAACATTGCCGTCATTACCACGGAACTTGTGTTGGATGGTTCCTCCTCTTGATCCAGACTGCGGCAGAACTACCTACCATTCAAATTCAATATCCCATTGAATCATTTTCAACTCAGCTCTCCTAGAAGTTGACATTGTTCATTGCTTTCTTTCGTACCAGAGAGTTCCTCTTTCGTTAGGAAGAGAGTCAGAAGCATCATTATGCCTTGAAATGTCTAATATGAATGAAAGGGAAGGATCGGCTTTGCTTAAAGAAGCTCCCAATGGCCAGTGATGTCGTATTGTACCAATTCTGATCATCCTAAGCAGCATAGGAACTCATCTTGTATCTGCAACTAGTTCGTTGGGCATTCTCATGCCAGGTTAACATTTTGGGCATATTCCACATTCAAAGTCCTGCACTTGTGATGGTTCCTCCTCTTGATCCAGACTGCGGCAGAACTACCTACCAGTCAAATTCAATATCGCATTGACTCATTTGCAACTTAACCTTCCGAGAAGTTGACAATGTTCGTTGGTTTCTCTTCTTACCAGAGAGTTCCTCATTCGTTAGGAAGAAGAGAGTAAGAACCAGCATTATATCTTGAAATGTCCAATATGAATGAAAGGAAAGGAAAGGAGAACCTTGCTTAAAGAATCTCCCAATAGCCATGTTGTCGAATTCTAACAACCATCTCGATGCAGCAGCCATCCTTGGGGCGAGACACGGAGTACTCGAAATCCAGGGTGGTCGTCCCTTGTCTCCGGTGTCCACCAAAACTCAATCCCTACAATATTGCTGTTGATCCCCAACCGGTGGTTCTCCTGTGAACCCCGTGACCCTCGATGCACAAGAATCTCCTCAGCCTCATTAGCACCAGATGTTGCACCTGCTCTACCCTGAACCACTGCTACTATGCAACAACCAACACCTAAAACTACCTTTCAAACATGCATTGTGTCTGTCCACCATTCAAACGATGTATTTCGCCTCCTCCTCCCCCTGCCTGGCACATCTTCCAGGATTTGAAAGTATACCATCCCAGTGCTATTCCTGCAACTTCAGCTCACATTCACTAAACCTGCAATGCCTCACACACTCTCACTCTACTTACTGCCCATCTCTCTCCCTCTCTCTCACCAACCCAATAGTAACTCCTGTCAGGCTATGGCTTCTTCCTGCTGCGATGCCGGCCTGCCTGCGTGCCTTCCTTCGTCCCTGTGGTAAAAAAAACTTAGCGTAACGTGCAGCTCTCTGTGGCACCTTCTCGCATTCCTAGGGTGGTTGATCTTTTGGCAGATGACAGTCACCTAACTACATACAAATCTGGCAAAGGCTAACTTAGCTGCTGATCCGCTGCAAGGGGAGAGAAGAGAAGACTGATGAGACTGGAGCTTGCGGTCCTCGAAGCAGCTTTGCCTGAGGTGAAAAGTATAGAAGTTAGCGAGCACCAAGGTCGTGGTGGTAGTTGGGATGGAGGACTCCATGAGTAAGTTAAGGTAGATTTACGGAAAATGGTGAAAATAAGCTGATTCGGCCAGAAAGAGTGGCTTCGAAATTGTGCAATCTTTTTCAGAGATGGAGTAGAGGAAATGATGAGGAATGCAAGTTGTTTTGTAATTCTATTCCATGTAAATAATTAGTTACATTTTTTCAAAGAGGCAAGTAAGTCAAACTCCTTATTTGTATAACAGAGTCTCCCTAATATGAACATGAAAACATCCTACTCTGCATACGAATGCACGCAAAACGGTTAATTCCATGGCACCCAAAAATGATCGCAAGTGGTGTGAAACAATACTCACTACATCCCACCTATCACCACTTTCATAAGTAGCATTTTGTGTCCATACAAGAATCATCTACCCCTAGTCTAGTGCACCAGTAGTGGTCATTAACCATTTTCATTTTTTCTACATGAGGTTTGGTTCACACCATGGACCATGAAATCATACCATGAAAGATGGCCCTTTTTCATAGTATGGCTTCATGGTCCAACTTCCATGGTCCGATTTACAAAGCCTTTGGGCCCCTCACTAGATGTAAACCGAATGTGGACCAAGAGGAATGACCATGCACCCAAAAGTGAATGTGCTAAAATAATTAATATATGCCCAAAAAAGGCAATTTTGACCCCAAAAAATCAAGTTTGACCAGTCTCTTGTCTTCTCTTGTCTTCTCTTGTCTTCACCTTCTCTTCCCCAAAAAATAATCCATTAAAATTTTATTATAATAACATTTCTCTGCCATGAGCCCTTGCCTTTCTCTACCAAAGCATTTCTTTTACCTCTCCCACCGCAAAACCCGTTGGACCATGTCAGTAGATAATGTAGGCCTTAAAATATGTCTTTTGGGGACCTCGAACTCCATGATCACTCTAACATTTTTTTTGCCCCTTGGTGTCGACCGAAGTGATCCTGGGACGAACTCAACAACCAATCACAAATTTTACAGGTCTTTGGGACGACTTCATGGGCCATGGTGTAAGCAGCCCCTCAAGTTGTTGTGGCCATTGTTCTGACAAGGCGAGAGTCCTACAAAGATGGAGGCAATTGATTCATGTGGCAGTGGCAGTGATTAAATTACATAGCAGAGCAGCTCGTGCCTTGCCCTCGCAGGAGGACACGGAACCTTCCCTGCTGCCCACAGATTAAGCCTTCAATGCAGCCGGCCTCCAGACATGCATACATACATACCAGTGATCAAGGAGATCATTGGGCATAATCGGTTGAGATCCTAGTGTTTGCAAGTCCAACCGGTTACATGTTGACATCCTCCGGTTTTCCTTTATTAAATTGAAGTATATTCTATAAATTCCTCTAAAATGATCGGTAATTTTCTTGCAGTCTTGAACTTCAACCAGTTATTTCTCAAATTCAACCGGTTCATCTGTAGCTAACTGCCGGTTCTCCCCGATCATTGATACATACATACATATTCTGCCTTGCTCTTGACGTATGTGTCACCAGACTCATCTCATCGGTGTTTGGAATGGGACGAGCAACCAATCAGTGTGGGGATCACGTGGTCTTAGGGGACTGGTGTCATGACATTGCTCCGCAAAGTAAGGGTCTTCCTAGATCATCAGGTTGACACTGTAGCGTGGAGTGTAAAACTTTGCAAGATGTTGTGATTATACTTCTAGGATTCCATGGCCCATCCAATTGAAGATATGTGTTGACTAGTGTTATGATGTAGGTGAATGCATGGTATCAATAATCAACATCAATACGGTATCAAAGAACCAACCCTTGGGTATCAAAATTGTAATACTAGTCAAATCTTGGTATTTGGCGGGTATCCCAAGGTGCGAACATCTTTGTATACCCAAGTATATGTTGGGTCAATGCCATTCTAAACCGTATTGGTACAAGGGTGAATCGGGGGCCAATTCACCTAGATATGAAGGTTTTTGCATCATATATAGACCCAAATAGTATCAAAAACAAAAATATCTTCAAACAATCAAAAAATGTGGAATCCTCGTTATAGATACCCAAGTAGAATCAAAAGAAAGAGGATACAAATCCAACATTTATTTACACTACAAAGGTGGTTGTGGTGGACCACCCCAATCAACCACAACTACAAAAAAAAATTCATTCACATTTGTCTTGTGCGAATCATGTGGTTTTGGTTGATGGTGGGGCCGGTCTTTTAAATCGCAATATATCTTGGGCATGAGAGGAGATTAAAGTGATTAGTATCCTTATCGGCTTTAGATTGTAGTGTTAAGGATTGTAGTGTTAAAGTGAATGCCTCCTCAATTTTCTCTTTGGACCTTGGCCTTGTTTCTAGTGATGCCACATGAGCATGAACAACCACCACAAGGGTGGTCAACCACGTAGAGTAAAGGGGTAACGGGGTAAGGGGTGGTCATGGAGTGGGGGTGGTAAGCATTTATTGAACCTTTTCTATGGAAATAGAACTAAAGAAAGTAAAGCACTATCACTATCACTACCACTTCCACAACCACAACCACCTTAATGTAACATAACCCTTTTATTTCTAATGTGTCAATTGACTCATCCCTCGTTAGGTAATGGGTTTTGATGTGTGGATATAATCAAGAATGGTTTTTTGTCCATACAAGAAACCGCACTCATCTTCCTTGAGGTTTGCATTGTCCACATTATTGTACCTTGCACGCCTTTTGAAAACTCTTTCTTACTTTCGAGCACTTTGGGAAGCCCCATCCGATTGGAACAAATCATGCCCATTGCATAAATACCTTAAACTAGTAAATCCCTTAAATTGTTCAACAAATTGTAAAAGACATGTCCACAACCACCCACGGGGGGTTCACTTAGTGCATTTTAAAAACGACGTGCGGCATAATATAGGGAGGATTAAATTCGTTTGACATAAAAATTATAAAAGAATTCCAAATAATGAAGGGTCCATTAAAAGTAGATAGTCCCATTACAAGTAAGATAGATAGGTATAAAATATGGGCCATTCTCTTTTAGTAAAAATAATATAGGGGCTGAAAATAAAGATCCTAGGATGTATGTATAGTAGAATCAATTTTGTGCGCATGCCTCACGAGGGATGGATGAAAAATGACTCATCGTTTACCCAATAATGGATGAAATTGTAAGCCAACCCTAACTCTCTTCCCGACACCTCTCAATGGCTTCCCTCCCTTCTCTTGGTGGCCTCTCATTTTTCATTTTTCTTGTGGCTTCTCATTTTTCAAACATCATCATCTCCAAGTGATAGTGAATTGTGTTTAGATCTGTAGTGATAGTGAACATCAGCAAGGTAAAGGCTCATTATCGCATTGTAGGAAGGGCGCAATCTGGGAAGCTCTGATTTGTCACATATTCACCTATTTGTTGAGTTTCGGATCATGGGTGTGAGCGATTCTTAGTTTTCCTATGAGAGGTTGTTAAGATGTAAATATGAGGAAAATTTGAGCTTAAGGCTGAACTAATTTCTTTCGACCAGGGGGAGCTTCTGTATAGATTTTTCTTCTGTGGAAAGCAAGTGTCTTTTATCGAAGTAAATTTCCCTTCTGATGTGTTGTAAACTCACAAAGATTTTTGCCTCTACCTCTGAGACTATTAGATTCGCCCTCTTTTGAGTTGAGCTTCAGTTCGAAATTAATGAATTTTTGGGTCGGTACAAACTTTCTGCGACCTAGTACTAGATTTTTGTACTATTATTTGCTTGGGAATGCACCCTTCTTCGGACAGAACTCTGGAGGAACATGTTCCTATGCTACTAACATATTGAACGGAGTAGATTCCAGTTCATGGTGGGTGGATAGGGTGCAGGCTATGCGGCGGCGCAATGGAAAACAATTTGGGGTACTTAGGCAAGCGGTTGACCTCCTTGCTCAAACGAAGGAATCAGGGAGGAGAAGTCCTAATAATCCCCACATCGAAGTAATGTTGCAATATTATAGAAAACATCCAGGCCGTAACAAATTTAAGTATGATCACACGGATAGCAAATGGATTGATGTAGATTGCATTATATCTACGGTAACCATGAGCTACAATTCTACAAATGAAGTGTACACTCTAGATAGGAATGATTCAGAACAACTGTCCAAGTTTGTGACAGAACGAACTATATAAGATTCATGACCAAGCTTGGTGTGTTTCACACTATATGGTTTTGGTCTTCACTAGTATGTAAATTGATTTTGAATAAAGGATTTTTATGGAGCGGGTGTTGTGTTTGTGAACACACACTCAATCTTGTTGTGTTCCATCGTAAGTCTTCTTGTTGTGTTTTCACTTTAAGTTTTTTGTACTTGGTTTTTGCAATGGTATGTATTTTTTATACCTTTTTGTTGCCATGTTTTTTCCCACCACTTTTGCATTGCATACATTTTTAAATTAATTGTTTTAATTAAAAGGAATATAGACTACAAAAAATTACAATGACATGGGCATTATAAGTAATGGTAGGGTACAAAAAAATAGGCCATTTTAGAAAATTATGTAATTATAGGGAGCTTTTAATTCGTGCCTTGGAGGTAAATAGCCCCTAAACAAATACCCCTCTGCCGCACGTGGTACACGAAAATCCTATAGAGTGCCCCCCCCCCCCGTGCAACCACCACATGGTTTAGGTGCTCTAACCCTTTTACCATTTGCTTGACAATTTTCAAACCCACTTGGCCCCCCTCCCACCTTTCTTTGGAGCATTTATACCTAGCACAACTTGATTCTTCCTGTTTTATATATATATATATAGAGAGAGAGAGAGATAGATAGAGAGAGAGAGAGAGAGGCTTTTCTTGCTTAGTGCTAAGCTTACTGTCAAGCTTAGTCTTTGTGCAATACATCCTCTTATCAAGAGGCCAATCCATTCTTTTGCATATCTATGTACCTTTCAAAACCCGGGAGGGTGGGTGGGGTCATTCCTCATAGTTGTGCCTTGCCTAGCAATCAACTTACCATGGTCATTGTCTTCTCTTGGTATGTCTCTAAGAATATACACAACCATAAGTAATCTATATTACCAAGGTTTTACCTTTGCACCCTTACCACAAAGTAATGTATTTCATATCCAAAGTATGCCATCCTCAAGTATAAACCTTGCTCACTAAAACTTCAAAGTCCTATCATTACTCAAAATATTGCCTAACATTCCTCATCATCAAAGAATGTCTAAGCTCTATATACACACTATTTTGACAAAAGTTGATATGCAAAACCTAAATATGTTGTCAAATTTGTGAAGGGTCTGCCTCACCTGTGCCCATGCCACCAACCAAATGCAAAGAGAGGGTTAGTAACGTACACGAGGTGAATAACAGCAGAACCCAATTGTTATCTATGTCACACAATAATGTACAACATGAACATACATTTTGCAAACAAGAATACACATACTTCCATGGAGTACTCTACATGTTCCTTAGCCATTTGAACCTTGTGTATTTGAAGTTAGAGCTGGGTTACATACACCTCCCAGCTCAACTATTTTACACCACTTACACTAAGCCCAATAGTTACTTAGGGTAAACAACCGCCGCGGTTTAGCCAGCGAAAGGAGGTCCTTATGGCCTCACTCACTTAATATAGAGTTAGGTAATCCTTTGTGGCCATAGATGCAGATATCCTGATCTATGGTGGAAATTCGTTTGTTGAGATTAACCTAACCCTAAAGTAACTTTACTTTGGGTTTAACATAAGTTACTGGTTTGGTTCGTTTATGGTTAAGGCTATGCTTAGTATATATATATATATAGAGAGAGAGAGAGAGAGAGAGAGAGATCTGTAAGAATATTTGGTCTTCAAAACCTCAAGTTACCACATTGGAAACCTCATTTATGCGGTTTTGATTGCATGCAACCTCACTCATAAATAAATATGTTTTTACCTTACCATCATTTTTCCACCGTTACCGCTTCCCCAAGATTCCAGTGGCTTTGACAAACATCTCTCATCTTTGAACTAACCATCTCGCTTTGTGCATCTTGGCAAAATCTGTACCTGACTTGTCCACCACCGTCCCAATGGAGTTTGTCACATGGAAACATCTCATAATTCTTTTCAAAATAGCACATTGACATAACATTTGCAATTACATTGCAATAAAATATTCCTCCCATGTAATAAGATTTCATATTAAGGTTTTTAACCCCATAAGAACATGCATTTCCAAAAAGGCTTTGGAGTCTGCCATTTTAGGTGGAAACCACTAAGCCCCCCCCCGATAGCATGTAATCCTACAACTGGATTGCCACATACATGTTGTTTCCCTCATAATTTTCCGCAACATGATTCTATTCCATGCTTATAGAATAAAAGCATAAGCATCCTTAAACTTCCCAATTAGCCTTGGGTGGGGACCCTCAACCAATTTCTCCGGTGGATCAAGGGTGTTGCGATCCTACATCCATATGCCTCAAAAAATGGACTTTATTTTGGGGCACTCCTCCTAATCTTTACCATCGGCTTCCACATAATCACAAACATCAAGGTCTTCGTCATGGCATCATTGAGATCATCTTCTCTTCTCTCACTAAAGAGGTGTCCGTGATATTCATTTTCTTCAAAATCTTTGAGGTGGACAACATCAACATCTCAACATTGCCAAGTTTGTCTTCACCCAAATCAACTCACACATGTTGGGCTAGAACATTGTGCACAATATTATCCCCCTCGAATTGGACAACAAAGTTTTATTGGTTGCAAGGTTTACATAATGGCTAGTTGCAATGCCTAATAGTCAATCTCTCTGGCTTGTTGATTACCATCGTTGTCCCTATCTAAATTGTAAGCCAACACTTTGAAAAGGGTAATGCAATCAGCAACATGCAGCAAGTAATAAGAAATACCTACATCGTGCCCAACTTCAACATGCACAATTGGTTGCTCAAATTCTAGCTTGGTAGTTATTCTTTACAACATCTAGGTCATCATCATCCGTAATAGGAATGAATATCAAAATATGAGGCAAATTCCTTAAGGGGGAGCAAAATCTCAAATGGTGCTTTTGAGGAACATGGTTGGCGCCAACATTAGTTGCTTTCATAGCAAGTTTTGTTGCATGTGGCCTCCTCCTCCACTTCGATCGCTTCTGGGGGGCCTTAGGTTCTTGCAAAATCTCCTCAAGCGACATTCGAGGATGCATAAACATGCTACATGGAGGCAAATTTGCAAAGCTGGACAAAATGGCTTCCAACGCACACCCATCTCCATTTGTGTCCCCAAGCCATCACAATCCCCACCATTGCGCTTGCAAATGGTATTTATTGGTTTGTAACGACATGTTGGGTCTTGGCAAGGTAGTGAAGTTGTCCGTTGGTGTTTGCATTTGCGAATGGAGTGGCCGTCTAGGACACGTGCAAATATGTTGATGTACCGCATCGTGATTTTCGTCATCCCCCCTTCCAAGGTTTGTTCCATACGTTTGTTTGGAGGGTTCTTAGCTCATGCGACTATCACTGAGGCTTGAGGAGTCCATGTTGTCAGTGTGCACTATTGGGGTCCTCACAAAATCCCCTACTCCTATTCCAAAAGCCAATTATGCAAGGGGATGAGTCAAATTGGCTTCAGTGTCATCTTCTGGATGTTCATGGTCACCCTCACTTGCCAATGTGCATCATGATGACGATCCAACTCGCCAATCATGGATTGTCATGGTAATGCACACACAACATCAAGATGTGAACACCGAAATCCATAACAATATGCATGGAAAACGGACACACAAAAAATCAGGGTGACGACTAAGTTTTAAGGCCTGACAAGCAATTCAACATGATGTGCATAGAGGTGATTGGGAGAGTTAAATTTACAAATTGTGGGGTTTATTGGTTGTTTGTCACCCTCCACATTTGGGATGTCCTCCCTTGGATAAGACCAAATTGGATGGCGCAAAAAAATAATAAATTGCAATTGAAATCACATCCTCACATCTCTCCTTGTGATGGGGCACCGATCCAAGTATTGCGCTCATAATGTAGTGATTGTTCAAGTCTCGGTTCCATGGTGGAATGTAATCATTTCAAATTTGAACTTGGTGAGCAAGAAGTCCTTGGTCAAAAAACTTTAAAGACTAATTTTTTCTCTTTTTGCCCTTAGTTGCTTCTTGTGTGGAAATTTCCCACTCCTTAATCAACATCGAAACACAAGCCACTATGGTAGATAGACCAATATGAGGCACCATTGCATTGTCAACTTTATGGAAATTGTGGATTGTGCTTAGGCTTTATTGATATTCAAAGTACCCTCTAGTGTCATGTGTGTGGGATCTTGGTACATTGTCAAGATGGCACATGCACTTGAAGATTAATGTTGTGAATTGCATATTTCCCTTCATAATGTTATGAGGATGTTGCAGATTGCATGCCAACCACCACTACTTCTTAAGTCAATGAATTGATTCATGCAAAGATGGTAATCACCAAACTCATGTACATCCGTATTCATAGCAAACACGCCTTGCGGGTTTGTTGTTAGCTGCAAAACACACCACAACTCTTCCAAATGGTTGAAGATGTTTCATATTTTAGGAAGTTGAATTATAATGTTGCCCAAATTGTAGGTCCATCGTTATTATGAGTAATTGCATGAAACTATCATTGCATTCCCACCCGCAAACCTCAAATTGCAGTTGCAATTTAAAGCCTTTAAGCCATGAAGGTGTTTCATACATTTACAAAGCATGTGTTTTTATTTATTGGGATGTATATGGTAGGAATTACATTCTTCGGTGAAACATGGTTGCTAACATTTATGGTGAAACCTAACCCCACAAGTCGCGCAACTTACACTAATTGTTGACAACAACACTACTCCTATAAGGCATGCTACACCACTGTCTACAAATTTTGACAAGGCCTATTGTAAAATCGTTTAACCTGTGCATAATTTAGTAGAACCATGTGTCAACACATGAGCTGATAAGCATTTGTTATTTGTGGATGGTTTATCTGAAAAAAAATGCTCAACCCATCCACTCAAAAAAAATCCTTGCATGAACATCTTTGGGTGCAATACTTTATATTTTGTTATCAAATGTAGCCCATACACACTAGTGCACATGTGGCAACCAATGTACGTGTAAGTCACATGTGCGACTTCAACTCTAGCCAAAAAAAAAAGACACAGTGATTGAGTGGTGACCGAATATAGGTCACATGTGTGGTCAAGGGTTAAACTAAACTATTGATTGATTGTAGTACCAATAAACCATAGGAGTCAAGATGGATGTGAGGCATGGATGTGGCTCATGTTATTTCTCATTTGCGTGGGCTCTAGAAAATTAATGTGACCTACAATGTTAAGACTATTCAATGTACTAGCAAAGGACATGAATAGGGTGAGAGGAAATTATTGCACACAAGCGTACCTCTCATGCATCCAACATAAAAACTTAACCCCATGTAGGATTGTTGCCGATTCGTCTCAAATGACTTTAGGTAGTCGAATTTGAGTTTTTTAAGACTAATTCTAGTGTTAAATCAACAAGAAAAAGCAACCTCCGGGATGCATACTATTTCAAGGTTGTTACGTTGGATGACTACACTCATGTAGAATAATTTTCTCTCTCTCTCCCTCGAGTAGCAACTCCAATTTCATGGCCACCTTGAGGTCACCCTTTCATTTTCTGGTAAAAGTGTGGTCCACACTATAACTTAAGTTACAGCAGAATGCCATTACCCACATTGCACAATTTGATAGTTAAAACTTATACTTTTTTCTTTATTCAATCAATCAAACAAAATAAATAAATAAATAAGATCTGCATTATATTCAATCCCATTGTAATCAGCTCCCAACATGAGCACATAAACATGTGTACTTAAATCACTTTATTAATGAGGAGGCACCATGTGCCACTTATAAAACAGGCTATCATCAATTCAATGAACCTACTCACAACACAAACCTCATGTAAGTAAGTTAATCAAAGTATCTTCAAGAGTGTGACTCTTCTGTCCTCAACCTAAAATTTCCTGGTGCAAGTACCACATAAAGGCAGGGTTATTATGAAGGCTCTAGATAAGTGGATCTGAAGATTGAACCGAAGATAATTGTGAAGCCACCTGCAGTGCCACCATAGATCGAGACTGAAGTGCCCAACAAAACTTGTAATCCTGCCAAAACTCTCGAACTTATCTAAAGTAATTGAGTTCTGAAAGCAGGCTTTATTGGAGCCAATGAAACACTGAAACCTGGACTTGTGCAGTTACTTGTTGATCTTTCAGAGAGCAACGGAGACTTCAGTCTTGCAACTACACTATACTACACTAACTTAAGGTAGATGGGTCTTAAGTGGTGACTCATTCCAACTAGTCCACTTCTCCTAGGATATGAAACACGGGATTAGGGCTTACCTACATGACAAGCACTAAGTCAGTAGCTCCTAGCTAGGAATTGGCCTATGAATTTATGAAGACGCCTATGTGGATGTATTTTTTGAATTGCAACCTCTCTTTCCAAGCACTTTCCCCTGAAAGCTATCGTAAGAGTCGCAAGTGCCACTTCGGATGACAATTCATTTAATAACGATGCCCCATGTGTATGATATGGGAGTTGCGTACCCGGGGACCAATTCTAGTGTTAAATGATCCTTAAACAATAACATCCGATCCTACTATAACATTTTTTGCATAATCAATGAGATGTGCGCTTGTATACAACAATGTCCTCTTGGTGGGGTTGGCTTGGACTTTATGGCATCTTTGTAAACTCATTCATCATGAATGCAGGGGTTAGAATAGAAACATGCCCCATATAAAGTCGAAGGTTATCTCATTTCCACTAGACCCTTTCTTTGGATCCTTAGGCCTTCACCTTCTAGTGTGAAGTGAACTTGGACAATCTTGGATGCTTTGACCGATGAGAGACTTTAGAATGCGATTTGGGCGAACCAACCCATACACTCGTTCCTTGTTGGCTGCCTAAACCCTTGCCTCCAAGGAACCAATGTACGGGTTGTTTCGCCCCAGCCTTAGAATGCAATGGTCACAGGCTTTCAGTCTCGTGTGTGAAGTGGCCCTTGACACCCCACTACGGTTATTGCAACAAATATCTTTATTTTAAACCTGAATATCTCCATTTTGGCACAAGTCATGTTCTACAACTAGGTAGCTAGTCTTCCAAAACATCGGATATCTTCAACTCAGAAGATCCAGTATAAGAGAGGACACTAGTCACACCACGACAGCACCACGCAGGGTTAGTGACGACCACAATCGAAGGCCAGGTGTCCTTTAATTTATTTTAAATATTATGGCTCTTAATATAAAAGACAGGACCTAAATATGGGAGACGTCCTAGATTTGTTCCCTAGATCAAGGGCCTTTAAGGCTCTCAAACTCTGACAAGATCTAGTATAATAAGCCTCACTGGTCAAAGGATGTTGACTCTTTTGTTAACCTTAGGATACTGGATTGGCTATACTAAATATGATCATTAGTCTGCATAATTAGTGTGACTGAGAACCATATGACGTAGCCCTGAGACTTCGTGAACCATCGGGTACTAGATTAGAGTAAATTCTTACTAGGTACGATTGTGCAGTTACCTTTTAATGTGGCCTGTTAAACAAAACACTAATTACATATCGAAAATCCATTGAGACAAGTGTGATGTGAAGGGTCAGACATAGTGGAGGCCAAAGCTTGTTTGGATATAAAGGTCTAGTTTGGAAATGCTCGTTTAGCATCACCCGGATTAACATTTCAACCAAAATCAACATTATACTTAGTATATATGGTCTCATGTGCATCCTTCTTGTTATGTAATGTGGATTTTGCAAATATCGTGGATGGAAAATGATCTAAAGCATAGTATTTTTTGGGGCTTTACATTATGAGTTATTATTGAAATGTTAGATATATGTTGAAAAACAAGATTGAATCATGAGTTTCAAGTCATTGGACCCGGAACAAATAGAATAGCAACTCCTTGGTTCACTTCATGGAACCAAACAACTCTAGGAAGGAAATAATAACTCGACATTTCACAAAATATTAAATTTGGACATCCAATGGTAAAGGAGATTGTCTCCTCTTTAGCCTATGTTGAAGTTGTTCATAATCTCGTTGAAGTTGTTCATAGATGGTGTTGTAATTAGATACCATTCAATTTTATTTGCACTGATTGGGTACGTAACAAAACAACACCGATTATCCCAATTAATGGGGGAACGCTAATAGGTTGTATGGAAATTTAGTGAAGGTGCTATTAAATTTCTTTTTGCTATGAAATTAATGCCACCAAAAGATCTAAGAAGCACTATTCATCCCGGCACTATTCATCCCGGCACTATTCAACCTGACACTATAATTCATTTTTGCAAACCATTTATGTTATTATCACTCTACAACACCTTAGAGCACACACTCATTTTCTTGAAGTGTATGATAAATGAACATGTAGTCATGAATTTAGTAAAAAGTTCAGTCCTCACTGATTTTGAGATTTGGCAAAATAGTGCATATCATGGGAATTAGTGCCACACACACTAATTGGGATAATTAGTGTATTTAACCAATGGGCTGAAGGACTCGAATTCTGTAACCAAAACCTCTAGCCAAGTTTGGATTCCTTGAATAACAGTTGGTGTCTCCACGGCGTCGTCGCTACTTAACCCCTAAAGGACCAAGCGTCCAATTTTGGACGTTTTTGGTATTTTTGTGTATGCCAGAAGTTAGAGATTTGCACCGATGTGAATGAAAACAATTGCAATGGATGCGCAATGGATAGAGAAATGCAGCCCATAAATTTTTTTTTCAAAAAAACGATAATTTGGTGTTTGTAAGTGTGATGTAAATGTTCAAAATGCACTATTTGGCACTGTACAACTGCTCGAAACTGTTCATAGTATCCAATGAACTTGCACCATGGTGGAATCTTGGGCAGCCTTTATGTGGCCTCATTTTTTATTATGTAAAGGGTGCGATGCATGGGGGGAGGGGGTGGCACGTACATAGAGGGGGTATATAATGACACTATAGCCATGAAAGAGGGTGGTATGGCCAAGTCCCTGGTTGAGGCATAAAGCCGGCCAGGGGTGGAGGGCAAGCTAATCTCAGTCGTCCTCCCTCTACGTGCAGGATGCAAACGACATTTCCACTTTTTGGGCTGCCCGAATGCTTGCCCGGCTTGCTGCCCGATTGCATATAAGACTAGTGATCGGGGAGATTTTGGGCATAACCGGTTGAGATCTTCGTGTTTGCAAGTCCAACCGGCGGCATGTTGACATCCTCTGGTTTTCTTTTATTAAATTGGGGCATATTCTATAAATCCCTCTAAAATGATCGGTAAATTTCCTACAGTCTTGAACTTCAACCGGTTATTTCTCAAATTCAACCGGTTCATCTGTAACTAATTGCCGGTTCTCCCTGATCGTAGGGCTAGGGTGAACCAACCCGTACATTGGTACCTTACCGGATGTTTGGTGATGTCACATTCGAATGAATCGGCCCTCAACCCCATAGGGGGGCTTTTTTTAAAATAAAAAAATAAAAAAAATTAAAGCCACTTCATCCACAATATCTAGGATGGATGATTTTAAGGTGGTGCCACGAATCCCCAGCCATTCACCCTGCCCGGTAAGGTACCAATATACGGGTTGGTTCGCCCCAACCATGATCATAGTATAAGACTGGTATGTGGCCACACTAGGGAAACTTGCAACTCCACACGACAAGGTGGACATGTCTTAAATGGTTACTTCTTCTCTGACTAGCCCGCGTCTCCTAGGGCATGGAGCACACGATTAGCATGAGATGGTTAGCAAATCTAAATCGAAGTTGCATCCACTTTCCTAATAATTTTGGAGCTTGTATGAACATAGAAATATTCATGTGACACACTTTTGAAAAGAAATAGCATGATTTGACAAAACCTCAAAGAACAATGTATCGCCAAAGTTTAGGCGACTTCACAGAATTATGCATCACTACAAAATCTATGCATTGATCATGTGAATCAACATGATAATATATATGTCATAAAAATGGATGTAAATATTTATTTAAAAATTAATATATAAAATATTCAAATATTTTAATGTTTTAGGTACAATGTCCAAAACAAATTCTTGATTTTTTTTCTTTCTAAAATGGTGTCGAATGAAATCGGTACATTGTACACTAGTACCGTACATTTTCATTTGAAAATCGTATCCCCCATATAACCACTCCATTTTTAAGTCAATCCTATATGATTGACAATGCTCACCTGAAGTGGCATAATTGAAATCTGCTAATTTTCCTGGATACCATTTATTCTCATCTGTGAAATACATTTCTACTGCACGACCAATGAGAGATCCATTTGCCCCATCCACACATGTAGGTTGAACATTCCTATTCACCTCGAGAGAACAATTTTTGCAAAGGTTGCAAGTTTCCCTAGTGTGGCCACATACCAATCTTATACTACGATCAGGGAGAACCGGTAATTAGTTACAGATGAACCGGTTGAATTTGAGAAATAACCGGTTGAAGTTCAAGACTATAGGAAAATTACCGATCATTTTAGAGGGATTTATAGAATATGCCCCAATTTAATAAAAGAAAACCAGAGGATGTCAACATGCCGCCGGTTGGACTTGCAAACACTAAGATCTCAACCGGTTATGCCCAAAATCTCCCCGATCACTAGTCTTATATGCAATCGGGCAGCAAGCTGGGCAAGCATTTGGGCAGCCCAGAAAGTGGAAATGTAGTTTGCATCCTGCGCGTAGAGGGAGGACGACTGAGATTAGCTTGCCCTCCACCCCTGGCCGGCTTTATGCCTCAACCAGGGACTTGGGTGGTATGGGGCATGCAATATTGAGAATGGAATATATAAATGGTTGTGGGCCACGGCACGAAAGGGTGGGATAAGAATCTCCATTGTCCACACCCTTTTTCCTTGTGTGCCCGCCATCCACAACTTCCTAAGTAGTTTAAATTACATTTAAATTCAAGAATGACATCATAAATTTGCCAAAAAATTATGCATACCCTTATTGGTTTTTGTTGCATACATCCACCGTACGGATTTCAGTGCAGTTTTATACATGTATATTATTTAAACAATCGCAATATTTTCACGATTTTGTAGTTGTATATAAAGCAAGGCCCATATAGCCAACAAATTAGATTGAAATGACAGTTTGTCAGCACTAATAGTTGCCCAAGTCCGCAACTTTCGCAAAATGTTGCCTAAAAAACAAATATAATAATGGCAAGACATGTTCAAAGTGGACATGCAATGTTCGGGCAACTCAAGAATACCATCGAACCATCGAAAGACATATCAATCTTAATGGACAAAATTTACATAAAGGGATGGATATTTTTCCCTATCGTACTTGATAAAGCTAACAACCATTCCATAAGGTTGGAACCATCAAATGTTTGCTACGCTCTATGCACCATCCCATACATGACAGTGGCTTGAATTTCCTTCAGATCCGTCCAAATCATGCATGGTCCTTTAGGGGTTAATTCCTGCCGAGGCTCCTTCTCGACGTCAAACTCGCCATCCGCTGATTCTTTGTTGACAATGCACTGGTAGTCGCAGCAATCGTCGGAGCTGAAAATGAGCCGTTTCCCTTCGGCATCCACGCTCCTGGTGGGTGGCACTGTAATCCACAGTCATGGTGGATTTCTCACCTTTGCCGAGGGTGGTGAAGTCCACGAAGTAGCGGTGATTCCTCACCTTCATGTGCAACACCTGCGCCGTCTCATTGGCGATGACTGTAGTAGCGGCTGCGGCCATCTTGAATAATTTGGGTTCAACAGACCTAGTATCTGGTTCAACACTTTGTCGAAATGTAATGTTCCACGTTGGAATCAGAAGGTCTCAGCCAATGACACGATAAAGGCTCGTCCACGGCAGATACGGTGAATCGTGGAGGCAATCCATCAATCTCAATTCAGCATAGACTGTGCCTGTGGAGGCTCTTCTTCGTGTAACCAGGAAACAAGGTGTAATTCCACGCAATGTTTCCAGCTCGACCTGGAGTCCGGGTGGAGTCAACGCAGCTGAATTTTTCTGCAGATGCAATTAAGGAGCAATTGAGTGAGGATCGATCCAGAAATGAGTGACCGTTGCAGTAGAGTGAGCTAATTGAGGAAGCCGAATTGAAGGTCCTTTGAAGGTGATGCCGGCAAATGGAGGTCTTGGTTTTGTGATCCTTAATACAGATATAATGCAGAGTTGAGTTGCAGACGTCGGAGAAACTAACTCCTTGCCGACGAGGAGGAGCGATGGATTCTAGATTTCATTGAGTCCGTGCCTGCGAGAGCGGTGAAACTTCGCAGCCTTGGGGATGGGGTGAGGTGGGGTAGTTTTTTTTTTAAATTTAAATTTTTAAATTTTATTTTATTTTTATTTTTAATAAATAAATTTACTAATATAATTTTTTCACATTTTCTTTGTCCATAACATTATTCAGATCCATAACAATATTTTGTGGGATTGACATTATTCTAAGGAATATTCCACCATTCAAGTTGAATGTGAGGAATATTCCCCAAAATATTGTCAGTCCCACAGAACACTGTTATGGATCTGAATAATGTTATGTCATTGGTCCTTGGAACAATCAAATGGGAATGAGGTATTATCCCATACTGTGGGCACTTCTAAGTTCCACACGATGGTGTTGCCTCGCTTTGGCTGGCCACCATTCCAAGCTTGAAATACTAGTGGCAATAAGCCCCCCCCCCCAAAAAAAGAAAAAAAAAGAAAAAAAAGAAAAAAATTCAAGGTATTTAAAATCGACTTCAAACCTTTTTTTCTTTCTTTATTTGCTTACAATAAATTTGTCAACAAGATTTGAGGAAGCCATTGACAAAGATAATTGGCTCCTAGAAGGGCATTTAAGTACATTTGGACAATTCACTTGTCCAAAAATAATAAGGGATGTGCATTTGTGGGGAGAAAACCATCAAATGACAATAACAAAAGAAATAACACAACAATCACAACTTTAAATGTTTGTAATTCATGTTCGCCAACCACCATATTTGTGTGGTTTTGCGATCTAGTGTAAGTTATGTTGGCGGTTGGAATTGTCCAAAATTCATGCATAAATCCAAGTACACTTAGACCCTAATTCAGCTTGTTCCCCTTATTTAGGAGGGATAGAATTTGCAAATTGGGCCATTTTTTTACTAATATGCATTGTACAATGCATATGGGATATCTCAACTCCCACTTCCCACAAACCTTATGGATTTATTCAAACCTTATTCATTCATATACCTCTAACAATCACATTGCAAAATCTATGACTACGAGCAACCTAATGCTCTACCTTCAACAAATCATCACTTTAACCCCTTATAATTTTTGCATATGAAGTCCAAATTAAAGAGTTGAATTGACCATAGAGGCTATGATGAAAAATTTCTAACAAAATCAAGCAATTTCCCATGCAATTCAACTGCCTGAATTGTTAGTATGTCCATCCCCACTAAGCTCAAAACTACACTAAAATTGTATTTAGTGTCACTGTCATTTGGTATTTTGTGTCATTGTGATAACTTTTCTAATGACACTTCCTATGAATAAGAATACAAATATTATCATCCCAACTTGCTTTTAGGTCATCCAAATACCAATTATTGAAACGAAGTTTGGTATATCATGCATCCTAACAATTTATGTAATGAAATATTGTCATGGATGTTTGAAATTTGGATGAAAAATCACTCAGTAAGTGACAGTAATTGCAACACTGTAAATCTATAATCCCCCAAAAAATGTACAAGGAATGAAAAATAATGTTGGGTTAACATTTAGTGTTGGTGACACTACATCACGGTTTACAGTCAGTATTGAGCAAGACAAATAAAATTGGTGACACTAGATATCATATTTAGTGTAGCTTCAGAGTCACTGGTTCCAAATTTGGAGTCAAAAATGCTAATATAATATTGAACTATAAGTACGGTCTAATGTTTTCACCTTCAACTTACATAGCTATCCATGAATCCTTCAGGCCCTGAACCATGTGACTCTTTGCGATTAATTGCATTGAATAAATTACATCAAACCCTAAAAGGAATAGTCTAATAACCATTAATGGCACACTCACAAGCTCATGGATTCTCTCCAATCCAATTACAGTGTGGCCCACATGTTGTTTGGGTTGGGATTCTAACAAGTCTGCACACGGGTCTCAAACTTTTGCCCCAACTTACTCTAAGATAGAAACACCATAAGCAGTTAACTACCCTCTAGCCATGCACTAGACCGCCGTCATAATGGTGAAGTGCCATTTCTGAAACGGATCATGGCTCGGCGGCAACTTCAATGCGTGTACACTTAGTGTAGCCAATGGGAGTCGAGTGTTAATGTACTCATGAGGTAACCGATTTAGGCAATGTTATGTATGGAAATGTGGATTACCGTGTTTGGTGTAGGGAGAATGTAGTGAACGAATAGGAGGTTTGACTTCTTTCCACTTTGAAAAATTGTAGAATTTTTTGTATAGGACAGAAAAAATGAAACAACTTGCATTCTTCATGAATCCTTCTCGTCTATGTTGGAAAATTATCTCATGATTGTCGGACCATATCTTCAATGCGAATCACCTTATTTTCACGGGTTATGGTATTTCTACCTTAGAACATGGATGGCACCAAGCAACATCTTGAGTTCACGTGCACATTGTTGGGTCAAAGCCAACACTCTTGGAGTCAAGAATCAAGATCGGATGTACATGTGTTTTGTCACTTGCTTTTGCCAAGTTCTCGTGGCATCCCAATGCTTGATTCCCATTAACTTAGGCCATATAATTACGATGTGCCGGTTAAGTCTCCAGACCCCAATGGGTGACAAAAACTTGATTTCTCCCACATTTGTGTTATTATAATTACAGTTCTATTTCTAATATTCTAACATTATTCATACATAATATCTAAAGTAAGATAATTTTCTATTGTCATGGGAAGATTTTTTAGATTTTTGCCCGATAAGTGGTTTTAATGAGAATAATTATCCAATGTGGCCTAACAAGTACTACAACACTAAATGTTGTATTTAGTGTCACTTACTATTTGGAGTTACATAATGCTATTTATTTTCTACTATTATTGTAAATTGTTACCAAGTAACATAACATTAAGTAGCAATGCTAGGAGGGTACCCTTTGAGTACCCACAAATTTACCTCAACAAGAAGGGAAAAGCTTGCAAAGCAAGGGTGAATGAATGGATAATCAATCAAATATAGAAGCTTCAAAAAGGTATCAAAGAGGTTTCCAATGCGGGTGTTGGGAGACTTTTCCAAAAAGTTCAACGACCTTTTTGACCTCACCAACTTTCCCATTGCTTTATAGCTATTTAGATTTGTTTAGATCGTAATTTAGCCTAGATTAGAACCTTTACCACCACTTGGCATAAGTTTTGTCCTAAAAACTGACATAATTAATTCTAAGTATTGAAAGTAACTACCCAAATAGATTAAAAATAGCCTAAGTAAAACTCAAACTTAGTGCTACCTTTGCTCTTGAAAAGAGCATCAAACCGGCACGCTCCGGTTTGATGCTCTTTTGAGAAGGTCAATCCGGGCTTGCTACTTAATGTTATGAAAGATGTTAATGTTCTATAGTGTCCACATAATTTGACTTTTGTTGACAAAAAAATGAGATATACAGTAAATAGTTATAATATTACCAAATTCCAAGTAGTAAGTGACACTAGATACATTATTTAGTGTACTATCCAAGGTTTGCAAATCTCATATAATATAGTTCATATTTTAGTCATTTACGATGCATCTTAGTTAAAGACCAAATTACGATTTGTTCTAGTATAAGAAATGCACTTGTTGAGACACTACCTATGCACTTGTTTTTGTCACATTATTAATACATTAGAGTTATCCATAAGGTCCCTCAAAGAGGTCGGACACCATGGGTTTGATCCTCCTTTGAAAAAAATATTTTGTCTAGAGCACGTTAGCTCGTCATGTATTGGAGCCTATTTTGAAAGTTGGGTGAAACCATTGAGACCTCTTTATTTTCACCTCTCAAACTTTGAGAGGATTAAAGAATCTAAAATAGGGTATGCACACGGGGCCGTTGTCTTAAATCCCAGATTGGCCTATGCAAGGCTAGATTGGTCCATCTGTCATAGTAAGACAAGCCAAAAAATTGGTTTTGAATAACATGACACCACTCTTTGTGTATGGTAATTTAAGCATCAAGAGAACTTGGATGACTTTATCTTAATTCTCATAAACTCAGGGTTTGGGACAAATCCCATGGTTTTATTTGCTTTACTATACGGATAACTCTAAAAGGAATCAAGTCTTCTCATTTGTATGCGATTCCAGACCTTGGAGATGTTCATGATGCATACACCATCCAGAAAACACACGAGAAAGCGAAGTGAAAATTGGATGTGTCCTCCGGACATGGGCCTTTTCTACATTCAACACACGACAATTTCATATCCATGTAGGTGGCCGTATGGGATGCATTCCGCTGCCTGAATATTAGGTTCAGTTCTAAAATCACCTGTCGTGGTTGTTCTAATGGCACGATGTCTGCACAACAACATACTCAGTGATTCTAAAAAAGGGATTGAATTCCAGATATTGACGAATTCCGATCCGTTCCAGTCGAGTGGGTATAAGTAAGAGTCTGGAAATTGTTTGCCAACTAGGATCAAATTTGACAGTGACGTCATGCACATAGGATTCATGCAGAGACAAGCATTGGGAAGGAAGCGAAAACGCCACTCGTTCAAGCAAAGATGAGGAAAACAAATTAGGGTTTCGAGAGCTGGTCCATGTCGGAATGAGAGTATATCATTAGTCCTCAATGTGAGGGACTAAAAAAATCTGTACAAGGGAGGAATGAGTAATCAATGTGCCAAATGGGCCTAAATTCTCTAAATTTACGCCCCGATTTCTACAACCAAAATCTCCAGCTGAGTTTTGATCTCTTAACCGCAGCGGGTGTGTTCACCGTTGCATTGCTAAAATGCCTCCGCGGCTCTTTCTCGACGTCAAACTCGCCGTCCACTTCCTTGATGACGATGCACTTGTAGTCGCAGCACTCATCCGAACTCAAGATCAGCCTCTTCCCTTTGGTATCTACGCCCATCAAGAACTCCTGGTAGGTGGCATTGTAATCCACATTCATTGTATACTTGGCACCCTTGTCAAGAGTTGCAAAGTCCACGGAATACAGATGATTCTCAACCTTCATGGTCAAAGCGTGCGCCGTATCATTGACGATCACTGTGGTGTCCACTGCCATCCTGGATTTTGATTCAACTCTTCTCAACGTCTACGAGGATGGGACACAGGCGCAAAAAATCCTAATCCACGACGATGTCTCAGAAGGAGAAATTCTTCGAGGTGGTCCAATCGCAAAGACGCAATTATCTGATTTTCAGCAACCTCAGAGCTGAATCTGCTTGTCAATGCAAAAATGAGACGTATCGCACTTCTAATCCAGAGCAACTTGGATGGAGTGGGGGCTGGAGTCTTGGGTCGTCTCTGCAGATGCAAGTGAGAACATATGGCGATTGAATGATGTCTGTGTTGGCGGTCGTCTGTGATGAGACGCTGCTGTATACATTCTGTGAGCGCCAATGATGGTAGTTGTGGGCGCTTCGTGATCGTTTATACCAAGCTTAAGCCAACTTGGATTGCGGAAGCAATTGTTCTGTGAAGGTGCCGCCGCCGACTTCGCGGGAATTACAACAGTGTGTGGGACCTGAGTGGCCGAGTACAAACCACCGTGTCGGTCGGTGCGAAACTTCTCCAAAGGAGTTGCGCTGGTTCTTCCTCGACGCTTCCTTTTTCTCCACGCCACCTGGAAGCCAGCTACACTGTTTTGTCTAAATAGTGTGGGTTACCATTTGGAGTTACGCGTTGCTATAACATTTTACTGAGACGACCCTAAACTACTGGATGATGGTGGAGTGATACCCAAATCAAAAGGAAGAGGTTGGCGGTTCGATTCCCGGCTGTGAAATCTCCTCTCTACTTGACAAAAACTTGTCAAGTGGTTAACTACTTCCTATGCTTTGGTGTTGGCCTGTCGGTAAGGGTGCATTTCTTTTTAATTTATTTTAAAATACACATTTAAAAATACTCGGCAAATTTTGAGGCATTTTTTATGTTTTTTATTATAAGTTCATGACTATAGCCAATCCATGCCAATAGGGCAAATATAGACACGCTCAACTTCGACAATTGTTCCATATTACCATATAGCATTAGTACATTCAAACTCAATGGCAATGTTTGACCCTTGAGCATTGCCATACAAATTGACAAATATTGGAATATATAACGCACCACATGGCACATCGGACAAGTCGTGAATGGTGGTTTGCATTCACAATGTCTTCATTCTTGGATCAATATTTGGGCGGAGAAGAGCTCGAAGACCTAATCCTAGAAGAGGGGAATGTTTTCGACAATGATTTGCCATAAAGGACCTCACGGATTGATGTCTTCGATGATTTTCAATTAAAAAAGATAAAAAAACATTTTTAAACATTTTTAAACATTTTTAAACATTTTTAAAGATATTTTATAATGCCGCCTCCGACCTCTAGAATAAAAAATGCAACACTACATGTCGGCCTTCTATCTCCAAAAAAAAATCTATTGTCCCCCAAGAATTTACAAGGAATGACAAATAATGTTGGGTTAACATTTAGTGTTGGTGACACTACACTCTGGTCTACAATTAGTATTGAGCAAGATAATTAGAATTTGTGACACTAAATATCATATTTAGTGTAGCAGCACACCAAAGAATATGATATAACTTAGTTGGTAGAATATGATAATGCTGGTAAAAAGTTATAGCAACACATAATTGTGAATGGTAAGTCACACTAATTAGACAGAATAGTGTCGTGCACTAAGTGATTAAAGGCTTTGGGGGTTTGACCTCATGAAATAACAAAATAATAAAATATATAAACCAGGGTCCCAAGTCCTACTCATGTTAGCAAGTCCCAACATGGAAGCAAAGTCCCGACTTTTGAGCCTCAAGAAACCACTAAAATATTAACTAACATTTAAGTATATTTGGACAAACAACTTGTCTAAAAATAATAAAGATGTACTCTTGTGGGAACAAAATGATCAAACAAGAATTGCAACTTTGAATGTTTGTATTCCATGTTCAACAACCATCATATTTGTGTAGTTTTGCAATCTAGCATACATCATATTGGCGGTTGAAATTGTCCAGAATTCATGCATGAATACAAATATACTTAAATCCTAGTTTTTATATTCATTAAAGCGGGGATCTTGATCTTTTTATGCAAAAAACTCTTGGGACTTGTGTTGAGAGTTGGGTCAAGCAAAAAGCTTGACCCAACTCTCAATGGGTCAAACAAAAGCTTGGCCCAACTCTCAACACAAGTCCCAAGCTTCACTTCCAAAAAGTGTTGCCATGTAGACATCCATGCCATACATGGGACTTAGGACTTGGGACCCATGTGAAGTGGTAAGTCCCAACTTCCATGCTCTCAATGGCGAAGGTCATACTCTCTGTAATATGCCATTTGGCCTCATATGTTGCACTATTGAGGTTTTTCAAGGAAATGGCCTATTTTAAAGTAAAATGCCATTTTGTATACATAATGAAGATGCATAAGTATGAAAGAACATTTGTATTAAAGAAACATATGGAGATTAAAAAAAAAAGTCCCATGGTGATGTCTTCACCATATCACACACTGTAAGAGTATAGATGTCAAAACAAACATATACTACTGAGTAAAATTTAACATTGATCAAGAAATTAAGTTTACAATGAATAAGTGTCTACTTATATATCAATCTTTGCCTAGCTCTAACTTCAAGTTCTATCTTTGAACTGAAGTAATTTTAGACTAATTCTATCTTTGAACTGAAGCTATCTATCTTAGACTATTTCTATATTTGTTATCTATTTTAGACTACTTCTATATTTGAATAGAAGTTATCCTAGACTAGCAAGTTAGCGAGTGTACATCCAAGCTTCTAACTGGGCTTAGCCCATGACATATGCCTCCTCCTCCTCCTCCGTAACTAAGAAGGGAGGAGAAGATCTGCCCATGGAACAACTGAGCCTGCATCGCGCAATGAGCGCTCATAATCATCCAAGCCAACCGCATCTTGCAAATGACGTAATGGTTCCCAAGTGGGCTCGGGCCACCCAAGCCATTTCACAAGTAATTGCCAACTACGTCCTCGGCGCCGATGTCGCAATACCCGTTCAACTGCGTACTCGCCGTCATTATCAGTTGTGGCAGCTGAAGGATCGAGTGGATTGTGCAAAACAATACCAGGCTCATTATCATGTGCCAATTGAGAAGGCAAAGGATCCGCTCCTGCCTTCTTAACCAAACTCACATGGAAAACAAGATGAATACCGGGAGGAGTATTCAAACGAACCGCATGTGTACTAACACATTCAAGCACGCGATAAGGAAGGGCGATCCAATCGAGCTTCTTGATCGGCCGTGTTGTATTGATGTTCTGCAATTTCAACCAGACACGGTCATCCGGACGAAAGACTTCGGCCACGGAACGTCGTGCGTTAGATTGACGTTCTTGATTTTCTTGAGCAATCGCCATTGCTGTTTTCGCCATATCAGCACTATGACTCCATTGCTCAACAAGCTTACGTCCCTTCTTCGCCGGTGATAAGGAAGATCCTTGCTCCTTAGGTATGGTAAAATCCATGAGAGATTGATGAAAGTCGTGAGTCATAAAAAATGCTGACATACCTGTGGACTGCGTCACCCGATTATTCAATGCCATTATTGCTATTGGCAACTGAAGAGCCCAATCGTCTTGTTCAAATGCAGTGAAGATGCGAAGGTATGTCTCAAGCTCTTGATTGGCACGCTCCGTTGCACCGTCCGTCTCTGGATGAAAGGCTGTCGACAATCTCCGTGTGATCTTCAGCAATCGGCACACTTCTCCCCACATCATACTCACAAATTGACTTCCACGGTCGGAAACGATTGCGGTCGGTAGTCCGTGATGTTGAAAAACTTGCTCTAAGAGTTTTTGAGCTACATCAATAGCACGAATTTCCTTCATTGGCACGGCAATGATGGATTTGGACAAACGGTCCGTCACAACTAAAATATTCGTATAAGTGTTACTTGGTGGCAAGCCGGTGATAAAGTCGATGGAAAGTTCCGTCCATATCCGTACGGGAATTGGCAAAGGTTTTAATAAACCTTACTTTTGCTCACGCCAAATCTTAGATTTTCCACATACATTACAATTTCGTACAAATCTTCGAACGTCTTGAGTCATTCCATGCCACGTATATTCGCGTGCGAGCAAGTCTCGTGTTCCTTCACGACTTGGATGTCTAGCCAATGGTGAGTCATGAATAGACTGAATCAATCGCGTTCGAAGTGGTTCGTACGCCGGTATCCATATTCGTCCACGCCAACGTAGCCGATGGGCTTGATCTACAGAACATTCACTAATTGTGATCGGTAGGCCCCATTCTTTTGGTAGTCGGCGTTTGCCATCCATAACAGCCTTCCGCATCTTCCAATATCGATGATTCGTTTTGAGTCCAGCATCCCACAATGCAATCATCTCTTCGTCTGCAAATGGACATATAGGACGTGGTGTCATCATTGACTCCGTGGCCGCGATTTCCTTTTCCGAATCCGCATCGCCATCTTTTATCCATGCGGATTTTGCAACCACTTTCAAAGCGTTACCATCTCCTTCCAATAGTTGATGATGTCGGTTTATGATCCGATCATCATTCATATCGTTGGGAATGTCTTGTTCGCGACGAGAAAATGCGTCTGATTGAACTTGCTCTCTTCCAGGTTTATGCACTATCTCAAAGCTAAAGTCATTCAACTCATAAGCCCAACGCATTTGCCGTTCTCCCAGATGTTGCTTCTTTCGGAAATAAGCCAAATTACGATGGTCCGACCATACCTCAAAATGTTGTCCAGTAAGCTCCGTACGCCATTCACGAATGCAACGAACAACTGCTAACATCTCCTTGTCATGAATTGGATAGTTGGATTCAGCTAAACTGTGCTTCTTCGAAAAATAAGCAACCGCGTGCCAAAGTCCATCCACCTTCTGCATCAAAGTGCCACCAACCGCATATCCAGAGGAATCACATTCAATTGCCGTTTCCAATCCTGGGGTCCATTTTGCTAATACTGGCGCATTTATCAAAGCTTCCTTCAACCGATCAAATGCAAGTTGACATTCCGATGTCCAATTGAAAGGTTGGTCTTTTCGCGTCAATCGAGTCAATGGTTCTGCAATATTCGCGTATCCATCTATGAATTGTCGATAATAATTGCAAAAGCCCAAAAAACCACGGACTTCTTTCACCTTCTTTGGCGGCTCCCATTTCTGAATGGCTTCAAGTTTCTCCGGGTCAGCCCGCAATCCCTTACCAGTTTCTACTAGATATCCAAGATACTTAATGACACTAGCTTCAAACTCACTTTTATCAAAATCAAGTTGAAGCCCTGCGTCAACAAGTTTGCGAATGATCCTGAGCACAGCGTCGCGGTGTTCTTTTTGTGTATCACTATAAATGACCACGTCATCTAAATATGCAGAACAACATATATCTAGTTCGTCTCGAAGTACCCAGTTGATGTATCGCTGAAATATTGCGGGTGCACCAGTGAGCCCAAAAGACGTGACTAACCACTCGTATAGACCAAAACGTGTGTTAAACGCCGTCTTCCACTCATTACCTTTTTTAACTTGTATTCGATGAAATGCAGACATGACATCAACCTTTGAGATGTACTTGGCTGTAGCAATAGTCCTCAATGTCTCGTCAATGCGCGGGATCAGATAGCTGTCCTTTCGACTTATCTCGTTCAATCGACGATAATCAACACAAAATCGTAATCCTCCACCAGGTTTCTTAACAAATATCACTGGGGCTGCTGCAGGCGAATTGCTTACACGAATGAACCCGTTGTCCAACAGTTCCGTAAGAGTCTTGCGTAGTACCAAAAGTTGATCCTTGGACATTTGGTATAATGGCATTGCAGGGATGTCATCGTTGGTCTTCCCTTCAACAAGATTGATTTCATGATCGACTCATTTTCTGTGTGGCGGCAACGACTTCGCGTCTTGCCGATTGAAGGCATCAATAACTGGCATCAACCAGTCTGGAGCATGTTGCGCAGGATCCTTGTACACCTTCTGTTGGAGCGCCTTCTGAATGTCAACCAAGCTAGCAGTAAAAATCTGTACAGGTTCATCGCTAGCTTGCAAGGTCCGGATTGTTGCTGCATGTATTTCCCGAATTGGTTCCGATGTAATGGGTTGAGTCTTGACGATCATCTTGAAAGGCTTCCGAATGCAAACCTCGCCTTTAGCAGGTCGAATGCTAGCGTTATGTCGCTCCATCCAGCTTTTTCCGAAGATGACATCGTCAATTTGTCCGGGAATAACATATGCAACAATCATTTCTTCTATACCATTGATATCAACTTTAAATGTTGCTATGCGTTGAATCATAGGTTGCTCATTTACGATTGTAACTTGTTCGAGGGGTCTAGGTTTGATTGGTGAAGAATCTAATCTATTCTTCTTAACAAATTGCTCAGACACAGTTGCGAAGCATTGGCATCCAGAATCGCATAAAGTATGAGTGGATAAAATTGAATTGATCAAAATATCAATGTACATACCATCCGTGTCAAGATTCCTATGTGAACGCCAACTTTTCAACTTCAACAACTTGTCTAAACGCTTCCGACTGAGTTTTTTGTCGGAAGCTACTCGTTTTCCGACCCCGTCTCAGAATCAGAAGTCTTCACCTCTTTGACCTCCTCTATGACAACATTACTCTTCGTTTTGACTGCGCGCACCTTCATGGTCTTCTCCGCGTCTTCTTTTTTAATCTTTTCTTGGGCATCACCCTTCTTTGACAAACAATCATTCGCACGGTGGCCACGCTTCAAACATAAAAAACATCGACCTTCTTGACGGCATTTCTCTTGTTCATCTGGCGTCAGGCGTCTTCGAAACTTTCCTACTTGAACGGTAGGCGTCCAATCCATCTCATCTCCATCAGGCCACACGCGATTTGTTGTTGCTATCGGAGATGCACGACCTTTCTGATATTGAAGGCAATCAAGTTGAGAACCAACTGCCAGCAAAGCCTGCACAAAAGTGCCATAGTGATCATACGTGACGGGCCCGATCATCGCGCGTTGCATCTCCACGTTGAGAGCACCTCGAAGATATCCAATTTTCACCATGTTAGGAACCATGGTAAGTTGACTTTCACCAAGCTCTTTCTCAAACTTGGGCAAAAACGTTGCAAACGATTCTCTGCCTTGCTTCATCGCCTGAAGTCTATTCAACGTCCGCGCCACTGCATTTGGGTCGATAAAAACGCTGTCAAGATGCTGAACAAAAGTTCTTACATCATAACCCGGTTGGTTTTGGTAGAATGATACTACCATCAACTGTACTTTTGCCTCCATCCTAAAGAACAAATACGCCGCTTGGTCTTGGGGTGTTCCGAGTACTGCCTCATCGATTCGAAGCTTGTTATCAGCTTCGACCTTCCACATCGGGTAGCTCTTCCGACTACCATCGAACTTCGAGATGTCCGGTAATCGTTAAAAACAACGCAGGAGCAGTAACTCCATACTGCTGTTGTTGCAAAGATTGCGGCATCATCTGTGACGAAAATAGACCTCCCAATTGCTTTTCAGCTTGTTGTGAAGCAGCAAGTTCTGAACGCAACCTCACAATCTCCCGTCGATAGTCCTCCTCCGTATATTCTTCTTGCTGCTGCTGTTGTTGTTGTTGTTGTTGTTGTTGTTGTTGCTGTTGCTGCTGCTGCAAGATCTCCTCGTTGAAAATCGCGCTGTCTTCCATCTCCAAAAAGTAGACACGCCTCAACCAACGTCTTCAAGCTTCGCAAAGCTTTCTCTTGCGTCCCAGTTCTGTAGTCGTCTCCTATCGTTACTACGAGGGTGGATAAAGTCCTCAATCAACTCGTCCAAGTTTTGCCGTTTGAAAAGCAAGGGTGGATTAAGCCCCTTCAAAGAGAGAGAATTTCTGGATTATGTAAGAGTATAGATGTCAAAACAAACATATACTACTGAGTAAAATTTAACATTGATCCAGAAATTAAGTTTACAATGAATAAGTGTCTACTTATATATCAATCTCTGCCTAGCTCTAACTTCAAGTTCTATCTTTGAACTGAAGTAATTTTAGACTAATTCTATCTTTGAACTGAAGCTATCTATCTTAGACTATTTCTATCTTTGTTATCTATTTTAGACTACTTCTATCTTTGAATAGAAGTTATCCTAGACTAGCGAGTTAGCGAGTGTACATCCGAGCTTCTAACTGGGCTTAGCCCATGACACACACTACAAAAGTAAGAACCTATTATATTATGATGATGTTTGGTGATGTTGGAAATTAACATGTTGCTCAATTTATCCATAAAAACAATGCATGTTCATCACATTTGCAACTGAAAACTTTGAAAAAATTTCAACTACAAAATTTGATAGCAATTGGGCATACTATGGACTTGAGGAAGCTTGACTAATAAGTATTGGTGTTGGTGGTCATCCACATCATTCCCCTCCATTAGCTCTTCATTGAGGTCACAATTGATTGGATTTTGTTGTTAGCATTTCATCACTCAAACAAGAACCTTCTTTGCAATTATTGAAATGAAATATCATTGATTGAATATTAACTACACTAAATATGATATTTAGTGTCATATGGTATTTTATGTCACTATACTTGTTGGATGACACTTTTTATGAATAAGTGAACAATTATTGTCATGGACGATGGATGAGTTCATCCATTGGCCAAAACCCTACCTTCTATTGTCAGCAACTTGGGATGAAATATTGTCATGGATGATTGAAATTTGGATGAAAAATCACTTGATAAGTGCCAGTAATTGCAACACTAGAAATCTACAATCCCCAAAAAATTTACAAGGAATGACAAATAATGTTGGGTTAGCATTTAGTGTTGGTGACACTATCCTGCGGTTTACAATTAGTATTGAGCAAGACAATTAGAATTGGTGACACTAAATACCATATGTAGTGAAGCAGTTGACATAGAGAGATGCACTGTGCTACCAGGGTTGTAGAGTTCCCAAACATATAAGATATCTTGTAGTAAGTATTTATTAACCTTATTAAAATTGCCCACGAATTTACTGCAACTCTTGCTTCAATGGACATGACGTGGATGACAGAAATAAGAGCAGTGACTTCTTCCCACATACATTGAATTGATCCATCCTCTTTCTGACTAGGCATTACCAAAGTAAGCTCCACTCTCTAGAAACCTTGTAGAACACTCTTCCTGATTTCAACATGTTGACATGCATGAATTAGTCAAATTGTTTGAATTCGTAAATCTAGTCACCTCTTGCTTGCACTTTGGGGTAAAGAAATTATTTATCTTAAACCCTCAAACACATGGAGGTATATTGCAATTGCACATCCAGGCACTACAGAGTCCAACTTGTGGAAGTTGTCAAATGAGTCCAATTTACCAGGAAAACTAATGAAAATTCACACACAAATATAGTAGTCATACAACCTCTTGAAGATGCAAGCATCTATTGGTAATAAAATTATGATGCTCATGGAACCAACCACAAAGGCCCTCGAGTTCATGGCCTATGTCCAATGTCTAGGATATCTGTAGATGGTGAAAATGATGAAAGTGGAACATCTACATCGTTTATGGTATTTAGTGTCACATGTGTAATAGTGTCACTTACCCTATTTTGAGGCGTATCCTAGGTTACATTGATGACTAACAACTTCACCATTGTAATTGTCACCTCATGACACTTGGCATCCAAGTGCGCTTACTAATATCTTGGCATGAGCATGTTCAATAGTGTTATGAGGTGCATGCCTATGTTACACAATGGTCTACAAGTTTACTAAAGTGTACACAAATGACACTTGTCATTACACAAAACATGATATATAGTGTTTGATACACTAAATACGAACGCATACACTAAATATCAATAACCCTATGAAAGCAAGTAATATGTAGTAAGGATATGAAAAAAAAGGATATAATAAAGGAGGTGGCAGTAGGGAAGGTAGCGGCACATTTATGTCTAACACTAATTGTCAAAGAATTGAAAATTAGTGTTGAGCATGGTAGGGTGGTAACAACACTAAATATAATCAAACACTAAATATCATATTTTGTGTAGTATGCTCAAGAATATCTTCCTCTTGCATAAAATGTAAACACATGACACTTGTCATTAGTACGCCCAAAAATATCTTCCCCTTGCATACTTAAACACACGACTATCATCTTACATATCCCAATGTGCTTCTCTAAATGTCATAATGTAGATTTTTTTCACTTAAAAAAGTTATTGATGTTGATGAATGGAATCATATTGGCAATTAGTAGGCATGACACTTTGAGACCTCTAGGCATCTAGATTAGGCCATTTGTAAATAGTGTACATGACACTAAACCAGGCCTCCCTAAAGGTGGTAATTACCACTTTTAGCACTTTTAGCTTAAAAGTGGTACCAACTCGAGATTAACAGTGGAGATAGGGGGTAATGTTTATTTTGGGGGTCCCTATGCTCACATCTATGATCGGGGAGAACCGACAGTTAGTTACAAATGAACCGGTTGAGTTTGAGAAATAACCGGTTGAAGTTCAAGACTGCAAGAAAATTACCAATCATTTTAGAGAAATTTATAGAATATGCCCCAATTTAATAAAGGAAAACCAGAGGATATCAACATGTAACTGTTTGGACTTGCAAACACTAGGATCTCAATCGATTATGCCCAAAAATCTCCCCGATCACTAGCTCACATGTTCCCTAGGATATCGAACTGCTTTGCCTGGAATATTCCCTCAAGTGACAGGTCCAACAGGCTCTCGCGGAACTCGTCCTTCTCCCATTTCAAAATCGAAAAATCGGACTCGACCGACGTGGTATTGGCAAAGGCGGTTGCCAACCCGGCAGAGAAACGGCGGATATTCACGAAGCGTTGGCCAACAGCATCCCACGCGTCGTTGAACGCAATCAGGTGGTCGTGCTGATCTAGGATGGTTTTGATTCCGTCCTCCGTGTTGTACGCCTTCATCAGAGCGCGATGTTCGAGCTCGATGAGGTAGATGTCGTCCGCCTTCCAAAATTTGGACAGGTGCATCTTGCGTGGCGCCAAGAAGTTCTTCGTGAAGATGGCGGGTCGCATGCGGACAAGATCAATTGGCATTACCGGTGGCGCATCCTCGGCTGCTTCATTACGCCCAGTGCGTTCGGCTTGGATCTCTTGCATGCCAGTAATTAGCTCCACAATGAATTCGGCAATCTCTATGACGACTTGATCCTTGCCGTCCTCGTCGAGTTCATTGAGGTGTTCCTGAGCCCGCAACCCCTGGTCCTCAATGTGTTTGATGATCGAGTTGACAAGAATGAACCAGTTGCTGCGCAGGATGTAGTCGGACGACACCAGATTATTGAAGGACTCATCGGCCCCGACGCGTCGCATGTCAAACATGATGATCAGGTCGGCAATGAGAATGTTGATAAATTCGCATTGTTGATGGATCAACATCGAGCGGCTTTGCAATTGGGTGAACGTGATGTTGATGCGCTCGAGCGCGGGTGCGACGGCGTATGTGATGGTCCACCATTTGTTGTTCAGTACAGGCGGGGCCGCAACATTGCGTTGCTCTCGTCGATCGGCGATAAACGAGACGATACAGGGCTCATACTGAATCTGGAACTTGACGACGTTCGCGAGGTGCATCCAGCGTGGGGTTTTCTTCGGGCACTTGGCGCCCATCTCAGTGATGAGTGTGTCCTGCCGCCGTAGATAAACTGACAGCTCATAGACAGTGTGGTTCCATGCACTGTCATCGAGCGCCTTGACGCCGACCTTGACTTTCAGATCCAATTGATGCGCACCACACCAAATCTGCAGCACCTATATGGAGAAAAAACACAACATAAGAGACATGACATCTCTACAACAATCTATCTATATAAAAAATACACGTACATCGTGGGTCGCGAGCCTGGCAAGTTGCGTTTGCACGCCGCTGATGTGTCCCATGTTGGTCTTCTCGCCATCCGTCGAGACGCTGATGAGCTTGTCGACCCACTGAGAGTACATGGCGCCGAGCAATGTCTTCAACATCTTGACCTGGTTGTTGGCTGTGTGGCGATCAAAGTGTGGCATAGCAATCAGGTGCAAATTGTGGAGTATGCCATGGACGGCGAAGCGAATACGAACATCGAAAAACGTGGTACTGCGATGGCTACTGCCGTCGAATGCAAGCGCCATCGCCCACACATCATCGGTGCCCAACAACTCACCGATCTTCTGCATGGATACGCCAACAAGAACACGGACATACTGGCCAACGAGATGGTCACTTATGCCGCCCAGCTTGGCGAGCTTGAACACAATGCGGGACTGGTCCATCGCCTCGGCGGTCTGACGAAACGAAAGACCGGCTGACACATGCTGCATTGCAAGCTGGAACCGCTTGACGTTCTTGATCACAACCTTGCAATCCCCGTCCTCCTGCCGCTTGAATAGTGACAATGCGTTGCGCCTCATTTTCGCGACCTTGGCATCGCACGTCTTGATGCTCCTGCCGTTGTCTTCGGCTGCGGCAGCGGCCAATTCATCTTCAGGCCGGAACATGAGCTCGCCGATCACGACATCGACAATCGCGCCCGATACGTCAAATTCCAATACATCGCTATCCATATCCCAGTATTGATGGAGCGTATTGACACGAGCAATGAGATTCGTGAAGAACTTCTTCTTGACATCAGGCGCCAGCTGCTGGTACTCGTTAAACTTGTTGCAGTGCTGGCCGATCAAGTGCTTCGTGAACATGTCAGTGCGGAACGGCGGCTGATAGAAATGGACCTTGGTGGTCGGCTTTCGCTTGCGGTTCGTGAGCTCAACCTGTCGCCCGAAGAACTTGCAGAACAAACAAATCGCGGACTTGACAAGCTTGCTGTGCGGATCCCTCTCAGTCATTTCCATGCCGTATTGCAAACACCAAGTGTTCTGGAACTGCACAACATGGCGCTTCTCCTTCTGGGGCATGATCAACGACGATACCATCGATGCTTACGCTTCACCACCAAGCAGCAACAATCAAAATGGCCACACTTTGAACTTTATACGGCCAGCCCTAAAAGTGGTAAGGCCAACCCTAAAAGTGGTAAACTGGCCAGCCCTAAAAGTGGTAAACTAACTAGCCTTAAAAGTGGTAAAAGTGGTATCTATTTACAGATTACCACTTTTAGGGAGGCCTGCACTAAACACCATAAATGGTGTACTGCTTTCCTAGATATTGGGACAGATGTGAAAACTTCAGAGCCTGTGAAAACTGTGCATAGATGAGGAAAAATTAGAACCTTCCGAACCAGTTTGTTCATATTATAAATTTATAGTACGATAGTAGGACAATAATTTTGTACGACGGTCTTGCTATTTATCTGATTCAAAGATGTACTCAATACATTGAATATATAAGTTCAGGGCATGTTCAATGTGACGATGGTATATTTTAGGCCACTCAAATTAGTTGTAGGACGCTTCATTTTTGGCTTTGTATGTGTTTTTGGAGCAAGGACGATGCCGCTCGTACCAACCAATAATTCCAATTTGTTGTTTCAGATCGTTAGTGTCCATTGATGAGAGAGAGAGAGAGAGAGAGAGAGAGAGAGAGAGAATACTAACTCTAAACCTCTTCCCACCCTCAAGAACTCAAGGTAAAAAGACTTTAGAGGGTTGTCTATCTCTCTCAAATATCGGTCGTCGATGAAATGTTTGAACTTTATGTGCGAGATGAGCATGCGGTATCAACCCAAAATATTTTGAATTTCGATTAGTGAGCGAATCATTCGACAATGACCGTAGGAATTGCTCTAAATGAATGTGCTAAGAAAGCCGCTAGATTAAATAGAGGCTCTTCAGACCGGCCAGTGAAGGCGATTGCGGGTTTGAGATTCACCAGAATTCCCATCTGAACCACCTGGTCAATTTCTATACTGTAGGTGTTGTCTCCAGAGTATTGTAGTGTTCTCGATGGAAGTTGCACTAAGGTTAACTTGTGTTCCAATTAGAGTCATATTTCACAGAGAAACTGTCATGCATACTTGATAGGATTTATGTAGTTCTGGTACTGAGGCAAACTATGAGAAGGACACGAGAACGTCACTCGTTCAAACAAAGTACGAGGGCAACAAATTAGAGTTCATGAGCTGAACGAGAGCATATCTTTAATTACTCCTCAATGGAAGGGAATGTAAATCTTTACAGTGGTGGAATATTACACTCAATGTGCTAATTAGACCTGAATTCTGTAAAAAGTATTCCTCGATTCCTATAACCAAAACCTCCATCTGAGCTTCGATTTCTTGACCGCAGCGGGTGTCTCCTCGGCGTTGTCGTCGCTAAATTGCCTCCGGGGCTCTTTCTCGACGTCAAACTCGCCGTCCACTTCCTTGATGATGATGCACTTGTAGTCGCAGCACTCGTCCGAACTCACAATCAACCTCTTCCCTTTGGTATCTACTCCCATCAAGAATTCTTGGTAAGTGGTATTGTAATCCACTTGCATCGTATATTTGGCACCCTTGTCAACAGTGGCAAAGTCGACAAAATAGCGATGGTTCCCAACCTTCATGTTCAATGCGTGCGCCGTGTCATTGACGATCACCGTGGTGCCCATTGCCATCTTGGATTTTGATTCAACCTCCACCAACCGCTTGTCAAGCTCGACGAGGATGGGACACGGGCGCAAGGAATCCTAATCCACCAGAAAGAGCAATGCGTCGAGGTGGTCCAGTCACAAAAAAAAAGGGGCCGACACGTGCTTAGAGTCGCTTGGATGCAGTATAAAATCGTTGCTGCAGATGCAAGTGTTGACCAAATGTCGATCTAACGATGTCGCTGTTTGTGGTCGTCTGCGATTTTAAGCGTAAGTAGATTTGAGGGAGGTGAAGTGATGGAGGTGTGGGAGCTTCGTAATCGTTTATACACATAGCAGGCATAGGCGAAGTTGAACTGCTGCAGAAGTTTTCATTTCTGAATGTGCCGCCCAAGGTTCCGCGGTAATACGGCTGGGGAGGAGCAGCCCGCGTGCGAGAAAGCGACACAGTCCACACATAGCCTCGGAATTGAAGCGATTGCAGACATTCGTTCTCATAAGATTCTGCCTCCGGCTTCGCGGGAACGCTGCGTGCGGGTCGCTAAGCCGGAACCACTTGCGACACTGTCCACACGCGTGGGTGCTGGCTGTGACCTTGTGAGGTTCTTCCTGGCTGCTCCCTTTTCTCGCCACCTAAGGGCCACTTCACACATGAGCCAAGAGCTGTGACCTTGTAAAGGTGAGGACCCTTGACTCTCATCCAAAGGCCGTACCATGGGTGTTGGGAAAGCCGTTTTATGTAGTCACGGGCCCGCAAGCATAGTGTGAAGTGAGAATGGACCATGTTGCGGGACCATTGCATATTTTGTTGGCAGAAAAAGAGGGGAGGATTTGGTTTAATATAGTATGTCTCAAAAATTTATCAATTTAAGAGAATTACTTGGTGGTGTTTGTCTGTTCTGGAATCTGTCATGCAATTTGTCTTGAAATTTGTCCTGCTGGAAAAAAATATTAAAAAAAGTCATGGTCTCCTGTAATTTGCATCAGGCCCACCTCTTGGAGGTGGGCCTGACGCAAATTCCGGTAGACCATGCACCCTTATCCACAACCTGCCATGTAGGACTCCATGTAGACTTTTCATCCACGAACTTTTTTTGGGACCTTTAGGCCTTCACCTCCTAGTGTGAAGTGAACTTGGACGGTCCCCGCCTTTTCGACCAATGAGAGCTCTTACATTGCCATGGTCAGGGGCCTTCAACCTTGTGTGTGAAGTGGCCCTAAGCTAGTTTACTACATTATTTATGGTATAAGGTAGATGAGGCTAATGTGGACACCTCCAACTATGTGGAATCATCTGCAAATCAAGACCAATGAATTTGAAATTGGAGTTGAGGAAGGTGTTGATCTAGGTTCCAAAATCAAAGATTCTCTACTTCCCAATCTGGTGTTATGAGGGGAACTCTTTTATTATTCAATGTTGTGTAAGTGGATGACATCGTTAGTAGATTCTACATGGGTCATTTGCCAATGAAAACCAAGTTCAATGCCAATATTGATTGTGTCATGTCTCTAAAGTGGTCACATGTCATATAAATGTTGTTGGATTGGCTTTTCATTATAGAATACCCACATTACAAGTTGGTCGGCACCTCACAATCACATGCCACCTCCTAATTTGCCCAAGTTGCCGCCTCCTAATTTGCCCACCTCACCCTTCAAATTCTAGTGTGAATAAGGACAAACCCGCCCAAATGTAAAGGAAATCTGGTGGGGTAGGGTTCATATGTGCCAACTAGCTATTCCCATCTTCTCATATCCAAGACCACCTAGTAACCTCCTCATCCGGGTAGCTTGTGCTTATCTACATGCAAATACCTCCAACCCATTATTTTCTAGAATCTGGTAGGCTAGCGACCTACATGGAAACTCACTCTAACCCAAATATCATCAAGGTGGCAACTAAATCACCACATATTACTCATCCACTAATTAGAATGATTGTATCACCGATTAAGAGCCAAAAATAGGTGTCTGATTAAGGAAGCTAACCGAATTAGCCTCATCTACCTTATTCTATGCGCAATATTTACCGTTGAGCCTCATTTCACACTAAACACCATTTTAATTAAAATGAGACAATTTGGCCTTTTTGAGACAAAAAATTAAGGTGAACTTTCGAGGCACCTTAAAGGAAATTTAAGGTGAAATCCAAAGGGAACTTTGTTCCCATAAGCCAAGTTCCAATGGGGTACATAGTGGGAACAAGTTCTAAAACTATGGGACTAAAACTATGTTCCCCCACCACGTTCCCATCCTCCACAATTATTCACCTTAATGTACGCTATTAAGGTGATTGGCAAAATGAGACTTTGAAAAGTCTCATTTTAATTAAAATGGTGTTGTTGACTCTTGTATAATGAGAATTGTAAGTGTGTTGTGCAAACTGCAACTTAGGGTCCAACCATGTCTTGATCAAATGTGTTGCAACCGCAAAACTCAACAAATCAATAACTTATGTGGATGTGGATATATGTTATTAGATCAACGAGTCTGCATTATTAAACCTATTGGATTAACTAACCAATTAGAGGTTTATAAGACTCATAAGTGATGATCTAGTCGAACAGGTACAAAAAAATTATGGGTCTACACTGATATGAACAGTAGATTGTAGTGAATCAACATAATCATCAGATGTAGCAAAATCCCATAACACCACATCAACCTGTAGTACAAAATCGAACCGAGTGTTACTAGAAATACGCATGCACAACCTACAAATCATTCAAGTGTAGGCACAGATTAAGAGGGTGTTTGCACAAAGCTATAAGATCTTGGCATCACAAGCTTAGAGAGGAATACCACTTGATTACACACTCTATTTGTATGAAATAATTGTGTGCACTAATGAGCTCAGATCCGTTAATTTTGTTGCAGAACACATTTGTAGATTTGGTGTATAACACATTTGTAGATTTGACGCATAGCACATTTGTAGATCTGGCGCATAACACATTCCACATATTTGGTGCATAACACATTGGCGTAACTCGTTTGCATAACACATTAGTAGATGTGGTGCAAAAGCAAGGCAGGGAGCGCTCCCAATGTCTGAGGAGGGTCCATGCTTGAAGGATGATTAATGTCGTTGAAGCTGACTCTGTCCATGGTTCCATCCGGTCAAGCAAGATAAGGACAGTAGTATGTGCAAGACTAATAAATTTTGGTCTGGGTTTAATGCGTGGGCCAAGGGCGGCGGATTCTTAGGTGGACAAAGCTTGATAGGAGTGCTTCAACGTCCAGCAAAACTCACCCTATGTCTACTTTGCAACTACAATGTCGTATTTTTATTTTAGAAATATTTTTGAGTGGGGTTTGTTATACTAATTCGACATCCAATGAGGTCACCCTCCAATTCTTGAGAGAATCGGAGGACAGTAAACATAGAAGTTGCTCTAAGTTAAAGCATATCGGACTGAATGTGATAACAAGCCCGGTAGCTCTAGAAACTGACGGGTGAAAGGTGATTGCTGCCTCCGAGAATCATCAGAATGTCTAGCTAGACTCTCTTCACCACAGGTGGTATCTCCACACTAAATATGATATTTAGTGTCATCAATTCTAATTGTCTTGCTCAATACTAATTGTAAACCATGGTATAGTATCACCAACACTAAATGTTAACCCAACATTATTTGTCATTCCTTATAATTTTTGGGGGGGCATTATAGATTTACAGTGTTGCAATTACTGTCACTTACCAAGCGATTGTTCATCCTAATTTTAATCATCCATGACAATATTTCATTACAAGTTGCTGACAAGAGGAGGTAGGGTTTTGGCCAATGGATGAACTCATCCATCATCTATGACAATATTTGTTCACTTATATATAAGAAGTGTCATCCGAAAAGTTTCCACAGTGACATAAAATACCATATGACACTAAATATCATATTTAGTGTAGTAATGTTCTCGATGGACCAAACACTGCAGATAAGTCTTCTAATTGTCTGTCAGCTGAGATCGAATTTCACAGAGAAATATAGATTTCTGCAGTCCTGGTACAGATGCCAACAATTGGGAAGTAAACGAGAACGCCATTCGTTCAAGCAAGTATGAGAATAAATTAGGGTTTCAAGAGCTCGGAATCCTTAGTCCTCAATGTGAGGGAATATAAATGTTTACAATGGTGGAATAAATATTCAATGTGCTAACTAGCCCTACATTCTCCAAAAAAATTGCATCGACTTCTATAACCAAAATCTCCAGCTCAGTTTGGATTTCTTGACCGCAGTGGGTGTCTCCACTGTGGCTTCGTCGCTAAATTGCCACCGCAGCTCTTTCTCGACGTTAAACTCGCCGTCCACTTCCTTGATGATGATGCACTTGTAGTCGCAGCACTCGTCCGAACTCACAATCAACCTCTTCCCTTTGGTATCTTCTCCCATCAAGAATTCGTGGTAGGTGGTATTGGAATCCACATTCATAGTATGCTTGGCCCCCTTGTCAAGAGTTGCAAAGTCCACGAAATAGCGATGATTCCCAATCTTCATGTTCAATGCGTGCGCGGTATCATTCACGATCACTGTGGTGCCCAGTGCCATCCTGGATGTTTAATTAACCTCCACCAAGCGCTTCTCAAGCTCGCCGAGAATGGGACACAGGAGCAAGAAACCCTAATCTACCAGATCTCCCAGCAGGAGTAATTCTTTGAAGTGGTCAAATCACAAAGACCGCAACTACGTGAATTCAGCTGCTGCGGAGCTGAGCCTCCTTGTTGAAGAAAAATCAGGATATCACACTGTAATCCAGGGCAACGTGAGTCTAAGGTCGTCTCTGCAGATGCAAGTGTAGACCAAATGCCAATCGAATGATGTTTGCGTTTACGGTCGTCTGTGATGAGACTCTCTACTAAGTTAAGTGAGCTGAGTTAATGGTAGTGAAGGCAAGCTTCGTTATCTTTTATACCAGGCATGGCCGAGTTGCAGAAGTTGTTGCAGACGTTTCGTTTCTGAAAACGCCGTCCACGAATCTCGGTGGGAACAGGGTGTGTGGGAAGCCGAGCAAATGCAATCGTGTCGGGAGGAAGCGACACGTGTCACACCAGCGTGTGGGAGACAGGGAGTTGGCTTGGAGTCTCTTGCTGTGGTGCTTCCTCATGACACCGCCCACGTGACAGCCCAGTAACTCAGAAAATGCTTTGAATGAGGGGTCCCAAGTCCCAAGTCAATGACGTCACTTTGTGCAATCTTAGCCGTTGAGAGCATGGAAGTTGGGACTTATCACTTCACACGGGTCCCAAGTTCTAAGTCCCGAGTATGATATACATGCCTACATGGCAACAATTTTTGAAGGTGAGGCTTGAGACTTGTGTTGAGAAGGGGGTCAAGCAAATAGCTAGACCCAACTCTCAACACAAGTCCCAAGAAATTTTTGCATAAAATAATCAAAGTCTGACTATAATGAATATAAACCATATTTTAATGGTTTCTTGAGGCTTAAAAGTTGGGATTGTGCCTTCATGTTGGGACTTGCTGACATGAGTGGGACTTGGGGCCCCATGTCGACTGGCTCTGAGGCTAAATTATCCTTTGAGATTTTGTTTCATAGCACCTACCAAAGGGGACTGTGCAAACGTTGATTGTGATTTAGAGCATGGGGATAGTTATTTCTAGCCAAATTCACACCTAAATCAAGGTCGAAGATCTTGAATTTGACTATTACGGTTAAATTAGGATGATTTAGCAACAAACTTATGAGGGGGTAGGTTTTTAATGCCACCCCCCTTGGTAGGTGATGGGAAATGGAATCCATGCCGCATCATATATATGGGTGCCCACCTGATGATTAGGGTAATCTCTACATGTTTAAATCATAGATAGGATATCATGACAAAAGTAACTTGTCTTTCAAAAGCAATGAGCGGTGAGTATTTGTGGACATTGAGGCCATTAGTTTGAGCTTTATCCAAGCAATTCTAGCCGAGTTTGGAAAATTATCAAATCCCAAACTTGACTTTAATCTAGATTGACTCCTAACTCCAATTCATTGTTCGCCACTCATTGTTGACTCCTTAACCACCCATCACTCAACCTGCCCTAAGATAAAAGATGCGCATTTGCCACTCTATCCAAAAACATTCGTGTTTTGTCCTATGTTATCTAAATTCTAAATGTGAATAAAGACGTGGATAATGAAGAATAAGGCATCCACAGTGAAGTTGCCATGTGTGCACATAGTTCATGCAAGCCTCCACTTGATTTTTTTTAATTGAACATTTAACATATGCTTTGTGTCCATTGCACCCTTAATTTTAGGTGTCCACATTACACACCAGAATATGTGCACCTATCTTATACACCACTTGCACAGTGAACATATGAGGTTTTGGAACGTCAAGGACCCTCTTACAAGTTGGGGAGCCAACTTTTTCTACACTTTAACACCGGATTCCTTAGAGCATTCAACATCCGATCGCAATGTTCTATACGATCATCAAGCGTTCCATAACATTCAAGAACATTCATCGACTCTCAAAACATAATAATATGAAAGACCAAGTTACCTTCCTCATCCCAAATCTTGGCTTGTGATTGGTGACAACTGTATTGGTTTCTCATCTTCATGTGTTCCATGTGCAATATGGGCAAGAATGGAATGTGGTGTTGAAACTCTATGCACACTCTTATGAGAGCCGATTAGGTTACCTCGGATTAAACCCTGTTTAATCTACCTTAGGGTTACTTAGTTACTTAGGGTTACTCTTAAAGGGTTTCCTCTCTACTTTCCATCGATACCACCCTACTTCCGGTAGTACCTTACCGGTACGCGAACAGACTTAGTCCAGTTTTCCTTACCGGCATCCTAAGGTCCTGCCCGCTACCGCTTTTGTTGGAAGTCTCACTCCATTCATCCTTCTTTCTCTCCCTGCCTCTCTTTGGGGTATACCATGCTTCTACTGGTCTTACGGTTGGTACACCCCTTATGCCAGTCGAGTCGACCAGTACCCCTACCGGGTTCTCCTACCGAATTCTCGGGAGATCTACCAAGTTTCCTACCTGGTTCTCAACCGGGTTTCCTAGGGATCTACCGGTTTCTCTGCCGGATTCGTAACCAGGTTCCTTGGGGATCTACCGGTTTCTCTACCGGATTCGTAACCAGGTTCCTTGGGGGTCTACCGGTTTCACTACCGGGTTCCTAACCAGGTTCCCTGGAAATCTACCGGTTCCACTACCGGGTTCCTAACCGGGTTTCATGAGATCTACCGGTTTAGCCGTACTACCTCCAATAACGTGGTTACATGAGTTCTAACATCCTACCACGAGTTTTCCCCTTTACCCCACTTCACATATGGGTTTAACCGGTTTTTATAACCGTATTACTGTTAGAGTATTATTTGCCCTATTACTAGGATGGATTATACATCCTACCGAACTCCCTTTTTAGCACTCCTGACTGTTTCTCTTTTATACTACCACTCTCATAGTCAGTGTACAATCCATTCTTCTACCAGGACTCAATGTTGTAGTATGAAAACTCAGCTAAGAGAATACCATTCCCTTCATTCAGTGTATACATCTGGTACTACTGTCCCACAAGACTTCTCTGAAGATACCCCATCCATGCGTTAGCTACTTGTACACGACTCTTTTGCCAACATAAGTAGTCCATTGCCAACTTCTCTTTCACACAACAAACAATTACCAGAGGTAAGGCAACTACCACTATAAGAAAACCACAAGTTCCTTACATCAGATTCAACAGTATCTTACTCAAGCAATCCAATACTCTATATATATGAATCCTAGTACACATTCCTTAAGAATGAGAGAGAGAGAGAGAGAGACAACTCTCTCCTTAAGTACTTTCTCCTCATCTCTTTAAATCCATACTAACCACTCACTGGGACTACCCTATCCACTACTCTTCTACTCCTTATCTGCAACTACAGCACAATCTTATCCCTAATTGCTATTTCTGATACTACTACCAAAAGTAACTTAAAAGCCACTTCAACCTGATATTGCTAAAAATTACTGTCTACTAACCTCTTTTAACATTGCCCCCCTTCTAATCTAAATTCCGCCCTCGGAATTTCTAAGTTCTTGCTACCGGTTACCTAATGCCTATGCTGGGAAGACCGGCTTGGAGGCGCTCCTGAAGATTCGGCAGCCCTCTCATTGTCTGGGAATTGTCGATGTGCCCTGATCTACGGTTGATACCACGGTGGGTCCCCTGCCATAGTGGGATGGTGACCCATATCGAGGTCCCGGCGTCCCTGATCGTGATCGTGACATCCTATCACCCACCGGAGGTCGAATTGCTGGGTCTTCTTCCGGATCGAGTGAATTGTCTTCTTCCGTGGCTGCTACCGGACTTGATTGCCGCTCTTGACTTCTACCTTGAGAAGGTGGTCTCGGGCTTCGGGGCTGGCTGGGGCTCCGAGTTTCTGTTGGTCGAGGAGGAGGAGATTTTGTCTTGCTCCGACTGTGACGGTCTGCTCTAGAAGAACGAGGAGAGCTCCTCGGTTGACTTCGACTTCTGCTTCGAGGTCGAACCGGTGGTGAGGAAGGTGTGGGATTAGTTGGGGCGGTTGGTGCGGAATTCGATGGACCAGCTCCGTCACCTGCTTCTTCATCATCTGATTCTTCCTGGTCGGAAAGAGGTGCTTCAGGCATTTCGAACCCCGGAAATGCTAAGCGGTACTCTCTTAGCTGACGAACATACTCCGCTTCATCCCTTTTAAAGGAATCAAAAAGCTCCCGGTAGATTTCAGTGTAACTATCTTCAATCTCCCGGGCTTTCTTCTTCCTTTCCCCACTCATTTCTACCGCTAATTGCCTGGCCAACAAAGTAGTATAATTCTGAACTACTTCGTGGAATTCCTCTAAGCGGTTTTTGCACAATACTCTCACGCTCTCAAGTTCCTCTAACTGCCTAATCCTATCCCGCAGACAGTCGATCTCCCTTTGCATCTCGAGCTGGGTTTGCCCTTTCGCTGGTGATTTCGAACGTCGCCTCGCGCTTGCTCGTAATTCTTCCTCCAGCTCCGCGATACGCACTCGAAATCCATCTGTATTGCCCACCGCTTCCGCTAATGCAGCTTCACTCTCCGTCAATCGAGTGTTCAGCAGTTGAATTGCTCGTTGCTGGTTCTGATTGGCGGTTTCGAGGTTGCCTAATTGAGCCTCCCGAGTTGCAGCTTGCTGATTCGCCGCCTGCAACGCTGTTTGGAGACTTTCTGTTTGCGACCTCCAATAATCCTTCTCCCTTTCCACCGCCAATCTTGTTGCTTCTGCAAGGTCTGCATCCCTGTTTAATGCAGCCATTTGCCCTACCAGCGTCCTCTTCTCCGCTTCTCGTGCATTGATGACCCTTTTGAGTTGCTCTTCGGATCCTCGAGCTTGTTCCAGCAACCTATCTCGATGGGCCAATTGTTGCTGCAGCTTCACGACCTCCTTACTCATCCCTGCCATATTCCGATCCGCCCTTTTCTTGATATCTTGGCAGGCATTGTCGATTGCTTCCTTCTGATCGTTGCGAAAACGATCCCGAACTTCTTCGGCCGACATTCTTAGGGTTGTCTCCAATTCCAGCTTCTCCCTAAGTTCCCTTGTGGCCGTGCTCACATTTTGGACCACCTTCTGATACTGGTTTAACGACCCTAAGACCTTGTCCAGTTGTTCTAGGGCTGCTTCCGGTATCAACTCGCTTGGCGGCTCCAAATGGAATGCTGCTCTATTCGATCCCGGTGATTCGAATAGCGGTTTCCTCGTCCCCGAAGGTGGTGTCTTGTGAACCACCATCTGCTTCCCCTTCCCCGGGCTTTCCTTCACCGGAGTGGTTGAGGGTGGCATCTGCGCGATGGGAGCGGGGCTTGCTTTCTTCTTCTTCCTCTGTCCCCTCGAACTCTCGCCTTCGGTTGTCTTCCTCTTCCCCCGTAATGTTATCCTGGCAGCTTCTCTCCTTCTTTGTTTCTCACCTTCCGATTCCTCCTCCGTTTCTTCATCATCGTCTGCTGGTCCTTCCGTGGCCTGGATGGCTCTTGAACTCTGCCCTGGTCCACTGATTGACAAAGGTGGTGTTGAAATGGTAACCGGAAACCATTTCCGCAGGAGCACATCAATCACCTGGGCGGCCACCAACACGGGTTGTCTTGTTTCCGCTCCAGTCCTAACTCTTACCGGTGTGCACAACCTTTCTAATTCCTTCACTAAATTCCGGTAGAGAATCGCCGCCCAATTGAATTCCCTACCCATCCCTTCTGCTAAACATACGCACTTCACTAAATTATGAGCTGCATATGTGAGCTTATTCTTGAATACTATCGCCTGTAAAATAGCGTAGATCCTCGGAATGTAAGGTCCCGCGAACTTGATAACTGACCATCCCTCCCTGGTCAGTGAGTTTGCTCCCGAAATGTGCGATACATGTTCGCCCCATTCATCTGCTGCAAACCCTGGAATCTGCGTGCTGCTAAAATTGTGCAGTAATCCCAAAAATTCTACTATCAACTTCTGGTTGATCGTGATTATCTTCCCCTTCACTATTGACGTAATGGATTTCTTATCGAATGATAAGTCTAATCCTTTAATAAAATCTATAACCAAATCCCTCCTCAAGTTTCCCCACCTGATATGCTTGAACCCATCTAATCCTACCTTCTTGGCCCACTCATCCTCCTCTGCCATCGCTGCCCACTGATGAAACTTCCGCATCATCCTTATCTCGAACTCCTCAAGAATAACGTAGTTCTTCGTCGTTGCTGGCCTTATCATCTGTAGCGGTTGCGGCGGTGTGTTGGTTTGCCTCTGCGGCCTTCTCAACCGCCTATCCAACACTACTTCCTCTCCGTTCTGCTCACTTCCGCCGACTATAATTCTCTCATCCTCTCCTGCCATTTTTCTTGCTGCTTCTGTTGCTAAAATATGAAGGTTTGAATGGCGTTTGAAATTTTTGCAGCGCTTCGCCCTTTCCTTACATTTCTTGCGTTGTGTGCTTGCAAAAATGAACGGTTTAAATAGATCGTCTGAGGGTCTTTCCCCCTCATATCTCGTCATAACTGCCGTGATAATGAAACAACTAACTGACGTCGCTTCAGAATTAGTTCCGCCGCCGTTGTGGGTTGCCTCTTCATATTCCGTGCTATTATGACGGCAAAAGTTTTTTAGGCTTCTGACGTGTATATTATCTATTTTTTCTTGCCTATCACCCATGCTGGCCACGTCTGGGAAGCCGTCTTTGTTATGATTGTTACCCCCACTACCTCTTGCTAGGTCTAGGGTAATGGTGTCGTCATTATTACCATTGCTACCCCTACTACCTCTTTCTAGGTCCCGGGTAACCGGGTCGAGGTTAACTTTGCTACTGGTTTTGTTACTGGTTTCACTTAGATTACCGGTACCTCCTTTGTCTACCGGGTACTGCTCATCCACTCCGTTGGATGATGTCTCCAAGACCCTATAGGGTTTCAGTTTGTTAATGTTTACCAACACCGGTTTAGGGTCAAAAGTCTCTTCATTCACCAGCAGTACAGTGTTATTTGGTAAGACATACTGCACACGAAATGGACCATGCCACCGTTGTTTAAACTTACTAGGATGGTCCTTCGCGCCTTTGGGGAACCACAGGACTCTATCTCCGAGTTGAAATTGTTTAGGCCGGTAGTGATCCTGACTCCAAAGTGCTCGCTCCCACTGTCGATGAGTCTGAGTTTGTCGAGTTTGTTCTCTTGATTCATCCAGCAGCTCCAATTGTCGGTGCCTTGCTTGTATGATTCGTGCTGGTTGTTCCTCCCGATTCCTGTCCACTGTAGGCAGAATGTACTCGGTAGGCATTAACGGAGTCATCCCATAGACCAGCTGGAAGGGTGAGAAACCGGTAGCTACCTTGAAAGAAGTTCGGTATGCAAACAGTACCGTGGACAAGTGTTCGTCCCAGTCGTTGCGAAGGTCACTAATAAGTTTAGTGAGCAATGTGCCAATAAACTTGTTGGAAGATTCTGCTTGGCCATTACCTTGAGGATAGTAAGTTGTGGATGTACGGTGTTTTATCAGGTAATGGTCCGTGAGGTAATGAATTGCCTCGTTGATGAAATGAGTCCCTTGATCACTTACCAGATACAGAGGACAACCGAAACGGGTCAGAATGTTTTCGTATATGAAGCGGGCGGTGACCACCGCCGTGTTTGTTCGTAATGCCTTGGCCTCAACCCACTTGGTCGCGTAATCTGTTGCTACCAGGATATACTTATTGCCGGTATATCTGCCTACCGGTTTAATTGGTCCCACAAAATCCAAACCCCATTTCATGAATGGTTCCACTGGCAAGTTCGTAATTAACTGGGCCATCGATCGAGTATTCAGGCCTCCCGTTTTTTGACATTCGTCACAGCTACGGCAGTACTCAATAGTATCTTTGTGTAAGGTAGGCCACCAGTAGCCGGCATCCAAAATTTTTCGTATCGAGATGTGGGATGCCAAATGTCCGCCACCTACCCCCTTGTGTAGCAGTTCCAGTACCGCTCTAGCTTCCCTTGGATCAAGAACTCGCCTTGGTATCAGATCTTGCCCTTGTTTAAACAAAACCCCGTCCTTCAGAAAAAAAACGGAAACTTTGAAGTGTTAATCGGCGCTTTTGCTCTTCTGATAAATGAGGTGGGTACTCTCCGGTAGCTAAGTACGTTCTGAGATCTGTGTCCCACGGAACGGATATCGTGAAAAGTGTGGCATCCGTAGGTTGATCCGGAACGCCTATTGGAGGTTCAGACTTTGCTAAGCGTGTTAAACCGTCAGCTACCGTGTGGGTTCTACCGGGTTTGTATACAACCGTAAAGTCGTACTCTAGAAAGAGAAGTAACCATCTAGCAATTCGTCCTGAGACCTGTGGTTTGTTGACAAGGTGTACCAAGGCCATGTGGTCTACATAAAATACAAACTTGTTTGCCAGTAGGTAATGGCGAAACTTATGCAACGCATAAACCATAGCTAAAGCTTCCCTCTCGGTAGTTGTGTAGTTTCGTTCTGCCTTATTCAACAGTCTAGAGGCGTAAGCTATGGGTTGATCACATTTTCCACTAACATTTTGTGCTAGCATAGCTCCTACTGCTAAATTAGAAGCATCCGTATGAACGTGGAACTCTAATTCCCAATGCGGTACTATTAGTATTGGGGCATTGACATACCGGGATTTGATGTGATCGAAAGCCGTCTGACATTCTTCGGTCCACTTGAACTCTTCGGCCTGCCGCATCAGCTTGGTAATTGGAGCCATGATGAACGCGAAGTTCTTGATGAAGCAACGGTAGAATTGAGCAATTCCGTTAAAAACTTGAATATCATGAGGGTTTTTAGGTGCTGGCATCGATACTAATGCTTCCACCTTTCTTGGATCGGGCATTTTTCCTTCCTTCGAGACGATGTATCCCAACACAATACCAGAGAATACAAAAAATAAACTTTTCTCCGGATTGAGGCTGATACCTGACTGTCGGCATGCTTCGAAACATTGCCTCAGTTTCTCCAAATGGGAATCCATGTCGCTGTAGATGCTGAAGTCGTCTAAGAAGATTTTCATGAATTTGTTGAGAAATTCTTTGAAGACGGTGTCCACAGCGCGTTGGTATGTTGATGGTGCTCCAGTTAAGCCAAATGGCATATTGATCCACGAAAAGGCTCCCATTCGGTTATGAACGCTGTATGGCGACGATCTTGCTTCCTGATTTTGATCTGGTAGTATCCTGAGTATCCATCGCAAATGGAAATTGCATCGTGTCCAGCTACCTGGTCCAAGACTTCATCGGTAAACGGAAGAGGATAAGGATCCTTTTTAGTCGCGGCGTTCAATTTCCGGAAATCAACACATATTCGTAGTTTCCCATTCTTCTTTGGAACTACCACAATGGGGGACAACCACGTGGCTTCCTTTATTGGCTCAATGAATCCTGCTGCCAATAGTTTGTCAATGTCCTGTTTGACTATGGCTGCATAATTGGGGTTCATTCTGTAGCGTGCTTGATGAGCTGGTGGCATCGAGGTATCCAACTCGATCCGATGTTCTGCAATGTAAGATGGAATGCCCTTGAGTTCCTGATAAGACCATGCAAAAACGTCCTTGAATTCTCTTAATAATTCCTCAGCCTCTTTTGCGTACCTTGGTTCCAGAGCTGCATTCAAATTGACACACTTGGGCTCTTCTTCTGTTCCCAAGTTGCTTTGCCGAATCTGCTCTGTTTCCGGTAACGTCCAGCCTGCAATCTTCAGGTTTTTAACCCTTTCGTGTGCTGGTGTATCATCCACATCAATGTCCCCTAGGATTGGCTGTGAAAAATGGCTTGGGTAATTTTTCGATGATTCCTGATCCAGTAAGCAGGGTAGAGTAACAGTGCCAATCGAAAACAATTGAGGTTCGGTTTCAAACATGGTATCTTCTTCCTCGTCCGTCACCCCTTCCTGGAAGTCATAGCAAATGAGCACCTCCGGTCTCCTGGTATTAAGTCCTAATTTCTTGGTTACTGGGATCACCCGAGTAGTGCCATTCCCTTCAATGGTCACCATGTTGTTACCCCAATCATGGAAAACCTTAGCATTCCGTAGCCATGGCTTTCCTAACAACATTGAATAGGAATCATCCACCACACTACTATTCATGACGGTAAATGTCACCGTGTAAGGTATGCCATGGATACCTATGCGAACATCTCTGATCAACCCTACCGGTTTAGTGGTAGTTTGATCTGCCATTCTTAAATTGTAAGGTGCAGGTTTTGGGGCTGGTAATCCCAACCGTTTTCGTAAATCCTCCGTGATAATGTTCACACCTGATCCTCCATCCAGAAGAACATCCTCCACAGTGTTTTTCCCGACTTGAACCGGTATGACTGCCATTTGATGATCAATGGCTACCGCAGCTACAATACTTTCAGGAAGTCGGTCTGCATTTTGTTGACGTGACGTACCTGGGGCTGTTAAGTATTCACGCAGTGCGGGAGCTAATTGCATCAATTACTTCAATGTCAGCGTATACTTACTATCCAAGACCTGGGATCCCAAATCCATCAATACATCCTTCAGTTCAGTAGACGGGGCTTGTAAGATTACCTTGGGTGATTCCATCTTAGGGAGCCCTATCCATTCCGTGGATTGGCTGACTACTGGTGTGTCCTGAAGTTGATGAATGGTTTGAATGAAATCATTCTTCAATTGCTCTTCCTTTTTCCAATCTTCCAGGGATTTTGTCTTCAAGGGTTCCTTCTCGTTGAATGCTACCTCCTCGTTCACTTTGCTTCGAGTGGTTACCGCTAGAACCATGTTGACATTTGCCTCTTCCACTCTAGGCGGATTCCTAGGTTCCTGCTGCGGTGGTTGGGTTTGCCTATTTCTGAACATGGCCTGAGCCTCGTCCTTGTAAGGGCAAAAATACGCCTTATGTTCTGTCCTACCACAAATGTAGCAAGGTAAAGGCCTGTCGTTCTGCCTAAAGGGAGGTCTTGCCGGTATCCCTCGATTATACTGTGCCGCTACCTCATTAACCGCTACCGTGGTTTTTTCCTTTAGTCTATTTAACGGATTCTCTGGATTGAAAAAACATTTTTCCATGGTGTGTCCCTTCCGTTTGTAGCAAGCACACACCTCCTCATTGGGTTTTAAGATTTGTTTTCTCTTCTCCTCCGGTTGGAAGGCACTAATGATTTTATGCCCATCCGAATCTGCAGTATTTTCTTCGCATAATACTGCCGCTTCTTTCAAGGTTACTAACGAGCCCTTTTCCCTAGCTGTAAGTAGCCGTAAGTATGATTTCAACCCCGTTCTGAAAAATGTAGTTAGGAATGCGTCCTGTGGCGGGTCTTGCAAACAGTTTGCCAATTTGACTAACCTTTCAAAATAAGACTCTACCGTTTATGTCTCCCCTTGTTTAATGTTTCGGAGAGCCATATAGACTTGTTCATCTGTTTGCACTTTCCTATAGCGTTTACAAAACGCTTTTGTCAATAATTCGAAATTACTATCTGGGTAATTGTTCAAAAAATTCTCTCCCCATTCTGACTCTTTGTCCCTCAATGTATAACATAACAGATTTATCATCTCTTCATCCTCTGTTTCACGATTCGCTTTGATAGCTTTCCTAAACACTCTAATATGAGCGTCTGGATCTGCACCCGATTGATACAGTGGATATGGCAATGATTTACGAGATGGTAAGGGCGTAGGTGTTACCGGAACAGGTGGCGGCATTGTGGTGTACCATGGTGGAAAGTAACCGGTTCGCATCCAAGGTGGTGTGTCATTCTTGTTGTCGTCATCTTCTTCCCCGTCATCACCTCCCGGTCCTCTGTCCGGTGGTTCTCTTCCCGGTGGTCCAGCAGGTGGTCTCCCTTGGCCTCGTCTGAATTCGTCCTCTCGATCTCGCGAAGTCCCCTTCTCCTTCCGTTGGGCTCCTCTTCTTCCCATATCCTTTTGATCATCATCCGATCCTCCTTCTGGTGGTCCTTTTCCTGGTGGTTCGATAGGTGGTCCTCTTCTACCGCCTCCTGTGTCTGCTACCGTTTTGTTTCTTGTATATTGTTGTTCCATGTTCCTCTCCAATCCTGGAAAACTTCGCTGATCCTCGTTTTGTCCCCTGTTTGGATAATGTTTCACTCCTTCTACGCCCATCGATTCATATCCATGTGATTGTGATGGCACGGTGTCCTTACCATACGTGTTCTTCCCTTTTTCCGTTTTTCGTGCTACTTCTGGATTGTCCCCTTGGACATTGTATTCTCCCCTTTGGTGAGAAGCTATGGTTCCCATATACCTCTCATTCGGATAGTATGACGACCTATCCATCCCCCCTTGAAAACCGTATCTACCACCTGGGAGAGAATGTGGGGAACTCTATGGGATCACAGGGGGTGTATAATAAGGATTAGAGAAATGAATGATCGGTGGGTTTGGAATAATGGAGGTAGTTGGAACAATTGTAGTAGGGATTTTTGAAGAGTCGTTGTGAGGAAACGACTTGGTACCTAGATGATTATCATTTATGAGGGATCTGACAAAATAACACTCAGTATCTTTATGACCCGGAAGATTGCAGTATGTGCAATATGGGGGGGCATGGTGAGAACCAAATTCATCGTCCCATAGATTTGGAAGAGTAGAAAATCTTACATGGCGTTGCTCTGTAAGAATGGTCGCCGTAGGCGGCGCCATCGTTTGGAATTCGTGAAGTTGCCGAAGTTGTTGAACTCTGGAAGAAACGCCACAAGAGGGTTCCTGACACTAGAAGAAAAACGGTCCTTTACAACTTGTCCATAGTGACTTAAATGGTCCAGAACGACTCAATTCTTGCGGAAATAAGTCATTCTGGACCATTTAAGTCACTATGGACAAGTTGTAAAGGACCGTTTTTCTTCTAGTGTGAGTAGACAGGTCTTCCATAGTAAACCAGGGTGGTGGAGGATGCCGTGTAGGGTGTATAGGTTGTTGACCGGAATGCTGTGAAGCTATCTGATTATCATCCTCTTCACTACTAAAACTCATACTGACCTCGGGAGTGCTGGTATGGTCGTATGTTGATGAAATTGTGATGAAGGGTGTTGTAGCATGCATCACTTGGTCGGGGTGAGCGGAATCTACGGTCGACCCTGACCGATGTTGCCTCCAAGAGAATTGACGATGTTGACCTCGTCGTTATCGTGGATGTCATTTATGTTCTTCTCCTTCCTGATGCGTCTCTCCTCCATATGGCTTGATTTGTCAAGCATGTACAGAAGAGGAGAGTCCGTTGTTGTTGCCGCTGGGATAGGTGCGTTGAAGTTCCATTCCTTCCATGGGTGTGTAGAATTCCGATCGCCGTCTGTTGAGGGAGTTGGTCCGTCAACGTGACGCCAGTATGTTTCTTTGTCCGGTTGTCCCGCGTGCGGATGAGTTTGTTCTGTTTCAGATACGAGATCAGTTTCCAAGACCGTAGCCAAACGCTGCCGTAGCCCCCTTGTCATCACCGCCATTTGATCGCTGATCGTAGCCGTGGAGTGCCAGTTGTTAACTGCAAAGTTTTCCTTCTATGAAGGGTTTACTCACAGAGTACCGAACCCAACCGGTATAAGAGGTATTTGCCAATACCCAGCGGCAACCGTTATCTACGATGGCGATAATGGGGATGAATGATATAAGAGCTGCAGGTTGGGGTCGGTTCAGAAGGATCTTTGTAATTGAGAACAGATCGCCCTGTGTCATGACGAGGAAAGATTACCGGAACCCAGTCCGTGGTCCATTGTCAAACCACTGCATGGTCGCCAAATGTTAAAGGGTTTCCTCTCTACTTTCCATCGATACCACCCTACTTCCGGTAGTACCTTACCGGTACGCGAACAGACTTAGTCCAGTTTTCCTTAATTACCGGCATCCTAAGGTCCTGCCCGCTACCGCTTTTGTTGGAAGTCTCACTCCATTCATCCTTCTTTCTCTCCCTGCCTCTCTTTGGGGTATACCATGCTTCTACTGGTCTTACGGTTGGTACACCCTTTATGCCAGTCGAGTCGACCAGTACCCCTACCGGGTTCTCCTACCGAATTCTCGGGAGATCTACCAAGTTTCCTACCTGGTTCTCAACCGGGTTTCCTAGGGATCTACCAGTTTCTCTGCCGGATTCGTAACCAGGTTCCTTGGGGATCTACCGGTTTCTCTACCGGATTCGTAACCAGGTTCCTTGGGGGTCTACCGGTTTCACTACCGGGTTCCTAACCAGGTTCCTTGGGGGTCTACCGGTTTCACTACCGGGTTCCTAACCAGGTTCCCTGGAAATCTACCGGTTCCACTACCGGGTTCCTAACCGGGTTTCATGAGATCTACCGGTTTAGCCGTACTACCTCCAATAACGTGGTTACATGAGTTCTAACATCCTACCACGAGTTTTCCCCTTTACCCCACTTCACATATGGGTTTAACCGGTTTTTATAACCGTATTACTGTTAGAGTATTACTTGCCCTATTACTAGGATGGATTATACATCCTACCGAACTCCCTTTTTAGCACTCCTGACTGTTTCTCTTTTATACTACCACTCTCATAGTCAGTGTACAATCCATTCTTCTACCAGGACTCAATGTTGTAGTATGAAAACTCAGCTAAGAGAATACCATTCCCTTCATTCAGTGTATACATCTGGTACTACTGTCCCACAAGACTTCTCTGAAGATACCCCATCCATGCGTTAGCTACTTGTACACGACTCTTTTGCCAACATAAGTAGTCCATTGCCAACTTCTCTTTCACACAACAAACAATTACCAGAGGTAAGGCAACTACCACTATAAGAAAACCACAAGTTCCTTACATCAGATTCAACAGTATCTTACTCAAGCAATCCAATACTCTATATATATGAATCCTAGTACACATTCCTTAAGAATGAGAGAGAGAGAGAGAGAGACAACTCTCTCCTTAAGTACTTTCTCCTCATCTCTTTAAATCCATACTAACCACTCACTGGGACTACCCTATCCACTACTCTTCTACTCCTTATCTGCAACTACGGCACAATCTTATCCCTAATTGCTATTTCTGATACTACTACCAAAAGTAACTTAAAAACCACTTCAACCTGATATTGCTAAAAATTACTGTCTACTAACCTCTTTTAACAGTTACCTCAGATGGTGAACCATGAACTTGGAGTATAAGTAGTGGTAGCGTTTTTCGAAATAATCGAACAATTAGTTCCGAAGCAGTGAGCTATGCTTCCAAGTTTCTTCATGGTATCAGAGCAGGTTGAAAGTTAGATCTACAGTCTCTAGCCGCTCTCTTGCAAACTTCATGTCAACTCTAGAAAGTCCAAAAGGAGAAACAGTAGACAGTAGACATGCTCACACTCCTCGCAACAACATGGTCGGAGATAGCAGACTTCCGGAGAGCTACCACCTCGACAGAGGAGCAAACTTCGGAGTATGGGCGTACAGGATGAAGAACTTACTACAAAAGGATGGGCATTTTTTCTACTGCATCACACCGCCGAACAAGATCATGAGTGAAGAAGAGAGATTAGCAAGACAGCAAGTCATGAGCATCATCAACAACAACGCGAAGAACAACGCCCTAAAACTTCTTCGCCGCTACACCGATCCGTACGAATGCTGGACCGGATTGAAGGCCAGATACGAATCTGACAGTGGCCCTAGACGAGTGATGCTCATAGACAAATTTTTCGCCTTGAGAAAGACTAAATCAATTTCCATGGATGTCCACCTTACCGAAGTTCGAGAGATCGCGAATTTCCTGGAAGAAATGGACGTCAACATTCCTGAAGATATCATCGTTTACTACACCCTGAAGAATCTACCCAAAGAGTACAAAATCTTCAAAAGGATGCAGATCGGCGCTCAAACTCTGCCCACTTACGAACAACTCGAAGCCAAGCTAATCTCAGAGGAGACCTCAATACGGCTAGAGACACAACAGAAAGAAGATGGAGAAGCCTTTCTTCTCCACCGTGACAGACAAAGAAGATCGTCGTTCACACCAAGACACGGCCACAGATACGGCCACGGACACGGCTACCATCAAACAACGCAGAACTTCAACCATCACAGCAGCAGCGGCAGAAAACACACAGATCCAGGAGGATTCTCTGCACAAAGATACTCCAATCACCCAACACCTTCAACACAGAGAGGGAACGCATCCACATTTTACCAGCCTCGCTACAGATCGAGAGCCCCTGACAGACAAAGGAAAGATCTGTGTAATTTCTGCGGCCTCGAAGGGCATTTTGAGCGGGAGTGTGAGCTGAGATCTATTCTGGATCGTGTAAAGGACTACGAACACAAGCTTCTGGAACGCCGGAACCGAACACTCAACGGACAGATACACCATCTAGAAGAACCATATGAGGTACACGATCAGGACCAGGAACCTGACAACTTTGAATTAGCAAGTCAAGTTGTAGATGCCTGCCTTGTAGAACTAAACATGGTAGAGACGCCTCCACAGACCACTTCATGGTATCTGGACTCCAGAGCAACACATCATGTATCCGGAGATCCATCAGTTTTCACATCGATTTGTCCAGCTAGTGGGGCACACGTCCGTTCTGCAGGAGGTCAAAATCACAGCGTAGCTGGAGTCGGAAATGTCGACATCCAATTTTTACCAGGAGAAATAAAGAATGTCTCATCCGTTCTCTACACCCCGGGGATCACAAAAAATTTACTAAGCGTAGGGTCTCTGTCCGACCAAAATAAAACCCTAATCTTCAAAACTGAAGGGTGTTTTGTGATCGACAATGCTACTGTCAAGGTAGAGGCTTTCGCTCCGCGAGAAAACAAATGCGGTCTGTATAGATTAGAGGGCGACTCATCAAATCTACAACCGGAAGCAAACTCTCTTCATGCCAGCCCACACGCTACTCTATGGCATCAAAGACTCGGACACTTCCACTTTCGAGGCCTGCAGAGAATGGTTGACTCTGGGGCAGTCATTGGCATACCAAAAATTCATTTTTCAAAGTAGACATGTAGCGGATGTCAACTCGGCAAACATGCTAGGACCAAGATGCCTAAAGAAGCCACATTTCATGCTGCAAAAATCTTAGAACTAGTCCACTCTGATGTGTGCGGACCTTTTAAGGTCAGTTCTACAGGCGGAGCGAAATACTTCGTTACTTTCGTCAATGATTTCTCTAGAAAACTTTGGGTCTATTTTATCTCTCGAAAAAATGAGGTTCTGACAAAGTTTCAACATTTTGTGCATCTAATGGAGAGATCCACTGGACACACAGTTCAGATTCTTCGAACCGACAACGGAGGCGAGTATACATCTCGAGCCTTTCAAGAATTCTGCTCCTCAAGAGGCATAACCAGAGAACTCACTCCGCCGCACACACCACAACGCAACGGCGTGGCTGAACGACGAAATCGATCATTACTTGACATCACCTGATGCCTTCTACTTGACAAAGCTCTTCCAAGTCATCTTTGGGGAGAAGCAATCAAAGCAGCCAGTGCCATACTAAATCTTTGATTGACAAAAAGACATCCCGACAAAACACCAACCGAACTGTTTTCAGGTAAAAAACCCTCTGTAACACACTTACGTGTTTTTGGCTCCTCAGTTTTTGCACATATTCCTAAAGCCTCTAGAACCAAACTCGACCCCCGTTCCGAACGATGCATATTATTAAGTTTCGACGAGGATATCAAGGCATACAGATGCTATCGACCCTCCTCTAGGAAGGTCTTTGTGTCTCGAGACATCTACATAGACGAAGCCCACGCCTCACCGACACGCACAGACTTTGAGCCACAACTGACTCAAACAGACTTCTAGACTGATAACGTTCCGTCACCAACCAAACTCGAAGAGTCTCGTTTTTTCTCCGAGCAGCCTCTTCTCTCAACCTCGGAGAATCCATGTTCCACATCACCGATCTCGCCCACTTCACCAGATGTCTCATCACCAACTCCTTCTACCCCTGTCGAACCTCTCATACATGTTGAACCTCTCACCTCCTCGTCTTCGCCGAATTCCTCCGCAACAGCAAATTCCCCACCTACTTTCTCAACACCTCTTGTTACTGCCCAACCTCGCAGGTCAGATCGAATTCGCAACTTCCCACGCCACCTCCAGGATTTCACCGCTCACCTGGAATGTCAGGCCTCATTCTTCGAAGAGCAGACCGAATTTCTCTCCTTCCAGGAAGCCCACACTCATCCTCATTGGCGGGTCGCCATGCAAGACGAAATCAACTCCATTCACCGCAATCACACCTGGACTCTCGTGCCGCTCCCCGCCAACAAGAAAGCAATTACCTCCCGCTGGGTTTACAAGATCAAACCCGGCATCAATGGGGGACCAGCTCGATACAAAGCTCGCCTGGTTGCTCGCGGTAACGAACAGACCTTTGGCATCGACTTCACAGATACCTTTGCTCCAATCGTTCGCTGGGAGACCATCCGCACTCTCACAGCCGTCGCTGTGCACCTCAACTGGCCAATTCACCAACTGGACGTCCTTACTGCCTTCCTCAACGGCGTTCTTGAAGGAGATGTCTACATGCACCAGCCTCGAGGCTTTGTGCAACCCGGACAAGGTCATCTTGTCTGCAAACTTCTTAAATCTCTTTATGGTCTCCGACAGAGTCCCCGAGCCTGGTATGCTCGCCTTCACACGGCTCTTCTGAACTGGAAACTCGCACAATCCAGCTCTGACCCAAACCTCTACTTCCTTCACAACACTACTGACACCGTGGCTCTTCTCGTTTATGTGGATGATATCTTCATTACAGGTAGCAATCCACGTCTCATCACACAACTTAAGGATTATCTACACCAGACCTTCCATACGAGTGACCTCGGTCCCATTCAACGTTATATGGGAATTCAGTTCAATCGAACTCCCTCTGGATTACTCATGCATCAGACTGAGTACGCACTCAGCATCTTACACCAATTCAATATGGAGCACTGCGCCCCAACTCACACTCCTCTCCCAGAAGGTATTGTTCTACCTAAGGAAACTGCTACACCCCAGGTTGATGCAACCCTCTATAGAATGCTTGTAGGCAAACTTCTCTTTCTTACCAAAACAAGACCTGATATCACCCATGCAGTTAGTGTAGTTAGCAGATTCATGCAAAATCCTCAAGAAACACACTTACAAACAGCTAAACATATTCTCCGTTATGTGCGCCGGTATCTTGATTTGGGCTTGTTCTTCAAGCCAGGGGAGGAAAATCGCTTGCATGGATACACCGACGCAGATTATGGCCAAGATGTAGATGATAGAATCTCGGTAGGGGCATTCATCTTCTTTCTAGGTAAAACCCCTATCTCCTGGAACTCCAAGAAACAGTCTAGCACCTCTAGATCTTCTTGTGAATCCGAATACAGAGCCCTGGCTCAATGTTCGTGTGAAGCTATCTGGATTAGGAGATTGTTACAAGAACTCAAAATTTCAGACAACAAACCAACCAGTCTCTACTGTGACAACCAAAGTAGCATTAAACTTAGCTACAATCCTGTCTTCCATGAAAAATCAAAACACTTCGAGATAGACTATCACTTCACTCGTCAGAAAGTAGAAGATTGCACTATCAAAGTGAAATACATCTCATCCCAAGAGCAACCAGCAGATCTTCTCACAAAATCCCTGGGAAGGACTAAGTTCGAAGAGTGCAGAAGCAAACTACATCTTCGCAACTCCCTTCCTCAAAACTATCAGGATCTTACAGAATGACAAGGAAAGTAAGCTTCCATCGAACTTTCGGGACTCGAAACATCTGTCTCATCATACTCTTCCTCTTCCAGTACTATGTCATTCCGGTAGTAACCTCGAGGACACTCAAAATTCAAACAATCCTTCTCTTCCTCTTCAAATCGACTCCTCGCCTTCTTCCAACTGCCGAGATTGCTTCCACTGCTCGCAGAAGGAATCGATTGGCCGATATCTCGACTTCCGGCATCCTTCTCGAATTCCGCCAGACGCTCGACGAAGAGGAGTTTGAATGATTCCAATTCACTTTCGACACGATCTCTCAGCGAAGGACAACGCTCACGACGTTCTGCAAGATACTGGACGAAACCAGGAGTGTCTACCCGTACCATGTCCAAGGTTGCCCACTCTAGTGTCGTGCCCACTCTAGTGTCGTGCCCACTTCCTCTTTCCAAGCACGACTGACTCGCCGAAGCCTCCACAAAAGGGAAATATTCAACTTCCGGTGAAGACGAGGCCAAATTTGAGAGAGGACCAACTCATCACTCAGGGGAGGCAAAGCGTCGCCTTCCCGACGTTTCTTCTTCCATCCGGAACGCTAAGTGATTGTCCGTTCTTATCAAAGACACGGCACTCAACCAACTCGATCAAGCTCGTGATACCCCGTTTAAGTATCACCAGAAGCGTCCACATCAACAAGAATAACAACCTTATCAGAGTTATCTCCTTCAGTCTCAGATCCATCGCTTTTACTGTTTTTTGGATTAATGGAGTCGTGTGCAAGGGAGGGTGTTGAAACTCTATGCACACTCTTATGAGAGCCGATTAGGTTACCTCGGATTAAACCCTGTTTAATCTACCTTAGGGTTACTTAGTTACTTAGGGTTACCTCAGATGGTGAACCAGGAACTTGGAGTATAAGTAGTGGTAGCGTTTCTCGAAATAATCGAACAGTTAGTTCCGAAGCAGTGAGCTCTGCTTCCAAGTTTCTTCATGTGGACTTTCAATGCATGCCAAGGTCGGGGCAAGGTTGCACTGGGCTGAATTCATAACATGGTATTCATAAGAGTGTCGTGTATAGGTCTCTAATTGTGTGCCAATTGGGATCATATTTCAGAGAAACTGTCATGCACATAGGATTCCAGCAAGTCCTGTTAAGTTACAGATGCAAACAATTGGAAGCAGACGGAGACGCCACTCGTTCAAGCAAGAGTGAGGGAAACAAATTAGGGTTTCAAGAGCCGGTGCATGTCGGAATAAGAGTATATCGTCAGTCTCAATGTGAGGGAATGAAAATCTGTACAATGGTGGGATGAATCAATGTGCATGCCCTCCCTGACGTTTCTAAACGTAAACCTCGATTTCTATAACCAAAATCTCCAGCTCAGTTTGGATTTCTTGACCGCAGTGGGTGTCTCCATCGTGGCTTCGTCGCTAAATTGCCACCGCGGCTCTTTCTCGACGTTAAACTCGCCGTCCACTTCCTTGATGACGATGCACTTGTAGTCGCAGAACTCATCCGAACTGACGATGAGCTTCTGCCCTTTGGTATCTACGCCCATCAAGAACTCCTGGTACGTGGCATTGTAATCCATTTGCATCGTATATTTGGCACCCCTGTCAACAGTGGCATAGTGCACAAAATAGCGCGGGTTCCCGACCTTCATGTCCAATGCGTGTGCCGTGTCATTCACGATCACTGTGGTACCCACGGCCATCTTGGATTTTGATTCAACACTTTTCAAGCTCAACGATAATGGGACAGCGGCGCAAGAAACCCTAATCCACGAGGATATCTCAGAAAGAAGAATTCTTCAAGTTGGTCCAACCACAAAGGGCCGCAACTATCTGATTTCAGCTACTGTGGAGCTGAATCTGCTTGGTGAAGCAAGATGAGAGAATCGGAGATATCACACTCCAATCCAGAGCAACTTGGATGGAGTCTCTGCAGCTGCAAGTGTAAGCCAAGAGTCGATTGAACGATGTCTTGGTTTGTGGTCGTCTGGTGTGAGAGTGTACGTAAGCTTAATAAGTTGATTTGTGCGAGGGTTGTGATCGTTTAACTTATACCTGGCGTGCTTCGCTGACCAATTTTGCAGATCTTCCTTTCATTTCTGAAATAGCTTGCCTCCGGCTCCACAGAACACGGTTTAGCGGTGCCGAGTTAAGCCACCCGTGTCGGTGGATCCGACACGTGTCGCGAGTGGCGTGGTGGGGACGCTCTCTTTTTTTTCTTTTTTTTCTTTTTTTTTTTGAGACAGAAGGCTAACAAGCCAACGCCAAAGCACAGGAGGCAGTTGACCACCTGGCAAGTTTTCCGTCAGGTAGAGAGGAGATTTCACAGCCGGGATTCGAACCGCCAACCTCTTCCTTGAGATTTGGGTATCCCTCCACCATCATCCGGTAGTTTAAGGTCGTCTCGGACCAGGCTCTCTTTTTCATCGCACATCCATATGCCGGCCCAATCGGCGAAATACATTACGGCTAAGCCGCACTTACATTATTCCTAACATTTGGGCAAGTTTGGGTGACTACACTAATTAAACGCAATGGGTGAGGGAGGGCTGATAGTGTGTGGGGAAATTAGTGAAGGTGATACTAAATTTCTTTGCGCTATGAAATTAATGTCACTGAAAGATCTAGGAACCATGTTCATCTTGGCATTGTTCACTGAAAATATTATTATAGTAGCACTATACACTAAATGTACCAACACTATTCACCATAGTAGCACTCATTGAACATACTATTTATAGCATCATCATTTATTGAAAATATCGGCAATATTTAAAATATGCATATTATTTAAATTGGCATCAATTTCATCTTATTATCTACGTTTCTTCTCATAAAGGTAAGACAATAGAGACCCATGCCATATACTAAATATAGAAAAAAACCTCAATCATAGGGTTTGAGGGATGTTATGGTGACAAGTATGTGTTTGCATATAATTTGTTTTTTATCACTTCACAAACATTTTAGAGCATGCTTATTTTCTTGAAATGTATGGTTAATGAGCATGTATTCATGAAATTCACTCAGTAAAAATTCAGCCTTGCTAATTTTGAGACTTGGCAATGTAGTGCATGTTTCGGGATTAGTACCAAACACACTAATTGGGATAATTAGTGTAGTATCCGGGTGCAAGCACGGTAAAGTGGACAGCTCTTGATCCTTGCTCAGGTTTAAGTGAAAGTGATCCAAAACAATATACTAACTTTGAATTTTATGAAATAAAAATTCATAAACATTTAGAAAACATATGAATCTACAAAGCCAAGCAATTTATGTTCACAAAAAACAATTTCAAACAACGTATATGTATTTTAGAAGACGGTGCAAGTGGTGGTGCAAGTGGGTGTCATTGAAAAGATAATTGTCAAAAACTTGTTTAAAATACAATTACATTACATTAAATTGATGAATTTTTGAAAAAAAAATTACAATAACCTCAAGTTTATAATGAATTCAAGGAATATGAAAAGAAATTCCAAGTTCAAAATATTTAAGGTCATGAAATTTACGTTCAAAACTATATTTAGTCAGTTGCTTTTACGCGTCACTTTTGATGATAGGTTTTGAAGATCTCATATTGATATTCTATATTTGAGTACCTAACTTAACAATAGAGGTCATCATGAAAAATAATATATTTTAAACAACATTTTGCTAATACTTATAGACATTTGACCAAGAAAATCATGGCTTTCATATACCGGAGCACTTTTTTGGTCCACTTTACTATGCTTACACCCATCCGCAAGAATAAATAAATTAAGGATTTATCATGGTCATGGTCAATAATCCGAAGACCATGACCAAATGAAATCCATGTCATTTTTCTAAAAGCAAGTGATATTTAAGTAAAACCGGAATAAGTCCAAGTCTATAATTATAACATGTTGAATTCTATCACAAGATCCTCCGATAGGATTGTATGGTAGGATCCTACGATAGAATACGTAGTGTTGATTGTGATAATATTATAGCAATTGTTATGATTAAACATTTAAAATTCAATGTGTAACTATATAGATATAGCTTCAAAAAAATAGATATGTTGTTTTCTCCATCATGTTTTAAGAGCATAAGATTCAAGTAATCACTAAGGATTCATACATCTCCCATGAAATTATCATTATATTTGTTAATTTGAGACTTTATCTTGTCTCAAATTAATATATGGACCACAACAACATGGTCTAATGTTTGGGTCGTCCTACCCAAACCATCTTGATATGAGTTCTTAATAGGGTTTTTGATATGAACACCCGCTTCAAAGTATTTGCATCTTACAACATTCTCCAATATCTGTGTGATTTTATCCATGTTCTTATATTTGTAATTGTCTCAAAATGCCAAAAAAGTCCCAAATTAATGAATATAGTGATAATTCAAGTTTACCAAAAGTGTATTGACAGATCTACCCATAGAATTGTAGCAACCAAAAAGTCTAGATTTTGAAAATATGTCTAAATTTACCTAAATCTGAGTTAAGCCTAGGTCACGCATCATTATAGTGTAAAGTGGACTTAGACTAGGACATAGCGTTTTAAATGAATTAAATGAATTAAATGTTTGAAATAATAATAAATAAATGAAAATAGACAATAGTAGAATTAACTACTTCTAGAATAAACTGTGTCTCTAAGATGGTCACTCTTGTTGTCTACTAAGAGAACCCATGGGGGATCTCTCACCACAAAATCCAGATGACCACCAAACATTATCCATTTTTGAACATGTTGGATTCCCATGTCGCTTTCTCATATATTTTGTAAGATGTGCACCCATGGTCACTTCTATTTTAGGTGATCTTGTGTAAAATGAAGCGGTCACCACTCATTTCTCAACCAATAAGAGACTTTAGAAAGCAGTGGACCAGGTCATGGTCACTAGTCAGTACATTGTTTATGGTATTTATTGTCACATGCGTAATAGTGTCACTTACCTCATTTTGAGGCGTATGCTAGGTTACATTGATGATTAACAACTTCACCATAAGTTTCAACTCATGGCACTTGGCGTTCAAACGCATTTATTGATATCTTGGCATGAGTATGTTGAATGGTGTTATGAGGTGCATGCCTATGTTACACAATAGTCTACAAGTTGACTAAAGTGTACATAAATGACACTTGCCATTAGTATGCTCCAAAAAACTTCCCCTCACACACTAAAATGCAAGTCTATCATCTAAAGTATCCCAATGTGCTACTCTAAATGCCATAATGTAGATATTTTTTCACTTAAAGAAGTTACTAATGTTGACGAATGGAATCATATTGGCAATTAGCAGGCATGACACTTTGAGACCTCTAGTTTAGGCTTCGCAAATAGTGTACATGACACTAAATCTAGATGGAAAATAACTTGGTAAGTGACAATATTTGCAACACCATAAATCTATAATCCCCAAAAAAAATTACAAGGAATGACAAAGAATGTTAGGTTAACATCATTAGAGAAACTTTGAGGCCTCCACATGCTCCCGAGTTTTTTGAGGAAAGTGAATTGTTTGGAAGCCTACATGCCTAGGGAAGACACTAGGGGTGTACCCAAGTTGGGTACTCCACCTTAGGTAACCGGTACAAAGGAGGAAGTCGACGGGAGAAGGTCTATGAGGCTTCCAACGAGCCTCGCAGTACTTTGTTACTTGTACCAAAGGTTGCCTAAAGTATAAAATTGGGAGGTACTATGAGACCTTCTAGTTTTATATTGCTATTTGGTGGTGCACTTTCCAAGGGGTCATTGTTCATGGGTACCGCTATCCTTCAACCCCCTCCCATCGGGCCAATCTTGGCCGTCAATTTTTTTTTGTACAATAACTCGGGTACGCGTACAAAATGAGCGGAAATAGGGGTTTGGGGACCAAGGGATTTCTTTGTTTTCTTAAACGAATCTTAAGGGGGTGCGAGGCTAACACTACGGGAGGGGCATGTTGAGGCCTCAAAGTTTCTCTAATGTTTAGTGTTGGTGACACTACACTGTGGTTTATAATTAGTATGGAGCAAGACAATTAGAATTGGTGACACTAAATATCATATTTAGTGTAGCTCCTCTCCCTTGCCTCTCCGATCCACGAAGTGAACCGCAAGTCTGCAGGTGTTTGATTCCAAATGCTCACAACTTGTTCAAATCTTCTTGAATCGACCACCCAGAATCGGTGAACAGAAGAACAAGTATCCACGACACTTAAACAAATGTTCACAAATTAGTGCTCAAGCTTCTCGAATTGATCGCCCATAAGCGGGAAAAACATAATGATTAAGCTTACAAACCCCCGCAGGCGAGCATGTTTCAATACACGTACAGCAGCCGGCGTCTGTGATGGTGCACAAAACGCTGCAGGTGCTCGGAGGGACTCAATGATCGGCGGTGCATGTAATGTGTTCAGATGTTCTTATTAGCAAGCTTGTATGTCCTCTGATTGTTCACTCATCACCTTCTCATGTGAGGCGATCATACCTCCGTGCAGCAACCCTAGTAAAAAATTCGCGAATGTAAGTCAAGCGAACTTAAGGTGAGTCTGGTAATGATCAATCACTTAACTTCTCGACATATGTTAAGATTGTATCCAGCAGCTCAAACCAAGCAATTTCCTACATTCAAGTGGAAGCATTTAGAAGAGCATTTAGAGGTAGATGTCCAAGCTCCTTACAATGCTATCAACGGGAAATCCTATCTCAAAGAAGGCGCCTCACTTTCAAGCAGCAGGCATGCCTGCAAGAACAAAGCATGCAATAACTTCAAGCATGCAGGTCTATGGCTCCGGTGCACGCATCGTTATTAGGCAATGGAGCTCGAGGGGTCACAATAACAAAGACCAGTGTTGGTGAGGCTTTAGCCAATGAAATGCCCTCAATCTAGCACACCAGTTTGTAACTAAACCATGTGGATTTGTTACCTAGCATGTGAAGGTTCCATAACAAAGACTCATGGAAGCCACTTCTAAAAGGGTTCCACCTCGGATGACACGTAGACTCGGGTTTAGATAAGGACTTAGGTATGAACGCAGTATAGAGTAGAGGCGCCCATAATTGATCACTTAAGAGATTATGTGCCAAATTTGGAGAAGTATAAGGTAGTGCAAAATTTTCCCGTGTAGGTAGATTGAAAGTAGGAGGATTGTAAATTTTTTTGGTAATTATATTCTTTAAACTAAAATTACTGTGAATTTTTGAAGCCAAAAGTTGGCCCAAACATATTACCATTATTTAGACTCTACCATAACTGTTCATTCCTCCTCACTTTAGCACTCAAAACAGGGATATGTGTCATGGCACTGTTGGTACTGGCCTAATCGAAATTCAGTCCCAACATGTTCGAAATTATGGCACCCTATAGATTCCCGATGGGGTCCTAATCAAGAATAGGCGGTTCAGCTATAGTTAGGGTTGCCTTGCTCTCTAAAAACTCCATAGTTAGAATCAGGTGGGTAGAGGAGGCCTTTCTAGATTCTTCACTTAAGTTTAAAGTTGGCAACTCATGGCCCTTCCTATGTTGGAGCCTCCATTCACTTTGTGTCAGAGGGCTCTATTCAATGGACTTGCCGTGTGTGCACATAAGGTCATGCTAAGCGTCAACTTGGTTTCTTATTTTTTTAAGGAATTTCCTACGTTGCACTGGGTTCAATTGATAAGAGTGTGTACAAGTCTGTAAATTGTCTGCCAATTGGGATCACAATTGACACAAATGTCATGCATATAAGTCATAGGATTCAGCAAAATCTGTATGGAGTTGCTTATTCACTACTTGTGATATGGAATTGGTGGTAGATATCGGCCTCACCGGAATGACTAACTATTGTTTCCGTGCTCACGGGCAAGGCTGGGATGTGCACATGCCAAGGTCAGGACCAGGTTGCACTGGCTCAATTCTTTAACATGGTATTCGTAAGTGTTGTCTATAAGTCTGTAAATTGTGTGCCAAATTGATATCACATCTGACAGAGAAGTCATGCATACAGGATTCATGAATTCGTGTTACAGAGGCAAACGATGGGATGAAAACGACAACGCCACTCGTTCAAGGAAGTATGAGAGAAAAAAAATTAGGGTTTCAATAGCTGGTCCGTGTCGGAATGACTATTTGTTTAGCCCTCAATGTAAGGGGGAAAATTCTTTACAATGGTGAAATATTGCACTCAATGTGCGAACTAGCCCCGAATTCTTATTCCTCGATATCTATAACCAAAACCTCCAGCTGAGCTTTGATTTCTTGACCGCAGCGGGTGTCTCCACGGCGTCGTCGTCGCTAAATTGGCTCCGGGGCTCTTTCTCGACGTCAAACTCGCCGTCCACTTCCTTGATGACGATGCACTTGTAGTCGCAGCACTCATCTGAACTCACGATGAGCTTCTTCCCTTTGGTGTCTACGCCCATCAAGAATTCCTGGTAGGTGGCATTGTAATCCACTTGCATCGTGTATTTTGCACCCTTGTCAACAGTGGCAAAGTCCACAAAGTAGCGTTGGTTCCCAACCTTCATGTTCAACGCATGCGCCGTGTCATTGACGATCACCGTGGTGCCCATGGCCATCTTGGATTTTGATTCAACGCTTTTCAAGCTCGACGAGAATGGTACACAGGCGCAAGAAACCCTAATTATCCACCAGACGTCCGAGAAAGGAGTATGATCACAAAAAAGGAGCTGACTATCTGACTTCAGCTACGGCGGAGCTGAATCTGCTTGGTGAAGGAAATCGAGAGATTCGGAGATATCCCACTTTCATCCAGAGCAACTTGGATTGAGTCTCGTCTCTGCAACTATATATGAGTCTGGACCCCAACTCGATTGAGTGACGTCCTGGTTTGTGGTCGTGTGTTGTGAGACTCTGTTTAAGTTGTTGTGTGCTGAAGTGATGGAATCGTTAGTGCCTCATGATCGTCTATATATCAGGCAGCCGTAACCCAGTTGCCGCACACAGACATTTGTGTTGTGAAAATTATACAGCGTGTGGATTGGCGAGCAGAAGCAGCCATGTGGGAGGAAGCTAGGTGCGGCACAGTCTATCCGCACCTGTGGCTGCCGCCAGTGATGAGCGAGCTTCGTCGTTGCTGCTTCCCAGTTTCTCGTCAGCCGCCACTTCGTAACTCTTATGACATGGCCACACTTACTGGTAACTCTTATGACATGACCGCACTTACTGGTGGGCATAGCCAGTGGACGGCTCCCATGAGGAAGGTGGGGCATACTTTTTCATCGCTTTTAGCCAGCGACTTGATGTAAAGTACTTTAAAAACGGACGAAAAAGTGAGCCCTACTAGTGGAAGCCGTCCAATACACTGATTATCCCAATTAGTCAGTGTTATTATTCGAAGTTATGCAGTGTCATAACATCTTACTCGGGAGTTTAATTTTCACTAATGAAATTCAATAGGTCGTTTGGACAGTATAGGACATAAACGACTTTTTCTTGGTAAAAGTATTACATTCTCATTAAATAGTTATAGCCTTGCATAAACTCTGAATAGTAACATGCACTAATTGGGATAATCAGTGTAGCTATGCCCACCAGTAAGGGTGAGCATGGATTTCGTAAAAGTCAGGTTGCTCATATTGGGGTGATGTGGAGAGAGGGCATTATCGCATACGAGTGTATTATTCATCCATCCAACATAAAAACTTGACCCCTCCTGTAGATTTATGGCCAATTTGTCTCAAATGACTTGGACTAGACTAATGTGAGATCTTTAAATCTAATACCATTGTCAAATCAACCTACAAATAGCAATTTCATGAATGCATGCTATTTCAGGGTTTTTATGTTGGATGAATGGGATGTACGCTTGTATGCAATAATTCCCTCTTCTCCTTCTCGCCCTGCTCGAGTTCTATGTAGCAATCAGTGATTTTATCCTCCCCGCTGGTAGGTGCTATGAAGCGGTAGCTCTACTAGCAAAGCTAAAACATAGGAAAGCCACCAACAAAGAAACCAAAGATCGAACCAAAGCCAAAGGTATTTGATTGTTCCAGACTTTACAACATTTGCATTATCTCACTACACTTCTCAAATCCTACTTGATAATAGAATGCATCATTTTTGTTTGTGAATAAGTCTACATTTTTATATTGAAGGCTTTTGGTATACCTTATTTGGCATACCAATTAGCCCCTTTCTTAACAGCCATGAAGTATCAATAAAGTAGGCCATGTGATTGAATTGCTTGAAATGTTAAGGTAGAGTTTTGAACTTGAAAATGTATCAGGTGCAATAATGACATGATACCCAATACCTTATATGAATGATATGTATGGTTAATTCATTTCCAAGATATTTTAATTATCGCTTTGTATCTATTATTGAAAGGTTCAAGAGTTCTATACAAATCCTGCCCTATGTGAATGTTCTCTCCTCAATGTATGCGGGTATAAGCGATTTGATTAGTATCGTTACGCAATATGTTTTCACATGTTCTACATTTTTTTCTTTCATATATCATATTTTGAACCTTTCTCTTTACGGATAAAATTCTTTATATGATAGAAATCTCCATGATTGTGAAATAGGATCCTTATATGTGTGTGTGTGTAAATCACATGAAATTTTAATTTAATTCTTAATAAGAAAGGATTCCATAGGCAACATGGTGGGAGTTTACATTCAATTTACAACCACAACACTTTTACATCGATAGTTTAGTAGTTTTGAAGTTCAAACTCTTTTACCTTAATTGGTGCAATTATATTAAATTAAACTACAACCATGCTTTTACTCTTGTAAATAACAAGGATGGGACCACACATATATAAATACATCCATCTTCCCCCTCTAGATTCCACAACCTTCATATTCTTGTTGTTATTTTCTAGCTTTCTTGTGATTCCATTTTATCATAATTGAATGATAAAATGGCATATATAAGAATTGAATGTGCATATAGTAAGTGTAACACTTGTAGAAGTGTAGGAGTAAAAAAATCAATTAGAATAAAATTGTCATTGTTAAAAAGGTCATAATTTAATAAGTTTGAAATAGAATAGAACTGAAGAGAGCATGTATTTTTCAAACATGATGTATCAAAGGTGATTAGAGGGTGTTATGAGGCATGAGAAATTATGATGAGAAACGTTACCTAGACATATGTCATGCTTGTACTTTTGAAAGTATAGATCTTTCTTAGAGCCTTAACTTGTGACAACTTCTTTGAGGAGATATATATAATTGATCTCCTTTGGGTCATCAAATCGCTTATCCTTGCATTCATTGAGGTGGGAACATGTACATCGGTATAAGCGATTTTACAATTCAAAGGGATTCAATTATATATATCTCGTCAATGAATTTGTCACAAGTTAAGGCTTGAAGAAAGATATGTACTTTCAAAAGTGCAAGCACAACATATGTCCAAGTAAATTTCTCATCATAATTTCTCATGCCTTATAACACCCACTAATCAACTTTAATACATCGTGTTTGAAAAATACATGCTCTCTTCAAGTCTATTCCCTTTCAAACTTATTAAAATGACCTTTTTAACATTGAATTTTTTTCTAATTGAATTTTTTCCAACACTTCTACAAGTGTTGCACATACTATACGTACACTCAATTCTTACATATGTCATCTAATCATTCAATTATGATTGTTTTTGACTATGCATAAAGGCAACACAAAAATCATGATGTTTTTGGCATCGATTACAAACATTGTGAGGACACACTTACAACTCAAAGAGCAAAAACTACGATCCGCAAGCACCCTTGGTAGGTGCTACAAGCTCTTTTGTCTTAGTGGAATGCAATAATTTCCTCTCTATGGGTGATGTTTCGTAGCACCTACCAAGGCAGAGGGTGAAATGATGATTGCTAGGTAGAACCCGGCCAGGGCTAGAAAGAGAGAGGGAACCATTGTATATGAGTGCACCTCTCATTCATCCAACATAAAAGCTCTGAAATAGTATGCAACCCAGAAGTTGTTATTTCAATTGATTCGACCTTGGAATCAGCTTTAAAAATCCCGAATCAATCTAGCACAAGACATTTGAGGCAAACCAACAACAAACCTATAGGGGGTCAAGTTTTGTGATGGATGGATGCAAGATACACTCGTATGCAACATTTCCCTCTCTGGGCTAAACCCCCACCTCTTTGAATTCTGAGCCCCACACAACAATATTATTACCAAGTTAAAGGGATTTAGTAAAATCTTACCCCCATATATTTGTGGTTGATTTATCTCATGTGTTTGAGCATGTCCAGTCTTTTCTTTAGGCCCCAGTGACTTTGTTTGTTTTATGGTAATGGAATGAAATGCTTCACATGTTTCCAAAAATCAAAAATTTAAAAATGCACTGTTTTTCTTCTTTGTAGTGTGGGCTTATTAATTCAAATCTTGGTCACTAATTTAGTTAGCTTGATTTGATGTTGTGGACATTGTTATAGTGTAATACCAAAATATCCTATAAAATAGAGAAACTAGCATAGTGTGCAAGAAATTACTCATCACAATCTAATGAGATTATTTAGTTACTTATATCATTTAAAGTGGTCATACAAATTATGAACTTGCAAAGTTGTTCACTTTGAGAGCAGTGGCAACACGGTGTGCAAGGAGTTTGAGGGCCACTTCACACACTAGACTGAGGGCCCGTGACCGTTGCACTTCAAGCACTCTCATTGGTAGAAAAGGTGGAGCCGGTCCAAGTGCAAGATGGATGTAAAGTCTACATGGATTCCTACATGGCATCAAATGGATCATGTTTCATGGGCACTTGGACTATTTTCAAAAACCACCTCTTGGAGGTAGGCCTAACACAAAATTGGGAGATCATGGCACTCCGAAACCTCACAACCATTGAGTTATTCTATTTTATTACGTGGGAGGACCCTGCACAAATAGAAATTCATTGAAATAGCATATGGTTGAGAGCCCGGTCACATATGGCTTTACACTACACTTGAAGGCCCGTGACCACACTACATGGTTTTGGAAGTGTCTTAGGACAGCCTTTGGACACTTCTTTTGGGCTCTCACAATTTCATGGTCACGGCTCTTGGCTTGTGTGTGAAGTGGCCCTCAAGATCCTCTCAAAAAGCGAGAGCTCCTTGCACACACATTGTTCATATTGACAGTGATGGTAGATTCCCACATATGCAGAAGCCACTCATTTTTCAACGACAGTTATTATAGTAAATTTCTTTACTTTATCTGAAAACCGCATTTAAAAATAGTTCCCCCTAATTTGATAGAACTTTATTTAGGGGTTGTTTACACCATGGACCATGAAGTCATCCCAAGGCCCTGTAAAATTTGTTGAGTTCATCTCAGGACCAGTTCGGTTTATACCGAGGAAAAAATGTCAAAGTGATCATGGAGTTCAAGGTCCCCAAAATACACATTTTAAGGCCTACATTATCCATTGACATGGTCCAAGGGGTTTTGCAGTGGGAGAGGCAAAAGAGGTGCTCTAGTAGAAAAAAGCAAGGGCCATGATAGAGAAATGTTGTTATGATTAAAATAATAATAATAATTGTTTTGGAAGACAAGATGAAGACAAGAGAAGACAAACGAATGGTCAAACTTTTTCAAAACTACTTTTTTTGGGCATATGTTAAAAAAATCAACACATTCACTTTTTGGTGCATGGTTATTCCTCTTGGTCCACATTTGGTTTACACCTAGTGAGGGACCCATTGGCTTTGTAAATTGATTTTTTTAAGAAATCGGACCATGGAAGTTGGACCATGAAGTCGGACCATGGAAAAAGGCCATCTTCCATGGTGGTCCATAATTCAACCAACCCTTAAGGACCCACACTACAGTCTAACCTCATTAATACGACACTTGTTTATACGACACCTTTGATATTACAATACATTTTTGCGAGACCAAACTTTTTAGTGCAAAACTCCCTCTTTTATAAGACTATGACACTCAATAATGCAACATTTAGAATCTCCGTTTTGTCATATTAAAGAGGTACAGTAGTTAATGCTAAAATTCATTTCATCTATATTATGTACATCTAAAATACATCCATTTTCACTTGGGAACTACTTGGAAACTTCACATATCATTGGGAACTTAATGAGAATTAGGGTTACTAGTGTAGAATGGACATGGTTAGGGTTAGAGTGGCCTCTTGCCTAGTATGGAGTGAGTTAGATGCATAGATTGTCAGGAATTGTTGGAGGATGGCATGTATATTACTTGCAACATGGAATGTTGATTTTGCCCTAGTTGATGAAGGGGAGAAGAATAGAATGCAAAAGAATCAAATGAACTTGGTGCTCGAATTTCAAAGTTGCAATTGGGTGATGATGAGATGTCAATCAAGACTTACATTCAAATGGAAGGGGAAAAGATTGTTGAGCTAGAATTGAGTAATGATGAGCTTGTGGATGTTGCTTCGGGAACCAATCATGCACAAGTCTTAATGTTGATCTAGATTCAGTAGATGTGGATAATGTTGCTCCACCTACAGTAAAGCATAGTGATGCTAAACGTCATGCATCATTGTTGTCTAGTTTCTTATTTAAGAACTCTTTATATTATGGTGTTAATGAAATTATTAGTTTTCAAAAGTTAGTAGGGAATTTAGATAAGATGATAATTGCTAACTTGGGTAGGCAACACCATAAATCTTTGGTCTCCTATATCAAGAGTTCTTGAGAATATTTGTATTTGTTTGGAGCTATAAGTTATTATTTCATACCATCTATATTGCTTAAACTCGTTGTATCTATTTTAAAGCTCATATTACTTATGTTTTCATATTTCCTCAATAATACGACAACTTCACGCCATTTGTCATGTTAATGAGAAGACGACACCTCGATAATACGACCCTTTTTTTTAGTGTTTCCCAAACGTGTCATACTAAAGAGGGAGAACAGTACAAAGAAGGAAGAAAGCAGCAGTGTGTGGATGCAGGGTAAGTTAAAAACTGTGAAATAATGCACAATGATTTGGAATTGCTCTCCGAGCATCTGCTCTTGCAAGCTCACACCAAGCGCGTGAGCAACGGTGACGGGCCTCGCTCATCTCAGCTCACATTTACTTCCTGCTGGCAACGGCCCTTGCTCAGACACTTATTGAATCGGGAACTGCAAAAAAAGGTTGAAATAGCTCACTTGATTATTACGTAGGAAGCCTGCCGTTGCAGTGTGGCTAAGGGATTCCTCGTGTCTACATACACTCATCCATTGGGAACGTGAAAACGTAGTGAACTATATTATAACATGTAAGGTAAAAATACCATAACCGGTTAACCGCCCTCTAGCTGTGCACTAGACCGCTGCCATAATGGTGAAGTGCCATTTGAGAAATGGATCATGGCTCGGCGGCAACTTCAATGCGTGTACACTTAGAGTAGCCAATGGGAGTCAAGTGTTAATGTACTCATGAGGTAACCGATTTGGGTGATGTTATGTATGGAAATGCGGATTACCGTGTTCGGTGTAGGGAGAATCTAGTGAATGAGTAGGGGGTTTGACAACTTTCCACTTTAAAAAATTGTAACATTTTTGGTACAGGGCCAAAAAATATCAAACAACTTGCATTCTTCATGAATCCTTCTCGTCTATCTTGGAAAATTATCTCCTGGTTGTAAGACCAGATCTTCATTGCGAATCACCTTATTTTCACGGGTTATGGTATTTCTACCTTAGATGGCTGATTTTTAGACAAGTTCACTACGGAAGTAGAGTCGGTCTAGACATCAAGTTAGTTTAGTGGAGTTGAATTGGAATGAAGCAACTCTCAATCTCGTAGGAGATTTTTTCACTGGACACAATGGATGAGTTTATGTAGAGATGCCACAAAGCCCAAGCCGTTGCGGTGTTGGGGTGAAAGGGAAGTATTACAGACGAACGTACCTCTCATCCATCCAACGTAAAAACTCTACCTCCTATGGGTTTGTGGCCAATTCATCTCAAATGAGTTGGACTAGATTAATTCAAAGTCTTTGAAACTAATTTCAGTGTCAAATACATTAAAAAAAGTAACCTCCAGTTTGCATATTGTTTCAAGGCTTGTATGTTGGATGAATGAGATGTTGTCTCGAACGTGATAATTCTCTCTTGGCAAGTGTTGGAATGCCCATAATTATCACACCTCCAACATATAGACTCTACCGACTTGGCATGGGAATTGAGCATTTTGTGAAGACATTTGTCGCTTTTGTGAAGCGTAGTTTTGGAGTGCCAAACTCATCATGTTTATTTTTTGAATATGCTCTTATCATATCAACATGGGGATGAGCACCTTAATATTGTGTTGGGTGTGTACACCATCGTAATCAATTTGTTTGGGGCATAGTTTTTATTTATGAGTTTTTATATCTAAAAATTAATGATCTATGATCTAAGCTTGATTTGTAAAGGTTGGTATGAACACATCTAATGTGTCATTGAAGAGGTTAAACAACATACCCACCACATAGAAGTCTAGGGATTCAAGCCCCTACATGATACATAGGTTAATGATAAAGCAAGCCTTGTGTCCATTGTGTACATTGTGGCGACTCATTAATCATGTCGTTAATGACCATATAGGTTCCCCTCACCCACCCCTTATTATGTGGATTGGGCCCTAGAATGGATATTGTAGCTCTCTAGCAGCTTGGGCACCTTTTTGCCTAATAATTAATTAAAGTGCAAAAGTAAGTTAGGCGGCCCAAAAAACAATATTTTAAAATTGGGCAGATGCATAAAGTAATTTACAATAAGTTAGACATTCATCCAAGTCATTTGTATAGTTCATAGATGGTTTTCCTAATTTCATCTATGACGACTACAATTAACCTAAACACTTCCCTTAACCAACATTCCTTACCATGTATGTCACTTTACTTGTATGTCTTTTACTTATATGTCACTTGTTGAAGTTATTTGATGCTACATTGGTGGATTCCAGTGAATGTCACTTGCATTATTGTGATTTTAGGCACTCTTTGAATGTTATTTCTTTTTTTTGGACAGTCGACAAAATTAATTTCCCAGAAATTTAGGCGCCTTTAAAATTAATTATTTTTTGCCCAAGCTGCTAGAAAGCTATGGTAACAAGATTTGAGCATGTAATCCAATTTTTTTAAGCATATATCTTTACATCATCCGTTGTTAAATCCACACCTTATCACACACCACTCACATTTAAGTGTCCGTCTACGATGAATAACCAAATTAGGCATGCTTACCTTGTAGACATAAATGATGATTCCGAAACGAAATAGGCGCCTTGGGATTGGTGATGATTTTGGTAATAGGTGGGGTGATGGGGATAGGCCTTGATCTACATCAACTAATACCGTGCTCAAACTAGGACCAATGACCAGTCCACACCAGTGGGAGAGTTTCCATCTTGATAGGAGTTATTGTCTTGTATGCATTGTGAAAATGCGAATACATTGCATCTAGTGCGGTCAATGTGAGTAGGACAAAAAAATCATCATTGGTAGCAGTAAATTTCGGGAAAGAGATGCACTTTCCCTATCAAGAATATCGAAAGTTTGAACGTCACATGGGGGGTAGTGTCCTACATGAAACCTCAAAACTTGAAGTCAATAAAGCCGGAACCATAACGATAATGGAGGAGGCAATGTGATTTATACCTATCCTTGCCCAACATTCAAGGAACTTCTAATGTCTTTGATGGAGACACGTGTCAATTTCGGGGTGGTTGTCATCAAGAAGGCATTAACTTATTAGGTCATATATTGTGTATAAACGTGATTTAGTGTGGTGTATTTGTGTGATTGATGTAAATTTTGATACGATTGTCACTATGAAAGTTACATAACATACACAATGGTGCGTAGCATGAAAGTTTGATGTTACAAAATGGAAAACAATACTATGATGTAGAACAATGCAATGTTACAAAATGTAGAACAATACAATGTAAATGATTTGGAAACTGAAAACTTGAGAAGATATATATGACTACTAGTATGAATGGTCTATGAGGCATGTACGAATCGCTTGTAAAACTAGGAGCTTAGTTTGGTCAAACATGACAATGATTAGGATTAGTCCCTCCTGCCCGCGGCTGGGGCGAAACAACCCATACACTGGTTCCTTGGAGGCAAGGGTTTAGGCATCCAACAAGGAACGAGTGTATGAGTTGGTTCGCCCAAATCTCCTGCCTACCATGAGTCTCTCCCACACACACACCGTAAAAAAAAATTTAAAAATTTAAAAATGAAATGAAATAAAAAATTGATAGGCAATAAGATTATTGAAGAACATTTAAGCTTTGTGGGTGGGATGAGCATGAAGCTTTGCTTCCAAAAACTCAAAATCCAATTATTGCAAGAATAATTTCTCAGTAATTTACACTCTAACCCCATTGGTATAGTACCAATTTGTCTCCACCAACAACAAAAGCTTATAAGTTTGGCTAGGCATGATTAGTACCTTTGAGAGTTATTCCATGGAGCTGTTTGAAGTCTTTATATAGACAATTTAAAACAAGCGCCCAATCACAAGAGTGCTTTGCCTTAGTATTATTTTGCACATGTGGCCAATTTTGGTTGACCGTCCGACCAAGACCAAATTTTGCCTCATTTTAGAGACCACTTTACATCAATATTCACTTGCAACTGGACTCTAGTTGAAGAGCGAGTTACTAACACCATATCTCATCCGATACTAGTTGGCTGCTATACTTTTAGCCCATTTGAAAGATCACCCTCATGTCTCTCCCCACATGACATAGCCAATAAAGCATAGGTTGGGTCAGCAAGTATAGCTAAGCATTGTGTGCACACCCCAATTTAGCACTCAGGGCCGGTTTACACTATGGACCATGAAGTCAGACCATGGAAGAGGGCCTTTTTCAATGGTCCAAGTTCATGGTCCAACTTCCATGGTCCGACTTCTTAAAAAATTAGTTTTGAAAGCCTTGGGCCCCTCACTAGGTGTAAACCGAATGTGGACCAAGAAGAATGACCATGCACCAAAAAGTGAAGGTGCTGATTTTTTTAATACATGCCCAAAAAGGGCAGTTTTGAAAAAAAATCAAGTTTGACAATTCTCTTGTCTTCTCTTGGGCTTCATTTGTCTTCCCTTCTTGTTAAATGCGTCAAAGATGTGGCTTGCAAATCTTCTCACAACAATTTTTACAAAAAATGAACGATTTAATTTGTACATGTTCGATGTAATTTACATGTCACATGTACCTTGTGTTGTCACTACACTAAATAGGATATTTAGTGTTTGATTATATTTAATGTTGTTACCACCCTACCTTGCTCAACACTAATTTTCAATTCTTTGATAATTAGTGTTAGAAGATTTGCTAGAAGATATGTTGGAATTCTCCTTTTATCATTGTTTTTTATTTCTATATCCTTACTAACACTAAATTCAAACATGTAACTTCCACATATTATCATAGTTGATATTTAGTGTTCGATTTTACATTTAATGTTACTTACTTTCATAGGGTTATTGATATTTAGTGTATGCGTATTTAGTGTATCAAACACTAAATATCTTGTTTAGTGTAATAGACAACTATGCGAAAAAGAACCGCAATCATTTTCCCATTGCAGTTCTTTTGACCACCTTGATCTACAGTCACTAAACAACTACAGATTTTTGTTTTTTTTTGTTTTGCAACAGTAATTTTAAAATTTTGGGGTGTGTAATATATTGTTAGAAAGGTATTTTCAAGACCTTTCCAACGGTATATTACAAGCCTCCAAATTCCAAACATTGCAGTTGGTAGACAAAAAAAACAAATATGCACTTGAATTCTTGAGTTCTAGATGTCCCACGTTGTTTGGTGAAACACGTGGGAGTTGGTTTAAGGGGTAGGGCAAGGTATAATGGTATGTCTCATGGGCTATTATATAATTAAGGCACATAGAGGGTAGATTCATTAAAGAATTATTGAAATGACATTTCTTTGACATGGGCCCTTGCCTTTTTCTACCATACCACCTCTCTTGCCTCTCTCACCGCAAAACCCGATAAACCATATCAATGCATTTATTAGGCCTTAAAATTTATATTTTGGGGACCTCGACCTCCATGGTCCCGTTGCCATTTTTTCCTTAGTGTAAACCGAAGCTGTCCCGGAACAACTTCAGCAGCCAATCAGCTGCCTTGCAGAGCCTTGGTCCAACTTGGCTGGGACGAACCAACCCGTATATCGGTACCTTACCGGGGAGGGCGAACGGTTGGGGATTCGTGGCACTCACTTAAAATCAACCATCCTACATATCGTGGATGAAGTGGCTCCAATACAAAAAGACCCCCTATGAGGTTGAGGGCCGATTCATTCGAATGTGACATCACTAGACATCCGGTAAGGTACCAATGTATGGGTCGGTTTGCCCTGGCCGGTCCAACTTCATGGTCCATAGTGTAAACCGGCCCTCAAACCACTTGGTTTTTTGTTTCATCCAAGTGGGACCAAGATAACTTATGAAGAGTCTGACGCATGTCCAGTCACCCACCCCATCCTGATCTCTAATAAAAGAAAGAAAAATTAGTTCTGAGTGCAATCTTCATCTACTGTACCTTTTGACGGAACCTAAGCAAACTGTACATGTGAAGTCTTCTTACTTAAAATATCTTGTTCCAAACTACATGGTGGCTTCCTACAAATGTTTGGTTTGTGGTTTGCGTCCCGGGCTAGATCACATCTTCATTTGGTTGGGCCCCGCCCCTCCCATGCCTCCTTCACTGCCTGGTCTTCCTGCCCACACATGCGTGGGAACTCTTCTTCGTTGGGAACCAATGTGACAATACCCAATCACTTGAGCCATTAAGCTCCTTTGGCATGTGAAGGAGCTCCATCAACTAAGTTGGGAATAATGAAAGTGATGTCAACTTGAAAATTTGTAATTTTGACCGGGTATTATCACATTGGTTCCCAATGGGGAAGAGTTCCCACGCAGGTGCGGACATGAACACTGGGCAGTGAAGGAGGCGTGGGAGGGGCGGGGCCCAAACGAATGAAGATGTGATCTAGCCCAGGGCGTGGTTTGCATTGTCTAGGTAAACTCATCTGCCAGAAATGTGATTATTTAAAGCAGGTCTAGCACATTTGATTCTACAATGGCATCGTATCTCCCAAATCAGTCTACGATCTTTATGGCAAACGGGTTGTGGGCATATTTATAATGTGACTTACCCTTCGTTGCACTATAGTGCAACCCACGATGTATACCATCATGCACTAAAATAGCATGAAACCTTATGCTCGAGGACATTGCTTTGCATCAATTTCTCTACGTACATGTCCTATCCATATGGTTTCAACAAAAACTTTATTAATCCAAAGAACATCAATTTTTATAAATTTTTAAAATTAAATTTGAAACATTTCTGGGGGAAATGAAAATTTGGAGTTTTGTTGAAGTCTATTTTGGGATATTTTAAAGATTTGAACTTAAGATTCGAAATCGCATGTTTTGCTTTGTTGGACGGATTTGAACTGGAACTTGATTTGTTGGGAAGTCTCTCAAATGCACACTACTTTCATTGGATAGATGTATTGTAACTTACAATGTAGACCTCCAATGTCAATTTATTGTGGATTAGAATATAGTGGGCATCCACAACAATACCAACGATGTTTTTAGTGTTGGTTTCCTCGTTTATAATGCGACTCACAATACTTACAATAAAAATGTAGTTAGATCAAGTTGAAAATGAATCTATCCTCATGTTTTTACTAGAACCCCTTCATCCGCCACGGATGGGTTTACATGGACGCCACAAAACCCCAAAACCTTCCTATGTAATATGCAACGATGGAAAGTCCCTTGACATTGGAATCATCGAATTTAATGTGGTCCCCACCAATACCACTAATAAGTAACCACATTTATTGGAGTGGAGGAGATTCGGACAAATTTGGTAAAGCGTGGATGGATGAAAGTACGGAATAATTATATGGTTAGCAGTTGATTTATAGCAGATGTGGCGTTCACGTTATGTGGGGCTGCCCGAAAGGAAATTGTAGCATCGGGCAGAAGTGACGGGCAGACCCTGCAGAGCAGTACTTCACCTTCTCCTCGTTGCTTTCGCTTGGCCGGCCTTCTTCTCTTCGCGAGTACTTCGAGGGTTTTGTCTTCCTTGCCTTCACAAATTGCAGCCAAATTGTGCCCAAATTGCATCCACAATGGCCCTCACATGTGCAATTGTGGTCTCAATTTGCATCTGATGCTCTTGAGTCTCTCTTTCACACCAAATTGGAGCAGACATCTGGAATCTGCCGAGCACATTCGTGGTGTAGGGAACAGATTCGAGCGTCATCAGGTTTGGGACACATCTGAAACCTTACTGATTCTCTCATCTTAGGAGATTTACAGTTACGGAGCGCAGCTACTTGAAGGTGTCGTTAGAGAAGATGACATGTCGTGCAATTGTTTGTCCATCATAACAACGAACGAACGGAATTCTCTTTATCGACTTCTTCTGAATGTCTCTGTGTGTTGCTTTTATGCGGGCCTAATATCCGCTCTCAATATGTTATGTTATCGACATCTTAATTTCATTGTTATGAAAGTTGTGATGACCCTGGTGTCTGCTGGATGTGAGGGCATGCGTTTTACGTGCAGTTAGGATATTCTTGTTGCTTTCCATCACGTTTCTTTTCGCAGTCCAGTGCTTTGTATTGTTGCTCTCTCAACATGTTATAATTAGATAGTGGCCATGGAAATTGTTGGATGTCGACTTCTTGATTCTTGCGTAGTTGGAACGGTGATTATTTTTCTTACAAGATATGTGCAGTAAGCAGCCCCTTTGTGTGTCATGGGGTTAGTCGTTGCGATGCTTTGAAAACGGAATGGATTGAGATAGCCCGTTCATGTAGCAATCTCTTGCGAATCTTGTTGCAATAGAGTTGTACAGTTTTTGTGAATCTTAGCGATTATGTCTATGGGTTCTGCATGCCTGCAGTGTATTCTGGTAGGAAGGAAGAAAAGTGCCGAATATGAAGGGGATTTCGGCCCCAAATTATCCGAGCACTTTTAAGTACCTTATGCAACGGTTGAATGTACTTGTTGTATGGGGGAAATCACGTCAATACCTGTGAGTAAGAATTGGATGTGAGGGTGAAGACTCTTCGGAGCTAATTTATGGGTCACTAGACTGGAGTGAATGAGAATAGGGGAAGGATGCAATTATAGTGGAGAGGTGGGAAGCGCATACTGTTAGCTTGGGCCCTTATATAGTAAAGAAAGGATGACCTCCTCCTGCATTGCTTTAGCGTGCAGGGTGGGGGATGTGCGCTTGTTACTTTACCAATCCTTCAGCTACCAGCCGGGCAAACAATAATATTTATCCTTTGTTCAGAAGGGAGCGGGGGCTTTGTGATGACAATCTTGTAACTGACACTGTACCAGCTCTAGCAACTGGATGAAGCCAGCATGTAGTGGTACAAAAACATTCTATAATCTAGTCTGGACAAATCTGAGTTCAAGATTGCATGCTTTCTTCTAGGTTTAACCAGGGAAAATGCAATGGGTAGCTCCTTACCTACCTGCGAGCATTTACATGGCCGTTGTTTTTTAATCTCTTATTAAACATGTTGGATTTGCTGCTGGTCGCGACTTCCATGAGTTTACAAGGTTCAGGGGCATTTGAGTCATCATATATATTAAGCAGGTATGTCTTGTGTGCAGTCATGCATATACTTATTGTATATTCTGTCTATTGAAGGTAAAAATTCCACCAGAGATGGGGTCAAGAAGGCGCAGAGGCAAGGAAGAGCAATGCAAAAGCAAGGAAGAACCATGCAAAGGTCTGATTCCTGCACTTCCAGACGAGCTTGCTCTTCTTTGCCTGGCACGTGTACCCCGTGCTCAGCACGCAGTCCTCAGTGCAGTTTGCCGCAGCTGGCGTAGACTTTTACAAAGTCGTATTCTGTATGATATCCGGCAAGAGCTGTCTGTAACAGAAGAATGGCTCTTTCTTTGGACTCAGGTGAATCCTATCTCATCGTTTTGCGTTGTATGCAACGTTGTACTGAATTTGAGATCTCAAAGGCACCATAAGGTCCAAAATAGTTGCATGAACTTTACTTGGAAGTGGTAGAAATATGGAAGATCAAATAACACTAGGCTAACCTTCAACATATCGTAGCTTCTAGGATCTGGCAAGGGCCAATGTGTGGCATGGGTATGATCCACTATCAAATCGTTGGTTTGCGCTGCCCCCCTTACCCAATGAACAACGCACTGCTGGCAACTCCGCGTCTGCCGTGGTGGATGGAAAGCTCTTTGTGGTGGGAGGACAGTTGCACAATGGCAATGCCTGCAACTTCGTGTCATATTTTGATATGCAACTTTACTGCTGGAAACAGGCCGCCCCTTTGAACATCCCACGTGCCAAATGCATGGCAGGTAGAGGAACTTTTATTTTTCTTTGCACTAGAATGGCAGGATGGTATGAATCCTGGCAAGTAGAATTTATAGGACTCATTTGAGAAGAATGGAGCTACTGTCTTCAGGTTCTCCATGTGCAGTAGGCATTCTGTATGGGGTTTTTAATTTTGATGTATGAAGCTGAGAAATTTGATCAGACTTGGACATGTACAACACCAAGAGGAGCACTGTTCTGAAGCACTTGTGATGCGTGTGGGTGAGCAGGTGTTATCAACAATCAGTTGTATGTGGTTGGCGGGTTTACTGAACGCGACCAGGATGCAGGGCCAACTGCGGAGGCTTACAACCCTAAAACAAACCAATGGCGCCTCATCTCTCCAATGAAAATCTCTATGGAGCTTTATGATTCTGCTGTGCTTGATAATAAGTTTTTTGTTGTGAATTCTTCAAGCGAGAATCTGGTTGGACTAGTCTATGATCCTAAAGTGGATGAGTGGGTCTACATGGCTCATGGCCTCAATACAGGTAATTTCATTCCCAAGAATCATAGTTTTATGATTGCAACTGACTTGCATTTCTTTGTCTGTTGCATTGACCACATAAAGCTGCATACATTTCAACAATATAACTGACCATAATGGGTATATTGTATAAGTGACAAAGAAAAATGCTTCCATTGAGATTACTGGCACCTTTTATTTTTTCTGGGCTGCCACCTTATTCTGGGCCATCAGAAAATTCAGAAACAGTTTGAGATTGGGTGTTCATACTGAGTGACCAGTTTAAGGCCTGCAGGCATCCACTAACAAATTAGCATCTGATATTGATCTCCGTGGTCCAATTGGCAGCCATCATTCATTTCAATGCATCACAAGTAGCTTGCAATGTTATCAATGAAGTAGATGTTCAGGACCGAGTTTATACTCTTATATACAGCCATGGACATTGTTTAACTGTCTCAAACATCTCCATAGGTTTGTGAATGCACTTGCCAAAATTGTTTGAGTTGTAAGTATAAATTGCAGGATATTTCTCTAACAGTTGACTATCGAAACAGGTTGGCAATCAAAAACTGCTGCCATGAATGGAAAACTATATGCAGTTGGCGACTCGCATTCCCTTGAAGGCAAGAATGAAATCTCTGTTTATAATGGAAAGAAAGACTGCTGGGAAACCATCAAGGGAGTTCTGGAGGATTCAGCACCTGTTTTGGCCTGGGGCCCAGAGCTTGTAAGCTTGGGTGGAAGGCTTTGTATAGTTGGCACAGGCTTACTACCACGGGTTGGGACGAGCCGGGCGGCGGTGGCCGTAGTAGAGGTGAATGATTCCAAGACAGACTCTGTTAAATCATTGGCTGCATTGCGATTTTATGAGGACATAACTGGGAAAATTCAGTTTGCGGATCCATTACCTCGAGGTGCTTGTCAAGTCTTGGCTCTTTAATTGCAGCCTTTGTACAGTTAGAATGGGATCTTGTGATCTTCATAGGTACTCATTTGAACTATCCACAAACTCATTTCTGAGATTTGGCCATCTTTCTACCATCCTGGGATCTTCTGGTACTAGCTACCCTGTAGAACTGCACTTTGCAGTGTTGCAAAGCTCTTGCACCTGGATTTGTTCAAGTAGACATCTCCAGGGCATAAAGTTCCTGTGATCTGTGCAGAATTTATTTTGTATATAGGACTTTTCATTTTTCACGGTTACAACTCCACTGCTTTCTTAAACCCCTTCCTAGGCACATTGTTGACCTGAGGAAAGAATAATATGTAACCAAAGGCGCCCTTGCATGCTGCACAATTTTGTTATTCAAAAACATCTTGGAACAAAAAAGTTGCACAAGTCATTGACTCCAATCTGCTATCTAGGGGCCATTGTCTTGCCTTTACAATTTCTGCACTTCTAAAGTTAAGAAATGCACATGGTGTTGATTGTGAACTTTACGCAAGTGTGAGAGGATGCCACGTTGTACCCTTCAAAACCTGAGTGCATTTTGCGGGTGCAAATCCAGTCTTCTAATTGTGAGGACATTAAACATTAAATGTTCTGGCTTTTGATGTGGAGCAAAGTTCCATCATGCAAAGACAAATTGCAAGGATGATCTCAATGTAATGAGTGGTGATTTATATTATGAACCTTAAGTTACACACCTCTACAAATTTAGTTAAGGACTAAGACCAACAGTATGAGATGTTTTTTCTCAATATGAGAATGGATTTCACCTGCTTCAGCTTTATTGATAATTGCTTTGTTGCTATGATGGTAAACACTTCAATAAAAGCTCGACAACGTTCAATTGAACTAATTAACAAATCCATCAATGCCAACTTTGCAGTCAATCCCACATGTAAAGACCCTCTTTTTCAAATGTCAATTTGAACAACTCCAATTCATGAACTAATTAAGCAGGCAAAATTTGTGGGGGAGTCATAGTGCATGGGATTGGCCAATAACCGTAGGTGTATCATAGCACACCAAACCAGGTTCAGAAAATTTCCTCTTTGGGCTTCTTGGGCATTTATGAGGTGGGATTAAGCTAGGTGGGCAAATACCAACTTAGTCAATATCTAGCTGGTGTGTCACTTTTGAATAAGCCTGAATATGCTGGGAGGTCCACGCCGTTTTGAGATTCTGCCTGAATGTTGGTGGATTTGTAATATATCATGTACACCGTGAGTTGAATTACACATACAATGACACCCAATGCGTTGGGAATCTGTTGGACACAATCATGTGCAATATATAATTACATCAGGAGTGATAGGCTTAGAGAATTACTACATGTCTTTAATACAAAGAGTAACAATAGACGTATGGATGGATGACACTTGAGATGGGGTCGCCTTAGCCCTCTTGGCAAAAGGCCTACACCAATCTTTCAATCCAAGCTACAATTGTACAAGTTTCTAAAACTTGCGAGACATTTCTTGTCAAAAACATCAAATGGGCACAAATGACTGCCAACATTTTAGTCACAAATTACACCTCTTGCGCAACACAAAAGTTTGTAATTATGCCATATTGGTGAAATTGTTAAATTTTTGACCTTGCGCGAGACATATGTTAGGGTGCCCATATGTTAGTATGAGTGGATGGCATTGTTTTGAGGAGAAGTCACAATAAACTTGCACATGTTTTTGGGTTTGGGTTGGAGCTTACAATAACAAAGACATCTGTCGCAATAATACCATAAATTGTCCACACAGTGCTATTCACCAAGGCCGTTGCTGACAACGAGAATGGCATACTTTCCACACTCTTATCCTTTACCACGGTTGCCTATGCATTACACATTCAATGGTGTATATTAGGCAAACAACCTTCAGTTGTTGTCTTTCTTTCACCTCACAATGCACGTATCAAATCCTCATCTTGTTATATCTATTGCATATACAATTGAGAGTTAGAGAATCATGCGATTGTGAAAACCCCAAGTTGACATTTGTAAGCGACCCACTTAGAGTGGAGATCCAATGAGAAGCAAAAAGAAAATGGTGATCACGTCATCAATAATCTTTGGCACATCGATAATAAGCAATATGGGATAGTTTTTTTTCAGCCTTTCCACCTTGTGATATCGATTTACAAATGGAAATCTAATGAGTTCACTTTACGAACAAAACCTACTTGAAGAAGATGCTACCAACATGACACCAACATTCCATTTCTATTCTCAATGGAAATGCACCCTTATAGTTCATTATATATCATATTTTCCATTTGTCACATCATCATCAAAATACTAACATTTAGGACATGCCCTCAAACAAACTCAACATTATGAGCAAAGCCTTGATTATGAACCCGGATTGTGGTTTGGGGTTAGAAATTAAAGCCACTTACAATGGCGGTCATGGGAGAAGAGTACATGAGGCTTCCAATGACAACACAAATAGAGCCTACAACCGTCGCCCGTTTATCAGGGTCCACTCTCTCAATCACACAAATCAGCACTACGATGAAAAACACAAACACCACAAAGAACAAGGCCAACACTTTTCTCTGCAAAAGCCACACACTTTCCCAAATGCCAGTGAGTTAGCTCATAAGTTAGCAACAATTACAAAAACTTCTTATGAAATGCAGTTATCAATCACCTTAGTCCTTGTAGACAAGAACATCTCAAAATGCAAGTGACCTGTGTTTCATGTTGAGTTGGTATTGATGCATACCCTTCAAGGTTTAATATCTTCTCAACATCAACTTAACAATTAGTTGATGAATTATTCGAGATTATTGACATGACTCATAATGCAATCTTTCAAATCCTACAACTATGAAATATAGAAACAAAGATCCAACTTGCAATCTTACATTTGGTGCTAAATATTGATTCAATGTTATAGTTTGATGTGATTGAATCGATGTGGGATCAACATTGGTATATCAATTTAGAGGTTTGTGATGAAATGAGCATCCGACAATATGTTGAGGCCTTAAGGTAGATGGTGCTAAAACGAACACCTTACAATCTTACACAACAAATAAACATTGCTTTTGAGAACTTTCACCACCTGAACACCAAGTTCCCATATTGGTTTTGGCTCATCTACCAATATAACTTTGAACCCTTATAACTTTTGCATATGGAATTCAACTAAGACATACTTTGGTGTATTAAGATCCCTTGTCAATTGCTAATGAAAATGATTTGAACCTTTCATGCTCCAATAATAACTCATATCTATGCTCGACTCTTAGAGTATTGATTTTAACCCCATCTACATTACACAACATTGTTCCTTTGTGAGAGAGAATATTCTTTCAAATATTCATGTCTCTTTTGAGGAACACTTGTGACATGATAAAATGTTGTGAAGCTAAACACTTTCATGAAGTGCTCAAGAGAGAATCTCCAAGGTTCAAGGGAGGATCCAACGATGACCACTACTAGAATTAGAAAAGGGAATGAATAACGATCGCTTATACCATGCCCACACCTCGGGGAGTTCACTAGACATGTATATATGTATACACGTGCGTGACAAGGGTATTTATTCAAGGGGTATTTAATTATCCATCCTTAATTTTTTGTACCGTATTATTATATAATTTGCTCATTTCTTGTTTTTTAAATGACCCTATAATTACTTTTAAATTTCATGAAGCTCTAATTTTAAGCTAGGTATGTTCATTATAATTATTTGATTTTGCTCCAACGGGTTTAAGAGCATTCAAAGTACTAAGTCACCAAAATCCAAGGCACAACAAGGTTTTACATTAAGAGTGTTCATAAACAGTTTCAAACAACAAAATCAGCCCATGTTCCTCAATCAAGTTACACGCACAATTAAACACAACGGTACTGAGTGTCAAAAAAAACAATTAGAACACCAACAACAAAGCAAGCAAAAATAGGGTCCATGCAATAATGTAGAAGGGTGTAGAGTTAATACTACAACATCTTGCTTGAAGCATACAGACACAAGACCAACCAAATCTCCTCTAATCTTCCCGCCTCTGAACACAAAGGACACCCTATTTAAAAAAAATCTAGGATCCTTAAATCCTACGGTATATTTTTACAAATATTTTAAAAATATGCGTTATTTGTATCAAGCCTATATTATTTATAATACAAATTTTATCATACATACTCATCTATATTACTTCTAAGAAAATTCTGAGTTTTTCCTTTTGTGAATATAAATTACCCTATATTTTCCCGCACGTTGTTTTCTAATATTATCGCAGTGAACTCCCCGAGGCCCACACTAGGGCCAGTCGCTGGTCTTGGGCAGTAATTGAGTCTATCTTGATAGGGATAGTGCATCTCATTCTAAAATTTATTGCTACCAATATGGATTTTTCATCCTACTCAAAACAACCTCTCAACGTTTCACAATTTCACCACTACAAGAACTCCTATCAAGATGGAAACTCTCCCACTATTATGGGCATGGTATTACCATAGAGGGCTCTCTATTCCCAGCACAAACAATTACTTCCCTTCAAAATGTGCCACGTGTCATGCTCGCATTCGCCACCACCCTTGCATCCCACGTGGAAACTACATTCCGGCACATGGAAAGATGAAATAGGGAGCCTCTACGGTAATAATGTTATGTAATACCATCTCTTTAATGAGAGGAGGAGGAAGGGGAGATGGATCCAATATCTTACTCTGCTTCTTTGGTCACCATACAAGAGATGGATGCCAATGTATAAGGACTCAATTATCACGCCCGCAACATTAATGGTGAGGACCAACATGAGATTGGCCACGGATCCGGATCCATAAAAAGTCCACATGAGGCAATTGAGTAATGTGGCAATGTATGGCACACCCGAGTACTTCCCGGTGGCCTTCCGTTGATATATCTGCCAAAATGTGGGTCTAGAAGTCACTCCCACCCACCCATGCCACATCGTCATAAGCCAATAATATATAATCTCGCTAAAAATTCGTAAATCTATCATTGTAGTAGATTTGCATATTTCTTCCACCGACACATGACGATTGCGTAAGAAGCAAATGTTAATAGTGTCTCCACAATTTGGGTTAATTCCAAAGTCCAAACAATTTTATTTTATTTGCACTCTGTGAAGAAAAAAAACATAACAGTACTAACTCTCATACTCCCTTATCCATTCTAAACAGAGATGCCATGTTCCATGTGGACCTTGCCATGACACTAAGATGGCAACCCTCTTTTTTAAGGGGGATAAATCACATCATGTTCATTCATGGCCCTTGGCCAAATTATTCTCATGTCTAAGGTATGTCGCATATGGAGCTTCACAATGTAATGAATTGAGATAACATGTCCTACCAATAAATATTGTGTGAGGTTCTTCGACATCATCATCAGCCTTTGGAATTCACTAATCGTGATTAAGAACTCCTTGACTTAGCTTATGTATCATACCATAGTTCTTAGTATCAACTCATGCAAGTTACGAAGACATGAGATAACAACTCATGGCACGTTTTAGTTTATGTTGCACACTTCTCAAAAATGAAAGCATGCAGCTCACGCTATGGGAATCACAGTTCCTTATCATTAGTTCTCCTCCGCTAGATGGTTCTATAATCTACTACTGTAATACACTTCCAATCCTTATACATATAGTTCAAACCCATGTAGTAGAAAAAAAAACCAATGGTAAAGGACTGCAATTCCTGAAGTGTCAAATACAATTTTTTGTGCAGTTTAGGCTTCTTTGACACTTAGGAGTTAAGTATCACTTGACTCTAGCTCATGAGCTGGTGCTCTTCATGATTCCTGACTGTGAGGGTTTAAGAAAAGAGAGAGAAAAAAAAAAGGTGATATGAGTGAGGGGTGGAGGAGGGACCTTACAGTGGTGAGAAGAACATGAAAAATGCGCAAATGTTGCCTGCAATGGGAGCATCATCACCAAAAATTGTGTTCAGCAATGGGTCTCCAGAAACCATCTACCAAAACCATGATTGCCAGATTCTAATCAACCAGATCAATCAGAAACATTAATCACCAGTATCGCATGACTTTGTGAACCTTTGTTGGTTGAATTTTAGGGTTGAACCCACCTGCAATTGTGATGAAAGGGGTGGTGGCGGAGATTTTGGGTATGCTATGTTGACAGACGTAAGCTAGCTACTTGCAATTTTTCTTTAAATAAAGCGATGTGTTGAGGTTTTGAAATCACACAACATAACATTACTTAGTTGATGAGCTATGTTCATGGGTCCCACAATAGATTCGAGAATAAAGTCTTTGGATGCCGGAATCCTAGTGCTTCAAACTAAATCTGAAGAAAGGGCAACTGAACACAACTCATCAGTTAAGTAATGTTATGAAGGTTGAACCAGATGCACATAACATTATTAAACAATGTGCGTTCGTTCATGTGGACCCACATGAACAAATGCAATCTACATCTCCATACATATTAATATATAGATCACTCAGTGGAATTCGCGTTGTGATTTCTTACTACAACAGCTACAGATGTTGCTCTGGCAGTACAGGGTACAATTCACCTTCTCATGGTGGATGGAAATACTAAATAGATTGCATGCGGATGTGTGACAAGTTACATTATTTGACGCTCACCTTTGTATTTTTCTTACCACAGCGAAATAATGTGATGCAGAAATAACATGCTAAGATGAGATGATCGGTTTTTTGATCACATGATAACAATTTCATACTTTCAAGTGATGTAGAAGGAAGTACATGCCTAAAATGCCCACAATTTGGAGTGCCTTTTCCTTGTGGGATGTTGCTGTCGCGCCAGCAGCGATGGTGGTGGTGTTGTCAAGCAGTATCATTCCGACAACGTCACACTTCAATTTATATATTTATTTATGTTTTTCCACCTCCAACAACTACGAGGCTCAGCACTTCAAGTCATCCCGTCGTAAAATCCATTGTCACCTTCTCATCGTGATCATAACTCTTGAACATGATGACATCCCACATAACATTTTTCAGCACTTTGTGGGTGTCTCTCTTTCTATTCTCACACTTTCGCAGTTGTGCCATTGACATTGCAAAAAAGTCCGTTCAAAAATTTCATGCATGTTGCATACTTCTATGATCTCCTGTGATTGAGACATCACTCCAAGCATATAAGACTTGGGCAACACGTCCTAAATCGATAAAAAAAACTATCTTGCATCATTGAAAAATTGTGGATATACAAGTGTAATGCGCATATGTTTGTAACACATCCTAACCATATTCAACTTGAAAATTAAAGTGATTACGAGCTTTATCACATTCACTTTGTTCGAGCATAATTTTCCATTTATGTTGAGTTCATTGTACATGATGTTGATGTCGAATAACATTACGCAGTTGTTGATCACATGCTCAATCCTATCATGTAATTCATAATATCATATAATCAAGTGTCCCTAAGTCAAGATCATGCCTTTAGTCGTAAAAGTCAAGAAGGAAGCATGTGAGGAAGTTTCATCACTCATGCAGTTAAAGTGTGTGGGTCGGGTGTTGGCCTACATGTGGTCACTTTTCTAAGTGAACACCCTATGTTTGAGTTGTATATGACAAGGTTTGTAGTTTAGACACACCCCAAAAAAACAAGTCCCCCTACAACGCTCAAATTACAGTAACCATTATGGGTTTTACTTGTTACCACAACATGGAAGGAGGCCCACATCGAGAATCTTCACTTTGGCCTCCCATAACTTTTGCATTTGATTCAGGAATTTGAACATGAGAATTTGCATGATTCGCAATGATGAAACAAATGACACAGTTCCCGATTCGATCCAATGGTCGGAATTGCCACATACCTCACAAGCATTTTGCTCTCCTTTCATGTCGTAGAGCTGTTGTAATAATAATAAACTCGGCACATTGCAGATCCAGCAAGGCAAGTCCCATGGCGTTTCCTCAGCTTAAGTTACTGCCAGCAGCTCCTATCGGAGCTTCATGCGTGCCTCCGTGAACATGCCATGAAATTTGACTTGAGGATTTAGCTCGAGGTGAAGGATGGAAGGCTCTTAGTTCACTTTCGAGCTGACGGGTTAATGATGTGTGTGTCGTGCAGATCAAGGGTTGCCAAACTAGTGTTGGGAGGGAGGGTTTTCGCATGTGATGAGATCTTGAAGGGTTTTTATTAAGTGGCTCTTATTAGGGGTCCAAAGGGTTGGACATGCGATGTCTTTTCGCACGCAATTCTCGAGTGATGGTGGATTGCACCACATGTCCACCTATGAAGCCACCCACGTGGATGAGCACCTAAGTTTATCAAATAAGATAGGGATACCCAAATCCAACACTATGTAGTATCATCACACTATTACAAGCATGCGAGTTATTGGTAATTGACGCGTGTCACTAAGAAATTGTCCTACGTCACTACAGACTATGCAAATCTATTAGTGTGGTAGATTTGCATGTTTCTCTCAACCGACATGTGGATGAAGCCACCCACGTGAATGAGCATCTAAGTTTATCAAATTAAGATCAGGATGCCCAAAACCAACACTATGTATCATCATCACACTACAAGCATGCGAGTTTTTGGTACTTGACACGTGTGTCACTAAGAAATCGTCCTACGTCACTGCAAACTATGCAAATCTATTACAATGGTAGATTTGCGTATTTCTCTCACCGACACGTGACAATCGCCTAGGACTCGTATGCTTCTAGTGTCACCCTCGTACATGGGAAGTCCCCACCTGTATCATTGTTCGTTTTGGGAACACATATATACTTACGTATTCAATCTCATAGCTCTCCGTCACTCCAGTTGTAGCATTTTACATTAATTCCGTGAATTCTCATGAATTCTGATGCTTGTGATTATTATGCTCAGTGACAAAGACGGCAGTCTTTTTTGCAATTTAATGTGCACATGCAAATAATGCTGCGCTTTCATTGTAATGTGTGCATGCATTTCATATGCATGTATTAATTGCCATGTGTACTCATTTGTAATCAATGTTCCAGAATATTCCTGAATGCATGTGGTTTGAGTACAACATTAATCACTTCAACTGTTAAACTACACTATGTTCATAAAAAATTAGTATTCTGTTTTAGTTTCTTTAATTATTTATTCTTAAATGGTTCGGAGTTTGAACTTGGCAGACATATCACAAGGCATAAGGTAGAGTATGTCCAACTACAACATGCACTTTGTATGCAGAATACAATCAATGTGGATGTTGTAAGTTGTAACCACCGTTGGACTGGTATTGTCATCTTTTTCTAATACCATTTGGGTATTTATAATGAGGATTTAACAAACTTTTGATATCAGCAAGGGTATGGGTATTTGAGAGTATTTTTTGTTTTCAATACCATTCAAGTATGTGTAGCATGCAGGAAATTTTCATACCTAGGCAAAATCACCCTAGTATCAATATGGTTTAGAATAGTATTGATTCAAATAATAACTATAACTTGGGTATATAAAGATTCTCTCACCTTGACATCCCCACCAAATATCAATATTTGAGTGGTATTACAATGTTCATACCCACCAGGGGCGAAGTCAAGGGGGGTTGGGGGGGCTCAGCCCCCCCAGCTTCGCCCTTGTTGCCAAAGCTTTGGATATTAACGACATTATCAACTTTTTATGGGGATGTCAGCTCAATGAGTCCAAATCTCTCAATAAAAAATCAAATTCGGCCACCTATTGAAATTTGAAAATAAAATATACATTGGATACTTCCATATCTTGAGGTCAAACCCCCCCCCCCAAGGTCAAAATCATCATGGCTTCACCCTTGATATCCACATGTAGGTTCTTTGATACCATTATTGAAGTTGATTGATGACACCATCCATTCACATGTATGCCAAACCAACATCAGTTATGCACAAGCTCGGGGAGGTCAACTTGCAAAAAGTAGTAAACCATGTGAGTTAAACTATAGGGTGTGTTTTATTCATTGGAGGAAAATTTTAAATAAGACTTGGATCTACCATAGCCATCAATTAATGCTTGAAACATCATTATATGTAAAATAGGATATTGGAAAAACCCTCATTTTTTCAGTAGTAGGTATAAATTAGTATGAATAAAAATCATGGGAGAATTTTTTTTTAATATTAGGATGAGTATAATCCCTAGTCCTTCTAGTAGACATATGAAAATAATACATTTTCAATACAATATAGTGATGAAATCATCACTAAAAGCATATCACGGGCGTAGGAGGGAAAATTTTGCATGTAGGCTGGAATTATTGGTCCATTGTCAAATTAGTTTAGGGTTTTGGTTTCGAGCCTAGGAGTGGTGGTGCCGCTTGCTCCCATTTTTCACTTTCTCGCTACGCAAGTTTTGAACACTCACCATAGTTGTAATGCATTTTGAGGCACTAGTTTTTGTTTTGCTGTGATTTTATTTTATTTTTGTGATTTGAATGGTTACTCAATTGCTATGCTCGTTTGTTTTATGTTGTTTTCTAGTTTGGTTCAAATATGCTCATGAACATTGCATATGTCCACGCCAAACACTTACCCTAAAACCTTTAATGTCCATCTGAGCAAATGCCTAAGTTTTAAGTACTATGGCATGCCAAGAATTAGGCTACATTTGGACTTAGAATTACCTATAGGGTGCTGGAAATTTAGATCAAGTAGTTTTTTCCACTAAAAGGGTCTCTTAAAATCATAAATACTAGGTAAATAGCCCCCAAACATATACCCGGTTAACGCACTTGGTTACAAAATATAAGGGGAAGTGACCTCCCCGAGTGCACAAGTTGCATGACATTGAACATGAGGCATACATTTAAAGAGTCTCTTTGGGGGGTCATACACTTTCCATAACCACTTGAAGATGGTAAGTTTAGTGCATGCTCAAACATTGTTACATACATTGGTGATAAGGTATGTGGGTGTTATTCAGTTCATTTTTTATGTTCTCCAAACTTAGACGTACACAACGAAACTTGGGTTGCATTAGCAAATCTACAATGAAACATCAATAGAAATTGGATTGAGAATTTGGACACCCACTAATTTATACATGGTTATCAGAAGTGCATGTTTGTTGATTGTGTAGATGAATGCATAGGTACTCCCAATTATGTTCATTATGGAGTATGGAGTAAGTAACTAAAATTTGAAGACATAGTCCAATCTCTTTTGAACATGTGTCTTTACGGTGTTTGTTCTTTGAATTTCATTGAACCATACACCAAAGAACAATAACCAAATAGCTTAGAGATGTATGAACCATAAACCTATAGGGAACGAGTTTAAGTAGACCCCCTTACATGACTCACATGAACCCTATTTGCCAAAGAGATCTATATTGGAGAGCCATGATAACCATCAATCATCACACCCAATCAAAGACCTCACCAAAATATTTTCAACAATAGTTGTCCAATCATCTCCATTGTATTCGATGCCCACACGTACAGTCTAAATTCCGTAATGTCACTCCTTCTCTTATATCCCAAAACCCTAGGGAACAAATGTTTTCAGTTGAAATCTCACTCCTTGGTACCAAATTTCCCTCCCATGTATCATCAGGGGTGTCGCCAACCTTGATTTCTAGGGTAGGCCCGCTCGGGAAATCAAATTTTATATAGTGCATATTTTTTCAGGACAAATATAATTTTCTATATATGACCTAGGATTTCAAGTGGACCTTCGGGCCTAGGGTAGGCATGGCCTACCCCGGCCTAGGCCTGGCGACGCCCCTATATATCATGAGTTTTGACATTAAAACAAACCACCAACAAAATTCAAACCACATGCTCTCAAACAACACATTGTCATCCTTGTAACTATTACAATGTTGACTTTGTATTATTTCATATTGTCACATGGTACACTAATTTTCTTTTTATCACGCATCCATGTTAACACTACAAAACTCTCCTTAATATCACGTGCAATCTGGTTGCCACAAGCACGATATTATAGAACTTAGACTGTAGATGAATAGTTTAAGTACACTAAACACCTTATTTAGTGTGTCATGTATATTAGAGTGGTATTTCGTGGCATGTCACCAAGCGTCACATGACACCCTCTCTAGTTGCCACCTAGTGAAAGCAAGGCAATTAATGTGAGTCAATGAAGAGTAGTGTGGGTCACACTAAGTCAAATGTTTAGTATATGTACCTCACGTTGCCCATAAAGAAGATGATGGGTTTGGAATCACCGGGTTTCCATTTACTCTAAAATAAGTAAGGATAGTATCCGTGTTGGCACAATAAAAACTAAAGCATGGGGCCTTATTATATGACCTAATGAGTCCGGCCCCATGCTCCAATCCCGTAAATTTGTTGGTGTATGTTAAAGTTAAGTTGGTGTAAGTAGCTAAGTTATGCCGCCCACGGTGTCGGCCAAATATCTTCTCAACAAAGTTTGCCTGCCCGAGTCACGGCTAATGTCCTTGGGGGCAGCATATCAAATCCCAAAAAGTCTTCAACAATCCAACCAAAAGTCTGGCTTCTAGTAGGACATAACGTAGACGTGTCTAAATCGAACATAACATTAGTTTGGACCTTTATATTTGAATGCGTGCTTTGTGGAACCGGGTGTGGATCTAAGAACTTGCCACCAAAAAGACACGTGTTTAAAAGAGACTTGAGTATGTGCTCAAAACAAGCTAACTATACTAGGCTCAATAGCCAACATGATTTTTTTTAATTTTGGGGGCTGGGAGCTCCACTATATGACCACTTAATGAGCATGACATAACATTATTCAGATCCATGACAGTGTTATGTGGGACTGACATTATTTTAAGGAATATTCCCTATATTCAGACGGAATGTGAAAATACTAGGAATATTCCATGGAATAATGTCAGTCCCACGGAACACTCTCATGGGTCTGAATAATGTTATGGAAAGTCTTCACTTTGATAAGGAATAAGATATTCATATCAACTCCGAAGATTATGAGGCAAATGGCTACAACCATGATTGAGATTTGCTAATCATCTCGCAGTAATTGTGTGTTTCACATCCTACGAGAATTGGGTGCAAAAAAAAACATCCAAATAACACATGTCTACCTTAAGGTTTGTGTCACCCTTCTCAGTAGGGAACACCTAATTTGTGTAGTATATAGCAAAGGCTTCTTGTAAAAACGGGTCGTGAAAAGATACATGTCACACTGAGATTGAATTATATTCTAAAAATATATACACCAATCTACATTCAATTTTTTTTTCATTCAAGAAAAATTTCTAATGCTCAACTTTGTAAGCGTTTAATTATGCTCAAAATTTTGAGTACATATCCCATACACACCACTATGTTAAATGGAAAGTGTGAACACTTAGATTAGTGTGGTCCACACTATCCGGAATAAAAGGTGTACTTATGTGGTGGGTAGGCGGTAGGTTGGTATTCTCAACAACCAACCGGCCAATTAATGAAGGGACTATGGGGAGAGTTATCCTACATGTGTACACCTACCAAGGTGAAAATCACACATTTCAATGCTTGTATGTGTTTTTCCCGGAATATGTTTGAAGTTCTAGCTTATGGCCGGGTCCAAAGTCTTAAGTCCCAAGTCACTTGAGGTCAATCCATGCAATCTCAGCCGTTGAGAGGATGGAAGTTGGGACTTGCCACGTCACACAAGTCCTAAGTCCCAAGTAAGACATGGATGTCTACATGGCAACACTTTTTGGAGGGGAGGCTTGAGACTTGTGTTGAGAGCTGGGTTGAGTAGAAAGCTAGACCCAACTCTCAACACAAGTCCCACAAATATGTTTGCATAAAATAACGAAGACTGAACTTTTATGGTAATTAATCATATTTTAATGGTTCTCGAGGCTTATAAGTTGGGACTTTGCCTCCATGTTGGGATTTGCTAACATGAATGGGACTTGGGACCCCATGTGAACCAACCCTTGAATCTAAGAAAATTTATGATTTTCCTAGAAATATACTCCATTGATTCCAAAGTTTCCATCATTGTTAACATGATGTTGATAAGTTTAATACTTTGGATTATGGACCATGTACTTGAAGGGGACTTGAAAGTCCAAATGTCTTCAAGCCATTTGCACAACATTCAAAATTCATTCTGCAAATGAAAGGAATGCATAACATTATTCAGATCCATAACAATGTTTTGTGGGACTGACAATATTTTGTGGAATATTCCATCATTAATGTGGAATGTGATGAATATTCCATAGAATATTGTCAGTCCCACAAAACACTGTTATGGACCTGAATAATGTTATGTGGCATTTCATAATCCAACGTGCTTATTCATAAAAACAAAGAGGTTTGTGATCTACTTTGATTTTCCCACTAAATATGTATATGGCACTTTATTTGTTACTTTAGTAGATATTAAGATTTAGGGAAAATAAATAATTTCAAAGGACCCAGAAAACAATAGAGTTATGCATAAAAGTCTTGCCATCACCTTCACATTGAGTTGGCTAAAATGTGACTTTAAGACTTTATGCATAAAGTCATCCAAGTTTTCTTGAAGCTTAAATTATCACACTTCAAGAGTGGTGTCGGGCTATTAAAAACCAACTTACCAAAATGTGTATGCCAAGTTGGTCATGCATAGGCTGATCCGGGATTTAGGGTGACGAGTCCCCATGTTCAAACATTGTTTTAGATCCTAAAGTCTTCTCAATGTTGAGGAGGTCCAAGAAACTTCACCCAACTTTCAAAATAGGCTTTAAACCATGACAAGCTTTTAATAAAAGTTATCTCAAATGTGGATTAAACCCACAATATTGTTCCTCTTTGAGAGACTTTACACATAACTTTGATGTTTCTTATTATCCCTTCTTTCCTTTAGTTTGTTGTACCTATGAGTGACCCCCTCCCCAATATCAATCCCCTTAGTGAATGAGAATTGACCGTAAAAATGTTTTATTACATGATATGTGAATTTTGGATGAAAATCATTATATATATATATTGTGTGTGTGTGTGTGTGTGTGTGTGTGTGTGTGGTTTTTGTATGTATGCAATGATATGCATGGACATGGATTACTTTTTATTACTTAAAAGTAATATAGACTACAATAAATTGCACCGGTATGGGAAATATAAATAATGGTAGGGTGCAAACAAATAAGTCATTTTAGAGAATTTAGTAATTAAAGGGAACCTTTAATTCATGCCTTAAAAGTAAATAGCCCCTAAACGAATACCCCTCCGGCGCACATGGTGCACAAAATTCCTATAGAGTGTCCCCACCCGTGTAGACATGCTCGGCACACTAATCTTGACTTATAGTTGGGATGGTTTAATTTATCCATTGGATTCAATCACCAACGAAAAGCCACGATTTACTAATATTAAATCTTTATTGGAATTCATAGGGGACGGTATAGTTGAATTATAAGGATATGCTTGTAATATGTAATGTGCACATAGTTTTTCAAGCCTTGGTACAAAATCATAGACAAAGATCATATTTAGAGAGTCAAAGATCGAACAAAGCATTAGAATCAACCATGAGAAACTACAATCCAACGTGTATGGAATTGCAATTTGAAACGCAACAATTCCTCGCCATAAAATGTGAACTTTTGTTACTCTAATGTGAATATTAGAGTCTAAAGAGTGATTCAATTCCATCCAACATCTTGATTGCATCACATTGTCAACAAATAAAGTCATTGACAAAAAAAAACATGGAAGAAAATATGGAGTTTGAGATAAACCTCGAGGCAAACATCAAATCTTTACAAAGACAAGATGCAACTGCAATAGAGTCACTTGTTGAAGTCCATTGTCCAAAATTAGAGAAGGTCAACAAAAAATTTGTTGGTTTTTTGAAAAAAAACTCTTGAAGTTGCAACTGAAGTGTCGGCAGCTGAAGCTCATTCCACACGGCTATAGGTTGCAATTACAAGCTCAAAGGGACATCCATTCAAACTAACAACATTGCCAACAATAGCAAGCAACGCTTGCATGGTCCATGTGAGATTCAGATTGAATCAGGGAAGGTTTTAGTCCACATTTTGTCAAGAGAAGAAGCTAGTGTTGTCTTATATACTTTTTTATTTAAAAAATCAATTGATATGGTAGTAACAAACATAAATCTTGATAAGGTTGGTAAGGTAGTTGCAACTTAGGATATGCTTGCCACTTGTTATAGAAGTAATATTACTCAATTTGGTTGGAGTGATGTATTTAAAAAAATTCAACATGTGCAAAGATTGCATGCGGCCATGGGATACGGATCAAATGTTTGCCAAAGTTGTATCATGTCACATTATTGTGTCGTGAATTGAATTCAAAGTTCATAAACTTTGTTGAAGAATACTACTTGATCTATAACAACATCAAACTCCCACCTAAATCTCGTTCAAAAAACAAGGATCCAATGCTCTTGAAGGTAGATGAAAACAACTCCTTATTCTTGGATATCAAAACAATACAACAAACAATGGTTTACCTTTACCATATTACTCTTGAAGATATTATTAATCTATCAAAACTTATTAATTTTACAATCGAGCAAATGCTAAAAGTAAATGGTATATATAGGCATATATGTACTTGATGATTGCAAAGGTAGTTGTGATACAATTTGTATTGATGTATAGATAGGGGTGATCATACCTTTGGTTTTGTATTTATTCAAGTACAATAACTATAGAAATAGGTGATCAATCCCTCATCTTCGTATTGAAAATTGACAAAGTTGAAATAGTGCATGAACAAAAATTTGAACGGGTGAGCGTTATGTTGATGAAATTAGCCCTCAACCAAAATATCACACCGGGTAGCTCACAATACTTTAATGTGCAATCCAAGTGTGAAATTTGGCTTATTAATTGCTTCCAAGTGGAAAATGAATCCCATACTATAGTTTCATGGGTATTCAAGCAAACAAAGTTTCATAAGAGTATTGTGGCACAAGAGGGTGCTCAATTGTTGGAGGTTCATGGAGTAGGTGATTTCAAAATACAGTGACATATATCAACTGACATGAAGTCAATGAAGTGTCTCTACGGACAAAGTCATGGCGCACAAGCATAAATGTTTTGTATATATTATTTTCAAGAGTCCACGAAAAAACATCATTGAAATTGAAAACAAGTTGAGGTAGTTTTTGTCAAGAAAAACAATAGTTGAAAAGGTGGCATGTTTTCAACAGATTGGCTATGAAGCCAATCACATACAAACCATGTCTTTCACGTTGGAAACCAATCTTTGCAATCCCAATTGAATGTGTCCACATGTGCATGTTACATGCATTCAACATTTTGTTGAGAAGATTATACATCTTCATTTCTAATTCATTTGAAAGCTACAAGACAACTTAGAGATACAACGAAAAGTTGTAATTGACATGCAGAGAGTCATTTCCGCCATAGGGGCTCATGATGGGAACGTGAAAATATTTAAAGATAAAACACCTTTTTTTGGGGGGCGGAAAAAAAAAAACGACATACCTTGCAAACCCTTGCAGCTAAATTGTTCAATTTAACCAACTTATCGGAAGAACCATAGAAGCTTTATTGTGATGTGGTATTGGCTAAAAGAGACCTTTATGGATGACAGTGTGAGTAAACAAAAAAACTTAGACGTCCAGATTCGACTAGAAGTTCTTCAACCATACTTTACACAATTGAAAATGGATGATACAAAGCGTGTTGCATTCAAGGAACTAATCAAAGCATGGGGAAATCATATGTTGGAGCATTTGGCAAAACACACGCGACTCACTTTATTGTAAGTTTCTTGATTTGTTTAAACTGATGATACCACTTAACTTTTTCTCACATGGTTAGGTTCTCAAGCTGCTTTGGTTACTAATGCATGATCATTTTTCATAATACAATTCAAAAAAAATACTTCAATTAAAGCCACTCTTAGCACAACAAAACTAACACACAAAATTTTGAATTGAGTAGAATTTATGACAAAGATGAGATTGAGCCTTCTTGTTAATTTGTTAAAATGCATATTACATCATTTGTTTTTCTAAAAACTTCTAATTTCTTGTTGAACAAAATTAATGATGATTCAACTGTTGGTAGCATGCATTTGTAAGGCATATTGTGTAATTTGTTGAGAAGTATGGGAATCTTGTTATTTGGAGTTGCTATGGGATGGAATACTCCCACTACACAACAAAATTGGCCTATCAATGACACACTCAAATTAAGGAGGAATATCAAAGAAAAATCCTCTAATTCAAACATATTAATATTAGTATATGATCATTCAACATCAATTCAAGGATCATTCAACATCAATGCAAAGATCATGAGAAGGTTCCTATAGAAGAGGAATTTTGAACAAGTGCACACATACTTGCAGCAAAGGCTCTAGTTACAAAAAGAAGTGAAGCATCAGTAGCATTGAGTGTTGAAGCCCATGCAAGATTATAACATGAGAAGTGTGACCTAGTAGGTTCTAAGGGCCACTTTATACTTGGGGCTGGCCCGAACACTCACTTATCCCATGTGGCGTCCTAGGTGGCACAATTTTGGCGCCAAACCATCGAGCCCTAGATGAGAGTTCGAGACGAGCTTTTCCTCGGCTCGAACTCTCATCTAGGGCTCGATTGGGCTCATTCGTTGGATTGAGGTCATCTCGTCCGTCAATCTTTAGGGGGTAAATTGTTTTCCTCCCCTCTCCTCTCCACTCCTCTAATAACACAACAATTAGCATAAATATGATTGCATTAGGCTAATAACACAACAATTAGAGTGCTAATCACATACTTAAGATAAAATGAAACATTTAAGCATTTAATCAAGCACATGGTATGGCTTAGGCTATGGGTTACTCTAATAAGGCAACAATTAGTAAAAGTATGTTAGCATTAGGCTAATAACACAACATTTAAGGCGCTAATCATACACTTAAGATAAAAATTAAACATTGAAGTCGTTAATCAAAAATTTGGCGTGCATTAGGCAATGGGTTGGTCCAAGAACACAATAATTAGCACAAATATGGTATTATTAGGCTAATAACACAACAATTAGGGTGCTAATCACATACTTAAGATAAAAATGACACATTTAAGCATATAGTCAAGCATATGGTACGGCTTAGGCTATGGGTTAGTCTAATAAGGCAATAATTAGTGTAAATATGACATCATTAGGCTAACAACACATCAATTAAGGTGCTAATTATACACTTAAGACAAAAATGAAACATTGAAGTTGTTAATCAAGAATTCGGTGTGCCCCTAAACCGCACCCATCGGTTGATCCATTAAACATGGTAGATAGATTTATAGGATCGTTTTGACGCCCGAATTAGATTCAAAGGGCTCGATATAGTCTAATGGGACCCAAGGTTCAAACCCTAACCACAAGCCTATAGAAGTCATCCCCCATAGTAAATGTCGTGTAAGTAGTGCTCAAGAGCACCGGGCATTGACCACGGTAAGTTCTATGAAACTTAACCCTCAAGACCATCGGGCCCTAGAATCGAGCATGACCACTTTACATGTGACAAGGTTGAGCCCCCAAAAAGTTCATAAACTTGGGCTCGATTGAGGGCTTAATCGAGCCGGTGCTCGAGCCAGCCCCAGGCCGTGTATAAAGTGGCCCTAAGTACATATCATGGACTGAAGTGGCATCACTTTCTAGTAATGATCATGCCACTTCCACATTTGAGTTGAAACACCCACTATAATTCAACTTTGAAACAATCATGAGTTTCTTGGGTGGTAGCACGCCACTTGTTGATTTTCCTCTTTCATTCTTCTGATTCACCTACACACAATTTAATAATGAGGAGATCATTGATTGAATTTTGTACATCCAATATGAAGCTAAAGTACAAATGAACATGAAGCTAACATGAATTCAAATGTGAACCTTTTTGTTTGGTTGCCCATCACCGTGAATAATCCATAGTGTAAAATCTTTTGGTGCACTTGATCCCAATGCCATATGCATTTTTGACCTCATTGTGGTGAGAGTCCAGTTATGCCCCATTTCTACTTGTTGCTAGTAGTTGTTACTAAATACACTTATTGCCGTTGATCTATGTCTTTCCAATTTCCATCAATCAACCTCATGCAATAAAAATGGAAGTTAGCGTACATTGTTGAACATTTAATATGGTATTTGAAACTCACCGAGTCCTTGTGACAATACAATTGATTTCATCTGCTCCCGTAACTATCTTTGTATCCCAACCACTGTCCAATAGTGAGTCGAATACCTCTGCCGATGGACCCTTGAAGTCCCAAGTTGTGTGTGTTTTGTGTATGTTGGGCACAACAACATACAAACTTACCATCAATCCAAAAGGCATAAACCAACTTATATGGGTAGACCTACTTCTCATTGTATGCTTCATGGATGATATAAAATATAGTTGCATGTGAGCTCTAAATGATTTTGTTGTGACCATGTCTCGTAAAGGCTACCTCATATCATTTGAATTTGGTAAAAATAACGGATTTAACAAACCCATAGCAACCTCCCATGTCCAAATGATACCATGCATTGCAAAAAAAACTTGAATCTTCCAACAATTGATGATGTGTCCAATTGTCCCTTGTGGATTCGCCAATCTCAACATGGGTGACACTATGAGCCCAAAATGGTTGCTCATATTTGTTTTATGTTTAGGATCTACTTAGAATTGCATTTGGAGTGTTATTGAAACAATTAAAAGTATAAAAAGAGTGAGGCTTGGTGTGGATTTATGTTTAGGCCTTAAGCCATTTTGTGTGGCTCATTAGAAGCTTAGTGATATTAGGGAGTGTGGTGATCAAGTGAGTAGTGTTTGATGAAGCAAGAGGAAGGTCCTTGGATTTAAATGTTTGAATTAGAACGTGTTCTTGTTGGTTTAGGGGGTAAGGAGTTAGTGGATAGGATAAGGTCCTACTAAGTAGGAGAAGGTTGAGGGACTTGTGGTCTTGGGTGCCCTCCCCTCCTCCTCTCTTTCTCTCTTCATTCTCTCCTCTCCCTATCCTCTTGCTCTCTCTCTCCTCGAGAACTTCTTGAGCTCTTAGAACTAGGAAAAAATGTGTGAATTAGGTAAGAATGTTTTAGGAAATTAGTGAAGTTAATTAGCGGAATTAGTTAGGGCCTAGGGGGGTTAACTAGTAAAGTGTGAATTAGCTAATGGTGTTGGTTCGGCAGCTGGTTAATGCTGGTTTCTGTAGCTAGCTAATGGTGCTGGTTCGGCAGCTGGTTAATGCTGGGTTTTTGCAGCAGCTAATGGTGCTGGTTCGGCAGCTGGTTAATGCTGGGTTTCTGCAGCAGCTAATGGTGCTGGTTCGGCAACTTATTAATGCTGGGTTTCTGCAGCTAGTTAATGGTGTTGGTTCGGCAACTAAGGGTTTTTGCAGCTAGATAATGGTGCTGGTTCGGCAGTTGGTTAATGCTGGTTTCTGCAGCTAGTTAATGGTGCTGGTTCGGTAGCTAATGGTTTCTGCAGCTAGCTAACGGTGCTGGTTCGGCAGCTAAGGGTTTCTGCAGCTAGCTAATGGTGCTGGTTCGGCAGCTGGTTAATGCTGGTTTCTGCAGCTAGCTAATGGTGTTGGTTCGGCAGCTAATGGTGTTGGTTTCTTCGAAGCTGCTGAAGAATTAAGGCCAGGTTGTGGAGGATTTTAGTTAAGGGGCTTGAAGGAACCAAGGGATATAAAGGGGGTAAAGCCCGTGGTGCCAAACTTGACGTGGTAATAGATAGTGAATCAGGTGGTCACTTAATATTAGTTTAAATCATTAGTTCGTGATTAAGCTAGGAAAATAGGAATGATTGGATAGTAGGATTAGCGGTTGCATTGGGGGTGTGGATGAGATGGTGATAGCAATAGGGGGTATTATGATGGGGATAATAGAGAAGAGCGTTTGTTAACGCTTGTAATATTATCATGGAATGGATTGGTGTGCAATGATTGATGGGAATTGTAACGGAGTCTCACGAATTTGGTAACTGGAGTATGGAAACACGAATGTGATACCCATTCCCTCACCCGGACTAGGACGCTTAAGGGTGGGTGGTTTGGCCTCACATAAATGGTGCGTCCGCCGGGAGTGAAGCGGGATTAGAGAAAACTTGGAAGCGACATCGTGGGAGATAGGGATGAGAGCTTAGCTCATGGTAAGTGACTTACTTAGACTTTTTGATTTTTGTGATTTCCTAGCTATTTCATTTTCTTTATTTTCTTGGAATGAATTGCATATTTCCTTTATGCATTTTGTTTTGAGGAGGGAGCGCGGCGAAGGTATGTCCTCAACCTTTTTGGGGATTTGCTAAAAACATAAAAAGAACCTTATGATCGATTAGTTCACTAAGACATTAGAGGGGTAATTAATCTTAGGACATTAGACTTTGACACTCACTTCGGGGTGAGTCTCCAAATCTTGGGAATTTGACATTTGATGCCTTAGATTAGATTGTTAGTTTAGAAACTTTGTTGTTGTTATCGCATTGAGTCACGGTCGAGGGGAGTGCTAACTTGCAGGGGGGATGCGAATGCTTAAGGTACGACTGTTTCTTCCAAGTGAATTGTTAACTAATGAAGGAATGATTTTAGTACTCGTTTTTGTCGTTATCCGTTGTAGAGTGTAATTCCTTAGTCATAGCATAGTATTGGATACAAGAGGGTGATGCCTCGGTCTTTGATGCGGTGCATGACGACGGTCAGGCCCTCACTCTCGGTATTGTGGTGAGTGTCAGTTGGAGGGAAGGTTTTAGAGGTGATGCTCTAGCCCGACCAAAAATTGACATGAGCATGTCTATCTCCTGTTTGGGATTTTTCATCTAAGTGGGCTTGCAGGTTCTCTTCCTCACCTCCTCAATTTTTAATTCACACCCAGAAAAGTGATAATATTAATGAATGAAGGTAGTGAGGAGTATGATTGGTCAAGTGAGGGTTGATCGATTCTTTGGGGAATGCAAGGTAAGATTCGATCCCAAAAACCAAACTTGACAGTAGGATTAGAAAGATCTAGACGTAGGAGGACATCATCTAGGATTAGTAATGTTGTAAAAGAAGTTGATGTTAGATTAGAAAGTTGTTTAAATGTTGAGCCTAGTTTTAGTCCATTGCTAGAGACATTAGAAGGGGGGATTAGAGTGGAGAAAGAGGTAACTCCCTCTAAATCGATTGGTGAGATATCTTCGGATGCTTATACGTCTAGGGAAGAGATTCCAATACACATTGATAGAGACATAGGAGAGGATCCACCGGTTGACATGGTACGACGAGGGGATGATGAGGGTCCTATACCGGAGGATGACCCCATTGATCCATTGGTTAGACCAAGAGGTTTACCAATTGTGGTTTCACAAAACTTACACGCGGTGGATATGCCATCCCACCTCCCTAAGTTTTATGGAACCAAGGATGAGGATCCTTCTAGGCATATGGAGAGATACATCGAGAGGTTGGCTAGTTCTCTTGTTACCAATCCGGGATATTGGTTGGTATGGTTTCCTACTACTTTAGAGGGTGAGGCTTATGAGTGGTATAGAGACCATGCCGAGGGACATTTTAGAGGATGGGAGCAATTGCAAAGGGAGTTTTTGAATGAGTTTCGACCGGAGGTTGGTCAAAGCACGGCTTTGAGGGCATTGGCTTCGTTGAAGCAAGGTAGGGAAGAGGAGATTTCGGCCTACATTAGGAGGTTTGATTTAGTGTGTACGAGATTTGTGGGCACCATGCTCAATGATGACACATTAAAACAATTTTTTATTCAAGGATTCTTTAAGTCGGGGACGATTAGGGGTGTTCTGGAGAGGAATCCTCAAACATTGGCGGATGCCAAACGGACGGCTAGAGAGATGAAGACTTTGGATAGAGACCATGAGAGGTTGTGGAGAAGGGAAGATGAATTGATACCACAATTCATTCCCATTCGACCGAAGTTGATGGCGGGGGAGTCGGTCAAGTATGAAAATCAAGTTCCTTATGCCATTGTTGACACCGGCCCACGTCCTTTAGCGGTTAAAGAACCGGCACCACTTCTAGCACTACCAGCCCCTAGAGCAGATCCTCACATTGATGAAGTGGAGAGAAGATTGGGTGCTAGTCAATTGGGATTTCAAGAGGCCCTGATTAAACAAATGCAAAGTCTTACGGATCAAATGTCTTTGATGATCAAGAGCCAACAACCGGGTCCTCCTCCTCCGGTTGAGTCGAGTAGACATGCATCGGGGTTGTGGTGTGTTCAATGTGGCCAACCGGGCCACACTCGTCAATTTTGTAGAAGTGGACAAAACCGTGATCAAAGAGGAAACGGTGGTCCACCTTCACAAAACCAACGAGGTCAAGGACAACAACAATATGGACAAGACAACAATAGGGGACCTCCTCCTAGAGGTCAAGGTGGTCAAAACGTGGAGAAGAGGGAGTTCCATCCATTTTATGGGAGGTGACATGCACAAGGTCAATGTTGGTCCGAGGGACAAGGTCATGGTTGTAGTAATTGTGGGGGAAACCATCCTCCGGACGAATGTCGTCAACCGGATAAGGTTATTAGTGCGACTTACCCAGTGGCCAATCCACAACAACAAGCGAGGGACAACATGAGGGGAGCTAGACCACAAGGTGGACCACCGAATGAGCTTAGGCCACCGAATTTGTATTACGACCATGGTAATGCGAGACAAACTTTTCATCCACCGGCGGGATTGCAAACGGCGAATGGTTACATTTCGATACAAGGTAGGCAAGGGGGTCCACAAAACTTCGACAATAGGCGACAAGCTTCTCCTACGGATCCGGGTCCGTCTAATTCTCAAGATGTGAGGTTTATGGATGGTGTAGTGGAGTCACATCATGATGACATTCTTCCTCTCCAAATGGATAGTGGAGAGGGACAAGGTAAATGGCCTCCACACACCAATGCCATCACCTATGAGTTGAAGAGTCTAGGAGATGAGGTTATTCATGAGACACCGGCATTAGCGGTTACCACTAGAGCTAGGAAAGGGAAGGCCCCATTAGAGGTAGAAGTAGAAGGACAAGAGGAGTATTCTTCGGATGAGGCTCCTAATCTTTCCGAATTGGATAGGGTAGCTAGAGTAGTTAGGAGGGCCACTAGGGAGTTAGAGGAGGAGAATGTAATTCTTCATGAAGGGAGATGTCTAATGTCATTCATGATTTTGAGGATAGTGAGATGGGAGAATGGGAAGGACCGGGAATTCCCTTGGATGAGTTTGATGGTGTTGGCAATGCCAAAGTGGAGAAGTCGAATGGCTACAATTTGTGGGCCGATCTTAGCTCACTTAAGGCCGATCTTAGCTCACTTAAGGCCGATATTGCCTTTGGACAATTGTTGGAGATTTCACCCGTGGCTAGGAAGACTCTCAAGGAAGGAATGCCGGTGACTAGGAGGGCTAGGAAGGTTAAGCCTAGGATGTCGGCTATTGTTCAAACGAAAGGAACGAGACGGGATGTCAAACCAATTGAGATTGAGGTCATGGTGGTGGACAAGGTGGTTCCTAATGTGTTAGTGGATGGAGGTAGCGGACTAAACATCTTACTGGAGCATACCATAAAGAGGTTAGGTCTTAGTCTTACGGGTCCGTCCTTTCATCATCAATATGGCGAATCAAAGTCCGGCCGTGCCTTTAGGAATGATTAAAGATTATAGGATTAGCACCAGAGGGGAGGAGTATGTAGTCACCTTCTATGTCATCAAGATGCATTCTAACAAGGATACCTTTCCCATCTTGTTAGGTAGGCCTTGGTTGAGAATGACGGATGCTATAGTGGATTGGAGAGGAGTCAAGCCATCCATTACTTATGGTCCGGAGGACAATAGGATCATTAGGTGGTTGGATTAGACAAGAGATTGTATCATCTTCGGAAGATGAATGTGATGCTAAGAAGGATGGCAAGAATGATGAGGCATTGGTAGGAGTAGTTCATTCGGGTAGCCTAGGTCCTAGTTTTTACAATTATGGGGATGATGGGGAGTATGCCCAATGGTTGAAAGATTATCTGGAGTCGGAATTCGATATCATGACGACGTCCCACCATCCATGCTTGAGCGATGACATTCTTGAGTCACGAAGTGAGGAATATTCTTTGTTAGAACCATGTGAGGTGCTCACCGAGGAAGAGTGGATTTTAGGAGGATTGACACCTTGGATAGATAGTATGGAAGAGTGTGACGTAAGTTTAGTACATGTGGATGGGACTCAAGATGAGGATGTTATCATAGAAATGAAGAAGTTGGAGGAGCCTTTACACTTCAAGACGACGTCAACGGGAACTGTGGTTGGACAAGATGTCAAGGATTATCCTCATGTACCAGCGGATTGGTATAGGAACAAGGATGAGCAAGTTCATGTTACTGAAGGAGATTAGAAGTATGTAGATGTTACTACAAAGAATGGCAAAGTGAGACAAATGAAGATGGGGTCTCAATTGGGGGAGGAAGAAATCAAGAAATATAGCGATTTGGTGGATGAGTTTAGTGACACTTTTGCTTGGTCATACGATGAGCTTAAAGGGATCCCTAGAGAGATGGTGAAGCATCGCATTCCTTTGATTCCAGGTGTTAGGCCCATTAGGCAAAAGGAGAGAAGGATGAACCCACGGTTACAATTGTTGGTTAAAGCGGAGCTAAAGAGATTGTTGAATGCCGGGTTTATCAAGCCCGTCGAGATTACGGATTGGGTCTCTCCAATGGTGTTGGTGAAGAAAAAGAATGGGAAGTTGCGAGTGTATGTGGATTATAGGAAACTAAATGCTTGCACACAAAAGGATCACTTTCCTTTACCATTCATCACTCTCCTTCTAGAGGAGGTAGGAGGTCATGCTCGCTACACATTCATGGATGGTTATGCGGGATATAACCAAATCGCCATAGCATTACAAGATATCCACAAGACGGCTTTTACTACTCCATGGGGCACATTTGTTTGGGTGGTCATGCCATTTGGGTTATGTAACGCTCCGGCCACGTTTCAAAGACTTATCATATACATCTTTACCGACTTGTTGTACAAATCCATGACGGTTTTCATCGACGATTTTAGTACTCAATCAAATGCTAGTCAACATATAGGGTGTGTGCGAGAGGCTTTTATTAGGTGTAGGAAGATGCAATTGGCCTTAAACCCGGATAAAACATTCTTGGGCGTCCACAAGGGAGTTCTTTTGGGTTATGTGGTGAGCGAGAAGGGGAGAGAACCGGATCCCGACAAAATCACGGTTATTGATGAGATGTCCACTCCCACCAACGCCAAGGGTATAACCAAGTTGTTAGGACATGTGGGGTGGTATAGGGAGTTGATTCCTAATTTCTCTAAGATAGCGGTATCTATTACCCACTTGCTCAAGAAGGATGTTAGATTTGAATGGACCGAGGCATGCCAAAGGGCGTTTGAGGAATTGAGGGATAAGTTGAGCACGTACCCGGTGTTGAAGCCACCCGATTGGGATAAGCCTTTCCATGTGTATTGTGATGCTAGCAATGTAGCGGTTGGTAGTACTTTGTGTCAATCCACGGGTGAGAACGGTAAGGACCACCCCGTTGCCTATGCTAGCTAGCAAGCAATTGACACCGGCCGAGAGGAACTATTCTACCACGGAGAGGGAATGCTTGGCTATGGTATTTTCGGTTAAGAAGTTTCGCCATTACCTTGTGTGTAATCCGGTTGTTTTCTTTGTGGATCACATGGCCATAAAATACTTGGTCAATAAGGCGGAGCTAAACGGGAGATTAGCTAAATGGGTCTTGTTATTAGAGGAGTTTGACTACACGGTGGAGTACAAGCCGGGCCGCATGCACCTACAAGCCGACCACTTGTCTAGGTTGTCCGAGGGGATGGGAGAGAGTCCAATAGATGATAGATTAGTGGATGACAATCTTTTTGTGGTCACGGCCAAGCCGGATTGGTATGCGGGTATCGTGGAGTTCTTAACCACACAAAAGTTCCCCGAAGATTGGACCAAGAAAGATAGAAGAAAAGTTAGGATTAATAGTAGGCATTTTGCGGTGGTAGGCCATAGATTGTTTAGGAGGGGAACCGATGGGTTGCTTAGGAGGTGTGTGTCGGAGGTAGAGGTCCCGACCATCCTAGAGGCTTGTCATGATAGTGCATGTGGGGGTCATTTTTCCGGCTAACTTACCGGTTAAAAGATTCTTAGAGCGGGATACTTTTGGCCTACCTTGTTTAAGGACTCACATGATTATGTGAAGCGTTGTGATGCTTGTCAAAGGTATGCCCGGAATGATTTACGGATGGAATTGTCACTCCATGTATCATTGTCTCTTGTGCCTTTTGAGAAGTGGGGCATTGACTATGTAGGCGAGGTCCATCCTCATTCCTCCAAAGGAATGGCTTACATTATAGTTGCCACCGAGTACCTCACCAAGTGGGCGGAGGCTAAGGCCATCAAGACCGATACGGCGGCGCACGCGGCGGCGTTTATGTATGAGAACATCATCTCAAGGTTTGGAGTGCCCAAGATTTTGGTGAGTGATAGAGGGACCCATTTCCTAAATTCCTTGATTCAAGAAATGACGGATAAGTTCCAAATTGATCATAGGAAGACTACACCTTATCACCCCCAAACAAATGGTCAAACGGAGAGGGTAAATGGTATTTTGGTAAGTATCCTACGCAAGACGGTGATAGACTCTAAGAGAGATTGGGACACGAAGTTGACAGCGGCATTGTGGGCTTATTGGACAACTTACAAAGTAACTACCCAAGCTACTCCATTCTCCTTGGTGTATGGTTTAGAAGCTACACTTCCAATTGAGTATGAGGTGGAGTCTCTACGAGTGGCCATAGGTTCGCGCCTTACCGAAAGTAAATCGTTGAAAAATAGATTGACCGACTTGGAGGAGCTTGATGAGAAAAGGCCAATGGCGGCTCAACACATCGAAGCGATTCAACGTCGAAGGAAAATCACCTTCGACAAACGGCACATGAAGAGGGCATTACAACCGGGAATGATGGTGATGATTCAAGATGGCAAGAAACTTGAATTCCCCGGTAAGTTTGATGCGGTTTGGATGGGCCCTTACCTTGTACGCGACGTATTTCCCAACAATTCCATGCAATTGGAAACATTAAACGGGGAGAGCTTCCCAACTCGAACGGCGGGGAGTAGGTGCAAGGAGTATCGAGTTTGAAGACAACTTGCCTTCGAAGCAAGAAATTTGGGATCCATCCCCCGATGGTCGCCAATTATATGAGCCCAAAATGGTTGCTCATATTTGTTTTATGTTTAGGATCTACTTAGAATTGCATTTGGAGTGTTATTGAAACAATTAAAAGTATAAAAAGAGTGAGGCTTGGTGTGGATTTATGTTTAGGCCTTAAGCCATTTTGTGTGGCTCATTAGAAGCTTAGTGATATTAGGGAGTGTGGTGATCAAGTGAGTAGTGTTTGATGAAGCAAGAGGAAGGTCCTTGGATTTAAATGTTTGAATTAGAACGTGTTCTTGTCACTACTAGAGATTGTGTACAATCTAGACATGTAACATGACATTTATTGAAGTAAACAAAGACGTGACTTAATATCATATATTACTAGAAATTGTGTTGCCTACGACGTGTCTTGGGGGACCATGGCCTACACCCCATGGATCGTTGATTTGGACATAGCCAATATGTTTAGGACCATTGCTTATGATGTCTGAATATACTAATTGTTTTACGGGCTCCACAATAAATTATTACTTAACGTTAAAGCGTGCATGCATGTGTAGGGCTATTCATTGGTTGATATGTTGAATAATGAGTGGTCCTATTTTAGTAAAAGAGATATCCATCATTAGTAAGTCCAATCCTCACCTCCCGAGCCTTGCCATCTAAGCACCTATAGTTCTAAGTGCCTAGCCACTTACCTAGTAGGCTAAGCCAAGGGTGTCCGCCAAGGGATTTGATCCTTGAACCTCTTGGCTCCCACATAGAGGCCTTAGCCACTAAGCCACCACTCCGCGCATGGTATATTAGAAGTATTTAATACATTTGTATATAGAGGCCCCAAGTTAATCTTTATTTTTTATTTACTGTATATAATATAATATCAACTATATACGGTATATAATAGTATATACTATATATACTATATATACTATACTATATATACTATATATAATATACTATATATACTATATATAATATACTATATATACTATATATAATATACTATATATACTATATATAATATACTATATATACTATATATACTATATATACTATACTATATATACTATACTATATATACTATATACTATATATACTATACTATATATACTATATACTATATAGTATATATACTATATAGTATATATACTATATAGTATATATACTATATAGTATATATACTATATATAATATATACTATATATACTATATACTGTATATACTGTATATAGTATATATTGTATAATATCAACTATATACGTCATATACTGTATATAGTATATTGTTTATTATTTATGGTCTGATATTTAATTTTTAATATTCATAGTATAAATATGTATATTAGTACTATTAATGGTCTTTTGTTCATTATTTATACTATTTATTATTATATAATTTATATAGTATATTATTTATTATTTTCAGTATGTTTTCTTATCTATTATATATAGTATATTGTTTATTATTTATGGTGTGATATTTATTATTTAATTATTATATTATATTATTTCTATTACTGGTGTGCTATTCTTATTTTCTATTTATATTATATTATATTACTATTAACGGTCTTTTATTTATTATATATTGGAAATTGTCTACTATTTATTGTGTACATGATTTTCCACATACGCCCTAAAAATTACCGACCATAATTCATACAATTCATTGGACAAATTGTCTGATGTTGATGTGAGTCGTCCTATAAACAATATCGGGGCGTCAATGTGTCAACAATGACTATTTTCCAACACTTATACTAGGAACATGTCGATTTCCTTTTTTTTATGAAGTGTTGGTCCAATTAGCACATGCATGCTAAAACATTGTACTAAAAACCATTGTTCTCTTGTAGTGTGTTGGTTTAGGGGGTAAGGAGTTAGTGGATAGGATAAGGTCCTACTAAGTAGGAGAAGGTTGAGGGACTTGTGGTCTTGGGTGCCCTCCCCTCCTCCTCTCTTTCTCTCTTCATTCTCTCCTCTCCCTCTCCTCTTGCTCTCTCTCTCCTCGAGAACTTCTTGAGCTCTTAGAACTAGGAAAAAATGTGTGAATTAGGTAAGGATGTTTTAGGAAATTAGTGAAGTTAATTAGCGGAATTAGTTAGGGCCTAGGGGGGTTAACTAGTAAAGTGTGAATTAGCTAATGGTGCTGGTTCGGCAGCTGGTTAATGCTGGTTTCTGCAGCTAGCTAATGGTGCTGGTTCGGCATCTGGTTAATGCTGGGTTTTTGCAGCAGCTAATGGTGCTGGTTCGGCAGCTGGTTAATGTTGGGTTTCTACAGCTAGCTGTGAGGCCAAACCCCCCACCCTTAAGCGTCCGTAGTCCGAGTAGTGGGTTTGGGCTCACATTCCTCCGCGGTATTGGATTTGGACTTGGATGAGTCCATAGTGCAAGGTTCACCCTTCAAGTGGTCTTGGATTTAACTGGAATTTCACTTTTAACAACTCAATGTACGATTTCAATACGTATGTGGAGAATGCACAAGTTAACTATGTTATTTTAACCTCCTTATGCTCGGGTGCTATTTTGTCTTTGTTTGCTTCTAACGTCCATCCGGCCGCTTTAGCTACACAAGCCCTTAAGGATATCCCTCTCCTAAATGGAGTCCGTGCCGTTGACTCTATACTACCACTTGAACTATCACTTGTGTATTCCGTATCGCTACTATAAGAGGTCTCACTTGGTGTCTCCATACCGTACATAAGCCTTTAAGTATTAAGAAATACTTATGTGACTTATGTCAATCTCTCCCTCGCACCTTTGGTCTTTGCTTCCTTTGTCTTGCCATCGCAAGAGTGCTCCACATTCTCCATTAATTTGTGCACGTGGTTTATTTTTAAAGAGAGGATGCAAGTGTTAAAAAACACTATTCTCTATAGTCAATCTCAAATACCTTTACTTGTGAAAGCCACACATAACACTAACTAGCATAATGTAACTAACTACTTGTCTATGAGCTAATTAAGTAGGCTATCTACTAAGCTCCTTCATGAACCCATCTCTTTACTTTCTAATTACATAAACCTAGCTCCTTCATAAACCCAACTCCTTCATAAACCCAGCTTCTTAGCTTCTAACTAAACAAACCCAGCTCCTTTATAAACCCAGCTCCTTCATGAACCCACAACTTTGTAGTTGTAATCCCCAACTACCTCACTAATTATTCAAGCCCTTAACTAATCTTCCTACCTAATTTTCCTAATTCTACTAACAACCCCTTTCTAATCACACAATTCTTCTCTAATCCTAAAATCCTAAAATCCTAGAGAGGAGAGGGGGAGAGAGAATTTCCTAACTTCACTAAGACTAACTAATCCACACAAGTATATTTTTGCACTCATCACAACATCAAGTGCTCAACTCTTAAACATGGAACTTGCAACCACGTGTATTCAAAACATGAACTTTAAGTACCACAAATTGGAATCATGAATTAACTTTAAAATCCTTCACGTCAACACTAATTCTACCAAGAGGTCAAGCCCTCTTCAAGGCTAACAAGCCTTGGCTCTCAAACTAAAAACTAAGCACACACATGTGCTCCAATATGGCTTCCCACACCCACACTTATAACTCGTGGGGTGCCTTGGAGCACAAAGGAAAGAGAGGATGAGTGAGGGAAGAATGAGGGATTATATAGTAAGCTTGAGGGGGTGAGCACCCTCAAGGCTCACGATAAGCCCTTGAGATTTCCTCCTACTTAGTAGGCGCCAATCCTATCTTCTAAGCCTTCCTCCCTCAAATGATCAACAAGGATCCTAATTCGAACATTTAACTAGCCTTGGCTTTCTACCTACCACACTTTACCAAACTTGGGATGCTTCAACCCAAACTTAGCCTCCTTCGCTTTCCGCCGCCATAACTTTCTCCCCTTACTTTCCCAAATCGTTGCTCACCACTTAATTCAAACCACGATGCTTAACTCGTGATTTGATTGGTGCTTTGAGAAATTGCTTATCCTCCACCTTGCATTCTTCCTTGGACCTTCCCCATTAAGTGGCCATGATGAGGTGGTCCACTTGTGCGCTCCATGTGATCCTCCATTCATCCCAATTCGAATGCACTTGCCTCTTGAGTCACTTTGGTTGTCTCCATCCATTTGTACTAGCCTACTCACTAACTACTCAATCCAAGTTCTCCTTACCTATCCTCATTCACTCAAATCCTTCCGAAGGTAAAAACACAATAACAACTCACATCCTAGCCTCTTACAACATGGTACTTCTAAGACTAACATTTCACTCTTTTTATATTTTTGTGAAGTAACATGCTACTTCAAAGTGCATCAACTAACGTTTCAAGGGTCTAAGACTAAATGTGGGCACCCTTTTGGGCTCACACTAGCTAATGGTGTTGGTTCGGCAGCTAATGGTTTCTGCAGCTAGCTAACGGTGCTGGTTCGGCAGCTAAGGGTTTCTACAGCTAGCTAATGGTGCTGGTTCGGCAGCTGGTTAATGCTGGTTTCTGCAGCTAGCTAATGGTGTTGGTTCGGCAGCTAATGGTTTCTGCAGCTAGCTAACGGTGCTGGTTCGGCAGCTAAGGGTTTCTGCAGCTAGCTAATGGTGTTGGTTCGGCAGCTGGTTAATGCTGGTTAATGCAGCTAGCTAATGGTGTTGGTTTGGCAGCTAATGGTTTCTGCAGCAGCTAATGGTGTTGGTTCGGCAGCTGGTTAATGTTGGGTTTCTGTAGCAGCTAATGGTGCTGGTTCGGCAGCTGGTTAATGCTGGTTTCTGCAGCTAGCTAATGGTGCTGGTTCGGCAACTAAGGGTTTTTGCAGCTAGATAATGGTGCTGGTTCGGCAGCTGGTTAATGCTGGAATTCTGCAGCAGCTAATGGTGTTGGTTCGGCAGCTAATGGTTTTTGCAGCTAGCTAACGGTGCTGGTTCGGCAGCTAAGGGTTTCTGCAGCTAGCTAATGGTGCTGGTTCGGCAACTGGTTAATGCTGGTTTCTGCAGCTAGCTAATGGTGCTGGTTCGGTAGCTAATGGTTTCTGCAGCTAGCTAACGGTGCTGGTTCGGCAGCTGAGGGTTTCTGCAGCTAGCTAATGGTGCTGGTTCGGCAGCTGGTTAATGTTGGTTTCTACAGCTAGCTAATGGTGCTGGTTCGGCAGCTAATGGTGTTGGTTTCTTCGAAGCTGCTGAAGAATTAAGGCCAGGTTGTGGAGGATTTTAGTTAAGGGGCTTGAGGGAACCAAGGGATATAAAGGGGGTAAAGCCCGTGGTGCCAAACTTGACGTGGTAATAGATAGTGAATCAGGTGGTCACTTAATATTAGTTTAAATCATTAGTTCGTGATTAAGCTAGGAAAATATGAATGATTGGATAGTAGGATTAGCGGTTGCATTGGGGGTGTGGATGAGATGGTGATAGCAATAGGGGGTATTATGATGGGGATAATAGAGAAGAGCGTTTGTTAACGCTTGTAATATTATCATGGAATGGATTGGTGTGCAATGATTGATGGGAATTGTAACGGAGTCTCACGAATTTGGTAACTGGAGTATGGAAACACGAATGTGATACCCATTCCCTCACCCGGACTAGGACGCTTAAGGGTGGGTGGTTTGACCTCACAGACACATATTACACTTGTGATGCTATTGGGATGAACCCAATCTTCATGAGAAGATGGATATAAATTTGTGCATAATCCACAATTAAATGTTAATATTCAAGAGTAGTAGTAGAAAAGTTCTTAAATCATCATATGTTACAAATTACCTACAATTGCAGGTAGCCTCAATAGCAGGTGGCCATGGATCAAGTTGTAAGTGCCGATGCATGTATGCGTGTTGCACTAAAATTTGTGATACGTTTGATGAACCTCAACGTGCTTTAAATTTCAAAGCTCTTGCTTTATATAATCCAATCAATGAAGTTCCACCATGCCTCCTTGCATCTCGTGCATGTCCGCCTTTCTCTCTTGGTTGTATGTTCACCCAAGCATTCACCTCAAGCCGTAATGGCGTACAAACGCCATTTGCATATGTGAGGTGAAGCAAAATTACTCTTTGTATATTTGAGTCCATATCAAAAACCTCATAACCCTCTTGCAAAGCCTCACATCCGTCTTGCAAAATGCTTGCAACCCTCTCTCACTTTTTTTGCAACCCTCTCACAAAACCCTAGCAATCCTCATGCTTGAACCCTCACAAAACCCACTAAAATTGTCCATTGCCATCACGAATCACACTCTAGCCGTCTAACTGTCTTCACCATTGCCATTGCTCATTTGCAGGAAATCCCATCCAACGCGACATGGTCTCATGTTCGTGCCCTCTCAACCTCACATTCCTATCGAATGTATGTCCATGGGGACCTACATAGCATCAATTCAACAACATCAACGCCAGGCGCCTTAAGCACAAACCCTCGAGTCGCGACCGTCAAGGACCCCCACGACCCCAACCAACTTGAGGCCAACCGAGGCTCTATTTTTCTCCTAAGATAGACTCCGTTTCGGATACAATCTTGGTATGGTTGGAATTAGGGCTTGCATGTACTCCATAACGCCCTCATTGGTCCTAAGCTTTGGAGGTTTTCTTTCATACATTAGAGTCACACATGAAAGGTAAAGACTAACCATGATCTCACATTCGGTCATTAATATGGAGAAATCATAGTTAGACGCAACAATTGAGGTCAACAAAAGCGTGTTTAAAGGGTCAGACTACTAACATCCGGCTTCACATAAGTTACCCATTTACGCATTCGGTTTGTTCCCTTGATCACATGGCCATTGACAATTAAAACATTATTTCCCCAACTTAAGTAACGTGTTTTGAGATGCTCCCAAATTTGAATTGATGACTAGATTTTCATAACCTTTGAAATAGACACCCCAAAAATATGGTCATGGCTCTTTGAATGGACTTTGACACAAGAGTGTTAGAAGTTCCTTGAATAGCAAGTTAGGCAAAAATGTGAGAAAATAACTTCTTGTTACATTCTTAGTGTGAAATCTTACATAGAATTATATCTAATGTGAGGACATCTTTTTAGAGTCGGACTCAACATAATTTCTTAAGAATGTGGTGTGACATCACCGCCAATGGAATATGATATGCTTTGGACTCCAATTGTAGTTTAATGCGGATAAATTCCTTGTTCTCAATGGTTGTTATTGATTCATTTCTAGGTATTTATGGGGCTCCCCGCACTAGGGACCCCAACTAGTGTGATTAGTGCCCACAAATTTGGCCTGAGTTAAGCATGTATCTACTATGAATCTAGATTATTATGGTTTGGATCAATAGGAACGATTGAATCCAACTGCCCCCAATTGAAGTTGACAAATGCTTAAATGAACTTCATCACCTTATATATTTTTGTGGCATACTCCTCATTGCCCCTTGCTCTCATTGGTTGACACTAATATGTTTCCAAGTAATTATGCAATTCCCCACACTACATGAGCCCAAATGGAACAAGGCTCACATAGGTATCACATGTTTGCCTACTGGTGCCCAAAGTTTGGACTTTAACCCTTAACTTCATGAAGTGTATTGTGGTTTCATTATGGGCGTAGCTTAGGATGTTCTACGAACAGACACTCTATTCACTCTAGCCTCTGGAAAGGAGACCGGAGTTCTTCTTCTTCTTATGGTTTCATTAGATCATCTAAAAGCTAAGCTTTCTAGACCTCAATTTTTATTGCACATGAAAGAAATGTTGTTGCTAATGAATTTAAGATCACATCAATATGTAGCAATTTTAATAATTTTTGTGATTTTTTATAATCAATTTAGAATGATCAACCTTCAAGAAAATGTGATAAATATATGCAATAAAATTATAGTCCAGACATTTAAGATTGTTTTAAGAATAGATATGCATTTTGAGGTAAGAATAAGATTCCATAGAAAATAGAAAATTTTCAAATCAAAATGAGAATAGAATATATAGTGCAATGCATCAACAAAATGAAAAGTTAGTTCATTGTTGACGTTAAAAATATCTTGTGAACAACCAAATTTTCACTATTGGAATTGGATCATCGCCATTGACAATAGAATTTCATGAGGAAAACAAGGTACCTATTGTGACCTTTCTAGAACCTTCTTTTTGGATGAATTTGCATGCACAAGCCACTCGTAAGCCCAAATATGGCTCCTTAGGAAGTTAAGGGTTAAGTTACACATTGCCTCTAATACATGCCTAGATTTGGGTGTGGCTATTGATATGAATGGTTGTTTCTAGCCGCTCCTATGAACACAAATGCTTGAAAATCCTCCTCATTATATTCCTACTTCACCTCCCTCCCTCCTCATCCTCCTACTCACTCATCCTCTGCCCCCTTTGCTTCCCACTATATGCTTTCCTTGGGTCTTCATTGCCCTCATATACATTGTGTTCATTGAAGCACTAGTAAGTAGAGGTATGCAAGAAGATACGATACAACCAAGGAGTACAAAACTCAAGTGACTACCACTAGTTAAAGAAAGAAATACTCATGGTTATAGTCATCAAATATTTCAACAAACAATTCATCTCCACTCTTGAAGATAATGCCTACTCACTTCCTCAACTCAACTCCATAGGGATATGGTACACAAAGGATAACCTAGCCCTCTTAAAAACCCCCCCCCACCCACTAGAGGATTGCCCGTCGCAAATTAAACTCTAAATATTTATGGTACCCCCTCAACTGACAACCCAACTCGAACAACATGGCTGAAGGCCCATCCTCACATGGCTTTACCAAATAACCAAAGTCTTTCCTAAAAACCGGGTAAAGCTCTCTTGGTTATAGCCGAGGCACCCGGCTATCCCAATGCACCTAAAAGAACTTGCTCTGGAGATTTTCGAGTAGGTTTTAGTTAAGTAGCTTTCACACGTGTTCATTGTTTCTATCTACCGAGCAATGACACGTTGGATAGAATTCGTCCCATCTCCAAATCCCTTACCACTCATCTATCTTACCATCGGTTTTTTTTGTTAATGGAGCTCCTCGTGCCCGCATAGCTAAAGACAAAAAGCAACCAATCACAAGGTCGGGAGGCGACACTTTTAAAAGTCCTACATGTTGCCTCGTGTCTAGGTACTGATGCGAGGGTCGGTACTTGAGGCTTAAAACCTCCGCTTTTAAACCATGCCACATCCTTTGCCAACTAGGCTTGGAATTAGATAGAGCCGATGATGTGAAGGCCGTGTTCTTCAAACGAACTTTTAGGCTAAGCTAAAGTCATGTGGAAAAGGGGCATCATATACATAGCTTCCGCTATACCCCTCACTACCCTTTTTGCAACTTTGTTTCCAAATATTTATAGAACTCCCCAGATAGAGCGAGGCCCACAACTAATGCTTCCAAAAATGGTTTGGGGGTGGGTTCCTATGCACATATTTTCCCCACTAGTGCCCGAAACCTTGGACTTTAAGTTACGCATGCCCGAGTCTACAATGCACCAAGATTAATAAATTGATGGTGTGGACCAATAGGATCGGATGAATCCAACCGCCCCCAATACAAGTACACAACGGCTTGAAATTCTCCTCACATTATCACTAGCTTCTTGCATACCCCTCGTTGCCCCTTGCTCTTATCGGCTTGCTACAATTGGTGTTTCTAAATAAGCATGGACCCCCCTCCAACACACACACACTAATGATTCCAAATGGAACAAGGCCCACAAGTCATGCTTCCAAAAGGGTTGAACCCCATTGGCACACACACATACATTAATACGTTGATGATGTGGGCCAATTCATAGGCTCACAAAAGCACAACACACACATGCTTAAAAAGCAAGGAAATTGTTGTGAGTCAAACTTCTTGGAACAAAAACCTTCTCGAGTTATTTCCAACTTTTGGCATAACCCTCAATGCCCTTCCCTATCTTATGGGTTGCTGCTACCGTAGAGGGCTCTCTATTATGACACAAACTAATTATTTTCTCCTCGAATATTGCCACATGGCATGCTCACATTCACTAAGATCCACTTGTATCTCATGCGGACACTGCATTCTGGCGCACATAAAGATGAAATAGAGAACCCTTTATGGTATTTCCTTTCCAAACATTTATGGAACTCCCTACAATAATGGTCCCAGATGGAGTGGGGCCTACAACAAATGTTTTCAAAAAGGGTAGGTTGGGAACGGAGCGCTTACCTATTCACATATTTTGCCCATCATTGTCCAAACTTTGGGAGAGAGGGAATTATTGCATACGAGCGCACTTCTCATTCATCCAACATAAACTCCTTGAAATAACATAAAGTCCAAACGTTATTTCTTTTATGTTGATTTGGCAACTAAACGTTCCCAAAACAATATAGTCCAACTTATTTGAGATGAATCGGTCACAAACCCATAGGGGGTTTTTTTTTTATGTAGTGTTGGATGAACAAGAGATACACTCGTATGCGATAATCCCCTCTCTCCAAATGGCTTTGCAATGGTAGAGTTAAATGCATAAAGTCCTTCAAAGAGAGACAAAACCATGGGTTTGATCCATCTCTAAGAGAATTTTTTTTATTAAGAGCTTATTAGCTTGTCGAGTGTTAGAGCCTCTTTTGAAAGTTGGACCTCCTTTAGACATTACAAAAACTTTAGAATCTAAATAGGTTTTCTCTATGGGTCCCACCATCATAATCCTCGGATTCGCCTATGCAAGGCTAGTTTGGCCCACCCATCCTAGTATGACAAGCTAGCAACCCGGTTCTTAATAGCCCGACACCACACTTTGAGCATGTTAATTTAAGTCTTAAGAGAAATTGGGTGACTTTATGCTCTCAAACCCATGTTTTAGTCAACTCAATGGGAGTTTGATACTAAGACTTTATGTATAACTTTAGTGTCCGAGGAGATTTTGAACAAAATCGATCGAGTTCCAAGTGCTTCCAAGTCTAATTGATTACATGTTGATATTTCACAGGTTTCCTTTATTCCATTAACAACCCAAAGTTGGAAACAATTTAGTCGTTTCAGTGAACCAAAAAATCTTACCCATGCTCAACATAAGTTTTTGGCATGTTTTGCATAGGTACATTTCAAAATTTAGATTAGAAGATGATTTGATGAGGTTGATGTTCGGGCCTTATAGATGTGGTAGTTGGAAACTGCACATATGTTTGAAAATGGTAAATGATGTTTTTGATAACACTAGTTGCTCATGCAAAGAAATTGGAATATAGGAAGATTTGATGAAGCCAATGTTTGGGAATGTCGAGATGACTCAAGTGACTGAGTATAAGTAAATTTTAGGCGTTATAGATGTGGTAATTAGAGACTTCGCATAACTCATGTTTGTTAATGGTAAGCAAATGCTTCTCATAATAAAATGCACAAGTTTATGGGAAAAAAAATTCTTTGCATACTAGAATATTCAACTATGTCATTTTATTACAACAAACTATGCAACAACCCTTCCATTCAACCATAGTTCATCTCATTGATGCATTGAATCACTAAAATAGTCTATAAAATCCTATATTCTATAACCCTATAACCGTATATAATTGATCAATCTTACATATCACACATATCCATCATCCCTTGGATACTATCTTCAAATACTATTACTTATTGAAATATGAATGATAACATATAAAATTACCATATTTGTTTGGATTTTATTTCCACTACCTAAATCATACATTGTCAATGGTTGGGCGGAGCACTGCATAGCCTTCAATCAAAGTTCAAATATTCTCCCAAAATGATCAACAATTTCCCCCAAACCTTGAACTTAAACCGGTCATTTCTCAAACTCAACCAGCTCATCGTCAAGTATGTGGATGTTATTTGGTTGGTTTTTTATGTTCTTCAACTTCTACTGATTAGATTTACACAACAAAACTTGTGTTGCATTAGGAAATCTACGCTGAAGCATCAGTAGAAATCATATTGAAATCGGACTGCCCCCGATTTAGTTACGAATATTGAAAGTGCACCATTTGTTGACTCCTTAACTGAATACAAACATCCTCCCAATTATGTTCACTATTGAGTGTAGAGTAGTTAGTAATATTTGAAGACATAGGTCCAAACATGTGTCTTTATGGTGTTTGCTCTTTGATCCTCACTGAACCACATACCAATCAAACACATGGGTTTGATTAAGGTAGGTGGGGCCAATGTGGACACCTCTAGCATTGTGGAATCATCCAACCAATGGATTCAAGCACTATAAGCTTGAGCACGTTAGCAATTATGAATCGGGACCAAAGACTTTGAAATTGGAGTTTAGGAAGATGTTCATCTAGGCTCTACAAACAAAGATTCTTTGCTCTCCCAATTTGGTATTATAGGGGGGTTGGGGGGGGGGAACTCATCCATCATTCAATGTTATGTAAAGTGGATGACATCACTAGTAGATTCTACATGGGTCATTTGCCAATGATAACCAAGTTTAATGCCAATATTGACCGTGTCATGTCTCTAAAGTGATCACGGGGAAGATAAAATGTTGTTGAATTGGTTTTTTCAAGATAGAATATCCACAATATAAGTTGGTTGGCACCTCACAACCACATGCCGCCTCCTAATTTGCCCACCTCACCCACAAATATCAAGCATGTCATAGCTTGGTCTAATCATCGAGGATGGTGGGTGTAGTTTGATTTATGCGAAAATGACTAACCCAAATATCATAAAAATGACCACAAAATCAACGTGTATTACTCATCCACTAAATTAGGATGACTGTACTTCCAATTAGGAGCCAAAAACGGGTGTCCTATTAAGGAAGCTAACCAAGTTAGCCTCATCTACCTCAAGAAGAGGAACCAAATAACACCCGTATTCCTTTCCTTATGCAAAACTAACTAGCGGTCGGATCCCCCCATTCGTAGCTTTGCACTTTAAGTATGCATGTCACGAGCCTCGACTATACATTAAAATATTGATGGTGTGGGCCAATAGGAATGGTGGGATCCAACCGCCCCTAACACAAGTACAAAGACAACAACAAGTGCTTGAAAAGCGGGGACCAAGGCAATTGTTGCGATGATGAGTCGTCTCTCTCCTTCTCTCTCTCTCTCCTCTCTCTCTCTAGTTTCCTTCCTTCCCTCTCTCCTTCCCGGCGGTGAGACTCGATTTCCTTCCCCTGCTTTTTAGGGTTTGGTCATACCTTCCCCTGCACCCTCGCCATAGCCACCCCTCTCTCGTCTTCGCCAAGCACTCACACACTCACTACCAGCCTGGCACATACGCACGCCACCGAGGCACCCATGCGAACATCTGCTCACACTCGCACTCGTTTCCGTAATCACTTTCCCTTCGATCGCCTATAACTTACTCACACGCACGGGTCACCGGATCATTCACCATACCACTCGCCATGTGACGCTACCAATTTTTGTTTTTGGTGTTTTGGTATCGGCATGGGGGTTTCTGATCTAGGGCTTACTCGTGGTCTGCGGGATTTGATTGGCTGGCAGCAAGGGAGGTTGTCGACGGAATTGGGAGTCGTGTGATTATTGTTTGTTGGGGTGGCGGTGAGACAAAAACAGACATGGTCATGGTGGTGGTGATGAGTGTGAGAGGGATTTGGGAGGGGCGGAGGGAGAGGGAGCGCATCAAGGAAGGGAGGTGGAAATGTGAGTAGGATGGGGAAGTGACGGACAGACAGGGGGTTTGGAGGTGCGGGCGGGTGGGCGGGCTTCCCGAGAAGCGCGATCAGCTGCTGCTTTGATTGGGGAAAACTAAAGGTATTCTTTCATGCCGGGCAATAAGGAGGTGGTATGCTTCATGTGCCATTGAGAAGGTGTGCAATTAAGGGAGAAAGAATTGAGAGATGGCAGCGTCGAATGTGCAAAACCCAGGGGTGCGTACTCATTTTAAGACTCCGGAAGGGCGGTATAATCTCTCCAGGGAGAAGACTCATCAGCCCGGTATTCTCCACTATAATACGGGCAAGGTCATCACTCAGGTACTTGTTTGTTTCCAATCAATCAATTCTCATCGAAACACTCCTCTCTCTTCTTCACGTTCAGACCCTCTTGCAAGTGGAGTGAGCGAGTGAATGAATAGCAGCCTTTGCATAATTGACAAGGATATTTATTCCGCACTGGATGAATGAATAGCAGTGGCAGAGAGAATAATTGCTCTTACGTCTGCTTGAGCTACACGATGTCAGCAACCTCTGCAATTTTACCTCACTATGCCTATTTTGTAACCTTCATAATTTTAACTTTCTGATGGCAATTTTCCCAATTATAAACTTCTTGAGCTACTTGAGGGAGCTTTTTTGCGTGGAGTAGCTCTGCAAATGTAACCATTCCTAGAAATCAAAGTGGTAGATGGATAGCGATTAGGTTGATTGGGTACAGTGATCAGCCTCTACCGAGAGCTGTTGTTTATGTGAAAGGAGGGCGTTGCGAAGTGAGGAAGCAGTAATGAAAGGAAACTATGTTTGGTGAGCATTCGACAGCATAGGTCGATGATATCCTCTGTCAATGAAGATGGGAGAATGCCTATGGGTGTTGGAAGCAGGTTGCGTTCAAAACGTGTATTTTGTGCCGTGCATGCTGAGAGTTGCTTACATGTAAAATAATTAAATTGAGTGTAGGTGACCTTGGCACATTTGAAAGACAAACCAACACAAACATCATCCGTTAGCAGCGGCAACTCCAGTAGCACGGGACGCTTCACAGCTGCTGCACGCCTCCTGGGAACAGGCAATGGAAGTAGAGGACTGGGATTTGGGGGTGGCAATGGTTTTACAGGTAGGCTTAGTGGCAGTAACAAGTCCCCCACTTCTGCTAATGCAAGTGGTGTGGGATTGAGCAACGGTCCCGTGACCTCCTCTTATGATGGTGAAGGTACCTACTTAATTTTCAACGTGGGCGATTCTCTCTTCATCAGCGACTATTATTCTCCAGAAAAGGCAAGCAAGCTCTGCATATCTTGTTATTGAGGGGAATGGTCGGATTTTGCCACTTTTGTTTGCAAGATATAGGGGTCTTGTATGGTCCTCTCTGAATGTATGGTTCTAATTTACTCTGATAAGCTCAATAGAAAATTCTGCTACTCAGCCAAGCTGTTGACAATGTCACTTAAAAACTCTTGCATCATCTACCATTGATTATGAAGAACCATGTAGATATGCATTGATTTTTTTATTGGCTTAACTCTTTGCACTTAGCTTGTCAATTTGATGGTTAGCCTGAAGACGAGAACCTTGGCTTTAGGAAGGGACAGTGAAGAGATTTTCCATCATGACCAGGTTTTGGTGTTTCTAGGATTTCAATTGAAGTCAATGCTCCAATATTATGATGATGATATCCTCCTGAGCGGATATTCACATTTTTTTGAACCTAATGAAGTTGATGGGCCTTGGCAACACCATCATCAGAATAATGAATCTTGAACACTTTGTAATCGCAGGAGCCAATAAAGACTATCCATTTCAGTGGTGGACATCCAGTTTGTCATCATTTTGATGAAGATGCAAAGGATGGTTGTGATCTGCTCATCGGATTAAGTTCTGGAGATGGTAATACTCTTCTCTTTTCTTTATTTTAAATTACCGTTTTGAAGTTTTCAAGTCATTTTTTTTGTAAAATAAATGAAGGAAAAACCTGTCACAGGTATTCATTAATGGAAAGAGAAGGCTGTTCAACCTGTCATGCACTAGCAATTTTCAAGTAAGCTTGTGGCTTGCGAAAACTTCCATTTCACAATATGTTATGAATAATCTGAATGGCTTTTCAAATCATGACATTGCCTTCCTGCACAGTGTATACTGCATCTTTGAGGCAACAGTTACAAGACTCAGGGAAGAAGTTGGTGGGGGCTATGCACTTCAACAAGGATGGATCTATTAATAGCAGGTACTGAAATTATGCCACTTCAAGCTGAATGTTTTCAAATTTTTATTCATTTGACTTCAATGGGATTGAACTTCTTTTCTTGTCAGAGAGCTTCAAGTTTACAAGTGGTTCAGGACAGCTTTTTCCACCAGTCAAATGTATGATCCACTTTACCTGCCTTCCAGCTAGATTTGTGCCATAGTGTGATTAGAGGGAATAAATACTAGAAGTGACGATGTTAGCTTTTTGGTAACTAATTTGAAAATCTTATGGTAACCAAGGAGTGCGCTCAGCTTGGGATGTTGTTCTAGTTGTGAATGAACATATACCTGACAGAGTGTGTCCGACAGCTTGGATTAGACTTGTATTGTGATGGCATTCTGATTTGGGAAGTGCAGTCTTAACATCTTTTGCATTTTTTTGCAGCCGTTGCACTGCAATCTCTCATGTTCCAAATGTTGAGAGCCTTTTTGTGGCTGCACATTCAGATGGAAATCTCTATGTGTATGACAAAGTGAGTCACTTTCAACTGTCTTGGTTTTTGTAGGCTCTTAATGACATACTATATTCTTAGATTTAATCCAGCCTTCAGTTTTGGAAGGAGAGGTTGGGCATTCTTACACTGCAGTTAACAGTGTTTGTGTTTGCTCTTGACCTCGAGCATTCTTGATGTTCTAATAAGACTTGTGAAACTTGTGCCTCATGGTTGTGTGATCTTCCAGTTTCTTTGATTCTCTGGCTAGTGCATAAGATATTTCAAGCTGTCCACGTTCGTGACATCCTGCAGTATTATCTTCTCATTAGATTGCTGGAGAATAATCACCTGAAGAATCTTTGGTTTCTGGAGGTTAGGGCCTGGGGTTGTTTTCTGCAGCCCTGTCTATAAGGTTATGGATGATATTCAATGCTGCTGAAAGTGCTTTGTGATGAGTGCTACTACATCAGGTCCATTTGTGGGGCTTGTATTGTCTTTATGACTTTGTTTGAATAATTCTTGTGTAATGCATGGCAGACCAAAGATGGGAGTGGAGATGCTCCATTTCCTCCTGTGAAAGATTTGGCTCAATTTCACATATCACATGCAAGGTCTAGCAAGGTACGTCTATTAAGCATCTCTTTCTGCTTACATGAATTTAACTCTTACGTTTCAGGTGTGGTTTGAAGCTGGTTATCCTTTGGTATAGCACGAAATTCATTACTGCGCACTGGTTGATGGATTTGTAATTTCAAAATTGACATTTACTTTAGTAGTTGAGATCTGGAGAAGTTCTTGGCAATGATGTATGGCTATATCACCAGGAACCTGGTTGATGATGCACTGTGCAGAGCAACCCAATCGCAAGATGGCATATATGTCAGGGCTCCATCAATGGGCTTGCATTTTCGCAGGATGGCACTTACCTGGCAACTGTTGGCCGTGATGGTATGGAAACATTGTTAATCCCCATTTCAAAAGACCACAATATATCGATTTTGGTCATGATATACAAATTTCACCTCAAAGCCTCATTATGTTCCTCAAAGCTGCACAAGTATGAGATTTAAATGCATTGATCAAAGAAAAACATTCTAGTACTTATCTTGGTCTCTTCCTGCAGTAGAGTTATTTTTGGGGGTGGCTTGGTGCATTTTCATTTGTGGTGGGAATTTGCTGAATTCAAATTGCGGGTGGATTTGTAACAGGCTACTTGAGGGTCTTTGACTATGCGAAGGAGTTGCTTGTGTGTGGCTGTAAGAGCTACTTTGGTGCTCTGCTGTGCTGTTCGTGGAGGTATTTCTTTTCCCAGCCTTGCATGTGTGGTTCTGAGGCAGTGGATAGATAATCAGACATCTCATGCAAGTCTAAAGTTTAAGTGGTGAAGGAATGCAGAAATCAACCAGTTTTGCTTATTGTGTACGAATCAAAGAAATCAAGTATTGTCATACTGTGTTTCAGAACAGTTTATAATCTTTGACAGATCTAAGTTATTCTTGTGAGGGGTTAGCTTTAAAATCTATAGTCTTTACTTAAAAGGCAAGGTAGAAGCATCATTACTCTATTGCATCTTTTTGTATTCTGAATTGTCCTCACTTTGCGTGTCAAGTTCATACATGTTGTTTGTCTTGTTGCTACAAATTCTCATCTTTTTCACTGTTTAGTTCCTAGCCTTCTCTGAAGTTCTGGAAGCAGTTTTGGCTAATTGAGTTTTGATGTGAAGACTTGATGTCAAGTTTCTTGTTTGGCTGGTATGTGGTAGTCCGGATGGAAAGTACGTACTGACAGGAGGGGAAGATGATTTGGTACAAGTCTGGAGTATGGAGGATTTAGCTGTCGTTGCCTGGGGAGAAGGACACAACTCTTGGGTACTAACTTTTTTTCTTTCTGTACTTGTGCTTCTGGTGCTGTCTATTTTCACTGATTCTATGATGAAATGCCTCTTTGTAAATATTCTGCTTCCACTTCATATCATTAGTTAGAATAGCAATTTTGCATGGATGCCTTCAAATTAATTCTGGAGGTGGTTCTTGATTGAACTTCAGGTTAGTTCAGTTGCCTTCGATCCCTACTGGGAAGCTCCAACTCCTGACACTGGGGCAGGTGATGTCACCACCTACCGGTTTGGCTCTGTGGGGCAGGTATGGAGGTCTACATCAATCTTCACCCTTAAAGGTCTGAAAGGTCCATTCTGGGCCTGTAGATGTCTTACCAGTGTCTGGGGAGATTTTGGGTTTAATTGGTTGAGATCAAAGTGTTTCCATGTCCAACCTGTTACATGTTGATATCTTTCGTTTTTCCTTTTCTTGGTAAAATTTAAGGTATATTATATATTAAAAAATGTTCAGAAACTTGCTCAAAGTCTGGGAACATTATTTTTCAAACTGAACCAGCTCATCTGTAACTAGCAGTCGGATCTCCCTGTTCATAGTGTTATACGGAGGAGTTTAAGATTACTTCTTGATATCTTTAGCTGAAAGGGTCATATTTTACATGTCCATATTGACCCTATCTAAAATGAGCCCATATATAATATGTATAATTCTCATAGGAACATACCTATATGCAGAATGACTTAAAGGGAGATTTGAGCTCATATTAATGACCTATGCATACCATATATCTCTAATTACTGTTGGCACAAATGGCTATAATTTCACATATTATTTTTCATAGTTTGCACTAAATATGGATTCAATAGCATAGGCCAAATAAAATATTATTTCAATGCCTGTTGGGGATTGATACAAATCGTCATGTATCCTGTATAAACACACCCCTGGTCCTTTGAGGGAACCGATCGCTTGAGGGCGAGTATACCCACCTTATTGTTGGTTGACCAACTGAGTAGTGTTGCTGTCAGCAAGTTGGAGAAGTCATGAGTTACTGTAAAAGTTTAAGATAGCCCTTCAGATGCTAAATTACAAAGCGGTGGTGTTTTCCCAGCACTAAGGATCTTGAGCTGGTGCTAAATATGGATTCAATACCAAGTACCAAATAAAATATTATTTCTATGCTTGTTTGGGGTTTGTACAAATTGTAACGGATCCTATATAGACACCCCTTGCCCTATAAGGGATCTGTTTGGTTGAGTGTGAGGATACTCACCTTACTATTTGTTGACTGAGTAGTGTTTGGCGTGAATAAGTTGGAGAAGTGATAAGTTTTCAGATGCTAAACTACAGAGCAGCGGCGTCTTCCCACCACTAAGGATCTTGAGCTGGTGTTACACAGGATACACAACTGCTTCTATGGGATCTGGCAATGGATGAAGTGGTTGTACCATTACGGCGAATGGCACCACCAGCTGGTGGGTCTCCTGTGTCATCAACCAACCAGTCAGCACGGTGGGATGGGGCTGTGCACATGGTGGGTGCATTACTTCCTGCCCCTGTGCGCAAGGAGGTTCCAAAGCTGGCGCCTGTGATGGCACATCGTGTGCATGCGGAGCCTTTGTCTGGGCTTTTATTTGCAAAGGAAGCCATTGTGACTGTATGTCATGAGGGTCACCTAAAAATATGGGATAGACCAGGGAATGTGGATAGCCTCCCCGGTCATACACCTGAGCTTGCTGCAATAGCAGGAGTGAAGGATAAATTACTGCCACTGGGGAAGGGTGGCATATCTCATCTTCGGCAATGATGATGAATGACTACTACTCCTTTCCTATTGCCTTTCTCCAATATCCTGGTTGGTACTCTCGCCTATGTATGATATTATTTCTTTATAGCCTGAGGGGACCTTTTGATATTCTCCATCGATGAATTGCAGCTGTAGATCCAGAAACGATCCCTCTTTGCACATGCAGAGGCGGGAAGGTCACAGCATTTGGTACCACTAGCGAGGTTCAGATTGGCCTCACCTCTTCCTCAAAACATTTGCTCTGGAGGAGAGTCGGGCATTTCGGGACGCCTTGATGAAACAGAGGAAGTTTGTAGGTGTACATGGAAGGGCCGTTGACAAGCCTTTTTGCTAAGTCTGCTTCCAAGAAACAGATGATGTTCAGGTCATTGTACTGCAGTACTGTTTAGAGACAGCTCTTTGTGGAGTTGGATTGAAAGCACCATATGAACTTGTAGCTTACCCTCTTTGTAACAGTCTAGTTTGTATACTTAATAGATTGTTGATGACACCTCAGTTCAGTTCAGTTCAGTTGGTAGGTTGTAGGTTTTAGATGATTCTGAAAGAGGAACTTCAGAATGGCACAGCCATTTTGTTTGTCAGAAGTATTTTGCTGTGTCTAGAGTCCGATTGAAGTCAAACATGCAGGGCCACAATCAAAGAGTTAGTTGAGAGAGAGCTCTTTTGCTCCTACACGGGACTAATGTTCAAATTACTGTTCTTAGGAGTGGCTCTACTCATGCATGCAAATTGTATTGAACCTTATCATTGATAATTGAGAAATGGGACTACAAAATTTATCCGTTTGCATCAGATCTATTAGTTGATCTATTCTATTATTGTCCAGTGGTTTATGTGTTGGTTGTTTTTGTGATAATGGTTAGATCTGAAACTTACCATGTGTGCCACAGAGCTTCAAGAAGCAGCAGCAGCAGTCTGACCCTGGTAAACTTATAAGAGTTACTTGCATTATTTTGTACTTGCTAAAGATGCTGGTAGACTCGGCATATACCTCTTTCCTATGGCCTGGAAAGCATCCTCTTTTGTAGACACAACTGAGCACAATATAGTAGGTAAAAAATGTGGAACACAGTCTCTTAGACGTGCACTTCAGTCTGCTTGTCAACATCATGGAGAACTCGTTGCAATTTGGTGAACATTGACATCAGGTTCAAGAAAGATTTGTAAGCAGGTGCTGATCACCAACAATGTGGCTGAAAACATGGCCAGAAGTTTTCCCTAGAAGTCTTGCAATGTTCTTGTTCTGGTGTCGCTGCCTTTGCAGATATGCCTTTGCATTTCATCTGCAAAGGATGAGATGTGCATTGGAGCTGCTGCAGTCACAACTTTGCACACACAAGAAAAATGTATAACAGATGCTGATCGCCAACAATATAGCGGAAAACATGACCGGACCTTTTATCTGGAGATGTCAACCAAGTGAGGCAATGAACAATGCAGTGTTTGGTGGTAGCAGTCTTGCAATGTTCTTGTTCTGGTGTTCCTGCCTTTGCCAGTGTACAAAGACATTATGAAGGATGGGTTCGGCATCAGGACTGCTGCAATCGCACAATTTTGCACATACCAAAACCAGCTAGGTACCGAGGTAGTGTAATTCTGGGTTTGAGTTCCTCCACGGAGAGTCAGTCAGTCAGTCAATTGTTGTGCAAAGATTCGATTGCACGATATAGATTCCCAATAGCATCGTCGTAGAATTCTGGCAACCGTGCAATCAAACAAGTGGACAGGAGCGCAAAGAAAGAATACGACAGTCATATCCAACGAAGGTCTGTAATGAAGCAGAATGTTGTGTACATGAAGGAGATGCATACCTAGTTCCTCCATACCTCTACTGCTATTAAGTTACAATTTGCTCAATGCACAGGGCTAGGTTTCTTGCGAAAGTGGCTGTGCATTGTTGAACATACAAGGAGAAATCTTCTACATGGTCGGCTAAAAGAGTTCAGAAAAACAGGGAGGAGCGGAGAAGCCAATCTTTCTTGCTTCCAATCTTGCTTGTCTCCGTGAAAAATTGAAGGGAGAGAGTGATGAGAGTTACATGCTTGTGGGGTTAAGGTTGGGGTTGCAGCATCATTCCCTGCTCTCTCCTTTCTCTCTTCTCTCTTCATCATCTACAAATGCAACACCAATGCTAACCTCTCTATCGCCCTCGGTTAAGAGCCTTCTCAGCATCCTTAACCTCATCCAAGATTCGATCCTTCCGCTTGGCAGGAATTGGGTATGTGGCTCCAAAGCTCACATAGTGACCACTGATAGCATTCACAACAGAGTACATGTTGCTGAATGATGGCTTGCCTGCAACTTTCTTGCTCTTGCGGTACTTAGCCACCCACTCGTTACCCGCCTGCCTCAGCTTCGCAACCGCAGGCACCTTAGCAGGGTCAGTCTTCTCCAGAGCCAACGTCGTCCTCACTTGTTCAATCACGTCCAACGTCTCTCGTTTGTAATCCTCGTCCGCATCCGCAAGAGCTACCCCTCCACTCATAGCTCCAATGCTTGCCACCAACCCCAGCATGGCCACATCTCTCCGAGATACAACATTCCTAGCCTCACATTTCTGCTCCGAAGAGGCTGATGACGCTGTGCACACTATCGAGCTCCTGGACCGGCCATTGACATTGGTGATGGCGCTTGTTGTTACTCCCCTCGAGCTGTTGCCTAGGAACACCGAATTGGACGAAGCCAACGAGGTTTGGCCCAACTGAAGGGCGAGCTGCAATGTCGACGTCGCCATGGCTATGGCTGGAATCCTTGGGGAAACTTGATTGATTGATGTAGGTTTGTGCAAAGAAACGCACCCAAGGTGAGCTTGAAGGTGTGGCAGTACCTAGCGAAGGAAGTGGATAAAAAGCCTTCCTATTTGTCACGCACTCACAGGGCGCAGAATCGCAGATGAAGGAGGAGCTCTAAGTGGATACCTGACCCATAAGGGAACGGAAGGAAGGAACCCCACGGAGGAAGGACGGTCTTCGTCGCTGCTGATGCTTTTTCGTCTACACTGGGTTATATGGGTCCACCCAAAAAGCTTTTCCTCGTCCTCCTCCGTCCGTCCACATTCATCCCAGCGTCGCGAATGGAAGTTGGTTGAGGTGAACTCATCATCACCCAAACCGTGCCCTAATTTGGCAAAACAATTGTTGCTGCGGAATGCCACGAGAATTCTGTTCTCAGCAGTTTCTGCTCTTCGTGAGCCTTCTTCATCAGTTTCCTCCATTGAAGCGGGCCATGATGTCCCATGAGTGGATTCTTAAGTGAGTTTCATCATCAAATTTTGGAAGAATTTGGGTCACATAAACTTGTATTCTGCGGCAATTGGATCCAGAGGGATGATGTCTCTGAGGGAGCACAGGCACCCATCGCCCGCCAAAGGAGAATTTCCTTTTGCAATCCGTGGAATGATAACGAAGAAGAGACGAAGGAGTGACTCGAACATTGTCGATGGTGAGAATATACATGCAGCACGTGACGGAAGAAAATGGTGCTTGCATCTTTTGACGTAATTGTGGAAGAGACAACGTAGATGCATTCCTTTTCACTTGGGTAAATTGGAGGCACAAATGGCGGAACTGGAGCAAGGGGCGAGGGAGAGGGCGAAATCGAAAAAGGCTGCAGATATAGAACCTGAACCTGAACCTGAACCTGAACCTGAACTTAAACCTGAACCTCCACTGAAGAAGGAAGAAGATGTTGCGGTTCCAGCAACAAAAACAAAACAGGAAGAGGAGGACGATGAGATGGAGGAGGAAGGGGACAGGGTTGATCACAAAATTACACTCGCTGCCGTGGTGACTGAGAAAGACCTTGTGCACCAAGAAAACAGCTTGCTCTCCGACCATCTCATGGTACTACAAAACCCTCCAGATGTCATACATAACCCTGTATCTGCAACTGAAGCTTCTTCTCTTCTTGTTATCTATCAATCTATCAATCTATCACCCTTTGAGTCTGATAGGTAGTCTGTTAAACTCTGTGTGGACCTTTGTAGAAACCTCGAGACACCTCGAGACCTACAAAGAGTTCATGCTGTCAAGGTAAATACACACTGCTCTGCATGTACAGGCTCCTGGAGAACAGATACCTAGCTGAAGCCATGTGATTTAGTGAAGAGTATGAAGTCCATCCTCCTTTTCATGTACACCTATCTTGGAGATAAAAACTTCTCTGTTCTCCGCATGGCGTTTGTAGACACCTAACAAAGAGACATCAAAACCTACACATAGTTACTGATTTCAAGGTATATACACAAGTTTCTACATGTACAGGCTGGCAGGCTTCCTGGAAAACAGATACCTAGCTGAAGCCATGTGGTTTAGTGGAGAGTATGAGGTCCATCCTCTTCATGTATACCTGTGTTGGAGATGAAAACTTCTTTGTTCTCTGTGTGGTAAATTCAGATACCTAACTCAGAGACATCAAACTTACACATAGTTAATGATGTCAAGTTATATACACATGGTTCTGCATGTACAGGTTCTCAGGCTTCCTGGAAAACAGATACTTAGCTGAAGCCATGTCATTAAGGGGAGAGAGATTATCGAGTCCATTCCCCTGAAAAATCCTCTGTTCACTGGTGCATTTGTAGATACCTTACCCAGAAACTTCAATACCTTTGAAGAGTTAATGATGTCAAGGTACATACACCAGGATCTCTATGTACATGCTCGCAGCCATGTGATTTATTCTCTTTCGTGGAAAGTATGAAGTCCGTCCTCCTTTTTCATGTATGCCTATGGTGGAGCTGAAAACTTCTCTGTTCTCTGTGTGGTGTTTGTTGATACCTAACCCAGAGACATCAAAACCTACACATAGTTAATTATCTCAAGGTATATACACAAGGTTCTGCATGTACAGGCTGGCAGGCTTCCTGGAAAACAGATACTTAGGCCCAACCCACACGAGAGGCAGAGGAAGTACCCCGGTTTAAGGAGAACCAACCACTTGCTCATTTGAACCAATGCTATTCATCCAACTCAGTGCCGTTCATGCAAGTTTCCTCCCGTGTGGATTGGGCCTTAGCTGAAACATGTGGTTTTGTGGAGGGTATGAGGTCCATCCTCCTTTTCATGTATACCTATGTTGGAGCTGAAAACTTGTCTGTTCTTTGTGTGGCAATTGTAGATGCCTAACTCAGAAACCTCAAACCCTACACATTATCAATGATGTCAAGGTATATACACAAGGTTCTGCATGTACAGGCTCCTGGAAAACAGATACCTAGCTGAAGCCATGTGATTTATGGGAGAGAGTACGGAGTCCATCCTCCTGAAAATTCTCTCTACTCTATGGAATTTATACGTAGAAACCTCGAACCTTATGAAAGTTAATAATGAGTGTTCATGGAGGTTGACTGATTGATATGTGTGGTGTTGCATTAATTTCAGCGGCTCATGATGCGCTCTGGTAGTATGGACAACAACAGCACGCAAGCCCAATTATTAGACTCGCTAGAGGAGCTTGACGAAGTGTATGATGAGCTGGAAGAAAGCCAAGTCGACTACCCACGAGGTAGGGCTTCCTCTTCCCGCATGTCTTACAATAACAACGTGGGGTCACCGAGCTCATCTATTGCCAACAACAACCACAACAGAGCGTCATGGATGAAGAGCGCTCACGAAATAGCCCACGGCTTGAGCCTAGAAGAAAAATGTGATGTTGCAATTCTAGAGTGCAAAGCGATTCAGGATCAGATGAACATTTACAGGTCCATCAGTCATCCACCTTTCATCCTTGTTGCTTGCTGGCTTTCAATTTTCACACGAATCTCCAGTTCCTCTTGGTGTTGATGAGTCATCTCGAGCAAGCACAGCTCGCGATGCTTGCACTTTATTTCTCATGCAGCCATCTTGGTGTATGGTGAAGTGAAGCTATCAATTTGTTCAATCACCGCACAGGAGTAAACAAAATTGACCATAGGCTACTTTCAATTTAGACAGAAAATAGAGTTATCCTTCAACTCAAGGGGACTTTCCGTCGGGAGTTGGTACCCTATGACATTCCATCGGTTATTTTGCATACAATATTAATAATTTCTTTTCACTTGTGGTTAAAAGCTTGGAGGGAGTGTGAAAATTTGAATGCAACCTATTTTGGTTCATTGAGGACCAAACTCATTTTAGCACCTCTTGGCATCAAAAAATGAGGTTGACCCTCAATGAACCAATATGTGTTCAACCTCCACACTACCTTCAAGCATGCACCAAAACTTCACCAAATGTAGGAGGTGTTGTATGCAAAACAACGGACTCCCGACCAAAACTTATGTTGAGTTAGAGTATAACTTTAGTGAGGTTGTTTTTCATAATTTGAAATCTGGTTAGGCACATGCTAGGTGCTATTTGAGGAGAGCTATCAAGTAGATCATTTACATGGAGAAGGTCCCTAAGAGCATCCCCACCACACCGGGTATACGCCAAATAGATTATATCATATTTTATGCCTTTGGCGAGCCCTCCATTTTTGGCGGGGCAGCTCATCTTGAGTCAAGCCCACCAAAGCCTAGGCATATCTCCGCCATAATTAGGAAATCAATAAGACAACGACACCTATTATCTGACACGGGATAAAGTAGGATATTGGAGTATCTGTTATTAAAATAATCTCTTGGCGGGCCGGAGGAGGTCCGTTATATGATCCATTTATGACGGGGAAGGTCTCTACTATACCCGGGCCGGTTCTAAATTATGGGGTGCCGGCCATTGGTGGGACTTACTTTATGCCGGTACCGCCACCTAAGAACCCGGGATGCCCCATTTATGGCGTTGGCATGCCCCATGCCCGGGCTGGTGGAGACGCTCTAAAATTACCAAGTAGTAAAAGTTGGTGATTGCCAGCAGGACTCTAAGGTGTTTTCCTTGCAAGGGTGGTTAGCCAGTGTTCCCACTGGAAAACGCAATGCAATAAAAGATAAGGTCTTATTCAATGTTTAAAATAAAATAAATTATGAAAGCATTAGAAAACATTTCAGGGTATTGGAATTCATTTTGAGATTTTATATCAGAAACCAAGAATTTTCACATAATATGTGCATTACTTCATAGCCCCCTGAAAATATCTTGTTATCTCACGTGGTTCATATCTCTACAAGGGAGTGACCCCCGGGGGACGCTAAAGGGACCCCAACGAGCTTTGTTTGGCGTGACAGACGCTGGTGGGGCCCACCACCACCTCTGTCCCCCGAAACTTTTCGCGCCCTTGTCCACGCAGTTCGGGCAACGTTGCTCGACATCTCTGCAATTGTCCTTCACTAGGATTGAAGGCCGCTTGTCCATATAACCCATATTGATTGCACTTCATCTTCAAGGTCCAAAATCGTTCACTTCCATTGAGTAATAATAAGCAATTGAATGGGATTTCCTTTTTAAAGTGAAACCGTCAATATAACATGTAATTAACTTCAAAGTCAAAAACATTACAAAAGCCTCATTACCACTTAGGTTATATTTATTATGACTTCCCATTGAAAGGGGCTTTGTCATTCTAAAATGGAATTAAAATTAATGTTTTTTTTAGTGTGTCATGCAAAATTTGTGTCATGCAAAAAATGTGTCATGCAAAATCTGTCTGAAAAATCTGTCATGTAAAATCTGTCTGAAAAATGTATCATGCAAAATCTATTTGAAAAATGTGTCATGCAAAAATTGTCTGAAAAATATGTCATGCAAAAACTGTTTGAAAAATTTTGCATGACACATTTTGTAGCCAGTGGCACTAATTGTTTATCAAATGTATGAAAAGTTATTAGAAATCATTTCTTAGTACAAAATCTTGAATAAGTGAAAAGAAAGGCATATTCAAAACTTTAAATTTGAAGTGTTAATATCCTTGGCAGGAATTGAACCTAGCAATGCCTTCATTGGTTGAAGGCCAAGGATCCCCCAATTCTTCATAGAAGCAATTGGATTTGGTCATGAAAAGGTTGCATAATTCAAAAAGTTTAAGGTTTAGGGTACTTCCTCAAGTGCATCATTTGATGCCCCAGACAAATAGCGCTTTGGATTGCTATACAAATAGCGAAACTTAGCAGCATCCTTCCAAAGATCTAGAGCACTTGTTAGAATGTCATCAAAATCATTGTCTGGGCCTTCTATAGCAACACGCATCATACTTTCTAAGTTAGATGTAGACATTCAATTACAAAGTTTTTGTTTAATAGTATTTTGAACAGAAAACGCCCTTTCACATGTTGCAGTACTCACACATTGGCACTTAGCAATCTCAGCAAGAATCAGAAGGTTAGAATACTTCACTTTCAAAGATGGAGACCAAGAAATTGATGTCCATACATCTGCAAAAGTAAGATCCATCCACTCTGTACTTCCTTGTACCTTGAAAGCAAAAAACTCTTGCTTATACAATGTTGCATTCACCAACGGCGGAAGGACTTGAACTCCTTGCATTTTTTGTACACCGTATTGCTGCAACAACCTATCCAACTCCACAACACCCCAAGAAGCCAAACCTACTTGTCTACAAGGCATGTGTAAAGGATTAAGAATTTTGAAACAATCTATAATGTCATTATCAACAAATCTTGCCTCTAAAGCACTACAAACCGCTTCAAAATAAGTTTTTTGAAAGTCCAAAGCACTCTCTAAGTCACGACCCAAAGGATCACGAATCAAGTCTGAAATCCGGTAACTCACAAGAAGAATCGGCTACATTTCCGGGAAATTTTCTAGTCCATTGGCTAATTGCCGGAGGATGAATTTACTGTCGGATTGGCATCCGATGGTTGGAAATTTGGACCGGCCATGAGGCGAAATCCATCAGCTGATAATGAACTAGCCGTCGGTTTTCCCCGACCATTGCGTTGGGGTCCCTTTAGCGTCCCCCGTGACCCCCAGTGCTACTTTGACAGGAGACAGACGTGGATGAAACTCTAGTTTCATCATTCTTAAGGAGTCTTGGGTGAGCATTGCAGGCAAGAAAGCGAACGCATTTTGGATGAACTCCAGGCAGCCTATGATGAAGCTGAACTTAGAACTGGTGAAATACGAAGGGACCTTGCAGATTTCCGGCGTGAAGTAATGCAAGATGCAGCATTGAGAGTGGGAAAGAAGGCCATTTCTGAGAAAGTGTTGAAGTAAGTATTTCTAATCTTCTGTAATTTGTGTGAGGGTGGTTTTGGTTTATACTTCTAAAGTATACTGACTGCTATTTTTGGGTGATGATGTGAGAAGTGGCCCCATCTAAAATGAACTAGTTTGTCAATCATATTCTTCCAATTGGACCAATATATGTATGAAAATGAAATATGGAGATTTGGGCTCGTTTGGATGTCATAAATTAAAAAACTTATTGTGTATATTTGATCACTATTGTTGCATATATACACAGTATATATATATATATATATATATATATATATATATATATATATATATATATATATATATATATATATATATATATATATATATCTTCAGTTCCTCTTTGTAATAGGTTGTGTTTGATCTAGTTTCAATCCCATGAACCAATTGAAAACTGGCTTCTAATACTTGGTGGGGGCTTGTTCAAACTGTCACGTAGACCATGCAATGGTAGCTTGAAACCTTAAACATTTATTTGTGAATCCCTGTCAATCTGTGTTGAACTCAGATGAATACAACCACAGATTCAGCTAATCTCCCATTTTTGAGTTCTGGATATAAGAAAAATTGTAAGATCAAGTTTTTTGTCATCTCACAGTAAGGTTGAGTGGCAGCCAGGTTCTTGAATCAGAAAATCAAAGATACACGGTCTACAATTTTGAAACTTCGAGACCGTAATGCAACACTCCATGCCAACATTGCAAAAACTGAGGCCAGTCTGGAGACGAAAAAATCACTCTCAGATGTTCTACATGCGGTTGACTTTGATCAACTCTCAATCCAAAAACAGCAGATGGAGAATCGGTTGCGGGATCGTGAAAAGGAGCTTCATCGAATAAAAGCAACCAACTTAAAAACTATCACTGTAAGATGATGCGTGCATAAGACTGCACCTTGTGTAGGAATTGGGCACTTAAAACAACAGTATGGGTTTGAAGTGTCTCTGTATATGGGTATTGTCATCATAGAGGTCGGGCTAAGTTAGTTTGTTGAGGTTCCTATTCCTGATGGGATATGAGGAGGCACATGATCACCCATAATGGATGACCCTGCCATGGCCTGATCACTATGTCTGAGAATGGACACATGTCAACTTTGCCACATTTTGTAGTGGGCACCAACACCTACCTTGCCACTATCACAACTTGGTAACCTAGTGCCTACTATAACTTGTGGCAAGGCTCTTGCACACTTAGTGGGGACCTCATGAAGAAAGAATCAATTTATTGGTTTGAAAGACGACATGAGTGCATGATCACTACGTTGTCAATGGACACATGTCACTTTGCCACATGTTGTGGTAGGCACCAACATCACCCTTGCCACTCCCACAACTCGGTAACTTGGACACCTACTACAACATGTGGCATGGCTCCTGCGCATTTGTTGGAGACTGCGTGAAGAGAGAATCAATTTATTAATTTGGAAGACCGCATGAATGCCTAACCACTACGCCCAATAATGAACACATGTCACTTCGCCATATGTTGTACTAGGCACCATAACCTACCTTGCCACTATCATGGCTCAGTAACTTGGGCCCCCATTTGGAAGATGGCATGAGCGACACTGGATTCACTGAGGTTCTCTGTAACACACAGGCACTAGAGAAAGCTGAGGCAGAGGTGAAACTTTTGTCAGAGGAGGACAGAATTCTATGTGCAACAATTGTTGAGAGAAAACCACAGGTTGTACGTGTTGCAGCTGATATATCACAAGCACAGGAACAAAAGGTGCAGTTTCTTAAGATTTCTGGTTGTTATAAGATGAAAAAGAAAACCTGCATCTATTTATTCATGCATAGTTCTCCAAACTCACCATGGATGTCAGAAAGTTGGTACTTGAGTCTGCACCCATATTCAAAGAATCGCAAGAAAAAGGAAAAATCCCTGTCCATAAGTACAATACGTTCTTCAAATGAGTCCATTTCCAGGCCTCTTCAAGTACTTCTGAATGTCAGCCAAGTGATCAGGAATTGTTTTGAACTGTAATCCTGGTGGACCAATTCACCAGAGTAGGACCCTAATAGCTGTGTGTTCACAGTTAAGCAACTCTATAATGTGGCCGGAAGTATACACCATCTTCAAGAAAATAGTCTGTGACTCTAGTTACACCTCTCATGCCCCCGTGGTGTACCCACCTCTGTCGCCTAGGTTGGAAGTTTTTCAAATTCACAGTATCTTCAATCACATATAAGTACTCTAACCAACGACATGGACCTTTGATGTTTATACTATGGGTTGGTAAATAGTGTGCATCTGCAATATTATATATAGTGTCTTTAGAGTGGGAATATGCTCAATGGATTGGCCCACAATATTTGCCATATTCAATGTAGACTCGAGATAGTGAGTTTAGGTTTGACCTCAAAACAAAGTCTCCTAAGCTAGATGGGCCTAAAAGTAACACCATCCTTTTGGCAATGCATATTTTTCATCTCGAAATTGTCAACAAGTCAGTGGAAGGTGCCCCCAAGTAAGCCATTTTTAAAAGTAACTAATTATATGGGGCATTAAGTACAAAGTAGCACAACTTTGGCAGTGTAAGAAGGATTTAAGAACGCCTTAAGAAGAGCACCAACTTTGGCCAATCACAATGACTAACGTAGGATCTATTTGCTCAACAAGGCAGTGTAAGAAGTGGGTAAGAAGTGTTCCACAAAAGGAGAGCAACACCTTTATTCAAGAGGGGCCTCTAACTTGCAATAAGGGTGATTTTGTGATGATTCTCATCCTAACAAAATGGACCCCTAGTGGATAGTAAAAAGCTCATCACTTAAAACAAGTTTGCAAAATTATGTAGGTTGCATATGATTTTTGTTTTTTTGTTTTTTTGTAGACTCTTCATAGTTTCTCATAGCTACTAAACTTGCTGGAAATAGCAAAAGTTCTTGTAAATGTCACTTTTAGGCTCACCCACCTTAGTAAACATGCACATCATTCTAACACACATTGTGGTCAACCCAAGAGATGTTTTGATGTATCCATTCATACTAGGAAACAAGGAGGCATATTATCACTCATAATTGATGACTCTACCTTTGACCACTACATTTGGTAAATGCTTATCCAAATGGCTGAAATGACCAGGCAAAGCTACAAGAGATGTTGTCAGAGTTCATCAAGGAACGCAAGAGAAGCACAGGAAAAAAAAAGCCAGCTGTGATAGACTACATGGGCCTTAAGAAGGAGTTTGCTGACCTTGAAAAAGAAGCTCATGTGTGGCAAAATAAGGTTTGTTTCCTAAAGCACTTTAATGTAAGTTCATAAATATTAGATCCACAAAAATTCATAAAGCTTACCTACCAATTGTATAGCAAAGGTGGCATGCAAAGCCGACTTGGTTTCATTGTCACAAGAGAATAGAGTAATGTGTAAATTCTCGGTATGAAACTCCCGGTGAGTCGGTCAAAAAGTTAGTTTGAGAGCTTATGCATAAGTCACCCAAGCTTTATGAAAGCTTAAATTATCATGTTTTAAGAGTGGTATCGGGCTATTAAAAATCGGCTTTCTAGCTTGCCATACTAGATGTGTCAAGGTAGCCTTGCATAGGCCAATCTAGGATTTAGGTTGGTGGGTTCCATGGGTAAACCCTATTTTAGATCCTGAAGTTTTCTCAAAGTTTTTGGGATGGCAAGAGATCCAAGGAGTTTCACCCAACTTTCAAAGTAGACTTCTATAGAAAACAAACTAATGAGCTCTTAATAGAAAATTCTATCAAAGAAGGATCAAATCCACAATGTCATCCCTCTTTGAAGGACTTTACGTATAACTCTGATATCATCGACAGAGTACTTGTTTCATGAGGTTTTCATACATTCTCACAAAAAGATGAAGCCCTTTATCATGGAAAGTGCTGCCAATGCCTGCCTTGAATTGTCTTTACAAAGATATTACTTGGAATTTATTGTAAATAGTGCAGTTGTATTGCAAAATAAGTGAGTAGAGAGTTAATGTCTCCAGGTCAACAATGAACTGGTGTCAGCTTATTTGTAACTTGTGAAGATGACACCAAGCATTGCTACAAACTCAAATGATCCTTGTTTATTGTTGACCTGGAAACATTAACTCTCTGGCTACAAACGCAAATGATCCTTGTGAGGAGTAAGGAAAACTAAACCTTGCAAATAAAAGGCATGTAAGATTTGCTTGTCTAAGGTTGTTGACATTCAGGAAGTTTTGCAGTGGCAGAAATGAAATAAATTATAAAACTGCGTATTAAATGTTACTGCTGGTGCAATATATGAAACTCTAATCTGGAGATGTCTATATTCACAAATATTTTCCACTTTAGATGAAGTTGTAAAGGAGATCAAGTAGTTACCTTTAAAGGACCTAAGGCCGTGGAATGTCTGGATGAAGTTGACAAGGTGAACATCGTTGGATGCTGCAGGTGGAGGTAGCTGAGCTTACATTGAGTCAAATGAGTTTGAAGATAAATATTTTGCAAAGAAAACAGGCACAATCGTCACTTTCACAGACATCACATTGAAAGATCTGCCAAATATTACAGCATATAGCTCCAGCCTTTCCATCTTTTGAGCAATGAATTAAAGCCTTACCAATTCAAGGGCTTGAGTTTTCTTGCATTCCTTTCAAAACAAAGATAGTAAATCATAAAGATTTGAAGATCTTGAGACCAGTAGCAACACAATGAACATTCCACTTCAGAAATTTGATTTAATCAAATTGGAAAATCTGCCTGCTAGGTACTCAATGCCTAACGTGTGTTGAATGGTTCCCTATTGTAATGCAGTAAGTATCTTCCCTCTTGTATAAAATCCCTGAATTACAAGAAACACATTCAGTTCTGGCAGCACCACACTCGTTTACCCTCTAGAACCAATTGATGCTCTGTCTTTCGAGCACCAAAAGTTGTATGATCCTGTATTAAATTCCAACTTTAGCAGAGGCACTACTACAGCTTGTGGACTTACTGCACTGCATCGCATAAATTTGAAATAGTTACCCTTGAGTAACTGGCAATATGAACATAACTTCCCAATCTCAAGCGAATCTGGATCCAATGAAATGCTTTCAAGGAATCAACACTGAAATCTTGTTGCTTGCCAGACTTCACATCTACTTCCCAAATTCATGCATGAGTTGATCCTAGAGAGGTGCCTCTTCTGAAAGGTAAAATTGCAGCCAGAATGCAGATGGGCTCACTTCAACTTACATTTGTAGTGCTCATTCAAACTGTTCGGAAGCACACATGGAGGATTCCAGTAGTGCAGAACAGCAACAGGAATGAGAAGAGGACCAGAAAGCATTGCACATTGTGCACAATGGATGCAACTGAGCAAAAGAATTTTTTGTGCAGCTAATAACCTCAGGGATATGTTCTTGTTCCAGCTTTCTGAGACAGCACACGCCCTTCTGGGAGGTGACTCTGCACAGGACCAAATCTGTGCGGTGGCCACAGTACATGTGTGACTTTTCCTTTCATCAACCCCAAAGGAATCTGCACCATATCCACAGAAAATACCTTCAGTTTCAAGTCAATTAGCCTACTACAAATATCATGAAACGAACATGAGCAAAATCTTGAGAATCCACTACATAAATTAGAGGCTCTTAACTGGAAAGGAAACTTGAGATATTCAAAAGAGTGAAAGCAGAGAGCACTAACTGGGCCAAATGACTTGGAATCCATACTAATCTCGCCATTGTCTCCTTCAACCCAGCAATGTCCCTTGGGCACCTACACCATTGAAAAAAAAAACAGAATCAAGTATAGATATCAATACAAAATTTTAATAACTAAATGACCCACTATTAAAGTCCAATTAGTGGACCAGTTTCTTATATTTATATTTTCAATTCTGGGTTCTGATGTTTGCCTACACATGGCATACTCTGTGAACCCAAGAACACTCACTGCCTTTGCCCAGTCCGAACTTTGCTTCTGTCTGGTATTGTTTCTAACTTCATCTTGTACTCTCAATGTTGATCACTATCACAGAATGTAGGCACAACATGACAGAAACATCAAAGTTATTAACAGGCAAAGTCCATGTAAAATGTTGAAATCTGCTTAGAAAACACTTAAAGCAAAAATGGGACCAAACAAAAGGTTTAACACAAGTAACATTATATTGAGGCTGTGAGGTTCACCATTCCAGTTCCATATAGTGTAATATCTCAGAAGTTACAGGAAATCAATCATAATTTCACCCAACGTTTCTTTGAAGAGTGGGTTCAGACAGATTTTAAAGAGGCAGACATGCACATTGCACCTATTATGTAGCCTATTTCTCGCGAGGTCCTGGATGGAAGCAAACCTGAAGGATCTCATATGTGCCTGGCACAGTCACCCAATCACCTTGCAGAGCAATGAGTCTCTTCACGAGCCACATTTTTGGTTCCAAAGGCGACCTAAAACCATAATACATCGGCAACATACAAACATCCAAGATATAATGATCAACCATCTCAGGAAAAATGGAAGTTCTTGGAAGAAAAATCAAGAATTAGGCTACTCTTCCTTGAAATAATGCAGGGCTCAAAGACTAGAAAAATAATAAAAGCCTACACTGCTGAATCCTTTCTCTGTTCAACAATTACATCAAGTTAGCACATCTCGAGAAAGCTCTGCACTAGGGTTACACACCTGAAAACCACAACATCCCCACGTGAAAAGCTGTAGGTTCGCAGGGAAAACTTCTCCAGATAAAGCAAATCTCCATTCAGGTAAGGCCACGAATTGTCATCAGCTGGATTCAATGTTGGCTGCATCGATCGCCCATGCATGGTTGCCACACTGCCAATCCTGAGAATATAACACCAATTATGCCTTATCAGAGGCTGCTGATAATGCAACAACAAGTTGCAAAATTGTTTCCATGAGATTATTGCTCAATGATGAAGCGCAGGTATAACTGGGGAAACAGTTCCACAGAGACTAGCAACATACAAACTCTACATTGTTTCATGGAAGGGTGCATTCCTTCCTCTTGCATATAAACTTCCTTGTGACTCAAGCGTCTCTCATCACCACCAGAGAATTTTTAGCTCGATTTATTGCTTTACAAACACACCTTCAAAGTCACTGATACAATTGACCTAATTTGACCTAATTTGACAAAGTCACTGATAAAGAGGATACCAATAGTCTCAGCACAACGAGGTTCATCTACATTCTTCTGGCGTAAAGGTCCTCGTCATCGACTGTCACAATCGGCATGGCTTTGACCTCGCTGAAGGTCTCATTCTATGATATACCCATACAGGTCTGTAGAATCCAGACCCTTATTACGGTTAGCATCAGAGATCCTGAATAAAGAGAGAAGTAGTATGCAAGGGTCGGGACGGTGATTAGACCTGTCAGAAAATGTAATGCCGACCACTGCTCCTGCCATCACTCTCTTGGTCAGAAGCCACATTGAGGACAATAGCTTCTTCTCCATTGCACTGCTGAGCCTTTACAATTCTCCCTGAGTCCTGCGTTGGAACTTCATATCCTCCTCACCCGCGACTTCACTTATCCTATGCCTGTGTAAACAGCATGTTCAAAGAGCAAGCCCACCCGTTGCCGTATCCACAAAACAAAAATTATATTAAGGATGAAAAGTGGATATTTTGTTGGAAAATTTGCGGCAGGGGCTCCTGCCCATCGCCACATCCGCATTTATATGTGCGAAGTGGGTGTGCCCATCCACTTTACCCAACAAAACGAGCCCGTTTGTTGCCACTGCAAACTCCCAACAAACATAATGAGACGGCCAATCGATGACCTTATTTCCCCTCGAATTCATTTAGCTCAAATAGTCTAGGGCGCTTTGATTGATGAGTTCTTTACCGTGCCTTTTTGCACGACAACGAGAAATCAATAGAGTTTCTCCCCAAATGCGAGTAAAGATACGGCAACCGGTGGGAGAATGCACCGTATCTGCATCCGCAAAACAAAAAGTCGATGGATGCGAGAGGATTTGTCGATACCGATACGGCAACGGGTCATCATGTTCTAACTCTTAGAAATTCACATGAAATTAAATTTCAAAAATTGGAGTCCAAGTGCTAACACCAGGAGGAGATATCCATTACAATTATTCCTAATTCCAAGCTTGCAGGATCCCATTCCACGCTAACAATCAGTGTAACCGAGTAAAACTAAAGTGAAGCACAATTCCTAGATGTACCACTTCCAAATCAGATGCCTTAAGCTCAATCTTCAAATATAAACTGTATACTGAGAAATGGTCGACTTTGACTAGACCGAACCGGATGCCCTAAACCCTAATAGGTTAAGCTCACTCTAGAAATCATTCCCTTCTAATCTCTCTTCGGAGTGCTCCTCCTCCTTATCGCAAAGATGAGAACTCCAGAAACACGGCTTCTGATCACACTATTGTTTTCCACCGACCACAATAAATTTGAGAAGCGACGAAGCAGGGGATGGTAAGGATATTATAATACCCGAGTGATGATGTGTATAGCAATCGGTGGTGGAATGAATGTGTCAAAGCGGCAGCAGCCTCTACATGGATTGTGTTGTGTCTCTGGTGCGCAAGTGTTGGCGAGGAGAAATGCATTGGAGCGTTGAAAATTAATTTAGACAAAGGAAGAGAGAAATGCTAGAGATCATTGACCCTGCGAGACAAGGACTCCGCCATAGCACTTCTTCTTCGTCTTCTTCATTTCCTTGAATTTCATAATTTCCATGAGGAAGAGATTGTACTCTCCACCCGAAGTTTCTTAGGGTGAACCACATATTTGAAGCCATGAACATAGAGATCCAACCGCTAGTTAAGGTGTGTGGGTTTTATTTGGTTCGTTTTTTATATTCTACAACTTCTACCGATTTACACAACAAAAACTTGTGTTTCATTAGCAAATCTACGATGAAACATCTGCAAAAACCGGATTGAGAATCGGACCTCCCATGATTCAGTTATGGTTATCATACTTGCATGTTTGTTGATTTCTTAACTGGATACATAGGTCCTCCCAATTGTGTTCACTATTGAGTGTAGAATAGTTATTAATATTTAAAGACGTAGTCCGATCTCTTTTAAACATGTGTTTTTATGATGTTTTCTCTTTCATCCTCACCGAACCACATGCCAATCAAGTATAGGGGTCCGACTAAAAAAAACAAGCCACTCAAGACCCATCTATCTTACAGATGAGCCGGCTAAGTTTGGGACATTGATTTGAAGTAAGGCGGAACGGTGTTAATCCAACATAGTGTTCACCATCTCCAATCTCGTTGATGTGTCATGTCCTAATTGGTCATGAGCACGCCGATTATAGATTGTAGCACGCTATTCTCACAACATGGTCATCACATGGACTAGATATTGTATGCAAGGACCATGCTACGGTAGAAAGAGATTGGTCTATATGCTCAAAATACGCTAAACATATTAGGTCCAACAATCAACATGATTGGGGTGAGGTGGGACCTATATGACCACTTAATGAGCACGAGAATCTTCACTTTGATAATGAATACCGTAGTACCATAGCAGGTTCGTCCTAAAATAATTCTAAAAATAAAAAACGTAAAAATTAGAAAATTCTGAAGACAAAAAAACGAAAATAGAATAAATTAGTTTTTGAAATATTTTGCTATTTCTAAGCTATTTAGGGTCATTTTTACTTATTTTTTGCTAAAAAACGAAAATTGAGAAATTCAGTTTTTGAGAGGCGAACCTTATTTTTTCAAAAAAATTAAATATTCGTTCGCCAGGTGGCGAACCTGCTACGGTGTTACGGTATGATATTCATGTGACCTCCGAAAATGAGGCAAATAACTACGGGCACAATTTGGATTTGCCAATCATTTTGCACTAATTGCGTGATTCATATCTTATGACAAGTGGGCGCAGAGGGACAAGTGTCCGAATAACACACATCTATTGTACATCTACTCCACCCATCGAGTGTCATATGGTCCAACAAATTGTCTGCAACATCTCTTGTTGAACATACTTGTTTGTTACATATACTTTGTGTTATTTGTGAAAATACACATCTAGAGTGGTGTTTTGACAATACACATTGCTTCTCAAAATATGCATAGTTAGGGTTTTCATCATCGTGTTCTTGTTATCTTCTCCACAATAATTTATTTTGTAATGTGTGTGTATTGACAATGCAAAGTGGAAAGGCTTTCATGTGATTTTTTTTTTAAAATCTACATATTTACTTAATTTTAAATGTGCACATAACCCTCTCACATGTGATAGTCATGTGTGATCATTTTTTTGCCAATGAGTTTTTGTGTTAGATAAACATGTGCACTTAAAATGGTTACAAAACTAGCCCATTGTTGGTGTAAGGTGTGTGGAGCACTCTTCTTAATGGGGCAACTTTATTCAAGTGGCACATGATAAGGTTTGTAGTCAAGAACAATCCAACAACACGCACAACATCACACGTACTATGCGCCAAAGAATGATTCATAGAGGCCACAGAGGGGGTCTTCTCACTCTCGTTCATAACAAACATGCATTCCCCGGTAACTTGTCTAAAATACCCACCCCTGCAAGCATATCACCCTTTCTCCAAATAATACGCATAGCCAATCAACCCCTTCAGCCCTGGTTAGTAATGAACATATATATGCCATCCCACGACGAGGACGTACCCCTCATCCCCACCATACATATCACTATAACCGAACAAATTAATGCCCACCCTAATCACGTTTATATAATATGTGGTGATTTAAACCGAGATATAGCACTAATAGGGAGACAAAATGACCAACAAACCACGCCACCACAAGCTGAAGACTACCAATGGAGATCATTCATGGACAACTTAGAATTAACATACATTACAACAAACACCACATTCTCAAGACAAGGAGGAAATAATTACACACATAATAGCCTAATAGATGGATTCTTCATAAAAACCCCAAATAACAACCAATATAAGTCAACCACAAACCAAAATATCGACCTTAACTCTGACCACCTACCTATACAACTACATATCCCATCTAATACATTGATTGCCAAAATGCCATCACCCAAACCGGAACCACCCCCAAGAATACTAAACCCTATACCAAAGGAAAACCTAGAAAACTTCCACACACAGTTCTTTGAGGCCAATTCAAACCAAATAAACGAACTCACCCAAATACTCCAAACCAATACAAATTTAACAACAGAGCAATGGCAAATGGCGTGCACCTCACTAGAAACCCTCATCACTAACATCTCAAGTACAGTCCTAGAAACATGCAGTGCACCATCAATTCTGATTTTACCAAACAGAATTGCCAAACAAGGAGGCTATCTTCCAAAAAAACTCCAGAAACAATGGAAAAAACACCTCACTACTTACCATCTTATCCGAAAAACAATATACATCACTAAAAATAATCCTAACTGGAGAAACCACCCCATCATCCAAGAAATTGCTAACCACACCCACAGTACCCTACCAACACCCCCAATACATCCTCTCCCGCACAATACATGGATAGAAGATCTAGCCAATAAAGCAAAAATAGCCAAAAAAGAAGCCCGAAAAATCACAACAGAATACTCGATAAAACAAATCAAAAAAACCATATCAAAGTACCAACAACTATACGACAAAAACCCCAAAAAAATAAACAAAAAAGTCTTCAAAGAAAACGAATCACCCCCACTAGATTGCATCATAGATAGATATAACAACATCCTCACTAACCCAGAAGACATCGCCCAAGAAATCCATATCCAACAATCTATCAGCAATAAACCCATAGTTCCCACATGTCACTACCAACCTGATCACCCACAATACTGCACATACGGAGTTAGACAATACCCATGGCACGATTTGAACGGGTACACTATCGAAAAAAGAGGAGAACCAAATGTTCCCCTACACACATACCTCGACCAAGAAACATACGACATATGTCTCCGAAATTTAGCAAATGGGAAAATCCCCGGACCGGATAAAATCCCCAATGCCATACTAAAAACTATGCCTTCACGATTTCACACACTACTACTACTATTCTTTACACATTGTTATAAACAAAAAAAATCCCTGCATCCTAGAAAACAAGCCTTACCATACTTTTGTATAAGAAAGGTAGCCCATACTGCCTCAATAACCATAGACCAATAGCCCTTGCCAACACAATATACAAGTTTTTTACCAGCACACTAACTAGCATCCTCTCCACGTATGGAGAAAGACATCAAATTTTACATGATAGTCAAGAAGGCTTCAGAGTCGAGAGATGCACATCAAGGCAACTACAAACCCTTATTTCAGTACTAGAAGATGCCAGATTCACAAATCAAGACATCTACATTCTATACATAGACTTTAAAAATACCTTTGGCTCAATAGATCACGCCAGACTCTTTGCCATCATGAAAGACCTCGGCTACCCACAAGACGCAGTAACATTGATAGGAAATATTTACTCGCAATCTACCACCACATACATTGGAGAATACTTTGGTAAAACACAACCAATTCCCATACAAAGAGGAACCATACAAGGAGATACACTGAGCCCATACCTATTTATTAATTTTTTGGAACCACTCCTACGATGGCTACAAAAAGGGAACAACGGATACACCTTTAAAACCTCTAACAATACGATAAACTCCGCAGCATACGCCGATGACTTAGTCGCCCTAGCTAACAAAGTAACATCCCTCCAAATCCAACTAGACAAAATAGACAAGTTCTGTGAATGGACAGGAATGGATCTAGGCATCCCCAAATGCGCAATCACTGGATGCCCCAACAAGTCAAAACTAAACTCACAAGTCTTCAAAACACACTTACAAGAAGTAAATATAAACTTCAGACACCAACCAATACCCATACTTAGCCAACACGAACCATATGTATACCTTGGAATCAACCTAGTCCCCTCATTACAATGGAAAACGCAAACACACATCACCACGGCTAAATTAACCAAACAAAGCAAGCTCTTAATAACATGCCCAGCTACCATGAAACAAAAAATAAAAATGGTTGACACAGTCATAAGAGCTGGCATTGCTTACAGCTTCTATGCCGTCCCATACTCTCTCCCGGCCATTAAGAAACTAGACAAGAAAATAATTGCACTGCATAAAACCATATGTGGCCTACCAAAATGTATGTCAAATGCCGTCACATAACTGCCACATGATATGTTTGGAACAGAAGTTTTTTTACTGAAAAACGCATACATAACATGCATAGGAGAACAACTCATAAATGCCCTCAATGATAAAGGTAGGTTGGGTAGAATATACAAAGGATTAATACAACACATACTCGCTAAACACGGAGGAGCACAAAATTTAACACGTATCTCACCCCAAGATTGTACGAGATCACCAATTACGAGATCTTTATACTTATTAAAGAAAACAAGTGGAATTCACCTTAAAAGCACACTCGAAAATTTCCCCCTCACTCCTACACCATTAGAAACACAATGGATGTCACAAGCACGAAACATCCCAACGCTTACCCCAGAAATATCCCTAAAATACCTCCACAAATTAAAATTACATAACATATTTGAACTAAAACATATAACTTGTCCCAATAGAACACACTTAATGAGCAACGATGAATTTAAAATCTACTACAACAAACCCACAAAAATGGAGAAAATTGCACTAGAATATGCTAGAAATCTATTCTGTGAACCAACATGCCTTGCCCAATGCACACACCCATGCCCAAGACATACGATACCAAACACCCTGAAAAACGAATATAAAATACTAAATCATAACATACACATAAGAACACAAGAACACAAGAACACCATACTCAACTGCCACCTCTACTACCAATAGAACACCCAAAGCCACCCGCATACATACTCAAAGACCAAACGCACTTCCCGATACACACCATAAGAAACGACCGCCCAGGCACATACACGGATAAGTACAAAATCACGAAAAAATACACATCCTATCTATACCAATGGACACTCCCAAATGAAACAACTTACAACAAATGGCTACCTCAAAAAGAGTTGTTTCCTTGGAATAACCAAAACGCCATAAACCATAACATTCTACTACTAACACAATACTACACCCAAAAACAACACCAACATTTTACTAACATACTAAACATAAACTTTAACCAAGAACAAATGAGAGATACTAGATATGTCCCCCCACCACAAACCATACCCCTATGCCACATACACATTAACGAATGTAACCCAGAAGATGATATCGCCTGCACACAATATACTATCCAAACCCAACACGACACTGCACACATCTACGATAACTCTGGTAGACATTTGATTACCATTCCGGAAACAAGACTAAAATGGTTGTGGGATCAATACCACTCAGCATTAAACATACCACACAACCTAGAACCCCCCACACAACCATTCGAAACAGAAGTGGCATGGTTATACCAAAGATATAAATACAAAACTCCCAAAAAGGACCCCCTCAAACTGTCACAATACACACTCCCCAATACCATCCTTGAAAACTTCATAAACACATTTCAAATAACACACTCATATTTTTCGTCACCAATAACATGCCCCACCACACTCAGACAATTTCACTCCCCATTCCCTAGAGATGTAATATTTGGATCAGTTGGAAAAGCATTCCATCATAAATGGAGAGGCAATGGCTATGCACACCCGCACACAGACACCGAAACTCAACAAGCCCTCCATTGGGCCCGCCTTGCAGCAAAAAATGACTCAAATTCTATCACAATACTAGTAATGCCAGACGAAAACTGGTATCACAACCCTAATCCTCATAATGGACCCTTCCCAGACTCACATGTTATAACCCACTTCAAAGCCGACACCATCATCTATGAAGAACCAACAATTCCCCCAGAACTAAGAATTGAACCTAGAACGGAAAATCGTGCAATACAAGTATTATGCATACATCATAAAAATATACCCATAGGAACAGAGACATACACCCAACAAATGAAAGACATTGCCAACACACTACGAATCCCCGAAATGTTTAGCCAAATTGCACCACTAACGCCACTAGACACATTAGTGAACCGCAATACAAAATGGACTAAACTCACATACCCACCCCCCCCCCCCCGCCGATCACACAAATCCCAACCAACCCATGGAATATCAACCCAGAACAATGCCTACCGCTTAAATACCCACCTCAATTTTGCTACTACACGGATGGGTCATTCAAACCACCCAAACAAACAAACAATGGACAATGGAAGCGTGAAAAAGCTGGTTATGGTATTTACAACCCTTTCAAGAACCTAAAAATCGCAAAAAGATTACCGGGACTACAAAATATACTACGAGCCGAAATGATGGCAATACACCACACTCTACAACTCCTCACCACAACATATCAAAATGAGCCAGCCCACATATTTACAGATTGTCTAAACATCCTATATCTCCTAAATACCCAAATCAAACACCCCACTAGTCATAACAGTCACCCGGATAAAATAATCCTAGAAAATATGATTAAAATGTTAACATCCCGTACACAAATCACCACACTCCATAAAATAAAAGCCCACACAAACATAAGAGGAAATGACCAAGCAGATACACTAGCCAAACAAGGATGTAAATTAGACCATAGAGATGCCGCAATCCCATACGAACATGCACACCCTACACCATACTACCTACAAAAAGACTGGTGGCATTCCATGCAAGAAACACCTAACAAGGGCCCCATAAGGCACCTTAGCAAATACATCCTCAAGCATGACAATGAACATAACTTAACAATTATAGCAAACCAAACCCACCAATTACACAAATGGCTAGAAAACAACGACATAGATAAAATACTATCAAACGACTTTTGGACAAACCCCGCCATCACAGATAAACAAAAAACATGCTTAATAAAATTCCGAACTGGACAATATATGGGACACGCTCGAAAACAACTCTTCTTTGGCAGAGAAGCCTTCCCATCAAGAACATGTCCTATCTGCAACACAACATATGCAGACACATGGCTACACGTACTACTTAAATGCAAACAACAACACATCCATGCACTAATAACAAAAAGGCATAACAAAGCGGTATGGGAAATACGTAAATTAATCCTATCAACTAGAATATCAAGACATTATACATTAATGAATGCAGGAACGCATAATGAAATACCCCAAGAAAACACAGTCCCCACATGGCTACTCCCATGTACATGTGATACCCAAAGATGTCGGTGCAACGCTAGGCTCAAACCGGACATATTATGCATCATAGGCCATCCATATAACCACCCCCCCCAGAAGCCCCTACACCTGACATTACCATACAGTTCATCGAATTCACATATTGCAATGATAGATTCGCCGCTGAAACCTTAGATAGAAAAATCATAAAATACCAACCACTCATAAACAACATCATAACAAAAGGTTGGAACGTAGCCCCACTCATGGTACTAGTTGCAGGAGCAAGAGGCACAACACATATCCCATCAATGAAAAAACTGGAAGCAACGCTAGCACTCCCTATCACAAAAATTAAAAACACGTTTAAACAAATTAACATAATTGCCACACAATATGCACATTCCATATTAGTCCACAAACGAAGGCTAGAAAATCGACAAACTATCAATGATCTCCAAGACCTCTCATAAATAAATAAAACGCCCAACCCGATACAGATCCCCCCACTAACTACCCCAAACATAATAACCGACTAACTGGAACTTATTATTGGTTACCAAATATAGTGTCTACGTCCTGCAAAGGGCGAAGTAGTTTTACATCTAACGCTAATGCCGTAAGGCATGGCCTAGGATGTTCTACGAACAGACACTTTATTCACTCCGGTCTCCTCCGGAGACCGGATTTCTTCTTCTTCTCAAGAACAATCATATTAAAGACATGTGATAAGACAAGGTTGGACTATGTGCTCAGAATATAGACATCATTTCAAAGTGCGATCATCAATGTAATTGGAAGGTTAGTATGTAAGGGTTAGAAAGAGATCCTGCCACCTGGCCTACCCAATTAATTTCCCCTTAGGCTAAATCTCAAAACCTTTGTGGTGCCACACCAACCAAGATTGTATTTGTTGAATGAAAGGTTCTTTGTATTGAAGAAGAAATCAATGTAAGCCTCTCACAAACTATATGTAGGTAATATTGATGAAAGTATTGTGTCGCCCACTTAAGCAGGTTAGTAGACACTTGAATCCCAAAAGCAAAGCACCATATAAGACTAAGTGATCACTTAGGGCATGTTTACACAAAAGCCATTGGGCCATGATTGGAGAATCCTTGAATTCTCATGGGTGAGAGTGTCACATGCCTCTGCTTTAGATTTACATTAAGCCAGTTTTGGAGTATAGCCCGTGACATTTTTAGTGGATGAAAATCTACATGAACTCCCATATGGCAAGCAAATATAATGTTGGCCAGGATTGTAGGGGGATTTTTTGGGACAAAATCTTGAACAAGCAGTCGACTCGCATGGACTATTGCAAGAGGCAGTCCACCTCCATGGTTGACTGGAGGAGGCAGTCGACGGCCATGGTCGCCTACATGAAGTAGTCAATTTGCATGGTCAACTATTGGTTTGCAATCGACTTTCATGGTCAACTGCAGGAGGCACTTGAGTTCCAATGTTGACTACCATAGTGAGTCGACTGCAAGAGGCAGTCACCTTCCATGGTGGACTGCAAAAGGCCGTGGACTTCCATGGTCGACTACAACAAGCAGTCGTATCGCATGGTCGATTGTTGTTATGCGGTTGACGGCTAAAGTCGACTGCAATATATAGTCGAGTTCCAAGGTCGACTATTGGTATGTAGTCGACGACCATTGCCGATTGTTGTTGTAACAGTAGATTGCCCAACGAAGACTGCATGTAGGTAGTCAACCATCATGGTCGACTACAAAAGGCAATTGATTGCGCAACGACGACTGCGAGTAGGCAATCGACTGCAACATTACAATCGATGACAACAATCAACTGACGATATTGACTGGTGGGCAACAGTCGACCAGTTGGACTCAATGTGAGCTCAATGGTTGCCAAAATAACTTATGCCAAAATAACTAAAGGTTAGCAAGGGAAAAATGTTAGCTTTGTCATATCACACATTAAATGCCCCTAATGATTATAATGGGGGCATATATTTAGCAATCCCATACCTTTCATTTGCCTCATTCCCAAGTTCTCCATTTAACCCTGGCACATGGGCCAAAATGGGGCCGCTTTGGGCCCCGCCCCAGCGGTAGCTACCGCCCTGGTTGTGCCTGCCGCCAAGCCCGGGGCTGCACCAAGCACCACTTGGGTAACAACCGCCGCCATGGTGGGGCTTGAGGGCCAGGGTTTTTACTTTGAAGGTAAAATTTTAGTAATTTATGTAGATTTTTTACTATATTTTAAAACTTCCGATAGTGTAGAGCGACCAACGCACATTTGCGGGCCTCATCTACACAACTCTTAGGGTTTAGGGTGTCTTTGTTTTATATGAAACTTTGGTGAAACTTAGTCGGAATTGTGTATAGGATAGTCCATTAGATTTGTAGCAATGGTAGTCACAACGAGATTGAGAGAATTTGGGCATTTAGGAACACATGAAGGTAGTAATAGTATCTCGAATGTCAATCCAACTTCCGTTGGTGGTACATTGTTCCCAATGGTCGTTTTTGGAGTCCCGCTGCCAGTTGATTTTTAATGGTCGATGCTCCAAAATTGAAGGGAAAGAAGAAGGCTATACCAACATGTACAGATGTACTAGTGGGGGGCAGATGGTCGGATTCCGCTATCGCCAACATCAGCAACTTGTACGAGGACAAGTGGTGTCGCTGCAACCAAAGAATTTTGGCGAAGAAACATTAATTCATATTCGCGATGAGCATGAACAATAGATGCCCAACAAGCTTAGGAGGTTGGAGGCTCACATCAAGGATAAAATCAAAAAGTTAAAAGCCGAATATCGAAGGCAAAAGACTTTATCTAAGAAGCAAACGGGCAATACAAGTTTCATAGAGTCGTGGTTTGATCGTATATGGAGTATTATGTGTGGTTCTCAAAGGAAGATGCATTAGAAGGTGGTACAGATCAAAGACGATTGACTTGAGAGGAAAATGTTAGTATCCATGATTAAATGCTGGAGACATAGTCTCACCACCTCACAAGTTCTATGTTGATACCCGCATACGAGAATGACAATAGTGTGGGTGATCCATAATACGTAATTCCGCGACTGGAAACTGCTCCAGATTTCTAAGGGATTGTTATTAGAGAGGTCTCAGTACATATTGGCAATTCACCTTGTACTGCTTCTTGTAAGAAACCCGGAGTTTCAGGCAAATTCAATGCGCGAAAAAATCCTTGACAAACATGGTGTATCTCGCGAATGCTATTGCAAACTTTGCGGAGGGGTCTGCCCGTGTTGAGGAGCACAAAACAACAACTTCCAAGGAAATAACAACATTGTTAATTGTTTCTATTGAGACAATTAACAAATGTAACAATGACGCCATATTTAGGATTACACAGCTTTAGACAGACGCTCAACGTGAGGCAACAACTTCATAAGAGTGGATTGTTGCCATATTTACCACTATTTTGGCCAATAGGCTTCCTCTGTCCTAAGTTTCATTTGTAATTATTAGTGGTTTTTTGTGACTTCCATTATTATAGTTTGGATTGTATTTCTTGTAACACGGATTTTTGGTCAAAAATTAGAACGCATATGCTTTATTATTTTTCCATATTTATGTGCTTTGTTTTAAATTAAGATTTAGGATTACTTTGCCTAAAAAAAGATTCTCTATTTTTTAAATTTCTCTCTCCCTCTTTGAATTTCCAATTTTTTTTCCAATCCTTGTATAAAGTTGTAACATTGTTCAATAAGTTTTTGTTGCTAGAAATCTTGAATATGTATAAGCCTTGCCCTATATTGGCAATCACAAAAGCTACAAAATAATTGAGTCATGTCGTACCAAAAAATAAGCAATTTCAACAACCCAAAAATTTAATTATTTTTAATCATATAATCCAAAGCTCACAAAAACTGGCATGAATATGTCTTATATAATTTGGCAACTATGTAGAAATTTTTAGAAAATCAGGCCTCTCCATATGGGAGGTATGGAAGATTTAGTGCGATGTAACTAATATGACTAATGCCCTACTAGGCATTAGTAACATTAATGACAATGTACTAAGTCTTTCATAAAATTAATATATTGTTTTCATTTTTTTGAAAAAACAATACTAGAATTATAATAATACCAAATAATCACATTACACAAATAATCACACATACATAATTAGACCCCACTCGACCAATTTTTTTTCCCTCTAGGGTTTGGAGTTAAATCAACATAAAAATTTGTGAAAATAAGCCAAAGAATCCAATGCTTACAAAAATTAGCATGAATGTCTTTTATATAGTTTGGCAACTATGTAGAAATTTTTAGAAAAATCAAGCCTCTCCATGTAAAAGTTATGAAATATTTAGTGCGATCACGGGGAGGTCACTCCCTCTTTAGTTAATGCATACACGTGCGCTCATGGCCTATTTATCGGGGGGCTATTTACCTTGCAGAAAAGATTATAAGGTATGGTATTTTTCAAAATAAAGGTAAATTCTTGTATTTTAATACACCCTATCAGTAATTATAATTTTTTGGGGGAATCATTTTAAAACACCCTATTTTACTTATACTACATTTTTTTTCCTTCCCAACATGTGGGTAGAGACCATTAACTCCACATTGGAACCGTTGGTTCAGTAACGTTCAAGCAAGCCAGCCTGCGAAGTCATCCATCCAAGCATTTTCAATAGAAAATGACCTCTTTTCATCCACTAGCACAGACCCTACCCTAGACCTGCTACCCTTAGTAATTGTTTCCACGCTATTTTACATGTACTGACTAGATAAAAGAGGTCATTATATGTGATGGTATTTTACATGTAAACATGTTTCACTATTTTAAACCCCCCTATATTATATGTACGTTTTTTTGCAAAATTTACCTACAATGAATATATTAGACCCTATTTTTTATCGCACGTTGTTCTACGATTTTTCGCCAGTGACCTCCCCGTGAGTGCGATGTGACTAATGAAATGAATGTCCTAGCTAGGCATTAGTAGCATTCAATTTGGTCAGAACGTACTAAATTTTTTATAAACTTACATACTGTTTTTTAAATTCATACAAAAAATTTCGAAAAATAATATTTTTAGAACTTAGGGCTTGAGATAGATAATGCGACACTACAAAGCCAATTTTTTGGAAAAAGGAATAAAGTTTAAACAACCTGAAAATTATCAAATGCATGTTATCATTAGTCTTTCATTAGACAATCAAACAAATAACTATCATATTGGTTTACAAATTCATCTAAAAGTTCAACTCATCCGTAATGTAAAATATTGAACTACAATTGATTTTATATTTAAAATTAATATGTATGACTTTAGTTTAATTTATTTTATTTTATTTTAATATATATTATTTTTCTTTTATTATACATATACAATATAATTTTATATTCTAATGGTATTATATATCTAGATCATTTGTACATTTATTATTGTTGAAATTATTTTATCTCGGTTGTGTTTTTGAGTTTTTGTACACATGACATCTTCATCAAATTCTACAAAATATAAAATCAAAATATTAAAGAATCACATACATGATAAGCTACGTGAGTATGTCAAATTGGAAAAGATGAGATTTTTCAAGAATGACGATCTATATGAATTAACATTTAATAAAATTTGATATGTTGGATGCTCATATTTTGTTCGTCATAAGCGACAACGTCATTCAACAATGCATGTAATTTTTTGTTAATATGTATTAAAAATCAAATTTTAGGAAATTATTTAATGATAAAAATGTAGACATATCCAAATGTACAATTATATATAATAATCATAAAATATGTAGTAAATACTTTGAAAATTTTAAAAAGATTGGGAGAAGATGCAAATTATGTCCAAATCATTGGAACGCGGATTATAAAATATACTATAAGCCTACATTGAATTTATAGAATTATCAGGGTTTCATAATTAAAATTCTATCAAATTATCATTCACTTGTCGAAGGTTGTAAAAAAATTATTCATGAAAAGAAAAATAATTCCCAATTAATATTATTTATACAATGTGAGGTGAAATTATCTTGTGCGTTATATAATTCTACTAATGATATTTTATATCTACCGACGAAAATAACAATGCACATTATTTATTCTAATATACCAAATCAAAATAATATCATGATTAATATAACATCATATTGAAACTTGAACGAATATAATAATAAAAATTATAAGTGAGAAGATGTGTTTCAAAATGATCATTTAGTACCTACCATATCAACACCTCTTATGATATTTGATAGTGTCATATATATTTCTAAAAAAAACTTGGTGTCAAATTATGTTATTTTGATTTATATTCTAAATATGTTAGATGAAAATACATATAAATCTACTTCAAGATTGACAAATATTTATTATGAAGGGCTCCTCTTTATGGAAAATGAAGTAAAATACACATATATATGAATTAAATTTTTCTATCTTCGCATTAGAATAATATCAATGACTAATATTTGTGTGTATTTTACTTCATTTCTCATAAAGAGAAGGCTCTTCATAATAAATATTTGTCAATCTTGAAGTAAATTTATATGTATTTTCATCTAACATATTTGGAATATAAATCAAAATAACATAATTTGACACCAAGTTTTTTTATTAGAAATATATTTGACACTATCAAATATCACAAGAAATGTTGATATGATAGGTACTAAATGATCATCTTAAAACACATCTTCTCACTTATAATCTTTATTATTATATTCGTTCAAGTTCCAATATGCTGTTATATTAGTCATGATATTATCTTGATTTGGTATATTAGAATAAATAATGTGCATTGTTATTTTCGTCGGTAGATATAAAATATCAATAGTAGAATTATATAACGCACAAGATAATTTTACCTCACATTGTACAAATAACTTTAATTGGATTTTTTTTCATGAATAAATTTTTATAACCTTCGACAAATGAATGATAATCTGATAGAGTTTTAATTATAAAACCCCAATAATTCTATAAATTCAATGTAGGCTTATAGTATATTTTATAATCCGCGTTCCAATGATTTGGACATAATTTACATCTTCTCTCATTCTTTAAAAAAAAATTAAAGTATTTACTACATATTTTATGATTATTATGTATAATTGTACATTTGGATATGTCCTTATTTTTATCATTAAATAACTTCCTAAAAATTGATTTGGTAATATATATTAACAAAAAATTACATACATTGTTGAATGACGTTGTCGCTTATGACGAACAAAATATGAGCATCCAACATATTCAATTTCATTAAATGTTAACTCATATAAATTGTCATTCTTAAAAAATATCATATTTTTGAATTTGGCATACTCACGTGGTTTATCATAAAGAGGAGTTCCTTCATAATATACATCATAAAGAGGAGCCCCTTCATAAAATCTTAAGTGGCTCGTTTTTTGAATCGGACCCCTAGATTTGATTGGTATGTGGTTCAATGAGGATCATAGAGCAAACATCATAAAGACGCTTGTTGAAAAGAAATGAAAAAAAAAATTGAACTATTTCTTAAAATATTAATGACTACTCTACACTTAGTAGTAAACACAAGTGGGAGGACCTATGTATCCAGTTAAAAAATCAACAAACATGCACTTCCAATAAACATAACTAAATCATGGGAGGTTTGATTCTCAATCCATTCTTTTTGCAAACGTTTCATCGTAGATTTGCTAATGAAATACGAGATTTGTTGTGTGAATCTAATCGGTAGAAGTTGGAGAACATGGAAACCGAACCAAATAACACCCACATACATTATCTAAGTTATCTACTTTGCAACCATACAGATCATGGCCTTCACGGTGAAGCTGTGGAAGTGGGGAGGCAGGTACAGGGCTGCCCTGGAGATGCCCTTAAAGCGGGGATCAGAAACCAACTCTCCAACATCCACTCCACGCGACCCTTCCCTTTCTACTCTGTCACACAGACACTCTCTCTTCTCTTCCCACGCCTCCAGATTTCTTGTTAGGGTAGCAGGTTTCGGATTCCAACTTCTGCTTTAATCCAAAGTGTCGATGATGCATTACAAGTAACTTAACCTAACAGGTTCGATCACCAGCTTCGCAAACAGAAGAAGCATCATAAAGTAGACAGTGCTAACTCACTGGAGAGACAACAGGAGAAGCAGAGCAGCAGCACTGAGAGGCAGAGGTAGGTGTGGATGATCGTCGATTTTAGGACGCGGCGATGATGATGGAGGGGTGATTGAACAGGTTTTGGTGCGACTGCAACTTGGAGTTGGAGCAGAGGAAAAAGGTGTTAGGTGTGGTGCTGTGAGGTGTTGTTTTTAGGGAGGGATATCGATGGCTACTATGGAGAATGGAAAAGCGGGCGCAGAGGAGAGAGTAATAGCAGCGACTCGCAGGCCGGATGGTAGTTTGCGAAAGGAGATTCGCATTCGAGCCGGGTACACGCCTCAGGATGAAGTGGCCATCTACCAACCCAAGGGTGCCCAGGTACTTACGTTTTCTGGGAGTGGAATTGGTTGAATTTCTCGATTGCTGAGGCCACATTTAGCTGAAACACCTAATCAAAGTAGGTGAATCAAGTGGGCAGCGTCTGGTGTCACAAGCCACGCAGTTTTGGACCAAGTAGGGTTTGGAGTTCTAGTGATGATTATTACAATTCGTGTGGAAGATTGCATCAGGAATAGTTATACTGAAGCAAGCCTCACCATGTGGCAACTAAAATTCAGTTTCTGTACATTATCTAGTCATCTTGCAGTCGGACCTTGACGTAACCTTTGCTATTGAGTTGACCTGGGAGGTGGAATTGCGGGTTTGCAGGTTAAGAAGGGAACGGATGTTCCCCCTGGTTATGATCCAGCTTCTGCATCAAAGCCAAAGACAAAGGCTGCCAAAAAGAATGAGAAAAGAAAAGAGAAAAAGCAGCAGCAGCAGCAGGTCATTGTTCTGTCTTCTTTACACTTTGGTTCGTCTGCAGTTTTGGAACCAGAAAAAGTCAGTAAAGTGATAATCTATGCAAAGATCAAGCTTTACTTGGCAGTGGAAAATGAATTAGGGTTTAACCTATCAGACCTGATACTTGTCTGCTGCTATCTGTGTACCTCATTTGGTATTTTAGATAGAGAATCACACCAGGATCCTTGCAGACACATCCAAAAAATCTTGCAACCCTGCAAGATTTGTGGAGTGTTCTATTACCTCGTATAAGTCATCAACTTTTAAGTCTGTCATACTTCATCTGTGACACTTCAGAGAATAGAATATCACATGACATACCCTTTGATTGATTGATGGCCATGCAGTCAGCAACCACTGTCACAAGTGATGCAACCAGTTCAGAGGACTTGAATGTGTCCACCAGCCAAGAGTCCACTGTCAAAGATGGCACCAAGACTCTATCACAACAATTGAGTACCTTGAAAGTTACAACACAGCCTGAAACAAAGCAAGAAAGACTGCCAGAAGAGGATGCTTCTGCAAAGGTTGAGTTGGAGAAGCGCATTCGGGCCTTGAGAAAGAAGGTACATTGTTCTTTGATAACCTAAATTACCATATGTCCAGGTTACACACAGATTTCATAGGTCGAGAATCTTTGTGGTCTCTGTTTCTTCTTTGCATGACTTTCAGTATCTTTTAATCTTATAACTCCATTTTTGTGAACCTTCTAGGAAGCATTTACCGCACCATTTCTTTCTCAGCTCTTACAGGTTAGGTAGTGATGTGGCTTTCTTATGCGATGGGCATGGTTTTTACATTCTAGACAGCTATCTTTATGGCAGAAGGGAAATTTCAAAGTTCACATTCTTTGACTTAAAACACCATACTCCTCCTAGTGTTTGTTCATCGTCTTATGAAGTCAGAAGTGGACATATAGGCTCACTGTTGAGGTAGGCAGAGAATAAATTGCTTTTGTTAGTTGTGCCTGAGTCCTGATACAAGGGTTGTGGACTGACAGATACGGTTGGCAGAATCAAAAATCACACCAGTGTCTGGTAGTGCAGTAAGCGTTGAGCAAGCTGACAAGATTGCAAAGTTGGAAACTTTGAGGCAAGAGTTGCAAGGTCTTGAAGCCTCACATGCTGCAGCCTAGTTAGAGCAGCCTTTTTTGAAGTTATAGGCCATTTGAAGTGTAACATAGCTTAAGACAAAGTGAGTATTTCGGGTATCACATCAGAGTGGAAATCTGAAGGAGGGTTTCTAAATCAGTGGAGAGGAAGTAACCAGGGGAAAACCGCTGGTACTCAAGTGGTGATCAAAACTCCTGGAGAGTTCTAGGAATTTGCATGGTCTCACTGTTTCAAGTCTTGTCCTCTCTGAGGAATGACTTTACATGATGTTGCTGTAAGAAAACAGGAAGAACTTATTTGTTTGCTGGCTGCAAACTACACACTACGGATCATCGTTTACTTGGAGGGTTTTCATGGTCACCAAATGGTAGTTTGTGGCATCATTCTTGGGTATAAGGTAGTTTGGTTTCCTTCTGCTGGTTGCTACATTATACTAACATTTGCGAGGTTGAAAGTTCTGTGCATCTGCAAATGTGTCTGAAGAAGCCAGGATCAATCTCAGAAAGTTCTGGAGCTAATCCTGAATAGGGATGAATTATCAAAGTCCACCTACCGTGAGCCATAAGAAGGCTACATAGCCCCCCCAATTATGTGGACTATTGAGTCTAGAATGGTCAACAATTTTTGACCACGTAGTCCAATTTCTTTTAAACACATATGTTTATTGGGTCTGGTCTTAGTTCTGCACCTGATCACCCACCACTCAAATATAGGTGTCTGATTACTATAAGTAACCGAATTAGGCCTCCTTACCTTACTAATTTTGTGTGTGTCAAACTTGCTTCCCAGTGGATCCCTTGCCAAAACTGATTCCTGTTTTTTATTGCGCTTGACAAAGTCCACAAGTTTAAACTGTTTGTAATTGGGATGTGCGGTTTATACTGTCCAAACCTTCGGAATCCCTTGAATAACATCCCTAGATTCACAGTATTATTCTGAATCGTCCCTTGTCCTGTGTCCTTGTAATGCAAGATTCTGCAAAAAAACCCAGTGTCTTACATGTAAGTAATGTTGTCTAAGGTATGTGGGTGTTATTTGGTTACTTTTCTTAATTGGACACCTATATTTGATTGGTGTACCCTCAGTTGAGGGTCAAAAACAAACACTATAAAGACACATGTTTAAAAGAGGTTGGACCATGTCTTGAAATTTTACTAATTACTCCACACTCAATAGTGAACACATTTAGGAAGACCTATGTATTCAATTGAGGGATCAACAAACATGCACTTTCCATAACCATAACTAAATTAGAGGAGGCCCGAACTTCAATTTTTTTATTTTTTTGATATTTCATGTATATCTAATGAATAGAAGATGGAGAACCCGAAAAACGTATTGCAATATATTGGAATACCTTATATGCTAACCCCACTTCAAACCCTAGCTAACAAAGATTTTTGGCTGGTAACTTGATAACCAACTTCCTCCTACCACTACACTAAATAGGATATTTAGTGTTTGATTATATTTAGTGTTGTTACCACCCTACCTTGCTCAACATTAATTTTCAATTCCTTGACAATTAGTGTTAGACATAAATGTGTTGCTACCTTCCCTACGGCCACCTCCCTTATTATATCATTTTTTTTCATATCCTTACTAACACTAAATTCAAACATGTAACTTCCACCTATTACCATAGTTGATAATTAGTGTTTAAGTTTCCATTTAATGTTTACTTACTTTCATAGGGTTATTGATATTTAGTGTATGCGTTCGTATTTAGTGTATCAAACACTAAATATCCTATTTGGTGTACTAGAAATGTGATAGTTTCATGACACAAAGTGATCAGAATGACACAAGCCTGAGTTGGGCTCATGTCACTTCGTGTCAAATTGTCATGTCATGAAACTACCACAATTCTAGTAGTGTACATTTTGAAGGCATTTTGCAATTTATTAAGTTGTTGCAATGTATTGGGCATCACATCCATGCCCCTACATATTGATTTAGGATATGCTTGGTGTGCTATTTCATTCTCATGAGGTGGGAAAAACAAATCAACCTCTAAGTGCTCATGCAACCCAAAATGCGTTGCCACCTAATATTCTCATGCGATTTGTGACGGGGAGGGCGAACCAACAGGTACCATACCGGATGATTGCAGTGGATGGCGCCATCCAATTCTCATCCATTTCCCAACCCAAGAGGACTTAACCATGGTTAAGAGGTGGAGTAGGCAGAACACTCTAGCTTTTTTTGCCATGTGTTAGGAGAACTATTTTTTAGCATCACTTTTTGGCTCCACTGCCCATGATGCCGGCTCTTATTATTATAATGTATAAGAAGGAAGGAATGCCACATGGCAACTACAATTACTATATATTGAAAAAAAATTAAATGGGTTAGGGTTTGGAATTTCAAAATGGGTGGTGTCCATGCCTCTAATTTAAAATATATTAATGTGCTCCTATTTTATAGTGTGGGGATCCTAGATACTAAATCTTTAAGGTTTAGGGGTACACCTAACAATGAGAAGATCTACATTGCAATTGCAAATGAGATTGTCAATTGTAGCTCCATTCAAGCTTTTCCCAAGGTATGCTTCACTAACTACAACTTTGAAATTCTAATCATTTCTTCATTTGTATTAATATGTAGTTTGCGTTATGTGCTATCTCCATTAAAAATACTTTCTTTTAGAAATGACAAGATATTTCACGAAACAAATAGAGATACAATTCCAACTTATTTCCGGTTCGTGATGGGTATTGTCCCAATCAAAGTTTGTGATGCATTTTTTTTGGTGCGTCATGGATATTGCATCTACTTTGAAAAAATAAGTCAAATATGCAATACCCATTACGAACCAAATAGTGATACAATTCCAATTTTTTTCTGGGTTGTGATGGGTATTGCACCAATGAAAAATTGTGATGCATCTTTTTGGTGCGTGATGGGTATTGCATCTACCTTGAAAAAATAAGTCAAATATGCAATACCCATCATGAACCAAACAATGATACAATTCCAAAAAAAAAATTTGGGTTGTGATGGGTATTGCACTAATGAAAATTTGTGATGCATTTTTTTGGTGTGTGATGGATATTGCATCTAATTTGAGAAAATAAGTCAAATATGCACCTCTCCACCATAGCCAGTGAGCTCTTGGCAGAAACTTTTCTCTGAATCATACTAACTTTATGATTCCTATTCTTGTCAATTGCGTGCATTTCTCGAGACACTTGCAAAGTATCCAAGGACTTGGTTGTAACTTATGGCGTGACTAAGGATTTGACGAGTAGCTGCTTACAATCAAACTCGATGAGCTGGAAGTTTGCTTCGCAAAGTCCTGCCTTTCTAAGATCCTTAAACCCTAAATCCCTGAAGTCATCATCAAACCTCAAACCCATCCCCCACAACCACGATTGATGCAATACAACCCTTAAAGTTCAGTGCTCCTTTGCATCAACAAAAACAAATTAAAGAATTGAATGACACTGGAATTGATTGATGACTGTTTATTGGTCATCTCTTTGATTACCAAAAAAGTAAAAAGAAAGGATTGTGGAATTGGAAAACTCAGAAAATAAAACAGCTCATCAAAAGTGATATATTTAATGAAAAGAACAAGGTGAATACAAACATTCTCGAACCTCAAACCCTAAATTTGAAAATCTTGAGTGTTGCACACCAAGCTTCTACACACATGAAATTGCACTTAAGAAGAGGATTCAATAATAGACAACCTCAAGATACAAAACAACTCACTGAAAGTGTTGTAAGTTTTTGGCCTTTTGGAGAGGATTGAGGAATTAGAAACCTCGGGATTAAAAAAAAGCCCAATGAAAGTGATGTGAATATTTGATAGAAAGCACAAAGAGAGGACAGAAATTCTCGAACCCCCGGGGAAGTCACTCCATGCACATTAGGCCACTACGTGCAATAAAAATTTGCTACCCCTATATTATATGTCATAAATAAATTTTAAAATGATGATATTTTTACTAGAGATACAAAACCATTGATAATATATTTTTTATAATTTTTCGAAATTTTTAGTCATCTTCATTTTTTGTAGTAATTGTTTTAGTTCAATTCTGCATCATTCTAGTTAGAAACGGTATGTTTTATACAAAAAAGAGATCATCAAATTTGGTTACCATTTTCTACTATGTAATAGATACCATATATATCTACTAGAGAGAAAAAAATTGATAAAATTTGACCCATTTTGGTGATGCCTTTAGAAAAAGTAGATTTACTTTTATCGCACATGGCATCAACTTGACCAATGGAGTGACTTCCCCGGGCTCGAACCTCAATCCCAACATTTGCAAAACCCTTCAAAATGTTGTTTGGTACAACGCCAAGGTTATAAATTGAGAAATTATTTTTGTAGCTACGGAGGGATTCACGTAATAACAGCCTTAGGAGATCAAACAACTCATTAAAAGTGATGTAATTGATGAACATCACAAGGGGAGTACACAAATTCTCGAATCCCAAACTCAAAAAATTTCATACCTAAAAATTGCCAACAGTTTGGTGCCAGGGATGTGCAAATGGACGTGACGCGGCCTTTTTACATCACGTCGCGTCACGTCGGGGCGTGACGCGCACTGACGTGGTAAAAAAAAGTTACTGTACCAATTTTGTAACTTTATTTATACTTTTTTGGACGACTGCTACGAGCAGGCGACTTCAGAAAACAAAAATTAAAAAAATTAAAAAAAAAATCTATTAAAAAATCTGAACCGTTTGATCTTCTTGGATTGAAGATCTAACGGTCCATGATTTTTTAGAATTTTTTTAGAATTTTTTTTTAGGTTTTCCTTGAAGTCGACTGCTTTTAGCAGTCAACCAGCTAGCCGACTGCTAATTACAGTCGACTGGTCTTGGTCGACTGCAAAAGTAATTTTTTTGCAGTCGACTTAGCAAACGACTGCAAATAGCAGTCGACCTAGCAGTCGACTGCAAAAAAAAATTAAAATTAAAATTCCAAAAAAAATTCTGGACCGTCAGATCTTCTTGGCAAGAAGATCTGACGGTCCAGAATTTTTTAAATTTTTTTAAATTTTTTTTGCAGTCGACTGCTAAGTAATCGAATTAGCAATCGACTGCCAAAAAAAATTAAAAAAATTCCAAAAAAAATCTGGATTGTCAGATCTTCTTGCCAAGAAGATCTGACGGTCCAGAAATTTTTTTGGAATTTTAAATTTTTTTTTGCAGTCGTTTGTTAAGTCGACTGCTATTTGCAGTCGACTTAGCAGTCGACCAAGGGGTTGACCAGGGGGTTGACCGCGTCAGTTTACCCCTGGGGTAACTACCGGATTTACCCCCCCTCCGACGTGACGTTTTCTGGTCAGCAGTCACGTCGCTGTCACAAAATGTGATGTGACGTGATGTGACGTGCAATCCCTGTTTGGTGCAACAACAAACTTGTGAATTTAGAAGAAATTTGCACCTGCGGAGAAGTATTCACGAATTGGAAGCCTCATATGACGGTGAGAGTCCAAGCAAGAATGTTTGCTGAGGCACAACAGCGGCAGCGGGAGAGCAAGGCAGGAGCTGGAGGGCGAGGCGGGAGCGGGAGGGTGAGCATGTGGGGGCGGGCAAGGTGGTGTCAGAGTGCCCCCCCCCTAACTATGGTTAACCACTTGAAGTGGTTAACCTAATTTGGATGAGGGGGGCTTGGATGACGAGGCATGGATGACATTGCCTTGTACGAGTGTACATGTTGGTTCGCCCCAGGCATTTGTGACCCACTAGGTGGCAATTTACGTGGATGGAAGGTATGTTAGGGTATTGCCCACTATCATGTGGGCCAAATAACATATATAAAAGCCATACTCCAAGCATGTAGGATTTTTTGAAGGTTTGGAATGACCTGTTTTGGGAGGTGGTCCCATGAGCTACCCAATGTGTGTAAAGTGTAAATATAACCACATGTGACCTTCCTAGTTTGCAACCCATATATTTTAGCTAGCATGTCCAAATTGGGTGAGGGTTTTTTTTTCCCACTAGACAAGATCACGGTTGTCCATAACCCCACTGGACATATTTGGCAAACTTTGAGTGTACATGTCGAAGACCTCAATCAAAGTGTAAATCACCAAAAATGTCTTGATTTGGCCCTTCAACTTTGATGGTGATGAACTTGATATAAATTTCATCATAACAACCATTTTTGGGGGGAGGAGATCACTTGATAACCATAAAATATATTATGGCCAGAATTCCAACCTACAAATTTTCTTGCCTTGACCCAAGTGGACATCAAACGGAAAATTTCATATTTTTTGGAACTACCCCCCTGATGAAAGCCCTATTCACATGTCACGCTAACTTTGCAGATGTGGTCTGATTGACTCCAAATTTTCACACCAAGAATATATGGTAGTTTAGTTCACATCCATACATTTGGAATTGAGAAAAACAATTTCTATTTTGCTACATGACTGAAAATTCAAGCACTGATGCTGGACTTGCCCCAAAATGGAATGTGAACGCTTGAGCATTTAGGGGTTAATAGAAGCGTAGTACATCATTTCGAGGTGAGACTACCTACATGATATGTTGGGAGTACTATGAGAACATGGATTTTGAGGCGATGGTTTCGGAATAGAAGTCCCGTGTCCATTACTCCTTGGAAGAGACCTTTTCTTATCCATATTATTTAAGTTCTAAGTGTCTAACCCCGGGCTCGTTTGTTATAGGTGTACAAGTGACGGCCAGGTTGTAGTATACAATTATGAGTAACCTTGGGAGGCCCTAGTTACTGAGGATCATGTACAAAATTTTGAGTTACATGCGTGAAACCATGCATGTAAGGTTGAGGTATCTATAACCGATTAAATAAGAGAGTTTGCATCTGTTTAGGAGGAGTGGTAGCGGGGAATTATTTTTCTTGCACCGAGAACTTTTTTAAGAAGAATGCCAAAATAAATAAAATTAAATAAATAAAATCATGAATATGAAAATTGTTACAAATTTCGAAGCAATAAAGTTAGGATAACACATAACCAATCTATAGGTTAATCCATGACCGCTCGACTGAATTTTAATGCTTGGCTACAACATTTGTGAAAACTCTGATGAGGATAATCATTCTCAAGCTGCCACCACATATAGTAGAGGCACCTATTCTCGATTAGGACTCCATCGGCAATCTATAGGGTGCCGGAATTTCCATCAAGTTGGGACTAAATTTCAATCATGCTGGAACCAACAAAACCATGACACATATGCTAGTTTTAAGTGAGGAGGAATGAGTGGTTATGGCAAATTCTAGACATTGGTCATATGTTCGGGCCAACTTTTGGCTTCAAAAATTCACAATAATTTCAATTTGAGGAATAAAATTACCAAGAAATTTACAATCCTCCTAATTACTATCTTCCTACACACCAAAAAAATTGCACCTCATACCACTAGATCTAGTGGAGAATCTCTTAAGTGATCGGTCATGGGTGCTTCTACTCTAAACCTTAACTATGTTCGCCTAAGAAATATAGATCTCATCCCTGTTGGCATTACATGACCCTAGTGAGCGGTTAAATGAACCTAGTCGACTATGGATGCCTCGACCTTACAAGAATTGAATTTTGCAGGTGCAGTATAATTTGTAGATGTTGCAAAGATTATTAGGTCTAGAGTAGAGGCACCCATAACTGATCATTTAAGAGATTTTGCGCCAAATTTGGAGAAGTATAAAGTGGTGCAAATTTTTCCATGTAGGAAGACAAAAATGAGGATTACAAATTTTCGGTAATTTTATTCCTTAGATTGAAATTACTATGAGTTTTTGAAGCCAAAAGTTGGCCCGAACATATTACCAATGTCTACAGTTTGCCATAACCACTCATTTTGACCGCTCGCTCCTCTCCACTTTAGCACTTAAAACTAGGACATGTGCCATGGCATTGTTGGTTCCAGCCTGATCAAAATTCAATCCCAACCTAATCGAAATTTTGTTACCCTATAGATTGGCGATGGGGTCCTGATCGGGAACAGTTGCCTCTACTATATTGCAATAAGAACCGGTTTGAGACAACGGCCTGGGAACTGTAGAGAGATTATTGTATGTGGGAAGTAGCTCAAAAGGGAATATGTGTATTAAAATTTGAGATGCGCCTGTCATAACATTATTCATATTCATAACAATGTTCTGTGGGACTAACAATATTTCACAGAATATTCCGTGATATTCTCACATGCAAATGGAATGTGGGAATATTAGGGGATATTCTGTTGAATGTTGTCAATCCGCAGAACACTGTTATATATTTGAATAATGCTATGGTCAGAGTAAGTTCAAAGATTCTCATGTTTCAAGATCACCCATCTCCAAGTGTCAACAACTCACATTAAACTCAATAATATATGCTAGCCTAGGTTCTTGACAAACATCTACCAATATCAGCATCAGAGATTTTATTTGGTGATGGGCATGGCACAGACTTGGGCATAGACCACAAGATTTACTCCTGATGGGTATGCTTTGAAATGACAACTAACCATGTGGGTCATCCAGTCAAATTGATCAATGCGTATTTATCCCGGGCTACCACGCTTTGGGAAGCTGCACAGAGAGTGATGCTTATTGCAAATTCATGCATTTTGAGGAAATTTGAGCTTTCCAAACTCCGAAGTGCACAGCTGTTGATTTAGCTGTTGGTTGATGCCCACCAGTGCCTTCTTTTTTGTTTTTATGTTTCCCTCTCATCGAAGCAGAATATTTCTGGGGACAAATGATGATAGTGGAATATAATTTGCTTCCAATTTTCCTCTCCACAGCATCTGTGAGCCTTGACTGAGGCAGGGCTGGTTGTCAACCAATGAAATGAAATTGATTTTAAAGTCCAGGAAGCCAAGAGACTTATGGGGCTAGGAGTATATCAAGGTTGGGTCAAAAAGCCCCTATGAGTAATGGATTGCAGTGGTCTCTATGAAATAACAATTAATATCAACATAATGATCCTAACAGGATGATATTGGGAAGAATGACTTGAAATATCCTAACACTACATCCTGAAATAAGGAAACCTATCTCTGAAGGGGTCACTTCAACACAAAATTTGACTCATTTTCAACTACATTGTAAGAGAAAAAATGGCATTCTTTGTTTTCTCTAAGGGTTGGAATAGTATGGTATGGTAAATCCCAGTAAAATAATCACAGAAGGTTGGAGGCCAGGGCGAACCGACCCATACATTGGTACCTTACCGGATGTCTAGTGATGTCACATTTGAATGAATCGGCCCTCAACCCCATAGGGGATCTTTTTGTATTGGAGCCACTTCATCCACGATATGTAGGATGGTTGATTTTAAGTGAGTGCCACGAATCCCTAGCCGTTCGCCCTCCCCGGTAAGGTACGAATATAGGGGTTGGTTCGCCCCAGCCAAGGTTGGACAACTGGAGGGACAAAGTAGGCAAGATAAGAGCAGAAGTAGATCTGTTCTGCGAGGGGTTGCAGGGTGACAGTTAAGAATCAAGGACACTATGAGCTGATGAAGTCAGGAGCTGAAAACGTCTCGGTTCAACAAGTTGTTAGCTGCAATTTTTAATTTATTGAATCAAATTAAGATTTGTATCTTTCAAATGACATACATTTGCCTCCCAAGCTCTTTAGTCGAGATTCACTCCATTGCCTGCTGCAGCAGTAACAAATCATGCTTGCATTTCTAGTTGAAACTGCAGAGAAGTGAAGGATCAAATCTTACTCTATTGAATGCCTGAACGTGAAGAAACAAGACGCCACTTTATTTTAGTTAGACATATCTCTAAGTAAACTCTCCCATCCCCTCAAACCTAAGAATTCAAAATTTCAGAAGTTTAACTTAATAAACACAATACAGAATCTCACAGCATTACTATATACATATGCCAGGCCAGAGTGGCATAGCAAAGTAAGTACAGAAATATTTACCACCTCCTTGACAAAAGAAGCGTGCAAAAGCTGACTCCTGCATGTAGGAAAAACATAACCCAGCATGTTGCACATACTGCGAACCAAGTGTAGAGACTAGCAAATATAATTGTTGGTCGTCCAATCACAGAGAGTGGAATCGAGCTGTCCCCAAACAATATCTATACTCAAATTAGTAAATCCACATCCACTTAAGTGACCTACAATCCTTGCTTGGAAAAGGTTGGAGTAGAATCTCCTGGACTGCACAAAATTAAATTGCAATTTTCTCAGCATTGCTGATAACGAAGTACAACACCCAATGACAGCTAGGTGCGAAATCAAATGTGGAAAAGCCTCTGATGTTAAAGAGTGGCAAATTCTCATGGAAGAGAGAGTTTATGCACCCCAACACATGACAGATGCTGACATGAGGTACAGATTGCTCACAGGCCAAGACCATCCATGGAGGCATGAGCTTTTTTTAGTGGTGTGCAAGCCTGTGGCTAGTTTCTAATACTCATACAAAGGTAAAAAACAAAGGCTCTTTTCTTTCTTGCCTTTATGTATGACCCTCAATCCAGGGCTGTGACAGTCTTAATGAGCTTGTACTGGCTTCACAGCCTCGGCCACTATATATGGCATCTTTTAATACATTGTACATAGCATTCACTTCCTCCCATGCGTGTTGGGAGTACACATCTCTCACCTGCAATCCGGGATTGAATAATACCACAAATTAGTATCCTATCTGCAGGTCAGATTTGACAAAATTTATGATTTGGTCATCCCCATAACGACACGAGTCATCATGTGATTGATTGCTTGGAACCTCTGGAAAGATGACATAGAAATTGAATTCAGGCAGAGACGTAAACATAAGGTGATATTGATCCTGAACCATCCTACGAATTGCATATGTTAGGCAATAAGGGTTGTGACTTACATTTCCAACATTGTTTGATTCCTTGGCAATTGCTTCAAAGTCCAATTCCTCAGAAATGCCTAGACCAACTCCACTATATCCTACTGCCCTTCTCTCTCCTAGCTCTTTCTCAACCTGCCACATCCACATACCACCATGAATAAAAGTCATTAAGCCCAACTTGAACTCAGTTTCTCTGTGCATGCATCTGAGGAAAAACACTCCCAAGAGCTGCAAACAATTCAAGAGCGGAAAGGGGGGGTGTTAATACCTGAACAGGAGGTGGCATAATTTCAAAACATAACAGTGCTGCAGGATGTATGTGTGCAGGTACACGCACAACTTCGGAGAGCCTTCTCACAGTCTCTACAGCAGCAGGATCAAATGATGCCTGCAATGATAATCAAATAACTTGAGTAACAATGACACAAATCATTTTAATTGCAAATTTTCTTCCTATTGTGACATGTGAAGCTCATAATTTGTCAGGTCACTACTAAATTTTTTTGAAGACAGACCAACTAAATATCAGGTGGAGTACAAATTTGTGTGAGCTATTTCCTGACACTTTGAACAAAATGTATAAAGAACTAGGTGGAAAGACGCACAGGAACCCATTCTGTTGTAATAGGATCTGGACGATCACGACCGCCACTTGGTGCTATCCACAACAATTGGCCTCCTTTCCTGCAACCCTCTCCCAATGCATAATTTCTCTATTGAGAAACATGTAGAGATATCTAAAAGCTGCAGTAAATCATCCACCACAACAGAAAACAATCAATCAATCAATGCCCCACTCACTTGGCAACATTCACTACCTGAGCAGTAAAGTCATCTCCCTCAAAGTCCGGGCATTTGCTTTCTGCTTGCTTTCTGCTTCCTCTGGCACATCGAATATATGCTTCTTTGAATATACACACAAAAGGTTCCTACAACAAACATAGCAAAGAGTTAGTTACACTTGCACGACAAGTAAGGACTATGCCTATGTTTGCCAACACTAGGATAAATAATAGATTCTCTTCACCCACAGGCTCCTGCATCAATTAAGAGGTGGACTCTTTCCGATGGCCTTATCTGGGCCAACACTAGCATGACTTTGCCTGCATGCTGCTGCCTCAATTTAAAGGTGGACTCTTCTAACAGGTATAACCAAGGCAACTTGATTGCCCTAATAGGCTTGCCAAGCCCTTCAGTACCCACAACTTTTAGAATGACTGGTTGACCCAGTGACCCTAGCGGGTAACACTAGCATGGGTTGGTAGATAATAGAACCTGCACCACTTGCAAGGTGGAGATGATTCCCAACCCCTTAAGCTATTGGCGTGATGCTCTTGCACTACATACCTCAAAATTTAAAAACTCCACTAGGAGCAGATTGTACCTGCCCATGCTGAAAGGCTTGCAAAAGGGATCCAACACCACTCTATCTCCAGCCATGTATGTCTGCCCAAATTAGGACATGAATTGGCAACTTAATAATAATGTCCAACTTGAGAAAACCAACAGGTAGAAAACAGATGAACTGCATTCGAAATTGAACTTATGAGAGACCAGGTAGAAATCTCATACCAAATTCTCTGCTAAATAGGGATGAGTATGCTCAAGCAGCAGTGCCATGACAGCCGGATCAGCTTCTGTTTGATGGTTTGATAATAAAATTACATTGTGCCCCTGCGTTCACAAAATACAATTCATTCCAATTCATCAAATTCTGTTGCAATCAATAAGAGCCCCAATTAAATCGCTTGCAAGAGTTAGAAATGTCCTCACCTCCTTTAAGTGTTTCTCCATTTGATCCAGTACATCCATGTTTCCAAGATATGAATTCCTGTCCAGCCCACGCCCAACCCTTCAGTGACTCCTACTGAAACTCTTCATAATGTGATTGCACAGGATGATGTCTCATTTTGATAGAACAGATAAGTGCAAAACTGTGTTCAATTAGTTATTTATAAACAAAGATTTGTCAACTAGAACTCAAGGAAAGGGATAGGTGCTCTGACATTGTGTAGTACTATCTCTGCCCCTTGTGAGCAGTCATATTTGAGATTAATTCTCATGATATCAGTTTCTCTTGTGAGTAAAAGCCATGACAAACAAAATAGGAAACCTTAAAATATGTAATGAACTTCATTTGTGATAGAGCTACTCCACCCACCTAAAATTCAGAAGGGGGCGCACATAGTTTTGACCAAACATATAGTAGTTGTACGGGTCCATCATTTTCCGGTGGTATGGTGGAAATGTGAATGAGTCCTGCAAACAAATCGCAACAACAGACGAAGCAGGTTAGATAACACCAAACTTACTAAGACGCCAATTACAAGCATTTGCAAGAACAAAAATAGCTGCTGACAGACAGGTAAAGAGCTCTCAAGGGTACCTCAAATTGCAGAAGAATCCGATCCAGCACTGTGGACATGACTTGTACAGCAACTTCCATTGCATTTTCCACACCACTGCTCAATACCTGGTAAAACATTTCACTCCCCAATTTCTTAAGAAGTTCTCTTTGACCTAAATGATGCCGTAATCCTGTTGCTGGGATTGCAGAGAGTCATGCACTAATTTGCACTAAGGAAAAAACTTGGTGGGATTGGGAGAATCGAAGGATAACTCAATTTCAACCTGCTGTTATGCATCAGAAACAAACATGTAGCAACCAAGCAAATTCGCTGAGCAGAATCGGTATTCTCCACACGCATGGAATCTCTTAGAACAAACGAACAAACCGCGCACAAAATTCAGGATTAAAACTAGAGGTCTCAAGTATACCGCATCACGGTAGTTGCTATACAGCTCTTCCATACCCGCCCCTGCTCGTGGTGGCAACCGACCCGAATCTACCTCCTTCGCAATTGCCAGCATCAATTCTGCACCCAGTTTCCAAGCTCAAATCGAAAACTTTGGTGGCATTTGCCTTCTCAAAATAAGCCGAATGAGCAAAAACTTACAAGAGCTTCTTAAACCCTAAGTGCTGGTTGAATTGTGCATTCTCTCAAGCTCTGAGGCATAGAGGTTCCCTGTTTCTACCCTCTAACAATTCCCCGCCTCTACAGCCAACCACTACTTCGAAAGAATTTTATAAAACAAAAAACTCAAACGCGGTTTTATCAATTCCATCAGGACCTGTGACATCAGTTCCTCTCCCAAGGTGATACAAAAGCACGAGGGTTTTTGTCTCACGCATTCCTCTTCTAAAAATTTGAGAAACGAAGAATCTTTCTCGCACGAAGAATCTTTCTCGCCCGCCAATTCAATTCACCAACCAAACGTTCAAGTTGGCTAATTTTACGTCCAACTCCCGGAAGAATGTATCATCAACCCTCAAAATTCACCATATGCACCATGCTAGCATGCTACGAAACAACACACGGTTGAGTTTGGTTGGGTTGGGTTGGGTTGGGTTTCTTCCTGAATTCCAACATCCCTCTTATGTTGCCCCCCAAATCCATCCCATGAACATTATATCTCTCTCTCTCTCTCTCTCTCTACCTTGTTCGGAGGACACGCCTTCAAAGCTCCGCGAGTGGCTCTCCGTAGCGACGGATGAATCCTCGTCCATCGCCCGCAGACCTGCGGTGGTCGCCTCAGCAATTTGCGCCATGGCCCGAACGCCCCTGCGCGGCTGCGGCTGCGGCCTCCCATTCCCGAAGGCCACAAGATCCCACGATCTTCCACTCCCGCCCCACTTTACGGATGGCACGAAAATGCGCTCCACCTGCTCCCGCCGCAGCCTGCGGCTCCTGAAGAGCACAATCGACTTGGAGTTGGAGTTGGAGTTTATATTGTGAGGATGATGATGATGATGATGATGCGCGGTGGGGTACGTCACTGCTGCTGCTGCGGTCGTCGTCGTCGCTGTGGCAGCAGCTTGCAACCCCGCTGCCGCCATCATGGCGACACACACCGCTCTCGAACTCCTATCCTATCCTCCCTCCTTCCCCCTCCCACCCAACACTCCTCAAAAACTCTCCGAAACTCTCTAAATCTCTACCCAACTCTCCCAAACAACAAATAGACGCGCCGAGACGCAGCAGAGGGGAGGAATGATGAGAAGAAGAGATAAAAGAGAGAGGAGGTCGACGAGAAGAGGATATGATAGGGGGGTGACGAGAGAGGAATAGAATCCTTTGCGACGGAATTGGGAGAGAGAAGGAAGGAGAGAACCAACCAACCAACCAAAGGCGAGGGAGGCTGCCTGCGTTCCAAGGGAAGGGTAAGTTAAAACACGCTCTCGCGAATGAGAGGCCAGGCGTCACCCAAATCCTTCTTTCTAACTACTCTAGCCTTGGCCCTTGGCTTTTGCTTTTGCTTCCCTCCTCCCACCCCTACTACCTTACCTACGCTCCCTTTCCTCACATATCCTACTCTTGGCCCCCATCCTTGAAATCCCAATTCCAAAGACTAATTTTAAAGTGGCCCAACACTTTTGTGTGTGCCGAAAGTTTTGTTTCCACGTTGGGTTGAACATGGTCTTCACAAACAATATGGGTACGCCATGTGACAAATCTTGTCTCAAAAAGGATGATTTTGTGTCCAACGATACATTGCTTTACAGTACTTGTTGTGAGTTCTGAGGTTCCAACTCCTTTCCGTCGAAGGAAGGTTGGGTAAGACGCTCTCTTGAATGAAGGTCGGGAGGTCATGCATCACCCAAACCCTTCTGACTTGCCTTTGTTCCCTTGTGCTATCTATCACTTTTGGGATCCTACCTACCCTGTTTTTTATTCATTTCTCAATTTATGTTCCTATCTTTAACCCCGACCTTGAAATCTCAATACTGTAGAGTATTTTTTGGTTAGACTTTGTGTTTGCCGAAAGTTCGATTCCATGTTGGGTCACACATGGAGTCCATCCTAAAAAGGGGCAAGAGCCCTTACGCAAAGAGGCTCTTCGTTTATGCTCGCTTTTAAAGAAAGTTGACATTTCTATCGCATTGGGTTGAACATGATAATGACCACTGTGGGTACGATATGTGGCAAGACTCTTCCCATGAATAAAATTTTGTGTTGAACCAAACATCACTCTATAATATTTATTTGTGAGTTGTGAGGCTCCAACTCTTTCCTTTCAAAGAGAAAAGGGCTAGGAGGGTAAAACAATCTTTCAAATGAAAGGTCAGCAAGCCAAGTGTCACCCAAATCCTTCTAACTTGCCTTTCCTTCCCTCAGGCTATCACTCCTGGAAGCCTACCTACCGTACTTTTATTTATTTCTTATAATTTAATGTCCATAACTTTAACGTCAACTTCAAAACCTCAACAATACATTTTTGTAGAGTGTTACAATTCATCACTTCGAGTGCTAAAACATTGGATTGAAAATAGTATTGACAATGTAGGTACGACACGTGGCAAAGTTACTTTCTAGGTATTTAATTTTGCGTTGAACTAAACATCATTTCCGGTAGTTATTGTGATTTATAAAGCCCACGATTCCTTTCTCTCAAAGGAAAGGTCAAGAGGCCGTGCATCACCCAAATCCTTGTAACTTGCCTTTGATTCCCTCTTATCACTCCTTTGAGGCTACCTACCCTACTTCTACTTATTTGTCATTTTATCCTCTCCACCTTCATCTTAAACAAAAGAAAACTCAACTGCAAGTTGCCACACCACCAAATCCCCTTGAGACTCGCCCACCCAACCACCCATCATAGACCAACAACTAACATTGCAACTTTCTAGTCCAAAACAAAACCCCATGACCACGAGGGCAACAAGTGGGCCCCATTAATGTCTCAATTTAGGGTAGGGGGATTGCAATATAAAATATTCTCAAAGGGGCCTCGCATGGTCTTGAACCCGGGCCTTCGAACAAATCTAAAACATAGGCACTCACCAACCAACCCGCACGACTCCAAGGGGACAATGCCAAAACCTACTATCATAATTAAGCAAAACAATCCATAACCCCACACTACCATAATTACAACAGTTAGTTTTTTTGGCACAAATTGAGAAAATCAATTGCAAAGGGAACCCAAAATACAACCAACCCGGGCGAGCCAGTGCATCCCGAGTGGAACTCAAGAAATGATGCTCATCTGAGGTCTATCCATCCAAGTGACAACTAAGTTACTCCGAGTCACAATAAGGTTTTTGACCCCCCACGTACAGTCGAACTCGTTAAGGACTTCTTGGTAGGCCACATCCGGGGCCTCTTCCAAATCCTTAAGCATTCGTTTCCACTCAATCCTACCATAATCATGTAAGGACAACGGTTAGTTATGACATGGATACCTAGAATAGAGCCACCCTCGAAAGGGGAAGTAACCCATGGGTGAAGAGGCTCTTCATTCATGCTTGCTCCATATGGAACCAACGTTAATATCTACCTATCTATCTCATTTTATCCCCCTAATTCTTAACCCCAACCTCAAAACCTCAGTAGTGTAGAATGTGGTCTGATGCTTATTTAACACTTTTGAGTGCCGCAAGTTTAATTTCCACGTTGGCTTGACCAGTCTAGAAACAACATGTGGCAAAATCCTTCCCAAAAATCATTTTTTTGTGTCAAACCATACATCGCTTTACGGTGCTTATTGTGAATTGTAATGCTCCAACTCCTTTCTTTCCACGGCAAAAGGGGTAAAACACTCTCACAAATGAAAAGTCATTAGGCCATGTTGCACCCAAATCCTTTGTAACTTGCCTTTGCTACCCTCCTTTCACTCTTTCGAGGCCACATACCCTACTTATACTTATCTCTCATTTTATTTCCCTAACGTCCACTTCAACTTTTAAATGCCAATGTGGGTGCCATGCCTTCCTTATAGAATGCTTGCCCTTATCGCCTTCCCTATATTTAAGGCTTATTTATATTCACACCCACTTTGTATAATGCACCATTGTATTCATACTAGTATGGGCATGTGCCATCCTAGTGCGTTGCACCCATGCATATCAATTAATGTCCCTTGCCATCCTTGCATGAGCTATCCTCTCAACATGCCATCATCAATGGCCAATCAATTCTAAAACTATAGTTGTTTGATTAGGTGCACTTGCAATCACCACTCAACTTGCCCAAAATGTGTTGTAGATGTTCATAGTAAGGTAGAAATACCTAAAGCGGTGAATGACCACTACAGTGTAGTGGTGCACTAGACTAGGGGTATAATGATTCTTGTGCGGACCCAAAATGGCTAATTGGAAAAGTGGTGGCTTGAAAAGATGCACTGCTAGATGGGATGCAATGATTGACCGGATAAGTGTTGTTTCACACCACTTGCGATCACTTTTGGGTTAACTGTTTTGTGTGTCTTTGTATGCAGAGTAGAATATTTTGATGTTTAGATTAGGGAGACTCTATTGTACAAGTAGGGGGTTTGACTTACTTGCCTCTTTGAAAAAATGTAACTAATCATTTACAAGGAGTAAAATTACGAAACAACTTGCATTCCTCATCATTTCCTCTTCTCCATCTTTGAAAAAATTGCACAAAATTTCAAGCCACTCGTTCTACCTTACATGTTCGGGGGTCAAATATATATTACATGTTGGGTGCTTTTTGAATATGACCCACTAAAAGTAAACAAATAAAACAACATCCAATCCGTCATTGGTTTATTAGCTATGTGAACCACAAACTTTCCTAAACATAAACCCCCGATATATCATTACGGGTCCAAATTGTGAGAAGAGATTTTTCCAATGGGCCATTATAAGTGGAGAGGATAAGCAATCTTCTTTTGATCACCAATTCACTTAACGATGTGAACCACAATGAGGAAATGTCATTTCCATGTGTTCTTGAATTAACATGAGGATACCACACTAAATACGATATTTAGTGTCACCAATTCTAATTGTCTTGCTCAACACTAATTGTAAACCTCAGTATAGTGTCACCAACACTAAATGTTAACCCAACATTATTTGTCATTCCTTGTAAATTTTTTTGGAGATTATAGACTTACAGTGTTGCAATTACTGTCACTTACTAAGTGATTTTTTCATCCAACTTTTAATAATCCATGACAATATTTCATCGCAAGTTGCTGACAACAGAAGGTAGGGTTTTGGCCAATGGATGAACTCATCCATTATCTATGACAGTATTTGTTCACTTATTCATAAGTGTCATCCAAAAAGTTACCATAGTGACATTAAATACCATACGACACTAAATATCGTATTTAGTGTAGTTGCATATGATGAATAGAAAATATCATTCCCAAATAGATTAGTCATCGCCACACTAAATTGCGCAAGAAAGTGAAGGCAATTGTGTGCACAAAATAACTTGTAAGAGAGCATTGCAACCTTCTTCAAGAGGACTAACACTTTTCGAGTATTATGTTGTCTTTAATGACCCAAGTTAAAGTATCGCCTCCCATGTTTGCTCTCCTCTTGTGGGCTTGCTACACTCTTTATGGTATTAGTTGCACGCACACTATTTGCACATGGTCACATTGAATCCTAGAAATGTCACATCCATTAATCGTCAACATTAACCTATTTGTCATCATTGGCAATAATTTGAAACAAATACTCTTTTGTGTGTGTTATATTTAGTGTAAGGAATAAGAAACGAGGAGTGAAGTAAGGAATGAGGTGGCAACTTGAGGTTGATCCTCCACGTGTAACATACATATTCATGTTTGTCGTTCATACTAGAATATTGGTAAATCATCATACAAAAATATAATATTCACATGTAATTTATATGTGCTAACCTAATCAATGTCTCCGTACTATCATAATCATTACCAAACTAGGATTTAAGTACATTTAAATTTATGCATGAATTTTGGATAATTCCAACTACTAATTTGTTGTTGTGGTGTTGTTGTCATTTGAAATTTTGTCCCCACGAGTGCACATCCCTTTTTATTTTCGGACAAGTGGTTTGTCCAAATATACTTAAATGCTAGTCACCAACATTTATATTTTTAATATTGACTCCACCAACACAGTCACGTCCGATACAATCTCTACAATGCCTTCTACTTGAGTTTTACTTTCATCTTTGTTGTGACATTAATTGGAAACATTTTGACAATTCATTTGAGCCTATACTTCAATATAGGGTAGGTGACATTACCAAACATGTCACACTAAATATCATAGATAGTAGAAGTACACTAAAAAGGATATTTAGTGTTTGATACACTAAATACAAACGCATACACTAAATGTCAATAACCCTATGAAAGTAAGTAACTTTAAATGTAAACTCAAACACTAAATATCAATTATGGTAATATGTGGAAGTTACATGTTTGAATTTGGTGTTAATAAGGATATGAAATAAAATAGCAATGATAAAAGGAAAATATAACAATGATAAAAGGCACATTTATGTCTAACACTAATTGTCAAGGAATTGAACATTAGTGTTGAGCAAGGTAGGGTGATAACAACATTAAATATAATCAAACACTAAATATCATTTTTAGTGTAGTGCTTTTGTACATGACGTTATAGATGGCCCAACAAGATTGGGGTGATATTTAGCAGCGCCTACCAAGGGGGAAAGGGAGAACATTGATTGCTATGTAGAGTATTGTACACCCATGGTCCATGGATATTTATTTATTTAGCCAAATTAACACCTAATTTAGGATCAAAGACCCATAAGTAGTCTAGTGAGTTTAAATTAAGGTTAATAATCAATAAACCTATAGGGGGCAAGCTTTTATAGTACCCGCCATGGAAGTTGTTGGGAAACAAAACGTGTAAGAATAGCAGGCACGTGAGAGTTGAGTTTGTGTAGCTTGTGGCAACGTACACTTAAATAGTGGATGTTGTAGGTTAACCTTGTGAGGAGGGCGCAAAATAATCCCTCCAATCAATCTCTTTCATACAAGCTTGACTTCTAGCCTCTCTTCGATGGGTAACACACCATGGGAATTGTTGTCCTCACTTACTTTTTGGGACGATGCATCATAGACATAGTTTGGTTCATGACACCTACCATGGGGGGGTGCGATAAAAACAACCGCCTCCCAAGTTTATTGTTTATTCATTTGTAATTGGGTCTCACTGGATTAAATCATGGTCTTTGAGCTCAATGTAAAGGTTGAATTAGCGAGAAATAAAAATCCATGGGTTGTATAAAGTTTTCATGCATTTTTAGCATCCCCCATGGTAGGTATCACAAAACTCTACCCCGTGAATATGCATAAAGTGCATAAACCTTTGTCTTCAAGCCCGAGTGCACCTTTGAAGGCGCTCCAGTAGATGACTTGATCAGAAGGCATGCCCACCATTTTGAAGTATGAATAGAAGCCTCATTGGCAAATATTTTGGTAGTGAGGTGCAATTCCTACTGTATTCAAAATAATGCATCGGATGGATGCCTAGGCATTGAGAAGGAAGGATGCTTTCAAGGGCGAAACGCCATGGGGAGATACCGTCTGTGATCCATGGATCTCCAATCGGGAAACTGTATCCAAGCAGAGCGGCGGCGAAACCAAAGGGTGAATATGTAAGACATCTCTACCCCATGTCCATTGCCTACCAAACTCCACCGTTTATGGTATTTAGTGTCACGTACACTATATCCTAAACTAGATGCCTACATGTCTCAAAGTGTCACGTCCATTGATTGCAAATACGATACCATTCATCAACACGAGTAACTTTTTTAAGTGGAACTTATTTACATTTGAGATTTAGCGCAACACATTGGGATACTTGAGATATTAGCTTTTTTTTGTTTTAGTATGGAAGGGGAAGATATTATTGAGCATCCTAATGGCAAGTGTCATGTTTTCACATTTTAGTATGCAAGAGGAATATATCTTTTGAGCATACTACTTGTGAAGTGTCATTTGTGTACACTTTAGTCAACTTGTAGACCATGTGTAACATATGCATACACCCCAGACACTATTGAACATACTCATGCCAAGATATTTGGAAGCCCATTTGAATGTCGATTGTCATGAGGTAACATTGATGAAGAAGTTGTTGATCATTAGTGTGACCTAAGCATATGCCTCAAAATAGGGTAAGTGACACTATTACGCATGTGACACTAAATGATGTACTATTGCATGCAACATCTTATAGGGATATGAAAATCATGTGGGTCCTACCTACTATTTGATGCAAACTTCTTAGCAAGTGATTTTTTGCTCTCTTAAACTTAATCTCTTAGAATATACCAGTTTATTGAATATGATTGCACACTATTCTTCTTGACTATGCTGGTGGGCCACATAATAGAGGTGCTCATGGTAAACCCCCCTCCCCACACAGCATATATATATATATAAATATATATATAACGTAGAGATGCCCATAACTAGTCATTGAAGGTATTATGCGCCATATATAGAGAAGTATAAGGGGGTGCAAAAATTTTCCCGTGTAGGAAGATAGAAATCAAGATGACTACAAAATATTGGTAATTTTATTCCTAGAATTGAAATTACTGTGAATTTTTGAAGTCAAAAGTTGGTTCGAACACATTACGAATTAGTGTCCAAGGAGATTTTCGGGCATAATTGGTCAATATCTTGGTGTTTCCAAGTCCAGTCGGTTGCATGTTGTGATCTTTCAGTTTTTCTTTATTAAATCAATGCATATTCTATAGATTCCTCTAAAATAACCCGTAATTTTCTTGAACTCTTGAACTTCAACCGGTTATTTCTCAATCTCAACCGGTTCATCTGTAACTAGCTGTCAGTTCTCCCCTTTCATTGTACAAATGTCTATAGTATGCCATGACCACTCATTTGAGATGAATTCCTCCTCACTTTAGCACTCAAAACCAGGGACATGTGTCATGGCACTATCTATTCCATGTTGATACCATGATTGAAGTTGAAAACTTAGAAAACCAAGAAATGTTGGTGTACAAGTTGGCAAGAAGGGCGTGCATTGTTGTTGATCATCATCAAGAACTTCTTCAATTGTTACCAGATTGTGAGTTGCTCTTCCTCAACCTTGGAAATTGCATGCAATCCTTCTTCCTCTTTGTAGCACCCGCAACTAATTGGAATTTTGGAGCTGAGCCTAAAAGAGTTTCAAGTTCTAAACACTCTTGGGAGTTGCTTTCGGATTGTAAGCATATGTTAAATTTTTTTTGTAGAAGTGAAAATAAATACCTTCATGGGGTCTAGATTATGATCTACAGACCTCTACTTTATGGAAACATTTGCTTATGATTGATTCTGAAATCTTCGACAGTCTCACAAACTCGTGTTCTTTAACATGACAATTGGAAATCATGTCATGCTATGCATGAAATCCCAAACCCTGAACCATGGAACCTTATTTTAACCACCCATGAAACGAAATTACTAAAATCAATCCCAACTTGATCGAAATTCCGATATACTATAGAGTCTTGTTGGGGTCTTGGTCAGGAATAGGTGGTTCGACTCTAGTTATCAAGATTAACATCTTGAAGTGTATTTCGTCACTTCAAGGATAGTTTTCTCATTTATGTAGAAAAATTGCAGGTTTGTGTGTATCTATTGATCACTCCTATATTGATTTTTCATTTTAATAATTTCGGCCTTGAAAAATATAAGGCAAAGTCCTTTGACTCGCATTTTGAGCTCCGGCCCCGTCCCCTTTCAACACAATTGCTTATGGGGTTGTGGTGTCATGGTTGCAGCTCTTGCAATGAAAAGTCATTTATGTCCATGGACATATGAATAGTTGAGGCGGCTTTGTGACAACCTCATTAAATCATCATGTCATGGGTTTAATAAGGAGAGGTGGCTGCAATTGGTTAAGAGAGAAACAAAGGTTTGTGGCATGTTTACACTAGTGACCAATGACCATGACATGACCATGACCACACTTTTTAAAGTTTCTCATTGGTTGACAAATGAGTGTTGAGCCCACTCCATTTGACACAAGGTCACCAAAAATAATAGTGATCATGTGAGAAACTGACACATGACTATAAATAAGCAATATTTGATGGTTGACCCAATTTTGTGATGAGAGAATCCAAATAGGTTGTCTCATAAGAAAATGAAGTTGACCATATCATTAATTTGTTATTTACAGTAATTTTGAATTTCATCAAATATATTTTTAGTCATTCTCATTTTTTATTTTCAATTAAACCACTATGTCTTGGTATAAGTCCGTCGTGACCAAGGGTTTCTAGAAGTGAGGTGAATGCATCACGCTCATGGTCTCTGGACCGCCAACCATGACCATAAGGAATCCTAAATTATTTTTCCTCACAACCCTTGGTCACAAGTGTGCACTGTCCCTCAAGTAGGTTTGTATGGTGGGGAAAGCTCGATACCCCATAAATAACATTATTTAATTGCATGGTTGTCTTCTATTCCATATTTAGAATTTGACACGGGCCTCCACTATCTTACCTTCATGGGAAGAAAATGACGTTGGTACGAATAATGAAGAGTGTTGGTATGAATAGTAAGAACGTTGTGAACCGTGTAGGTATTTTCAGTGAATGATACCGGATGAACAATGTTTCATGTGAATAGTGTTGGGAGTATAACTCCATGCAAATTTCCAAGTGATAGCATGAATGTATGAATAGTATACGAGTATACTTACTTTGTCTGGGGACCCACATAATATAATTGACATATTCCAATGTCATGGAACCGACCGCCCCGGGCTAGATCACATCTTCATTCAAATGGGCCATGCCCCCCCCCCAAACGCCTCCTTCACTGCCCGGTCTCCTGCCCGCACCTTTGTGGGAACTCTTCCCCGTTGGGAACCAATGTGATAATACCTAGTCAAAATTACAAATATTCAAATAATGAAAGTGAATTACTTGGGAATAATGAAAGTGATGTTAACTTGAATATTTGTAATTTTGACCAGGTATTGTCACATTGGTTCCCAACGGGAAAGAGTTCCCACGCAGGTGCGGGCAGTGAAGGAGGCATGGGAGGGGGGGCAACCAAATGAAGATGTGATCTAGCCCAGGGCGAACCGACCCACATGGTTGAATAATGTCAAGTTATGCCTTTCAACTGCCTCCTCCAATCACATTCTTTCTCTATCCACCCCCTACCCTACTCTAATTCCCATATGTAGCTAGAGTTATTAGTACCTATATCCGGAAAGAACCGGCGGTTAGTTACAGATGAACCGATTGAGTTGGAGAAATAACCAGTTGAGGTTGGAGACTTCAGGAGAATTACCGATCATTTTAGAGGAATCTATAGAATATACCTCAAATGAATGAAGCAAAACCGGAAGATGTCAACATGTAACCGGCTGGATTTAGAATCACTAGGATCTTGACAGACTATGCCCAAAAACTTCCCGGGCACTGATTAGTACCACTTGGCAACTTCCATTCAATTTAATAGGCAATAAATGCCTTTGGATATTCTCCTTCCTGTTCTTAGATTGCTGATTTCTTGGAACTCGCACTTGGTTGTAATTGTACTAACAATTTCACTGTGATACTGCTGGATTCTGCCATGGGCTGTACTAAATATCTAATTTAGTGTGGCATTAAGGGCCACTTCACACATGAGCCAAGAGCCGTGACCTTGTAATGGTGAGGATCCTTGACTCTCATCCAAAGGCCGTACCATGGGGGTGTTGGGAAAGCCGTTTTATGTAGTCACATGCCCTCAAGCATAGTGTGAAGTGAGAATGGACCATGTTGTTGGCGGAAAAAGAGGGGAGGATTTGGTCTAATATAATATGTCTCAAACTTTATCAATTTAAGAGAATTACTTGGTGGTGTTTGTCTGTCTTGGAATCTGTTTTGGAATTTGCCCTGAAATCTGTCATGTTGGAAAAAATATTTAAAAAGTCATGGTCTACCGGAATTTGTGTCAGGCCCACCTCCAAGAGGTGGGCCTGACGCAAATTCCAGTAGACCATGCACTCTTATCCACAACCTGCCATGTAGGACTCCATGTAGACTTTTCATCCACGAACTTTTCTTTGGGCCTTTAGGCCTTCACCTCCTAGTGTGAAGTGAACTTGGACGGTCTCCACCTTTTCGACCAATGAGAGCTCTTACATTGCCATGGTCAGAGGCCTTCAGCCTTGTGTGTGAAGTGGCCCTAAGATTGGTGTGCCATGTTAATTAGAGGGGAGAGGTCTTTAATTATTTTTGTTTATTTTTTGGTACAAATCAAAATAATGTCAATTGCAAAAAGTAACCAAATACAAGCTACGGCGAACACCGATCCGTGGGAAAATTGAGTGATTAGGCCCATAAGCGGCATGACTTTCACTAAAAGGATCAGGTGGTCAAGTCATTGGCAAATCAAGCAATTTAGAAGTCGGAAATGGTGCAGTGGTCCATTTTGGTAGTATTGTGTAGTATAGTGTAGTGGGACGGAACTAGTAGAGTGATTATCCCAAATAGTGAGTGTTACTATTCGGAGTCACACAATGATATAACTATTTAATGAGACTGCAATATTTTGCCAAGCAAAGTCATTTATGTTCTATAATGTCCAAACAACCTCTTGAACTTTCATTAGTAGAAATTGAATTTTAAGTAAGACATTATTGCACTGCATAACTGTGAATAATAACACACACTAATTGGGATAATCAATGTAGTTGCGCAACCTGCAATGCAACATGAATTTGGATAAGTTTGCATACAATCATAATAATTGTGTGCATTCAATCTACCCAACCAAAAAAACTCCGATCATTGACGTTATGTGAAGATATGCCATTGCACGTTGTGTGGCCTACATAGACCCTATGACAATGGTAAGGAGGCTAGCCAAGAGTTTTGAACCTTGAAACCTCACCACTCCTAAGTAGCCAAGTCCACTCATGACAAGTGCACAAATTGACGTTGTTAACCAATTTAGTGAGAACTTTGATGCTTATAGTAACATATCAAGGGGCTACAAAATGAGAGGCCGGACTCAAAAAACGTACACTAGATTCTTCTATTAATGTACGCTCCAATAACGATCCTTACGATAGCCACCATCTTTGAGCTCACTTGAGCTCCTCAAATGAGCTCAAAAGTGGTTACCCACCATGAGAACTGTCTTTCAGCTCGTTGTGCTTTTCAAAATCGGAACACTTCAAGCTTCTTGCACATTTGAATTTTGTTATGTGAGTGAAAGCGTAATTTTATTTCATCACCGCTTTTGTGCATGTATTGATATGGGTCACCTCGTAGCCCTGATTGGGAAGCATATAGCGAGGTTGCCCAATTGTGTGAGAAATCATATCTGCATGATAGTGGCTTCAATCACTCTCTCCCACTTTTGTTTGAAAAATATTGAACTCAGTGATATCGTCCAATGGAATGACGGCGTGATCCTTGCAGTGTTTCCAAGTGGTCCCAATTTGTCTTCTATAGGCAACTAACCCTCTAACACACCACATTGGGTCATTTTTTTTCCATGACGTCATCCTTAGCCACCATCGAGCACTCACAAAGACCTTCTTCTTGGCCTCGAGCCAATTATTCCTTGCACGATCCGTAAGAGCATCCCACACAACATGTTGCACTTTCTAAGTAGGCCAAGTTGTTAAGTTGTTTCCAAAGAATCCATGGGAGCCCAACATGAAGAAGGACCTATTAGAATCAATGGGAGCCCAACATGAAGAAGGACCTATTAGAATCAATGGGCCATTGGAGTAAAGAGAAAGATCACCTCTAGCATGTGGGACCGGAATTAGCAAGTGCACCCGTTAGTCCTATTAGTGCGGGCTACCACTTGGAGTTACTAGAACTTTTTTCATCGAGAATGTCATTCTTTACCGTGTAAGGTGTTTCATATTCCTTGATATGCATTCTTGCACTTTCAAACACATATTAACAATTATTTAATGTGGTTGCCACTTGTTTGTCAAAACTTTAAGACTACGTGTTTAGAAGAGTCCAAATGGTTACGACATTGATATGTTTGTTTTTCAAGAAATGCCATAATCATATAGGACAAGTTTCAATGGACAATCATGGTGCGTTCATATTAGGGTTATGGTTCCAAGAAACTTAGGGTCCATAACACATCTTAGTTGACCTTACTTTTGGATTCAAGATTGGACCCAATGTTGAAGATCGGGTACTCAAACTAGGAGAAGAATTTTCTTTAGTGGGGAGTCTGGATCGTCGAGATTTGACAAGAAAGTGTCGCCACGTTAGTGTCACTTTGTAATTCCACACCTTGGACCACGACCCTACTGTAAACTCTTTGGGTTTCAAATTTTGCTCTCGACCAATAAGATCATCATCATGTCATTATTAAGCTATTGAGGGGACTTTCCATTAACATATATATCCCCCTCCCCCCCCCGGATCTAAGTCCAAACATAGGCCTACTAGGCAAGCGGTAGGCAACAAATAAAAATTTGCATGTCGGAAATCAATATTTGGTTGTCATCCAAGGGAGGCAACCGCCCATCTGGGGTTCCGCATAGGTAAAAGTTATTTCAACCTAACATTATACATATTCAACATTTTAAGTGGGTTATCCACTAGTGCACTAGTAGAAAACTATGCCAAAAATAACGCAAACCTTTCCAACGGTATATTACACGCCCCCCAATTCCTAAAATTTTACGAAAAAGAAAAATATGTAATTGTTTAGCAATTGCAAATGAAGTTGGTCAAAAGAACCGCAACCGATTTCAATTACGATTCGGCTGCGGTTCGGCTGCGGTTCTTTTGGGCATAGTTTTCTACTAATGGTGATTCCTAAGCCTACCCAATTGCGCACAACTGTTAATAATGTTATGATGTTTTCTTTCATGCAGAAAATCCACATGCTATTGAACACCTTGTCACAAACAAAACCACCGGTATTGAATTGCCTATCTACATAAACATTGGATTCACATTCTTCTATTTGAAGCTTTGCCTATCCTAATTGAATTTCACTTAAAAATTAGTTATTAAGATCCCATGACATGTACTCATGTAAAAATGAACCAAGGTCTAAGCCATTATTTCACTTTACATGAGATGTGTTTGGTAGCATGAGGAGTAACTCCCAATGTAATTTAACCTTGAACAACTTGGGCGACCACAAAGTGGTCGATTTCTACTCAAAGGGTGAAATCATGGATTTTCAAACCTCTGTTGGAGGTCCTCCTTTCATAAGATGTTTAATTTAGGTTACAATGCATCTTCTGACTATTGCAATTGATCAAAGACATCATTTATAGATTCTACGTCATTGAGAAAACTTCAATTTCAGTGCCCAAGTCATGTGCCTCTTACAAAATTTTCCTCTAAATCTCCCTACCTACTAATGAATACCTACGAACAAAAATTTGGATAAAAAATTAAGCCTATGATATTTTTATTTTTATTTATTTTCCATGCAAAAATTGGAACTAATCCAAATATGATCTAATCATGTTGAAATGTTGGTTATAAATTTAGTATAGATTTACCTACGTTTGTGGGACGTTGCTTTAGAATTTGCACTCCTTCAAGCACACCAAAAAAGTACTCCTATATTGTGCTTATACTTTTTGGAAATAGATCCAAGCGTTCAAGGGTTAAGGGGTCACATGGCCCACCTCCCACTGCATCATGATCCTCGTGATCAGCACTAGGTCAACGGGCTCACATTCATGCCGGTACGCAAGTATGGCCGTTATCTTTTATTTCTTTTATTTCTTTTAAGGGGTCACATGTGAGAATGGGGTTTTGTCAAAGGGCCTATGAACTACTTCACATATGTATAGCATATTCCATGCATTCAATAATTATTTTTGAACTATACTTATCATATTTTGAGACCATCTTTCTAACAGTCTAAGTTTTTACGACAATTTTGTAATTTCCACTGCAAATTTTGAAATGAGATCCTATATTTATTGCACCATGTTTTCTACTGAAACGTTGGATACCCCCTTGGTTAACAAACCTGTGGATAAATTTGCTTATATGAGTTTGATTGAGATTGGACATCAAATTTATCGATTACATCGAAATACAAAGATCTCACGTTATGATCATATTTTAGGTTTAACAATTAAATTAACTATGTAAACGATTTTATGTTTGTTAAACCAAAAAGATGTTAATGGGACTGAAAGTACATCACGACGGTTTCAAACCAGCTAATTTACGTGTCTCTCATAATATCCAAACAAAACAAAACGGTATTGATACATCCACCCATTGATACGAGTTATTCAAAAGCAAATTACTAATAATTTTCTAAAACCGATTGTTCTTAAACATGAGTTGGCCCTAATCCTATTTTGCATTCCATGGAGAGCTAGACTTGCACATGCTCTTCAAAGGCAACGACCACATAACGAACTCAAAGCTTTAAGTTTTGGCAATACAATAGAAAGTTCAATAGTTCCCATGATAAAAAAGGTATCATACATGTACTTGTGTGAAACTATGCAAATTCTAGGAATGTATAGATGCCAAGCACCTTGGACAAGTACAAGCTTATGTAGGTTCCTAAATACCTTGCACATTGTCCAACATGTAGATACTTGAATGAGCCAACGGAGACCCAAAAAAAAAACATATACACACTTGCCGGCATATGTTCGATATGCTTATTCCTTCACTTCTACCAAGGGCTCGAGTCTTCACAAGGCATTTGAGTCCGCACCACCCAATTTTGAAGCTTTTTGACCGACACATATGGGTTTGGGCTCTACCTCGAAGGCTTGCCACACATTTTCATGGTCGCTTTGTGTGATTTCGCATACGAGAGTACGAATCCTTGTTTGTAGATGGAACCACGTTTATGGGGTGGGCATGGGTCCCTCTCAAATTGCCCTAGAATCAAGGATGATGAGGAAAGTATTGTGGACATTGTAGAGCCGTTTGTACTTGGAGAGTGAGAATACGTTTGCTTACACTTTTTGGATGACAACCGTTTCTTATTGTCGATGATCCCTTTTCGGAATTCTCGTGATGCGCGTTTTGGGATTGCTTATAGAAGATAAATACATATCATAATCTAGGGGTCCGAGATGACCCTGAACTACCGGGTGATAGTGGAGAGGTGCCCATTTCCGAATGGAGTGGTGGGCGGTTCGATTCTTGTTGTGAAATCTTCTCTTTATTTGACGGAAAAACTAGCTAGGCAGGTAGGAAACCAAGAGCCCACCCACCGCAAGGTAGGCAGTAAACCCTAACATGCATCAAGAGGATTCTTGACCAGGGTAGGACCAACGGGCTCAAATTCACGTCGGATTGCCCGACTTTGGTTATTCATTTATTTATCATGATCTAAGTTGGTAACAAATTTGGAGCCGTCTTTTCCCATTTGACAAATGACCATCGTCAAACACGATTTTCACTTGGTGTTGCTCGTGACAAAAGTGAAGAGAGGTGATTGCAAGACGCTTCACCCTTGACCATAGATGCAAACTCAAACGTAAACCCTTCATGGGTTTATAAAGTATGGATTTTCGTGTCTACACCATGACCACATGCCTTAGGACTTGCGATCCTTATAGAAGTACATTAAGTAATTGATGGACTTCTTGCATTTGTTAGGAGGTTTGATGTGCTATGCCGGGGGTAACTCCGTTGTAGCGATATGCATTACATGCAATAAAGGGGTGTTTTCAACAAGCTTATGAAGTACACTAAATATGAAATTTAGTGTCATATGGTATTTTATGTGACTATGGTAACTTTTTTCGGATGTCACTTCTTATGAATAAGTGAACAGATATTGTCATGGATGATGGATGAGTTCATCCATTGGCCAAAACCCTACCTTCTCTTGTCAACAACTTGTGATGAAATATTGTCATGGGTGATTGAAATTTGGATGAAAATCACTTGGTAAGTGACAGTAATTGAAACAATGTGAATCTATAATCCCCCAAAGGTTTTACAAGGAATGGCAAATATGTTGGGCTAACATTTAGTACTGGTGACACTATACCGCAATTTACAATGAGAATTGAGCAAGACAATTAGAACCGGTGACACTAAATATCATAGTTAGTGTAGTGTGCATATTCATGGGATAGTCCATAGTTTCTTGGATATACCTAGTCTATCTCATTTTGTTATTATTATTATGCCCTACATTCATGCCAATTGTTTTATAAATTCAACAAGTGAGGATTTTACCCCACCTTTTTTTTGCACGTGGTTCTCAATATCTTACAAAGAGTGACCTCCTTGGGGTGCTATGCAATTGTTGAAAATTGATCAGAATTGGGTAGCCACAAAGGATACCCACTAAGGGGTTGCTTACATCATGGACCATGAAGTTGTCCCATGTCAAATGGCCCTTTTCCATGATTACACTTCCATGGTCAAATTTATGATAAAAATGAAAATTTTAAAGCCTTTGAGCCCCTCGCTAGGTGTAAATCAAACATGGACCAGGTGGAGTGACCATGCACCCAAAATTGGATATGCTGATTTTTTTTAATATATGCCCAACAAGGACAATTTTGATATTTTCCATGTTTTTACCGTCTCCCTTCTTCCTTTGTTCTATCCTCCTAGTTACAATAATGTTTGGCCAAAAAATGATAAAATATCAAAACAACATTTCTTTGTTGTGGTGCCTCGACTTTCGCAGCGAGCAAACCTCTTTTGCCTCTCTCACTGCAAAACCCGTTTGGACCATGACAATGGCTAATGTAGGCGTGAAAATAAGCCTTCTGGGGATCTCAGACTCCATGGTCGCTTTGACATTTTTTCCTTGTTGTAAACCAAACTGAGCCCGAGACGAGTTCAACGGCCAATCACATATTCTAGAGGAGCATCGGGCAACTTCATGGTCCATGATGTAAACAACCCCTAAGAAAATCGTGTTGGTGTATTGGTACCTTCCCATCTTCAACTTGTTGTCACACACAACATGATTCATGTTGCAACATTCTTCGACCTTCGTGCATAACATTCTTCAATTATATATACTACGTGTTTGCTACGTGGATACTCATGAAATATACATGTTAGGATCAAACTAGGCAAATGAATATGGAAGAGCTTCGGCTTGAATCTCGATTTTGCAACGACGTAGGAACTAAAACAAAGTAAAAATAGAAAGTGAACAAGGAAGTGTGGTTACATAATCCTATGGTTATCTTTCAAATTAACGATTAATCTTCTCACACACTCAAGTGTGGTATTCCAAATTGAAACCAAAATTAATGATTAGTGTAGCATTGAACGACACTTTTTGTTCAAGGACAACTCTATTTTTGATTCCCGGGGAAGGTAACCGTTACATTTACATGAGTAGGTTATGTTACAAAGTGATGTAATCTCACCCGCTACATGTTTAGACCACTTGCTCTTTTATCTAAAACACCTAGAGGCTTTCTTGAGTTGAAGTTCTATCCAAATTTGCATGTAGCCAATTGGCTCATAACTTTTGGAGCCGTCGTGAATGTTTTATTCATTGCCAAAGTGAAGATTTCATGCTCATTACGTGATCTTACAAGTCCCTCAATCATGTTGACTATTGGATCTAGAATGGTTAGCATGTTTTGAGTAGGTAGTAAATCTTTTCTAAACACATGTTTTTTTGGTCTCAGACTTTAAATTTACACGTGACCACATATCACTCAAAAACATGTGTTCATATTCTTGCTATGTTGGAATTAGGTACGTCTGCCTTAGCACAACAACACAAATTTTGAACAACCTCGACACCAAATGCTATGTTAATGAATGCATAAGAATTCACATTCTTTTCATAATTTTGTGAAAATTTGCAGCTTTAAAGAGATATCGAGATTACAAATAATGATTTAAGTAGTTCAAAATTTTCCCTTTGAATAATATATCAAGGTTATGCATATTGAAAGATTTGAGAACAAGACATCCAACGGAGTGGAGCCAAAACTCATTTGTCAACCAATATTTTAGCAGTAGTGTGACTCCAACTACTACTTCTTTCCTTAAGATGGGCATCAAGGCTTTCATACCTGCAATTTGTAGCTTTTTATTTGATGTCTCAAACTAATCACGTAAATAAAGTTCAGACCCAATGTGTCTATAATCATGGGCTCTCTCAATTTGCTCTTTGTCCATGTGATTTACCTCTTGGTTTAATTTCCTTTTGTTGCGGCCAAAGATCAGTATTTTGGTCTTATAGAAATTGATACAAAAGGCTAGAGGAAGTGTATAACTCGTATAGCTTGTTCAAAAGTCTTTATAAGCATGCTCTTGATTTAGAGACCAAAACAATATCATCAACATAAAGGAATATGGCAACCACTCTGCTAAATAAACATAGAGAATCCTTGTCAATCTTGTCCAAACATGTTTCAAGGTCATCAATGTCCAAGCCAAATATGCCAACACGAGTCGGTTAGTTTTTTTGAGGTTTCACATGACTTACATGATTTCACATAGTGTAATGAAGAATATCTACCATCGGGATTTTCGGCTTCGTTTATTTTGGGGTCCATCAATTTAGTAGAAGTTCTACGCTCCTTGGAGGTAGCATTTAGGGTTTGGGCATTTGCAAGCATTGGGATAAAAAAAATTACATTCAAGTATGTTTTTGTAATGCATCGGTATTTAGATAATGAAGAGACAATTTATTGGTTTTGTAAAATCCATTAATTTGATAGGAAATTTGTCCTTTTTTTCACTCCCGAAAAAGTTGTCAATTTTGTCCGTTTCATACCACTCCTATAGATTTATTATAATGTACCCAAGGATGACATGTGGACGGCCAAAAAACAAACACAACTTTTATACACTATGAACAACTTACATCCATATGGTGACATTTCACTAAACATGTGTTGATCTCTTTCAAACAATTCATAAACCCAAGTTCACTTATTTTCACCTTAAAACATCCAAGTGTATGCAGGGGTTAAGAGGTGACCACATCTCTATTTGTCATGTTACATAGACGGGTGTTCAAATGGATAACGTTTCAGTCATTTAGTACTAAATTGTTTTCAATGGTTATCTATATATTTTGCATATTTGACCTTCATGATTTGTGTAATTTGGACTCTTGTACAGAAGAAGAAGAAGAACTTCGGTCTCTGAAGGAAGCTGGAGTGAATAGAGTGTTTGTTCATAAAACATCCTTGGCCATGCCCTAAAGTACAACAACGAAGGACTTATGTACAATGACAAAGGCACCACGGGCCTTGGCTTGGTGGTTAGGGCTCATGGCCCCCAATGAGGAGGTTGTGGGTTCTATTCCCCATGCTGGCGTGGTGCTCACCACCTTAGTCCACCCAACTATGGTGGGGGGTCCTTGGACCTTGTTGTATGGGTACCTCAAAGCCCTTTGGGGGAATGCCATGTCCGGTATCTTCAAGGCACTTGTGGCTAGCTAGGAACTAGTGTGGTGTGTCACTATAGTGTCCATCCTCGAAAGGGGAGAGTAGTATTGTCCCAATGTCCCCTTGTCCGGTGGGCATCGGGTCATTGGCATTACGAACGGACACTTTATTCACGCCGGCCCCTTGCTAAAAAGGGACCGGAGTTTCTATCTATCTATCTATCTACAATGACAGGTGGTCTATAAGTGATTTGAGAGAGTGTTATATAAATTATGGGACTTCTCATCCATTTGGTGACACAAGTCTACTTGGGATTAACCGGGTCATGATTTGTCTCATACATTAACAAAAAATGTAGTTGTCTAATGAACCTATTGACAATTGTTGTGAATCAATTCTAGAGATGTCGAAAGGGTGTGGTTACGTGGTTGGAAAAGTCACTAAATCGTTAACACGCGGCTTAAGATTGTTGGCCTTTCTTTTGGTGAGCTTGTGTGCTTGTTCACTTCCTAAGATTCTTTTGCGGGCATGAATCATGGGGTTGTTTCGAAAAAAACACGAGTTGGTGAAAAACTTCTCTTTGGCTAGTTTTGTTTTTGTTTTTGTATTTGGCATGAACTTGGGTTACGGATACGGTTTTCAATTAGGTAGAGGGAGTTTGAACTACACTCTAAACTCCGTAGTATCACACTTGTGGCAACCAAATTGCACATGATATTACAGAGTTTTGCAGTGTTAACATGGATGCGTGATACTATAGAATTAGTGTAGCATGTGACACTATGGAATAACACAAAGTGCAACATTTGAATGGTGTGGTGTGGTCCGCTCCACTTGGCTTTCCCGGGCGATGTGGCATATGCATGCACCAACATTCAACAAGTGGCATAAGAAGAAGAAGAGGTGACACTCCACATATTGACACATGGCGTAACACGAGGGTGTGGGTTGACTTCTCTGATGGTTTGCATTAATGACAAAATTTGTGATATAAGGGAAAGAAATGTGACAATAAGGAGTGAGATTTGAACTACGAACATCCGTTCCCTAGGGTTTCGGGATATTAGAAAAGTGAGTGACATTATGGAGGTTGATATTACGGAGTTTAGGGTGTATATTGTGTAGATGTGAATTGAGGGGGGTTTCTTTTTGTGTCTATTTGTGAGCGCAACAATGATGGCTCATGAATAGAATCAAGTTTCTTGGATCTCCTTACAAGTCAATGGTTAGTAATCATTTGTCCCGGGGGCTTAGGCCGTGGAGTCTTCTTCACCCTCTTGTGGCGGGCTACCGCAGGCGCTATCTGTATAGTATTTCAACCAACCCATGGCTTCGTCTAGCTCTAAGGTAGTTGGGTCTTAAATGGTTACTTTTTCCGACTAGCCGATTCTCCTAAAATACGAAACACACAATAAGGGCCACTTCACACACGAGATTGAGTGCTCGTGACCAGTACACGTCAAGCACTCTCATTGGTGGAAAAGGCGGAGCCGGTCCAAGTTCGCTTCACACTACGCTTGAGGGACCAACGGAGCATGTGAATGCAAGATGGATGTAAAGTCTACATGGATTCCTACGTGGCATCGAATGGATCATATTTTCATGGTCACTTGGACTTTTTTCTAAAATCACCTCTTGGAGGTAGGCCTAACACAAAACCGGGAGACCATGGCACTCCGAAGGCTCACAACCATTGATTTATTCTATTTTATCATGTGTAAGGACCCGCATGAATAGAAATTTATTGAAATTGAATTTGGTTGAGGGCGCGGTCACATATGACTTCACATTACACTTGAGGGTCCGTGACCACACCACATGATTTTGGAGGTGTCTTGGGACGGCCTTTGGACACTTTCTTTTGGGCTGAAACAATTTCATGGTCATGGCGCGTGTGTGCCAAGAGCCGTGACCATGAAATTGTTTGAGCCCAAAAGAAAGTGTCCGAAGGCCGTCCCAAGACACCTCCAAAATCATGTGGTGTGGTCACAAATCCTCAAGTGTAGTGTGAAGTTATGTGTGACTGGGCCCTCAACCAAATGCTATTTCAATGAATTTCTATTCAGGCGGGTTGTCACACATGATAGAATAGAATAAACCAACGGTTGTGAGCGTTCGGAGTGCCATGGTCTCCCGGTTTTGTGTTAGGCCTACCAGAGGTGGTTTTTGAAAAAAGTCCAAGTGACAATGAAACATGATCCATGTGGACTTTACATCCATCTTGCATTCACATACTCCGTTGGTCCCTCAAGCGTAGTGTGAAGTGAACTTGGACCGGCTCCGCCTTTTCCACCAATGAGAGTGCTTGACGTGTACTGGACACGGGCTCTCAGTCTCATGTGTGAAGTGGCCCTAATACTACTCAACCCTGTACCCTTATTCATATTGCAGGACAAGTCACCCACCGGTTAGTTCTTGAGTTAATTTTTGAACATTTCCGCCGGGGGGGGGGGGTATTCCTCCATTGGTTATCATGCCTAAGAATTGTCATTTGAACAACTTTTAAAATAAAATAAAATTGGGCCCACATTTCAATTGGTTGAAATATGTGACTACACTAAATATTCTATTTAGTGTCACCAATTCTATTTGTCTTGCTCAACACTAATTACAAACTGCATGTGTCAGTGTCTGTACACCCTCCCAGCCCCCAACAGGCAGATAGGAGAGACGAGCACCGAGGAGCAGCAGTCGAGGGACCGCGAGAGTTGAACACCGAGAAGAGCAGCGGTCGAGGACCGAGGGAGACAGCAGCGAGGCAAGCAGGAGTCGTGGAAGACAACCAGATACCCGGGGAGAGAAGAAAGGACAGGTGGCGAGCCAAGGAGCAGCGAAGGCCTTGAAGACCGGATGAGGGCCGGCCTGCCGGTTATGTAGCGGCTCGGGAACGCCCGGGAACGAAGGGGAACACATCGAGGCGGCTCGGGCACAAGGAAGCGCACCGGAAACACGCCAAGGTGGTTCGGGAACGCGTGGGAACGCCGTCATCATGCCGGGAACGAACAAGTTAGTGAGATAGGATAGTTAGTAGTCTAGTGAACACCTAAGCAAGGGTAGATGAAAGACATGCCTAAAAGGATGAAAGTCCTATTAGATGAACATAAACTATTCCCTTTAAATGAATAGATGCATTCCGGATGAATGAGGCCTATGGATGGTAACCGTACCGCGTTGCACATCTAGGTTAAGCCAAGAATTCCAACAAATGAACCTCACAAGTACATTTTACATTCGAGCATTATAACTGCTGTTAATAGATCCGGGCAGGCTAAAATTAGACTGTGACCGGATATATGGCTAAAAATAGCCGAAAACGTACATGTGGCATTAGGGGAAGTTAGGCCTAACCGCCACATCCAATTTAAGGTAGATTTTGAACACTATTTAAGAAGCCAACTTAAGGCACATAATACACTTCATTCGAACGCACAAACTCTACATGAGTGTCAACCTCTAGCTCTCTCTCTCAAGTTAATACATTTAGCCGAGGTTTTCGTGCCCTAACTCGGAGGGCAATATAAAGTAAATGCGAGTAGCCGAGGTATGTGCAAAGCCCTAACTCGGAGGGCATATTAATATAAGACAAGTAGCCGAGGTATTATCTTATCCTAACTCGGGGAATTTAAGAAACTTGAGTACACCAAGGCAATATAGAAGGAGGACTCTTGACTTGGCTTACCTCTGGTAACTAATAACTTCATCACAAGGGAATTAACCAAGCGTCAAAGGTCCGAATCAACACAAGGTGAAAGAGGAATTCGAGCCTAGAGGTATAAAGGACCCGAATGAAGAAGATTACAGAGGGAAGGTAAATTTCACCTCGGCGATACACTCAAGTAACTTTCCGACCTCAAGCCGGCCACGTAAGAAGAACCATTACAGTAAAGCTTAAAGGAATCATGGGTGAGGGGAGGCGAGTTGCGGGCTTGCCGGCAACTGGTCCCATCATACCGGGCGTGGCTATATACTAAATTATCACATGGTGTTGAAACCCAATCAAAGGGAATTGGCCTAAGGGGTTTTCGAAGCATCTAAGGGGTATACTTGGGGATTTTAGGTAATGAGTTTAATACCTCATAAATGAGGGTGATAATGATCAAACATCTTTGAGTAGAAATCGGTTTTATCATATACATTAGAATCACAAGGATTCTAATTCCTCGAAGGTTCTCAAGTGATTTTGGAATGCTAGAGTTTATACGAGGTTAAGGTTGCTCAATAGGATACCAAACGAATACAAGATGATTCTCAAGATTTCTATAATGTCAAAGAATATGCTTTGAACTAGAAACTCTTTGTGGAAACATTCTTGGAATTATTCTTAGTAGATAATGAAGACTAGAAGATTGCAAACCATGAAAGATATTGTATGCAACAACTAAGTGTTTCCTTTGAAACACTTAACCTTGACATTAGGATTAGGGGGACATAAACTTGAGAAACCAAGGTACTTTCTCCTAGAGATTTATAAAGAGTCTTCAAATACAACATTCTGGTTTTGAAAGAGAGTGAGATTAATCTACTAATCATTCAAACCATGAAAGACGCAAGATATAATCGGTGAGCAGGAACTAGGTTCCTAGGAACATTTAAATATTAGAGATTTTGGATAACATAAACTTGCAACCTCAGGTCAACTACTTCAAGGGAACTCAAGAGTATTTAAATTATAGATTACAAGATTAAGTCAACAAAGAGTTAACGGACACCTTCGCAAGTATTGGAATCTAACATGATCTAATTTTGGTGGGAGTAACTTCCATGTAAACCGGTTAGCAGCGGGTTACACCGTCTAAGTTGCTGAGGGTTGAAGGTGACCTCGACAGTGTCACCAACACTAATTACAAACTGCATGTGTCAGTGTCACCAACACTAAATGTATAGCTAACAATATTCGTCATTCCCTGTAAATTCTCTTGGGCATTATATTTAGAATGTATATTTACTAACACTTACTAAGTGATATTTCATCCAAATTTCAATCATCTATAACAACAGGATGCAAAGGAATGCCAATCCATATATCATCACATAAATGTTACGATGCAAAACATACCAAATTTTGTAAGTATTTCAATATAGAAAATTGTAAGATGGGATGATAGAACTTGTAAACTTGGGGTGAACTTATTTATAAGAAATATCATTAGAAAAGTTGCAACAATGACATATAATAGCATATGATAATACATATAATACTTATAGCAGTTGTTGGTTTTCCCCGTTCATTGTAGAGGAGATGTTTGACCCATGTCACTGAGGCGCTGTGAATGGAGGGTGTGTGGTCGTGGGCACACCACATCCAAGCCATCCATTCACAGATCCCCATCCTACGGTCTACGAAATTGTTCGGGTAGCCCGAAAAAAAACTTTCAACATATGAAAAATCAATGTTTGCAAGATGAAGGGGTTGATTGTTCATCCCATCGTATGAGAGAATTTGTGTGGGATTTTGAAGGTTCCCATAGGGTTCCTTCAAAATCCCACACAAATGCTCTCATACAACCGGTTAAATTTCATTTCATTTCAAGGGGGTTGGTCAAAAGGGGTGATGTCATTGAGTATCCAACATCAGTGACGTGGATGTTTGAGCTTCCCTTGTCAAACATCCAACATAAAGTTTTTCAAGCTCTACCCGAGGGGAAGAGAAGCCAAAAGTTGGGGCAGAATAAGAGCCTTTACATTTGTCACATCGCAATCGACGGCCGAAATCTTCCTAGCCCCGACCACACGGGAGGCGTTCATATAGGGGCCACACTGGGGGGTCCAACCGGCCCCCAGCCAGCCCGGTTGGACCCCCAGGTGTGGTTGGTATATCACAACGCCTCAACGATGTAGATAGTTGACAAGGGAAGCTCAAACCTTAGGCATTGATCTCCCCAGCCATGAACGACTACTATTGCATCTGAGGAATATGTAGTTTCATTTAAACAACTTTGCCTCTTTAGGTTATCACGATGTTAATTTGGTTTCTTATAGAAAGTAGTATCCACTCAATTAGGGTAGTAGATGGGTTGTGACAATTCACGACAATGGCAACTCATGAAGGGCCGAGATGGTTCTTTGGGGGAGGGGGGACTTGGCAAAGGTTGTGATAGTTCGGATAGACAATGCTCAAACAATCATAAAGACTTAGAAAACATAAACTACTTTTCAAATGTAATTTGTCATTATAATTATAACATGTTCTACATCTATTGAGATTTATTTCTATTATTGATAATAATGAAGATTAAAATGTAAGTTAATGACATGTATAGCTTGCTATTAAAAATCACGGAGGAAACAAAATATTGGTTACAAGTGATGAATTGAGGGTGCAAGATATGGTCGACCATATGGAAATAAGCTCACAAACTAAAGCGCTAAATATAAAAGGAATATTCACTTTATACTCCTATATCTTTTGCATCTCTATTCCGATTATGAAACATGAAGTGATGAATTTTGTGATTCACAATTACTAATCGGATGAGATGATACTCGAGCCGATGCAACGATGGAAGTGTTTGTGAAGTTGGAATTGCCCACAAGAGGGTTATGTGGCCCTATTGTGGAATCCCTATTCCAACTCCCTGGACAATTTGACTGTTGGATTGGGTTAGGATTTACTCTATCCGACCAACAACGACGAACCACATAATCCTCATTTCAAGTTTCTTAATCGAAATAGAGATGCAAAGCTTATAAAAAATGAAGATTCCCTCTCTCTATAAGTGGTCACATACTAGACCCTCCCAATTGAACGTGTTAACCATTCAACCTAAGTTAAATAACACAAAGTCCAATCTTATTGTAACATGTCTCTTACGTTTTGGTGTCTGGACTCCGTCCTTACACACATGACTAAAGGTTTGTGACCATTGCATTCTAAGATCTCTCATTGGTCAAAAAGGCTGAGACCGTCCAAGTTCTTTACGCTAGAAGGTGAAGGCCTAAGGGTCCAAAGAAAATTATCATGGCTGAAAGTCTACATGAATCCTATATGGCAAACTATAAATGATGTTTCATGGTTTTGCTAGAATTTGCGTTAGGAATATGCAAATTCCAACATACCATGTCAATCAAACAACTGGTATGGGTTTTGGATGAGAGTGGAGGGCCCTCATAATTACATGGTCACGGCCCTTGGCTTGTGTGCGAAGTAGCCCTTAGTAATTATACTTGCCATAAGCTTATACCATACCACTCAACTATAAGTATCCAATTACAAAGAGTGACCACAAAAAACATAACATTAGTCAACACAAGAGCTCACTTCCAAGCCTTGGCTAAAATCATACTAACATTGGTTCATGTTTATGAGGTAATTCATGTTATATTCTCGGCATCTTAGATGGATGGTTCATGGCCCACCCAACTCACCAAAGTTACGTCCCTCTACATGCATGACACATGCTTTATAATTATGATTATTAATACCTTAGATAGAAATACTAACATAACATTAATCATATGGTGATGATGTCTTTGTGGGGCCAGAAATATGGGCCGTTTATTCGCGTATCATAAGACCCGGATTTCGCCAAAGTCTTAAGTTTAGCTTGGCATGTTGTCTAGTTGCCACCCCGACCACCAACCTCACAAGGTGGGCAACATGTGTTGTCACTTGATCCATCTCCTACCGTTGGTATCTACCCACCTTCTTGGGTTTAGGGCTTGCATGTTTCCATTATCTACCTACATGCTGCGACCACGCGGTTGCACCCTAAACCCCCCTCTTACCTACCCAGCGGCTCTTGGCCCCGCTTGTGCCACCGGACCTTGCATTGGAGCGTTCGGTCATATTTCTAAACCCTCTCAATTACCAGATGGTAGAGATTTGGGACCCAATTACGAATGTCATGCATTCTCGGGGTTTTCTTAATCACAGCTGCATATATCAAGGGTGGAAAAAAACCCAATTTTTTCCAGCCGATGCATTGGGTTTTTGGTTCTGATGCAAAAAACCCATATTCTGCAAATAAAACCATGGTTTTATTCCAACACTCAACACTCGGCACTTGGCACTCGGCACCACCATTGGCGAACATTGGGTCCTCTGCCTTATAATCTCAACTTATCTGCAATAAAACCGAATAAAACCGGATTTTGCTGGACCTTAGATGATTGGGTCTTTTAAAAAAACTATGAAAATCCCAACTGTAAAAAATTGCATGGTGCCAGCCTTGGCATATATGGAAATAGGTGCAAGCTAACAAAGCTGATCAATGTTGTGAAGTTATGAGGCCGAATAAATTTCGAAGTGAAAGTTATTCCATGTGGCAAGCTTGTGTTTCTTTCTATCTACGCTTCTTCCAGCTGGAGCTTGATAAGCTTCTCTTCCTCTCCTGTCATTCGGTCTGCTTTTGTTTTAGGCTTTCCACTCTCCTCCCTTTCGATCGCAACAGAATGTAGAAGCTGCTCTCCATAGCCATGGAGTTGAGAGACGCCGCAAAGGCGGTGCGAGCAAGTGTACACAAGCCAGGTAAAGTCACACTATGTATGCAAACGGCGCTGTAAACTTCTTTGAAGTCAGTGCATGCCACGATGACGTCGATGGAGGCTAGGCCGGTGAGGCAGGATTTAGAGAACGGGGTGTTGGAGGGCGGAAGAATTTGAAGGATAGGAAGGATGGGAGGAGTGAAATCCCCCGAGGTGAAGCGAGCGTTGTTGCATCCAGATGCACCGGGTGACACTCGGTGCACGAAGAATGACAGAAGGAGGTGGAGGTGTACTGGAACCAAGGTAGAAGGCTCCAGGTTCTGTTCCCGTCATGGGAAGCAGCCGGCTGGGAATGCGAAAGTCCATTCTACGAAGAAGTTGCTTGGAGGAACAGATGGAGATGCAACTGGAAATGGAAATGGTACACCTCCTGACAAGGAGGGAATTGCTAGTGGTAATGGTAATTCTCTGAAGAAGTTGGATGGAGGCCCAGATGCAAATGCAAATGTCACAATTCGTGATGCGGGGGTAAGTGGTAGTGGTAGTGGTGATTCTCTGAAGAAGTTGATTGGAGGAGGAGGAGGAGCAGGAGCAGATGCAAATGCAAATGGTGCAGTTCCTGATGCAGGGGGAAGTGGTATTGGTAGTGGAGGTGGTGGTGGAACAGGGGAAATGCGTGTTGCAAGTCCGGATGGGGTTGCAAGCCCTGGGGATGACAAAACCGCCTTAGGACCAGCTACTTTGCCTTTGAGTACTGGTCATGCAGCTCCAGAGTTGGATCTCCGGGAATTGAAACAGATGTTGCAGTTGAAGTTGGCCGAGTCCACGGCCCGAGTGGATGAGGTGAACATTTCCTACATTGTATGTTTCTCTGTTTGTTTGTTTGTTTGACCCGCATCACCAAGTTAGTATGAAGAGGTGACTGAATTTCTAAACTAGTACGTGGATGTGGATGTCGATCACATTATCTTTCCTTGCAGGTGACTTGCAGGTTTTACAAAGTTTAGCGAGTGTGGACCAGCTAAAGACATCTCTAAAATGTTCTGGCTGCTGGCTTTACAATGCATCAGTTTATGCTGTGATTCTCTGTCTTTTTGGCGTACATCACCAAGTTAGTATGAATAGGTGACTTAATCTTCAAACTAGCGTGTCATGGTGTTGTCGATCACATCATGTCTCCTTCCGAAATGGTTGGTGACTTGCAGGTTTCACAGAGTCTGGTGTGGATCAGCTAAAGTTAACGCTTGTTTTATGCAAGGAATATCAGGTGGTCTTGTTGCTGAGCTTGTTCAGCATCAAGCCAAATGCTTAACAATTAGGGCTCCTGGCTGTCTTGGAATTGTTCCATCTCGGTGGACATCTCAACAATGCAATCAGTCTATATCATGTTTTCTCTGTTTTTTTGGCGTGTATCACCGATTTAGTACTACGAAGTGACTTAATTTCTAAACTAGTATGAGTGTCGATCACATTTTTTCTCCTTGCAAAACAATATGTGACCTACATGTTTTGTAAATTTTAGTGTGGTCCGGCAACACCACTGAGCTTGTTAACCATCTAGCTATTGGCTCAACTGTTAGGGCTCCCGGCTGTCTTGAAATTGGTCCATCTGGGTGGACGCCTCTTAAAGGGGAGGGCTATTGGCTGCTGCCACAAATGTTTAAAATTCTTGTATCTCATGTCATTAGAAGTCGTGACTCAAGCTTCCTAAAGGTGGAACACTTTTCAAATCAGTTGAATACCTTAATGTTAATGAAGATTTGGGTTAAAACACACAATATGGTTGCCCTTGAATGCAAAAACATACTAAGTATGTCAATGTCACATACTTAATGCCACATACTAAAGACATCAATGTCACAAGTGCATATATTTCATTTTCTTCTTGATTATGGATAATATACAAAATAAAGTTCAAAATCCAAAAATATAAGATGGATGAATTTTGGACTTGGTGAAACTCATTGAAATTGTGTATATGGCCGTACATTGAGCCCCTTGGCCCTTTAAGGGTTGAGGACTTATATTCAGTTTTCAAATTTTTGTCCTGCTAATTATCTGCATACCAAGTCTGACAGATGAGAGACTTATATCTAGTTATTATCTGCAACATCTGTGGATTTGCTGGGTTGGAGTCCAGTGCACGTATTGGAAAATTTGAGAATGAGCATTGATGTGGGAGCAGATGGAGAAGCAGATGGAGCAGCAGAGGGCTCAACTGGAAGCTGCACTCGAGAGGGACAATTGTACTAGCCAAAGCAAGGACATTGTTCCAAAGGCCCACAAGAAAGGGGCAGTAGTTAAAGTGGACATGGCTCAAGTACAAAAGCGTAACCAGGCCTTAATGCGGCAATTTGGTGTCATCTTCAACAAGGTCCATAATATCAAATCTTATGATGTTTGCCACATTTGCTTCTTGCAGACTCTCATTTGTTCCTGCTTCACACTGCATGCTGATACATTTCTCATCATCATTTCTTATTGAATGACTGATCATTGCTAGGTGTTTTACAGATCTGCAAACATGAATGGGCCTGGCCATTTATGGAACCAGTTGATACAGTGCGATTAGGACTATATGATTACTTTGATGTGAGTTTTTTTCTACTTTGTGAGCCTTTTCAATATTCACACTTGGACGTCATTTTATGATCAGGCACGGCTCCAACAGATCTTTACACAAAATGTTGGAATACCATAACATGCAGGTCATAAAGCATCCAATGGACCTAGGAACGATCAAGAAGCGCATCGATGAAGGATTCTACTGCAATGTGAAGGAAATGTGCAAGGATATGAGGCTAGTTTTTGCAAACGCCATAAAGTATAATGAAGCAGACACAGACATCTATTTTATGGCTATCAAGTTGTCGTCTAAGTTTGAAGATTGGTGGTTCCCTCTTGCCTCTAAAGTTGAAGAGCCTGAACAGGTATGCTATGCTTGAGTCTCTAATTGCAGGAGTTTTGGTGAAGGTTTTTGTAATTACGAGAGATCTCCTTTGTCATAAATGGGCTCAATTAAAGGAGTGGATGTGCATGATAAATGTGTATTGCGAATTTGCATGAGGAGGTGAATTAGACAAGTAATTGTCGTGTCACCTATTTGGCAAGTAGGTCATCCAACAATTGGAGGGTGTGCAGTCACCAAAGGGTGCAATGGCAATCGCAGAGAAACTTTCAAACTCTGTACTTTCTCAGGTCAATCTTTCTCTGAATCTTGAATCTCCATAGCTATTGGGAGTTGGATTCTCTTGTATACATGACATACTTGTTTGCCTTGAAAGGTTGGATTTGCACTTTCAATATCTCCGCATGCATGACATGCATCTGGAACCTTTAATTTTGGTGTTGCAGATTGAGGACCTGGAAAAAGAGTTGGTTCATCTACAACAACAAGCGCTCTCTAGGAAAAGGTCAAACCAGATTTACCTGTTCTTTCTATAGTTTTGGAGATGTGCTGAACCAAGTTGTGTCAATTAGGTGCCACGAGAATACATTCTGGTTGTTTTTGTGCCCATTGGTTGTTGAGAATGTTGTGGGAGCTTGAGTCTTCCAATTTTTTCAATTTGAGGTCAGATTAGCATTTGTACCATCCTCATTTGAACAAGAGTAAGTGAGGTACTTAGGTGCCTTGAAACCCCTCATTTTTGTTTCATCTTTTACAACCTTCATTTATTGTAATGATTAGTACAGGCCCATGGACTTATCAGAGAAGCAGCAGCTGGGGCAGAGACTGCAGCACCTACCCCCCCAAGTATATGAACGAGCTTTGAGAATTATTGAAAAGCAAGTTCCTGCTGCAGTCAAAACCCGGGGTGATGAAGTAGACGTTGATTTCACGGCATTGGTGAGTGTGCTGGTTTTGGTTTTTCTTTCTACTCTTGTGATATCAAGCTAGTGCGTTAATGACTATTCTGGGTAGAGATTCGAGTTGTGACATGGAAAATCAATGAGTTTCACTCCTTTTTTGCCTAGGCGGGTAAATCCATATATTGAGGTGTATCACAGAAACTTGCTTCTCACTGGCTCTGTTTGACTAATATTGCCTTCTACTCTTATGTTGTCTCTGTATGTTTGGAAGAGTTTTTTCCAACTCCAACAAACTGTTTTAGCTGGTTTGCAAGCTGTCAAGTAATATGCAGGATTTAGTACATTCCAGATCTTTTTGCATCATGTCCATAGGCTATACATATCTTGCCAAAGTCATTGTTACGGGTCTCTTCAAGAAGTTGTGTGGTTGCAGGACTCAGCAACTTTGTGGAGGCTACATTATTTTGTTCGTGTGAACTCTACTCCCGATCCCCACAATTCTGGGGATGCAGCTCAAAACCAATGCAATTGATTTTTATCCTGTGGATTCTCACACTTTTGCCGACGAAAGTTTAATTCAGATATTAGATTCTGATGGAAATCAGGTCAGTCTTGTTGAGATCGGATTTGAAATCGAAGATTTAGGAATGCACCTCAAATTTTGTCACTAAACCTAGCATTTGACTTGACAATGAAATATGTCAAGTTCTAGATCTATCTGGAATCTTGTGGAAAAGCTATGTGTAAATATGTGTAATTATATACCCTAGATCTCAATGGTTCCAATGCCAATGTGAGGGTGGGGTCGGAAATTAAAGGTTGCCTGGGGGTATTCACCTAGAAAACTCAAGATTGTCATGAATACAATCAAATCTAGATCCCTACAATCAAATCTAGAGCTTTATCCTCGGTTATGGGTGTCAAGTATGTATTTTTATTCTGCTTGTATATGTATTCTCTGTCTAGTGATCTTTCCCTCTGCAGGCTATAATGACAGCATGGCATTCAATTGTTGAAGGGGGTAGTTTGTCAAGCAAACTGAAGACCCTGTCACTACAACCTTTCTCTCATCTGCAAAATACTTGCTCTTAAGTTAAAAGCAAAGAATGGAGCTTCAGTATATTTACTCTTGTAGAACCTACAAGTTTGATTTCAAAGATTAATCCTGTTTATAAAATCTCGTTAAATTACCAGTGAAGAATATGAATTTTTCTTTAAGGGAATCTCTCCAGGTACTAATGTGACACCAGGTCTATCAAACCACAGAGAAGAGAACAAGAGGTGTGATTTTCAGGATAGCTAAATGTGCCAAGGCGATTAATACACCGTTTATATCAACCAATGTGGGGTTTGGAATATGGTGGATAATTCATCTAGTTAATCACATAAGTTTCAAATGCCTTAGAATTAGAGTGGAGCCATATCTATGAAATCCACAAGTGGCATTATGGACTAGACAGCCCATTGAGAGGAAAGTGGATAATGAGCCTCGGAAGTAGCGAGACATCCTCCTACTCAAGCTTGTTACGGGTCATAATTGACCAGCTTGTGGACAGATTCTAGAAATCATGGATGATACCATGTCTCTCATCATTGATAAAATGTGATGAATTCTGAATTCTGCTCTTGAATGAGTGATCTGCTTATGTGTCACATGCTTTGGCATGAATTACATATGAATGAATATTCAGATGTACAGTGAAACCTGCTCACATTGAACACCCCTGGGGATTGGCCATATTGTTCAATGTAGGCAGGTGTTCAATATAAGAGGGACACTCAAGAAGTCATCTTTTATTGTTTCTTTTGGAAGAACTCATGAAGTGTCACAGTCTTTGATTTCTCCATTTGCAGCTTTACGAGCTTGTGAGTTTGGATGATGAATGGGGCAAGATCATCCAGATGATTAGTTGTAGCATAATCCGTAAGCATTTGAAGTCCTTTCAAAGCGTCATACCCTGAAAATACATAGACACACAAACACACACACGCGCAGGGTGAATCTCAAGTGTCTGTAGTTTCGATTGTTCCATCTCGTTGCATGCTGTGGTGGAGTGCCGAAGGTGCACTATTTTGGGAATTGGAGGTCGTTCTATTTTGAGACATAGTACACAGGGAATTTTTGAGAGGAGTGTTAAAAAAGAAGCGTTCAACGTTCAAGGTTGGGGGTGTCTATTTAGAGGAGGTGCATTTGTATGGCAAAGTCGAGTGTACGTCCACAAACCGTTCAAAGTAAGGAGGTGTTCATTTAAAGGAGGTGTTCAATCTAACAGGTTTCATTGCACACCAACAACAACAATGGTGGTGCCACATGACATATGGACAACATATTTACATTGATGAACTTCATATTGCATTTCATTTTTGATTTCAAAATATCTCATGCTATGCGTTTTAGTGTGAGGCACACCAATGAGAAAGGTGGTCCCACATGACAAACACAAGGATTTTCACGAACGGAGCAGGGCTTTGCATGTTTTAGTCTGAAGACCAAACTGCCCTATGTAGTACATAATTTTTAAAGCGACATAACATTACTCAACAATGTGGGCCCTGATAATATAATAGTTGGAGGTTGGGAGCTCAATCTAAATTTGAGTCTCCTTATATAGCTTTTTGAACACCTTATTGTTGAATTTTGAGGGCCCATGGAACGATAGTTGAACGCTGAGTAATGTTATGAAAGCTTAGTTTTGATTATACAATTATTGTGGTCCACTTAATTCCAAGCACAACACAAATAGTTATATGGTTTAATTTCTAAACTTCCCTTGCAATGAGCCATGATTTTCTACAGAGTTTAAAACCAGTCTTTTTGAGTTTAACTCCTCTACTGGATTGTTAGGTTAGAGAGTAGATGACATGGAACTTTAGCTCTCTTAGTTAATGGCAATCCTAGCTAAACTTGGTGTGGCCTCAAAATTTAGTTGACTCTAGCCCTCAACTGTTGGCACCATTGGTTAAGATAATGCAACTCTACTTGATGAATGTCAGGAAAAAAATTGCCAGCATCTTTGTGGAGGCGCTTGTCAAAGCAAAAGAGAATCTACACTAAATATGATATTTAGTGTCACCAACACTAAATGTTAAGCCGATTGTCATTCCTTTCAAATCTTTTGGGGGATTCTAGATTTACAGTGTTGCAATTACTGGCACTTACCAAGTGATTTTTCATCCAAATTTCAATCATCCATGACAATATTTCATCACAAGTTGATGACAAGAGAAGGTAGGGTTTTGGCCAAAGTATGAAACTCATCCATCATCTATGACAACGTTTGTTCACTTATTCATAAGAAGTGTCGTCCAAAATGTTACCATAATGTCACTAAATATCATGTTTAGTGTAGTTTTCAAATGTCAACTTGATGAAAATGATTGGTTATTTGTTTGTGTTTGGCATTTGTGAAGGCTTGGGCCTTGTGGTGTCATTGCAGATGTAAGGTAGAGGGTGCTTAAACCAACACTTTAAGCTATTTCACATACATATGGCTATGTGGTTGATATTATATATATATATATATATATATATATATATAAATATTGGCTTTTGGGCTAAACATAGACATGTATCAAGAAAGAAAAAATAATTTTAGTCTCAATTGAATATTTGATGAATATACAAAGTCAAAACTACTAGCTTCCTTAAACCAATCCATAGGCCCCGTGTATGGCAACCTTGCATATGATGAGGACCCCCACCTTCATTGCCTAGAACCAACACAACATAGTTGGGTACTAGACCCAAACTACATCAAAGCCAAAGTAGTAATGGTACGCAAAGCCACATGGCTACCTCCATGATCCCACCTGGTTCACTTGCAAAACCATCACCTTGCATCCTGGGAACTGACCCCCTTGCATCCCGGGAAATGACCCTTGTGCTTTGTGGGCCTACCTCCTTGGCGTTGTGAATAGAATGGCTAGAATAGGCATTGACAAGCCACCCTAATCCCACATTGAACCAACCCGAGATAGAGTGGAGCCCGTTACCTACCCTACATGAAGGTAGTGGAGACCACTATGAGGTGGCACCACTAATGGCACCTAAAACCGTCACTCCATGGGCCCAGACACTCCTACATTGCTGGGTACGGTTCAAGGTTGTAGAGTGTTGGCAATTGGGAGGCGTTTATAGGTGTTGATTTTGGATGGGGTGTTGGTTTTAGCACCTCTACCTTAGGGGCTTCAGTAAAAGCAAGGCCCATAGAGGTTGAGGATCGATTCATTCCACATTTACCCCTTTCAAGGGATTTGGGATCTCTGGTTCCATTTTGGAGTGAAATTATTGCGATGACTTAGGGCCACTTCACACATGAGACTGAGAGCCCGAGACCATCACACTTCAAGTACTCTCATTGGTGGAAAAGGCGGAGCCAGTCCAAGTTCACTTCACACTATGCTTGAGGGACCAATGGAGTTCCTTACCAATGTAGTAATATTTGAAAGGTAGATGGGCATGCAAATAAAGTCACTTTTGCTTGAACATTTGTAGATACTTGTAAAAAATTATTGGATCAGAAAATATAAGGAACATATCAATTTCTTTATCTATTTTTGGTTGTTCACCAATACCCCAATCTATAGGTAATAGGTGTTCACAATACACATTGATTTCAGCTGTTAGCTTTGGGAAGAACGCACTCCCCATTATATATGTAGAGTGGAAGTAGTGTGGAGTAGTGTCCACAAGCATGTGGAATATGCAATTTTGAGATGAAGCCCCCATAGTCCTCTTGTATGCATTTCTTTATATCTTTGGCATGACAACTTCAAATCACATATTAATCTTTTTGGAGGCAATAATACGTTTGATTTTCAAAATTTCTTAGTTGATTTTTTTCAAAAAAAATCATCTTTGCACAATCAAGCTCCAAAAATATATTTATAACAAATTTTCTTCTTCAAACCTACTACACTTTTTTTAAAAATTGTTGAAATTTGTTCACATCTCTTGCACAAGGACTTCAAGTTAAAAGGTTCTATGTAGACGGTAGTACTTCTTTGACTTCCTACCTTTCCTTAATTGGACACAATCGCAAATAAGTTCATGTTCTATGCGGAGTTAAGGTCTGATAGATTGTTGAGGACAAAGCAACATGGTCTTGCAATTTCACGTCAACCCATATGTTTTTGTGGTGAGTTAGGATGAACTTGAGTACAAGGTGAACCCCAACTCTACCTAACATTCTACAATGAATTACCAACAAACATCTACAAAATCTAGTGTAGAGTGGGAAGTTTGCCACATTTCAACAATTATGGAAGGCACATAAAATAAATTCGACAAAATATGTCTATATTTCCCAAAATATATTGGCATTATTTTCAAAATATTTTATGGCAGACCAACTATTAACCTACGACTACTAACAAGGTTTCTTCAAAAAGTTCTTTACTTTTTGACCTTGCAACCCCCCTTTGTTTTGTTATAGCATTTATGAGCAATGTGTGTTACTATGTGAATAAGGCTTGACCCTTTAGAAGTTAAACTTCACGAGTTTATCATTTCAAATCTTTGTAAAGTTTATATATTAAGTACATGTCACCAAGACAAACCCACCAGAATTAAAAATCTATTTTCCTTTCTCATGTTGATCCACGACGGTCCCTCAACATGGTACATTTTCACTTTACACTAAGCTTGCGGGCCCATCAATTGGAAATTGGGATTCCTACTTCCCTGGGTACAGCCTTCAATTGAGTTTTCAAGGGCCCTTAGAATTTCAGGGTCACGGCTCTTGGTCCGCGTGCAAAAGCGGCCCTTATGATAGAGCTAAATGAAGCCCAGGAGCTAAGCTATGGGCCAAAGCTAATTTTGTGTAGAGAAACCCTGTCAAAACCCTCCAGCTTCATACCAACAGAGCCATCCCACTATTTGTTCTTTGTTAAAAGAGACGATTTTCACGCTGTTCTATATATATAAATTACATATTTGTCAATCCAACCCACAGCGAAATCGTGTTCTTGTCACACAGATCATGCTAGGGATGAAAATCTTGGACTAAGGTGGAGTTAACAGAGTTTGGTTTCCTAAGTGTTGTTGTTGTTGTAAAATTACACTCCAATTTACAGATTGCAACGTGCCTGCTCACACACTCTACGACTTAACCTTGTCATGGATGTTCTATTCACGATTGAAATCTCCTTCGCACAACTCTGCTAGCTTGAGAGTGTCTCCATTTGTGCTATTATGTCGACAAAACCTCGATCCTTTTCGATTCTGTTCCCAACTTCTCGACCCATTTCTACTTTGTCAGCTGCCGGCTGCACACTTGGGCTCATCAGTGCTTACTCCCAATTTCCATGTGATATCCTTCAACTGCTCGCAGAAGTTTTGATAAAACTGCACGTGCACACACGACCACAATAATAAGGATTTGTAGGTCCTCTTATCATTGGATTCTTCAGCAACCCAAGTGCTCACTCTTTTTCATTGTCAGTTTAGCATGGCTCGCAGTATGGTTCTTAGGAGACAAAAAGCCATGTAGTCTCCAGATTCAGGTTGAACATCTGTGATGTGGGAATCCTGATGGTTTTATGCTAAGATCTTTGGTAGTTTGATTCTCAAGTCTAGGCTGATGTCACTGAAGAATGTTATGATCAGAAACTTTATCCAGTAGCACTAGACTTATCTTGTTCCTGTGCCAACCATAATAAAAAAAGAAATAAAAAAAACCAAGAGATCCACCTCATGATAAATGTGAAGTTTTCCTCAGCCACATGGTTTAAGTGCAAGCTTGTTATTGCATTTGTGCAAAGGAGAGGAAAAACCCGTATAAAGAAGTCTGGTCTTTCATATGTGTCCATTCTCAAGCATTTAAGTGATGCGGTGGCTACCCTACTTGGGTGTCATTCCTTCTATTCGCACTACATGCAACTATCTATATGTCGGTTCGAGCCACCACCTACGAGTGGCTCTTCCTTCTTGTTGTACACGTGGTATGATGAATCAATCAAATTCTCTACTTCTAGTACCCACATCTTATAAACCCCAATCTCACTTTGGAAGCCCCCCTATGATCTTGTAGTTTTTTCTTACACACTCTTCCAAATCTATACATTGGCCCTAGCTGTCTATTGCAACAAATGTGTGTTTAACACATGAGGGGCCATGCACCAAATTGATAATAATGATCTCTAACAAATAAAACATTGTTTCCATGTTTTAGAATGCACAAATTATGTCTCTACATGTGAGGAATTAGTAAGATCACTATGAAAGGGTCATGTATAACTTTAAGGTTTTACATGCTCAGAGGAATGGTTATTAAGTAGAAGCAACTACACTATACAATTGACTTAGTGTGGCCCCCCACCCACCATTCATTGTCAACCCACAATCACTATATTCGTTAGTTTGAGGCTTTCTCTTGTCTCAAATTAATATATGGACCACAACAACATGGTCTAATGTTTGGGTCGTCCTACCTAAACCATCTTGATATGAGTTCTTAATTGGGTTCTTGATATGAACACCCGCTTCAAAGTATTTGCATCTTACAACATTCTCCAACATCTGTGTGATTTTATCCATGTTCTTATATTTGTAACTTCTCAAAATGCTGAAAAAGTCCCAAATTAACGAATATAGTGACATAAATGATCTTGCAATCATTGGGTGGCAACCAAAAAAGGTGGCATGGGACACTTGCTGCTGCAGGATAAGTCATGGAAACCACTATGATCAACATAACACATCAAATTTACATTATAATAAGTTCATCATATAATAAAGCCAAAGGTAACTTGGGCTGAAGGCAAAACACCAAAGTGGATACAATGACCTGGCATAAAGCATGGCCCAACAAATACCTTCCAATTGCAAAGGTGCAAAACATCGTACCTTATGGTATACCGAAGCATCACCCACAGCCTTTCGCACCTCCACCATATACAAGGAAGGTGCAACCTCAAACACCTGAAATTCAAATTATCAGTTTCAAGAACCTCACCGACAATGTTATGGCACAATAATTATCATCGAGAAAAGGGGTTTGCCAAGGCTTCAAACCTTGCCATATAATAACTCCAACATCAGCAGACCTTTTCAATGATAAATATCAAGAACAACAGTTTCCACAAATCTCAATAGTTGACATGCCCAACTTCCAAAGATTTCAACTATTCTCATGATGTGGGAGTGCATAATAGGAGGCTTTGTTAAACACCTCAATGGCCACAGCCAACTGCTGGCCTTTCCTCCATGCAGGGATTCCTTCAAGCCTCATCTGCCCCAAATCAAGTCCACAAGTGCACTTATCAGTATTTCTCAAGGCTAGATAGAGGGGTATGTATATATAGATGGACACATATAAACGTCGGCTCCTTCCGGAGCAAGCATGAATGAAGAGCCTCCTCGTCTGCACGTTGCTACCCTTTCGCGGGTGGCTCTATTCTAGGCGCTAACAAACAAACATGAACCTTCTTAAACCTAATAAAAGCAGAGAGCATTAAGAACCGGGCCGTTGACACGAGAGCTTGAGTTGAGAGCTTGAGTTTGCAATTTTTCAAAAGCTTGTTACTTGGATTTGGCAAGCTTTAAACCAAAGCTGAAACTATTGAGAGGTTGACCAATCCTCAACCTCCTCTCAATAGTTTGAGTAGGTGTAAAGTGGCTGGCAGTTCAAAGTGAGATATCAAGGGAGAATGGCACTACACAAAGGAGAATTCGTGACGAGCCAATCAGTTTGGGGCCCACAAAACTAGAACTCCGACTCTCAACAAAGTTTCAGTGACCTTCATGAGGTAGTTCAAGACTTTGAGTGAGAGCTTGTTGTAGTAGTCTTTCCATACCGAACAACTACTACGACAAGCTCTAGCACAAAGTCTACCATTTAAGTGTTGTAAGCCCACCAAAGACTTGGGGTTCAACTGTGTAGGGGACTTGAGTGAATAAATGTGAGTAAGAGGCTCCTTGTTCCAAAGATAAGGCTCTTGTCTCCAATCTCTCAACCTCCCTCTGGTGTAAAAAGGGGGTCTAAGTTGTGCGACTTTCCTCAATCATGTTTGATGCTAATGCTCTTACTTGAAGAAATAGTTTTATAGTTTGATAATTTAGGACAAGTACCTGGTAATTGCGCGTTTCAACATTGAATTCCATTGACTTGGCAGTGGCTTCCATTCGGGAGACAATTTCTCTAGCTGGCCTTTTTGAGGTGAAGCGTGTCTGACTCTTGCCGTTGTCCTGCACAAATTGTGTGTTTGAGATACTGAAGGGTCGAGAATACTAATAACATTACCCAAACCTATCCAGCTTGTTTTCTTGCTAAATCTAGTAAAAGCCTACTCCTTCACTTCCATCCATGTGAGATTCATGTGACATTGAATCAAGATTTTGCAACTTGCACTTCTATAGCCAGGGCTAGACATCCACCTCTTTGAATTGAACCCCTACCACTATTACCCAAAGTGAAAACGCAAACAATTCTATTATAGCATGTAGATTTCTTTATTTGAAAACTTTAACCCTAAAATTAGCATCAGAAGACCTATTTAGTGTAGAAGGACTTACTTGAAATGCATAAACCACAAACCTACATGGGGTTCATTTTTTACCAGACCCCCATTAACTTGGTAGTAGTGGTGGGGACCCAACTCAAAGAGGTGGGTGTCTAACCTGGCCACTTCTATTATGAAACCAAAGTGCAACCAACTAAGATTATTCATTTTCAGGAAAGAGCACATGCTCTCTCCACTTGATAATGTTAATAGTAGGATAATATAACACACCTGACGTCTATCAAAGAGAGGAGAGAGGTTGAGTCCTTGAGAAAGGGTGATAAGTTCGAACGCATTCATCATGGATGGGCATTTGTCTTGGACCTGTTCTCGCTGTTTCAGAAGTTGTTCCTGCATGCATTTCCTTCTAAAAGTAAGCAGGAAAGAAAGAGTGTCACATACTCAGCTGCACCTACCGATGTGTTTCTCACTCTGAAGCATTGGAGCAGGAAATAAGAGTTAGTAGTGGTTGGTTGGCAGCAATCATCCTCTCGAAATTCTCAAGAGTGTGATCGTGCGTTTGGCAGCAAAAGTTATTGAATTTGTGCTGCCAAATGCAGGATCTTCATCCTTCTCTACATAACCGGTGTGCGGAGGAATCGGAATGATGTGGCATCTTTCTAGTGGCTATGAAGAGGATGTTATAACCCTTAGCCATTCCCCACCGCAATTGGTAAACTAGAACCTAATAAACGATATGAAATTTCGGTTTCTCGTTTGCCTTGATTCCTCCTCACATTAGTTATATATATTAACCGACATGTGTCACCCAATTATGGATTATATAGTTGTGCCCACTCAGCGCTCTCGCGGCTCGTGAAGGCGATTAGCTATAATTTATAACCAATCTCTCATCCAAGTGAAAGACACTTCCAACATTTCCCTACGCTTTTCCATCCACGTATAACTCATTTTCGTTCATAATCTCCAGATTTTGCTCATGAGCAGACTGATTTTGTCCCATAAACCACTTGAGTAGGTGTGTGTCTCGTTGCTCCCACAACTTGTCCTCCACTCTTCTCTTGCCGGTTTTGTAGTCCATAATCCGCTTGGGATTGTATCTCGCTTACATGGTGCTCTTAGTGGCTCCGAGGAGGCCATAAATATGACAATAATCACTACTGGACGTAGTTTGACTCCTTGTGTCGGTTATCCTATAGTTGTAGTTTCCTATTTTTGAATCAAAGATGGTAAAGTGAGCAACATATGAATCACTGACCTCTGATTCGAAGAGAGCCTCGATATTGTCAATCTTAATGTCGTTGTCCAAGTACATTCGTGTGGGTTTATAGTGCTTCCGGAACCATTCGTGTTGCAGAATTCCCTCCACCCTGATGCGCTGCAGTGCAGTTTATTATCTCCTGATTTTCTCTACTGGAAGACTTTCATTCGGTCTTCATGACATGACTCAAATCAACCAAAATTGTCCTTAAGTGATGTTGTTCTATTTGAAATTCATGGCTCTTAATGTACTGGATATTGTACGTGAAGAGATCTCCTACAACTTGTAGCAGGGTGACATTGTGTATGATATTAAGCATGGCGTTGACCATGTCACCAGGGTCGTTTGTTACGGTCTATACTCGTTGTGTTCATGTCCAATGTAGACATGACATGCCAATGAGATTTGAGATAGTGAGCGCTACATGATCACTTCTTGATTGGACGCTTGGTATATGGCAAGGCTTATGGTTAAGTACGGACACTAGAATGACACAAGTTACGATGAGACTTGACTATGTATTCAAAATATATGCATCATTCTAGGCTCAATAGTTAACACAATTGAGAGAGCCTAATGTGACCAGTTCAAGAGAAGAAAGCTCTTCATTTTGACCTCCAGTAAAAAATGCATCTCAACTATGAATCCAAAACTTGAAACATCTTTGTGATTTGCAATTGCTAACTGAATAGACAATTCCCAATCCATGCTCCGACCACCAACATTCTCTGTGGAGCCACAAACCTTTACATCTCTTACAATTTCTCAACAATACAAATAAGAGGTCCCAAATCGATATAAACTTACAGTGCTAGGATCTGGATCCAGAATGCTCGAAATGAGTGACCGGGCACCCGATGAAAACCAAGGTGGGTATGTAAACTTTGCCTCCCGAATCTGGTGACCACCATGAAGTAGGAAAAGTTAGTTACAGTCTTAATATCGTATCAGTTGGGCACAAAAAAATAGTTTCTTGAGTGTGCCACATGTCATGCAGTGGTTAGTGGAACAGTGAAAAAGGTGACATGGCTTGAACATACATTCAATTTTGACAAGCAGAGTGCCTAGATTGATAAGGTACTATAGGCAGTCAGTCAATCAATCAATCAATCAATCAATCAATCAAATAAGAATACTTTCTTCAGCTTATCCATCTACTTCTCTTACATCTTCCAATGGGTGCGTATTATAGAAAAAACCACTTCTTCATGCATTTTGTCCATACATAACCATTTGGTGACTGAAGTGGCATTCCATGATTGGGGAAGAGGATGACTTCCATAGAGCATAACCCTCGTCCTCCCCACATTCAGTCTAAGTCATTGATCTCCATGATTAGAGGGTCTACAGGAGATGGGTCCCAAATGGTTATGTCCAGTACACCCCTCAGGGGTTACCTTGTCCATCTAAGTCACAAAAATTGCATCAATAGCTTGTGGGTGAGGAGACTCTTTATTCATACTTGCTCCTCTTGGAACCGACATATCTATCTATCTCTCTATGACACAAAGATGATGAAGATCATCAGGTTGCAAGTAATCAACAACACACCTTGTTATAGAGACTGTTGAGATCTGATTCATTGAACGGAAGATATCCAGCCATTAAAATGAAGAGGATGACTCCACATGACCAGACATCGGCCACTTGACCATCATAACCCTTGTCATCAAGAACCTGTCCACAACCATTGCATAACCCTTCAAGTTTACTATTAGAACTTTAGAAGCAATGAAATGACTTGAGTGGACTATGGCCTTAATCTTGTAGGTGACCAATACTATATATAAGCCAGTTCCCAGTCTATCTATCTATCTATCTATCTATATATATATATGTATATATTTCTTTTTTTCTTTTTTTCTTTTGGTCAAGTGTACTGATGAGACTTAAAAACAAAGCCAAACCATTGATGATGCTGTTTTTATTGGACATATTTAAACTCTGAATTACCTCGGGTGCGACGTAGTTGGGGGTGCCGCAAGTCGTGTATAGAAGGCCGTCAGCCTGTATTTCAAAGCTACAATAATTAATCCCTCAAGAAATTTATGAGATGCTTTACAGACAGCCATGTGAGGAAAGGATTATTTCATACTAGTAATGGAAAACAAAATAAACTGCAAGCAAGCAAACAGCAAGAGGTTGGAGTTGCCATACCCTCACTTGCTGGGGAAGTGCACTTAGCCCAAAATCTGAGATTTTTAAATTTCCCCTCGAGTCCAAGAGCAGATTCTCTGGCTGTGAAATGGAAGGGAACAGAAGAAAAATCAGTAAAAGTTTCTCCAAGGACAGAAATATCATACCTTCCTAGATTGGCAAACATGCAAGGTTCAGCTTCTTTAGGGTGGGTTTCCCTGTATGTTGTTTGCCCACCATAGTCTGGTGGGAATAAGGACAAATGTAGATGAAAATTTGGTGGGCTATGGTTCATATGTGCCAACCAACCATTGTTATTTTATGTGTTTAGTTGATGCATGAAAGTCTAGTGACTCATGGTTACAGCCCTCCACATTCTAAAAGGCAACCAGAATGTGGTTGTTTGGTTGCTTTTGATATCTTCACGAAAACACACCCAACCCACTATTATCTAGAATCTAGTGGGTCGATGAGGGACATGGAAACCCACCCTTAGAACATGATTTGTAGCTGTTAAAATCATTTTTGAGAAGCATTACTTCACATTTTCTTTCGTTAAGAAAAGTGCCTTTAATTGGTTATTACAAGGTAGACATTTGAAAGTGTGAACCTTTTATAATCCATACATATATGGTATCAATGTATTCCTTCAGATGCACTCTTTCCAACTTAACATTCTTTGGCATGTGTAAGGATGTTCTCTTTCTATTCTAGCTTCAAACATATATCTCCAAGAACTTAGGTCCTTGAGTACATGCATTCACTGCATGGTGAGCATAGGCAAGTGGCAAGCTCTCATTAGTCAAGACCTCATTGTTGCCTATCTTCGGACACAAGGCCTCCCCCCATCTACCAAGACTCAACTTAAAGACCTTGACAGAAAGAACCTCATCAAGTATATATTTTCCAAGATGCTCTCCAAGAAAGCAACTCACTGTAACATCATTTAAGAAAGTCATTTGAAGGATGTTGCTCTTCTTTGTTAAAAAACAAACCAACAATTCATTATAGGAGATTTCAGAACTACACTAAGTAGTCCTATTAATGTGGGCCACATAATTTGTTTAGAGCCCACTCTAAATCTCACTATGAGAAAATGTGGGTGATGCTTTTGTTTTTGTGCTACTTTTGATGTAAGGCAACTATTTTATTTTACATTTGGTGTTGGCCGGAAGTATTCATGAAGACTTAAGGAAAGACCCTAAGTCTTGGACACACGTTAACTTCACCTTGACTAGAAAACTAGTGTGGCCCACACTAATCATTTCCATGCTAATTTTCCATTCACACTAATAGGACTATTTAATGTATTGATCAATATTCTAAACTTAAGGAAAGTTCAAACCACACCTTCAAGTCTCGATGAGTGACACCTTTGCTGTGGCAATAAGCAACTCCATCTATGAGCTGATGGAAGTACAGGCGAGCTTGGCTCTCCGAAAGCCTTCCTTGATGGACCTGCCAAACTTTCGATTACAGGAATGACAAACCATAATTCTACCTCTTGAAAATCTATCCACACAGCTCCAAATGTAGAATTCAAGTAGTATCAGGTGATCTTCAAAACCTGGGGTTAACTTACAATTTTGTCGAACAACTCGCCACCCGTCACGAATTCCATGACCATGTAGATCTTCACACCACTGGCCAGGACCTGCAGAGAAGAGATCCAAGCGAAATGATGATTAAAATTGAATCAATGTGTCCGATTGCAACAAAATTCTGCTAAGTTACAAAAGAATGTAATGGTAGAAAGAGATAATACTGCATCTGCATACATACATACCTCGTGCAAGCGGACCACATTCGGATGTCTGACGAGCTTCATGATGGAAATCTCGCGCTTAATCTGCCATTACCAAAAGCATCACTATGTAAGCCAAGATATCCTGTCAATTTGCATCCCCCCTCCTCCACCGCTCTAATCCCAGACGGCCGATGTACTGAGACACCGAGAGTCCATGGCTTAAGAATGGTCTAAGAGTTCTCTGCAATTCAGTTAACAATCGAGTTCTACCCTCAATCTTCCACTAGAGGCTAGAACTCGACAGAAAATGAGACAACCCAGGACACTCAAAAATTGAAGATCGCAGACTTAAGGCTCATCATGTTGATCATCGGTCCTAAATGACTGAACCTCTGACCTACTGCAATGAACTGTGAAGCAGATTTGTATTCCTGGAGTCTGAAGGCATGGAAATGTGTCTTAACAAACATCTGCTCAACCATCTTGTGTTTGAGAATGGTCTCTCTTACCCAACAACCAGAGTCCATGACTTAAGAATGGGCCCAAAACGGATTAAGAATTCTCTGCAATTCAGGTGACAATCGAGTTCCAGCCGATTGTTTCGAGTTCCAGCCTCAATCTTCCACTAGAGGCTAGAAATCGACAGAAAATGAAACAATCCAGGAAACTCAAAGATTGAAAATCGCAAACTTAAGGCTCTTCATGTTGATGATCGGACCTGAATAACTGAATCTCTGAAATACTGCAATGAACTATCAGGAAAATTTGTGTTCCTGGAGTTTTAAGCCAGTGATGATCCATGAAAATGTTATTGAGCACCTCCACCATCTTGTGTTTGAGAATGGACTCTCTCACAACACGTTCACCGCCTCCGAGACCAAGAGTCCGAGGCTTAAGAATGGCTTAAGAATCCTCCACAATCGAGTTAACAATCGAGTTCTAGCCGAATGGTCGGAGTTCTACCCTCAATCTTCCACTGGAGGTTAGAACTCGAAAGAAAATGGAACAATCCAGGAAAATCAAAGATTAGACATGGCAAACTCAAGGCTCATCATGTTGGTGATCGGTCCTGAATGTCTGAATTTCTGAACTACTGCAGCAATGGACTGTGAAGCAGATTTGTGTTCCTGGAGTTTGAAGGCAGACTTCATGATCCATGAAAATGTGTTATTGAGCCATCACCTGCTCCACCATCTTGTGTTTGAGGATTGTTTCTCTATCCAACACCTTCACCGCCACGCTCTCCCCTGTCTCCGAATTTTGTGCATACTTCACCTTAGCGAAGGAGCCTTCGCCTATGGTTCGCCCCAATTCATACTTCCCCACTTTTCTAGTCGGTATCACCATAGCGTCAGCTCCTCGAATTCCACTCTCTCATCTGCTACACTAACTAAACCCCCAAAATTGGTACAAATAGAGATCCAACAGCCGCTAGTGATAGCTACAAGTTTCTCCGAGTGGTTGTTGAACCTCAAATCTAACTAACTCCCCCAACTAAGTTAACTCGCCCCTTGGCCTCTACAAAATATCTCAACAAGAGAAAGAACAAAAAGAGCTGAAGTCAAGCTCAATGAACTTCTGGGGCTTTTTGGAGCTGCACTGCGTCTTGTTGCAAATCTTCAGTGTAAGATTTACTATAAGTAGAGCAGCAATGCGAAGTTCGGAGACGGTGAAGGAGGGAGCAACAGGAATAGAAAGAAGGGAGGGAGGCTTTTGGCCGGGCCGGGCGGGCGAGCGGGCCCGGGCCGGTGCGGTCCCTTGTTGCTTGGGCTTTGGGAGTAGGTGTTATGTGGATAGGTAGGTAGGTAGCTAAGGTAAGGTGGATGGGTTCTTTAAGTCCCTCATTTTCTTAATCGGACCCGTAACTTTTAGATTTGATTGGCATGTGGTTTGGTGAGGATCAAAGAGCACACATCATATAGACACATGTTTAAAAGAGATTGGACTACATTTTCAAATATAGTCCTACCCCTTTAATATGACACATTTGGGAAACGAGAAAACCGTTGTATTAGTGAGGTGTGTCACATATTCAGCAATGACAAACTGAACCTCTTTGTCATTATGATGAGGTACTTCATGAAAACACATATTAGATATTTTGCCACTTATACGAAATAATATATTATTTTTCAAATGTCTTTACAAATATGCAAATTTCTCTCATGAAATCTTTGTGGACTTGAAGAAGGAATCAATAGTTTGTTGATGTTGCCACTCCAAATTAGCAACATACATCTTATTGAGCTTCTCCGATATGGCATGCAGTTTCATTACGTCTCCAAGAGCAAAGTCTAATGGGTTGGCCATCGAGAATGTAGCTAACAATTGAACATGATGTTGAGCATCTACCAATTTCACAATAAGTGGAGGTCTCTCATCAACATAACAACTCGGATTTGGACAAAACTACCACAAAAAAGAAGTGAAATTTCAAGAGCATTTCAACAATATGCAGATCAAAGCAATATGATGAATGCTCGAAAACAAATTATGCACCTTGATTAAGGTGAAACTTGCTACGAAAGAGACGAAAGCTATTGAGTCTCTTGATTAGGTTTTGAGGTAGAGAACCTACTTCCCTTAATTCCCATGTTTTAACACTGTTTTACATTAAAATTTCTCTTATCCACATTTCATATGTGAACATTACATAAATTTAGTATTAACTATATACTTGTGCATGTGTGGACCCATCATATATGCATTTATTACCTCCATAATATGACATTTTGGGGGTCCAAGAGTGTCGTATCAACAATGTCACAATCGTATCATAGAGGTAGATTTTAAGTAGAAAGTTTGGTTTACAAAATTTGTGACACTATATTGAGGTTGTCGTATTATCCAATATCATATTAAAGAGGTAGGAATGTATTAATAACTACTCTACACTCAATAGTGAACAGAATTGGGAGGACCTATGTATCAAGTTAAGAAATCAACAAACATGCACTGCCAATAATCATAACTAAATAAGGGGGGACCAATTTTCAATCCGATTTTTGCAGATGTTTCATTGTAGATATGCCAATGCAGCACGAGTTTTGTTGTGTAAATCTAATCAGTAGAAGTTGGAGAACATGAGAAACAAACCAATTTACACCCACATACCTTATGCGGAGGTTGTATGGATCCTTTTCTTAATTAGCCACGTAAATTTGATTGGTGTGTGGTTAGGTGAAGATCCAAGAACAAACACCATAAGGGCACTTGTTTGGAAGAGATTGGACTACACCTTCAAATTTCATTAATTACTTCTACATCAATAGTGAACACAATTGAGAGGACTTGCGTGTTCAGTTAAGGAATCAACAAACATGCACTTCTAATAAGCATGAGTAAATGAGAAGAGATCCAATTTTCAATCTGGTTTTTGTTGATGATTCATCATAAAAGTTGCTAATGCAACACAAATTTGAAGACTCAAATCTGACCGATCGAAGACCAAGTTCAAGAAGTTGGAGACACTTAGGTACACCCCCATACTTTACTGTGTGGCAGTTCTCCCTCATCTGCTAAACTATATCGCTTATGGTATTTAGTGCGAAGTCTTACTATTTGGAATCATGCAATACTTTAAGTTCTTGCTATAGATTTCAATTTTTACTAACAAAGGTCAAGAAGGTGGTCTGGATATCATAAGTGGATATTTTAAACAACTTCACTCAGGGAAAACTTACAATCTAGGTGAACTTTTATAGCTCAATACATAACCTTGTATAGTAAGTGACATTAAATACCATACATAGTGTAACTAATGTATGTGGGTGCTATTAGGTGAGTTTCTAAAAATATTCATCTTCTACTGCTCAAATGTAAGGTAAGCGGGGCCTAATTCCATTACAAACGTTAAGCGGATACCCATATTTGAATGCCCCAGGCTAAATCACATCTTCATTTGGATGGGCCCCACCCCTCCTGCGCCTCCTTCACTGCCCGGTCTTCTTGCCTGCACCTGTGTGGGAACTCTTCCCTGTTGGGAACTAATGTGACAATACCCAACCAAAATTACAAATATTCCAGTTGACATCACTTTCAGTATTCCCAAGTTAATTGATGGGGTTCCTTCACGTGCCAAAGGAGCTTGATGGCTTAAGTGACCGGGTATTGTCACATTGGTTCCCAACGGGGAAGAGTTCCCATGCAACTGCGGGCAGGAAGACCGAGCAGTGAAGGAGGTGTAGGAGGGGCAGGGCCCGGCCGAATGAAGATGTGATCTAGCCCGGGGCTATTTGAATGGTGTATAATTAGGTGTAGTCAGGTCTTTGCCTAAGAACATGCACCAAAAAGTCATGATTTTGAAAGAGATTGGACTATCTCCTATGATGATTATTGCAAGTGCATGTGTGACACTTCTTTGAATGAATGTGTACGTCCCTCAAATTACATTGACTTGGAGTTTAGAGTGGTTAATGAAATATGAGGACATGATCCGGTCCTTTTTAAGTATATATCTTCAAAGATCCACACCAAATGACAAATCACTCAAATAAAGATGATTTGGCGGGAAAGTGGTTGCACAATAGCATCACTCATTTTATTCATATTTTGAACTCAAACCCCATTGTAAACTCCTTGGGTCTAAAAAATCTATTGACCAAAAGGATCTCTCAATTTTGGAGTCTCTTTGGTTTAAACCCTATGGGAACCCAACCTAATCACCAAATGATCCACAAAGTCCCCTAAGGTACGTAAGCCTCAAATGGACACTTTTAGATCTGCACCCACTTCCAAGACAAGAAAAAAAAAGTTGGAATTAGAAGTTATCCTTACCTTTTGGGAAGCTTGAAGAATGCAAGTGCAATGATGGAGCTATGCAAATCTTTAATACATTATAAGTGAAGCTAGAATGCAAAGTTCGGAGACCAAGAAGAAGAAGACTTTGGCCATGTTGGGCTTTGATTGGGCCCCCACCAAACTTACCAAGGTAAAAAGGTTCTAGTAAAATCATGTCCCCTATAGTTTGTGGTTATTTTATTCCAATTTAGTCCCACTAGACTAATTTGGGATTTGTGATGCTAATGAGTCCATATTGGAATCAACTAAGAAATGTTCCCAAGAAATGAAAAATAAAGAAACAAAGAGACAAACTCGGACGTTACATTCTTTAGTTTGGTGCAACATATTTAAATTTGGCTATGTAGATGCTATTTTTTGCATTAAATGTGGACATGCTATGTTTGTTCATTATTAATGTTAAAACTAACCCGCCAATTAGCCTAAAACCAGGTTGGGCGCCATCCATGTTAGCTAATCAGCCCCGTAGTTGCAGTTAAGGAGGCCACCACAAAGCTTGATCAAGATTGCCCATGGAACTAGCCATCTAATGGCCGAGGGGATAGGGGACCCAAACCTTAACCCTTGGCCGCACCCCTTCGCTTCCTTGATGTTAACTTGGCAGCTAGTATTTTTGCCTCCTTCCATGTCTATTGTCAGTATGTGGCTCCCTTTACTCTTGGCTCTACGCCACCTCCCTCCATGATGTCTTCTCCTCGTCACCACCTACCTCCATGTTATTCTCCGCTCCTCGTTGTCTTCGTCTCCTCGCCACCTTGCTTATGATGCTTGCAAAACATGCTACCTTGCTCCACTTCTACACCTCACTATTTCGTTGCTCCACCAACACTCGAAGACTCCACGCTTGTTGTTGCCCTACTCCCACCTGCCCAATCTGCTAAGTCCATGCCTGCATCTGCCCGATCCGCCCAATCCTCGCTCCTTTTCAATTTGGTGACACTCCGCTACACATGTATGCGGCCCAACCCAACTCCTCTTCACTCCATCCAGCTCCTTTGCGCGCCATCCCACTTTTATTTGGTTGTTGAATTCATTAGATCACTTCTAGGGTTGGTGCTATGGTTGTTGAGTGTGGTTGGCGATTGTACGGCGGCAGTTGCTGTTGCAAGATCCATAGTTTTTTGTTTCAAACCTTCATGACCATTTCAAATTTACAAAGCAAACTCCTAACCATCACAAAATTTTCATTTTTTGAGTTGCATTTCTTTTTTGGCCTTTGCTCATTTTGTTTCTTTAACCTTGTGTTTTGCATTTTATGTTCTGATGCACCTTCTTTCATTTGCATTTAGGTGGAGGTTGTTGGTCCTTGCTTGGAAGGAACAATTTTGGCCATGTCCAGCTTAGTTTCTATCCTTGCTTGTCTTTGCATTTTGATTTAGTGTATCTTCAAAGTTGTTGGCAATGTTCTTGCATCCCTCTCTTTGTATTTGAAGAGAATACCTCACATGTATAGGTTGTAGCCATTCCCGAGCACTATTGTCATGGGCATCCGTCCTCTTTGTGGTGTGCAACGCTCTCACCCAATTCCTTTGTTTTGATGAGGTATTTGTGGCATGTTTCCTTAGTGGAGTGGTCTCTCATACTTGTTAGGAAGTTTGTCTTGCTAGTTGATGCATCTTTAGGTGCGTGTCTTGCAAGTTGCAACCTTAGGTGCTTTGAATCGTGGATAGTGTTCATTTTTGTGTTTGTCTTTGTGGTTTTTTTTTGTAATTTTTAATTCGATCATTTTGGTAAGTGTTGTGGCTATAGCCATGGCTCCACCACTTGCCCTTCCAAAAGGTTTCAAGTTTAGGAATTTTTTCTCTAAGCCCAATGGTGCTAGTACTAGTGCCATGCCCTCATCTAATGTGGTCATTCCTATATTTGTTGATGGTAATATATAACCAACAACTATGTTGGTAGAGTCTAGTGTCAAGAAAAAATCCTATGAAAAATCCCATCAATTTCAACTCTTGTGGTTGCTAATTTTCCCTTGAGCCGAACCCATCTACAAAAATGGCGAGGTCACAAAGGTTATTTCCAAAGTTTGCTCCAAAATCTAAGGAAAGTCTATAGTTTTGTGTACGAAGAGTGAACACATGTGAAAACACCAAGGGAGAAAAACTGCTAAGTGACTTGGTCATGGGGTTCTTGTGGGGGAGAAGTGCATGGATTACAACTCCACCCATCTCAGAAATGAGAGACTCTTTGCAACTATCCCCACATACACGATTGTTGCCCAAGTGGTAGAGAATGCTATCAAAAATAGAAAGAAAAATGGGTACAATTTGCTACCATGTTACACTTGCTCTAGAGAGGTAGGCCCATCATGGATTATGAACAAATGTATGTCTAGTTTGAAGCCCTCAAAGTAAAGCACAATCCACATCACCATTGGAGTGATAATAGTGGATGGGCAATGGCAGAGGCTATAGAACTTGCTGAGCTAAAGAGAACTAAAGAGGTTATGCAATCGGTTATTTTTTTAATTTGTCTTGTGATGAAGTCACATTGGTAGAGTTTCAATCTTGGATTAGTGTCCACAATTATGTTGTGGTAATTTGGAAGTGTATACCTATACTCCTCACCTTGGAGAGAATTGTACATGGAGGGATAACATATTACCTCACGTTGTGGTTGTGAACGCGACTCGTTCTTATGGGATTTGTAAGAGCAAAAGGTGAGGGAAACCCTAATCGCATTCAGGGCAAATGGAATATCCTACGTGTTTCCTCGCAAATACACAGATATGCGAGGGTGACTCTATGTAGATCCCACCTAGCTTTCCATGAAGGGGAGTTTAGCACCTTTTGTTTGTTACTTGATGATACCTTCATGGTCATTGAACAAGATTGGTTATTATGTTACAATTGTGAGGAGGACCATCTGGTTTTCAAGGTTGTAGGTGTGTCCCATATGGTAGCAATGAGATCAACATCCTTTCCAGTGTAGTGAGAAGAGGTAGACAAAAGTGACTTGTGAGGTAATTCTTGGTGAGGTACAACGACAACTAACCAATGCAACAAAACAACTTATGGAAGAGTTAGAAAACCGGTTTCCTCATCAAGAAGTGATGTGCGCCTTGGGCATATGTTACCCCCAATATTGGTTGATTGATGCATTTGAGGCCACATATCCAGGGTATATTGCAACACTAGAATCATTCTATGGGACACCGAAGAAATTGTGGGTACTTATGGATGTTGAGACCGAGGATGTTGAGAAGTGGGTGCCTTCCTACTTAAATTTCCTAAGACGTCTAATCTTATTTGCCATATTTTAGGCGGTCCCACATGGCCAGCTAGGGCTCCTTCAAGCCCAATGATCGGGGAGAACCGGCAGTTAGTTACAAATGAACCGGTTGAGTTTGAGAAATAACCGGTTGAAGTTCAAGACTGCAGGAAAATTACCGATCATTTCAAAGGAATTTATAGAATATACCCCAATCTAATAAAAGAAAACCGGAGGATGTCAACATGTAACCGGTTGGACTTGCAAACACTAGGATCTCAACCGATTATGCCCAAAAATCTCCCCGATCACTGTTCAAGCCCCTCAAAATGCCTAAAACGCTAGCCAATGGATGGGCCAAGAGCCAATGAAGAGAGCCATTTCCTTTGAAATAAATAAAAAACACTGGTTTGGTGGGGTTGGCACCTAGAGGAGAAGATTCTTAGTACTTTGCTTAAAAAAATGCGTGTCTCTTATAAAATCATGCTAATTTAACCTGGGCTAGGTTCTATGGTTGACTGGGTAAAAAGGTAAGCATGCTTTGGCAAAGTACAAGATCAGGGTTGCCTTCCCAAGGTAGGTACACACGTGGAATGTCAAGCTGGCGTCGACTCATGCCCCGATCACACCTCCCGTCCAATTCCAGCCGTGAAATTGTTGGGGATTATGTTGAGAAATAGATGTTGGCCCACCACTTTTCACACTATTATAGTAGGAGATGCTGATGGATGGTGCTAGAAGTGGCTAGTGTGATTAGCCTCTCACTGGTCACAAGTTAGTTACCAAGAATCTAGCATCATACATGTATTTTGGGTGAAGAGGAGGCCACACACGTTCAAAAACGTTGGATTCAAAATGGACTTTGATAAGCCAAGGTAAAAACGATTTCAGCCTTGACATGTGCCTAACTTTAAGGAGTTGGGTTTCAAGGTTGGTCCCTCTTCTTTTTTTGGTTAAAACCATCCATTTCCAACTCCGATCGGAAACGGAGTTGAAAACAGAAAATTTAAACCCAAAAACGCCGTGGGACCGGGCTTGAAACCTAGCTCCTTGAAGTTAGGCACATGTCAAGGCCAAAATTATTTTACCTTGGCTTACCAAACTTTGTTTCGACGTTTTTGAACGTGTGTGGCCTCCTCTTGAGACCGAGTGGCAGGGGGTTGCCGCCTTTGGTAAACTAACGACAAGCCCCTTCTGTAAATTGTTAAGAAAACTTCCTTTTCAAAAGCTCAAAGCACGCAAGGAGAGCGACGGAGATACAACTTGATAAGGTAGAAATACCCAACCGGTTAACCACCCTCTACCCGTGCACTAGACTGCTGTCATAATAGTGAAGTGCCATTTTTGAAACTGATCATGGCGAGGCGGCAACTTCAATGTGTGTACACTTAATGTAGCCAATGGGAGTCAAGTTTAATGTACTCATGAGTTAACTGGTTTAGGTGATGTTCTGTATGGAATGCGGATTACCATGTTCGGTGTAGGGAGAATCTAGTGAACGAGTAGGGAGTTTGACAACTTTCCACTTTGAAAAATTATAGAATTTTTTGTACATGGCAGAAAAATATGAAACAACTTGCATTCTTCATGAATCCTTCTCGTCTATCTTGGAAAATTATCTCATGATTGTAAGACCATATTTTCAATGCGAATCACCTTATTTTCATGGGTTATGGTATTTCTACCTTAATGTATTCTAAAACCTATGTGCAAAGTACAGAGACGGTGAAGAAGAAACAATCCTAATGAACAAGCCAAGGTCGATGACGACTTGGAGTGGTCTTGCCAACACCAAAGTCTCCTAGGATCAAGGTGCCGCATGTCTGCCCCCAAAAAAACAAATAAAAATTATTGGTTTTATTTTTATTTTTATTTAAAAAAACAGGCTTTGCCCAGGGCCAGTGAGGGGCCAGCCTCTTTGTTTAGGAAATGGGGAGTGAGGAGGAGGTATATAGGGTAGGTTGCAACCCGGGTGACAACTGGGCTCCACCTGGCTCACACGGGACGTTTTTAATCCTACGTGGCGACACTGTTAGCCTTTGCCGGACCATCCGACAAAGGTGGCTTGGGAGCCACTAAAATAAGTGCTATGAAATGTGGGCACGGTTGCCAACCCACCTCGTGTCGGAAATCGGGCCCGGCGAGTCAAACGCTCGGAGCTCCCAATTTTATGTGGCCAATCGGAGTGTCATAGGTGTGCCCACTTGTTTACATGTGACTTAAACCTCGATCATGGAGTGCCAATGAAGAAAACACATGTCAAAACCTCATGTTGAGGCATTCAAAACCCGATAAAATAAGAGAGCTTGCATCTGTTTAGGAGGAGTGACAGTACTGGGGGATTATTTTTCTTGCAAAGAGAAACAAATTCCAATGAGAATGCAGAAATAAAATTTAATAATAATAATCACTAATATGGAAATTGGTATAAACTTTGAAGCAACAAAGTTTACCGGAACACACAATCAATCTATAGGTTAACCCATAACTGCTCATCTAAATGCTAATTCTTGGCTACGACATTTGTCAAAACTCTTAGGAGGGTAATCAATCACAAGCCACCACCACATAAACCTTAACTTTGCATACCTAAAAAATATAGATCTCGTCCATGTCGGCATTATAGGTGCCCTAGTGAGCAGTTAAATGAATTTGGTCCAACTATGGATGCCTTGATCTTATAGGCTATTGACAACATTAACTTGAGCTTGCTCATGCCTTGTCCCAATTGTTTAAGGTAAGTTAGAGGGTGCTCAAACCCACACTTCAAGCGACTTAGCCTATTTTTGGAGTCCATTTGGATTGGTGGTATGCATGATTGGCTTAGCAAATTGGTTTAGACATAGTAGAAGCAAAAAAAAGAAGGTAAATTGCACATCATGTGAATACACTACAAATTTTGAAGTCGCTCACCCCTAGCTCCTAAATCCCTCTCTAGACCCACACATTTTCCAATGCAAATGGTTTCCATAATCGCCCCGACACTTGCCCAAAGATTGCTCATGTTTTTTGTCCAAAAATCAACCCTCGCTTATTCCAAAACTGCCCTGGCATTGAAACCAACACTCCACCCAATAAAAAAAATCGAGCCCTTATAACTTTTACATGTGGGATCTTAATAAATATATATAAGCAACCCACCCCTAACTATGCTCCAATGCTTGCCCAAATTCAATGTCATTTTTGTCCAACACCAACCCCGCATTCTCCTAGAACCGCCCCTCTTGTCACCTGAATCCATCCTTGCTTTGCATCGGAGACATTCATATTGTTTAAGGTGTGTTCCAAGTACATGGTTAGGAGGCATGTATAGGTGTTTGGGTGGAGTGTTGCGTATAGCACCCTCTATGTCACTATGTCACTATGCAAGAATGCGTTGCATGCAGTGGACTCCATATCAACATTTTTACTTTATTATAAATCCACTAGGTAGACAGACCCATTGTTGTTATCTTTAAGCAATTTCGCATAAGTATAGTATAGGTGTGATACTAGAGCGATTTTTCACATGTCTAGAACTTGATATCACAACATTTAATAAAAAACCACAAGCTATTTCCAACTTTTGAAATTACTGTAAATCTCCAAAGGCAAGATTCTCTCCCACCCCATATTTGCAACATAGGTCAACTTATTTGCAATGATTGGGAGACGAAACTTAAGTACAATCAATGCCCTTTTCAAGGAACCCAAATCCACGCCTTTTAAATTTACTTTTTCCATCACGCCAATTGTGAAGGCTACACGTGTGATTCTTCACGGTTTTGCCCATCACGCTAGAAAATGACGGCTACATGTGTGGACCTCCATGGCTTCAGGGGACTCTATTTATTTTGATCTTGTCTACCATAATTCTATACGTTTGTAAGCATGTCATTGGGTTTCATAATATTTCTTGGTAGCTAGAGTAACAAACCCATTTCCGATACGCCCCCCCCCACCCCCAATCTTACTATATAGAGTCCCCTAAAGTCGTGAAGTTCTAGACATGTAGCCATCATTTTCAATCGTGATGGAAAAGGTCATGAAGAATCACACATATAGCCTTCACATTCAATGTGATGGAAAAAATAAGTTAGAGTAGAGGCGCCTATAACCGATCACTTAAGAGATTTTGTGCCAAATATGGAGAAGTATAAGGCGGTGCAAATTTTTCCCAAGTAGGAAGACAACAACAAAGAGGACTGCAATTGTTTTTGGTAATTTCATTCCTTGAATTGAAACTTCACTGTGAATTTTGTAAGCCAAAAGTTGGCCCGAACATATTACCAATGTCTAGGGTCTGCCATGACCGCTCACCTTAACCGCTCATTCCTCCTCACTTTAGCACTGAAAACCATGACATGTGTCATGGCACTATTGGATCCGGCCATATCGAAATTCAATCAATGCTTAATCATTTACGTACCCTATAGATTGCCGATGTGGTCATGATTGGGAACAAGCCCCTCTACTATAAAAGGCTGCGGATTCGGGTTTCCTTGAAAAGGGCACTAATTGTACTCAAGTTTTTGTCTCCCAATTATCGGAAATAGGTCAACCTATGTTGTGAATATGGGTTGGGAGAGAATCTTGCCTTTGAAAATTTACAATAATTTCAAACTTGATAGTAAATTGTGATTTTTTGGTTAAATGTTGTGATATCAATTCCCAAACCTTTGAAAAATCACCCCAACATCACACATGTACTACAATTATGCAAAATTGCTTAAGTTATTGGAAATAGGTATGTCTACTCTAGACAGTGGGCCTTATCTCTTTGAAAGGGAATGGTCCTTGAATCCTAGTATACACAACATTTTAGCTTGAATTTGAAATTATCGACAACCATGAATCATGCACATGTTGCTAATTAATGAATGGGGAGGATTGACAACTACACTAAATAGTCCTATCAATGTGGACCACGATATTTTTCTAGAGCTCACGTTATTTCTCATAATGAGAATCAATGTAGGCCGCATTAATTTTTAGCCCACACTAAATTTCTAGTAGAAAATTAGCATGGGCCACGTTCATTGTTTTCCCAAAAAAATTAGTGTGGGTGAGTAATTCATTTCGTGCTACTCTTGTTCTAAAACTAATAGTCAATATTTTGGTCGGAAGTCGTCATAAAGACTTAAGGGAAGTCCCGGAGTCTTGGACCCACGATAATTCCACCTTGACTAGAAAATTAGTGTGATCCATGCTAATTATTACCACGCTAATTTTCCACCCACACTAATTTTCCACACACACTAATATGACTATTTAGTGTAGTTATAGATGAACCGGTTGAGTCTGAGACCTAACCGGTTCAAGTTCAAGACTTCATGAAAATTACCCTTCATTTTAGAGGAATCTAAAGAATATACACCATATTATTATTTATTTATTTTTGAGATAGAAGGCCGACAGGCTAGCGCCAAAGCACAGGAGGCAGTTGACCACCTGGCAAGTTTTCCGTCAAGTAGAGAGGAGATTTCACAGCCGAGAATTGAACTGCCAACCTCTTGAGATTTGGGTATCTCTCCACCATCAACTGGTAGTTTAGAGTCGTCTCGGACCAATATACACCAGATTAGCAGAGACAACCGAAAGATGTCAACATGTAACCAAGTGGACTTGGAAACACTTCAGATCTTGACCGATTATGCCCAAAAATCTCCTTGGACACTGTTTTCAATCCATAATACAGATGCATATTATAACGTTTTTCGGCAGCTAGACGGTGAGTATGCATTATCTCTTTGAAAGGGAACGATCTTGGAAATTCTCCAAAACATATTCCTGACACGGAGATTTTTTGCAGCTTGAATCTGAAATTATGAATGTCATTGAACTGCTCAGTGCATAGGCTAGATTCTAACTTACCGAATGGGAATCTGCTACAAACACCATGTGCATTGCGTCTCCAGGTAGCATCTGAAATGAGACTCAAGAGAGTGTTGCACAATATTCTTGTTGTTATGTCAACCAGTGCCCGGGAAGTTTTTGGGCATAGTCGGTCAAGATCCTAGTGATTCTAAGACCCTAGTGATTCTAAATCCAACCAGTTACTTTTGACAACATGTTGACATCTTCCGGTTTTGCTTTATTCATTTCAGGTATATTCTATAGATTCCTCTAAAATGATTGGTAAATTTCCTGACATCTTGAACTTCAACCGGTTATTTCTCAAACTCAACCGGTTCATCTGCAACTAACCGCCGGTTCTTCGCAGACATAGATGTCAACTCCACTCCAAAGTGATCTACTTCACCAGTCGGTCACGGCTGCTTCTCGAAACCTTGAAAGAAGACGACAATATTGTGGATGCTTTTCGGCAGTAAAAGAAACCCTTATCTCGTGGTCGTAATTGAACCGTTTGTGGATTAATGTTCTCTTGCCTTTGTTATAGGTGGATAACGATATTCTTGTTACTATGTCTTCACTCCAAAGTGATCTACTTCGCCAACCTCACAGTTGCTTCTCGGAAGCTTGAAATTTCAAGAAAAAGAACAAGAAAGTCACCATGTTGTGGATTGTGTTTTGGCATTACAATTTTAAAAAAATAAAAAAATAAAACCCTATCTTGTGGTTATAATCGAACAATTTCAGTCACAATTGAGCCATTTGCGGATCAACCTTTCTCTTGTCTTCATGAAAGGAAAGGCATGTGCACCTATTTTGGTTTGTGACCTATTGTGGATACCTAATATGAAGGGCATAGTGGACATGAAGCATATGTTAAATGGTTCAAAACATTTAAGAAAACCAAGCAGAGGTTTTGCCAATTTTACACTTCAATTAGCTATATATGAGGCAATGGAAGCAAGCGTGGTAGGTAACTTGTGGTCCCACATTCTCACAATCATGAGGTGTCAGGCCACATCATAACATGAACTTACTCAAAAAGCATATTATCCCATGCAAAGGTGGGGTATGATCAAAATGGGTAGCACATATGAATATCTTGTGATACCACAATGGGTCTTGGAAACTTTTCACTTTGAAATTCCAAAAAAAGTTGAATTGCTTGAACTATTTTGAGTTGCATAGATCCTATATCCACTTTGAATTGCTATTCCCAAGTGTTAATCGGCTTGTAAAATCGGATCACTTGAAGTATCCAAATCCCCCACCCCCCCTTGAAAAAAAAGCCCGGGGGGGGGGGTGACTTAGAAATTTTTATCTAGAATGGTACTACCAAAGATATGATGTATTTTGTTATTTGTACCTAGAATTTTGAAAATTCTAAGAGGTAATATATGTTGGATAAAATATGTCATATTGGATTATAACTAATATAAGGTCCTATATAACATATTCAACTTAATTATTTCTTATATAACATATTGTGTGAGATAAAGGCTTCAAGTGAAGATTAAAATAAAGTATGCACAAGGCTAGACGAATCATGGATGAAAGTTGGCCTTTTACACGGGTTATGCTAGCGGATGGATGAAATACTAGTTTACATGAGAAAATAAGAAAAAAATGAAGAATAATTTTAGGCGGATATGGATTAAAGGTAAATTACTTGACTACCCCATCATCATTCTTAGCCATGAGTTCCATGTGCATGCAATCTGCTAAGGTTTATTTTGCAAACAAACATTGCAACTCAACCTACTTCTAGAGTATAAATAAGTTTGGCACTCAAACTGTTAGAAACATCTATGTCTTTAATCTTTGGATTTCATTTTCTAATTTATTTTGATTTGTTCTAATAAATCAGGGGGCTGGAGAAACACTCCCACCACAATTTTGTAAGTAAGTATGTGGACCCTTAAGGCACCATGAATTAGATAATCAAGTAATTGAATGGTCCATTTAGTGACTTCCATGCCATCAAAATACCCCCTACAATAATACCCCTCAGTCGCATGTGATATACAATTGTCCCCAAGGAGTTAACCCCCCCCCAATCCAAAAATATCCACAATAGATACGATGTCCTTATACATTTGTTTGGATGTAATTGGCACCTTCTTCACTCCAAAGTCGTCCACTTCACCGATTTGGGCGAACCAACCCATACACTCGTTCCTTGTTGGATGCCTAAACCCTTGCCTCCAAGGAATCAGTGTACGGGTTGTTTCGCCCCAGCCCTACTTCACCAGTGTTATGAATGCTCTTTAGAGGAGAGAGAATTTTTGCATAGGAGTGTACTTCTCATTCATCCAACATAAAAGACTTGGAATAGTATGCATCCCATATATTATTATTCTTAGCTGATGTGACACCGATATTAGCTTCAAAAACCCCAACTCAGTCCAGTCCAAATCATTTGAGATGAATCGGCCACAAACCTATACATTCGTTTGCGGTAATTCCGCCTCTCCCTCTTAAAAAAACTCATCTCGTGGTCGTAATTGACCGTATTCTTGGGGCCACTCGTAAACCGGGGGCCGTAGGGTTAATGTACCGATTGCTTCTTGGGTTGCTCAAAAGCGTTGGAGACCCATGAAACCCAAAGCACGTTTAATTGGACACATTTAATTCCACACTTGAAAGCCGACAAAGTCCTTTGGGCCAAGCCTGCTTTTCTCAAGCATTTGGAGGGTCCAACTCTCTACTAAACTCCCCACTAAGTGTGGGTGTTAAGATTCCAAATGTTGGGCAAAGCGAGAAGTAAGAATATGGGACAACTAACTTATATTACCTAAATTGTGCTAGTACTTTTGTCGGGATGGGATTAGGAAACTAGGTATAAACTAACACTATATTTATGCATGAATTTTGGGCATAATGAAATTGTATACATGTGATTCTCTTAGCATAAATAAAAGGATGGGGTGTTAGACATTGCGCCCACGTTTGGATATCATTGGCAAAAATGGCTGATGGATCACTCTGCTCGTATCAGCTGGTTCAAACAAGAACATAGAGAAGTATATGGGTAAAAATGAGGGAGATAGAATTTAATTTTTGATGTGGATTACATCTTATTATATACACATTTTAGTTGCATGTGCACTGTGTATTTAGTGATACACACATCTAAAGTGGTATTTTGAACACATTGCTCCTCCAAGCATGTATGTAGAATTAGGGTTTCCATCATATTTGATTTTAATTTTTTTTTCCATTAAAAAAATTGTTTTGCAAGGTGCACATGTTAACGATCCCCTCAAAAGTTTTTCTTTTTGGGAAAGTTGTTTGGACCATAATTACTTAACTATAGTAATAATGTGAATGCCAAATATCATGGAATATTAAAAAAATACCATTGCATTTATAATGGATGGGAATTGAAACCCTTGATAGGTGTCCACTCTTCTCCAAGACCCTTTTGTCATGACACATCATAGATTGTACTTTTGATCATGCGTGAGAGCGAATTATTGCATATGAATGTACCTCTCATATTCATCCAACATAAAAACTAGGCCCCCTAAAGTTTGTGGCCAGTTCATTTCAAATGACTTGGACCAAACTAATTTGGGGTCTTGTAAGTCGATTCCGGTTTCAAATCAACCAAAGAAAGTCACCTATGGGCTGGATATTATTACAAGGTTGTTGTGTTGGATGAATAAGAGATATGTTTGTATGCGATAAGGTAAGACAATGTTTAATAGACACTTTAAGCTCTGCTCCCACTTCTCTTAGGTTGGGAATATGCATTTAGTGTGAGATGATTGCTGATTCTAAATGATGTTTGTAGTCATTTGCCTCATAAAATTTGGATCAACTCATATGATTATCTTATTCGGTTTCAAAGTGAAGATTCTTGGTGTGATTAAACGGTCATATAGGTCCTCCCCAACTATCTTGACCACACTAAGTATTTTATTTAGTGTCACTTATAAAACATTTAGCATTTTGTAACTCCAAACATTAAGTGACACTAAATGTCATGTTTAGTGGATTGAGACTCCAATTCTTTTAATCACATGGTCCAATCTCTTTTAAACACATGTCTTTATGGTGTGTGTTCTTTTACATCCACACCTAGGGCCCCACACCATTCAAAATTAGTTGTCCGACTAGGAAAAGTGACCATGAAAAGCACGCTTCCCTTAATTCCCTCTCGGCTTGATCCCCGTAGTTCCATTGCGGTGGCTAGCTCTTATAAGTAAGAACTTAGAGTGGCCCAATAGTTCCCGCTAGTTATACACTTTAAGAGTACAATGGGGAGTTGTATCTATGAGTGTCCTTATATGCGCACCACCCGACCTATATATCTAGTCCTTCATATGTACTTACCAAAACCCAATCGTTTGGAGGGAGTTCAACGTTTGCGTTTTAGCCACATGTCAAATAGCATTGTTGGGAGAAAAGTCATTCATCCATGCAACATTAGAAAAAGTCGTGTCCAAATGAACCCTGCATTGTGGTGGCGGTTACCTCTCAATTCATTGCGACTCTGATTGACACCCTCAATGCCATTGCTACTTTGACTGCATATTGGGTGTCATTGGGTTAATACTTGTGTTTATTTAAATCTTGTGTGTTATGGTACCACTGGCAACCGTCACCGCTTTAGTGACCAGTCGGTAGGCACTAGGTGCATGTTTCCATGTTGTGCAAGAGTACATTGGTCCAAAATAATTGGTCACATTGCCGAATATTGCACAACCTATAGGTTCCGGTCTCTTTTTAAGCGGGGAAGCTTCATGTAAGCTTAATTAGCTGGCCTTCGATCATGGTTGGAGATCCTTAGTCCAGTTGTCCTAGGTTTTGTAGTCACTTGCTGCACCGGTGTTGGGTCCCACGTGGCATGCATGTAATTTGTTTGCTTATTTAACCGTGGGACAATTTCAGTAAGGGAAGCTTGGAGTAGACTTAGTTGTCAATTTGCCTTCACATAGTGAACAATACTTGTGTTGAATATTGTTCAATTTGCGAACATGGTCCAACATAAATGTGGCATGCAACTTCCAAAATTCCCAGCACTTGGATGCAACACCCTAATGCTGAGTAATGTTATGTTGGTGTGAAAGTATTCATAGCACTTTATCAATTCTTTGGTGTGTCAACATACTCAAAGTAATTGAAGTAGGATAACTCAATTAGGGCTTGCCAACCCAAAATTTGATCGTTGTTTCTATGCACAAAGTTACTACATAAATGAAGAGGTGGACACTTTGCAATGGCCGTAACTAGACAAGGGGAATTGGATTGTCCTATTTTCAAGGTCATTGGTGTCCATAGTCTTCAAATAAAATGAAATAGCATGAAATTGATTTCAAAGTCTGTGAAGCCAAAAGGTTAATGGGACTGAAAGTACATCAAGATGGTTTCAAACCAGCTAATTCCCTAGAGGGGTGGAGTGCGGTAACCTTTGTGAGATAGAGGCTAATGTCAACTTGTCAGTCCAATCAAAAGAAAGACTTTGAGGCTCCCTAATACTACATTCTCAAAACATGGGACAAAAAATGCTCCACTCTAAAAAAAAATTCCCTATAGAAATGTGTCCACAATTTTCGCCACTTTCCTTAGCAAGTACCTATCATTTGCCCTATGGGGTGCATTGGATTTCCACACTTGTAACACATCAGGGCTCGGGGAGAATTGGTGGTTAGTTATAGATGAACTGGTTGAGTTTGAGAAATAACCGGTTGAAGTTCAAGACTTTAGGAGAATTACCAATCATTTTAGAGGAATCTATGGAATATACCTCAAATGAATAAAGCAAAACCGGAAGATGTCAACATGCAACCGGTTGGATTTAGAATCACTAGGACCTTGACCGACTATGCCCAAAAACTTTGCGGGCACTTAAACAAATGGTGCACATAAGGAGTATTTTTAGTGACTACAAGTTACATAATGTACAAAGGGCCAAGGTATACTTTATTAGTGATGAAGGTATATTTTGCCTTATTAGACATCATAGAAACCCGTACATAAATTTACAACAAAGACATACATATGTTGGAGATTCCATAAAGTTGGGATATTGTCAAATATTGTCAAATATTGTTATCCACAAATGTACGTCAAGTGATGTTGTGGCATGCATATTCCTTTTTTCCTCCACCCAAAAACTAATATACATGGGCACTAATTTGAAGATGACTCACTCACTTGAAGTATGTTTTCCATCAATGAAGGTTGCACTCCCTAGGTCACATGCATGTTGTAGGATAGAATTTGAATATAAGTTAATAAACATTGGAAACATCAAAGATCCTCGATTATCAACATAGTAACTACGGGACTTGCGGTTCCTCACCATTGGTCCTCTTCCACTAGACGAGTTTAAAATCTACGAATATGAAATAGAAATCTACTATGATAGTAGATCATGGAGCCCTCAAGTGGAAGAGGACAAGTGGTAAGGAACCATGATTCCCCTCGTGAGTGTACGATAAATTTGTCGAGTTCAGATATGAACCATTTAAAAGGACCAAAGTAGGAGCTTGAATTGAAGTACATAGTGGGTTTCAACAATTTAATGTAGTTTGTGCAAAACAAAAAACAAAAACAAAAACAAAAAACAAAAATTTAATGGAGTCCGCACTTAATGATGTCGGTAGTTTAGAGGGGTTACCAACCTATGATCCTCTAGATTTGTGTTCTATAGTGAGCATAAACACTATTTAAAGAATAGTATGAACTCTTTATAATCACTAACCAATTTAGACTCCACACTTCGTGTGAGCTTATGGTGTAGTCAAAACTTTTGAGCCCGGTTCTACAATTTGTCTAATGGTGTGTTTCCACATGTTCACTGCTCCAACATTGTTAATGCATGTCATATAGTGGGGAAGAGTGCGTTTTTGGCTCACAAATAAACCCCAAATAAATCATTCACATGCTGGACATACACGGGGGGGTCACTCCATTGTCAAGTTGAACACCACGTACGGCCAAAAAAAATCTACTTTTGGTAAGTTGCATCACCAAAATGGGTCAAAATTTTATCAATTTTTTTTCATGGGTAGATATACATAGTATCTATTACATAGTAAAAAATGGTAATCAAATTTGATGATCTATTTTTTTTAATAAAACATACCGTTTCTAACTAGAATGACGCAGAATTGAACTAAAATAATTGCTACAAAAATGAAGATGACTAAAAATTTCAAAAAAAATATACAAACGATATTATCAATGGTTATGTATATGTAGAAAAAATATCATAATTTTTAAATTTATCTATTCCATGTAATATAGGGGTAGCAAACTTTGGCCGCACGTGGTGTTCAATTTGACATGGAGTGAACCCCCCGTGTGGACATAACACTAGGGTGTTGCACTCCTAGTGCCGGGAATGTTGGTAGCATCATGTCCCACTTTTGTTGGGTCACCCTTGCAAAATAAACAATATTCAACCCGAACACTTTTTCACTTTGCACGAGTAGACTGGTGGTTGGGCATATATTTGGGTTTGGGTGCCAAATTAAAATATGATTATTGTAATAAAAAATTGTGACAACAGTGGGTGGCTACAAGGTGGGGCCCACGTGGGACTACGGACATGTTGCTTACTTTGCTGAAAACATGTGAGATGTACTAGCCCATAAATTCATCCCTAGATCCATGTTTTTATTAAGTTCCCTGATGTGTGAAGTGTAATGCCTACCCCTCCCACTTTCAAAAGGGCCCGGGGAGTGCACTAAAAGTTAGGATTAGGAATACACGTGAGTGCGTTTTAATAGCATACCCCCTACAATACTTGACCTTGAAATAGTTTTTAAATTAAGATTTTTTAGGTGCTAAATCATTACGTATATATCTATCATTTGGTGTAAATTTCAGGACCAAAAGTTTTTAAAATCTTATTAAATTTTTTATAGAAGTTTGAACTGAAATGTGTTGTTTTTCGCTTCAAAAATCAATTTAAAAATATTTACAAGTGAGTATTTTTTGAAATTTATACAACAAGAACTTTAGATTGTGTTTAACAACTTCATATTATTTTAACAAATTTTAAATGATTTTTTAGTACATACATAGGGGGGTCGAAAGTACGCACTCATGTGATTCCTAGTCTTAGCTTTAAATGCATTCCCCGAGCAAAAGGGTGCAGAAGGTGTAGGTTGAATTAAGTTATGGATTATCATATTCCATATTGTTGTTAAGATAGGTGAGAATTCATGTTTTTTAATGTAAGCACGAAAAAGATTTAAAATGACAAGTACAAGTTGCGTTTTCAAGATTCAATCTTTAACTCAATAAAGAAAAGCCTCTTTTTCTTGGGAATGAGACCCGTCATATGATGCAATGTCAAATATAGCTTAGTATATATGTCATACACTAACGTACATATTTATCATAAAATGCACACATGTCTTTTCAATTGTCAAGTGCAAGTCTAATAGACGGGAATCTCTTAGAAGACGTACACCCACTAGAAGAGAGGACGATTGTACCAAAGTAGTAAGCATGTGGTTCCACTTTCTACATGTTGGGATCACCACAAATAGTGTAGGTGCCACGTCATGAAAGTGCACCTCAAACTCATCATTATTTCTCCTTAGATGCGATCTTTAGTTACCAACCTTCGATTATGGACATGGACACGGAGATCTCGAGAAGAAAAGTTGCACAATTGGATGGGTATCTTTAAACACTTTCAATTTATATGTATATGGTAACCTAGCAATAGAGTACAAGTGTAAAATTGCACTTTATACCAAGCATTGAACTTAGGGTATGTGAGAAAATTGATCTCGAGACGAAAAGTTGCGCAATTGGATGGGTATCTTTATACACTTTCACTTTATATGTTTATGTTAAGCTAGCAATAGAGTACAAGCGTGAAATTGCACTTTATACCTAGGGTTGAACTTAGGATACATGAGAAAATTTGGCAACTAGGAACACTAGAACATAGGAATGGATGCTTGAGGAAGAAACCTATGGTGTGCACAAGGGAAGCTATCAAAACCATCCACTATTTATGCAAAATTGAATTCTTGATCATATGACCTCTCGGGAACCGTTCACTAACTAGAATACTGTAGATTATATAACAATCTTGCAACAATGCCTACAACTTTTAAGAATACTACATATTTTCCTACAATATATTTCTAAAATGTCTTTCATAGATACAAATGTCCAACATTCTTGAATGCAGTAGTATTATCTTATGGTATTGTAATATTAACAGTCAAGTTGACATGTATCCAACATCCTATCATAACATCATTATTTAGTTGATTTGCCATAATGATGATATGATATTAACCTCAAATTCTAACTCCAACCACGTTGCCTTTGATATCATATGTGTATGCCTTATCATTCATATATATACATATATGGCTGCATGAGCTCCAATTTACATATGAAATTTGTTACGTTTATGGACAAGGGGTGAAGTGCCTCTCATTCACGCTAAGATATAGTTGACACTTGACAATGAATATCATATACACCATATAGATCATAGGTCGTTGCCACTAGTTCCTAACTAATATAAGATAGAACTAGGAATTCAAATCTATTATTGTAATAGATATGAATACCTAAAATGTTTATCTCATAGTGACCAAAAACCAGTGACAATTCAGACCCGTGATCCTTGTAATGATAGTTGTATATGATTGCATGCAAATTCAACGTCTTAACACACCATTTACCATAAGCAATATAATTGTTATTATAGAAGGACATTATTTCACTCGAGAGGTCTTTATTTGTCTTTTCAAATCAACATTGCATTATATTGTGGTCTACACTCACCCTTTTAAAAGTTGAGGGTTTGCAAGTCTTCCTAGCTGGTGTAGGTGTTTGTCAAAGAAAAAGTCTACTCCCGACCGTAAGGAAACATCCGATTGGACCTAGTCCCTCTCGCCACAAGCTTCAATGTTAATAATCTAGCTCTTTCTCGGGTCTCTTCTCGAACTAAAGATTCATTGAAATCCATGGGCCGGGTCTCCTCCATTGTATTTATGAGTGACGACATTGTCAACCAATTAGCCTTGTCACATCACTTCCAAACCAACTTGATTTTACGATTTGCATGGAAACCTTCATATGAACCTTATGGTAGGACACCGGTGTCCCAAATAAATCGGAGTCTCCTTGACAATTGGTTTTGTGGTTGTAAGTGATCGAAAATAGAAACCAACCATGAACATCAGAGCATGTACAAGACGTCGAGATAATCTCCACGCCGCTTTGATCGCCTTCAATTGACCATTTTTGATGTCGACACGGTCTTTAAAATTCAACCGGTGTATCATGGGACACCGGTGTCCTGCCATAAGGTTCTCTCTCTCTCTCTCTCTCTCTCTACTTCTTGATTTACGGGCTCCACTTACAAAAAATCCTACGGGCTGCCCGGGTGGAAAAAAACGAGTACTATAAGAATAGGTGTTGAATCCCTTGAAAGCACCTTCGTATAGACTTACCTTGTGTTTCCTACATACGCTGCTGAGGGATAGGAGGCTGAGGAGCCTACCTCCGAGTACTGGCAGTAAGACAATTAGGGGAGAAGGTTGTCATTCCTGCTTATGAGCGAGAGTCAGTAGTGCTGATCAGCTACAGAGAGTCGTAGTGGGAACAGAGTTTGGATTCCACTGAGTGAAATTCCCTTCTACAGCTCAACAAGTTCACAGTCACCCAGAATCCCACAAACTGGTCCAGGATGAACAAGAACAGTTCGTCACAGGACGAATTCAAGGTGTAGAACAGAGGCAAATAAGGCTTCTAGGATTACACTGATTGATTGAGTTGCTTATATGTGGGATTATCAGTTTTTATACTTACATTCAAGCATTTCTTGATTAAAGTATTACATACTTCTTTTCATATACAATTGTGTATTGAATACTATATGCTATTGTACCTATTTCAATGGAAGTTGCCTTGCCTTGTTGACATCGATAACAAGTAAGATGGTCCGCCTACACCTGTTGTACGCTCTACTAATTTATTTCTTGGTAATATTGGGGAGCATGGGCACAGGTGAGGACCTCTTCTACAAGTGCTGCGCACCTTCTGAAGAAACTGTCCACTCGTTACTATCTTTCTAGGAGTTTCTTGAAACCCAGAAAAATAAGGATGAATATTATTATTCTTGATAAAACCATTCTATAAACTCTATAAACTGATATTAAACACCGACTGTTATTTTCTTTAACACAATAATCCGGTGATACTACTATACTGTGATACCTACTCTAACAGTGGCGAAATTTACATTCCTGCTTATATGCTGACTATTACAATCACTGAGCTGTTTTACTTACATTCACCAATATACTGATGCTATAGTTCAGTAAACACTGAAAAGATGGAATTTGAGAGATACAGAACGATTGGAAAGGATCCAATCCTATTACTCTGCGGACCATTTGAGAGAAGCTTGTCTGACCCTAAGGGTGCAGTATGAATATACGAACACTGGTTCTGCTGTTGAGAGAAATATTTGGTCAATTGAGACAGGAATATATATATATATACAACAGTATGCTTGTAAGGACTCTTTCATACCGACAGGAATGCTACGATGTGAGCGGTGAGCGGTGAGCGGTGAGCAGATCTCGTGAGCAGAAAATCAAAATTTAAAACTCCATTTAACGAAAGTTAGGACCCCTATGACCGTGGATTTTGCACATATTTCAAGTTTAATTTTGGAGTTATGAGGCCGATATTTATGGAGTGCCTAATTTTTAGGACCAAAAGTTTCTTAAAATTACCAACGAGTCCCTATGGCCGTGGGAAAATTCAGTGTGGTTGAGAAGGTGGTGGACCTATGGGAAGAGGCCTCGAATCCGAGGCCTCTTAGTTGTGGGTAGCTTATGCTTGAAAATCAAAATGTTATGTATATTTGAGTTGGCTACTTGTCTTTGCATTTGGCCATTTCTTGTATGTTCTAGCATGAGGAGGAGGTTTGGAAAGAGGCCTCGGATCCGAGGCCTCTTTTTTGTGGGTAGGATATGCTTGAGAAATCAAAATGTTATGTATATTTGAGTTGGCTACTTGTTTTTGCATTTGGCCATTTCTTGTATGTTCTAGCATGAGGAGGAGGTTTGGAAAGAGGCCTGGGATCCAAGGCCTCTTTCTTGTGGGTAGGATATGCTTGAGAAATCAAAATGTTAGGTGTATTTGGTTTGGCTACTTGTCTTTAGATTGTCTACTAGTTGACGACCACAAAAGTGTAGTGTTATTTGAGAACAACGACAAGATGCATTCAACAAGACAATTGGAATATTAAAAACCACACCACACTTTATAAATCCAAATACCAATCAATCAAACCAAAAATCAATCAACAATGAGGTTGTCACTACTAGATTCCCTACTTCCAAAGATACTCCCCCCATGGCCGCCCTCATCTGAAGTGGAATCTAAGGTATGGCATTCATTATCCACCTCTGCAAGAAGCTCGAAGAAGTCTAAGGCACGGGGGTCATAACGTGGAGACGGGGTACTAGCTTTGCTAGGAGAAGGTTGTGCCGCTAGTACCATCGCCATATCATGGGCATAGATTGGCAAAGTGAATCCCTTGGTAGGCGTACCAAACACATCTGCTCCAAGGCCAAGTCTGAAAACAAGCATGAAAATTGTAAGAAAGAGGATGGAAAGTGTAAAAGCTGAGTGGACAAGGAAAAGAAGCAACTTAGAAGGTCATCATACTCACTTACTGCGAGGACTCTGGCCTCGATCGCTTCAAGGCCGGCGGCCTCTTCTGCGTGCCTTGTGAAGCCTGCGTGGAAGCAACAACAATGGATGGAGCCTTCACCGGATGCTTAACACTCTGAAGTGGCTTAAGGACACGGTTGAAGATGTCCTCGTCCTCCTCGAGAGCAACGATATGGCGCCCAAGTTGCCTGCATGCATGGACAGAAGTCCCTGTTGCAGAGGAATGGTTAGCAAACATAAATAAAAGCAAAGGTAGAAAATGAAAACCAAGATATGATGGCAAGTGAAGTAGGACATACCAACGCCTGCATTAACGTCAACCACGACCTGCCCAATGTCAGTAGTTGCCATGATCAAGGAGGACATGAAAGAAATATCTTTCTCACGGGGACCACGCCAAGCTTTGGAGCCATCCATGAGAGGGGTTGTGGTATAATTCATAATGGCATCATCCATGTCCAGCTCAATGCCAAGAGCCTTGAGCTCATTGGCATCGCGAAGGCGAAATGACGAGTGCCGGGGCCGCTTATCAAGGTCGGATCCAATTGTTTTCGTGGCACGAACAAGTAGCACAATTTGGAAGAGGTTAGTGGTCTTGTCCACATGTTTAGCTGAATGAAGGCGAAGACGGTTGACTCCCAACCACTCCTTAAAGATGGTGAAGGCAAAAGCAGCGAAGTGGTCTTGAATGCTCTCCTTGAAGTCACCATTGTCATCTGGATGAAAGAGGAGGAGAGCTCCATCGTCATGCAGGATCTCATCCGCAAAATCCCAAAGGCAGATTCGCCACTTCTCCAAGTAATCCGGCAACGAATCAACTTCCACGTCTCCATCAAGCCCACCCAATGCAGTAAGTATATCGGGTAACTCCTTGATCGCAACATCCTCTAGCTGTGAACAAATTCGAGGCCAAATCAGATTTCACAAAAATTGAAGCTATATGGCCTCTTTTCAGACCCCTTACAAGCACGCTCAAACATATGTGAGGACCCGAGTACTGAAACTAAGGTCCTGTCGGATCCGACATACCCCCCCCCCCCCTTGCCTCAAATCACAAATCACGCCCCTTACAAGCCTCACCCTTCAAAGAATTCTCAAAGAATTAAGCTATATGGCCTTAAATCAGACCAATTATAAGCCTGCCCCAATCTTAGAAATCAAAAAATAAAGCTATATGGCCTCTTTTCAGACCCCTTACAAACATGCCAGAATCCAACAAATTACAAAATGTAAACATATGTGAGGTCCCGAGTTGAGAACCTAAGGGCCTGTCGGATCCGACATACCCCCCCCCCCTTGCCCCAAATCACAAATCACACCCCTTACAAGCCTGCCCCAATCTTAGAAATCAGAGATTAAAGCTATATGGCCTCTTTTCAGACCCCTTACAAGCATGCCCCTTCAGAGAATTCTCAAATAATTAAGCTATATGGTCTCAAATCAGGACCCCTTATAAGCCTACCCCAATCTTAGAAAATAAAAAATAAAGCTATATGGCTTATTTTCAGACCCCTTAAAGGCACTCCCAAAACCCGAAAATCAAAAATCTAAACCTACATGGCCTCAAATCATACCCCCAACAAGCATACCCCTTACGAGAATGTTTAAAAAGCTAAAGCTACACAACCTCAAATCAGACCCCTTACAAGCCTGCCCCAATCTTAGAATTCAAAAATTAAAGCTATGTGGCCTCTTTTCAAACCCCTTACAAGCATGCCCCTTCAGAGAATTCTCAAATAATTTAGCTATATGGCCTGAAATCAGAACCCCTTATAAGCCTGCACCAATCTTAAAAATCAAAAACTAAAGATATATGGCCTCAAATCAGACCCTAAGTGCCCGAATCCAACAAATTACAAAATGTAAACATATGTGAGGACCCGAGTACTGAAACTAAGGTTCTGTCAGATCCGACAAACCCCCCCCCCTTGCCTCAAATCTCAAATCACACCCCTTACAAGACTCACCCTTCAAAGAATTCCCAAATATTAAAGATATATGGCCTCAAATCAGACCACTTATAACCCTGCCCCAATCTTAGAAAACAAAAAATAAAGCTATGTGGCCTCTTTTCAGACCCCTTACAATCATGCTGAAAACAGATATATCTGCTGAAACAGAGGAGAAGCAGTCAAAAGACTTGCAAACATGAAAGCAGTCAAATCAGACCCCTAACAAGCATACTCCACTCCGAGAATTCTCAAAAATTAAAGCTAGATGGCCTCATATCAGGCCCCTCACAAGCATGCCCGAATCTAAAAAATCAAAAATCTAAACCTTCATGGCCTCCAATCAGACCCCTAAGAAGCCTGCCCCTTCAGAGAATTCTCAAAAATTGAAGCTATATGGCCTTAAATCAGACCCCTTACACGAGTGCCCGAATCCCATAAATCAAAAATCAAAGCTATATGGCCTCAAATTGGACCCCTCACAAGCATGCCTCAATCCCAGAAATCACAATCCTAAGCCTACATGGCCCCATATTAAGCCACATAGAGGCTCGGCCAAATCTCAAAAATCACAAAATTATAACAATTGTGAGGTCCCGACATGTGAGCCCAAGGGCCTGTCGGATCCGACATCCCCCCCTTGCCTCAAATCAAACCCCTAACTACCCCTTACAAGCATGCCCCTCTACCAGAATTCAGAAATCTAAACCTACATGGCCGCCAATTAGACCCCTAACAAGCATACCCCACTCCGAGAATTCTCAAAAATTGAAGCTATATGGCCTTAAATCAGACCCATTACAAGAGTGCCCGAATCTCATAAATCAAAAATCAAAGCTATATGGCCTCAAATTGGACCCCTTACAAGCATGCCTCAATCCCACAAATCACAATCCTAAGCCTACATGGCCTCATATTAGGCCCCATAGAGGCACGGCCAAATCTCAAAAATGCACAAAATTATAACAAATGTGAGGTCCCGAGATGTGAGCCCAAGGGCCTGTCGGATCCGACACTCCCCCTTGCCTCATATCAGACCCCTAACAAAGCATGCCCCTATCTTAGAAATCAAAAATATAGCTATAAGACCTCTTTTCGGACCCCTAAAAGGTACGCCAAATAGCCAATAATCAGAGAATTAATATATATGTGAGGTCCCGATCTATCAACAAAGGGGCCTGTCGGATCCGACAGTTCCCCTTTGCTTCAAATTAGACCCCTTACTACCATACAATAATCCCATAATTCGTAGAAATAAACCTCAATGGCCTCACATCAGACCCCTTACTGACACACCCATATATTAAAAATGCAAAAATTAAAACATTTGTGAGGTCCCGAGCTTTCAACCCAAGGGCATGTCGGATCCGACAGACCCCCCTTCCCCCAACTAAAACCTCTAGCAAGCCTGCCTTAAACTTAGAAATCAAAAAAATAAAACTTTATGGCATCTTCTCGGACCCCTTAGAAGCATACCCCACGTTCAGAAATCAAAAGTCTACACCTACATGGCCTCACATCGGGACCCTTACAAGGATGCCCCAATCCCAGAAATCACAATCCTAAGCCTATATGGAGACAAATCGGACCCCTCTCAGGCACTCCCCAATCTCAAAAATCTGAAATTTATACCAAATGTGAGGTCCCCAATTCTGGATCAAAGGGCCTGTCGGATCCGACACCCCCCCCCTTGCCTCAAATCAAACCTCTAACTACAAGACCCCAATCCTAAAATTCCCAAAATTTCAACCTAAATGGCCTCAAATCAGAGCCTTCATAAGCATACCCCACTACTTGAATTTAGAAATCTAAACCTACATGGCATCTTACTAGGCCCCTCTGAGGCACTCCCCAATCTCAAAAATATGAAATTTATACCAAATCTGAGGTCCCCAGTTCTGAACCAAAGGGCCTGTCGGATCCGACAGCCCCCCCCACGCGTCACTAAGGCGCTGTGAACGGGCCTTGTGTGGTCGCGGGCATGGTGGATCCGGGCCGTTGATCCACCAAGGCCCATCCAAGGGCCTTAGTGGTCGTAGGTGGCGGGGGGCGGGGGGTGGTGCTTGCCACCAAGGTGGGTGGGGGCGGGGGTGGTGTTTGCCACCAAGGCGGGGTGGGGCCGTGGGCCTCATGTCTTTTTTCGGGGAGGCCAGCTTTAGGGTCTTGTCGGGGCTAGGTGGCTAAGCGGGCTCGGTGGCTAGGCGGATTAGGCAGCTAGGTAGGCTTATTTTCTAAGTGACTTGGCCTACTTACTAAATAACTACTTGTTTAGGCTTACTTAATAGGTGGCTAGGCCCACTTACTAAATAACTAGTTGCTTAGGCTTACTTACTAGCCACCTAGTAAGTAAGCCTAAGCAACTAGTTATTTAGTAAGTGGGCCTAGCCACCTAGTAAGTAAGCCTAAACAACTAGTTATTTAGTAAGTGGGCCTAGCCACGTAGTAAGTAAGCCTAAGCAACTAGTTATTTAGTAAGTGGGCCTAGCCACCTATTAAGTAAGCCTAACCAAATAGTTATTTAGTAAGTAGGCCAAGCCACTTAGAAAATAAGCCTACCTAGCTGCCTAATCCGCCTAGCCACCGAGCCCACTTAGCCACCTAGCCCCGACAAGACCCTAAAGCTGGCCTCCCCGAAAAAAGACATGAGGCCCACGGCCCCACCCCGCCTTGGTGGCAAACACCACCACCGCCCCCACCCACCTTGGTGGCAAGCACCACCCCCCGCCCCCCGCCACCTAGGACCACCAAGGCCCTTGGATGGGCCTTGGTGGATCAACGGCCCGGATCCACCATGCCCGCGAAAACACAAGGCCCGTTCACAGCGCCTTAGTGACGCGGGGGGGGGGGGGCCTGTCGGATCCGACAGGCCCTTTGGTTCAGAACTGGGGACCTCACATTTGGTATAAATTTCATATTTTTGAGATTGGGGAGTGCCTCAGAGGGGCCTAGTAAGATGCCATGTAGGTTTAGATTTCTGAATTCAAGTAGTGGGGTATGCTTATGAAGGCTCTGCTTTGAGGCCATTTAGGTTGAAATTTTGGGAGTTTTGGGATTGGGGTCTTGTAGGTAGAGGTCTGATTTGAGGCAAGGGGGGGTTGTCGGATCCGACAGGCCCTTTGGTTCAGAACTGGGGACCTCACATTTGGTATAAATTTCATATTTTTGAGATTCGGGAGGCTCTGCTTTGAGGCCATTTAGGTTGAAATTTTGGGAGTTTTGGGATTGGGGTCTTGTAGGTAGAGGTCTGATTTGAGGCAAGGGGGGGTTGTCGGATCCGACAGGCCCTTTGGTTCACAACTGGGGACCTCACATTTGGTATAAATTTCATATTTTTGAGATTCGGGAGGCTCTGCTTTGAGGCCATTTAGGTTGAAATTTTGGGAGTTTTGGGATTGGGGTCTTGTAGGTAGAGGTCTGATTTGAGGCAAGGGGGGGTTGTCGGATCCGACAGGCCCTTTGGTTCACAACTGGGGAACTCACATTTGGTATAAATTTCAGAATTTTGAGATTCGGGAGGCTCTGCTTTGAGGCCATTTAGGTTGAAATTTTGGGAGTTTTGGGATTGGGGTCTTGTAGGTAGAGGTCTGATTTGAGGCAAGGGGGGGTTGTCGGATCCGACAGGCCCTTTGGTTCAGAACTAGGGACCTCACATTTGGTATAAATTTCAGAATTTTGAGATTCGGGAGGCTCTGCTTTGAGGCCATTTAGGTTGAAATTTTGGGAGTTTTGGGATTGGGGTCTTGTAGGTAGAGGTCTGATTTGAGGCAAGGGGGGGTTGTCGGATCCGACAGGCCCTTTGGTTCAGAACTGGGGACCTCACATTTGGTATAAATTTCAGAATTTTGAGATTCAGGAGGCTCTGCTTTGAGGCCATTTAGGTTGAAATTTTGGGAGTTTTGGGATTGGGGTCTTGTAGGTAGAGGTCTGATTTGAGGCAAGGGGGGGTTGTCGGATCCGACAGGCCCTTTGGTTCAGAACTGGGGACCTCACATTTGGTATAAATTTCAGAATTTTGAGATTCGGGAGGCTCTGCTTTGAGGCCATTTAGGTTGAAATTTTGGGAGTTTTGGGATTGGGGTCTTGTAGGTAGAGGTCTGATTTGAGGCAAGGGGGGGTTGTCGGATCCGACAGGCCCTTTGGTTCAGAACTGGGGACCTCACATTTGGTATAAATTTCAGAATTTTGAGATTCAGCAGGCTCTGCTTTGAGGCCATTTAGGTTGAAATTTTGGGAGTTTTGGGATTGGGGTCTTGTAGGTAGAGGTCTGATTTGAGGCAAGGGGGGGTTGTCGGATCCGACAGGCCCTTTGGTTCACAACTGGGGACCTCACATTTGGTATAAATTTCATATTTTTGAGATTCGGGAGCCTCTGCTTTGGGGCCATTTAGGTTCAAATTTTGGGAGTTTTGGGATTGGGGTCTTGTAGGTAGAGGTCTGATTTGAGGCAAGGGGGGGTTGTCGGATCCGACAGGCCCTTTGGTTCACAACTGGGGAACTCACATTTGGTATAAATTTCAGAATTTTGAGATTCGGGAGGCTCTGCTTTGAGGCCATTTAGGTTGAAATTTTGGGAGTTTTGGGATTGGGGTCTTGTAGGTAGAGGTCTGATTTGAGGCAAGGGGGGGTTGTCGGATCCGACAGGCCCTTTGGTTCAGAACTGGGGACCTCACATTTGGTATAAATTTCAGAATTTTGAGATTCGGGAGGCTCTGCTTTGAGGCCATTTAGGTTGAAATTTTGGGAGTTTTGGGATTGGGGTCTTGTAGGTAGAGGTCTGATTTGAGGCAAGGGGGGGTTGTCGGATCCGACAGGCCCTTTGGTTCAGAACTGGGGACCTCACATTTGGTATAAATTTCAGAATTTTGAGATTCAGGAGGCTCTGCTTTGAGGCCATTTAGGTTGAAATTTTGGGAGTTTTGGGATTGGGGTCTTGTAGGTAGAGGTCTGATTTGAGGCAAGGGGGGGTTGTCGGATCCAACATGCCCTTTGGTTCAGAACTGGGGACCTCACATTTGGTATAAATTTCATATTTTTGAGATTGGGGAGTGCCTCAGAGGGGCCTAGTAAGATGCCATGTAGGTTTAGATTTCTGAATTCAAGTAGTGGGGTATGCTTATGAAGGCTCTGCTTTGAGGCCATTTAGGTTGAAATTTTGGGAGTTTTGGGATTGGGGTCTTGTAGGTAGAGGTCTGATTTGAGGCAAGGGGGGGTTGTCAGATCCGAAAGGCCCTTTGGTTCAGAACTGGGGACCTCACATTTGGTATAAATTTCAGAATTTTGAGATTCGGGAGGCTCTGCTTTGAGGCCATTTAGGTTGAAATTTTGGGAGTTTTGGGATTGGGGTCTTGTAGGTAGAGGTCTGATTTGAGGCAAGGGGGGGTTGTCGGATCCGACAGGCCCTTTGGTTCAGAACTGGGGACCTCACATTTGGTATAAATTTCAGAATTTTGAGATTCGGGAGGCTCTGCTTTGAGGCCATTTAGGTTGAAATTTTGGGAGTTTTGGGATTGGGGTCTTGTAGGTAGAGGTCTTATTTGAGGCAAGGGGGGGTTGTCGGATCCGACATGCCCTTTGGTTCAGAACTGGGGACCTCACATTTGGTATAAATTTCATATTTTTGAGATTGGGGAGTGCCTCAGAGGGGCCTAGTAAGATGCCATGTAGGTTTAGATTTCTGAATTCAAGTAGTGGGGTATGCTTATGAAGGCTCTGCTTTGAGGCCATTTAGGTTGAAAATTTGGGAGTTTTGGGATTGGGGTCTTGTAGGTAGAGGTCTGCTTTGAGGCAAGGGGGGGTTGTCGGATCCGACAGGCCCTTTGGTTCAGAACTGGGGACCTCACATTTGGTATAAATTTCAGAATTTTGAGATTCGGGAGGCTCTGCTTTGAGGCCATTTAGGTTGAAATTTTGGGAGTTTTGGGATTGGGGTCTTGTAGGTAGAGGTCTGATTTGAGGCAAGGGGGGGTTGTCGGATCCGACAGGCCCTTTGGTTCAGAACTGGGGACCTCACATTTGGTATAAATTTCAGAATTTTGAGATTCGGGAGGCTCTGCTTTGAGGCCATTTAGGTTGAAATTTTGGGAGTTTTGGGATTGGGGTCTTGTAGGTAGAGGTCTGATTTGAGGCAAGGGGGGGTTGTCGGATCCGACAGGCCCTTTGGTTCACAACTGGGGACCTCACATTTGGTATAAATTTCATATTTTTGAGATTCGGGAGGCTCTGCTTTGGGGCCATTTAGGTTGAAATTTTGGGAGTTTTGGGATTGGGGTCTTGTAGGTAGAGGTCTGATTTGAGGCAAGGGGGGGTTGTCGGATCCGACAGGCCCTTTGGTTCACAACTGGGGAACTCACATTTGGTATAAATTTCAAAATTTTGAGATTCGGGAGGCTCTGCTTTGAGGCCATTTAGGTTGAAATTTTGGGAGTTTTGGGATTGGGGTCTTGTAGGTAGAGGTCTGATTTGAGGCAAGGGGGGGTTGTCGGATCCGACAGGCCCTTTGGTTCAGAACTGGGGACCTCACATTTGGTATAAATTTCAGAATTTTGAGATTCGGGAGGCTCTGCTTTGAGGCCATTTAGGTTGAAATTTTGGGAGTTTTGGGATTGGGGTCTTGTAGGTAGAGGTCTGATTTGAGGCAAGGGGGGGTTGTCGGATCCGACAGGCCCTTTGGTTCAGAACTGGGGACCTCACATTTGGTATAAATTTCAGAATTTTGAGATTCAGGAGGCTCTGCTTTGAGGCCATTTAGGTTGAAATTTTGGGAGTTTTGGGATTGGGGTCTTGTAGGTAGAGGTCTGATTTGAGGCAAGGGGGGGTTGTCGGATCCGACAGGCCCTTTGGTTCAGAACTGGGGACCTCACATTTGGTATAAATTTCAGAATTTTGAGATTCGGGAGGCTCTGCTTTGAGGCCATTTAGGTTGAAATTTTGGGAGTTTTGGGATTGGGGTCTTGTAGGTAGAGGTCTGATTTGAGGCAAGGGGGGGTTGTCGGATCCGACAGGCCCTTTGGTTCAGAACTGGGGACCTCACATTTGGTATAAATTTCAGAATTTTGAGATTCAGCAGGCTCTGCTTTGAGGCCATTTAGGTTGAAATTTTGGGAGTTTTGGGATTGGGGTCTTGTAGGTAGAGGTCTGATTTGAGGCAAGGGGGGGTTGTCGGATCCGACAGGCCCTTTGGTTCACAACTGGGGACCTCACATTTGGTATAAATTTCAGAATTTTGAGATTCGGGAGCCTCTGCTTTGGGGCCATTTAGGTTCAAATTTTGGGAGTTTTGGGATTGGGGTCTTGTAGGTAGAGGTCTGATTTGAGGCAAGGGGGGGTTGTCGGATCCGACAGGCCCTTTGGTTCAAAACTGGGGACCTCACATTTGGTATAAATTTCAGAATTTTGAGATTCAGGAGGCTCTGCTTTGAGGCCATTTAGGTTGAAATTTTGGGAGTTTTGGGATTGGGGTCTTGTAGGTAGAGGTCTGATTTGAGGCAAGGGGGGGTTGTCGGATCCGACAGGCCCTTTGGTTCAGAACTGGGGACCTCACATTTGGTATAAATTTCAGAATTTTGAGATTCGGGAGGCTCTGCTTTGAGGCCATTTAGGTTGAAATTTTGGGAGTTTTGGGATTGGGGTCTTGTAGGTAGAGGTCTGATTTGAGGCAAGGGGGGGTTGTCGGATCCGACAGGCCCTTTGGTTCAGAACTGGGGACCTCACATTTGGTATAAATTTCAGAATTTTGAGATTCAGCAGGCTCTGCTTTGAGGCCATTTAGGTTTAAATTTTGGGAGTTTTGGGATTGGGGTCTTGTAGGTAGAGGTCTGATTTGAGGCAAGGGGGGGTTGTCGGATCCGACAGGCCCTTTGGTTCACAACTGGGGACCTCACATTTGGTATAAATTTCATATTTTTGAGATTCGGGAGCCTCTGCTTTGGGGCCATTTAGGTTGAAATTTTGGGAGTTTTGGGATTGGGGTCTTGTAGGTAGAGGTCTGATTTGAGGCAAGGGGGGGTTGTCGGATCCGACAGGCCCTTTGGTTCACAACTGGGGAACTCACATTTGGTATAAATTTCAGAATTTTGAGATTCGGGAGGCTCTGCTTTGAGGCCATTTAGGTTGAAATTTTGGGAGTTTTGGGATTGGGGTCTTGTAGGTAGAGGTCTGATTTGAGGCAAGGGGGGGTTGTCGGATCCGACAGGCCCTTTGGTTCAGAACTGGGGACCTCACATTTGGTATAAATTTCAGAATTTTGAGATTCGGGAGGCTCTGCTTTGAGGCCATTTAGGTTGAAATTTTGGGAGTTTTGGGATTGGGGTCTTGTAGGTAGAGGTCTGATTTGAGGCAAGGGGGGGTTGTCGGATCCGACAGGCCCTTTGGTTCAGAACTGGGGACCTCACATTTGGTATAAATTTCAGAATTTTGAGATTCAGGAGGCTCTGCTTTGAGGCCATTTAGGTTGAAATTTTGGAAGTTTTGGGATTGGGGTCTTGTAGGTAGAGGTCTGATTTGAGGCAAGGGGGGGTTGTCGGATCCGACAGGCCCTTTGGTTCAGAACTGGGGACCTCACATTTGGTATAAATTTCAGAATTTTGAGATTCGGGAGGCTCTGCTTTGAGGCCATTTAGGTTGAAATTTTGGGAGTTTTGGGATTGGGGTCTTGTAGGTAGAGGTCTTATTTGAGGCAAGGGGGGGTTGTCGGATCCGACAGGCCCTTTGGTTCAGAACTGGGGACCTCACATTTGGTATAAATTTCAGAATTTTGAGATTCGGGAGGCTCTGCTTTGAGGCCATTTAGGTTGAAATTTTGGGAGTTTTGGGATTGGGGTCTTGTAGGTAGAGGTCTTATTTGAGGCAAGGGGGGGTTGTCGGATCCGACATGCCCTTTGGTTCAGAACTGGGGACCTCACATTTGGTATAAATTTCATATTTTTGAGATTGGGGAGTGCCTCAGAGGGGCCTAGTAAGATGCCATGTAGGTTTAGATTTCTGAATTCAAGTAGCGGGGTGTGCTTATGAAGGCTCAGCTTTGAGGCCATTTAGGTTGAAATTTTGGGAGTTTTGGGATTGGGGTCTTGTAGGTAGAGGTCTGATTTGAGGCAAGGGGGGGTTGTCGGATCCGACAGGCCCTTTGGTTCAGAACTGGGGACCTCACATTTGGTATAAATTTCAGAATTTTGAGATTCGGGAGGCTCTGCTTTGAGGCCATTTAGGTTGAAATTTTGGGAGTTTTGGGATTGGGGTCTTGTAGGTAGAGGTCTGATTTGAGGCAAGGGGGGGTTGTCGGATCCAACATGCCCTTTGGTTCAGAACTGGGGACCTCACATTTGGTATAAATTTCATATTTTTGAGATTGGGGAGTGCCTCAGAGGGGCCTAGTAAGATGCCATGTAGGTTTAGATTTCTGAATTCAAGTAGTGGGGTATGCTTATGAAGGCTCTGCTTTGAGGCCATTTAGGTTGAAAATTTGGGAGTTTTGGCATTGGGGTCTTGTAGGTAGAGGTCTGATTTGAGGCAAGGGGGGGTTGTCGGATCCGACAGGCCCTTTGGTTCAGAACTGGGGACCTCACATTTGGTATAAATTTCAGAATTTTGAGATTCGGTAGGCTCTGCTTTGAGGCCATTTAGGTTGAAATTTTGGGAGTTTTGGGATTGGGGTCTTGTAGGTAGAGGTCTGATTTGAGGCAAGGGGGGGTTGTCGGATCCGACAGGCCCTTTGGTTCAAAACTGGGGACCTCACATTTGGTATAAATTTAAGAATTTTGAGATTCGGGAGGCTCTGCTTTGAGGCCATTTAGGTTGAAATTTTGGGAGTTTTGGGATTGGGGTCTTGTAGGTAGAGGTCTGATTTGAGGCAAGGGGGGGGGTGTCGGATCCGACATGCCCTTTGGTTCAGAACTGGGGACCTCACATTTGGTATAAATTTCAGAATTTTGAGATTCGGGAGGCTCTGCTTTGAGGCCATTTAGGTTGAAATTTTGGGAGTTTTGGGATTGGGGTCTTTTAGGTAGAGGTCTGATTTGAGGCAAGGGGGGGTTGTCGGATCCGACAGGCCCTTTGGTTCAGAACTGGGGACCTCACATTTGGTATAAATTTCAGAATTTTGAGATTCGGGAGGCTCTGCATTGAGGCCATTTAGGTTGAAATTTTGGGAGTTTTGGGATTGGGGTCTTGTAGGTAGAGGTCTGATTTGAGGCAAGGGGGGGTTGTCGGATCCGACAGGCCCTTTGGTTCAGAACTGGGGACCTCACATTTGGTATAAATTTCAGAATTTTGAGATTCGGGAGGCTCTGCTTTGAGGCCATTTAGGTTGAAATTTTGGGAGTTTTGGGATTGGGGTCTTGTAGGTAGAGGTCTGATTTGAGGCAAGGGGGGGTTGTCGGATCCGACAGGCCCTTTGGTTCAGAACTGGGGACCTCACATTTGGTATAAATTTCAGAATTTTGAGATTCGGGAGGCTCTGCTTTGAGGCCATTTAGGTTGAAATTTTGGGTGTTTTGGGATTGGGGTCTTGTAGGTAGAGGTCTTATTTGAGGCAAGGGGGGGTTGTCGGATCCGACATGCCCTTTGGTTCAGAACTGGGGACCTCACATTTGGTATAAATTTCATATTTTTGAGATTGGGGAGTGCCTCAGAGGGGCCTAGTAAGATGCCATGTAGGTTTAGATTTCTGAATTCAAGTAGTGGGGTATGCTTATGAAGGCTCAGCTTTGAGGCCATTTAGGTTGAAATTTTGGGAGTTTTGGGATTGGGGTCTTGTAGGTAGAGGTCTGATTTGAGGCAAGGGGGGGTTGTCGGATCCGACAGGCCCTTTGGTTCAGAACTGGGGACCTCACATTTGGTATAAATTTCAAAATTTTGAGATTCGGGAGGCTCTGCTTTGAGGCCATTTAGGTTGAAATTTTGGGAGTTTTGGGATTGGGGTCTTGTAGGTAGAGGTCTGATTTGAGGCAAGGGGGGGTTGTCGGATCCGACAGGCCCTTTGGTTCAGAACTGGGGACCTCACATTTGGTATAAATTTCAGAATTTTGAGATTCAGGAGGCTCTGCTTTGAGGCCATTTAGGTTGAAATTTTGGGAGTTTTGGGATTGGGGTCTTGTAGGTAGAGGTCTGATTTGAGGCAAGGGGGGGTTGTCGGATCCAACATGCCCTTTGGTTCAGAACTGGGGACCTCACATTTGGTATAAATTTCATATTTTTGAGATTGGGGAGTGCCTCAGAGGGGCCTAGTAAGATGCCATGTAGGTTTAGATTTCTGAATTCAAGTAGTGGGGTATGCTTATGAAGGCTCTGCTTTGAGGCCATTTAGGTTGAAAATTTGGGAGTTTTGGCATTGGGGACTTGTAGGTAGAGGTCTGATTTGAGGCAAGGGGGGGTTGTCGGATCCGACAGGCCCTTTGGTTCAGAACTGGGGACCTCACATTTGGTATAAATTTCAGAATTTTGAGATTCGGGAGGCTCTGCTTTGAGGCCATTTAGGTTGAAATTTTGGGAGTTTTGGGATTGGGGTCTTGTAGGTAGAGGTCTGATTTGAGGCAAGGGGGGGTTGTCGGATCCGACAGGCCCTTTGGTTCAGAACTGGGGACCTCACATTTGGTATAAATTTCAGAATTTTGAGATTCGGGAGGCTCTGCTTTGAGGCCATTTAGGTTGAAATTTTGGGAGTTTTGGGATTGGGGTCTTGTAGGTAGAGGTCTGATTTGAGGCAAGGGGGGGGGTGTCGGATCTGACATGCCCTTTGGTTCAGAACTGGGGACCTCACATTTGGTATAAATTTCAGAATTTTGAGATTCGGGAGGCTCTGCTTTGAGGCCATTTAGGTTGAAATTTTGGGAGTTTTGGGATTGGGGTCTTGTAGGTAGAGGTCTGATTTGAGGCAAGGGGGGGTTGTCGGATGCGACAGGCCCTTTGGTTCAGAACTGGGGACCTCACATTTGGTATAAATTTCATATTTTTGAGATTGGGGAGTGCCTCAGAGGGGCCTAGTAAGATGCCATGTAGGTTTAGATTTCTGAATTCAAGTAGTGGGGTATGCTTATGAAGGCTCAGCTTTGAGGCCATATAGGTTGAAATTTTGGGAGTTTTGGGATTGGGGTCTTGTAGGTAGAGGTCTGATTTGAGGCAAGGGGGGGTTGTCGGATCCGACAGGCCCTTTGGTTCAGAACTGGGGACCTCACATTTGGTATAAATTTCAAAATTTTGAGATTCGGGAGGCTCTGTTTTGAGGCCATTTAGGTTGAAATTTTGGGAGTTTTGGGATTGGGGTCTTGTAGGTAGAGGTCTGATTTGAGGCAAGGGGGGGTTGTCGGATCCGACAGGCCCTTTGGTTCAGAACTGGGGACCTCACATTTGGTATAAATTTCAAAATTTTGAGATTCGGGAGGCTCTGCTTTGAGGCCATTTAGGTTGAAATTTTGGGAGTTTTGGGATTGGGGTCTTGTAGGTAGAGGTCTGATTTGAGGCAAGGGGGGGTTGTCGGATCCGACAGGCCCTTTGGTTCAGAACTGGGGACCTCACATTTGGTATAAATTTCAGAATTTTGAGATTCGGGAGGCTCTGCATTGAGGCCATTTAGGTTGAAATTTTGGGAGTTTTGGGATTGGGGTCTTGTAGGTAGAGGTCTGATTTGAGGCAAGGGGGGGTTGTCGGATCCGACAGGCCCTTTGGTTCAGAACTGGGGACCTCACATTTGGTATAAATTTCAGAATTTTGAGATTCGGGAGGCTCTGCTTTGAGGCCATTTAGGTTGAAATTTTGGGAGTTTTGGGATTGGGGTCTTGTAGGTAGAGGTCTGATTTGAGGCAAGGGGGGGTTGTCGGATCCGACAGGCCCTTTGGTTCAGAACTGGGGACCTCACATTTGGTATAAATTTCAGAATTTTGAGATTCGGGAGGCTCTGCTTTGAGGCCATTTAGGTTGAAATTTTGGGTGTTTTGGGATTGGGGTCTTGTAGGTAGAGGTCTTATTTGAGGCAAGGGGGGGTTGTCGGATCCGACATGCCCTTTGGTTCAGAACTGGGGACCTCACATTTGGTATAAATTTCATATTTTTGAGATTGGGGAGTGCCTCAGAGGGGCCTAGTAAGATGCCATGTAGGTTTAGATTTCTGAATTCAAGTAGTGGGGTATGCTTATGAAGGCTCAGCTTTGAGGCCATTTAGGTTGAAATTTTGGGAGTTTTGGGATTGGGGTCTTGTAGGTAGAGGTCTGATTTGAGGCAAGGGGGGGTTGTCGGATCCGACAGGCCCTTTGGTTCAGAACTGGGGACCTCACATTTGGTATAAATTTCAAAATTTTGAGATTCGGGAGGCTCTGCTTTGAGGCCATTTAGGTTGAAATTTTGGGAGTTTTGGGATTGGGGTCTTGTAGGTAGAGGTCTGATTTGAGGCAAGGGGGGGTTGTCGGATCCGACAGGCCCTTTGGTTCAGAACTGGGGACCTCACATTTGGTATAAATTTCAGAATTTTGAGATTCAGGAGGCTCTGCTTTGAGGCCATTTAGGTTGAAATTTTGGGAGTTTTGGGATTGGGGTCTTGTAGGTAGAGGTCTGATTTGAGGCAAGGGGGGGTTGTCGGATCCAACATGCCCTTTGGTTCAGAACTGGGGACCTCACATTTGGTATAAATTTCATATTTTTGAGATTGGGGAGTGCCTCAGAGGGGCCTAGTAAGATGCCATGTAGGTTTAGATTTCTGAATTCAAGTAGTGGGGTATGCTTATGAAGGCTCTGCTTTGAGGCCATTTAGGTTGAAAATTTGGGAGTTTTGGCATTGGGGAGTTGTAGGTAGAGGTCTGATTTGAGGCAAGGGGGGGGGTGTCGGATCCGACATGCCCTTTGGTTCAGAACTGGGGACCTCACATTTGGTATAAATTTCAGAATTTTGAGATTCGGGAGGCTCTGCTTTGAGGCCATTTAGGTTGAAATTTTGGGAGTTTTGGGATTGGGGTCTTGTAGGTAGAGGTCTGATTTGAGGCAAGGGGGGGTTGTCGGATCCGACAGGCCCTTTGGTTCAGAACTGGGGACCTCACATTTGGTATAAATTTCAGAATTTTGAGATTCAGGAGGCTCTGCTTTGAGGCCATTTAGGTTGAAATTTTGGGAGTTTTGGGATTGGGGTCTTGTAGGTAGAGGTCTGATTTGAGGCAAGGGGGGGTTGTCGGATCCGACATGCCCTTTGGTTCAGAACTGGGGACCTCACATTTGGTATAAATTTCATATTTTTGAGATTGGGGAGTGCCTCAGAGGGGCCTAGTAAGATGCCATGTAGGTTTAGATTTCTGAATTCAAGTAGTGGGGTATGCTTATGAAGGCTCTGCTTTGAGGCCATTTAGGTTGAAATTTTGGGAGTTTTGGGATTGGGGTCTTGTAGGCAGAGGTCTGATTTGAGGCAAGGGGGGGGGTGTCGGATCCGACATGCCCTTTGGTTCAGAACTGGGGACCTCACATTTGGTATAAATTTCAGAATTTTGAGATTCGGGAGGCTCTGCTTTGAGGCCATTTAGGTTGAAATTTTGGGAGTTTTGGGATTGGGGTCTTTTAGGTAGAGGTCTGATTTGAGGCAAGGGGGGGTTGTCGGATCCGACAGGCCCTTTGGTTCAGAACTGGGGACCTCACATTTGGTATAAATTTCAGAATTTTGAGATTCGGGAGGCTCTGCTTTGAGGCCATTTAGGTTGAAATTTTGGGAGTTTTGGGATTGGGGTCTTGTAGGTAGAGGTCTGATTTGAGGCAAGGGGGGGTTGTCGGATCCGACAGGCCCTTTGGTTCAGAACTGGGGACCTCACATTTGGTATAAATTTCAGAATTTTGAGATTCGGGAGGCTCTGCTTTGAGGCCATTTAGGTTGAAATTTTGGGAGTTTTGGGATTGGGGTCTTGTAGGTAGAGGTCTGATTTGAGGCAAGGGGGGGTTGTCGGATCCGACAGGCCCTTTGGTTCAGAACTGGGGACCTCACATTTGGTATAAATTTCAGAATTTTGAGATTCGGGAGGCTCTGCTTTGAGGCCATTTAGGTTGAAATTTTGGGTGTTTTGGGATTGGGGTCTTGTAGGTAGAGGTCTTATTTGAGGCAAGGGGGGGTTGTCGGATCCGACATGCCCTTTGGTTCAGAACTGGGGACCTCACATTTGGTATAAATTTCATATTTTTGAGATTGGGGAGTGCCTCAGAGGGGCCTAGTAAGATGCCATGTAGGTTTAGATTTCTGAATTCAAGTAGTGGGGTATGCTTATGAAGGCTCAGCTTTGAGGCCATTTAGGTTGAAATTTTGGGAGTTTTGGGATTGGGGTCTTGTAGGTAGAGGTCTGATTTGAGGCAAGGGGGGGTTGTCGGATCCGACAGGCCCTTTGGTTCAGAACTGGGGACCTCACATTTGGTATAAATTTCAGAATTTTGAGATTCGGGAGGCTCTGCTTTGAGGCCATTTAGGTTGAAATTTTGGGAGTTTTGGGATTGGGGTCTTGTAGGTAGAGGTCTGATTTGAGGCAAGGGGGGGTTGTCGGATCCGACAGGCCCTTTGGTTCAGAACTGGGGACCTCACATTTGGTATAAATTTCAGAATTTTGAGATTCGGGAGGCTCTGCTTTGAGGCCATTTAGGTTGAAATTTTGGGAGTTTTGGGATTGGGGTCTTGTAGGTAGAGGTCTTATTTGAGGCAAGGGGGGGTTGTCGGATCCGACATGCCCTTTGGTTCAGAACTGGGGACCTCACATTTGGTATAAATTTCATATTTTTGAGATTGGGGAGTGCCTCAGAGGGGCCTAGTAAGATGCCATGTAGGTTTAGATTTCTGAATTCAAGTAGTGGGGTATGCTTATGAAGGCTCTGCTTTGAGGCCATTTAGGTTGAAAATTTGGGAGTTTTGGGATTCGGGTCTTGTAGGTAGAGGTCTGCTTTGAGGCAAGGGGGGGTTGTCGGATCCGACAGGCCCTTTGGTTCAGAACTGGGGACCTCACATTTGGTATAAATTTCAGAATTTTGAGATTCGGGAGGCTCTGCTTTGAGGCCATTTAGGTTGAAATTTTGGGAGTTTTGGGATTGGGGTCTTGTAGGTAGAGGTCTGATTTGAGGCAAGGGGGGGTTGTCGGATCCGACAGGCCCTTTGGTTCAGAACTGGGGACCTCACATTTGGTATAAATTTCAGAATTTTGAGATTCGGGAGGCTCTGCTTTGAGGCCATTTAGGTTGAAATTTTGGGAGTTTTGGGATTGGGGTCTTGTAGGTAGAGGTCTGATTTGAGACAAGGGGGGGTTGTCGGATCCGACAGGCCCTTTGGTTCAGAACTGGGGACCTCACATTTGGTATAAATTTCAGAATTTTGAGATTCGGGAGGCTCTGCTTTGAGGCCATTTAGGTTGAAATTTTGGGAGTTTTGGGATTGGGGTCTTGTAGGTAGAGGTCTGATTTGAGGCAAGGGGGGGTTGTCGGATCCGACAGGCCCTTTGGTTCAGAACTGGGGACCTCACATTTGGTATAAATTTCAGAATTTTGAGATTCGGGAGGCTCTGCTTTGAGGCCATTTAGGTTGAAATTTTGGGAGTTTTGGGATTGGGGTCTTGTAGGTAGAGGTCTGATTTGAGGCAAGGGGGGGTTGTCGGATCCGACAGGCCCTTTGGTTCAGAACTGGGGACCTCACATTTGGTATAAATTTCAGAATTTTGAGATTCGGGAGGCTCTGCTTTGAGGCCATTTAGGTTGAAATTTTGGGAGTTTTGGGATTGGGGTCTTGTAGGTAGAGGTCTGATTTGAGACAAGGGGGGGTTGTCGGATCCGACAGGCCCTTTGGTTCAGAACTGGGGACCTCACATTTGGTATAAATTTCAGAATTTTGAGATTCCGCAGGCTCTGCTTTGAGGCCATTTAGGTTGAAATTTTGGGAGTTTTGGGATTGGGGTCTTGTAGGTAGAGGTCTGATTTGAGGCAAGGGGGGGTTGTCGGATCCGACAGGCCCTTTGGTTCAGAACTGGGGACCTCACATTTGGTATAAATTTCAGAATTTTGAGATTCGGGAGGCTCTGCTTTGAGGCCATTTAGGTTGAAATTTTGGGAGTTTTGGGATTGGGGTCTTGTAGGTAGAGGTCTGATTTGAGGCAAGGGGGGGTTGTCGGATCCGACAGGCCCTTTGGTTCAGAACTGGGGACCTCACATTTGGTATAAATTTCAGAATTTTGAGATTCGGGAGGCTCTGCTTTGAGGCCATTTAGGTTGAAATTTTGGGAGTTTTGGGATTGGGGTCTTGTAGGTAGAGGTCTGATTTGAGGCAAGGGGGGGTTGTCGGATCCGACATGCCCTTTGGTTCAGAACTGGGGACCTCACATTTGGTATAAATTTCATATTTTTGAGATTGGGGAGTGCCTCAGAGGGGCCTAGTAAGATGCCATGTAGGTTTAGATTTCTGAATTCAAGTAGTGGGGTATGCTTATGAAGGCTCTGCTTTGAGGCCATTTAGGTTGAAATTTTGGGAGTTTTGGGATTGGGGTCTTGTAGGTAGAGGTCTGATTTGAGGCAAGGGGGGGTTGTCGGATCCGACAGGCCCTTTGGTTCAGAACTGGGGACCTCACATTTGGTATAAATTTCAGAATTTTGAGATTCCGGAGGCTCTGCTTTGAGGCCATTTAGGTTGAAATTTTGGGAGTTTTGGGATTGGGGTCTTGTAGGTAGAGGTCTGATTTGAGGCAAGGGGGGGTTGTCGGATCCGACAGGCCCTTTGGTTCAGAACTGGGGACCTCACATTTGGTATAAATTTCAGAATTTTGAGATTCGGGAGGCTCTGCTTTGAGGCCATTTAGGTTGAAATTTTGGGAGTTTTGGGATTGGGGTCTTGTAGGTAGAGGTCTGATTTGAGGCAAGGGGGGGTTGTCGGATCCGACAGGCCCTTTGGTTCAGAACTGGGGACCTCACATTTGGTATAAATTTCAGAATTTTGAGATTCGGGAGGCTCTGCTTTGAGGCCATTTAGGTTGAAATTTTGGGAGTTTTGGGATTGGGGTCTTGTAGGTAGAGGTCTGATTTGAGGCAAGGGGGGGTTGTCGGATCCGACAGGCCCTTTGGTTCAGAACTGGGGACCTCACATTTGGTATAAATTTCAGAATTTTGAGATTCGGGAGGCTCTGCTTTGAGGCCATTTAGGTTGAAATTTTGGGAGTTTTGGGATTGGGGTCTTGTAGGTAGAGGTCTGATTTGAGGCAAGGGGGGGTTGTCGGATCCGACAGGCCCTTTGGTTCAGAACTGGGGACCTCACATTTGGTATAAATTTCAGAATTTTGAGATTCGGGAGGCTCTGCTTTGAGGCCATTTAGGTTGAAATTTTGGGAGTTTTGGGATTGGGGTCTTGTAGGTAGAGGTCTGATTTGAGGCAAGGGGGGGTTGTCGGATCCGACAGGCCCTTTGGTTCAGAACTGGGGACCCCACATTTGGTATAAATTTCAGAATTTTGAGATTCGGGAGGCTCTGCTTTGAGGCCATTTAGGTTGAAATTTTGGGAGTTTTGGGATTGGGGTCTTGTAGGTAGAGGTCTTATTTGAGGCAAGGGGGGGTTGTCGGATCCGACATGCCCTTTGGTTCAGAACTGGGGACCTCACATTTGGTATAAATTTCATATTTTTGAGATTGGGGAGTGCCTCAGAGGGGCCTAGGAAGATGCCATGTAGGTTTAGATTTCTGAATTCAAGTAGTGGGGTATGCTTATGAAGGCTCTGCTTTGAGGCCATTTAGGTTGAAATTTTGGGAGTTTTGGGATTGGGGTCTTGTAGGTAGAGGTCTGATTTGAGGCAAGGGGGGGTTGTCGGATCCGACAGGCCCTTTGGTTCAGAACTGGGGACCTCACATTTGGTATAAATTTCAGAATTTTGAGATTCGGGAGGCTCTGCTTTGAGGCCATTTAGGTTGAAATTTTGGGAGTTTTGGGATTGGGGTCTAGTAGGTAGAGGTCTTATTTGAGGCAAGGGGGGGTTGTCGGATCCGACATGCCCTTTGGTTCAGAACTGGGGACCTCACATTTGGTATAAATTTCATATTTTTGAGATTGGGGAGTGCCTCAGAGGGGCCTAGTAAGATGCCATGTAGGTTTAGATTTCTGAATTCAAGTAGTGGGGTATGCTTAGGAAGGCTCTGCTTTGAGGCCATTTAGGTTGAAAATTTGGGAGTTTTGGGATTGGGGTCTTGTAGGTAGAGGTCTGCTTTGAGGCAAGGGGGGGTTGTCGGATCCGACAGGCCCTTTGGTTCAGAACTGGGGACCTCACATTTGGTATAAATTTCAGAATTTTGAGATTCGGGAGGCTCTGCTTTGAGGCCATTTAGGTTGAAATTTTGGGAGTTTTGGGATTGGGGTCTTGTAGGTAGAGGTCTGATTTGAGGCAAGGGGGGGTTGTCGGATCCGACAGGCCCTTTGGTTCAGAACTGGGGACCTCACATTTGGTATAAATTTCAGAATTTTGAGATTCGGGAGGCTCTGCTTTGAGGCCATTTAGGTTGAAATTTTGGGAGTTTTGGGATTGGGGTCTTGTAGGTAGAGGTCTGATTTGAGGCAAGGGGGGGTTGTCGGATCCGACAGGCCCTTTGGTTCAGAACTGGGGACCTCACATTTGGTATAAATTTCAGAATTTTGAGATTCGGGAGGCTCTGCTTTGAGGCCATTTAGGTTGAAATTTTGGGAGTTTTGGGATTGGGGTCTAGTAGGTAGAGGTCTGATTTGAGGCAAGGGGGGGGTGTCGGATCCGACATGCCCTTTGGTTCAGAACTGGGGACCTCACATTTGGTATAAATTTCAGAATTTTGAGATTCGGGAGGCTCTGCTTTGAGGCCATTTAGGTTGAAATTTTGGGAGTTTTGGGATTGGGGTCTTGTAGGTAGAGGTCTGATTTGAGGCAAGGGGGGGTTGTCGGATCCGACAGGCCCTTTGGTTCAGAACTGGGGACCTCACATTTGGTATAAATTTCAAAATTTTGAGATTCGGGAGGCTCTGCTTTGAGGCCATTTAGGTTGAAATTTTGGGAGTTTTGGGATTGGGGTCTTGTAGGTAGAGGTCTGATTTGAGGCAAGGGGGGGGTGTCGGATCCGACATGCCCTTTGGTTCAGAACTGGGGACCTCACATTTGGTATAAATTTCAGAATTTTGAGATTCGGGAGGCTCTGCTTTGAGGCCATTTAGGTTGAAATTTTGGGAGTTTTGGGATTGGGGTCTTGTAGGTAGAGGTCTGATTTGAGGCAAGGGGGGGTTGTCGGATCCGACATGCCCTTTGGTTCAGAACTGGGGACCTCACATTTGGTATAAATTTCAAAATTTTGAGATTCGGGAGGCTCTGCTTTGAGGCCATTTAGGTTGAAATTTTGGGAGTTTTGGGATTGGGGTCTTGTATGTAGAGGTCTGATTTGAGGCAAGGGGGGGTTGTCGGATCCGACAGGCCCTTTGGTTCAGAACTGGGGACCTCACATTTGGTATAAATTTCAGAATTTTGAGATTCGGGAGGCTCTGCTTTGAGGCCATTTAGGTTGAAATTTTGGAAGTTTTGGGATTGGGGTCTTGTAGGTAGAGGTCTGATTTGAGGCAAGGGGGGGTTGTCGGATCCGACAGGCCCTTTGGTTCAGAACTGGGGACCTCACATTTGGTATAAATTTCAGAATTTTGAGATTCGGGAGGCTCTGCTTTGAGGCCATTTAGGTTGAAATTTTGGGAGTTTTGGGATTGGGGTCTTGTAGGTAGAGGTCTGATTTGAGGCAAGGGGGGGTTGTCGGATCCGACAGGCCCTTTGGTTCAGAACTGGGGACCTCACATTTGGTATAAATTTCAGAATTTTGAGATTCCGGAGGCTCTGCTTTGAGGCCATTTAGGTTGAAATTTTGGGAGTTTTGGGATTGGGGTCTTGTAGGTAGAGGTCTGATTTGAGGCAAGGGGGGGTTGTCGGATCCGACAGGCCCTTTGGTTCAGAACTGGGGACCTCACATTTGGTATAAATTTCAGAATTTTGAGATTCGGGAGGCTCTGCTTTGAGGCCATTTAGGTTGAAATTTTGGGTGTTTTGGGATTGGGGTCTTGTAGGTAGAGGTCTGATTTGAGGCAAGGGGGGGTTGTCGGATCCGACAGGCCCTTTGGTTCAGAACTGGGGACCTCACATTTGGTATAAATTTCAAAATTTTGAGATTCGGGAGGCTCTGCTTTGAGGCCATTTAGGTTGAAATTTTGGGAGTTTTGGGATTGGGGTCTTGTATGTAGAGGTCTGATTTGAGGCAAGGGGGGGTTGTCGGATCCGACAGGCCCTTTGGTTCAGAACTGGGGACCTCACATTTGGTATAAATTTCAGAATTTTGAGATTCGGGAGGCTCTGCTTTGAGGCCATTTAGGTTGAAATTTTGGAAGTTTTGGGATTGGGGTCTTGTAGGTAGAGGTCTGATTTGAGGCAAGGGGGGGTTGTCGGATCCGACAGGCCCTTTGGTTCAGAACTGGGGACCTCACATTTGGTATAAATTTCAGAATTTTGAGATTCGGGAGGCTCTGCTTTGAGGCCATTTAGGTTGAAATTTTGGGAGTTTTGGGATTGGGGTCTTGTAGGTAGAGGTCTGATTTGAGGCAAGGGGGGGTTGTCGGATCCGACAGGCCCTTTGGTTCAGAACTGGGGACCTCACATTTGGTATAAATTTCAGAATTTTGAGATTCCGGAGGCTCTGCTTTGAGGCCATTTAGGTTGAAATTTTGGGAGTTTTGGGATTGGGGTCTTGTAGGTAGAGGTCTGATTTGAGGCAAGGGGGGGTTGTCGGATCCGACAGGCCCTTTGGTTCAGAACTGGGGACCTCACATTTGGTATAAATTTCAGAATTTTGAGATTCGGGAGGCTCTGCTTTGAGGCCATTTAGGTTGAAATTTTGGGTGTTTTGGGATTGGGGTCTTGTAGGTAGAGGTCTGATTTGAGGCAAGGGGGGGTTGTCGGATCCGACAGGCCCTTTGGTTCAGAACTGGGGACCTCACATTTGGTATAAATTTCAGAATTTTGAGATTCGGGAGGCTCTGCTTTGAGGCCATTTAGGTTGAAATTTTGGGAGTTTTGGGATTGGGGTCTTGTAGGTAGAGGTCTGATTTGAGGCAAGGGGGGGGTGTCGGATCCGACATGCCCTTTGGTTCAGAACTGGGGACCTCACATTTGGTATAAATTTCATATTTTTGAGATTCGGGAGGCTCTGCTTTGAGGCCATTTAGGTTGAAATTTTGGGAGTTTTGGGATTGGGGTCTTGTAGGTAGAGGTCTGATTTGAGGCAAGGGGGGGTTGTCGGATCCGACAGGCCCTTTGGTTCAGAACTGGGGACCTCACATTTGGTATAAATTTCAGAATTTTGAGATTCGGGAGGCTCTGCTTTGAGGCCATTTAGGTTGAAATTTTGGGAGTTTTGGGATTGGGGTCTTGTAGGTAGAGGTCTGATTTGAGGCAAGGGGGGGTTGTCGGATCCGACAGGCCCTTTGGTTCAGAACTGGGGACCTCACATTTGGTATAAATTTCAGAATTTTGAGATTCGGGAGGCTCTGCTTTGAGGCCATTTAGGTTGAAATTTTGGGAGTTTTGGGATTGGGGTCTTGTAGGTAGAGGTCTGATTTGAGGCAAGGGGGGGTTGTCGGATCCGACAGGCCCTTTGGTTCAGAACTGGGGACCTCACATTTGGTATAAATTTCAAAATTTTGAGATTCGGGAGGCTCTGCTTTGAGGCCATTTAGGTTGAAATTTTGGGAGTTTTGGGATTGGGGTCTTGTATGTAGAGGTCTGATTTGAGGCAAGGGGGGTTGTCGGATCCGACAGGCCCTTTGGTTCAGAACTGGGGACCTCACATTTGGTATAATTTTGTGATTTTTGAGATTTGGCCGACCCTCTATGTGGCCTAATATGGGGCCATGTAGGCTTAGGATTGTGATTTGTGGGATTGAGGCATGCTTGTAAGGGGTCCAATTTGAGGCCATATAGCTTGTATTCTTGATTTATGAGATTCGGGCACTCTTGTAATGGGTCTGATTTAAGGCCATATAGCTTCAATTTTTGAGAATTCTCGGAGTGGGGTATGCTTGTTAGGGGTCTAATTGGCGGCCATGTAGGTTTAGATTTCTGAATTCTGGTAGAGGGGCATGCTTGTAAGGGGTAGTTAGGGGTTTGATTTGAGGCAAGGGGGGGGATGTCGGATCCGACAGGCCCTTGGGCTCACATGTCGGGACCTCACAATTGTTATAATTTTGTGATTTTTGAGATTTGGCCGAGCCTCTATGTGGCTTAATATGGGGCCATGTAGGCTTAGGATTGTGATTTGTGGGATTGAGGCATGCTTGTGAGGGTCCAATTTGAGGCCATATAGCTTTGATTTTTGATTTATGGGATTCGGGCACTCTTGTAAGGGGTCTGATTTAAGGCCATATAGCTTCAATTTTTGAGAATTCTCTGAAGGGGCAGGCTTCTTAGGGGTCTGATTGGAGGCGATGAAGGTTTAGATTTTTGATTTTTTAGATTCGGGCATGCTTGTGAGGGGCTTGATATGAGGCCATCTAGCTTTAATTTTTGAGAATTCTCGGAGTGGAGTATGCTTGTTAGGGGTCTGATTTGACTGCTTTCATGTTTGCAAGTCTTTTGACTGCTTCTCCTCTGTTTCAGCAGATATATCTGTTTTCAGCATGATTGTAAGGGGTCTGAAAAGAGGCCACATAGCTTTATTTTTTGTTTTCTAAGATTGGGGCAGGGTTATAAGTGGTCTGATTTGAGGCCATATATCTTTAATATTTGGGAATTCTTTGAAGGGTGAGTCTTGTAAGGGGTGTGATTTGAGATTTGAGGCAAGGGGGGGGGGGGGGGTTTGTCGGATCCGACAGAACCTTAGTTTCAGTACTCGGGTCCTCACATATGTTTACATTTTGTAATTTGTTGGATTCGGGCATGCTCTTAAGGGGTCTGATTTGAGGCCATATATCTTTAGTTTTTGATTTTTAAGATTGGTGCAGGCTTATAAGGGGTTCTGATTTCAGGCCATATAGCTAAATTATTTGAGAATTCTCTGAAGGGGCATGCTTGTAAGGGGTTTGAAAAGAGGCCACATAGCTTTAATTTTTGAATTCTAAGATTGGGGCAGGCTTGTAAGGGGTCTGATTTGAGGTTGTGTAGCTTTAGCTTTTTAAACATTCTCGTAAGGGGTATGCTTGTTGGGGGTATGATTTGAGGCCATGTAGGTTTAGATTTTTGATTTTCGGGTTTTGGGAGTGCCTTTAAGGGGTCTGAAAATAAGCCATATAGCTTTATTTTTTATTTTCTAAGATTGGGGTAGGCTTATAAGGGGTCCTGATTTGAGACCATATAGCTTAATTATTTGAGAATTCTCTGAAGGGGCATGCTTGTAAGGGGTCTGAAAAGAGGCCATATAGCTTTAATCTCTGATTTCTAAGATTGGGGCAGGCTTGTAAGGGGTGTGATTTGTGATTTGGGGCAAGGGGGGGGGGTATGTCGGATCCGACAGGCCCTTAGGTTCTCAACTCGGGACCTCACATATGTTTACATTTTGTAATTTTTTGGATTCTGGCATGTTTGTAAGGGGTCTGAAAAGAGGCCATATAACTTTATTTTTTGATTTCTAAGATTGGGGTAGGCTTATAATTGGTCTGATTTGAGGCCATATAGCTTAATTCTTTGAAGGGTGAGGCTTGTAAGGGGCGTGATTTGTGATTTGAGGCAAGGGGGGGGGGTATGTCGGGTACGCCTACTTGAAGGGTGAACGGTCTGGCACTGGCCCAGGAAAAGAAGAACTCCGCCTTCGTGCTGCACAACGATCCGGTGACGCCAAGAGAATTGTTGCAGCCCTCGAGCACATGCCTGGAGCAGAGCATTGGTGCACTTGCAAACCCCAACTCGAAGGAGAGGAGGTCTTTGGCACCACCAAGCGCAAACTTGATATGCCCCCTGGTTCTAATCAAGATTCACATAGACCCGACAAGGTCAGCTTCTCTCATCCACGAATGAGCACTAGGTCAACCAAGGCACGCACTAATTCCGCCACACCATCATACCTGCCCCTCACACAATCTCCTAAGAAATCGATTCCACAACGGGTCACCCACGTCAATAACATTCAGGAGACCCACTGCGATATCTCCAAGTGGCACATTTCTAGACTGCCCAAGACTTCCGCCAAGGCCTGCTTCGCCATGCAAGCTCGCACAAAGACCAAGTGCACCCAGAAGATCGTTCGGCATGGTAAAAGTACTCCAGCTCCTACGTACACCGGCTACATGCGCGACTACAAGAAGAACAAGGAATTCTTGACACAGTTCTCCTTCTGCAACGACGACATTGAGAGATGTGTCAAAGGCACTAGGAGGAAGTGGATGCAGCACCGTCCGGATGTCCCGGACGTCTGGCCTGTCCTCACTGGGACAAACCTCACTCTCCAGGAGGTTTTGGCCCTTGAAGAAGGGGGATTCCAACTTCAGCAGCGTCAAAATGTGTCACCCAGAAGACTCTTCGGCGACTCCTCCAATGTTGCTTCATCCATGGCCGAACTCCCTACCCCGGCCCAAGCCGATCAATACCCTACGCTGAGGTTTGGAAAAAAGATCAGGCGCAGTAACAACGGACCATGCATCCAACAACGCAACAAATGGGAGTCAACCCTCAACGTCGACGGTCAAATCACCTCTGTCACAATGATACCTCACCTAGGGATCGAGTGCATCATTCTGTTCCAATCCCGAAAGAAGGCTAAGGTTGAAGAGTACCGTATCACTATCAACACCTTCCCGTCGTGCACGTGCCCGGATTTCGTGGAGATGTCAGCAAGAGCACTTGGGAAGCGGCGCCCTTGGGTGAATTGCAAGCACTTGTACTTCATCTTCCGTGTGACCTGCAACTTGGATCAATACCAAGACACTTTCATCCATGCTCCGAGCCTTAGTTTCAATGAAGTGAAGCACCTCCTCGAAAGTGGCATCATGAAGCATGTGGGACCTTAGCGTGGATATCTATAGGAGCTAGGCTGCCCCCCCTTATTTATAAGTTGTCGCTAAGTATTATTGCGTTGAGTATACTATAGTATGAGTGCACGTTTCCGAAAATATCGCTGATATATCAGACCTATCATTATCTACATGATGTGAATTGTATTCGTTTTTAAATATGTATAAAGGTTTCTAAATATTTTTGGGTCTCTCCTTCCAACAGTAGTTTTAGATGTTATTGAATGGTACGAGTTTTGCTACTTTGCTTGAATGCTTGAATGCTTGAATTTTTGACTTAGAATTTTCTCTTACGTTGTGACCATAGCCTATGATTAACCAGCTCTCACCATAATATGGACAGTCAAAAGTTCCCTGGTTTAAGTAAATCATGTCAATTAGTCTCTCTGAAAGGTACCCTAAAACCAAGTCTCTGTCCTGAAAGCCCTCAAAATTTGCACGGAAATAGGTCCATCATTTTTACTAAAAAAAGAGGTTCCACGATTTTTTCTATTTATATTTTCTAAATTTGGAAATTTTATTATTATAATTGGAAAGCGTTGACTTTTTTCTGCTCACCGTGAGCAGATTTTCTGCTCACCGCTCACCGCTCGCGTCCCACCGCTCACACGGTAGCGTCGTTGTTCATACCGATATTATTATCTTGACCGTTTGAGAGGTGTCGAGATACTTTTTGAGAAAGGCTTTCTGTGAAGACATGATATTACTCTCATGATGTTTATCTACATCAAATTCTAAATTAACCTGCTATACAGACTCTGTGTCAGAATTACGGCCATAAGTGTATAAGTATGTTAGTGTTATAGAAACACAACATGACCCTCTCATAACTTACATAAGAGACTCTGCTCTCAATATATCTATATATAGTTTCTTCTGAGAATATAGAATATTGACGGAACATGTATACTACTGACATAAGGTACCAGTTGAAACTGGTATGATGGATACGGTATAAGAAATCACTATTCCACCCTCTATAAGATCATGATCGATCACCTCAAGAGAGATTGACGATTTGCTTATATTAACAAGGGGGTACCATATTCTTGAAATAAGTGATTTATTGGAATGCCTATACCATGTGGTGATGATATGACCACATGAGTAACAAGAATGTTATGGAGTAGTACACGTCTGATTAGACCAAGGCCGCATAAGTTCTACTAGATGACCAGATGATGAGAATGACGTATAGATGCACATAAGTTATATGGTGCTCCATGACCAATCACTTAATCTATGTGTATACAGTCAAATACTGGTTAATGAAGGAATACTGTTAAAGGTCTGGACGGAAATATAGTATTCGACAGAACTCTACTCAAGATGTCTTCAGTATAAGGACTTAAGACCACTTACACGAGTTCTTATAAAGTAATAACGTTTTTGCCGCACAGATGTTGTCTGAAGTATTCTTCGGTTACAACTAAATTATGGAAGGGTCTGTCAATATCTGTGAGCTCTCTAGCCACATGATATCAGCTACCTAAACAAAAGAAGCAGTTATGAAATTACTTATATAACTAGGGAAGAGGGGTTACATAGATACGTGATAAGATGTGTTTTGTCGATAGGGGTGAGCTTAATACTGATCACATAAATGAGTACATTGGCTACTACAATGTATCATTGGAATTGGGTTTATCTGAACAAGAGGTCTTATGAGACTTACAGACCGGAACATTTTCTGGGTGTTTTTGAGTTACCATTAATTCGTGAATAGAAATATTCACAACAAGTATACCATAAGATTATCAGGACCCGAATAGGGATGTATGTTGTCGGTTATCACACATAACATGACTCTACAATATGTATAACATAACTTAACATATTGTAACAAGAGTCGGATCATGACAAGATCAAGCAGCTCTCTTCTCAAATACCCATTACTTCAGAGGGATCTGAAGTATCCCGAGAATCTTTATGGTATAGCACTTCATGATAAAATCCCCGTAACTCGATCAGCTATTAAGATCTCGTCCATTTACTATCCGAGAATTCACCTCATTCATATCTATACAACTACTGGGCTTCTTGGATCATACTGATGTATTTCTTCATTTGTGATTATGTACAGCCACCGTGCTGGCACGATAACCTAGTGAAGAAAGGTTATAAGGAGCCTCTGGCTCCACCTACACCTGGCATCCAGGCCACAATGGCCTCCATCGCGAGCGTCAACTTCCATAACACGGTGCAGCGACTGGATGCGGAGGCTCTTGCGGATACTAACGACGAAGGTCTCCATGCCCCCACTCTTCTTGAGGTTTTAGATCTTAGATACTGGACGATGTTGCTTAATGCATGCCTGCACTCGGAGGACAAGGGAATGCGAAAACTCCAAGAGTTATTCGATGACCTTCCTAACATTCTGGCCGCTGACGACCAAGATTCGGAGAGGATGGCCATGCAGACCAAGTTGATTGATGAGGCTTTATTGAGCGCCAATCCTGAGGTCAAGAACCTAAAGGATAATGGGACTAATCAAGGACAGAGCAGGCTCCTGGTTATTGGTGGAACACCTGAGCGAGATGCTGTGACACAACGCCCGAAGTCACTCTTATCTCGGTTACCTATACCGGAAGATGAGAAAGAGTCAATCATTCAGTTCTGCGCAGAAATAACGGCGAACCAAGCAGCAGCCGACCTTGATAAGCTGGAGGCCTCCGGATTGGGACCTTCGGTACCATGGCTCCCCCCGAGGCAGCTTGAGTTACGGCTAGGAGGACTAGAGAATCGTATGTGGATGCACCCCAACATTAATCACCTTGCTCCTATCACCACTGAGATGTGGAAGTGTTGGGCTTCACTCTCGGATCAGGAAATGGCCATTGCTATTTCCAATGCTGTCAATAATGAGCAGCCTCTTAAAAACGGGTGCAAGCTTACGGCTGCATTCCCTATTGCGGCTTACGACCCCAAAAAGTGCAATATTACTGAGGGGGTCCATGTCCGCACTCAACAGGATCTCCCTTTGGGTCTGCAACGTGACAAGAAGCACCGCCAGAATTGGTGGAACGTGAATCGTCCATTCATACGTTGTGGGTGCCCGCTAAACGGGCCAAAGGAGGCTTGCACAGGCAAGATGATCTGGTTTGATCATGCAGTTTGGTGCATGATTCACAACCTTGATATATTTTTTCCGGCAAAGGGGCATCTATGCTCAAAGTATGCCGCATTAATTGGTTGGTTGGAGACGGCGGCGAGAGATGCCGTCAAAGCATCTGTTACTTTCGCGCATATTCGCTCTCTGATGATAGAGGGTGCCTTAGAATATGCAACTAATCCCAATAGCAAACTGCTTGCCAAGCACGGTGATGGCGCCGGCATCAGGAAGATTGAACGGATGATCCGTCCCAGCACCAACACTGGGATGGGCCAAACTACTAATCTAGCATTCAAAAGAGCTCTTCCTGACCTAAACCAAGACTCCGGCAATCACCCTTATAAGCGCACTAATAACTTCGGACGAGGTCGTGGTGCTACAGCCCACCAACGCTCATCTTCCCAGGGTCCAGGACGAGGGAGGGGTGCATACAACCATAGCACCCAGAGAAGGTTCGGGACTAATGGGTCTTCTGCCGGTCATCAACACCAGAATGGGGCCATACGTGGACGCAATTTTACACATGGCTTTGAGTCCCAAAGGGAGTCGCTGGTACAGCACAATGAACTCCTTAATGGAGCAGACGGCTCTAGCGGTGGCTCGAATACATCGACAATTTCATCTCCTGCTTTCGGAAGGAACATTAGCTGGGAATAAGCGTTTTGACCCGTTTACCTTGGTATGTACAGAATTTCCCCCTACACCTACCGTGTCAAGATCAATTTCACAGGATATATTGGGAAGAAATATACTGGTTAAAATGTCCAACCTCAAGAGAGTAGGATTTGTCCACACACTATACCCCAATAGAGCTATGGAGTGGATAAGCATCCGCCATATATGCTCAGAGGCTCTAATAAGACAGGGGTTTAGCGACTTGATGTCGCAGTTTGAGCTCATCACCTTCGGGTGGCGATATCATGAGCAATTCTGCTCCGTGGCTTATCGGCCGGCGAAAGTCTTCAGAGACTTTGCTTTTGAGGAACATACTTTCATTTCCCCTTGTCCATGTAACTCCATTAAAAGGTTTTCAAAATATTTGGATCCTAATACAGCCGGAACTACCCCTAACATACAGATCCCGTCAGTTACGGACCAGCATGTTCGGACTATGGACAGTATGATCATTCGAGACTATACTCTCAGAGAGAACTTTAAAAATGGATTAAACCACATCCCTCTTCGCCAGACTTGCCTCCAAGAAGTTGTTGAGGCAGTTCTAGAAGCATGGATACAAGTCTGCTCAATTTTGCAGATTGATCCATCTGACCAATCGCCATGGATCAGGAATAGATCTTGGACGATATTAAAAGAAAAAGCTTCCGTGAATAAGGGTGGGTTGAAATACTCTCAACCATCCCTCAAAAAGGTCCACTCAGCTATGGATGAATTACAATGGGTCCAACAATTTTTATTTGTGGCAGGACTCGATAAAGCCTCCTCTAACGCTAGTTTTATATGTATCAACCATATGAGAGCACAAGCCTTGATTCGGCTTCAAGGGAACGATTTCGCTCCCTGTCTACACGAAGAGGAGTGGATTGACCCCATGCGTAAGGCGGAAGAGGTGTTTGAGGGGATATGTTCAACACCATTTTAATTAAAATGAGACTTTTCAAAGTCTCATTTTGCCAATCACCTTAATAGCGTACATTAAGGTGAATAATTGCGGAGGATGTGAACGTGGTGGGGGAACACTTGTAGGGAACTTTTGGTACTTTATCATGTACCCACTATGTACCCCATTGGAACTTGGCTTATGGGAACAAAGTTCCCCTTGGATTTCGCCTTAAATTTCCTTTAAGGTGCCTCGAAACGTCACCTTAAATTTTTGTCTCAAAATGGCCAAATTGTCTCATTTTAATTAAAATGGTGTTGTTCCCTCTTACCGGAAATTCCCATGCAATTTGCTAGACTCCCATATCTGATGGGTACGTACAAACAGCATAAGGGGACTTACCGCTGGCTTACAAACGCTCACAAGTCAGTTTTCTCTACCATGGCTCAATTCGTCACGACTGCTTTGATGGGAATTCTACCCGCACTCAGAAATTGGTTTGCTAAACGCACCCAGTCTTACAGTTCTCTACTGGGTACTAAGACAAAGAATTTTTGGATGATCGACTCTATAATCGACCTTGCTCTTAATCTACCTGACAAGGTCTATGACATCTTTGTTGCTGATATAGCGCACTGTTACGAGGCTATCCCACTTGAGGGTGATGACAACCTATTGGCCGCCATTTCAAAACTAATATCCTTTGCCTACAAGCAAAAGCGTATCGAACATCCTAGGTCTGACCAAAACTTATGGGTTCGCTTCGATGAAGGAAAGATGACTGCATCCTCGACAAGGTGGGCATCTCATAGTCCAAATGGTGAAATTTGGGTTGAAATTTCGGAAGAAAGATTAGTGTATCTCAACCATTGGTTGAGCTCTAATTGCTTCGTAACACTAGGGGATCGAGTATGGCGTCAAAGGTCTGGAATTCCCATGGGATTTTCGTGTAGCCCTCTCTGGTGCAACCTGTATTTTCTATATTACGAAACCGGTTTTATATCCCGTTTAGCTACATTAGGGAGAACTGATCTCATGATGAGATTTAGATACTCCTTTCGCTATATAGACGACCTATGTATTTTAAACAACGGGGATATACTTCAGTTTATGGACCCCAACGCCGAAAGGATAATTTCCAACCCCTTCTGGATTTATCCTTTGGGTATTGTGGAAATAAAAAGTGAAATTGATACATTTTCTACTAGGTTCCCACAACGAGGAACTTCTGCCCACTTCATGAATATGCAGATTTCTGTCATAAACGAAGTGGATGGGACATTTCGAACACAGAAGTTTGATAAGCGCAGACATCTTCTTTTCAAATATTCCCAGTTTCTACAATTCAGGTCCAATCGCAGCATCTCACAATCATACAACATTGTCCAATCCCAAGCTTTCCCGATATTGTACTTATCCAGCAACGAATTTGATGTCCAAAATGAATTGGATTTCTTGCTGCAAGTGCTGACAGCAAATGGGTTCCGGTTACATAAATTGAAAGATCGATTGATCAAATTCCTTCGACTTGGCTCATTCCCAGGTCTTCGGTTTGACCTCATGAGAGTTATACACTACCTAGAGAGGTTAGTTTCTATACATCGTATATGATTAGGTCCAGATAAAGGACTATCATGAAATGATACCTTTACATGCGCAGACATATCTATCTTCATATGGTTACTTTTTCTCCGAAGGACTCGGATGCACACTTAGAATTGAGGGTTATTTCTTATTCAGTTGAATACAGGAAAGTTAACCAACCCCTTCTCTGATTACAAAGACAACAATACAAAGTCTTACTATAATAGTCTATATAACAATCTGCTCTTATTACCGAACAAATATTGGAAAGAGAACATCTGTTCACTACTATAACTCACACTGTAGCAAAATTTAATTACCTTTTTCTGACAAAATAATAGACCATTGAGAAGAGACTACTGTGATAATTTATGACAGTTCAGAAGGGGTTTGGTGGTGCACTCCCTGTATGGTGAAGTGCACCCCACTCACCCATACATAGGGAGTTTATCTACCACCAAGGGAAGGCTGGTGGGACTCTCTCTCTCTCTCTCTCTCTCTACTTCTTGATTTACGGGCTCCACTTACAAAAAATCCTACGGGCTGCCCGGGTGGAAAAAAACGAGTACTATAAGAATAGGTGTTGAATCCCTTGAAAGCACCTTCGTATAGACTTACCTTGTGTTTCCTACATACGCTGCTGAGGGATAGGAGGCTGAGGAGCCTACCTCCGAGTACTGGCAGTAAGACAATTAGGGGAGAAGGTTGTCATTCCTGCTTATGAGCGAGAGTCAGTATTGCTGATCAGCTACAGAGAGTCGTAGTGGGAACAGAGTTTGGATTCCACTGAGTGAAATTCCCTTCTACAGCTCAACAAGTTCACAGTCACCCAGAATCCCACAAACTGGTCCAGGATGAACAAGAACAGTTCGTCACAGGACGAATTCAAGGTGTAGAACAGAGGCAAATAAGGCTTCTAGGATTACACTGATTGATTGAGTTGCTTATATGTGGGATTATCAGTTTTTATACTTACATTCAAGCATTTCTTGATTAAAGTATTACATACTTCTTTTCATATACAATTGTGTATTGAATACTATATGCTATTGTACCTATTTCAATGGAAGTTGCCTTGCCTTGTTGACATCGATAACAAGTAAGATGGTCCGCCTACACCTGTTGTACGCTCTACTAATTTATTTCTTGGTAATATTGGGGAGCATGGGCACAGGTGAGGACCTCTTCTACAAGTGCTGCGCACCTTCTGAAGAAACTGTCCACTCGTTACTATCTTTCTAGGAGTTTCTTGAAACCCAGAAAAATAAGGATGAATATTATTATTCTTGATAAAACCATTCTATAAACTCTATAAACTGATATTAAACACCGACTGTTATTTTCTTTAACACAATAATCCGGTGATACTACTATACTGTGATACCTACTCTAACAGTGGCGAAATTTACATTCCTGCTTATATGCTGACTATTACAATCACTGAGCTGTTTTACTTACATTCACCAATATACTGATGCTATAGTTCAGTAAACACTGAAAAGATGGAATTTGAGAGATACAGAACGATTGGAAAGGATCCAATCCTATTACTCTGCGGACCATTTGAGAGAAGCTTGTCTGACCCTAAGGGTGCAGTATGAATATACGAACACTGGTTCTGCTGTTGAGAGAAATATTTGGTCAATTGAGACAGGAATATATATATATATACAACAGTATGCTTGTAAGGACTCTTTCATACCGATATTATTATCTTGACCGTTTGAGAGGTGTCGAGATACTTTTTGAGAAAGGCTTTCTGTGAAGACATGATATTACTCTCATGATGTTTATCTACATCAAATTCTAAATTAACCTGCTATACAGACTCTGTGTCAGAATTACGGCCATAAGTGTATAAGTATGTTAGTGTTATAGAAACACAACATGACCCTCTCATAACTTACATAAGAGACTCTGCTCTCAATATATCTATATATAGTTTCTTCTGAGAATATAGAATATTGACGGAACATGTATACTACTGACATAAGGTACCAGTTGAAACTGGTATGATGGATACGGTATAAGAAATCACTATTCCACCCTCTATAAGATCATGATCGATCACCTCAAGAGAGATTGACGATTTGCTTATATTAACAAGGGGGTACCATATTCTTGAAATAAGTGATTTATTGGAATGCCTATACCATGTGGTGATGATATGACCACATGAGTAACAAGAATGTTATGGAGTAGTACACGTCTGATTAGACCAAGGCCGCATAAGTTCTACTAGATGACCAGATGATGAGAATGACGTATAGATGCACATAAGTTATATGGTGCTCCATGACCAATCACTTCTATGTGTATACAGTCAAATACTGGTTAATGAAGGAATACTGTTAAAGGTCTGGACGGAAATATAGTATTCGACAGAACTCTACTCAAGATGTCTTCAGTATAAGGACTTAAGACCACTTACACGAGTTCTTATAAAGTAATAACGTTTTTGCCGCACAGATGTTGTCTGAAGTATTCTTCGGTTACAACTAAATTATGGAAGGGTCTGTCAATATCTGTGAGCTCTCTAGCCACATGATATCAGCTACCTAAACAAAAGAAGCAGTTATGAAATTACTTATATAACTAGGGAAGAGGGGTTACATAGATACGTGATAAGATGTGTTTTGTCGATAGGGGTGAGCTTAATACTGATCACATAAATGAGTACATTGGCTACTACAATGTATCATTGGAATTGGGTTTATCTGAACAAGAGGTCTTATGAGACTTACAGACCGGAACATTTTCTGGGTGTTTTTGAGTTACCATTAATTCGAGAATAGAAATATTCACAACAAGTATACATAAGATTATCAGGACCCGAATAGGGATGTATGTTGTCGGTTATCACACATAACATGACTCTACAATATGTATAACATAACTTAACATATTGTAACAAGAGTCGGATCATGACAAGATCAAGCAGCTCTCCAAACCAACTTGATGTTACGATTTGCATGGAAACCTTCATATGAACCTTATGGTGGGACACAGGTGTCCCAAATAAATCGGAGCCTACTTGATGATTGGTATTGTGGTTGTAAGTGATTGAAAATAGAAACCAACTTCGAACATCAGAGCGTGTACAAGACGTCGAGGCCCGGGGAGGTCACTCCATTGTCAAGTTGAACACCACGTGCGTTAAAAGTTTGCTACCCCTATATTACATGCCATAGATAATTTCAAAAATTATGATATTTTTTCTACATATACATAATCATTGATAGTATCTTTTGTATATTTTTCTGAAATTTTTAGTCATCTTCATTTTTGTAGTAATTTTTGTAGTTCAATTATGTGTCATTCTAGTTAGAAACGGTATGTTTTATAAGAAAAAAATCATCAAATTTGGTTACCATTTTTTACTATGTGATAGATACCGTGTATATCTACTCATGAAAAAAATTGATAAAATTTTGACCCATTTTGGTGATGCCCTTTAGAAAAAGTAGATTTTGTCTTAACGCACGTGGTGTTCAACTTGACAATGGAGTGACCTCCCCGTGCGTCGAGATAATCTCAACGCCGCTTTGATCGCCTTCAACTGACCATTTTTGACGTCAACACGGGCTTTAAGGTTTAACCGGTGTATTATAGGACAGTGGTGTCCCACCATAAGGTTCATACTCTATCTATCTATCTATCTATCTATCATGAGTGATGTTTATTGGATATTTATACTCAAATTGGACATGATAAAACTTATATGGGTTTGACAAAAATATGTCCAACAAGTTGTTGGTGAAGCACAACAATGTATAGGTGTAGGTCAGAATTTCAAACAATCCACATTATTCAAATTAGGGGGTAACGTAATAAGTGTGGTCCTTGTTATTTGCAAATCATGTACACTAACTACATCATTCAAGTCATGTGTTTCTCAATGTTTCAAGTGTTTTCCAAACAAGAGTAGTGTGAATCCGTCCAAATTCTCTCCTTTCTCAAGGACGATCCTTATCCTAGTAACATGCAGGGTTGTCTATCCCGCCGTTGTGACGGTGTCGTGCCGTCACGACGTGTCGTGTCGTGACGGACCCCACCGTCACGACACAATAGGGTCCACGTAGGGTCAACATAGGGGGAGCCGACTAGGGTGGGTAAAATACTTACCTTTTTGCCAAGGTGGCGTCCTATGTGGCAGAAAACGTCGACGTGGATGTGCATATTTCCCCTGCCACGTAGACCATTTTGCCATTGTGTTTATCATTGTGTTAAAATCAAAGTAATAAAATATTACTAAGGAGGGTGTGGGGCGGACGGGGGCGGACGGGTGGGGCGGACGTGGAAGGGGGGTGGAGCGGACGGACGGGGGGGGTGGTGCGGACGGTGGATGGGGAGGGGCGGACGGAGGAGGGGGATGGAGCGGACGGGGGAGGGGGGTGGAGCGGACGGGAGAGGGTTACGATTAGCAGACGGGTGGGGAACGGATAGCTAATCGTTCGGTCTTTCATCCGTTCCCCCCCGTCCGGTCCACGTTCCCCACCCGTCCGCCCCGTTCCCCTCCCGTCCGCGCCACGTTCCCTCCGTCCGCTCCTCGTTCCCCACCGTCCGCTTCTCGTTCCCACCCGTCCGCTCAGCGTTCCCACCCGTCCGCTCAGCGTTCCCACCCGTCCGCTCAGCGTTCCCACCCGTCCGCTCAACGTTCCCACCCGTCCGCTCAGCGTTCCCACCCGTCCGCTCAGCGTTCCCACCCGTCCGCTCAGCGTTCCCACCCGTCCGCTCAGCGTTCCCACCCGTCCGCTCAGCGTTCCCCACCCGTCCGCCCCGCGTTCCCTCCCGTCCGCTACCCTCCGTCCGCCACACGTTCCCCACCGTCCGCTCCTCGTTCCCTCCCGTCCGCCCCACGTTCCCCTCCCGTCCGCACGCGTTCCCTCACGTTCCCTCCGTCCGCCACACGTTCCCCATCGTCCGTACCCCGTTCCCATCCTGTCCGCACCCGTTCCCTCCCGTCCGCCCCGCGTTCCCCGCGTTCCCTCCGTCCGCTCGGAGTTCCCCTACGTCCGCTCCGCGTTCCCTCCCGTCCGCTTTCCGATCCCTTCCGTCCGCCCGCGTTCCCTATTGAGTTCCCTTCACGTCCGCTCCACGTTCCCTCCGTCCGCCCGTTCCCCTCCCGTCCGCGCCTCGTTCCTTCCCGTCCGCCCGAGTTCCCTATCGCGTTCCCCACCCGTCTGCTCTTCGTTCCCTCTGTCCGCCCCCTCGTTCCCTCCGTCCGCCCCCACGTTCCCTCCGTCCGCCCCCTAGTTCCCGCCCGTCCGCCCCTAGTTCCCACGTTCCCCATACGTCGTTTTCGTACCTTAAACCCTAATTCCGACCGGGATCCCATAATGATTGGGCTCCTCGTTGCCTATATAAAGCCGTGAGGCTTTAGTTCCTACCACTTTCCTCTCCTCCCACCACATAGGGACCCGAGACCTTGTTGCGTCCCAAAGGACAGCATCACCGCGCGGGTCTCAAGGGGTTTGGGAGGGCAGGGCAAATTGTGGGGGAACCCTCGCAATTTTTTTTTCAGATTCACTCGCTCCCGTGATTTTTATCACGAGAGATTTTCACACTCACTTATTCACGTTATTTTTATCACGACTCATTTTCAGATTCACTCACTCACGTGATTTTTATCACGATGGAGGGGGAGGGCATTGCTCCTTACGAGAACGAGGATTTGAGGGTGCACCGTGCTTGGCTCGTAGGCAATGCATCGGCGAATACTGCCGAGGGTACGGGAAGCGATCTTGGAAGTGGAAGTACTGCAGCACGTCCACCACGTCCAGATCCCTTTCAGTTTGACGAAGAGTTCTTGGCTGTTGGTCATTCGGGAGGCAACCAAACACGGGGAAGCCGTGGAACACGTGGGAGTCGGGGAAACAGTGGACATAGAGGGAGAACTGGAAGGGGACCAAGCTCAGGCAGTTCCACAGAAATACATGCACCGGCTCGTTCGGAGAACGTGCCACCACAATCTCCGACACGGCGGACATCAAGACCGGAGAGCCCTGCACGTGATGTACCTCAGGGTTCGGAGCAGACTGAAAGACGGGGATTAAAACGCCCAGCAGTTTCGGAAGGGACGGAGGACGGGTCCGCGGCATCGGGTTCGCAATCAAAGAAAAGGAAACATAGAGGCAAACGCGACCCGCGGACCGATGAGGCTCGAAATCATTGCAGGATCGTGTTGTTGGATTGGTTTAGAAGTAACAACATGGTTTATTTGGAGAAAAAATACCTCAATGATGGTACAAAGGGTTTAGAGTTGGCGAGGAACGAGTTGATGCTTATTCTCACGGAAGCCACGTCTGGACCGGAGTTTGAGGAAGCTAGGGGCATGAGCGATTGGAACACATGGATTGAAAAACAAGCTGTGGAAGCAATCTACAATCCAACGATGTCATATGAGGCTATGCATCCTGGAGAGGGAAGTAGTGGTGGGAGGAGGTCCGAGCTGTACATTAAGCTAGAGAATTGGAAAAGAGGCGTAATAGCAGCAAAAGGCACATCCGCCCGCAACCTTCCCGTTTTTATTGACAGGCAGCTGGCAGACAACATTGCCACTCAGGGCCGGCAGGGTGTCATATGGTTGCCTAGGAATGTGGAGATCAAACCCTTGGATAGGGAAATCTTCCAAGGGACCTTCGGAGTGGTGCGGAGAGTCACAATTCATGGAGCATCATTCATCCCTAACTGGATAGAGTGGGCTGGGAAGACCATGAAGGCCACGAATAGTCTGGAGAACCGAAAGGAGCGTTCGGTTGAAGCATTGGCATGCCCAGTAGATCATCCTGGGATAATCAAGCTACAATACCTCCACCCGAAAACATACGAATCCTATTCGATGTGGTGGAATGGAGGCTCCTTGAAGAACATGAGGGTCTATGACCACCAAGTTCCGGAAACCCACGAGCGCACAATCCTTCAAATGCCTGGGACAGACTTTGAAGCACGGAAACGGTTGGTTGTATATCGAAGGCATCGAGCTTATTTGGCATGGGCTCTAATGTGCATTGTGGATGTAGTGCACAAGCATGATGTGTTGCACAATGACCTTAATCCCAACAATGTCATGCTGCATTTCCCACAAGACCATGAGAACACGGTTTTCATTGGTGTGTGTGATTGGGGGATGGCATCATGGGGAGATGAAGACGCACCCTCCAACTATGGAAAAGAATCAGTGGATGAGATGAACAAGCACCGCATAAAATACAACTGTGCTGGTCCAGAATTATTCCATGTACGAGGGCAGCGTGGAACATCTACCTCTCCGGTGAGGATGGCTCGGAAACATAGGCACACGTTTCTCTCGGAGTCCTTCTTAGTGGGTGCTTTGGCAAAGAAGATTTATGCCAGGGATTCGACTTCCTCGTTGTTTCAGCTAAACAGTGATCCAAATGGCTTGAAGATGCGGTTTGAGATAGCATTGGATGCATTGACGAAGCCCAATCCAGCGGAAAGGTCAACCATCACACACGTAGTGAACATGTTAAAGTCGCCTCCATACAACATGGTTAACCCGACAATGTGCTTCCGTGACACTGCAAAATAGTTTTTTTTTGTTTTCTTTGCAGCAATTTTGGATCATACCAATTTTGTAACCGTTGGAGATGTAAATAAAGCCATCATTTTTTCATACACAACTTGTATATTGTATGAGGTTTATGGATCTTAGTGCAATGTTCATACTCCATGAGGATTTTTGCTTCATAATCGAGAAGAAGTCTATGGGAGACTAACCAAGGTTCTCGCCTCTCGTGAGGCCACATCATTCTTTCACATCGTTGTTATCACATCCATGTGCTAAGTTCAAGTTAACTATAGTTGTTCGTGATATGTCTTGCCAAAATGCAATTACCTATATTTATTCTAATTTTGGTATGCCACAAAATGTAGTCAACTATAGTTATATCTAGTTAACTAAAGTTGAGCACAATGTTGCAATAGTTATATCGGTTGTACACGTGATCCTAAACATCTCTAAATGTTCTTTCTTGTACTCCACACATATTGCACACATACTTCACAATTGCTTATATTTATATTTATATAATTCACAATCACTTTTTTTTGGAAGTTTGGACATAGTCTCGGTTTTTTGGCTCTCAAAAATTCATATGAAGTCCAAAAAATGAGTTCTTGGTATCCATGGATAGGTAATGAAGTCCTCTACAAGAATATGCAATAAAAGTCCTCTACATAATAGTTCCCCCATCCACATAATAAAGTACACTAAAATAGCAATAATCAACTAAGGGTGAACGTAAAGTGGTTAAAAAAAATTTCTCTTGGAACTGAGAAGTGGATGCATAGTTTCATATTGCTTTGTACTTGTTTATCTCAACAGAAACTGTTCGGTTGGTGAATTAAAAATAAATAAATAAATCATAGAAGTGGTACAACATATTATACAAGTCATAACTTTATTATTGCGACAACGTTACAAATGCCCTTTATTAATCATATACATGAACAAACGATGCAAACTATAATATTCCACTTCATTCCGTCATCCCAACCTCGTAGATGCTCCTGGCTTCCGGCGAGGCTTTATTTTTGGAAGAGGATTCGGCCGAAGTAAATCAAAATAGCTAATCGTTCGGTCTTTCATCCGTTCCTTCAATGGTAGCCGATGAGGCGACAATCCTCTCCTCTTCTTACGAATATACATAGTCTTTGAAGATTCCCCCGCTACCTTGACTATTTCAATGTCGATTGAAGTCTCCTCCACATCCACATCCACATCCACATCCACATCCCCGGGCTTCTCCAAAATATCCGCACACAAATCAATTAGATCATTTAGATCTCCACCCACGCATTGTGTGTGGTCCTTCTCCACCGCATCGATCTCAAAGTTGTCTGCATATCGTCGTTGTTCCTCCGCCGCCCTCATCCTCCAAGCTTGTGTAGATTGTGAGAAGGGAGTCATGACATACTCATCACGAAATCGATCCCTAGCACTTCTCTCATCTCTCTCACGCTCGGGTGTTGCATTGAATGGAATATGGGGATCGTCTAAATTGTGTATCTCCTCATCGCATTCTACACCCTCAAACATGACTCTCCCCTTTCCCATCCTATCCATGATACTCTACCTTCGTTATATGTATGAGTCTCAATGATCTACTTATATATTGACCTCTAAGGACTTGATGACCATGACCAATAATTGATGTAATCCAATATGTAGAGGATCCAATTCTCGTTAGTAAGATAAAGTCAACGCAATCGGAATAAAAATAAAGTTGGTTAGGTTAAAAATGTACACTTTTGAAAAAATCTTCCGACATCCGCATCGGAAACCTCTTTGATACCTCTTTGAACTTTCCATATTTGATTAGTTATCCACTCATTCAACAAATCATTAATTTGTGCTTCAACCTTAGTGGTTCATATGGTTTCATAACCGATGTCACCCATCCGAATGCACTTTCCTTCAACAAATCATTAATTTGTGCTTCAACCTTAGTGGTTCATATGGTTTCATAACCGATGTCACCCATCCGAATGCACTTTCCTTCAACAAATCATTAATTTGTGCTTCAACCTTAGTGGTTCATATGGTTTCATAACCGATGTCACCCATCCGAATGCACTTTCCTTCAACAAATCATTAATTTGTGCTTCAACCTTAGTGGTTCATATGGTTTCATAACCGATGTCACCCATCCGAATGCACTTTCCTTCAATAAATCATTAATTTGTGCTTCAACCTTAGTGGTTCATATGGTTTCATAACCAATGTCACCCATCCGAATGCACTTTCCTTCAATAAATCATTAATTTGTGCTTCAACCTTAGTGGTTCATAAACCCTAAACCCTAAACCCTACGTCATTCCAAATTACTACCACATATGTGCCATTGATTTGTTCTCACACTCATGTAGAAGTGTTTCCATACATGGTTTGAGGGTTTAGGTTCCTAGCTTTCCAACGAACCCACCTGCTTTTTTTTTCGATGCCTACATTTTTTTCATTATAATAATCAATCATTGACAAGATCTTGGCCGTTAGATTGGAGGGGTTATTTTGAGCAAGTAATAAAGTGGCATGCTCCTTTGAGTTTGGACTTTTGGGCTTGGCCTTTGGAGGCTTCACACTATGCCCAACTAAGGCTACCCTTACTATATTTTATTGGCTATTTAGGGTTCATTTCTTTGGACTCTCAACAAAGTTGGGCCGCTCAATCGCACTTTGATCCACTCCCGAGGGTTAACATTTATAGATGGTGACTATAGTGTCCGTTTTTTGGCTCTAAAAAATTCATATGAAGTCCAATTCATATGTGGTCGCAATTCTACGCTGTTCCCCTGCCGCCCCGTTCCCTCCCGTCCGCTAATCGTTCCATCTTTCATCCGTTCCCCCCCGTCCGGTCCACGTTCCCCACCCGTCCACCCCGTTCCCCTCCCGTCCGCGCCACGTTCCCTCCGTCCGCTCCTCGTTCCCCACCGTCCGCTCCTCGTTCCCACCCGTCCGCTCAGCGTTCCCACCCGTCCGCTCAGCGTTCCCACCCGTTTGCTCAGCGTTCCCACCGTCCGCTCAGCGTTCCCCACCCGTCCGCCCCGCGTTCCCTCCCGTCCGCTACCCTCCGTCCGCCACACGTTCCCCACCGTCCGCTCCTCGGGAACAGCGTAGAATAGCGTAGAATAGCGTAGAATATGGGGCGGACGGATGGGAACGTTGGAGCGGAATGAGGGAACATGGAGCGGACGTAGGGGAACACAGAGCGGACGGGAGGGGAACATGGGGCGGACGGGGGGAACGGTAGGAGGGGAGCGGACGGAGGGGAGCGGACGGGAGCGGACGGGAGCGGACGGGAGGGAACACAGAGCGGACGGATGGGAACGTTGGAGCGGAATGAGGGAACATGGAGCGGACGTAGGGGAACACAGAGCGGACGGGAGGGGAACAGGGGGCGGACGGGGGGAACGGTAGGAGGGGAGCGGACGGGAGCGGACGGGAGGGAACACAGAGCGGACGGATGGGAACGTTGGAGCGGAATGAGGGAACATGGAGCGGACGTAGGGGAACACAAAGCGGACGGGAGGGGAACAGGGGGCGGACGGGGGGAACGGACGGCAAGGGAACGCGGAGCGGACGGCAAGGGAACGCGGAGCGGACGGAAGGGGAACGGTGGAGCGGACGGAGTGTAGCGGACGGGAGGGAACGCGGGGCGGACGGGTGGGGAACGAGGAGCGGACGGGTGGGAACGAGGAGCGGACGGGATGGGAACGAGGAGCGGATGGGAGGGGAACGCTGGAGCGTATGGAAAGGAGCGTACGGAGGGGAGCGTGGGAGCGGACGGGGGGGAACGCTGGGGGCGGACGGGAGGGAACGGGTGCGGACGGGGGGGAACGCTGGGGGCGGACGGGAGGGAACGGGTGCGGACGGGGGGGGACTCTGGGGCGGACGGGCGGGAACGGGTGCGGACGGGCTGGGGACGCGGGAGTGGATGGAGGGGCGGACGGAGGTATATAAGTGGAGGGGACCACTTACATACCTTACTCCACTCCTTCTGGGCGCCCAGACAACCCTCCTCTAACACAGAGTGCGGGGTAGCGGGGCTCTCGGAGGAGTTAAGGATCCTTTTTTTGGGATCCTTTTACACTACTTTTGGCAGGTTGTGGCCGGTTTTGGCAGATCCACGTGGCCGTTATTTGGCATATTCCTTGTGACGCGCCCAGTCAACTGGCCTCTGCGTGAGCGCCGGTAGCGGGGTGCTCGAAGGGTGTGCCGAATAGTTGAACTTTAATTTTTAGGGACATTTTTGAACTAATTCCATAGCAACACTATTTTGAAGTGTATGCTTGGATATTTTGTAGCACTATTATGAAGTGCAATTAGTAATTTAAAAATTAGAGTTCTAGATTAGAATTAGAAACTCCAATTTGGGTGGAATTAGAATTAGAAACTCCAATTTTCAGACATGGCAAGTGGAGGAACTGGAGACATGGCAAGTGCAAGTGGAGGATCTAGTTCTGGGTGTTCCAGAGGACATGGACGCAAGGCCGCTGATTTGGAGTGGAATGTTTACGATGATCCCTCCCAAAAAGCTAGGGTAGGTTGGGAGAATGTACCACAACCGTGGTCAGCGAAGACTGCAATGCAGTACGTGGGCTTCCCTCACTTTGATCGGTTGTGGCCAAGACATTGTCACGAGCGACATTGCAAGGCCGTCAATGCGAGCTATACGCAGCTTGAAGACGTGGAGGCAAAATGGAGATTCCTAACGATACTTAGAAGTATCTCCAATTTGGATAGATGGCCCAAGAGTGCAATTCCAAAGTCGGTGGCGTGTATGATGTATGCGGAGCACGTGTTGCGAGTTAGGGTGGATTGGTCAAGTTTGGGTGCTCTGCATGATCAAAAATTTGGGGGTATTGGAATTGCATTCACTAAATGCACAGTTCCGGATATTCCATACACTCCCGTTCCGGAGTGGTTCAGGAAGAATCCTAAACTAGTGGATGAGCCTGGGGCACCAATTCCAGAAGGTCGGGAACCAAAAAAACCACGTACTCGCAAACGACCAGCCAATGACGTGGAGATGGCCATCGAGGAGGCGTTTGAGCATATGGATGAGGAGGGCATGGAGGTAAATGTCGATGTGGTTAACGAGCTGGTTAACCAGGTGGTTAACGAGGCCCTAAACGAGGTAAACCCTCGTCAACTTGGTGCGGACATGATGGAGAGCAGAATGGAGGCATTGCGCCAGCAACATGCCGAGGAAATTCGTGAGTATAAAGCAAGGATTCTCGAGCTGGAAAATCGACTTGCAACACTTACGATGGGGGAGGCTGGCAGTTCAAGTAGTACACCAATTAACATCCAGTCTTTGGAAGCAGAGAGGGATACAACTTTACAGGAGGCCATGATTGCAAAGTCACAAGCAGTGGACGTATGTACGAGGAATGAAGTAATGCAAGGAAAGATGGAGGCTTTGCAAAAGGAGGTGGTGGACATGCAACAACAACTTCAAGTGGTCAATGAAGTGGTTGTCGATCACGAATCCAAGATTGGCACACTGGAGGAGCAGAATGCAAGGTTGAGGAAATTTCTATCGGATGCGATCGTGGAGCGAACCAATATGAGGACAGGGACATTGCTTTCTATGGCCAAGGCTCGTCAATATGAAGCTGAATTTGAGAGCATCCAGCGAGAATGGAACCGCAATCATAGATTGCGGAACTTGATGCTCACGTCATGGCCAGATCAAGAACATATGTACCCTAGTAGGTGGGATGATGAGGATGACTTGAAATTGCCTAACAGGAGCTTGGATTGGCGGCAACTGATCGACTCCGATCACCATTGGGATGTGACCCAAGTGCATGAATATCCATACAGCATGAGGGGTGAGTTGTTATGGCCGGGTCCACATCCAATGGTCTTCGACGGATCCGTGTGTGGGATTTGCGGCAGTCCATTTGGCCCAGAGGGATGCTTTCAAGTTGGATCGTGTGGGGACCAATTTCATCCACAATGTCTGATAGTAGCAATGATCAGGAGACGGCAATGTCCCCATTGCAGATCACCCTTCCACCCTCGTTTGTACCTCCAATTTGGCCTTCGGGATTACATGCCTAAGGACTGGGTGGTAAGGCCAACGGACTATCCCTTCAACCTTTGCGAGTTTGATGGGACTTCTGTTGAGTGGAATTGGTTATTCAATTGTGCAACGGTTGAACTTTGGAACGATAACAAAGATGGCGAATGGACACAGAATCCACGTCAAATTTTGTATGTTGCAGACGAGTTGTTTCCCAACAAGCCTCCAAACCATGGCATGAAAAGATTTTTGTACCAAACTTTTGGTTGGCATTGGGATGCGACAACCATGCAATTACGGAGAGGCATTCAACCTCCTTTTTACAATGCAAATGGTGAACCATCAATATCAGAGCATGAGTTGGAAGAAGATGCACATGAGATGCCCATGGAACGGGATTCCCATTTTGAAGCGCACTTAGAGCAGTCGTACCACAACCACAGAACGCAGTTGGAGGCAGTTGAAACACTCTTGAATAGAGTTACGGATGATGCGGTATTGAGATGGCTAAATGGGGGGCCTAGACCACGTAATGCCACTCCACTGTCTCCTGGAAGTCGTCCATATCTCACCCGTGAAACCACGCGAATGATGGAAGCCGGGGAATCATCACGAGCACGACGAGGATCTACTTCAGCTGCAATAGACCTCGATTCAGATTCGGATTAGGCATTTTTGTAGCATGTTTAGAAAGTTGTATAGGAACGGAGGAAGACTTTGTACACATTGAACATATTTCATGTTCAAAGAATATGTAATATAAAGAGGAGTTACCGACAAGTTGTCATTTCTAAGATCGTGTAAAAGATAGCATATGGATGTCACATGTTTTAATGTTATTCGAAACTTTTAAAAACTCACTTGAATATTTGTAATTCATATGATAGTCTAACCAAAAGTACTATTGACTACATAGTCAATATTGAATACCACATAAAGATATAATTATATAAATATGCAATAAATAATTTTATTACTATAATAAAATGATACAACTTCGAACGTAACGTTCGCTTTGTGGTCTAAATGTCTTACCGAAGGCCCTAAGGTTGTAACTTGTATCAATTTTGACGGAAGTAATAAATTATGGGAGTACGTGGGAGCACCGAAAGAACACATTTGTGCAAAACCATTACGTTCGAATCCGTACTGTAGGATCATTTGCTTCGACACATCTTGGGTCCTCTTCAGACTCGTCTATGCTGAAATCATCATCCGTTTGGGGAGTCGCGCTTCGAAGATGCAACTCTCGGTCACGTTGTGAGAAAATTATCTTCTTGGTCGGCCGGGAGCCATCTGCATCCTGTATGCCATTTTCATCTAGATGTGGTCTACCCTCATCTTCATTGTAGTCTTCAGCAGTAAACGGAAGCGATCGTCCCTGATACCTCTTCCTAGTACGTTTGACACCTCTCGTAGTTCTCTGGCGCCCTCCACCCGTACCACGACTTGAGTGCACTTCATCTCTACTTCCATCTATAAAAGCATCCCCCGTTGTAATTCCGCCTCCAACTCCAAGACCACCTCTTCCATTGGATTGACTGTGTGGAAGTGAAACAGACGCGGGTGGAATTGCAATTGGTATGTTCTCAACAACATGTCGTCGTACAGAAGGACGACGTGGCGCCTCTATAGTAACATTTCTTGAAACATTGTGCATAGCAACCAAAGTAGCACCCACCGCAGTTGCACGTGAAACACCCAATCTATAAGTATTGGCAATACTTCGAGTGAGAGGACGATGTTGACCTTGTGCATGCAATTGCACCGTAGAGGTGGATGCAATCCTTTGAAGAGCACGGAATCGAGTTGTAGGCATTTCAGGAACATTGGGCGTTGGATCTTCTATACGATGGTTGGATATGAGGGAGGCATCCATGGATTCAGAATGTACTCGGGTTGGAAGTGGATCATGTTGAACGTGCGTTGGCTCATTTACGGGTAGTACATTGTCGCCTTCACCAAATGAAAGAGAATCGCTCCGATGTTGCAAGGAATCTACTTCAATTCCCACATTCTCACTTGCCCCCATAGCAACATTATGGTCAGATGGAAACCCTTCTCCAGTGTGGAGAGTTTCAACATGCGGTCTTCCAATAGACCCCTCATGATCGTCATGCATTCCGTCGTTATGTTGGGGGACATCCGGTTCATCAAACTCAAACACCCCAAGGTTTCCATCACTACCATTGCCATCCTCATCTTCTGAACCATGATTCTCGGAATCGAGGTCATCCAAATCAAAGTCGATGTCATCAACATTGTTGTCTTCATCATTTCCAGCCCTATCAGTTGGATCCACGTCATCTTCGTTGTCATCTTCTTCGTCAAGGTCATCGTCAGAATAGACCTCATTCAATTCGTACCATTGAGCAGGTCTTGGGCCCCTCCGATGTCGAATGAGCCTACTATTGGTATATATGTAGACGAGGTCCTCAGCACGACTATGCTTCAAGCGATTGCGACTCTTGTTGTGAACGTATGAGTACATGCTCCAATTGCGTTCACATGCGGATGCGGAACATACTTGTGCAAGGATACGTCTTGCTATTGTTTGGAGGGCTTTAGCTCCACCTCCCATTGCATCCCACCATTCATGGAGAGGTGCGGCATGCACGCTCGGGTCAGTAGAATCAGCAAAAGGCCCTCGATTTTCAAGAAAATCTTGGTACTGGTGGAGGATTTGGACATAAGTGTCCTCATCTTGAGCAAGCCTGCGAAGAACTCGATTTAGGATTGTCCTCGAATTGTCATCCTCATGGAGTGGGGCCCAACCACGTAGAAGCGGATTTAACATCGCTCCAGCCCAGTGTAGATCATTCAACATCAACCTCCATCTATTTTGAAACGTTACCATAGCATTTGCAGCAAGCTCAGGGCTTAAGCGAAATGGAGGTTTACTGAATCCACGAATATGGGTTTGTAAATCATGCATGACCCTCCAAGCCATTCCCATTGCAGGCGCCTTGCCGTCAAATACACGAAGAGCTTTAACAACCGGGATCACCATATACAAGAAATTTTCGCACGTGTTCCAGAATCCATCAGAACGTATAAAGCTTCGCACAACAGAGCCCTTCATGTAAGAGGTGCCAGATCTCCTCCTCATATCACGCATTAGAGTGATCCAATCCTCATCAACCACCATTCTTTCCAAAGCATTGCGTACTTGGAGAAGACGTTCAATCATGATGAAGTTCGTAGCAAAACGGGTCTCTACAGGTAGGCGGAGTGAGAGATTTGGTGACAACCTCCGGAATATAGCTTGAGAAGCATGATGGTTTTTAACAAATACACAAATATGGCGGGATTTTTTTACCAACTTTTTCACCCATTCCTCCTTCCCCCAATCTTCTAAGAGGAGATCTAGGCAATGTGCAGCACATCCTTGAAAATATAGATCGGGATTTGCTCGAATCAAGTCGCGAGCAGCGGAGGCCATAACTGGGGCATTGTCGGTGCAAACTTGGACCACATTATGTCGACCAACCTTTTCCACAAATGGTTGAATTTGAGCAGCAACGTAGACATGATCCTTGTGATTTCCCGTGGTGTCAATGGTACCCAAGAAAACGTCTCCCTTTGTGCCACATTGAAGAACGTTTAGGAGAGGTCGGTTTTGCACGTTGTCCCATCCATCACAACATATTGTAACACCGTATTTTTCAACGGAATTCCCCAGCTTCTCCTTCACTTGCCTATCTAGGTCAACCTTTTTATCAGTTGACAACTTCGTACGGATGGCATTGTACGATGGTGGTGTGTAGGCTGGCATTCGATGACGGGCAGTTTCACGCACAGCATGAACAAATGCAGGATGTCTCACAATGTTGAAAGGAATGTTAGCTTCATAAAAAGCCGTTGCCCATGCTCTATCGAGGAGTTGTTTTGTTGACACATTGAACCCCTCCGTTATGTTGAGTTGACGTAGTTCACGAGGAGGAGTGCCATATATCACAACATCATAATGTTGAGTGGTTTGGGACATAAGCAAAGGCTCTGTTTCACTAATTACGGAGCCCGCTATAATAGGCTCCAAAGGTACAATATCTGCCACCAGAGAGTCCTCATTTACAATGCCTACATGTAAGGGCACAATGCCTCCGCAATGTTCAAACAAGGCCCTAATATGCGGGGGTACCATCCTACATGTGGAAACATCAGAAGCACCCCCTACATGAGGTCTATAACCAAGGTGGGCCAACATTCTATCTCCTCGGTAAGATATGACGAACGGGCAAAACCTACATTTAACCTGCCTTTGTGATTTACCGGGAACCCTCCCCTTATCCTCGTACCAATGATCCCATGCATCGTTTCGGCGTGGCATGACTTCAACAAAACCTGCAAATACAAACAAGTTAGAGCAAGTCACTTTGATCGCATACTAGGTCCTGTTCAAGAGTGCCACGAGGGCAACCCTAATTCACAGACACTAGATTGGACAAAGTATACTCTGCATTCGGGTCTCACGCATTCAATCCTCACTCCTCAAAGGAGAATCAAAAGACTTGAGACACACTATGTCAGTGGAGGCAAAAATGGCACCTTGCACCCTCAATTTATAGTGTTCGAATCGGACGGGGGAGCGGACGGAAGGGGTGGGAGCGGACGGAAGGGGTGGGAGCGGACGGGGGTGCGGACGGGGGAGCGGACGGAGGGGGGGGGGAGCGGACGGGGGAGCGGACGGAGGGGGGGGGAGCGGACGGGGGGGGGGGGGGCGGACGGGGGAGCGGACGGGGGGGGGGGGGGCGGACGGGGGAGCGGACGGGGGGGGGGCGGACGGTGGAGCGGACGGAGGTGGGGGGAGCGGACGGGGGGGGGGGGGGGGGCGGACGGTGGAGCGGACGGAGGTGGGGGCGGACGGTGGAGCGGACGGAGGTGGGGGGAGCGGACGGGGGGGCGGACGGAGGTGGGGGGAGCGGACGGGGGGGCGGACGGAGGTGGGGGGAGCGGACGGAGGGGGGGGAGCGGACGGGTTGGGAACGGGGCGGGGGACGTGGGCAGACGGAGGTTGGGAACGGGAGCGGACGGGGTTTGGGTACGGGAGCGGACGGGGGGGAACGGGAGCGGACGGGTGGGAACGGGGATTGGGAACGGGGGCGGACGGGAGGGCGGACGGGCGCTAGTAAAATTTTCCCCACTTTCCCTTTACTTTGCTGACATGTCGTCACACGTGGACAATGTAAATCCTACATGTCCGAAATTGGGTAATGTAATTACACAAAAAAATCGGTAAAATTCAAGTCCGGCAGGATAAAGACAGCATCCGGCATAATCCGGCATAATGTCGTGACGGATACGTGTCGTGACGGCACGACATTATGCCGGGATAAGCCTCCGTCACGACACAATAGACAACCCTGGTGACATGTTTCTCGATGATAACACAACATGCGCAATATTTAAAATTGTGTTTATTTTTATTTTTATGAAAGGGTAAAAGAAATTATGTGCTCGATATTGGTTGACCCAATCATAAGTAACGCAGGTGGAAGTAGAGTGGTTCTCGGAACTTATTGAGATACACTATGATTAGCTTCTAAAAAGTTATTAGATTCGTGCAACACCGTTGTGGTGTTTAGTGTCACGCACACTATTGGTGAACATTCTAAACTAGATGTCCAGAGGTCTCAAAGTGTCACGTCCACTAATTGTCGATATGATATTATTCGTCAGCATAAGTAATTTTTTGAAGCAAAAATATATATACATTATGACATTCAACGTAGCACATTGAGACGATAGTTTTATGTTCTAACATGCAAAAAAAGGATTCTTTTGAGCATACTAATGGCAAGTGTCATAGCGTTTTAATATGCATGAGGAAAATTTTCTTAAGCATACTAATGTCAAGTGTTATCTGTGTACACTTTCAATCACCTTGTAGACCATAGTGTAAAATAGGCACACACGTCATAATATTATTGAACATACTCATGTCAAGGTAATAGTAAACGCACTTGAACTTCAAGTTTCATGAGTTGACACTAATGGTGCAGATGTTGATCATTAAAGTGACCTAACATGCGCCTCAAAATAGGGTATGTGACACTATTACATATGTGACACAAAATACCATAAACGGTGCACTTATTGTACCTCAAAATTGTAGTTGTTGAAGTTTAATGGGTGAATGCCTAGTACACTTCAGGTTTGTTGAAGACAAGGAAAAGGCTTATTATATTCTTATTGAGGTTATCTTCAAATTCATATATTGTCATTATAAAATGTGAGGCTCATTCAATGGTTACATCTTTACCATACGATATGTTCCTTAGATGCTCAAGATGCTCTCGGTGACCTTCCGAAGTCAAAGTTGATGATTAGGAATGCATATCTGTTCCAGAAAATTATCTCAAAACCATTGGAGGGATTTTTACTATACTTGGGATTCCAAGTCTCATCATCTCATGGTGCACCATAATATCTCATTTTGTGGAGAATGTGTCTCATTATTTTATCATAGATACTTGGAAGCAAAATTGACATGTGTTGCTTTGAAAGTAATACCCCCATGTAGAAGGATACATGTACTAATCTATAGGTAAGAAAACAATTTCAAGTATTTACACAAGTTGGGAAATAGTAAATCACGAAATATCTAACATACATGCATATATACATACATATATATAAATCTCAAAAGCTGGTATGTTGCCTAAAATTATTATTGTAGGTTTACAACTGTTATTGCATTAGAAAAAGTCTAGTATAACTACAAAATGAAGAAAATTACTACCCCAAAATTTAATGTCTTTTGAATGCCACATCGTCTTTAATTGTCATGAATTATGCTTTGCAATAATCTCATATTTAATTCCTCTTAATTCAACTTACAATCATTCGGCCATTCTTCCAAGACTGTAATCACCATCTTCATCTTTAGCTTATCTAGTAACTTTTCACAACAATTATCCACAAGATTATGCAAAATCAATGCATCAACAACTAGGCTATATCCATTAATTAAAGCCTTAGACTATTTTAGTCTCAAATTGAATTGCCTTGGTAATGTCTTACTCTAATCAAGCAACTTCTCTTGCGCATGTTGGTATTGGCTCTTGCAGCTTATAGCTTGTTACTATGTATGTCCATTGCTTGCATTCATACCATTAGCCTTATGCTAGGTGAAGTCAAGTGGTTGCTTCCAGGTTGTATCCTCTCAGAGTGGTTTCTCTCCTCTGTCTGTCTCTCTCTCTCTCTCTCTCTCTACATACACCTAGAAAGCCTATGGCCTAGTCAATCTTTGCCTCTAGTGACATGACCTCTCTTAGCTCTCAACGTTGTTTCCTCTTCCACTCTGGCTAATTGCCTATTTCAATCTCTCTCGACTCTTCATTTCCTAACTGCCCATTTCAGACTCCTCCTCTCTCGCCGCACACTTCGTGATTTCCTCACTTCCCATGCTATGGCCTTTCATGGGCGTCTCGGTTTCCTCTCACTCTAGTAGGTGATCGCCTCTTCCTAACCAATTGCCTTCGCTTTCCTCTCTCAAGCTAACATCTTATTCTCTGATTATTGCCTACTTGTTCAATCTCACAACTTCTCCCTCTCAAGCTTCGCTCAACGATCAAGACCTCTTTCAAGCAATTTGTCTTCGCTACTGTGGGCCTATTGCTCAGACTTGCTCTGTATCTCTCATCCTATTGGCCTCGTGCCAAAGACTACTTGCCTTTATTAAATTCATGCTCTCACAACCTTAAATTGATTACTTGCCTTACTAACATTCAATTCTTTGTCATTCACCAGATTATTGCCTTTCTCCCTTGGCAATTAGACTTCACTCTCTATCTCAAATTGAATGAGACATCACTCATGCTTATGGCCATAGTCTGATGGCGACCATCGCTAACTCCAAGACACTACCACTGATCTCTCTCGCCATCTTGGCAATCTATTCGCCAATCTCAAGGCTTATGGTGTCGCACACCTCTCCATGAGGAGTGCCCGCACCACCATGGTCACAAGGGGGACCCCGGAGTGACACCCGGGACTTGTGGCGCCATGGGTGGGTGAGCCCAAGTGATCCTAGTGTGGGTGAGGGCCCCGGGCGTTGAGAATGCCTCCCACCCACAAAGACTAGGAGTCATAAGGGTAAGGCCATTAGCTACAAGTAGCTTATGGCAAGAGGATTCTAGAATGCTAAGGAACACCTCAATCGGAGGTGTGAGCTAAAAGATATGGCCATTTGAGTGGGGCGGTGTCCCGGGACAGCGCCCTGGGACTGCACTGACTGCATTGACTGCAGTAACTTCAAATGGCCATAACTTCCTCAATACTTGCCCAAATGGGGCAAGTGAGTAGTCCATCGGCATCTACGCAAAACGTAGATGACAATGGAGTGGTTGTTTGATACCATCAGAGTTCACTAGAAGAAGTTATGGTAGTTTGAATCTGCGGGGGGGGGGGGGGTTTCTAGCCCCAACGGCTAAGGGAAAATGTCTACTTGGCCCCAACTCTAGGTAGAGAGACATGTTGAGATAGGCAGGCTGTTAGACCTGCAGTCGACCTACAGACTACCTTTTAGGTAGCTACAGAGCATCTTCACTCTGCCCAAGGTCCAGGGTTTAGTTAAAACACCCCTAAACATAGTTAAGGTAGGTTACATCAGACTAGACCGTAGACGGCTAAAGTGGCGGCTGTACCCACTACTGTAATTATTGCGATCAATATATATATACTGCTCGGCCATACCTGGCCTCATTCGTATTGGTCACTTCCGTCTACAGTCTGATTTGATTATCATAGTCTTAACACGTTATCAGCACGACTGCTCACCAAACCTACCTACCAAGTTCAAAATTCTCTAGACTCCTCACTCTCCCCCTTCCTCCCTCCCATTCTTCTCCTTCTCGCTCTCGCTCTCTCTCTCTCGCTGCTGCCTCCGCTCTCAGACTTCTTCTCCGCTAATCCTTAGAAATTGAAGCTCTGATTCATGAGAGAATACGCCGATCTAATACCTGATGATTGAGCGAGCTTACATTGATAGGAAGAACAACATTATGTAGAATATAGACGATTAGATATCGACAGCCGAACATACTCCGTCTTTCACCAATTTTCCTTTTCTCTGCTGTTTTCTCGAACAACGACGCTACCGTGTGAGCGGTGGGACGCGAGCGGTGAGCGGTGAGCAGAAAAAAGTCAACGCTTTCCAATTATAATAATAAAATTTCCAAATTTAGAAAATATAAATAGAAAAAATCATGGGACCTCTTTTTTTAGTAAAAATGATGGACCTATTTCCGTGCAAATTTTGAGGGCTTTCAGGACAGAGACTTGGTTTTAGGGTACCTTTCAGAGAGACTAATTGACATGATTTACTTAAACCAGGGAACTTTTGACTGTCCATATTATGGTGAGAGCTGGTTAATCATAGGCTATGGTCACAACGTAAGAGAAAATTCTAAGTCAAAAAATTCAAGCATTCAAGCATTCAAGCAAAGTAGCAAAACTCGTACCATTCAATAACATCTAAAACTACTGTTGGAAGGAGAGACCCATAAATATTTAGAAACCTTTATACATATTTAAAAACGAATACAATTCACATCATGTAGATAATGATAGGTCTGATATATCAGCGATATTTTCGGAAACGTGCACTCATACTATAGTATACTCAACGCAATAATACTTAGCGACAACTTATAAATAAGGGGGGGCAGCCTAGCTCCTATAGGTATCCACGGTGAGGTCCCACATGCTTCATGATGCCATTTTCGAGGAGGTGCTTCACTTCATTGAAACAAAGGCTCGGAGCATGGATGAAAGTGTCTTGGTATTGATCCAAGTTGCAGGTCACACGGAAGATGAAGTACAAGTGCTTGCAGTTCACCCAAGGGCGCCGCTTCCCAAGTGCTCTTGCTGACATCTCCACGAAATCCGGGCACGTGCACGACGGGAAGGTGTTGATAGTGATACGGTACTCTTCAACCTTAGCCTTCTTTCGGGATTGGAACAGAATGATGCACTCGATCCCTAGGTGAGGTATCATTGTGACAGAGGTGATTTGACCGTCGACGTTGAGGGTTGACTCCCATTTGTTGCGTTGTTGGATGCATGGTCCGTTGTTACTGCGCCGGATCTTTTTTCCAAACCTCAGCGTAGGGTATTGATCGGCTTGGGCCGGGGTAGGGAGTTCGGCCATGGATGAAGCAACATTGGAGGAGTCGCCAAAGAGTCTTATGGGTGACACATTTTGACGCTGCTGAAGTTGGAATCCCCCTTCTTCAAGGGCCAAAACCTCCTGGAGAGTGAGGTTTGTCCCAGTGAGGACAGGCCAGACGTCCGGGACATCCGGACGGTGCTGCATCCACTTCCTCCTAGTGCCTTTGACACATCTCTCAATGTCGTCGTTGCAGAAGGAGAACTGTGTCAAGAATTCCTTGTTCTTCTTGTAGTCGCGCATGTAGCCGGTGTACGTAGGAGCTGGAGTACTTTTACCATGCCGAACGATCTTCTGGGTGCACTTGGTCTTTGTGCGAGCTTGCATGGCGAAGCAGGCCTTGGCGGAAGTCTTGGGCAGTCTAGAAATGTGCCACTTGGAGACATCGCAGTGGGTCTCCTGAATGTTATTGACGTGGGTGACCCGTTGTGGAATCGATTTCTAAGGAGATTGTGTGAGGGGCAGGTATGATGGTGTGGCGGAATCAGTGCGTGCCTTGGTTGACCTAGTGCTCACTCGTGGATGAGAGAAGCTGACCTTGTCGGGTCTATGTGAATCTTGATTAGAACCAGGTGGCATATCAAGTTTGCGCTTGGTGGTGCCAAAGACCTCCTCTCCTTCGAGTTGGGGTTTGCAGGTGCACCAATGCTCTACTCCAGGCATGTGCTCGAGGGCTGCAACAATTCTCTTGGCGTCACCGGATCGTTGTGCAGCACGAAGGCGGAGTTCTTCTTTTCTTGGGCCAGTGCCAGACCGTTCACCCTTCAAGTAGGCGTACCCGACATACCCCCCCCCCTTGCCTCAAATCACAAATCACGCCCCTTACAAGCCTCACCCTTCAAAGAATTAAGCTATATGGCCTTAAATCAGACCAATTATAAGCCTGCCCCAATCTTAGAAATCAAAAAATAAAGCTATATGGCCTCTTTTCAGACCCCTTACAAACATGCCAGAATCCAACAAATTACAAAATGTAAACATATGTGAGGTCCCGAGTTGAGAACCTAAGGGCCTGTCGGATCCGACATACCCCCCCCCCCCCCCTTGCCCCAAATCACAAATCACACCCCTTACAAGCCTGCCCCAATCTTAGAAATCAGAGATTAAAGCTATATGGCCTCTTTTCAGACCCCTTACAAGCATGCCCCTTCAGAGAATTCTCAAATAATTAAGCTATATGGTCTCAAATCAGGACCCCTTATAAGCCTACCCCAATCTTAGAAAATAAAAAATAAAGCTATATGGCTTATTTTCAGACCCCTTAAAGGCACTCCCAAAACCCGAAAATCAAAAATCTAAACCTACATGGCCTCAAATCATACCCCCAACAAGCATACCCCTTACGAGAATGTTTAAAAAGCTAAAGCTACACAACCTCAAATCAGACCCCTTACAAGCCTGCCCCAATCTTAGAATTCAAAAATTAAAGCTATGTGGCCTCTTTTCAAACCCCTTACAAGCATGCCCCTTCAGAGAATTCTCAAATAATTTAGCTATATGGCCTGAAATCAGAACCCCTTATAAGCCTGCACCAATCTTAAAAATCAAAAACTAAAGATATATGGCCTCAAATCAGACCCCTTAAGAGCATGCCCGAATCCAACAAATTACAAAATGTAAACATATGTGAGGACCCGAGTACTGAAACTAAGGTTCTGTCAGATCCGACAAACCCCCCCCCCTTGCCTCAAATCTCAAATCACACCCCTTACAAGACTCACCCTTCAAAGAATTCCCAAATATTAAAGATATATGGCCTCAAATCAGACCACTTATAACCCTGCCCCAATCTTAGAAAACAAAAAATAAAGCTATGTGGCCTCTTTTCAGACCCCTTACAATCATGCTGAAAACAGATATATCTGCTGAAACAGAGGAGAAGCAGTCAAAAGACTTGCAAACATGAAAGCAGTCAAATCAGACCCCTAACAAGCATACTCCACTCCGAGAATTCTCAAAAATTAAAGCTAGATGGCCTCATATCAGGCCCCTCACAAGCATGCCCGAATCTAAAAAATCAAAAATCTAAACCTTCATGGCCTCCAATCAGACCCCTAAGAAGCCTGCCCCTTCAGAGAATTCTCAAAAATTGAAGCTATATGGCCTTAAATCAGACCCCTTACAAGAGTGCCCGAATCCCATAAATCAAAAATCAAAGCTATATGGCCTCAAATTGGACCCCTCAAAAACATGCCTCAATCCCAGAAATCACAATCCTAAGTTTACATGGCCCCATATTAGGCCACATAGAGGCTCGGCCAAATCTCAAAAATCACAAAATTATAACAATTGTGAGGTCCCAACATGTGAGCCCAAGGGCCTGTCGGATCCGACATCCCCCCCTTGCCTCAAATCAGACCCCTAACTACCCCTTACAAGCATGCCCCTCTACCAGAATTCAGAAATCTAAACCTACATGGCCGCCAATTAGACCCCTAACAAGCATACCCCACTCCGAGAATTCTCAAAAATTGAAGCTATATGGCCTTAAATCAGACCCATTACAAGAGTGCCCGAATCTCAGAAATCAAAAATCAAAGCTATATGGCCTCAAATTGGACCCCTTACAAGCATGCCTCAATCCCACAAATCACAATCCTAAGCCTACATGGCCTCATATTAGGCCCCATAGAGGCACGGCCAAATCTCAAAAATGCACAAAATTATAACAAATGTGAGGTCCCGAGATGTGAGCCCAAGGGCCTGTCGGATCCGACACCCCCTTTTGCCTCATATCAGACCCCTAACAAAGCCTGCCCCTATCTTAGAAATCAAAAATATAGCTATAAGACCTCTTTTTGGACCCCTAAAAGGTACGCCAAATAGCCAATAATCAGAGAATTAATATATATGTGAGGTCCCGATCTATCAACAAAGGGGCCTGTCGGATCCGACAGTTCCCCTTTGCTTCAAATTAGACCCCTTACTACCATACAATAATCCCATAATTCGTAGAAATAAACCTCAATGGCCTCACATCAGACCCCTTACTGACACACCCATATATTAAAAATGCAAAAATTAAAACATTTGTGAGGTCCCGAGCTTTCAACCCAAGGGCATGTCGGATCCGACAGACCCCCCTTCCCCCAACTAAAACCTCTAGCAAGCCTGCCTTAAACTTAGAAATCAAAAAAATAAAACTTTATGGCATCTTCTCGGACCCCTTAGAAGCATACCCCACGTTCAGAAATCAAAAGTCTACACCTACATGGCCTCACATCGGGACCCTTACAAGGATGCCCCAATCCCAGAAATCACAATCCTAAGCCTATATGGAGACAAATCGGACCCCTCTCAGGCACTCCCCAATCTCAAAAATCTGAAATTTATACCAAATGTGAGGTCCCCAATTCTGGATCAAAGGGCCTGTCGGATCCGACACCCCCCCCCTTGCCTCAAATCAGACCACTAACTACAAGACCCCAATCCTAAAATTCCCAAAATTTCAACCTAAATGGCCTCAAATCAGAGCCTTCATAAGCATACCCCACTACTTGAATTCATAAATCTAAACCTACATGGCATCTTACTAGGCCCCTCTCAGGCACTCCCCAATCTCAAAAATCTGAAATTTATACCAAATGTGAGGTCCCCAGTTCTGAACCAAAGGGCATGTCGGATCCGACAGCCCCCCCCCCCCCCGCGTCACTGAGGCGCTGTGAACGGGCCTTGTGTGGTCGCGGGCATGGTGGATCCGGGCCGTTGATCCACCAAGGCCCATCCAAGGGCCTTAGTGGTCGTAGGTGGCGGGGGGTGGTGCTTGCCACCAAGGTGGGTGGGGGCGGGGGTGGTGTTTGCCACCAAGGCGGGGTGGGGCCGTGGGCCTCATGTCTTTTTTCGGGGAGGCCATCTTTAGGGTCTTGTCGGGGCTAGGTGGCTAAGCGGGCTCGGTGGCTAGGCGGATTAGGCAACTAGGTAGGCTTATTTTCTAAGTGACTTGGTCTACTTACTAAATAACTACTTGGTTAGGCTTACTTAATAGGTGGCTAGGCCCACTTACTAAATAACTAGTTGCTTAGGCTTACTTATTAGCCACCTAGTAAGTAAGCCTAAGCAACTAGTTATTTAGTAAGTGGGCCTAGCCACCTAGTAAGTAAGCCTAAACAACTAGTTATTTAGTAAGTGGGCCTGGCCACGTAGTAAGTAAGCCTAAGCAACTAGTTATTTAGTAAGTGGGCCTAGCCACGTAGTAAGTAAGCCTAAGCAACTAGTTATTTAGTAAGTGGGCCTAGCCACGTAGTAAGTAAGCCTAAGCAACTAGTTATTTAGTAAGTGGGCCTAGCCACCTATTAAGTAAGCCTAACCAAATAGTTATTTAGTAAGTAGGCCAAGCCACTTAGAAAATAAGCCTACCTAGCTGCCTAATCCGCCTAGCCACCGAGCCCGCTTAGCCACCTAGCCCCGACAAGACCCTAAAGCTGGCCTCCCCGAAAAAAGACATGAGGCCCACGGCCCCACCCCGCCTTGGTGGCAAACACCACCCCCGCCCCCACCCACCTTGGTGGCAAGCACCACCCCCCGCCCCCCGCCACCTACGACCACTAAGGCCCTTGGATGGGCCTTGGTTGATCAACGGCCCGGATCCACCATGCCCGCGACCACACAAGGCCCGTTCACAGCGCCTCAGTGACGCGGGGGGGGGGGGGCTGTCGGATCCGACATGCCCTTTGGTTCAGAACTGGGGACCTCACATTTGGTATAAATTGCAGAATTTTGAGATTGGGGAGTGCCTGAGAGGGGCCTAGTAAGATGCCATGTAGTTTAAGATTTCTGAATTCAAGTAGTGGGGTATGCTTATGAAGGCTCTGCTTTAAGGCCATTTAGGTTGAAATTTTGGGAGTTTTGGGATTGGGGTCTTGTAGGTAGAGGTTTGATTTGAGGCAAGGGGGGGTTGTCGGATCCGACAGGCCCTTTGGTTCAGAACTGGGGACCTCACATTTGGTATAAATTTCAAAATTTTGAGATTCGGGAGGCTCTGCTTTGAGGCCATTTAGGTTGAAATTTTGGGAGTTTTGGGATTGGGGTCTTGTAGGTAGAGGTCTGATTTGAGGCAAGGGGGGGTTGTCGGATCCGACAGGCCCTTTGGTTCAGAACTGGGGACCACACATTGGTATAAATTTCAGAATTTTGAGATTCGGGAGGCTCTGCTTTGAGGCCATTTAGGTTGAAATTTTGGGAGTTTTGGGATTGGGATCTTGTAGGTAGAGGTCTGATTTGAGGCAAGGGGGGGTTGTCGGATCCGACAGGCCCTTTGGTTCAGAACTGGGGACCTCACATTTGGTATAAATTTCAGAATTTTGAGATTCGGGAGGCTCTGCTTTGAGGCCATTTAGGTTGAAATTTTGGGAGTTTTGGGATTGGGGTCTTGTAGGTAGAGGTCTGATTTGAGGCAAGGGGGGGTTGTCGGATCCGACAGGCCTTTTGGTCCAGAACTGGGGACCACACATTTGGTATAAATTTCAGAATTTTGAGATTCGGGAGGCTCTGCTTTGAGGCCATTTAGGTTGAAATTTTGGGAGTTTTGGGATTGGGGTCTTGTAGGTAGAGGTCTGATTTGAGGCAAGGGGGGGTTGTCGGATCCGACAGGCCCTTTGGTTCAGAACTGGGGACCTCACATTTGGTATAAATTTCAGAATTTTGAGATTCGGGAGGCTCTGCTTTGAGGCCATTTAGGTTGAAATTTTGGGAGTTTTGGGATTGGGGTCTTGTAGGTAGAGGTCTTATTTGAGGCAAGGGGGGGTTGTCGGATCCGACATGCCCTTTGGTTCAGAACTGGGGACCTCACATTTGGTATAAATTTCAGAATTTTGAGATTCGGGAGGCTCTGCTTTGAGGCCATTTAGGTTGAAATTTTGGGAGTTTTGGGATTGGGGTCTTGTAGGTAGAGGTCTGATTTGAGGCAAGGGGGGGTTGTCGGATCCGACAGGCCCTTTGGTTCAGAACTGGGGACCTCACATTTGGTATAAATTTCAGAATTTTGAGATTCGGGAGGCTCTGCTTTGAGGCCATTTAGGTTGAAATTTTGGGAGTTTTGGGATTGGGGTCTTGTAGGTAGAGGTCTGATTTGAGGCAAGGGGGGGTTGTCGGATCCGACAGGCCCTTTGGTTCAGAACTGGGGACCACACATTTGGTATAAATTTCATATTTTTGAGATTCGGGAGGCTCTGCTTTGAGGCCATTTAGGTTGAAATTTTGGGAGTTTTGGGATTGGGGTCTTGTAGGTAGAGGTCTGATTTGAGGCAAGGGGGGGTTGTCGGATCCGACAGGCCCTTTGGTTCAGAACTGGGGACCTCACATTTGGTATAAATTTCAAAATTTTGAGATTCGGGAGGCTCTGCTTTGAGGCCATTTAGGTTGAAATTTTGAGAGTTTTGGGATTGGGGTCTTGTAGGTAGAGGTCTGATTTGAGGCAAGGGGGGGTTGTCGGATCCGACAGGCCCTTTGGTTCAGAACTGGGGACCTCACATTTGGTATAAATTTCAGAATTTTGAGATTCGGGAGGCTCTGCTTTGAGGCCATTTAGGTTGAAATTTTGGGAGTTTTGGGATTGGGGTCTTGTAGGTAGAGGTCTGATTTGAGGCAAGGGGGGGTTGTCGGATCCGACAGGCCCTTTGGTTCAGAACTGGGGACCACACATTGGTATAAATTTCAGAATTTTGAGATTCGGGAGGCTCTGCTTTGAGGCCATTTAGGTTGAAATTTTGGGAGTTTTGGGATTGGGATCTTGTAGGTAGAGGTCTGATTTGAGGCAAGGGGGGGTTGTCGGATCCGACAGGCCCTTTGGTTCAGAACTGGGGACCTCACATTTGGTATAAATTTCAGAATTTTGAGATTCGGGAGGCTCTGCTTTGAGGCCATTTAGGTTGAAATTTTGGGAGTTTTGGGATTGGGGTCTTGTAGGTAGAGGTCTTATTTGAGGCAAGGGGGGGTTGTCGGATCCGACATGCCCTTTGGTTCAGAACTGGGGACCTCACATTTGGTATAAATTTCAGAATTTTGAGATTCGGGAGGCTCTGCTTTGAGGCCATTTAGGTTGAAATTTTGGGAGTTTTGGGATTGGGGTCTTGTAGGTAGAGGTCTGATTTGAGGCAAGGGGGGGTTGTCGGATCCGACAGGCCCTTTGGTTCAGAACTGGGGACCTCACATTTGGTATAAATTTCAGAATTTTGAGATTCGGGAGGCTCTGCTTTGAGGCCATTTAGGTTGAAATTTTGGGAGTTTTGGGATTGGGGTCTTGTAGGTAGAGGTCTGATTTGAGGCAAGGGGGGGTTGTCGGATCCGACAGGCCCTTTGGTTCAGAACTGGGGACCACACATTTGGTATAAATTTCATATTTTTGAGATTCGGGAGGCTCTGCTTTGAGGCCATTTAGGTTGAAATTTTGGGAGTTTTGGGATTGGGGTCTTGTAGGTAGAGGTCTGATTTGAGGCAAGGGGGGGTTGTCGGATCCGACAGGCCCTTTGGTTCAGAACTGGGGACCTCACATTTGGTATAAATTTCAGAATTTTGAGATTCGGGAGGCTCTGCTTTGAGGCCATTTAGGTTGAAATTTTGGGAGTTTTGGGATTGGGGTCTTGTAGGTAGAGGTCTGATTTGAGGCAAGGGGGGGTTGTCGGATCCGACAGGCCCTTTGGTTCAGAACTGGGGACCACACATTTGGTATAAATTTCATATTTTTGAGATTCGGGAGGCTCTGCTTTGAGGCCATTTAGGTTGAAATTTTGGGAGTTTTGGGATTGGGGTCTTGTAGGTAGAGGTCTGATTTGAGGCAAGGGGGGGTTGTCGGATCCGACAGGCCCTTTGGTTCAGAACTGGGGACCTCACATTTGGTATAAATTTCAAAATTTTGAGATTCGGGAGGCTCTGCTTTGAGGCCATTTAGGTTGAAATTTTGAGAGTTTTGGGATTGGGGTCTTGTAGGTAGAGGTCTGATTTGAGGCAAGGGGGGGTTGTCGGATCCGACAGGCCCTTTGGTTCAGAACTGGGGACCACACATTTGGTATAAATTTCATATTTTTGAGATTCGGGAGGCTCTGCTTTGAGGCCATTTAGGTTGAAATTTTGGGAGTTTTGGGATTGGGGTCTTGTAGGTAGAGGTCTGATTTCAGGCAAGGGGGGGTTGTCGGATCCGACAGGCCCTTTGGTTCAGAACTGGGGACCTCACATTTGGTATAAATTTCAGAATTTTGAGATTCGGGAGGCTCTGCTTTGAGGCCATTTAGGTTGAAATTTTGGGAGTTTTGGGATTGGGGTCTTGTAGGTAGAGGTCTTATTTGAGGCAAGGGGGGGTTGTCGGATCCGACAGGCCCTTTGGTTCAGAACTGGGGACCTCACATTTGGTATAAATTTCAGAATTTTGAGATTCGGGAGGCTCTGCTTTGAGGCCATTTAGGTTGAAATTTTGGGAGTTTTGGGATTGGGGTCTTGTAGGTAGAGGTCTGATTTGAGGCAAGGGGGGGTTGTCGGATCCGACAGGCCCTTTGGTTCAGAACTGGGGACCACACATTTGGTATAAATTTCATATTTTTGAGATTCGGGAGGCTCTGCTTTGAGGCCATTTAGGTTGAAATTTTGGGAGTTTTGGGATTGGGGTCTTGTAGGTAGAGGTCTGATTTGAGGCAAGGGGGGGTTGTCGGATCCGACAGGCCCTTTGGTTCAGAACTGGGGACCTCACATTTGGTATAAATTTCAGAATTTTGAGATTCGGGAGGCTCTGCTTTGAGGCCATTTAGGTTGAAATTTTGGGAGTTTTGGGATTGGGGTCTTGTAGGTAGAGGTCTGATTTGAGGCAAGGGGGGGTTGTCGGATCCGACAGGCCCTTTGGTTCAGAACTGGGGACCACACATTTGGTATAAATTTCATATTTTTGAGATTCGGGAGGCTCTGCTTTGAGGCCATTTAGGTTGAAATTTTGGGAGTTTTGGGATTGGGGTCTTGTAGGTAGAGGTCTGATTTGAGGCAAGGGGGGGTTGTCGGATCCGACAGGCCCTTTGGTTCAGAACTGGGGACCTCACATTTGGTATAAATTTCAAAATTTTGAGATTCGGGAGGCTCTGCTTTGAGGCCATTTAGGTTGAAATTTTGAGAGTTTTGGGATTGGGGTCTTGTAGGTAGAGGTCTGATTTGAGGCAAGGGGGGGTTGTCGGATCCGACAGGCCCTTTGGTTCAGAACTGGGGACCACACATTTGGTATAAATTTCATATTTTTGAGATTCGGGAGGCTCTGCTTTGAGGCCATTTAGGTTGAAATTTTGGGAGTTTTGGGATTGGGGTCTTGTAGGTAGAGGTCTGATTTCAGGCAAGGGGGGGTTGTCGGATCCGACAGGCCCTTTGGTTCAGAACTGGGGACCTCACATTTGGTATAAATTTCAGAATTTTGAGATTCGGGAGGCTCTGCTTTGAGGCCATTTAGGTTGAAATTTTGGGAGTTTTGGGATTGGGGTCTTGTAGGTAGAGGTCTTATTTGAGGCAAGGGGGGGTTGTCGGATCCGACAGGCCCTTTGGTTCAGAACTGGGGACCTCACATTTGGTATAAATTTCAGAATTTTGAGATTCGGAAGGCTCTGCTTTGAGGCCATTTAGGTTGAAATTTTGGGAGTTTTGGGATTGGGGTCTTGTAGGTAGAGGTCTTATTTGAGGCAAGGGGGGGTTGTCGGATCCGACAGGCCCTTTGGTTCAGAACTGGGGACCTCACATTTGGTATAAATTTCAGAATTTTGAGATTCGGAAGGCTCTGCTTTGAGGCCATTTAGGTTGAAATTTTGGGAGTTTTGGGATTGGGGTCTTGTAGGTAGAGGTTTGATTTGAGGCAAGGGGGGGTTGTCGGATCCGACAGGCCCTTTGGTTCAGAACTGGGGACCTCACATTTGGTATAAATTTCAGAATTTTGAGATTCGGGAGGCTCTGCTTTGAGGCCATTTAGGTTGAAATTTTGGGAGTTTTGGGATTGGGGTCTTGTAGGTAGAGGTCTTATTTGAGGCAAGGGGGGGTTGTCGGATCCGACAGGCCCTTTGGTTCAGAACTGGGGACCTCACATTTGGTATAAATTTCAGAATTTTGAGATTCGGGAGGCTCTGCTTTGAGGCCATTTAGGTTGAAATTTTGGGAGTTTTGGGATTGGGGTCTTGTAGGTAGAGGTCTGATTTGAGGCAAGGGGGGGTTGTCGGATCCGACAGGCCCTTTGGTTCAGAACTGGGGACCACACATTTGGTATAAATTTCATATTTTTGAGATTCGGGAGGCTCTGCTTTGAGGCAATTTAGGTTGAAATTTTGGGAGTTTTGGGATTGGGGTCTTGTAGGTAGAGGTCTTATTTGAGGCAAGGGGGGGTTGTCGGATCCGACATGCCCTTTGGTTCAGAACTGGGGACCTCACATTTGGTATAAATTTCAGAATTTTGAGATTCGGGAGGCTCTGCTTTGAGGCCATTTAGGTTGAAATTTTGGGAGTTTTGGGATTGGGGTCTTGTAGGTAGAGGTCTGATTTGAGGCAAGGGGGGGTTGTTGGATCCGACAGGCCCTTTGGTTCAGAACTGGGGACCTCACATTTGGTATAAATTTCAGAATTTTGAGATTCGGGAGGCTCTGCTTTGAGGCCATTTAGGTTGAAATTTTGGGTGTTTTGGGATTGGGGTCTTGTAGGTAGAGGTCTTATTTGAGGCAAGGGGGGGTTGTCGGATCCGACATGCCCTTTGGTTCAGAACTGGGGACCTCACATTTGGTATAAATTTCAAAATTTTGAGATTCGGGAGGCTCTGCTTTGAGGCCATTTAGGTTGAAATTTTGGGAGTTTTGGGATTGGGGTCTTGTAGGTAGAGGTCTTATTTGAGGCAAGGGGGGGTTGTCGGATCCGACAGGCCCTTTGGTTCAGAACTGGGGACCACACATTGGTATAAATTTCAGAATTTTGAGATTCGGGAGGCTCTGCTTTGAGGCCATTTAGGTTGAAATTTTGGGAGTTTTGGGATTGGGATCTTGTAGGTAGAGGTCTGATTTGAGGCAAGGGGGGGTTGTCGGATCCGACATGCCCTTTGGTTCAGAAATGGGGACCTCACATTTGGTATAAATTTCAGAATTTTGAGATTCGGGAGGCTCTGCTTTGAGGCCATTTAGGTTGAAATTTTGGGAGTTTTGGGATTGGGGTCTTGTAGGTAGAGGTCTGATTTGAGGCAAGGGGGGGTTGTCGGATCCGACAGGCCTTTTGGTCCAGAACTGGGGACCACACATTTGGTATAAATTTCAGAATTTTGAGATTCGGGAGGCTCTGCTTTGAGGCCATTTAGGTTGAAATTTTGGGAGTTTTGGGATTGGGGTCTTGTAGGTAGAGGTCTGATTTGAGGCAAGGGGGGGTTGTCGGATCCGACAGGCCCTTTGGTTCAGAACTGGGGACCTCACATTTGGTATAAATTTCAGAATTTTGAGATTCGGGAGGCTCTGCTTTGAGGCCATTTAGGTTGAAATTTTGGGAGTTTTGGGATTGGGGTCTTGTAGGTAGAGGTCTGATTTGAGGCAAGGGGGGGTTGTCGGATCCGACAGGCCCTTTGGTTCAGAACTGGGGACCTCACATTTGGTATAAATTTCAGAATTTTGAGATTCGGGAGGCTCTGCTTTGAGGCCATTTAGGTTGAAATTTTGGGAGTTTTGGGATTGGGGTCTTGTAGGTAGAGGTCTTATTTGAGGCAAGGGGGGGTTGTCGGATCCGACAGGCCCTTTGGTTCAGAACTGGGGACCTCACATTTGGTATAAATTTCAGAATTTTGAGATTCGGGAGGCTCTGCTTTGAGGCAATTTAGGTTGAAATTTTGGGAGTTTTGGGATTGGGGTCTTGTAGGTAGAGGTCTTATTTGAGGCAAGGGGGGGTTGTCGGATCCGACAGGCCCTTTGGTTCAGAACTGGGGACCTCACATTTGGTATAAATTTCAAAATTTTGAGATTCGGGAGGCTCTGCTTTGAGGCCATTTAGGTTGAAATTTTGGGAGTTTTGGGATTGGGGTCTTGTAGGTAGAGGTCTTATTTGAGGCAAGGGGGGGTTGTCGGATCCGACAGGCCCTTTGGTTCAGAACTGGGGACCACACATTGGTATAAATTTCAGAATTTTGAGATTCGGGAGGCTCTGCTTTGAGGCCATTTAGGTTGAAATTTTGGGAGTTTTGGGATTGGGATCTTGTAGGTAGAGGTCTGATTTGAGGCAAGGGGGGGTTGTCGGATCCGACAGGCCCTTTGGTTCAGAACTGGGGACCTCACATTTGGTATAAATTTCAGAATTTTGAGATTCGGGAGGCTCTGCTTTGAGGCCATTTAGGTTGAAATTTTGGGAGTTTTGGGATTGGGGTCTTGTAGGTAGAGGTCTGATTTGAGGCAAGGGGGGGTTGTCGGATCCGACAGGCCTTTTGGTCCAGAACTGGGGACCACACATTTGGTATAAATTTCAAAATTTTGAGATTCGGGAGGCTCTGCTTTGAGGCCATTTAGGTTGAAATTTTGGGAGTTTTGGGATTGGGGTCTTGTAGGTAGAGGTCTTATTTGAGGCAAGGGGGGGTTGTCGGATCCGACATGCCCTTTGGTTCAGAACTGGGGACCTCACATTTGGTATAAATTTCAGAATTTTGAGATTCGGGAGGCTCTGCTTTGAGGCCATTTAGGTTGAAATTTTGGGAGTTTTTGCATTGGGGTCTTGTAGGTAGAGGTCTGATTTGAGGCAAGGGGGGGTTGTCGGATCCGACAGGCCCTTTGGTTCAGAACTGGGGACCTCACATTTGGTATAAATTTCAGAATTTTGAGATTCGAGAGGCTCTGCTTTGAGGCCATTTAGGTTGAAATTTTGGGAGTTTTGGGATTGGGGTCTTGTAGGTAGAGGTCTTATTTGAGGCAAGGGGGGGTTGTCGGATCCGACATGCCCTTTGGTTCAGAACTGGGGACCACACATTTGGTATAAATTTCAGAATTTTGAGATTCGGGAGGCTCTGCTTTGAGGCCATTTAGGTTGAAATTTTGGGAGTTTTGGGATTGGGGTCTTGTAGGTAGAGGTCTTATTTGAGGCAAGGGGGGGTTGTCGGATCCGACATGCCCTTTGGTTCAGAACTGGGGACCACACATTTGGTATAAATTTCAGAATTTTGAGATTCGGGAGGCTCTGCTTTGAGGCCATTTAGGTTGAAATTTTGGGAGTTTTGGGATTGGGGTCTTGTAGGTAGAGGTCTTATTTGAGGCAAGGGGGGGTTGTCGGATCCGACATGCCCTTTGGTTCAGAACTGGGGACCTCACATTTGGTATAAATTTCAGAATTTTGAGATTCGGGAGGCTCTGCTTTGAGGCCATTTAGGTTGAAATTTTGGGAGTTTTTGCATTGGGGTCTTGTAGGTAGAGGTCTGATTTGAGGCAAGGGGGGGTTGTCGGATCCGACAGGCCCTTTGGTTCAGAACTGGGGACCTCACATTTGGTATAAATTTCAGAATTTTGAGATTCGGGAGGCTCTGCTTTGAGGCCATTTAGGTTGAAATTTTGGGAGTTTTGGGATTGGGGTCTTGTAGGTAGAGGTCTTATTTGAGGCAAGGGGGGGTTGTCGGATCCGACAGGCCCTTTGGTTCAGAACTGGGGACCACACATTTGGTATAAATTTCAGAATTTTGAGATTCGGGAGGCTCTGCTTTGAGGCCATTTAGGTTGAAATTTTGGGAGTTTTGGGATTGGGGTCTTGTAGGTAGAGGTCTGATTTGAGGCAAGGGGGGGTTGTCGGATCCGACAGGCCCTTTGGTTCAGAACTGGGGACCTCACATTTGGTATAAATTTCAAAATTTTGAGATTCGGGAGGCTCTGCTTTGAGGCCATTTAGGTTGAAATTTTGGGAGTTTTGGGATTGGGGTCTTGTAGGTAGAGGTTTGATTTGAGGCAAGGGGGGGTTGTCGGATCCGACATGCCCTTTGGTTCAGAACTGGGGACCTCACATTTGGTATAAATTTCAGAATTTTGAGATTCGGGAGGCTCTGCTTTGAGGCCATTTAGGTTGAAATTTTGGGAGTTTTGGGATTGGGGTCTTGTAGGTAGAGGTCTTATTTGAGGCAAGGGGGGGTTGTCGGATCCGACATGCCCTTTGGTTCAGAACTGGGGACCACACATTTGGTATAAATTTCAGAATTTTGAGATTCGGGAGGCTCTGCTTTGAGGCCATTTAGGTTGAAATTTTGGGAGTTTTGGGATTGGGGTCTTGTAGGTAGAGGTCTTATTTGAGGCAAGGGGGGGTTGTCGGATCCGACATGCCCTTTGGTTCAGAACTGGGGACCTCACATTTGGTATAAATTTCAGAATTTTGAGATTCGGGAGGCTCTGCTTTGAGGCCATTTAGGTTGAAATTTTGGGAGTTTTTGCATTGGGGTCTTGTAGGTAGAGGTCTGATTTGAGGCAAGGGGGGGTTGTCGGATCCGACAGGCCCTTTGGTTCAGAACTGGGGACCTCACATTTGGTATAAATTTCAGAATTTTGAGATTCGGGAGGCTCTGCTTTGAGGCCATTTAGGTTGAAATTTTGGGAGTTTTGGGATTGGGGTCTTGTAGGTAGAGGTCTTATTTGAGGCAAGGGGGGGTTGTCGGATCCGACAGGCCCTTTGGTTCAGAACTGGGGACCTCACATTTGGTATAAATTTCAGAATTTTGAGATTCGGCAGGCTCTGCTTTGAGGCCATTTAGGTTGAAATTTTGGGAGTTTTGGGATTGGGGTCTTGTAGGTAGAGGTCTGATTTGAGGCAAGGGGGGGTTGTCGGATCCGACAGGCCCTTTGGTTCAGAACTGGGGACCACACATTTGGTATAAATTTCATATTTTTGAGATTCGGGAGGCTCTGCTTTGAGGCAATTTAGGTTGAAATTTTGGGAGTTTTGGGATTGGGGTCTTGTAGGTAGAGGTCTTATTTGAGGCAAGGGGGGGTTGTCGGATCCGACATGCCCTTTGGTTCAGAACTGGGGACCTCACATTTGGTATAAATTTCAGAATTTTGAGATTCGGGAGGCTCTGCTTTGAGGCCATTTAGGTTGAAATTTTGGGAGTTTTGGGATTGGGGTCTTGTAGGTAGAGGTCTTATTTGAGGCAAGGGGGGGTTGTCGGATCCGACAGGCCCTTTGGTTCAGAACTGGGGACCTCACATTTGGTATAAATTTCAGAATTTTGAGATTCGGGAGGCTCTGCTTTGAGGCCATTTAGGTTGAAATTTTGGGAGTTTTGGGATTGGGGTCTTGTAGGTAGAGGTCTGATTTGAGGCAAGGGGGGGTTGTCGGATCCGACAGGCCCTTTGGTTCAGAACTGGGGACCTCACATTTGGTATAAATTTCAGAATTTTGAGATTCGGGAGGCTCTGCTTTGAGGCCATTTAGGTTGAAATTTTGGGAGTTTTGGGATTGGGGTCTTATAGGTAGAGGTCTTATTTGAGGCAAGGGGGGGTTGTCGGATCCGACAGGCCCTTTGGTTCAGAACTGGGGACCTCACATTTGGTATAAATTTCAGAATTTTGAGATTCGGGAGGCTCTGCTTTGAGGCCATTTAGGTTGAAATTTTGGGAGTTTTGGGATTGGGGTCTTGTAGGTAGAGGTCTTATTTGAGGCAAGGGGGGGTTGTCGGATCCGACATGCCCTTTGGTTCAGAACTGGGGACCTCACATTTGGTATAAATTTCAAAATTTTGAGATTCGGGAGGCTCTGCTTTGAGGCCATTTAGGTTGAAATTTTGGGAGTTTTGGGATTGGGGTCTTGTAGGTAGAGGTCTTATTTGAGGCAAGGGGGGGTTGTCGGATCCGACATGCCCTTTGGTTCAGAACTGGGGACCTCACATTTGGTATAAATTTCAGAATTTTGAGATTCGGGAGGCTCTGCTTTGAGGCCATTTAGGTTGAAATTTTGGGAGTTTTTGCATTGGGGTCTTGTAGGTAGAGGTCTGATTTGAGGCAAGGGGGGGTTGTCGGATCCGACAGGCCCTTTGGTTCAGAACTGGGGACCTCACATTTGGTATAAATTTCAGAATTTTGAGATTCGAGAGGCTCTGCTTTGAGGCCATTTAGGTTGAAATTTTGGGAGTTTTGGGATTGGGGTCTTGTAGGTAGAGGTCTTATTTGAGGCAAGGGGGGGTTGTCGGATCCGACAGGCCCTTTGGTTCAGAACTGGGGACCACACATTTGGTATAAATTTCAGAATTTTGAGATTCGGGAGGCTCTGCTTTGAGGCCATTTAGGTTGAAATTTTGGGAGTTTTGGGATTGGGGTCTTGTAGGTAGAGGTCTTATTTGAGGCAAGGGGGGGTTGTCGGATCCGACATGCCCTTTGGTTCAGAACTGGGGACCTCACATTTGGTATAAATTTCAGAATTTTGAGATTCGGGAGGCTCTGCTTTGAGGCCATTTAGGTTGAAATTTTGGGAGTTTTTGCATTGGGGTCTTGTAGGTAGAGGTCTGATTTGAGGCAAGGGGGGGTTGTCGGATCCGACAGGCCCTTTGGTTCAGAACTGGGGACCTCACATTTGGTATAAATTTCAGAATTTTGAGATTCGGGAGGCTCTGCTTTGAGGCCATTTAGGTTGAAATTTTAGGAGTTTTGGGATTGGGGTCTTGTAGGTAGAGGTCTTATTTGAGGCAAGGGGGGGTTGTCGGATCCGACAGGCCCTTTGGTTCAGAACTGGGGACCACACATTTGGTATAAATTTCAGAATTTTGAGATTCGGGAGGCTCTGCTTTGAGGCCATTTAGGTTGAAATTTTGGGAGTTTTGGGATTGGGGTCTTGTAGGTAGAGGTCTTATTTGAGGCAAGGGGGGGTTGTCGGATCCGACAGGCCCTTTGGTTCAGAACTGAGGACCTCACATTTGGTATAAATTTCAGAATTTTGAGATTCGGGAGGCTCTGCTTTGAGGCCATTTAGGTTGAAATTTTGGGAGTTTTGGGATTGGGGTCTTGTAGGTAGAGGTCTGATTTGAGGCAAGGGGGGGTTGTCGGATCCGACAGGCCCTTTGGTTCAGAACTGGGGACCTCACATTTGGTATAAATTTCAGAATTTTGAGATTCGGGAGGCTCTGCTTTGAGGCCATTTAGGTTGAAATTTTGGGAGTTTTGGGATTGGGGTCTTGTAGGTAGAGGTCTTATTTGAGGCAAGGGGGGGTTGTCGGATCCGACATGCCCTTTGGTTCAGAACTGGGGACCTCACATTTGGTATAAATTTCAGAATTTTGAGATTCGGGAGGCTCTGCTTTGAGGCCATTTAGGTTGAAATTTTGGGAGTTTTTGCATTGGGGTCTTGTAGGTAGAGGTCTGATTTGAGGCAAGGGGGGGTTGTCGGATCCGACAGGCCCTTTGGTTCAGAACTGGGGACCTCACATTTGGTATAAATTTCAGAATTTTGAGATTCGGGAGGCTCTGCTTTGAGGCCATTTAGGTTGAAATTTTGGGAGTTTTGGGATTGGGGTCTTGTAGGTAGAGGTCTTATTTGAGGCAAGGGGGGGTTGTCGGATCCGACAGGCCCTTTGGTTCAGAACTGGGGACCACACATTTGGTATAAATTTCAGAATTTTGAGATTCGGGAGGCTCTGCTTTGAGGCCATTTAGGTTGAAATTTTGGGAGTTTTGGGATTGGGGTCTTGTAGGTAGAGGTCTTATTTGAGGCAAGGGGGGGTTGTCGGATCCGACATGCCCTTTGGTTCAGAACTGGGGACCACACATTTGGTATAAATTTCAGAATTTTGAGATTCGGGAGGCTCTGCTTTGAGGCCATTTAGGTTGAAATTTTGGGAGTTTTGGGATTGGGGTCTTGTAGGTAGAGGTCTGATTTGAGGCAAGGGGGGGTTGTCGGATCCGACAGGCCCTTTGGTTCAGAACTGGGGACCTCACATTTGGTATAAATTTCAGAATTTTGAGATTCGGGAGGCTCTGCTTTGAGGCCATTTAGGTTGAAATTTTGGGAGTTTTGGGATTGGGGTCTTGTAGGTAGAGGTCTTATTTGAGGCAAGGGGGGGTTGTCGGATCCGACAGGCCCTTTGGTTCAGAACTGGGGACCTCACATTTGGTATAAATTTCAGAATTTTGAGATTCGGGAGGCTCTGCTTTGAGGCCATTTAGGTTGAAATTTTGGGAGTTTTGGGATTGGGGTCTTGTAGGTAGAGGTCTTATTTGAGGCAAGGGGGGGTTGTCGGATCCGACAGGCCCTTTGGTTCAGAACTGGGGACCTCACATTTGGTATAAATTTCAGAATTTTGAGATTCGGGAGGCTCTGCTTTGAGGCCATTTAGGTTGAAATTTTGGGAGTTTTGGGATTGGGGTCTTGTAGGTAGAGGTCTTATTTGAGGCAAGGGGGGGTTGTCGGATCCGACATGCCCTTTGGTTCAGAACTGGGGACCTCACATTTGGTATAAATTTCAGAATTTTGAGATTCGGGAGGCTCTGCTTTGAGGCCATTTAGGTTGAAATTTTGGGAGTTTTGGGATTGGGGTCTTGTAGGTAGAGGTCTTATTTGAGGCAAGGGGGGGTTGTCGGATCCGACATGCCCTTTGGTTCAGAACTGGGGACCTCACATTTGGTATAAATTTCAGAATTTTGAGATTCGGGAGGCTCTGCTTTGAGGCCATTTAGGTTGAAATTTTGGGAGTTTTGGGATTGGGGTCTTGTAGGTAGAGGTTTGATTTGAGGCAAGGGGGGGTTGTCGGATCCGACAGGCCCTTGGGCTCACATGTCGGGACCTCACAATTGTTATAATTTTGTGATTTTTGAGATTTGGCCGAGCTTCTATGTGGCGTAATATGGGGCCATGTAGGTTTAGGATTGTGATTTGTGGGATTGAGGCATGCTTGTAAGGGGTCCAATTTGACGCCATATAGCTTTTATTCTTGATTTATGAGATTCGGGCACTCTTGTAATGGGACTGATTTAAGGCCATATAGCTTCAATTTTTGAGAATTCTCGGAGTGGGGTATGCTTGTTAGGGGTCTAATTGGCGGCCATGTAGGTTTAGATTTCTGAATTCTGGTAGAGGGGCATGCTTGTAAGGGGTAGTTAGGGGTCTGATTTGAGGCAAGGGGGGGGATGTCGGATCCGACAGGCCCTTGGGCTCACATGTCGGGACCTCACAATTGTTATAATTTTGTGATTTTTGAGATTTGGCCGAGCCTCTATGTGGCCTAATATGGGGCCATGTAGGCTTAGGATTGTGATTTCTGGGATTGGGGCATCCTTGTAAGGGTCCTGATGTGAGGCCATGTAGGTGTAGACTTTTGATTTCTGAACGTGGGGTATGCTTCTAAGGTGTCCGAGAAGATGCCATAAAGCTTTATTTTTTTGATTTCTAAGTTTAAGGCAGGCTTGCTAGAGGTTTCAGTTGGGGGAAGGGGGGTCTGTCGGATCCGACATGCCCTTGGGTTGAAAGCTCGGGACCTCACAAATGTTTTAATTTTTGCATTTTTAATATATGGGCGTGTCAGTAAGGGGTCTGATGTGAGGCCATTGAGGTTTATTTCTACGAATTATGGGATTATTGTATGGTAGTAAGGGGTCTAATTTGAAGCAAAGGGGAACTGTCGGATCCGACAGGCCCCTTTGTTGATAGATCGGGACCTCACATATATATTAATTCTCTGATTATTGGCTATTTGGCGTACCTTTTAGGGGTCCGAAAAGAGGTCTTATAGCTATATTTTTTGATTTCTAAGATAGGGGCAAGCTTTGTTAGGGGTCTGATATGAGGCAAGGGGGGGGTGTCGGATCCGACAGGCCCTTGGGGTCACATCTCGGGACCTCACATTTGTTATAATTTTGTGCATTTTTGAGATTTGGCCGTGCCTCTATGGGGCCTAATATGAGGCCATGTAGGCTTAGGATTGTGATTTCTGGGATTGAGGCATGCTTGTAAGGGGTCCAATTTGAGGCCATATAGCTTTGATTTTTGATTTCTGAGATTCGGGCACTCTTGTAATGGGTCTGATTTAAGGCCATATAGCTTCAATTTTTGAGAATTCTCGGAGTGGGGTATGCTTGTTAGGGGTCTAATTGGCGGCCATATAGGTTTAGATTTCTGAATTCTGGTAGAGGGGCATGCTTGTAAGGGGTAGTTAGGGGTCTGATTTGAGGCAAGGGGGGGATGTCGGATCCGACAGGCCCTTGGGCTCACATGTCGGGACCTCACAATTGTTATAATTCTGTGATTTTTGAGATTTGGCCGAGCCTCTATGTGGCCTAATATGGGGCCATGTAGGCTTAGGATTGTGATTTGTGGGATTGAGGCATGCTTGTGAGGGGTCCAATTTGAGGCCATATAGCTTTGATTTTTGATTTATGGGATTCGGGCACTCTTGTAAGGGGTCTGATTTAAGGCCATATAGCTTCAATTTTTGAGAATTCTCGGAGTGGGGTATGCTTGTTAGGGGTCTAATTGGCGGCCATTTAGGTTTAGATTTCTGAATTCTGGTAGAGGGGCATGCTTGTAAGGGGTAGTTAGGGGTCTGATTTGAGGCAAGGGGGGGATGTCGGATCCGACAGGCCCTTGGGCTCACATGTTGGGACCTCACAATTGTTATAATTTTGTGATTCAAAAATTCAAAAATTAAAGCTATGTGGCCTCTTTTCAGACCCCTTACAAGCATGCCCCTTCAGAGAATTCTCAAATAATTTAGCTATATGGCCTGAAATCAGAACCCCTTATAAGCCTGCACCAATCTTAAAAATCAAAAACTAAAGATATATGGCCTCAAATCAGACCCCTTAAGAGCATGCCCGAATCCAACAAATTACAAAATGTAAACATATGTGAGGACCCGAGTACTGAAACTAAGGTTCTGTTGGATCCGACAAACCCCCCCCCCTTGCCTCAAATCTCAAATCACACCCCTTACAAGACTCACCCTTCAAAGAATTCCCAAATATTAAAGATATATGGCCTCAAATCAGACCACTTATAACCCTGCCCCAATCTTAGAAAACAAAAAATAAAGCTATGTGGCCTCTTTTCAGACCCCTTACAATCATGCTGAAAACAGATATATCTGCTGAAACAGAGGAGAAGCAGTCAAAAGACTTGCAAACATGAAAGTAGTCATGTGGCCTAATATGGGGCCATGTAGGCTTAGGATTGTGATTTCTGGGATTGAGGCATGCTTGTGAGGGGTCCAATTTGAGGCCATATAGCTTTGATTTTTGATTTATGGGATTCGGGCACTCTTGTAAGGGGTCTGATTTAAGGCCATATAGCTTCAATTTTTGAGAATTCTCTGAAGGGGCAGGCTTCTTAGGGGTCTGATTGGAGGCCATGAAGGTTTAGATTTTTGATTTTTTAGATTCGGGCATGCTTGTGAGGGGCCTGATATGAGGCCATCTAGCTTTAATTTTTGAGAATTCTCGGAGTGGAGTATGCTTGTTAGGGGTCTGATTTAAACATTCTCGTAAGGGGTATGCTTGTTGGGGGTATGATTTGAGGCCATGTAGGTTTAGATTTTTGATTTTCGGGTTTTGGGAGTGCCTTTAAGGGGTCTGAAAATAAGCCATATAGCTTTATTTTTGATTTTCTAAGATTGGGGTAGGCTTATAAGGGGTCCTGATTTGAGACCATATAGCTTAATTATTTGAGAATTCTCTAAAGGGGCATGCTTGTAAGGGGTCTGAAAAGAGGCCATATAGCTTTAATCTCTGATTTCTAAGATTGGGGCAGGCTTGTAAGGGGTGTGATTTGTGATTTGGGGCAAGGGGGGGGTATGTCGGATCCGACAGGCCCTTAGGTTCTCAACTCGGGACCTCACATATGTTTACATTTTGTAATTTGTTGGATTCTGGCATGTTTGTAAGGGGTCTGAAAAGAGGCCATATAGCTTTATTTTTTGATTTCTAAGATTGGGGCAGGCTTATAATTGGTCTGATTTAAGGCCATATAGCTTAATTCTTTGAGAATTCTTTGAAGGGTGAGGCTTGTAAGGGGCGTGATTTGTGATTTGAGGCAAGGGGGGGGGGTATGTCGGATCCGACAGGACCTTAGTTTCAGTACTCGGGTCCTCACATATGTTTGAGCGTGCTTGTAAGGGGTCTGAAAAGAGGCCATATAGCTTCAATTTTTGTGAAATCTGATTTGGCCTCGAATTTGTTCACAGCTAGAGGATGTTGCGATCAAGGAGTTACCCGATATACTTACTGCATTGGGTGGGCTTGATGGAGACGTGGAAGTTGATTCGTTGCCGGATTACTTGGAGAAGTGGCGAATCTGCCTTTGGGATTTTGCGGATGAGATCCTGCATGACGATGGAGCTCTCCTCCTCTTTCATCCAGATGACAATGGTGACTTCAAGGAGAGCATTCAAGACCACTTCGCTGCTTTTGCCTTCACCATCTTTAAGGAGTGGTTGGGAGTCAACCGTCTTCGCCTTCATTCAGCTAAACATGTGGACAAGACCACTAACCTCTTCCAAATTGTGCTACTTGTTCGTGCCACGAAAACAATTGGATCCGACCTTGATAAGCGGCCCCGGCACTCGTCATTTCGCCTTCGCGATGCCAATGAGCTCAAGGCTCTTGGCATTGAGCTGGACATGGATGATGCCATTATGAATTATACCACAACCCCTCTCATGGATGGCTCCAAAGCTTGGCATGGTCCCCGTGAGAAAGATATTTCTTTCATGTCCTCCTTGATCATGGCAACTACTGACATTGGGCAGGTCGTGGTTGACGTTAATGCAGGCGTTGGTATGTCCTACTTCACTTGCCATCATATCTTGGTTTTCATTTTCTACCTTTGCTTTTATTTATGTTTGCTAACCATTCCTCTGCAACAGGGACTTCTGTCCATGCATGCAGGCAACTTGGGCGCCATATCGTTGCTCTCGAGGAGGACGAGGACATCTTCAACCGTGTCCTTAAGCCACTTCAGAGTGTTAAGCATCCGGTGAAGGCTCCATCCATTGTTGTTGCTTCCACGCAGGCTTCACAAGGCACGCAGAAGAGGCCGCCGGCCTTGAAGCGATCGAGGCCAGAGTCCTCGCAGTAAGTGAGTATGATGACCTTCTAAGTTGCTTCTTTTCCTTGTCCACTCAGCTTTTACACTTTCCATCCTCTTTCTTACAATTTTCATGCTTGTTTTCAGACTTGGCCTTGGAGCAGATGTGTTTGGTACGCCTACCAAGGGATTCACTTTGCCAATCTATGCCCATGATATGGCGATGGTACTAGCGGCACAACCTTCTCCTAGCAAAGCTAGTACCCCGTCTCCACGTTATGACCCCCGTGCCTTAGACTTCTTCGAGCTTCTTGCAGAGGTGGATAATGAATGCCATACCTTAGATTCCACTTCAGATGAGGGCGGCCATGGGGGGAGTATCTTTGGAAGTAGGGAATCTAGTAGTGACAACCTCATTGTTGATTGATTTTTGGTTTGATTGATTGGTATTTGGATTTATAAAGTGTGGTGTGGTTTTTAATATTCCAATTGTCTTGTTGAATGCATCTTGTCGTTGTTCTCAAATAACACTACACTTTTGTGGTCGTCAACTAGTAGACAATCTAAAGACAAGTAGCCAAACCAAATACACCTAACATTTTGATTTCTCAAGCATATCCTACCCACAAGAAAGAGGCCTCGGATCCCAGGCCTCTTTCCAAACCTCCTCCTCATGCTAGAACATACAAGAAATGGCCAAATGCAAAAACAAGTAGCCAACTCAAATATACATAACATTTTGATTTCTCAAGAATATCCTACCCACAAAAAAGAGGCCTCGGATCCGAGGCCTCTTTCCAAACCTCCTCCTCATGCTAGAACATACAAGAAATGGCCAAATGCAAAGACAAGTAGCCAACTCAAATATACATAACATTTTGATTTTCAAGCATAAGCTACCCACAACTAAGAGGCCTCGGATCCGAGGCCTCTTCCCATAGGTCCACCACCTTCTCAACCACACTGAATTTTCCCACGGCCATAGGGACTCGTTGGTAATTTTAAGAAACTTTTGGTCCTAAAAATTAGGCACTCCATAAATATCGGCCTCATAATTCCAAAATTAAACTTGAAATATGTGCAAAATCCACGGTCATAGGTGTCCTAACTTTCGTTAAATGGAGTTTTAAATTTTGATTTTCTGCTCACGAGATCTGCTCACCGCTCACCGCTCACCGCTCACCGCTCACCGCTCACCGCTCACCGCTCACCGCTCACATCGTAGCATTCCTGTTTTCTCGAAGAGATTAGTGATTGCTCTACTACAGACAACATCTCAACTTAGATTCGCTGACTGACTGAGACTCCAAGCACACCGACATCCGGAGCATCAAAAACCAGGGAGACTCATACGCCGAACACTTGCTGCAACCAGGGAGATACACCGGACAGCTGCTACAATGCTGCAGATTCTTCGCACAGACACCAAACCCGCTTAATCCGATAAGCTTACCCCCCCCCCCCATTGTTTCTTTTTCTGATTTCTCACTTATATCGCATATCATTTATGTTTTGTCTGGCCTAACATACTGAACCTTAAAACTTTATCAGTTCAGAACCCCGGACCATACATATCTTTAGCAAAACAAAGTATATTTGTATACTGCATGTGATAGATACTTAGAAAACAAGTCAAAATTGTTGTTGTCCAGAAAGTATCATCACTCTAATACAAAACTACTGTCAGATATGTAGAAGCCACCCTACTACAGACTATTAGATAAATGTCGAAACCAGCAAACCAGGTCCTAGCTATGTCCACCATCAAGCCACCAGTAGATGCACGACTGCAAGCCTTACAGTTCACTCCCCTAGCAGCAGATGGAGCCAACTTCCTGGAATGGGCAAATGACGCTCAAATTACCCTAGGAGCCGAGGAATTAACTTTATATCTGGATAAGGATGCAACCGAAGGTCGACCTGATGTCCTTAAATTTCAGACCTTACTAATCCTTCGCCGCCATATAGATGCATCCCTTAGACAGCAGTACATTCAAGTTGATCACCCTGCTGACTTATGGACTCAGCTACATGAGAGATTCCACCATGAACAAACCATATTCTTACCCGAGGCCAGAAATGACTGGATCAACCTACGGGTGTTAGATTTTCCCGATCTACTCTCTTTCAATGCGGAGCTCCACCGCATCACTGCTCAATTGAGACTATGTGGCGAGCAAGTCACTGAAGCTCAACTCATAGATAAGACTCTTTCCACTTTCCCTCCAGCCACTGCAATACTTGCACAGCAGTATCGAAATATGAAGTTTACTAAGCATAGCAAGCTGATGTCCCACCTCCTTCTAGCAGAAAAACATCAGCACATTTTGCTCAAAAACGCCGAGGCCAGGCCTGCTCAGGAGATCCATAATGTGATAGCTGCTGGACCTTCCACAAAGCCTCAAGCCGGATCTTCCACCGGATCACCTGCAGTCCACCTCTCAGAAGCCCCGCGCCGTTCACCAAGAGGATTTAAGCGGCGATTCCAGCCAAAGAGCTTCAAATTCAGGCCTAAGGACCAGAAACCGAGGTATGTCCCAAGAAATCACAAACCATCAAAGCAGTCTTCATCCACATGTCACAAATGTGGTAGGCAAGGTCATCATGCCCGAGACTGTCGAGCCTCAGCATACATTGTTGAAATGTATAAAGAACTGCAGAAATTCCGTAATCAAAACAGAGAGTCTCATGCTGTTGTAGTCCCATCTCCATCAAACACGGATGTAGAGAATTACATGGCCATAATAACTCCACTGACTCAGTGTGTTGAGACTGACCTGTTGGACAGCGCATCAACTCATACTATACTAAGAAGTCTGCAATTCTTTACTTTCTCAGCCGATAACACAGGATGGCATAACAGCTAGGTTACCACCATTGCTGGACTAAAGAACTTAACCTTCAGAGAAGATGTAGCAACAGTATTGCTACCTGGGAATAACATACTAACATGTAAGGCGGCCATGTATGCCCCTGATGCCCCCCGGAGCCTGATCAGCTACCGGGACCTACGGGCAAATGGAATCCACGTCTCTACCACAGTAGAGAATGATGAAGAGGCGCTCGAGCTAAGGCAAGGACAAAGGTCCCTAGCCACCGCAACAGCGGGAGCCGATGGCCTGTATGAGATCGCTATCAAAGCGATTAGCCCCGGCCCTAGGCCTGAGGAAGAGGTTGGAATGGCAGCACGGGAGAGAGGTCCTAGTGCCGATGCCCCCAACCTAGCCCGGAAAACAGACCTATATCTCACGGCGGCTGCCCTCTCAGATATATGGCACAAAAGGCTTGGGCACCCTGACACTACAATTTTCTGCAGAATGTTTCCTCTCCTCACTGGACACAGCCTCACCACTGCGGATGCAAACAAGGTAGCCCCATGTGAGGCATGCATGCAGGGCAAGATGATCAAGAGGCCGTCCCAGTGGCAGCTCCCCACCGAACTGCCACCTCCACTTCACCGACTCCAAGGCGACATATGCGGGCCGGTCAACCCACCCTCAGGTTCATTCCGGTATTTCCTTGTTATTATAGATGCCTCAGGGAGCCATTTAGAAGTAGCATTACTGTCCACCAGAAACCTTATATTCTCCAGAATTTTGGCAATTCTGATTCGCTATAAAAATCATTTTTCCGATCACCCTGTCAAATTTCTCCGAATGGACAATACACTAGAATTCAGATCCCATGCATTTGAGGACTATTTTACCGCAACAGGAATCACCTTAACTTATTCCGTACCCTATGAGCACTCGCAAAATGGACTTGCAGAAGCCTTCATCAAGAAACTACAACTGGTATCCAGACCCCTCCTCATCAATGCTAAACTCCCGGATTCATTCTGGGGCCACGCTATCTTACATTCAGCAGCCCTGCTAAGACTTAGACCAACCCTGCTCAACCAACAAACCCCCCACGAGCTACTTGCCGGCCGGCCACCCAACATTACCCACCTACGCATATTCGGGTGCCAGGTCTGGGTACATGTACCTGAACCTCAACGACGAACCATAGGACATCACCGAACATAAGCCATATACCTTGGATATGATTCCCCCAGTATAATTAGGTATATGGACCCAACTACAGGAGCTATCCTAAAAGCCAGATTTGCAAATTGTAAGTTCGTCGAAGACAAATTCCCAACCCCACATGTCGATAAGACAACAAAACAAACACCCTTAACCTTCCAGGCCCCCGAAACACTAACCATGAACCCGGACCCTCGAACATCACTAGCCGAAACAGAGGTAACCAAACTCCTGAACCTCAAAGATCTAGCAGAACAGATCCCTGATGGATTCTACTCCGGACCTCGAGTACTCCGAAATCCTCTGCCAGGGACAGGGAACGTCCTACCAGCTAAGAGACAAGCACCATCGACATCAAAACAGGTTAAGCATCAGAGAACAGCGTTCACTACAGAGGTAGCACCTGACCCCCTCCCTCTTGTTGAAGCAAAATCATCACCTGAATGGCCGGAATTGAACAAGGCACTTCAGACTGAATATACCTCTCTCAGGAAACATAAGGTATTTGGAGAGGTATCTACTGAACTCACTAAGCCTCCAGTAGGTCATAAACTCATATTCTCCAGGAAATATGATGCTAACGGCAAACTACTTCGATTCAAAGTTCGCCTCGTAGCTCAAGGATTCTCACAGCGCCCAAGCGAAGACTTCGATTAGACCTACTCTCCGGTCCTGGACATAACTGCATTCAGGTACCTGCTGACACTTGCAGTTCATTTCAAACTCGAAATCTTTCTTATGGATGTTGTAACAGCATACCTATATGGAATCCTGGATATGTTGTTGTATATCTCCCCTCCTCCAGATTTCCTACCATAGTTACCTACTCCCTCACCAGGCAGATTCCTTGGCCTTAGAATCCACAAAGCATTGTATGGTTTAAACAAGCCGGCAGAATGTGGTGCCATCTTCTCCGAAACTTTCTGATTTCAAATGGATTTTTGCATGATCCAGCATTACCGTGCATATTTACATTATGTCAAGACTCAGAATATCTAATCGTAGCGGTATACGTAGATGACCTGAACTTGATTGGATCTCCAAAGTTATGTAAATATGCCGAAATACTACTTACCGCTCAATTTGACATGAAGCTACTTGGAAAGACTTCGTATTGCCTAGGTTTACAGGTACATCACCTCCCAGACGGTGTACTCCTACACCAGCAGGCCTACGTTCGTAAGCTGCTCAAATACTTTCAAATGGACCAAGCCCACGCACTAGCTGCACCGATGATTGGGAGGAGCCGGACCAGTGACAATCCGTACAAACCTTGTTCGGAGGAGGAGGAGATAGTGGACAGGCAAAGGTACCTCACTGCGGTTGGGGTTTTTACGTACCTGACCACTCACACGAGACCCGACATCGCCTTCGCAACAAACATACTCGCGAGACACAGCCAAAAGCCTACTGCTCGCCACTGGAATGGAGTTAAACACCTACTACATTACCTACGAGGAACATAAGACCTCGGGTTGTACTACAGAAGAGACACAAAAGGCGACATAACAGGATATGCAGACTCGGGATTCAAAACAGATGAAGGAACCGGGAAATCTCAAACAGGTTATATATTCATCAAAAACGGAGCCCCGATCTCGTGGAAATCCGCCAAGCAAACCGTGACTGCAACATCGACAAACCACGCAGAACTTCTAGCTTTTCATGAAGCGGCAAGGGAGGCCGTATGGCTACGAACGATGCAAGGGATACTAGCAAAGCAATGCAGATTAGACGAACATTTCCAACCAACTGTCATATTTGAGGACAACGCAACATGTGTAGATCAGATGAATACGGGGTTCATCAAAGCTGACAGAGTCAAGCACATTAGTCCACACATATTTGGATTCACTCAGGATCTGATAGAATCAGGACAGATTGAAATCAGAAATATTGAATCTGAAAACAATATAGCCGATATGCTTACTAAAGCCCTACCAGCTTATAAACACAAGAAGCTAGTGGAAGAGGCAGGAATGAAAACTTTACAAGAACTCTCCTTTACCAGGGTTGTCTATCCCGCCGTTGTGACGGTGTCGTGCCGTCACGACGTGTCGTGTCGTGACGGACCCCTCCGTCACGACACAATAGGGTCCACGTAGGGTCAACATAGGGGGAGCCGACTAGGGTGGGTAAAATACTTACCTTCTTGCCAAGGTGGCGTCCTATGTGGCAGAAAACGTCGACATGGATGTGCATATTTCCCCTGCCACGTAGACCATTTTGCCATTGTGTTTATCATTGTGTTAAAATCAAAGTAATAAAATATTACTAAGGAGGGTGTGGGGCGGACGGGGGCGGACGGGGAAGGGGGGTGGTGCGGACGGGGAAGGGGGGTGGAGCGGACGGACGGGGGGGTGGTGCGGACGGTGGATGGGGGTGGAGCGGACGGACGGGGGTGTGGAGCGGACGGGGGAGGGGGGGGTGGGGCGGACGGACGGGGGTGGAGCGGACGGGAGAGGGGGGGGGGTGGGGCGGACGGAGGAGGGGAGGGGCGGACGGAGGAGGGGGATGGAGCGGACGGGGGAGGGGGGTGGAGCGGACGGGAGAGGGGGGGGGGGTGGGGCGGACGGACGGGGGGGTGGAGCGGACGGGGGAGGGGGGGTGGGGCGGACGGACGGGGGTGGAGCGGACGGGAGAGGGGGGGGTGGGGCGGACGGACGGGGGTGGAGCGGACGGACGGGGGGGTGGAGCGGACGGACGGGGGTGGAGCGGACGGGAGAGGGGGGGGTGGGGCGGACGGACGGGGGTGGAGCGGACGGACGGGGGGGTGGAGCGGACGGGGGAGGGGGGGTGGGGCGGACGGACGGGGGTGGAGCGGACGGGAGAGGGGGGGGGTGGGGCGTCCCACCCGTCCCACCCGTCCGCCCCGCGTTCCCTCCCGTCCGCTACCCTCCGTCCGACACACGTTCCCCACCGTCCGCTCCTCGTTCCCTCCCGTCCGCCCCACGTTCCTCTCCCGTCCGCACGCATTCCCTCACGTCCGCTCCACGTTCCCTCCGTCCGCCACACGTTCCCCGTCGTCCGTACCCCGTTCCCATCCTGTCCGCACCCGTTCCCTCCCGTCCGCCCCGCGTTCCCCCCGTCCGCCCCGCGTTCCCCCCGTCCGCCCCGCGTTCCCCCGTCCGCTCGGAGTTCCCCTACGTCCGCTCCGCGTTCCCTCCCGTCCGCTTTCCGATCCCTTCCGTCCGCCCGCGTTCCCTATCGAGTTCCCTTCACGTCCGCTCCACGTTCCCTCCGTCCGCCACGTTCCCTCCGTCCGCCCGTTCCCCTCCCGTCCGCGCCTCGTTCCCTCCCGTCCGCCCGAGTTCCCTATCGCGTTCCCCACCCGTCTGCTCCTCGTTCCCTCCGTCCGCCCCCACGTTCCCTCCGTCCGCCCCCTAGTTCCCGCCCGTCCGCCCCTAGTTCCCACGTTCCCCATACGTCGTTTTCGTACCTTAAACCCTAATTCCGACCGGGATCCCATAATGATTGGGCTCCTCGTTGCCTATATAAAGCCGTGAGGCTTTAGTTCCTACCACTTTCCTCTCCTCCCACCACATAGGGACCCGAGACCTTGTTGCGTCCCAAAGGACAGCATCACCGCGCGGGTCTCAAGGGGTTTGGGAGGGCAGGGCAAATTGTGGGGGAACCCTCGCAATTTTTTTTTCAGATTCACTCGCTCCCGTGATTTTTATCACGAGAGATTTTCACACTCACTTATTCACGTTATTTTTATCACGACTCATTTTCAGATTCACTCACTCACGTGATTTTTATCACGATGGAGGGGGAGGGCATTGCTCCTTACGAGAACGAGGATTTGAGGGTGCACCGTGCTTGGCTCGTAGGCAATGCATCGGCGAATACTGCCGAGGGTACGGGAAGCGATCTTGGAAGTGGAAGTACTGCAGCACGTCCACCACGTCCAGATCCCTTTCAGTTTGACGAAGAGTTCTTGGCTGTTGGTCATTCGGGAGGCAACCAAACACGGGGAAGCCGTGGAACACGTGGGAGTCGGGGAAACAGTGGACATAGAGGGAGAACTGGAAGGGGACCAAGCTCAGGCAGTTCCACAGAAATACATGCACCGGCTCGTTCGGAGAACGTGCCACCACAATCTCCGACACGGCGGACATCAAGACCGGAGAGCCCTGCACGTGATGTACCTCAGGGTTCGGAGCAGACTGAAAGACGGGGATTAAAACGCCCAGCAGTTTCGGAAGGGACGGAGGACGGGTCCGCGGCATCGGGTTCGCAATCAAAGAAAAGGAAACATAGAGGCAAACGCGACCCGCGGACCGATGAGGCTCGAAATCATTGCAGGATCGTGTTGTTGGATTGGTTTAGAAGTAACAACATGGTTTATTTGGAGAAAAAATACCTCAATGATGGTACAAAGGGTTTAGAGTTGGCGAGGAACGAGTTGATGCTTATTCTCACGGAAGCCACGTCTGGACCGGAGTTTGAGGAAGCTAGGGGCATGAGCGATTGGAACACATGGATTGAAAAACAAGCTGTGGAAGCAATCTACAATCCAACGATGTCATATGAGGCTATGCATCCTGGAGAGGGAAGTAGTGGTGGGAGGAGGTCCGAGCTGTACATTAAGCTAGAGAATTGGAAAAGAGGCGTAATAGCAGCAAAAGGCACATCCGCCCGCAACCTTCCCGTTTTTATTGACAGGCAGCTGGCAGACAACATTGCCACTCAGGGCCGGCAGGGTGTCATATGGTTGCCTAGGAATGTGGAGATCAAACCCTTGGATAGGGAAATCTTCCAAGGGACCTTCGGAGTGGTGCGGAGAGTCACAATTCATGGAGCATCATTCATCCCTAACTGGATAGAGTGGGCTGGGAAGACCATGAAGGCCACGAATAGTCTGGAGAACCGAAAGGAGCGTTCGGTTGAAGCATTGGCATGCCCAGTAGATCATCCTGGGATAATCAAGCTACAATACCTCCACCCGAAAACATACGAATCCTATTCGATGTGGTGGAATGGAGGCTCCTTGAAGAACATGAGGGTCTATGACCACCAAGTTCCGGAAACCCACGAGCGCACAATCCTTCAAATGCCTGGGACAGACTTTGAAGCACGGAAACGGTTGGTTGTATATCGAAGGCATCGAGCTTATTTGGCATGGGCTCTAATGTGCATTGTGGATGTAGTGCACAAGCATGATGTGTTGCACAATGACCTTAATCCCAACAATGTCATGCTGCATTTCCCACAAGACCATGAGAACACGGTTTTCATTGGTGTGTGTGATTGGGGGATGGCATCATGGGGAGATGAAGACGCACCCTCCAACTATGGAAAAGAATCAGTGGATGAGATGAACAAGCACCGCATAAAATACAACTGTGCTGGTCCAGAATTATTCCATGTACGAGGGCAGCGTGGAACATCTACCTCTCCGGTGAGGATGGCTCGGAAACATAGGCACACGTTTCTCTCGGAGTCCTTCTTAGTGGGTGCTTTGGCAAAGAAGATTTATGCCAGGGATTCGACTTCCTCGTTGTTTCAGCTAAACAGTGATCCAAATGGCTTGAAGATGCGGTTTGAGATAGCATTGGATGCATTGACGAAGCCCAATCCAGCGGAAAGGTCAACCATCACACACGTAGTGAACATGTTAAAGTCGCCTCCATACAACATGGTTAACCCGACAATGTGCTTCCGTGACACTGCAAAATAGTTTTTTTTTGTTTTCTTTGCAGCAATTTTGGATCATACCAATTTTGTAACCGTTGGAGATGTAAATAAAGCCATCATTTTTTCATACACAACTTGTATATTGTATGAGGTTTATGGATCTTAGTGCAATGTTCATACTCCATGAGGATTTTTGCTTCATAATCGAGAAGAAGTCTATGGGAGACTAACCAAGGTTCTCGCCTCTCGTGAGGCCACATCATTCTTTCACATCGTTGTTATCACATCCATGTGCTAAGTTCAAGTTAACTATAGTTGTTCGTGATATGTCTTGCCAAAATGCAATTACCTATATTTATTCTAATTTTGGTATGCCACAAAATGTAGTCAACTATAGTTATATCTAGTTAACTAAAGTTGAGCACAATGTTGCAATAGTTATATCGGTTGTACACGTGATCCTAAACATCTCTAAATGTTCTTTCTTGTACTCCACACATATTGCACACATACTTCACAATTGCTTATATTTATATTTATATAATTCACAATCACTTTTTTTTGGAAGTTTGGACATAGTCTCGGTTTTTTGGCTCTCAAAAATTCATATGAAGTCCAAAAAATGAGTTCTTGGTATCCATGGATAGGTAATGAAGTCCTCTACAAGAATATGCAATAAAAGTCCTCTACATAATAGTTCCCCCATCCACATAATAAAGTACACTAAAATAGCAATAATCAACTAAGGGTGAACGTAAAGTGGTTAAAAAAAATTTCTCTTGGAACTGAGAAGTGGATGCATAGTTTCATATTGCTTTGTACTTGTTTATCTCAACAGAAACTGTTCGGTTGGTGAATTAAAAATAAATAAATAAATCATAGAAGTGGTACAACATATTATACAAGTCATAACTTTATTATTGCGACAACGTTACAAATGCCCTTTATTAATCATATACATGAACAAACGATGCAAACTATAATATTCCACTTCATTCCGTCATCCCAACCTCGTAGATGCTCCTGGCTTCCGGCGAGGCTTTATTTTTGGAAGAGGATTCGGCCGAAGTAAATCAAAATAGCTAATCGTTCGGTCTTTCATCCGTTCCTTCAATGGTAGCCGATGAGGCGACAATCCTCTCCTCTTCTTACGAATATACATAGTCTTTGAAGATTCCCCCGCTACCTTGACTATTTCAATGTCGATTGAAGTCTCCTCCACATCCACATCCACATCCACATCCACATCCCCGGGCTTCTCCAAAATATCCGCACACAAATCAATTAGATCATTTAGATCTCCACCCACGCATTGTGTGTGGTCCTTCTCCACCGCATCGATCTCAAAGTTGTCTGCATATCGTCGTTGTTCCTCCGCCGCCCTCATCCTCCAAGCTTGTGTAGATTGTGAGAAGGGAGTCATGACATACTCATCACGAAATCGATCCCTAGCACTTCTCTCATCTCTCTCACGCTCGGGTGTTGCATTGAATGGAATATGGGGATCGTCTAAATTGTGTATCTCCTCATCGCATTCTACACCCTCAAACATGACTCTCCCCTTTCCCATCCTATCCATGATACTCTACCTTCGTTATATGTATGAGTCTCAATGATCTACTTATATATTGACCTCTAAGGACTTGATGACCATGACCAATAATTGATGTAATCCAATATGTAGAGGATCCAATTCTCGTTAGTAAGATAAAGTCAACGCAATCGGAATAAAAATAAAGTTGGTTAGGTTAAAAATGTACACTTTTGAAAAAATCTTCCGACATCCGCATCGGAAACCTCTTTGATACCTCTTTGAACTTTCCATATTTGATTAGTTATCCACTCATTCAACAAATCATTAATTTGTGCTTCAACCTTAGTGGTTCATATGGTTTCATAACCGATGTCACCCATCCGAATGCACTTTCCTTCAACAAATCATTAATTTGTGCTTCAACCTTAGTGGTTCATATGGTTTCATAACCGATGTCACCCATCCGAATGCACTTTCCTTCAACAAATCATTAATTTGTGCTTCAACCTTAGTGGTTCATATGGTTTCATAACCGATGTCACCCATCCGAATGCACTTTCCTTCAACAAATCATTAATTTGTGCTTCAACCTTAGTGGTTCATATGGTTTCATAACCGATGTCACCCATCCGAATGCACTTTCCTTCAACAAATCATTAATTTGTGCTTCAACCTTAGTGGTTCATATGGTTTCATAACCGATGTCACCCATCCGAATGCACTTTCCTTCAACAAATCATTAATTTGTGCTTCAACCTTAGTGGTTCATATGGTTTCATAACCGATGTCACCCATCCGAATGCACTTTCCTTCAATAAATCATTAATTTGTGCTTCAACCTTAGTGGTTCATAAACCCTAACCCCTAAACCCCTAAACCCTAAACCCTACGTCATTCCAAATTACTACCACATATGTGCCATTGATTTGTTCTCACACTCATGTAGAAGTGTTTCCATACATGGTTTGAGGGTTTAGGTTCCTAGCTTTCCAACGAACCCACCTGCTTTTTTTTCGATGCCTACATTTTTTTCATTATAATAATCAATCATTGACAAGATCTTGGCCGTTAGATTGGAGGGGTTATTTTGAGCAAGTAATAAAGTGGCATGCTCCTTTGAGTTTGGACTTTTGGGCTTGGCCTTTGGAGGCTTCACACTATGCCCAACTAAGGCTACCCTTACTATATTTTATTGGCTATTTAGGGTTCATTTCTTTGGACTCTCAACAAAGTTGGGCCGCTCAATCGCACTTTGATCCACTCCCAAGGGTTAACATTTATAGATGGTGACTATAGTGTCCGTTTTTTGGCTCTAAAAAATTCATATGAAGTCCAATTCATATGTGGTCGCAATTCTACGCTGTTCCCCTGCCGCCCCGTTCCCTCCCGTCCGCTCCGCGCTCCCCACCCGTCCGCTAATCGTTCCATCTTTCATCCGTTCCCCCCCGTCCGGTCCACGTTCCCCACCCGTCCACCCCGTTCCCATCCCTTCCGCGCCACGTTCCCTCCGTCCGCGCCTCGTTCCCCACCGTCCGCTCCTCGTTCCCATCCGTCCGCTCAGCATTCCCCACCCGTCCGCCCCGAGTTCCCTCCGTCCGCTCCTCGTTCCCCACCGTCCGCTCAGCGTTCCCCACCCGTCCGCCCCGAGTTCCCTCCGTCCGCTCCTCGTTCCCCACCGTCCGCTCCTCGTTCCCACCCGTCCGCTCAGCGTTCCCCACCCGTCCGCCCCGCGTTCCCTCCCGTCCGCGAACATGGAGCGGACGGGAGGGGAACAGGGGGCGGACGGGGGGAACTGACGGCAGGGGAACGCGGAGCGGACGGCAGGGGAACGGTGGCGCGGACGGGAGGGAACGCGGGGCGGACGGGTGGGGAACAAGGAGCGGATGGGTGGGAACGAGGAGCGGACGGGATGGGAACGAGGAGCGGACGTGTGGGAACGAGGAGCGGACGTGTGGGAACGAGGAGCGGACGGGTGGGAACGATGAGCGGACGGGATGGGAACGAGGAGCTGACGGGATGGGAACGCTGGAGCGTATGGAGAGGAGCGTACGGAGGGGAGCGTGGGAGCGGACGGGGGGGAACGCTGGGGGCGGACGGGAGGGAACGGGTGCGGACGGGGGGGAACGCTGGGGGCGGACGGGAGGGAACGGGTGCGGACGGGGGGGGACTCTGGGGCGGACGGGCGGGAACGGGTGCGGACGGATGCGAACGGGTGCGAACGGGTGCGGACGCGGGAGCGGATGGAGGGGCGGACGGGGGTATATAAGTGGAGGGGACCACTTACATACCTTACTCCACTCCTTCTGGGCGCCCAGACAACCCTCCTCTAACACAGAGTGCGGGGTAGCGGGGCTCTCGGAGGAGTTAAGGATCCCTTTTTTGGGATCCTTTTACACTACTTTTGGCAGGTTGTGGCAGGTTTTGGTAGATCCACGTGGCCGTTATTTGGCATATTCCTTGTGACGCGCCCAGTCAACTGGCCTCTGCGTGAGCGCCGGTAGCGGGGTGCTCGAAGGGTGTGCCGAATAGTTGAACTTTAATTTTTAGGGACATTTTTGAACTAATTCCACAGCAACACTATTTTGAAGTGTATGCTTGGATATTTTGTAGCACTATTATGAAGTGCAATTAGTAATTTAAAAAGTAGAGTTCTAGATTAGAATTAGAAACTCCAATTTGGGTGGAATTAGAATTAGAAACTCCAATTTTCAGACATGGCAAGTGCAAGTGGAGGATCTAGTTCTGGGTGTTCCAGAGGACATGGACGCAAGGCCGCTGATTTGGAGTGGAATGTTTACGATGATCCCTCCCAAAAAGCTAGGGTAGGTTGGGAGAATGTACCACAACCGTGGTCAGCGAAGACTGCAATGCAGTACGTGGGCTTCCCTCACTTTGATCGGTTGTGGCCAAGACATTGTCACGAGCGACATTGCAAGGCCGTCAATGCGAGCTATACGCAGCTTGAAGACGTGGAGGCAAAATGGAGATTCCTAACGATACTTAGAAGTATCTCCAATTTGGATAGATGGCCCAAGAGTGCAATTCCAAAGTCGGTGGCGTGTATGATGTATGCGGAGCACGTGTTGCGAGTTAGGGTGGATTGGTCAAGTTTGGGTGCTCTGCATGATCAAAAATTTGGGGGTATTGGAATTGCATTCACTAAATGCACAGTTCCGGATATTCCATACACTCCCGTTCCGGAGTGGTTCAGGAAGAATCCTAAACTAGTGGATGAGCCTGGGGCACCAATTCCAGAAGGTCGGGAACCAAAAAAACCACGTACTCGCAAACGACCAGCCAATGACGTGGAGATGGCCATCGAGGAGGCGTTTGAGCATATGGATGAGGAGGGCATGGAGGTAAATGTCGATGTGGTTAACGAGCTGGTTAACCAGGTGGTTAACGAGGCCCTAAACGAGGTAAACCCTCGTCAACTTGGTGCGGACATGATGGAGAGCAGAATGGAGGCATTGCGCCAGCAACATGCCGAGGAAATTCGTGAGTATAAAGCAAGGATTCTCGAGCTGGAAAATCGACTTGCAACACTTACGATGGGGGAGGCTGGCAGTTCAAGTAGTACACCAATTAACATCCAGTCTTTGGAAGCAGAGAGGGATACAGCTTTACAGGAGGCCATGATTGCAAAGTCACAAGCAGCGGACGTATGTACGAGGAATGAAGTAATGCAAGGAAAGATGGAGGCTTTGCAAAAGGAGGTGGTGGACATGCAACAACAACTTCAAGTGGTCAATGAAGTGGTTGTCGATCACGAATCCAAGATTGGCACACTGGAGGAGCAGAATGCAAGGTTGAGGAAATTTCTATCGGATGCGATCGTGGAGCGAACCAATATGAGGACAGGGACATTGCTTTCTATGGCCAAGGCTCGTCAATATGAAGCTGAATTTGAGAGCATCCAGCGAGAATGGAACCGCAATCATAGATTGCGGAACTTGATGCTCACGTCATGGCCAGATCAAGAACATATGTACCCTAGTAGGTGGGATGATGAGGATGACTTGAAATTGCCTAACGGGAGCTTGGATTGGCGGCAACTGATCGACTCCGATCACCATTGGGATGTGACCCAAGTGCATGAATATCCATACAGCATGAGGGGTGAGTTGTTATGGCCGGGTCCACATCCAATGGTCTTCGACGGATCCGTGTGTGGGATTTGCGGCAGTCCATTTGGCCCAGAGGGATGCTTTCAAGTTGGATCGTGTGGGGGCCAATTCCATCCACAATGTCTGATAGTGACAATGATCAGGAGACGGCAATGTCCCCATTGCAGATCACCCTTCCACCCTCGTTTGTACCTCCAATTTGGCCTTCGGGATTACATGCCTAAAGACTGGGTGGTAAGGCCAACGGACTATCCCTTCAACCTTTGCGAGTTTGATGGGACTTCTGTTGAGTGGAATTGGTTATTCAATCGTGCAACGGTTGAACTTTGGAACGATAACAAAGATGGCGAATGGACACAAAATCCACGTCAAATTTTGTATGTTGCAGACGAGTTGTTTCCCAACAAGCCCCAAACCATGGCATGAAAAGATTTTTGTACCAAACTTTTGGTTGGCATTGGGATGCGACAACCATGCAATTACGGAGAGGCATTCAACCTCCTTTTTACAATGCAAGTGGTGAACTATCAATATCGGAGCATGAGTTGGAAGAAGATGCACATGAGATGCCCATGGAACGGGATTCCCATTTTGAAGCGCACTTAGAGCAGTCGTACCACAACCACATAACGCAGTTGGAGGCAGTTGAAGCACTCTTGAATAGAGTTACGGATGATGCGGTATTGAGATGGCTAAATGGGGGGCCTAGACCACGTAATGCCACTCCACTGTCTCCTGGAAGTCGTCCATATCTCACCCGTGAAACCACGCGAATGATGGAAGCCGGGGAATCATCACGAGCACGACGAGGATCTACTTCAGCTGCAATAGACCTCGATTCAGATTCGGATTAGGCATTTTTGTAGCATGTTTAGAAAGTTGTATAGGAACGGAGGAAGACTTTGTACACATTGAACATATTTCATGTTCAAAGAATATGTAATATAAAGAGGAGTTACCGACAAGTTGTCATTTCTAAGATCGTGTAAAAGATAGCATATGGATGTCACATGTTTTAATGTTATTCGAAACTTTTAAAAACTCACTTGAATATTTGTAATTCATATGATAGTCTAACCAAAAGTACTATTGACTACATAGTCAATATTGAATACCACATAAAGATATAATTATATAAATATGCAATAAATAATTTTATTACTATAATAAAATGATACAACTTCGAACGTAACGTTCGCTTTGTGGTCTAAATGTCTTACCGAAGGCCCTAAGGTTGTAACTTGTATCAATTTTGACGGAAGTAATAAATTATGGGAGTACGTGGGAGCACCGAAAGAACACATTTGTGCAAAACCATTACGTTCGAATCCGTACTGTAGGATCATTTGCTTCGACACATCTTGGGTCCTCTTCAGACTCGTCTATGCTGAAATCATCATCCGTTTGGGGAGTCGCGCTTCGAAGATGCAACTCTCGGTCACGTTGTGAGAAAATTATCTTCTTGGTCGGCCGGGAGCCATCTGCATCCTGTATGCCATTTTCATCTAGATGTGGTCTACCCTCATCTTCATTGTAGTCTTCAGCAGTAAACGGAAGCGATCGTCCCTGATACCTCTTCCTAGTACGTTTGACACCTCTCGTAGTTCTCTGGCGCCCTCCACCCGTACCACGACTTGAGTGCACTTCATCTCTACTTCCATCTATAAAAGCATCCCCCGTTGTAATTCCGCCTCCAACTCCAAGACCACCTCTTCCATTGGATTGACTGTGTGGAAGTGAAACAGACGCGGGTGGAATTGCAATTGGTATGTTCTCAACAACATGTCGTCGTACAGAAGGACGACGTGGCGCCTCTATAGTAACATTTCTTGAAACATTGTGCATAGCAACCAAAGTAGCACCCACCGCAGTTGCACGTGAAACACCCAATCTATAAGTATTGGCAATACTTCGAGTGAGAGGACGATGTTGACCTTGTGCATGCAATTGCACCGTAGAGGTGGATGCAATCCTTTGAAGAGCACGGAATCGAGTTGTAGGCATTTCAGGAACATTGGGCGTTGGATCTTCTATACGATGGTTGGATATGAGGGAGGCATCCATGGATTCAGAATGTACTCGGGTTGGAAGTGGATCATGTTGAACGTGCGTTGGCTCATTTACGGGTAGTACATTGTCGCCTTCACCAAATGAAAGAGAATCGCTCCGATGTTGCAAGGAATCTACTTCAATTCCCACATTCTCACTTGCCCCCATAGCAACATTATGGTCAGATGGAAACCCTTCTCCAGTGTGGAGAGTTTCAACATGCGGTCTTCCAATAGACCCCTCATGATCGTCATGCATTCCGTCGTTATGTTGGGGGACATCCGGTTCATCAAACTCAAACACCCCAAGGTTTCCATCACTACCATTGCCATCCTCATCTTCTGAACCATGATTCTCGGAATCGAGGTCATCCAAATCAAAGTCGATGTCATCAACATTGTTGTCTTCATCATTTCCAGCCCTATCAGTTGGATCCACGTCATCTTCGTTGTCATCTTCTTCGTCAAGGTCATCGTCAGAATAGACCTCATTCAATTCGTACCATTGAGCAGGTCTTGGGCCCCTCCGATGTCGAATGAGCCTACTATTGGTATATATGTAGACGAGGTCCTCAGCACGACTATGCTTCAAGCGATTGCGACTCTTGTTGTGAACGTATGAGTACATGCTCCAATTGCGTTCACATGCGGATGCGGAACATACTTGTGCAAGGATACGTCTTGCTATTGTTTGGAGGGCTTTAGCTCCACCTCCCATTGCATCCCACCATTCATGGAGAGGTGCGGCATGCACGCTCGGGTCAGTAGAATCAGCAAAAGGCCCTCGATTTTCAAGAAAATCTTGGTACTGGTGGAGGATTTGGACATAAGTGTCCTCATCTTGAGCAAGCCTGCGAAGAACTCGATTTAGGATTGTCCTCGAATTGTCATCCTCATGGAGTGGGGCCCAACCACGTAGAAGCGGATTTAACATCGCTCCAGCCCAGTGTAGATCATTCAACATCAACCTCCATCTATTTTGAAACGTTACCATAGCATTTGCAGCAAGCTCAGGGCTTAAGCGAAATGGAGGTTTACTGAATCCACGAATATGGGTTTGTAAATCATGCATGACCCTCCAAGCCATTCCCATTGCAGGCGCCTTGCCGTCAAATACACGAAGAGCTTTAACAACCGGGATCACCATATACAAGAAATTTTCGCACGTGTTCCAGAATCCATCAGAACGTATAAAGCTTTGCACAACAGAGCCCTTCATGTAAGAGGTGCCAGATCTCCTCCTCATATCACGCATTAGAGTGATCCAATCCTCATCAACCACCATTCTTTCCAAAGCATTGCGTACTTGGAGAAGACGTTCAATCATGATGAAGTTCGTAGCAAAACGGGTCTCTACAGGTAGGCGGAGTGAGAGATTTGGTGACAACCTCCGGAATATAGCTTGAGAAGCATGATGGTTTTTAACAAATACACAAATATGGCGGGATTTTTTTACCAACTTTTTCACCCATTCCTCCTTCCCCCAATCTTCTAAGAGGAGATCTAGGCAATGTGCAGCACATCCTTGAAAATATAGATCGGGATTTGCTCGAATCAAGTCGCGAGCAGCGGAGGCCATAACTGGGGCATTGTCGGTGCAAACTTGGACCACATTATGTCGACCAACCTTTTCCACAAATGGTTGAATTTGAGCAGCAACGTAGACATGATCCTTGTGATTTCCCGTGGTGTCAATGGTACCCAAGAAAACGTCTCCCTTTGTGCCACATTGAAGAACGTTTAGGAGAGGTCGGTTTTGCACGTTGTCCCATCCATCACAACATATTGTAACACCGTATTTTTCAACGGAATTCCCCAGCTTCTCCTTCACTTGCCTATCTAGGTCAACCTTTTTATCAGTTGACAACTTCGTACGGATGGCATTGTACGATGGTGGTGTGTAGGCTGGCATTCGATGACGGGCAGTTTCACGCACAGCATGAACAAATGCAGGATGTCTCACAATGTTGAAAGGAATGTTAGCTTCATAAAAAGCCGTTGCCCATGCTCTATCGAGGAGTTGTTTTGTTGACACATTGAACCCCTCCGTTATGTTGAGTTGACGTAGTTCACGAGGAGGAGTGCCATATATCACAACATCATAATGTTGAGTGGTTTGGGACATAAGCAAAGGCTCTGTTTCACTAATTACGGAGCCCGCTATAATAGGCTCCAAAGGTACAATATCTGCCACCAGAGAGTCCTCATTTACAATGCCTACATGTAAGGGCACAATGCCTCCGCAATGTTCAAACAAGGCCCTAATATGCGGGGGTACCATCCTACATGTGGAAACATCAGAAGCACCCCCTACATGAGGTCTATAACCAAGGTGGGCCAACATTCTATCTCCTCGGTAAGATATGACGAACGGGCAAAACCTACATTTAACCTGCCTTTGTGATTTACCGGGAACCCTCCCCTTATCCTCGTACCAATGATCCCATGCATCGTTTCGGCGTGGCATGACTTCAACAAAACCTGCAAATACAAACAAGTTAGAGCAAGTCACTTTGATCGCATACTAGGTCCTGTTCAAGAGTGCCACGAGGGCAACCCTAATTCACAGACACTAGATTGGACAAAGTATACTCTGCATTCGGGTCTCACGCATTCAATCCTCACTCCTCAAAGGAGAATCAAAAGACTTGAGACACACTATGTCAGTGGAGGCAAAAATGGCACCTTGCACCCTCAATTTATAGTGTTCGAATCGGACGGGGGAGCGGACGGAAGGGGTGGGAGCGGACGGGGGTGCGGACGGGGGAGCGGACGGGGGAGCGGACGGAGGGGGGGGGAGCGGACGGGGGGGCGGACGGGGGAGCGGACGGGGGGGGCGGACGGGGGAGCGGATGGAGGGGGGGGCGGACGGGGGAGCGGACGGAGGGGGGGGAGCGGACGGGGGAGCGGACGGGGGGGGGGCGGACGGTGGAGCGGACGGAGGTGGGGGGAGCGGACGGGGGGGCGGACGGGGGGGCGGACGGGGGAGCGGACGGAGGGGGGGGGAGCGGACGGGGGAGCGGACGGGTTGGGAGCGGGGCGGGGGACGTGGGCAGACGGAGGTTGGGAACGGGAGCGGACGGGGTGGAACGGGGATTTGGAACGAGGGCGGACGGGTGGGAACGGGGATTGGGAACGGGGGCGGACGGGGGGGCGGACGGGCGCTAGTAGAATTTTCCCCACTTTCCCTTTACTTTGCTGACATGTCGTCACACGTGGACAATGTAAATCCTACGTGTCCGAAATTGGGTAATGTAATTACACAAAAAAATCGGTAAAATTCAAGTCCGGCAGGATAAAGACAGCATCCGGCATAATCCGGCATAATGTCGTGACGGATACGTGTCGTGACGGCACGACATTATGCCGGGATAAGCCTCCGTCACGACACAATAGACAACCCTGTCCTTTACCTAGACTACACTCTTTTCTCTGCATGTGGTTTTCCCTCTGGGTTTTTACACTGTAGAGTTTTTAACGAGGTAGTCATTATAGGTCGAGGAGGAGTGTTGAGATAGGCAGGCTGTTAGGCCTGCAGTCGACCTACAGACTACCTTCTAGGTAGCTGCAGAGCATCTGCACTCTGCCCAAGGTCCAGGGTTTAGTTAAGACACCCCTAAACATAGTTAAGGTAGGTTATATCAGACTAGACCGTAGACGGCTAAAGTGGCGGCTGTACCCACTACTGTAATTATTGCGATCAATATATATATACTGCTCGGCCATACCTGGCCTCATTCGTATTGGTCACTTTTGTCTACAGTCTGATCTGATTATCATAGTCTTAACAAGACAAAAGGTTTCTTAACGGTGGCGTAGGGGTCCCGCGTAGAGTCCTAGAGGCTTATATGGGTGAGGCGGGTTTCCCGACCGACCCCCCCGGAGCATAGTGGGCAACTATGCTTCGGGTAGTTGTAGTGTTGCTTTGGCAACACAATGATCAACTCAAGAGTGGATTTTCACGGATGGAAATCCACATTTAACCTTGGTTACCTATTAAGCAAAGAGTCCCGAATGCATGTGTAGGAGGGTTTGGTGACCAAGCCATGAGCTTGGGGGTCCGCGGTATGGAAAGCTAACCGTGCACGTGTGTGGGATGTGTAGGTTAAACACAATATTCAAAATTTTGAGAGAGTGGGATCCTCTCAAAATAATATTGTCCATTTGGACACCTAAAAGTCATGTTAGGTTGATAAATACTACATTATACTTCAGACGTGTAGTTTCCATTAAAATGAGAGTATGTTGAGCTGGAGAATCGACTCATTTAGGTTGAGTCGACCTAAATGAGGAAATATGTTAGTCAATTTAGGTTGAGTCAACCTAAATGAGGACAATATGTTAGTCAATTTAGGTTGAGTCCACCTAAATGAGGACAATATGTTAGTCAATTTAGGTTGAGTCCACCTAAATGGTCAATTTTAGGCAGCACATCACTCCACAATTTACGGCGGGAAATTAAATTTTTTTTTTCTTCTTGAACTCTACAACTCTCTACTGGTTTTCACTTCATTCTTGAATTAATAGTTTGCTTTATGTACTCCCAATTCACTGGAAAACTCTCAAAATTTTGAATATTGTGTTGTTAGCGCTCGTGACACTTGCTAGAGTTGGAAAGCGGACAACATAAGTTAAGGAAACCTAGCAAGGGTTGCGACATATGGTCATTGCCAAAATTCACATAAGACAACACTTCCATTCAAAAACCATGTTCAACAATCAAATTCCTACTTCACATACATCAAGATGATTGCACATAAAAGGTATTTGTCTTTCATATCAAAGTTCAATATTCAGAAATCCGAATCACTCGGTTCCATATCAACCTATTACTATTTCTCTCAAGTATATCACTTGGAGAATGCCTATTTGCCACTCAACCTCAATCACTAAGTGTTGATGCTTCTACCGGCCTATTGCTACAGTTCTAAGACTACGTCTGACTTCTACGATGGGAAAAATAGCATGAGCAAGCAATGGCCGACCTCCTCATTAGCGAGGAAGGGAATGTGGTTGTGGCAACCGCCTCGGAACGGCAATAGCCCCTATTCCCACTCGGGAAGAGCTTCCAACTGCCTATTGCCTCTAATTCTTACTAACTTTGGAAATTGAGCCCGCAAGCCAGGCTATAGCCAAAAAATTGAGCTTACAAAACCCTACCAAGAGACAAGGTAGTCATTAAGGATTATTACCAAATGATAACAATGGATGAAAATGTGAATTGGATGAAACTAACACATCTATTGTTCATATTTTCTCTAAACCTTAATGCCCCCCCCCCCCATTGTACACCTACCTTTACTTAAAAAATAATAATAGTCTTCTTAAATGTACACACTAGAGAGAAATAACATCTCTCCCTTGTGTATACTATGCACTCTAATGCCTCAAACAATACCCCTTACACTCACGTTGGTTCATACATGGTACAAAGAGTCCACCCCTTGGGGGTACGGCCAATATTGTGTACACCCCCTCGATAACCAAGTCCATTATTTAACCATCATATTTTCTTAAGCTATCATAACATTATCAAGCTCCTTATGATACCATCCTTTGATGGAAAATCAAAAGCCTTGCAGCAATTGGCCAATTGCATACACATTAGGGTTGAATCTAGTTTAAGGTACATAGGTATTAAGTGGTTCCTTTTGCAAAATCACATATACTTGTAACCGTTGGATTTGAGTGCAAATTATCACTAAAAATTATCAATTCTAAGGTGAATCTAATGACACTCTTGGATCAAACTTCCGATGCTTCATGATTTATTTATTTATTTTGATTTATCAAAGTGTTAGTTATGTGATTCTTTTAATGTGTGAGCTAGGGGGCTCAAATTGAGGAATTCTATAAATTCCTCTAAAATGATCGGTAATTTTCCTGCAGTCTTGAACTTCAACCGGTTATTTCTCAAACTCAACCGGTTCATTTGTAACTAACTGCTGGTTCTCCCCGATCATTGGACCAGAGGCTTTACAAAGCTTGCATGAAACTGACTGCAGTCAAGGTGCTCAATGTAACTTCATACCTTCAAGGTTTTGGGGTTTATTGCCAGTGTCTCCCGTTTTGATTCATGATTAATTGATAATTTCCAGAATCTTAGTTATGCATCTCCCAGTAACTCATCAGCATCCAAACATATCAGTGTAGGAGGAACTATGTATGTATACAATTAAGAGTTCATGTAACTGTCGCTGTAAACCCCCTTTGTCATGAGGCTTCAGAATCGATCATTCCCTCTTTCTCACTCCTTGTTGAGATCTATGCATGTAACGTGGGATTTTGGGAGCTCATGGATCAATTAATCAATTGCCAAGACTTGATGTTTACCTCTGTGTCATACCTATGTAAAACTATTACAGAATGCACGGTGAATCTAAGAAATCCGCATGAGGATAAGAAACAACTACGACCTCGAAGTCGCGCATAGACAAAATGTACACATGTGAAATTGACTTGAGCCCAACATCGAAAGCAACAAATCATGGGGAGAGGAAAGGCTCTCATCAGTAGATCTAATCGCCAGAAGTTGGAGAACTTGAAAAAGGAATCGGATAACACCCGCATACCTTAATGACATCCTCCTGCAAGTTGGAAGTTGGAAGGTGATCTCCTCAACTTGAGCCCACCCAGTTAGGTCCCCATCCCCCTCCGATTCCTCCCGAATGTCATAGATCTCAAGCTCTGGTTCATTTACCCTTTGTGCATCTTCGAATAGCCATCGCCTATATTCTTCATGCTCGGACTCTGAAATTGCCTCCACCGGCCCCGAGTCTAGGATGAGCCTCCACATATCGGCACTGCTGCAACCGTCTGCCATCAGACAATACTTGAATCTGCCACTGGACACCGAGGGCTCGGAAGATTGCTAAGTGGGTTGTGACTTCGTGAAACGTCGTTCTCGGCAGCTGTTTAAATGGTTTCGGCGCCATTGTCGATGGAATCTCTCTTAATGGCACTCTAGCACTCATTCCACCCATGATGTGGACTCATAGACACCTAATTTGCATATTGTGCACACCCACAATCTGAAATTGGCGGCATCGTAGTGTAGTTCTCTGAGGTGTCGGTCCAAGAGCCAGCCGAACAGGCTGGAAGACGGCAACCTCATACACTCTCGTCACCTGGCAACTGAAGTCGGGTCCCTTTATAAGGTAGATGAGGCTAATGTGGACACCACCAGCTATGTGGAATCATCCAACCGATGGATTCCAGCATTAGAAGCTTAGAAGCTTGAGCAGGTTAACGTTAGCAATTACGATTCATGACCAAAGAATTTGAAATCATGGAAATCAGAGTTGAGGAAGATGTTGATCTAGGCTCCACAAACGAAGATTCTTTGCTTCTCAATGTGGTGTTTTAGGAGGGAACTCTTTTATTGTTCAATGTTGTGTAAGTGGACAACATCATTAGAAGATTTTACATGGGTCATTTGCCAATGATAGTCAAGTTTAATGCCAATATTGGATGTGTCATGTCGCTAAAGTGGTCACATGTAAGATAAAATGTTGCCGAGTTATTTTTTCATTATAGAATACCCAGAATACAAGTTGGTCAGCACCTCACAGCCACATGCCACCTCCTAATTTGCCCAAGTTGTTGCCTCCTAATTTGCTCACCTCTCGCACAAAATCAAGCATGTCATACCTCGGTGGATAGCACTCCTCATTATGAAGGATGGTGGGTGTAGTTTGACTTTTGTGAAGGTGACTAACCCAAATATCATCAATGCGGCATCTTAATCACCATGTATTACTCACCCACCGAATTAAAGCGATTGTACCACCATTTAGAAGCCAAAAATAAGTGTCCAATTAAGGAAACTAACTGAATTAGCCTCACCTACCTTACTACAATGGCTATTTTTATTATTCACCACACTTAATGACCAACAATGTCTAATCTAGGGCTAGGGCTAGAGCTCATGCCATTCAGGCGGGCCCCAACCGGCCGAGCCATGACCCCATCTTGGGGGGAAGGGGGTGTCAGGGCTGGGGCCTGTGATCCACCATACTGGGCAATCCCACCAATTTATTTATTTATTTTTGGATCCCAACCAACAACTGCTACCTGCCCCTGCCTGATTCCAAAAAAAATCGCCCTTGCATTCTTGAAGGCCACTTGTCCACAAATCCCATATTGAGTGCATTAATTGAAATACCATCAAATAAACAAACCAAAAATAAACATAAATATAAGTTACATTTTAGAATGACAAAAGACCCTTTCAAATGGTAAGTCACATACATAATAACCTCAATGCTAATGAGGATATTGTAATATCTTTTACTTCAAAGTTCATTACATGCTTTCGGTTTCACTTCAGGAATGAAATCCCAGTCAATTACTTATTTACTAAGGGGAAGTGAACATATATATTAAATTTTGGGCCTTCAAGGTGAAGTGCATGTAATATGGGATTTGTGGACAAGTGGCCTTCAAGAATGTAAGGGCGATTTTTTTGTGTGGAATCGGGCAGTGTGTCAGTCGGGATCCAAAAATATAATAAAAATGGCGGGATTGTCCAGGGTGCCGGATCGCGGGCCCCGGCCTTGACACCCCCTTCCCCCCATGATAGGCTCATGGCTTGGCCGGTTGGGGCCCGCCCAAAATGGCATGAGCTCTAGCCCTAGCCCAATCTAGACCTAATTCTAGGGGCCCAATTGAGAAAAGTAACCACTTAACACCCATATACCTTAGTGCGGTTTTGCTTACCCTAGCTTACCTAGGATGTCCGTTTCGGCAAACAATTAGCATACCTGACTTTTAACAATGTTATGACATTGGGGTCTTGGCCCAAATGTCAAACCGGACCATTATTGAATAATGGGTGGCATATGTGTACTTGAAATTACTCAAAAAGCTTGTTTTTATTTCTATACATACTAAGACCTACTCCCTCTCTTTCATGCACTTAAGATCTACCCTAAAAATCAATCAGTATTTTGTATGTTGCATTTTTATTTTGGAATCATAGCACAACCAACAAATTTACACATGTGTAAATGAATATGGTGTTGTGAGGCACATTTAAATAGGCTCATTAGGATTTGCATTGTAGCATCCGCATTTTGTAACTATTCAAAATGTTCACTTTAGTGGCAATATTAACTATAGTATTTGAACCAAAATTATTGTAAGAAGAAAATATCTTGCAATAAATTAGTATGAAGACACACTCACGCACACTCACACGCCTCCATGTGTCACAAAGAAAAAATTGACTTTACCTTGGTAACTTGGAACCCCAAGTCAACATAATTAGTCACAACATTTAAAAGTTCACCATATGAGCTTAATGTAGAACATAGAGCCTATAGTTGTCTAGCTCCCTACCCAAAGCTGTCATAGGAAAATTCTATCACAATCTCCATGAGGCTATAAAATTAATCATCCTTAACCTCAGCCACATGGCGACTTGGGTTAAGTTTTTCTAAACTTTGTCACATGATATAATTTAAGTAAGGAGAGCTTGTTCTCCTTTCTTGTGAATAATCTCCGTTGTTTGCACTTTGATTCTACAATAAAAATGTGGGATGTATTATGTTTGATTCAATTTTCATATGAATGTAAAGTGGATAAAGTAGACCTTACTAAATTGAGAAGAGAACAAGTTTCAAAAAGTTGAATAATGTTATGCAAATGACAAGGGAGAAAATTATGTGGATTGTCAGTAGTCGTAATGACGGTTATAATCTCGTTGCTAAAAGAGTGTAGCATGTGGCAAATGGGTAGAAATATGCTATGTCCATTTAAGCATTAAATGTGCAAAACAGTATTCTTCAAAGGGGTATACATAACATGTTCTTAAGATGTTCTCATAATCTAGGAAATGTCATTGGAATATTTATAAAATATTCTCCAATTGTGAACCAAGACCTCGTTTAATTCTAAGAATCTTAGAATTCCTACCCCAAATTTTTAAAGAAGACCCTATATGTGTTTTGAAAAATTTCTAAGTTTCACAAGTCCCCTCCTCTCTCCCCTCCCCCTTCCTTGGGGATACACACACCACTTAAGGTAAGTAAGTTACAAATGGTCACTTTAACTTTACATCCATTACTCATAGGTTGCGGAACACGCGAATAGTGTGATACGATTGCCGATTCCAAATCATGTCAATAGCCATTTTCCTCTTATAATTTTCCGGAGCTCATGTGAATATCATATCCATTGTCAAAGTGAGAACTCTCAATGACATTAATTAGTCATATAAGCCCCTCCCAATTATGTTCACGATTGATGATTCACATATTTTGTTTACATAATCCAATCAGACTTTTAAAACAAATGTCTTTTGGTGTCCATACATGACCGCAAACAACGCAAATGTAGCTGTCCAATTAGAGAAAAATAACCATGAAAAAGGGCATGCTTAGTTTAGCGCCTTACACTCTTCTCATTGTCTCAATGGTGTGCCCACTAAATTCGCAATTCAGAGAGAATTTTACACAATACTTCCAGAAACTTGCATACAGATATTGAGATGATTCGAAGAAACCTTCCATCGACAAAATTCAGATTTGGATGCTCAACCGTCTCCCATGCATTGACGATTGTCAGGACCTACTACCCAAAATATCTTGCTAGTTGTTTGTTAGAAGCTTCGACGACCTGGTCTCAAATGCTTCCAAGGTTATCAATCATTCCTCTTTGAGCCTTTTGACCTCTAACGCTCTCAGCTGAACAAAAATCCACAACTTGAACTTGAACTGAGTTACTAGAACTCAAAAAATACATGCAAGTCAGTACTAACATTCTTAAGAGATCCGTTTGTGCTCTCTTCCTAAAATACAAATCATGACCTTTTGTCGAGTCATCAAACTATACTATATCATTTCTTCAACTGAAAACTGTGCCTTAATAGAATCTTGTAGTACATGTATCCGAATACTCAGATGCTCAGGGGAATGCTTATCAGGGTGAGTGTAAGTCAGTATAGAATGATAGTGAACGCTTAAGCATTTGTAAACATTTTACGTGACAGATGAAATTCTAAAATCTAACTTCAAACATTATAATGAGCATCATTTTAAACTGTTAAGATTACACCAGTGTTGGTCACTCACCAAATTCCTATACTAATCACGGATATAGATTTATGAAAGTTTTGGTGAATTGAATGATACCACGTTGTGAATTTTGTTAGACAATCATCTATGGTCAAATAAAATAAAAATGCAACTAAAAATTTGTATATGCTAAACCTCACACAAATTTTATACGGTAGGAAAATTTGTATATTGATGAGTTGCAGTTTGGTTTCTAAAGAAACAAATGTGACATTCGGTTCAACCTTGTTACCATCTGAATGAGGACCTTGTTACAAAGGTTGCTTTCCTCATTTCAAGAACCTAAGAGGCATTCTTCCTCGTTCAAAATTGCTAGTAGAACAACTTCATCAAAGAGGAAATTAAGTGAAGGGGAAATTGCAGATTTGATTGAAATAAATTTTATACGGATTATGGAAAGGAAATTTTGACACATTCATCAAAGAGGACTTCAACACATTAAATTGGAGGGGAGATTGCAATTAAAGTTAAACCCTTATCCCTCGACCCTACAATTACTGATGACATTGCTTGCCTGACAGGGTGAGCTGGGCAAGAGATTGAACTCGGGTAGGGACTCATGACACCCATGTAAGTTTAAGTTTGTGAATATGCCGAAGGTTAGAAGTAGATCCCTCATGTAGGCAGGAGCAAGAAATTCATTGCTTGTAAAGAGCTCAAAGATATATTCATGTTTTTGATGATTTGCCTCAAAATTAGCATCAGATAGCCCGAATTAAGGTTGAGGCATCCATAGTTGAACACGTCCAATTAACTGCTCAATAGGACCATGTAATAGCGACATGGATTTTTTAGGTGTACAAAGTTAAAGTTTAACTTGAGCTTATGTGGTGGCAGCTTGTGAATGTTACCCTCATAAGAGTTTTGACAACTGTCATAACCAAGCATTATCATTTACATGAGCGGTTATGGGTTAGCCTATAGATCAACTGTGTGTTACCCTAACCTTTACTACTTTGAAATTTGTAGCAATTTTTGTATTCATATAAAAAAAAATTAAATAAATTGCATTCTCCTTAGAATCTGTTTCTCTCTGCAAGAAATATAATTCCCCGCTATTACTCCTCCTAAACATATGCAAACTCTGTTATTTCATCAGTTATAGATGCCTTAACCTTAGGGGCAGGTTTTGATCAGACCCCTACCACAAATCCTTGAGGCACTATGAGGCAATACAGAATTCCAACCAATATTCAGTTTGAGAATTCGTAATCACCTTAGTGTCAAATGGGACTCTGTAAACAGTTTGAAAAAATGTGAACTTCTGAGCCTCTCTAAAAAGGCCATGGAATCTTTATTCCAAAAAATGCAAATTACAAGCAGTGAATTTTCCTGCTCCTGCCTACAAGAGGGACCTTCTTCTAACCTTCGGCATATTCACCAACTCAGAGAATACAATCCAAACTTCTGCTCATAAAATTGATGTGAAATCTGCTCTATGAATCCTCTCATCTATATATACAGCCGTAACATCTTTGTCGGGACACCAGTGCTTCAAAACCAGTAACTGCTGAATCAATTGTGGAAATAATTTATCTGGTACAACTACTTACAGTTCAATTTCTCTGTCCACGTTGCCAGGATTCGCTCAAGTTTTTCTTCGCATTGCAATGGCACTTGCCACCCACTGTTGGAGGCCCCAGATGCAACCACTGCTGCTCCGAATCCTTGTTTTTTTAATTTGCAATCTGCAGAGTGAAACTGAGTAGAAAAAACTGCGGTTGCAGTGAACCCCACCCTCATTTATCAACCCATCACACCATAGACTTCCAAAAACATTGATCTGCAGTTGATCTTCATCTCGCAATGGCACTTGGGGGCACTCTCACACAAGCTCTGGATTGGAACTAGACGGTGTCGCACAATTGGACATAATGTACAAGCACACCATCCAATCACATCACAATGGGCTGACATGCCTTCTTTATGACCTAAAGAGACAACTGCATGATATATGTAACATCTGAATTTACATGAGAAGACACAGAATGACAAACGTTAGTAAAGGCGTATCCTGGTTGTGATTGGCTGCCGACAAATTGGACAATTTGTAAGGCTTTCACTACACTGCCGACACGTCTGATGCCCACAATTGAATGCCATATCCTTCTTGTCTGTCAAACACACAGGGCATTCCAATCCTTCAGTGTCAGTCATTGGCGATGACCGGTCGGCAGCATACGTGGGGGCAGAGGGGGCTTGAGTAGGACCAGAGGGCGGGTAATTGTAACCATAGCCATCAGAATTGTAGGCCGATGAGACTGGTGGCTGATAAAAAGGTTGCTGCCTACTTGGCCTTTGTTGGTTATATTCAGGTGCTTGCGGTCCGAAACTTGGACTCTGGGAGTACCCATAACCTGCTGGTGGTGGTCGCATTTGGGGGGCAGGAGTAGAATCAGCTCGCAATACTCCGGGCGGTGGTGGAAGTGGCTTGTTACCTGGCATGCTTCCTCTTGTTTGTCCCAGCATGCCAAGCTCCAGAGTTGCCTTGTACTGTAGAGGAATCTCCATAAGTGCGGCAAGTGCGAATTGAGCCTCCTTCTGGTGTTGAGGTACGCGCCTTGCCATGATCTCAGCAAAGTTGACGAATTGGAAGTTGTCGAAACTGCGAGCAGGCAGGTTATCATCAAACGCCCGCATCATATCCCAAGGCCCATCACCCACTCCCACCAGCACAATGGACAAAGGGTACGCGCTCGCATTCACGATTGCATCGATTGTCTCCCTTTCTTGTGGGCTGTGTTGCCCCACATTCGTGTCAATGCTCCTGGTCACCTGCCCATCTATAGCATCATCACAAGAGAAAATCCCATCAGTACGGGAGCAAGATTGCCACACAAGAAAGTAAGATAGCCAAGCTGACAAAACATCTGGCTCTAGTTTCATGTTTCATGAATTTTCTTTGAAGTGAAAATAAATGCGTAGGGGATCTGGATGGTGACTCCTGCTTTAGAAATGTTACGTCTAATTAATTCTAAAAACGGCCTTTCAGAGTGTGATCTCTTTTTAATGTAGAGCGATGCTCTCCTTCCAAGAAGGTTGCTCCAGGTTGTGAAATCAAAAATCAAATGTTCCTTAGAAGCATTTCAATTAAAAGACAATTTATTCTAAAGGGGAGAATTGCCGCCCCGGGATTGTACACAACACGAGAGAAGGCAGTAAATTAGAAAGGTGAGACAAACCTGCGATGATGATCAAAACATGATACTGGCCTCCACTTTGCTCAACGATGTCAACGGCTGCATTTATAATGGGGGCAAAGGAAGTTGGTCCAGCAAGCCTGACGTGTGGGACAATTGTTCGATACCGCATGAGCGCCTCTTCAAAACCTTCGCAAGGCCTGTTATCCGGGAAGAAACTGAATACATGTTTGTCATGAGTGGAAGAGTCACCAAAACCAAAGCAGGGTATCAAGTTGTCTTCGTCGAAGGGCGTCAAGGTCTCCCCCACAATACTGATGGCCTTCTCGTACGGGTTCAGTTCGTTTCCAATTGCATGCAAGCTTCTGCCACCGAAAGATATCTTTCCTGTCCACTCGTTGCTTTTGGTGAAATCGATACCCACAATAAGGTTAGAGGATTCCAGCCCCGCTTGCCCAAGAGCTCGTTGAACCTCCTCAAGGGAATTATAATTATCGTTGATATGAGAATATTTTTGGGAGTACCTTCGCGCAAAGGCCGCTTTAGACTGCGGCTTGCTTAACGGTGGTGGCGGAGAGGCAAAGGCAGGAATCGATGTCTCTTGATCGTACACATTCATAGAGGGTGGTGGCTCTTGATACCATGAAGATGGCTGCCTGTCGTAACGTGAATTCAGTCGTGGGGAGGGCCGTGATGACGACCCACTATTTCCCATCGCAACTTCAGATGAGAACACCTCTTCTCAACAAGGATCCTTGTTTATTATAACCTTAGTGAATAGATTGCAACTGCCTTAAAAATACCTCTTTGATGGTAAAATTATCTCTCACGAAGCTCTGTGTAAAACCCAGAGAGATTTATCAGAACCAACTTATGAAGAAAACCATAGGTGGACTTGAGAAAAGTATAGCATGCACTTCAGGCTCCCGTTCTAACTTGAAAGCATAAATCGCAACTTTTGTACTCCTGAACAAAATTTCCTCACAGAATAACGACCTCCACAACGAACAACACAACCAAACATAACCAATACCTGGAACTCGGTCAAAGACACAAATCTGCTTCACCCAGTTTTTGGCACAGAGGTTTCTCTTGCATCGAGGAGCCTTGCCTTCTTTACTACCAGTGGCTATCTATCAAATCTGGTAAAATCTTTCCTCTTGAGTATATTAGTAATCTATGCTAAGGCGTGTTTTCCCATGACAAATTTCTTGGAACTAATGAAGAACAGGTGAAGCTTCTCCAAACGCAGACAAAAGCACCCACCTGAAAACCCTTACACCGTGACTGACTCTCTGCACAACGCTCCTTAGACTGGATAACAATCCAAGCGGCGACCATCACACGAGCGGGACTACTGCACCCCGCCGGCTGTCTTCAGAAGGGTCCTCGAACCTGAGACGAACTCCGTAGGGAAGATCACACAAACCGCTCATCTAGGCTATCAGAAATTGCAAGTGAGAAAACCCCTGAAAGAGAGACACCTTGCTTCTCACGCTGGGCAACGTTGCCTGAGGTTCCCCGTCCCATGCCGTGACTGTGACTCGAAAGAAAGGCGGCTAAGAAGTTGCTTTACAGGACGAATCGGCTGACTGGTTTGCAAGCTACGTCATCGACAAACTGACAAAGTGACTCTATTAGCTGACACGGCAGCATTGAGAAAGCTTTTCCGTGTTGGAACTCCAGTTGCCTGTCTGTAGAGACGAAAGATTAGGGTTCAAAACAGGGATCGCTTCTCAAATAAAACGCTTAAGATGTAGTCAACGCACTAAACTGCCCTAATACTTTAGCTTTGGAAGCTTCACGAAGAACAGAATTATGAAAGGGTCGTTTCCACTGGCCCGGTGGTTGTGGCCACCGTGGTCATGGGTGTGATTTCATTTTTGGTTCTATTTCCATGAAAAAGGCATGGTAAATGCTAAACACAACAACAACCATGCTCTACCTCATCGAGCCCACATTCACCATGGTTAACGTGCCTTGCAATGTTGTTCATGCTAATGTGGCATCCCTAGGTAGAGAGTTTCAAGGCCAAGGTTCGAGGAGAAGGTTGAGGAAGCAACCAGTTGTGGTTGATTATTGTGATTAACCACAGCTACAGTTTTAGTGTAAACGACCCTTCAAACGAGACAAGGATCACCACACTAAATTGGCCTGTTAATTTAGCTTTGGAAGCTTCCCGAAAGACAGAATTAAATCATAAGAGTCAAACTGTTCTGGAAGTTGCCAAGAAACAGCGCAGTGCTCTTAGCATCTCCTACTTAATTCCTACACACCTAATGGGGCGTCAAATGCTCCATTCTCCCCGACAAGCATAGGTAGGCGATGAAGCGAGCCTCGAAAGTGCTGCAGAACCTCAAAGAATTCTCAAATTTGGCGGCATCTTGATTCTCAACGGCAATAACTTGCTTAAGTTCGCCGACTGTTCATTTTATTCTACCTTATTAACCAGTGATGGCAGCTCGGTAACAACAAACTACAAGCATGACGACAAAATCCGACACCTAAAATTGAGGGGATGCCAATCCACGACTGCACTTCGATCAATTGCTTATGAAAGCATCATTTCTGGATTATGCAATGGAGTAAGACTTCTTACTCGAATCTCCGAATAGAGAACAAACTGTCGGATCCGAAATGTCTGCCAATACTCCATTTACTTTCAGGCATTCAAAATCATCTTCCACAGCTTCCAAATCTTTAGATGAAACTGCATGCAGAGCAATCAGGTTATTTAACCTAACTTCCTGTGCTGCCATGCAAGTTGATCAACGACTACACTTAAATAGGCAGCAGATCAAAGGCCATCGCATTTCTGGCACCTACGGAGCAGGACTTCTCACTATAGTAAAAGCAAGTAGGTAGAAAAAAGTCGGATTCAATTTCGTTTTGTCTACTACTGCCTTCATTTAATATGCAATCTGCGGTCCATTCATCTACAAGCTTCCCAAGCTTCCGAAACGAAAGCAAAATGTCAATTCCAAATGAGGGGTTTGTCTGCCGACGCCTTCAGTTAATCACTTGCAAGCCGCAGCGGTTGTTCCAAATTTCTTCACACCTTCCAAATCCTACCGATATAGCATGCGGGCAACAAGAGACCAGACCTACCTAATTTCAACCGACGCCAATGCCAATGCAGACTACGCTCCGACGGACATGAAAACTACTAAGTTGTTATTGCTTGAAAGCGCAAATCGGTGGCGAAATGTCGGATTAAGTTAGTTTCGTCTGCCATACCTGCAACGTAGATGCAAGCAGCAGCCGTTGGAACTCTCCAGAAATTGCTGTATCTCGGCAGATCGCAGCCTGCGCATTCGAACTTACAGAAGTTCCGAAATCACACCCTATTGCAATTCCGTAGTGGCCAGGCAGGCCGGCCGATGAAATGGTTTTTGCTGACGTGTCCACTCCTGATTGGAAATGTGGAGGCACATTCTCCCATAATTGATTACCCTACCATGGCTTGACTACGTTTGGCAATGGAGATGTGTTGCCTTTGCCACCACTGTAGTAGGCACCCAGTACCTTACACATAACATTATTCAGATCCATAACAGTGTTATGTGGGAAAGACAGTATTATGCAGAATATTTCATCATTCAGCCCGAATGTGAGGAATATTCTATAGAATATTGTCGGTCCCACAAAACATTGTTATGAATTTGAATAATGTTATGCATGTCTTATCGTTGCTACCATGACTACTAAAGCCCATGGCAAAGGCTCCTCACATCCATTAAGGTTGAGGCGTCTATAATCCATAAAATAAGAGAGTTTGCATCTATTTAGGAGGAGTAATAGCGGGGAATTATATTTCTTGCGAAGAGAAACACAGTCTAAGGAGAATGTAGTTATTTTCTGAGAATTGGTAGAACATACCCAATTATTGAAAGAAAGAAAGCCTAGAAGATGTCAACATGTAACCAGGTGGACTTGGAAACAGCTGGATATCAACCAATTATGTTCAAAATCCTACCCGAACACTTGGAGGCAGAAAGTCTAGCCACACCGGTGGAAGGCGGGCCCAGCCAGCCGCCCGGGGTGGCCGTTGAAAAAGCCACCCGACTGCCCCAGTGTGGCAGCTTGGCATCCACCATCTCGCCGGCCCCTGCCCGGCACGAAAAGATCATACTAAATTTACAAGTATATAAAAAAATCCGCCCGGCCAGCCGGGTCGGTGCTTGTGCTACCCGGATGGCCCAGCCGAGCAGCTCCCCTGATGGACGGTTGTAGGGGAGGGTGCCTGCAGCCAGCCATCCGAGGCCCAGGCCCGGCCTAGCGCCTAGCAGCCTAGCTGGCCGGCGGGTATCCCGGGGCCCACCGGACGGGGCGGGCTGGCTAGCTGGCCCAACTATCCATCCGGTGTAGCCACCCTAAGAGTCTAAACAGCCAAGGTTTTCTACACCATCCCAGAGCTTCGGAATTTGGTATTGAATTCAGATCTCAGAAGCAATGTGGAGAAGGAGAGATTGCTATATCTTTTAACTATTGATGTAATTTCTTACCCAGTAAAGATGTTAATGTTCTATAATGTCCAAACAACTAATTTGACTTTTGTTGGCAAAAAATAAGATTTACAATAAACAGTTATTGCATTGTGTAAATCCAGATAGTAAGCGACAATTAATACAATATTCAGTGTAGTGCATGGCTGCAGGCTGTTCTTTCAGCCAAATGCAAGCGCACCTGAATTCCTAGTTTGATTTGAATTCAACTCACAGAACTACGGTGAAAAATCTCATCGCACAGTGTTGAGGTGAGCCGGGATTGCCTAGGCGAATGCTGCATTCATTCAACGAATGACAGTGACAACTGAGGCGTGAAATGAGAAATTCAGTGTATCAGTGCTGGAAACTTACCTTGGGTTATTGCCGAGGAGTGCATTCAGTTCAGAGGGGATTCCAGCCAATGATTCTGAAGAGGCAACCGAACTGTCTGCGTTACTACAACGAGTTTCTCAAGGATGATGAAACCTTAGTGAGGTCTGCGGTTCGGGTATTGAAGGCACGGTTTCTTGGAGCTATCCCAAATTTAAGTGAAGTCAAAAAGAAGAGATAGCAGATTAATTAGGATTGCAGATAGATGACGATAGAAGATAACAGGCGGGGTGACATTCTGGATATAAAGATCTGCACAGGTCCACATAGTTAACCCTACACTCTGCAGACACGATTCCCTCAGAACTTGCACAATTGTACACATGTCTGTTGCAGTTCCCTAGCTACCACGGATACACAGTTGGCGCAGTCCTGGCTATGAAGCAAGAGGAGATTCTGAATTGGCAAGCGTATTGTCTGGTTCTCTACAACAAGTTATTTCTCAAGGATAATGAAGCTGTCCAGAGGTCCGGTATTCGGGCATTGAAGGCACGGTTTCTTGGAGCTATCCCCAATTTCAGTGAAGTGCGAAAGAAAAGATAGCAAAATCAGGATTCCAGATAGATGACGATAGATGATAACAAGTGGGTTGACATGATTCTGGATATAAATCTGCACGGATCGACCCAGTTGCCATACATTCTGCAGACACAATTCCAGTTTAAACTTGCACAAAAAATGCACACATGTATGTTGCAGTTCCTTACCATGGCGATGCATCGGACCCATGGCACCATCCTGGCTCTGAAGCAGGTTTTTTACAACAAATTCCTCAATTATTATGAAACCCTACTGAGGTCTGCGGTGCAATTATAAAAGGCACGGTTTCTTAGGGCTATCGCTAATTTCATCAAAGTAAGAAAGCAGATTAGAGATGCAGATATAGTAGATAGAAGGCGATGGAAGGCAAATGCAACATACTTAAGCTATGTTAAGGCAAATGCAGGAAAAGCAGGCAGAGCTCGCACATATTCTTGGTAGCATTTGTACTTGGGAGCCCTACAGCCGTCGGATCTCTTCATCGACGGTGGTATTAGAACTGAACTCTCAGCGGTTACAGGAGCGTAATGTTCGGAGTCATATATTCCATATTGTCTGTCTGGGCATAGAAGAGCTTGTATAAATTGTAGAGTGGAACATTGCTTGACGTCTCTTCGGAGACATCTGATAAAATTGGAACGATACAGAGAAGATTAGCATGGCCCCTGCGCAAGGATGACACGCACAAATCGAGAAATGGTCCAAATTTTTTTCTTCCTGTTTTGAACAACCTGTGTTGAGATCTATCATATAGGCAATCGTCGTGCGTTAATGAAAGAACAATGCAACAGTAACAGATAGAAACAAAAGATGAAAATTGCAAACCTATGTTTTGGCACTTGAAACCCTAGCAATTGCTGCAGTTCGATCCGTCATTGCTGATGACTCCAATCTCAACCTGAGAAAGCGTTTGAGATGAATGTTCCTACCTCGTAATTAGAGCTGATGGTCGAAGCTCATCCTCATACTGCGGATAAGTCAACAACCAATACCTGTGGCGGACAACCCGAGTCCATGGCACGCGAGAAGGAGAGAGAGCTTCCACACAGTCTTTGGTAGCATTTTGTATTTGGGAGCTCTACAGCCGTCGGATCATCTTCATCGACGGTGGTGAGAACTGAAATGTGAGCGGTTACAGGAGTGTAATGTTCGGAGGCATATATCCCATATCGTCTGTCTGGGCATAGAAGAGCTGGTATATAGTGTAGAAGGGAACGAGCCCTGATGTCTCTTCGGAGACATCTGATAAAATTGGAACGATACAGAGAAGATTAGCATGGCCCCTGCGCAAGGATGACACGCACAAATCGAGAAATGGTCCAAATTTTTTTGTTTTTCGTTTTCCTTCCCCCTCAAGTGGATGCGTTAAAAGGTTGGGTTTACATTAGGGTTTAGGAAACTTGGCGTTTCAAACCACCCTTTAAATGGACTCAAGCTTGGACTTTAGCTTGAAGGTTAGTTTCACAAAACTACGAGTATTTTTTAATTGATTTCCCTCTTGTTTTTCTCCTTTCCTCATGATTTTTATTTATGTTGTGGACCTTGTTTACGACCTACAAGTAGATGATGTAGGGTGGGTTTACATTTGGGTCTAAGAATCTTCATAACATTATTCAACCTTACCTTTGGACTTAAGATTGGACCCTAGCTTGAAGGTTGGTTTCTCAAACTAGGAGTATTTTTTTAGGTTTGGATTATTGAGACTTGACGTGAAAGTGATGTCACATTAGCATCACTTCATTTTTTTTTTTCATGCCTTGGACCAAGACCCTAGTTTAAACACATCGGGTCCAAAATTTTGTACTCAACCAATAAGATCACTCGATTTTGGAGTTCCTTTAGGCTTGGACTCTATTGTAAACCCACCCTCAATACAATCATCAAGGTTCAACCCGAGTCTTCTCATTCACTATTAATTCGCTTCTAATGAAGTGCTTTAATTATTTTTTTCAAAAAAATAATAATTTCATGTGCAAAGTTTGTAGCAAGCTTTTAAAACATGTGCTTACATATCGAGCATTTGTTCCGGGTTTGTTCCACATCCCAAAATTCCAAAGGTTGGTGTATTATATATTTAATAGAGTTAACCATAAAAAAATAGGGGTTTGGAATTTCAAACTGGGTTAGAGTTCAACCGCAAAGTCCAAGCCCAATTCAAGGGGGCCTTGGACGGCAAACCAAGAGCCACAAAGTGCCCATTTTAAATAGCTAGCGGACATGTTAGTACGTGTAGGAAGGATGAGGTCCACAAGCAAGCGGGCGAGTCACCAACTTGGGCTAATAGGAGAAGCCTACATCGCATGGTGACCTATACCCCTATGGACTAACATGCAAGATGAGGATTATCCAATGGCCAACAAAGGCTTCGATCCAATAGTGCATGCTCGATCACGCTCCACCAGGTAGCATAACCCAACATGTCATCAAGCCACACCTGCTCTACTTATTTAGACCAACAAATGCTAGCTACCCATCTTTGCTACCACTCACCACCAATCATCAAATCTCACAGTCAACAGTAGTGTAGATTGTTGTTGTAGCCTAATAGTCGCCATGGAAAACTTCAATTTTTTATGATGTCCTCAATTCTGCAGCCTTATACAAGGACAAAGAATTGGACGAGGAACATGTTGAGGAACAAAAGATGTACTTGACTATCATGGTTGCGGTATTGAATTTCGATTAATTCTTCAATTTAAACAAACTCAAGGAGGGCAACAACCCGTTAGTGGATCTTACAATTGGCGTGAGTGACCTCTTGTCTAGCATGCGTCAAGTGTCCTCCAAAGTCAATAGTAATTTCTCCCTTCAAGAATTTGATGAGTTCATTTGATTCTCAAGCAATGTCTTTCAAATTTTGTGTTGCATATGAAGCATGACAATTTTATGATGCTATGCATGCATGCATGCTATCTCAAGATGCCTACTCTTGAATCCTAATCAAAACTTGGCAATAACGCGGGAATCCTCTAGACCATGGCGATGCCAATGGGCAACTCTCATAATGCTTGTTCTTGAATCCCAATAGAAACGCCAAAAATGTGGGAATCCTCTGGATGATGGTGATGGTAATGGATCGCTTTCATAACGAGGATCCATAATCCTAATTGAAACTTGGCAACAAGCATGCAATCCTTCGAATGGATGGCAATGCTAATGAGCAGCTCTGAGAACGAAGAAGTATAATCTTTAACCAACGTCGCCCTAAATCAAGCAATCTAGAATGGGGATCCAACAATCAAACAATTCCATATGTGAATGGGCCATATTAATGATGGTCACCAAATGTCAGTCGATTCATCCGAGATTCTAACCTCATGTGTTGATGGTCAAATGTCCCGATGGATAGCCCACAAATTGACTACAACAATCTAGTGGGATGAAAAAATGAGAGAGGGGTAGTGAGGAACTCACATTTGCACCTTGCATCTACATGTTGCACTTATCCCGTAGCCTCCACCTACACAAGAATCCTTGATTGCAGCGCATCAAAGCAAAGTCCACAAGCACAACGCATTTTGGGCGAATCCTTGGTCGCAATGCATGAAGGCTATGAGCACAACACATGAGGGCGAAGTCCACAAGCACAATGCAATCCAAGGGAATTCATGGTCGAAGCACGTGAAGGCTACAAGCGCAACGCATGAAGGTGAAGTCAATGATCCCAATGATGAGGGGTGAGAGTGAGAACTTAGAGCTTAGTCAGGTGGGGGGTGTTAGACCCTAAACCTAAACATAGTAAAGGAAACTAGAGTAAATTTATAGAGCCTTGAAATAGAGCCAATCACAATTGGACATGTATTTATCTTGGACACTTGACATGGGTCATCATTATCCGGCCAGTTTGAAGGCCCAACTCTTTTTTCTTTTCTTTTTAAAAAAAAAACTTTGTGGTTAACTCTAATATGTTAAAATTATTCCTATTGGTGCATACTTCCAAAGATGGTTGATCGGGGGTTTGTTGATCATTTAAGGATTGATATTATCAATGTCCCTTTAATTAAATGGCGGCATGGACCTCAAGTTTATCAAGCATTCTTCCTTATATGTAGACGATGCATGATATTTTTTCATGTCCTTTGAGCATTTTAGTTTCTTTTGGAGCAATTTCTTTAGAGAAGAGGAAGAGAGAGATGATGCTAATTGTGAGTTGGTTTGCATGAGAGATGCTTCACTCTTAATCAAGGCTGCAAACCACATATAAACTCAGAGTAGATTTACAAAGCATGCATAGATGAGGGACATGGGCTACTGCCCCCCGTCAAAGGTGGCCGCTTCAAAGAAAAATTAAACATTAATTTTATAGAAACAAATTTTGGAACTAGGGATATAATGGGTGTGGTAATTACAAGTGATGTCTTCATAGAATCCTAACATCAAATCATTATAGATATACCAAATCTTTAATGCGCTGGATACATCTATATTGTAGACAATTCCAAAATGTGCGTCATGAGCTAGATCACTCATTAGATATTGTATATTTGTTTGAACACGATTTGCTTCCAAAGTTTGTATGTCATGATGTTCATGTCATTCTTGAATTTCTACTCAATTGAAGAAAGTGAATTAATTAGTTTTGTTTAGAATATAACTCTCCTATCCAGTGTTTTCATGCAAACTCCATTCAATTGCTGAAACATAGTGAGCCCTCAAAGTTCCAATTCTTGTTGTGTTCGTATCTTGCTCAACTCTAGCTTAAATGAAGCAAGTGAGAAGTCCATCTTGCTTGGCTTTTTCAAAAGCTTTCAAGCAAACTACACCCAATTACACTCTAACTTTTTTATATCAACCTCCTTAATGTCACTCCTTCTTTTATACCCCAAATCCCCTAGGGAAGGGATGTTCTCAATTTAAATCTCACTCTTTGTTGTCAAATTTCCTCCCATATATCATGGGTTGAGCCTTGCATGATGTCGGATCCTTTGGAAGAAGCACTAGTAGAATTACCTTGTTCCATTTACCTTTATTACATGTTACCCCTTACCCTTTTCTCTTCACATTTTACCCTCATGATTGAGGCTTTGGGGGGGGGGGGTTGGGGGGGTTGGGGTTTAGGGTTTGTTTAGGAAGCATAGAGTAAAGACTTTGAGATGGCTTGAAGATCTAGATTGCGGAGGCACACACCAATAGGCTCACGAATTGCATCAGAGAAGGAAGCCTTAATTGATCATGTTGTCGCTCATAGTGGATTCTCCTCTCTATATATCATTTTGCCACCTCCAACTCCACCTCATTCAAGTAAGCCTCTACAACAATTCACTCATGTTATGCTTGCTTATGGAACTGGATTGATTTAAGAGTGAATGCGTGTATTTGCATCCCATGTTAGGGTTTTCATAAACGTGAGTAGACAATTTACAAGGTTCCTTAGATCAAGATTGTAAGGAAGGGCTATAAATTGTGAGATAGATGGAGAACCTCTTGGAGTCTCCTGTTTATGAACCTCAAAGATTGGACAACATAGACTGTCATAACTTTTTTTCACAAATCTTCTATTTGGAGAGGTTTTAGTCAATGACTGCAAACTATTCTTGGTTAAGTAGGATTAGGGTTTGGGTTTAGAGGTTTTGGAAGATGTGGCAAGATTGCACATTTACATTATTCTTATTGTTTGGGTTTCACACAAAGAAGTGCAAATTGCATTTGTGGGTTGAATTTGAATGCATGTGTGGAGTTTGTTTGCGAGGCATAATAAAGGGAATGAGAATTTTTGAGTGAATTTAGTGTGCGGGTCTCTTGAATTACTCAATTTCTTAGTTGCAATAATGTTTTCCTAGATCCAATTGTAGTTGTAGGCATGGCGAGGGATTATCAATGTCCCATGTATGAAATCATCAATTTCAACATTGCAATGTTGCATTTTGTGTTATTCCATAATGTCACACGCTACACTAACACTCTTTTATCATGCATCCATGTTAACACTATAGCATTCCTTCATATCACATGCACTTTGGTTGCCACATGTGTGATGTTATAGAGTTTGAAATGTATTTGAATATTATGACTCATATTGCAAATCCATTTTTGTGAGTGGTATTCGATTCTAACTCAAATCTTACTCAAATAAATAATTGAGGAGTTCAACTCTCTCTCACATTCATAACATTACTCAAAGAGGTTAGTTTGTCGTCTTCCGAATATGGGGGTAGTAGAAGGCTTGCCGGGTATCAAATTCTGAGTTTGAAAAGCAGAGGTTAGCACCCGGCCGATGACCCGAGTCAACACAGTGGTGACCAAATGCTCAGGTTAATCTTGGAGATACCAAAAAATGACTTGATTGGAGAAAGGGGTGGTGGGGAAGTGATTTTTAAAAAACCAAACAACAAAATAAAGCATGTTAGGGCCGCTTCACACTATGGCCATCCAAGTCGAGAGGCCATGGGATTGAGTGGCCAAACTTTGTTGAGAGTCCAAAGAAATATTCTGAAAATAGCCAATAAAATATAGTAAGTGGAGCCTTCGGCCGGGCATAGTGTGAAGCCTCCAAAGGCCAAGCCCAAAGTCCAAACCCAAAGGAGCATTCCACTTTATTCCTTACTCAAAATAATCCCTCCAATCTAACGGCCAAGATCTTGTCAATGATTGATTTTTTAATGAAAAAAACCGACGGCCTCTTGACCATAGTTTGGGTTTCTATTCCCATCCGACCCAAACTTCCTTCGAGAGTCCGTCACCTTCTTCAAAAAGTAATCATTTTAAATTGCGACGGCCTTTGGACTTTGGCCATAGTGTGAAGGGTCGAGAGGCCGAACTCTTGGTTTCTTGCAATTTGATTGGTGGAAATCGACGGCCTCCCGACCTTCGGCCATAGTGTGAAGCGCCCCTTACTATTAGCCGGCAATAAGTTGGTGGAGGCTGGGGCGAACCGACCCGTATATTGGTACTTACCGGATGAATGAATCCGCGAGAGTCTCAGCCCGAGCCAAGATGGTTAACCTGGGGTTTAGGCCGGTTGTCTCACCCTGGCCCCACCCTCTCCCGCTCGTCGCCGCCTAGCACCCTGGTTGGAGTGGAAACATCTCTCCCGGTTGTTTTAGATTTGGAATTCCGCAAGAGGGTTTGGAATTCTAGTTTTGAGCCATTCGGATTCAAGTTCGTGCCTAGGTATAGTATATCTGCCGGGGTTTCAATTGCGCTTCCTGCGTGCTTATCGCACGTCTGCTACCTGTTGTGTTGCGGTTCCTCCGAAGGCCCGGATTATTGCGCTGCGAGGGTTTGGTGCGGTGTTGGAACCTATGTTTCCCGCTCTTCTGCTTTGTGTAGCGGGAAGCATGTGTGCTGCCTTGGAATTGCGTCTCCGCGCCGTGTGTGGTTACTTGGCGCTTCGTGGTTGTGGTTGCAAGAGTTGGTGGTAGGCAGGGTTGGAGAAGGAGCCATTGTGAGAGAGAAAGAGAGAGGGAGGAGTTGGACATATTGTGTAGTGAGATGATTGTGTAGCGATGGGCAAGGGAACATCAGGAGTGCCAGGCATGGGGTCGTGGTGCGAAATGCGTAGTTTTCGGGCATAGTCAGTCAAGATCCTACCGATTCTAAATCCAGCCGGTTACATGTTGACATCTTCCGGATTTGCTTTATTCATTTGAGGTATATTCTATGGATACCTCTAAAATGATCGATACTTCTCCTGAAGTCTCCAACTTCAACCAGTTATTTCTCAAACTCAACCGGTTCATCTGTAACTAACCGCCGGTTCTTCCCGGACATAGTTGTGCACATATGTTGCTCAGATATTTGCTCTGAAATTTGGCAATAGGGTTACGATTCCCCCTAACAATTGAGGTTATGCAGAGCACTTCAGTGATGCAAAGCGACCTATACCCCAGCACAAATTTCACTAAGAACGCCAAATTATTTCCTGATGCTGGTATGAGGTGTATGATTTCCCCCAACAATTCAGGTTACACAGAGCCATTCCAATGATGCCATTGACCCATACATTATCGCAAGAATGCCAAATCCTTTCCTGAAGTTGGCATCAGGTGTACGATTCTCCCCTCAACAATTGAGGTGATGCCGAGCACTCCAGTGATGCAAATCGACCTATACCACATCACTAAATTCACAAAGAACGCCGAATCCTTTCCTAACGCCGGCATTAGGTGTGCGATTTGCCCTCTGCAAATTGTTCAGGAACGTATTTGTGGAATCTCGGAGGCACTTTTGAATCCTTCAGGAATGTGTTTGAATCGAAGCTTACTGCATGCAAGAGGCTCGACGGAAGATGAAGACTGATAGCTCATTGAATAGAGATTGATGCCTTGATTAGTGGATATGAGTGAGTAGTACTGTGAGCCAAAGGATGAGGGATTCTTTAGTATCTCTTCACTTCGAAGTAGCAGTTTTCACATAGGCTGAAGAAAATTAAGAGAAATCTTGTGACAACGTGTGAGCTTAATATTTCTAGTGTAAAACCTTCAAGATCAAATGTGGGCAAAAGTACATCATGTGCAATTTAATCCAATGAGAAACTGTTGCCATATATATATATATATAGATGTTGCCAGAAATGGATGCAGATTAATTGCATTGCAAAAACTTTTAAAATATGTCGGTGATTGATGGCCCTACAAAAGGGGGTGTTTGCAACATCTTTTGGTTTGGAGGACAACACATTACAGTCAAGACTCTATAAATGTTACAGGTCGGGAGTAGCAAAAAAATAACATATATAGAATTATAACAAGTAACACTTATAGAATTCATACCGATGATTAATAACATTTATAGAAATAACACTTAAAATTTCCAAAAATGAAGAACATAACGTTTTATAAAAATAAAAATAAAAATAAAAATGATAATACATAATTCAACTAAACTAATTGAAAGAAATAATCTATATAGTAGTAACTTGACGAGATTCTTCCAACTAAACTAACCGAAAGAAAGAGTCTATAGTAGTATGACGAGAAGCTTCCAAATGATGAGATGAAACTTCCTTCTAGAGTCCTTGAATGCTCCTGATGTGTGATAGGGCATCATTTGATCTTTGTTCAAAGTATTTCTTCAAAGTCTCTAGAGAACGCTCAACAACACTCAATCCTACAACTTCTTCTACCACATCAACCATAACCTCATCAACATCAATTTCTTGATGTTATGAGGAATACATATCCAAAAACTCTTCATCGGTAGGTTCATAGGGGTTGTTTAAATCAAACTCCATCTCATAATTGAGGTATTCATGAGCATTCATCATGTCACCCACCTCACTATCAGATGACAACAACGTCAATTGATGAAGTAGAGTAGCAACTTCATCAACCTCTACCAAGCGCCTAGCTTCCTCTATCTCCCTCTCAATAGAGATCGAAAGAACACACGTATGCCTCCAACAATTTTGAATTGTCGATGTGGTAACTCCCACACGCCATGCCCACTCAACTTGTTCGCAAAGAATATGAAATAAATGTGATTACATGTTTAAAATGTATGCTCTCATATATTATTACCTTGATTTTCTCAAAATTAACACTTATAGAGGTGCAATTAACACAGACGGGAGTAGAGCATGTTATAACACTTAACACATAACACTCACTAGTCTTACCAATTGTGTTTTTGTAGGGGAGTAAAATTTTCTTAACATATATGAAATTATAACGCTTATAGGGGTAACACTTATAGAGTCTTGACTGTATTGAAGCAAACAAACATAACTGTTAAATTGAGGAAACCAATGTATTTCCTCAAAACTGTTGCAAAATGTCGGTGTTTTTATGTTCGGTTGCTATGAGCCCAAAGTGGAGCCGTGCTAGCTTGATTAGTGGTTTATAATGAGTGAGTAGTATTGTGACGTGAACGGTTTGGAATTCTTTGTATCTATTTGAAATTGGGTGTTTTTAAAAAAAAAAATTGTGAGTTGCATTGCACAATGTGTTTCATTGTGGTCAAAATGGTATGGATTAGAAGAAACTTCTAGCGTTGAATAATATCTTTGTTTGGTTGGAATTGTATATTTGTTTGGTTCGCGATGGGTATTGCATATTTGACTTATTTTCTCAAAGTAGATGCAATACCCATCACGCATCAAAAAATGCATCACAAACTTTGATTGGGGCAATACCCATCACGAACCGGAAATAAGTTGGAATTGTATCTCTGTTTGTTTCATAAAATATCTTGTCACTTCTAAAAGAAATATTTTAATGGAGATAGCACATAGCACAAACTACATATTAATACAAATGAAGAAATAAATAAAATTTCAAAGTTGTAGTTAGTGAAGCATACCTTGTGAAAAGCTTGAATGGAGCTACAATTGACAATCTCATTTGCAATTGCAATGTAGATCTTCTCATTTTGATGTGTACTTCTAAAAATTTACTAAAAATTTAGTATCTAAGATCCCTACACTATAAAAGAGGAGCACATTAATATATTTTAAACTAGAGGCATGGACACCACCCATTTTGAAATTCCAAACCCTAACCCATTTATTTCTTTTCAAAATATAGTCATTTTAGTTGCCATGTGGCATTCCTTCCTACTTATAAGTTATAATAATGAGAGCCGGTATCATGGGAAGTGGAGCCAAAAAGTGATGCTCAAAAACAGTTCTCCTAACACATGCCAAAGAAAACTAGAGTGTTCCCCCTACTCCACCTCTTAACCATGGTTAAGTCCACTTGGGTTGGGAAGTGGATGAGATTGGGAAGTGGATGAGAATTGGACGGCGCCATCCACTGCAATCATCCGGTAAGGCACCAATGTACGGGTTGGTTCGGCCTCCCCGTTGGTGGATTGGCACAAAGCCAAAGAGTCAACCACCAGACCTTGGGCTGGGGCGAAACAACCTGTACACTGGTTCCTTGGAGGCAAGGGTTTAGGCATCCAACAAGGAACGAGTGTATGGGTTGGTTCGCCCAAATCCCAAACCTTGGAACCTAATGATTCTAAATCCAGCCGGTTTACATGTTGACATCTTCCGGTTTTGCTTTATTCATTTGAGGTACACTCTAAACTCCGTAGTATCACACATGTGGCAACCAAACTACACGTCATATTACGGAGTTTTGTAGTGTTGACATGGATGCGTGATACTAGTGAATTAGTGTAGCATGTGACACTATGGAATAACACAAAGTGCAACATAGTAAATGGTGTGGTGTGGTCCACTCCCCTTGGCCTTCCCGGGCGATGTGGCATATGCATGCACCAACATTCAACAAGTGGCATAAGAAGAAGAAGAAGAATGAGAATAAGAAGGTGACACTCCACATACAGACACATGGTGCAATGCGAGGGTGTGGGTTGACTTCTTTGGTGGTTTTCATTAATGACAAAATTTGTGATAGAAGGGAGAGAAAGGTGACGATAAGGAGTGAGATTTGAACTACGCACATCCATTCCCTAGGGTTTCGGGATATTAGAGAGTGAGTGACATTATGGAGGTTGATATTACGGAATTTAGGGTGTATTGTCCCAAATTCAGATTACAGTCTACCCTCTATAAATGTTAACCCTCGGGAGTGGATCAAAGTTAACATTTATAGAGGTGTTAACAGTTAACAATTATAAAATTACTTTTTTGAGCAATATACAAATCTTAACATTTATAAATATAAGCAATTGTGAAGAGTCCTTGTGAGAGAATACCATTCATAAAATTGCAAACCCAATCAAAACTTTATTCAATATCAAGTTTACAAATCACGGGTGAAGTATGAATCAATGGTTCTTTGGTGAGATTCATCTGCATGCACAACTTGCAAATATTTCTCAATCTGCACCAACAAACCCACATACTTGGACACATCACATGAACGTGATTCCATGTACCTTCTAATGATACCAAAACTAGATTGCAAGTCACTATAAGATGGAATGGGTTCCACCTCACATGGAATGGATGTGTAGTTTTTATCATCCATATTATGGTTGTATTTCATTCGTTAACATTTATAAAGTCAAATTTACAAAGAAGGGAGTACCATTTTGTTAACAGTTAACACGTTTAACATTTATAGTGTGCAATATGTTGGGAGTAGAAGAAAGTTAACATTTAGAGAGGGTTAACACTTATAGGTGTAACATTTATAGAGGGTGGACTGTAATCTGGGTGGAATATCCACGCTCGTGCAAAATGTTCGAGAGTAATTGAAAGGAATCTGTTGGGTCCACAAGACCATATACAAATGTCTGATCTAGTGTTATGTTCTCCAAAATCTTTTTAACAAGATATGTCCATCAAATTCCACCCAACTATTTGACCACAACATGACGTCCCAAAACAACCGGGCCCGCCTCAAACTCCAACTTCGTCATTTGTGAGCTTTGTGCTATCTTAGAGCCGGCCTTGCTCCACCCTTGCAAGAAACTAAGGTAGAGGGTGCTTAGACCAACACTTTAAGCTATTGCACATACATATGGATATGTGGTTGATATAGTAAAAAAAAAATACATATTAGCCTTTGGGCTAAACATAGGTACAAAGAAAGAAAAAACAATTTTAGCCTCAATTGAATATTTGATGAATATTTAAAGCTAAAACCACTACACTAAATAAGATATTTAGTGTTTGATTATATTTAATGTTGTTATCGCCCTACCCTGCTCAACACTAATTCTCAATTTTTTGATAATTAGTGTTAGAAGATATGCTAGAAGATATGGTGGGATTCTCCTTTTATCATTGTTAATTTTTTTTCATATCCTTACTAACATTAAATTCAAACACGTAACTTCCACATATTACCATAGTTTGAGTCTACATTTGATGTTACTTACTTTCATAGGGTTATTGACATTTAGTGTATGCGTTCATATTTAGTGTATCAAACACTAAATATCCTATTTAGTGTAGTTTGCTTAAACCGATCCCTAGGCCCTGTGTATGACGACCTTGCATATGATGAGGACTCCCCTCCCCCCTTCACTGCCTAGAACCAACACAACATAGTTGGGTACTAGACCCAAGCTAGATCAAAGCCCAACATGGCCACCTCCATGATCCCACCTGGTTCGGTTGTAGAACCGTCCCCTTGCATCCCTTGATGCCCAAAATCGACCCCCTTTGTGCCCATAAGCGACCCCCTTGGCTTTGTGGGCTTGATCCGTTCCCCCATGTGAATAGAATGGCTAGAATAAGCATTGACAAACAATCCTAAACCCACCTTGAACTGACCTGAGATAGAGTGCAGCATGTTACCTACCCTATATGGAGGTAGTGGAGCGGCGGTGCCACTCATGGCACCTAAACCCGTCACTCCATGGGCCCGGGCACTCCTTTTCCGTGGAAAACAGTTCGAGATAGTAGAATGTTGGTGATTGGGATGTGTCTATAGGTGTTGCTTTTGGGTAGGGTGTTGCTTTCGGCACCCTCTACCTTACTTAAGTTAGGGTATCGGCAAAACATCACGATTGGGAGCAACAAGCCTTCAACGTAACACAATTGCTCAACAATCAATATTGCAAACGTACGAAAACGAGTATAAATAGTTATATACTTGACTCAACAAGTGGGCAACAAGTCACTTAACTTATTATAAGTTAAGACGCTCCTAGATCACAGGCACGATTCTGTCCCTTGAATCTCGCAATATACTTACTTAAAGATCAACTGCCAGCACGAGGCTTTTCTCTAGAGGGAGCTCCATATCTTTACTACAGTACTACTTGCCATGTGAACTACAGGTGGTCTTACCCAATATAGGAATGACACGTGGCAGAACTTGATGAGAAGGTATCTTATATTTATAACTCAACGTGGGCATTCGCGTGTATTAGTGGAGCCTGTGGCCACAAAGTCAACGAATGTTTAGATCATATTCATGCGACTATTGTACAGTCAAGACTCTATAAATGTTACAGGTCGGGAGTAGCAAAAAAATAACATATATAGAATTATAACAAGTAACACTTATAGAATTCATACCGATGATTAATAACATGTATAGAAATAACACTTAAAATTTCCAAAAATGAAGAACATAACGTTTTATAAAAATAAAAAATGAAAGTACAAATGATAATACAGTCTAACCTCGATAATGTCACTCTTGTTTATAGAACACCTTGATATTGTCACCCAAAACTTCAAAACCAAATTTTCTAGTGTAAAACTCCCTCGTTATTGTCCCTATCACCCTTGATAATGTCACTATTTTTTTCCAACATCTGTAGTGTAAGTGTGATAATAACAAGTAATATGGATGAAAAAAGGCCGGATGGACAACAAATTCTATGGATGATGTTGGCATCTCCGCTGCCTTATGGATGATGTCCAAGGCAAGCCTCTAGAGAAGCTTTCTCCATTGGAGTACATAAACATGGAAGGTGAAGATGATTTTGAGGTGGAGTATTCTACTGAGGAGCTTGTACAATTAGTGCAAGATGGCTAGGAGGCACATGATCCCGTAGAACTAGACCCATTGATTGATGATAGCAATGATGTTGAGTCTAATGTAGTGAAGTAAAGTGATGCACACAAATCTGTTGAAGATGTTTTGAATTTGATGGCTAGTCAAGGTTCTCAAATTTACAATACTATGGAGTTGTTAGGAATGGAAAAAATCCATGACCCGCTCATTAGAATTGGTGTTGCACATTTAACATCAATGTCAACAAAACAATGTGACATTAGGAGCTTTTTTGTCTCTAGTGAGAGGTCTTTACCTAATCTCAATGACACATTATGATGTGCTATCTTTGTTATTCAAGCTTTTGAAATTGATTTTATATTTTAAAAAATTGCGTTCTCATCTTTGTTATTTTCTTTTGAACATTGTAATTTTTATTTCCTTTTCTACCTATTTCTTTAATAATGTCACATTATGCATAAATCTTCCAAATGTGACATTATCAAATATGTCAAATGTGACATTATCAAATATGTCACACCTTGTTTATATCACACTTTTTGGTGAAACGGATGGTGTGATATTATCAAGGTTAGACTGTACATAATTCAACTAAACTAATTGAAAGAAATAATCTATATAGTAGTAACTTGACGAGATTCTTCCAACTAAACTAACCGAAAGAAAGAGTTTATAATAGTATGACGAGAAGCTTCCAAATGATGAGATGAAACTTCCTTCTGGAGTCCTTGAATGCTCATGATGTGTGATAGGGCATCGTTTGGTCTTTGTTCAAAGTATTTCTTCAAAGTCTCTAGAGAACGCTCAACAACACTAAATCCTACAACTTCTTCTACCACATCAACCATAACCTCATCAACATCAATTTCTTGATGTTATGAGGAATACATATCCAAAAACTCCTCATCGGTAGGTTCATAGGGGTTGTTTAAATCAAACTCCATCTCATAGTTGAGGTATTCATGAGCATTCATCACGTCACCCACCTCACTGTCAGATGACAACAACGTCAGTTGATGAAGTAGAGTAGCAACTTCATCAACCTCTACCAAGGGCCTAGCTTCCTCTATCTCCCTCTCAATAGAGATCGAAAGAACACCCGTGTGCCTCCAACAATTTTGAATTGTTCGCAAAGAATATGGGATAAATGTGATTACATGTTTAAAATGTATGCTCTCATATATTATTACCTTGATTTTCTCAAAATTAACACTTATAGAGGTGCAATTAACAAAGAAGGGAGTAGAGCATGTTGTAACACTTAACACATAACACTCACTAGTCTTACCAATTGTGTTTTCGTAGGGGAGTAAAATTTTCTTAACATATATGAAATTATAACGCTTATAGGGGTAACACTGATAGAGTCTTGACTGTATGCACTGTCTATGGCCATAGCAAGCTGAGCCACGGTTGAGGCAACCTCATTTTGCATGAAAACCCAAGGTCGGGGATTGAAACTTCTGCAGTCTTGTTGCTCTTGTGGCTTCACATCAAGTTACTACTCGTTTGAAGCATCTTGGAATGTAGGGCGAGGGACAATATGACATGCACCTTGTTTCAGTTGCATTATCAAATGTTTCGTTCTTGAAAAGCGGTATGGTGTGAACTTTCAGATTCGTAGTTTTCATCGTCTTTCGTAGCCCACCCGAAGAAATGTAGAGTGATCACGCTCATGCCACTAATGATGGATTTGCAAATATTTCAATAATTGTGTGGGAGTTGTGCTCTGAGATGTATTTGTATTTTGCATCAAATCCTAGATACATGTATAGATACAGAGCCTTCCTTTTGTGGGTAATAATTTTCCAGCTGGTTGGTTTAAATGAAAGGTATGGTAATGACCTCGATGACAATGGTTATGATGTTGAAAAGGTTGTATCTCAAGCGTGACTTGAAGGTTTCTGTATCCTTGCAAGGGCTTATGAGCATCCTCAATGTGAGAAATAGTTGACCTATTTTCTGCACTATTGTATCTCTTCTAGCAATACTTTGTGACTTATGTAACTTACAGATTTTGTTTTGCAGCAATGTTTACCATACCTGATGAAGCTAGTAGTTTTGGCTCGATGAGAATGTAGATTGGAACACAGGGTTGTTGAACCTCTACCATCAGAATTTAAACAAGGAGTTTGACCATATTGTTGTAATGCAACATTGTTCTCTTCTATAGTGGCAGAAAGTTGTGTCTCTCTGCAACCATGACCTGCAATTATGACAGTTTCTTGTAAGTTCAGAGATTGATGATATGAAGACCAACAGTTTTTAAGGTATGTGGCCCTAATTGTGGGCATTTCCAACTCCACAGATAATTTTGTCCACTGGATTGAATCGGGAGTTGTCTCATCCAGTTAGCAATTGTGATTTGTCTCACACAGATTGTCATTTCAAGTTTCAGAAACGGAGTTAAGATGCAAAAAGTTAGGTGTAATAGGTCAAAGTGTAGATTTTGATTCTTTTTTCTTTCTCTTTAAGTGATCACAGTTGTGGGTCCTCCCAATTGTGTTAACAGTTGAAGCTCGAAGTGTTCGACCCATAACCATCCTCCGTAAACCCATTCTAGGTTTTCATATGGGTTTGCGTGTATGACCAAGTGTGAAGCGTCTCTCATCGATCTCTCTCTCTAAACTCGAAATTCTTCACTACTAGCGATAGGTATGTGGGCCTTATGTGGTCACCCTTCTCGATTTGACGCCTATATCTGAGTGGTGTACATGTGGCAAGGCTCGTGGTTACAGATTGAACACCAAAAACACATGTGCTACAATGAGATTGAACTAGGTGCTCAAAATATAAACATCATTTCTAGGTTCAATACTGAACACAGTTGGAAGGATCAATGTGATCGTTCAAAAAGAAAGAGATTTTTCACCTTGGACTCCTTATAGCTTTCTCAATTGCTAGAAGAATGAGACAATTCCCAAGCCACCCCAACGGTCAAAATGATTGGAGTTGGAAGTGCCCACAATAAGGCCCAAAATTATACCATAGTCCGAGTCGAAGCTGTAAATACATATTGTATGTGCACAGTGATCTTTTTACATTATTGTAAAGTGAGACCCTTTATACTCATACCGAAATTTCTTTGTCAGGTCAAAATTTCATAGCGCAACTCAGTTACAAGCAAGTCTGATCTTCCGCATGCATGGAGCTTGCCATGGAATCCAAGGATGGAGGGAATTTTGGGATTGAATCACCAAAGGCAAGCTCATCCGTCTTCGAAAAGCATATGAAGAAGTCCAAAGCGCAATTGGAGATTGGATTTAAGAGGTTGGATATTGCCGAAGAAGACGAGACAAGCGATGAATCAGGATTTGCATCTGCAACAAACTCTCCGATTTATGATGAGGATGATTACGTGACGAGCATCGATGGAGAACAACAACAACATTGGACGGAGATACAGAGCACCGAGTTTGTAGATGCTTCTCCGCACCAGAAGCCTATTGTGCGGTTCCATCATTCTGACCTCGAAATCGTGAGGCCAATCGGTGAAGGTGGGCAAGCGAAGATTTACGAGGTCGCGTTGACGCAATTTGATGGCATTACGTATAGACGTGCGTTAAAAGTGTTCAAGTCGGCACTTGGAAGCACTTCCGAAGGCCAGTTTCCGGGTGAGATTCTAAACATAGAGAGTGCGTATCTTTGCAAGCCCATTGGCTATGTCGAACAAGGGGATGGCTCGGTCGGCATGCTTATGGATAGCTACGATTGCGATCTCCGTAGCCTTATCAACAAACGGATGAGACTTGGAGAAAGTTGTAGGCCTTTTTGTGACGCTAGCGAAATGCACATCATCGTGCGTCTTGCGCTCGGCTTGAAAGCCTTGCACGAACATGGGGTCGTGCATAGGGACCTCAAAACATCCAACATTCTAGTGGGTTTCGATGGCTCCGTCGAGACTGTCGCGGAGCTCGTTTTGACAGACTTTGAGGACTCCTCGAATGTGGTTGGCACGGGGTTTTGGAGGGCGCCTGAGGTTTTGCAAACTCTGAAAGATTGGAGGAGCGGGGCATCTTCCGTCATTAATCACACTTCCAAGTGTGATGTGTATAGTTTCGGAATGACGTGCTGCGAAATCTTAACAGGTCAGACGCCATTCAGCAATCACCCGAAATCCGATTACGATCTAATTCTCATCGACAAGAAACGGCCGGCGCTTCCATCAGACGTAAACCCTAAACTGGCGGAGCTTCTAATGCGCTGTTGGCACCACGATCCGGAGAGCCGGCCCACGTCCTCGGAGATCGTCTTTGAGCTCAAACAGTTGGTGGAGGAGAACGAATCGTTTTCTCTTCTTTTGACGCACTTTGTACATGACGAGTGTCGTTCCGAGCCCAAGTCCAAATCCAATATTTTATCGTATTTGGAGGAATTGGAAGCCATGTTGGCATGTATGGACCAATTTCTTACTCCCTGGGGGATCGTGGCCATGTTGAATTTGATATTCGACATCCGAACATGTCTGACAAAGTTTGATTCGGAAATTGATATAACAAACTCTGAGGAAGCAGTTGATTTGCAAGAACGTGTCAGCGCAAATTCGGCAGTGGCAGTCGGAGATATTATGGCACCTCTTTGGTGGAACAATGTTCCAAGACCACTAACTATGCATGTTCTCAAGCTCCTTGGCAAGTCCGTAGATGAGGTGCATTCCATTCTAAGGTCATACCATCAAAGGGTGCCGGTTGTTGCTTCCTAGTGTACTATTATATAGAAATGTATCAAAAAAAGGCAAAACGTTAGTTCATTCTTAACTTTTAAAATTTCTTGTGAACAACCATCTTTTTGTATTGGAATGGGATCACTCGCCATTGGCAAGTGAAATTTCATGAGGAACACAACGAGCCACTCGGGGCCGGGGCCCCACCGTTGGTGGGAGGAGGAGGCCCTTGTAGGAGAGGCGGTGTTGCAATATCGTAGATCATTGGGCACGCGGGCAATCTCATGCACTCTTAACCTAAAACCTAAAACCTAAAACCTAAAACATCCAGCAATTTGCTTACACCAAGTTCATCTAAAAGGCAACAAGAAAATGCAAGATTGAACTTTAGACCTTACTCAATCATGATCTGCTCAATATGTATGCGAGCTCAATATCTACATGTCCATGTGCCGAAGGTGCTCAAATAAGTCTTAATCAAAGAAGTCCCAAATTCTCATTAAAGACTACTAAATTGAAAACAAAAACAAAAAAAGCTTCCAGGAGCCAGTATGCTTCCAACATAACACAACCTTTGATTTAATCCAAAATCACCGAAGCTCACATGATTAGGTTACAAGGAAGGCATCATTGCCTGTGCTCTCCAAACAAAGTTGTCAGGCAGTGTTCAAGATTGAAGTCTTCAATGCCCTTCAAACGCGATTTGGTCCATCAAAATATACCTCTCTCAAAACCACCCTTCAAAACGCAACCCCAAATTGAAAATGACGACGTCACTTGAAGCCCTCAATATAATATGCCCGCCACAAGAACCAACAAGCGTAGGGCATTGTCACTACAAGAAATGGAAGTTAGATGGTTGATTCTTAATTCTTCACATTGTATTGGAAACATGTACCATACAATTCATGCACAAGCTTAATATGAGTTTTGTATTTCATTTCTATATTCTTGGATTGACGTCTTGGATTTGAACCAACCGTTCAATTGAAGGGCTAAAATTTGGGAGCCCTTCAAAATGAAACTCATATGAGGGCTTCAATCTTGAACATTGTTGTCAGGCACAATAAAACACCTTGCAATGTGAAACAGAGAAGAAACTTCTTGAACATGGGCCAAGAAATAAACTACCGCAAAGCATGTATATAACTTCATGAGGAATAACTTCATGAGGAACACAACAATATATGTTGTGACCTTCCTAGCACCTTCCTTTTGGATGAATCTGCCTTCAAAAGTCATTCATAAGCCCAAAATGGGCCTCTCATGAAGTTAAAGGTTAAAATAAGCTAGGGAAGATATGTACTATGTTTCTACTATTTTTCAAAACAATTCTTAGATTCAGTAGTTTTTGACTTTTGTTTTTTTGACAATTTTATAGAATAGTTATGTATTCAAATATGGCCAAAGCTAAGTTGAGACGATGGATTGAATGAGCAAGATATTAGTTAGATTCGTCTTAGGGTTCTCTGTTTTAAAAAGAAGTCTACCAAGTGAAGAGGAAGTATCAGATTTGGGCTAAATCTGCGATGTTTAGTGAATCTACCATCTATAGTGGATGAATTCCATGAAATTATCCGAGCACAATTCTCAAATTATTCTCAGTCTTGCAAATACTTGCACAAGGCCTAGATTTTGTCATGAATTATAGCATTAAAACCAGTTATAGAATTGCATTTTATCTTCATTTCTATTAGTACGAATGTACTAATATATACAGACATGTGCATTACTAATTTCGTAGTAAATGTAATCCACCTAAATGATTTGATACCGCTCAATTAAACTTGGAGATTTAACGTGTGAAAATTGAATGCATCTTAAAATTACTCATTTAATTTTATCAAGTGAATTCAATTTCTACCTTGATATTGCAATCTTCCATGATAATGGAGTTTTTGAAAACAAGCATCACATGTGATGAGAAGTTTTGGAACCCTTTATAAAAACTATACACAAATTTTAGGTCAATATTTGAGAGTAACACAAGGGTGAATCAGAAGGTAAAGGAGCACAATGCATGTGGCCCGTTGCCACAATTGCTCGAGGACAATGGTTCACCGCGATTTTCAAAATGCATACCACATTTTGACAATTGACAATTGCACATGAGCAACACACATTACATAAATGTAGAAGGTTCTAACATGTGCCTCAAATAATTTGGAGCACAAATTCAAGATCAATTCTTTTAATGGCAATGGAACCTATGCCACATGGTTGCTACACTAAATATGACATTTGATGTCACTATGGCAACTTTTTGGATGATACTTCTTATGAATAAGTGAAAATATATTGTCATGGATGATGGCCAAAACCTCACCTTCTCTTGTCAGCAACTTGTGATGAAATATTGTCATGAATGATTTCAAGTTTGGATGAAAAAGCACTTGGTAAGTGACAGTAATTGCAACACTGTAAATCTATAATTCCCCAAAAATTAAAAGGAATGACAATAATGTTGGGTTAACATTTAGTGTCGGTGACACTATATCAGGGTTTACAATTAGTATTGAGCAAGACAATTAGAATTGGTGACACTAAACATCATATTAGTGTACTAGCTACAAAGGTACATATAGAATTTACATATGCGTGAGCCAGGGTGTTGAAATTGTTGTGCTTGACTTCACCTTAGATCAAATGGAAGTGAAGTACAGTCTAACCTTGATAATATCACACCATCCGTTTCACCAAAAAGTGTGATATAAACAAGGTGTGACATATTTGATAATGTCACATTTGGAAGATTTATGCATAATGTGATATTATCAAAGAAATAGGTAGAAAAGAAAATAAAAATTACAATGTTCAAAAGAAAATAACAAACATGAGAATTCAATGTTTTTAAATATAAAATGAAATTCAAAAGCTTGAATAACAAAGATAGCACATCATAATGTGTCATTGAGATCAGGTAAAGACCTCTCACTAGAGACAAAGAAACTCCTAATGTCACATTGTTTTGTTGACATTGATATTAAATGTGCAACACCAATTCTAATGAGCTTGTCATGGATTTTTTCCATTGCTAACAACTCCATAGTGTTGAAAATTTGAGAACCTTGACTAGCCATAAAATTCAAAACATCTTTAACAGATTTTTGTGCATCACTTTACTTCACTACCTTAGACTCAACATCATTGCTATCATCAATCAATGGGTCTACTTCTACGGATCATGTGCCTCCTGGCCATCTTGCACTAATTGTACAAGCTCCTCAATAGAATACTCCACCTCAAAATCATCTTCACCTTCCATGTTTATGTACTCCAATGGAGAAAGCTTCTCTAGAGGCTTGCCTTGGACATCATCCATAAGGCAGCGGAGATGCCGAC